>CM068237.1:8854070-11765151 GCA_034753255.1 Fusarium kyushuense
AGATAGTATTTATAGTCTTTTTTTTATTAAGGAATTTACTATTAAAATAGTTATAAATGCTATTATATAGGCTTTTTCTTTTAGGCAGCATTATATATAATGCCTATAAACTAATTAACTATATAATATAGCTATAAATAAATTAAGGATTAACTAACTAACTTAGTATTTAAATAAGTAATTATTTAGAGGTACTTAGTGGTAAGTTACAGAAAGAAAAAGCAGCTACTAGGTATATAGCTTGGCAAAAGCTTCTTTTATCTCCCTTTTATTATAGAGTTTAATTATTACTATATTAATTATTTTATTAGGAAAGTTAGTTATTAAGAAAAACTTAGGTTTAATATATTAAGTTCTTAATCTATATAGATCTATTAGTTTAAAATTTATAATATACTTTAAGAAGTCTCGGGCTTATTACTTAGAGTTATAAAAAAAAAAAATAAAAATAAAAAAAAAAAAAAAAAAAAATTAATAAGTATTTAGTATAAACCTAAAATTAATATAGGCTAAAGTAGTCTTTATACTTTTATTATATACTATATTATAGGTAAATTAAGTAATTAGTAATTTTTTAACTTAATTATCTTACTTATAGTTAATATAGTAATATAGGTATTACTTTAGTATTTAGTTTATTTATTCTATTTATTTATTTATTTAAGGTCAGAATGCTATTAATATCCGGTAGTTTAATTTAACTAGCGCTATAAAGGCTTACTAGAACTTACTAGTAAATATTAGTCTTTTATTTATAAGGATTTTTATTAGTATTTTATAATTTCTAAAGATTTAGTTATAAAGAATATAAGCTATTTATTTTATATTTATTGCTTTCTAGTAAGAGATATAGGTATAATATTTAGTTAATTAATTTATTATTACTAGTATACTGTTATAAAAGATTCCTATTAAGGGTTCCTTTAAAAGTAATAGCTTAATAATAAAGTCTATTATAATTAAGTCCTATAGCCGTTATACTATTAGTAATAGTTATAGTTTTCTATAAGGCTTATATTATTATGCCTTTATTTTTATATATAAGTTATATTACTTAATAACTTTTTTTACTTATTTTTTAGTTAGTAAGTAGCCTTATTATTATAGTTATTTAAAGGTTTTTATAATTCCTTAGTAACTATAAAGTAGGTATATATAGATTTCTTATATAGTCTTATATAGGATAGTTATTTTATTAAGGGGGTTTTTATACTTTTCCCTAATAAGTCCTAGTATATAGACTTACTATATAAGCCTATAGATACTTAATTTTATTAATTCTAGTAGTTATTCCTTAATTTTAATTATATTAGTATTAAAATCGGTTTATTTACTAATTATATTAGCTTTTTTATTATTTAATCCTTTATAATAGATAATAATAAAGTTAAACTTATATAGGTATTCTATATACCTTATTTATTATTTATTAAGTTCTTGCATTATAGTAAAGTAAACTATATTTTAATAATCTATATATACCTTAATCTAATAGGCGCTTTTTATTAAATAGTATTTAAATTCTTTAAAGTAGTTAAAGATTACTAAAAATTCCTTATTATATATAGGGTAGTTTAGTTTTACTTTATATAGCTTATATAAGTAAAATGCAATAGGGTATAGTTTTCCTTAATTATTATATTATTTAATTTATTCTTTAAGTATGAAATTTAATATATTGGTTTCTAGCTTTATTTCCTTAGTTAGATTAAATATTACTAATATTAGTTTACTAAAGATAGCTTACTTAAGTTATTTAAATATTTCTTAAGCCTTATTATTTTATTTAAATTTTTATCCCTTTTTTATAAGTTTTATAAAGGGGTTTACGGTTTTACTAAAGTTTTTAATAAATCTCTGGTAATAATTAGTAAATTCTAAAAAGGCTTATATTTCCTTAATATTAATAGGTATTTTCTAATTAACTATAGCTAAAATTTTATCTTTTTGCATTTATATCTTGCCTGGTTTAATAGTATATCCTAGGAAGTTAATTTCTATAATATAGAAGTAATATTTCTTTAGTTTAACTAATAGCTTGGCATTTTATAATAGCTATAGTACCTTATAGATATATTCTTTATACTCTTTTTTATTATTTAAGAAAATTAGGATATTATTAAGGTAGTATACTATAAAGATATTAAGGTATTATTAAAGTATATAGTTAATTATCTTTTAGAAAAATATAGATATATTAGTAAAACTAAAGGGCATTACTAGGTATTTAAAGAGTTTAAACTTAATCCTAAATACTATTTTCTATTTATTTTCTTTTTTAATTTATATAAAATTATAGGCTCCTTTAAAATTTAAAGTAGTAAAGATCTATTTCCCTTATAGTTAATTCTTTAGTTTTATAATTAATAAAAGCGGTATATAATTTTTAACTATATAAGTATTTAAGTCTTTATAATTAATAACTGGTTATAGTTTGCCGTTTTTCTTTAGTATAAATATTATAAGTACTCCTGCTAAAAATACTAAGGGTTTAATATATCCCTTTTTTAGTCCTTTTTTAATATATTTCTATAGTTTATTAGATTTTTATTAGTTTAATAGGTAAATCTTTTATATTAGGAGGTTTTTATTATTTAGGATAATTTTATAATCCTAGCGGCTATACTTAGGTATTTTAGTTTTTAATTCTCCCTTAAATAACTTATTATAGCATTAGTATTCTTTTAGTACCTTTTATAGTATTTATTTTATATTTATAAGGTTTACTTCCTTATAGTTATTTATTTTACTAAGGATTTTAAGGATATATTGCTTCTATTTTATGCCTATTATATATTATTATTATTTCCTATATTAAGTTAGTAAATTCCTTACTTTATACTGCCTTATATCTTAAGGTTAAGATTTTTTATTATTTATTATAATTATTATATTATTACTATTTAAGTTACTGGGAAATATAATTTAGCTAGTTATTTAGTTAATAATTAAATTTTCTTATTTAAGCTATACTATTTTAAGAAGTAATTATACCTATATTCCTAAGGGTATAATATTAAATATTACTTTATGCCTTTTATTATAGGTATAGATCTTAAGGTAATTAGTCTTTTAATCTATAATACTGTTATTATAGGTAAATACTTATCCTTCTGCATTAATAAGTAAATAAAGAACTTTTTTTTTTCTCTATAGTAATAATAACTTTATAATTAATTTTAGGTTAATAAAGTTTTATTTTACTTTATAGTTAATTTATATATTTAGCTATTTTTCCTTAATTTAAACTTATAGTATTAGGCAGTTAGGCTTATTATTTAGTATAGCTTTTAGAGTACTTTATAGTTTAATTTTATATTATTTTAATACTTTATTTTTCTATAGCTTTATTATAAAAGGCATTTATTTTTTCCTAAATTTATATATTAGTACTATTTATTATTATTAAGGTTTTTATTAATAAGGTAAAGTCTATTTACTTTTTATTTATACTTAATTTTTTTAGTATTATTTAAGCTTATATTACTTATTTTATTATCTTTATAGGGCTATTTATATTTCCCCTTTATAAGTTCCTTAAACTCTTTATTAGCTTTCTTAAGGATAAATAGGTTTTATTTAATATCTTTCTTTATTTATTAAGCCTTTTCCTATTATCTATAGTAGGCTAAGTTAAATTATAGTTTTATTACTTTAAGGCCTTTATGCTATAAGTAGGCTAGATATTTTATTACTTTATTTACTAAGTAGGGTTTATTATTAGGTTTTTTAAATATTATTACTAAAAAATAGTTATTATTCTTTTTTTCTTTTAAGTATATTTTATACTAGTAATATTAGTATAAAACCTATATAATGCTATTATATTAGGGGTAAGTAAGTATAGTTTTTATATTATCTTATATATTAAACTTAAATTCTTTATATAGGAGGTTTAGGGCTTTTATTATATAGTAGGCTTATATATATATATTATAATTTTTATAGGTATTTTTATATTTTTAGGCTCCTTAAATAATTAAATCTTTATTACTATTAAATATATAGATCCCTATTTTATTATATAGTGGTATATATTTCTATTTTTACTTATTTTTAACTTATTTATTTTCCTTTTTAAGGTAGTAAGCTATTACTTATATAGCTTTTTCTCTTTATCCTATACTCTAGGTATTTTATAGTTATTTTATATATTATTAGTATTATAACTTTTTTTTATTTAGTATTAGTTTTTTCTTTTTTTATAACTTAGTCTTAATAGGGATATTATTAAGTTTCTATTATACTTTCTTAAAACTAAGTATTATATTAAGGGTTTTAGTTTTTTTTAGTTTTTTTTTAGCTTTTTATTTTTAAGCTTTAAGATATACTTTTTTTTAGTTTTTTAGTTAATATATATATTCTTTTTACTATTTCCTTTATTTTCTAGTTTTTTTATTTACTTTTTCTTTTTTATTATATTATTACCTAATTTCTTTTAGGCTTTTAAAAGGTTCTTTAAGTTATTTAATTAAACTGTCTAGGTATACTATTTATTATATTTAAGACTTAGTTTCTAATAGGGCTTTTTTATTAGCTATATTATAGCTAGTTCTATATATTTTTAGTATTTAAGTATATTATCCTATTTAGGGTTTTTATTAGTTAGTTAATTTTAGTATTTACTTACCTTAGTTTAGGTTTTATAGTTTTTATAGTTCTAGGTAATTACATACTATATATCTAAATTAGTTATAGTTATAGTATTTATATTTTAATATATCTTATAGTTTTTATTAATAAGGTTATATTATTCCTAAGGCTATAGGTCTAGGTTATATTTTATATAAAGTATTATTTCTATAGCTTTAGGGTATTATATAAGAGTTATATTATTAGTTACTATAATTACTGCAGTATTAACTTAGGTAATAAGGGTTAAAGTTATTACTTTTTTTAATGGCATTTTATTTCTTTTATTTATATTTATACTGTCTTTTATTAATCTTAATAGCTATTATAATATACTTTATAAGATTAAATAGTTAGTTTACTTTATATAGTTTATCCTTAATTTCTTCCTTAAGACTTTAGTAATATAGTTTTATTAATATATTATTATTCTATTTAGTTTTAGCGGTAAGTTATTAGAATTTAGTAAAATAAGTAGTATAGGATTTTTATTATTTAATTTTAGTAATTTTAATAGCAATATATTATTCTTTATTAATTACTTTAAAATTATCTTTAAAGAATATCTTAAAGTTTAATTAATCTTTAAATATATTCTAGATTTTTTAGTTTTAGTTATTTTTTTTATTCTTTAGGTAGTTTTTTTAAATAAATTTAAACCAGTTTTTAATATTTCCCTTAATTAATAAAGCAGTAGTTAATATTTTTTTTTATTAATATTTATTTTATTAGGGAATAAATAAAAGTATCCCTTTATATAGGTAATAAATAGAAATATATTAGTAGATTTTCCTATAAATAATATTAATAGCAGTAGCTTAATAGATTCTTTAAGGTTATATTATAATATAATAAGGTTTAAGGCTAAAGTAAGTACTATAGCCTATTTATTAACTTATTTCTATAAGGTATAGACAGTTTTTTTAAGCTACTAAAGCTTAATTATTATTTTAGCTATATTAGGTAGTATTAAGTAAGGGAGTATTAGTCTATTATTAATATTACTACTAGATATCTTAATAATATAATAATATTACTTAGTATTTATATAGTATATTTTAAATAAAAGCTATTAATATATAATAGTTAGGTTTTTAAATAGGTAAACTAGTCTATATTAGTTTATATTTATAGGATTATAAGGCATTATACTAAGTAATAGTAAAGTATTATATTTCTTAATAGTAAATAAAGTAAGTAAGGTATATTTAAGTAAAAAGGTTTTATTAATAGCTAGTAAGCTAAGTATACTAACTAATGCTAAAAAAGTATATATATATATAAGGTTATATAGGTTAAATAAAGTCTATTTAACTATATTTAATAGTTAAATAAGGTTAGTTTAATACTGTTTATTATATAAGTTAAATGGCATATATTTAACTGCTATAGGGTAGGTGTCTAGCTATTAGATAGAAAAAGTAAGGTATATATTCCACGTGCGTTAGACCCGTTGGGTTGTAACATTAAGGAAGTCCGAGGCTAAAGGCTCGGTATAAGAAATCAAGTCATGTGACCTTCAAACTCTACTCCCTTATAAGATTCCCCCACTGTATTATTAACTATGTTATTAACTAGGGATAATATTTTTATAAATACTATTTTTAATTTATATAAATAAAAATAAAAATATTTTTATTTTACTTTTTTAAACTTATATAATAAGCTATATAGTTTATTAAAAAAATTAAAAAACTTATTTTTATATTAATTAAGCTTTAAACTTTATAATATATATAAAATTTTACTATATATATAGCTATAATGATAATATAGCGGATACCTTTCCAGTCTTTTAAAGTCTATAAACTTTAAAGTATAGTAACCTTCTTAATAAATCTAAAAATACAATAATAAAAGTAAATAGTAAAAAGGTCAGTAAGGCTATAAGGCTATATAATTTAATAAGATTTTAGTAGAAACTTTATATTAAAATAAAATATATAAAAATTTATAATAATATAGTAATTTTGTTTTACCTTTATTTAATATAATAACTATAAATAAAGATAAATAAGTAACTAAGTAAATTATTCTAACCTTTAATATATAAAGTATTAAACTAACCTTAATTATAGTAAAAATATCTAACCTATTATATTATATTATTAAACTATATAATTACCTAAACTACCGGCAGATTATTAAGGCTTTAGATAAAGCTAGCCTAAATACCTTTAAAAGGCTATTAAGTCTAGTAACTAGCCTAAATAAACTGCCTATTAATTAGAACCGGCCGACAGTAGTAAAAGATAAAATTGCATTAGCCCTATTTAACTGCAGGCTTTTATATCTCCCTTCCCTTTAGATCCTAATATATAATATCCAGTAGGTTATAAAGAAAAAAGACCTACTTTATATATAGCATTATTACTTAAGGGGTAATTATATAAAGACTATATTCCTTAATAATCTAATATATATTATATAGTTAATAAAAGTAAGACTATTAGTTATAATAGTTATAATATTTAAGTAAACCTAGGGAAAACAGTATTCCTATAAATCAGGCTGCAGAGGCCTTACTATAAAAAAAGTTATATATGCAAGAGAGAGTTTAATATAAAGTTAAAAACCAAGCAAAAGCTTATACTATAGTTAATAGAATAAAGTTATATAACCTTCTCGATAATAAATTATATGCCTTATGGCTACAGTAGTTTCAACAGTAATTTTAACAGGGGATATATATAGCTATATTATATTTAAAAAGGTATTTTAAAGTAATTCCTTTTACTATAGAAGGTATGCGGGGTGGAGGGGTATGCGGGGCGGTGGTGAGTTAGTCTAGGTAAGTAGAACTTGCCTCAAATCTCGTAGAGCTCTCTAGCCAAAAGTACCTAGATTGTAGGTAGTATAGATGCTATAGTTTAGTACATAGTAGCCACCTACCTATGTATCTGCATACTAAGCATAAAATGGAGACCCACTCTAGCTGGGGTGCATGTTCAGTGTCATCCTGATCCTTGTAATAAATTGTTCCCATTCATTCTGGGTATTTGTTCGCCCAGTCCATCCATCCACCCACCCATCCATCCAATCTCTCTCTGTGACAATCGTCAGCCCGCCTTTTGCCTAACTGATACTGTCTAACAAAGGGACTTCCACAAACTGATATCAAAGACCTGCCGCCATCGTCTTTCACTATGAAGTCCTAAGACACAGGAGAATGAAGCGCGCCGGATTATCACAGCACGACTCTTGAGACGAGCACGGTACTATCCGGCAAAGCAGCCATGAGCGCCGCTACGAGCTTTTCCAATCCGGCATGGCCACCCAAGAAGCGCCATTATCAGCGAACGGTATGCATCTCGCGCGTACAAAACTTCTGGTGATGCCCGAAGTCAAAGATCTGATGTGTTGGGCAGAAACTGAGAAACGGAACCTTTATCATCCCTAGCACTGGCGAACGATCGAGACAAGAGTTCTCCCTGCGCACCTCTACCAATTCAGTCTCCACAAACAACAATGACAACAACCCGAAATTCCACTCTCTCGACGACGCCGAGTCAATTACAGACCGCCTACAAATCATTACTCAAAACGTCAAAACCGCTTTCGTCTTAGCATGGCTATGGCTGCACACCGACGAGGGACATGGAGTTCTCAAGTGCGTCGTTGCTTATGTGCTTGGTAGTCTGGGCACCTTTTTCCCGCCTTTAACAGCCTTTCTTGGCAACAGAGATGGAAAGCATGTATCGGCAACTATTACTGTTTATTTCCACCCAGCGCGAACCGTTGGTTCCATGCTCGAGGCGTCCGTGATAGCGTTTGTTGCCGTGCTTTATGCTGAGACGATATCGGTACTCTCAATGGGAATTGCTATTGCTATGCGATCTCAGTTTGGGCTGACTGGTGCTGCCCATGCTCTCATTCTCGTTGTTTGCATTGGCGGAGGCCTGGGCTTCGTGGGCTGGGTCAAGCAGAGGCTTAATAGTCCTCTCGTCAACGTTGGGTCTACCTTGGCTTCTATTGCAATTATTTCCGTAATCACAAAGGAGGAAAGCGTCCAAGGAGGTTATTTTGACGATGACAAGATTGTCCAGGTTTTGAAACTGCTTCTCGTTGGCATTACTTGCACTTTCGCTGCCAATCTACTATTATGGAGAGTCTCAGCAAGACAAGTCCTTCGAAGGTCCATAATGGCCGCCAATAGCTCTCTGGGCGATAAGCTATCATCTATCACAAAAGGTTTCCTCAGTGGCACTGAAGATGAGCTATGGACAAATGAGTACAGCCGTGTCTCTGCACGGTACAATGCTGCATACGCAACCATGAACTCAACCCTCCGCGAAGCTAAATTCGAGTATTATTTCCTTGGCCGAGAATCATTTTACCCTCTAGACAAGCGTCTGTCAAGGTCAGTTGAAGGACTCTCACAGGCTCTGGGAGGATTGCGTAGCGCTCTGGAAACCCAATTCACTCTTCTCAGAGAGGTTCCCAGTTTCGAAGATTCTTTTCCTTCGCCTAGAAGCACGGGACTTACACCGCCTCTTGCAAGGGCCATCAGTGCCTACCTTGAGGATGGGGGCCAAAGGCTGTCTGACATCGACGAGTCGGGTGAAAGTGAGGAAGAGCGACAGGCCACGAGGAACAAGTCCGATTCTGCATTGATGGCAGCTCCCGCCTTCCAAGAGCCTTCGGACATATTTGCCCTCTTCATTGACATGCTTGGACCATCAATCAAGTCACTGGCTCATACTCTCTCCGAGATTCTACGTGAGCCTGCTTTTGGCAAGGACCCAAACAAAGATGTTACCGTTAATGAACAACTGAGAGAAAGTCTTCGCGACGCCCTCAATCTGTACAACAATGCCAGGTCAGGATCTTTGGAAGAACTTTATCGTACTATCGAATTTGGGCGAACGCGTTCCGAAAAAATCCAAGCTGACATTGAAGAAGTTGCTGCTGCCTGTGGGCACTTTTCTTTCAGCTTGCAGGCTGTCGCAGAGGAAACTGATGCATATTTGGATGTGCTAGAAGATGTCAAATATACTACTGAGACTGCATCGAGGTCTTGGTGCTGGCTCAAATTTTGGAGGCGCTTTAACTGGACTAAATTGCCTGATAAGAACATGAGCGGGGATCCGGAACGCGAGGCCTTGATACAGAAACCGCCTGTTCCCAGACTCCGAAAATCGCAAATACCCAAGGGTATCCCAGACACGATGGTAGCACGACGAGATACCTTCAATTGGGATGCTGCGCCTCAGTCCAGTAAACTCAAGAGGAGATTCGCACAGAAAATGCTCCAGATGTCCCGGTTCGTTGTCCGGGAGGACATACTCTTTGGTATCAAAGTTGGTATCGGTGCCCTTCTGTGGGCGATGCTAGCGTTCATACCAGGGACAAGGCCTATCTACCAGAAATGGAGGGGTGAATGGGGTCTTCTTTCCTTCATGATCGTCGCTGCGATGACAACAGGATCAGCCAACACTACCGGCACAGCCAGATTCAAAGGCACCATTATTGGTGCAATCTTTGCTGTAATCTGTTGGACAGTCAGTCAGGGCAATGCCATTGTTCTCGTATGTTTGGGCGGTCTTGTGGCTTTGTTCAATTTCTACGTGATCTTGGTCATCAAAAAGGCACCCCTGGGTAGAATTGCTCTTCTAGCATACAACGTGAGCACATTGTATGCCTATAGTCTCTCACAGGATGTTGACGACGACGACGACGATGAGGGAGGTGCTAACCCGCTCATCTTTGACATCGTGTGGCATCGAGTCATTGCTGTGACTTTGGGTATCATATGGGGCATTGTCGTTTGTCGGCTACTCTGGCCTATTTCTGGCCGGAAGAAATTTCGAGAGGGACTTTCTGTCCTTTATCTCCAGATGGGGCTCATCTGGAAGCGCGGGCCCCTTACGATATCGCTTCAGAAGGACAGCACGCACAACACCCTTGACTATATGCGGGAGGGCGAGCAAGCTGCCCTCCAGCGATATGGTATGTCGTGCATTTGCTGCTGATGTGTATGAGCTAACTCTGCGACAGCATTTAAGCTTGCGAGCCTTCGAACTGCGGCAAAATCTGAATTTGAGCTTCGGGGACCTTTCCCAGATGCAGCATATGGACGCATCTTGCGTTCCACTAAGAATATGCTTAATGGATTCTACGCTATGCGACTTATCACATCGAAACGAAACGAGCTAACAGAGGGCGAGCGAGCATTACTAGAGTATACAAGTGTAGAAAGAGCTCTCCTCTGCCAACGCATTTGTCATGTGTTTCAGGTAGTTGCATCGTGCCTTATGCTGGAATATCCATTGACAGATGCAATTCCTACTGTCGAGAACAACAAGGACAGGCTTTTGGGCAAAATTTATCAATTCCGAAAGGAACACATGAGCGTAGATCTTCTAGGCGACGAGTCCCCTCTCGCTATCCAAGAGAGCGACTACGCGCTACTATATGCATACACACTTGTGACATTACAAGTGGCGGCAGAATTGAACAAGGTGAGGGCTGAGATTGAGAGCCTTTATGGAGTCTTGCACGATGAGGCGTTGTTGTTACAGTGAACACACAGAGGTGCTCAATAGGGGATTGTCGGTCGTTATGCATACCTAGTCATGATGCCGCTGATGTAACGGACTGGCGCGTCGTACATTCATGTCTCGTTATTAGTAACATAAAATATGCGAACGGTGTTCTTGATTATGGGATTAAATTCCGATATCGATGTACTGTGATGCTAAATCTCGTTCATGGTATGGATTATCTACAACATGCATCATTATAAATACACTATTGCCCCTATTCCTTGACGCCTCTTTCTTTTATAACGGCCACAAATCATGACAAGCGTGGTTGTTTTCTAAATAGTACATTGTCTCAGTTTACCTTGACGGCCAACCTCATATTCGACCCACCGGGCTACGCCTTTGCGCCCTGGTACAAGGACACTGCCAGGATTCATAACGTGACAACCTTCATAGGTGATGCAGAATGGTGGTGCGGTGGTATCAAGCAGCACCATGGCAGTGGGTAACGGGTATATGTGTAAAGACGAGGCATAGTCCCAGTGAACAGGGCGGATGGCCTGACGGAAAGGCGCAAGGTAACCTTGATCGAGGACAGTTTTCACCAACTTCTGGGCGGCATGGATGTCGTGAGGAACAAGGGGACTGGCAGGTGGCGCAGCAGCAGTAGCAGTTGGGTCATCATGATGAGCAGCATCGATATCCATGGGCTGGACGTCATCAGGAGGATTAGGGTTTGAGCTTTGTGTCCCATCTGTATTAGCATCGTTGGCTTTGGACTTGAGACGGACTGAGGCCCGGCGCAGACGAGCAGACACATCATCTCGGAAAAGAACAAGCTCGTGATTAGGCCCGAAAAGACTTATTCGGCTTGGATTGGAGGTCCAGACTGCCGCACCATCTGTCTTTACTCCAGCTTCGGCATTGGCTGTTGCAAAAGCACGACGAATTCTAGATGTGAACATGTCCGGTATCTGCTTTCGGGGCAGTGGTACGGAAGTACCCGCTGTAAAGGAAGAAACCCAGCCATCGTTGTCGCCAGGGACAAAGACGAATGTAGACGACTGAAGTAGTGTTGGGAAGTCGCTGAGAGCCGAAGCCAGGGAATCGAAGTATTCCTTATATTCGATACTTCCACCACTGCCTCCGCGTGCGAGCACAGCATGCTGAGTAAAATTACCCATCAGCACAAATGTCAATGGCGCTGATCCGTCGGGTTCGGCGGCATATGCCGAAAGAATTTTGCGTAAGGCTTGAAGAGTTCGGGGCTGGTCGAGGTTCAGTTCGCCTATGACAATTGCACGCCCACGAGATGGAGCATTGTATTCCGCTCTGGGTCGAAGGAGGCGGCTTTCTAGCCTACGCATCTTGGTACCTAAGGCGCGTTCACTGCCGACGCCTAAGAAATCGATCCAGCCAAAGCCTCCCCCTATAGTTTGCTCCTGGCCACCATCAGGTCCGCTGATACCAAGAGTAGCCTTGCGTCGTTCACATGGAGGTTGGCCGATGAAGAAGCCTTGAAAGCGACCACCTAGAGTACCTCCAACACCACTACTGCCACTGAGGCCTTTGCCCACGGATTCATCCTCCTCTTCGTATATACCATCTACTAGCACGATCATGCCGGGACAAAACCATGCCGAGTCTTCAGGTATAGCAACGGCCTGAGAGAGATCCAGGGCAATAGTGCCAGTCAGGTCGCTGATGGCAAGATCGCCGGTAGGAAGAACAACTAGAAGTCCCAACAACATGTGACTACTGCCATGACGACCTAGTAAATTGGCTATCGGTGTGAGTTTGAGTGACTGCTTGTTGGATAGGGAAGGATCGACAGTGCGTTTGCGAGAAGAGGAGACGGCTGAAGACTGGAAGGATTCGTTGCGAAGAAGACGTTGGTGGATGACATTGTAACGGTTGCGGAACACTGTCGTTTTATGTGATGCTGGCGGTAGTAATGAAGGTGACGAGGGATCCCTAAATAATGTTAGCTGGGTACTGGATCAATTTTCTGAAAAATGACTGACTTTTCAAAATGTTTCTTAGCCACGTTATATACAAATCTAGGTTGATCGTAAGCATTCACGATCTTGAGCCAGGCCCGAGGATCGCTCGTCTCAGCCTCTTCGTGCTCCTCGTCGACGCCCAGTCCTGATATTCCAAAACTGGAGTTGCTATCCTCCCTCCTCGCTTCTGCTGGCCGAAGTCCCAGGCGTGTGTTCAGGGCATCGTTGTCTTTTATATCGAGCATGCTGTCTCCTCGTGGTAGTCCTCTTGTTGGTCCCGTAATCCTGCCACCGCTCATGTTGCCCTCGAGAGTCTTGAGAATTTCCTGCAGCTCTTTACTCGATCCTTCAACAATGAGACCTCCATTGCGATTCTTCCAGCTTCGTGCGACTTCCTCGAGCACCCTCTCAGCTAGGCCCTCTTCGCGCCATCCTGAGCCGCAATACCTGCCAATGAAGGCAGCGAGCTCTTGCAGAGCTGAAGATGTGAGTGTGAGTGAATGCTTTTTTGTGAATGTGCGGAAAGCAAGGGGTCGGAGAGTCGGTGGAGGTAGAATTATAGGTAGTATCGCGGCTTTGGGGGCGTTGACGGCGAATGGCTTAAGAGGGTGGACAGGAGTGCCAAAGGCGGGAGAAGAAGAAGGTATCGCCGAAGACGGAGGTACAGCACCTCGCTGCTTTCGAAATATGGGAGCTGGCGTTTTATCCATGATTCAGGTCGATATTGTCAATTGGACATGATATGCATGAAAGCCCGATTTGTGACTTGACGTAGGTAGGTTGTCGTGACAATTTGGTAACTACACTTCCCAATAATTTGGTCTAACTAGGTCCTCGAGGGGTCGTGCAGACTCGACTCGACCTGACCGCGTCGACGCGTTTAATTGAAAGCGCATTGCTGCATAGACCTCATAAATGCATATCTCGCGCTGATCTACCAGTAGGTAGGTGACCTCATCCACCTCGAGCATGGGTGAAATGTTATAGCGTATAATCCGATCTAACACATTCAACTCGAGTCTTTAATTAACTGTAAAATGCTGGGAGCAACATTTCGCTCCGTTGCTCGTCAGAGAGCTGTGTCTTCCCGGGCAATTTCTAATCTTTCGAGCAACCCAAGTATTGTTAGTTTATACAAATCTCCAATGGCATTCTACCGTCTACAGACCAGAGTTGCTGACTATGTTCAAGAAAGTTGTCAAAAGCCCCAAGGCACCCTTTACAAACTATCTAAGCTACCTTGATAAGGAACCACTCAACGAGCGCCTAGTAATTGGAACAACTAGCCAGCTTCCCCCAACAACCCAGTCCTTCAGTGAAAACCGCGAGTTTGTCAAGATCCTCAATGAGGTTATATCCGAGTACGGCCACCAAGATGAGGATCTCATCAATCAAGCCCGAGCATTTGCCAGTCCTGGGGGGGTTAACCTCGGGTCGGGAGGGGTCTTTTCTCCTCAAAGACGACCTGATAGAGGCGGATCTCGCAAGCAAGGAACTCGAAGTGGTGCGGGAGGCGACGGCGCAGGCGGCGCAAGCGCCCAGGGAGGTGCGGGAGGCGGCGGGCGAGGAGGATATGTGCATCTCAGCGACCGAAGGAACCCTCCAGACTTTGGACGGATAGCATGGCCTGAGGACATTTTGGGCAGTGTCGAAGTGGACGACGCGGGAACAATTATTGGCAAGGTACAGCCGAGCGGAACATATCGTATTCTCACGAACGAGGGAATGTAAGTTCGAGATAATGAGTTTGAATGATGCTCTGTTGCTAACGTCTCGTAGTCTGGGACTCAGCCCATTCTTACAAGGAAAGCTAGTTGAAAGGCTGAAGCAAGAAGCATCGAAGCGAGAGTGAACAGGAGCAGCACGGCTAATGTGTATCATGGGGAACGCCAAAGGTACCAGCCATCCTGCCCGGCAACTACCCGTGTTGTGTTGAGCATGTAAGAATGGGATCGAAGCCCTGCATATTGTATTATGACTGTATATTTCTCTATAACAAAAATGCATAGTAATTGGGCTTGGGACTGCAACGACCAATTAGCTAAACCTACCGTGAAAGACAAAACCTGCATATGAAGCTATGCTTGTCAGTTCCATGGAACTTGAAACAAGAACTTCTTGAGAATGATGTCGAGTACTATGGCTCCCTATTGAAGCTATTCAGGTCATGTAAAGACGAATTTCAGATGACTTTTTGATATCATGAGAGAGTTGCTTTGCCTCACGGGTCTTGAGTCACGACTGGGTTATTGTGAATTCGACATTAGCAGAGCTTGTGAAATTGTTGATGCATGGATGCAACTAGCAGGGTGTACATAGTTAGTGGCTTTGCTTTCGATGCTGTGAGCCGATTCACCCAGTTGATCGCTAGATTAGTAGTTATCAGCAAGACATGAAGGAAAATGCCTTGAGTAATGAATAGTTTGGAAAGAGGTAACAATTGTCTGAATAAACGCCATCGGAGGTTGCCAAAACTTGGAAGAAAACGTAACGCCTATAGGCATATACAGTTGATGATAGTGTAATCCAAATATCCATAACTGATGACAACTGACTACCAGGTAGGTAGGTATGGAGGTACTAACCTATCTAGGTAAAATTATGGTCTAAAAGTCTGCGAACGCTCTAGGGTGTGCTACCTTAAATATATTAAAAATAATATCTTAAATATTAAATAATAAATTAAATAAAATAGTTAAAATTATAAAATTAATTTATATATATATATATATTAACTATTTAAATATTATATATTTAAAGGGCTAGTTTTTTATATTAAGTTTTAAACTTTTTATAAAGGTTTTAAAATAAAAAGTTAAAATTAAAGTTAAAAAGCTTACTATAAGCTCTTATTAATACTATATTTCTTACTATAAGCTAGCTATAATTAACTTTTAAAAGGTCTTTTTTATAAATTCCTTTATAACTTTTTAAATAAAATACTTATAAGATAATTTTTAATTATATTAAGTAATATATATACTAAATAATATACTATTAACTTAATTTAATTTTTTAGATTCTTATTACTATTTTTATTAAGGTTTTTAATAATAGAGAACTACTAGTTTAAGGTAGTGCACTGTAAAGCGTTCGTAGACTTTTGGCGCATAACTTTACGTTGCGTGCTTTGATGGAGAGCTCAGGTCCCATAAACTTCAGGACCCAGGTACGCTGTAGCCAGGGTGGATCTAATAGTGAATGGCTGACCCCTCCCTACCTACAGTTCAGTCTAGTACCTGTTACCTATCCATAGTTACTCCGTTCCATGGATACCAAGGTATGTGCCAACAACCTCCTACCAATTGAAGGCCCGCCGCTAGGTTGGTAGGTATCATGTTAGCAGGTACGGAGGTTGTCGGTACCATCCATAACACGCTGGGCTACCACCTGCTAACGTCCATCGATGGAACTACCCACCGATTCTCTTGAATCATTGTCTCATATTCATTTGCTTTCTTCTCGTCCACACCATTTCTTTTGCACATTTTAAAAAAGGTACCGTCGCAGTTCCTTTTGCGACACTCCGATATTCGCTTCCAGTATTTGATCATCTGTACGGGTACCGAGACCAAAGCTCTTCAACACTGAAAACCCCGCCGTCCGTTCTCTTTTCGACCCGACCCGCCCATCTCGCCTTGGCCTTTGGTCAAGGCATCGTACCTATCACCATGGCTCCCCGAGGCTTTGAGGACGAGGAGCTTACCATATCCTTATCCTCCTCCCATGTTCGCCGCCCGCAACAGACGCAGCCCCAGTCTCAGTCGCAGCAGCAAGATGATTCCCACGATGCCCCTCAAGCCACTTCCCGTCCCGCCGATGCGCCGCTCAAGGAAAGGATTAAAACCGAACAGCGCATCGGCGCCTACAAGGTTCTTCGAACTCTGGGCGAGGGCTCTTTCGGCAAGGTCAAGCTTGCTATTCATAACGGTACCGGCCAGCAAGTAGCCCTCAAGATTATCGCCAGGAAAAAGCTCATCAGCCGCGATATGGCCGGCCGCGTTGAACGCGAAATTGAATATCTCCAACTGCTCCGCCATCCTCACATTATTAAACTGTATGATCCATGGAGTTTCAACTTCGTTGCTGGGATTGTGGAGAGCTAATATCAACACTCTAGCTTCACAGTTATCAAGACACCCAATGAAATCATCATGGTTCTCGAATATGCAGGCGGCGAACTTTTCGATTATATTGTTCAGCACGGCCGAATGAAGGAGCCCGAAGCCCGTCGATTCTTCCAGCAGATGCTCTGTGCTGTCGAATATTGTCATCGTCACAAGATTGTTCATCGTGACCTGAAGCCCGAAAACTTGTTGCTTGATGAGAACCTCAATGTTAAAATCGCCGATTTCGGACTAAGCAATATTATGACCGATGGCAATTTCCTCAAGACAAGTTGTGGCAGTCCAAATTATGCTGCTCCTGAAGTTATTGGTGGTAAGCTGTATGCCGGCCCTGAAGTAGATGTATGGAGTTGTGGAGTGATTCTCTATGTTCTTCTGGTCGGCCGACTTCCTTTTGACGATGAACACATCCCCAGTCTATTTGCCAAGATTGCGAAGGGTACATACAGCATACCCCAGTGGATGCCCACTGGTGCAGCCAACCTGATTAAAAAGATGCTGGTAGTCAACCCTGTGCATCGTGCTACAATCGAGGATATCCGAGCAGATCCTTGGTTCACAACCGACCTCCCTGTATACCTACAACTCCCTGTCGAAGAATTCTTCAACACTGGCGTGGACCCTAACAAGGCAATCAAGAAAAACGACATCGCTCCGAATGCTTCAGAGAAGGTTCAAGAACGCCTACACAACGAAGTCACGGAGAAGATCAGCAAGACCATGGGTTATGGCAAGAGTGATGTCGAGGAGGCGCTGCAGGCTGCCGAGCCGTCCGCCATTAAGGATGCCTACATGATTGTGAGAGAGAACAAGATGATGCAAGTGAACCGTGAGTTTTCTTTTCTCTTTGTTGTCGGCTTCCTAATGTATTGAAACTGATCTAGATAACTCCGAAGCCCTGCTAGCAGAGCCAGAAGGGTCAAGTCCCATGCTCAGCATGTCTTCAGCTCGTTCAACGACCTCGCAGGCCACCACCACCCCCCGCCCCTATGTGAGCAAGGTTGGCATCCTGCCTTCTAGCCTGCCGGCCTACCATAAGGACTATATGGAGCGCGAGAAAGCTGGCAGTGTCGAAAACTCGCCGCCCAAAGTCCTTATCAACGATGAGCCTCAACTTAACAGGACAGATGCAGAGAAGGAAGAGACAGCACGTCGCTTGCGACCTCATTCGAGGAGCCAGCTGCGTATAGACGAAGCCAACACCAGGCCCCAAGGCATGACACCTATCAATCCGCCAAAGAAGACCAAGCCAGTACGTTGGCAATTTGGCATTCGATCACGTAACTCTCCTTGGGAAGCCCTTCTCTGTATCCACAAGGCCTTGTACAAATTAGGGGCCACATACATTCCCGACGAAGATTATGAGTCGAGGACAGCAGAAGAGCGAGCTGAAGCTTCCGGCGACAGCAGTTTTGTGGACTCCCATGACGGCTACCGTGGTTCTACTTCAAGTATTGACCCCAAGAAGCGTTACAATCTTCCTGCCGACCCTTGGCACATCAACGTGCGCTGGGATACTTCTGGTACGCTCTTACTCACTTCTCGTTTACAATTGACACTGACAAGTTCCCAGCTATTAAAAAGAAGGCCGGAAACACGCCCAGCGCACCCAGTACGCCCAGTTCACCCAGTACACCAGATGGTCATTACACCAAGGAATCGTTTGTTGCGCTGCACCTGGACATACAGATCTACGAAATGGAGCATGGCGTATACCTCGTCGATTTCAAATGTTCAGGATACGAGACAGTCCATGGGCGACTACTTGAGGAGAAAGACGTTACCAGCCCCTTCCCATTTTTAGACATGGCTGCCAAGTTGATTATGCAACTTGCAGAGGCCGATTAAGACGCTATTTTGTTGGTTGGGATAAGAGCACAATCTACGGCAAATTGAGTGTGCGCAATGATTGTTTATTATTTGTTGAATTCCTGATGTACCGAGTGAGCGGAGGAAACGTGGACAGCCAAGACTGCTATATGCAAAGAGAGTAGGAATGGCGGCCTTGCACATCAGAACCTAGATCCAATAGCCAGCGCCATGCCAGCCGAACTGTCTTTTAACGAAATCCTCGGTAAAGTTAACAAGGAGCTAAGGAGCTATTGAAAAAGGGGAGTTGGTTTGGGTTACTCCATCTTCGAAATCGATTTTTGTTTCGGTAAAGAAGCGCTTTCCGTCATATTTAATGCTTTGGAATTTTAGACCATTTTACAAATTCTGATGAGCGTAGTGGCGGTGGTCAGGTAGGGGTTATAGGATGCAACAAACGTATGGTATGCACCAGAGAGGTTATTATAAAGTGCAAACGCTGTTGTACATGATCAACATCGTACGATTCTTAAAGGTTTCAATAATCAAGGCCACGACAAAGCTTAAGAGTGTCTGAACTATGTTCTAGTGATTACCCAGTAATAGATGACTATAACCAATATGACGGAAACGCCAAGCCGGAAGTTTGTAGTAGTGTATGATACCAAATGCTCAAATGATTACAAAAGCCTCGACGCTTGTCTTTTTGTTTTCCCACATCCATAAAGCTTTCCCGCGAGTCGTCGCGTCTCATTATTCTGCTTCCGTAATCATCCTCTCACTCGTTTGGTGGCAATCTATTTGAACTGGTCTTCAGTCACGCCGGCGCCCATGGCAGCCGTGGAACTAATACCACCAGTGACCATCTTCTGCAACTCGTCGACATAGGTAGCACCACTCCACTTTTGGTGCTTGACAACGTCGACTTTTTGGTCCATCTCAGGCTCTTGGACAAGCTCACCGTATGCACGCATACCGACGGTGCTGTAAGCCTTTGCAAACTGGTCACTGATCAAGGCTGTTGTGTGCAATCCTGCAAGAGTGATGAACTGCCAGCAGTAACCGAGCTTAGCCAGGCGTTGGATATAAGTCTCTTGTTCGTCACGAGGCATGGCCGCCTTCCAGTTGAAGGACGGAGATAGGTTGTAAGCGAGTCTAGTAGGATTTGGTTAGTTCAGTGTTTTCTTGGATATTGTACGAAAACCTACTTCTTCTCTGGCCACACAGCGTGGACACCTTCGGCGAATTGTTGGGCTTGAGCGTAATCAGGCAGCTTGGACTCCATCCAGATGGCGTCGCAGTACGGTGCATATGCCACAGCGCGGTTCACTGCGCAATCACATCCACCTTTGAGGCGGAAGTAGCCTTCGCGTGTTCGGGGAGCATCCCAGTCAAAAAAGATATCCCTGCCAAGCAGCCGACGGGCGACAGCCCTGGCTTCGAAGTTGCTCTTCCCCTTTGCCTTGGAAATATATTCTTCCTTCAAGCTAGCCTTATCAGAAAAGGAACCTGACTCAATGGCGGCAACGACAGCATCGTCGAAACTGCTAAGATTGGCTTTGGCAAGCCATTCGTCCTCAATACGCTGCAGCTCAGCACCAGACTTACCACTAGCCTCAGCGGCGATCATAAGATCGTTGAGAGGCTTGAGTGTAGGGTTGGTGGAGCCGAGGATGAAGGCATGATCGCGGGGGTCAATGTTGGTGGAAAGGAGGGTGGCGGCCTCGGCGTCAGTACGGGCAATGGCGAGAAGGTCAGAGCCTTTCACATGTTAGTCCGCTTTCTCGAATTGGGCTATCACTACCACACTTGTGAAATTGAGGAAAACTAGGGAAATTGAAACTTACCCATGATGTCAGCCTGTGCTCGAATCGCAACGAGGCGGTTGATATGTTCCTGAATGGGGACAAGGACTTTGCCAGCCATATGACCACACTTCTTTGTGCCGGGGGCTTGATCCTCAATGTGAATACCAGCCGCACCTTTCTCAATGAAGAGCTTAGTGAGCTTCATGACAGCGGTGAGACCGCCATGACCAGTGTCCGCGTCGGCGACAATGGGGCGGAGATAGTCAATGTTGAGGAGGTTGGCGCGCTGCTCCTTAGGGACACTGAGACGCTCTTGACGCTGCTTTCTATCGTGGAAGAGTTGCGCCATGAATAGATGACCAACCTTATTGGGGACGGTAGTCTATAATTGTAAGACAAATGCATATGACAGCAAGGGTGGGTTATACACTCACGTAAGGGTAGTCAGCCAGATCGGGGCCAGGCTCGTCGGAAGCAGATGCCGTTGACGATGATTGCCAGCCAGAAACGTATACTGTATCGAGGTATTTGGCCATCTGAGTTACCATTGTGGGTTCTAAGCAGCCGTAGGTATAACTGGCATCGCGGTTCTGTAACAGTAGTCAGTATTAGGCTTTGGTTACATGCAGGAAATGATGGCGACTCACCTCAAAACGGTGCTCAAGAATCTTCCATAACTTCTTGGACTGGGCGTTGCTGGCATAGTCAATAGGGAGATATCCGCGCTTTGAGACGATCTGTTCAGCGGTAAAGGGTCGCTTGGTGTGTCTCCATCTTGAGTCGGACCACCACGTCTTGACTGCCTCAACCTCCTTTTGGAAGAGCTCATCCTCAATTTCAGGGCTAACAGAAGGGTTCATCATATTTTGTGACGCCATCGTGACTTCTGTGTTGTTTTGTTCAAGGCTGTGGGCGACTATCGAGGAATTGAATCGCGTGTAAGTGATAAGAGTCTGGTGGAGGAAATCAATAGTAAAACACCAGGTAATGTTAGAGAGAAATTATGAACAATAGTGGATTGAAGCTTTGGAACAGAAGACGGGAAGGGAAGGGCGAAGAAGACAATAAATATTATCCTGAACGGGAATTGTAAGTCGCATTGAGTCACTCTTGGCCTCCCGTGCCCCGACGGTCCATTGCCCAAGGATGGGCGGGAGAGAGGACTGCATTGATTCTGCTCGCTAACTCTCCGTGTTGATGGTTGTTCGGTTGAGACTTCTGCACACCGGGGTTTTTGTATTGATTGAGCAAACAATTGAACCAATCAGATTCGAATCTGGCTGTTGAAAAGTAAAGCTGGGGGAGTGGGAGTCGGCTGTAAGTGAAGGAGAGGAAGAGCCAAGGTGAACAAGTCGAGGGGGCGGCTTGAGAAACAGGGTTAGCGGGTCCGTACCTGCCTCGTTCCTTCTGCTCAGTCAACTAGTATGGATGTTTCAGAGCCTCATATTGATCTTTATTGCTTGTATTGATATGAAAGCAGCAATATTACAACATTTAAAAACTCGTAAGTCGTCACAGCGCACATCATTATTTTCTACTCACGAGTATCATTAACCTTGACAACAGTTGTGAGTAGGTAGGTAGGTAGATAGATAATATGTAGTGGGTATCAACTTCAAAGTATGACCTTGCGAGTATTCTACTCTACCTTCTAACTCGGCCTTTCACCGAGCACAAGCCAAATTTTGGCTTAAAACCACCTCTCACTTGTGTCGTTTCACCTCGGCCATGAATTATGTGAGATCAGCCTCTTCTATCTACTGTCATGAGCCGCAATAGCGAACGTGTCCGTGGATACGTACCTCCGGACAGTCACCGAGCGCCTCAATGGGTCACCTACAGTCATCAGAATACCTACTAGTAACCGTCAATCTTGGTCTGTGTAGCATTTTTCTTCAAATAGAAATCGAACCTTTAATCAAGACTTGTTGTGTGATCACGATGGGCATTTGATCTTGCAGAGGTAGTGTATTCGCTCTGCAAGCATCCAACAAATACACCACGAGCTATCAGGATCTCACTTGCTATGACGTCTTTGTATCCAATCAATATGTATTTTTGTATTGTGATGTGCCTTCGGCTCAAAGAGCTGGTTATGGAAATACAGACTCTATTGCCACTAAACTGAATACCGAATGCCGTGCAGTTTCTTTTTCTGCGTTTCTGTCCATATCTTTGTTAGTGAACCACCCAAACCTGGGGAAATGGTTTACCCCAAACTTTAACTACCCGACTATCTCATACCTGAGCCTTGTCTAGTAGGTAGTATTAGCAGTCAACTTGAGATTATCTTTTCTTTATTACTTTATATGCTGCAGTGCCATAATTTTCACCACGAGAGTCCTTTTAGTTATTAAATATGTACCTGATGGTTGCAAGTATAATTTTCCTATGGAAGTGTACAATCAGCCATGGACTTAGTTATTTGATCTCGGCCTTCCCCGTTCACCGGTACCCGCCCGCCCCGGAACGACGGAACTTGGCCGAATTGTGGACCCTCCAGCTCCGGAGCAACGGAAAGTCCTGGCATGTGAAGCCGCATTACAGTAGTCATACATAGTATAATAGTAACTCGGCATTCTTTGTCCTCATGACAAGTCTTGCCATGGATTTCAATGTCCTGTTCGGCGCACCCCTCCTCGGGCTCGATGTCTCCAAATCACAGAATGGTTGCTTTGCCTCGGTCGTTCTCTTACCGAGACTCTCATGGCTCTCAGCTCCGGCACTGTCATTCAATTCCCGTTGTCTACCAGCTTCATAGTTCTCGGCTACTTCCCGAGGCCAACAGCGTTGTGCGATGTCTCTCGGCATCTAATTCATCTCGTCTTTCTCAACTATACTTAACGGGTGTTGTATTGACACCAATTACGGTTCTGCTCCGTTCCAGATCATTCGCAATACTTTATTTGTATCCCGATTACCCTAACTTAATGCATAGCAACGTCAAACTTACCTCTAAGATCACAGTGGCACCTACATATCTAATTCAGACATCACTGCTACAAAATCCGCATCTTCACAAACATTCACAGAGACGGCAATGGCTCGGACTCGCTGGGACACATTGATCGTGCATCATAACATTCTTGTCCTATGGATATCGATAGCTACAACAACATTTTTCTTTTGCTGAGCGCTTCCAAGTCTGCAATAACATTGCCCTATGAACTAAGCAGACCTGCCAGCGTTTTCTCTTCGTTCTGCTCAATAGCTTTCATCAGTGTGTCGTAGGGTGTCAAAGCACCAAGCGCTCTGCGCATGTGCGCGTTGATGATCTGCAGTCCATAGATATAGCTGGCGTTGACCCACGCAAATCTAAGTTGATGTTAGCAATCTCTTTTCCCCACAAATAAAGCAGTGTTGCAACATACCCTTCCTTGTTGACACCTCTGAAACCGAGACCTTGGTTTCCGTACTCTGCGTCTACTCGGTGAGGATCGGCTGGCCGTGTCACGTCATACTTCTCAACTACAACACCATGGAAATCAACAAAGGCTTTGGTGACCATGAAAAGCCACTTGTAGGCAATTCGTTCTGCCTCTTCAGTGAAGCTGTAGCGAATCAGGCCAGTCCATGCCAGCATTTGCTGTGGAGGCCAGCCATACGGGTAATCCCACTGTCTGTTAGGTCGATCCAGGCCGACGGCTCCACGTGATTCTTCCGTTCCTGAAACCAGACCACCGTAGGCCTCAAATTTGGGGAGGGCCTTACGGACCATTTCAGCCGCTTGTTTTGGCGTGGCAATGCCTGCCCAGAGAGCCCACAGAGTTGTGCAGCTCTCGTATGTACATCGTTCGCGCTTCACGGTGTCATAATCAAAGAACATGCCCTCCTTCTCATCCCACATCAGCTTGTCCACGGTAAGCTTACGTCGCTTGGCTCGTCGATCCCAGGCAGCCGACGAGAGAACCTCGCCAGGCTGATAAGGCGTGCCGGCGCAGAATTCTTCGGGCATGGTCAGCTTATCATTGAAGACGCTGCGGATCGTTCGGGCAATATCAGTCTCATATTTGAACAGGAGACTGTTCAGATCAATGGTGGCTAAATTGGCACAGACTCCCTCGAGGCGGTATGAGGTGTCGTGACCTGACTCGCGTACGGCACGGTCATGCATGAAGTACTCGTCAAGTTCAGGCTCTTCAATTTCGCCGTGGTTATACTTTCGCACAAAGTCATCAAATGTTGTGTTGTGCTTCTTGATGTAAGGGTCAAGAATGTGGACGAAATGGGTGGCTTCTGTCTCAGGGGGTACTCCACGACCTTCTGGTCGATATCTTGACAGACCCGTGGTAGGGTCCAATCGAGGCTCCGAAACCCAAACACTGTGATACTCCTTGATAGCGGCTAGGATAGATCGTCGAAGGAACTCCTTGGCATCGGGTTCGTGCTTGATCTTTTCATAGACACGAAGAGCCATGTCGGTCAAGAACGGAGGCTGCGATCGACAAAGATAGTAAGATCGGGTTGCATTCAGGATCTTGCCATAGTGTTCGATGCAGAAACAGAAGTTGATGACCATCGACTTGGCCAGATCGACCCGGTCATTGATAAGAAGGCCCAGAGAAGCCATGTAGCTGTCCCAACCGTAAAGCTCGTTGAAACGACCGCCAGGGACTACAAAGGGCATGCCCTTGAGCGTCCATCCTGAAGGGTGCTCTGGCTCTGGCACTTCCTGCACATCCACGGCCAAAAGACCAGGTGCATCGTTCATGTCGCGGACCAAGTCAGTGGTGATTTTCTCAGGCAGCATCTGAACATCCAGTCGCATCTCAGGTCTCTCTTCTGCGACTCTCTTGTAAAACTCGTATTGTCTAGGGCATCTGTAAGGAATGTAGATGCGTGGGCGTGGGTCGGCTGTCCAGTCCTTGGGATCTCTAGCCGCAATGTCGACAGTCGACGCATCAATACGTCTTGTCAGGTTTTCCCAAAAATGATCACGAATCATCCGAGACAAACGATCGACTGGATTTTCGTTTAGACGACCTTCATCCAGAACAATCTGTTTTCGTCCGTACTCTTTGGCCAGGGTCAACTCCTGCAAAAGGTTGGACAACATATAGGTTCCTCGAACATCGAAACGGTTGTGTCCAGCTGAAGCGGCGGTACGCAGAGAAATGACCTTGGGTCCATTGTCCTCGATCGTAATCTGCATGTTTCCATTGGGATCTTCTTGGAGTGAAAGGCTTTCCAATGTCGAATCAACTTGGATCAAGAATCGGCGGTTCTGTTGTGAGTTCTCATCTAATTGGACAAAGGTGTTAGCACAGCGAACAAATACATTCATCCGTAATACTAGAATAACTTACCATGGCTGCCACGTCTGAAGGGCTCTCGAAGATTGACTCTCTCAAAGCGGGACATCAGGCTGTTCTGTTTCCAATGTCAATTCAGCTAACAGCACGACGATGTCGGTAACACCAACCTGGGAGTAAGTTCGAGTCCGAGGACCAGCACGGTTCTGGTGACGCTCTGCCGTGTAGTAGCTTTTGGCGTCATCAAAGACGCCAAGATCATCAGAACCGCGAGAGCGGTGACCAGAGGGCGCAGCCATGGTAACAGAGTTGGATTATCAGGCCTGTTAACAGGAGATGAAGCGGGGTTAGAACGATGCAGAAAGTAGAGTATGAGGAGAGAGGCTCGTTTCGATCTGTGGCACTGTCCAACTACGTCGACTATCAGTGGTGATAGTAGGGAGTGAGGTAAAGCTAGATGAAGGAATAGAAATAGGATAGGGCACGGACGTGGAATTGGACCGGTCTGAAGAATAGGCAAAGGTAAAGGACGTGTAAGGATGAGGGCGAGTAGGTAGGCTAGGTTAGTAGGTATGTAGATATGACGGCAGATTATTATGGGGTGCCCGTTAAGAGAGGGAGGAGACAAGAACAAGGTAGAAGTGGAGAGGAGCAAGACAGAAAAGTGGCGGATAGAAAGCTTGGGTGGAGGAATGGAGCCCGTGGTTCTGGGGTGACGACAGTGACAACTAAAGAAGTGGTCCTCTCTCACCCGGATAGCAGGTCCATAGCTTCCTGCTAACTAGGTACTTACCTTTTTTTGAACCAGAAATTGAAAACAAATGAAATATTCACTCCGGCATCGCTCCCCTGAGACAGAAAAAAAAATGGTGTTATAGTATACAAAGGGATCAAACAAATAGAGCGGTGAGGGGGACGTGGGGGTTACACACCTCAGACGATTGCAATGCGAGATCAAATGCAAAATTATTCGGTGAAGAAGCACAAAAATATTGTTGTACCTGACCTGAATAGAGCTGAGATGCTGTGAGCTGCAGGCGGCCATGTAGGCCTAGCTGGTAGGACTGTCTATTCGGAAATCCATGGATCCATTGGTAAGATGCCCCTCACCCCTCCTCGTAGCTTGTTGTCCACTGTGACGATATCCTGCCGCAAGGGGTGTTCCACTTCTACAGGATCTGCCCCACGCGTTGTCGTCAACCTAGTATCTTGACGGCCTGGGTATCAACTTCCATGAAGACCATCAAGTTATACCCCTAATAAGCGTTAATCTACGACAAGTAAAGCGGTAGGTATTTATGGGAAGAGCATTACTGTCAAAAAATCTACCAGCTACTAATCTATCCAGCTTGTCCTTTGTCAAGAATAGGTTGTCATTCATCTCCCCAAACATACATTAGTGCTTTAATTCCTATTTTCTCGATCACCCACCAGAAGCCCCACTCTGCACATCCCACCTTCTCTTACAAATCTTCCTCTTAGGTAGGTAGCTTAAGCCTCCAATCAATAGCATCATTATTCTCATCAGCAGGTAGCTTAACCATTGTTCCTCTTTTACTTTGATTTGTGAAGCGGACCAACTGCAGGCCATGGGCGATTAGATCTCGGTGTTAAAATGAATGTCTCTGCCATGAGAAAGGAATCGTATCAATTTGGTGGGTAAGAGTGTACATGCATTCAGAACTTCTCTTTAGCTGGTCGGTAATATCAAAATTAACCTCTAAGCTTTAGAGTGTAAATATAAGTAACCTCAAAGTCCAGTCTAACAGCGTACCAATTTGTCTCTTATGCTTAGTTTGAAGAAGATAGTGTTCAAACCACGATAACCTTAACATTGTACTTAACTAGACATATCGAATCATTATACTCTGTCATATGACCTACCATCTGCACATATATCGATCTCATGATTATCTAAAACTAAATTTGTGAGCTATTGGGTGAATTGTCCCGAAAGAGGATAACCCGTGATAGAGACGGGTTGTATACCATCATAATACAAAAGCATGTCTCATAACATACGCTCGCGCATGTCGGTTGCCTTGGAATCATCGTGGCAACTTCATTTGCATATGGACCAGATGGCAAGTCTAGAATATCTGATCACCCGAACCGCTAAGACAGCAGCGTCGTTTTTGTAATAAGCGAGACATGGATCTAATTCATAACAATTTCTAAATTCTACAGGGTAAATCAATCTATCGACTGGCGCTGTTAGTCTTGCACCCAGCCTCCTCTTGGGTATTTGCCTTATCCCATATTCATCCCTTAACGCCATCCTAATGCATAACTTAAATCCAGTTCGTCACTTCGAGACAACGCCGCAGCAACGATGACTAGTCGTCACTCTCGACTTGACTTCGACGTGCCATCATTCTCCTTCGCCTCCCTTCCACAACCTCAGGGTTCCAAGTGCCGGCAAAAATATCCTCACATTCATCATCATCGTCAGAATCAAACTCAACCTCCTCGTCACCACCCCTCTTGGATGTCGCGGAAATTTGCTCTTCATGTTCATCGATGGCGTCTTCCCAGCTTCGATATATGACGACTCGCTCCATTTCCAAGATAAACTTGCCGACTTTGTACTTCTGGCCTTGCTCCTTGGCATCCACGTATTTCCAACCAAGTTTGCTTAAGCACGCCTCACAATTAATATCTGCAACAACATGCCAACCTGTTACAAGTTGCCGATTCTCACTCTTGCCAATTCGAATGTTACTAAGAGTCTGAGGGGCAGGGAGAGCGGGTGGTGCGACAAGAAACGCCCGACCGTATCGGCCAGTGAAGCCCTTCGAGATGACTTGAGAGGCAAAGGCGATGTCTGCGGAGCATGTTGAGCAACGCAACGTGTTTGGCGAAGTACGAATAAGTCGGCTTCGCCCAGTCTTAGCTAAAAGGCCATCGTTCGGGGGTGAACTTGCTGGCGTTGTCACTGCTGACGATGCGGTAGATTCTGCCGAGCTTGAAGTCGAGTGGCGGCGGGAGAAAGGAAGCTTGATGCTTGGTAGCAAGAAGTTAGGGAAAACTGGTTTCGTGGCCGAGATGCCACTCTCGCGAACCATCTCGGTGGCCGTAATATTGGCTATCCAGTGGGATCCTCAAGTTTGTCGTCTTTTGAAGGAAGTAAAATCGCATTCCTAACAGGACGTTTTAGAACTTTCTACATAGAAAGGCTAGGGTCTGATAAGGTATGGGGACGTTTCACTCAAAGCGCCAGAAACTCCACAAGTGGTGTACAGTAAAGTTATTGCAGAAGAAAGCTGGTGCTGCTTAAATTTGTGTCCTGTCCAAACCAGCTCAAGACTGGGTGTTTGGATTGGAAATGAAGACAACAGTAGTCAGTGAAAGAGTGATCTGGCACTTCCATCTAGGGTTGGGAGAAATTAATACCAATAGATCTGATCATTTGGTCACTCTGACCGACTCAGCCGGACAGCGATCATCGGACTCACGACCAGTGATGGGAGAGGAACCTCCACAGAGACTGGGAGGGGCAAAAACAACATGGACCCCAGGACCACCTGCCCCCCTGCCCCCCCTGCCTAAGTACCTACCTACTAGTAGGTACTTACTAACAAGGTAGGTACCTATGGAGGTATCAAGCCTTGACGGCACCTGGCGCGGGGGAACAATAGTGCCCGGACAGGCGACAGGAGAAGTGTGAAAAAAGAGGGGTCCAGACACCCGAACAGAATACAGCCCGATTGCCCGCTTCTATAGAGTGCCTAGCAGGGTACCAGAAAAGCTGGCCGCCAGAGGCATGAGAGACGACATTTATCGACCAGTTTATGCTTTTGACTACACCTCTCAGACTACTGTAGTTATTTTTGTACCCTAAGACTTATGACACCAACTTCATACTCCCCACCACCTAGGCAGCTGAGATGCGAAGCCGCCAGGTACGTACCTACCATCTTGTTGGGTATACAGTCTTGAGATCACGTTTGACTTTGCATGTTGGGCACCGTGAACTGACTAATTAATAAAAATGAAGAAGCGAAGTTTCTGGATAATCCAAGTGCCTATACAATATCAAGTTTCGTGACCAAAATGCACGCCTAAGGAATATCATAGTTTCAGGTCGACCCCATTAAATACAATATCAAGTGGTTCACAGATAGCAGAGATATGCGAAATGGCCTTGTTCTTGTTTCAATGAGCATCCATAATCCCAATCCGTATTCAAATGGTACATTAAACTGGTATTATTTCCCGATAGTTTCTAAGATTGAGGCTCCTCAGCGACATAGTGCAAGTAAGCTCCTAGCAATTTAATGCCCTCGATATAGTTGCGCCTATCGAGCTTCTCGTTGATAGAATGAGCACCATCTGTAGAGCTGCCCATAGGTAGCAGCAGCACGTTCTTGCCTGTGGCCTCCTCGAAAGTCAGAGTGACAGGGATACTAGTAATTATGTTAGCGGTGACCACAGCAAACGCAGTTCATTTCACTTACCTTCCACCCTCACGAGTGTAATCAGGCTCAACACCCCATACACGCTCGACAGCCTTGGCAGCAGCTGAGAAGTTCCAATGCTTGGGCGAAGCAACCCACCACTTACCGGTGTGCTGAGCATAAACCTTGAGAGTGTTCTTGCTGCCGAGTTTGGCAAACTGGTCCTCAACGTATTTGTACACAGCCTCGTTGGTCTTATCAATGTCCATGTCTGGAACAGTTCGGATGGAAAACTTTCCAATCACCTTGGCCGGAATGACGGTCTTAGCTCCGGGAGCAGAGAATGCGCCCTCCACACCATGAATTGACAGTGAAGGGTATCGCCAACGACCCATAAGAGTGCGCTTCTTATCATCAAAGATGGTTGTCTTGCTACCCAAAGACTCATGAATGTTGTCCATGGTGAAAGAAATACCATCGTAAAGACCCTCCTCGTCAGCAGTGACTGGTGCAACCTGTTCCTTGATACCAGGAATTTGAATCTCGCCGCCAGTGTTGACAAGCGATCCGAGGACCCTGACGAGATCGGTCATGGGCTCCTGGGCGGTGCCACCGAAGACGCCACTGTGGAGGTCGGCACCGGGGCCGGAAATCTCAACCGAGTAGTAGTTACAACCACGAAGGCCGTAGGTCAAGCAAGGCTTCTCGGTACCAAGCCAGTAGTTGTCCGAGATACAAACGGCCTCAGCATCGGCAAAGTACTTCTTGGCTTCCTCTTTGATCAGATCATCGAGGCCTTCAGAACCATATTCCTCCATACCCTCGAAGCACATAAGCAGGTTTACGGGGAAATCGACGCCGGCCTTCTGATGAGCCTCAATAGCATTCAGCCAGCCCAAGACGGGACCCTTGTCGTCTGTAGATCCACGTCCAAACATGCGACCTTTATCGTCAACGGTAAGATCAAAGGGCTCGGTGGCCCAGCCGTCGCTCTTCTCGGCAGGCTGAACATCGTAATGGCCATAAACGAGAATAGTTCGCTTGTTCTTGTCGTTTCCATATCGTGCAAGGACAACAGGAGGAAGGTCGAGGTGCTCCTTGTGGGGCTGCTTTCCAAGAGGTCGAAGCTCTACAGAAGCTCCAAGACCCTTGAGTTCGTCGCCGAGCCACTCTCCCATGCGGACGACATCAGGTCGGCGGGCATCCTCAGCAGAAATGGAGGGAATGGCGACAGCTTTACGCAGTCGTTCAATGAAGTGATCGGCGGAACTGTCGACCTGCTTGAAGAAACCGTCAAGCTGGGGAGCCATTTTCTTTGCTTGGTGGACACGAATAGAGTCTGTGAGATATGTGCGAGAAGTGAGGTTTGGTTTTTGAGGAAAACTCTGTGAGATGGGTACTCGTAATGATAAAAAGGGCCTTTTGGGGAGCGCAGTTACCACTTGAAAGCAACAGACAGCTGCCCTATTGAGGTAGAAGGTGCGGGGCATTACACCAGGCTTGATCTCGGACCTGCTCTAATGAGCGGGTAGCAATAACAGCTCCGTTCTTACCTAGTACCTATACCTATGTACCTATGGCGGGGCAGTCTCAACTGTGATAATACAGTACAGTATGAAACTCTGACAAAAGATCCGGTTACTTGCGGTAACTGATGGATAACTAGCCGCCCGTGTAATGGGACAATAATGATTGGGTACCTGGAGCAAGGACTCTAGTTCGAACTCATTACGAACAGGACAAATACCTTTGTAAACAGTTAGTAGTTAGTCACCCACGCACATGTCACAAGCATTCTGTGGGTGGAGTGCTTAGTAATTCGGAATAACTTATATGCGATGAATTAGCATTGCCGATTAGTCATTCTTTAGGGGCAGGTCAGCCGTCTATGTCCTCTCCATCGCCCTGATGTTGGAAGACTCTTTCTCTCCCCACCTTCTCCATCACTCGTAACCATTCCAAGTTGTCGACATTCTCCCTCACCATCAATAACTCGACTTACGATATCAACAAGGTCGCTCGGCCGCTCTCTGCTTTCTCGTTTTCCGTTTTTCCTCGGCGCCTGCAATCAAGCCCGTAATTCGCGTGACTAACCACCTCCGATTAACTCGATTTCATCACTCTCGACCAACTGTCATTTCGCCCGTCGGTAGAGATTATTCCGAATAACGTGTCGCTGGTGTACTCTTTGTCAGGGCGTTAACGCCGGGACGTCTAGCTAACAAATAAGGGTGCTGGTTCAGTGGTTTGACGAGTGTGGTGTCTGGAAAGTGAGGTGGAGCTTGAGGGTTATTTCTCTTCTGGCTTGTTTTGCCAGCTGTACTCCTTATTCATTGCACCCATTTCTTTCTTTTTGACCCTATTGCCACTATTGTTCCCTCAAAGTACAATCAAAATTGATTATTTCCATTCACCTTGACAGTTGAAAGAGGCACGGCAGTGCAAGAAAGAAGACGAACAAAGAAAACAAACGCTGCCTTGTTTTACAAACGCAAGATCAATCAATCAATACTTACATAGTGCTTTGTGCGACCCAACCGACCTAACCTTTGGACTTTTGCCGACTTACGATATTTGAATTTCAACAAATTTCTCTTGTTGTTTTTTTGTGCTGTGCTTTTCCCGTTCCTGTAGGAAACATCTTAGCACATCTCGACCAAAATGACGTCCTCAGTCTTTTTCAAGTTCAAATCCCAAAGGGAACCTACTAGAGTCGAGTTCGATGGTACCGGTATTTCAGTCTTCGAGCTGAAACGTGAGATCATTACCAAGAGTGGCCTTGGAGATGGCACCGACTTTGATCTACACATCTACACCGATGATAACAGCGAAGGTTTGTTGGCACTATGATTTCTGTAGATGAGAAACACTGACATGTCCCTAGAATATGACGACGACACGACTATCATTCCTAGGTCAACGACGGTCATCGCCAGACGTCAGCCTGCACTCAAACCTGGTGCAGGGCGTGCTGCTCGCTATGTATCTGGTAAAATGCCTGTGACAGCTAAGAATGCTGGTCGCAAAGAGCAAGCAGCCAAGGCATCGGTTTCCAAACCAAGTTCCGATGCAATTAGCCAGATGAACAATGCTATGACGGAAGAGGAGAAAATGGCGGCTATGTTTGCAGCCCAAACAGAGCAGTGGTCCGCCCAGCAGGAGGAGATGTCTCAGTAAGTTCCAACAATGCTCGAGGTGCCTTGTTCATGGCTAATTACAACAGCCAAACGCCGGTTTTCAAAGCTGGTGCAAAGAGACCTGCGAATGTCCCTGATCATGACCCTCCCAACGGATACATCTGCTACCGATGTGGCAACAAGGGTCATTGGATTCAATTATGCCCAACCAACGACGATCCTGAGTTCGATAACCGCCCACGTGTCAAGCGAACAACGGGTATTCCTCGTTCGTTCCTGCAAAAGGTTGATAAGTCCGTTGTTCTTGCACAAACTGATGGCGACGAGACCAAGCGTCCTTCGGGTATTATGGTCAATGCTGAAGGAGATTTTGTTATTGCTGAACCCGACAAGGCATCGTGGGAACAGTTCCAGGCCAAGGCTAAGTCTTCAGCAACAACCAATGCACAGGCTGAGGACAAGGAAATTCAGGAACAGGGCTTGGAGTGTTCGATTGACAAGAAGATGTTCATAGAGCCAATGAAGACTCCTTGCTGTCAGAAGACCTTTTGCAATGATTGCATAACCAATGCTCTCATCGAAAGCGACTTTGTCTGCCCTGCATGCCAGTCAGAAGGTGTATTGATTGATGATCTTCAACCCGATGAGGATGCCTCGAAGAAGATTCAAGAGTATTTGAAGGAGAAGGAAACAGTCAAAAGTCCAGCTCCTCCGTCACCTAAAGCTTCGGAAGGTGTCAAGACAGATGGCGAAAATCAAGATGAGCCACAGAATGAGGACGTGGTCATCAAAGAGCAGAAGACTGAGAATGAGTCCAATGATAAAAGCACGGATTCGTTCAAGGAAAAGTCGAACTCGCCGGTATCTCAAGCTGCAGCTATGAAGACCCCTCCCACTGGTCCCAAAGGCCTTGTATCTGTCCCGCATGATGCGAAAAAACAAGTAGACGGCGCCAAGACATCAGATGCCAATTCAAAGAAGCGGCCAGCAGACGATATTCTAGACAATCCTCGAATTCCCAAGGGCCCCAAAGCTATGCAAAATCAGCAAAACATGATGAACAGCATGGGCATGAACGGCATGGGCATGAACATGGGCATGAATCATATGATGTTCAACGGAATGCCTATGATGCCCAACATGATGGGCATGCCCAACATGGGTAACATGAACATGGGAATGCCCAATATGAACATGATGGGAATGCCTAGCATGATGGGCATGCCCGGGTTCCCTGGAATGAACGGCGGGTTCGGCGGGATGAACGGCTGGGATATGGGGATGAACGGTATGAATGGCAACATGGGCAACATGAACGGTGGGATGAATGGCTTCCAGAACGGCAACTTTGGACAAGGCGTTGGCCCTGATGAGGATGCGTACTTTCGCAAGCCAGTCAATCCCCACCGACATCAGAACAAGCAGCGAAGAGTACGACCCAGCGACTACCGAGAGCTCTAGGCTATGACTCGACCGACATGCACGACTCGACATTATTTCCGCTAGCGATTGTTTTTGTCTATTTTTTTACCATCATTCCGGCTATCGTGGGCAACTACACCACACATATACATAGATATTTGAGTGCCCTGCACCATGGTGCAGGGTCGGCATGACATGCTTTGGATCGGGATGCAGGGCCATAACTTGCTTTTTTAATCAGCATAGCCTACCGGCAGACTGGACGGACTGGCGTTGGGGACAAGGGTTGAGGGTTTTTTTCTTCTGCCATGACGGGTCTTCATGGTTACGTATGGCTGGGGTCTAGGAAACGAGGTATTACAGCTCCATTAAACTTTGAATCAGTCAAGACCAAACAACAAACAATCAAAATATTTTCTAACAGCAACTGGGCATTTCTGTTCTGTGACTTGACTCATGCTAAAACGTATATTTTATAAATCTTCAATCAAACCGTAGCAACACCACAGGGTTTCTTCTATATGCACTAATGGAACCCCTTTCCTGTTTGTCATTTCGACCCAAACTTGTTTCTAGTCTTTCCGCGTAATTCACATAGTACTTTCATTTGCTTACTCAGGAGGAACATAAGGCGTGACAAGCATTTCACTGAACTTCTCAAGCTTCTCCTTTCCTCGGACCTCTTCAACAAGAAGAGGCATCTTGACGACATTGAAATCTTCAGCGTAAAGCTCTTCATATTGGTCAAGATACTTGCGCTGCATCTTGCGGCGAGCGTTGCATTGGTCGCAGTCGCTGGCCTTCTTGGGGAAGAGTAGCTGGTTAACGACGATAGAGTGAGTATCAATGCCATATCCAGCAAGCTCCTGGATCATGCGCTCTGTCTCGTAGAGACTGAGGAATTCTGCGATACAGACGCAAACAAAAGTGGTGAGCTCGGCATCCTGGAACTGTGTGTTGACCTCTCCAATGGTCTCGCGCAGAGACTCTAGCTTGGCAATCATGTCGTTGAGGTTCTGGCCATTGGGGAGCTGACCGCCAGAACCCAAGAAACCGTTCAGTAGTGGGCCGTACTGAGATGACAGCTGTGAAACCTTGGCGAGGGCCTTCTCGAGGACGGTGGGGAATTGGAGGAAGCGCAGGGTGTGGCCTGTAGGCGCGGTGTCAAAGACAATAGTCTCGTAGGAAAGAGACTTGACCTGCTTGAGGACTTCGGCAAATGACATAGCCTCATCTATGCCGGGAATCTGGCAGGAATTAGTATATGCGACTTTACAAGTGCAAGTACAAATCAGAGTTGACATACCGCAAAAGCAAGATCCTGCATCATGCCTCCTAGAGGGCCGCCAGCAGCAGCATTAACGTCATCGGCCTCGCCCTGACCGGCCAGCATATCCTGTATACTTCCATTGGGGTCGATCTCCATGGCGCTCAGGTTGTCGAATCCATTTACAAGGCGGGCCTCCTTGCCAAACTTCTGGGAAAAGGCATCTGACAGGTTGTGGGCAGGATCGGTCGAGATGAGAAGTACAGATCGGCGGACCTTTGCGAGCTGAATGGCGAGGGAACAAGAAGTGGTGGTTTTTCCAACACCACCCTTTCCGCCAACAAAGATCCAGCGGAGGCTACGCTGGTCGAGAAGCGACTGGAGAGAGGGCTCGAGGGCGTCCTCGGTGGAGATGAGGGCGGTGGACATTTTCGCGGTGGAGGAGGAAGGGTAACGATGAGATCACAGACGGTTTCTAACTTTCTGGTTAGGCAGGCACGTAAAGAAGACGAATAACATGAAGCTGTTCACTTACTATGAGGTAAAGCTTGTCCGGGGCAGAATCAGGATTTGGGTAACTTCTAGAAGCTGGTGACTTGGATGGAGGGGTAAAGCTCGACATAATACTGCCTGCAGTATCTGGATGTGACGAGATGAGTCATGCCTGTTTTATTCTGTCATGAAATCGCCACATGAATGTTACCCACTAGCCACATGCGTAGCATGGAATCACAAAGTTGACTCAAATACAACTCGATTGTTATAACATTAATTCTAATCCTGAAACTATTCTGGACTCTGATAATAACTCTAGATAGTCAAGTTTATTATGCTACCTGGCAGTCCTTGTTCAGCGACCTCGGTTTTAGTTGGATCGGCCCCGTCCATGAGATAGCATCTTTCAAGTACCGGCGAACGGCGTCAAGCGTCCGGAGCTGCGCGTAGATATCCATATAGCTCCCATTAATCTCAAAACTATTATATCTAGTAATACGTCTCAAAAACTACCGCTTATCTATACAGTCAGCTCTCTTTCTAAGCGTTGTTTCATTATTGGGCCTTCTACCCCAAAGCCCAACTCACCGATTATCTGCTGTAAGCAGGGTACTAAGGTAGGCTGTGCGCCGCAGTCTCTCTTCACCTCACTTCACCTGAAGCCCCTCTCTTCCAGGCGATTCTTCTTCTTCTTCTTCTTTTACTCGTCGATAGCCAGATGGAAGCTGAGACAGAAAAACACCAAAAAAATTAGTTATTCAACTTATCTCATTATCGTTTCTCACTCACGTCAGGCGCATAGATCGGAGTTCGACTCGATCAATACCTCCAAATACCGAACTGTCGTACTTATCACCATCGCAACCAACCACTTCACACACCAAGTACCAGCTCCGCGATGACTTCACACACCAAAGACCCCATCACATGTCACGTCCTTGACACACAGGCCGGTCGACCCGCACGTGGTATTCGCGTCCGCCTTGAAGGTCCCATTCCCCCTTCTGCCAATCCGCACTCGGCCGCCCAGCCTCGGGCCAACACCTTCGAGTCCATCACGGATGAGGACGGTCGAGTTACTTCATGGTTGCCCTACCTCTCTGAAGATTCTGCTGGCGAGCCTCCTGTCCAGACGCTTGTTGAAATCCTCGAGGACCGTAAGGGACGGGGCTCATCACGCTGGACGTTGCGCTTTGATACTGGAGCTTACTTTGGCGAGGAGAACACCTTTTTCCCAGAGGTCACAGTCACCTTCCGTATGGAGGAGAGGCAGACGTATCATGTACCTCTCCTGCTGAGCCCCTACAGCTACACTAGCTACCGTGGAAGCTAAATGGGTAACATTATTTTCTTGTGGATGTGGAGGAAATGGGCCAGAATGACGATGCCATATCTGTACGCCTAGCATGACGGCACGGTAAAGACAGTCCATATGAGTTATTTGCGCCATGAGAGCACAAGAGACAATGGCCATCACGAGAATAGCGATGAAGTTACTAGTAAAACTATTAATTCTTAACGAGTGTCTATGTCAGTCACTGCAAGGTGAACCGACTACTGTATATGGGTGACATTGCTGTCTCTGCCCTACCAGAGGGACTATAGTACATATCCAAGTGTTTGCCTCTGTTGCAGACAAAACTCCGTCCCACTCCCAAAGTCCGATCCTTAATTCAACATCAACGCCACGCTGTCCAACTACACAAATGAAAAGGGAGAAAGAGAGTGATCCTTTTTGATGAAAATGCATTTTGCAAATGCGGTCGTTGCAGGTCATAATATTCGGCCGTGTGCGTCGTTGCGGCTGTCATGGTCATGTCGAAGCCAGGTGTACACCACACCGTTATGAGGCCAGACTTTTAGCTAAAGCATTCCTAGTTTCTTCGCCATTTGCTCAAGAACCCTTTCTTAGAACGATATGACGGAACGTCAGGCGAAGTCGGTGGCGTGTCTTCGTCTTCCCTCCTCGTGGTTCTTGATGCGAGACTATCGGTTTCGTCCCTGGAGACTCGAATGCTAGGTGTAGTTGGGCGAACGCTAACGAGTGATGGGTTGGTGTTGGTGCTGGTTCTGAGACTATCGTGGTCGCCAATGTCGGATTGTGCCAGAGAATAGGCGCTGTAGAGGGCTTCTGAGGCCGGAGTGATACGTCCATGGTTCAGAGTTCGTCGTTTTTTTCTGAGGAAAGATCGCCGGGTTCGCATAAGAGCCCGATCGGGGTCAATATCCTCTTGGGTAAGGCATGCGTTTGGTGAAAGATCTGCGTCAGGATGCGGTAGAGTTGTGTTGCGAACTGGAAGAAGTTAGTGAATAATTCGGAATGTTTGTTCGAGACGGAGTGCTGACGGTTGTTGAGAGGCTCAGGGAACCCTGTGTCTCTGGGTTCTCTTCGAGGCTTGGTGGAACCAGAGTTGGTGATGGAACTCGACATTGTGTCGGTGTGGTGAGCAGACTTCAAGTGCGGAGTTGTGCAATAGTTGGCTGAGGATGTGATATTTAAAGAATGGTATAAGAGTTTAAAAAGCGAGCAAGGTTTCAAGGCTTCGCCGAGTCTTGAACTACATCGACTCTTGCTCAAAGGTTGATTGCCAAATGGGGTAAGTTGTGAACGTGTAAGCGCGATGCCGTTTTTGTCTCCCGCAAGAGCAAAGCCTCAGCGGTTGCACGCAGTCTCTCTGTGACGCGAAAGAGTGCGATGCGAGTGAGAGACGGGTTTTGTATGAGCCCAAGCTGTGTATTCTTAGAAAAGGGAAAAGGGGATTCCACTCTCGCTTCAATGAGTAGAGAGGTCGGAAGATTTTTGGTCAAATTAAACCAGAACTTTGGATGGGCGATTAGCAATGGGGCGAAGGGGGGTTTGACAGGGTTATAATACTGCCCGTGGTAGCAGTAGAATGATGGGCAGCATGCATGTGTGTGTGCATTAGCAGTTCTGTTTTTCTTGGTCTCTGCTTGGCTTATCCGTATGGAGGTTCTGTTTGATCGGATCTTCGGCGCCTGTAATGTCAAGTTGAATTCTGTGGCTTGGCTCTCGCTATTCGGCACTTGGCCAAGAGCTGTTAAGTGTACGGTACAGTACAGGACAGCACCAAAGAGACTAGATACTTACACTAATACTGCAGATGGTAAAATGATCTGTGCCGCCCCGGAGAAAGTGAAAGACTGCCCGAACAAGGGTTGGGTGCGTTAAGACCAAGCAAGTGCGTAACTAACAGGGGTTGGAGTGGTTCCAGAGCAAGTGAATAGCCCGAAAACCAGTGAATCTGTGTCTCTGAATTGAACAAAAGACAAGACAAGGCAAGGCAAGGCAAGACAGGATTCAGGATCCCTTTCCGAGACTGTCTGTGATAAATAATATTACATACCTACTTGGTATCCAGAAGATCAACAAGAGAAGGGGGGAAAACTACTAACATAAACAGGCAGTGCAACGTTGATGGAGCTCATGGCAGGTAAATACTTAGGTACCTACTAGGTACTAAGGCAGGTAGTTTACTAAGGCATGGACCCTTCCTTCTTCCTCCCGAGCAGAGAGTTTTCAGAGCGTCTGGGGTGCACAAGTGGCTTTGAGGCTCGGCTCAGCGCTTCTGTTCGTCAGCCAAGAACAGTTAGCGCCACGGCATTCTCTTGGCAACTGACTTGTTGAGGTGGGCGCTACAGAGTACAAAGTACTCACGTACAGTATAGTATCCGTACCTACCTGATAGTAAGGTAGGCACCTTGGTGGTGGAGGCTCAGTTGACCTCTGTCAGATCGTATTCCAACGTAATCGAGTGGCTGAAACGACATAGAGTCTGTCGACTTTGCCTCCAATCCCAGGCGTCGCTTTATTCTGGCATGGGCTGGGCTGGGTCTGTTTTATTTATAAATCGATGAACAATTATACCTCTCCTACATACCTCACTTTTCGTCAGCGTCACAAGACGATGCAACACCATCAACTTGATTTGTTCCAATGTCTCTAACGTGCCGAACAAGCGGTTGAGTTCGTTCTACTGCCCCCAACGCAGCAACCCAGGCAGGCGGGTCGGCAAAAAAGAAAAGAAAAAAATAGGCACTTGATGCAGATCAGACGAAAATATTGGTACGCCTTTAGATTATCTTTCGACTAAAGCTGGCCTAATATTTTTATCAGCTACAAAGTCGGTGCTGGTTTTTATGCGATGCACCTGCCGGGATATGCCCAGTCCAAACCACCCCTGGTCTCATGACGACAAAGCCGGACCGTGCAGACGGCAACAGTTCATTCAGCCAGTGACTTGTCAAGTATTTCCGCTGTCAAGCCATGGTAGGTTCACTAATACAGTATCCAAAACGTGCACTTTTCCTATTGTTCAGGTTTCGGATGATTCGTAAGTCCATGTCGATTCAACGCGGGGTCACCGACCACCTCCTTCTCGGCGCATAATCACGTGCATTCTTCATTCTATTGACCTGTTTCTCTAACCGCTTGTTTCCCTTGTTTTCTCGTTCAATCCAAACTCAGAGTGGGTGAGCTTCACCCACCCTGTACCTGGTGTTGTTGGGTCAGCTAGGTTCTTTAATCTCATTTCAATAATATCCATCGGTCGCTAATTCATTAGCACCAGCTCCGTAGTCTCAAGGTCTTGTATGAACTGATTAACATCCACCGACAGGGGAGAGAACTGGCTCCCTCCCAATTTTATTCCAGTCCCTGCCCGATATAGGGGCAGATTTATCAGGTCCAGTAGATACTGGACCACGAAAGATCTACAGCAACAACAGGCAAACTTCCTAGCTATTATGTATGTTGCTAGGACAAATACTCCGTACACTGGACCTGTTGTCAATATTGACTTCAAGATACAATTAATTATGTGGAACCATCTTGAGTAGTATCTAGCCGCCAACACAGTTGGATTACTACGTAGTACATATTGGCGCTGTAAACGACAAGAGCCCCGCTTAGTATCGACGCGGCGTACCTATTCCAGAAGGTAAAGCAAATGTCGGGCTGTTTCGTCACCCCCTACTGGTCCTTCACACCTTGACTGTTCATTGACCGAAAAGCTCCATACCAACCTATGTTATGTATGTTTCAACCTTTCTAGACACTTAGTACCTATTAGGCACCTAGTAGGCACTAATGCTTCATCGCGAAAATATGTAAAGCCCCACAGCATAGACCGCTAAACAAAGCTCGATTTCCATTCTATTAGGGCAGTTCGTAATTATTGAATGCTCGCAGACTCAGGTTCTAACTTAGACCTACGGAAACATGTATATTACATCGCTCAAGGCACTGCACTATCCGATTAACTGATGTCGTAAATAGAGTCAAATGTACAGAGCAACTTGCTTGTATGGGGATGACCTATAGGTACGTACCCACGTCTTCGGCTACTGGGTTAATTGACATCGGCATTCCTGTATCTAGCCACCTTTCTGTGGGGAAACGCCCTAGCAGCTATGACGATGTTGTAGTCTGCTGTGCTGATCGAATGTCACTCATCAGGTCCCACCCGAGTGCTGAGATAGCGTTCTCACGTCGAGTTTCATGTCGTATTTGAAGTTTCGATCGACATCGGGAGCAGATCTCAATAGTCTAGCACGCGAGTTACATCGCTACTGGATGTACTGTGCCACATATATCGTCTTTCGATGTTCCTTCCTGGGGGTACCATGGTGTGCCACACATAATGTACATATGCATCATTCTTTACATTGGAGAGGGCTGACCAGCTATGTGTTCGTTGAGCCAGCGATTCGGTATATCTACATCACGACTGACAGTGAAAGCTTGATTCTTGGCAGTGACACTTGTGTAATCTTGGTTGTGATGAAGGAAGAAAAAGTAGGCTACTGAGAACAAGGTTACTCTATGAGCCCTGCTTCTTGTAATCATTATACCGCCGCAGAAGACATTATACTTTGGAAGCGAAACCATCGAATATCTACACCACATCAAACAAGGTTCATCTCGGTGAGATATCATACCGAAATGCGAACAGCAGGGCGGTATGGTATATACATCCTTTATATCTTTGAATGAGGCTTGTTGATGGCTGGCGATCAGAATTAATCGTATAGAGAATTAACAAGCATAACCCCCATTCTTGCTCATCTCCGATTGTTCAAAGTTGCGTTACTCTGAAAATTCGATGCAGTTGCTGACAGCCCTGCTCCATCTCTTTACTTTAAAGACTAATAGTACGAACCGATTATGCCACGCCGTCGAGAACGTAAATAAGGAAAGAAAGAAAGGAAGGAAGGAAGAAGAATCATACTTCCTCAACCTGAAGACAGGGACGATAGACCTAGTTACCTCTCCGACCCCCGGTGCTCATGAGCGTAATTTTCTGTTTCTTTTTCTTCTTGCCGCCACTGCCACCACTGCCACCACCACTACTTCCTGGCCCTGCGCCGTCAACGCTATCCGGGCGAACGCTGCTCTCGGCCGCTTCAATGGCCTGTATTTGCATCGCGATATCGGCCGTGTCGAACAGGTCCTCGTCTCTGAGCCACCCGTCATTAACGTCTGAAGGTTGAGCAGCCATCTCAGGTGACCCATTGATAACTCTCGTGCCCCAAACGGTCTTCTGGTTGGATGGACTGGTTGACATATCAGCCAATGTCTCGAATCCTGGCCGAGGATTTGGAGGCGTGCTGCCAGAAAGACCGCTCAATGGCAGAAACTCTTCAAGATCCATTCGGGGGACATTATCCTCCTCTGCGGGCTCGGGAAGTCTTTCATAACCTGTGGTCTTACGTATATTCGCAGCTTCAAGGCGCTCAGCCTGGAGTCGCTCGCGTTCCTCCTGCGTCTCCTTGTCGCGGTTACGTCTCCGTCTCCGCTCGATATCAGCCGAGAATGATGCCAGCGTCTCTTCTGGCACAATGTCAGTCCAATCGCATTCCAGGAAATTAACAACACATCCGCGAGGAAGATGCCCCAGATATTTCGCTCTTCGGCGCATTGCGTCATCAACCACATGCCCAGTAGAGATGTGCTCCACGCGAGGGAGTAGCGTAGAAGGAAAAGACGAAAAAGATCCGTACTTCGTTTTCAGGATACGGATATCCAGCGGCGATAGGTACAAATGCGGCGGAGAGCTGTAAAAATAAAAGTCGGCCTCTGCGGGGAGCTTTGCCGACATTGCTGGGCTATCCACAACCTCAAGCTCCGCAAGCTTTTCCTTGGCAGCCTTGATGGCCCGGATTGCCTTCTGGGACCATTCGTCGTTCTGCCCAAAAAGAGTCTCATCTTCCTTTGCTTGTTGTGCTAGTGCGGCAATCTCCTCATCGTACTGGGCAGCCATGTAGTCTGTGGTGCCTTTCATCATGCGAGCGTAGTCAAGGGCATTTGCAGCAAAATGCCAAGGAATATCGTCTACAGAATATAGAGCTTCAGAACCGCTCTCTCGCGGAAGCGCCATCGTAGAGCTTGCGTTACGTGCCATCAGTCGTAGCACAACGTCGTCACCGGTTCGAGGAAAGGGGCTTTCTTGTCCTGCGTAGAACCTGACAGGTCGTACGTCTTGCATATAGATCGAGTCTTCGCAAATAGGGCACTTCTTCCATTTGGGGCCTCGGCCCCTTGCGTCGTCCTCGCTCGACGCTGAGTTCATGAATCGGATAAGACAGGGCAAGCAAAAGATATGACCGCATTTTGCCATTCGTGATGCCACTGGTTCAGAAAGACAAATCGGGCATGATGAGCCCTGTGATTCGCTTGAAGCAATAATCTGCATCACAAGAGACCAGTCTAGGTGTGTGTCAGCATCCGTGGCTTGTTTGTTGTATGTACCCTCTGGAGAAAGGATGAAGCGATAGTTGGCATGGACGTATCGAGCCTTGTCGCTTGCGTGGTATCCGGATCCAGGCCCCCATGTTGGAGTTCTTCTATAAGATCTTGAGTATGAATGATGGTCCTGGACTGGGCGTGGCATGGAGTAATTGAGAAGGTGGGTGATTGAGGTTTGACCACGTCTGCTATTGGGATTTCTGAAGGCTCTTAGGTCATCCATGACATCTTCGTCGTCGGGGCCAGTATTTAATCTGTCGCCAAGTCCAGGCCTACGCTGACTCCGATGTTGTTTGCGGGAGCCTTGAACTTTTCGAGGCATCGACTGCGAGTAAGAGGAACCAGCCTGGGATGGCCGACGGGATGATTCGAAGCTTGAGGTCGTTGGGCCAGCTTGAATAGCTGTAGAATTCAATGGAGCAGGGACAGACTTTCCCACATTTGATGTAGAGGGGTTCATTTTTCGTACAGGCTATTTTCTGACAAGTCTTAATGGCGATGGGATAAATGATTAGTTCAATTGTTTGATCGTTCGCGCTTTGACCCGGTGGCGAGGGTAACGGATAGGTCCAAGTGATCGCCTGGCAAGATGCGAAGGCGGGCAGTGGGCACGCGCGAAATAATTAGGAAGAGACAGATATTGAGCTTCTAGACACTTTGATGGAAAAGGATCGGATTGAGCTTCGCGAAGGGGTCCAGCTGGGACGGACCCCGTTGATGGATGAAAGGTGCAGGTGGATCGAGCGAGTCACTGGCGGGGCAAATCGTGACGGAGTTGACAGGCTCGGCGCAGAGTAAGGCGTTAACAGTTTCTGCTTGATTAGTACTCGATCTGGCTTACATAAGGTTGACAAAATTAGTCATTTGCTGCCCAGATATCCATCACATGATCAAAGTACTTCAAGTGAAGATATCATCATGGCTTCATCAAATGTGTATCCTATAGAAGATATATTTTTCTTCTGACCTAGCAAATAGTTCTACAATACAACAAGTCCGGTTTCAATCAAAAGTATGCGCGTAACAACCAAATATGAATTAGGTATATGACGGAGATCCACGCCCTCAGTGACCTCAACCACTCTCCTCTTGCTCATGGATCCAGGGGAATCATTGATAAACGAAGACACCAACCGCAAGAAAACAAAAAACCTCGTGACATTTCTGATGCCTCATCATTGCGACATTAGCTTAGTTGTCTCGTTCTCTCATCTATTTGTCGGACAGCTTGTTCTTGATCTTGCTGAAGATTGAACTCAGTCGGTTCTTCTTCTTCTCCTTAGCACTTGCTGCAGAGGCGCTGCCGTTGCGCGAAGCATCAGTAGGCTTAGTTTCCGTCGTTGAGACACCGTTGCCAGCCGCTGTGGTGCCATTGCCGGCCGTCGAGCTGCCATTGCCGACCGCAGGGGTCTCAGTCTTGGTGGCGGGCTCGGTCTCCTTGGCCTCTGGCGTTTCTATCTTTGGCTCCTCAGCCTTGCTCTCTGTGGGGAGATCAACGGTGGGAACGGCAGATACGGGCTCTCGAGTTTTGTTTTCCAGAGGCTCGACAGCAGAGCCAGGCTCGGCCTCCTTGAGTAGTTGGGCTTCAACCTCCTTCTTGTTCTCGACAGCTTCGGTGCTGGCTGCAGCCTCGGGACGATCACCAGCCTCGACAATAGAGTCCCTGACTTCGGTAGGCACCTCAGGAGCAACCTGAGGAGTCTCATCTATTGTGGCTGTGGGCTTGATTTCTTTAAGAAGCTCGGCTTCGACTTGCTTCTTTTCCTCGACAGCCTCGGCGTTTGCGGCAGCTTCAGGGGCCATGCCAGCTTCAGCAATAGAATCCTTGACCTCGACAGGAACCTCGGGAGAGACCTGCTTGGATCCCTCCTTGGGCTGGTCTTGCTCAACAACTGAATCATAAATACCAGTGATAGGCTTCACGTCCCTCAAAAGCTCGTTCTCAACAGCCTTCTTGTCCTCGACGGCAGAAGTGTTAGCAACAGCCTCGGGAGTCTTTCCAGCCTCGATTAAGGATTCCTTAACCTCAGCAGGAACCTCGGGAGAAACTTGCTCTCGGATCTGCTCCTCGTTCTTGGCAGCAAGAGTCTCCTGGGCGGCGACAGGAAGCTGCTCCTTGACTGAGTCGGGCAGGTTCTTATTGGCAGAATCGGCGATGGCGTCGGTAGCATTGTTGAGAGCAGGGATAGCCTTCTCCTCCACTGTCTCCTTGGCAGCGAGGCCAGCGGCAATGACAGCACCTCCAGCAGTGGCGGCCAAAGCGGCGAGGCTAGTGTCAGGGGTGTTCTCCGACTTCTCAGTGCCGACACCGGCAGTGCCTACTGAGGTTGCGGGGGCCTCGGGAACAGTGCCCTTGAGCTCCTCTTCGACCATTGTCTTCTCCTTGACCTCTGTAGGGTCTGTGCTAGCCTCAGTAACAGCATTGGCCTTCTCCTGACTCTCCCTCACGACCTCAGGAACGAAAGCGCCATTAGACTCCAGAGGAATATCAGCAGCAAGACCAGCAGTAGTGGCTGTAGGTGCTGCAGAGTTTAAGGCGATGACATCCGCACCGATAATAGGAAGGCTGGACTCAGGGATGGTGTTAGAGGAAACAGGAGGAAGCTCGGTCTCAATACCAGGGTAAGCGTCACTCTTCTCATAAGAATCTTCATCCAGTTTCACATGAGAATTGGTGCTTTGAGCGGTGATAGACTCGGGAATTTTCTCGCCAGGTTTAAGCTCGATGGGGTTTCCTGCGCCCTCGGAGGCGGGGAGAGGGTTGATACCAATAGTTCTGTCAAGCTCGTTCGCAGGAGTGGTTGGGAAACCACCAGGGATGTCAGAAGGGGTTTCGAGGGGCAGCTTATCCTCTTGGGGAGGCTGTTCAAAAGTTAGCACCAGTGATGTTGTCTTTCGCAGTCATCTCTTCAGTCACCTTATCGACCAGAGTTGTCGACTCAATGGGCTTGTTCTCCAAAGATTGTTCGCTGGCCATGGCTACAGTCGTGGAGGTAGGCGTCACGGTATTAAGAATAGCCGCGGCAGAAGTTTCGGGGACGAGTTGATCGGGAGTAACGAAGTTGTTCACGTTGCCTTCAAGATCAGGCTCGTTAGGTGCTGACTGATTGATAATCCAATTACCGTCGACGATGAACTAGATCAAACGGTGAGCGACAGTCTTTATAATAGTTGCGACAAGTGTGTGAGTGCAGGAAGAGCAATTGACTTTGAAAGAGGGGACAAAGTGAGTTTAATGAACTGGTGCGATGACGAAAAGGAAGACGGAGCTGAGAACAAGAGCGGGTCGGATATGTAGGCACACTAGGGTGCAAGCAAATTAAGTGCAATTGGAGACGCCTTGGCAGCACCGAAGAACTTTGGTTCTGCGCAACACAATGGTCGGCTGGCGCCACAGAATTCTAACAGCGTGACCAAGAAAAAGCTCTGATATGGGTTGGTTATAGCGTTCTCCGCTCACTAACGCATTCCAGAACTGTCGCGATCGTGGTCGTCTTGCGTCATACCCAACCGCGGGGATTTTGGTTGGGGGTGCGAGATGCCAGATGGGCCTGAGAACCCATGACATGACAGCCAGGGAAATGAACCAGGGGCCCAGCCCCCCCGATCCTGGCAGCGTAGGAGACTTTGCAAGAAAGTGAAAAAAAACTTTGGACAGGGGCCTGAGATTGGCAGCCACCAACATTGCGCCTCTAAGTTTTTTAGGCTTAAATGAAGTCTGAAGATAGCGATGACCACAAAGCACAGATTGCCGGGCGGCGCGGGCATCGCTGCTGTCTCCCATCTTGCTTTGGTAAAACCAACCACGCAGAAGTCCGCCTGGTAGCAATGACCTCGTTCTTGTCTTTGTGTGACTTCAGGAAAAGTGGGAGTATTGGTTCGACACTGATGGTCATGGCAACAGGGTATAGGAGATTTCAAATCGAGTCAAATGCAAAGTGAATATTGGGAAGGAAAAGGAGAGCAGTTTGTTGGCATTGCGGGTCGTTGCTCGCTGATGCTGACGCACCTTGTAGTAAATCTTGCCCTCAGGCTCCTTCAGGTCGACAGTCTTGGAGAAAACGTCGCCCTCCTTTTCTAGCTTTACACTCTTGGTCCAGTTGTCGAAAGTGCCGGTCACGTAAACCTCTTCGGCGGGATGTTCCCTATACAAAGTTCGGGGTCAGTCTTGATTGTCTCAAACATGGACAAAATTGACACAATTCGTAACCACAACGCGAAGCATCATAGACGAGGCGCATATATGGGAGTAAGCTGGCTCCCATACAAAGCCAAATAGCGCTATTGTACGCATAAGTTGAAACGATGCAGCGCCATGCAGCGAAGTGAAGTGTAGCGTAACGCAACAAAGTAATTTGCGACTTACCACTTGAAGGTGAAGCTACCCATGACTAAAACGTGTTTTGTGAACTGTAATGGAGACTTCGTGTGGGAATCGAGGGAGCGTAGAAATGATTTGAGGTAAGGGGACTGTGACTGCGACGGTCGTTTGTTGCGTCTCGAGTTTGAGTGAGATTTTGTTTTGTTTGTGGGAGAGATGTTGGGCTGGGAGAAGAACCAGTTCGTTGACGAGACGGGAAGGCACCAGGACAGGACCGGTTTGGCGTTGGTCAACAAGGCTGGGGGGGACTGGAGCGAAATTAAAGATGGTCGGCGGCGGCGGCGGCTGCTACGGTGCAGTAGTAACGACACAAGAAAAAGGTACAGCCGGTACAAATCAAGGGTGCTGCGACCGCATCGACCGGAACGATTGATACAGGGATTTATTCTAGGCCGTTTGAGAAGATGGTTTTGCCTTCGCCGGATGCAGAACAGGGTGATTATTGCAGCGATACGTAAAGTCGATACCGTGAGGAGATAGGTTTTGATCTGGGGAACTTGAGAGAAGGTCATAGAAGAAGTTTGAAAACGGAAGTAGAGAAACAAGGTGCAAAGATAAAGGTACAGGTAGGTAACAGTAGTAGGTACCAGCCAAAGATGGTGGTGATGATATTGATGTAAGAAGCAATTGGAGGGTATGTGGGGTTTATTTGACTTCGATTTTGTGCAGAATCAGTGATGATGTGCAGCGTCGGCAGGAGCAGGAGCTGAAGCAGCAACAACTAAAAAAGGAGGATGTGAGTCGCAACACAGATTGAGATGACTGAAGTTGTTATCAGGTATCAAAACAACGCTTGTGATGCGAGCGAGGCCATGCATGCGATGCGATGCGATGCAATGCAATGCAACGCCCTGGGTACGAGTACGTCTCGATGGATCAGCCAAGCTTGGCCCGTCGCTTGTACTGTACAACGCATCTGAGAAAAGGTACCTCGTTTGACTGTTCTCGTTACCCCCAGCCTCCCAGCTGGATAATTCACCGAAATTATTCAATGATTCCCATCACTGCTGCACACGTGACAACAGTCTAGCTTATTGGTGATAACAAAGATCCTATCGACTTGACACTTCCTTAAAGCTCTCCTGATGTTCTATTCCTCTTCAGGTACAATACTCAATTGTCTGCTGGGAAGACCCATGAGTTCCATCCGCAGTGTCAAATCTGCAACAGGTGGACTCACAGATGCAGTTCGAGAGTTGTGGGACCCTTTCTGACGACATGGAGGTCCTGGCGTTTGCTCGCTGGCGGTAGGGTTGATTGGCGAAAGTTGGGCTGGTAGTCTGGTGGTCTAGTCGGCTAGTAGGAAGCAGGCAGTTACTATGTTAGTTTTCCTTGTCATCCACCCAGCTCTTCTGCAATAGACCGCATCCGGGACATTAATAAGCTGTCGTGCCTCAATCTGAGGTGGTGACTGCCTGCTACGAATCTGAATGTTTTCAACATGACCGGCTGGAGGTCTGAATATCCCTTTCCGTCATTGCTATTGGGAATTGCACCGTATGTGAAGATAAGCGCAATCGGTGAATTGCACGGACGCGGTCCTGCTCTGTTTGGAGAACATCTCGCCCACCAGAGGCTATTGGATGTGATACTGGGGTTGTCTAGTAGCGTCGTATTGCCTCGAGTGCCTGAGCTAACCTTGCAAGGTCTACACACGGGACACTTAGCGGTGGTGGGTTAGTAGACCTGACTGAACTCAGGATGAAGAAAACAAGCAGCCCAAGAATACTGGGGTTAAAATAGTATTGGGTGATTAAATTGTTTTTATCTTTGAGGCAAACAGTATCAATATTCATTTCTTCAACCCTCAGACCTGGGCAAGTAGATACTACCTCTCTGGGTAGTACTTAAAGTAGTCGCTCGCAATGGATGTTTCTTTGTGTAAAGAGGTTGGCCTATGCACTTTGACAAAGCCTCACATTTAATCGATGGCCTCTGTCGAACCTGAACGATGGCAAGGGCTCGCCTATGTGCGTGCTTTCTTGCTAACTTGCTTGGCTTGGAAAGCATCTTCACATGCTTTTTTTTCGTCCTTCATCATACGATGGCCACCGCATCTTGCTGTACTAGTTAGGTACAGTACAGTAAATGACCCTTCATAACAGCTCAAACCTGCATCGTGAAGCTGGCGTCGATCTGATGCATCATACCCGAAGGCGGTGTGTGCGCAAGTGCAGTACTATAGCGCAGGATAGAGAGGCCTGGCCCAGCGAACCGGACTGGGGTCTTTTGGCCCTGGAATAGGTTGTGATCCGAACTCTAGAACAGCGGTCAAAAATATGAGGGGGAAATTCTTATATTCGAGGCTTACCTGCGAGGTCGGAAAAGGGTCCGAGGTCAGTTCAGATCGCGATGGCTGGGACTAGCAGTCCGCAGTGCGGACTCCGCACTGCCATCCATCTAGGTTACCTACTAACCTGGATATAGATGCAAGGGAATCTTCACCTCTAAGGCAGGAACAAACGAACCCTAACGCCAACTGTCCAAATTGCTTGCTTTCTTTTCTGACCTACCTACCTACTAACCTACCTAGGTGGGTAGGTAACCAATTAAGTCGGAAGTTTCAAGGGTACCTACCTTACCAAGGTTAGTAGGCAGGCACCAAGAAAGGTACGGCAGATCATAAAATAAAGAAAAACTCATATAATGCCGGTTCAACTATCAGCTATACAACTGGAACTCGATGGATTTGAACGTTCTCTTGACACTTAGGAAACGCAGTTACTATAAACATCAACCTTACAGCTCTTCCCTTGATGCTGTCTTTGCCTGGCCTTGCTCTTGACCGCTCTTGACTTCCTTGTCCTTAAGTGCCTGAACTCTGATGTCAATCTTTGTCTTTCGATTAGGCTGGCGCTCCGAATGTAGAACCCAAGCAACAACTCCACCGTCGGCAGGCTTCGGGCTGTACTTGGACAAGTCGACAAGTTGATCTGCGATTTGGTTATAAGCCATTGCACACCAGACACAGGACCAGACTGGGTATCTCTTCTTACCTTTGCATTTACTTGTTCCCGTTACCCAGAGAGGGAGGATGCCGTATAGAGCACCAGGTGCAAAAACGGCGACCTTGTCTTTATCATTTTCTCGATCGATCTGGTCAGCTTCGAGAAACTTAACGACCTCTTCAATCTCATCTTCGTCGTTCTTTGGTTTCTTAAGCACGGCGAAAAGCGCCTTGCCCTCGCCGTCGGTTCGTTCCTGCTGTTCAATCCATTCACGAACCGCAAGAGGAATCTGATCATAGTTCATCAGCAATACGCTGCGACCACCAGCGTGAGGGTCCAGGCCAAGCCATCCTCCGGGGTATTCTCTGTTGGCAAAGACTGCTTTGAGACCCTTGGCCCAAGGTTTCAATCCCATTGGGGGAGGTTCCATCAACTCTGCAAGTGTGTACTCAAAAACCTCGAACTGCTTCTTTTCATCACATCTTGGCTGGAACGCCGCCATAGAACTGAGCATGAATGGGTCTGCCCAGTCGAATCCTTTGACAAGCTCGACTGGCGGGGGTCGCCTCATCTCAAACGACTGAGAAAGCCCTGTCAGCAAAGCTGACACGACCATGACTTGAATTGAAAACATTTTCATGGTGGTGTGTGTCGTATGGATATGATCCTGACACTGGTATTGGTGCTTAAGAAACAGCCCACGACATTAACAGGAGAAGCAATTGGTCTACTTCGATACCATATTTGCTTGTCTTAAAGTGTGTTATTTATGCTCCATATCATCACACATTGAATTCATCGTGTTGCTGTCCTTTTCGGAGTCTTGATCGCCGAGTTTCCTATTCAGGGCTCGATCTCGGACAATATCGACCTGAAATGGTTATAGATGGACTGGAAGAGGTTCTTAGGCTAAATTGACCATAGGCATCTGGTGTCATTCTGGATATGATAGAGCTTGCGCATTCGCATTCAATGAACCCGCGACACCATAGGGGGCTTTATGAGCCCATATAATGCTGCGTGTCTGAGTTATGGGATATTGTATTTGCTGGTTGTTGAACGACTGTCCGCAAATCTTGTCACTCTATACGTCATTCAGCTATTGAAGTTAAGAACATAGTAGGAGGAATTCTAGATGCTCCGGTTCATACAATTAATATGCTATCGAAATGTGGTGGGCAAAGCGGTGTCTGCTGTTCCCAAGGTATTCGCTCCTGGCTGGGTCTATTCGTCGTCGAGATATTGAGCACCATATTTCTGTCTACAGGGTAGGGCAGAAGATATGACTGTTGGAGGTATCTAAGTGGCGTGGCTTACAATAACAACTACTTTCGAGGTGCTTGGATTATACAAGGACGTTGGGATTAAACTCTCTTTGTGAAGAGTCCAGGAGAGCCTTGTAATAGTCTTGTTCCCTTTATATTGTCTAAGCCCCTGCCACAAACAAGGTATAAAATTATAAAATCAATATGTATGAAACCGTTTATATATTAAAAAAAAGGTTCTCCGAACAACTGTAGGAGCATGTATCTTTGATAATTTACTCATATTATGAGCTTGAACAGTTTGTGAACACGTGTTAGTTCTGGGCCCAAGATGATAGAAAGTATCAGTAGCCATGAAGAGACGGAATGTTTCGAATGCGGTTATTTACAACACAGCAAACAACACGCTGATCGTTGTAACTCAGACCTTTGGATGCCCCTAATCAATTGGGATGTTTCCAAAGTCCTGCGACTACCTGGCGCAGCACTGTCATTCATCAAATTCATCAAACAATGGGATCAAGGGACCTTGACCTTGCTTGGGCTACCTGCTGAATCCTCAGCTCGTTCTAGATCTCACGCTAGGGGCTTGGTGCTGACGGCAACTCAGCCCCAAGCATATTTTCTTATTGGGCTCGGGCTTTCTTTTACAGGCAAAAATGCCACCTCTTGCCAGATCGTTGACCAACCAAGAATGCAGAATATTGCTAGTGGTATCATGTACTGGGTGTTCCCTACCGAATTTCATGAGCTGCCACAGCACAACCATGGATCGGATCCATGTACAAATGCTCTACCCGCGGGCCGGATAGGGATTGGAGCTCGAACATCTGGCATGCTCATGTAATTTCTTTTCCTTAGTATATTCTTCTTTTCTCTATAAAAGCACATTGAGAGCCACAAACGGGTAGCCGGCCGCCATACTCACTTGTTCCTGGAACTGCACTATAATCACGACCATGGCTACAAAACCAGCCACGGAGGTTGTCGCCTCAGAGAAAAGAAAAGTGGAAAGTACGAGGGAATCGCTGCCGATATGGAAGAAGGTTACTGCAATCGGTGTGATCCTCGTAGTGATAATTGTTCTGTCTGTTGGCTTAGGAGTTGGTCTCACTCAAGGAAAGGGAGGAAACAACGCTCATGATACCTCAGACATAGAGAGTGACGAGTCGACAGAACCCTATTTGAAAGCCCGTGGCAGTTTATGGCAACCAAAGGTCGGCGCTACCTGGCAGATCATTCTTCTCAAGCCCCTCAAGCTCAACAAGGATGGAACCGCCAAGAACCTCAAGCCCAATGTCGGCATATATGATCTGGACCTCTACGACAACGATGATGAGATATTTAAGGCGCTACACAAGTCTGGGAAGAAGGTCATCTGCTACTTCAGTGCTGGATCTTGGGAGAACTGGCGTGATGACAAAAACCAGTTCAAGAAGGCCGATCTGGGCAAAACGATGGATGGGTGGCCTGACGAGAAATGGATTAACCTTAGGAGCAAAAACGTTCGAAATATTATGAAGAAGCGCATTAAGTATGCTGCCGAGAAGGGTTGCGATGCTATCGATCCTGATAATGTCGATGGTTATGTAGGTCGCCACTATTATTAGTTGAGGCACCGGATCTAACATGATCACAGCAAAACGACAATGGCCTTGGCCTGACCCAGAAGGATTCCATTGACTACGTCAAGTTCCTTGCCGCCGAGGCCGCCAAGTACAACATGTCGACTGGGCTCAAGAACGCTGGCGGTATCATCAAGTCTGTTCTGCCCTTCGTTCAGTTCTCAGTCAATGAGCAGTGTGTTGAATACTCCGAGTGCGAGACGTTTGCCGCCTTCATCAGGGCCAAGAAGCCAGTGTTCAACATCGAGTACCCTAAGGGTGCGTCAAAGGTAAAGGAGGCCGACCGCAAGGTGATTTGCTCCAAGAAGGGCAAAGCCAAGGGCACCGACGGTTTCAGCATTGTCATTAAAAAGATGAACCTTGACGGCTGGGTCCAGTACTGCACTGGCAATATTTACAATACTCCCGAAGAGAGTTAGGTACCCGGTAGTTATACGTTTTGTTTTCCCTGATAATAAAGAGCAACGTCCTTTTTCTCGTTTCTCGTTTCTCGTTTGTCCAAGGCCGAGGGGAAAATAGTCGGGATGTTATATCAGCACGTAACTACTCATTAGATCAAGCCAAAACTTGTGGAACCCTTTGACTTAATGAGACCTTCTCGTGATATGACTAATTAATACTGCTGTGAATAATTTTGGTGTCGTGAACCTATTGTTCATAGTCCCTGGGCTCGAAATCCACCAGGTCTTCAATTTTGATACCGTTATGTCTTCAGTCCACCAACCAGCATAGCCAAATAAGTAATAAATATCATCCCTGTATCTTCATCAACAAATCCCGGGCATACAAAAAAAGGGTATCGATAGTTAAATTCATCCGGAACTCAAAACAGTTTACAACAAACATAACAATAACCCGTCCAACTTTGGGACGCAGCTTATGTAGCTGCCATGTACTTAGGACCACCTTCTTGCTTGAAAAGCCAGTCACTGTTAGCGTCGACCATAAAATTGGTGATGTTGAACTCGTTCGATGCTCCCAAACCCGTACCACTGTCGTTGGACGCGTCCATGCCTGTACCTTGTGGCACTGGGGCGCCGCTAACGCCAGATATATTCTCACCATTAAAAGGAAGACGAGGCACATTGAAGAAATCAAACACATCAAGATATTCGAGCTCATTGGGCGCTGGGGTCCGTGCTGGTGTAACGCTTGGTAGTCTGCTGAGAGCTGAACCACCCGGCTGCTTCGGCTGACGGGAAATGAGGAAATCCAAGTCGAATGCCGTACGTCGCATATCAGACAAGATTTTAACCGAACTAGGAGTAATACCGTCCCCTTGCCGTTCACTGTCGTGATGCTCATCGAGGACCCTCTGTAAAAGTTGGGAGTATCGGGCTGCGACAGGCCAATACCGCCCCATCTCGCGTAGACTCTCAACGAAAAAAGGAAGCTGGGGCGATAGCTTACGCTCAACCGTCGAGCCATGAACAAGAAGCAGGCGCGCTGAAACCCAGAGGGTGAAAGCAAAAGGAGGCCCCAGCTTTGCTAGCATTCCATTATTCACGACAAACTCCCCAAGTGCGGCGACATTCTCGACTGCACCATGGCATCGCTGTGATGCGCTGTAAGATGGTGTGAAAATGGGAGACCTCGTTGTAGGATAGGCGGCGGACGAGTGAAGACGAATGACAGCCGTGTGGTACGTGGCATGAAGCATTACCCAAGCACAATTGATGTTCTTACTCCCAGGGTGAAACAATTTGGCCATGTTGCCAAACTCCCCAGGAAGGCTAAACTTCCAAGATGTTAACATGTTATCCAGTTCCTTATATCTCATCTGCCACTGCTCCACATCACTCAAAGCACTAATGTCAACCGGCTGCTTGAGAAACTTGTGTATCTTCGAAAGAATGCCAAGTATCTCGATATAGTAAGCAAATGCGCCTAGGTTCTCAGGCTGGTCGATGTCATGTCCCGGAGAACCGGAATGTAGGTCGGTGGTAAACCATCGGGTATCGACCTTTTGATTCTGTATCCATAGGTCATCGCGGCACGGTAATGTCCTGTCGATCTCTTTGTCATCCAGAGCGAATTCGAAAGCAGTCGCAAGTGTTGCATATCTGTCTAGCAAATATATCATCCAGAACAAACGACGTCTTGATTCTTCCTCAATGAAATCCTTGGGCTCTGATAATGTCATGGCCCGAAGCGTATAAATTGAAAGGTAATGAGGTGACACAGTCGACGAGGTGACCTCAACTGCTAGACCAAGTTGCACAACAGATCTGGTAATGAGGGCCATAATATTCCATCCCGGTGGGCCGTTGCTGCTTCCGCAAAGATCGAGCGCAAGTATAACGAGGGCTTGCAAAGCTTTGACTGAAGAGTTCTCCATACCATAGAGTAGGACACGTTCTTTGGAGACCCTGTGGTAGTGTTCTCGCCGCTCCTCAGATAATCTTGCATCTGTCGAGAAGCGCATAGTTGTTGCCACAATTGCATGCAGCAGAACTCGATCTGTTTCATCGAGCGCAGATGGCCCGAAGAGGCTGTCCAGAGTTGTTTTGCGATGGAGAATAGGGCACCACGTATTGATGTGCTTAAAGTAGAGGTCTACTAGTGCGTAGAGAAGATCGTATGGCGGCATATCACGGTCAGGGGTTGAAGCTCCTGGTGCCGAGGATAACGGCGCTGTAGGTGAATGGATATTTGGCTGCACTGTAGTGTAATATTCCTGAGTAGCGCTGTTATGCTGCATAGGCGATAACTGAGTTGGCGGCGCCGCGCCTGAAAATGATGATCTGTTCTGACCATGGTACCCATCGTTCATCTTGGGCGTGTGAGCGATGCTAAAATCAAGACTTTGGGTGCTTGGTGCAAAATTTGAGCCATGAGCTTTCTGTCCGAACAGGGCCGGGTCAGTTTGAGGTGTGCGGACTGGTTCAGATGGCCGGAAGAGGTTGTGTTGAGTATCCCGGGGTGTTCCTTGTTCACTGGAAAGGCTTGGGTTGCTTTGTCGGACACTGGTAGCAAATACTGGGTTTGTATTGGATACTAGAGAACCGTGAATAATCTCAGCATGAGAGCGCAGGATTTCTTCGAGTTTGTCGAGGCGCTGCTCAAGCTCGCGCCCATAGCCCGCCCTTAAGCCAGGTTTTTTGCGCTCTTTGTACTCGCATACAGCGCCATTGCGGCTACACCATCCACATGACGGCTGGCCACGATCGCACTTGACCTGAAAGATGAATTAAGTCAGCACGTTTAAGGGAGAAAGCAAGGGACAGGATTGTGTGTACTTTTCTCTGCTTGCACAGCTCACATCTGGGTACGGCAACGTTAGCTTCAGTGTTGGCGAAATCTTGTACAGTTGTAGACAAAGCAGATTGAATCTGCAATGTGGTGTAGTGTTCAAGATTTGCAGGGAGTGGGGAGGTCGAGTGATATGGCGATGAAGTGGCCTCGGATGGCATGGTGTTGATAAGAGAGTATAAGAAATGCAGATAAGACTCCAGCATGATTATCGAATTGGAGATCTGCCAAGAGGACAAAGACAAAACAAATCCTTAACTTGAGACATGGACTTGACCAGAGTCTGAGGCGGTTGTTTGTGGTTGGGAAAAGTGTGTAGGTAACAAGCAGAGACGGGAGCTGAACTTACGAAACTGAGACAGGACGTTTCCTCTTTCCATTACGACAGAGAGTTTCATGGTCGCCGTGGTCTTCGTCCTCACTATGGAATTGATTGGCTTCATCACTGTCTGCCTCTGTGGAAGGCGGGCGATTCTCTACCGAGCCGTTGCCCGACACTTTGCTGGCCCCGTTCTGCATGGTTAAATATGAGATGGATGTTGGGCGTAAGGGTGATTATCCCAGAGCCCTTGTAAATGGTCTCGTGTGTCGGCACGATGTAAGAACGAACGAGCTCCCCAACAGCCGTGCCAGCAATGTGAATAGAGCCCAAAAACAGGGGTAGTCCAAGGCACAGCAAGAAGCGACGAAATGGCGGATGGCATATACGCGCGCGAAAGACTAGTCGTGTTTGACCTCGCGGTCCGGGATAATATCAAGCGGGAGCAGGAGTACGATCGCCCGAGGATAAATAGGCCTGCACAGCACTAAATAGGTAGTGGAGGAATGATGGGTGACCTGACATCAGGATAGGTACCTGACGTAGGAATTTCTACCAATACCGTGATTTGCCGATGCGCATGAATCCTATTTATGAACTGATATCTCCTCTTTGCCTGGCACCTGTCTTCTCACTATTCTCTTCGCTTTCTGCTGGCTTTGTGCCTCGGACGGATGGGAAGTGGCGCCGTAGGTAATGACCGGGCCAATTTGAGGTGGGCCGAGGTGGACTCGGGAGCTACCTTACCAGGTGGACAGACTGCCAGTGCTTGGTCTTGTCGGTCGGTTAACCGGAGCTGCAAGAGTCGCTTGAATGAAGACTGTTATGAGCCCTTGGCTTTCGATCAAGTGTTTGTGGAATTGCAGGGAAAAGAGTTTGATTCCGATGGAAAGAAAAGAAGCAGTGTTGGCTTCACATGCTTCATGGGGTGGACTTTCCCAGTCCGGTTCAACTACGATGGATCTATAATGCGGAGAGAAATGACGGGATCCTCACGCCGCACACGTCCTGTAGGCTGTACCTGCCCAAACCTTCTTACGTTCCAACCTTGATCTCACCCTCCCAGATTCTTTCCTCAAGGGGGACTTGAAGTGGGGAGATGGGAGAAGCGGTATAATCTGATTTGTGGAAACTGATATTCAAGTGGATATCGCAAAGTTCTTTTTGCCCCGGACCGGGTGTAGGTATGGACATTGTGTCCATCCTGTAACAGTATTAGTCCCATTATCTTCAATTCAGCCTCAAAAGAGCTGCCTCTATCTTCAAAAACGAACAAGGCTATTCAATAGTTACTGCAGAGTGGATACTCTGATACAGGGATTAAACATAGAATTTATTTGTATGTATTTGATATCAAGTTGGCTGTTATTGAACCGATTTTTATGTTCGTAAATAGTTTTCAGAATCTCATTACCAAAACTTCGAGCTTAGGCTACATGTAGGATCTCTCCACATTGACTTTCCTCCCCCCTGTCACCCCGCAATTGCACACCCGGCTTCAAATGTTTGTGGCATGAACAGAAAATGGTTGAATGCATCGCAACAGAGATGAAGGTGGCTGTACGAAATCGACGTAGACTATGAAGCCTGGAGGTGGGAAGCAAATAACCAACGAACCCAACCCTCCGTATCATTGCAAAGATAGAAAAAGTGTATACAGACAAAAGGGGTAAGTTAGAAAAGAAGAATGGAAAAAACTGAAGAGGAAAAAACTGGAACTCATGAGCCGCCGCTAAGCTGAAGCTGCTTCCGATTTTGTTCTTACTCTCTGAACCCCGACAAGGACCGAGAAATTGTGGAGAAGGCCTTGCAATTGGAGATGAGTCCATTATTCAACACCAAGTTCGGTGCATCTTGTCCCGATATCTGTTTCGTCAGAGGGGAATCCGAGGCAATGTATTACCCCTACGGGCATTGTTTTGCCGGACTGTGCTATCACGAGACTCACTAGCCAGTCAGTGATGGGTTTCGATGCGGTACTTGCGGCCCAAATTATGTCCAACCCACCTTCATAAGTCCTTTGTAAAGGGACGCTCATCCCCAGCTCGCGCCAATCCTTCTTCTTCTTTTCAAGACTGTCATTATAAACAAATTCGCTTTTCGCGACTTGTTAAGCTCCAGAGACTTCATTTCATCCTCCTATTAGTTCAACTGGCTCTCTGTCTCTAAAATGTCATCCGTTAAGGACTTCCCCAAGATCAAGGCCATTAGGTCCTTTATAATCAGCGGTGTTGGATCAGGTATGTCGTGCTGATTTATATCTCCATGAAACAAAATGCAAAAACACTCATGACTACCAATTTATGCTAATGATACTTGGTGAATAGGTGGCGATTATCATAACGTCAAGGGTGGTCACTGGTATGCTGGCACAATCCCATATCATCCCGTCTCGGAATCATCGCTCACAATCAACCCTCTAGGCTCATCGATAGCGATATCTCAACACCTGCTTCAAAATGGGAACAGTACAAAAAATCGCGAACTAGCTGGGGTATCAATGTTCTGGGCTCATTTCTGGTCGAGATTGAGGCTACAGATGGAACAGTAGGCTTCGCCACTGGCTTTGGAGGTAAGTTTGACTACTCAAGAGACTTGGATAACAGACTCGCGAATTGGGAGCCTCAATAACGGTTAGCAATGGTTTTCTGACAGACTGGTAGGACCTCCCGCCTGCTGGCTCGTTCACCAGCACTTCGAGCGCTTCCTCATCGGCGCAGACCCTCGTAACACCAACCTCCTCTTCGAGCAGATGTACCGAGCCTCCATGTTCTACGGCCGTAAGGGCCTCCCCATCGCCGTAATTTCGGTTATCGACCTCGCCCTCTGGGATCTTCTAGGAAAGGTTCGCAACGAGCCCGTCTACCGTCTCATCGGTGGCGCTACCAAGGAGCGCCTTGATTTCTACTGTACAGGCCCTGAGCCCACAGCTGCCAAGGCAATGGGATTCTGGGGAGGCAAGGTCCCTCTACCTTTTTGTCCTGATGATGGCCACGAGGGTCTCCGTAAGAATGTTGAGTTTCTGCGAAAGCATCGTGAGGCTGTTGGCCCCGATTTCCCCATCATGGTCGATTGCTATATGAGTTTGAACGTCAGCTACACAATCGAGCTCGTCAAGGCTTGTCTTGACCTAAACATCAATTGGTGGGAGGAGTGCTTGTCGCCCGACGATACCGACGGGTTTGCGCTTATCAAGCGTGCCCACCCTACTGTCAAGTTCACCACTGGTGAGCACGAGTACTCTCGATATGGCTTCCGCAAGCTTATCGAGGGCCGGAATCTCGACATTATTCAGCCCGACGTCATGTGGCTTGGTGGTTTGACTGAGCTTCTCAAGGTTGCTGCATTGGCTGCTGCGTACGATGTGCCGGTTGTTCCTCACGCCAGTGGTCCATACAGCTACCACTTTCAGATCTCACAGCCCAACACTCCTTTCCAAGAGTATTTGGCTAACTCCCCCGACGGCAAGAGTGTTTTACCCGTATTCGGAGACCTCTTCATTGACGAGCCCATTCCTGCTAAGGGGTATCTCACAACTGCTGACCTAGATAAACCTGGATTTGGGTTAACCATTAACCCTGCCGCTCGGGCCAAGCTTATCCCCAGTGACTATCTGTTCAAGGTTCCCAAGATACCTCAAAATCCCCAAACTGGTAAGGAAATCAAGTCAAATGAGCAATCTGAGAAGCCCAACGGCACTCTTGACTCCCTTGCGGCCAAGGTAGAAAGTCTCACAACCTCGACGAGTTCTTAAAATAGCGATCGTTCTATAATAAGTGTCATCATGGATGTTGCAGTCTTCTGGTTTTGGTTAGGGCTCTGCTTTTGTGGCTACGTTTTGTAATCTACATACAACGTACTCAGTCAAGGAAGACTTTTGGTGCATTCAGTAGTGTCGACTACATCGTGAAAAGATAGAACCAGGTAGCATCTGCTAGCAAATTGAATTGACATGTGTATATTCAGTGCCTCGTTACAATTGTGCCCCCCTCCAAAAAAGAAAACAAATTCATTCATCAACAGCCAAAGCCAAAAAGCTCCTCCAAAACATAGAGGTGTATCAACACAACCGATCTCTATACGATATAAATATGGTGCTAAAAATATACCAAATGTGGAAAATTATTGATATTATAGAAAGACAGTGCAAACTGAGGCTTGAGTACTTAATAATACAAAAACAAAAATGCAATCTTGATAATGCGACCCACAACATTCAGGGTGAGTCTCGTGAGCAAATAGACGCGACATTGAATGCATGCATCGCGAGAGCCTTTTTCTGGGGTCAAACGGTGACCGTCTACAATGCCGCTTCATGAAAGACGGTGGCCGTTTAGAACGTCAGTGGCGAATTCATTCTCACGATCCAATGCACAATGGACCCCAGTAAAGAGCCGTTGGCTTGAGCGTCTGGGTCCAGAGTTTAGGCTTTTGTGGGAACTGATCAAGTTTGTTTTGCGGGGAGATTTATCGAGATTTGCTAGATCTGAGATACGATTTTCGAGGTTCACGATCATTTGTGCACTAAAGAGATAAAAAGAATTACCTTCTGACCAGAGTCTACCAAGATCCGCATCATCACTCCAGTTTTCGTCTCAAACTTAAGGGTTTCGGCTAAAACTCTCCCCCTCTTGTTAGTACCTCAGGAATTTATATTTCCCCGCCGGTATCTCGCGTCAAAGTCCACCGAGATCCGTAACAACATTCATAATGCGTAGTAAATTTGATTTGCCCCAAAATGCCTCGCCGATCGGTGCACCGAGGCCTTCTCTTTCACCAGCGCCATAACAAGGTCCGGAAGAGGCACGTTCCTCTTTTTTGCTGTCTTGTCCCACCATTTGCGCGGGTCGTGATGGATGCTCACCACCAAGTGGAGGGTCAGTTCGGGTTCACTAAAGCCATTTACTGGAAATGAGGGGAAAGACATAGAAGTGAGCGTCCCGCAGTTCTTCGAATCTTCACCTTGTACTATTTTTTTTTCAACAAGGAAACCCGCCTCAGTCTCAGTAATAGTCTTAATACAAGACTTTCTGCAAAGGTCTTTCCATTTGCGCAACGACACCTCATTCTCGGCAACGTTGTAACCTATCTACAAGGAGCATTGCAATCTCCTCGGATCTTACCATATTGGAAGGACAGATTGAAACAAGCACCTACAGTCAGTTGCGCATTTGCGTTCACAACTATGTTGATGCCAGCAGGTCTTCTTGCCAATAAGACTGCCATCATTACCGGCGGCACAACGGGCATTGGCCGTGCTATCTGCCTCGAGTTCCTGCGGCAAGGCGCCAATGTTGTGGTAAACCACTTGGGTCTTGAAAAAGATCAGACTCACCTCGAGTCACTCATAGCCGAGGCCGACGAAATCCGCAAAGCATCATCCACTGCCGGGCACCTCGATCACCAAGCGGGCGATGTTCGTAACCCAGCGACAGCAACGGAATTGGTCAACAAGGCCGTTGAGCACTCCCCCAAGAAACGACTTGACATTTGCGTGTCTAATGCCGGCATCTGCACATTTGCTGATTTTCTTACGCTCGAGCCGGATTTGCTTCACTCAACAGTGCGAACAAACTTAGATGGTGCCTTTTACGTGACCCAGGCTGCTGCACGACAGATGGCTCTTCGCCAAGAGCCCAAGGGAGGAAGCATCATCGGCGTCTCTTCCATTTCAGCCCTTGTCGGTGGTGGCCAACAGACACACTATACACCCACAAAGGCAGGCGTATTGAGCCTGATGCAGAGCACAGCGTGCGCCCTGGGACAACACGGTATTCGGTGCAATGCGCTTCTCCCAGGCACGATCCGTACGCAGCTCAACGACGCAGACCTGGCTGATGATGCAAAGAGAACTTACATGGAAGGCCGTATACCTCTGGGGCGTACTGGTTCGCCGTCAGATATGGCTGGTCCGGCCGTCTTTCTGGCGTGCCCAGAGCTGAGTGGATATGTGACGGGTGCGCAACTTCTCGTCGACGGTGGTCTGTTCGTCAATCTTCAGTGAAGGAGAGAAGATTAAGCTCGTGGGGAGAAATGGGGATATGGAGAAGTGGGTATGCGGAGGCGAAGCGCTATGGATATCGATGCAAACCCAAAATCTGGAGAACTATGGAATCGAGTAACTGTCACCGACATGTTGTTCCCTGCTTGTGGAGATGAGTCAATTCTAGTTACGTGAGTGATTATCTATCCGAGTCACAAAGATTCTGACTCGTGGAGCTGGTAGTATTTTATCACGAATGTATTGGATATCAAAACCGCTCTAACTTTGGTGCAAGGCCATTTCTGCGACGGATCACCCAGGTAATCAGAGACCCGGGGCGGCGCTATCAGGTCCGGGGTCGCGGCGCCGGGCTTCGACGGTGTTGGCCGGCTGCTTCAACTTTTTGGTTCTCATGCAATAAGCGTAGATCGATGCCCAATTCAGGAATGCCAGAGTACCTGTGCTATTAGGCAAGATTAAGAGGGGGAGCGAGCGATTGGAGGCTTGTTGGTTTGCTGGTTTGTAGGAAGATGATGAGCAATCCGCATAACGCGCCTTTTATCAAGACAAATCGGAGCTCAAAGAGTACTGCGTCTTACAAACTACGGTATCAACCGTAAATCTCTGCGCAATATCTGGCTCCGTCGCACCCACTCCACCCGTCTCTTGAGGCTACCGTGCCGTTATGTTTACCCTCCATGGCAGGCCAAGGAAAACAAGAACTATCACGTTTGATTCAGAAGGGTCTCGGACGGCGACAGAACAGTCAAACGTAACGAGGAAATGATAAGCAGGAGGTGACCAGGATCTTGGACGGGAGTCGACCGAGCCTGTCTGACAACATACTTTGGCCAAGATATCCCCTCGTTATAGGTAGACTATGGTTATCGTTATCTACCTAAGTAGGTACCAATCAATCCCCTGGAACAATGGAAGGCGAAATAATGTCATTTTTATCTGAAAAGTTTGGACTCTATTTGCGGTAAGTCTTGGTTTCTAGAAATTCTCCGCAGGTTAAGTAGGTAGTGTGACATCAGAGACTGTGGTCAACGTCAAGAAAACAACCACCGAAAATGAAATTCCCTTTACTTCTTTACAAGAGCCCCTGCACCGTCCAGACCGTCCAGCCCACCGTAATGTGATACATGGGTTCATAAAAACAGCCAGAAAGTAATCCTTTATTGCTTTCTCCAGTATTTTCCCCTCATGTTTGTTCTCGTCCGGCTCCTGTGCTCCATCGACTACAGGGATTCTGCAAGGAACAGTGATATTAATCGCGCGCGTACCCCGCGAAAGCGAGAACGTTACGGCCAAGTGTACTAATAAACCATGATCCTAGTATTAGCAAAGACTCTGAAGGCTCACTCGAGAGGCCGCTGCTGCCAAGAGAAAAATGACCCATATGGTTTCGTTTATCTGGGACGTGAATGGGCGAGCAGATAGATAACAAGGTATTTCAAGAGAATCGAGCGTTGTGGAAGCTTAGCTTATCGATGGTATGCACTCTCATGGAAGGCAAGAAGAGAAAACGGTGCGGTAACGATGACGATGACGATGATGACTACCGTATCAAGACAACGTCGACACGATAGGTAAAGGAGCCAAAAGGCTGAGCTGAGCCAAGCTCGGTTGGACTGAAGTGGCAGGCCGGTGAGTGACATGCAAGTAGCCCACTGACTGACCGTCCGTCCATAACCGTTCATAGACGGAGCTTTTCGTGGTGTGCACATACAAGGACCCCTGTGTACTTTGCACCAGGCTTGCTCTATACAGCTGCCACATGCAGATCTAATCCCGACCGAGCTGATAACGGCTATCTTTTGACCGCGTTTCACATGCGATCAAGAACAGATTTTTTGAGCTGGATAATTTGTGTTACAGCAACCAGGTTGTACAGCTATACGTTTTCTGCTCCTTTTCAGCCTCCATCATGACGGCCACAAGTATCTATCCATTGCGACTGCATTATACCTTGTTTCTTGCCAATGTTAACATCATATATGGAATCGGCGATTGTTGTGTAATGTAACGCTTTTCTGGTATGAATAATGTTTTGCTGATGGTGCCAGCCGAAAGTGCCCGTCAGATACATAGTGGATGACCCAAGCCCACCGATGGGGCCGCTAGGCATGGCTGATAGGGCTTCGGATCGGACTGGTGGGGTTTTGGCGGACCCTGAGCGGGGCCACCTTGACGTCACATTAACAACGGACCGAAACTGTGCACCATGTATACGAAACGGGTACCAGATTGGCACAGAATAACGAACCGAGTCTTGATTCCGCGGGAGATAGTGGAGGCGTCAGGAAGCTGCCTGCATGCGTTATCACCGTCGACAATGCCTCTTTCCCTGACGGTGACCGTATTGGCGTCATGGATGTTGTGCTTGACGGTGGATACTCTTTGACACATTGGGTGTTGAATCCGGTTTCTCTCAGGATCTCGCGCTTGATGGCGTCGGCCTTGCATTAATTCTGACGCCGAGAGCTGAGTGCATGAGCCCCCTGAGCCCCTGGAACTCGCCAACTTGTCCTTTGGGGGACTTGCAAAGAGATGCTGCTTTGACTGGCTGTAAATGGCCGATGCAGAGTCCCTGATTGGTGGTGGGTATCCAAGGAGCCTCAGGGTCCACACCACAATTGAAATTCGTCCAGTGCCCAGCATGTACAGGTACGGTAGAAGGTAAAGCATATCGTTGCCGTTTGAAAACGCCACAGTTCTACACCGTTTTTTGTTGTGCCTAATACGATTCAAGAAGCCCTCATAACTTGATTAGAAGACGACAATCAATTGGCGATCACAGCACGTTCTACCTGCTTACGTCTGTGTGACAGACAAAGAGACACAGTCGCAGACCGATACATTTTCCATATCCATTTGCGTTATTTACGACCTGTTGGTTGACAAATGACAACAGGGTATGTTTCGTATTTCTCTATTTGGTCATGACGTCCAATCTGCGCGAGGTGAGGTTGAGAATGGGGTTGTCAGGCTGTCTCTAGTGCGGCGACGGCGTCAAGAACCCAGTGCACAGTAAAATCATCATGGCCCGCCCCAGCCGCGAAGGGGAACAGCAGGTTGCCAGAAGCTAGTGTAGTCAATACAATGGGTCTTGACGCATTGCAGCAGGGAATTGCAAGTACCCAGTACCCACCCACATGGCTCTGACAGGTACCTTAGTCGCCCAGAACTAGAAAATGGAAGGAAGCAACGCCGTCATCAACATCCCTTACCTCATACTATAAAGTTTTTTCTTCTGTTGCACTACAGCCAGAACCTAAACTAACCTCACCTCACCATCACCATCACCAAGTTGTGGAACCCTTACTGTGGGTATAGGGGAACCATCCTTGGTCTTCGGTACAGTTTCGATAGATGTGAAATGACTCGGTTATTGGACCCCGACCTACGTATCGACGGGCGTCTACCGAGAATGCCATGCCCATACCTTGCTTGCCATGGATACCTGCTGCCGTCGATTCGATATCGATCACAGGCTACGGCCAAGATGGCGCCTTGCTTGATGTTTGGTTTTGAGGCATCTTACGTACCTTGCTGTTGCTCTCCGCTTGATGTCCAAATCTATAAAGCCCCAGATTTCTCCCACCGTTCTTGACGGTAGAAATCACCATTCTCCATCATTCCCCAGATTCCATACCCACCATCACCATTTACACAAATAGCTCAACACTCCCCAGTCATCATCTGGCTATTTCAGACATACACTTTGTTCGATCCCACTCAAAACCTTCTCAACTCCACGCGTCTGAATCGATACGCGTGCGCCTGAACAGGACTACTTTCGTTCTTGAACAACACGAACCACCACTACCACAATGTCTTCGCAACAGACCGAGTTCTTCAAGGACAATCTCCCTGAACAGGGCGAGGTCACCACTCCCGACTCTGTACCTAGCTCTCCTGAGCTTGGAAGCTCCAGCTCCAGTGACAGCATTGCCAGTCTCGGATCTCCCGCCTCTCCTCTCTCCCCTGCTGTTTCCCAGCCGGTGGCTGACTCCTTTGTCTTTGCTTTTGACATTGACGGTGTCCTTGTCCGCGGCGGACGAGCCATTCCTGAGGCCCTTCAGGCCATGAAGGTTCTCAATGGTGACAACGAATATGGCATTCAAGTGTAAGTCGAACCATGCACCATATGCAGTTGCGATCCACCATCCCCAGACTTTTTCTGGGGAGGTCCACATAATAAAGGGCATCGTGACTTTAGCTTAGATCATAATACTAATGCACCTCATAACAGGCCTCATATCTTCCTTACCAACGGTGGCGGTAAGACAGAAGAGGAGCGATGCAATGATCTCTCCGGCCAGCTCCAATGTGACATTAAGCCTGGCCAATTTATCTGTGGCCACACCCCCATGAGGGAGATGGCTGAGAAGTATGGCACCGTTCTTGTCGTCGGTGGCGAGGGCGAGAAGTGTCGACACGTTGCCGAGGGCTATGGCTTCAAAGATGTTGTAACTCCTGGCGACATCATCAAGCACAACGCTGCCACAACTCCTTTTCGCAAGCTTACTCCTGAGGAGCACCGCAACTCACGTGAGCGAGACTTCACGGATGTTGTGATTGACGCCGTCTTTGTCTTCGCCGACTCTCGCGACTGGGCTGGCGACATCCAGATCATGCTCGATGTTGCCATGTCAAAGGGCGGCCGCCTTGGCACCCGCAGCGAGACCAACGACGAGGGTCCTCCTTTCTACTTCTCCCACAATGACGTTGTCTGGTCTGCTGCCCATGAACACGTTCGTCTCGGCATGGGTGCCCTTCGCCGCATGTTCGAGGTTACATTTGAGGACCTTACTGGCGGCAATGGTATTCTACATACCCATGCATTCGGCAAGCCCCAGGTCTCTACTTTCGAGTTTGCTTCCCGTTTGATGGGTCAGTGGCGCCAGACTGAGCATGGCCTCGTCGCTCCTCCTGACACTGTCTATTTCGTTGGCGACACCCCTGAGAGTGATATCCGTGGCACCAATGCTGTCAACAAGGTCGCCGACAACGATTGGTACAGCATTCTTGTCAAGACCGGTGTGTACCAGGAAGGCACTGAGCCTACATACAAGCCTCGTGTCACTGTCGAAAACGTCCTCGATGCTGTTAACCATGGTATCAAGCGCGAAATGGACAAGAAGGCCGCCAAGGGCCAGATGACCAAGCCTGCCCTCGTTCCTGAGTCCGGTATCACTGAGATCGCTGTTGATATGGATGGTATTACCATCTAATCCGACTTACCTCTCTTCTATTCATCTACATTATTTTGGGATACGATCTTTTTTCATGGAGTTCCGGAATTTTTTTATTATAGCACAGCCACGCGAAATGAACTTTCCTTTACAGCCATCTGCATTACTGCTCTTTGCAGGTGCCACGAGCACATTACGGACATACATCCGGAAGATTTGATAGAACATCCATCGCCCGAATAGACGGACGAACTCTGGATTCTAGGTTTTTCATCTTATCTAGCTAGTTTATTACCCATCCTTGATGCACCACCCACCTATACCCTGATGAGCATCACATCAACCCTATAGAATAGCATAAAGATAGAAAAATCAAAGACTCTTGCAATATTCATTACAAGAAACCCTTATATCGTGAGTTGAAAATAACAAGATTTATAAGAAAAAATCGTATTTAATTGTAGTGATCAGATATCGTCACCGATTAACACCAAGAACAAATCAGTTTGCCCGTTCAGAAAGTGGTCCAGCCGACGTCGCAACCAGTCCTTCTTAAGTTTTCGTGCAGACGGGCCGGTGTTTTCTCACGAATCCACCTTGGTACTCTGTTTGCCTGTGGGGATCAACACCAGATAACTGAAGGTTGCGAACGAGGCTTCTGGTGATGACGGGGCAGATTTGTGCCGCAAATCGCATCACAGCCCACATTCTCCTTCATTAGTCTGTCCCTAAACAATCAACTTGTCCATACCGTTCACTATGACCCTCCTAACAGCTTTGACGTTTACACGTCATATACAAGTCCTATTAGTCATCCTGGAGTAAGCTCATGTCGATTCAGAATGACATATCCGGCAACGCAAGATCTTATTAATTCATTCCCGGTCGACCTTTACTCGTTATATATTGCCAACACCGTCCCGTTTTCTCGTATCACCCTCAGAAGCGTCCTCATCGCTGTCTTTGAACGTATATCCTCCCCACTGCGAGGTGACTGCCCAACCAGCCATGTTCACAACGTCCTGTCTCTGCTCCTTCTGATCTAGAGCCTCCTCTGCACTAATACCTAATGCAAAGCCGCTCACGCTCTCGCGATCGACCCGTAGCCATCCTTTCCAGTTTGCCGACATATCACCAGATCCTGAGCCGCCTACGACGATAGTCCCCCACCATTCACATCCAGCGCTTGCGCGAGCTACGTCGCCGTAAAGAAGGATCCCTTCTGCTTCGGCCACAAGGGTACGTATATGTTCTGGATCGTTGAGAGCGGGTCTTTGAATGTAAACATTTCGCATATGAGATGGCGAACAATTCAGCCGGGTGGCATCGAAGCGGCCTTCTATGTCGACAATGAGAATAGCATAGACATGAGGTGGTCTGACAAGATTCGATACGACTTTATAAAGAAGTGGGAGGTGACGTCCAGATATTCCAATACCCGTAGTTTTTGTCGCATGAAAATGAGCCGCTGCTATTTCATCAATCGCCGATATATGTGTGAGTTTTCTTGGTTGAATTTGAGGTTGTTGAAACTGAGTCCTGAGGCCGAGTACGTTCGGATCCGACGTGAGCGATGAACGTAAACCTCGAAGTATCTGTACTTACAACTTAGCATCGCATTGCTGCAATCATACTTACATATAAAATGGAGCAAGAGACGTGTCCTCCAAGCCAGAGAATGTTTAGCTGAAAAGACTGAAAAGAAAAACTTGTAGATATGAGTAAAACAAAGGACACACTATCCAAGTAGTATTTTTTGCTTGATCCATGGTCATGATAATCCTCAAGCTTGGTCGATAATGATGCGATAATGCGGGATAGGTAATGATCAAAAGCGGCAAAAGCCTCATTTCCGAGGTATTGAACTCACCTCTTCTAAACTCGTCTCCTCAATCTCCCCCAACAATCGATTCCCAGTCGCCGCCTCCATCGTTACAACAAGAGGAAAATTACCTTGCGGATAAATCACGGTATCTAGCGGCACTTTCTAGTTGCGATTACGATTGCCCTTGAAGATGGGTTACCCGTGTCAAGTTTTCCACGCTTCGGAGCTTCCTGATCGTATCCAAACCAATCTCAGCGGTCGCAAGCGCAAGCTAGATAGGGGCGCCAAGGATCTCGACCTAAAAGGCTGCGAGCTCCTCGAGATGCTGCAGTATAAATGCGAGATCAAAGAGCCTGTCAAATGGAATAGCCCTGTGCAGTGCTTTGCCGTTGAACGACTATTCCGAAAGTGAGTTACCACCCTCTCTATTTGCACGCAATATTGTACTTCACTGTATATGCACCGCGGCCTTGATGGCAGATGATGAAAATTTCTGACGATTAATTCGTTCGTGTAGATGTAAGGACAAAAAGGGTGCATTCATGGTCGAGACAACAGCATGGGAGGGTAAAGATTACCCTGTGGAGGGACAGAAAAGTGGTGATGTAAAAGACAACAGAAACAAGACGCCTCCTCAGCACTACCACTGGTCCTCAAGCTGGCACTCACCAGACACAGCAAGATAAAGTATTGCAATTAATATGATTCTTTCCCCCCCCCCCCTCCCCTTTCCCTTTTTCGACAAATGTTGCCTTCACAATATGGGTTAGCATCATCTGCGGTTGGTTTTGACAACATGAGAGAGCTCTTTCTCAAACAAATAGTTTTTATTTACCCACACAAAATAACGCAAATGCATTTCTGTTATTATTGCTTGCACGTCTCACACAGACAATTCATGTCAGTAAGCGTATGCACATCAAGCAATATCAGCGCAGTGATAAGATACTACGGGGTAGGTAGTTTACACGCCTTCATGGATCATTTGATTACATGCGAGGCTGCAACAACTTGACGATGGTATTGTGGGCCAATTAGGCATATACCTCTATCGGACCATGTATTTTATGATAATTGCTGCCTACTAACTGAAAACATTCATCCAGTCACTCTCTGAAATGTAATCCAGAACTTCAAAACCAGTACTGAGATCGACCATTATGACTCATGCTTGCAGCTCGTATGATCGCTACTTGAATATCAGTTGCATTTTATCACATTTCACTCTAGCAGCATCTCAGGAATAATCAAAGCACATACAATTCGGTTGCCCTTGCCTGCAGTACAGATTACCCAGCAATCGATGTGGTTGAAGCCGTGGTGGTATTTTGCTTTTTACCCAGCTACACGACAAGCGAAACATTGGCTAGTGGCCTCTATGTGCATTTCCCACCTTCCACCATGCCCTTGCTTTATGCCATACGATTTCGACTCGTCATATCTTTGATTTACTCGTTCTTCTGAGCAGCTCGCTCCTCCTCGAGCTTGATGTAGTAGTTGTCGCGGGCGTTGGTTCGGGGCATGTGGAACCCGTACCTGTGTCGGAATGGTGAGTCTTCTAATCTCGCTACCTTGTCATGATTTCGGTGATGTTCCTTACCAGAAGAAGTTGGCCATGACAAAGCCGGAGCCTGCGAGGTTACCAGTCAGTCAGCTTGTGATGCTTTCCAACCAACCACATCACGCGAATTGTCAACTCTCGCGATAGTCCTCCCCTTCACGTTGACAAATTCCAACTAATGCCGTTCGAATCGTTTGTAGTAGAGATCGACGTACCGAGAGCAATGCTGAGATCCAGGACGAGGTTTCGTCGGAGCATCTAGCGCAATTGTCAGTTCACGAAAAGCCTGGTACCAGGTTTATTTGAGGCTCCTTTGGCCAAGGCGAATGCGAAGACCAAGCCATTGAGTCGGGCAAACCTACACCGGTGATGGGTCGGACGGCCATTGTTACTGATTTATTTATGCAAAGCTGTTCGGCGAAGAGGCGGAGCGTTCGAGGATGGCAGAGGTGCTTGGGATTTCAATGTGGTCAAGTAGTTCCAAGTTGATTCCTGACATGGGCTGATGTTAATCGCGCTAGAGCGGCCGAGTCACGTGTGCTAAAGCAAATGAGCCGTTCCGATCCTGCTACAGTGGGAGGGAGTGCCAGTGATAGCCACGGCTGAACAGCGGCAAAATACGATACGGAAAAGAATCTCGTCCATTGAAACGACCCTCAGTTGCGAAACATCTTGTGAGAGCGACTCTGAAGAGATTGGTTGGTTTGCGGAGCCCTACGACATCTGCAGCCATGAGTCTCCGATTAGCCACCCAGAGACTGGCAGTGTCAGGTACGGCGATACTCTTCTCACCTTGTCTGCCGCTCAATTGGCGTTGAATCCCGTATAAACTAATAAGAGCTTCACTCTACAGCAAGGACTGTGCACCCAATATCCAGCACACCAATCCCCGTTCTCTCTGCAACCATCGGACCTACGGTTCAGCGACGACACAAATGGGCCTCCAATCTCTTCAAGGGATGGGGCAAGCCCCGAAATAAGAATGCCGAGACGGTGGCTTCCCTGGATCCCACATCCCAGCTCGACAACCCAAAGAGCCGCGAAGAATATCTTCAAAAGAGTATGTACAGTGGCGTGGAGGACAACATTTTCCAAGAAGAAATCGAGACCGCGAGCCCGGAAGCCGCCGCTCCTGGCACCCCTGAGGTTGAGCAAAAGACGAAGGAGAGCATGGCTATGGTGGTGGACCCTGACCCTCGAAGCCGAGTCCGCTGGCAGCGAAAGAAGGTTATTCAAATGGTCCGTCGTAACGGTCGCTTGACCAAAGACGAGCGTATTCAAATGACAGAGCGACAACTCTTGCACAAGAGCGAGTTCATGCCCACAAGTGTCAAGAAGCTTGTAATGTTGGCCCGCCAGATCGCTGGCAAGCCTGTCGATGACGCTATCCTGCAGATGAAGTGGTCCAAGAAGAAGATGGCAGCTGAAATCGGATATTATCTTGAAGAGGCTCGCGATCTAGCTGTTGCTCAACGTGGTATGGGACTTGGAAAGTTCAATGACGAGATCTTAAAAACTCCGAAAAAGATCCAGACTATCGATGGAAAATGGCTCGAGATTGAGGACCCCACACGCATGTATATCGCTCAATCTTGGGTTGGAAGGGGTCCTTGGCGGGGAAAGAGAATTGACTACAAGGGCCGAGGACGCATGGGTATCATCAGACACCCCAGCACAAGTAGGTTTTCATGGCTATTTATGCTTATGCTTGGTTACAGACTGATTAATTTCTTTAGGTCTAACTGTCTTGCTCAAAGAAGAGAAGTCAAGAATACGAGAGTATGATGAGCGCGTGGCCAAGAAGAACAAGAAGGGACCCTGGGTACATCTGCCCAACCGACCTGTGTATGGACAAAGGCCATACTATTCGTGGTAGACAAGGTGTTGGCTGATGCAATCTGTATCGTTGGAATCAGAAAAGAAATATGCGGGATTCAAACGCAGTAGAAGACCACAGCGTAATATCCCATAGGGACCTGTAAGATATGTACAATGAATAGGATGTACACTTGATGAAAGTTAACGTAGATGCTAAAATATGCCAAGTTCCCTCAACGGCTTGACTTTTTTCAATATTGTCCCCCTCAATATCATTGTGGTATCTTGTCCTTCGAGTAACCTTCTAACGCCGTCCAGATCGAAGCCTGGTTTGATATAAATTTCATTTCTACTCGTAACTTGCAGAATCTGTCGGTGTTTTGTCGTTGTGAGGACCGCCACATCCGGTGACCAATGCTCGCGAGCTGGGTAACCAGTTCCGCATCATAAACAGGCTTTGCTCAGTAAGCAATGGTGTGAATGCGAATCATGTTTTCACTGTATTGGTTCTGCTTGTGCCCCTATTTTAAAACGCCAGGTTTTCTCCAAAGTGACCTTAAACCATGTGTCGTGGCTCCTCCCGGGGAAGCATATCCTCATACCGATGGGACATAAGTTCAAGATCATACCCGTGCTTCTCGCCGATTGATCCTTGATCAGGCGCGGGATAATTGCGATCCCTAGCAGTCATGGGTGGTGACATGTCGTCCATGTTTCCGCGTGGAAGATTCTGCTGGTTTTGACGTTTCTTCCACAGGAAACCAGCAACACCAAGGAGAGCAAGGACGCCAATGGTGACACCAATACCGACGCCAGCTTTGGCGCCACCAGACATTCCACCTCCAGCTGTTTCGTCCTCATGTTCATCTTCTGAATCAGTTGTGGCAGCAGCACCGGCTGTTTCAGTGGTTGCGGATGAGTCGTTGGCATCAGTGGAAGAAGCAGAAGCTTCCTCGGTAGCCTGTTAGGTGTGTTAATAAACTTATACAAAGAGTCGAAGGAATGTTTGTCGTTTCTTACACTAGATTCGGCCGGTTCAGCTGGGTCAGTAGGAGTAATCTCAGGAGCTTCTAAAGTAGCCACAGCCTCGGAAGTTACAGGTGACTCCGAGGATTCTGAGAACGCTGCAGGAGTCGTTTCTGCGGCAGTAGTTTCAGGTGCGGCAGGGGCTTCGGATGTTGTTGCTACTACTGCTTCAGATGTCGCTGCACTCTCAACGGGGGTTGTAGCAGCAGCGCCTGGGAAAGCAGGTACCTGTTGGCCTTGAGTGAGTTAGCCTTGACCATGGAGTAACAAGGAGTGCGCGGCTCTCTGTAAGAAAAACGTACCGACGCAGAATCCGTTGCTTATGCCGTTTGCGATGGCATCATCTGCAGCCGCGCATTCAGGTGCTCTTGCGCATTCGGCAACGCCTTTGACAAAGTCGTTGGAAACGCAAACGCAACTGGCATCAGCAGGATCCGCGCAGCCAACAGTGGGTTTGACGTTCTCGATGCAGGTGTTCTAGAGATTATCAGCACCTGCTTGGAAATGAATCGCGTGGACGATTGAGCGTTAGTCACGTACAATACAGTCCTGAGCGTAAACACCAAAAGTGTGGAGGGCGCCCAGCGCCAAAACGGTTGAGAGAGAAAAGTGCATTTCAAAAAATTTTATGCAACGAGAACTAATCCCGTCACCTTGAATGAATGATGAGTTGCCAGATCGGAATTTGATGGGAGGCTCCGGTTGACCGTTGGATCGGAAGTAGGAGACGAGTCCAGCCAATAGGTAGTCGAGTGCGTAAATCGTTGGCAGCCGCGCTCGGAAGGCGAGTGATTAGACCTTGTTCAAGTCAATGAGGATATCGATAAATGCCTCAAGTTGACCCGTGTGAAGTTGTGTGCCCAGCAGTGTCGCAAAAAAACCCTTAAGCAGGAAGGAAAGACGAGAGTCGGACAACCAAGTGCACTATGCGGTGTAATGCCATGTAACAGTGAGTGACTGGTCCAACGTGGTACTCAATGAGCAGCGGATGCAAGCCTCCGTCAATAATACGAACGAGTGAGGAAGCGAATGAGGGTTATTATCGTCTGCCAAGCCTGAACGGGAATAAGGATAAAGCAAAAAGTGATAGGGAAAGAAGACTATGGAGAAGAAATTGACCTAAAGGAATGACTGGATGGAGAGGCAATGACGTGGAACACTTGAAAGAGTGAAAAGAGCCCGGCGCATTGAGGTCGTCCGTCGTGATGGATGTTAATGTCGATGTCGAGGCAAAGACAAGAGAAGAAGAGAAGCCGTCTGGGAACGGGATTGAACAGTGAAAAAGAGAGAGAAATGTGGGCTAGGTTGAGCAAAGAGAGAGAGACAGCCAAGGGAGAAATGAAATAAGATGAGATGAGATGAGGTCAAATGAGTGAGATACCCCGGCGTAGAGTTGTGAGGGAGGAATGAAAAACAAACGGGGGGACCTGGTCAAATTGCACCGATGTTAGAAAGAATGCAGGACAGGTCTATAATGCAAAGAGGAAGCTCGTTTTATGAATATCTAACAGCTAGGCATGAGTCTGATACGATTACTTATGTATGGTGGACAAGGGCGACCCAGCTTGATGGGTGCAGTATCACACCCTTCTTAGGGACAGACTTCGTCTCTATTGGGCAAGACGAGGTGAGATGCTCGCTTTTCTGACCCCTTCTCGTTCTTTGTTCAAAATGCCTTATTTGTGTGCCCCTGTCTGGCTTTGCTTTTGGTTCATCTGCAGAAACAAATCCATAAAACCAAGCTCGATCCAACGTCGCGAAACTCCATGTCAAGCACCCGCCGCCATCAACGTAGGTCAGCCCGACCCCAAAAAAGGGGGCCAATCACCACTCATTCACGGCTTGAATAGCGTCAAGTGGTAAGGATTTACTGGAGAAGCTCCTGGCACCAGGTACTAGCGTTCACGGGCTGTTTACCGCGGACCCAATAATCGTCCCCCACTTGTTTCATCTGGGAAGACTTGTGTGTACCTGCAGACACCATTAAAAGATGATCTTTTCTAGATCTTTTCCACCAAACGGTCGACTTAACTGTATGCTCTCTTTTCTTTGTTCATCCTTTTTCCTTTGATTTGGTTCTTTTATTCTTATTTCTTATTTTCCATTTTTAAAATCACACACTCCTACCTGCATCTTATCAAGGTAAATGCTTTTAAGACTGACTACGAGTCGACCACTGGCCAAAGTCTTGGTCTCTCTTTGGTCCAATCTATCGTAAACCTGTACGTATCCTGATACACCGTTGTTGTTGTCGTCGTCAGATATTGACCATGGCTAACCTCTAACACATTTGAGACGAACACATGGACAAAAATGCACCCAGTTTAACAGACAAAGCTACAAAACAACCGACGTCAAAGAAGTGCACCCCCTCATATTTTAACAACGAGCGCTATTTTATGCGACTTTGGTACACCGAGCCTTGGCGACTTTTATTAGGATGTGCAGTTTGCATCCCAGCAACCCCACCCTTCTCACGAGCCTGGCTTGAATGTGTATGTACATCTACCAACGAGCTAGTTACCCATAGACCTTGGGAAAATGGGTCAAGGGACGAACGCCAACCACCGTGGAGCGCGAAAACCTCAATCCTTTGTCAATACAGACTATAGTATGCAGCTAGTGACCAACCTACTGCATCAGTGCAAGTTATAGACCGAACGATATGTGACTACAATCAACAAGGCACAGACGTGCCCAAGAAGTGTCACGGACTCTGCTTTGACACATCAATTGATAGGATATTAAATCAGGGTGCGTCGCAATCGTCTTGTAGATCTATCTACCTATGGCAGTCGGTTGGCAGCACCAGCTCGTATTTCTTCAGTGCCTTGGCGGGTTGATTCTCTTCCCTTTGGCCCGGAAAATGGTTACTTCTCGTGTCACTACTGCATTGATACAACCTGATATGGGATATAATAGAGACATAGTCAGCACGCAATAGTGGCGCAAATAGTGGATACAAGGCTGTCGATACCTTTGCTGTATGCTGCAGTTGGTGTACCTATTGACTCGTTAGCTCATGTAGACTACGCTGAACTGCCCGTCACCCTGTTCCGAAACCCAACACTGCCGAGGAACCAAGAGGCAGGAAAGGACCCATGAAATAGGCCAAAAAAGCCAACAACGCTTCCAGAGCGCAATCCAATCAAGACATCACATAGGCACATCAATTGATGCTGGTGAAGTGCGAAGTATTAACTTTTAGACAATCAACAGGAAGCCTCATTGTTGTACTATACCCAGTACCTTAACGGTTGACAGATTTCTTTGTTTACTGGCATCTTTTTCAGTTGCCACTTCATCGGCAGTTATGTAAGCGCCGTCAAAGCAGGCCTTTACACTCCATTCAAGGATCGTATCTACTAGTTCTGGGCTGCAAACTGGATGCTCTAGGCCATCTTTTATATCGCCAATTCGATATTAATAACTCGAATAACACGTGATTAAAAACAGTTTCTCTCATTTTCACGCAAGTCAAGCTCTCAATTTGAATTTGTCCAAGTAATGTGTTCTGAATTACAATAGGATGACTAGGGATGTCTACATGGAGATCAAAACAGATGAAGTCCTGAGAGACGTGCAATTCATTCTGATAAGATAAAATCGATTCATTCAAGGTTAAACGATTGAAACCTCATAAATACGTACAATAAATCTTCATTCAAAAAATCTGCATCTGACAGATGACGTGGACCTGTAAAAGGAAGACGTAGTGGGAGTTATTGGTTGAGCAGCTCTACGTGAATTTGGAAAGTATATTATTAGCTTCGTTTTCACTACATGGCTTAGAGTCAAACAGAGCGAGGGATGAAACCAGTATGGCTTGAAAACCATAGAAACACTAAAGGTCGCGTGACCAGCCAGAGTCCAAACCGTTGTTATCATTCTATCCCTAACCTACCGTCCACAGTCTATCTGCCAGAGCTGGACTTGTGTGGCAGGCAGGTACGTACGTATAAAAGTGGTCGGCTCCCACAATGGATACCTACCTTAGTAGGTATGCCAGTGGTCGTCGGGTCCATGCACCCGATACTTGATAATTAACCTATTCAAATTACTATTAGTTATTCGTAGTAATGTGTGAAACGATCTATACTAATACCTGGATACCAGAGTAGTCATTACCATCTCTCAATGTTAGAAGGATTTGGGCAACAAGTGCTACGATGACAATAAACCCAGGTTGTCATTTTTTATTCTGCATATCCACTAATATTTCCATACCCCACTTGTCAGATTGCTTGAGTACTAGGTAACCTGCACCTGCGCGTCCGGTATGCAGAGTCTGGAACAACATAAGGTCTAGAACAAATTGTTGTGATACTTTTCAGCATGGGTACTAAGTATCCATCATGCTTCGAAGAACATGAGACACCTTATGATCTCAAGGGTGACTGGTCTTCAGAGATAGTTTCAAGCACATGCATATTTGATTTTTGTCCTAAAAAAAGAGAAGAAAATTAACCGCTCTTAATTAATCGAGTACGGGATTTTGTCAGCTGAACTTAGGCAATGAGTGGTTCAAACGTCGGGAATAAAGAATCGGACGTTGACTTGCCAAGACCTCGCTGCAGTAAACTGAGTCGAATCGCGGTCTAGACTCTCGACTTATGCGTTTTGGGTAATAGATCAGCTTAGAGCCACCAAGCCTTCATACAGTTTGTAACGCCGAATGTTGGGATCCGTTGCGTACCTACGGCAAATACCTTGGGAGCTGGGCCTCTGTTTTCATTTATCTTGGACATTGAGAGGAGGCAGTCTGTGATGCACTTTATACAGCAGGCAAAAGCCTAAACGTAATTAGATCTCGTCAATATGATATGTGATGGTATCGCTTCCAAAGTATAATGACTCGGCGGCAGTATAATGATCACAAGAGGTAGGGCTCATAGAGTAACCTTACACAATACAAATCGTCAATATGATATTTTCTCTATCCCGATAGTCGGGTTTTAATAAGGCATAAGGGTTGCATCAAAAGTACCTAAAACATTTCATCGGTTGGGCAGTAGGCAAGCCATTACATCATTCGGATGACCCTCCGGCTCGCTTCCCGTTCTTCAGGGAAAGTAACTACGTAAAATCCCTGCACTACGCCTGCCTCGCCGGTGCTATGCTAACTCAACGTTGCCTAGCTGGCCTCAGGGTAGCGGAAAATTTGACTGCTGGAAGCACAAGAGACGATATTAGTAGATCACTTTATGCTCCTTGAACCATAATTTTAGACTCCTTATTTTTATACCCCAAGGCCCAAGACACTAACTTTTCTGCTACCCACTAGGCTGGTCACGTACCGAGCCCAAGCTGTTGAATTATTGGGAGGAGCTTTTTTCCCTTGCTCCACACGCAATCTTCCTGAGTCCAGACATCCACATCCATCCATTCATCACTCATATTCCCCAAGCATATCACAACTTACCGTATGCTGGGCTGATTAATCTCAGGCAATCACGCGAACGTGGTTAAATATTGATTCCCAGGCCTTGGGATAAACTTACTTTCGCTTCCACAAATTCTCGACCGAAAACAAAACAGAATCCTCAGCCTCTTCACTTGGACCCGAGCCACTCCGCGGCAGCATCGACACGTACACGTTTCTCGATCTCGCTACATTGCCTCGTGGTCCAGCAAACTGCCCCCCGCTCGTACTACCTGCCTCATTATTCAACATCTCATGCGCTGCTACTGAGACTGATCCAGAACCGTCATTGCCCAAACCTCTCTGTGATGCACTCTTTGTTCTAATCTACCGAGCGCGCGATAACCATGGCGAACCCCGTGGGCGAAGAAAACTGGCTCGCTTACCTCGAAGAGATCGTCCACAACGCCTCCGACCTCGACCAGCGAGTCAATGCTGTTGAACACTACAAACGAGCCGTCGGCTGTGAGCCCGGCAGCCTGCGCATTTGGCTCGCCTACTGCAACTACTTTTGGTCTCTGTGGGAAGCAACCCAGATCCCTACCGGAGAAGGATGGACTGACGAGGAGCGCATGCTCGGCCGTGAACTGTTTTCACTGAGCGCCGGTCTCGAACTATGGAAGCAAGGATATGAGGCTATTTGCTATCGTCTTGGCGATAGCCACTTGCTCTGGGATCGCTGGATATCACTCGAGATGGAGTTACTAGCCAAGACTAGAACACCCGATGGCATCAAGCGTATTACTCATCTCTACCGCAATCGACTGCTACTAACACCTCACCTCACCTGGGACGAGACTTCCCAGAAGTTTTCCACCTTCCTCACCGAATACAACCCCTCCGCCTATGAGGACTCCATGAAGGACATCGTCACTAACGCCCAGGAGACGAAACGATTGATTGCAGCGCGCGACCCATACGAGGCTGATCTGAAAAAAGCAGTAGAAACCAATGACGTCGAAGCCCAGAAGGTTGCCTTCAGCACATATCTCGAATGGGAAATGCTTCAGAGTAAGCGCAGCAACGACAGCCCTGAAATTGGAATCGACCTATGTCGTGGACTTTATGCTCGTGCTCTCACTGGGGCCCTAGCTACCGACCAAAACACCTGGTACGAATACGTCGTCTTCCTTTCTTCATCCAACACCAAGCTCCAGGACCCAAGTAGCCTCCTTGACGTGCTCCGAAGAGCTGTTGAACATTGTCCATGGTCTGGTCTTCTTTGGAACCGGTACATCATGTGCGCCGAAGAGGCTAGGCTTCCTTTCGGCGAGGTCGAATCTATCAAACATGCTGCGACAAGTGAAGATCAATTGCTCAAGGATGGAATGGAGGGCATGATTGAGATGTATGTGGCGTGGTGCGGGTTCTTGAAACGCAATGCCATGGATGCTACTGCATCTGACGAAGCTGTTGATGTTGCCGATGTTGGTCTCGGCGCGGCCCTCGAAGACGTGTCAGTCGTCGGGCAGCGACTTTATGGCAAAGACTTCCAAGGCGACCCTAAATTTCGACTGGAGCGCATATACATCCAATATCTCACCGAGAAGAAGGGCAAGGTAGATGAGGCGAGAGCCCAGTGGAACAAGTTGGCGTCCATGCAAATTCACGCCGACAACCACGACTTCTGGTTCCGCTTTTACATGTGGGAAATGCTCATTTTTTCATCCACCGGCGGACAGGACAACAGAAGTCCAACGCCTTCGTCTGGGGGTGGCACTTACCGAATACCAACGTTGGCGACAGCAGTTCTCGCCCGTGCCGTTGCTCGTAGAACAATTGACTGGCCTGAGAAGGTGTTGGAGGTCTATATGCAACATTGCAACGATTATGAAATGCCGCTGCCTTTGCGAAAGGCTGCTGATCGAGTGCATAAGACCGGCAAAGAAGTCAAAAGGCGCAGGGAACGCGAAGAACAAGAGAAAGCGGCGGCCTATGCTGCCTACTACACTGTTCCCGGACCTGAAGAGCAGGCAGTCCCGTCATCGCCAGGTGGCTCCAAGCGAAAAAGGCATACCGAACCGGAATCCGCCGATGGAATCGAGAACAGCAACAAACGCCAAAAGAATGATTCCAATGGTGTAGGGCCTGATCCTACTCCCGCAGCACAACCTCCGAAAAGGGATAGAGAGAATGCTACTGTAATTGTCTCTGGTCTTCCTGTTGATGTTACGCAAACGAAGGTCCGGCAATACTTCAAAGACTATGGTCATATTAACAATGTTACGGCATTGGTGCGCGACGAGACAGCTGATTCCTCAACAGCGCTCATTGAATTCAGCTCATCCGACGAAGCCCAGTCGGCCTTGCTAAAAGACGGCAAATATATGAATCAATCACGGCTGACCGTCAAATCAGGTCACGATCTGACTGTATATGTCACAAATTATCCCCCTGCTGCGGATCAAAATTACATCCGTGACCTCTTCAGGGATTGTGGTGAGGTCCTTAGCATACGCTGGCCGAGTCTGAAAGTCAACGCCCACCGGCGGTTCTGCTACGTTTCGTTCCGAGACCAAGAAGCATCAGCAAAAGCTGTTAAGCTGGACGGTACACTCCTTGAAAAGAGCTTCAAACTCGTTGCCAAGTATTCCGACCCAGGACACAAAAAAGCTCGAGAGGGTGCTCTTGCGGAAGGTCGAGAAATTCACATTAGCAATCTGGATCGATCAACAGGCGAGACAGAGTTGAAAGATGTTTTTTCCAAGTATGGTAACATCACACGAGTCAACATCCCTACAACTCTGGCTGGAAAAAACAAGGGATTCGCCTTCATTGACTTTGCAACTAAAGAAGAGGCTGCGAAAGCTGTGACAGAAATGAACAATACCAAGTTCAGAAGCCAAATTCTCGCAGTTGATCTCTCTAAAGAGTCCAGGATCAAACCAGCAGCCAAGACTATTGTTACTGACAACGCCAGAGGTTCGCCAGCACCTTCATTACATGATGTCGACGGCGACCAAGCTATGCAAGATGCATCCATCGAGGTTCAGGCCAAACCAACTGCAGCAGACATCTCAGCAAAAACTATCGCTCTGATGGGTCTTCCTGATACTGTAAACGATGCGCGAATCCGGTCGCTCGTCGAGCCTTTCGGTGCGATAGTCAAAATGACGGTGAAGCCTGGGAATGGCGGAGCCGAAATTGAGTTTGCCGACGCAGCCATGGCAGGCAAGGCCAGTCTACAACTAAATAGCATGGAGTTTGAAGGCCATAAGCTCCGCACAGGCACGCCTGATGAACTCCGAAAATCGAAAGCAGAATTCACCCCCGACCGCATTATCACGGGCAGAAAGAATAAGGATCACGAGCATAAGTCAAATGTTCCTGGTGCCTCATCTACCCTGTTCATACCCTCTGCAACCGCCGTCCGTCGCCCAGTACTGGGGAAGCCTGGACCGCGTCGTGGTCTTGGTTTCAAGCCTAGCAGTGCTAAGCCTACACAGAACGGCAAATTATCTGACACATCAGTCAAAAAGAGCAATGCTGACTTCAAGGCTATGTTCCTCGCCAGTGGAGGAGATGGAGAAATGAAGGAAGACATGGTAGAGGCCAAGGGGAACTGAGTAAGTGAGGAGTTCGGTTCAACGCTGACTTCGAGTGCTTCATGATGAAACATAATGTAATTTACTACAATTGATGATATCCAGTAGTCCAGCGGAAGGAAGGGAAAGATAGAACGAACTGTGCACAGTACAGTTATCGAATGCAATTATCTGTGCCACACTAATCGACAAATCTCGCCTATCTCCTGTGTAGTCCAATTTCCTGTTCTACACATAGGTGAAAACTGCAAGCTACTGAAGCTATGATTTCTTTTTGAATAGTCTTTTCCCTTGGGGTATAGAGACAAATTGCTTCTGCGGACTGACTTAGGGGCCAGTCTCTGAAAACACATAACCAAAATATTTTGGCTGCGATCGCAAAACAGCACATCTCGTCGCATCGAAATGCATGTCTAATCATGCCTTAATAGTCATTCCCGTAGTAGATCTATCTTGTCCAAAATCTTGTGTGAAGATTCTCTGCCATACATCAAGCCACTTCTCTTGTTGGGCGGTAGGCAACTTGCCTGGTTGTTTGAAAGATCGTGTCAACAGTTCACGTAGACGTGTTCGAAGGACTTTCATAACCAACATCGTCTTCCAATCCGGGACTGCGAAACGTCCCCGATTTCCATCGAGGATAATTACTCCAGAATACATCTATAATTTCACAAGTTAATACTCCCTCTTTATACGATAGCAAGAAAGAAAATCTTACATCGCATCTTACATCACCGCACAAAAGAGCGATGGCAAATGCTTCCACTGCTGTGGCCTCGTGGGCGTGATACACTCTAGGTTATATGTTAGTACGATCATAGAAACAGACGGCCGTTTAAAAAAAACTTACGCTCTGGATTGCATAATATGATAATACGACAGCCATCGAAGATCAAGACGACCTCGATTAACAGATGACGGATGGAGGCTAATCGATTGGTTTGTACCAATGTTCCTCAGGCCCTTCGATCCCGGCGCATCTCTTATTAGGATCTTTGGATAGAAGCTCCAAGCTATCACTGATGCGGAAATAACATCGTTATCGCTATTGAGGTTGACTCTTCGGGGAATGTCGTAGAACTGCTGCTGCCTTCTTCCCCGTCCACCGGAGAATCGGGCACGAGATAGCGTTCGCCTTTCTTCTTCGGTCAAAGAGAGGAATCCAGAGTCTGCCAAGGAAGTGAGGAGTTGTCCCTTGAGATCCTCAATATTGACAAGCGTTTGTTGACTCAAGAAGTTCTTGCGGCAAAATTGAAATTCCTTCCCCCCGCCACCTGCAGACTGACATACCCTCTTCCATGCTAGGTAAGCGTTGTATATAGTAAGAAGATCGGAGTCGCCACGACGGAAAGCCATACGTGCATTATCTGCTTGGGCACGTTGGCCAAATGGCGCGGAAAAGGGCGACTTGGAAGACAGAATAGCAGCAGCGGTGATGGCCATGTCTAGACATTTAAAAATCACACCATACAGGATCAGCTTGCCCAAGAACACGTCTAAGGGCAACCTGGCGAGTTGATGTCCAAGCGGTGTCAGTTCCTCTGCCTGAGTAAGTGCGCGAACATCCACAAGCGCGTCAACCGCTCGCCGAATATTCTTGGCCGACGGCGGATCGAGGGCGTCACCCAAGGTCTCCTCGATTCCTCCAATTCTACAGATCTTAACACGAATGGCCAAATCTTGCAGTGAAAGACGGAGCATCTCAGGCGTCTGTTGATCGCTCATCAGTTGATCATGGCGGAACTTAGTAAACATGTGAAAGCATAGACCTTCTTGAACGCGGCCAGCTCGGCCTCGCCTTTGCTTTGCATTCGCTCGAGAGATAAATGTATCGATCAGTCTCGAAAGCTGACGCCTTTCATCAAATCGCATTTCCCGATGCTTACCAGTGTCAATGACACAAGTAACATCGGGGATAGTAATTCCAGTCTCGGCGATGTTGGTAGCGAGGACAATCTTGCGGATTCCTAACGGCGGAACCAAGAATGCTGACTCTTGATCCTCGGTTGCGATTGTGGAATGCAAAGGATATACAAGCCAGTCCTTAGCGAACCTGGGGTCCCCAAGAAGCATGTCATTCAGCGTCCGGATTTCAGCAATACCTGGCAGGAAGACAAGAATGGCTTTGCTGTAATCTTGGAGCTGGTCGTTTGTGGCGATTTGAGCTATGAGCTGGACAATTAGGTCGAACTCGATCCGATATTCATCAATTTGGGACAGGGCTGATCTAGTCCTTGGTGAATAACTTGCTAGGCTCTTTGAGATATCGCTCTTCGTGTTCTCTCCCTCACTTTCAACGGGGTCGTCATCCAGATCTACCATCTTGTCGGGCTCCGAGTCTGCAGGCGTATATCCAGTCAGCTCGATGGCATCCTCAAGATATTTGACTTGGACAGGAAACGTCCGTCCAGGTACGTTGAGGACTGGTGCACCACCAAGGTAAGAGGAGAAACGATCTGCATCGACTGTAGCAGACATAAGAACGACTTTCAAGTCTTTGCGTCTAACAAGTAGCTTTTTCAGGACGATGAGGAGAAAATCGCTATCAATTGTCCGTTCGTGCACTTCGTCGAGTACCAAATGTGTCATTTCTTGGAGATCGTTGGACCCTTCGAGCATACGCATGACGATACCGGTGGTCGCATACACCAGCCTTGTCTCTCTTGACGTGTTAGATTCTAATCGAATAGAGTAACCCACCAGCGATCTGTTTGTCCCAAGATCATTTCTGTTCTCGCCGAGCTCCTCACTGACGCGTCGAGCAAGAGAGATGGCAGAGATTCGTCGAGGTTCTGTGCAGTAGACCTTACAAGGTCTTCCTTGAGAGAGCTGATGCTCTAGCAGGAAAGAAGGAACTTGAGTGCTCTTGCCGCTGTACGATGGTTAGTCAAGAATGTCGGAACGTGGAAAATTGAAGCATCGCACCATCCAGTCTCACCACAAACAATCACAACCTGGTTTCCGTCAACAGCTTCCAGTACTTGCTCTCTAAAATGCCACATGGGCAATTGCATTCGGGATTGCTGTACTGAGTAAGTCTCACTGAGAACGATTGATCCATGTTCTGACTCACCAGCATTGTTTGGAATTTGCGGGTGCTAGATTTGTCTGCCCAGATTTTCTGATAGTGCTCGCCATTCGTGGTATTTTGCCTTGAGCGGTCGTGATTGCCGTCATCGCCTGAGTCGGTGACATGTTTGTTACCACGTCCTCGGAATGCTCCTTGAATTATGACACCGTCTTCGAGCTCCTGGTCGTGACGTTCACGAACTAGGGCTCTTAATTCCCTCACCACTTCTCTGTCTTGTTCGTCGATTTGTGCCTTCCTTGCTTCTACAAGCTCTGCCCAAACATCTTTCCATACATGGGGAAGTCTGATAGCGACCTTCTCGTCTTTGGTGCTACCACTGAACGTGTAAAATAAAGCTGCGGTAGAGATATAAGATTCTGACTGCTTAGAATCTGGTGTGGCGATGCTGGTCATGGTGAATGTGAATCGGAAATGGTCCGCTACGACTTCAACTTCTGATGAAGCTGCTGGTGGTGGTAAGTCTTGAGGCTTGGTCCAAATGATAACCACAGAATGGCGGTTCGCAAACGAGGCATTTGACACGATAGTGTATGAAATTTTTGCCATTGAATCCCTGAATTTTATGGTTAGTGCCATTATTTTCCAACTTCATGATCATCCTCATTTACCTTGAGCGACATGCTTCTTCGAGAGCTCGTCGAGGACTGATACCTGTCGATTTACCAAAGTCGCGAATCATGATTTGATTGCCATCAGCTGAATTAACAACAGTACGACTTTCACCTGTACGTCCGTCGACTTCGTCTTGTGGCAGAGATGCGAACAGCCCTCCGATGTCATCATCTTCATCGCTAACTTCAGCCAATATTTCGGCAGCGATCCGTTCGGCCTCGTTACTGATGTCGGTGATATCAGTCTTTTCAAGTGCGGGCCCCCCTTCCACGGCCAAGTTCTCCCCGGCTTGATCTTGCCTATCATGTTTTGCAGCAGCTAACCGCCTTTCTAGGTCAACTCTCTGGGCCTTCCATTGCTGGTCTGCCTCGTACTTGTCGAAGAGCACATCCGACTCGATCTTTCTAATCTTGGCCTCAAGCTTGGCAACAGTAAGCTGATCGTCATGTTCGCTGATTGGAAATTCCCTGGGTTGCCCACGCTCATACTCCAATAGCTTCGCTTTGTTCTCCAAGTATTTCGAAACAAGCTCGTCGGGTTCTATATCGCTATCACAAGATACCATCATCTTTTTGTCGGGCAAAGAGTTTTTGACTGGCCGGCTTTTCGCCCCAGAAAATTTGTTCTTACGGCCATTTCGCGAATCAGCATGACGAGGGGTACTTGAGCGACTTGGTACTGGACTGTCCTGGGGAGTATCTACAGAAGAATCATGGTCAGGGCGGAGGAGAACTCAGAATACTAAGGAAACAAACCAGTAGTGCTTTTGAGCATGGGCTTTGACTTGGGTTCGTAGCTGGGTAGTTCCTCAGTGCTGCATTCTCGGGCCAGCCATTCGAGTGCTTCTTCGAGTCCCCAGATTGATTCTCTGCTCGTGGTCGATACATTTGGGGCTATATCCAAGATGTAGCGTATGACGGCGACGACACGCTCAGTTGTAAACTCGGCCGTAGTCAAGGTTTGCTGCAAGGTCCAGAGGCGAACGATCATTTCTTCCTCAGGGAGCATCTTGCCAGCGCCAGTGCTGTCGGACGAAGACAAACTCGAAGCTGCGAACCGATTTTCAGCTTGAATCAAATCAAGTATATGATCCATCAAATCCTGAGGTAACCATTTGAAACTATTGATAGAGTCGGCTTGACTACGAAAGAGCCGACGATCGGTATCGAGCCGGTTCCGTTGACGTAAGGCATCCTTCTTCGTTTTCGCGGCATGCTTCTCGACAAGGATTTGCAACTCAGATTCCTCCAATTGTTTTTCGAATTCTTCGGGGCTCAGAGTCGCCTCCTGACTGTTGGCGGTAACGGTCGCATTGTCAGCTGTAGACGAGGATGGAGGGGCATCTTTCTGTGTTGATGGAGGGGCATCTTGGCCTTTGGCGACTCCAGATTTTGGTTCGGGCTCCGTGGCTTCTGGCCTAGGCTTAGAGGCGACCGAAGTAGTAGCGAAACCTCGGGCTGGGTTGGCAGCGGGCTTCTTTTTCTTCTTCGCGCCGCCAGCCATAATGGTCAGCGACCAAGCGAGGAAAAAAGGATGGGTCGGTGGTAAGTTTGGAGGCCTGATAGAAAAAGGGGGGATGCGTTTTTAGGTTGGGATAATCATGAGGTAATAGTTAGTGCATTCGATGATCTCTTGTCCTTGTAAAACTAACGAAAGCGGGATCTATGTTTATGTCAAAAGAGATCCCAGTCAACGAGAGAAAGGTGCAGGAGTGAAGTGATCGGGTGGAGGTTGTGACGCAAGGGCTTTTGGTCCAGTTGTGGATCATGTTTACGATGAGAGATGAAGAGACGATAAAAATGCTCGGCAGTAATCTACAGTGCCAATGGTTCAGAATCAGAATGACGGTTGTCAAGGTTTGTGCGATGTATGGATAGAATGTCTCGATTATATAATTTGGTCATAATTTGCTATCAAATCCTGTCAGTTTCTTCGGATCTGCAAGGGACTTCCGGTTACATGTGCATTCACAGGTACTACGTAGGCCGTTGAATGCTTCCCGTGCCATCAAGCTCGGTTTGTGCTCGTAGCAGCCTTTATCGGTACCAATGATAGCATTGAATTTTCCGTGCGTTTTTGAACAGGTAGCTAACTCACCTTGGTAGGAGGTAGGTAGCCTCAGGGTGTCAGAAGAGCTGGCCACTGGGATTATAAGAGACGAAATCACGGATATCAGGTCACTTCATGCTATTTACCTACTAAGGTACCTACTAAGGTTGGTAGACCATGCATTATCTAGTACCTACTACTAACTAATCTACCTGACGAGAAACATAAAGGCTGTGCACTTCTTGCCTTGTCTTTGCCTGATGCGTCATACCGAGATGATGCGAAGTTCCATTCACCTATCTGACTAAGGCAAAGGGGCTTTCAGGGCTCCCAACCCCACCAACATGGCCATCGACAGGGTTAAGTCTACCTAGTCCATAGATAAATGCTTGGAGGGGCAGGCTACAGCTCCACGGAAAAAACAGTGTTAGGTTAGTTAGTAAGTTGCTAACTACCACCTTAGTAGTACCTACTAAGGTGCCTAGGTAAGTACCTGCTGCTTCGACGTGGGGTTGAGTCCGCAGGTTAGCAGGCACCTTTTGGTAGATATAACGGATTTGGTGCACGAAAAATCCAAAACACCACCAACCACTCATCACCAAACTCCTTCGACTTAGTCTTTCCCCCGCCCCGACAGAAGACACGCCTCAGAACCGGCGTTTACGAGCTTTGGTAGCCCCAGATGAGTTCATCAAACCAAACGCTCACTTTCATTTCCGAACTCCAGAATGTCTAACGGCGACTCATCCGAACCTGGCGGCATGGCCAGCCTCGACTTTACAACCATTAAACACGCCCTGGCCTCGTCTTCAACCAATGTTAGAATCAGTCAGCTACGCTCAATCGAGGAGAAGCTTGCTCAAAAATGTGTGCAAATCCCTGCAGCCCACCAAGGCCCATCAGTCCACTGACCTTTCGTCCCACAGCCGTCGACACCACCTCAATCACACGTCTTCTTCAGCTCTTCTTTGGTACATACGCCTTCTACACCGATCGACAGTCCCGATTATCTGTCCAGAAGTGCCTTGTTGCCTTGATCTCAGCTGGTATCGACTCCAAGACCATTTCCCCGCTCATTGCCGCTCTGCGCAAGGAAAGCCAGAAACATGGCATCGCTCCTACCAACGCATTTGTACTCGTCGAATGGTGCAGCTTGTTCATGCAATATCTTGATGCCTCACTGTGGGACCAATTCGCTTCCGATATCATCTTAACGGACGCCGACGCTTTAGATAAATGCCATCAGTCCTCTGCCAGGAAGTCTGTAGCCCACTCCGCTATCATTGTTACCAGGAGGGGTCTACGAAAGCTTTTCTCATCACCAGATTCAAGCGAGAAGAGGCTCTCTTCTTCTGTCAATACCTTAGCTACGAAGAGCGCTCAATCAAACCCCAGAAATGCTGTCTTGCTTGGCATTATCGCTGGCGTATCTGTCAGGAAGGATCACCTGCGACCGGTTCTTGATACCCTCAAACCCAAGTACTACGAATTCTTTATAAGAGAGATAATCGGCTCCCGCACCGCTGTTCCGGAGCACGTTGTGCCGGGACTTAGTGACTTCTTTATCTCTTTCGCAACCCCTGAGGAACTTTCCAAAGAACTGATCCCTGCTCTTGAGAAAGGCCTTCTGCGTGCGCCCGAGGTCATACTTGGGGGCGTTGTTACGCCTCTTATCTGCTCTCTACCCGAAGATTTCGACCTGTCAAAGGTTCTCGAGCAAAATCTCCTCAAACCTCTGTTGTCAAACGCCAGGTCAACAAATGCAGCAATTCGTGCGGGTGCCTTGGATGCTTTCCGTGCACTAGTTCTCAGATCGAAGGATACCGCCTCGTTGGAGAAGGTCATTAATGAGATCGCAACCCCTCTCAAAGCAGGCAAACTCGCATCTCCTGATCATCGCATATTGCATGCGCAGATGCTCGAAGCTACCCCGTTGTCAACTTCAAGTGCCGAACAGGTCGCTAGCGCAGTGGCCACTATAGCTGCCAAGGAAGGAAATGAGGGTGCTTTGGTTGCCGAGACATCAGCGTTGGCAAATGCTATAACCTTTCTTCTGGCGCAAGATGTTGGAGTGCCTAAATCTGTCCTAGACTCAGTTACCAAGGGACTTACTGAAAAGAAGATCCCCTCTCGCAAGTGCTGGCTGCTTAGGGTAGGAGTTATCTTGCAATCGCTTGCTGAAGCACAATCAGTGTCCCCAAGTATGGCTACTTTTGTGGAGGCTGTTGTGCCTAAAATGGTCACAACCCTCACAGAGGTGGCAGCCAATGCTGCCTCAGCTGCTCAAAGCGGTCTGGTCGCCGGTGCCTATATCCTGACGGCTGTGAGCCCCAATGTATATCGCCTACTTCCCGCCTCCTTGGCGGAATCTAGTTTGACGAAAGCATCAATCACAAAGCAGTCGTTGTCTCTGGATCCCAAGTCATCCTTTCTTCTGAGTCATCGAATTTATTCCAAATTGACAGCAAACGAAGATCTTGTATGGTTTGCGCGCGCTTTGGGTTCTGTTTTCCAGAGTCTTGATGAAAATGTGGACAAGCAGGTGACCCTTGCTTGGTCTGAAGCTTTTATCCATCTTGTCGCTGCCCATAGCGTACCCGCTACTGTTCAGCAGGAGTCATCCAAACTCCTTTCTGGTCTCTATGTCCATAATCCAAGATTGGTGTCTGCTCTCATCATAAATGGCTTATGGGATCATGTCGAGCGTTCTGGGTCCGGTGACAGGGAATACACAGCGAGTGCTTATAACTTGATTCAGGTTGTGAAGTCAATTTGTCTCACTCCTAATGAGATAAGCAAGTCTGACAAATCTATTGCTAAGGAAGACCTTGAGTCTCAGGCAAACAGCCTTCTTGTTCTGGCACGGTCAGAGCTCATACCAAGAGTAAACTGGATCGACTTGTGTCTCAGAATGGAGTTGGATCCTGGCAATCTTGTGGCAAAATATCAGGACGAACTTATGGCTGAAATAGAAGCCAGGACGTCTTTTGATCAAAAGGTTTGTATAGCCATCATCCCATAGAGTTTAACGACAGATCTTTATTGACAAAATGCTAGGTCGCGGTTGTTAAGACAGCTGCATACAATGCAGCTGCCGATCTAGCCTTTGTCGCCCCTGAAACTATTATCCCACGCTTGTTGGAGGAACTGCGCCGAGATCTCAACACGGAACAATTACAAGACATTGGTCCTGTCGAGGCGGCTATTTATAGAACTGCCGAAGGCACCGCATTCGTTGATGTCCTCGCAAAGAAATCCCAGCAAGTTTTGGACAAGAACAGCAAGGACTACGATATTCTCAAATGGGAAGAAGAACTCAGGAGTCAACTCGAAAAGAAGAAAGGCCAACAAAAGAAACTGACCCCTGAAGAGAACGCAAAGGTCAACGCTCAACTCAAGAAAGAGAGTCAAATCAGACAATCAATTACCGCGACCGTAGCGAGGCTCTTGCGAGGTATTGGCATTATCCGCAGCCTTGCCACTGGTCCGCCAACCGATGCCACTCAATGGATTGGCACTGCAGTATCCCTCCTGGTTGGCACCATGGACGCCGGTGCCACGCTGATCACAGGAGACGAGGCACCTCTGGCTTATCTCACTTGCGCCGAAAAAGTGACTGAGCGCCTGGGTTCAATGAGGCCTTTCATCGGAATCGCAGCCTTAAGATTACGTGGTGTGTCTTTGTCAGAAAATTACCAGGAAGAGTCTGTCGAGGATCTGATTACGAGAGTTCTTTATCGACTGCGATTCGCGGGCGAACAGCGACCCTTCGACTCAGTGTCACTCATTTATGCTCTGCCACTCGTGCTGGACCTTCTCCGTAAGGGTGGAGTTGGCAGTTCAGCAGATGACGCCGATGCTCAACTAGTGTTGGCTATTGAGTTCCTTTCATACCACACAGATGTTTGCGTCGATGAGGCTGTACCCCGAGCTGAGCTTCTTTCAGTTCTCATCAGTTCTATGCAGGCATATGCTCAGCATTATAAGCTTCTCAGGGACTGTTTTTCTGATATGTGCCGCTGCATCGCTCCCAACATGGACCGAGACGAGATGATCGTCTTAGCAAAGGGTACCTTGGTGCCCGAAACGAGAGTTAGATCCACAGTGTTGCAGTCGATCAGTGCCGAAGTTGACATGAGCGAGTTGGGCTACTCTGATGAAATCTGGGTTGCTGCTCACGATGATGAGGAGGAAAATCAAGATCTCGGTCGAGAAATCTGGGAGGAAAGTGGTTTTGAAGTTACGACAGAGATGCCGCTGAGGTTACTACCTTTCCTTGAGAGTAAAGATGGGCAGTTGCGTCGTGGTGCTGCTCGTTCTTTGTCCGAAGCAGTCAGCATACATCCCCAGACCTTGGGAGATGTTCTCGAGCAGCTCAAGTCTACCTACATTGAGCTAGCAAAACCCAGAGTTCAGCAATTAGATGAATTTGGAATGCCCAAGAAGATGGATCTATCCGATCCCTGGGAAGGCCGGCAAGGTATCGCGACTGCTTTTAAAGAACTCGCTTCGGTTATCAAGACCGGTCAGCTGGATCCGTTGTTCGACTTCCTTATCAGCGCCGGACCCCTTGGCGATAAAAATGGCGCTGTACGGACTGAGATGTTGGATGCCTCAATCAAAGCGATCGAGATCCACGGCAAGACAATTCTCGACCAACTTATATCAAAGTTTGAGCAAACTTTGGAGCAGCCAGACACAAACAGTGATGCGGCTGATCGTGTAAACGAAGCCGTCGTTATCATGTATGGTGCCTTGGCTCGTCACCTCAGCCCTGGTGACCTTAAAATTCCCATTGTCATTGATCGCCTGGTGGCTACCCTAAGTACCCCTTCCGAAACAGTACAGTATGCTATTGCTGAATGCTTGCCTCCCCTGATTCAGGCCTGTCCAGATCAGTCTTCCAAGTATTTCGGTCAGATTCTAGAGCAGCTTCTTAGTTCAAAGAAGTATGCTGTCCAGCGTGGCTCTGCATATGGTCTGGCTGGACTTGTCATGGGTCGTGGCATTGCATCACTCCGAGAATACCGTATACTCTCAACTCTCAACGATGCTGTGGAGAACAAAAAGGAAGCAAACCAACGTGAGGCTGCTCTACTCGCTTACGAGCTCCTGGCCACCATGCTTGGGCGCATATTTGAGCCCTATGTGATTCAGATCGTGCCTCAATTGCTGACGGGCTTTGGTGACGCCAATGCAAACGTTCGGGATGCTTGTTTGGCAGCGGCAAAGGCATGCTTTGCCAGGTTGAGCTCCTATGGTGTCAAGAAGATCATGCCAACCCTTCTTAACGGCCTGGAGGAGCAACAGTGGAGAAGTAAGAAGGGTGCCTGTGACCTTCTCGGTGCAATGGCATACCTCGATCCCCAGCAGCTTGCCAACAGTCTACCCGACATCATTCCTCCTCTCACTGGCGTGCTCAACGACAGTCACAAAGAAGTCAGAGCTGCTGCAAACCGAAGCTTGAAGAGATTTGGCGAAGTCATCAACAACCCAGAGATCAAGTCTCTAGTTGACATCATTCTCAAGGCCCTCAGCGACCCTACAAAGTACACAGATGAGGCTCTGGACTCACTCATCAAAGTTCAATTTGTCCATTACCTTGATGCTCCTTCTCTAGCATTGGTTACCCGCATCCTTCAACGCGGTTTGGCCGATCGTTCCAACACCAAGCGCAAGGCTGCACAGGTTATTGGTAGCTTGGCTCACTTGACGGAGAAGAAAGACGTTGTCATGCACCTGCCTGTGCTTGTGGCTGGCCTTAAGCTTGCCGTCGTCGATCCAGTACCGACCACCCGAGCTACTGCTTCGAGGGCTCTAGGTTCCTTGGTGGAGAAGCTTGGAGAAGATACGCTTCCCGACCTTATTCCTGGCCTTATGCAAACCCTCAAATCAGACACTGGTGCTGGTGACCGCCTGGGATCCGCTCAAGCCCTCAGCGAAGTTCTCGCTGGACTGGGAACAACAAGACTTGAGGAGACCCTCCCAACCATTCTCCAAAACGTCGAATCTTCAAAACCCGCCGTTCGTGAAGGCTTTATGTCGCTTTTCATCTTTCTTCCCGTCTGTTTTGGCAACAGCTTCTCCAATTACTTGGGCCGAATTGTTCCACCTATTCTCGCAGGTCTGGCCGACGATATCGAGTCCATTCGTGAAACTGCACTACGCGCAGGTCGATTGTTGGTTAAGAACTTTGCGGCTCGGGCTGTTGATCTTCTGCTTCCGGAACTCGAGCGTGGTCTCGCCGATGATAGCTACAGAATCCGACTTAGCTCCGTCGAACTCGTTGGAGATCTTCTATTTAACCTTACAGGTATCAAGGCTGGTACCGACGCCGAAGATATTGAAGAGGACGAGAACATCAAGGAAGCTGGCGCATCTCTCAAAGAAACCCTTGGCGAAGACAAGCGCAACAAAATTCTATCAGCCCTGTATGTATGCCGATGTGATACAGCTGGTTCTGTTCGATCAGCCGCCATTGCTGTCTGGAAGGTTCTCGTTCATAGCCCGAGAACCCTCAAAGAGCTTGTGCCCACCCTTACTCAACTTCTCATCCGACGATTGGGAAGCTCCAACATGGAGCACAAGGTCATCGCCAGCAATGCTCTTGGAGAGCTTATTCGAAAGGCCGGAGATGGTGTTCTGTCGAGTCTCCTTCCTACTTTAGAAGAGGGTCTTCAGACATCTGTCGATGTCGATGCTAAGCAGGGTATCTGTCTTGCATTGAGGGAACTTATTTCGTCCGCTTCTCCTGAGGCTCTTGAAGATCACGAGAAGACCCTCATCTCAGTTGTTCGTACCGCGCTTACTGATTCCGACGAGGATGTTCGGGAAGCTGCTGCGGAAGCCTTTGATTCGCTTCAGCAGATCTTTGGCAAACGGGCAGTCGATCAAGTCCTTCCCTTCCTTCTCAACCTTTTGCGTTCCGAAGACGAGGCAGATAACGCTCTGCAGGCTCTTCTTACGCTACTTACTGAGACAACCCGATCCAACATTATTTTGCCAAACCTCATCCCAACACTTACAACACCTCCTATTTCATCCTTTGATGCTAAGGCTCTTGCCTCTCTATCCAAGGTTGCTGGTCCTGCCATGAACCGTCGCTTGCCCAACATCATCAACTCGCTTATGGATAACGAGATCAACTGCAAGGAGGATGGCCTTCGTGAAGAGCTGGCGACGTCTTTTGACACAGTCATTCAGTCTATTGACGAATACGATGGTCTGAATACGGTCATGAACGTCCTGTTGCAGCTTCTCAAGCATGAGGACCACCGTCGCCGATCAGCCACTGCACATCACATGGCCAATTTCTTCGTAGCTGCCAGTGTGGATTACTCTAGATACAGCCAAGATATCATCCGCTCGCTTCTCAATTCATTTGACGACAGAGACGCCGATGTCGTCAAGGCTGCATGGGCAGCTCTCAGCGCCTTCACCAAAAAGCTGCGAAAGGAGGAAATGGAATCGCTTGTTATTTCAACACGACAAACTCTTCAGCGTGTTGGTGTCGCAGGAGCGAACCTGCGCGGTTTCGAGTTGCCAAAGGGCATCAACGCTATTCTGCCTATCTTCTTACAGGGTCTCATGAACGGCACCGCTGATCAGCGAGTACAGGCTGCCCTGGGCATCTCGGATATTGTTGACAGAACAAGTGAGGCTTCTCTCAAGCCATTCGTGACCCAGATTACTGGTCCCCTGATCCGAGTCGTTTCAGAGCGTGCCACCGAAGTCAAGTCGGCCATTCTCCTGACCCTCAATAACCTGCTGGATAAAATGCCCGCCGCGTTGAAGCCATTCCTTCCCCAGCTTCAGCGCACATTCGCTAAATCTCTGGCGGACTCATCCAGCGAGACGCTGAGAACCCGGGCTGCCAAGGCACTCGGAACTTTAATCAAGTACACGCCACGCATTGACCCCCTCATCGCTGAGCTCGTTACTGGATCCAAGACAGCAGACCCCGGCGTCAAGACAGCTATGCTCAAGGCGCTATACGAGGTTATCAGCAAAGCTGGCGCCAACATGGGAGAGGCTTCTCGAGCTTCTGTTCTGTCACTTATCGACATGGATACAGACGAGAGAGATGAGACCATGACCATCACTAATGCCAAGCTACTGGGTGCGCTTATCAAGAACGTTCCTGAAGATGTCGCTCTGGGTTTGTTGAAGAACCGTGTGGCCACCCCACATTTTACCCATTCTTCTGTTCTTGCTCTCAACTCCGTCCTAGCCGAGTCTCCAGATGCTCTGCTTCAAAGCTCACTAGTCGACGACTTGCCCGACCTCCTGTGCCAGGGTGTTACTAACAAGAGCGTAAGTTGCAGTCTGAATCTTGTGAGATGTTATATTAGTGAACTAACAATTTTCGAGGTCTATGTCGCGGATAATTGTATTCTTGCTACCGGAAAGTTTCTGCTCTCGGATTCTACAAAGAACTTTGAGACAACAAAGGGTATCTTCGAGGCCTTGGCCTCTGTTATCCAGCCTGGCAATGCAACCGATTCGCGCCGACTTGCTTTGGTTGTCGTTCGTACCGTCAGTCGCAACGACATGGAGATGGTTCGGCCCCATGTTGCTCTGTTAGCACAGCCCATATTTGCCAGCGTCCGCGACCCTGTCATCCCTGTCAAGCTTGCTGCGGAAGCGGCATTTGTGGAGTTGTTCAATGTGGCGGACGAGGAGAGCCGTATCTTTGACAAGTTCATGGCTGGGGCCGGGGCTGACCTTGCTCCTAACACCAAAAGAAGCATGGGTGACTACTTCAAACGTGTCGCTACGAGGCTGGGTTCTCAAGCCCGCGAAAGGCGTGAAGCTGAGGGTGGACAAGGAGGACTCGGATTATCGAACGATGAAGCCGAAGACGAAAAAGAGATATGGAGCGTGGGCAAGGTTGATGTGGGTAGCGAAGCATTCGCATAAATGTATAGATTCGATCCATAGTTTATATCTATCTGTCATGACTATTACAGCAGGCTGGATGAATACAAGTACAAACGATCTAATCGCAGTATATCAGAGCATTTAGTTTGGGAATCATTGTTGCCAATAAAAATCGAGAGGATGATGTGTTGCTTTTTTGAGTAGTAGTTGAAAGATTTTGCGCCAACAATTATTATCAAAAATTGACAGAAAAGAGAAAAGAAAAGAAAGATAAAGCAGCTGTGTCAACGATGCAAAGAGAGATGCTTAAACATATACCCTTTATGAGTCTAATCAATAAGAGATAAGAGATACACACCTGTTAATAGTAAGCTCTGTGGCACCCCACCAGAAGAACTAATCCAATGAACGGCTGAAACGAGCCGGACCCTATAAGCGGTGCGAGTCACGTGTATGGATCGCGTTCGGCGGTGACTCATGACTCTATCAGAGCCCTCGCTTAGTGTAACGAATGGGGCATAGCGCATTCGAACCCACAAACCACTCCAAACAGGTGAGGTGCAACGCAGAGAAATTCTGGCCTTGCAAACCCCTCTCAGTCTTCATCCAACATCCATCGAGGACCCGGCCGTCACCACTAACGACAATCAAGATGTAAGTATACCGAATCGATCACGACACACGAGAAGGCGATGCAGGGGGAGCTTTGGAGACAGTACGAGCTGGAAACAAATGCTCTTGATGGCGTCGTCACAGACTCGGTGCTCGGGAAAATCTTGAACACGGTTATCAAATTATCAGAGGGGACTGGTGGCTAATCGATCATTTTCTTTTCTCGACTACAGGGTCAACCTGCGAACTCAGAAGCGCCTGGCCTCATCGGTCATCGGCTGTGGCAAGCGCAAGATCTGGCTCGACCCCAACGAGCAGAGCGAGATCTCCAACGCCAACTCTCGCCAGACCATCCGAAAGCTCATCTCCGATGGCCTCATCATCCGAAAGCCCGTCACCCAGCACTCGCGATCGCGCGCCCGCGAGCTGAACCTCGCCCGACGAGAGGGCCGACACCGTGGCTACGGTAAGCGTAAGGGTACCGCTGATGCCCGTATGCCCAGCCAGGTCCTCTGGATGCGCCGCCTCCGAGTCCTCCGCCGTCTTTTGGTCAAGTACCGTGCCAGTGGAAAGATCGACAAGCACCTCTACCACGAGCTGTACCACAGCAGCAAGGGTAACGCCTTCAAGCACAAGCGTGCCCTTGTAGAGCACGTATGTCTTATCCATCATGTTGCCCCATCACTAGGGCCACGCCGAGGGATGCCTACTGACATGGAGACTTACAGATTCACCGTGCCAAGGCTGAGAAGGCCCGCGAGACTGCCCTTCAGGAGGAGATGGATGCCAAGCGTGCGAAGAACAAGGCTGCCCGTGAGCGCAAGCAGGAGCGTGCGGCGGCAAAGCGAAATGCCCTCCTTACCGAGGAATAAATGTAAGCCTAGTGGACAACGACAACATTTCGGTCTTGAGAGGAGGCTGCATACGGAGTCTACGGGTTGGGTCTTTTTTTATGCCCTTCTGGTTTCTACACTTGTACCGGCGGGGTTCAGGCATGTAGCATTGAAAATGGAATCGATGATGCTCGGATGCTTAGGATGTTTTCCCATTTATGATCTTGTCGTGAGCATTTGCTTTGCTCACAACAAACCGTTTCCACCAGTGACGAAAATGATGTTTGAGTCTGTCTTTCTCTGCGATCGTGTGTGATGTTGATCTACACTGCCAACTCGGATGGCGAAAATTACCCAGGCCCATATTCGAGCCGCAACTTGCCAATTCTTGACTGTGGGAGCGTCATGAAACAACACATGCAATCTGTTTCGCGAGCGATGAATCATATAGCAGGCATCTCATAATTGGTCAAGTTGTAGACACGATATTAAATCAATCAGACTGCCATGTTGGCTCCATTCGTACCTTGTCAGTAGTAGCTAAGTGTTGATGGGTCACAACGGTGGAATCAATCACATTTGTTATACGTCCACAGGTAGGTGCTCTACTAAGACGCTCGTTGTCTGCGCTGCAGGGGGTGCCTACAAATTGCCAATACCATGGATTGGAATTGTTACGCAAACAGCAGCTGCCAGACAACTTCAGAGTAATCTCAACCCACAATGTCATAGCAGCCGCAACGGTGGTAAATACTCCATGGAAAATATGCATTACCATTAGCTTCAAGACGTAGAACAGTTCGCTAGGTACTTATGTTTATGAATGTGTCTTGATAAGATTAACTACAAAAGGTACACGCTGAAATTGATATTTATTGCCTTAGTAGTACTAGATTAGTACCTTTCTTTCGAGGTACCTGTTGAGGTTGGCTGCTTTTCGTTTACCTAGTAGGTAGGTAGGTAGACCAGTGCAACATAAGATCCATGCTTAACATTCGAGTCTCGGTCCTGCCCGGGCTTCCTCCACCTCCACCTCCTCCTCCTCCACCTCGCCCACGCTTTCTGCACTAAATAAGTCCATCGGCTCAGTCGATGACGTTCTGAGCGATCGCACCGTTAGACAATCACAATTACTTTGCGAAGTCGTGTGTTTTTCTGTGAATAACTATACCAGGACAGCCACTTTCTTTCTTCTGCCAATCGTACTCCTATTGCCTGATTTCTGTACCCGTTCACCAGCTCTACGCCCCGCCATGTCCCTCACAGGCGTGAGAGGCACCTCCCGTGTCTTGCGTAGCATTGCGAAACCAGTCGCCATATCAGCGACATGCACTCGCCCAGCTTCTTCGTTAGCCGTCGAGGATCAGCAACAGGTGCGCTCTTATTCAATTGGATCTTTAAAAATAAGTCTAGCAACTAACGAATCTTAATTATCCTTCTATAGGCTCTCTCGGCTCACCTGAACAAAGCTGATCCCGCCGTCTTTGACATTATCGAGAAGGTTGGTTGCCTCGTTGAATAGGGCCCCGGTGCCTTTGCTCGTTTACTTATCGGCCGGATAGGAGAAAAATCGCCAGAAACACTTCATAAATCTGATCCCTTCCGAGAATTTCACGTCACAAGCCGTGCTCGATGCTCTGGGCAGTGTGATGCAAAGTGAGCTCCGATTCTAGACCGGCCGCAGCAAGTGCTAACAACAGGCGTTACAGATAAATACTCGGAAGGGTATCCAGGCGCCCGGTACTACGGCGGTAACGAATTCATCGATCAGTCCGAAAGACTTTGTCAACAACGAGCTTTGGAATCATTTGGCCTCGATCCTAAACAATGGGGGGTGAACGTTCAAGGTTGGTCAATGCAGACATCATTTAAACGACTCTCTATATCTCCCCGCTTTGATGCTGATTGTCTTGTTAAGCTCTGTCTGGCGCACCCGCCAATCTCTACGTTTATTCCGCTTTGCTCAACACACACGACCGGCTAATGGGTCTGGATCTACCACATGGTGGCCATCTATCACACGGTTACCAAACACCAACCAAGAAGATCTCTGCCATTTCAAAGTACTTCGAAACTCTACCATACCGGTTAAATGAGACGACTGGATTCATTGATTATGACAAACTAGAGGAGATGGCGAGCGTGTACAGACCAAAGATTATCGTTGCTGGTGCAAGTGCATATAGTCGACTTATTGACTACCAACGCATTCGAGAGGTCTGTGACAAAGTTGACGCCTATCTTGTTGCCGATATCGCTCACATTTCTGGTCTAATTGCAGCCAAGGTTATACCTGGACCGTTCGCACACGCAGATATTATAACTACTACCAGCCATAAAAGCTTACGGGGACCCCGTGGTGCCATGATCTTTTACAGAAAGGGCACCCGAAGACAGCACCCGAAAACTAAAGAGGATATCCTCTATGACCTTGAAGGTCCAATCAATAATTCTGTCTTCCCCGGTCACCAAGGCGGTCCCCACAACCACACCATCACAGCCCTCGCCGTGGCCCTCAAACAGACTCAAACTCCTGAGTTCCACGCATACCAGTCTCAAGTGCTAAAGAACGCGAAAGCATTCGCGAAACGGTTGAGCGAGCCCAAGGGCAAAGGCGGCTTAGGTTACAAGCTTGTCAGTGGGGGGACAGACAACCACTTGGTCCTGGCCGACCTAAAACCACATGGCATTGACGGTGGCCGAGTTGAACGCGTGCTCGAACTAGTTGGCGTCGCAGCCAACAAAAACACAGTCCCAGGGGACCGTTCTGCTTTGGTTCCCGGTGGTCTTCGCATGGGTACACCTGCCATGACCACTCGCGGCTTTAATGAGGATGACTTTATCCGCGTCGCTGATGTTGTTGATCGCGCTGTCACTATCGCTTCTCGTATTGACAAGGCTGCTCGGAAGGCGGCGGAGGAGAAAGGTGATAAGACTCCTGGTAAAATAAAGGTTTTCCTAGAGCATCTCGGCGATGGTGAGACACAATCTGAAATCGTTCAGCTGCGAAGTGAGGTCGAGGATTGGGTAGGCACATACCCTGTACCATGGAGCACATCACAATAACATTCTGCTGGCGAATCGCTTAATCAAGAACCTATGAATTGATACACCAAACCCTTCTCTGCTCGTGGTGAGGGCCGCGCGCTATCTTGGGTTGGCACAAAACATGCAACCTCGGCTCGACAGGTATATAGTGCACATCGTGATCCACATCCGTTCTGTTCCTGACGCTATCAAACCATTATTTACGCGTTCAACCTTGGTCCAACACGACCTGAGCCTCGAGGGGAAGTCAGGTTGAGACACCAATTAGGACATGAGAAATCAATCCAACTATGTTTATTTTGCGATTTGTATTTATTTAAAAGCAATTCCAAAGCATCGTCACAGTGCTAAGCAATTAATCATGTCACGCTTAAACCACCAATAAATATACAGGTTTTCGTTGATCAAAAGGTATAGTATATCCTCTAGTCTCTGCCAAGTACTTTTTTCGTACTCGGCCTTTCCCCTACCTTCTCATAATACACCCTCAGGTTCTTCAAGCCATCAAAAATTTTCAGGCCTACTTCTTCTACCATGCTGTAAAGAACTGGCCAGATTGCGAAGTCAGGCAGCGACATCTCTGCGCCAGCAATAAAGGGCTGTGCGTTCCCATCTGCGAATCTGTCCCAGACTTCAAGTTCTTGTTTGAGAGACTTGATGTCTCGTATGCCACTGTCACCGACCTCGGGCAAGGTTCGCCAAATATCCAAAAAGGCCATGGCACGCTGGAAACGAGTGAGTCGAGTTGCAAGTACCGCCGGAGCTTGTAGAGCACTGCCAGGATTACCAATGCTATAGCGAGCATCCAGATACAACATGACAGCAAGATCACCTTGGACCACGGACGTATCCTTGTCCACAAACTTGACGACAACGTTATCGGAGCTCAACGGCTCGGATCCTGTTGTTATGCTTCCTTTTGCATGGTTTACGCCAAACTCGGCCAACATCAAAGCAATACGCATGTTGACAATTGGGTCGCGGCAAGCAAAGAAACGAGGGGCATTGCTCATATGCAGCACGTCAAATCCTTTTCCATAATACGCATCCCAGTCAAATTCTGAGGCATGGTTTTCTGTTCCGAAAGCCTTCAGCATCTCGATAGCTTCGGAAGATTGACCGTTGATGACGGGATGGGACGTGTCACGTATCTTGGCTTTGGCTCCTTGGCCCCAAATAAGTGTCTCCTCCCGGTTCAAGAAGGTACCAATATATCGAAACGTGAGAGATATTCGGCCCCCTTCGAAAGCAAGTTCCGCCGCGGACTTCTCTGTTCTGGGTCGTTTGTCCTGGCGAATAGCGTGCAACCACTTCATATTGCTACGTAGACCTAACCGACATAGTGAGTTGTGTGGGAGTCTGGCGCGCTGGATTGTCCTCTTCGAGTCTACTGGTGATGAGGCTCCATCTTGAGCAGCATCCTTGTCTTTCCTCTTCGTCCTGAACGTGAAGATTCGTTCAGCACCCAGGCTCACATTAGCGATATAAGATCCCTTGACGATATCCAAGGTTTTATCACTGTGTTCGGAGATGTAGTCAGTGCCATCTCGGTAGTACTGAATGAGCACGTGGTTCAAGGGATGTCCCAGGTGCTTCTCTGTTTCGGTTCTGATGGCCTGAACGGTCGGCGAAAATGGCAGCAGTGGTGGCGATTCATCAGAAGGGTGTCGGTAAACTGGGATGCTTCCGTCTTGACCAACTTCGCCCTGCACTGCAACAAGTCGTGGGACTTGTCCGCCTTGGTGGGACATATGCTGCCACTGGACCTCGTCACGTAGCTTATCGAATATGCCGTCGACTAGAGAATCAGGGAGAAGATTCTCGATGATATCGGTATCTCCTTCGCAAAGCCCCATCTTTCCAAAGTTATCTTCATGTCTTGCCATTGTTTTCTTGTCCTTCACAGTTTCTGGCTCCTTGGCCTTTTGATCAAGATGCTTGTCGTCCAGGGTGGAGAGGGCATGGATGAGTTTTGGTTCGCTCTGTGTTTTGTTTGCTGAGACTGATGACTGAATGTGCTTGTCTTCATCTTTGGCAGAGCTCTTTGAACGGTCTGAATCAACTGTAGATGGTTCTTCAGTACTTTGCAGTGAGAATGCTTGATGTACCTTGTTTTCTATTGCATCCACAATCTTACTTTTGGTAGACGAGTCCGCGATCTGTGCAACGTCGGGCTCTCCAGTTTCTATAGGCTGATTCACGTCGTGGGGCTCTTCAGTCTTTGACAATTTGGCTGTTGAGCCATGGCATTCAACTGCATCTGTTGACAATACCTTTGGTGGGGTCTGAAGTGATAACTGTGCCGAACTTGGTGAATCTGAAGCCAGCCGAAGGCTTGTCATGTCTTTGACAAAATCCGGTGTGGTGCTCTTCTCGCGGCCCTTCGCTTCTTTGGAACCTGACTTGACGGTCTGTGGCTGTTCCAAGCATTGTGGTGAGGTGGGCGATTGGGTCCTCCGTGACTTGGAAGGTTTCTGCTTGGGCTGTATTACCTCCATCACCTCATCGTATGAAGCGATCTCACACCCGGTGAGTTCTATCAAGGAGGCTATTGCTTCGCTCTTCCTTGACTCGGTGCGATAACCACAGCAGTCATCGACAACGGTGATGGCCATGCCATGTCCGGCAGCATCAAGTGCTGTTGCGTAGACACCAACATTGGTCAATGACCCACAGATGAAAAGCTCCATGACCATCTTGGCTCGCAAAACGCGCAGTAGATGGGTCGACCGAAAAGCCGAGTAGTGAGATTTAGAAAGCTTTGCGTCTGTCTTCTGCATTGAGTCTTGGATGACGGAGGCGATCTGACAACCAGGCGTGTCGGCTTTGACACATACAGCATCCTCGTGACTGAGGAAAGCCTCCTTGTCTGGCGGGCCACCAGCCTCGATTATCTTATTTGGAGGACTTGAACGACCCCTTGAAGAATCGTGGACTGATCTAGGCGCCTTATCGGTGATAACAATATCTTCCTCCGGTGCATGTCGCGTTTCGCTGAACTGAGACTGGACCCAGACAACATCACCTACATTTCGGAACGCCTCTGAAAGCTTGACAGTACGCTCTACAAAGCCTTCTGGTTCGTGGACAGGTAGAGCACCATCCTTGGATATGAAGTCCTCTTGGAAATCCACTCCGATAAGAGCTTTGCGTGTTATGATTTGCGGCAAAGAGGCTTGGTCGAAAGAAAACATTGTGGATGGTAAGGCGTAAGAATAGGATAGATGTCTGATAGGAGAGTCGTGCAGATGTATAAAGAGATGTCTTGGAACGGCGCACCGTGAAATTCCAGCTTCCAGGCTATGTATAGAAGATAACACAACGCATATGATGCCGTCCTTATACGGTGGGACTTTGTAACTTTGATATTGAGGGTTTTAGTTAGGGCATGGGGTGCTGGACGATCAGGGTCCTAAGGACGAATCCAATGTCGCTGGCCTTAGGTTCTGTCTGAACGTGCAGGGTAGATATACAACGTGGCATTTGTTGGTAAATGTGATAAGCGTTTCTTTCTCACTGATTGATTGTCTGAGGATGGCCTGTGTTGTGACGCCACTTACTGTTTTGTTTGTGGATTTTTACTTGGGGTAAATGCATGTGCAGTAAGATGAAAAAGAAAACCTGGTCTCTTTTTGTGAACTACGTTCGCATTGGCATCTCCATTGCCGAGCACATAATTAAGTGCAGCCCAAGAAAATTCATCTTCGTCGGGCAGCATGTGACACGCTTTGACGTGAAGGGTGCTTGCTAGGTAGTTTGAGTAATATGTTGGTGATAAGCTGACTCGCTTGTCACCTTGAAACCACTTCCATAGTTTCCGTAACTACTCCTCTGATGTTGAGCTAGAGGTGTATTGGCATGTTTCAAAGTGTCGGTCAAAAGAGCCATCGAGTACTACCTCGATAAAGTACAGTAAGTAGATGAGGAGAACCGTTACTTGCATGGATTAGTGCAAGAGGTTGTATTGGAAGCTTCAAGAGACTTGAGCGGTAAGGCCAGACCGTTGTCGATCTGTCGGCCTAGAACTTTATCATACCACTGGCATTGATTCCGTACATAAGTTGCATAGGTATTATAGAGGTAGCACTGTGACGAAGGAAGGAAAAGTGGGCCACTACTAAGCATGTACTTGTACAGTGCTTTTGTATTGTGTGAGAATAAGGTTACTCTATAAGCCCTACCCCTTGTGATCATTGCCGTCGCCGAAGTCATTAGACTTTGCAGCAAAACCATCAAATAGAGGTAGCACAGAAAACCGTGACGTAATTTGGCGTGTCAGGATGAGTTGTTTATTTGTCTTTGCACCTGTATTGTAACATTGTTTTCATATTGATTAGATTAGATGCATTTCCCTTATCACGCATCTGCCTTTCTACACATAGGTAAACTTTCCAGGTTGTGTTGGAGGATGGCGACGGTACTTTACTTTGCACAAGTGCCGGCTGCCGCAGAAGTCATTATACTTTGGATGCGAAACCATCAAGTACAAGTGCCGACATTTACCAACTTATGTGCCTTGGTACCCACGCACTTAAGAGCTGGAAACCAACGACGAGCCAAACACCACAAACACCCGTCGGCTTCTGCATGAATGTATGTAGAATTGCTCATTTCAATTTGGTGCCGGTTTTAGAAGCTGGATTCCAGCTGGATATTACCTAACTACTTAGGTACCAGGTAGGCCGCGCTGACTTAGTAGGTATCTATACCTTAGTAGGTACCTAGCGGGCCACCCTCATTTTTAGACAGGGCTTTCATAAGGGTTGTAGGGTTATACAAGCTATTATAGGTCTGTTCAATAGGGTCAATAAGTCTTAAGACTCTTGATAGGTTGTCTATTTTTAACATTTCAAGTTATTATAACGGGCTATAATATATATTAAAAATGCCCTTAATTACAGGAAATTTCCCTACTAGCTATAGTAATTACAGTCAACAGCTTATATGGGGTTAACAGCTTATAAGGGGCTAACATTATAACCTGGCTGTAGCTACCTTAGTTACCCGACTGATAGGTTTAAACCTCTACCTTTGCAACTGCCTCTTATATACAATCATAACAGTCAACCTTCTAGTACAGCAGTAAGACTACCTGGCCAGTAATCTAGCGGCAAGTAAATTCGTAATATTATAAATATAATATCGTAAGATCGTAGGTTCAATTGTAGGTTTAATTATAGGTTTAATTTTCCTTTAAAAAAGAGGCCTTAAAAAAAGGTCTTCAAAAGAGATCGCAATACCTCTTTTTTACATTTTTTGGTATCCCTATAAGCCTCTTTTAGGTTTACTTTTTAACCCATTTTTAACCTATTGTAAGGGATTAGACAAGAGGTCGGACAAGCTTTTAACATTATAATCACTCTAAATGTTATTAAAAGCTACTGGAATTAACAGTATTAACGCTTAAAGACCTTATAGGCTATTGCAAGGGTTATAAAAATAACATTATGTCCGTTAACAAATAGTTACTCGGCTATATCTTCATTAACACCGTGTTAAGCGTCTTCATCATATCTAGAGGCATGTCCAAAACCCCCCCCTGGGCGGCTAGGTAGGTACGGAATAGCTCTATGAGCGTTGGTGATACAGGCAGGGTGGTGGGGCTCATCAAGTATCAACGGATGAGCCGGGGTTTCTCCGAACACCTCCAGTGAAGCTTAGCAACTCCTTGCTTAAGCTCTTGCTGATACATAAACACAACATCTATCGCGAACAGGCTATCAGCCTCACAGACGACAAATCCACTATCGACTTATACCTATTGTATGCAACACCACCGGACATCAACATTATCGCTAGAATTCTCAAAGCAACGATTATCAATGGGAGATTAGCGAATCCCCCCTTCGATACCACATCGCGTCGCGAAGCCTCCGACTGCGAAATCGGTCGCAATGACTCCCAAGCGAAGTCTATCACCCGTCGACGGGCAGCAGCCTGTTCCAAAGCGCGCTCGACTAGATGAATCCAAAAACGACGTGATACAGCTGGACGACGACGAGATTAGCTCAATCGCTTCTTTGGTACCGAATCCGCATTACCAAGCCAGAACAGGCCTTCAGCGTTCTATCGCAATGGTTCTAAATCATGACGGGTTTGAAGGAGCAAGCCCCGAGGCGATGGAAAGCTTCACGGGAATGGTAGAGACCTGTGAGTCACGATTTGGTTATGGTCAACCAAGACCGGATTACTAACCTATACCAGATTTGGAGGGCATGATTGAAGCTGCAAAAACTCTCGCTTTGGCTGCTCGCCGCGAACATCCCATACCTACTGACTTCGAGCATGCGCTTCGACGGCACAACGTCAGTGTCTCATCACTAAAACCCCACTTGAAGCCGCCCGTTCCCAAAACACAAGTATTTCCTGGCTACGTTGATGTTTTGCCTGAAGATCTTGACGCACACACAACACTGCCACTTCTGGGCGAGGAACTCAGCGGCCAGCCCGACAAGGACGAGAAAGACTATGTCCCGACTTCGTTCCCTGACTTTCCTAGCAAACACACATATAAGTTCACTCCTCAAGAAGATACTAGCATTCGTGATTCTAAGAAAATACGCGAAGAGGCGGCAAGAACAGCTCAGCAGGGAGAAGATGCTCTTAGACGACTCGTACGAGCATCCAAGATGCGAAAACAGAAAGAAGTCAAAAACCTGGTTGAACGCGATGCGCACGGGAAAGAGAGATTCCGGCTTTGGGAATCCACAATGAAACGTTTCATGGCGACTGAAGGCAGAGGGGAAAATACTGATCAAATGGAGATTGCGGACCACAGCATGATTGTCAACGGTGAGGCGCTTTTCGCGCGAAAGGAAGTGCCAAGAGCTGGTAAGCGTTCAACCGCTTTAGCAAGCAAAAAGGTGACATAAAGAGACATGTACAGGATCACCAACATGATACCCAATATGCATACAACGATGCTGGTTGGATGATGGCGTCAGGTGTTTCGGGGTTTGCTTTATTTTTCTCCTCTCTTTTATTCGATGTCTCCTGCGAGGGCAAACATGGGGGCAGATGAATTACTGATGTAGAATTTGCGGCTGAGAACAAAGTCATCGTTCCCAACTTACATGCACGGAACAACTTGGTTATTGATACAACGTGACTGAATCGTATTGTTTGCGTTTGCCCATTGCCCCCTACGAAGACCACTGACATTAATATTGATCCTTTAGGTTGCATCGATCAAGAAGCATTCTTCTTTCCACAATAGTCTGGCCTGGTCTGGTTTATCGCACACTCTACTCTGCTCAGCGATCAAACCATAGCTTACTATTAGTTGTCTTGAGGACTGCGTAGCAGCTCCAAGGCTTTGTGAAGACATTTGACCGGGATCGCAGCCAGCTCAATATCTTATCTTGTAACAAGATCATTTCATCAGCCACATTGGGGCACATGCGTGCCACGATCAACAGCGCCACTCAACTGAAAAAAAATCACACCTAGAGGAAGTGCCAGAGAAAATATATACGTACCTCGCCTGCCGCTCGCACACCCCGCTAATTTGCAAGCGGAGTTCAAGGCCCTAACTTTCCCTAATTTTTAACCCACACAAAAAAAAGGGCAGGTACGATTCGCAACCGCCTTCCCATCCGACTCGGCCTAGGTTTTGCAGAGCAGCCTTTGATTTCTCTCTTTCTTCCCCTTCACGCACCTTGATCCTCTGCATCGCCTCGTCACCGCAAAAATGGCCGAACAATTGATCTTGAAGGGAACCCTCGAGGGCCACGTACGTCGAACCCCATCAGCCCTTCTTCTATCGATGCCGACTGCTGTGTCGCGACCGTCACCGGTCACGACCCGCCTCATAAACGGAATGCTGAGTCGGCATCATGGAAGGAGATGATATTTGAGGAAGGAAAGACTGAAGGCTGACTGTTCACAGAATGGCTGGGTCACTAGCCTGGCTACCTCCATGGAGAAGTATGTTCAGCATTGCAAGAACGCAGTTGCTCCAAGTCAACCAACTAACCGTTCGACAGCCCCAACATGCTCCTGTCTGCTTCCCGAGACAAGACCCTGATCATCTGGAACCTCACTCGCGATGAGACCCAGTACGGCTACCCCAAGCGATCTCTTCACGGCCACTCTCACATCGTCTCCGACTGTGTACGTTTACCAAGTGCCCCGCCTTGAACAACAGCGCTTCGGCGGGCAGAAGAAATGAATAATTCGACTGATTGTTGGAACAGGTTATCTCTTCTGACGGTGCCTACGCTCTGTCTGCCTCTTGGGACAAGACTCTGCGTCTCTGGGAGCTCGCCACCGGTACCACCACTCGACGATTCGTCGGCCACACCAACGATGTTCTCTCCGTCAGCTTCTCTGCCGACAACCGCCAGATCGTTTCCGGCTCTCGTGACCGAACCATCAAGCTCTGGAACACTCTCGGTGATTGCAAGTACACCATCACCGACAAGGGCCATACCGAGTGGGCTTCTTGCGTTCGCTTCAGCCCCAACCCCCAGAACCCTGTCATCGTTTCCGCTGGTTGGGACAAGCTTGTCAAGGTCAGTACAATGAGCCACATGTTCCTTGCCGCTTTCTAGATGATGTTTGCAACCCAAGTATTTGCTACTTCAGAGTCTGTTCACGCAGACCATGAGACCACTATTCACCATTGCCCTGATTTTAACCTGCCACAATTCTTTATACACGTCCAGATTCACGCATTTCACAAGGTTCTGACATCTGGTATAGGTTTGGGAGCTCTCTACCTGCAAGCTCCAGACTGACCACATTGGTCACACCGGCTACATTAACACCGTCACCATCTCCCCCGACGGTTCTCTGTGCGCCTCCGGTGGCAAGGACGGTACCACCATGCTCTGGGATCTTAACGAGTCCAAGCACCTATACTCCCTCAACGCCAACGACGAGATCCACGCTCTTGTCTTCTCTCCTAACCGATACTGGCTGTGCGCTGCCACCGCCAGCAGCATCATCATCTTCGACCTCGAGAAGAAGAGCAAGGTTGATGAGCTCAAGCCCGAGTTCCCCGCTGTCGGCAAGAAGAGCCGAGAGCCTGAGTGTGTCAGCTTGGCCTGGTCTGCTGATGGCCAGACTCTGTTCGCTGGTTACACTGACAACATCATCCGTGCCTGGGGTGTCATGTCGAGGGCATAATTCGCTCTACCCTATAAAAAAGAGGCGTGGTGACGAAGGCGAGCGGAAGAAGGTAGATCATTGGTGGGGCGTCAATTGGTTGGCTTCCTCGTTTGGTCTTTATTGATGCAAAGGAAGGGGGGCGACTACAAATCTGACGAGGGCATAACGCATTTGCTGGTTATAGGCAGCCCCTGAAATTACCGGGATTCATCCTTTTGTTCTCCAATAAAGAACTCGAGTTTTCAAAATATGTTACGACCTCGTTTCAGTGATTGTATGTATGTGCTTATCTAAGCTATTATGTAATGCGGCCGATAGTACAGTCAAAATGTGCCTGTGTGATGAACATGGATAACAAGTGTGTCCTTATTGTGGTATATCAAGAACAAGCAGCCGACGATCATGGGTCATCACAAGTACCATTATGCTACAAGCGCAGGAGGATTCAACAAAGACAACGTATAATCTCGTATTGAATACACTTTAACTGATAAGCCTTGATTGGGATTTCGAATGCTTTTATGAAGTACTGGCATAATGCTTGTGTGCGTCCTGATATACATTACTAGACAAGTGTGTTTCGGGCATATTGTGTTGGCCAGCATTTGGCACATGGTCATTTTATTTCCTATGACTCTATATCTGACACAATGCTTTTGGTTTTTCAGCCCGCCTTGGCCTAATAAGCGTCGTCCTGATGACAGCGATATGTATAGTGCGGACGCTGGTGTGCGATACAAGAGTTGTCCACACCCTGCTCTAAAGCCTCCCTACATGAAAGGTGGCAGAGAAAATGGATACCCGCCGTTCTTGACACGGAACACGCTCAACAGGAAGCTGTATACGAGGAAGAGAAGACCACCAAAACCGATAACAGCAACTTGCTGAGTCTTGGCATCAGCAATTCGCGGAACCTTGATGGCGAGAGTGATGACGCAGAATGACAAGACACCATCTTAGACATAGCAGTTAGCATGAGTGGGCAAGTCAAAAAGGAAGAGGTACGACATACAAAGTGCTGCCACAATCTGGGTCTCCAAGCCAAGTTGCTGCTGGAAACCTGGGACAATATAGTTGATACCACCGCGCCCATCACCAGTAACATAAGGAACCTTGCGGATGTGGTTGAACATGTGACCACTGATGAATAACAGGATAACCATGAGGGAGATAGCAGCCCAGAGATTTCGGCTTTGGAAAATTGGAGAGAGGTAGGGCCAAGCAACCATGGCCGCGGTGAGGACTCCAATTACAGCAGTGATAGAGATTATCCAACCTGCGTAATTGATCGGCCGCTTAACGCTAGGGTGAGGTCGGTCAGGAAGAGAGCGAGCGAGCCATGACTGAACTCGTTCGGCGGATGCAGGCCTGAATGATGTCAGTTCATTGCTATTCCTGTGTTTACAAAACTGCACTACTCACCCAGTGTTGAAGTCATAGCGATCGGGCTCCTTCTTAGCTGATGCATGGGGACCGGCCGTAGGGTGGAATAAAAGCAACACAGGAGCAGTTGAGAGACCAAGCTGTTATACAAGTCAGCAACCAATGCCACACATTTTCTTCTTCTTGTATTGTTGCCTTCCAAGATTACATACCGACATGAAGGTATCTCTACCGTCAACGAAATCTAGCGTGCCAAAAACCAGACGCGATTCAGCTGCCTTGTCGCCTTTGTTCCAACTCTTGCCTAGCAGTTCCCATTCAGGCTGAAACTCTCGGCATAGCTGACAAGAGAATCGCGCATCGGCAGCGGTAAGGAGTACGGCAACACTGTAGTCTCGAGGTGTGGATGTCAAGGACTTGTAGGTGGAATCCTTGAGCTTGAGAGGTGTTGAGATCTGTTTGGCATGGAATTCGTTGAATCGCTCGGCGGAGGACTTCTTTGCAGCCACTACGCCTGTCGCAAGCAAGGCGAAGGAAAGAAGCGAATGCAGAAAACGCATGGCGGCTAGAAGAGCACTTCGGGGATGAGAAAAAGAGAAAAGGAAGAGGCCAATCGGCCGAGTATTTTGTGGAAGAAAGGTAAAGCTAATAACCTAGTTCACCTTGTTACTTACACCTCGGGCACAAGAAGCTGGAGCTAACGAACTGAAGCTGAGGTGGCCTCTGATTCTATCTAGGTACGTACTTAGCTAGGTGCTTTACCTTAGTAAGCTCTCATACCTACTAAGGTACTAGGTACTAAGGCAGACGTCTAATCGGGAAATTGGTGGGGGCGGGCGCGTCACATAGAAGTCGATAACGATTTAGTGGTTGATGGAAATATCAGATCAGCTTTAGTCAGTAGATAGACTAAGAAAACACACATAATTTCGTCTAGTAATTTTCCAGTCCCCTATTTTTTGCAGCCCGCCTGGGGTTTCGGGTGGCAGACCTTTCTCTCATCCATCACGTGATTGCGTCCGTGCAACGGAGTGTCTACGCTTGTCTCGATATAGCACCTTGTTTATTGCTACTGCCTGGGAACAGCCTAGTAACCAAAACACAGACTTTGGCTGGTTCTGATATCCGTTAATTCATCCCACTTCGTTGTTGAAACCGTTCGCATGAGACACGCTTTGCATAAACACAAGCATCAGACCTATCTGCTGTATTTAGCCCCATTGTCTTAATTGGCCTGCACTTTCTATCCACGATAATGAAGGTCAGGTCCAGCGAGGTAACTATACCCGTTATGACATGCTTGTCATTAACACAATACTGACTGCAACCTTATAGCGCGTCGCTCGGATCAACGAGCTCGAATTGAAGCACCAGAGTAATGCCAACCAGATGGAATTGACAGGTCGTGACGAGGAAGCTCGTTTACTGAAGCTTCGACTGTTGACATTACGTGATGAAAATGCTTCGTTGAATGATAGGCTGGTTCAGAGAGACGCTCTCGTGAAAAAACTCTCCAAACAAAGCAGTGGCACACAGGCCGAGCTCAAAATATCCAAATCGAAGCTCAAAGCCCAGGATACACAAATGCGAAAACAGAGTAATGCATTGGAAGATCTCAAGGTAAGTGGCAGGCGGCGAAACACATAAGTCTTTTCATTGACGGTAAAGCAGACTGAAATCGAATCGTTAAACGAATTAAAAAAAGACTCGAACCAGGTCTTGCAGGAGAAGCTTGCCCTGAGCCGTAAGCTCGACCAGATTCAACCCGAGCTCGAACATCTCCAATCACAACTCGAAAATTATCGCGCCATTGTCGCCCAGCTGCAGGATCTCAAACGCCAACTTAGTTCGGTCGAAGTCGAGCTGGAAAATGAGAAAAGATCCAGCAAACGCATACAGTCAAGAAATCAAAACAGCGATGAATGGAAGGAGCAGTTCGACGAAGCTAAGGACGAAATTGAGAGACTTAAAAAAGAGCATGGCAGAGAGCTACGAGAGGTCCGCGGCGAATACGAGATGTTGGAAGGTCGCCTGGAGGACACGAAAGGCAAGTTGAAGAAGACACAGACAGACTTGAAGGATGCGCGGGCCGAGCTTGCATCTTGCCGTGCCGAACTGGAGGAAGCTTATAAGATGATAACCAACAAGCCGAGCAAGAAGAATACCGTCGCAAAGGAACAACTAGTCGGAAAGAGGCGAGCTCATGATATAAGCATGGAGGATATCAGCATCGGAACGCCAGGGCCGGATGACACCACTCTCCGGCGCCCGTTCAAGAAGCGAGGTGCTGAACAGGCATTGGTAGGCGAGAAATCGACGTTCTCGGTCACACCATTCTTGAATCGCAGCAAGAATATATCCGACAGCCTGTCGGAGGAGCAAAGTGAAGTCCATTCACCGATGGGTAAAACTACTGATGGCTCGGAGCACGTGGCACCTGTTGAGGATGAAGTTGTGGAAGCTGGTGATTCACTTTCCATTGAAGCCATGGATGAAGCTCCTGGTTTAGACGGGCATGCTAGTGCTGAAGAGACTGAAGAACCGAAGGTTCAGAAGGGACGGGGTAGACCAAGAAAGGCCCTTGATGAGGCACCAACAACAAAGAAGAACATGCCTGTACAGGCAAAGAAAAAGGCAAAGACAACAAAGGCTCCCGGCACGCTTGCCGCGGTGAGTGAGGAAGTCGAGAGTGGTGAGACAGGGGCTGAGCTCCAGGCAAGACCCAAAAAGATGATTGGGTTATTGAAGTCTAACCCTGCTGCGGCATTGTCAAGACATGGTGCTGATGACGCAGATGCGCGAAAGAAGAAGCGCAAGGTGCTCGGTGGTGGCAATAAGACTCTGTTTGATGAAGATGAAGAAGCCGATCCAGCGCCAAATCCAGCGAAGATACAGATGGGGGCTGGTCGTAGGGTGAAAGCGCCATTGGGAGGCCCTCGTAATGCATTTGCCGGGGCGACCTTCTCTCCCTTGAAGAAGGATAGAAGAGGAGTCGGTGCTAGTTTCCTACATTGAAAAGGACTATTCAGTTGTTTCGTTCGTCTAACGGGGCAAATATGACATAGGACGGCGTGGGTTTTTTTTTTTTTCAGTTTTTTTTCTTTCCTTTTTCTTTTTGGCGTTTACTGGTTCGTTGGTCTGAATCAGCGGTGCTATTGGGTCGGGAGTTTGGCATAGGCGCAAGGATTTTGAACTAGAATCAGACATTGCCTCTTAGTAGGCGCAAAAGACAAAGTGTGTAATTGTAACCTCGATCTCATCCCGTGTGTGTCGAGGCTTTGTAATGTACGTCCTCGGTTTGCGTAGTAGTATAGGTTAGCAAGGTCGTTAGGCACAGTTGCCTTCAAACATGATCATCTCTTATATTCCACATTCTTTATGGCTCCAGATGAGTCTAGGATTTCGTGATTGAATGGGTTACTGAGTTGTCTGTTAAATTTGTAACGGCGTTGCTGGAGTTATTTCCGCGATTCTCGATGACTCCGCTTGCCACTTGCATAAGAAAGCCTATCTAGGTAGTTAACACTGGGTTTTGAAAAGTTTTGTCGCCTAATATCATTATTCTTGACACCTACAATCTTCAAAATGATCTCTCGATTGGCACCATACCTCACAGGCCGACATATTTCCTTGGTATTGTCATTTCAGAAATCAATTACACCTTTTGTCCGATGGTCATCATCGGGATCTCGCTGGAAACAGCGCCAGGGCCGTGATTCCTATGCCCGTGGTGCGAAGGTCCAGGGACTTAAAAGTCGGGCGGCTTTCAAGCTACTCGAGGTTCGCCTTTTTTCTCTTGCCGTAACATTTTCAGAGTTATGAGTGGGCTAATTTCTCCTCAAGATGGACTCAAAATACAGGCTTTTCAAGGGAAACGGACAGACAGTGGTCGATCTTGTGAGTTTGGTTTATACTCGGGATTTCCAGTAGCAAGAGCTCGTTTACTTACCTCATTATCAGGGATACGCACCAGGTAGCTGGTCACAGGTAGGCTTCATACGTCTCTTGGCTCTATGGATCATTGATGATATAAGGTCGCTGTGGAGAGAACCAGGCCCAACGGCCGGGTTATTGGTATCGACCTTATCCCAGCTCAGCCGCCGCGTGGTGTTGCAACCTTCCAGGGTGACTTCCTTTCACCAGACGTACAGGAAATGGTCAAAAACTTCATTCTTGAAAGCCATCGACGCCCACCTCCCCTGCAGGATAACAGTGAAACCGAACAGTCTGGTCCCGATGAGACTGCCGCACTTGATCGGCCGAGTTATCTTGATATGGAACGGCATGCTGCCCAAGATGAGGTAAAGCTGTTGGAATCAGAGGCGTCAAAAAAGCGCATTGTAGATGTTCGTTCAACTATCGTCTGTATAATCTGTACGCTAATGAATGTCTAGGTTGTTCTCAGTGACATGTCAGCACCCTGGGAACAGATCACCGGCTTTAACGTGAACACGTTGAGTAACCCGTATCATAGGTTGATGAACACAAGCGGGAACGCCTTTCGCGACCATGCCGGGAGTATGGTGAGAATCGTCTCACTCTATAACTGTCAGCGTCCAAACTAATCGACTCAGGATCTTTGTGCCGCCGCACTACAATTTGCCAGTGATACGCTGAGATCTGGTGGGCACTTTGTCTGCAAGTTCTATCAGGGATCTGAAGACAAGGATTTTGAGAAGAAGTTGAAGATGCTCTTCAGCAAAGTATTTAGAGAAAAGCCGGATTCTTCAAGAAAGGCAGGTCTATTTAGCTGGGTACACCTATACGAGGGTGTGGAAATTTACTAATTCTTTCTACAGGAAAGCCGGGAGGCATACTTCATTGGGCTACGAAGGAAGCATAATATTACAATACAATCGTTGACGGGCATACAGGACGAGGCTGTCAAGGATGGAGCCGGCGTGTAAAAGTGCATCAATAGAGACCAGGCTGTGATGATTGGCATCCGTCTTTCACGGTGTACAACATTTTGGGCCAGTGATTTTCAATCAATTGGAATATAGCATCATGACGGCAGCAATGCGCGAGAAGTTCATTGTAGAATTTTGTGATACCTAGGCACGCCAATTCCATGCAAGACCCATTTGCAAGCCGATATTCGGCATCATTTGCCCAATAAACTGGCCCCAACTCCACCCAAGGCCAATAATTTTCACCATAAACCGCTTAGACCTTGAAACCACGAGAACGTCTTCGGCCACGGGCACGCTCGAACTTGCGACCCTTTGACTCAACATAAGGCTTCTGTAATGAAGGTTAGACGTTGTTGTTGGTGAGTAAGTAACGATTGATCTTACCTTGTGGCTGTGGGGACCAAAGCCGAAGTGCTTGACAGCCTCACGGGAGTTCTTGGGGCCACGGAGGATCAGGGTGTTGCTACCTGTGGGAGCACGGAGAGCAAGCTGGTCCAGGGTGATGGCCTCACCACCAGCAGCGAGGATGCGGGCACGGGCGGTGGCAGTGAATCGCAGAGCAGCGACGGTCACCTTGGGGCACTCGAGCAGACGGTTGTCATCAGTGATGGTACCAACAACAACAACGGTTCGCTTCTCGCCCTCCTTGTTGATGTTGGCGACAATGCGGGACAAGGAGACAGGAGGTCGGTTGATCTTGGAAGTAAACAGACGTCGAAGAACAACCTTGTTGAAAGAGGCATCGGTTCGGCCTGTAAAATTGTGATTCGGGTTAGTCTGCTTGTTCAACTTTACGGCGTCGTTGACGGAAGGTTGGACGTACGAGCCAGGAAGCGGTAGAGCTTCACCAAGAGCTTAAGGTAGACATTGTCGCTCTTGGGGGCAGTGCGGTGAGTGCCCTTAACGTGGTGGCGGTCGAGATCGATACCTGTAGGGTGAAGCCATCGTCAGCCTTTGTGTTCAAGCATGCTCAAAAAATAGCAACTCTGTCTTGCGCTTTCGCGAACAAGATGGTGCATTGGTCGCAGAGAAGGACGCACAGAAGCGCACACCTTCTCTACTCGCATACAGAGGCTGAACTTCAATATCTTCACGTACCCATGACGGCGGTTGTCGCTGTGAAATTTGGCGATGCTGGGTATGGAGGTGGATGCGTCGAACAACACTTTCTTGCACCTTTCGAAAAGCCTTTGCACTGGTGGGTCTTTTCGCTGTGGCCGTTTACAAGGCGGTGATTGATGGCAGTTAGGGTTTTCTTAGTAACCTCACCTTGATCTCCTCTGGCTCACCGAGGTGTGATGTGGGCCAAAAATAAACGACCCAAGTTTAGTCCATTCCCTTTCCTACAGTCAATTACTGATATTATGAAGCACGTCCAACTGTAACTGACATAGGTACGTTGAGAACCTCAGTACAATATGATATCAAGGCCACCACACGCCGACAACTATGTCTGTGCTTTCATAGGTAGCCAATCTTTTGTCTATTCAGTCAAATGTCTTTCTAGCGTCTTACTAGGTAGGTAACGATTCTTTCCTATAATGCCTGTGCCTCTATGCATACACCAAATACATATAGCAGCCCTTGCCCCATGTGCTCTGTTACTGTTCCAATTATCTCATGAATGTACAAATCTACTGGTTTCTCCCATAAACCCATCATTCTTCGTTCCACTACTCCTTCCCCTACTGCCAAATAATCTATGCTTCAGAAATCCGGATGGCCATAAGGACTATCTTGGAAAACAGATTTAAAATCACAATGATTGAGGCTCAGGGTCAGGCCTGAGATCGACTAGGAAATCACGCGTCATCTCGAAACTTAGCCAACTTGATGCCATGCTGGGTGCGACTTTCAAAAGATTAGGCACGATGCCCTTGTAAAGGCCCTTGATGCCCTCTTGCACCACGATAACTCGAATCGCGTCCGTGATACCCTTGTACTGGTAACCCATGCCTGACATTGTGTTGATCTGAAATCGCCGCCTTAGAACATCGCTGCATACCATGTGAGTGGTGATCCTTATACATGGTGATAGGCAACGGGACTAGGTACTTACAATGGGTATGTGCAAGTTTGTGCTACGGCCCCAGATATAGCACCAGCAAGTAATTTCCGCGTCGCGCTGGGGTTTTGTTCTCCCTCCGGCGTCAGATATTTACGTACAGATTCATAAACCATAAAGTTGAGACCGACCTGAGTGGATTTCTTATCAGCATTCAAGACACTAGTCGAGCATATTTATTAGGACTTACATATGGTGCTACGCCAGCAACAGTAGGGACGATGCCTCGATACAATGCAGACATACCGCCCTCAGTTTTATACATTTGGACCAAAGTAGTCCACATGCCAGGCAACTTTTTTGGTTTGGCGCCCAATTCGGCGAAACTGGCAGATTGGATAGATAGTCGTGTTCGAACAATATCAAGGGGGTACGTGAGAAAGACGGATGTTATGCCCGCTATACCACCACAGACGAGGCGAGTGAGTGGTGATAGATCAGCTCCTGGGTGACTTTCAAATATACTCTGTGACCCTGTTAGCCTCTCAAGCACGAGCTCAAGCCCGTTGTTCAATCATCACGCACCCGCTTGTAAAAGTTGTAGCTGCTGAATTGAACAGCAGAGTAAGGAACAATGCGAATGCAATTGGTGCCATTGCCTCGCATGAACCCTCTCCAGCCTTCTTCCTTCCACATCTTAACCAAAGCTTTTCCAACAGACAGCTTGTACGCATCTCGTCCTACGCTTTGCACCTGCATAAGAATCTTGAGTCGTTCTAAAGGGGATACGACCGTTCGAGACACGGCACCGGCGACACCTCCAGCGCAAAATGCGGCGACGACTGGCTGGGAAATGGATTCTCGAAACTGCGTAGACCTGTCAGAGGCCACGGCTGCTGCCGAATTTACCAAGTCAGGCTGCGACTAAACTGCCTGATTAGCAACTCTCCATAGAACAGTAACCGTGTATCAATTGTCTCGAAGAGACATTGGCGCATGTCTCACGTACAGTAGACATATCAGTGCGTTGATGTATTACGCTGTGCGGTGCGATCTTGTATTTGACTTCAAGCCAGGGTTACGTCTCTGCTTGAAGCGCTGTGTTGTTTGTGTTGGTAGTGATCAATATGTTCTAATTGTGGATTGCGACAATGGTAGGCAGCTTTCGGGCTCGGGAGTACGAGACTGGGACCGATGGGATCTCAGATGGATCGATATTTCCAATTGTTACTGTCGATTGAAAGATAGCAATGGCATGCTGAGAGGTCGAATCAGGTATAAGCTGTCGGTAACCATCGGAGAAGAAGGAAGAAGCGTATGCGCTGAGGCCAAATACACGGCAAGGTGTGGAGGCGGGTTATTGGCGGATCATGCAGCGATCGGCAGCTCGACAATTATTGTATAAGTGTATATAGATGCGGTTGTGTTGTAGTGAGAGATATGTTCGACGGACGGGATACGGGATCGGTGCCGTCAACGAGCGGATGGGGGCGCGTGAGCCGGCGATGCGGATGACTTCGGGGGCGCGCGCGTGTGCCCCGGTTGCCGTTCGGGAGAAGCAGTAGCAGGACCTGAAAGGTTTATAATTGTGGAGTATATGTAGTGTATTTGATAGCCAAAGCAACAGCTACAGGGTAAACCAGAGAGGAGGCTGGACAAGATTGAATTCTTGTATCATTTTGTGATTCAAAGAACAAAGATAATCTATTCAGCCTCGTTTGAATCATATTTGTACAATGAGAGACTAATGTAGGTCTTCATTTTCAGTACCTATGAAGTTATTTTGTCTCAAAACTTTGAACTTTGGAGATCGAAACTTCTGATGGTCCAGTTTGGAATCGAAAGGGTTCAATCTCGGGAAGGTCCAATTCAGCCACTGCTCGAGGTACTTACTACCACAACACGATCATCATTAGACTCATAAATCAGACACTGAAGCGCCACCGCATACATTGAACAAATCACAACTTCGTGTTACACAACGTCGTGGCTATACATATATTCAGCTGACAACGAGGAGTTGGAAGCGAGGAAAACAGATCATTGACCCGTTGCGCCGAATCATGGTACAGAACAATCTAAACTAACTACGAAATGAGAAGCCTCCAAACAAAACGCGCCGCGGCAAAAGCCTTCAGTCTCGGAAAACGGGATAACCCACCCAACTCAACATGCCATCCGTAGATTCTTATACGTTGCCATTTAGTTGGGTTATTCAAACAATATTACACATTGCACCTGTTATAGTAGGGAATGAAGCCAGCCTCGGCTAGAAAGCCAGAAACTTTTGCTTGAGCTTGACAAGCCCAGACAACATTGCGAGCGCTTCTAGCACTGCGTATGAAACGCTCACTCGGCGACGTCAAGATCCTCATTAGCAGGGGGAGGACTGTCGAGAGCTGTGACTATTGTGAGCAAAAACCAACCAAAGGAGGGTCACAAAACGTACGCTTTCGGTCATCACCATTGGTACCATTCTCTCGGCGGTCACGGTCCTCGCGATCATCCTTGGAGTCTCGCTCACGGTCCCTGCGGTGGTAATGTTAAGTACGAGCAACAGAGAAGGCAAGGGACGAACTTACCGGTGGTCAGGACTGCGGGAGCGATCCCTGTCACGTCGGCTCTCGCGATCATAGTCTCGGTCACGGTCCCTGCGGTCGTCCTTGCGAGGAGAATAATCGCGAGTGCTGCGACGAGGAGAAGGCGAACGTCCACGTCTAGGGGAGCGGGCACCACCACGTCGATCACGATCGCGGCCTGACTCGAAGCGCCAAGATGCAGAAGGAGGAGTGCGAGCCCACTGGAAAACAAATTAGCAAGCATTTCTAAACTGCATGCATTGTCATCGGGCAGAATTAAATGACGAACCTCGATCTTTAGAATGTCATCACGACCAATACGTTTGTTGTGCATCTCGTGATAAGCATCATCAGCATCACGTCGGTCCTCATACTCAACAAAGGCGAAGCTATTGTCCGTGTCAGCTCAGTCGCAAGCAACCATAGTTGACCACACTCACAGACGGCTGGATGTAGATCTGGGTGCAGGAATATCACAGCGAACCAGTCGGCCATAGCTATTGAAGGATTGGTCAGTATACTATGAAGCATGTTGTAATGCAGCAAAACGCCGACAGAAGCCCCCCCTTTGGATACGAATGCGCATGGCATTCATGTGTTTGCTCGAGCAGAAGAGCGACTGCACAATAGACAAGCAGTCCCACCGAAGAAAGTGGAAAGAGAGGGGAGGAGGGAGTGCTGGGGCGTGGGCGCGAGCGAGAACGAAAACGGGAGGACGAGGACGACGATGGACGGCGCGGCATCATGGCCAAGCAGGAGACCTTTGCATTGCATTGCATTGAAAGAGTCCCCAGGCTATGGCATAGACATAGACGAAGGCGAGCGCGAAAACGATAGGACGCGGACGTGGACGAGGGCGTGAGCGTGAGCGTGGGCGAGGTTGACATACCGTTCGAACTCGTAGGCGAGGTCGCGAGCGCGGGTACCGTGGCTGAAGCCGGTCACGTAAAGGGTGGTGCCACCGCGAGACATTGTCGTATTCCGAAAGACGTGCTTCTAGAAGTGATTATAACAAGAGAAACCGATGGAGCAGTTTTAAAAGCGTGCTGAGAAGATAGGAATCGATGGAAACGATTGATGATGGTGTAACCTTTGACTACCTTTCGAGGTTGTACGATACGATGCAATGCAGTCACGAGTGTTGGCAGGTGCGGAAAATTTAGCGGCGTCGCTGACATAATACTAGCAGCTTGCGCACCCAATCAAAACGCGGTACACTTACAAGGTGATGGGGCTTTTTTCCCTCTTATGGGACTACCTAGACATATGTACGTGCATAGATACGTTAGAGCCCGAGCAGCCTTGTTTTGTTTGGCCTAGTGTCTACAGATGCTTATTCACTGTGAGTAAGTTGGCTCGACAGTTCAAATGATCAGGATGTTCTCGTGGTCGTTCAGACTGCATTCGGCTTACAGGGTCAAACAAGGCCGACTGGCCAGCGCGCAGCCCGTTTTAGGGAAAACCCATGTAAATTATAGCGTACGGATACCTAAGGTACAGAGGAGTGCAACAGCATATGAGGTCATCAAAACTCACACACCTTGTACTTACTCTCTTGGCTTGGTCTTGATAATATCCATACCTTCCTACCTACTTAGGTAGGTAGAGTGATAAAAAATTTCTTTACCCAACATCGTGTCGTCTTGATTCGACTTCTAATCGAAGAACTTATACACATACCGCCATGCCCAAAACGGTTGGTACCTTCTTCACCAGTGTCTGATTGATGAGAAAGGGTGGACTTTACTATAATCGACGTTCGCTGGTCCCCTCCGAGCCTCCCGAGGAGCGTGTGTGAGTTGGGTTCTTTCAATAAGTGTGGAGGGCGAAGACCTGCCCGAAAACCGACAGAATGACGTCTGATCAAACTTCCGTGAACTACCTAAACTAAACGCCCAGGCAAAGCAAGCATATTTGTTATTCGTACCCAGGTACCTCAGTAGTCTTAATCCTTTGTCGTACGGCAGCTTCGGACTCATCAGCAGGTACAGTTGCGACTACAGCTAGCACTGTTGGACCGTGAGCCGCTGCATCCGTTCATATACCAAGTTCATTATCCATGCCTGTTGTCTTTTTAGATTGCTTTTAAAAAGCCTTGTCGCTTATTATGGTAATGATATGAAATCTTCAACCTTTTCTGCCTACATTTTTTGGAGCATTGATCGCATCTCTTCTATACTTCCGAGGAAGAAAATCTCCTTTGCTTTCTTCACAGAATTGTGCGGTTATCGCTAAATAACTTATACTTTGCTGCCAACACCATGACTTCCTCAGTGCCTCCGGTGGGTTCTCCATATTCCGGCCGGAGCTCCGGATATGCGGCGTCGGAAACTCGACGGCCAATACCGAGATCGCTTGGCGAAGCTCTGCGGACTGCCGGTACAACGCTTGATAAGTCTGGCTCAGAGACTCCTAGTGAGGAGGACTACGAAGAAAATGTCCGTCCAACTTTGAGAGAGCCATCCACTGTCAGAAATCGTTACCCGTATGGCAGTCGCGATCATCTAGTGCTAGAAACATTATCAGCATCCTCAAACACTGCAGAACCCGAGTCACGTTTCAACCACCGTGACTCAGCCGTCTGTATCATTTCAGATGAGGACAACAGCCTTCAGAAGTTACTCATGACCAGCTCGCAGTGGTCCGAGGAGCCTTCTGGCCCGAAGATCCGACGACGCAAGTTTGCTGATTTAGTCTTCACTCGCCAGTTCTCTGCCTTTGACCGTCACAACCCGTCAGCATTCAATAGCCCGTTCCATGGCTTCTATACGTTGTTCTGGCTTGCCGTGTCTCTTTTCGTCTTGAAGATTTCCATCCGGAACTGGCAAGCTTACGGAAACCCTTTGGGAACTAGCGATATCATGAAGACTATGTTCCATCGGGATGGTATGGCTTCCCTCTTGTCTCCTGAGATATATAAGACTGACTGGATCGAAGTGGTCGTTCTACTTCTATCAGACGGCATCATGTGTGCCCTTACAGCAGCCACTTGGTTGAACCAATGGTTTGTATCTGCCGACTACCTCAACTGGGATGGTGCAGGATGGTTGCTCCAGCATGTAGGTGACAGATCTATCCAGAATGGTCAGGTCTTGGGCTAACCAACTCTCTTTAGATTTGGCAAACAATCTTTCTGGCCGGAGTTATTGGCGTGACTCTGTGGCGTGACTGGCCGTGGACTCATACTGTGTTTTTCGTTTTGCATGGCATTGTTATGATGATGAAACAACATTCGTATGCCTTCTATAATGGTCATCTATCTACAGTCTATAAGAAACGTGCTACCACCACGAAAAAGCTGAAGCAACTCGACCTCGTTGACCCAGCCGTGACCCCTTCTCAGACTGAACCCCCTGCATCCGCTATCTCAACCCACCACCTCAGTGTTGCTCCCTCCGCTGAAGAGCGTCGAAAGTCCATCTCAGCGCAGCCAGAAAAAGAAGAGAGCGATATTGAGAAAATTTCACGAGCAATTGCCTCACATGAGCCCTTGGACAACCAACAAATCGCTTTATTTGAGCGTATCATGAAATGGGAGATTGATGCTATGTCAGATGAACTCAAGGGTACCGCTCTTACAGCCGACAAAGCATATCCTAATAACTTGTCTTTCATTGACCATTATAAATGGATCCCTTTACCAACGTTGGTCTACGAGATAGAATACCCAAGATCGGACTCCATCGACTGGCTATATGTATTGGAGAAATCTGTAGCAATGGTCGGCATATTGTTTGTCATGGTACAAGTCTCTCAGTACTCTATATGTAAGTCAATTTCCACTGAGAACCTATCTGTTACAAGTTTAACAGAAAACTGCAGATCCCATCGTTATGAAAACAGTTGAAATGAAGAACAATGATGTTCCGCTTATTGAGAGACTTCAGGAGTTCCCTGGATTACTTCTTGAACTCATCTTCCCCTTCATGATGGAATATTTGGTAAGCGAAAACATCCTTTAAATCGGAAGGGATGTGCTAAATCGTCAGCTTGTCTGGTATCTCATATGGGAGACTATCCTTAACATCTTAGCCGAGTTGACATACTTTGCCGATCGTAGTTTTTATGACGCATGGTGGAACAGTGGTAAGTGGGACACCATTTGCACGCTGAAGTTACATGAACTGATGAGTATTTGCTCACCAGTCTCCTGGGATCAGTTCGCCCGTGACTGGAACCGACCAGTACACGTCTTTTTATTACGGCATGTCTACCATAGCTCTATTTCATCCTTGAAGGTCAACAAACACACGGCCACCCTCATCACATTCTTTCTCTCAGCCTGCGTTCATGAGTTGGTCATGTGGTGTTTATTCAAAAAATTGAGAGGCTATCTCTTGTTCCTTCAAATGTGTCAACTACCTGTAAGTTCGTTGATTGGCTCACCGGCTTGGTTACTGACAGTCCGTATTGAAGCTGGTGAAATTGAGTCGCACCAAATGGCTGCGGGGGCGTAAAACATTGGGAAATCTGATATTTTGGTTGGGTATCTTCACGGGACCGAGCCTTCTGTGCAGCCTGTATTTGATCCTTTGATCTCTAACTTTTGACGGACCTTCTTTTGGTGAAAATGCATTTCAGTTGATTATACCATCGAGCGAATCGACGCCTTAGCAAGGACCTGGGCATGAACAAGCCAGAGTTGACACTGTGTGTGCAGACCTCTGAGCATACAATACCACCACGGATGATTCATGACGCTGTGAAGTAGTATGTGAGTCGGGCTCTCGCACGAGACCACACACCCGGGGCATTCACTTGACATTGAGGACGAGACGGGCTCTGATGACAGAACTAGGATGAACGGAACAAAAGCTTTTATGAACATATATAAGTATCTAGAACATGAAAACAGCGTCTCCGGAACGCACTATCGCCAAACATGTTCGTATCTACATTCTCTCATGGGTAGCCATAAGGGATCCTATTAATCAAGTTAGCGAATTGGATTGAGAACAAATATGAAACGTAGGAATTGCTTACCAATGAATGTAGTAATCAGACGGCTGCGGACTTGGCAGATATCCTCAGGGACTAGCCAGATGGTTGCACCAAGCTTTCGAGCGATGCTGATGCTTAGCTTGGCATTCAAGTAAGCGTCCTCGTCGGTCTGACCAGCTGTCACAAGGTCATAATCGACATAACTGCTCTTCATTCCGTTCAAGACATCCAGAAGGAAGATACCCGAGCCAATTGAAGGGTCCTTTAAAGACCGAATAGCAGAGTTCCTGCCGCCTTTTTGAGATATATCGTTTGCCCATCGCACCATCTCGGCGTCGGTAATTTCCCTCTTACCCAGCTTCTGAGCCAGTGACGATAGGGTCACTGTAATATTCTTACGCATAAGCTGCCACACGAGACCAAGAGTCAAAGTCCTCTGCCCATCAGTGATGTCGGCTCCCTGAATCCCCACAAGCGAGAAGCCGTTCTGTTTGCCTAGTTCAATCGCATAGTTGGTATTCTCAACGGCTTTGAATCTTGACATCTCTCCACCGTGAGCTGGACGTTTGTTGACATGACGAGGGTTGACAGAGTTAGGGATAACCTTCTCATAAGCCTGAAGGAGGATACCGCCGTCCCGAAGATCATCGAAAAAAGATACAACTGCAGGCTGGACATCCAAACTGTTGAGCCACAAAGTGAAAACTCGAGCCTCACGCTCTCCCTCTGCATCGAAGTCCTCGACTTCGAGTTTCTCCTCCTCTGTAATAGGTTCAAGAGCGGGATGGTTGTTAAAGAGGTTGGCAACGAAGGCCAAGTTAAGCTTTGGGTTTCCTGCAACAAGGGACTTTGGCGTCAAGAACTTGCGGCAACCGAGCTTGTCCGCTTCTTGGAGGACGGCCTCGGCCCGGTCGTGTAGGTCCTGCTTCTGCAAAGGCGCACGGGTAACGCCATATTCAGGACCAATCTGTGCAAGCAGAACCGCATAGCTTTCGCCATCCTTGACATCGGAAGAGAAGTTGTTGACACTAGTAATAGTTAGTCTGGCAAGAAGAAAAGAAATAAGAACGAAAGGTGCGAACTCACGTGCGAGGCCAATTGGCAGCTTTCAAATGATAGTTGAACCAGCGAAGGAGAATTTGCTCCGGGGGTAGTCTGAGGAACTGCTCAAGGGTTTCGTCCTCGTCAAGCAGTCGGTAAAGTTCAGGGTGGAGCTTGATATCGATCTTGCCCAAAAGTCCCCGTCGGATAATCTGCCAAATCAGACCCAGGATAAGATGCTCTCTGACCTCAATGATGTCACCTGCACCAATGTTGACAACTGAACATCCTATGCCTTTGGCAGATTCGATAACAATGTTGTTGTTCTCGCTCATGTGGAACGCATTGAGGTTCTTAATTTTCCTGCCAGGTATGTTAAGAACACGCTCGTCGATGGTGTCGGGAACACTGTCGTTGATGAGTTTGGCCAGGACCAGACCATCCTTGCATTCATCGAACATTTCGAACGTATCTGTGGGGAAGGGCAGACGACTGTCGATATCGGCATCACCAGCCAGAACAGCATTGATGTGACGGGTGAACTCAGTGCGCTCATCCTCATTGATGGTGTGAGTAATATTGGCATTGGAGCCTTGGACCTGAATCTTGCCGCTTAAGCTGCCTTTGGAGGTATGGCCGCCAGTTCGCTGTGCAACGACGCCTCCTCCACCCCCTGAGGATGAAGTAGGCCCCGTGGACATACGCTTTTGAGCAGGTGAGGAATCGCGGAGCTTGGCAACGAGCTGGTAGCAAGAGAGTCAGTGTTAATTACTAAGTTTTGAACAGTTTAGCGTGATTACGCACGCTGACATAGTCTTCCAGCTCAACACGTCGTGATGAATCAAGCTCGACTTCCTTTAGCGCTTGGCGCACGACATCGTAAGGCTGGTTCTCGCTCTGTTGCGTGGCCTTGATAGCGGTAGCTTCATCAAGGTATCCCTTATCGTCAACATCAAGTCGCTGGAAGGCATCGGACAAGGTAAATATCTCGTTTTGTTGGAATTGAGGAAACTTCCTATTGCCTCATTGTTAGTTGATAAATGCAGCCCGCAAGATCCGGCGCAACCGACCTCTGAAGCTTTAAAACGTTCATGGCGGGGGAATGAGGGGCGCTCGAGCAGGGCGCTTTTGAAGAAAGATATGGCCAGGCCCAGGGATCCCGAAGCAATTGAGAGAACAGAGAAACGACCTATTGCGCAATGAGAGGCCGATCACCGTTGCCAGTTGAGGGAGATGATGATGCGAGAATTGGGCACCTGAAAGGAAACGAACGGTCGGTGTTCAGGCGGCACCGACAGGTAGCACGAGTGGGGAGGCTTTGCGAGCACCTTTTCCAGATTGAGCAGTACCTGAGCAAGGCGGTCGATCAAGTACCTTCTAACGACAACTCGGGTATTTCGGGCGGGCCAGACTGCGGTTGGATTACCTATCCGCTTGCGCCACAGTACTTACCTGCCACGTCACTGCGGGGTGCTTCCCTGTCGAGAGCACTCTGCAGACCTGCATCAGCAATGATGTAATGACAGGCGCTTGCAAGATGACAGTGCAGTTTTTTTTCTGTCCCCCATACCAGGGTCTCCTCTGCCAGGTACGCACCGATGTACCTACGTCGCGCCCCACTCGGCTTGGCAGCGTCTACTAAGTACCTACCAACTGATGGAGGTGGGAGGTACGCTACAGTATTGCAGAAATGGAGGTGGAGAAGTGAAAAAAGCACAGCAAAAGTTATCTGTGTCCCTACTAGACCTCGCAGTCTTGTTCATCTTCATATATCCATTTGCCGGCCTCAGCCACCTCGAATTACGCATCGTTGAGGGTTTTAGAATTCCAACAAGTACCTTTTCTACTTTGGCACTATCGATATGTCGCTTTGTAAGGTTTGTGAGGAGGCATTGGTGTTGCGATTGGAAATAGACGATGATGAAATCGAGGCTTCTGGTACCGCTGGTCCCAGTACTGCCTCGACCTCACTGGTCCCTGATGATCTTGAATTGTCCTGCGGTTGCCATTTTCATTGGTGAGTTCATTTGATGTCTTTTTTTTTTTTTTTTTTTTTTTTTTGCCGCTGCTCGGAATGTAAACTGAATATTGTTAGGCAATGCTTGTTGGATCAATCCACTGACATAGCTGTGTCTCTTAAGTGTCCCAGCTGCAGCGTCCTCCTTCCTATCAACAACGCGGGACCTTCTGTGACCAACCCATTTATTTCTGCACCACCGGGCGCGGCAATTATCGCAACATATACAAACGAGGGTGGTGTCCAAGAAGGACTAGATATCCTGCCGTCAATTACAGAGGAAGCATATCTTGAGAGTCACCCGGAAGCACGTCCGGCCCGTGCGCTGCACGTGATGTGTGCAGAGGGTGACATTGGAGGTATTGTCGAACTACTTCGGGATGCCAGCGATGACATCGAGGACATGCCATCTTTTGTGACATATCAAGATCCACTTGCAGATATGAAGAGCGGGCTTCACCTGGCCATCGAGTGTAAACAAGAGGAGTCCCTCTGGCTTCTGCTTTGGTTATGTTCAACGATCCCGACCTCCTCTTTTCCCGAAAACGCTCGCTCTGTGGCCGAAACTCTCGGTGTTGGCCGGTTATCGATAAACAACGAAAAGGATATTCGTGGTTTACGAGATACCCATGGCAGGACAGCAGCAGATATTGCTCAGAAGCAGCAATGCCAGTGGGGGTTGATTCTACAGACAGGTCTACTGTCGCTGTAAGTCGAAGTGACAACTTCGTATGCCTGAATTCGATGCGGAGAGCCTGATCTTGGGTGTAGACGAGTCAAAAGTCATTAAATCAAGGGCACAGCGTTGAGGAAGGAAACAAGAGTAAAACAATGGGTTGCGAGAGCATAAACTGTAACGCAGTAGCGATTATCCATTCAATCATATTGAATGATCATCTATTGTCGCTAATGTCCCTGCCAGTACAAAATAATATTGCTTAGAAAGAAACGTAAGGAGAGTTGGAAGTGAATCTTGGAAGTATGAAGCATTATCCATAGTATATCCAGGTCACACGATTTGATGGGGTTGACCTGGAAGTATGATAATCTCTACATGACGGTATACCCATCGTGCCGGGTAAGTTATAAGTGCTCAATGTGGCTAGGCTAACAATTATCGCATGCACTAACGTACCTAGTGCGTGGTCCGTTGGAGCCCTGGGACGTCATATGGACTTTCACATGAAACGTGTGCAACATCCTTATGGTCAACTTCTCGATGCCTCTGGACCCAGCTTGGTGACCTCTTTTGTCAAATTTTGTGGAAAGCTCAAACGTGCCTGTCGTGCCTTCGCTTTCAAACGCTCCGTTCAACTAAATCACATACATTTTCTAGGGCTGATAGCGTCGACTTTAACCCCGAGCTCTGACTCTTCGGGGACAACGGTGAGATTCGTGTCGCTCTGGCCCTACTACAGCTCCAAACATACCTACCTACAGTTATCTCTTCACTCTTTCTGAGACGGTCCGCGCAGTCGATCTTCTGCAAAAAAGGCCGAAGTGTATGGCCAGGAAGATTGGGTAAAACAATGGCCCCAGTGGCTACTGAAAAAAAGACTGAGAGGTCGTATTTGAGTTCTGCAGTTGATTCCATTAACCCTTGGGCCGCCAGTCGCAGTACAACTCCGACTCAGAAGCCTAAAGCAGAACCGGAGAGTCTTCTGGCCGCGGCGCCTGCGAATCCAGACGACCATAGCACAACTCACCTCTATGGCCAGAGTTTCCGGACATATCCTTCAGGATGCCCTCCACTGAAGGTTCAGTGGTTTCACGCCGTGGATGTCCCTAAGCGAAAGCCCAAGATAAGTCGTTCGACGGAACCTGAGCGGGTTTCTACGCCGCCCAAGAAATACAACGCGTTTTCGGCCTCGGACTCAAGGGCTCTTGAAGCTGAGTATCAGAAGCTGCTGGAGAAAACGGAAAGTACTCGGAGCCAAATTCCCATGAGCACACACACGGCTACAAGAAAGGGCAAGGCAGAAGTTATAGCCGACACCATTGATGATATCTCGGATCAGGCTGCCGGAATCTTATGTTCACATTCGACTGGCACCCGTGTCCCAGTGAACGAGGACTTTCTATTTGATGTGGATATTGAATCCCGCGAACTGGCCCCTGTCTATTGGCTCGGACCAGTTTATAGTGGTATGTCGCGGCGCCATCTGCCCTTCTCTATTTCTGACCAGTATTAGTCCGACGCGGAACATGGTTCTATCAAGAAAGCTCGAACTTGCGCCCTTGCGAGGAGAATCTTGCCGCCCAGCTCGAGGAGGTCAGTACCAAGAGACAGATATTGAAACTCTCGTTTAACTCGACCTACTGTCTAGGGTTATCTTAAGATGAAGCCATGGTTATATCCCAGTAAGACAAACAGAGCTCGATTCGCTTATCCAGCTAAACCATTGAACAGTAAGGGATCGTAGCCCCTCGGGTACAAGACGAAACATGACACCAAAGGCGTCACAAGAGAACCTAAGGCCAACAATCAAGGGACCAGTAGAGAACACCGCCGCACCGCAAGTTGGGGATGCTTCACCCACAGAACCACCTTCCCGTGGTCAAAGTGAACCCCAGTCGTACCGCTTGTTTGGAACACATATGAACAGTATGGCCACTTATCATGATACAAATACTGCTTATCTGAATACGGAGGGCATGCTTTCGTGGGTGGCTTCCTCTATGTACCAGAGATTCTCTGGCGGGAGTTATATGAGTGGAGTGAAACTGGTCCGCGGTTACTCAGAGCCTTATAAGAGCAAAGAAAAAGACGCAGAAAAGGAAAAAAGTGACGAACATAAACCTGAGACTGGTGAGGATCTGTTACCACTAGATGAAAAACAACAAAAGCTATTGAAGCGAAGATCCGCACCGCCTTCGACTCGAGCCTCACAGGAAGAACCGATTCAAGAAGGCGTGAACAGCCCAAGTCGAGACCCTCGGCAATCAACGCTCCAACGACAGCTATCTTCTCTTCTTGAAAGTGAAGGTAAGACTAAGGCTGAAAAAGAGGAAGAAATACGCCGGCGGCAAGAACAAGAAATTCAAGATGACTACAACGCGCAGGCCGGCGAGACTCAAGGACGTGAAATAGAGCACCTGGTGCTTGTCACCCACGGCATAGGTCAGCTTCTCAGTTTACGGTAAGGCTTGATTGAGGAGTGCCCCGACAATTATATGACTGACCGTCTTAGAATGGAGAGTGTCAACTTTGTCCATGATGTCAACGTCCTCCGCAAGACAATCAAGTCTGTTTATGCTAATTCGGCAGACTTGAAGTCACTGAATTCAGAGCTGGGAACAGGACCGGGCAATAGCAGAGTGCAGGTGCTCCCCGTGTGTTGGAGACACTTGTTAGACTTTCCCAAGAAGCGCGAGAAGAAAGGTGAGCGTGATCTGGGGGATCTAGACGGTGACGAGGACGAGTGTAAGTGCATGTTCCCATATATCGACTGACATAAAGCTGATTTGAACGACTCGTCAGACCCATCTTTGGAGGATATCACTATTGAAGGCGTGGCTTTCGCCCGTTCTCTGATTTCAGATCTTGCATTGGATGTTTTACTGTATCAAAGTTCGTATCGGGCTCAGATTTCAAAGATTGTTCTCAACGAATGCAACAGAATCTTCAGACTGTTCAGAGAACGGAACCCGGACTTTCGGGGGAAAGTACATTTGATGGGCCACTCCTTAGGTTCGGCTATCCTTTTCGATCTGCTTTGCCAACAGAGACGGGACCAAGTCCCCGGCCCGAGATCAACTATGAGGCTTTGGCCCGCTCTGGACACTTCCGAAACGCAAAGCAAAGACTCCGATCTCACCCTAGAATTCAAGGTTGATAACTTCTTTTGTATCGGTTCTCCGATAGGCCTCTTTCAAATGCTCAAGGGGCAGTACGTCTTACCGCTCTTCATAAAGAGAAATCCCCAAGCTAATATGCTTCTAGGACAATAGCAGCTAGACATCATATTTCAGTAGGGAATGTCGACGTTACAGGGAAAGGAACATCAGATGATGTTCTGCGCCCTACACCCCTTGCTTCAGGGACAGAGCAGATTTCCTCGGTAACTGGTCTTCCTACGTCTGTCGCATCACCAAAAGTTCAGCAGATTTTCAACATCTTCCACCCGTCAGACCCTATTAGCTACCGCCTAGAACCCCTGATCTCGCCCTCTATGTCGGCACTGAAGCCCCAGCTGCTACCTTACACGAAGAGAGGGATCTTTGGCAATGTCGCACCGCAGGGATTGACAGGAATTGGAGCCAAAGTTGGCCAGAGCGTCAGTGGACTGTGGTCGAGCCTTAGCGCTGGTATCGCCAGCAACCTACTCAATCGTTCTCTCGGATTGAGCAGCGAAGAAGTGGCGCGGTTGACGGCCAACGCAAATCAAGGAGAGGGTACCAACACTGATGCCACCGGGACCAAGGCGGTAACGAACCGGGACGTCTCCAGTGCTGCTGAAAAGTTGGAGGTAACAGATGCACGGATGAGAAAGCTCGCGGACTCTGCAACTGGCAATGCTGGGCTTGACTCGAGAACTGGAGATCATAACCCGACACTGATCGACGATGAGATTGAAACATTATATTCCAGCTTCCAGAAAACTCGTCTTCGACCAACAAAAGACGGGGATGATGTAACGACCACAGCAGCTGATGACGACAAGAAGGCGCGTAAGATGCGTACCGAGGAGGCCAAAGTTCGAGCACTCAACCATAATGGCAGAGTTGATTACAGTATCCAAGAGTAAGTTCCCATTAAACCACAGTTCAATCTAATGAAAAGATGGACATTGACAGCAGATATAGAAGTGTCCTGGACTTCAACCCGATCAATACGATTGCATCTCATATGGCATACTGGGGCGATGAAGACGTGAATCATTTTGTTCTGTCGCAGTTGTTGTCGAACCGGTCGAGCTTTAAAAGTGATCCTGACGACCCGCCCAAGAAAGAGTTAGCATGATCGCAGTAAAGAAAGAATTATGGATTAGGAAGCCCTCTATGAATGGTGGATGAAGAGAATGCAAGGCGCGTGAAGACTGGGTTACATTTGCGACAACGCTCCGGTAGCCTTGGTATAGATTCTCGCGGGACAGACGATGAATGGTCTATAACTTTTATGTATCTAGAATTAGTAGCTCGCACCAACCTAGTATGTACAATACCTTAGTGGTTTGTATCGTAAGGGTTATACTGAACCAAAGTCAATTAGTAGATTCAATGTGTTTGATAGCAGCACAAAAAACTGACAACTGGGAGTACAAGAGACAAAATTACTAGGCCAGTTTATGCTCTTTAGACTATAGTTCCCAGAATCCTTATTTTTATACCCTACCTCTTGTGATCATTGTGCCATCGCCGAAGTCATTAGACTTGAGAGGAAAACCATCAAATACCCTAGGACTTGGAGGCCTACTTTTCTGCTACCTCTGGGCCATCAGAGTAAGTAAGTTAGTATCTCTATGTAGCATGGATTCCGTATGTTTATCTTAAGGTTAACAGATACAGTAGTAGCCCGGTATCCGTTGTGACTGACTCCCCGTATAGTAGTGGTTTGGATTGGTGGCCCCGCATGTCGGCAGCGTGGTGGGGCACGACTATCTAAGTGCGCTGAGTCCCTCTTTGCAGGCCATGGAAATTTTGCGACCTTCAATCTTCAATTTGATGTTGAACGCTGCAGCACTACCAACAAGCTTGCGCCTTCGCAATCCCTACCAAAGTCCACTGGCGCTTGGACCTAAAGATCTCCTGCGACGGCTACGGTGACCTGGAACTACAATTCTTACGCCTTCAAAATGGCGGTTTCCGGTTCTGTGGACAGTCCGGTTAAGCAGCAGCTTGTGGACAAGCTGCCAAAGCGATTCAAGGGTATTAAATTTGGTATCCAGTCAGTATTCTAATCGTCTTATTGACTGAATGCATGGCGCTGACTTCTCGCGCTTAGATCTAACCAAGATATTGCCAATCAAGCTGTCCTCGAGGTTTCCGATCGCCTGCTGTATGACATTGAGAACAATCGCGCTCCGTATCGCCACGGCCCTCTGGACTCTCGACTGGTGAGTGATTCATGCCAAACAAGGGCATCCCGGACGTAAGCTTATATCGTCTCAGGGTACCTCTAGTAAGCTAGGAAGATGTTCGACCTGCCAAGAGTCTCTTAAAGACTGCAATGGCCATTTTGGCCATGTTCGCCTACCGCTGCCTGCGTTCCATGTTGGATATCTTCGTTTCATCATGTCAATTCTGCAAGAAATTTGCAAGGTAAAGTCATCAACCGAACGTTTAGCATGGGTTTTGAGGTTCTAATGCCGTTTTAGGACTGTGGTCGAGTTTTGCTTGAGGAACCCGAACGACAGCAGTTCCTGAAGGAGCTACGACGACCATTCCTAGACAATTTACGACGGACCCAAATATGCAAGAGGATCAACGAACAATGCCGAAAAGTCAAGACCTGTCCTTATTGCGGCTCTCTCAATGGTCAAATCAGAAAGATCGGTGTTCTCAAGCTGGCTCATGATAAGTTTATTGCCTACAACAAGTCAACCTCTGTTAAGAAAACCCCGCCGGAAAGTAAGATTAAGTTTGACAACTCGTTCAATGAGGCGAAACGCGAAAACCCTGAGCTTGATAAGCATTTACGCAAAGCGATGGAGGATTTGAATCCGCTCAGAGTCCTCAATCTCTTCAAAATGATAAGCCCCACAGATTGTGAGCTTCTGGGACTTGACCCTGCTGAGGGACGACCCGAGATGTTTATCTGGCAGTTCCTCCCTGCTCCGCCTGTCTGTATTAGGCCATCTGTCGCCCAAGATAATGCCAGTAATGAAGACGACATCACCACAAAATTGGCTGATATTGTTTGGGTCAGTGGCATGATTCGCTCCGCTTTGCAAAAAGGATCCCCGGTCCAGACCATCATGGAGCAATGGGAATACTTACAGACCCAGATAGCCATGTATGTCAACAGCGACGTTCCTGGCCTTCAGCAGCCTGGTTTTGGCAAAACCACAAGAGGTTTCTGTCAGCGTCTGAAAGGCAAGCAGGGCCGTTTCCGTGGCAATCTCTCCGGTAAAAGAGTTGACTTTTCTGGAAGAACGGTCATTTCCCCAGATCCTAACCTGGGTATTGATCAGGTCGCTGTTCCTGAATTGGTTGCGAAGAACTTGACCTATCCCGAACGGGTGCAAAGACACAACATTGAAAAATTGCGTCAATGTGTCAAAAATGGACCAGACATCTGGCCTGGAGCCCAGCGTGTCATCAAGTCAGACGAAGGCGGCTACCTACAGTCGCTCAAGTTTGGCAACAGAGAGTATATAGCTCGGGATCTAAAGTTTGGTGACATTGTTGAGCGGCATCTTGAAGACAACGACATTGTCCTTTTCAACCGCCAACCTTCCTTACACAAACTCAGTATCATGAGCCATCTCGCTAAAGTCCGTCCTTGGAGGACCTTCAGGCTGAATGAGTGTGTTTGTGGCCCTTACAATGCCGATTTCGATGGAGATGAGATGAACCTTCACGTTCCACAAACTGAGGAGGCTCGTGCTGAGGCCATCAATCTGATGGGTATCAAGCACAACCTTGCCACTCCCAAGAACGGTGAACCTGTCATTGCTGCGACACAAGATTTTATCACCGCCGCGTATCTGTTAAGTGGCAAAGATCGATTTTTCGATCGAAAGACATTCACTTATCTCTGCATGCACATGATGGATGGTAAAACACACCTGGACCTACCACCTCCCGCCATCGTTGCACCTCAGTCCCTCTGGACAGGTAAGCAGCTTTTCGGCATGCTAATGCGGCCTAATAAGGATTCGCCAGTCAAGGTGAATCTTGATGCCAAGTGCAAGACATACAAGGCCCGGCCTGGTCAATGTCCTGACATGGACCCTAATGATGGTTGGTTGGTCGTTCGTAACTCAGAAGTGATGTGTGGTCGCATGGATAAGTCTACCGTGGGAGACGGCAAGAAAGATTCGATCTTCTATGTCATCCTGCGAGATTTTGGACCAGACGAGGCTGTAACAGCCATGAACAGGCTGGCCAAACTTTGTGCACGGCAGCTAACAAACCATGGCTTCTCGATTGGTATCGGAGACGTATTTCCTCCAGAATCGCTCATTCAAGAGAAGGAAAGGCTCGCTGCAGCCGCTTACAAGCAATGTGATGACTTGATTGAAACCTTCAAGGCCGGAAAGCTTGAGAAGGCTGCCGGTTGCAATCAGGAACAGTCCCTGGAGAACTTCATGTCGGGTATTCTCAGCAAGGTTCGACAACAGGCAGGGTCTTATTGTGTCGAAACCTTGAGCCGTAACAACGCTCCGCTTGTCATGGCTAAATCTGGATCGAAGGGTTCGGACCTCAACGTGGCTCAGATGGTAGCCCTAGTCGGACAACAAATTATCGGCGGTGCTCGTGTGGCAGATGGGTTCCAGGACCGAACGCTCCCACATTTTCATAAGAACGCTCGACAACCCCCCTCCAAGGGGTTTGTCAAGAACAGCTTCTATAGTGGCCTCTCTCCAACCGAATTTATTTTTCACGCTATGTCAGGCCGTGAAGGTCTAGTCGATACAGCTGTCAAAACTGCCGAGACCGGCTATATGTCTCGACGACTCATGAAGTCACTTGAGGATTTGTCAACCCAATATGACGACACGGTCCGGACCTCTGGGGGCGGTATTGTCCAGTTCCAATTTGGCGCGGACAAACTCGATCCTGTCGATATGGAAGGTTCAGCAGCGCCGGTCCATTTTGAGCGAACCTGGACCCATGCACAAAGTTTGACGATCGATAACACCGAGATCTCTATGACACCAGACGAAATCAGATCATTTTGCAACTCGAAGCTAGAGCACGAGCGACGGCGTTATGTCCGAAAGGGACTCCTGGATGGCGAGGTATTGGACTACGAAGATACCAGTGATTATGGTATTGACGAGCACGAGGGTGCAAGAGGATTCCTCAAAGCTATCGAGCGTCATGTTGAAGCTCTAGCATCAAAACTGGAAAGAGTAAGAAAGCTTGCTGGGTTTGAGGGCGACACAATGATCAAGCCAACTGCTCAAGACCATGCCGACCGAACCGCCAAAGTCACGCTGTCAACACTCCAACTTTTCATTAAATTGTGCCTCGAGAAGTACAAAAAGGCGCATGTCGAACCTGGACATGCTGTCGGAGCAGTCGGAGCTCACTCTATCGGCGAGCCTGGTACTCAAATGACGCTGAAGACCTTCCATTTTGCTGGCGTTGCTGGTATGAGTATCACACAAGGTGTTCCCCGAATCAAGGAAATCATAAACGCGTCGAAGGCTATCAGCACACCGGTCATCACATGCCCCTTGGAGAACAATGAGCAGATTGAAGCCGCAAGGGTAGTTAAGGGGCGAATTGAGAAGACGTACATTTCGGACATCCTACGATTTGTTGAGGACGAATGGCGCACGACAGAAGGCAATGTTGTCTTACAGATTGATCCAACTGCGCTTTCTGATATGCACCTTGGTATCGGTCCCTACGATATTGCGGAGGCTATATGCAAACAACGCAAGCTCAAGGTGCAAAGAGACGATCTTTCAATAGATGGCGACCGAATTATCGTTCGGGTCCGTGATATTAGCGACCCGGCAGCGAAGAGGACAACTGCCCGAAGCAAGACTACTGCTGCGGAGAGCGGCGATATGTTACTGAGAGCCAATTTCCTTCGCCGAGCACTGCCTAATGTGCCCATATCCGGGTATTCCGAAGCCACTCGCGCAATTATCCAGACTTCTGAACAAAACACCCATACTGTTCTCGTTGAAGGATATGGCCTTCGTGAATGTATGACTACGGAGGGTGTGATTGGCACCAAGGCAAGCACCAACAACGTGATGGAATGTAGGGATGTACTTGGTATCGAAGCTGCAAGAACAACAATCGCTGTCGAAATTGGATCTGTGATGGGTGATATGAATATTGATCCCCGCCACATGCAACTTCTTGCCGACGTCATGACTTACAAGGGCGAGGTGCTTGGCATCACACGTTTCGGGTTGTCCAAGATGCGCGACAGCGTGCTGCAATTGGCTTCATTTGAAAAGACCCCAGATCATCTTTTCGAGGCTGCAGCTGGAATGAAGACAGACCAGATTGAGGGCGTTAGTGAGTGTATCATCATGGGACAGACAATGTCTGTCGGAACCGGGGCGTTCCAAGTGGTTCGTCGATTAGGTATTCAGAACGGTGATGTTAGGGAAAAGCAAACGGTTTTTGAGGATTCATGGGCAAAAGAAATTGCCTTAAAGCGAAAGTCTAATAGTAAGGTATAAGATAAACCTTTAATTTTAGTTAAATATACTTTTATAAATTCTTTTAATCCCTATTAAAATTACTATTAAAACTACTATAGGTATAAGGTAATAATAATAATATAGTAAATACCTTTTTAGTCTTTTAAAGTTTATAAACTTTAAAGTATAGTAATTTTTTTAATAAATTTAAAAATATAATAATAAAAATAAATAATAAAAAGGTTAATAAAGCTATAAGGCTATATAATTTAATAAGGTTTTAATAAGAACTTTATATTAAAATAAAATATATAAAGATTTATAATAATATAGTAAATATTTTATTTATTTAATATAATAATTATAAAAAAAAGAAATTAAGTAATTAAGTAAGTTATTTTAATTTTTAATATATAAAGTATTAAGCTAACTTTAATTATAGTTAAAATATTTAATTTATTATATTATATTATTACCTTAGTTTATAATACAGTTTATAATTTTAGTATCTTTTATAATTTAGTAATAGAATTTAAGACAGTATATTATATAACTAAATTAATTCCTATAGAGCTTTTACCTTTAGGTTAATATATATTTTAACTTTCTATATCCCTAATAGGACTATATTAACCTTTAGCCTTTAACCTTACCTATTAACCTTTAGTTAGCCTAATTAACTCTATTAACCCTATTATATAGTTTTTTTATTTATAAGGCCTTTAATATAAATACCTTTATTACTTTAGCTACCTTAATAGTATTTTTTATAATTTTATTTTTTATTAACTTTATAAAATTATTAAAGGCCTTATTAGCTTAATTTAATTATAACTTAAGAATTAAATATTAAGCTTAATGCCTAGGGTTTAACCTAACTTTCTTAAGAAATATAGCTTTATTAAGTATAATATTATTAAACCCTATAAGCTTTTTTTTAAGGTCTTTTAGGTATATAAGCTTCTTTTTAAGCTTTATTACTATTTAGGCTTTTTTTATTTATTTATAATACCTTATAAAAAGTAAAAAAAGCTTATAGCTAAAGGTAATTAACTTAATAAGGCTGCAGTTATTTTAATTCTTAATCTCTTAAAGGCAGCTAGCCTTATATTTTAGCTACTTTAGGTCCTTACTATTATTACTAAATAAGATAGTATTTATAGTCTTTTTTTTATTAAGGAATTTACTATTAGGATAGTTATAAATACTATTATATAGGCTTCTTTTTTTAGGCAGTATTATATATAATGCCTATAAACTAATTAACTATATAATATAGCTATAGATAGATTAAGGATTAACTAACTAAGTAAGTACTATTAGCTTTTCTTTTATACTTTAGCTAATTCCCTATTAGAGTAGCTTGGTATTTAAATAAGTAATTATTTAGAGGTACTTGGTGGTAAGTTATAGAAGGAAGAAATAGCTACTAGGTATATAGCTTGGCAGAAGCTTCTTTTATTTCCCTTTTATTATAGAGTTTAGTTATTACTATATTAGTTATTTTATTAAGAAAGTTAGTTATTAAAAAAAACTTAGGTTTAATATATTAGGTTTTTAATCTATATAGATTTATTAGTTTAAAATTTATAATATACTTTAAGAAGTCTTAGGCTTATTACTTAGAGTTATAAAAAAAAAAAAAAATTTATTATATTATTAAATATAAGAGGTTTAAGATATTAAGGGACAGCCTTATAGCCTTATAGTCTATAATTAGTTATTAATACTTTAGTAATCTTATAGCCAGTAAATCTTTAGGAAATCCTACTTAATTAAAATATTACTTATAAATTTTACTAAAAGAAATTAGGAAATTAAAGTAATTTAATATAGTATAATTTACCTATAATTTTAAATACCTTAATTAAATTCTACCTTTTTATAATTTTTTAATTTTTATTAATAAAAGTTAGTATATTTAAGATAAATTATTAAATAAAATTATAATTAAAAGGACCCTAGTTAATAATATAGTTAATAATATAGTAGGGGAATTTTATAAGGAAGGAGTAGAGTTTAAAGGTTATATAACTTAATTTCTTATATTAAAATAGCCTTTAGCCTTAAACTTCCTTAATATTAACTTTAACTTTATAATAGATTTAATTTTTTATTATCTATTTAAATTTTTATTAACCTTATACCTAATATCTCTAGCTATAACTTAAGGGCCTTTATTATAATCTCTACCTACCTTTTTAATTAATTAAATTAAGCCTTATATAAGTATTTATTATTATTTTTATTAATTTCCTTTAAAAATACCTTTTATATAAAGAATAGCTTTATTACTGGCTTTTTTATAAGCTTTTTTTTTAGCCTTTATAAATACTTTAGCTATCTTTCTAGCTTAAAAATATATATATATAAAAGATTAAATTTATAGCTAAAAGGTATAAGCTTAACTTTAGTAAGATTATTTATTTTTTTAATTATATAAAGATTAATAGCCTTTATATATAACTTTTCTAGCTTTTTTATATTTTTATAGCCCTTAATAGCTACTATAATAATATAAAAGTATAGCTTATCTAGAAAAAAGCTATTATTAATAAGTTTTAGTTTAATAACTGGCATTAAGTTATATAAGATCTATAAAGGAGGTTAGTAATATATAGTAAAAGGCCGGGATTAACTAACTTTAGTTTTAGTAGGTTAATAGGTAATAACTAAAGATATTTTAGGTAATATTATTAACTTGGCAGTTAATTAAGGTTAAAAGAGAGAGAAGTTATTACTATCTATATAGCTTAATAAAAGCTTTTTTTATTAATTATTAATATTATAAAGTTTAAATAGCTGCCTTATTAATTATTTATATTATTAGGAAACTTTATTTTAAAAAGAACTATATAGAATTTTTTAATTAATCTATATAGATAAATTAACCTTTATTAATAACCTTAATAAAACTAAAAAGGGCTAGGTAAATTATTTTATAAAAGCAATTTATAAAAGTATACTAAAAGAATAAATAATTAAAAGGAAACCTCTATAAATAGCCTATAAATAATAATATAACTGCATTATATAAATAAAAACTATCCCTTAGGAATCTATCTAGCTTACCTAAGGAAAATTTAAAAATAGCTATAGTAATAACTAAATACCTATTTAGTAAACTCTAAAGGAATTAAATATATCTATTAAAATAAATAAAATTACTATATAATTTTTAATTACTAAAGAATATAAAAAGCTATATAAGGCTATAAAATAGAAAAGGCACTTTAATATTTATTAAGTTTAATAAAACCTATAAAGGTCTTATATATTAAGTAAATAAGGCAGATATATCTAAGTTTAATAAATTAATAAATATTTACTAGATAAATTTTATTAAATATAATTAAAGTCTAACCTTATATAGGGAATACCCTTAGTTTATAATATAGTTTACAATTTTGGCATCTCTTGCAATTTAGCAATAGAATTCAAAATAGTACGTTATATAACTAAATTAATTCCTATAAAGTTAGCTTTTGCCTCCAGGTTAATATGCATTTTAACTTTCTATATCCCTAATAGGATTACTAAATTAACCTTTAGCCTCTAACCTTACCTATCTATTAACCTTTAGTTAGCCTAATTAACTCTATTAACCCTATTATATAGTTTCTATATATTACTATTTATAAGGCCTTTAATATAGATACCCTTATTACTTTAGCTACCTTAGCGGCATCTTTTGCAATTTTATTTTCTATTAACTTTATAGAACTATTAAAGGCCTTATTAGCCCAGTCTAACTGTAACTTAAGGATTAAATATTAAGCTTAATGCCTAAGGTTTAATCTAACTTTCTTAAGGAATATAGCTTTATTAGGTATAATATTATTAGGCCCTATAAGCCTTTTCTTAAGGTCTTTTAGGCATATAAGCTCCTTCTTAAGCCCTATTACTATCTAGGCTTTTCTTTTTTACTTATAATACCCTATAAAGAGCAAAAGGAGCTTGCAGCTAAAGGCAATTAACCTAATAAGGCTGCAGTTATTCTAGTTCTTAACCTTTTAAAGGCAGCTAGCCTTATATTTTAGCTACTTTAGGTTCTTACTATTATTACTAAATAAGATAGTATCTATAGTCTTTTTTTTATTAAGGAATTTACTATTAGGATAGTTATAAATGCCGTTATATAGGCTTCTTTTTTTAGGCAGTATTATATATAATGCCTATAAACTGGTTAGCTATATAATGCAGCTATAGATAGATTAAGGATTAACTAACTAACTTAGTATTTAAATAAGTAATTATTTAAAGGTACTTAGTGGTAAGTTATAGAAGGAAAAAGTAGCTACTAGGCATATAGTTTGGCAGAAGCTTTTTTTATCTCCTTTTTATTATAGAGTTTAATTATTACTATATTATCTTATTAGGAAAGTTAATTATTAAGAAAAACTTAGGTTTAATATATTAGGTTCTTAATCTATATAGATCTATTAGTTTAAAATTTATAATATACTTTAAGAAGTCTTAGGCTTATTGCTTAGAGTTATAAAAAAAAAAAAAAAAAATAAAATATAGGGAATAAATACTTTATAAAGGGCCCCTATAGGGATATTAATTTTTATTAATATTTATTTTAACTTAAAAAAATAAAATATAAAACTTACTTACCTTAATAATAAAATCTATAGTAAAGTAAAGTAATATATAAATATAATTATTTATAAAATAATTAGTAAAATAAGCTAAAATATATTAGCTCTTAATTATATAATTAACTAAAAAAGTAAAAATAGTCCCTTAAAAAAATTATAAAAGGCCCTTTAATTATAACTATAAGATCTTAAATAAAGATATAATATTAATTTAAATAGATAATTAAATTAAGGTAATAAAGGCAGTAAATAGTTTTTAATTAATAAGTATTATTTAGTAAAAAATAAAGTAATTACTATTTAAAATTACCTTAAAGTAATAAATAAAATAGTAATATTATATCGCTAGTTTAAAAATAAGTAAGCTATAATAAAGAAATCTTATTAGCTTTATTAAAAAGTAATATATTAATTTAATATTATAGAAAAAATATATAAAAAATTAATTAATATAAATTTAATATATATATAATAAATTACTGCTATACTATTATATATAATAAAAGGTCCCCTATTAAAATTACTATTGAAACTACTGTGGCCATAAGGCATATAATTCATTATTAAGAAAGTTATATAACTTTATTCCATTAACTATAATATAAGAAAGCTTTCGCTTAGTTTTTAACTTTATACTAAACTCTCTCTTGCATATATAACTTTTTTTATATTTTCCCTAGGTTTACTTAAATATTATAACTATTATAACTAGCAGCCTTACTTTTATTAACTATATAATATATATTAGATCGTTAAGGAATATAGTCTCTATATAGTTACCCCTTAAGTAATAATACCGTATGTAAAATAGGTCTTCCTCCTTTATAATCTGCCGGATATTATATATTAGGATCTAAAGGGAAAAGAAATATAAAAGCCTATAGCTAAATAGGGCCAGTATAATCTTATCTTTTACTACTATTAGCCAGTTTTAGTTAATAGGCAGTTTATTTAGGCTAATTATTAAACCTAATAGCCTTTTAAAGGTACTTAGGCTAGCTTTATCTAAAGCCTTAATAATCTACCGGTAGTTTAAGTAATTATATAGTTTAATAGTATAATATAATAAATTAAATATTTTTACTATAATTAAGGTTAGCTTAATACTTTATATATTAAAGGTCGGAATAACTTACTTAATTACTTATTTATTTTTATCTATAGTTATTATATTAAATAAAGGTAAAAAAAAATTACTATATTATTATAAATTTTTATATATTTTATTTTAATATAAAGTTTCTACTAAAATCTTATTAAATTATATAGCCTTATAGCCTTATTAACCTTTTTACTATTTACTTTTATTATTATATTTTTAGATTTACTGGAAAGGTTACTGCACTTTAAAGTTTATAGACTTTAAAAGACTGGAAAGGCATCCGCTATATTATATAATAAAAGGTACTATATAACTTACTAGAAACTTTAAATATTAAGGAAGATATAACCTTAACTTATTAATATTAATACTATTTATATTTAATAATTAAAAAAAAACCTAAATAAAATATTTTTTATATTTAAAAGTATAAAAAATATTACCTATAAAGCGGAAAATGTTAGCCTATACCTTAGTAAGAATTACTATATCCCTAAATAGAAAAATATTAATTATAAAAATAAAAAGGCCTTTAAAATACTATTCTATACTATAAAAAAGTTTATATAATAGGGGATTATTTTCTAAAGGCAAGAAAATATACCTAATTTACTTAAAAAAGGATAATTATTATAAAAATATAATACTAAATAATTAAGAATTAAATAGCTAGATAAATAATCCCTTAAAGTATTACTACTATAGGAAACTTAAGTATAAAAAAAATAAATACTTTTAAAAAAAGGTATAAAAGGCTAACTATAGTAAATTTACTAAAAATATATTAATTACTAAAATTTAAAAGGTCTATACCCTTTAGTAAGAAAATAGTAACCTATTAGTAAATAAATTAAAGTACTTAAGAAATAACTAGGTATAATTAGTAAAATTAAATCTATTATACCTATTATAAAAACCCTAGCCTAAAATAAAAAGATATTTTTAATTAAGGAATAAATATATAATAATAAAAGCCTTTATTTTTTAAAATAATATTAAAATAAAAGTCTTAGTCTTTTTAAATATAAAAGTAAAAGTAAATATAGTTAATAAAACCTTAGTTTAAAAATTAAAATTATAACTAACTTTAAAATTCTAACCTTTATTATTAAAAAGGTTTTAAGGAATATCCTTAAAGACCTAAAAGGTCTATTAGATTACTATTTTCCTTTTAAATAGTAATAAAATCCTATAGAAAATATAGTAGGTATTTACTAAATTATTATTAAGAAAAAAAGATTTAAATTTTATTTTATTTTAATTATTAATAAAATAAAAAGAAATTATTATTAATATAGTAGAACATAAATTCTATTATAGTAATATTATAAAGGTAGACCTAGAATTATTACTTTAGGGTATTATAGAAAATAAAGATAAGGCCTATATCTTATATATATTAGTAACCTTAATAAATAAAGAACTTAACCTTTTAATTATTAATAACCTTATAAAAAAAACTTTAAAAAGGAATATATTTCCTTTAGAATTATAAAGATATAAAGCTATTTTTAATAAATAGTTAGTAAAAAAGCTATTATCCTTAAATTAAATATAATATATAATTAACTTAAAAAAAGAAAAAAAACCTTTATAAAGATTGCTATATTTACTAAATAAAAAGTAATATATAATACTATAAGAATATATTACTAAAAACCTTATAAATAGTAGGATATAATATTTAAAAAGTAAGGTAAGTATATTTATTTTATTTATATTTATAAAGAATAGTATACTATAGCTTTATATAAACTATAGAGGCCTAAATAAGGTTATAGGTAAAAACTAATACCTTTTTTTATTAATTAGTAACTAATTAAATACGTTTATTAGTATATAATAAATTTTAAAAATTAATATTTAAAATACCTATTACTATATTTTTTTTTTATAACTCTAAGTAATAAGCCTAAGATTTCTTAAAGTATATTATAAATTTTAAACTAATAGATCTATATAAATTAAAAACCTAATATACTAAACTTAAGTTTTTCTTAATAACTAACTTCCCTAATAAAATAATATAGTAATAATTAAACTTTATAATAAGAGAGAGATAAAAAAAGCTTTTGCTAAGCTATATGCCTAATAGCTATTTCTTCCTTCTGTAACTTACTATTAAATACCTCTAAACTTATTTAAATATTAAGCTACTTTAGTAAGAAATTAGCTAAAGTATAAAAAAAAAGCTAATAGTATTTACTTAATTAGTTAATCCTTAATCTATTTATAGCTATATTATATAGCTAATTAGTTTATAGGCATTATATATAATACTGCCTAAAAAAAGAAGCCTATATAATAGTATTTATAACTATTTTAATAATAAATTCCTTAATAAAAAAAAGACTATAAATACTATTTTATTTAATAATAATAATAAAAACCTAAAGTAGCTAAAATATAAAGCTAGCTACCTTTAAAAGATTAAAAACTAAAATAACTATAGCCTTATTAAGTTAATTACCTTTAGCTATAAGCTTTTTTTACTTTTTATAGGGTATTATAAATAAAAAAAACCTTATTAAAATTACTATTAAAACTACTATAGCTATAAGGCATATAATTTATTATTAAGAAGGTTATATAACTTTATTTTATTAATTATAGTATAAGCTTTTACTTAGTTTTTAACTTTATATTAAACTCTTTTTTATATATATAACTTTTTTTATATTTTCCCTAGGTTTATTTAAATATTATAACTATTATAACTAATAGCCTTACTTTTATTAACTATATAATATATATTAAATTATTAAGGAATATAGTCTCTATATAGTTATTCCTTAAGTAATAATACTATATATAAAGTAAGTCTTCCTTCTTTATAACCTACCGGATATTATATATTAGGATTTAAAGGGAAAGAAAATATAAAAGCCTATAGCTAAATAGGGCTAATATAATTTTATTTTTTATTACTATTAACTAGTTCTAGTTAATAGGCAGTTTATTTAGGCTAGTTATTAAACCTAATAGCCTTTTAAAAATACTTAGGCTAGCTTTATTTAAAGCCTTAGTAATTTATTAATAGTTTAGGTAATTATATAGTTTAATAGTATAATATAATAAATTAAATATTTTTACTATAATTAAGGTTAGCTTAATACTTTATATATTAAAGATTAAAATAACTTACTTAATTACTTATTTATTTTTATCTATAGTTATTATATTAAATAAAGGTAAAGAAAAATTACTATATTATTATAAATTTTTATATATTTTATTTTAATATAGAGTTTTTACTAAAATCTTATTAAATTATATAGCCTTATGGCCTTATTAACCTTTTAGTATTTATTTTTATTATTGCATTTTTAGATTTACTAGAAAGGTTATTATACTTTAAAGTTTATAAACTTTAAAAGACTGGAAAGGCATCCGCTATATTATTATAAATAAATAAAAAAAGCCTAAATAGTAATAAGGCTTAAAAAAAAGCTTATATACCTAAAAGACCTTAAAAAAAGGCTTATAAGGCCTAATAATATTATACTTAATAAAGCTATATTTTTTAAAAAAATTAAGTTAAACTTTAGGCATTAAGCTTAATATTTAATCCTTAAGTTATAATTAAATTAGGCTAATAAGGCCTTTAATAGTTTTATAAAGTTAATAAAAAATAAAATTATAAAAAATGCCGCTAAAGTGGCTAAAGTAATAAAGATATTTATATTAAAGGCCTTATAAATAGGGAAACTATATAATAAGGTTAATAAAGTTAATTAGGCTAACTAAAGGTTAATAGATAGGTAAGGTTAAAGGCTAAAGGTTAATTTAATAATTTTATTAGGGATATAGAAAGTTAAAATATATATTAACCTAAAGGCAAAAGCTAACTTTATAGGAATTAATTGAGTTATATAATATACTATCTTAAATTCTATTGCTAAATTACAAAAGATGCCAAAATTATAAACTATATTATAAACTAAAGATTACTATATTATAATAAAACTAAATAATAAATAAAAAATAGTATTCTAGATATACTATAGATACTTTAAGTATAATATTATACCTTTTAGGCTAATAAATATATCTATAATATTTTAAATATATATTTACTAAATACTTTTTAATTTATTAAATATATACTATATTATATATATAAATAATATCTTAGTTTTCTTAATATTATAAAAATAATATACTAAAGACCTTAAAAAGGTCCTTAAATATTTACTAGCTATATAGTTATATATTAGGTTACTAAAATACTAATTCTTTTAATAAAAAATTAAATTCTTAGGTTATATTATCTTTATTAAAAAAATAAAAATAAATTATATATATATTACCGCTATTAAAGAATAAAAACCCCTAGAAATATATAAAGATAATTAAGTTTTCTTTAGATTTTATAATTTTTACTTAAAGTTTATTATAAAATACTTAAAAATAGTTTTAGCCCTTATAATATAGCTAAAAAAAAGTAAAAATAAAAAAAAAGTAAAATAGCTAAATTAAACAAAGAAAAAAAACCAGGCATTTAAATAAGTAAAGTAAGCTTTTTATTTAGTAATTATTCTTTAATATTAAAACCTATAATTACTTACTAAAGTTAAAATAAATATATTAATAAAAGCTATATTTAGAATATTAATATAGCTAGTAAATATATAATGGTAACCTATTACCTATTAATTATAACAACTAATAAAAACTAAATAAGAATAGGGTATAAAATAATAGAAATTCCTTATAATTATTAAGGCCTTAGAATATTAAAAATACTATTTTTAAAAGCTATTAAAAAGATTTTTAGTTTTTATAAATTACTAAATATTAAAAGGCATTATTAATATATTAGCAAGAGATCTATAAGGCAGATTAATATATTAAATTTATTAATTATTAATATTTAACTTTAATATTAAGTATTAGCCTAAAATATAAAATCCTATTAATAGCCTCAGGGTTACTACTCTAGTTACTTAATAACTAGTCAGACTATAGTCAGACTAGTGACTAGTCTAGTCTGACTATAGTTATCTTTTTATTTAACTAGTGACTAGTCTAGTCAGACTAGATTAATTACTAGTTAGACTATAGTTAGTTATTCTATAGGTAAAAGACTAGTCTAGTCTAACTAGACTAATTACTAGTCTGACTATAGTCTAACTAGACTAGTTATTAGTCTAATAAATTTTTACTTTATAAATAGTATTATTCTTTAAATATAAGTATATACTATATAGTAAAAATACTATATTATAGCTTATTAAAAGCTATATATTATCTATTATAAAATATATTTTTTATAACCTTATATAGGGCTTTTTTAGGGATAATAAAGCTTAATATTTTTAAAGGCTTTAATTTAAGCTTTTAGAGAATAAAGTCTTAAAGCCCTTATAAGTAGCTAGAAAGAAATATATACTATATAAAAAAAATACTATAATATAGCTTATAAGAAATACTATACTATATAGTATTGAACCTATTTTTACTACCCTATATAGGGACTTATTAGGGAATATTAAAAATCTTTTTTACTAAAGGCTCTAATTTAAGCTTTTAAGATATATTATTTAATAATAGCTATAAAAACTATAAAAAAATACTATTTTGGCTAAAAAAAAAAGGGTAATATAGCATTTTTTATAAATAATAATAATAAAAGACCTATTTTTCTTTTTTATAGTTAATTAAGGTTAAAATAGTCGTTTTTTATATTAATAATTACCCTATTATAGGGTTATATTTATCCCTATTTATATATGCCGGCAGTTTATTTATACCTACTTATATATGCCGGCAGTTATATTTATACCTACTTATATATGCCGGCAGTTATATAGATTTATAATCTTAGGCTATTTTTTAACCGTTTTGGCCTATAATTAAGCCGTTTTTTATTTTCTTTTTTACTATAATAATAAGAAATAATCCCTCTTTAGTTTTTTTATTTAAATTACTAATTTATATATTTATTACTTAATAACTACTATTTAAATTACCTTTTTATCTATTTTAAAATAGCCTTTTTAAGCTTTTTAGGATCTAACTTTTAGTATTCCGATACTAATATATTTTAATAAGCTGATTTAATTATTAAAGAAGCAATTAAATTGCCTAGTTAATTTGCTAATTGCCTTTATAATTAACTTTCTTATTTTTTTCCTTAAGAAGAAAAAGTAGCTATTTTTAAAAATGGCGATTTTACTAGGGAATTACTTTCTATTAGTCCCTAAACTGACTGTAAAATAACTATCAAGTATAATTTATAAGTTATTTTCTTATTTTCTTATTTTTATTATATATATTATATATATATAATATATATATAATTAAATAACTAATATTATACTTAATTTAAGGTATAATTTTTAGTAAATTGTAAAAATTAAAGGTTTTTAAATCTCTAATTATACTTAATATTTACGGTAAAAACACCCTAAATATAACCCTTTACAGTCTTTATCTAAAAGAGGTAAGTTAATTTATTTTTTTAATTAATATAGGGTTTTTTTTTAACCTATTAATTATATAGGAATTAATAACCCTTAAGACTCCTTTCTTAAAAAAATAGAAAATACCCTTTTTTACCTACTAAGGAGCTATAGAGAAGATATTATATTTTCTTATTAAAAATAACCTCTCTTTTCGAGCTATAGGAAGTAATTCCTTTAGAAAGCTTTTATATTATTTTAATTAGTAAGTTATATTTTCTATTTTATTTTTCTATTATATATATATATATATATATAATAATAAAAAAATGCTAATATTATATAGGGATGCCCCAGTTATTAATAAGGATAATATTAAGTCCTATTTATTTTATAGCTTTAATTTTGCTATTTCTGTATTAAATGCAGATTTAAAAGATTATATTAAGGGATTTAGGACTTTTTCCCTTACTTTTAATATTTGGACCTCTTTAGTAAATAAATCCTATTTAGGGGTTATAATTTCCTATTTAAGTCCTAACTTTCAGCCCTTTTATTAACTTATTAGTAAGTAATTTTTCTCTCATTTTTATATAGCCTTATTAGGGTTATTTTAACTAATTTAAAATATATAGCTTTTTAAGAGCTAGAAGAAGCTTATACCGGTCTTTATATTTATTCTTAATTATTTTCTTCTTTATAAGCTTATCCTAGTATTATTTTAAAAAACATTTTTAGGTATTTATATATATATCTTTTTATATTTTTTTTTTTATATATTTTTTTTTACTAATTAAGCTATATAGTATAATAAGGGATAATATAGCTAAAAATAATCGGTTTTTGAAGTCCTTTAAATTAAATTATAAAAATCAGTTTTCTAAGGACTTTAATAACGATATTAGATCCATAAGTTATATTTTAAACCTTGTTATATAGGATATTCTAAGAGACTATTTAGCCTCTGAAAAATCCGATTTTTACCTTTCTAACTATATAGATAATATTAAGACTATAGCTTCTTCTAAAGCTATTAAAGGCGAATTTAATAGTAAGTTTTTTTCTATTATATATAATAATACTAATATTTTTATAGGCTTAATTAGCCGGATTAGGCAAATTTCTGCTTTTATTAAATATACTAGAGAGATTTAAGCCCTTTTTAAAGAAGGGATTATAATTAGTAAGGAAAAAAAATAGCTTCCTGAAAATTATAAAAAAACCTAGATCCCATTAGGTAAATATCCTTATTAATTTTCTATTTTTTATATATATATATTATATATATAATTTACTAATTTTAATTTTTTAGATAATTCTACGAGATGGAATTTAACGTTAGTTATAATTAATACTATCCTTTTATTAAGGGCACCTATTAATTATTTAATAAGGAATTTTAATTATAAAGAATATCTAAAAATTAGTCTTTCTAAGGCTAATTAGGATTTATTAGGCTATTTAAAGAGTATTTTTTTACTATTTAAAAAGCCTATTATTAAGCTATAAGGAGAAGTATTTACTACTATATCCTTAGGCCTTTTTTATATTTTTTAGCTTCTTAAAGGTCTAAAAAACCTTAAATAAGACTTTAAAATTAAAGCTAGGCAGCCTGAAAAAGTAAGTTTTTTTCTATTATTAATAAGGTTTTTTTCCTATTTATTATTAGACTTTTTACTAATTAATATCTATTTTTTATAGGATTTTTTAACTATTTATTCCCAAGCTATTCAGCAAGGGCTAAATAAGTTAGAGAAATATTTTTCTCTTAAATTAACCTATAGTAATTTAAAAGACTATAAGTAAGTTTATTTTTCTATTTTATTATATATATTATATTATTATATATATAATTTATTTATATATAAATTATATATTAATATATAATTACTAGGGTTTTTTTATTACCTATTATTTTAAATCCTACTTTTAAATTAGTCCATTTTCAAAGCAATAGATTACTTTACCATTATCCTAATATTAAAAAGGATATAAAGGATCTTTTTATTAAGGAATATAAATTATAAGTTTTTTCCTATATTATTTATTTTATAAGGGTTTTTTTCTAATTATATATAGGGTTAAATTTACAGTTAAAAATTCCTATCAAGCCCCTAATAGTTCAACTAATAAATTATATAATTCTTATAGTTATATAAGGGAATCTATTTAAGACCCTAATTTTAACTTAAAATTATATTCTAGTCATATATCTACTCTTAAAGAATATAACTTATATTTTACTAAGCAAAGCTATAATCCTTTAGTATTTATATTATATATTTTTTTTCCTATATTATATATACTAATTATTTAATAGAAAAAACCCTATAATTAATAGAAAAGAAATTCACACTATTACCCTATAATTACTATATTAGCTAGGCACTATTTAGCTATTCCGGCTACTTCTGCCTTAATTAAAAGGGTATTTTCTACTTACAGTAATATTATTACGAAAAACCGGTCTTAAATTAAGTTAGATACAGTAAAGTAGCTTATTTTATTAAAAAGTTAGGAATTATAGGACCTTAATTCCTTAAATAAGGAATTAAATAATTATTCTAACTTAAAAGAGGAGGAATTATAAGGAAATATAGGTTAAAATATCCCTATTATAGAGGAAAGTATCTCTAAAGGTCAATTTAAAGATTAATTAAATAAAGGATCTACTAAATATAGTAGTAGCTTAAATCCCTTATTTTAGTAGCTTTTTTTACATTTTAATATATACCTTTTTTAAGGAATTTACTCTTCTTTTTAACTTATTTAGTCTTAAATAATTTTCTATTAATAAGCAAAATTATATAAGTTATAAAGATATAAAAGGTCTATATAATATTTTTTTTTACCTATTTTAGGCTTAAAATACCCTAGTTATAAGCTATAATAGAATTACTTTTCTTTAAAGCTTAAATTAGAGCGTTTAGTAAAAATAAATTTTAAACCTTAATTTTAAATAGCTTATAGGCTAGTAAAAAATCTAAATAAATATATCAATATAGCAATTATCTAGCTTTATATTATATATATTTTTATATCTTATAATAAGGCCTAATTAAGGTTTAATTTAAGAAAGGAATACTTTTTATCTTTAAAGCCTTATTTAAAGCCTTTTAGAACTATTAATTTTAAAGCTTTATTTTAAATAGCTTATAGGCTATTAAAAAGTCTATTAAAAAAAAGATATATAATAATTATATAGCTTATTACTATATATACTTTTATATCTTATATTAGGGCCTAATTAGGCCTTAAGTATAAGAATAAATATGTTTCTTTTTTAAAGCTTTAATTAAAGCCCTTTAGGAATATTAGCTTTTAACTTTTAATTTAAATAGCTTATATAATAATTAAAAATATAATACCTATATAATATTCTTACCTATAAAAAGCTTACTAATATAATATATATTATTATATATATTATATTATAATTAAAGGCTAAAGACTTTAGTATAAGGTATATAGGTTAAAATTTTATTACCTATATTACCAGCTCCCGGTCAAATAAATCAGTAGTTCATTTAAACAGAAATTGCCTTTTTTTTAAAGGTTATAAGTTTAAATTTTAATTAAATAGCTTTTTTTTATTATATTAAAAATAATATAATACCCTATATAAATTATATTAATACCTTTATATTATATATAGTTTTTTTATTTTATATATATAGCTAATAAAATTAAAAATAAAATAATAAAAGTATATTTTTTTTAAAAGCCTTAGTTAAAGCCTTTAAAATAATTTACTTTAAAAATAATAATTTTAATACCTTATAAAGTATTAAAAAATCTAATATCTATATAATAGTATAATAAATATATATTCTAGTTATATAGTATTTTTTATATATAATATATTATTTATTTAAAAGCTATATAATAGATTTTACTAGTTTTTTTTTACTAGTTAAAATAAAATACTATATAAAAAGGGATATTTTATTAATTAATTAGTAACTAGACTAGTCTGACTATAGTCTGACTAGTAACTAGTTTAGTCTAACTATAGTCACTTTTTTAATTAACTAGTGACTAGTCTAGTCTGACTAGACTAGTTACTAGTCAGACTATAGTCAGTTATTTAATAGGTAGAAGACTAGTCTAGTCTGACTAGACTAGTCACTAGTCAACGGTCTGACTAGACTAGTCAGACTATAGTCTGACTAATTAGAAACCCTGGCATCCGCTATATTATCATTATACTTTATACTATATAGCTTAATAATACCTTTTTATATATTCTTGCCGGCTATAAGGGCTTAATTAATAATACTTTATTTATTTAGTATACTTACTTAAAAAGCCTAACTTTACTACTATAAAGATTCTATATTAATAATATAAGATTTAGCTTTTATAGTAATCTCTTACTGCCCTATTTTAATATTAAATATTATCTTTAAGATTAAAAAGTAATAAAAAATAGCCTTATAAATATAAAAAAGCTATATAACCTTTATTACTTATGCCTTTAAGTTATTATTAAGTTAACCTTTAGCTATATAAAGTAAAAATTTAAAATTATAAGATTTTTACTGCCTAAATATAATATTTACTTATAGGTTTAAATTATATATACTTAAATAGGCCTATAGAATTTTATTAAATTATTAAAAAAAAAGCCTAAAATAAAGAAGTTAAAGGAAAAATACTTATGCCTTATTACTATATAGGCTTAAAATAACTTATATAGCAGTAATCTAAAGGCTTTATATATAAAGATCGTAATAAAGCAATAGGCAATATATCAAAAGGAATTTAATAAATTAAAGAATCTTAAGTTATTATTTTAGCTTATTATTTATAAGGCTAAAGAACTATAGGCTAAATTTAAAGGTATTAATATATATTAGCGGCCTTAGGGTTAAAAAAGCTAATAAAGAAAAGAGAAAGCTAATAATAGGGCTATAGCTATAAAATATTAAAATATTATAATAATATATATTATAATAGTAAAAAGCTATATTTATAAAGCTATTTTAAAAATTTAATACCTTTATTACTAAATCTAAATAATATAACTATTAGTATTAACTCTATATATCTATATTTCTATAGTAATAGCTAAGTTAATTACAGGCATAAAGCTAGTTATTTTTATAGCTACTAAAGGCTAAAAAGTCCCTAAAATAGTAATTTAGTAAATATAATATATAGAATTAAAATACTATATATTATTAGTATTAAAAAGGGAGTTATTTAATAAATTAAGTTATTAAAGTTACTATTAATAAATATTCTTAAGATATTTAGTATACTATTAATCTCTTATAGATATTCCCTAAGGATAATACTATACTATTACTTAACTTCCTTATAAAGAATATAAAGTATTTTAAGCTTAAATAAATACTTAAGGGTTCTAAATATAAAGTTATATAGCAGTAGTTAGATTACCTAAAGTAATATATTACTATATTTAGTCTTATAAAAGGAATTACTAAAAAGTATTTTATAAGCAAAAAGTAATTTAATTTTTAAAAGTTTAATTATTTCCCATAATAAATTATAAAGTTAATTTAATATATTAAGGAGCCCTTAAGGCTAAAAATATATTATCCTTATAAATTATAAAGTAATTATTAATATTAAAAGGCATAATAATTATATAAATACTTAAACTTACTAATAAATAAACTATAGCTTAAAAAGTAAAAAATATACTATATAAAGTAAAAAGAATAAAGGTATTTATATTAAGTAGCTTAATATATATTATATATATAGTATACCTAAATATCTTATTAACGAATTGAGCAGCCCTCTCATCATAGAGTTTGGTTATTGCTGTGTCAGTCATCTTGTTGGGAAAGTTAGTTATTGAGAAAAACTTAGGTTTGATATATTGGGTTCTTAATCTATATGGATCTGTCAGTTTAAAATTCACGACATACTTTAAGAAGTCTCAGGCTTATTGCTTAGAGTCGTAAAAAAAAAAAAAAAATAGTATACCTAAAGACTGTAAGTTACTATAGTATTTACTATAATTTAAGTTAATATACATAGTTATATACTGTTAATTAAATAAATAAAAGGTAAATATATATACCTTAATAATAAAAAAGCTATTATTTAACTATATTATAATACTATTAGCTATATAACTATATTATAGTTATAGTATTAAAACTAAAGATTCTATAGTAAGGTAATTAATATAATAGCTACTAATTTAGCTATAGTACCCTTAATAACCTTAAAAATAACTAACCTTTAAGATAATTAGTTAAAATACTTTAAAAAAAATTAAGATTTTTATTATAAATAGATTTTAATTTAATTAAAAAGCCTATAGAGTTTAAGTAAAAATAAAGCTATATTAAATATCTTTTTAAGGTATAAATTAATTATCTTTAATTAACTATCCCTAAAGATTATTAACCTAGCTTAATAAAGCCTTATAAGTAAGGGTTATCTTAAGCCCTTTTACTAAATTTAATAGCTTTACTTTTATAACCTTATAATTATACTAAAATTATATTTTAAAGTTATTTCTTTTAGTATATACTTTAATAATATATTAAATATAAGGTAAGTTTATTATTAGTTATTATCTTTATTTATATAGAGAACCTAATTCCCTAGTATAATATTTAATATATAGTATAATAACCTTTCCTTAAATAAAGGCTAATAGGCATTATAGTAAATAGCCTTTATTTAATTCTATATTATTTAATTTATAAAATTCTCTATATAATAAATTAAATACTTTAGCTTAAACCTTTCCTAAATATTAATTATTACTTTCTTAATATTATTAACCTTAATAAATTTCTAGCTTTTACTTTAATTTAATAATATTACTTATATAGTTTTCTTAATAAAGCCTACCTTTAAAGATTCTATAGCCTAATATAGCCTTTTCTATATTTAAAATATAAAAAATATTAATATAGTACTTAAAGATATAATATTTATAGGTAATTACTTTTTTTAATTTAGTATTTAAGATATTAGTGGCTATAAGAAATAAGCTATAAAAAAATCTGGCAGTATAGGCATTAATATAATAATAAAAATATACTTTATTAAAGAAAAGAAAGTATACTTTATTATTAATCCTTATATTTTTTTCCTTTATAAAGTATATTTTAATAGCTAACTTTTAAAATTTAGATTATTTTTAATAATAAAAGTATTATTATTAAATACTATAATCCCTATATAATTACTAGCCTTTATATAGGTAATATTAATTTCTTAACTTTCTTTAAATACTTTATTATAAAGATCTTTATGCAATAAATTATATAATTAAAAAGATTTAATAGCTATATTATACTATAGCTTTTATTACTTTTAATTTTTATTAATAGTAAAAATCTTATTAATATTATAATTATAGCCTTTACCGCTAGTTTCTTAAAAAATAAATATAAAAGCCTAATATATTTATATAAGTTTATATAGCTTATACTTTACTTTATTAAGTTTAAATTTAGTATTTAAAAACCGCTTCTTTAATTACCTTTTAAGCCTTATATAAATAACCTTTATTATCTATAGCTTTTTATTCTCTAAATTACTATTTACTTATATAATAATATAGTATTTAAAAAGGCAGTATATTTACTTAAAGGTCTAATATAGCTTTAACTTAGGTACCTTAATATTATATTAAGGTACTTACTTATAAGGCATTCTTTATAAAGCTTTTAATTATACCTATTATATTACTTAAAAAAGTACTTATAAAAAGGCTTATAAGGCTATAATATAGTTAGCAGTATTTTAAGTAAAGGCTTTATTAGTAAAGGGATTATTATTAGTATTACTTTATATTAAAATCTAACTATAAGGCTGCAGTAGTAGCAATATATATTCTTAAGATATAGATTTTATTATTATAGGGTTATTAAGGGAATACTTTAATAGGCAAATATAGCTAAAGGATATTTATAAGCTAACTACTTTAAATCTTATATTACTATACTGCCTTTAGTCCCTTAAGTTAACTGCCTTTTTTATTTATTAAACTGCTATAACGATCTTAGCTTAGCTAGTTAAGCTATAGATTACCGATATATATACTAAATATATATATACTAAAGTATATTATATATATTTATGCTATTACATATAGATCGAATCGATCAGGGCCTTAGGTTATATAAGACCTATAAAGAAAGTTAGCGATATATAGCAAGAGGCCGGGATTAACTAACTTAGTTAGTTTTAGGGGGTTAATAGGTAATAACTAAAGATATCTTAGGTAATTAATTAAGGTTAAAAAAGGGAGAAGTTACTACTATCTATATAGCTTAACAGAAGCTTCTTTTATTAGTTATAGCTAATATTATAAAGTTTAGGCAGCTGCCCTATTATTTATATTATTTAGAAACTTTATTTTAAGAAAAACTATATAGAATTTTTTAATTAATCTATATAGATAAATTAACCTTTATTAATAACCTTAATAAAACTAAAAAGGGCTAGGTAAATTATTTTATAAAAGTAATCTACGGAAGTATACTAAAAAAAAAAACAAATAGACTATAGGCCTAACAGCCTATTTATATTTAACTTTAATTTATTATTTAAATTATATAGATATATAATATATAAGTATTTCTTTTCTAGCTAAATATTACTATAGAAATATAGTTAAACCTAAAGCTATATAAAGCTAAATAAGCTATATACTAAAGAATATACCTTTATTAAGATAAAGTATTATAGTAAATATAAGTAAGACTTTTTATTTAAAAATAAGCTATTTAAATATATTAAGGCTAAATATATAGATAGTTCTCTTATTAATAGAACTTTATACCTATAGTAGGAATAAAAATCTATTCCTAATATCTAGCTATTATATAAATTACTTCCTTAATTTATTAATAGTAATTTTATATATTTATAATTTAATACTTAATCTTACTGCAGTAAGGAAGTTATTACTATATATATAAATACTAAATATAGTAAATGTATTATAAATTAAAAATAGTTACTTATACTTTAGTATATAACTATTAAAAAGGTATTTATATTTATTTAAGGAATTAATAATACTATAAAAAAAACCTATAATAAATAGGGTATATTTACTTTCTTTATTAATAGTATTTATAAAGATAGATCTAAAGTAAGAACTATAAAGTTTTAATATAGTACCTAAATATAAAATAGCTTATTATTATTTAAACTAACTACTTTATTAAGTAATACCTAAATAGTCCCTTATAGTATTAATATTATTAATATAAAATATAGACTTAATTACTATAGTTATTTTAATTTTTATATTCTTTTTAAAAATTATTTAAGTAAAATATAAGGTTTTTTACTAAATTACTATAGCTAGAATAACTATTATTTTAACTAATAAAACTAAAGCTATATTAATAATATAAGAAAAGCTACCTAAAGACTATATATTTATATTTTATAAATTACTAAATAGAATAATTAATAGCCTTATTAATTAAAAAGCCTTATTTAGTATTATTATTATTAATAACTTTAGTAAGAATATATATTTATAAATTAAGTAAAAGCTAAAGAAAATTAAATAATATAATAATAAAAAAATATATTTTACTATATTATAAACTGCTATTATTAGCGCTATTACTATAAGTACCTTTATAGCTATAATTAATACCTTTATTATAACCTTAAAACTTAACTAATTAATTATAAATACTTTAGCTTATTATAGTATAATATTAATAACTTAATTTTTTAATTTAACTTTAAAAATTACTATTATTACTTTTAAGGAAATTAATATTTTACTAATGCCTATTTTTAAGGAAAAGGAAATTATAGTAATACCTTTAAGTAATACTATTTTTATAAATATTATTACTATTAATAAATCCTTACCTTTTTAAAAGTAAAAGCCTAGGTTTTTTTATTTATTTTTTTAGTATACTTCCGTAAATTACTTCTATAAAGTAATTTACCTACCTTTTTTTAGTTTTATTAAGGTTATTAATAAAGGTTAATTTATTTATATAAATTAATTAAAATATTCTATTAAGTTCTTTTTAAAATAAAGTTTCTTAATAATATAAATAATTAATAAGGCAGCTACCTAAACTCTATAATATTAGTAATAAAAAAAGCTTTTATTAAGCTATATAGATAGCAGTAACTTCTCTCTCTTTTAACCTTAATTAACTAAGATATCTTTAGCTACTTATTACCTATTAACGTACTAAAACTAAAGTTAGTTAATCCTAGCCTTACTATATATTGCTAACCTCCTTTATAGGTCTTATATAGCCTAATGCCAGTTATTAAACTAAAACTTATTAATAATTGCTTTTTTTTAAATAAGCTATATTCTTATACTATTATAGTAGCTATTAAGGGCTATAAAAATATAAAAAGAATAAAAAGGTTATATATAGAGACTATTAACCTTTATATAACTAAAAAAATAAATAGTTTTACTAAGGTTAAGCTTATAGCCTTTAGCTATAAATTTAACCTTTTATATATATATATTCTTAAGCTAGAAAGATAGCTAGAATATTTATAAAGGCTAAAGGAAAAGCTTATAAAAAAGCCAGTAATAAAGCTATTTTTTATATAAAAGGTATTTTTAAAGGAAATTAATAAAAATAATAATAAGTACTTATATAAGGCTTAATTTAATTAATTAGAAAGATAGATAGAGGTTATAATAAAGGCCCTTAAGTTATAGCTAGAGGTATTAAGTATAAGGTTAATAGAAATTCTTATAAAGTTAAAGTTAATATTAAAAAAGTCTAAGGCTAAAGGCTTAATATAAGAAACTAAGTTATATAACCTTTAAACTTTACTTCTTTATAAGATTCCCCTACTATATTATTAACTATATTATTAACTAGGGAAAAGCCTAGGTTAGAAATATAAAATCTTTTAATAGCTAAATTTATAATAATAACCTTTATACTTAAGTATATTATACTAGTTAAGGAAAATACTTACTACCCTCTAGCTATAATGCTATTTTAAATATATATTAAATAAAAATATAATTTATTAAAGGAAACTTTAGTAAATAGTATATATATTTATATTACTAATACTTTTTTCTTTAAAAATATTACTTTACTAATAAATAAATATACCTTGATTTAAATTAATATTAATTTAATTAAAATAAATAATAAAAATAAAATAATAATATTTTTTATTAATAACTAATATTAATATAAGGTAATATAATAACCTTATATATATCCTCAGTTTACAATACAGTTTACAATTTTAGTATCTCTTGTAATTTAGCAACAGAATTCAAAACGGCATATTATATAACTAAATTAATTCCTATAGAGTTAGCTTTTACCTCCAGGTTAATATATATTTTAACTTTCTATATCCCTAATAGGACTACTAAATTAACCTTTAGCCTTTAACCTTACCTATTAACCTTTAGTTAGCCTAATTAACTCTATTAACCCTATTATATAGTTTCCCTATTTATAAGGCCTTTAATATAGATGCCTTTATTACTTTAGCTACCTTAGCAATATCCTTTATAATCTTATTTTCTATTAACTTTATAGGACTATTAAAGGCCTTATTAGCCTAGTCTAACTGTAACTTAAGGATTAAATATTAAGCTTAATACTTAAGGTCTAACCTAACTTTCTTAAGGAATATAGCTTTATTAGGCATAATATCGTTAGGCCCTATAAGCCTTTTCTTAAGGTCTCTTAGGCATATAAGCTCCTTCTTAAGCTTTATTACTATCTAGGCTTTCCTTTTTTACTTATAATACCCTATAAAGAGCAAAAGGAGCTTATAGCTAAAGGCAATTAATCTAATAAGGCTGCAGTTATTTTAGTTCCTAACCTTTTAGAGGCAGCTGGCCTTATATCTTAGCCACTTTAGGTCCTTACTATTATTACTAGATAAGATAGTATCTATAGTCTTTTTTTTATTAAGGAATTTACTATTAGGATAGTTATAAATGCCATTATATAGGCTTCTTTTTCTGGAAATAGGCAGTATTATATATAATGCCTATAAACTAGTTAGCTATATAATGCGGCTATAGATAGATTAAGGATTAACTAACTAAGTGAGTACTATTGGCTTTTTTTTTATGCTTTAGCTAATTCCTTGCTGGAGTAGCTTGGTATTTAAATGAGTTTGGAGGTACTTAGTGGTAAGTTATAGAAGGAAGAAGTAGCTACTAGGCATATAGTTCGGCAGAAGCTTTTTTTATCTCCCTTTTATTATAAAGTTTAGTTATTACTATATTATTTTATTAGGAAAGTTAGTTATTAAGAAAAACTTAGGTTTAATATATTAGGTTTTTAATCTATATAGATTTATTAGTTTAAAATTTATAATATACTTTAAGAAGTCTTAGGTTTATTACTTAGAGTTATAAAAAAAAAATATAATATATTATATAGATAATTATATTATTAATCTTAAAAAGCTTTTACTTTAACTTAAGCTTTATACTAAACCTTATATAGGTATATAATAATTTAATAATTACTAAATATTAATATATAAAAGAATTATTTCTTAAGCTACTAATTTTAGATAAATAATACTTAATATTTAATTAACCTAAAATCTTTTAAACCTTTAAACTATATAAACTATTATATTAAGCTTTATAATTTAGCCTCTATAACTATTTAAGTATAATAACTATAAAAAGTCTAATTTACTAAAATAATTAATCTCTTAATATAGCCTCTAGTATAGGCCCGTAAGCCTTTTTTTCTTTTAATATACTTATTTAATTTTACCTATTTAGTTTAAATAAAAAAGAATTATAACCCTATAATTAAAGTATATTAATACTATATTTATTATATTATTATATTACTTATTAACCTTAATATACTATAATTCCTACTATATAGAGGTTAATTAATATAATATTTTAATATATTTTAAATTACTTATTAACCTAAGGATTAATTTCTTAAGATTATTATACTAATTATAATTTCTATAGGTAAGGGCGCTAGGCCTATAGTTAGTAAAGTTAATTATTATATAATAAAATATACTGGTAATCTATTAATAATTAGCTATTTATAATAAAAGTAATTAAGTAAAATAACTTATATATTTATAGTACTTTAATACTTAATATTAATAACTTCTTTATTTTTATTATTTAGTATAAAATAAGGAAGGAATTTTAGCTATTTATTTAAAGCTTATATTTTTTTTTTTTTTTTATTTTTTTTATAACTTTAAGTAATAAGCCTAAGACTTCTTAAAGTATATTATAAATTTTAAACTAATAGATCTATATAGATTAAGAACCTAATATATTAAACCTAAGTTTTTCTTAATAACTAACTTTCCTAATAAGATAATACAGTAATAACTAAACTCTATAATAAGAGGGAGATAAAAGAAGCTTCCGCCGAGCTGTATGCCTAGTAGCTACTTCTTCCTTCTGCAACTTACCACCAAGTACCTCCAAACTCAGTCAGTCGATCCTTAATCTATCTGTAGCCGCATAAAGCTTATATTTTAATATAAGGTTTAATTTAATATTAAGCCCTATAGCATTACTGTTATTACTACTATTTATATACTATTATACTATTAAATTACTATTAAGCTTATAAACCCTTCTAGGCTAGCTGCATTCTATTATTAATATATATATTCTTAAGCTAGAAAGATAGCTAAAGTATTTATAGGGGCTAAAGGAAAAGCTTATAAAAAAGCTAGTAGTAAAGCTATTTTTTATATAAAAGGCATTTTTAAAGGAAATTAATAAAAGTAATAATAATTATTTATATAAGGCTTAATTTAATTAATTAAAAAGGTAGGTAAAGGTTATAATAAAGGCCCTTAAGTTATAGAGGTATTAGGTATAAAGTTAATAGAAATTTAAATAAGTAATAAAAAGTTAAATTTATAAAGTTAAAGTTAATATTAAGGAAGTTTAAGGCTAAAGGCTTAATATAAGAAATTAAGTTATATAACTTTTAAACTTTACTTCCTTATAAAATTCCCTTACTATATTATTAACTATATTATTAACTAGAGTTATAATAATTATAATATTTAAGTAAACTTAAGTAACCTTTAGTTAATAATATAGTTAATAATACAGTAAGGGAATCTTATAAGAAAGTAAAGTTTAATTTTTTTTTTATAACTATAAGTAATAAGCTTAAGATTTCTTAAAGTATATTATAAATTTTAAATTAATAAATTTATATAAATTAAAAACCTAATATATTAAACTTAAGTTTTTCTTAATAACTAACTTTTTTAATAAAATAATATAGTAATAATTAAACTTTATAATAAAAGGGAAATAAAAAAAGCTTTTATTAAGCTATATACCTAGTAATTACTTTTTCTTTTTATAACTTACTACTAAATACCTTTAAACTTATTTAAATATTAAATTAATTAGTTAATCTTTAATCTATTTATAGCTATATTATATAGCTAATTAATTTATAGGTATTATATATAATACTGCCTAAAAAAAAAAAGCCTATATAATAGTATTTATAATTATTTTAATAATAAATTCCTTAATTAAAAAAAACTATAAATACTATTTTATTTAGTAATAATAATAAAGACCTAAAGTAATTAAAATATAAGGCTAGCTACCTTTAAGAAATTAAAAATTAAAATAACTATAGCTTTATTAAGTTAATTACCTTTAGCTATAAGCTTTTTTTACTTTTTATAAAGTATTATAAGTAAAAAAAAAAAAAGCCTAAATAATAATAAAACTTAAAAAAGAACTTATATATTTAAAAAACCTTAAGAAAAGGCTTATAAGGCCTAATAATATTATATTTAATAAAGCTATATTCCTTAAGAAAGTTAAATTAAACCTTAAGTATTAAGCTTAATATTTAATCCTTAAGTTATAATTAAATTAAGTTAATAAGGCCTTTAATAGTTTTATAAAGTTAATAAAAAATAAAATTATAAAGAATATTACTAAGGTAGCTAAAGTAATAAAGGTATTTATATTAAAGGCCTTATAAATAGGGAAACTATATAATAGAGTTAATAAAGTTAATTAGGCTAACTAAAGGTTAATAGATAAAGTTAAAGGCTAAAGGTTAATATAGTTTTATTAGGGATATAAAAAGTTAAAATATATATTAATTTAAAGGTAAAAGCTAACTTTATAGGAATTAATTTAGTTATATAATATACTATTTTAAATTTTATTACTAAATTATAAAAAATATTAAAATTATAAACTATATTATAAATTAAGGAAAGTAAAGTTTAAAGGTTATATAACTTAATTTCTTATATTAAAATAGCCTTTAGCCTTAAACCTTCTTAATATTAACTTTAACTTTATAAATTTAACTTTCTACTATTAAAACTACTATTAAGATACTATCTACTATAAGGCATTATTTATATTTATAAATTAATTATTATATAATATATTATATAAATAATTATATTACTAATTCTAAAAAGCTTTTACTCTAACTTAAGCTTTATATTAAACCTTATATAGGTATATAATAATTTAATAATTACTAAATATTAATATATAAAAAAACTATCCCTTAAGCCATTAATTTTAAATAAGTAATACTTAATATTTAATTAACTTAAAATCTTTTAAACCTTTAGACTATATAAACTATTATATTAAGCTTTATAATCTAGCCTTTATAACTATTTAAGTATAATAACTATAAAAAGTCTAATTTACTAAAATAATTAATCTCTTAATATAGCCTCTAGTATAGGCCCTTAAGCCTTTTTTTCTTTTAATATACTTATTTAATTTTACCTATTTAGTTTAAGTAAAAAAGATTTATAACTTTATAACTAAAGTATATTAATACTATATTTATTATATTATTATATTACTTACTAACCTTAATATACTATAATTTTTACTATATAGAGGTTAATTAATATAATATTTTAATATATTTTAAGTTACTTATTAACCTAAAGATTATTTTTTTAGGATTATTATACTAGCTATAATTTCTATAGATAAAGGCATTAGGCCTATAGTTAGTAAAGTTAATTATTATATAATAAAATATACTGGTAATTTATTAATAGTTAGCTATTTATAATAAAAGTAATTAGGTAAAATAACTTATATATTTATAATGCTTTAATACTTAGTATTAATAACTTCCTTATTTTTATTATTTAGTATAAAATAAGGAAGGAATTTTAGCTATCTATTTAAAGCTTATATTTTAATATAAGGTTTAATTTAATATTAAGCCCTATAGTATTACTGTTATTACTACTGTTTATATACTATTATACTATTAAATTACTATTAAGCTTATAAACCCTTCTAGGCTAGCTGCATTTTATTATTAATAAATTTAACTTTTTATTACTTAAATTTTTATTAACCTTATACTTAATACCTATTACTATAACTTAAGGGCCTTTATTATAACCTTTACCTACCTTTTTAATTAATTAAACTAAGCCTTATATAAATACTTATTATTATTTTTATTAATTTCCTTTAAAAATACCTTTTATATAAAAAATAGCTTTATTACTGGCTTTTTTATAAGCTTTTCCTTTAGCCCCTATAAATACTTTAGCTATCTTTCTAGTTTAAAAATATATATATATAAGAAATTAAGTTTATAGCTTTAGCCACCTTAGCGGCATCCTTTACAATCTTATCTTTTATTAACTTTACAGGACTATTAAAGGCCTTATTAGCCCAGTCTAACTGTAACTTAAGGATTAAATACTAAGCTTAATGCCTAAGGTTTAACCTAACTTTCTTAAGGAATATAGCTTTATTAGGCATAATATTATTAAGCCCTATAAGCCTTTTCTTAAGGTCTCTTAGGTATATAAGCTCCTTCTTAAGCCTTATTACTATTTAGGCTTTCCTTTTTTACTTATAATACCCTATAAAGAGTAAAAGGAGCTTATAGCTAAAGGCAATTAACTTAATAAGGCTGCAGTTATCTTAATTCTTAATCTCTTAAAGGCAGCTAGCCTTATATTTTAGCCACTTTAGGTCTTTATTATTATTACTAAATAAGATAGTATCTATAGTCTTTTTTTTATTAAGGAATTTACTATTAGGATAGTTATAAATGCCGTTATATAGGCTTTTTCTTTTAGGCGGCATTATATATAATGCCTATAAACTAGTTAGCTATATAATACGGCTATAGATAGATTAAGGATTAACTAACTAATAGCTTAGTATTTAAATAAGTTTAAAGGTATTTAGTAGTAAATTATAGAAAGAAAAAGTAGCTATTAGGTATATAGCTTGGCAAAAGCTTTTTTTATCTCCCTTTTATTATAGAGTTTAGTTATTACTATATTATCTTATTAGGAAAGTTAGTTATTAAGAAAAACTTAAGTTTAATATATTAGGTTCTTAATCTATATAGATCTATTAGTTTAAAATTTATAATAAACTTTAAGAAGTCTCAGGCTTATTACTTAGAGTTATAAAAAAATAAAAATAAGTTTATAGCTTAAGGCTATAAGCTTAATTTTAATAATATTATTTATTTTTTTAGTTATATAAAGGTTAATAGTCTTTATATATAATTGTTTTAGTTTTTTTATATTTTTATAGCCCTTAATAATTACTATAATAATATAAAAGTATAGCTTATTTAAAAAAAAGCTATTATTAATAAACTTTAATTTAATAACTAGCATTAGGTTATATAAGACCTATAAAGGAGGTTAGTAATATATAGTAAGAGGCTGGAATTAACTAACTCTAAAGATATCTTAAGTAATTAATTAAGGTTAAAAAAGGGAGAAGTTACTACTATTTATATAGCTTAATAAAAGCTTCTTTTATTAGTTATAGCTAATATTATAAAGTTTAAGCACTTATTTTATTAATTATTTATATTATTAAAAAACTTTATTTTAAAAAGAACTATATAGAATTTTTTAATTAATTTATATAGATAGATTAACCTTTATTAATAACCTTAATAAAACTAAAAAAGGCTAGGTAAATTATTTTATAAAAGTAATTTATTTTTATTTTTTTATAACTTTAAGTAATAAGCCTAAGACTTTTTAAAGTATATTATAAATTTTAAACTAATAGATTTATATAGATTAAGAACTTAATATATTAAACTTAAGTTTTTTTTAATAACTAACTTTCTTAATAAAATAACTAATATAGTAATAATTAAACTCTATAATAAGAGAGAAATAAAAAAAGCTTTTGTTAAGCTATATGCCTAATAGCTACTTTTTCCTTTTATAATTTAGTACTAAATACCTTTAAACTTATTTAAATACTAAGTTAGTTAGTTAATTCTTAATCTATTTATAGCTATATTATATAGCTAATTAGTTTATAGGTATTATATATAATATTACCTAAAATAAAAAGCCTATATAATAGTATTTATAACTATCTTAATAGTAAATTCCTTAATAAAAAAAAAGACTATAAATACTATTTTATTTAGTAATAATAGTAAAAACCTAAAGTAACTAAAATATAAGGCTAATTACTTTTAAAAGGTTAAAAATTAAAATAACTATAGCCTTATTAAGTTAATTGCCTTTAGCTATAAGCTTTTTTTACTTTTTATAGGGTATTATAAGTAAAAAAGGAAAGCCTAAATAGTAATAAAGCTTAAAAAAGAGCTTATATACTTAAGAAACCTTAAGAAAAGGCTTATAGGGCCTAATAATATTATACCTAATAAAGCTATATTCCTTAAGAAAGTTAGGTTAAACCTTAGGCATTAAGCTTAATATTTAATCCTTAAGTTATAGTTAGATTAAGCTAATAAGGCCTTTAATAGTCCTATAAAGTTAATAAAAAATAAAATTATAAAGAATGCCGCTAAGGTAGCTAAAGTAATAAGGGTATTTATATTAAAGGCCTTATAAATAGTAATATATAGAAACTATATAATAGGGTTAATAGAGTTAATTAGGCTAACTAAAGGTTAATAAATAGGTAAGGTTAAAGACTAAAGGTTAATTTAGTAGTCCTATTAGGGATATAGAAAGTTAAAATATATATTAACCTAAAGGTAAAAGCTAACTCTATAGGAATTAATTTAGTTATATAATATACTGTCTTAAATTCTATTACTAAATTATAAAAAATACTAAAATTATAAACTATATTATAAACTAAAGATAAAAGTAATTTATAAAAGTATACTAAAAAAATAAAAAAACTTAAGGAAAATAGTATTTTTATAAATTAGGCTATAAAGGCCTTATTTATAGAAAAACTTATAAAAAAAGTTATATATATAAAAAAGAGTTTAATATAAAGTTAAAAATTAAGTAAAAGCTTATATTATAGTTAATAAAATAAAGTTATATAACTTTTTTAATAATAAATTATATACCTTATAGCTATAGTAGTTTTAATAGTAATTTTAATAGGGGAAAATAATTATATTTATATAATTTAAAATTATATAAAAATCTTAGATTTATATACTTTAAAAATTTATAATTAATTAAAAATAAATTATATTAAGTTAATTTTAATTTTATAATATTATTTAAAAGCTAATATATATTATTTAATTCTATATTATATTATTTTATTTTTTTTTTAATTTTTTTTTTTTTATAACTTTAAGTAATAAGCCTAAGACTTCTTAAAATATATTGTAAATTTTAAATTAATAGATCTATATAAATTAAGAACCTAATATATTAAACTTAAGTTTTTCTTAATAACTAACTTTCCTAATAAGACTGTAACTAATACAGTAATAATTAAACTCTATAATAAGAGGGAGATAAAAAAAGCTTCTGTTAAGCTATATGCCCAGTAGCTGCTTCTTCTTTCTATAACTTACCACTAAGTACCTCTAAATAATTACTTATTTAAATACTAAGTCAGTTAGTTAATCCTTAATCCATCTATAGCCGCATTATATAGCTAACCAGTTTATAAGCATTATATATAATGCTGCCTATTCCTAAAAGAAAAAGCCTATATAATAGTATTTATAACTATTCTAACGGTAAATTCCTTAATAAAAAAAAGACTATAAATACTATTTTATTTAGTAATAATAATAAGGACCTAAAGTAACTAAAATATAAGGCTAGCTACCTTTAAGAGATTAAAAATTAAAATAACTGCAGCCTTATTAGGTTAATTGCCTTTAGCTATAAACTCTTTTTGCTTTTTATAAAGTATTATAAGTAAAAAAGGAAAGCCCGGATAGTAATAAGGCTTAAAAAGGAGCTTATATACCTAAAAGACCTTAAAAAGAGGCTTATAGGGCCTAATAATATTATACCTAATAAAGCTATATTCCTTAAGAAAGTTAGGTTAGACCTTAGGCATTAAGCTTAATATTTAATCCTTAAGTTACAGTTAGATTAAGCTAATAAGGCCTTTAATAGTTTTATAAAGTTAATAAAAGATAAGATTATAAAGAATGCCGCTAAAGTAGCTAAAGTAATAAAGGTATCTATATTAAAGGCCTTATAAATAGTAATATATAGAAACTATATAATAGGGTTAATAGAGTTAATTAGGCTAACTAAAGGTTAATAGATAGGTAAGGTTAAAGGCTAAAGGTTAATTTAGTAGTCCTATTAGGGATATAGAAAGTTAAAATGCATATTAACCTAAAGGCAAAAGCTCTATAGAAATTAATTTAGTTATATAATATGCCATCTTAAATTCTATTACTAAATTGCAAGAAATACTAAAATTATAAACTATATTATAAACTGAGGCTATATTATATTATAGCTATTTTTATTATATTTAAAATAAAAGATATAAGAAAGTACTTTAAGGTAGGAAAAGGTATATAGGGTGGAGGGGTATATAGGGTAGTGGTAACTTAGTTTAGTTTATACTGGTTTATGTTGGCAGGGTATGTAGGGCGTGTAATACTAAGCAGGGCGAAGTATTATATCTCTTAATAGTAAATAAAAGCTAGTAAGGTATATTTAGGTAAAGATATTTTATTAATAGCTATTAAGCTAAGTATACTAACTAATACTAAGTAAATATATATATACTATAGTAACTTAGTAAGGAGCAATAGTATTTAGGAATATTATTAGTTCTAAAGTAATATAGTCCTAAAGTACTATCGGTCTATATAAGTATTAGTCCTATAATAATTAGTTATAGTTATTAAAGGTTAATATAAGTAGGGAAGTAAAAATATAGGGTATATATAATATAGTTATTAGGATTATAATATTATATAGTAATTTTACTATTTAAATATTATATTTTTAAAAGTTTTTTTTAAAGTAATATAGCTTTAAATATAAGTTTTATAAATAATAAAGTTAAATTTTAATATTAAGTTTATATTAAATTTATATTAAATTTATATTAAATTTATATTAAATTTATATTAAATTTATATTAAATTTATTTTTAAAGTAACTTTATATATTTAAGCCTTTATTTAAAATAAAATTAACTTTAGTTTATAATATAGTTTATACAGCTACTGGGCATACAGCTTGGCGGAAGCTTCTTTTATCTCCCTCTCATTATAGAGTTTAGTTATTACTATATTAGTTACAGTCTTATTAGGAAAGTTAGTTATTAAGAAAAACTTAGGTTTAATATATTAGGTTCTTAATCTATATAGATCTATTAGTTTAAAATTCATAATATACTTTAAGAAGTCTCGGGCTTATTACTTAAAGTTATAAAAAAAAAAAAAAAATAATATAGTTTATAATTTTAATATTTTTTATAATTTAGTAATAAAATTTAAAATAGTATATTATATAACTAAATTAATTTCTATAAAGTTAGCTTTTACCTTTAGGTTAATATATATTTTAACTTTCTATATCCTTAATAAAATTACTAAATTAACCTTTAGTTTTTAACCTTATTTATTAACCTTTAGTTAGCTTAATTAACTTTATTAACTTTATTATATAGTTTCCCTATTTATAAGGCTTTTAATATAAATACCTTTATTACTTTAGCTACTTTAGTAATATTCTTTATAATTTTATTTTTTATTAACTTTATAAAACTATTAAAGGCCTTATTAGCCTAATCTAATTATAACTTAAGGATTAAATATTAAGCTTAATACTTAAGATTTAATTTAACTTTCTTAAGGAATATAGCTTTATTAAGTATAATATTATTAGGCCCTATAAGCCTTTTCTTAAGGTTTTTTAGGTATATAAGTTCCTTTTTAAGCTTTATTATTATTTAGGTTTTTTTTTTTTACTTATAATACCTTATAAAAAGTAAAAAAAGCTTATAGCTAAAGGTAATTAACTTAATAAGGCTATAGTTATTTTAATTTTTAATTTCTTAAAGGTAGCTAGCTTTATATTTTAATTACTTTAGGTTTTTATTATTATTATTAAATAAAATAATATTTATAGTTTTTTTTTTATTAAGGAACTTATTATTAATATAATTATAAATACTATTATATAGGCTTTTTTTTCTAGAAATAGGTAGTATTATATATAATATTTATAAACTAATTAACTATATAATATAGTTATAAATAAATTAAGGATTAATTAATTAAGTAAGTATTATTAGCTTTTTTTTTATACTTTAGCTAATTCCCTACTAAAGTAGCTTAATATTTAAATAAGTTTAAAAATACTTAGTAATAAATTATAAAAAGAAAAAGTAATTACTAAATATATAGCTTAATAGAAGCTTCTTTTATCTCTTTTTTATTATAAAGTTTAATTATTACTATATTATTTTATTAGGAAAGTTAGTTATTAAAAAAAAACTTAAGTTTAATATATTAGGTTCTTAATCTATATAGATTTATTAATTTAAAATTTATAATATACTTTAAGAAGTCTTAAGCTTATTACTTAAAGTTATAAAAAAAAAAAATTTAAACTTAAAATAAAATCTTTAAAAATTTATATATATAAGGCTAAAATATTTTTATATTTTTTTTAAAAGTTCTAGCTATTTTATAAGTATTTATAATTCCTAGTTATAATTAGCGGTATTTAGTAGGGACTTAGGGGTTAGGTCGGAACTTTTGCACGCCCACTGTACCTAGGTATGTTAGGAGAATCAACTGTATCGATGTATATCCTCCCCATTATCTTCATCGTGCGATCCGAAACTCAATATGCCCCCCTTCACCATATAGTTTGTCCAGGTCATTGATCCAATGAAAAAGGTAAAATCCACATCCTCCTTGGTCTGAACACATTCAGTTCGACGAGGCTCGGCTTCTCCTCTCTCTCGTCGTAGAACACGTCAAAAGAGTATCCTTGTTTCAACAGGAGCTGGTCCATCCGATTTGCTAGATCTAAGTCTCCCATGCTATCCTGGTGAATCTTCTGAATGCCGCTACAGATGCTTAATGCCACCTTGCGACTGCTCCCCGGGTCTTGAGTCGAGAAGAGCCTAGGTTGATGCCAGCAATATTGGCTAACTGCTGTAAGGGTCCCCGTCACTGGTGCACAGTACACTCGGTATTCTCTTTCGCTCCCCATACGATCAATAAAGGGAAGAAAGAAAAGTTGGACAGTAGGCTTTCCTTGCTCGATACTTTTCATCATTTCGCTGCGTGCTCGTTGTGACTTAGTCAATCGAACAATGATATCATTCGGCGAGTGCAGCGACAATCTTCCCAGTACAGGTACAGGTTGACGGCCATCCTTGGGCGAGCATCCACCCAAACGAATGAACAACCCTTGAGGTGGGAATCGAAGAGCTGACAGCTGTGGCAGTATCTTATTCTCGATGTCTTCTTGGTATGCTCGATTTGGTACACCTGTGATGATGAAACTACCAGAGGCTGTGATGAGCAGCTTGGCTTGTATTGATGTCAGCTTGATGGCCTGTACTTTCCTTTGGTCAAGGTTGCGCGTTCCTGAAATCAACGACAGCCAATCTCTCGTATGACTACCTTAGTAGGTAAGGAGCCTTTGAAGGGCGTAAACAATGTTGGTCTCTCCAGTGAGCTGGAATTTCATCGATTGAGTGGAAGCAGGTATTGAATCTGATGGGGCGCACATTCCGGCAGTCTTTTTCAACTTCCTTATAGTCGACTTTGACGATATTCACGTTTTTTCTCCTTCTTCTCCAAATCATATGTGCAACGATATTTCTTATAGATTTAGCTTTGTCAAGTATTGGGTAGGTAGGTAGATAGGGACCTCTTTGGACCACTGTTAAACTTATGCCACTAGCGCTAGATCTTCTGGTACCTAGTAAGCCCACATTTAACAACTTCAACGTCCATAGGTAAGGGAAATTGTAGACTATCGTCTTGGAGATAAGATCTATTTGCCCAAAGAAAGAAAATATTCTCACGTCCAATCTCTGGATTATGGATCTTCCTCAGCTCAATCCAAAGGCAGCATCAATGCGATTTCCGGATTGTTGCCTCACTGTATCAACAAAATTACTTCAGATCTTATCAGATATTTTTTCCAACGCTACAAGCTCAGAAGACAAGCAAACCGTACTCTCCATCGGAAGCGGCTCTGGTTTGCTCGAAGCTTTTCTGCTCGATCAGCAAGATAGTACTCAATGCGGCTATGCTTCTTTCAACGTGGAGGGGGTTGAAGTTCAGCAGCAGAGTGGGAAAGACGCCATCAACAAATATCTTCCAGAACAAGCCATTTATACCGTTCGTGGTAGCTGGGACGTTGTCTCGAGGTTACAGGACACCGACGTTACATCTCTCATGTTTGTTTATCCACGTCAACCATCCCTGATTCTTGAATACATGAAAGTCATCACGCGAAGAGGGCTGAACGTGCATGTCATCGTTTGGTTGGGGCCAATGGCTGATTGGGAGGTGTTCGATTCTTGCTTTGATGCAGGGCATGAGAATGGGCAGTTTGCAGTCACTGAGAAAAGGCAGGGGGCGGACGCTGGGCTAAATGAGTACGAGATGATGGCCGTGTTAAAGAGGATAGGCAATAACTTGTCTCATTGAATACCTCAGATTAGGATATGAGTTACCTGAATCAGGAATGACAGTGCCGGTATAAGTCAATCATGCAACCTAATTGTTTACACTAGCTAAATAGTACCTACTAGGTATATAGGGTAACATAACGCAACTAACGTTAGATTATGGCTGGCTAAATACTACTCCCGATTATGCTTGTCTCCACCTCTCAAGTGAGAGCGTCATCTCTAAATTAAAGCACTCATCATCCTTATCAGCTGCTGCCCATTCCATATTTGAAGAATTCAAAATTCAAAGGCTTCTGATACTCAGAAAAGGACTTTTGGATTTCCAAAAAGAAAGAGCTGAACCCAGGCCACATACCCACTGCTTTGTTGGATCTTCCTAACCCTCCCCTAGCTTAGCCCTATGCTACGCCGTGTCGTTTCCATCATGACATCGTCATCCCCAAAACGTTTCATACCGTTGAAGAAGAGAAGCCATGGTCTTCCAGCTGGCACTCCCCGCCTTCGAGGCGTGGTTTTTGATATGGATGGCACACTCTGGTAGGATCTGAGCTCCCCAACCTACCCTGCACAAGAGAAGATGTCTCCAAATCATCGAATCTGATGCCAAGGCTTCAAGAGGATAACGGAGACTTGTGTTTTTATAATACGAATGATTTCTTAACGTCACCGAGCCCATTGCTAATGCTCTCGCAGTGAGCCTCAAACTTACATGTTCAAGGAAATGAGAGATATATTGGGGATCAACAAAACAAAAGATATTTTGGAACACATCGAAACACTTCCATCATCCGAACAATCAGAAGCCCTCGAATCTATCCGCAACATTGAACGAAAAGCCATGAAGACTCAAACTCCTCAGCCAGGCCTCATGACCCTTATGGCGTACCTCGACACCAACGCCATCCCCAAAGCAATCTGCACTCGCAACTTTGACGTTCCTGTCCAAAATCTGATGGAGAAGTTTATGGAGGGCTCCCGTTTTCATCCAATTGTCACACGAGATTTCCGGCCTCCCAAACCCGACCCTGCCGGCATTTTACACATTGCCAGGGATTGGGGCCTGACAGATGAGGCTGGCGAGGGGGATGCCAGTGGACTTATCATGGTGGGTGACTCTATCGACGATATGACAGCGGGCAGGAAGGCGGGCGCGGCTACCGTACTGCTCGTCAACGACGTGAATCGGCCTTTGGCGGATCATGCGCATACTGACCTGGTCATCAATACGTTGGATGAGCTTGTTGCCGTTCTCGACGATGGTTTCGTGGGCAGAGAAATCAGCCCACAGTGAGTTACCAAATAAGGGGCCATTCATAAGCTTTTGAAGGGTTGGCGTTGTATTTCAGTAACTTCTTAGCAAGCCAGGCCAGCAAAGCAACTCCTATTACAATTACTCAAACACAGTTTCATTTTATTTGGGTTTGCTACATGAGCCCAGTTTCTGCCTCTGTACATAATCATTCCCTAGAGCTAGACATTAGACAAACCCTCTAGAATCGAGATCAACGAAGCTAGTCTTCTCAACAGATGAAATAGACAATGCCCTAGGTTTAAGGCGGAATATGTAACGATTCAAGTACAGTGATCTGGCCAGAGACCACGACAAAGATTCCAAAACAGTGCGCCGAGGTATGCTAAATGACTTTCAAGGTTGGGCTACTGTTCCAATATGTTCAGAAAGGGAACTGTGGGGCGGTGAAGCTTCTGGGAACGACTCCAATACAGGCTGTTCACTGTATGCCGTAGCTGGGGTTGGGTGGCAGCCCAAAAGTAGCCTGTCTCCTATTCTCTCTTCGCAACTCATCAGGTGTTTCTTTTCGGGGTGGAGGTGGTGGCAAAGGGCCGCCAGGAGGTGCCGGCCGAACGGGAAGGCTGAAAGTTGCAGCGTTTGCACTCACTGGGCCGACGTTATCGGGATAGCCAGAAACCTTAGGGATAGAATTTGTGGTAACAACCCTAGAACCCAGTCCAGGATGTGCGGAAGCCGGTGTCCGGGAAGATGTATGTCCGTTTCGAGGTGGCGATCGGCTCTGGTTCGAGCTGTATTGGTCGCGTGGGGAGGTGATACCGGCACCACCAATGGGAATCTCGCCCGAAGTGGGAGTGTGAGAACGCTCTTCGGGTTGGGCCTGAGCCTGAGCCTGAGCTTGAGCCTGCTGAGATTGGGTAGGAGAATCACTTGATCGAAGGAGGTCCTGCGTTGAAGGAGACAGCTGGGGTGCTAAATGCGATTTTCGGTTGTCGCGTTCCATCATGCCAATAGCCCACTCTCTGAGATCGACTGGTGTGCGCTTGGCGGCCTGCACGAAGTGATCGCGGTCCTGAACAGATTAACACATGGCACAAGGTATGGGGCAAAAGGTATTTCTCACAAAGAGCTCTTGGGGAGTTGGTCGACGCTCGGGCTCCTTGTACAGACACTTCTGGATCATGTCGTCGAGGATACTAGGGAAAGCATCGCTTTTAGGAAGCTTCGGGGCTGGTTCGTGAACGATCTGCTGCAACAAGTCTAGGATACCCGCGGGGGCAAAATCACCATCCGATACTTGCTCGCTAGCTGCGAAAGGAAACTTGCCAATGGCAAGCTCCATGATGCTCAGACCAAAACTCCAGACGTCTGATTTAACCGTGTACTTTTCACCTTGGATTCTTTCAGGGGCCATGTAGGTCGAAGTTCCGACGAAAGTGTCGGCAATGGAATTAACAAGCTCGCCTGAGACACCGAAGTCACAAAGCTTGATCCCACCCCTCGAGTTTACCAAGATGTTGGAGGGCTTGATATCACGATGCATGATGTGATGCTTTGTGTAAAGATATGTCAAGCCGCCCAAAGTGGCTTCAGCAATCTTGCCCAAGACATCAACTCGAACGGGACCGAAGACCCTCGAGACTCGGTCGAGAGACCTAACACATGATTAGCCGCCGTATTGGCTCCGCCACTATAGTTTTACTCACCCAACGTCCATATACTCCATACACATGATCACATCGTTGTTGGGGGTTAGGAAAGCACCGTAGAATGTCACAATGTAGTCTGAATGGCAGCCGTGCATAATTTGAAGTTCCCGAACGATTCGCTTCCGTATCTCTCGCTTAGCTTCCACATGGATTACCTACGTGACTGTTCAGTAAAAGGTCCATTTCCGAAACAAAGAAACATACCTTGCGAGCCATGACAGTCCCAGTTGTAAGATGCTTGACTTTGCTGACAGTTCCACCATTACCGGATCCTAATTCCTTAAGGATTTCAAGATCCTCGGGTCGTAGATCCAGCTTGTATTCAATGCCGATTTCTAGCTGCTCGTCCCTGCCAGCATCTTGACTTCCACTGTATTCATGATTGCTGGTCTCGGCGGTAGGCGGAGGTCGAGGAGCAGCTGCTTTGAGGGCAAGACCTTTGACGTTCTTGCGCTTCATAGAGCGCGGAGCGAAAGGATCGGACATATTTTGAGAGGGCCGAAGAGAATAAGTAATAGCGCCTGTCGAATGAACAGACGGTACTGTTGGAACGAGGCCGGGGGTGAGGTGATGAAGCCGTCAGGTTTGATCAGGCTTAGACGAGTTAGGCGCTGCCCGATCTCTTCGTGGAAAATAATCAAGGACGGAAGAAAGGTCCCAAGTGTTGAGTTGGAATGCAACTGCGGCACAAAGCTATCGTCGTGACCGATCGGATCGAACAGGAGTCGATCGCTATCTTATCCGGACTGTCTGGAGTTGAGATGGGGCTAGAAGCCGCACGTTGTCCTCGGGCCGTTGGGAAGTCTAGATTCCGTCGCCGAGAAATGAGAGTCTGTGAGGCGATCGATGAAATGGAGCCAGGAGAACCCGAGATACTCCTTCTCAACCAGACGTAACCAGGCCGCGATTTTGTCAAGAGTGCTAAGGCTGAGCGCTGCCGAAGATGATGAGTGGGGGATTTGTCCTTGTCTCTTTCACGACTTTTGGCTGGTTAGGCGCGGACAGTGTACAGTGGAGGGCGGGGTCTAGCTGGCGACAACGTGACGAGAGTGGCTGGACTTGCGTTATGGGGGAGTTGCAGGCGTAAACAACACACAAAAGGACGATGACACTGAGCGACAAACCAGGAGGGAAAAGGGGGGTCGAGGGATATTTGCGATAGAACTGAGACCTCTTATAACCCTGAAGAGTCTGCCCGCCCAGCGGATTCTGAAATTATGTATCCGTTCGTACCTGAAATCCGGTGGGCCACTTATTCGCCATAAGGGGAGCCCTGGGAGGCAATGGAGTATAGTAGATGCTTTGGTAACTCATCCATGACCGCCTGAGTATAATATTATACCTACAGAGTACCTCTGGTCTATCTATACATTGTACCGTAACCTCCCACGAGGTCCAAGCCCGGGGATAATGCCATGGCTAGGTAACTAGCCATATGCTATACATTTGAGACGATTCATGCTTCGGGATCTGTACATCAATCGATTCAGGGCTGTGATAAGATAATGAAGTATGGTAGGGGTGATGATTCACTCGTCCAAACATCCATATTGCTTGATGCAACATGTCAAAACCAATACAACTCGGTGCTACCCTACATGTTAGCCTGTCAATCAACTTCCCACCAATTGTCGCGATCAGTGGTTGCTTCGTATGAAATGCGCAAGGTACTGCAAAGACTTGATTGGGATAGGGGCACAACCGTATGGGTCTAAAGGTACAAACAGCATGACAACGGACGATGGATCAGACACTGGGCGATTCAGACGACTGCAAGGTAACACTTGGACCACCACCCGAGTTGACAATTGTACTTGCTGATTAAGAGCGTGGCTTTTCCTTGATCAATGGTACGAATAATACGAGCAGTGTGCTGCTTCAAAAGGGCACCTAGCTTCTATATTTGCAGCACCATTCATGACTAGTATTTGAAGAAAAATGGTATAGATATAGTACCTAGGAATGTCAATATGGGTTGTTTTGCCAAAAAGTGAAGCTCACCAATCGTGATTATGTAACTTGCATAAGATCGGAATCGGAATATTTCGCTCCGCTCTGTATCCTTGTCAGGCGCGACAAGGCTGCACGTGTAGCTCGCTCTACAGCGCAAAGGCAAAAATTCCCAAAGATCTAAGCTTCCAAAGAAAGGCGTGCACTTCTGATCTCTCTACTTCATTGTCTTCCACTGCAATCGCGGCATCTAAGAGCCGATACTTCTATTCTCTATCTCTGGTTGCCACACCGGAATCATATACAACAAAAGCAGATAAATAAAGCTTTGTTGCCTGTGCGGCAGCATCGCAAGTCGCCAAGATGAGCAACAGCATGCGCGACTTGATCTCAGGCGAGGCCGATCTCGATGATGAAGAAGAGGATGAGTCTTTTGATGAGCGTGATGGACAGCGCAGACACAAAAACGCTGTAGAAGACTCAAGTGAGGAGGAGGAAGACGATGACGATGAGGAGGAAGCTCGCAAGGTTAGCTTGGCAAACATTGGCAATTGAATAACCCCTGATTTTTCCCCTTCTAGGTTCGCGAAGGTTTCATCGTTGACGAAGATGAAGACGAGGACGAAGGCGGCGATTCAGATGGCGACGTGCGACCCTTACACAAACGAAAACGAGAGCACCGCGACCGCGAAGAAGAGGCCCAATTAGATGAGGACGATTTGGATTTGATCGGTGAACAGTTTGGCGAGCGACCTAAGCCCCAAACACAGGTAAGTCGCCCCCGACGTCAGTCAATTCGCCTAGCCCGTCAGTAGCTCTAACTTCCTCGGATTCAGTCCAAGTTCAAGCGTCTGAAGCGCGGCACTCGTGACGAAGACCGGGGCAACCAGCGCCGTGGTCTTGATGACATCTTTTCCGATGAGGAAGATGACGCGGGCGAACAGCGGGCATACAACAACAGATCATCGTACCGCCAGGCTGACGAGTTCGACGATTTTATTGAAGAGGACTTCCCCGATGACCCTGAAGAATTGGAACAACAGCGAGAAGACGCCGAGGTTGCCCGCCCCAGAGATCGCGTCATTGGAAATATCGCCGACACCACCAATTTGGACAAGGATGCCTTGGATGACATGGAGGCCATCTTTGGCAATGGTGAAGACTACGATTGGGCACTGCAGATGGAAGAGGAGGAGGAGGACCGTGAAAGAGAAGAACAGGCGATAGAGTTGAAGGACGTGTTCGAGCCTTCACAGTTGAAAGAGAAGCTCTTGACTGACGAAGACAATGAGATTCGTTTTACGGACGAGCCCGAGCGATTTCAAATCGACCGAAAGACCTTCAAGAGCTTACAACTTACGGCAGAGCAGTTCAAAGAGGAGGCACGTTGGATCACCAACCAACTATGGCCGAAAAAGGGTCTGGCCTCCGACCTGCAGAGTCCGTTTGGTAAGGCAGTTGGCAAGGTCCTCGAATTCTTCATTGTCGACGAGGTTGAAGTGCCTTATGTGTTCCAGCACCGCAAAGACTATTTGCTCCATACTAGAAAGACCCGAAATCCGAATCGCGATGACCCCGATGCGCCCGAATATGTTATCAGCGCGGACAAGTTGCTGAATCAAGACGATTTGTGGAAAATCTTAGAACTGGACATCAAGTTCCGATCTTTCGTTGATAAGAGGAACGCCCTTGAGAAGACGGTCGACAACCTAAAAGGAATGGACATTCTCGACACCATGGTGGACGAAATGATTCCCGAGGCGACAACTATGGAGGAACTTCAAGACCTGCAAGATTACCTGCATTTCCAATATGGCCCACAATTGAAAGACCTTGCTGCCATGGCCGGTAATCTCTCCTTGACAAAGCGGCCTGGTTCAAAATTCAACTTACTCGAGAGGGTCCGCCAAGGCAAGGCGTATGGCTTCGTTCGTGCCTACGGCATCTCAGCTGACCAACTTGCAAAGAATGCCCTGCGACATGGAAAGAAGGTCACTCCGGATGATGATGCACAGTATCCTATGGATTTGGCGGATAGCCTGATTGATGATGTTTTCAGCACAGGCGACCAGGTTATCAGCGCAGCCCGGCAGATGTATTCAGAGGAGTTGTTCGCTAGCCCAAGAATGCGCAAACATTTCCGAAACTCATACTACCAGGCCGCTGAGATCAGCTGTCGGCGAACTGAGAAGGGATTGCGTAGAATCGATGACTCTCACCCATATTATGAGATCAAGTACTTGCAGAACCAAGCTATAGCTGACCTGGTACATCAGCCAGAGCTTTTCTTGAAGATGATGAAGGCTGAAGAGGAAGGACTTGTCACTATCAAGCTCGATATGCCTGCTCGGTACGATTTCCGACAACACCTTTACCAAGAGTTCGAGTCCGAGAACTTCAGTGATCGAGCTGAGCAGTGGCGAGAGGAGCGCAAGAAGGTGCTAGATCTTGCTTATCCTAAGCTGGAGAAGATCATCGCAAAGAACGTTAAAGAGGTCATCCGTACTTTCTGTCAAGATGAAGTACTCAAGATGTGCCGGGAGGAATACGCGAAGAGGCTCGACCAAGCGCCATACAAGCCCAAGGGTATGATCCTGGGTACTACACCGCGTGTCTTAGTTCTCTCCAATGGTATGTCTGATCCTGCCCGTGACCCCATTTGCTGGGCATGGGTAGAGGAAGATGGACGAGTGATCGAGCAAGGAAAACTGGGAAATCTTGCTCGAGATGAGCACCAGCGCGAAGAGTTTGAAGAACTCGTGAAGCGCCGTCGACCCGATGTTATTGGTGTTAGTGGCTGGTCTGCTGAAACAACCAAGTTGGTGCGCGATCTGGAGAACTTGGTAAACGAAAAGGGTCTCATGGGGCCTGAGTTCGAGGACCCTGACACCAATGACTATAGAACGGAGCCACTGGAGGTTGTGGTGGTGAATGATGAGGTTGCTCGCTTGTACAAGGACAGCCCCCGCGCCCTTGCCGAGCATCCAAGTCTCAATCCCATCACGAGGTACTGCGTCGCCCTGGCGCGTTACATGCAGAACCCCATGAAGGAATATGCAGCGCTTGGCAAAGATGTTGCTTCTCTTTCTTACCACCCTTGCCAGAACCTCCTTCCAGCAGACAAGTTGGCCAAGTACTTGGATTCGGCTATGGTAGACATGGTAAATCTCTGTGGTGTAGACATCAACGAGGCCATGAACGATACTTACACTGCCAACCTTCTGCCTTATGTTTCTGGACTGGGACCCCGAAAAGCCACAAGTGTTATCAAAGCTATCAATGCCAATGGTGGTGCTGTGGGCACAAGAGACGAGCTCGTGGGTGATCCTGATAGTGGAAAGCTGCCCGTTGTTGGCCCCAGGGTTTGGAACAACTGCGCGAGCTTTCTTTTCATTGAGTATGAGGCTACAAACCCATCGTCTGATCCACTAGACAACACGCGTGTTCATCCTGAGGACTATGAACTGGGCCGAAAGATGGCTGCCGATGCTCTTGAGCTCGATGAGGAGGATGTCAAGGCTGAAACGGACGAGAACGGACCTGGAGCCATTGTCCGCAAGCTTTTCAAGCAGGACGAGCAGGACAAGGTCAACGAACTGGTACTTGAGGAGTATGCAGAGCAGTTGGAGAGGAACTACAGCCAGCGCAAGCGAGCCACTTTGGAAACGATCCGTGCCGAACTCCAAGCCCCCTACGAAGAACTTCGAAGGAACTTTGCTCTCTTGTCACCATCAGAGATATTCACCATGTTCACTGGCGAAACCAAGCACACCCTTTGCGAGGGTATGATTGTTCCCGTCAACGTGCGGATTGTCAAGGATGACTTTGCCATCGTCAAACTTGACTGCGGGATTGAGGGCCGTGTCGAGGGCCATGAAGTCAGCCACCGATCATCAATCAAAGAAGTGCTGAGCTCTGGACAAACAGCCCAAGCCAAGATCCTAGACATCAACTATAAAGACTTTATGGCGAAGCTTTCCATGCGGGACGATGCTCTGCGTGTTCCCTATAAGCGACCTGTCAACTTTGGCCGGGATGGATGGGACTATGTCCTGGAAGCCGCTGACAAGGAAGAACTGCGAGAAAAGGACAAGACAACCGGACGGACACAGCGTGTTGTCAAACATCCCAATTTCAAGCCCTTCAATGGTCTGCAGGCCGAAGAATATCTGGGATCTCAGCCCAACGGCGAGGTTATAATTCGACCTTCGTCCAAGGGTAACGACCATCTGGCAGTTACTTGGAAGGTCGCGGATGGTGTGTTTCAGCACATTGATGTTCTCGAGATGCAAAAAGAAACGGAGTTCGCAGTGGGCAAGCTGTTGCGCGTAGGCGGCAAGTACACATACACTGACCTGGACGAACTGATCGTCGAGCACGTCAAGGCTATGGCACGCAAGGTAGAGGAGTTGATGCGGCATGATAAGTACCAAAGCCGATCTCGGGGAGAGACGGGTAAGTCCTTATATCATACTGAATTGTCCATAACGTATGATACTAACTATAGTCGCAGAAAAATGGCTAACGACTTACATCGATGCCAACCCCAACCGATCGACGTACGCTTTCTGCATCGATACCAAACACCCTGGATACTTCTGGCTGTGCTTCAAGGCTAGCAGGGCTGCCAAGGTAATTGCGTTGCCAGTGCGCGCAATCCCGCAAGGCTTTGAGCTCAAGGGTTATCAATATCCTGACATGCGAGCGCTTTGCAACGGATTCAAGCTACGCTATCAGAACGAATTCTCCAAAATGGGCCATCGCTAGAAAGTTGGAAATTTATCATAATTAACGGCAGTGGTGGGTGGGCGGGTTTAGAGGAAGACTAGCATATCTTTTATTACGCAGAATGTGTATTTTCTTTGGCACGGAGATGAAGCTGCAAATCTATTATTCAGGCGCAGGTTGATAAGCTTTTTTCATTCTCAAAAGATCAAGGGGGTGTATTAGAAGTCGCATTACAACGGCGAGGAGAAAGAGAAAGAAAAAAGGAACAGTAGTTAAGTTAAATCAACTAATTCGACGTGGGTGGATGGATGATCGACCGTTCTTCATTCTTGACTGCATGAGTTGAAACGAGACATTTGCCATGACCTACTAATACAAATAAGTATTGGCATGAAGGCCCTTGAAAGTCTCAGGCAACATTTTGATTACGGCATTGCAGAGGAAACATCTCGCGTTGCGAACTTTCGCCGTAAACGATCAACATGAGCATAATATGCTTTTATCATACTATATTAGGCGATTTGGCGTTGTGAGCTAGACTTTGACTCGGACGACTGCCATATAATTCCCAATAGACATAGTTGTACGTGATCTACTCATACCGGTTGACTTTCGACGACCCTAAAATGTCTACAGAATTCGTGCTTCGTGGCATGGTGTTGCGTGATCACCGGGAATAAAAGACACTTGTGCTTTGCAGAGGAGAGCAGGCAGTGTGGGCCATTCGCGAGCGCGACCTTACAATGGAGTTCGGGCGATGATCATGAGACCTCCGATTGACTCCTCATTGGTATTTCGAGAACGGAGCGGGTTTGAGTTTCTGTTGGAAAGACGAAAAGCGAAGTGACCAGTGGCAAACGCGAGTCTACCTACCTGCCAATTCAAGGTCAGATCCTCTCGAAACTCCTGAGATCAAGATCAAGACAACTAAGATTGAAGCTCGTATGTGAACTGATGCTTATAATTGGCGAGATCGCAGTGACCTACAAGATGGGTCGATGAGAAGAGTCATGTGCACCATCTGTGGGCGCCGAGTCAGTTTTGCCGAGCCCCACGGACGATTGAGTCGGGCAGCGGTATCGGACCTGCTTTGAAGCCAGAACTGGGTTGCAGATGGCGGAGTAGAACTTGGCAATCACCTCTTTTTCCAGATTCTGGAGTTTTAATCCACCTTGTAGTTTAGTCTGGAGGCGTGGAGCCTCTATGTCTTTGAGTGCCTGTATAGTTGAGGCCGCCAGATATAGAATTTCAAGCTTTTGGGGATCATCTATGAACGAGCCTAGAAATCTAAATGAATTGGTGTCTAGTTAAATACTATATAAATCAGGATATTTGGTGCAACTACTTGATGGTTTTGCTGCAAAGTCTAATGACTTCCGTTATTATAGTTGCACCAATCGCCGTAGTCAAGTTTTCTGTATCAAAGTCATATCACTACCTACTAGGTAGGTATCCATGACATCCAACATACCTACTAACCTACCTACCTAGTACCTACCAGGTAGTGACCTAATACGTTAGTACTGAGGTTATGCCGTAATGCCGGTACCTGGACCTTACCTAGGTACCTAGTTACCCCAGATCCCCGTGAGCTTAAAGCGGGGTATTCGGGTCGTTTGTCCGCCCAAAACAGCTCCTACCTGCCAAGCCACAGACTAAGACCCTGGGGTACAAGCATGTCGACGTCAGTGCTTGTTTTGCTACATGAGATGCCCAGTAGGTATGTTCAGCATGAGACCAATCAGTCACATTGCGATTAATTGTTGTGAAAATCCCATGATATTATTATAAAAACTGCCAGCTTTGATTATGGGACCCTGAAATGTTTAACGCGAATCAGTCCGCTCCCAAGAATGCTAAAAGACCATACCTTCTATCACACGAAGTAAACTTGGTGGGAATCTACTGAGGTATGGACAGGATTAAACACCGGGTACTTGATTGTACTGTAACTTAGTATACCCCCTATCCCCTCAGAGCCCAGAGGCTGGGTCAGTTTGCATGACATAGGATGGAATCTGGAAGCCAATTGAGCCCATTGATCGTGGTAGACTGCATGAGGTTCCCCTTACACAATCGGCACCATGAATTGTGGTCACTCATGAATTCGAATTGCCTCCTGATCTAACCTACGAGGCTCAGCAAACTCCTCACTGAAATGCCACAAATATGCTTCCCCGCAATTGTAACGTGCTTGCTCTGAAGCATGTAGTGTACCAGATTGTTGACTACCTAAATAGTACCTACTAAAGTTGAATTGGACCACAGGGTTCGGCCACCGGCTGGTTGCGACAGGTCACGCGATAGACGGACGGGATGGGACATGCGAGACCCGCTTTTACTGGGGTAGGTACCACCTGCTAACCAGCTCCACCCTGGACGCTGTTGCACTTGCCTTGGGAAGCTATCATGGTGGAACATTTCCATATGAGCTGACTCCTTCCGCCTTTCCCTCCCGTAACTCGCAATTGTCCAATGGAGAAGCTCCCGTCTGTTGGGGGGGCTTCGTCAGCGTCCTTAGTAGAGGTAGCTATTCTTAAAGGAAAGGGCTGGATTGTGACTACCTAGGCAGTAGGTGGAAGAAACATCCGTCTGCGATGACCTGATTGGGCACAGTGTGATGCCATCACCCATCGTCCCTCGCGTGACTCTCAGTATATAAAGGCAAGCTCTCTTCTTCTTAGGTCTGAAAAATCTCTTGCATATAAATCGGCCTGTTCCTCATATCTCTTCTGCATCATCAAATTCTCTGCGTCTTCACTTCTCGTCATTCCAGACCATTCGCGAACTTCCCTCTTACACCTATCTACCAGATCGACTTGCCAACCAGTTAAATACTGTCCACTATCCACCCCCCTCCTGACAATCATTCGACGAATTGACGCTATAGAATTGTCTTTTTATCAATACAAGTCCCGCGTCAAGAGTGTCTCGTTGACAATCTCTCACTGCAAGGGCAAACGACCTGTTTGACCAAACTTGAAGCAGCAACACTTCGTCTCACGCTTCCCATACATATCCTCAATTACCACGCTCTCAGATCGCCTTGCGATAACACTGCACCCTTTCCATCCAGCAAAAAGTAGGTTTCCCTCGCAATTTAGTCGTCACATCCACCCTGTCCACTTGTTCTCACCGTCCTCCGTATACCTGCCTTTATACACGGAGTACTTGAACACCCCGCACTTCCCTAAACTCACTTCAGCCTGAGGGATACTTTGCTCTTGTTAACTGGCGATTGATTTTTGGTGACGTTTGGCGTGGCATCCAATCCTATAAAAGGTCATCAAGCTCCTCCTTGAATCTTTGCATCTCCTGGCCCCTCTTTCCATCATCAATATCCTATCTACTGTACAGTTTCATCATCACAACAACAATATTTATTTGACCTTTCTTCTGTATCCCACGCCGCTCTCACATATCCTCACGAGTGAGCTTGATGCCGCTCACCCAACACCCAGTACTATACTGACAACGCTTCTCACAGTGACTCGATCTCACAAGGCCAATGACCGTGACCACAAGGGCATTGCCGAGGGGACTATGCTCCCCACGGAAACTGTCCCTCGCTTCTTTGGTAAGAACGGCTTTGCCGATGTCGACCCCAAGAAGGTGAAGAAAGACGGCTCTGGTCGAGGCAACTGGTATGTTATCCCAATTCACCCTGCCCACTTGCCCCACAGTGCACTTACACTACTTGCAGGGGAACTGTCAACGATGATATCGCTGGCGAGCAGTTCACCTTCACCAATACCCGCCGCCGCTCCAACAGTAGCAGCTTTTCTCATGTTACCGATTTCAAGACAAAGTTTGAGGTCAACGAGCCCGAGCCCGTCTTCGAGGAGTCGCTCCACGGCCCTGAGGAGGAAGACCACGAAGACCTCACCAAGACCGACTCTTCCGAGAGCGGTCGATCTTCGTCTTGATCGATTTATTCTATTCTCATTAAGGGATTGGTAGTTGCTGCTTGTTATTTTGTTATAGTGGCAGCAGCACATTAGGTGGATGGCATGTACTGAAATTGTGAGGGGCGGTTGATCTTCCATTTACAACTACGAAACGAGATGCGATAAAATGAATGAAAACTGGGAAACAACGTCATTATGGCGGAAACTACGCATCAAACAGTTTTGGGGATATGGCAGCTTTTGTGGATGGGGGCAAAAGGCCCTTATAACTTACTGATCTCTACGCGGATCATGGCTTTCACGACCGGCTGTGAATTTGTCTTCCAAGCGGAACGATATATCACTTGTATCACTATCTTAATTAGCTTTAACATCAAAGCGGGCAATACAGCTGGGCACAGCTGACAAATATCAAACAAATATGCGTCATTAATGAGTTACGTGAAAACGAACATGATTCCATTTACTCCTCTACATGAATCTCACGTTTTCTCACTCAAATGGATATCGTTTCCCTTATCACTATCAACGACAGGTAGAATGCCATGTAACCCGGTGGAGCACAGCTCCATCTTCATGCAGAAAACCCGCTACAGTGCCGCTAAGACTGCAGGGGGATTCACTGTCGAGCAGCGAATCCCCAAGAGTATCGAGAAAAGTCAGGTTCGCCAATAACATGTTCCAGTTTCAACAATCAATTTTATTTAGAAATATAAAACCATACCGGCTTGTCCGATACACTCTAGTCATGATTAGAAGCATCATAAACGTTTAATGTGTACCGATTTCTCTTAACCGCCTCAATTGAAGCTTCAATGGACACCTGTGCTTCCAGTCAAGCCACCAAGGCTGAGGAGGCTGAAAAACGGTCCGTGCGTTACGCTTCGGCTACAGGTGTTGTCGAAATTTCGTGGTTGCGAGGCTAGCACATTCACATTGAATCTGTTTGCACAATTTCGCGACATCTTGAGCGATACTCTTGGATTCATAAACTCACTACCCCCACTCCGACTCATCAGTAGAGCTTTGATACCGGTTTGAGTGAATTAATCAACCGAAATTGCATCTGATCAAGCTTCACGCATCGCAATCGCAGAACAGATCATTACCATGCCCATCGTTCCGGCTTATCACGAATCCCTTCCATGTAAGCTTAAATAATTTGCTTTATAACTATCTGGGTCCTATCTTGCTAACATCTACAGATGTTGACCAGGAACCAACCCCAGAAGCTCTTGCCGACGCCCGCGCCCTGATCACCGCTGAAGCATCCTCTCGAGCGCCCCAACCCTCCTCCAACATAGAGCCTTCTTTCTCTCTCGCGATAACAGCTGAAATCGAGCGCGTTTCTAAATCCACACCACTTGCGCCTCTGGACTTGAGCCGGTACGAGGCTCCATCCCCGAGCGCTCCTCCTGCGACTGCCCTGCCTGCTGCTGCTGTAGCCCATAGTTATCTCTCCTCACGCCTCATAAACCTCGAGCTTCTCGAGAACTGGGGGAAGAATGCGTGGCTGTTGGGAAACCACGGACTCGAAGCAGAGCTCCACTCTCTTGAGCGTGAGTTGGCAGCTACCAAGCGCGAAGTCGACATAGTGAATCTGGAGAGGCAAAAGAGGCAGGCCGCGGTGGGTGCTGAGATCAAGACACTAGACGACACTTGGCGCGCTGGTGTTGGCCGAGTGCTGGAAACCGAAGTTGCTGTCGAGGAGTTGAGGAGAAAGATTCGAGAGGAGCTGGCAAGACGGGCCAAATAGAGCCAGGAGGAACAACGCACCGGGATGCAACACGAAGATTGTGGTTAACAACTAATAGGTGTACGTATGGGGAATTCTTTACATTTGGCGTCTTAATATCAACATGTTTCACGTTTGGTTTCATGGGGTAATTGCAATTTATACTACATCTTTCTCGAGCTGCGTAATCTGTTCTCATCGCCTAGTGGATATTCGCATCGAATGTCACAAGTACCTTCATATCATTGAGTAAAGAGCTGTATCGTAATAATAATGATATCAACAAGGTATCTGATCACTAGCCATGCTTATTTCAGGAAAGCGAAGGTGGGAGAGAGCCTCTCAAAACGCCAATTACAAGTGAATTCCTCTACCAATCATTTCTGAATCCAACGTGCCCCAACTGCGTACCATATACACATCCAAGCGACACGAGGCAACCTGAACACCACTCAATGTCATTGAAAAACTTTACTACTTCTCCATATGATGGAAGCAGTCATACATTGGAGCTCTGTCCTTCAATCTAGCTGGTATGAAGTGGATCCATCTCTTCAACGCCAGTTGCAACACCTTGATACTTGGTCCTTCGTAGAATACCTTCTACAGGTCCCAGTAGTCGCTGGAAAGCGTTCTTTCCCAAGCTTCCAACCTTGACCGTTGACGCAGCAACAATACTAGCTGCTCGCGGGGCGTCGTTGAGTAAGGCAAGTTCACCAAAGTAGTCACCTTTCTTGTAATGGCGGACCTTGTTGTCAGGCTGGCCAATGTATGCATCCGCTTCGCCGCTTTCCAGCAGATAAAACGCATGACCAGGATCTCCCTCGTTGATGATGATCTCTCCTGGAGCAAATTTCTTTGTTTCCAACGCATCTGCAATCTTGGAGCGCTCATACGGATTGAGGGTTGAAAGGAGAGGCACTTCTTCGAGAAAGCTCTCATACATACGTCTTCGAGCAAAGGTCGACTCCATCAAGATGCGGCGGAAAGTAACACGATCGAGTGCCCACACAGTGCAGCCAGGCTCGGCAGAAATGACAGTCGCAGCTCGAGGTGCATTGTACATCAACGCCAGTTCACCGAATGAGCCACCAGCCTGGATGTTGCCAACTTGGTTGCCCATACCATCAGGACCGGGCTGTAGCGAGCCGCTAGGGTTGACATAGACGTCAAAAGATCCCTTCTCAACGACGTAGAAGTAGTCGCCAGCGTCTCCCTGACTAATTACCTATTATGTTTTGTCAGTGCCTATCCTGAATCCGCACTGAACGAACTTACCTTGATGCCCTTTGCTGGTATCGGCTTTTCGACGAGGGCACCCAAAATCTGGGCGCTCTGTTCATCCTCCAGGTGGCTGAAAAGGAAATTGCCTTCGATGGCGTGCTTGAGACGCTCAATCTGGTCCGGGGTCTTCTCATGGAAAGGGGGCGACCAATTATCGTAGGAATCGGCACTGGGTTTCAGAGATTCGGCAGATACTGAAGTTCGGCGACCGAAGTTATACTGGGCCGGATAGCTATCAGGGTTTGGGACGTTTCGCGACGCAGAAGGTGCTTCAGCAGAAGAGTCGCCACCAAACCCCCCGCCAAAGGGGCCCGAAAACATAGAGGCAGAGTTTGGTGATGCTCCGAAACGAGCGTTCGTAGGCGATGTGATCGTGTCGTTTTCATCCTCTTCCTCGACGACACGATGGATGGCATTGCTCGTTTTCTTGCCCCTGTCTGTTCCAAAGGGGTTGCTATTCTCCCCAAAAGGGCTGGAGAAAGGACCGGACATCGTGTAAGGTGAGATGTAAGTGTCGTGGCTTGAGATATCCGATATTATGTCGTCGAACAGGCACAGAATCAATACCTGTCGTCGTGTGAGGGGTATCGCGGGGCGAGTGGAGAGCACTTATTCGTTGGCAATAGTCTGCATTTGGTTCTGATAAGCTTTCATGTGGCAAAGACGTAGTGGCTGACGTGAAGTCGTTGCTGTGATTATGTCGAGAATCTGGGACGGGGAGAGAAACGGATGTAAAATAAGTGTAGCAACCAGTGGCAATGTGATGCCGTCACATAAATGAGAGACTTACAGCTACTGCAGCGGTCTTCTGGATGATTGCAAAGCAGATATTCTTGAAAGTATGTCAGTCTGAGCTGCAGGTGAGGCCAGGAACAAAGATCAATGAACAATGAAACGACAAGGGATGTTGCGTGCAGGAAAAGTTCCGGGGCGTGCACTAAAGATGAAGCTGGACGTGGGCTGCAATCCACGCTTGAAAGTGACGTGTTGTGGCGGGGCCTAGATCAAGACCCTGGTACATAGCCCATGCACAGGCCAAAAGAACAAAAGCTGCTTAGACAGGATAAAGGGGGAAACGCAAAACTTCCAGGCAATCGAGTCTCACAGGGAGAATCAAGGACGGCCAATTTATATTTAGCGCACAAAGATATAACATGGTATAGAGTGTACTGCCGCAACAGGGGCTCATATGGCTGGAGAGCTGAGCAGTTCAGATGATGGAGCTTCCGTTGCAGACAAAAGAATGCAGAATAGGAAGAAAACAGGTCAACTCACACAATCCTGGTAGACTGAACCCTACCGACTGAGATGTGATCAGGGAGGGTGACGATATCCTGTGCAGCTCCTCAGATCAAGGGTCTGAAGTGTGAGGAGGGGCCTGACACAGGGTTGGGTCAAAGAACCAAAGAGTGTAGTAGACAACGAGAACGATAGATGACAGCTGATGCCGAACAGTTCCAAAAGCTCGGTTTGCCGTAAGCTGAAAGAAATGAAGGGGACAAATAGAGAGGAGTAACCAGGCAAGTGGGGTTCTGGTGTTCTGATCCCCGCCTCCTAGTCAAAGACAAGGAAGACAATGAAGAACAGCTGAAGATGGATAGGTAAGTTGAGGATGTAATATATGCGGATGTTAAGCCTGTATGTATAGAGGGCTAAAGTACAAGAGGCGAGCGGAGTAAATGCAGGTAAAGGGGAAGATGGGAGGAAGGAAAGATGATGTTTCTTGCCTGGCGGCATTGGTACCTTGGGTAGGGCGAGAGAGGAAAGCAGCTCTTGCTTTCTTGACTGAAGACTGACCAACGGAATGGAGAGAAGTGGGGGGAAGGGAGCTGTGAGGTGGTTGCCGTCAAGGAAGCTTTCTAGAAAGATGTGCACGGGCCTCTGAAAGGCACGAGCTGCTCGGGCGCTTGTTCTACAGACACTTCCGCTGCTCTTCGGTGCAGCTCCCGGACTGGGAATCGAAGCTTTCTGAAGGTACTGTGTAGATTGTACTGCATTGTGTATTGTTCCAAAGCTATCTATGATGTAGCACAACATCTGTCTTTTGGGGCAGATCAGAATTTCTCTTTTTGACCTATTCTTTGCCTATAGCCTGACGTGCTGCAATTCATCTGAGCATGTACAAGATGAGTTAGTGACCAGTTGATCTATCAGTTCCAAACTGGTTTTGGTAGTGTTAGTCAGGACTCTCAAGCTGCTAGCGGACGCCTCTAATTCCCGAAAGCAGAATCACCCAAAGCAACACAGATGCGTAAAGGAGCTTAGGACTCCACTCTGTTCATCTTTCTACTCTCTGGTATGTATGCCGAATTACTGTAATATCGCGAAGACATTGGTTCTTCTCTGCCGCTTTCCGACTTCCAGTTAAGACAGCATTTTCAGCATCCACGACAAAGGCTTAGCGTTACTATTTTGCTTTGCCTAACCTTACGCAAACGACAGAGCGCAATGCCTGTCTTTTGATTATAGCATCTACTCTGAGAGGCGATCACTGACTGAGGAGCTTGAGCAGCAAGTGGCTACAGTACAGAAGGCTTGTAGATGGTTTAATAGCTGACACCCCAAGCCCATTTCCTCCTAAACCGCCTTCTTCCATAGCTTTCATTCCGACACCTTAACTAGGTCGCACGGCCCAACATAAAATTTGTTTCATGACACCCCATAATCAATCTGCCCACACGTGTCTGCGTTTATGCTCTTTGGAGGATTCTGAGAGGCAGGTTCAGGAAGCAGTCACTTAACTCCTCGACCTACAATCATGACAACAAGCATTATTCAGATTCAGGTCTTTTGAGCAACTATACATAGTCGACATGTCCACCTAAACCCCCCTCCCCAATCACTGGTACTGAGCAACTTCTGCCCTCAGAGCTACACGGGTATCGTTCTTGCAATGTCAAAGTACAACAAATCATCACCCTCCCAGTTCCATTCCCTCTAGTACACGGCAAGGTTCTCGTTCCTCATCCCAAGCACGCCAACAGGGGAATAATGCTTATCCGTAAACAGCAATAGAAATACATATAAAAGGCATCGGGGGCCCATGACAATGCCACGACCAAAAAACGAAACAGAGTAGAAATAAAAACAATCCAATCCCTTGCGCCAAAGATAAAGCCGTCCGACTGATATGCATTCGTCCGGATCCTCAGATTCGAGTCGCGCGTCATCAATGCGAACTGCTGTCTTGTATCGTGGCCATGTTTGTCCAACGCCGGCTCCTTGCACGCCTTGCTTATCCCAATCGTACTTGCCTGGTATTCTGTCCATCATCTCCACTCCTCGCGATACCATAACGGTATTTTCGCATATGAGTAACTTCTTCTGACTTGGGTAAGCAGCAGACCACTTCCTTTGACTCAGGCTTGGTGCATTCCAAGCCTGTTCTGCGACGGCCGAGGTGGCCCTTCCTAGCTTTAATACTGTAAAAATTATAATCTTGAAATTGGTCAAGATATATGTTAGGATGCAGCGAGGCATGAATCCAAGACGTTGTCCAGCATATCGGTATCCTGGCTGTCTGCGCCTTCCCACCAGGCTTCTGTGTCGATATCCATAGAGTCAGGGTGTCCATTTTCAAGTTCGTAGACACGTCCTCCATTTATGCCCAAGCCATGTTTCTCGTGGGCATAATCCTGGGGTGCTTGGCCATAGACCCAGGTGTAGTCATCCCAGTTCTCCAGCTCGCCTTCCCGATAGCTACAAACAACTTGGGTCATTAATACGGGGAATTGTGCCATCCCTGAGTCGGCCATTTCTAACGACAGACGAAGATCAGACATGCCAAGAGGGCCTCTCTCGCTGGCCGCCCGCGACTCGATCGGTAGAAGTCCGCCCTTATCTCGTGTGATCTCACCTCGCATCGCAGCTTCTTCTTCGTATTCTAACTGACGTTTGTACTTGTGTGTCTGAATCCAAGTGGTTCCAACACCAAACCCTGCGCTGCCAGTATCACCAGGTCCATTGCTCCTCGTACGGCTGAACACTTGAGTAAGGACTTCTTTAATGAAAGTTTCCACAGCCACCGACATGAACTGTGGAGCATCGGCAGTGTGGCCATTAATAAGACCTGCCTCGTAACAAAAGGGAAGCATTCGGCCAGAGATCATGTTGATGTCGGGGAATTCGCCAGATTCGATCGCCAGTGGTTGTGCATATCGTTTTCGGATCTCTAGGTCGAAATCTGGCTCTCGTGTTAGGGCCTCCACGTAATACATATACTTCACTATAATACATACTCATGTTGTTGATGCCTCCTACTGTAGGGGTGGCATCTGAAACTGTGACTGCGGAAGGCTTGCGGTGACTGTCTGCAAACACATTCGATATGCTCTCGTGCGGATCCCACTTACTACCTGTCAGCGACCGAAACAGGGACAATTTGGGAATACCAACATCGTTTTGTACCAGGTCCTTAATGCGCCTTCGATCCCTTGTTGGCAATTGCATAACATCTCCCTTCAGCCTCCGTTCTGCTGCATCGCCTGATACTGGTTTGGTTCCTGTCGTCGCCGCAGGTTTATCGTTGGCGCTGACCCAAGGCGCCAGCCCTTGGTCGGGCATTTCTCGAGTGACATTTCCATAGATCGCAGCGATGAGGTTATTATGCAAGTGCTCTTTGTCGCCTGGGCCAGCAAGAATGGGGTCTACTCTCTCCGAGTATTCAGCTTGATTGAGGCGTCCTAATGACACATGAGCATGCGCGAGGGTTTTTAGTATATGTGGTGATGTATACCTGTTAGGAACTCGCTAGTTGATTCTTTATATATTGCCCATTTCTCATTGCCAATAGCGGCTTTGAGTGCAGTATATAGTGGTTCCAAATCGATTCGGGCGGGAATAATTTGGCTGGACTTTGCGATCTTTGGCGCGCCGGGTACAGAGCCTGCAAGAGTCTTGTTGGATAGAATAGGAGTCGAGAGGCTGACGGATGGACGGCTCAAAGCCGCGGGGTCGATGTCTGGCATCTTGATAGGAGTCGAAATGGCGACAGCGTCGCGTGCGGCAGAGTAGCGCGGCGCGACGTGAGGAGAAGACGCATGAGTTGTATAAAACGAATGGGTGCTTTAACGCGATCACAGTATATGTATTAAATTGATGAGAAAGGCATATTGCGGCGTTTAAATTGATGGTTGACTTATGCCGCTGTGGACGTAAGGTTCAAGGTGAATGAAGGGATTCGAGTGTAGTTGGGCTTTGCCGCGAAGCATGCCTGGTCATGGAGAACTTGAGCGCAATGCTTAAGTACTGTCTACCTGCTAAACACTCATGTCGTGCTATGCTCTAGAGGTACCCACCACTTTGGGGCTTCTGACAAGGCCCTAAAACAATCCGCCCTACAGAGTATAGCAGCACCACCCACCACCAACTACTACTACAGTCGCGTCTGGCGCGTCTGAGTACCTACTATCTACACCCAATCAACCCAAGACTGACCATCTATAATCAAAGTTGCCCTTACACATAGTCAATTGTTGATTGAGCCGCGACACTGAACTAACACTCAATCTCTCTCCGTAGCAGTTTCTGCTCCCATAGTCGCAAACAGTTTGCGACGATGCCGTCATGGCCCCCGACCGCATCACCAACGCTATTGACAGTTTGATAACCCACATTGTGCCCAGTGATCCCAATGATCCTGATGAAGTTGCACAAGAGCGCCATGATACCTGCTTTGAAATTGTCAAGTCTATAATAGACAGGTACGCGTCTCCGTCTATCAAAGACCTGTCGGTTGATACATCAAAATTAACTATTCGCGGCTCAGTCCAGCCTCCCCCGCTATTTCTTCCGATGTCAACCATGCCTCCGATCTTATAAAACGAAAGCTTATCCAAAGCAATCCTACACAAGCCCTTCGCTTCTCTAACCTTTATACACGACTGCTATCGCTGCCAGTGTTGGAGCACAAATGGGCAATACTATACCTTCTCTACCAGCTCGCTGATTCTCCAGACCCCAATGAACCACTTCCGTTGAGCCCTGTAAAACCATCGGCGCCCAACTACAGAGATGCCATCAATCGTGACGCTATAAAACGGCAAGGCCGAGAGCGTGCCACCAAGACGTCTAGGTTCGAGGAGGAACAGTTCAAAGAGGCTTTTCAACCAGATGGGCTCAAGAAATTTCCACCAAAAGAGAGCAAACAGCCGGGTAAAGAAGGAGAACCGCGCCCCGAGCTGCCGAAAAGGGATGTCTCTTTGAAATCGACACTGTTGGCAAATAATTATTCAGAGATAGAACCTCCAGAGTCCGTCGTTCTTAGAGATTTGCCATTCACTTTGCAGGGACTCTCATCTACTACACTTCCCTTCTCCAAATCAGACATCATCAAATTACCACCAACGCTTCCATTACCAATTGTCTCCCTACTCCATACTCTAGCAGAGCCGTCATTACTCTATCGCGGTCTTGACGGCTTTTGCAAGACTCCTGCTAAAGGACTACTTGGTCAAAGCCTGAGAGCAGCCATTCATGGAGAACTCAAATCATACTTGAGCTTGATTGCGACACTCGAAAGTCAAATTCGAAGAGCTCTTGCGTCGCTTGATGACGATGCACCAAGAGAAGGTATTGGAAAAGCCGGGGTCACGCTCAAGCGATGCGTGGTATGGACTCGCGAGGCAACAATGGGCCTCAGGCTCATGAGTCTGATAGCTGAAGAATCAGAGAAGAAAAGAGGCGGGCAGCTTGTGTCTCTTATTCACGGCTTTTCATCTTCTCATGGGGATCCTGTTGTTGCTGCTTTTGCTGAAAGGCTGCTGTCGAGTTTTACGCGGCCCTTTTATGACATTTTACGACACTGGATATACGATGGTGAATTGTCTGATCCCTTCCAGGAGTTCTTCGTCAGAGAGCAGTCTCCCAACAACGACACATCTAAAGCTAAGGGCGCAGGCAATGTCTGGGAAGACAAGTATGAAATCGACAGTGACATGATCCCCAGCATTATCACCCAGGACTTCGCCCAGAAGGTTTTCCTGATCGGAAAATCTCTCAACTTTATCAGGCATAGCTGCGGTGATGCCATGTGGGTGGAGGACTATTCCAAGGCTGCTTCCAAGGAGTTGAGGTACGGTGATACGGCTACCCTAGAAGCTTGGATCGACGAGGCACACAAGACCACTATGAAACGCCTGATCGACTTGATGGCCAACAAATTTCACATGTTCAAGCATCTCCAGGCGTTGAAGAACTATATCCTTTTGGGTCAGGGAGATTTTATCGCCCTCTTGATGGAATCTCTGGCTGCTAATCTTGATCGCCCCGCTGGTGCACAGTACAGACATACCTTAACGGCCCAATTGGAACATGCTATCCGAGGATCAAACGCACAGTACGATTCTCCTGAAGTTTTACGCCGACTCGATGCCCGTATGCTGCAACTATCACATGGTGACATTGGCTGGGACTGTTTCACTCTTGAATACAAAATTGATGCGCCCGTTGATGTCGTCGTGACAGAATGGGGCAATAGGCAATATCTCAAAGTATTCAATTTCCTCTGGCGTATCAAGCGAGTTGAATTTGCTGTGCTATCGACCTGGCGGAAGTGCATGACGGGGGCTCGTGGTGTCCTACAGAATTCGGATCCTGCAGTCTCCCAGACGTGGAAATCCACGAGAGGCGTCCTCGCGGAGATGATTCACTTTGTGGGCCAACTGCAGTACTACATTCTATTCGAGGTTATTGAGTCTTCGTGGGGCGAACTTCAGAAGCGGATCCACAAGGAAGACTGTACACTGGACGACCTCATCAAGGCACACACACGATACCTCAATGACATTACTCACAAAGGCCTCCTCGGGGCCAAGCGACGTACTCATAGCTCTGACGAAGATGACCGCACAACATACATGATGCAGCTCGGCGAGATTCTTCGATTTATGCTCAACTACCGAGACTCGGTCGATGGACTTTATAGCTGGAGTGTGTCGGATTTTACACAGCGCCAAGAGGCCGATGTGCGAAGCACTACACGTCACACAGACGATCATGATAGCCTCGATACCCCAACAGCGGGTTCTAATGTTGTCGCCTCTGAGTTCCCAGTCCTTCAAGAGCGCCTACGACACCTAGGCGCATCGTTCCGAACGCGTGTTCAGATTCTCCTTGGCGATCTGGCATATCAACCTGATGTTGACATGCGATTCCTGGGAGTAGCAATGAACTTCAACGATGTTTATCAGCCAACACGAAGAAAATCCAAGGCAGCTCCAGCTGCTGCAACAAGAAGTGCTTCGACGAATAGGGGTTAAAGAGTACAATAGCTAGCGCTGGATGCGGCCCATAGAACTTTAAAGATATGATGTGCGTATAGTGTAACGGACCATGTTTATTTATGAAAACGGAGTTCAATACAAATGTTTCTTCCGCATGGTTTATGCTCGTATTGTTATCGTTGTGTTGTCTTTGGACATGAACGTTTGAACTAAGCCGTTTCCGCAAAGTTAGTATACTCCTCCTATCTAGACATGAATGATTGTAGCAAAGTGTTTATTAATGCATGCCAAACATTATCTACGCAACCTGTATGGCATACTACTATTCATGGACCAGAGACAAACACACAACATTTTTCTGATATGCAGCCTACCCTGGAGAACCTATTTGCATATTGGAGTTCGACCTCTTAAAAGCAAAAAGGGTCGACCCTGTTATCAATTGATGTTTATGTATATTTCAATACAGATTAAAAAGAACATTAGGTCGTATGAAATTGATGACTATTTTAACTCACATGGCTAAACAACTGTGTAATGAGGTGTGTTAGTGTTTGTGACTAGTTCTACTCAAATTCAGTGACACAAACCACGGACAAAACCATTGATTATACTGTTACAATTGTCTCGGACAACTCGAAATCACGCAACCGATAACAAATACTTCAACAGATACTAACTTTACATTAGCTTTGTTGGGTTGACCGAATTGTATTTTCCAAGCTGTGGCAGTGAGACTCACAATGTACAAGACCATGCGATCGACATCTTATTCCTGACAAGAAGTGAAGTACTCAAAATTCCATGGAGAAGGTTTAATGTTTCTAATTCTACCTAGTGTGTCTCACAATATCTATTTCGAATAACTGGTCTTTGTTAGTTATGAATTCTTCTTGTCGTGATATATCAACCGTCTAACCACACAAACTTGGTGTGGCGTGAGTTGACTCGGAAGCCACTGATGAAGTTCCGCGTCAGTTTGCGGAGATTGATACAACCAGGAAATGTCAGCCACATATATGCCCCAAGGATCAAGGCTCAGTCCTTGATGTTTTAGTTCCCTTTCCTGGCACGCAATACATACATCCTGGCGAGGTTAAAAAAAAAAAAAAGGATGATTTTGGTTTCATATACCGTCTCACCTCACCTGCCACTGGAGACCCAAGCTACCAAGGACAAATTGCTTTGCTTGATGTGTGTTAGGAATATTGCCCAGTTACACTTTTTGCCATTTCTCGGTTGACGTCTCTCCAGCCTGGCGGGCTGGTAGGTGGCTTGTTTGTCTTACATCCAGTGTTGTATCTGTACCAGCATTCCCTAGTGCCAATCGTTCCGCGAGACATACCTTGTCAGGGGTGCTTTGATATGATAACAATCCCCCAGGGGGGAAAGCACACGAGCTCGACTATCTCATCGTGTCATGTTGGTATGGAGACAGGAACACCCCCTGTACAGTACAGGAAATAAGCTTTCGCTTTATGTCTGCATCGGGCTCAAAGTCAAGGCTCGTTGCATGGATTGAGTGTATAAGCGAGTCTCCGCGAAATAAGCGAATTTCTAGAAAATGCGAAGTATGCGAGTCAGACTAACGTTTCACCCCATCATGACTGCAACCACATATTCTGCATCGAGCTCGCAATGTCCGATTCATGACCGGTACAAGGTGCTTGTTGGGCTCTTTGCTGAGATTGTTTCCTGGAGCTCATACAGGCCCAAGCTTGATATGATTTCTGTATGACGCGAAATGATTTTCTGTATTGGCCCGCGTAGGACTACATGCTTGGGCCATAGCTTCCTCTATGCTTCCTTCTTCTTCCCCTCTTCCCTGTTTGCTCCTTTATGCTATTTTCTTTTCTGTTGACCGGAATGGCGACGTGTCAGATAGAAGATACCATACCCTTGCGGGGAGTGAAGGAGTACAGTATACATATATCTCCAATGGTTGAAATCCTTCCAATAATATTCGAGTGATGTGATAAATTTGTAGCAAACAGTTATTGGTTGATCTAGGCCTACTAAGGTACCTCTAAGATAGTGTGTTCCCTGTTCTATGCACATAGACTGCCTCATGCACACCTCAGCATGCTTCTTTTAGTTAGGATGACTTGACCACGAATAGACTGATGTCCAAAAATCTGTAAGTCTTCTTTTCCGAACCGCGTCACTGTTGGTGGTAAATGTACAAGCCCGGAATAATAGTATGTACTAAGGTACTAAGGTACTAGGAGGCCAAGTACTGTATCTACTTCACTAGCACCGACGCCAAGATATGTCTCCCGCCCTGTTCCCCAGGTTTACCTATCCTTTATCGTCTCCGTCTCACCTTGCAGGCTGCTGTCGCTGCCCCCTCTTGAGCAGCTCGCCTTGTCAATGCCGTTGATACCGGCGTGTTGTGCTGCAAAACCCTTGCTTGCCCTATCTTTAGGATGGAATTGAGTTGCTCAGTCCAACTCAGGCCAGTCCAATCCATGTTCTGGTTGGATTGGGCTGAGCTGGGCTGGCTGGTATGAGTCGTGGGGAAGAATGGATGGCGGCTCATCTCATCTCCCTCCTTTAAATACCTAACATGACATCCTCCTCCCTTTGTCAGGACCATCCCTTCCTCCCACTTCCCCGGAATTCATTAGCTTGTACCCGCGCCTTTCTTCCTCTTCACTTTATCTCTGACCGCGCCTGTATATGTTTATAACTTGTTATCTATTCGCCCATCAGAGAGTCGACTTGAGATCACCCCAGCCGTTAAACTATCCTATTCACCTCGAACTCACCTCATCGACTCGGCCCGTATTATATATTCAAGTTCTTCTCTCCACTGTCGCGTCTGCACATCTGCGTTTGGATTCGTACAACCGTTGTCTCCATTCTGTCCCCACAGTTTACACGCAAGCCGCTGTCCATTATTATTCTTGTACGTATTGTCTACTTATATAATGGCTTCACCCCAGCCCATATATCTTTTCGGTCTCTCGAGCAAACAGTTTATTGACCTCCAATTTCCATAAACAGAAGGAAAATGCCCGCCTCTCACTCTTCATCGATCCAGGCTTCGCCTCGCCACATGCGGCTAGTCACCTCACAGGATCTCCTCCACACCAGCATAAACGCAACTCTCTCAACAAAAACGGACCGTCCTTCAACTCCAGTGCATCACATTCAAGAAAACGACTATGCCGTCCCGGCGCCTCCTCCCCCCAGTCCTGTTAGTTTCAGACCCGAGCACTGGGCCACGTCGAACCGCCGCTGAGATGCAAGTTTTGGAGACAAACACACGCTCGCTACAAGTCATCGGACACAACTCGTTACCCATAGCCCTCACAACTCATAAATGAGGTAGGTTGGACAAAAGCAACGTTGATCTGTAATACTCTACTCTTATTTTTTTTCTCCTTCTGTTTTTTCTTTCTTTCTTTTCTTTTGGCGTTATTGCAATACCACAGCAGTCGAGCGCTATGGAGTCTGGGTCATTGAGGGCAAATTCAGTAATGGGTGTCAAGGGCGCACATGTTTGACACGGGGATTAGAAAGGGCTTATTGTCATGTTTTGCTCGAGTTTCGGTTAGGCGATCGTGGGTGTTTGCAGCTGGCATTTTTTTGTTGGTAATCTGTTACCACAGATTGTCAACACTATTGTCTGGTATTCGTTAAAGTTCTTTGTAAAACTTTAGACCTGGATCAGGATGAACACGCTATACTGTCTGATATACTGGGAAAACATCGGCTAGTCTGTGTGAGGCATCTTTAAATACGTACTTGAGCAAGCAAGACGCCAAGATCCTTTACTTGAGGCTGGGCTAGTCTTGGATGACTTGCCAGTCTCTATAAATGAGAAGCCTGAAGGTGCTTCGACTCATAAATGTTAAGTACCTATGTATGGTAAGTTAGTAATGGCTGTTGCTAGAACTTCGCCAACCGGTAGCTGTATCATGAACTCTTGACCAATTGAGTTGCTAGTCAAGTACTGAGATTACTCTGCGATGATGCTCTTGAATCGACCTTGTGTCGGCACCTGGAAACAAGTACAAAACCCCTCTGGCAACACCCAAAGAAAGTAAATGTCATCCAGGGAGCACGGATGGCACTGTAAAAACAGCAAATTCGTCGTACACTGAGGGCGCAGGCAAACAGGAAATCGCCAATTGGGAGGCAGGCAGCTAGACCGCCGTTCCATGTCTTAAGAGGGCTTGAGGGGAAACACACCATGCATTCTTATAGCCCGGATTTGGTAGAGTGTCTCTGTAGCTACCCTGTACCAGAAGCGTATTTCCTGCTCCATCTAGGCATCGCCATAATGGAAACGTGGGTTCTACTGGATTCAGGCAACGGGAGCTGAGGAAAGTCTTGCGTAACTTGGAAAACCACTATCGCTGCGTGTAAGTTATCGTTCAGCCCTCTGTATTCTATCAGCACTCAACCAAGGTTACCATATTCCTGAGTCATCATAGAGAAGCAATTAAAGACGTGGAATAATCAGTTGCTTTTCTCGGAGTCTATTTTTGTCAGAGAAGAGTATAACATCCGAGAACCAAAGCATGTCTAGTATTTGTAGGTAGTCTTCAATGTGATGACCCCGCAAGCCATGTCTGAAAAGCCAATTAGGAGGCACACGAGATGTACGAAGAACGGTAATTGCATAAAATTTGAGAGTGAACAAGCCACATTGCGATGTTGCTAAAAAAGAATGGTAATGCCATGGTGACATCAGGATCCATATATTTGATGAACGTTAACTGTCGGAATCGAAGTGCAGGTCCGGTAGGTACCCGACCACCTAGGTACCAAGATATCTGCCCAGGCTAGTAGTGGGACTCTCTACTAAATGACGATGTGGGCTCGCTGGTGCACCGAACGTGGGTACCCCTTTACACGGATGAGACGCGCCGATACGCGCCGGGCCGCGTCGCATATGCTCGCGTTTCCCTTGACGACGAACACATACCTTTTTTTGGGGGGGGGGGGGGGGGGGGGGGTGGGTATCTCCTTCTCAGACATGCTTGACACCTTCCTTGCGATTTTGACAATTCCTCATTGCAACTTCCGCGTTTAGTACTTCCCTATCTAATTAACAACCTCGTGACTTCTTCGCTTTTGCATTACGATCTTCACGGTCCAAGTTTCCTCGCTCGCGCCTTCTATTCCCCATACTCCGACGCTCCTGCTCTGAACTGAAGAATAGTGGTCCAAGATGCCTCGAGCAACCAGGCGCACACAGGTTGCACCTGCTGCCAACCAATCTATCGCCAGCTTTACTCGTGTATCAAAAATTTATACTCCCACCGATGATGCTAAGAAAGTTATCGCCGAAATTCAACCAACAGTAACTACCAAAAAACGAAAAGCGGCTGCAGACGAACAAGATCATCATCCCAGGACAAAACCTCGAACCTCCTCATTTGCCCCCAGTAGCGAAGATGAAATTCCCACATCAGCTAAACGCTCACTTCGTGGCAAGGAGCCAATAATCAACTCAGTTACAAGAACGACGCCAGTGCCAAAAGGCAAACGAACAGCCAAGACAACCCCCTCAAGGACCAAAACTGCACACAAACCTGTTGGCTCTACACCCGTGTCCGAAAGCAAAAGACTTGGGAAAACAGTACAGACCAAACTCGACGGTGTTTTTAAGAAGCTAAACAAACCCACGGCGGATAAGGATGCTTTGCCTACACATCTCGCTGAACTTATCGACATACATAAAGCATTTGTCAAGACTATCATGATCCAACTTGCCCATAACGGAAACAACTCCCCTATCGACATATGCGCGCTTGCTCCTCACATCTCACAGTCCTGGGGGAAACGCCAGGTCACTATCGAGGACATCCGTCGCTGTATCGCCATCCAAAGTTCAGCCAAGCACGATGCTCATTCGCCATTCATGATTACAGACTATGGGCGAGGAAAGATCTGCATCGAACGCTCTTCTGCTGATATGGCACCTATCAACGAAGAACGATTATTGAGGCAGTTTGATATCAACCTACGAGCATTGGGCACCGAACGTTCTGCTGACGATATGGATATTGATCTGCCATTGAATACTCTTTCATTGGAAGAACTCCCCCAGGTTGACATAAAGAATATGGGAAACGGGATAAATGCAAACCCTCTTCTCGACAGAGGACAACGTGCGCTCTCGGAGCTCAAGAACAGTGTCGCGACGAAGCAGCATGAGAAGGCAGCCAAACAAACCGCCATGTCCAACAACCCTCTTCTTAATTCAGACGGAACCAAAATGAGCCTTTTGGACAGGCTCCGACTGAAACAGCTGACCAAAGCCAATGAGCCACTTCCGCCATCTAGACCCGAACTCCAGCGCCGTGCAGCCCTCAACCGTGTTTGCGACGTCGCGGCCACTATTTCCATGTTGACACTGTCCAACCCAATGTCACTACCACGACAAGCCTTTACAATGGCAGTGATTCTTGAGAAACTCAAGGATTCTCTCCGAATGCCAGTATCCAATGAGGAGGGCACATCTTGTGTGCGATTGATTGCAAGCGAAGTTGCGCCGGAGTGGCTGCGTGTTGTCACTATCGGAGGCAGAGAAAATGTAGTCGTTCAGCGCAACAACCAACCTGTCGACCGAGTACTACAAGATCGTGTACAGAAACTGCTTGGCTGAGAAGGATAGCCGGGAAAAGGAGTTTTGTGTTATTTTTGGGAACCAGGAATACCTTGTGTAGACGAGTTTGTCTTTTTTGTCAGAGCCAGCATGTGCATCTACACAAGCATTGGAAGGAGTTGGCGTCGCAGGAACGGACGGCCAACTGGGTGCTGAATATTCATATTTGTCTATAGAAACGCAAAAATAACCAGATGAACAAATTCAAACAAACACTGGGATGTTTTTCTTCTTCTTCGTGTTTTATAACCATAACTATTTGTTACTAAAATAATGAGAGGTTAACTAATCGGATCCTGATGGTCCGATGATTCGGCTGTTGACCCGATAAGAGTGGATTCCGGTGACGGTGATCGGAAACACCGTTCCGATTTTGCAAACCGCACAGTGCACTGGATTGGATCATCTGTACACAAGCTTCTGGCAAGTGACAGTTGGAAACTCCAGAGTACTATAGGTTGTTTACCCGCATAAATACGGATGCTGACTGCCGATATTGGTGAATTAGGAGACTGGGAGTGAGTCCTGGAGACACTACGATCCATGGATCTGGGAGTGATTGATCAATTCAAGCTAGGATATGGACAAGTAATGGAGGAGGGGAATTCCGAAGATTGGTAATGGTTTTGCTGAGATCCATGTGATCGTAATTTTTTTTTCAATAAACAAACTGATGATATGCTTGTTGTTTTGCTCATGGCGTCAAGTCATTCTCTCAGCCGTCGATTTCTACATGCCATCGCATACCTTACCCACCAATAGACCAATTCGTTCTATAGGGAGATAGAAATGAAGGTCGATATCATACTGAGACGTCAATATCAATGTAAAAAACCCCTACCGCGGCTACAATGAAGACCTTGCAACAAGACCCGTATGACATAGCATCTTCGATGGCATCAGTCACCGATGATGCAGGAGCCTCGCTACAGATCACGGCATCGAGACCGAATTCAGTTACGGAAACCACCAACCTAGTAACGTGACAAATATCTGGCCCCGATGCTCTCGAGCCAGCTGCCATGATCGAGACCCCAGAAGATGAAGAGCCGTACCGGGAAGCTGGCGACGAGATTTTTGTCAAAGTGTCTCGAGGACGAAAGATAGCTATAGTTGCAGTCTTGTCGTTTGGTGCGTTCTTATCACCCATATCTTGTACATCCGTGTTGGCAGCAACACCAGAAGTTGCGACGACTTACCTTACAACACGTCCGGGAGCATCATCAATGTGAGCAATGCAGCATATATGATCGTCATGGCCTTGTCTCCTCTGTTCTGGGGCCCCATGAGCCAAGTATATGGAAGGCGTATTGTAAGTACTGCCCATGCTCTTTAAAATAGGTCAAGGCTATCGAGCTTTTGATGTCCTTAATTTCCAATAGTATTAATACATGCTAACTTAATATCTAGGTAGCTTTATCCTCATCAGCCATGTTCTTTCTACTGAGTTTGGTAACCGCACAGGCTCCTAACCTCGCGTTGTTCATTGTCTTCCGGGCCGCTTCTGCGTTTGGCGGAACAGCGTTTATACTCATTGGTCCAGCGTGCATTGGGTAGGTCAATACTATGTCTTCTCTTCTTCTTGTCAGTTGCAAGATCTTTGCAGAGTGGTTGTTGTTCCAGCAAGAACGTAGGTTATTTTGTGTGTTGACACAAGCCTATACCTGAATCAAACAAAATATATGCTGCTGTTGTGGACTCGGATGGTTGTAGCAGAAATTGGCTGTTCACATAAATACGCAATCATGTCCAAGATACGATACTGACTCTGGACAGTGATATATACCGCCCTACGGGGCGCGGTGCAGTCATGGGCTGGTTTCTGACCGGAACCTTTGTTGGTTCCGCCTTTGGCCGTTCTTGGGTGGTATAATTGTAACATATTCGTCCTGGAGGAGCATTTTCTGGTTACAGACAGCACCAGCTGCATCTGGATTTTTGGGCGTCTATTTCGTTGTGCTCGAAACAGCTCAGCACCTCAAGATTGATCATCTGAAAACTCTTTCGGTAAGAAGAGGACACTCACGATCCTGAAGATGATCGGTTCAATGAGAGTACTGCGTCTGTTTCAATATCCAAATATTGCCTTGGTGGCCGGTGGCAGCGCATCCTTGACATGGAACGTGTACAACCTTCTAACATCGATTCGATACGTTTTGAACCCACGCTTCAACCTCGAGTCTCCGCTACTCTCGGGTCTGTCTTACCTGGCGCCAGGCTTCGGCTACCTAGCTGGAACATTCGTGGGGGGGGGGGGGGGGGGGGGGGGGGGGGGGGGGGGGGGGGGGGGGGGGGGGGGTCATTGGGCGGACAACACTGTGAAGAGATGGATCAAGAAGCGTGGTGTTCGTGTTCCCGAAGACCGACTTCGATCTACGGTGCCATTTATGGGTGCAATCATTCCGAGAAGCATCCTGGTCTATGGCTGGGCTGTAGACCAAGAGGCTGGTGGCATCCCGGTTCCAGCCATCGCCATGTTTGTGCAGGGCATTGTGCAGCTGTGTTTTGTTTCCTGTCGTACAACACGTACTGTCTCGATGTGATGCCTGGCCAAGGAGCTGAAGTGGCCGCAACAAACTTCTTTGCAAGATATTCAGTCCGATGCGTGGCATCAGCGGTAGTTCTACCAGCAATTGAGGCACTCGGCATTGGATGGTTCTCCACCATATCAGCAGCGTACTTGGTAGTCTCAGCTCTGGCAACTGTAGCTGCAATTCGATTGGGGAAGTGCTGGAGAGAAAGAATGGGGGCAAAGCTTGAAAATTCAAGGGAGGAATGGGTCAATATCAGGTACATACTGGGACATAACAGCATGCAAGTGCATCTTTCCCACTGGCTGATATAGGGCGCTTGAGTTATCGTACCTGGTGCATCATTTGGAGAAGAGTTGTCCAGAACAGCGAGGCCGAGACATTGTGCCCGAAACATGTAATGAAGGCGCAATTGGTCAAAACAGTGCGTTATACTGGTTTATTGCAAGGCAAAGTAACTAAATTTGCCAAACATTTGGAAAGCAAGATATGGGTATTGAGCTGGTACATAATGTGCGAGCAAGTTGGAAGAAAGGACTGTTGATCAACCGCAGGTATTCAAGAACCGTTATAATTCCATGCACAAGGTAAAGGCGAAAGGAAAGTAATATGTCCAATTCTCATGGTCTGTAGTGTAAGTATGGATAAAATTGGTTACCCAAGGTTCGGATAACACAATTCGGAGACCAATCCTGGTCTTATGCCACTGTACAGAGGGTACTACATCCATCTTCCACTATTAATAAATGTTAATTTGATATTTTTGTGGCGTCTTCGAATAGGGAATGGTGCAGTGAGCACTTGAGAGATAAAGCGGCGGAACTTCAGTAGTACTAACTTAGGCTTAGGATTAGGTTTAGCAAGGTTACACGTTAGCTTCAACGTTTGTTTGTTGGCAGGCAGAATACGATATGATGCGATGGCGACAAAGAGCAGTAATAGACCGGGGAAGTCTCCGATTTCAAAGATACTCGTGCCGAGACTTGTTACCCAAGCAGTTGAAGTAACACTGCACTGTACTTCTAAATCTTTCAAGGGATTCCGGGCTGGAGACCAAGCAATCAACCTCATTCTAAGCAATTGGTTGAGATGAGAAAAGGCTCCGAAATTAAGATGAAATTGTCTGTATTAGTTAGAGAGAGGCATGCACTTGCAGAAGTGAATGCAGGGCTGGGTAGCTGGGTTGGCACTCGGCAGGGGGAGGTATGCATTTCGTTTTATCAGCATTGGATTGGACTGGATCACGGAGAGGCCCGCTTCTGTTGAAATGACCTAGAGACTCTTTGGAGATTGCTTTTTCAGAATAATGCACTCAGCTAGTATCAACTGGGATGAGGACTTGCTCTAGAGATTCAGACTCAGACTCGAAGGATTGAGAATACATTAGAACGAATCCTGTTTTATTACCAGTTTACTGAGCGGATCTAGTCTTGCGAATACTATCGACTTTACAAATCGTGGCGAATATCGGGCTACGACATGAACGGCAATTAGATATAACTGTAGTACGTTACCCTCGAATAAACCCAGCTCAACGAGCCTACATAGTACGGTTAAAGACATCATCCATTCTGCTTGCTGTGAACAACCTGGCATGTTCTATTCTAAGTTTGAACTAGCCTCCACTGTTCAACGACGCGTTACACAGTCGAAACACGAGAAACAGGGACCTGGCCATCATCAAGAAAAGGGCCCTGCCGTGGAGCAAACACTATATCTCCAACAATAGTATACCCGTCCAAGTCACAGCCGTTCCTGGTAATTCTATCATCATGCGGCAACAGAAAAAAATCAGTAAATGACAGACACAACCAACGACAGATAGGATAACCTGGTTCATAAATCAGCCATTTCAGCCAGACGCAAAAGAGAAAAAACCCCGAGCTGACAGGGCTGGCTGCAGAATTGGCTCGCTTTCTTCCTTGGCTTGCTTGCACTAGAACGTCCAAGTTCGTGTCAGTAGGTGAGCAGCCCTTGGCAATCTCGCCGTTAAAAATGGGTCCATGTTTGGTGAGAAGCATGAGGTGAATGAAGTGCTGTTTACATGGCATAATTGCCAGCATCATTTCACTTGTCTTTATGTTCACGCGTCGTGCCACTTGTGGCGTTGAAGCCGAAGTCTGCCCTTTCTTTTTCTTCTTCTTTCGTAATACCAGACCGAAAGCTTGGCTTGGAGACAGCTTCAGCGCAAGCATAATGGCAAGTCTTGGGTACATACTGCTACGCTGTATTTACTAAACTTAGATCAAGATACCTGACTACGGATAGTACCTGGTAGGCCAATTGCTTGATTCACAACTGTGGCCTAGGCAAGGCCGATAGTGGGGGTCAATGCCACTATTCTTGATGACAAGTTAACAAGGTAAATCAATTAACAATTGTGTACCCTTTCTCACATCCCATCGGATCATGATGCAGGGCTTCCACAGCTATGGTTACAGAATAAAGCATTGGTCTTCATCTCGAACCAATTCTCCGTTATTAATGCCCACAATCATGAACCATCTGTGAGATAATTGGAGTAGGCGGTATGATCAAGAGGACGCGTGGCGGGAAGACCCTCTTCCTCACCCTTATCCTCCAACAGAAGGGGGCGTGGGTGGCCGGATTCAGGCCGGGGGTTGCTTTGCTTCGCTTGGCAAGATAGACGGACTCTGGACGATTTCGAGATGATATGCCAGTTTTGAAGGACCACTTCATCCGCTTAATTCCCTTTTCTTTTTTACCGACAATTTTGTCATCTGCAACTCAATTGCAGATTCACAACTCGTCTTTTTCGGACATGTCGTGTTGAGACAAGAACAAGCATAAAAGAGGTGGACCACTTTGAAGGCTCATTTACCAATCACCCACGCTCAGCGTCGATTGAGTTCCAGGCCATGTGCTTTTGGTCCCTCGTTTGCTCAAAGGTTAACAGACTGATGGTTTGGCATCAACAAAGTCATAGTGGCAGAAACGGCGGCAACCGCCCGCCAGACACTTACGAATCCCAATGTGATGTCGCAGAAAAGAGCCGCAGTGTCGCATTGTATTGCTACGTTCCGAGACGACTGATATGCGAATGAACCCATGGGTTTGACACTCCGTTGTCGATCAGGAGTTACAGGACGCGCAACCATAGCCGGCTGTAGGCATGGCAATGTTTGAAGCCTCAAGCTCCATCACGAAGCGTACCAAACTTGAGCCACGGGTAGCAAAGCCTCTCCCTTCTCTAACAATAGGGGCGGACTGACCCTCGCTCGAAGACCCACGGCACGGGCCCAATGACCCATCACCCTTGAAAGCCCTGGTGCAGTTTTTGGCCGTTTTGATTGGGGTGCGAGCGATAAAACTGCTTGCTGGGTTATGGCGCAACGACAGGGGAGGCAATGCTTGCGTCAAGGCTTATTATAGCTGGTCAAGATTGTCAGCGCCATTGTTCTTGTCAAAAATCTACTGTCCGCACAGTACAGACTTGGTAGTGTTTCGACAACGGTTTGTGAAGCACTCACTGCCTGGGCGGTAGAGTGGTAGAAATGCTGCAAAGAATAACGCCATTGTGGTAATGGCATAGGGGGTTAAAAACATTTCCTGTTGACAGTTACAAAGGCATCCTGTAGGCATCAAGTTCTTGGACCTGCTTACAGCAGGCTGCTGATTGACCGATCGATTGATGGACTGAGATGTCAGATCAGCGGGGATTCAGCCAGGTTCAAACTTGACCAATTGAATCCTATGAAACCTCCGATGGCTTCACAGGTTCGAACGTTGATTGGATATGAGATTCGAATGGCGTTTCTAATTGGAAGTTGACCTTTCCTGCCCCCAAGCAACGCTGTCTCAGCAAACGTTGAGGAAGCAAGGCCCAGTCGTTGGACTCTCTCGGCAATTTCTGGTGCAAAAAAGAAGGCGAGGGTTATGTTTAAAAACCATTTCTTACCATATAGGGAAGACTGGGGGCCTATTCCCCAAAGCTTGAATGGGTCTATTCCAGTCTGAATTCTTGGTGTTCTCCAAATGCCTGACCATGACCCAAGATCCCTTGTTAGCGAAAGACTTGGCTTTGCAAGTACAAGCTTCCCTTCCCTGCATGAGCTTAGTCTCGGACAGCAGGTGAAGGACATATTGCTCAGACTTCACTGTACCAAGAATGAACGTCACATAATACCGACCAGCTCTTTACATCAGATCCATTATCGGCAGGTTCTACCTGTTGTTAGTACGCAATGTCCGCAATGCACATCTGAGCGGCCTCTTTCGTACAGAACACTGCCACAGACCGACTGATTTAGATCTCTAGAAGATAAATCTAAATAAAAAAAAATTAGAAAAAAAAAGCCAAGCACTGCCATCTCTTCTAAAGATATCAGGCACTGTAGCGCATTCTGCGCCGTGCTTGTACGGTATGGTGTTGTGCGGTGCGGTGCTTTGCATCCTATGGATGTTATGCCTCCCGGACTCTCCGAGCCACAGCTGAAGCTGAGGTTACTGGCTGCCTAGGTGATAAGCCACCACCAAATGCAGGCCCAAATTATCTAGAAAAGAGAGGGATAGCTTTAGAGAAACACTACTACATCTACTATTGCGGGATTGATTGAGCTTTGGAATCGCACAGTACATCCAGCCTAGGTTCTCGTCTAGGTACCTTTCATTGGACGAATCTCACCTCAACTTGAAATCACCTATCACAGCTAGGTTCTCTGAATTGCCCAGTTACAGGCAGGTACCTACTAGCCTCTACTTACTGTATGTCCCATGAATGTACTCTCCGTTCCCTCCTGGTCCGTTAGCGGACTCCGTAGCGGGCCCCTCCCCCTAAGTGAATTCGTCCTCTGCTGCACTGTTCTTTCCTCCCTTGTCCCCCTATCGCACTCTGCAAGGTCCTAGCCTACCTAGGATGGATACCTTAGTTGGTAGCAGCCCCTTGTCCCTCCCGTGTCCATAATCCCAATCCCCTGCTGGCCTCTCCTCTCCTGGTCTGGTTTGGTCTGTCTTCGCTTTTTTTCTCCCTCCTATCTCTTCTTGGTTCAACTTCTTTTCTCTTATTTTCCCCCCTCCTTTCTTTCCCCCCCTCGTCAACGCCTTCCGCTCTTCGCTCGGCCTGTTCATCGCTCTCCTAGACGACGCCCTCTGCTTCGCTTCTCATCGCAAAGTCGTCAAGCACCGGGCCTCCGTGTTGCTTCAAGCGTTCGCGTGTTGCGCTGTGTGATCGTGCTGTTCAGACGCCTCATCCTTTTCATCTAGTTGCCTCCGTGTCGTGACGAGGTAGCACTGTTTGTCCACTTAACTTACGCTCCTACTTGGACAACATCTTTCGTCGACCTTCCTTATAGGGATATTTCGACGACTGCCAGTCGCTACTTTCAATTGATTTTCCGGCCAGATCCGCCTGTACCTGTAACTTGTTCAACGAACCCTTCGATGTCGGCCGGCTCCACTACGACTTTCGCTCCGTATCTACGATAATTTCACAAACTACCTGCCTCGCCTATATCGATACATTGCAAGCATCCGCCACACAAACCTCTGCGACTCGACAAATCATCGGCCTAAGCGTGCCAGACTCTTCAGCCTAGTATGCAGCGGCGCCATTCAGTCACTATGGCCGCCCGCAACAACAATAATTCGCGAGGCCCCTCGGGCAGGAAAATTGATCCTCTTCTCCCCTACTCCATCATCTCTGAAAAGACCAAGAAGCCAAGACTCAGGATCCGGTCGCTCTTGGGTCCATGCCATGCCCGGCGAATTTTCACCTGGCTTTTGGGTGTGGCTTTCCTCATCACTCTGATTTTTGTCAAGTCAAGGAGCTCCGGCTACAGTGTCGGAAAGATGAGCGGTACCAAAACTCAACAGCCCATAGCGACAGCTACTGTCGTGAACACTCAGGGCGAGACTGTCGTCATGCTTACTGGTGACATGGATGGCGACGGAAAGCTCGAAACTGTACCGGAGAACGAGTATGTTACTGCTGACGAAAAGAAGGAAGTTGCTGCGCAGCTTGAAAAGATGCCTTGGTTGAGATTCCCTCAGTATGTTCACAAGTTTTGTTATCCTGTTTTGTGTTACTGATTTCGCCTCTAGCCTCGACGGTTATTTCCACGGTCTCCGGACCATCGTTAGCAAGGCCAACTTGATTTCGGAATACCCCAACATTACTGACAAGGCCCCTCTACCTTCTCCGGCCATGAACGACCACGTACCCAAGCCTCAAAAGTACATCCCTTATGATCATGATAGTGATGTCAAGACCTGTTACTTAGACGCCAAGAAGACCGTCCCCGCCCCGGATCTGTATGCTTTCAACGGTGTACCTCAGCATATGCCTGATCCCGCCATTGGCTCCTACAAGCTCCTCGGCATTCGGGACGATGTTTGTTTCGACCGCTTCAGTCGTTACGGACCTTACGGCCTGGGCTATAGCAGAGCTCAAGGTGGTCTGGATACCGGTCTGGACACTGAGGCATCTGGAAATGAAGCAGTTTGGGCAGAAACTGGCAAGATCAACTACATCGATGTGAACTGGGCCGACGCTCAAGAGGATTGCTACAAAGCCAACAAGCATCGTTTCAAGCAGGTCAACGCCGACACCGGCGAGCTCTCGGAGACCAGCAACAAGAAAGGGCGCATCGCTGTCGTTGTCCGTACATACACTGGCTTCAAGTGGACCGAGCTTGCTGTTCTCAACTTCCGTGCCCTTATCAGCGAGCTCTCGCTACGATCGGGTGGCGAATACCAAGTTCATTTTTTGATGCAGGTACGGAACATCGATGAACCCATCTGGTCAGACAAGTGGACGGTGCAGCGCATCATCAACGACAACGTTCCCGCCGAGTTTCGAGGCCTGGTTTCACTTTGGAGCGAGCCTCAAATGAGACTCATGTACCCAGGCCGATTTGGAGAGACGATCGAGAACCCCAGTGGTGCTGATATTCATGGTATCTACCGAAGCGCCCATTTCCCACTCCAGGTTTTCGCCATGCAGCACCCCGAATATGAACACTACTGGAACTGGGAGATGGATATGAGATACCTCGGCAGTTACTACGAGTTCTTTGACCGCCTTGGCAAGTGGGCTAAGGAGCAGCCTCGAACCCTTCTTTGGGAGCGTAGCGCTCGTTACTACATCCCTCCTTACCACGGAACCTGGGAGAACTTTTCTCAAACTGTTCAACATGACACGCTGGCCTCTGGTCGGGCTCCCATCTTTGGCCCTCTGTCCTTCGAAGGCAAGGAACAACTACGACACGATGAATGGGGTCAATCCATGATGCCTGCTTCTTGTAGTTCTGATGCTCCTGATCGTTCCAAATGCGGTGTTGGTGAGGAAGCCGACATCATCACTCTTAACCCTCTATTCGATACCGAGCAATCCGGTTGGGTTTTCTCAGATGACGCTACCGGCTACAAGGCTCCTCCTCCTCGACGATGCGCCATCATTACCGCATCTCGTCTCAGTCGTCGTCTTTTGATGTCGATGCATGAGGAAGTCTGGCGATACCACCACACCATGTTTTCGGAGATGTTCCCGCCTACTGTTGCGTTTCACCATGGTATGAAGGGAGTGTATGCCCCGCATCCTATATTCCTTGACCGCGCCTGGTATCCTTTCAGCGAAATTGACGCTGCTTTCAACGCTGGCCGTGATCACTCAACGTCTGGCCCTGGCAGTCCCTTTGACCAGCTCAACGAACACAACCATAAGGGAACCAGTTGGTATTTTAACAGTGAATTTGCCGGTCTCTTGTGGCGCAGGTGGTTGGGCTATGCCCAGCTTGATGGTCGTGGCAAGCACGGCGGTCGTGCTAACGAAGGACATGAGCGAGGTGGCAAGACAGAGGAGATGAAGGACAGCAGCAGCGGCCGGTTATGTCTACGTGGTATGCTGGTGCACCCCATCAAGTTCGAGCATCCTTCGGAGAAGCCTTAAGTTGAAGGGTGCAGAATAACAGTCCTTCAACCTTGTCGCCGTCATGAGCAAGGCGACGCTATTTGTCCACCCTCGGCCAGCGCACACGACAGACATCACCACGCACATATGCATTTGCAGGAGCATTTGTACAAATATACCCACGACTATTACTGAATGGCAAGACATCCGATTCCCAACACTACGATGAGAAGGGTGATGACGCGAATTCTATGCATCTATTTTTATCAGTTCCTTCCTTCACCCGGCTTGTATTCCGTTTACGGAACCAGCGAACTCGTCCTAGACTTACCTAGACACTTTATTATTTGAACCTTACCTTCTATTTCTCTTCCGCCGTCTGGGTATTCTCTGCAATCAAGGGTTTCCAGAACGCAGTCCTAATCAATTCTTCTCATTTCCGACTGGGAATGTTATGAGGTTGTCTACATCATTCATCACTAAAAAATCGTGTTTTAACTCGTCTGTTTATTCTCTGTTCTCATTTTATCAATTAGTGTGGCATGTCGTTTCTGGATATGAGACATCCAGGATTAGGCGCGGAAAGGGTCTCCGCCCATGCTACAGGGCGTTTTGGACTTGGTGGGGGATTTTGGGAAGACATGTGAACATGGTGCGATTTGTATAGATTCGATCTAGTATTAGAGGTGGCAGTATGAAGTGAGATTTTATCTGGGTTTGAAACCAATTTCGAAGCCGATTCTGAGTCGTGTACCTATTTGTGCTGTTTGTGACGCATGGTTGTCGTTTCACGTGAACAAACGATTCGGGTCAAATAGACAGTAGGCGGTGCCTGCATGTCAAAGTTGTTCATCCCAGTAGCTGAAATATATTCCTCTAACGTGCCGGCTGGTCAAACTCCAATGTACGATCAACAAGTCAAGTATCGGTTGACCAGGCTGCTATTAAGATTGACAGGGCAATGGTAATTCCCTGCTATTTTTGCAATGCAAACACTTTTAAGGAATGAGGTATAGCACACAATTTTAAGTAGTTGCTGGCAGGTGTACAGAATTTCACCTCATCGCTGAATACTAATAACTAGATAACTGGTATTGAGTTCGATCGCAAGAGCAATACCTAGGTAGGGTAGTTAAAAGCAGTGCACGACCAAGAAGTGTAAACAAATTCGTCATCACAATATGCTCAAAATTCTTGTCGATTGATAGAAACACCTTCCCCACCGATCAACGCGCTCAATATCTGGAGGTGCGATCCCAAATGCAAGTCGAATTCAGTGCCCGATCCCAACAGTCCAGCCGGAGAATTTCGAGGCAAAATCTGCAGTTCTAAAACCCAAATCCCAGAGGATCTACGTTATGAAAGGCCAATATAAGTATCATATGAAATCCCGTCGTGCCGTGACTAACTATCTCGAGTCCTATCCGTCCCCCATCTTCTGTTCAGGCAAGTGTTCCGGGGATCAGAGGGAAGAGTCTCGGCCGCTCAGGCGGCGCAAAGAACCCGGATGCAGCATGTGAAGCACGAGAAAAAGAAAATCCATTCACCAGGTATCAAACACCTCTGACGCCGTTAGCACTTGAATCCTACAACGCCGTCAACCCAAAGAATAGGAAAGGGCACGTTTTGCCCAAAGGCCGGGTGGCTTGGTCTGATTTAACCAAGGATCACACCGCGCTTCTGGGTTCTGTCCCATCATCATGTTGTTATTTCTGAAGTTTAGAGAGCGGGCCAGGTTCATTAAGCTTATTGAGCACATGATTTACCGCCTCCCTTGTACATCTTACTTCCTCAGAACGGCGTCGTAAATGCTCACTAAGCCAGTAATGGCAGTTCCGGTCAAGATACCCTTGTAGCCACCATAAACAGCATTTTCAAGGCGCATTATTGAAAGGTCGTTCAGAAGACCGCCAAAGTTAACGCCCTGGCCATAGACAACAAATGAAACGAGTGCCTTGACAATACTGAAAGTCAAGGGGTCCACGACGTAGTCGGCGTAGCTTGGACGCGGGCGAACTCGCGAGGGAGGGGGGCTTGTGGCGCTGAGGTTGAAGAAATAGCCAGCGAAGCAGGGAATAACAACACTGGTAAGAATCCAGGTCAGGGCAGGGGACCAGAAGCTGGAGGTGAGAAGTAAGAACATGTCAGGAACATAAACAGGATAGTCTGGCGTGCCAAAAGTGCTGGTGGCAGGAATTGTGAAGGCGTAAACATTGCTCAGAATCTCGCGACGGACATTCCACAACTCCCAGCCTGCGACGCAAAAGAGAATGCTTGTGACAGTGCTGAGCGTATCGCGTGTCGCATGGCTAACCTCAGTGATGCCGCTTTCCTCGTACATTGACGAGACGCGCTGGCGCATGATGCTGGTTGAGCGATCAACAGCCAGAGCTACATCGGCGGGAGTCGCAGGTAGCGCAGGTAGCGCAATGCTCGACGCGACTTGCGCCAGTGTACGGCCAGGAGTCTCGATAAGCACAGTAGATGTAGCTAGGGGGGAAGAAGCAACGTCACTCCTGTCACTCGAACTATGGGTTTGTCAGCTCAACGGCTCTAATAACACGGTACGCGCGAAGCAGAGTTTCTTGGGCACTGGTACGCCTTGACTAACAAGAGTGTTGGAGGCGCCAGAAGAACCAAGATGATGGGCTACTCACTCAAGTGATTCCTCTTCCACGGGCTTTGAGGGCCTTCGTCGAACTACCTTGAAGCCGTCTTCGCGGAAGATTTCCTTCTTGATTGGGGATCCTTGAGCCTTGGAACGACTGTTGAAGTAGCCAGCGAGGTCTGGGTTGGCGATAAAGCGTGACGAGTTCTCTGTAAGATAGCTGTCAAGAGCTACACCGAGGTCGTCTTTCTTGAAACCATCGAAGCTATATCAGTTCATGTCAGCGCGACTGATTATGGCTGATGGGCGCATAGAGGGGTCGTAATGATGGTAAAGTGGGCGCGTCGCGTTGCGCTTGGATACAACTAGTCACAAACAATAGTAACAAAAAGGCAAAGCGACCTGCTACTGGTGTTTGGCGATAATTGCGCGCGAGAGCATGATGGAGATTTCTAGATAGACAGCGGAGGACTCACCCTGATAGTCCCACAGATTCGGCGAGGGTCTCCAGTTCACCCTTCTTCTTGGTCTTTAACCATGAGTTGTATCTATGAGTAGACATGTTGAGGGGTCGCGTAAAGTGTGTGTAATTGGAATTGATAAAGAACTCCAAAATTTAAAATTCAGCGTGGTGTATATGTACGTGTCGCAGTTTGTTGGTGGGCGACGGAAGATGCGCAAAATGAAGCTGATGATGGTGATGAGAAGAACGGAGATACAATCGCCTGTGGTGTGTTGGGGGTGGTTCTGTTCGGTGTTGGAAGGGGGGTGATACTGCCCGCTGAAGAAGAAAGGGCCCGTGTTTAATAGCGGGTCTCTTCCCAGGTAGGCTGTTTATGTTTTCATCTCCCGTGCCTTCGGTTCCTTCAATATGGTCCCCGCAGATCACTTTAGGTGAATGACCGTGGCCTTGAGCCAATCAGCGTGCTCTGTCTTGCAGCTCAGTCGTAGAAATTGCTGGTGTTGATGAGGGATGGAAGCAATGATATGACCTCATCCCACCTAGTATGGAATTTAACATGTAAACTGACCACAACCTACCTACTAAGGTACCTAGTAATTTTTTTGGTTGTGCTAAAGGAAGAAAAAGTGAGCGGCTCTCAGTGGCTTTGTGTTGTTTGAAAATAAGGTTACTTCATGAGCCCTACATTTCATGACCCAATTGCACGTCGAACCTAGGAATCCATATCATACCTACTTTCTGGTCGACCCCATCAAATAACCTACCTACCACCAACTAATTTGACTCCTTTTTGTTAGACGCAACCATGAAATACCTAGTCTTGACGGACTGCTTCCGTGAGTAGGCAAACACGCTACTCGCCAGACGCGACACTCATTTTCTTCACCTAATCTTTCAGTATTAACACTACTACATTTAACTGATGTGAATAATTAAAGATTGAGCCCCATCAAATATTTCGTCTACAAAAGGACTATAGACCTCACTTCACATTCACCTAATGGACTACTGCTGGTATATATGATTTACTCTACAGGGCAACTACCTAGACATACCATGAAACCAAGCCACGTAAGTTTATCCAGGTGTTCTTGAACTGTGTATTAAACTCATAGCTCACTGACTGGATGAACGCGACAGTGCATGCACGCAGGTGTAATGAATGTATATGCAAATAACAAAATATATTTCGCCCATATTTGCTTACTGGCCTCGCTAGCTTCTACCTACACCCAACTCACAAACCTCTCCTTCCCCCTCTTGACCATTCTTACTGGCACGTAATCATCATTCATCTTAAGCGTCAACAGTGAAGTCGCACTCAATATCTTGGCCCTGCTTGCAGATTGGGCTCTTGCATACACTTCGCGTTTTTCTTCCTTGTTCATCCTCTCGATCTCCTCATCGTTTGCCCACTCATCCACCCCCAATTCCAGGCTGTAGTCCCGGAAGAGCACCGCAAGCGCAGCGATTATTTCCACTTGAGCAATCCGGCGGCCGAGACATGATCTAGGCCCATCGCTGAAGGGGATATATGATCCCCTTTCTGGCCGAAAGAGCTGTGAACTTGTATCAGGGCCCTTGTATCCACCAAAATCCTCGTTCTCGGAGGCGGCAGCATCTGACTCTGTCGGCTTTGTCGTGGTCTCATTCGATCGGTACCATCTCTCAGGTACCCAGTCATTGATGTCGTTCTCGCCAACATGGATCTGACTTGGTCTCCCAGGCCAGTATCGTGGATTTCGATGAATAGATACGGCTACCAATGAGATGATTGTACTCCCTGGGATCAAGTAGCTGCTACCATCAATGGTGATGACCTGCTCTTGTTTCGGGGGCACTTTCTTTGGTATTTCCACGACTGCAGGCGTCATTCTGAGAGTCTCATTCATGCAGGCGCCGAGCATACTAGCCATCATCGGGTTGATTAGCGTGTCATAATCCCACGAGCTTGGTTCTTTCCCGCCAAATATCTCATCGATGTCCCTTTGCAGTCGCCTCTGCGATGCTGGATTGTTTGCCAATTCTAGCAGGATGAAGTGCAACGCCCCAGCGGTGGTCTCGTGACCGGCGACGAGCATGATGAAGGCATTTCCTTGGATTTCGTCTCGTGACAGTGAACCTTTTTTGAAATGCATACCCTGCTGGGTTTCGTCCGTACGGTTCGCGTAACTGGATCTTACCAGCTGACCCATCAGGTCCATGCCGTCGACATGCTCGCCTTTTCGAGCCTCCTCAATCTTCTCGTTCATCAACTCGTGCATATATTTACTAAACTCATCATGGGACTCTGCTGCGAGCCGGCTCTTCTTAAAAGGCATCGTTCCTGCAGCGTTGTTAGCCTAGCGTTTGAGCAATCCCTCTGAGGTTAAGCTAACTCAGTATCCAGCGTGGAACAAGCAAAATGAGCAGGATGCACTCCAAAGTGTTTGCAATCGTGGTCACGAAACTCATCTTGTGTCCTGCAGTGGCTTCTGGCGCGCCATACTTTGCCATTTTTGGATTGGCCTTTTCTGGCAGAGACTCTCCGGGCCACAGTAACTTGAGACCAAATCCGACATAAGCAATAATGTTGAGAGCTAGCCTCATCGTGTCCTGGTCGAGGGTGTTGATAGTACCACTGTCTTCACCACCTGATCCCATCCACATCTTGACTAAACCTTGTGCCTGGTGTATAGCTTCCTGAAAGACAAGAGCAGCATTCTTTTCGTTGAATGAAGCCGAGGTCACTTTTCTATGGTTTCGCCAGATGGCGCCTTCTGAAGTCAGGATGTTGTCGCCAAACACTCGTAGGATCTCGTATGATTCCACGTATTTTGGGAAGTGCTCCCTCCGGTGCGTAATCTGACGAATAGCCTCGGCATTGCAGGTCATCATGAAGAGCATGTTTGGAGAGACTACGATAAACACATCTCCGTGGCGCGCAAAGGTATCATGGCGCGTATTATATGAGAATCCAGGTGTCAAAATTCTGTGGCCGATAACGTCAGTACAGCTCGACTAGAGAGTGGCTATGCATACTCTAACCATTCTTCCCAGAGTGGCTTGGGAAGCAGTTTAATTATCGGGATCAATCCTTTATGAGCCAGTATCCATGGGTAGAAGATTGGTGAGCAAGCTATTCGAACGTAAGCTTTGAGACATTGAGTCAGAACAGACTCTGGGGGATATACGAGCAGTGATGTAAGGCAAGCCGCTCTTTTTTGCCGCTTCAATATTACTTCGCAGTCCAGAGATATACTTATACACAGCGTACAAGACAGCTGTGCCAACAAGGACCAGGATTGTCTGCATCCTGCGAATGGTTCTTTGATATACCTTGAAAGTATAGGGTGGATTTGGATCAAGTTCAAAATCTCGAATAGACGGCCCTCGAAATGGGACCAGAGCTTCTTGAAAACAAAACTTTATACGAATTTGGAAATAAGGGAGAAGAACGTGTCGATAAACGATTTGGCATCGGCTGAGATGAGAAGGGGTCGGTCTGTTTTTTGTTCCCACTTTACATCAACGCTTGCGTCGCGGATCAACTAAACGGGGTTGGGGCTGTAACAGACGACGCTTCATATGGACATGCAGGTCTTTACCATCGTACATATTTTTCAAATCACTCTAGTTGGATAAACGGGTTGCAGCTAAATTCCAGCATTATATTCCTTACGCGGGCAGGTGCACGTTGGTATTGGTCATCTTGTACTGTCCAACTGTATGAGAGAAACTAACTATGGCGTAACACATAGTGGAGTGCATTCGTGAGCAGAACTTGGATTTCGTCACACGCTGCAAGGTAGTATAGCCCTGCAGGGTTTTGTCATGATATCAAATATCCATTGTCATATATCATAGTGTGGACAATATGGGTTGTCTCTTAGTTCAGTCAGTAGCTCATAACTTCCCGGACAAGGCTAAGGTTATAAGGATATCTGATGTGTCTGGGATGAAGAATACTACACCATCTCTCACTCAAGTGAAGCCCTTGGAACTGGCAAGTACTTAATGATGTTTCTGCTGTTCGTATTATACAATGTGATGTTGCCTAGGTAGTGTCAGATGAAAAACCATCCCGAGTTACGAAGTGACATTGATTTGGATGATATGTCAGGAGTGACACATCGACGTATTTATTTACATGGAGAGAATATACTAATGATTCATAAAACGATCTGGGAACTAATAAGCTACTAACCGATTTACTTGCTGAAGTAAGTTCGTAGGTAGCCTTTCAACAATCGTTTCGTTACCTTCTGTAATTGATTAACAAAATAATAGTAGTCTACCCTGATGCAAGGAAATTGGTATCCATGTGGGCTTTACTCGAACGAGGGGTGGGCTCGGGCATGCCGCCATTGTGGTTCAGGTAATTCAATATCCGCATGTAATTTCCCTCCTCCTGAGCCAAGATGAAGCATTTACTGTAGAGCCTGCAAGTACCCAACTGCAGAAACAGTTAGACAATGTAAACCGTCAATGACAGAACAAGTCGTAATCAGACAATGGAAAATGATGGAGACAACTAGATGCCATAGCATCAAAAGGCACGAAATATCTCGCCTTATGTAGTAGTAGTCATCTTCAACAATGTCGATCTCTATTTCTTATTGAAACGCATCTGTGGAGGTATCGTAGCTCAGTACGTACTAAGGTAGGTACCTACTAGATAGTATCGATGGATGATAAAAATGTTAAGATACGCGGGAGGCGCTGCGGGCGTTAGACCAACTCGTTTCAGGGCTCCCAGCCCAGCCAGTCTAGGTCCTAAAGAGAATTTCTAAGGAGCGCCTAGGGAAACGTAGCGACTGGAGGAGTGTTAGGTTGATGAATTAATAGGCAGGTATCCCCTACCAACCCCGCCATGGCTTCTAGTCGGGTAACCCATAGATAGCATGGAGTCTGTATGATGGATCCTGTCCTTTCTCATTCCCAAATTCGACAAACAAGTAACCCGGTCCGATCGTCTAATACGTGACTGACGTGACAAGGGTGTAACTTTGGCTCCCAAAATTTCGGGATCTCATCTCGACAATAGTCACGAAGCAAGGGATTTTAAATTCCCCTTCGATCCTGACCCCTAAGGTACTGTCAATCACAGGTCTCGTGACGACCGAGTCGTTCCATCCATGTAAACTTGTTTTTGCAACCACCACAGATACATATGTCTCTAAAATAATCTTGACCTGTTGTCCTTCACCCTCTGGGTATACAACTTATCGACCGCTTGTTTTTAGTTCGTCACCACCTTTCACAGCACGACCAATCTACTACCTACTACGTACGTGCGACGCTTGGAAAGAACGAACCCCCTTTTACCACCCGCTTCTATCAAACACAACAAATCGCAAATAAAACCTGTGTTCAACGGATTCAAATTAATTCTGGTTTCCTTTTTCAGCATGTTTGCATTGGCTCCGACAATCTATCAAATATTAATGTCTTTCAGCTTACTTGTTGTCTTTAATTAGTCTAGCTGCGTATCACTGCACTACCTCAGCACCTTTATTGCAACCAACCGACTCGATCGCGACGGATCGTCATGACACAACACCGACGAGACGAGAACGTCTCTCCTATGGATCTCACTCCTCGAACAGTTTCCCCTTCGAGCTCCAAGTTTCAACTCGCACCCGCTCCTACGTCCAGAGCAGACCCCGATACTCTAGTGCCTCCTATAGATGCCAAAGTCTCAGGTTCGCCGGACGCCGTTGATTCTGCTACAGAAACAAATCGATCATCAAATGCATTAAAACACAATCACGATTCGGCACCTTCGCTGGCTATACCCGAGTCGACTCCAGCTTCAACGAAGTCGCTGAAAGACCATGGCATAAACGATCGAGATTTTGGCCTTGCAACTGATCCTGAGGGACAAGATCATGCCCCAGCGCTTTCTAGACCAAGCATACAGCCCACTGGTGCTGATGGCCTCGACACCCCCCCTACATTTACTAGAGGCAACTCATGGGAAGAACCAGACACCCCAGGCAAGTCTCGCGGAGCTTCTTTGATGTCCAAACTCAAGGCACTTGCCAACACCAGTGGCCTACCGACCCCAAAATCACCGACCGTTGCCGGCCCCTCTAGTCAAGGCATTCAGTCGAATCTCAATTCTCCGACACGGCCGAACCGAGGTATCCCAGGGACTTTGACAGAGGAAGACACGGACGCTGACGCTGACGCGGAGGAGACTGCTGATGAAGGCAACCCCGAAGACGGGAAGCAGAAAAAGAAGAAGCAGAAGAGGATGATGCGTCGCACGAAGAAGACAAACGCTTCGACCCCAGGAACTCCAAGGCGATTTGCAGCCGATACAGATGTGCTGGATACCTTCGACCAATTGGTAAAGCGACGTGCAAGTATGCCTGATGCAGCCCACGAGTATGGTGTCTCCGAAGGCGAAGGTCGAGATCGCTTGGGAATGTCCTTCCGCCGAGGGAATTCCTGGATGACATCCACCATGCGGCCTCCTGGTGAGGAGGCCGACGAGGTTGAAAGCCCTGGTGCTGTTGGGCGACGATCGGGCCATGTTCGTCGAATCACTGTATTTGGCGGTGGGGGTGTTTCTGACGGCGATGCCATGACCCCTCGACGTCCCTTCTTCACGTCCGAACGAGCGTCCACCTTTGGCGCTCAAAAATGGAAGCAGGTCAAAAACACACTCAAATTACTGAGGCAGAAGAAAGAAGATCGCTTCGACTACTACAAGTCAGCTGAGCTAATGGCTGAGCTGCGAGCCGGTGCTCCTGCTGTGCTTATGCTCGCTAGCATGATTCAGCGGGACGAACATGGAAACAAGAGAATACCAGTTCTTCTCGAGCAGCTCAAGCTTCGCATTAAGGACAGCTCTCCCATGGAGGATGACGATAAAGATCGCCATTGGCTATTCACCATTGAGCTCGAATACGGAAGTGGGCCTAGCAGAATGAGCTGGACCATCAGCCGAACACTACGCGACATCTACAATCTGCATTTACGGTACAAGTTTGCTATCAACAACGAAAAGTACATGCCTGGACGTATGGATTTGGGCGGTCGACCGAAGCAGCCAAAGTTCCCTTACTCGGCCTTCCCTTATCTTCGTGGTGCTCGAAAGAAGGGCGAGGAGAGCGACGATGAAGATCAAGCCAGTATTCGTGGAGATGAAACTGCTGGCGAAGGCACTGCTGCTGAGGCGGCAGGAAACGGTGTCTTCAGCGATCCCGAAACACTGAATGGCATTCCGCGAAGAAAGTCACGTAATTTCTTGGGCATGGGTCCAAGACGCAGGTCAACAGGCATCACCGATCCTGGTGAAATATCCAACACCGAGGGCCCAGGAATGCCTGTCGTGGACATGGCAACGAGGAGACAGCGTTATGTTGAGAAACAGCGGCGTATTTTGGAGAAGTATCTCTCCGAGATGATAAGATGGCTCATGTTTAGAGCTGACAGTAACCGACTCTGCCGTTTCCTCGAGCTCTCTGCCCTTGGCGTTCGACTTGCTGCTGAGGGTAGCTATCATGGAAAGGAGTGTTATCTTCATATTCAACCCTCAAAAGGCCTTGACTTCCGCCGTGCACTGACACCAGCCAAGGTTGTTTCTCGACGCAGCCGAAAATGGTTTCTCGTCCGACAAAGCTACATTGTGTGTGTTGAATCTCCCGAGAACATGAACATTTTTGATGTGTATCTCGTCGACTCCAAGTTCAGCATTTCTTCCAAGAGAAGCAAAGTCAAGGCAATTGATTCCAATGAGAAGAAGACTGAAATCGACTTGACTGTGGAGGCACCCCCTGATAAGCATCACACTATGACTTTGCGTTCGTCTGAGCGCAAGATCCGCCTCTTTTCTCGCAACCAGTCCGTTATGAAGCAGTTTGAGGATTCGATCAATCAAATGCTTAAGCAGACACCTTGGTATCATGAAAAGCGCTTTGATAGCTTCGCTCCGGTGCGGACCAACGTGTTTGCTCAATGGCTCGTCGACGGTCGTGACTACATGTGGAATGTCTCCAGAGCTATCAATATGGCTCGCGATGTCATCTACATCCATGATTGGTGGCTGAGCCCTGAATTATACATGCGAAGACCGGCAGCCATTAGCCAGAAGTGGCGCCTGGATCGACTTCTACAGAAGAAGGCCAGAGAAGGTGTCAAGGTCTTTGTTATTGTTTACCGAAACGTCGAAGCCGCCATTCCAATCGATTCGGAGTATACCAAGTTCTCCTTGCTGAACCTCCACCCTAATATCTTCGTTCAAAGATCCCCTAACCAATTCAAGAAAAATCAATTCTTCTTTGCTCACCATGAGAAGATCTGTATTGTGGATCACGATGTAGCCTTTGTAGGAGGCATTGATTTGTGCTTTGGACGTTGGGACTGCCCCCAACATCCAATCGTTGACGATAAGCCAACTGGTTTTGAGATGTCCGAGACGCCCAAAGATGCAGAGCACTGCCAACTGTTTCCCGGCAAAGACTACTCCAACCCTCGTGTACAAGACTTTTTCAGGCTCAATGAGCCATACGAAGAGATGTACGATCGAACCAAGGTACCTCGAATGCCTTGGCACGATGTAGCCATGCAAGTCGTTGGCCAGCCTGCAAGAGATTTGACACGCCACTTTGTTCAACGTTGGAACTATTTGCGCCGAGGACGCAAGCCCACGCGACCCCTGCCCTTTCTGCTCCCCCCTCCAGACGCAAACATAGACGAACTGAAAGAGCTTGGGCTTACTGGAACATGCGAAGTTCAGATCTTGCGATCCGCCTCCACATGGTCTCTGGGCATCGAACAGACCGAACACAGTATCCAGAACGCATACATTAAGATGATCGAGGAATCGGATCACTTTGTTTACATGGAGAACCAATTCTTTATTACAAGCACTGAAGCATACAACACCCGAATTGTGAACCGTATCGGAGACGCTCTAGTTGAACGTATCATCCGGGCCCATGAGAACGACGAAGACTGGCGTTGTGCCATTGTTATCCCTCTGATGCCTGGCTTCCAAAACACAGTCGATGAACAGGAGGGCACGAGTGTTCGTCTCATCCTCATGTGTCAATACGCAAGTATCTGCAGAGGCGAGCAGTCTATCTTTGGTCGACTCAGAGCTGCTGATATTGAACCCGAGGATTACATCAGCTTCTACTCGCTTCGCCAGTGGGGAATCATGAGCAACGATGTCCTTGTCACTGAGCAACTCTATATTCACGCCAAAACAATCATTGTCGACGATCGAGTAGCTCTTATCGGCTCTGCCAATATCAATGAGCGATCAATGCTGGGTAGTCGCGATTCTGAGTGTGCTGCGATTGTTCGGGACACTGACATGATCAACTCGACAATGGCTGGAAAACCCTACAAGGTTGGCCGTTTCGCCCATACGCTCCGTCTTCGACTAATGCGAGAGCACTTGGGTCTGGATGTCGATGAAATCCTGGAGGAAGAACGCCAGGAAGAGCTCGATCGCCAAGATTTTGAAAAAGAGATGGAACAGATCTACGAAGAAGAGGACAATGGTCCCTCTGACCCCTCGAGACTATCTGTCAAGCGCCCTGAACCCCCGCGCATTCCCAGCATTAATCACGACCTCGATGCTGCCGTTGAAATCGAAGAGAGCAGCAGCAGCAGCAGCAGCAGCAGCCACGGTAGCAATGTTGAAGCTGAAGGCACAACCATAAATGGACCGGAGAGCAAAGTGAAGCATGAGTTGGATGTGACTGGCTATGGTCCTGATCGTTGGAAGAGTGCTGAGAAGTCCGGCCTCGATGCTGGTCGTGACTCTGTTATCATCAATGGCAGGGAAGTCCTCGTCAACAGTATCAGCAACGAAGGCAAGGGAACGCTACAGTCACCTGTGGAAACCCAGCCACATGTCCCTCAGCCTGATAACAGGTATATCGACCCTGGAAACCACAACGACGGCCTCCCACCCATGCCTGCCTTGAACCGCCGTACCACAGATCAACTTGGCCTCCCACGTCCTGCGCAGCTACCGTCTTTACCAATTAGTGACGATACTGATATCGGTGGCCCTCCGTTGCACATCGATCCCGAGACAGGAAAGCCGGTCAATGGTGTATTCCACCCTATGGCTGCAGATATTCAACTAGCACACATCGACAAAAATTGCATGATCGATCCGGTGAACCCCAACTTCTTCGAAGAGATCTGGAACCGTGCTGCCCAGAATAATACTAAGCTTTATCGCCGGGTGTTCCGCTGCATGCCTGATTCTGAGGTCAGTACTTGGGCTGAGTATAATGCGTATACTGCATATGGAGACAGGTTCCGCAAGAGTATGGAACCAGGTCAATCCAGAGGTGAAGACTCTGAGTTCCCTCCTTCCTCAAGACACCGCAACTCCACAGCTGGCGGGGCAGGTGTCAGCGCACCGGGACCAGAGGTGATGGCCAAGGCCGCTGAGACAGAGGCGGAGAAAGCGTTGGGAAAGATGGCCGAGAAAATGCCACTTGGCGGACACCATGAAGAGGATAGGATCAAGATTGTTATTCCTGATGAGGGCCATGATGGTATCGACGAGAAGAAAACAATGAAAGATGGCGAAGCCCTCTCATCACGAACTAACACTGGACTAGATACCGAGAGTGCTGTTGATGCCCAGCATCACGTTGAGGCGCCGTCTCCGGTATATTCCCCCGGCGACACCCCCTTCCCAGCCTTTGATGGAGGTAGCAATGGGAGGTTCCTAGAGCCTCAAGCAGGCACCAAGGATCGAGAGAGGCGAACTACTTTTTCCACTCTCGAAAAGCCATCTTCAAGGGACACCAACGCTCCTCCACCCGGGCAATTCGGTTCGGTAAAGCGTAGGCGTCGCGCAACCACTAAGAATAGTCGACGCGGTTTCAGTATAGACGACATGCCCACCCGAGGACAGGCCGAGGAGCTTCTCAGCATGGTACAGGGAAACATCGTCCAGTTCCCATACGACTGGCTTCTCACTGAGGAGCAGAATGGAAATTGGGGCTACCAAGTAGATGGCGTTGCACCCCTGGCTATCTAGTAAGTCTGTCCCTGCAACCATTATCGCCAACGATGCTAACTAGCTACAGTAACTAAACTTGACTGCCCCTAACACTGCATTATGTGAGTGATGTTTTTAAACATGAGTGTGTGCACTAGAGCATTGCATGGAGTTGGTTAGGTGTTTTGATTATCATGGCAAGGAAAGCACCCGGTGGGCATGGCCGTATTCCATCATATGGGGTTTCCTTGTATATCCGCTTGTCCTATATACACACGTTCCATAACCAGAGTCACCCATACGTTTATATTACAATTTTAATACAAGCATTTTCAACCTACACTCTTTCGCTGACCCAGATAGCACCCCGACAGCCAGCCCGAATGACGCCGGTAAGAAGCCAATGTGGCTCGGCCTTTTGTGCATCATGCTCAACCGCGTGATCTAGATGCTCCAGTTCCTCGTCTCGAATCACTCGAAGGGTTTGGACAAGGCTCGACAATTCCTCGCCAACTTCATACCCTTCAGCCTCCCATTGCGTAACCATCTCCAAAAGGGTTCGAATCTGTTCGTTGTAATGACCACCAATCTCGGTTTCAACAGCCTCTGTGCAAGCCATGGCAGCCTCGTAACCCATCATAGCGGTTGACCAACCTAAACCAGTAGCCATGACGGACCACAGGGGGTACATGGCAGTAGGTCGGATACGGTGTTTGTGGACAAGACTGTTGAACGTTTTGAAGTGACCGTCTTCCTGGTCGTACATATGCGCCATCAGCTTACGGAGGTGTGGCTTTGAGCGGACAAGAATGGGCGACTGAGCTGCATAGATGAGAACGGCAGCAAGCTCGCCAGCCTGGTTGACACGAAGCTAGCAGCATGTTAGCCGTCAATTGATGCAGGATAAGCTTGGAAAGCATACAGCAGAGTCGAGAAATTCACGTTGCTCTTGTGTGAGTGGTTTAAGAATTTTAGGAGTTTTGGAAGACTCGTTTGATACAACAGTTTGAGCATTTGCTGTCGACGTAATAGTACGAATGTATGACATGCAAAGTGTTGGTGTTGAGCGTACACCAATAGAGCGCAAAGGTCTCACCAGAGCCCTAGACGAAGCCATGGCTGCAATTGCTACAAAGTCCTCAAATTGCTTCTTCGTGGCCCATTAATGGCGGATCTTGAATCGGACGATATTATAATGATGTCGAATATCTCACTAAACAACGACTCTAGCCGGATTAAAGCCTTTCCGCACCGTGCACCAGCCACACACGTGCGACGGCATGACATACTCTTTGACCAATAATATTTGCCCAGGGACTACGAACTCAGAACAGGTTGAGAAAGAGCAAGCTAATCAGCTCTTTCACTTTTGGCACAAACGGCTGTTTGTTCTCTATCATCAACAATTGTCTTTCTCATCGCTTCAATACCCCGTGCGCATATTTGCGCAACTTTTTGGACCCCTTTCATCCCAGAAATTCCTTCTTTTTCATCCAGATACGCGTATTACGCGACTACGTCTTTCGACGATTGCTATCCCCTGAATTATTGCGCTTCAGGTTTTTGTTGACCTACGACAGAGCTTGCCATGTCTGACGTTGAAGATGACCTCCTCGATCTTGCGGGTAGATCCTCAGACGATGAGGGTTCTGACAACGGAAGCAGAAGGGGTTCGGCGTCACCGCCGCCAGTAAAGAGAAGCGGCTCTAAGAGGGAAACAGGAAGCAGGGCGCGTCACGGAGGTGCTGATGATTCTGAGGAGGAAGGCGAGGCGTAAGTCAAATCCTTCGCCGGCTAGTGCGCGGGTTAGGTTTGCTACTGGAATGATCGCTTGGTCTTTCTCATACTTCCCAGTCGTTCTGTTTTCTACCATTCGTCCTTCCTTTGCTGACCTATTTTTGTTTAGTTCTTCTGCTCCAGGAACGCCAAACTCGCTTGAGTCCGCTCCTATGGATGAATCCGATTCTGACGCAGAGCCATCACGAGGACGAGCTGCCGTTGCGGATGACGACGATGAGAACTACCCAGTCGACGGTCGATACAGGAGCCAGAAGGAAAAGGCAGAGATTATGGCCCTACCAGAACTCGAGCGCGAACAGATCATTGCTGATCGAATGACTGAGATCGAACGCCAACGCCAGAACCGTCTACTTCGCCAAATGGTTAGCAACATGGAGAATGAAGAGCGCAAGCAGGTTAAGAAGAAGCGGAGCGCTGGAACTGCCGAGTTAGAAGATGGCGATCGAAAGGCTTCACGACCTCGTACGGAGACAAAGAGGGAAACTGCAATGGATTCGCTGCGTCAAGCCAAGGCTGAAAAGGCACGCCGGCGAGAGGATCTTGAGAAACGGAAGGACAATTACTCATCGCGCCGAGGGGATTCCGGAGCTGAAGACAGTGATGACGACTACAACCGCGGACGTTCGCCTACCCCCGACGTCGACGAGATACGCGATCAGCCACCGGCTGAGCTGCGTGACTACGACCGTGTTCGACTGGGACGAAATGAGTTTGCTCAAGTCTGCTTCCACCCTGGGTTCGAGCAAGGCATCATCGGATGCTATATCCGCATCGCTCTAGGACCGCACCCTGAGACGGGCATAGAACAGTACCGCATGGCTGTGATCAAAGGTAAGAAACGACGACGACGATGTTCTGTATATTACTGACGTCGTTCGCAGGTTTTTCGATCAGCCGACCTTATGCCATTCAAGGACCCCAAGGTGTGCTGGTTACTGACCAGTATGTAAAGGCGGCGCATGGCAAGGCAATTAAAGAGTTTCCTTTCATCGCCGCTTCGAGTGGAAAGTTCACAGATGTATGCTTGACATGGATCTGTTACTAAGATTATACAATACTGACTCGATCAACAGAGTGAACTCAACCGGTACAAGGTCACATGCCATAACGAGGGCGTGACTCTTCCAACCAAAGCTTATTTGACTGATAAAGTCGACGATATCAACAGACTGATTAATCACTCGTGGACTTCCGAGGAGATTAAAACTCGGCTGGCTCGAATTAGTGATTTGAAACGTCGGTTTGACCCAGCCGAGCGAGAGCGTATTGCCAAACTGCTCGACGAGGCAAGACAACGTGGTGACGACGACAGAGCCGAGGAGTTACAGGAGGAACTTGACAACCTCGGCTCACAGCGTTTGGCGTTCAGGACAAGCTTGGGGTCATCAAAGCATTCAGACGAACCCAAGGTACAAAGTGAACAAGACCGTCTGGCTGAGCGTAACCGTGAAAACCGGCGCTTGAACGCGGAGGCAGTACGGAAGGCCCAATTAAAGGAGAAAGCCAAGTCGAAAGAGATTGAGGCAGCTCTTAAGCGTGGCGAGACATATCAAGGCGACATGTCGAGGCGACTACGGACCAAGGCCAAGTTTGTTCACGATGCTAACGAAAAGGTGGAACAAAAGCCAGCAGCAAACGGTAGTGGAACCAGTACTCCTGGAAACAACACATCAAAGCCGGCGGCTAAATCTCAACTACTACCCCATCTGGTGAAGTTGCAAGAAGATAAGCATAAGGAGAAGGGCATTCCGACAATCCACAAACCTCTGATGGACGACGACGTGATTGGGTCACTGGACCTGGATATTGACGTTGAAATTTGAGGGAGTAGAGAAGGGTTAGACACAGAAGCATGACAAGAAGCGATTTTCGGTTGTATATTTATTGATTTGTTTTTCCGGTGGGGTAAAGCAAAAAAGGTAGGGCAGAGGCGGGTTGCATCTCATCCTCCAGGAAAACTCACCTGGAGTTGATAACTAGACGCGTGCTAATATGACAAATAAACTATTGTAATTTTGACAAGCACTACAAGGATTCGTGAGCACTGCCTGCTCTAATTACCATGGCAAAAAGGCTTCAGCCTAATCGGACTGACGCTTTATCATACTCTATTTCTTTTCCCAGTTCCCTGCCACTATACCTTTAGAGGCTTGGATAGTGCCATCTCCTAATCATGTTCATCTCGCCAAGTCAATTGTATATAACGTCCTCTGCCTACTGCTTATCCAGCGTTCGACGGTCTTTTAGAAAATCAAATTTACCTTGCATTCTCCTCACAACATGGTAGACAATCATCAGTGCTTGGGTGACCAGCACAAAGGCGACGGTTTCGGCCTTATTTTTGACCCTTTGAGCCAATGCCAGGTCGGATCTGACGAGCTTGCCATCAATCTCATCCTCAAACTTTTGGCATACCTCGAGGTACAACCGTGGATCATCAGTGATCACACCGTCAATAAGTGGCGGTCCTTGTACGTTCCTATTAGGAAGTCTCGGGTGGCCTAGATTCTGACGGATGCACCATTCCATGCGACGAGGTTGGTTAACGGTCCATGTCATGAGAAGCTTGTCAGTTCGTTGGAGCCCTCGTAAGAATAGCTTGCCCGAAGGACCAACAAGGGTATTCTGGTTAAGATTGAACCCAAGGTTCGGGATTTTAAGAAAGTGATGTGAGTACAAAAGAGAGGCGCTGATGTGAGCTAGAGGATAGGTCGGAAGTTGACTACGTGCGGCCTGTAGGAATGAAGCCTATTCAACCATGTCAGATGCAAGCCAGAACTTACTCATGAATGAATGTGTTGCAACTTGTGGGTGTAAATGTAGAGAAGCAACTCACGTTCCAACATCCAAGTACAATACGCTGATCCCATGGCACAGGCCCCTGGACGCTCTCCAATGTTCTTGCAATAGCCGCCATCAGGTCTGCAGGGTTATCGTCTAGCTGAGAAACTTGGATCAGCTTCTGTTTCGTGGGGCATGCTGATATTGCTCATGATACCTTGATATCCAGAACAACCCAGATCTTTTCTAATTCGGGCTCGGCCAACCATTCGAGGAAGTCTTTAAGCCGCGGCATAGGCTCATGGGGCTCGGCTACTGTACGTATAGTGCTGAGATATTCCCACGAGCATTCTGCAACACGTGCGTTTACCCCGAAGCAACGCTTTAGCGATGGATCCTACTTACAGATCAGATGAGCCCAGTATCATCGATCAAAGCAAGAGTGTATTGGCATTCTGTAGCGGCCAATGGGTGTTGAAGTTTGGCTTACATGTGATATAACGGCTATACCATCAGAAGAGAGATGCACGTCTGTCTCTATAGCATGCGCCCCAGCTGCAACTGCACCTCGGAAGGCAGCCATTGTGTTTTCTGGCCAGTCGGCCTTTGCGCCGCGATGAGCAATCGCCTGTGGAAGTCGACGGGAGGGATCCCTCAATGATGAACGTGCAACAGCCCATGGCGCTGTGGCACGGATATAATTTAGTGGTCTTGCGTGCCGTAGAAGCTTGCTTTGTCTCTCACCTTGAGGGACGGCCGCTGACTGGGCATCCTTGTTGGCAAAAACTCGTCTTTGCGTCGCCATTGTAGAGGTTGATTGTGGAGATTGGTAAAAGTTATTCGGTGGGAGAATTAGAGAAACTGCTTCATCTGTCCTCCCGCTATAACGTCCCCAACGATGGAGTGAAAAAGAGAATCGACGAAAACACCTTTTGTGATTGAGATATCCAGTATTCATCGATTCTAGGGACGGCAAGACATAGACACGGACACTATTGCCCTGTCATGTGTCATGGTTAATGGATCATTCCCCATTAACCAGATCCACAAGGGGAAGCAAGAGATCTATCTACATTGGTAGGTCCAGCACAGGCTGTAGTTGGAGACGTCATTCCAAGCAAATGCATGCACGGCCACAGTGTACTTTCACTAGCCTCATTTGACCACAGAGCCTCTTCAGCGTGCCAGCAGTACCTACCTACCTATCTGCAGATTCCGCGCTTTAGTCAAGCTTCCCTTGGCTACGTCTTGTCAACTTATATACACTTCAAATGTAACCTTGCGATACCACAATATAGCTCTGTTGTCCGCGTAAAACGATGCCGAGGTAGTGGATCTGACAGGGGATGATGACTGGTGTTACGTCACTCAGATAATTCGAGATGATTGCAATGCTTATTCTTGCAAGATATACCAAGTCTGCAACTAGATACCCTGGCCTCGCTGTATTGTGAGGTTTGTCCTTGGACTTTATATTCACTGTTAAATCGGCGAGGATTAGAGTCAACAATGATGAACAATGCCTGACGAATCCATTCCCGAGATATTGAAGCGAAGTTGATCAAATATTCAAACTCTTAGTCCAGGAATAATAATAGAGACCACTGCAAAGCCCCAGTTGTCTCTCAAATATCATAAAATCGTTCCAACTGTCATAAACCAAAGTCAACGCTATCAAGTTAACCAAGTGCCCGAACGCCCAGTTTTTAACACCACCACCAACCCAAGGTATCATTTTTTTAACGCCATAACTAAATAGGAAACGTATCCATTCGGTCGGATATCACATATCCCTCGTGGCCGTGCTGCTGGGCCACCATGTGGTTGCGGTAGTCAACACTGTCAACACTTAATCCAAGTTCCGAGGGGCCGACCTCCTCACCCGAGCTAAGGCTTTCATCACTCATGCTGAGGACACTCTGAGGAGGTTGCGGATTGTTTCCAAACTCGGTGATACTGAAGCCGCCTAGGTCCCAGTTGTCAGGAGGCCAATCGCCGCAGTTACTTACGGCGATCGCACTCTCATTTACAAGTCCCTGCCCGCCGTAGATGGCATCGTAAACATTGTTCATGCCGCCATCCATTGATCCTAGAAGGGTCTCCCATTCAGTCGTCGAAACTCCATTCATTTTCGCGGCGGCCATAGAAGAATTCACAACTATATGGTTGGTCTGAGGCGTCGCTCCAGAGTGAGATTGCATGCGGCTCTGGTGGGGTGAGAGCGGCTGCGGCGACTGCGAGGGATGGGCGAAGGGCATGAAATCGAGATTGCGAGACAGAGGTGAAGCCTCACGCTCAGGTCTGGGAGATGTCGACATACGATGACCTCGCCGAGCCACATGAGCCTCGGTGTGGAGGTTGTCAAAAGACTGACGAGCCCGAGCACGGTAAACATCGGGCCGAGACTCAGTTTCACATGGCATCGTCATACGACGCATCCTCTCCTGATGGTCGATAAGGTTGCTTTCGCTGGATGCAGCGATCGAGAGCTGACCGAAAGGATAGGCTGTGTTTCTCTTCTTCTTGGATTTCGAGACGGCACCGGTTGGTGGCGAGCCTCGGTTAAAGATTGGCGCAGACACCTCACGTGAAGTGTGCATTGGCGAGCCAGCGGATTCGTCAACAGTGACAAGCATGCTGGCCACACGCTTGAAGTCGAACGACCCAGAGTCATCCGCCTTCTCCAGGATGTGGATCACGGAATTTACCAAGCGTTCGTCATCGCGCATTATCTTACTGTCTTGTTTGAGATCAATTGAGTGGTAGAGCAACGTCATGCCGCAGATCACCAGAAGATCAGTCTTGTTCAGGCAGAATGAGAAGGTCATGCCACGCTCTTCAAGGAGCTGAATAATCTGAACAATGTGCTTGCTCGATGACCCGATTGATATCAGGGCCGATGCCGCCTTGGAACCCAGACTGGAGCCAACGGCAGGACGATAGATGAGCGTGCGGATGTAGTAATAAGCCAGAGCTAATAGAGGCGAGCGACTGCCAGTCACATCTGTTGACGGTTTGTCTTGAACAAAGTTGAGTCTCAAATGAGAAGGCAGTTGGTGGTGCCAAGAATCCAGCTCACTCTCAAGAGAAGCCATCTGTTGAAGAGATATCTCATAGGAGCTTGAGGCGGGGTAGTTCTTCTCTAGTACCTTGGCAAGAATGCGCGCCGCACGAAACAGAGCCAGTGCGTTAGACAAGCGAGTGTACTCGCCAGGGAGAGTAGGTTGAAATCCTTTCTCAGTCACATACTCATCGTCGGTGTCGCATGGGTATTCAGTCTGGATTTCGTCCTCTTTGAGAAGCCTGGGAAGACCAAGAGTAGCAGCAGAGAAGCAGTCGAGGGTATAGAGAGTCCAGAAGACCTTCTTGCGGGTCTCGATTGTCAGAGCACCGAAAGAGAATCTCTTCTGGCTCTGGTGCAAACACAGACGATGAGAGAGACTGACGGCAATGGCCTTGTAGTGTTGGAGCCGTTTGTAATCAGCACGCATTGTGCAGTAGAGAAGAGCAAGAGTGAGGCATTGTAGGGTATTCATTGTGTTCTCCATCGAAATAGCTTCAAGAGCGGCCTGCCATTGTTGTTCACAGGTAACAAGCTGGGAGAGATCGGGATTGTCTGATGAGAGGCCAGCGATACTGAAGACAAGGTAGAGCTGTGCAAGCTTGTGGCTGCTCTTGACCTTCTCTGGGTCGGCAACAAACTCCTCATAGACATGGAGAAACGTGGGCTTGTGGAGGATAGGGAAGAGGGGCGCCCACTCTTGGAAGTAAACGTTGACACATCGATCCGAGAAGATGCGAGGAGGAGCTACAAGGGACTGCTCAGGGGCCTTGTGGCCAAGGGGCTTGCAGCCTTGAATATGCAAGAACGCTTCCGTGTTGAAGTCGGTTCTGGGCTTTCCGGCTTCTTGGATTTTACGCTTGAAGGCATCTGTTGGATACGTTAGTTCAGGTCGATTGAAACCCCATGAAAGGGAAGTTACCTATAAACATGTGACCACTGGATGCGCCCATAAAGTAAGAGTCAGAATTCTCAACTCCGAGTAACAGAGGCGCTGCTTGTACACGGAAAGTGTCCTCCTTTGTAATTTGGGCTTCGTTCTGGGGCTCTGGGACAGCAGGGCTGCAAACAGGCATGGAAAGACTTGATCGGTTGCCGTGGATCTTGGAGAGCATGTCGATCTTTTCATCCTTCTCGTCTAACAAATCCTTGAGCTCCCGAAGTTCACTTTCTAATTGTCGCACGCGTTCCTCTAAAGATTCGGTATATCCACGAGGGAATGCGCGACGGCTGAGTTTATCGCTTGTCCGACATTCAAAGCCGACGTTGGCACACTGGGAACATGTCGGGCGTATTCCGTCACAGCGGATCTTTTTGCTTCTGCATCGATCACAAGCCTGGGCAATCCGGCTCTGAGAGCTAGTGCCCACCTTGATGACCTTCATGGGAAGAATTCCGGGCATTTTGGTGATTATATGTGAATGCGAATGTGTCGTATCGTGTTATTATGGGGGTTGTATGAGAGAGGCGGCCGAATTGCCGAGAGAAAAGCGATGGCAGGTCGCCAGGATTGCTTTATTCCTTAGGTATTTATTATGTTTTGCGGTATCGTGTCTGTCCTGTCGCCAACTGAGTCACTCACGATCAATCGTGAAAATTGGAGTTTTCGAATGTTTCTGGTATTGTGTACCTGGCTGGGTAGGTAGTTATGGAATAGCCGAGGTCTTTGAATCACAGCCAGCAATTCAGGCGATTGACTAAGTGAGTGTAGGTGAGTTGTGAGTGGGTGATTTGATTGGTGGGGCTAGGGTAAAATCGTGGTATAAAGTTAGGTAGTGAGGTAGGGACGTGTGGATTTCTTGGATGGAAAAGACAAGATGATGTGAATATATATAGATATTGAACAAAGAACAACCCAAAAGGGGAAAGAATAAATATAATGGTAAAGATGAAAGGTAAATTGAGGGGAAAAGATAAGATTCAGGATTCCTGGGGTGGGAAAGAGCAAGATTTAGTAGAAATGAGGAAATGGGAATGGGTTGAGTCTTGTCTTGAGGTGTGGAGACAGAAGTGGAAATCCTGGGGGAGGACCAGGGCAGGGACGAAGTGGAGGGTCAATGCCATCCATGCCTGTCTTTTGATGGATGCTTAGCAGCATTGCTAGGCACCAGTACGCTAAGTTCCATGGGTCCATGAGATGAAGAGACTTATCTTGTGGTGCAGGTGCAATCTGCAAATGGGGGCGTATTCTTGGCGTCCCAATACCAGTCTTTTCGTCTGGGCAACCTGGGCAAGCGTGGACCGTGACGATGGAAAAGGTACATGTGTGCGAGACGTTGCAGAGCACATGGTTGACGTCTTGTTATGTCCAATAGGCATCTGTTCAATGGATGCGCCCAAAAGATCTACAGTGTGAGCTGGTGAGCGGTTCACACTGAGCTTCTCAAGGTTCGTTACATGGTTGAACTCGGATCACACTACCTAGGTCCTCGAAAGTAAAGAAGGCAGTTTCGTGATGGATGCCGAGATGTGCTGTGAGTGTCCGACTTTAGTGGGCAGGTACATGCGGTACTTACAGCCGCAGCTGTCGTCCAAGATGATCCTAGCGTACTAGGTAGTAGGGAGCGTCCTACGACAATCATATGGGGCATCTCAGGGGGCGTGTTTATAGAAAAAAACATGAGACACCTGTAATTGTAAACTCATCAAAACTTGGGATAGTTATTCGACTCTGCCCCCTCTGGGTTGCATTTCAACTCGGTAGTCTACAACTCAGCGTCAATCTAAGTGAGCCCTCAGACCTTTACGCCATACCCATGTTTCCTTGGGGGAAGACGAGAATGTCTTAGAAACATAAAGGAGTCACCAGCAACCAATGCTAGCTCAAGGCCAACCCTACCGAGGTCAAACTGACCCGAGGTAGCGTACCCAGGCCTTTTCAAGAATGTGCATTTGTATATCTCTGTCTATCAAGCGAACTACAAGTTGGATTCAGAACGCATCTTCCGAAGTAAATTAAATGATATTGATATCAATTTTATCATGTCTATTCATCTCTTGATTACAGCCCGCAGAGATCCTTCGAACTCAAGGTCGGGAAGTGGCACCACGCGCACGACTCTAGAACGCTCCGAAACGTGAACAACAGCCCATTACTTCACACCCTCCCGGCCTTTTCCGCCCTTATGCCAGACCATTTCTTCAAAAACAAACACTCTCCTCAATGGGGGGTTTTACCCCGGATTATTCGAGAATGCTATTGATGTAAGCACTCTCAATCCATGTAAGCCCTCAGAATGAGAATGCGGGGAAAGAAACATATTCTGTCTGTTATCGCCATATTTTGAATTGCAACAGCCAGTTGTTCTCCTTCGCCTTCATCGTCAAGTAAATCTTCCAAAGTTGGACATATGCTTTACCTCATAATCTCACTAAGAAGAAGACTTGGCCTTGGCCTTGACCGCAACAATGTACATTTGATATGTATCCGATACCCACCCCCATTGATCCTTCAAGCTGGAAGTTCTGAATTACCACTGGACTAGAGCTGCTTACTTTACTCTACTTGTATATATTCAGGCACACATCACAGCCCTCAGTGCATTAGCTCCTCAGAACACATGGCTACAAGGGTCAATGCTTTTCTCTTTCCGTGCCGCCCCAAGGTATCCATATGTTTGTCCTGTGTGATACCGTACCAACATTGGCCTAGTGTAGACGGAGCGTTTGCTCACTAGCTATCACAAGTTGATTCGTCTTGTGTATGTATTCCAGACGGAGCCGCAAAGCGGTTCCTCTTTCGGCCACGTACTGAACAACCCTAACTGTAAGACCCTCTCACAAGCCGCAACGCCCTGCATATCTCAAGAGATAGAATGTCACCGTGGTGAATGAATCTTGGGGTTCCCCGTCATCTGTTGTAATCCAACTACGATAATGGTAGATTGGCCATACACTGTACGTCTGGGCAATACTGTTAAAGCCGAAAGCTTCTCAGTACCTTGCTGTCGATTCAATTAAATACGGTGGTTGTATCCAGTTGTTTGGTTCTGATTGGACAAGGCTGGCCACGAAGCTACCATACACTACAGTTGACGCTTGAGCCGGTTTCTCGTTCCCTCTTGCGAGGTTCCTGACTCAACTATTGTTCTCCCATCCTCGCAGATCCTGACGTTTTACATTGCGCATACAGTCGGCCATGAAACTGTGTAATTGTGGCGTAGTTGAAGGCAAGGAAGGCAAGGGGAAGGCTTCGAATGGACGGGCTGACCTAATTCCAATACAGTTTACGGTGGTACAGCACAGTTTGACACTAACCAGAGACACGACACCAATATGCTCACCGCGGTGGAAGTCTGTGAGTATGGTAGGTGTGTCGTATAAGGCACCCAGGTGAAGAATCGCACTGCTGCTATCCGATTCGTTCATGTAGATCAGACATTTTTGTATTCGGGCCACCAAGTTGCCACTGCCCAGATCCAGGTTCAGGCCCAAGCTTTGAGTAGTCGAGCCTCGAGATTGAGTGCACGTCTGGGCTTGCTAGGTAATTTGCACATCAAACATTGATGTTAGCCTTGGAAATAATGCTGGTCCTATGTACGTACAGACTTAGTTTCGAGCCTGCATGTCCCAGGGCTGGGGGAGCCGCAATCGAGAGACCCGCATCGGAGCCGCAATCGTTCACTAGCTGACGCAGATCAAAGGGTGATCCGCAGCTAGGCAATCTTTCTTTACCTTTGTTCCTAGTCCTGTCGTACAGTTAGGCCCCTGGAATTGTTAATTGTTTTTTAACTACTGATACGTAGGTAGTAGGTAGTTAGTGATTGGGTTCATGTTGACACGACTCATTAACCAAGACAACCTAGAAAAGGGTAATTGTCGCATCAGTCTTAACTCAGCTCAACCGTGAATAACCATCCAAATATTCTCATACAGCCTTTAAGGTCACAGCCTTCATGAATCGTATTGAATATCAGTGCGGGTATACAGTCTCCCCGTGCCGCTCGTTGTAGTCACCGTCACTGGTTTTTGCAACTAGGAGGCTATTATCCTAAAGTAACCACTCCTTTTTAGAAGAGGGCTCGTATCTATTCTCGTTACCCAAGATCAAAACATGGTCCTAAATACCTATCTGTACCCCGATCACCACTTCTGTGTCCTTGTGACAATTCGTTTCTTGTCAACCGGAAGATGAACCTAACCTATACTTTGGGGAAGGGGTTATGCCTAGTATTGGTTCGGGCGTGAACATAGTAAGCGCAACTGGCTCTTTTTAATTGTGCTTCTCCACGACAATCCGAGAATAGAGATCGTAGTCTAACAGAACCCGGATGCAGGACAAAAACCTGGGGTAGACTTTCGGTGAATGCAGTGCGTCTACTCGGGATGTTCCCTGATCATATGACTTGGTTGTTGCCGGGACTTGACTCCCTCGCGCTTTGTCGGGTCCTAGGACTGCACAGTCATCACAGTAGGAGCGGACACGCTCAACAGTTTTACTTGACGGCTGCGGTAGAAATTATATGACAGCTCCTATGTATAGAAACAGGGCTTTTCAGTGTGATGTTTCCCCCCGTACATAGAACGCGACAAGTAAGTCGAGCATTGTTTGTCTAATTGGCCAGCCGATTGTGTCATTTGTCTCGACGTCATGAGTACCTGCACAGTATTCCACCCAGAATTTGTATCATATTCTCAAAGGTTCCAAATTCGGGTTTGCGCTTTCTATTTTGAGAATAACTGCTCGAAACTAGTCTTCTCACCTGGTGTTATTTAGGCCTCAATGCAATAGACACCTGCCGAACCGGTCATCCTTTGTATTTTGGGGGTCATGAAAATGGAACCAACTAACTACTAGGTAACTAGGTAGCATTTTCTCGGCCACAGAAACATGCTCTAGGAGATTAATACCTATGGCGGAGCATTTGAGAATTCAACGACTTCCCATGACTTCATTTGAATGCACAACTTGCCCCATCCTGCCAGGATGTCAATGTCTAAAGTTGGGTAGAGTACATAACTAAAGTCATAACTCCAGCGACAAAGACAAAGACGGCCCTGCAATAGTCTCGTCATAACTACCAAGCGTTCGGTATTCCTGACAATCGATTGACACGCGAGCACCTGTATGTAGAGCCTGGTAGTCCAAACACTTGCCGATTCCCCGCACAGCCAAAGCGGTAATGCTCAACAGTAGCCGATGAAACGAGACAAGGTGTGCTTCGGTCAGCTAAAATCGTCCTCGTCATTGGCTTCTTCTCCCGACGCTTGTCTGTTTTGAGAAGCTTCCATCGATCCGAGATAAGTTACCACGTGGTCGTCCGTAAAAAGATGGGCCCTCTATCGTACCGATGACGCATTTTGTTAGTCGTTTGTTCCTCTAAATGCATAACAAACAACGTTGAATTGTGTGGAGGAATCTCGGTGTCTGACCGAGCGTCCCTCTTGGGCTTCGATATTGATGAACTAGCAGGTCGAAAATGCGGAGGAAGCCCCCTTGTCGTTTCGAGGGGAGACTTCGGGGTTCAAAGAAGAATCTGGGGAAGAACGCCAAGGCATTCTGAACTGCCGGCTCGCGATGGACCTTAGGTTGTCCACGAACCATGGTAGCAATGCAAACTTCACTAGCATACCTACCACCCTATCCATCTCCAAGGTCACTTGACTTATCGATGTTTCTTTCGTCTTCTTTTTAACGAGAAAACATTTTGCGGGTGTGTAGTTTTTTTAAAAAAAAAAAAAACGTTTCGAGTTGCACGTACCTGTTTGTCCATGGCCACAGCAGCGCCTTCTAGCACACCAGCCTCAATCGCCCTGAGCTTTTCTGCTGCTTGGAGACGGTCATCCCCCACGAGCCCATCCCGGCGCAATGGCTCAAGTTGATCATGGGAGATTTCGGAGGAGAGTTCCACAAGGTGGTCGGACACCACCTCATGTAAGACAGAAACCACTCGAAGCCTAAAGATCTGGCAGAGGGGGTGGTTTTTGATGAGATCTTCAAAGCAGCCTACCTGCGCCGTCACATCTTCTTCTTGCCAGAAAACCCTTAGCTCCCCCCCTCCGTCCTCTCCTTGAAGGACTTTGAACTCAAGACCATCTTCCTCATTCAGACACATCAGGTACGCAAAGGGGCATTGCCAATATATCTCCCCATCTGACCGAGACAATTTGAGAGATGGTGACCTGCCAAAGATGTGAAGTTTAGCTTTACCCAATGGGTCATCAGGAAGTGCTTTCACAGGTAGGCTGAGCCCCTCGACAGTAGACTCGCTGTCAATAAACCCATAACTAAAGAGCATTTCTGCGGGGTTTTTTTCTCCGTACGAAATACTCACTTCCTCCCCCGCCATTACCTTTATCCCGGGTCGTACTAGCAGGACAACATCATCCTTGTCATCTTCATCGTAGTAAGCGGTCGGATGATGCGAGTGATTGGCCATGTCAAGTCCAGGGACCATGGCGTCTCCCCCTCGAGGTAGTTCTAAACAGCGTGATCGGTACCATGCATCAACCAAGATCCAGTCTTGGATGGTTACCGTTCCCTTCTCCCAAAACAAGAAATTCCAAAAAGGCAGCACCGACGATCTCTCGGTTAGATCGTCAAACTCCTTACTTAGAGATGAGAGTTTGGCTTCCAATGCAGCCTATAGCACTGTTAGGGTCCGTTTGTTCTGTTGCGGGGAAACTCTCTGCCCATCACAGCGTCTGTCAGAAATTGCTGCGGTTCCGCAACTCCATACATGTTCGCGTGTTTGCAGAAGCACTTACCTCTAGCGATGTACCCTGAAGAAGAGCTCGCTCAACTTCCGACCACATTGTTGGGACAGGAACGTTACGAGGCAGGAATTTTAGATACTCTGTCCATGGCGCTGAGGCAGGGCCTCGAGGCCTCGAGGCATCCCGACCGGATAGAACAAGATGCGCCAAGAGGTACAGCAGAATATTGCCCCGTGTCGACTATGACAAGATTAGCTCGTGCTTAGATGGGTCTGTAGGCCTTGCCAGTCCATGAATCCAATGCACTCGGCTGCAGTCTTACATTATACCCTACAGATTCAATGAGTTGACGGAAGTTTTGATCAACCTTGGCGTAATCCTCAACTGAGGAGGCTGAAAGAACCAGATCGTGAGGAATTTGCAGTAGGGTTTCAGTTTCCCCTAGACGCAAGTCTTTTTCATTATCTTCATCCTCTGCAGCAGCTGTTCCAGTCAAGTCGCAGCTGTTCACAGCGACTAGCCCAATTCCCTTTCCATCCGTTCCTTGTAGTTTAGCATTGATGAAATCCACACCATTGAAACGTGCCCAAGCGGGAAAGACGTCGATGGGGAGAGTTGATTTTGGCGACATGATATAAGAGAGATATAACAAGATGGTGTTGGGTGGGGAGTGGAGCTTTTAAGCAAGAATAAGAGACATAACTTGTTTATTCGTTCTTGCCTCGGATATCACACTCAAGCAACTTTGAATGGACAGAGGAAAGATCGGGGTGCGGCAAATCCGGATTATAACCATCAAGCACTGTAAGAAAAAAAAAATCGGCCCACTTCAGCCTCTTTAGGCCGAGAACCAATTTTACGCTGAGGCTTCGATTCGATGCTATGGAGTCACGTAGATTTATCTCTTTACATACTATATCAAGCTCTGCGCTGTTTGTTTCCGCAAAACTGGAACAAAATACCACATATCGTGGCATAAATCAAGTCGCCAAACATTAGCAGGACCAGTATTGTTCTGTTTCTGGCATCGTCGTCGGCCCTCATTGTGGCATTAAAACCCTGGTCTTACACATCAAAGGCTCGATTTAGCTACTCAATCGTTACTTGAGCCTCATACCAAACCCTGATCAGTACACCAGCACACATCCGCCATGCCTCGAGATCCCCTCATTGGCCTTGTCGGAAAGCCCTCAGCTGGTAAGAGCTCGACGCTCAATAGTTTGACCGACGCCTCATCCAAAGTTGGTTGGTAGAAAGACCCTGGCCAAAGCTGCTGCAACTTGGCGCTGATCGCAAGTTACATAGGCAACTTCCCGTATGATTCGCCCTTGTGCTATACTCCTTAGTTCTCTTCATGCTTGACTATATGCGCTCCTGTAAGCTGGTATCTGTCGCGAAAGCTGACATGTTAATTCAGATTCACTACAATTGATCCTCAGCGAGCTATTGGCTACCTTCAGATCGAGTGTGCTTGCACCCGTTTCAACGTATCAGATAGATGCAAGCCCAACTATGGTGCCTGTGTGGAGGGCCGCCGCTCTGTCCCTATCGAACTTCTTGACGTTGCTGGCCTGGTTCCTGGTGCTCACGAGGGTCGTGGCTTGGGTAACAAGTTCCTTGATGACTTGCGTCACGCAGATGCCCTTATCCACGTTGTTGATGTTTCCGGTACTGTTGATGCGGAGGGTAAGGAGACAAGAGGCTATGACCCTTCCGTGGATATTGCGTGGCTGCGCAGCGAGATTGTAGCCTGGGTTCTTGGTAATCTTATGCAAAAATGGGGATCTATCCGACGAAGACATCAAGCCATCAAAGCGACAGCCACAGAAACTTTACAAGGCCAGTTCTCTGGTTATGGATCAACATCGACAACTGTGAATCGTGCTTTGGATCGTTGCGGTGTCAAGGAGCCTTTGGAGGATTGGTCGAACGAGACTGTCGAGATGGTTGTCAATGCCTTCATCGACGAAAAGTTTCCCACAGTTATCGCGCTCAACAAGATTGATCATCCAGATGCCGACAAAAACATCGCCAAAATTGCCAAGCAACAGGACCCAAACACCATTGTACTGTGCTCGGCTATCTCAGAAATCTTCTTGCGGAAGATGGCCAAGCAAGGCTATGTCAAGTATGTTGAAGGTAGCGAATTTGTTGATACAAAAGAGGATTTGATAGAGCAGGGCGACCCTACTGGCGGCGGTCTTAAAGACCTCGACGAGAAGAACCGCACCCGAATTGAGAATCTCAAGGACATGGTACTCTACCGTTTTGGATCCACAGGCGTTGTACAGGTGCTTTCGAAAGCCGCCGAGCTGCTTGGTCTCGTCCCTATCTTCCCTGTCCGAAACACGTCCACCTTCAGCTCTGGCGCCTCAGAGTCCAAGTTTGTCTTCCGAGATTGCGTTCTTGTTAAGAAAGGGAGCACGGTTGGAGATGTGGCCCGTAAAGTTATGGGAGATGCACCCATTGCGTTTGTTGAAGGTGCTGGAAATATCCGAGTATCTGAAGACGATACCGTTGCTGTAGGCAAGAATGATGTTGGTCACGAACTCCCTCTTTACAATTTCTCGGCTGACAAAACATGTGTAGGTCTTGTCTTTTAAGGTCGGAAGAGCATAGGCTGGTAAGAATTCTGCCTGTCATAAAGATCTAGACTATGGTAGGATTGTTAGTATCAGCGCGCCTAGACTTAAACAATCAATATCTAAAGTTGCAGAGGTTTGCAGAGTTCGAGTGCGGGAAATCTTTACTTGCGGTACTGCGGCAGAGGGTATTAAGGATGTACAAAAGGGTACTTCTGAATATAAAACTGTTCCCTATAAAATTTTGGTGTAACCATCTGTGAGGACCAACGACTCCGTGTGTGAGATTGCGCTGAAATCAAGGTTCCAGCAGTATATAATTTGAACTATCTTCAGGAGCCAGGTTCGAAAACACACAATACCCCTTCAAGATTCAAGAATCGTCCCCAAGCGCAAGCGGCCACTCTCGAGGTCTGTCTCCCCAAATTAGTTCCACTCCTTTTTTCCTACTTGCCTCACTGAGTTTGTCTTTCCAGTCACCAACAACAGTCTTTTGGTATATTCTCTTCAAGTGGGTAACCTTTAGGATAGCATCAACCGTAGTGCAGAATTCGCGCTGGTCGTAGTGCGACGAATTAATCTCGATGACCTCAAGGTTAGGGAAGCTGGCAAGAAAACCCGGCAGATACATCTCGTCATCAGTTTTGGGGTACGCACGGAATCTGAACTCTGAGAGGCCAATGCACTTAATTCCGTAGTCTCCGCGAAGCCATGAATGATCATGGATGTGTTGAGTGCTGGCAGACCCTTCAGGAGCACCTTGATGGTCGAGAGGAAAGGCAATATCCAAGGTGTGGAGCTTCTGGACTGCGAGAGTATTATGAAGCACCCTTTGAAGCTTCAATGGAGGTACCATGGCTCGACGAAGGCGTAGGGATCGCAGGTCTGTGTACTGATAGTTCTCGTTATGCTCGTCTTCTGTAAGCATTCCTGGATCTTGATTCAGTGTCCCCAAAAGGAGTGTGAGACCAAGCGGGCCCTCGTGATCGATCTTCCATCGAAAGTCAAAGTCCATGTATTGTAGCGTATGCCTACCTCGCAGCGAGGTAAGCTGTCGAATGGTTTGCGCAGTATTCAAATCACAATTATCAGGCCCATGCACTGTAACTGCTCTTAATCTTGGCCAGTAGTTATTAAGTTCTGTATCTGTGGAAATCTCGGCTGAGATTTGCACATCCCGGAGGTAGAGTTGCTGCAGGTATGGTGTCCTGTGAGCTATCCGCCACTGTATCAAATTAGGCACAAATACTAGTTGCCATTTAGCCAAAACTCACTATGCTTAGTCTGAAAGGGCTCAGTCCGGAAAATTCCTCAATGCGCAAGTACTGTAGGTTGGGTAAATCAGGGAACTGAAGGTCACTGTATAGGCCAGACTGTGGCAAGCCGTTGATATACAAGTTCTGTAAACTCTCGTTGGCTTGTTGTAGGAGTGGACTCAATATCTGGGGCTTCCTAATCAGAACATCCTGGAGGGTGATATGGTTCAACTTCTTCAGGATGCCCTTTGTATCAGGGATCGTTAGATCTTCGTCAACACTGCCCTTGAGTTCAAGACGCTCAAGATTCTTTGATCCCTGCAAAAGGATAAGAAGCTTTTGCTGGGTGAGTCTAAAGCGCGAGATATCATCGATCATGATCTGACGGACATCCTTGCCCGAATAGGAAATCAGCTTCTTGATCGACTTAATGCCAGGAGGGCGGTTGATGGGGATTTTGTTGATGAACAGAAGAGCGCGCCAAAGGCGTTCATTCCCACGACTGGAGAGATAATGTCTCCATCCTTTAGAGACACAAGTACATCGCACAAGAGTGGCGAAATCAAGGTAATTGAATATGCGCTGGATAATCTCTGGGGGGTTCTTCAATGGATCTCGACGGTAAAACCGAGTATGCAATGGTTGTCTGGCTGTTTGGAGTTTCTAGAGACAGTTCAGTATAATGACGTTGCTTCTCTGGGCTTCAAAGTAAAGGCTGTCTACCTTGAACTTGGGCGATTCGGCTTGATGGTGGTTGTTTCCCATCTCTATCCCTGCATTGTACACTTTCCAGGCAAATTCGTACTTTTTCTGAAGACGCAATATCTTACCAAGTCGCAGATAACCCTGTAATAGTAAACATAAACATACTGCAGTCGTATGAGAAAAGGCACTTCTTACATCTGGGAGTCTTGGAGCGAGCTCTAGCATCCATTCTGCATCCTTTTGGGCCCGCTCAAGCTCCTTGATATCTTCAAATGTTGCAGCACGATAGTCAAGGGCTTGTATATGCAGCATGTTGTCGCATTTGTTGAAAGTCCTTCGAACTGTGCACTTGCAAGTATACATAGCCTCATTGAATATTGAGCCACCTTCTGATGCTACTTTCTCGAAATTTTTGCAGCTGCAGCGTGGGCGTTTGCCTTGTCGGGTACATACACATAGCTGCATCGCCTTTTGGGTGTCAGCAGTCGAAATGATTACAAGTATATGCGTGCTTGATACATACTATGGTAAACTGCTTCAGAGCAGGCTTGAATTGATTGGCACCATACAACCGGCGCCCTTCAGCAATCGCTGCCTCCTGGGTCTCAGAAGTCATGGCTGGAAGGTAGGTCAAAGATAGTCCGTTCTTGGATTCTTGTTCCAGAAGCTTTTCTGTCAGTTCGTTCCCCCCAGATAGCAGCCTTAGGGGTCCGGTCTGATATGCTACTTGGGGGTAATTAAAATTTTCTCATCTGTAAGATGATATATGATCTCTATCGTACTTCGCGTACTACCAACGACCGATTTATGCAGCCTGGGTAAAGCGCGGCACGCCCGCGCTTGGGTTGAAAAGGGAGATCTTTTACGATCAATAATATCGATGTCCTTGCACTATGGGGCGCTTCCTATCGTGGGAGTTTTCGGATGAAATTACGTTGTTGAAGTTTCTAGGAAACGCGTTTGTTTGTCAAGTGCAACTGGTCACTGCGTGTTACCCTGCACTTCCGAGTCAACCCGGCAACTCCAACCACATTGGCCATCAGGTTAGTATCTATAGCAAATCCGGTATTGTTTTCCGCTTAAACTAGATAAATAGCTCGTGGGATTTTAACACGGACGGAGAAAAGATAGAAGGGTTACGTGGTCTCTCTGATCTCAAATCAAGGTTAAAGATGCAATCATCACGCCTAAATTAAATGTCTGCAGACATCGTGCCAAGCTACCACATGTCATGACAGCACCACTATTCCCAGTGCCATATACATGAAGAGCACAATTTTTAAGTTATTCGTATTGATAAACTGCCATAAACAAGGAAGGAATACATACTTGTTGCTGTCCTATCACAAGCTAACAGCTCCTTGTCTTGTGTTGCCAAATCTACGACGGTTCTCGCTGTATTAACTTCCCCATAAGCCCTTCGAATTGGTAGGTGACTTAATGTTTCTACGGTAATAACTCCAGGCATGGATATGGGCTATACAACACTCACTGTCAATAAATGGGTTTGGCCAGTGTTGTATCAAGACTTAGTCAATCATTGAAGATGGACAGTTGCCGCAATGAAGCCCCTGACACCATTGCTGATCCAACACTCCTCGCCGTGAATCAGAGAATTGACATTGATCACTTGCTCAAAAACGAACCCTCTAGTTTCGAGTCAACACTCAGCCTGGCATTGGCCGTCGATCAATAGCTACACATACCTTTCTAATGCCCAACGTCTGGATGTTCCATCTTGACCACCGCTCCCTTCGTTCCAGCTGAAATGGGTCGCAACGGGTGGTGTGACCCATTGTCCGTTCCTCCAGAAATAAGGTGTCGTAAACGTACCTTCCATAACCGATCCATCGTCTTGGTCGATAACCAATACTTCTGCAGGATCCGCGTATGTTATACCAGCGCGCTGTCGGGCAGCATCGTACACATCTCTCTTTGTAGTTTTGAAGTGGGTATACTCGGACCTTGTAGTCGTAGGCCGATCTACCAGAAGGCTAAAAACCATAGCTTTCCCAGGTTCATTGTTGAATGAAGCACGGGCAGGGGGTGGAAGCCGAGCTGGAAATAGATTCTGCAAGGGTATTTCGGGTATCTTGAGTTGCTCAACCTCGATATCGCCATGCCGAGACACGACTAATTTTATCTTCAACGGCGTTTGCTGAGATGTTTCAATATTGTCTAAAACGAGTTGGGCCAGGGAGGAAAGGCCACTATCGCCCGATAATCTATCGATCGCAGGCTGCCATTTCCAATGTGTGGCTGCTCTGAGAAGTCGGTCGCGGTGGAAGTCGAGCATATACAGAGGAGAATCGTTCTCAAAGTTCCAGCTTTTCTCACCGAGTCCGCTGCTTCTCATGTGCTCAAGTCTTGGGTCGTACCGCATAGAAGTAAACAGAGAGAAATCTCCACTCATTTTTCATAGTTTAGATTCCACAGTCAGCCGAACGACTTGCTTTTGGCTTGGCTTAGAGAGTTTGTTGGGAGTATGAAAAGAGTAAGAAATGGGGTCACAGGATAATTCTCGTCGATGGGGCACAATTAGTCATTAAGTGTCCCAAACCTGGTGAGTGAAACTGAAATGCATTGACGGTACATTATCTGGAGCTTCTTACAACCGAGATGTCATATTGGCTTTGAAGAGTGACTGCTTGAGATATGTTGTTGACGAGCATCTGCCGAGCATCACTCTTATAAGGACCCTTGGAAAGACCAAAAGGAATGCTTTTTAGAGCGAGCAGATTGCATATATGTACAGTATCTAATGTATTCATGCCTAAACATGCATTCGCTTGTTGCGCCCCCCCATAATTTCTATCATGAATGGAGTTTCTAGATCGATCTGGTACAATATCCGTACGCACATACATATAACATGTGTGCATACGTTTGTTTGTAGGAGAGTGCCGAATCATGATAGAGGCCCCCGCAACACATCATCTTATTATTCGCAGAAATCATCAGACCGCTAGACATGAAAGACAGGGGCCGCAAAGAGGACAAAGCAGTTGAAGCGAGCATCAAGGATCACAAACCCCTCGCATGTTCCCGTTCTTTGCCATGCATGCATGCATGGGTGGATGTCTTGGGCAATTGGATGTATAGAGCTGCCCTGTGATAAAGAAAGTAGGCCTTACATGTAAGAGAGAGGTAATATCGTAATCTGGTTTCCATCCATACTGGGCCCCTCCATCCGAGTGCCTCAGGCATAGACGTCATCTGTAGACCCATGGAACATTTAGTTACCTATCATTAGACCAAACCGAACGAGGCCAGACCCAACGAGCAGCGACATGGATGGGGAATTTTGAATCCATAGCGTCACTGCGAACATCATGATGAATCCAGTTCAGTTATACACATATTGTAGACTGCTAGCTACCTACTAAAGTACTAGGCAACCAGCCCGGGCAGGTACTGTACTGTAGGTAGGCAGTTACGTAGACTGCTAAACTAAAAGTTACAGGTGGTGCTAATCGGAAAAACTTTCAGTGGACCCGGCCCGTGAAACCCCCACCACTGGCGCGCCAAAATTCGAACCACAGCCATCCATCCCGTTCAGCTTTTTCTTGCGACGGGACCAAGGTTGAGCCAGCCCGTCCAGCCCGCCGCCGAAGCTACCTACTAACCTACCACCTGCCTAACATTACACTACTACACTGCACTGAATTTTGGTTTTGCTTGATTGATACTGCGCCTCTACATCATCGGCTCCTCTCTCTCAGCTCCTTCAATTCCGCATCGACGGCCTCGCTTCCTCCCTCACCATCTCGCCGGTCCTCTTTATTAATTCATAGGCTTTGCAATGTCAGGTCCAACTCCGTCAATGGCTCCGGGCCAGCCAACCCTCGTCCCCGTCGACCCTTCCTCTGGTCTCTGGGAGCGGTTAACACACTGGGCGTCAGAGAACAAGACTGTCGTCTACACCATTGCTGGTGTCGGCATTGCTGTTACGGGTGCCGGCGTGATTTACTACCTCAATGACAACGTATGTCCCTCCGCCGTCCACTTGATGACGCCGTTCTTGATATTGTCGCCCGAATGATGCGGCTCGATATCAAACCATAAACTCCCGTACTTGTTGGCTAACTTTCTCATCCAAATCTATAGAGCGCCAAGGACACAACACCAAAGATCAGCAAGAAGGAGAGGAGAAAGCGAAAGGAGGCCGATCGCAAAGCTGATAAGGAAGCACCCTCAACCGGCCCCTCCCAATCCAAGTCTGCTTCTGCTTCTGCTTCTGCTGAGACTGAGCCGGAGCTGCCCGACGTCGACGAAGAGTCAGTTTCTAGCCTTACTCAAGAACAGCGTGAAGATTACGCCGCCAAACTGAAGCAGGCTGGTAACAAAGCCTACGGCGACAAGTCGTATAACAAAGCTATCGACCTTTACTCCAAGGCCATCCTCTGCAAGGCTGACCCTGTCTTCTACTCCAACCGAGCCGCCTGCCACAGTGCTATGAGCGAATGGGATCAGGTGATCGAGGATACTACCGCCGCCATCAACATGGACCCCGATTATGTCAAGGCCATCAACCGCCGCGCTACTGCGTATGAGCATCAGAAGAAGTACTCAGAGGCTCTCCTCGATTTTACAGCTTCGTGCATTATCGACAATTTCAAGAGCGAGTCCACTGCACAGGCTGTCGAACGCCTTCTTAAGACCTTTGCCGAGCAAAAGGCCAAGGAGATGATGGCCTCCCGACCACCCAAGCTGCCCAGCCCCATCTTCGTTGGCAACTATCTTCAGAGCTTCCGCCCCAAGCCCCGCCCCGAAGGCCTTGAGGACTCAGAAGAGCTGGATCCTGATACTGGAAAGGGACAGGTGCAGATTGGCCTCCAAGCTTTGGAGAAGAAGACCGGCGATGGCTACGAGGAGGCTCGACAAGCTTTCGAAAAAGCCCTGGAGCTCGGCGACCTGGGTGAGTACGAGGCACTTGCTTATAACATGAGGGGTACTTTCCGCACTTTGCTCGGCAACCACGCAGAGGCTACACAAGACTTTGACAAGAGCATTGAGCTTGACCCCTCAATGACACAAAGTTACATCAAGCGAGCCAGTATCAGTCTGGAACTTGGTGAGCCTGAAAAGGCCGAGGCCGAGTTTGCCAAGGCCCTCGAGCAGGACAAGAACGACCCCGATGTTTACTACCACCGTGCGCAGGCCCATTTCATCAAGGGCGACCTTGCCGATGCTCAGAAGGACTATCAGAAGTCGATCGACCTCGATAAGGACTTCATCTTCTCTCACATTCAACTCGGTGTTACCCAGTACAAGATGGGCTCGATCGCCTCGTCAATGGCTACTTTCCGACGATGCATCAAGAACTTCCCCAAGGTCCCCGATGTCTACAACTACTACGGAGAGCTACTCCTCGACCAAGGCAACTTCTCTGAAGCCGTCGAGAAATTCGATACCGCCATGGAGATGGAGAAGCAGACTAAGCCCATGTCTATGAATGTCCTGCCCCTCATCAACAAGGCCCTGGCTCTCTTCCAGTGGAAGCAAGACTTCAAGGAGGCCGAGGCCCTTTGCAAGAAGGCCCTTATTAGTGAGTGACGTTCAAACCGAACCAGTGTGAACATATACTAATTCCCGAATAGTCGACCCCGAATGTGATATCGCCGTTGCTACGATGGCTCAGCTTCTCCTCCAGCAGAACAATGTTCCTGCTGCCCTCAAGTACTTCGAGCGTGCCGCCGAGCTTGCCCGAACCGAAGGCGAGATCGTAAATGCTCTGTCCTATGCTGAGGCCACCCGAACGCAAGTCCAAGTTACGGAGAAGTACCCCAAGCTGGCAGCAAAGTTGGCAGGCGGTGCCGGACCTGGAGGCCTTCGCATGGGACCTCAATAAATGCATATGAGACAAAAGATCAACGGCCAGAACGGCGTGTAAAGTGTACGAATTTGGAGCAGACGAGAAAAAGGAAGGCGTTGAATTAGGATGGGATGCGGGACACGATCACACCACAACTCTCTGTCTATTGAGGGAGCTCATTCAGCGACGAAGCTGTCTCGCCTCACCAACAAGTGAAGTCCAATGCAATGCTCTGCAGCTGGGAACTATAATGCACACATCTGAACCCTACTGTACCTGTATATAATAGCACTTCTCTCATCTCTTTGTTAGGCATATTAAGGATCTGTGAGGATGGGCGCAGGGCAGGTACTAAACAGGCTTGGAAATATATGGTGTATCAGAGGAAACAAGAAAACAAGTCGTTTCTTTGTCAATGCGTATCCTGTCATGTGCTTGAGTAACTTGCGCTCAAAACAGACTCAGGTGGGAATGTCATAAGGGCCTAATATCAAATCTTGTAGGATCTCTTCACTTATTCATGCATCCCAGAACCTTTCCTGGGTCATATTTCCACATAAATACGTACAATACCAACGAACCCCCCCCATTTGTTCGCCCGCCTCTTGCTGCGTTGCGTAGAATTGGTATGTGACTATAAGCTAAGATAAGGAAACACAACTAGGCCAAGAAGTGGCCACGGTAAAAACCACATTGAGAAACAGCCATAAAACCCATTAACAATCCACGGGTCTGGCGGCTAAAACCCCGACCGTTTCTTCCACACACCCACCAAAATGAGGACCTCAGCGCTTGGGCGTTTCGAGGAGAGAATACAAATTAAGTACGGGATGCGGTATACGGTAAAAAGAGATGCCGTATACGCTGATCTTGCGAGCGAAAACAGATAACAAGGCCCAAACGTCGTCGAGATATCTATGATGAAAAACACGTAACAAGCATAACATGGGCATCGCAGCGAAAAACATTAGAAGCGTCGAAGACAACGGCCTGGTCTGCTACTTATTGTTGTTGGCTACACTGACGCCGACACCAACGCCGACGGCAATGGCGATGATAATAAGTAGGACAACGAGAGCGCACCACCACTTGAGCTTACGGCGGTTCTGAGCGTGCTTCTTGGCAACTTCCACTTGCTCGTTACCTTTAATCATGTGCTCGTTGGTGTTCATCGCGTTTTGTTCGGCGGCCTGAACAACAGGCTCCTGCTGCTCAACAATAGTGGCAAGCTCCTGATAGAGGATAGCAAGCTCAGAGAGAGTCTGCTCGATGCGCTGGAGCTCGCTGTGGCGGGCGCGAACGTTACCAAGCACGGAGTTGGCATGTCCAGTGCGATTCGTTCGCAGCTGAGCGAGGTTATGCGTTAGTTACGAAACCCATGAGAATTATCTCTGCCTTTGGGGGATTGCTTACAGCGGTTTGGAAAACACCCTCGTTACCCCAATCGGCATTGGCGGCTTCTTGAACTTCTTCTTCGGATGCATCGGGGTTGACAATACGGTATTGACGAGCAATTTGATCACGATATCGTTGTTGATAATCACGCTCGACGCTCTGGTACTTGTCGAGCTCAGATTTAAAGAAGGTCTTGAGAGACTGCAGCTGGGTGTTCTTTGTGGTGCGAGAGCTGTCATTGGTCTTTGCAAGGTCGCGCTCTAGTCCCTTGATTCCATCCTTGATGGCAGTGTTGCGAATTTGGGTCTGAGAGACATACTGCTCGAGCTCGTGGTTTGCGGACCCATCAGTGCTGCCGAGAGTTCGCGAATGGAGCACACCAATGTGATCGATGTCAGTGGTCAGACCCTTAATCTCATCGCGAAGTTTCTGGACGCGGTTTAGGAAATCCTGTTGCGAAAGACTCGAGCTGGCAGCAGGAACTTGTTGCGAGTAATCTTGCATCTCATATTGGTTGTTGCCAGGGGCTGGCGCATTTTGCGCATATGGGTTGGTCTGAATCCCAGCATCCGAGTCAGCACGATTGTGGTCAGTTTTTTGAGTGTCAAGGAACGCGCGTACCTGGCTGTAACCATGAGAACTTTCCTGAGCTGGGCCCTGCTGGTAAGGGTTCTGGTTGTACTGATCGTAGGACATGATGAACAGTTGTGCTCGGAGGATATAGCAATGGTGGGGGAAGGATGCGATGATGACAGAAGCAAAAACGACTAATAAAAGGCTGACCGGCAAAAGTGACGAGATGAAGCTACCCAACTGAGTGATTGTCGCTAGGACCAATATGTATGGGTCGGAATTGGATTATGTCCAGGTATCCAATCGGTGTCAGTGCAGTGGCGTCTTCACCCTTGACTTTTAGTGGAAGGTGCACGGCTCTTTCGGTGGAAGAACTCTGGAAACAACCGCTGTAGTGTGACGTAGGGAAGCTAGGTTCTTTGATCGGAAAAAAGCTTGATCTTCGTCGGTTGAGCGGGCAGGGATAACAGTACTAATAGCCTAAGACGTAAAACAAGGAGAAGGAAACAAAACACTCGCTTATTAAGATCGACAATTAAGACGGTTTGACGACGACTCTTTGGGAGAGAAATGGATGCAAGAGATAGTCTAGAGTCATCCAAAGTCAATTGCTGACTGGGTGAGAATATGTGCAGCTTATGTATGGGCTTCTAACACTCTAGTCTACCTTACCGGCAATTTCGGAGAGCTGCCTAAGTACCTAGTACGCAAGTGGCGGGTTGCTGTAAACACTAGACGTGAATGTTCAGCACAGGAATACTGGGGAGGGAACTGGGCCGGTCTCCAAAAGTAACCCTGGTCAATGGCTTTTCCGATCTCTCATCCAATGATCCGTCTGACTGTGATTGCGAAGCTCCATAAGCTCCTGGCCATGCAGGCTGAGCATTTTAGTAAGGTCGAGACGTGGATTTGAGACCCGATCGATAAGAATGCATACTGACATGTGCCAGTCCTAGGCTAGCTCCTTATCCGCTGAACATGTTTTTGTGGCTGAGCTGTCAATGATCCTATCCAAAGACTGCCAAGACAAGAGACTGTTTATTTCTAATGATTTTAATTAACGTTGAATACGACTTGTATAGACTATGAAGGACCAATGTATGTATGGATATACAGATGAAATGAAGCTTTGAATTCTCCAATGCTCTCCAGTGATAGTTTGATAAAGCCATGTTGATGCTTACGTCTGCACGAATCCTTTCGCTACTAATCTTGTCCAGGTGCTGATATTGGCCAACACTAGCCAATAGCTATCATCCACTTTTGTGAGTGTATTCAGTCTTTCCATCATGAAATGACCACCGTTTGTTCAAAGTCGTCACCACCTAGTTTGATATTTTGCACTGTAAAACTCCAAACGCCAGTGTTCCGTCCAAGTTCTGGTTTGCATCATCGTGTATTGTGGCCATACCCACGACGTGCTAACTTGCCCAAGAACTTGAAGAGAACATAGAATCAAAGTTGTCACACCAACATGTGACCAATTTCATGCTCTGGTTCAATAACGGTTGACCACAGAACATATGTATGGAAGAGTTGGATACCTGATCTGGTTCGCAACCTGCAATGATCTTACAGATAGTTCTTCTTCTTGGCAGTTCGTGTATATTGCGTGAGATGCCACTCAACGTCGCCGTCCTTGTTTTCGAGGGTGCCACTTCGAATTTCGAATGGTCGCATCGTCATTCGCGGGCCAACTTCGGCCAATTCAACACTGTCATATCCGGTCCTCACAAAAACGTGGTGTCTGACTTCAATACTATCCTCTATATTCTTGAATGTAACAACTCGGTTGCCGACCTTGTTCTTGCTCGTGATGGCTTCTCTGGGAGGGAAGACGTGCTTCAAGACCTTGACCACGCGCTCTCCAAGACGGCTAGTGAAGCCGTCGAAGATGAGATGAGGATAGGACTCGCTCACAGTTCCACGCACGCTTCCAGGGATGTCATGGCGGAGAACAACGTTATGCAAAGAGAACGAGACTGTTGGGCCATGGGGGAAATGGGACAGTGTTAAAGCAGTCGGTGTACCTCGATGTTCATGAAGAAGAACAACATCGGAGAGACCTGCTGACTGAGCGGAGCGCACCAAGTCAGGCAGGATGAGGTTTCCACGGTTAAGGCGAACAGCCGTGGGGAGAAGAAGTCTGATCTCCTTGGCGAAAGCTGCTAGCCTGGCGGAGGGATCTCGCGAGGTTGTCACAAGCACACGCGGGTCGACAATTCCAGAAAGCTGAGCATACTCGTCGTCAAGGTCGAGTTGTTCGTTGGTTGTGAGATCAGGTCGAGATTCGTCGTACTGGTAGTCCTTGCGCAAAGACTTATCGTTGGCGATCGTAGGATCCAAAGGCTTGCCGGAAGCGAGAGATGACCTCAGCTTGGCTCGCTTCTCGCTGATCTCAGCGTCTCGCAGAAGAAGAGCTCGTCGGTATAGGTAGTCGCGCCTTTGGCGCGCTTGTTTGCGCTGCGTAAATAATGTCAGTATCCATGTCCTAAACGATAAATACCTTCAACTGAGCTTACAATCATTGTAACAATACAGACTTGTTCTAGATGTAGGACCTTTGTCCAGAAATTGGCCGTTGATTTGAAATTTCCTGGCCGCCACTACGAAAGTGCAGATAGAAAAAGTTCCTTATCGAACGGATGCGATAACAGAACCGCCTATCACGTGGGCGCAAAATGTCCCACTCACTTGCACCGCAAAGAGGGTCCCGTTGTTCACCTGGATGTAATTCCTGGTTCACTGAAGCCACAATTTCCTGAAGCCAAATTCTGTGACGTGCTTTTCGAGAGATTCTGTGCTACTCGTTGATTCTGCTTGACTACGAGAGTATTTCTCGCAGCCTGGCCTACTTCTGTTCCGGCGCATTTGTTCTCGCGATGATGTGAGCCTTACCAGCGACTTACAACCCCCAAACACTTTCACAATTCGACCCGAGTCGCCCTAAAGCCTCCTAGACGGATCTCTTCGAAAGAACAACAGCTGTAGGTGAGTCGCACTCACTATTGGCGTCATTCAACAGTCCGAACCTTGCCCTCGTCCTCTGCGTCGCCACTACCCCCCTGCCTTGTTCAACGCGGGGATTTAGATTGATAATTCTTCTTGCAGGAAAACCCTACGAGCCACCACCAAACTCCACACAACACCAACATGGAGGGCGCCTTCACCCATGTTGGGAATCATTTGATATCCGACTCCGCTGCTGCTATCAAAGCAGGAGCTGATGATCTTTCTACAATCGACCCCGACGAGAGCTTACTCTATGCCAAATACGGAGATCGAAATGGCCGCCGCCGAGCTGACGATGACGACAACCAAACTGAAGTATTCGAAGAAGACGACAATGACAGTCTCAACAGTGTTCCAGTTGATGGACTGAATGGACTTAAGCTCAAGGGTCTAGACGAGGAGAAAGAACTTCCGGCTCATGCATGCGCGTAAGTGGACGGCTCAGCACCCTAACACTTAGCATTTACTAACGTGTAGTTAGATATTGCGGTATTCACTCTCCAGGATGTGTCGTGAAATGTCTCACATGCAATAAATGGTTTTGCAGTGCGAGAGGAAACGGTACTTCGACCCACATCGTGAACCACCTCGTTCGAGCTCGCCATAAAGAAGTTCAGCTTCACCCCGAGTCTACCCTCGGGGATACCGTTTTGGAATGCTACAATTGTGGAACTAAGAACGCTTTTCTTTTGGGCTTCATCCCAGCGAAATCTGATACTGTTGTCGTTCTTCTCTGTCGACAGCCATGTGCCGCCAACACCTCCAACAAGGACATGAACTGGGATACATCACGGTGGCAACCACTGATCGAAGAGCGAGCCTTTTTGCCATGGTTAGTTGCGACGCCGTCAGACTCCGAGCAACTCCGAGCCCGTCACCTTACGCCAAATATGATTGCCAAACTGGAGGAGATGTGGAAGATTGAACCCAAGGCGACAGTAGTTGATCTTGAAAAGGCAGCCAGCATTGATGACGATCCCCAGCCTGTCCTACTAAACTACGACGATCCCTACCATTATCAGAATATCTTCGGCCCCTTGGTTAAGATGGAATCCGACTACGACAAGAAACTAAAGGAAGCGCAATCTGAAGATGGACTTTTAGTTCGTTGGGACTATGGTCTGAACAACAAGCATCTTGTCAGCTTCAACCTCCACAAGATTGAATCCGGTGACGTCAAGCTTGCTGTCGGTGATGAGATGCGCCTGCGATACAAGGGCGAGCTACGATCCCCTTGGGAAGGAGTCGGCTATGTTATCAAGATCCCGAACAACCAGTCTGACGAAGTCACGCTTGAGTTGCGCAAGACTGGAAACGAGAAGCTCGTTCCCACCGATCTGTCTCACAACTTTTCGGCTGATTATGTCTGGAAAGCAACATCCTATGACCGTATGCAACTGGCCATGAAAACTTTCGCTGTCGACGACATGAGTGTATCTGGTTACATTTTTCACACTCTGCTGGGCCATGAGGTTCAGCTGCAAGTTATGAAGACGAATCTGCCTAAGAAGTGGTCTGCTCCTGGTCTTCCTGACCTTAACCCTAGCCAAGTCGGTGCGATTAAAGCAGTTCTACAGAAGCCCCTTAGTTTGATCCAAGGACCCCCCGGAACTGGCAAGACCGTAACCTCTGCCACCATCATCTACCACCTGGCCAAGATGAGTGGAAACCAGGTTCTAGTCTGCGCACCCTCCAACGTCGCCGTGGACCAGCTTTGCGAGCGCGTCCACCGAACTGGGCTCAAGGTGGTTCGGCTTACAGCCAAATCCCGTGAGGATGTCGAATCGTCCGTTAGCTTCTTGGCTCTCCACGAACAGGTCCGTATGTCGGAGCACAACAGCGAGCTCGTCAAGCTCTCGCAGCTCAAGAACGAGCTGGGTGAGCTTTCAAGTCAGGATGAGAAAAAGTACAAGCAGCTCACCAAGATCGCCGAACGGGATATTCTCAACAATGCCGACGTTGTCTGCTGCACTTGTGTGGGTGCTGGTGATCCTCGCCTGTCCAAAATGAAGTTCAGAAACGTTCTGATTGACGAGTCGACTCAATCAGCAGAGCCCGAGTGCATGATACCTCTTGTTCTCGGATGCAAACAGGTTGTCCTCGTAGGTGATCACAAACAACTTGGTCCTGTCATCATGAACAAGAAGGCTGCCAAGGCCGGTCTTAACCAGTCGCTTTTTGAGCGCTTGGTCAATCTGAAGCTTTCTCCTATCCGACTGAATATCCAGTATCGCATGCATCCTTGCCTTTCTGAATTCCCTTCCAATATGTTTTACGATGGTAGTCTGCAGAATGGTGTCACCCATGAGAACCGCTTGCGCAAGGATGTTGACTTTCCATGGCCTGTCGGCGAAATGCCCATGATGTTCTGGTCTAATTTGGGCCACGAAGAAATTTCTGCCTCGGGAACATCGTATCTCAACCGCACTGAAGCATCCAACGTCGAGAAAGCAGTTACTCGATTCTTCAAGGCTGGGGTGAAGCCTGCTGATATTGGTGTCATTACCCCATACGAAGGCCAGCGAAGCTACATTGTTACTACTATGCAAAACTCGGGAACTTATAAGAAGGAGTACTACAAGGAAGTCGAGGTCGCTTCGGTTGATGCTTTCCAGGGCCGTGAGAAGGATTTCATTGTCCTCTCCTGTGTCCGATCCAACGACAACCAGGGCATTGGTTTCTTGTCTGACCCCCGCCGTTTGAACGTGGCCTTGACCCGAGCCAAATACGGCCTTGTCATTCTTGGCAACCCCAAGGTTCTGTCCAAGCATGAGCTTTGGCATAACTTGCTTGTCCATTTCAAGGATCGCAAGTGCTTCGTCGAAGGTCCCTTAACCAACCTTCAGGCATGTCTGCTCCAATTCAGTCGCCCCAAAGTTAGTTTCCGCCAGAAGAACCAGCAGCCACAGTTCGGAGCAGGGAGCTACTCCAACGGAGGGCGTTTCAACCCGCCCCCTTCAGGCCGGGACTTCGATTTGGGCTCCATGGTGTCGTATATTCCTGACGATGTATCTTCCGTTCATGGTTCTGCGTTTGGTGGCGCGTCTCTCAACAGCGCCTTCCCCCCCATGTTCTCGAGTTTCACTCCTGATCAATGGCCGGGTCTACCAGGTGTAGCTGCTCCTGGCCGGGGAGGCAAGAACCGTGGTCGTGCCACGGAAAGTGTCGCAGGTGAGAGCGTGGCCAACTCTGAGTATACGGATGCATCTTCAAGCGTGATTGGCGGCAAGGGAGTAGGACAGGGCGGCGTCAGTCTTGGGGCGGGACTTCATGACGCCGTCACGGGCATGCGTCCAGTCTCTTACAGTCAAAGCGACCGCCTCAAGCAGTACGTTGAAAGCAGTGGGCGCATGGTTCCTGGTAACGGCTACGGGCGACGCTTTGATGACGACGAGAAGAGTGTCAGCACAGCATTTCACAGCCAGATTGGAGGAGGTTATGACTGAAGGGATAAACGAGCGCTATGGGTAGATGATTCCAATTTTGCATCCCACGGGCTCTGCTGTACGTTTTGCCGCTACCAGCGGAGGGCAAATTGTCGTTCCCTTCGGAAGCCTTTCAGCAAGACCTACACGGCCAAATCCCACCCCTATTTGCGGAAACCGTGCCGTGTCCTAACTGTTGGACCGCCCGGCTAAATTACAAGCCAGGACAGAGATATGGGAGTTGCGTTGCCAGCGGCTCGACCTACGACGGCCTTATATAGGGCTGTAGCAGGCCCGGCAGGTGCAGATTGTCTTGATCTTTGAAAAGAAAACATTACGATAGCGGAGGGGTCGAGGTATGAGGAATGAGGTGAGGAGAAGAGTCAGTGAGATGTGGCCGGCAACGATATACAGCCTGAGTGTATAGTCGTACAAGACAAGATAATGGAGCGAACTCGTACAACACGATGGCTCAAGCCATACTGGAGGATTCGCGGGCTACTCATTTGTTTGGTGCTTTGGCACCCTACTTTGATCTTTCGAGTTGACCATAGTCAGTCATTACTAGATAGAAAACAAACCTAAACCGTTCTCTCGATTGATCGCAGACTATGTAGGAATTCGACCATGTAAGGCAAGTTTGTGGCCGAAGCAAGGGGAACCGGAGGAATGTTCAAAAGGACATACAAACATATTGGACAAAGTGACTAACTGATTGGCTCTGCATGGATTGCGCAAGCCCTTGCTAGAAAGAGAGGACAACAGGGCCACAGGCAAGGGAGAGATGTATCTGTCAGCGGTTGGCAGTTTCGCTGTCTTATAGAATCCGTGTAGAAATCTGGTTGGCTAATTCCTTTCCTAGCCCTGATCATGAATGAGCCATGCAACAGTTATGTTGGACTGGTTTACCTGTGCAAAGAGTAGGTAGTCTAATAGTTTACTGTTGGTATGAATCCGTGCCTCCCAGACTGTGGGGTTGGTTTTAATGGGTTACACCCCTAGGCCTTCCTTTGGATATAGCCCGAACCCGAGCAGGGCATACCGTAGTGGCTGTCACAATATTTTCACTTGGTGTCGTCGACGGTAATACCCACCATGCAAATAATTGATGTGATGCGGCTGAAGCTGAATATTAACCAGCATCCAAACTGCATACTTAACAGGTAGGTACCTAAGTAAGGGTCTTACCGTGTACAGCAAAAAAAGTAACAGAAGAATTCAGGGTACTCTGGAGCACCTTACCATCTACAACTTGAAGTGACCTAAGTCAAGCACTCTCTCTACCTGTTGCAGCCGTAGGTATCTCCTACCACTGTTTAGGTGTTCCCTTAGTGCCTACCTAGGTACGCAAGCCTCCCCCTGGAAGTTGCATATCAATCCCTCCATCCCTCCCTGGCCTGGGCTTCCGCCATTGGGCCACTGTCTCTCCCTGGTTTTTGTCTTTGATCTCCACGCCGCACACTTGCTAAAGCAGGTACACATGTGCGTACACACTACCTTGCTAGGCTTGCCTTTCATAGATAGTAGCTTGTCCCTTCCCTACTTGTGCAACCCTGATTCTTCTCTTCTTGCATCTTTCGTTATCTTCTTTTGTGTTTGGCTCTTCACGTCGCTCCTTAGGTTCAATCGATTGTTTGATATCTCCCTTTAGGTACTTTGGTGAACCTCACCAACCACACTTTGACTCTCACATTTCCGACGCGCAATGCGCATATAACATCATAATGTTGGCCACTTTCCAAGGGCGACCGGGTCGTCGTTACATTAGCCTTTTTCTTTTCATCGCCATCACATGGTTTCTTGTCCACAACTTTCGCCCCTATGAACGTTACCGTACCGTCAGGATAGGCACGTACAACTACCTTCCCAGCAGCTACGACTGGAGCAAGCAACAGATCTTCCACCCCGTCGACAACATCAAGAGTCCTCCAAACGGCACATTCAAGCTACTACCCAATATTCAAAAGGAACGCCCGAACGGCTACACCGAAGACAGCGAGACGGCTGCTAGAAAGGCGGCCATCAAGCAGGCCTTCACCAAGAGCTGGAGGGCTTATAAGAAGCATGCGTGGGGCTGGGACGAGCTGGCGCCAGTCTCCCTCAAGGGCAAGACCACCTTTTCTGGCTGGGCCGCCCAGATTGTCGATGCTCTCGATACTCTCTGGATTCTTGACATGAAGGATGAGTTTAAAGAAGCTGTCCAGATTGTTGCCATGATCGATTGGGCACGCACTGGTGATAGCTACCTCAACTTGTTTGAGGTAGCTATTCGTCACCTTGGTGGCCTCCTCTCTGCCTATGAGCTCTCTGACGAAGCTGTCTTGCTCGGAAAGGCTATTGAGTTGGGCGAGATGCTCTATGCCGCATTCGACACCCCCAACCGCCTGCCATCTCACTGGCTTTACTTCAAGTCTGCCAAGAACGGAGAACAACAAGCCGATGAGGAAATGTCTGGTGCTGCAGGCGGCTCAATGTGCCTCGAGTTCACTCGTCTGTCCCAGATTACTGGCAACCCCAAGTATTATGATGCCACCGAGCGCATCAAGCAGTTCTTCTACCGCAACCAGGACAATACTAAAATCCCCGGTTTGTGGCCACATGTCATGAACTACCGGGAGGAAAACGTCGATGACGATCGCTTCACCCTCGGGGCTGGCGCAGATTCACTCTACGAGTACCTGCCCAAGATGCACGCTTTGTTGGGTGGCCTGGATTCCGAATATGTTGAGATGACCACCAAGGCTCTTGATACCGCCACTAAGCATCTGCTCTTCAAACCTCGTAACCCCAGTGACTTGAATATACTGATGTCAGGCAACGCAGTGCCAGGTGATGATGGTGCCAAGCCCAAGCTTACCGCTGAAATGCAGCACTTGACATGCTTTATCGGCGGGACTTATGCTCTGGCTGGTAAGCTTCTTTCACGAACTGATCTTGTCGACCTCGGTTCTCGCCTAACAGCTGGCTGTGTCTGGGCATACGATACTTTCCCCACGAATATTATGCCCGAGATCGCTGAGCTTGAAGCATGCGAGTCTATTACCAGCAAATGCCGCTGGAGTGATAAGCCTGCGGAGAAAAAAGACAAGCTGCCCGAGGGTTTTGTTCGAGTCCGCAACTCAGAATACAGACTGCGCCCCGAGGCTATTGAGAGTGTCTTCTACATGTGGCGTATCACAGGTGACGATGTTTGGCGTGCCTCTGCTTGGCGTATGTGGGACAACATCGTAAAACAGACTGAGACTCAAGAGGCTTTTGCTACAATCACCGATGTCAACAGAAAGGGTAGCGACAAGCGCGATAACATGGAGGTAAGTTCCTCGGTCTTTCAACTTCCCAGATTAAAGCTGACAATATGCTAGACCTTTTGGATGTCCGAAACTATCAAGTACTTCTACCTCACATTTGAGGATCCCAACGTTATCAACTTGGACGAATGGGTGCTCAACACTGAGGCACACCCCCTTAAGCGTCCTAAGGGCGAAGAGCCTGAGGCTCCTAAGAAGACATCGTGGTGGAAATTCGGCCATTAAGCTATGAGCTAATAGGTGATTTCTTTTTCAATTGGTGTTTTAATGGGTTAGCAAAATGAAAGCATAATGCCTTGGTTACATGTGATTGAACCTATAGGAATGATCAGATCACATTAATTGTTAACGCACGAAGGTATGAAAGGCAGCCTGATCTGAATGAAAACTGAACCCTACGCGCAACAGCCTACACAGGTAAGAAGGAAGACACGGGTTAATGTAGGAAACGGCATCAATACTCTTGAAACCAACTACCTAGTCGCAACGAAAGTTATACAGCATTGATGTGATAAATTCTACTGAGTATACTTTGCCAGTAGTAAATACTACCGATCCCGCTAATCGCATCGCCCCGCCTCACGCATATGCCTTCGCCCCCCAGTCATACATTACATCACTACCGAAGGTAATGTATCATCATAACGAACCTATGTTCCACATTCACTCACATCACCGCTTCATCCTGGAAACAACGCACCCGTCTCCTCATACTTTCCTACCACGGCCGTAATGCGGCATGCCGCTGCGTCCGCCTCTTCTCTGTAGCCTGCGCTCTGCGCCAATTCCTCCAGCTTGTAGTGCTAGACTGCTCCAGTGTCCGACACCAGTTATTACGGTATATGGACTGCAAGCTCAACAACGAAGAGGGCGGCATGATGAGGTCGTCAAGAAGAATCATTATGAGCGACTGAACGTGCGGCATGACGCCACACAGGCAGAAATAAAAAAGTAAGGCCGTTGTCCGCAACGCCCATGATGGTATGCAACTGACATTTCCCAGGTCATTCTATTCACTTTCTAAGACACACCATCCTGATGCCAATCGTTCAGATCCAAACGCATCATCTACGTTTTCCCTAATCTCCGAGTCATACACCGTTTTGTCTGATAAGTCTCGCCGCTCAGCCTACGATCGAGATGTCCTACGTCTGCATCATCATCCACCGCAAACAGCCGTTCACCGTGGTTCTTACCATTCCCACCAGGCTGGTGGGCGTGCGCCTTCAGGTCTAAGCCGCAGGAGAGGTACGTTTCGCGGTCCGCCACCTAGTTTCTACCGAAGTGGAGGTTGGGGGGATCAGGCGGACAAGCGTCGCAAGGCGCATGAAGAAAGCACCGGTGGTGGCGGCGCATCGTCGCAAGAACAAGGAACATCACGCAGTCATCAGAGCCCCTGGGGCGACCCTTTTAAACCCCACAAGACCTCTTCTCATGGAGGAATGGGACCAGGCGACGATCCTTTTGGGCACCAGAACGGAGTCCCTCACTTTGACAAAGAAGGTCATACGCGAACACACCGACGAGAGGACGAGCGGCGTAAAGAACGATGGCAGAAACGGGCCATGGGTGATGACGATATTGAATTTGAGCCACAAACGTCCATCACCGGGCACTTCATCATAATATCGGGTATTCTGGCAACGACATTATTGGCCCCTCTGATATATATTCAATTCATGAGCATTGGACAGCAAAAGAAGGAGAAAGCTTAGATTAAAAAAGAAAGAGTTAGAACTCGATTTTTCTTTCAAGAGTGAGTGTAGAAAGGACCCATGGGATGAAAGATGTATTAACGACAATATGGGAGTTCTACGGCTACAGGTAGAAGATGAATTCTTGATAAATAAAACGAGCTCCCTGCACAAACATTCAAGAAGAGGCTTCATATATATAAAGAGGTACCAAGACATGTCAAGATCTTCGGGATTTTTTATTTGAGATAATCTACATCCTTAAGGACCACCGCAATGCAAGCCTGTAAGGTACATGAGCTGTTGAGGGTGGAACAACTCTAGAGCGGAATAATCTAGCTCAAATTTTATGCTAGAAGCTGAATAGAGATATTTTTTAGGAGCAGTTTAACCCTCGAAGGTGAAGCTGGCACCGAGCTTGTGGGTAGCCTGGTCAAGCTTCTGGGTGTCGAAAGAGCCACCGAGACCCAGGGTGACACCCTCTCGGAGGAGGACGTTGTAGGCAAGGGCGGCAATACCGCGGTCGTTGATCTTGACCTATATTTGGAATCATGAGTCAGTCATATGCCAACATCCTAGAAAGCTTAGTTTGACGAACCTTGGTGAAAGAGACGGGGTCGATGCGGTACTTGCTGGCGACCTCGAGACCGACAGCGTTGCCGGTCTTCGAGTTCCAGGTAGCCTTGGCACCGGCCTCAACCTGAGAATTGACCTTGTGGTAGTAAGAAGCGGCGAAGACACTGAGGTTGTCAGAAGCGGTGATAGCAGCGCTATACTGGGGAGCAGCGTAGCCAACAGCGGCGCTGTAAGCGGTCAGTGCAGCCTTGTTGGCATCGTAGCCAGCGGAAGCACCAGCGAGGAAACCCTCGTGACCGACAACAGCATCAACGTTGGCGACGGGGCCCTTGAGGAGATCGAAGAAAGCACGGCCGTGGAAACCGGGCTGCTTGAAGTGGAGGTTGAACTTGGCACCCTTAGCGGCGGTGGCAGGGAGGAAGTTGAAAAGACCCTCGAGCTTGAGGCCCTTCGCGAGGGAGTCGGCGACCTCGATCTTGGTGTCGAGAGCGTTGGCGGTGTTCCAGGTCTGGGTGAGGGTCAGGCCTGTACGGGAGTAGAACATTAGCACTTGAGCGAAGCCAGGTTGAAGAAGCGCTGCGAATCCGATCGGCCACCCGGATTTAGGCCCAAGGATTCGCGAGACGCTGAGAGAGGGGAGATTTTGTTTGCGGCGGGGGTTAGATACGGGTGGTGGAGACGGAGATAGAGATTGTGAAATTGACGGTGTTGAAGGAAAAGATGGTGGTGTCGTACCGGTAGGCTTATCGGTGTATTTTCCCTCAATCTTTTAAGGTTTAGGTTAGTAATATGTTGTAAGACAGGAGGCCATTTCGTTTCTCGTTGAAGTTGTAGAGAGCTGATTTGACAACGGCGCCGAAAGCCGCGGTTGGCCGAGCACTAGCCTCCGAACCCCCGAACGAAAAACGACGTGATGGCCTGCCATTGGCTTTGTTTGTAAAGGAATACTCACAGCAGCAGATGTGGCCTTCTCGTGACTGGACTTGCCAGTGACCTTAAAGGCAACGCCGTTGGGGGCGGTGTCCTTGAACTCGAAGGTGGTGGCAGAGAGGTGGTAGAAATCCTTGTTGAGGAGCTATAAAACGGCGCAAAAACGAAGCGCAAAAGTCAGCGAAGCTAATAGATAATCATGATGCAGGTATAGTAAAGGTATTTGGATCCAATATCGAGGCAATTGACGTCTCGGAGCTGTATGGCCAGTTCCACTCCTCGGTACGTGATCCAAAGAGTAGAAAAACACATATCTCGCAGCCGTGGTGTAATCATAACCAGAAGTACCAAAACAGAAGTAAAGACAACATGGGGGGAGGATCAGAAGAGTCATACATCGTTGGCCGGCTTGGCAATATCGGAGAAGGCGGGGACAGACATGATTGCGGTGTTTGATATCTTGAAGGTTATGAGTCTTTGATGAAGATGAAGATGGGGATGTGAGAGAGAAACGGGGGAGAGCGGGAAACAATAGGAAGAGCCTGGCAGAAAATAATGGATGCTTGGGCTGTCTCTAGCTGGGCTGGCTCTGGCTCTAGCTTCCCAGGCATGGATTTACACAGGGCATCCTTCTACACAGGGTTTAATTGTTGGGGGACCCCGCTGTAGCCAGGGTTGCTCAGGCACAGGAGCTAAGCTTCACAGGGCCCAAGCTCTGAGATTTGTACGGGCTCGACTACCAAGCAGGCCTCGAAGCACGGAATTGGCACATGCATCACTCAAGTCGGCTGATATCGGGACTGTGTCACCTTGTCGCTTGGCCAGTCGCGGGTGGCCATTCTTGACTTAAACACCAACAATCCTTTTCTACTGCATGGCCGACGATCATGTAATTCATCAGTCTTATTTGGTAATTTCATAGGTTCCCTAGAAGATAGGACCCACGTGGAGGGGTAACGGGCAATTCCTACTCTCTGGATAGTAGGTACTTGGATCATCTTGGTATGTAAAGTTGAGAGATCCAAAACGAGGTATTGGTCAAAATCTTGAGTAACCGACTGGTTGGACGAAAAAAAAAACTCCCGCCGCATCAAGAGTATACTCATTTATAATGTGTTGATTGTCATAGTGTTATCTGTAACTCTCAAGATTCGGTCTATGCATCAACGTCTCGTTGGCCTATCCTATGTACCTATGTAACAACTATTAACACGACTCGCTGCCCAACAAGCGTTGTTATTCATACGGACCTCGATTCCACATTTGGCCTGCGTTTCTTCGACGCATGAACAGCTCAGACACTAACAACTCATCTGACTCCATCATTAACTGACTACTACCCCAAGCCAAACGAGTCTTGTCTAGCCCAGCTACCTACCAAACACCAGTATCAGTGTTGATTAGCACCTCGCTGCATTGACGAATTTGATCTACTAGCCCACGTCGAGGAGCATCGCCCATCTATTGGCCAGTTCATCACACCCATCTGTAATAGGCTGCTTCATCGTCAAGACCCTTTATGCATGAGCAAGTCAAACAGCACAGCATCAAGCACTAAAGTTAACCGGCAATACGTTTGACATTCACCGACACTCGCATTAACATGCTACCCATGCAATTGTTTCTTTCTAGAACTTTTGTCTTTATTCTTCATTCCCATGTTCCTGTCCATATCATCCGTCCCTTTTTACAGTCCTCAGCATTCCAAGGTAGCTAAGCAAGTCCCAGACGCCTTTTTCTCTACCTCCTAAAAACGACACCCAGAGTTGCTCCTTAGATCAGGTTTATGACAGATACCTCAAATAGTATAAGTTACAATGAAAGGACCAAGTTTTCTCTACTTGGTGTTTTACTCGATTCGCTATGTCATTAAGCCGCGTTGTCGTATTTGGCGTTGTGGGTAGCAATGGCTCTGTAACGATCGATATCAGTAACCACTTTTCTTTTCTTTTCTTTTTTTTTTTTTGGTTTTCAGGGATGCGACTTACCGGCCACTAGGATCAGTCTGCTTGGACCAGGTGGGAGTCCAGCGCATGACAGTTGACGCGCAGTGAGGGGGGAAGTGCTCGTCAAACATGCATCGGTACCAGTATGCCTCCTTGGTGTCAGGGATATCGTTGCCCCACTCAGGCTTGGGGTTCTTCATCATCTCGTCAGTGACCTGCTTCTCAGCGGTGTCCTTGAGAGCATCGATCCATCCGTAGCCGACACCATCAGAGAACTGTTCCTTCTGTCGCCAGAGGATGTTATCGGGAAGGTAAGGTTGCTCATCGGGCTCATCTGAAGTGTCGAAAGCCTTGCGAACGATGTATTTCTCGAGCTTCTCCTTGGTGATCATCTTATCCTGGGGGTCAATATTCATGGAGTACTCAAGGAACTGTTTAAACTGTTAGCACTGTGCGCTCTACCCAGTCACCCTTGAGAATTCAGCTTACCTCCTTGTCAAGGAAAGGAACACGAGCCTCAAGACCCCAAGCAGATGTGGACTTGTTGGCTCGCAAACAATCAGACAGATGCAAGTTCTTGACACGTCGCACAGTTTCCTCATGGAAAGACTCCTTATCGGGAGCAGCGTGGAAGTACAGGTAACCACCAAAGATTTCATCGCTACCCTCGCCACTCAGAACCATCTTGATACCCATAGCCTTTATCTTTCTCGACAAAAGGTACATGGGGGTAGAGGCTCGGATGGTGGTGACGTCGTAGGTCTCAAGGTGGAAGATAACGTCAGAAAGGGCGTTAAGTCCGTCCTCGATGGTGAAGGTCATTACGTGGTGCTTGGTTCCGAGGAATTTGGCGACCTCGAGAGCGGCCTTGTTGTCGGGAGAGCCTGGAAGACCGATAGAGAAAGAGTTGAGCTGGGGAAGATAGGTAAGAGTGTCGAGGTGGTCATCATCGTCGACACCAACAAGACCTTCACCAGTGTCAGGGTTCTCGACGGGGAGAACATTGCCGTTGGCCTCGAGAGCTTGTTTTCTGAGTCGGGTCACCTCACGCTGGGCGATAGAGGCAGTCAAACTCGAATCAAGACCACCGGAAAGCAGAACACCAAAAGGCACCTCAGCCATGAGTCGCTTTCGGACGGACTTCTCAAGAGCCTGACGAAGGACCTTGTAGTCGACAGGGTTGCTGGGAACTTTCTTGGGGTCCCACCAGGAAGGGTTGAAGTAGCGAGTGGTCTCACCAGTCTTAGAGTCGTAGACATGACCTGGAGGGAAAGCGACAATCTTGTCGCAAACGCTGTGCAAGCACTTCAACTCGGATGCGAAGTAGACGGTTCCAGGCTCAGTGGAGGACCAGCCCTGGTAAAAGGTGGTAATGCCGATGGGGTCGCGGGCGGCAATTGTGCGGTCTTGCTTCTTGTCGTAGAGGACAAATGAGAACATACCATCGAGGTGGTTAGGGGCATCGGTGTCAAATTCGGTATACTAGAAAATATCCGTTGTAAGACTAGTGCTTCTTCCGCAGACATCAACATAGACGGAGTGCTCTCTTACCAAGGGGATGATGACCTCACAATCAGAAGTGGTCTTGAAGTGGTATCGCTCCTTGAGGTGCTTTCGAATGTGACGATGGTTGTAGATCTCACCGTTGACGGCGAGAACGATGCTATCGTCGGCGTTGGTCAGGGGCTGGGCTCCGGACTCTGTGGAAAGATTGTCAGTTGCGAAGGCCTCCAGGTGCTAAGAGTTTGCGACTTACCAACACCGACAATACTAAGACGCTCGTGGCAGAGAACTGATACAAGGGTTAGAGACGAAATCTTGGGTTCTCTGAAAGCCAATTGACATACTGGTGTGGTTGGAAATAACGCTTCCACCTAAGAACGCAACTTTAGTACTTGTTACGAGTGTAACGATCCGGCCATTATTTTTACGTACTCCAGTCGGGGCCACGGTGACGAATTCTGCGCCGATAAGTCAGTTTCGATGTTTTTCGATCATGGGTTAGCATACATACTGTTTTGCGAGCTTCAGAGCCGTAGGCTTGAACTTTTCCACGTCGGGATGACTGTGAGATAGCAAAATGTTAGTCGCGCCATGATCCAGCAACAACTTTTCCCCTTCCAGCCGCGGGGTGATATCAATTCAGTTCAATTCATGGCGGGGTCATGATGCCCCATGCCATATCCATGTTCATTCGCAAGGGTGGGAGCGTACCGGTGACAGGCGAAAATTCCACACATGATTGCGGTTGCAGAAGTGTGCAATAGAGAAGTGTTGAATAGAGGATGGTATGAGGGAGGGAAAGGAACGGGACAAGCAAGATTAATATTCAGCAGTAGCCAGAGGAGCGAAAAAAGAGGAGTCATAGCAAAACTCCACCCTCCATCTTTCCGCCGGCACAGGCGATAAGTGACTACTTCCTGTCTTCCATCGCTAACGCACCTAGGTACCTACTTACCTACAGGTATCTACAGTACCGGCCCGGGAGGGCGCAAGGTACTAAGGTTATTGGCGGTTATTGTCAGATCCAACGCACTCGACATGGACTTTTTCTCGTTAAGGTTATCCACAAGATGCTCCGCTGCGGAAACGATGGGCATGTCACTCTCCACTGTGATGGTGACTGGTAGACTGGCAACCATTGAGCAAGTTGCTAAACCGACTAAGCAGTACTACAGATTGCCACAGTATTTCTGATTGTATTATCTTACTTGTACTTCACGTCAAAACCTCCATTGCTTTGTTTTACTCTACATTCACGGAAGACCCTGTTCGCTAATAGATAACGGGTTATCGAACCAGGCCAAGCCAAAAACTTTTGAGAGGTGTGAGTAAACAAGATGGCCGACTTCGGCTTGCAAATCGGCAGACTTCATTGGCAGCCAATAGGTAATGAACCCCGAAACTTGGATGTTATTGGACAAATTACATAAACTTTTGGATTGAGTGTTTGATAAGGGAAATACGGCGGGTATACGTATTGATGGCTATTGTTGCTCCTGTCACAAAACCACAACTGCCCTTCATACGATAATTGATCAACATGGTTACCGTTCATTGTAGATTGTTTCTTTCTCTCACATGATCATATCCGCTCCGACGAAGAGGACTGTACCGAACCAGTGGGGCGTTCCCACAAACGCAGTCGCAAAGTGAATCACTCGCCGGTCCAACATCGCAGGCATGGACCGACAACTGCCGGTACAATGTAACATATTGACGGAAAAAGACTCTGTTTCATCTTTAAATAAATGCGCTCCTGTTGACTGTGGCTTGTATTCCTGTTCAGCGACCCAGCATGCAGTATAAACACTTTGCTAAAAACCCGATCCCTCGTTATCCTCGTATCATGTTGTATCACATACGTGTGCCCCCGTGGTTCCTGAATCCCCTCTTACAGGTTCCAGGTGACTTCCCGCACTGGTATTCCTTTAACGCCGTGGCCTGGGATTTCTCACAAAGAATATTTTCGTCTAAGTAGCCTCTGTACCTGAAGCTTCGAAAAGCATGCTCAAGGAGTGGGGTTTTCACGGACTATTCGGCGAACTCGCTTCTCGTACTCGGCGCGATCCTTCTTGAATAAGTTATACGCCTCCGCCTGTGCAGGAGACTCAGGATTAGGGTCGTTGAGGAGGTCTTGAATGCCAAGCAGAATTTGCTTGATGGTGATGGCAGGCTTCCATGCCTCCTCCTCGTTGAGAATGGACAAACACACAGTGCCTGACGGGTAAACGTTCGGGTGGAACAGCGGGGGAACAAATTTGCCTGGGCCATATCAGCATTAAGTCCCTCTCCGGTCATGTCTAAAACTTGACTTCTTACATTTGGGAGGCTTTGTGGGATATTCTAGTACAAATTAGCACATATCGCAAAACCATCGTGAGTGGTTGTGTTGGGCCTCACCATCAGGAAAAATCATGGTCAGCTTGAAAAGACCACCAGACCAAATCGTGTTGTCCTTTCCAGGTATTCCGCACTCCCAGTTCTTGACATCGAGAATACCTTCTTTGGTGCGCTGAGGCTTGGCATAGAAACCGAAAGGATGGTCTCGTCGCCACTGCTTCCTACTTAGGTTTCAGTATGGTCCGAGGTCAACACAAGCTGCACAGGCTCACCTTTCCTCTTGCAATCTGTTTTGACACAGCGCCATGATTTCGTCCTGTGAAGATCTTGGCTGCGACGAGGTGGGGGTTGCGGTGGTGACTATGGGCACGAAATCGTGAAGGGCCGAGGATCGAGGGCTGCGCGAAGTCGAAGAGCTGGGGCGCAGCGAATATTATGACAGCGACGGAAAGTTGCTAAGCTAAGCAAAAAGTTCAAGGAAGTAAGTAGCAAGGTGCGCAGGCCTTCGTTTTGTATAGAGGCTATACTTTTGGGAGAAAAGAAAGGATTCGAGAGGAGAGGCTGATGGAGGAAGGGAAGGAAATCGAAACAAAAGCCGATGCTGTTTGCGCAGGTGCAGTGCAATTCACCAAACGACGTCTTTGTTGATGATTCGATGCACAGGCCAATGCTCATCGTTGGTTGAGAAGCACGTCCACCCTTTTTCGGGAGACCCCGCTACTGGAGTCAGTGGTCGGTTGCCTGTTATCGAACAGGTAAGTTGGGTAGATACTGGTAGGCGGGCTCCCTCAGTGGAAGGGACAGCGCTGTTGTGGCGCCCGGGGTGAGCCCCTAACTCATGCATGGATCCATCGGAAGGTTAATCGGGCAGCCTGCCCGCCCGATATACATGCCTATCAGTTGTTCAGTAACCTGGATAGATGCAAAGAGTGCAAAGGCTGGGATTAACATCAGCTTTCGTCTCTCTACCTAAACAGTCAGTCTCTTGCTTGCTTGTTTTTGTTTAGACCAGTTTAACAGGCCTGGTAACATTCCCATGAGCATGCTAAAAATACCTTAGTAGGTACTAAGTACCACTACCCTGACAGCCCGATCATCTACCTCCTGGTACTTGTAGCGATCACCTGCAATCTAGCGCCGGTTGGGGGTCACAATCATAGGTCACCTCGGCACAAGTTAGAAGCGGGTATACATCCGCTCACCTCAAAGTTCCTTTCCCACGTATGGTCAAGTGGTAAACGATAATTCTTTACATACCACTCAGCTTCTATAGTGCAGAGCTTCATATACAGAAGTCTGCCACGCAAATCTCTCCACAACACCGTCAGCTCATTCGTCTCACTTCACCGACGTTCGTTGACACAAGTGGGGTGAGTGAGTTGTGTTGGATATCCAGACAAGCAAACCAGCATCATGAGTGCGGACAAGGACATAGAAGCTGCCTTGAAGGAAGAGGTTAAGGAGGAGCTAAAGGAAGGCGTCAAAGAGGATATCAAAGACGAGCCTAAGGAGGACCAGCATGAGGACATCAGGGATCTCAAAGCTGCGGGTGTCGCTACTCCCACCTCAGCTGGCGCTCCTATGCCCGATGCCCCGGTTGCTGATCCCCCGACATCTTCTCCCTCAGCAGACACTCCCGCTCCAGAGGTAGAACCAACCAAGGTAGTCCCTCAGGAAGCTCCCCAAAACGAGGTAGTTTCTCAAGAGACCTCTGGACTTGCTGTGCAAGACATCGCCTCTCAAGATACATCTTCCAGAGAGACCACAGCTCAGCACATTACTACTCAAAAGGCCGGATCCAACGAGCCTGCATCCAAAGAAACCAATACCCAAAGCGACACCACCAAGGAGAGTAATCAGAAAACCCCCGCTATCCAAGGGGCCGCTCCTCAAGAAGCAGCTTCCGTGCTCACTGCCGCAGCGGTAGTGACCGCGGCAGTTGCCACGGAGGCAGTGGCGGAAAAGGCTGCCAGCCTTTCGGCGCCTGCAGTCGAAACTGCAAGGCCTCTCGACGATTTCGAGGATGTTCCAGACCCAGACGAAGATGATCTAGACGACCTGGATGGTGCGTTGCAATAAAACAAGGCCATAGGCATATCCGCTAATTGTTCCTAGATATGTTGGACGAGTTCTCGGCAGTCAAGATCGATCAACCCAAGTCTGTCGGAGCTTCTTCTGATATTAAATCAGAGGCTCCAAAAGACGCAGCTCTCTCTGGCAAGCAGCCTGAAGTTGAGGATGCATTTTCAGAAGAAGAGTTTGCCAAACAGTTACAGGCTGGTATGGCCGATCTCTTAGGCGAGCTTGAACAGTCCGTAAGTCTTATCTGCCACAAGCATGTTACTTTTTGCAAATGTTAATATCTGTCCAGCCTGATATGCAAGCTCAATTCGAGGACATCTTTAAGCATATCGCTGCGGCGGAAGGCGCTGGTGATGCGCCACCTGCAAGTACTTCAAAGGGGCCAGCATCTCAAGCACCACCCGAAGATGCATCTTTCCAAGATACCATTAAGCGGACAATGGAGAGGATGCAAGCGTCAGGAGATCAAGCGACGGCTGCTGCTGCCTCAGGGTCCGGTGATGACTTCGTATCTGAGATGCTCAAGCAATTATCATCAGGCGATCTTGGCGATCTGGGAGGTGAGGGCAGCGAAGAGGAGTTCTCCAAAATGCTCATGGGTATGATGGAGCAGCTTACTAACAAGGAAATACTCTACGAGCCTATGAAGGAGCTTGATGAGAAGTTCCCCGAGTGGCTGATCAAGAACCGTGACGCGACACCCAATGACGATTTGAAGCGGTATGAAGAACAACAATCCATTGTGCGTCAGATAGTGGCCAAATTCGAAGAGAAGACATACTCGGATTCCAATGCGACAGATCGTGAGTTTATCGTGGACAAAATGCAAAAGGTACGTTCATCTCGGGTTTTCCCCTTGTAATTTTATTGATCCTAACATCTCAACCAGATGCAAGCAGCAGGATCACCACCCTCTGATCTTGTTGGAGACATGCAATCGGCTCAAGATGCCCTGAACCCAGGAGATGAAGCCTGTAATCCTCAATAGATACCGAGCCCGGGGGCCCTTCCGAGCCATCTAAATGCCTTTTAACAAAATGATGGTTGTCCGCGCCCGCCGATATGTTCGCGGTATTTCCCAAACGCCATGTCCCTCTTGAAGTTCAATTGACCCCAACTCCGTACGTGATGAAATGTTAAGCCATAAGAAATGAAAACAGAAAGGGGGAGCTCGTTATTGCATATCAACATCCCCAGAAGTGTCCATTTGGTCCTGCAGTTGTATTTTCATGCTCTGCTGTGCTTGCTCTTGTGCAATAAGTTCAGCAAAAACATCGTCGTAGTCTTCCTCTGATAGTGTAGGTGACAGTGGTCGCGGAGAGGAAGTCATCTGCTGTTCTTCATAAGATGCCAACATAGCCTCAAGCTGCTCTTCCTCGTCCATCATCATCTCATCCTCCTCAGGGATTGGAGGGTGTTCTTGATAAAAGGTCATAGCTTCTTCAATGTCCGCTTCGGTAACTTCTGGAGCATCATGTAATAGCTGTCCTCTGTCGGCCAAGTAATTTGTTTTCAAAAACTGTGGCTCAAGTCAGTCACAATAGTATGAGAACTGTAAGCTCCTATCTTACCTGTCCCTCAATGTCTCTTCGTTGCCAAGCCTTGTCTTCTCGGCTTTGCTTGACATTCTGGAGAAACTGTTTTCGCCTACTATCCTGTACCTCCTCTCGCTTGCGGTTAAGGGGATTAGGGCGCGTCGGGCGAGAAGCAAACTTAAACTTAGGAGGTTTAATGGGGGAGGATTGAATTTGTCGTTGAGAATGCGCGTTTCGGTCGATTGGCGATGACGCACGAACAGGTGAGGAAGACAGAGGCGATGAGATGACCGGGCGATGGTCCCAATTGCTGGTGAAGATGGGGGTAGGTGCAAAAGACATCATGTTTTCTGCTGTGTTCTTGTGAGTTGTCTATTGCATAGAATTGCGAATACACTATATTGAGGAAATGCCGTGGTGATAGCTTGTATGGTATAAGAGTCGCACAGTGGCGTGGCCGTGTAAAGAGGTTTAACAATAGACACGATCGCGTGTCGCGGTCGCGTAATCACGTGATGCGATGCGGAGTCATGACCTTTGAGTGCAGTGTGCCAATCTTTGCTATCGGGCGGGTGGCCAATTCGCCTCCCCGAGTATCGCACCCGGCCCAAACCGAGCGATGGACGGACGGAGGTTTATCGGAATCGGCACACCCAAGCAAAAAAAACTGGCGATTCAAAGCTATGCCTTGATCTTGGTTGACGACATGATCCAAAATTAAGCCTGGTTCTTACTCTACAGTGCAGATTCATGTTCGCTGTTCGCTCCTTTTTTTCGTTGGACGTCTTTGTTTTAGAATGAGTAACTACATTTTACTCCTTAATATTCTACCCTATTAAAGCCCCTCAGCGGCCAGATGAGCACCTTTTCTGTCTCGGCCTTTGCGACCCGTATCGCTGCTCGACCATGGACGTGCTCGACTTGTAGAGGCCAGTTGCTCCGGGGCAAGCCTTTACGCTACATCACTTTCCGAAATTTTGCTTCCGGGAAAGGCTCGAGGGGGAACAATGGCCGAAAATCCGGTCCCAGACGACCTTTGTTATATGCCTCGGCCGGTGTTGGGACTATAGGCGCAACCGCACTTGCATTAGGCGACGACATCAAGAATAGTTATGAAGCAGCGGAACGTACAGGCAGGGTTGCGGCTGCGCTCGCTGTTTGTATCAACGAGTATGTTGCCACCTGGTATTTGACATAGAGCAAATAAGTCTGACGGTCTGAATAGTTATCGAACAACCTTGAATGCGAGAGAAACGACCGAGGATCATGACGAACAAGAAAACATGCTAAAAGCATGTCACCAACGATGCGCCGAACGAACCCTGGTTGTATTGGAAAAGAATGGAGGCATTTTTATCAAACTTGGTCAACATCTCGTAAGGATCCACCTCGATGTACAAGACTCGGAGAGCGTTAGGTATGCTAACAATCCTGTAGAGCGCCATGAACTACCTTTTGCCTTCTGAGTGGACCAACACATTTATACCACTACAAGACAAATGCCCTGTGTCCTCACTTGAATCAATTGAAGACATGTTCCGACAGGATACTGGAGAGGAGCTTTGGGACTACTTCTCTGACTTCTCTTCCGACCCAATCGGTGCTGCCTCCCTTGCACAGGTACATTTAGCAACTATCAAGGGCTCAGACCAAAAGGTTGCAGTCAAGGTGCAGCATCCAGAACTTCAAGGCTGGGCACCCTTGGATCTCGCTCTGACTCGGTATACTTTCTCGACCCTGAAACGATTTTTCCCTGAATACGACCTCGAATGGCTCTCTTCTGAGATGGACGTTTCCCTCCCTAAGGAGTTGGACTTCCAAGAAGAGGCTAACAATGCCCGTCGTATGAAGGAGCACTTTGCAAAGATACCGCAGTTGCCACTGATTATTCCCGAGGTCATATGGGCCAAGCAGAGAATTATCGTTATGGCTTGTGAAGCTGGAAGTCGGCTTGACGATCTGGAGTATCTGGACAAAAACGGAATCGACCGCGACGAAGTCTCGGCTACCCTGTCCCGCATTTTCAACGAAATGATTTTTGGCGATGGGGCACCATTACATTGCGATCCCCATGGTGGTAACATCGCGATCCGCAAGAACACTAGTCGTCGAGGTCTCGGCCGATCAAACTTTGATGTCATATTGTACGACCATGGACTATATCGTGATATTGAACTTCCTATGCGAAGATCGTACGCCAAGATGTGGCTCGCGGTTATAGATGGTGATATGGACCGTATGAAGAAGTACGCTCACGAAGTTGCTGGTATCGAGGACAAGGACTTTCCTCTTTTCGCCTCGGCAATCACTGGCCGGGACTACAGTATCGTCAGCAAGTCTGGATCTATTCTCGAGAACCGAACAGCCGACGAACAGAAGACAATGAGTGGCGCTCTGCAGGAGGGACTGATTGTTGATCTCGTCCAGCTCCTCAGCCGTGTTCCCCGAATCATCCTGTTGATCCTCAAGACAAATGACTTGACCCGCAGCCTGGATGAGAACCTCCAAACTCGCCAAGGCCCCATTCGTTCCTTTATGATTCTAGCACGATACTGCACAAGAACCGTTTTCCATGAGAAGCTTGAAGAGATTGGACAAAACGGATCGCTCCTGTGGCCTTTTAACGCTGTACGAGTGGTCGCTGCATGGGTCGGATTCATGCGTGTAGAGATCAAGCTGGAGGCTTTTGAGCTATGGCTGTTCACAAAAAGAATGCTAGGTTTGGGTAGCGGAGAGTTATTAGGAGCGGCGTTCCAAAAGTGATAATAATGAGTTAAAAGACATATTGATATAGAGCGTACATAGTCTGTTAGCCTGGGCAATTGAAGATCAATAGAAGTAAATTGCTATATCGTGCCCAAAGTTTCTCTTGTATAATTTCACAGTAGGTAGTTATGGGGCTAATCGGATCTCAGTTTCCTTAACTAATGAATACTATCAGGATAAACTCGGCCCCCTTTTGTCTATCTTCCTTGTGGTCATATAAAGACGGTGAGATGTCTCGGTTCACATATTTGCCCCTTAGTAACAGTGTGGATGGGAAGTGGCCATTCCAAGACATGGCCGTATGATGTCTTTGTGTGTCATCTGCAGAGCTAGTCAAACAAATGATACATGATTCTATCAGGGTGTTACTCGAAGAAGACATAGTCTACGTACGCAGAGGTGTTGGGTCTAGTAAATGCCATTATATAGAGAAATAACACTGATAAATGAATACACGTACAACGCCTATGTCATTACTTCTCCGATGCCTTTGTCCAAGCCATACGCCATGCCGGAACATCTGATCCTCAGGATATTACATTCACGTAAACCCAAACTTCATTCCACGCCAGCTTACTCAAACAATCCCTTACCCAACAAACCGCCCACGACTCCAATTCTCCTTTCAGCCCCCTTGACTTTCCTCTCTTCTCTCTTTCGCTCATTGTGTTCGAGCTTCGCTCGTCTCTCACTGTCTCGCGCAAAGGCATGCACGCCGCTCTTCTTGCTGGCTCCCTTCTTGATTTTGGTCTCTTCGCCGAATCCACTGGCTGGCGTCGAGGTACCAGAACTTGATGTGGAGGCCGTGCCAGAGACGAATGAGTTGGTTGTCGCACGACGTAGAAGCGCCGGTACCTTGAAAGAGGAGCTCGATGCTGTTGCGAAGGCAAGACGACTGGTGCTGGCGTTGGAAGAGCTGTTGCGCTTTAGGCTAATGCGATCAACAACTGCAACACGGCCACGGCGAGGGTTAGATTCATTGTTCTCCTTGTCACTGCGAGCTTGTCCATGAGCCTCCTCTTCGCCCTCGCTCTCTGATTCAGCTTCTGTGGCGGGGATGATAGAACCATGAGGCTCCTCTAGCAAGTCCGATAGAGTCTCTCGCACTTCGCCGATATTAGAAGGCTTCTTGCCATCCTTGGTTCTACGCAGATAAGCAGGTGCCCGATTATCCGCAGGGCCCAGAACTCTTTGAGGTTGGCTATCGGGAACAGTGCTTGTCTTGCTGCCTTCATCATCCTGGGACTGGGACTGGGAGGGCTCGTTGGTTTCTCCAGGTGCATCTAAAAAGTCCATCTCATCGTCGCTCCCTCTGTCTTCGATGGTTTTAAGGAAAGCTTGGTTACCCGGGTTTTCAGCAATCTTCTTGACCCGTTCGTCAGCGAATAAAGCCTGTTGCATCTTGGCGAATTGTCGACGCTTCATTCTTCGACGAGCTTCGCCATCATCGTCAGAGTCGTCGAGATCGTATCCCGCGCCGCGCTTGCGACGAAGCATACCAGTCGTGATGTCCTTGAAAAGTTTCTCAACCTGCTTCTCATCCTCAACACGCTCTCGGTCGCTGCAAGATATTAGGGTTATGTTAACAGTGAAAAATAGGTAGAAACTTACGCATAGAAAGCAGCGAGCTTGGCTTCATCGACGTCGTTGCCGACAGCATCGTCGATAATCTCTTTAAGCGAGGCAACGGATTCGTCATCACTGTCCTCGCCGTCTGCACCACCCAGACCAGCGTACTCATCCTCGGATTCCTCGGCCTGATCCTGAACCATCTCCTTGGCCTTGCTTTTCTTGTGGTCAAACTTTGCTTGAGCCTGTCGCTTCTTTTCTTGCCTAGCTCCCTCAGACAACAAATGAAAGGCAGTGTCGGGCTTCTCTGCAGCCGTGGGCTCGGGTGTCTCCTCAATTCGCTCAGAGGTATCTATTCTGCGACGAAGGCGGCCACGTCGGACTAATGGCGAGGCTTGTATTGGGTCCTCTTGGTCAACAACCAGTGTCTCCATGGTGGAATCTGGCGCCTCGACAAATCTGTTTTTCAGGGGCGTCTGGTGTTGGAGACCCCCATCTTGGGTGAAGTCGATCATGTCAGATATTTGTGTGCTCTCCTCACGCAGCAGGCTATCAAGACTTCGCATTTGAGACTGGGAAAAGTTGAGATGAACGCCTTGGGTTGTCTTTTGTGTGTCGTCCTTCGGGCTGTCCATGACCCTGTCTTCCATGAGCTCGTCCATGGTCGCAGAAAAGTTGGAGTCAGGAAAGTGGTCGAAGTCAGGCATCATGGACTGAGTTGAACCATTCTCTACATCCATCTGGCTGTCGTCCATGGTACCAGCAAAGATCTGAGTAAGCCCAAGACCAGCCGCTCCTTGTACAGGGAGGCCAGGGATAAAGTTTTTCTTAGCTGAACGCAGTACAGATCTAGGCGCTGTGGGGGATTGGGTGTTTGGGACTATAGGGGAGGTGTGCAGGGTGGTTTGTGGCTTCGGTTTGGGTGTCATCTCAACAGAGTTCTCCTCTTCATCATCAGTAAGAACGATAGGCTTGCGGGTTCGTCGCTTGCGCGCCACTGGGGGTTCATCAGCGTCATCATGAATATCTTGACTAGCGACAGGAGTTGCGTCGTCGTCGTTGTCGTCAATAGAAGCCTCAGGCTCTTCGTCTTCAGCCTCTCCTTCAATCATAGAGTTACTGTCATCTTCATCCTCTTCTGATCCAGATAACTCGACCGCTGAAGCTTCAGCAGATGCCTCATCAGCAGATGCCTGATACTCTTCGTCGTCGCTGTCATCCCATGACAGAGGATCAACTTCACCTTTCTCTCGCTTCTCCTTCTTGGCGGCAGCCCGTTCCTCTTGCATGATCCTCTGTGCCTCTTCCCTATGCTTGGCGACTATGTCGTCAACCCGTTGCATTTCGCGCTCACGCTCTTCAGCGGTCTGTATCAGTACACCTTGAGCTTTGAGCATATCCAGTCTGCGGTCACGCTCTACCTTGGCCTGCTGTCGAGCCTTTTGCTGAAGGTACATCTGTAGCTCGCTTGGCGTCATACCATGGTTTTCGTTCCTTCGTCTAGTCTCCTTGCCTGGAGATCTAACCTGTGCAAGGGCGCGCAGTGTCTGGATCGAGTTGGGTTCTTGAGCTTTCTTGGTGGGCGCCATGTCGAACACAGCTCGGATTTTATCTCTTGTCGTTGTCGTAATTTCTAATTCGTCATCGGAGTCTACCAAGGTCACGTTGGCTCTGATAGGTGGGAGTTTGACCCGAAATTGACGTTTAGGCTTTTGGATCGGTTGTGCATATTCGGTTGTCTCGATGGCCTTTCCTTTGCTCTTATCTAGCTTTGGCTTGGTTGTCTTGGCGAGTTCGTCAATGGTTGGCAAATCGAACTCGTCGTCCTGAGTAACAGGTTCGGTAGGTTGGACATTTTTTTGGGATATAGGGGGGGAACTGGGTGGTGTGTCCTCATCCTGCATTTCGACATCGCTGTGTGGCGTTGGTCCCCTACTTGAGCTGGCAACTATGGGATCTGTTCCACCTGCTGGTTTGAAGTTGAATCGCTCAAACAAGCTATTTTTTGAGATCTTCTTTCTTGTCTTTGCCTGATGCTTCAACTGCATATTTCTTGACATTCTCTGAGTCTCTCTGTTCATCTCTTCGATGGCTTTCTTGCTTGCTTTCCGAGCACTGGGCCGCCCGGTTTGTGTCAGGCGGATTCCACCTTCATCATCAGTTATGCCAGAATCATCATCAGGTGACATCTGCTCAATCTCGTGAGCGAGTTTCTCTTGCTTCGCACGCTTTTCTGCGCGCTCCGCCTCCTTGGCCTCTTCATCCAAATCCGAGTTATCTTGTGTCGACTTTGATGGTGAAGTGCGGACAGGCGATGGCTCTACGAGGAAGAGTCCTGGACTGGGGCTTCGAAAAGTTTTTCTAACAGCTGGCGAAGAAGGAGCCCTGCGGGTCAGTCTTCGGTGTACCACAGGAGCGTCGTCTTCTGATGAAGCAACAAGCGTGTCTACGTTGTGTTCTTCCCCTGCTTGTCTGGCCTCTTTCTCGTCTTGTTCGAATCTCTTCTTTACACGATCTCGAGTGGTGGTATTTTGGTTGGAGTTACTTTCTTCTAGTTGTACTGGTTTAGTACTGCCTTGCATTCTAGCCGCGAGCTTTCCTCGAGGAGGTTTGGTCATCTCCCCCTCCGACTCGTCGGACGCGTTTTCATGCGGTGTTGGTCGTTGTGGTAGGTCGAGACGCTTTAGCGACACATATTGTGTGATTTTTTTGGATGGTGATTCTTCGTCATCGCTAATCTCGATAGCCGCGAGTTCAGCTTGCATTCTTGAACTCGGTGAGAGCTGTTCGGGAAACCCGCCCGATGATACGGGGGTAGAGGCTCGGGAGGAAGTAGCCATTGCGTGAGCAATGGTGTTGTATGGATTATATGCTGTAACAAATCAAACGAGTACAGATTGACAACAAGTTTATTGACGTTTCGAAGACCAAAACTTGACGTGAAAGGATGCCAATGTGGGAATACATTGGCCTGGAGTGGAAAGGGTATCCGTAACTTGGTAGTGGGGAGCTTCAATTACGCGACGCGCGGGCCACTGTAGGCGTTGGCGTGGAGAGACGCGTACCAACGCATCAGTTCCGCGTAAAGTTCCACGCCACACACCATGTAAAATTCAATTAAACACTCGACCCCGGTAGTGACGATCTTGATGGGGCAATTAGACTTCAACTATTACAAACCGACATCATTGGCTAGGCTGTTAATCAAATTCGAATCCAATACCAAAAAGATCACCATGACACATTATTATAAAGGCTCGTGTTAAGAACGGCACATTCAATTCGTTAAGCTATGAGTGTGAAACTGCTTCGTCTCTCCTCTATTTTTAGAATTTTATAGTTTTCGTAGTAATTTGAGCATCCGGTAAAGACTGTCCACTTATCCTCCTCTTTCAAAATACCCTCAGCAAAGCTGAGAACTGACTGACCTCTGCGCCTAAAAAAGCTTGTGCTCAAGGGTCATGTCAGACTCAGGTTCAAGACCAACACAAGCCCGGAAGATGTTGGTCAGGGCAGCGCGCTGCTTGGCAAGAGCGTTGACAACAGGAGTGCCAGGGGGGGTCAAGGGGGCCTTGAGCATGTAGCTAAGGACACTCAGAACACTGTGGAAGCTCTTGTATTCGGTGGTAGCAGTGCCATCGGAAGACACAGCCTTCCACTGGATACGAGACATCATCTCGGCAATGATGACCAAGTCAATGATCAGGGGAGAAGCGAGGAGAGAGTCCTCACAGATGTTGAAAAGCCTGGGTATCGTTAGCTGTTACTCTTATTTTTAGAAACGGTTTATCGATAAACTTACGAGATGGTCTGGTGGCCACCCATGAAAATCTCGGCGTAGTACTCGTCAAGGGCACGCTTGTTGTCTGCGACGGCAGGCATGTACTTGATCACAACGCAGTGATCGGGGTGCTCCCCCTTCTTGTAAAGGACGTGGTTGGCCTCGACCATGTCATCGACAACGTTGGACTTGGAGATCTCCTTGGAGCGGAACTGCTTCTGGGAACTCAAATTCTTGCCGTCGTTGTTGCCAAGATGGTTGTAACTAGCAATGGAAGTCAACTTAATGCCGGCGTTGATGAGGAAGTCAACAAGAGCAGACTTCATCTTGGTCTGGCCAGACTTGAAGTCGTCGCCACCAATGAAAGCGTTGTGCTTCTCAGCAAGCTCAATGGCACCAGGGACGAAAGTGTTCTGGGGAGAGCCATTGATAAAAGGGGCCTGTTCAAGGATACAAGCGACGGCAAAGACAGTAGAAGGGGAAACCTCCTCATGTCCCTGCTCAATGGCCTTGAGAAGGTTGTCGGCAGTATCGTTGACACCCTCGATCAAGTCGGCGTATCGCTCAGTATTGGCAGTCCACATGATTATGACCTTGTCGAGACTATTATTGGCTTTGAAGTCACGAATATCATGACGGATCTTCTCAACATGCTCCCAGCAGGCCTTGGTTCCCTCAAGGACATTGTCGGCACGATCCTCCTGGTTGGCAGCAATGAAGTCAGGATAATAGATGGAGGGGAGGGGAACCATTTCCGCCATCTCCTTCTTGACCTGGGCCTTGAGAGTGGGCTCAAGAACCTGAGCGCGGTCCATGGCCTGTGCCAGGTTCATCTTGCTGATATCCCAGCCACCAATGACCAAGTCATTGGGGTGGACCATGGGAAGGATGTTGTGGAAGGGAATGTTGACCTCCTGGTGAGTCTTGGCGTCATGGCCGAGCTTAAGAGTTGAGCCCATGACAACGGAGCCGTAGTAGTTGGACTCGCGAGGGCCTTCTTTAGTGTCCCAGGCGAGCTGACGGCGGTTGGCGAGGATACCAGCGGTAACGGTGGTGCCGTTGTTGCCTCCTAGACCGACCAGCATCATACCGACCTTGGGAACCTTGCGGTCGACCTTGAAGTCGTAAAGAGTCTCGTTAGGAGTAGCAACATACTTGCCACTGGCATCAACTTCAACCTTTGTGGTGCGGTAGGTGTATCGAGAACGGATTTCCGCATCCGTGTAGGTGACGTTGGGTGAGTTGACGGTGAAGAGGTCCTGGGTAACGGAGGAGCCTCGGCCGTTGTATACCGACCCGTTTGAGGAGCCCGTGCCGACTTCCGCGTGAGGAGCCATGGTGCTTGAATTGGCTTTGACGTGAAAGTTTGCGGTTTAATTGAGATTGGACGGGTTTCTTTCTGTGAGTAGACCTTTACTGTTCAAAGGTCGAGTCCGCTGAGCCTCCGGAATCGGCTGAGCAGCGGGCTCCTGCAAACGGGTGATGCGTCCTGCGAGGAGTTAGAATTTTGTTTATACAAGCAATTTTAGATTGGGTTTATCTGGATCAACGTACGAGTTAAGGAGATTGGAAAACGTCTTGACGACTGTAGTGACCAAAGGTCTATGCCTTGGTCGTTGTAATAAGATTGATAGAGTTATGGAGGGGTGTTGCTGCTTTGGTGGGGTAGCGGGGCAGACAGATGTCAAGGTGAGAAAGGTTTAGTTGAAAAGAAGAAGAGAGGCCGTGAAATTGTTGATTTCTTTGGCTGACTATAAGTTGACGAAGATTGTGGGTGAAGAAGAAGAGAGAGAAAAGGGTGAATTGCTTTGGGGCTGGGGAGGGTTCAAATATGGAAGAGTTATCTCGGGTAAGAGACGTACGTAGATACGCCAGTGTGCCTGGCCTTTCGGTAGGTTGCCGAGCCTGGCTAAGTTCAGGTACTCACAGCTTGGCTGTCGTAGACATTCGGGCGGTGAGGACCACACGCGTTGTTAGTGGGGTCATTAATATTCTAGCGGCTGGGGAGGCGGAGAGCTCGGAAGCATCAAGAGTGAGCTACTGTAAAACTACTGTAGGTTTTCCATATATGTTTGTGGACACCCGATATGATGATGGGGACGAGCAAGCGAGCTTCCGTGTCCTCCAGCTTTTCTGTCTCTTTTTCCCGCATTTTCTCCCACAATTTCCAACAAACCGACCCCATGTGTTTTGTCGAGTTACCTGGGGTTCCTTTTTCTTTGGTGGGGGACCCTCAGGTCGGTTGTTCTACCCTTGACCTACCTAACCTCAGTGTAAAACCAAAACGAACAACTTTGTTTATACTGGATTCGTAGATCCTGCTGGGGTTGTTCAACAAAGATCATCACATCCTCATGCACCTTGACATCCCCTGTCGTATACAGAAGCTACAGTGAGAACCATTGGTCTAAGCCCCTGGCGTTGTCAGCATCTGATTGTTTATCCAAAAGTCCGCACTCTTCTCTTGGTCGCTTCGACCGAGATACTAGGTTAGTTTAGCTCGTGTAGAGCTTCACACAATAGGCTCCACCTGTACAGGGCAACCAATTGATATGTCCTACGCTGTCGATGCGAACCTCCTTGATTGGCTTAGCCCTGCTCTGAACTTCTGTTGAGCGTGCAATTCTACCTATCCCTGTGTCTTTTGGAATATTGAGCAACAGGCTAGGACGGACCCTAGACGGGTAAAGAGTCTTGTGCAATAATGTACTGTGGGTTTTAGCCGTGAGTGGCTTTGATACTGGACCACATGATTACAGTGCAGAGGAAAAGACGCAAGGAAACGTTGGCGAGATAATAGTATGTACAATTTTCTGGACATTACAAGATCAAACAGTCCAGGTTTTGCTTTGTTTCAACGGATTGTTTCGATGGTAATCTTCGTTTGTAGGATAAACACGTTTGTTTCCGCGTCGTCAGAGACCAGAGAACACATTATTCTCCTAGAGCGGTGACTGAAAACCAAGAGACGCGGGTAGACGATCTTCGCTATTGATAGCAATTCACTGGACAAACTCCTATCAAACACGTATACTTGCATCAACCGGGCATTTTGAGCCTTGAAAACTACTGGCCTTTCACCTTATCGCTGCAGTTTGCCGCTGTTATACATGTTATTGATGCAATTGATCTTTCCGGTTTTTGTCTCCAGCCGATCAACCACACCCAACGCTAGCCGAGCACCTTGATGTCGCGTAAACACCAGTCGGTTCTATCATATAGTTAAGCTGGTCCATTGGGAAGAGTTGCTTTCGTTACACTTCTGTCTTTGTAGTTTAATGTTCTGAGAGATTGCCCCATTCACATGTAACCGGAAGTGTCACAGGGAAGTACCTCAGCCGTATGGGATATTGGTTAAACCGAAGATCCACCAACAATGTGTTAAGATCATCTGCCAGAAAATCCTAGCGTCCACCATATCCGCTCTCACCGTCTAACTGTTGACAATCTAATGCACGAGGTTCTGCTCCAAAAGCCGAAACATTTCAAATTAATCGCTTAACGGAGGCCTCAATTCTTGACTCGAAGTGATTATATCTTATTAATAATGGGTTGGTAACTTCCGGCCTCGGAGTCGACACAAACAAGAAACATTACTCAAACAATGCATTGATTTGACATTTGACAGTGCCTTGAGTCTCAAGCTTGACCTGAGTGAAACACGATTTTGAATGCGTTTGCCATGAGCATTCTTTTCTGAATCACCAAGACCAGTCAATATCTGATCGTTCATGCTTAGGTATGCGTCTCAGACTCAGGGTTTAGACTTCGAAACCGTTGCTATTGCCGCAATCATACCTACCTGTCAAAGTGTCGACTGTCAACGGCATTTATTTCTACGACCCAATGTGTCCGACGCTGGTGACGTATACCAGATAGCCGATCTTCGATCACGGCCTGCAATACAGTCACCGCTATTAAAGAGCAACTAGGTATAACACAGCAAGTTGCAAATCATGTCTGTACTAGCTAAGATAGTAAACCATTCGCAATATCCCACACGACAAATGGCGTTCCCTCAGCACCGAAGCCATGGGGAAATTTCCCCATGGTAGGTAACCATGACTAGCTAGTATGAACACTAACAATCAATTACATCTAGCATCATATTGAACCCAAGGTCATCAAACGGTCAATGGGGGACCAACTGACCTGGTAGCTTGAGAGGCTCATGTCACCTTTTGACGCTAGCCTTTCGAGTGTAAAGTCGACGCACTAGTGTCACGAGTCGCGTGGGTACTTGAAATGTGTCAATTAATAACAACAATTATTGACCCCTTGGGCATAATGAGAGGTGCTAATAGTATCCATACTGCCCGTGTTTCTGCAACAACAACATCATCATCATCATCGGAGACACGGCGCCCTAAAAACACGCCTAAGGAAAGCTTGCCCTCTTATCAACTACGGTCGCCAGGGGAAGTCAAAATGGAAAATAAGCTAACCCCTATACGATGCTGTCGAATTGTGGCGTTTCTGGTCACCGGCAAAGCCGATTTAATGAATGCCATTGAGTCCAGTTGGACTCTCTGCTTTGCCTTGATTTGACTGACTTAAAACGGACTCTGATCTCCCGATCCTCTAGAGACCTGAGACAGTGGACCGTTTGTATCCGGCTCCAGTTATTGCTTGGCGAACCTCGACTCGCAGATCTTTTCTTAGCAACTGAGGAAGTAACCACAAGACACGCTAGATGAACAAGGACATGTGCCGTATAGAACCCTCGATAAGCGCGTAAAGGATGCCTCGCATTGACAGTTCTACAACACAGGTATACATACAAGATGGAACCTGCTGTTTTTGGGCTATTCCACGAAGATCTATCGTGGTCTCCCCCAGCGGCGTAACAACCAAATGAGGACAGGCAAGTAAAAGGTACATGTCACTCTATAGGACCCAGATACTGGGGTCTGTTATCACCTATCACGACTGCGTCCAATGGATTGTCCAGTCACATTGACCGCATGAAATATTGGTCTGTTGCGGGTTTATCTCCAAATGAACTCAATTCATACTACCTTATCAGAACGGCAACTAGACCAGTTGCGAAAGAATATCGTAATTATGGTAGCATTGAAGGGATCCAGGAGACACCCAATTGACTGGCAGAACCGGATAATCACTCGATTAACGTTTCTTTCCTCGCAACAACCAAAGACTGTTCCAGACGTTAAGAGGCGGACCTTGACATCCACCACAAGAAGCACGTTAAATGAAGCAGATCTCATTTCGGTCAAGGGTCTGTCCATAGTTGGGCTAGTGCTTGCAGATGAGCCCCTTGGTTGGACAGAGCTTGCTGCAAGGTACCCGAGTAGGGTAGGTTGTCGACGATTTGGAGTGGATCATTTTTATTTTGTCATTTTGTCCATGGACAAGAGAGTATTAGCCATGACCACTGATGGCATCAACTAACTAGAGAATATTCTAACATTCTGCGGCGTCTTCTCATGACCGACTCGGAAGAGCCCGGACCTGACCTGGCCTATTTCTATGGCTGTTCATTTTTAGATCGTTGCGGGAACTGTTTAATGAGTTGATCTTGGAGTACTAACCTTGAGGCCACTCACCGGCGTCCTGAAGACTTACACTGACAGGCTGGGAACAAAAACAAGATGAACGTAGTCACACATTGAATCTACCAAGGACCAATCATCTACAGAGTCAGACTTTAAAGAAATCCCCTGAACCGGTCCCATCTAAATGCAAGCAAATTTGGGTAGCCGGCAGTCCGAATGGATAAAGACATTGTTTCTCTACTTATTACACATAACATGGGAACAACTTGATCGAAAAGCGAGACAAAGCCAGATGAGGAATGCTGTCGATCTTAGTCCCCGTTTTCTGTCTCCCTCAATATTAACAATTGGATTCATCGCGTGCAAATCATGTCTCATATTTCACCTTCTAGCTGGACGTCCCCATGGCCCAGAAGCTCTAGGGAAGAAGGAAATCTACAAGTGACAGTCAGTTACACAAACTTTCCTGGAATGTGGGTTACCATACAATGGGCATACAAGGCAAGACAACGACATTCATAACAGGGTGACGGAAACAGAAGTACTGTGGCTATCGACGAAAAAGAGATGCCTGCCATCTTTGCGCACCGAATGGGACGGAGCATTCAAAGAAAAGCTCTCATCAACAAACCAATTGCCTTTGAGTGTAAAAAGACGCTTCAGTTGCTTCGGGCTCGAGTGATGCCCCCGTGTTATTACTTATTCCACACCGCACCCACCGTAAACTCGTCACTTTGCGAGCCGTGTTCATATTCCTGTACCAGCCAAACCAGGGGTCTCTCATTGTCTGCACTACGGACTTATTAACTTATTAGCAAACAACAAGGGCGGAAGCGCAAAACCACAAGCACAAGGATCAGCCTGCAACTCAACTCAAGCTTAGCCTAGCCTACTCTATACCTAGCCGGGTTAATTCGGTGGAGTTTTTACCTTGATACTTGCAGTAAAGTCCAGGGTCCCGGTCCCTTTTTCCCTGGTACCTACTACCTTCGCTACCTGCGCTATAGCACTCAGGTCGCCCACTCCTCCCTCCACATTTGAGACACCAATGCATCGCATCGTCCCTTTCTGCAAAGTCGACGCCTGATCTTCTTTCTATTCCTTTCATGCCGCAGACGTTCTAGTCTCGCGTTTCGACTCTTTGACCTGTATTTCTCCTTCTTTTCTCTTTTCAGTTTTGGATTGGAAACTCTCCACCAACAACCGCAACGATCTGAGTACACAATCCATCACGAGCAGGGACTTTCTCCTCTTACTCCTCTCTCATTATTGGCAGTAAGAAAGGAGCTACCTGGGTATTCGCCTCAACTGGACACGACCTCGCCATAAAACCCTTCGACGATTACGTTCAAAAACACAATACAATCAAAACGAAAAGTACCTCAACATCACGACTCTCTGGATGCAATCGAAAAGATCCCTATCGCACTGACTTTTGGCACTCCAAATTCACGTCATCAACCCCAGGGACACCGGTCGCAGAACGGGCCTGGGGTATGAAATCTAAAAAGGTCTTACACCACGCGCCATCTTTTGAAACAACCGCAACAAGGCATTTGTACGTCACATTGTTCAAGACCGTTTAGAAAAGTACAAGACGGCATTTCCACTGCTCCTTTTCTCAGCATCGCGTTGATAAACTGGACTACTATTGTTTCAACAACACAACTCACACCGCCACCATGGCTCTCCCACGAGAGTCCATGTTTCTCCCGACTATCAAATGTTCGTCATGTAGTCGGGAAGTTGAAATATCTATGATGGGAGACCATATTTGTGCCCCGCCAGAACCTGAACGTAAGAGAAGAAAATACCACAGATTGTCTCATTGACCAGGTGAACTAATTAGTTATCCAATAGTTTCTCCTCCACCAGAAAAGTATGAGGCATACACTCCATACAGCCCAGCACCCTTTAGTCCGGGCCTTTACAGTCCAGTATCTCCTGAGAAACCGGGTCACATACCACCTTCACTAGATGTCAACGCTGCCAGTAAGTGGCTACCTATCTACCAAGGTATAAAATGAGAAAGAAAAGAAACCCGACTGATAACCTCCCAGATCATCCCTTTTTGCCAAAGGGACAGTTGACGCCAAATAGTGAGCCGCGCAGTACATCCTCAATCAATGATATGGAATGCTTCTTCGACGACGTTCCAACACCACATGAAGACGATCTTATCATGCCTTCACCACGCCCCATCGACCGTCCTGGAGCCTATGGAGGTTTTGGCGAGAAGAAGCACGGCCCAGACTTCCAACCTCGCTCTGTGAGTCCAAACGGAGGCGCCAACTCATCACTGTTCAAGAAAGTGGACACTATTGCCCCAGGTCCCTTCGATCCCATTCGTAGTCCTTCGGCGATGTCATTTTCCAAGGAGATAACAGAGAGCCGCGACAAGTCAGAAAGCTTCCTGAGTGCATCGCCAAGAGACTACTTCAACAATCAAAGAAATGAAAGGTCGCCCTCTCCCACAGGAAGTGCCAATGACAGCAACTACGATGTCTCGGGCCCTCCTCGAAGACCAACACGGGATGACTATGAGGGCTTTGGACGTCCTTCCGAAGCTGACGAGCTGCTTCAGCCTCAGCCTCTGGGAATTATGAACCGCTCTGACACATTCCCAAAGCTGGCTGTTCGGTCAGAAACACCATTAAGAACTACTTCTGCGCCTGGTGTAAAGCACGAGCGCACTGGCTCCAGTGGCTTTGGACACGTCAAGAGACCATCAATGGGACCAGACACCTCGAGAGCACCCCCGCCGCGCAAGAGTCTTCTACAACCGTCAAAATCCAGCAAGTACTCGGCATCTGTCGATCTTGCTGCTGAGTTTGGTGTCAACAACCCTTACCATACACCTTCTGATTCTACATCTTCTGGGTTTTCTACATTCAGCCGCCAGAGCAACGGCAGTTCTCAGACTAGCCAAACAAGATCTCAACCTCGACGTGATCCCTCAGACCTCTCAGCTATGGACGGACTAATGGAAGATCTTGAGAATTCAATGGAAGCGTTGGGGTCCAAGGATGCCCAAGCCGATGCGCCGATGCGGCCCGCGCGTGCTCGATCACCGCTTGCAGAGTCACCACTTGATGTATCCCGCGAGCGACCTGATTCTGCCAACCGCTACGAGCCTCGAGCTGAGTTATCTTTACAACGGGACGATCCCCAGCCAAACCCACTTTACGCGCCATCGCCTCAAGATCACTACCCTAATACCAGTCCGCTATCGACGCCTGCGCAAACCGTTCCTCCAGCTCTGTCGCCCCCTGTTCGGAGAGCGACACAAGACCCCATACGATCCCGAGGCAACTGCAAAGCTTGCGGTCTTGCTATCACAGGAAAGAGCATCTCATCTGCAGACGGAAGATTGACAGGCAAATACCACAAGGCTTGTTTTGTTTGTACGACATGCTCCGAACCGTTCAAATCAGCTGAATTCTACGTCTTGAACGACATGCCTTATTGCGAACACCATTACCACAAGCATAACGGCAGTCTTTGCGGAAGCTGCGAGAGGGGGATTGAGGGCCAATACCTCGAGGACGAATTCTCAATCAAGTACCATGTTGGATGTTTCCGATGTCTCGATTGCGGTCGGTCCCTCTCCGATGGCTACTTTGAGGTAGAGGGCAAGTCGTACTGTGAACGAGACGCCTGGCGTCGAGTGCAGCAGTCTTACCCTCCCCAAGCGAAGCTACCTCCAGGCCGAGCGCCACCCGGTTCACGACCTCCCATGATGGGCCTCCCTGGCCATCCGGCACAGCGAATGGGTCCTGGCATGGGACTTCCAAGACCACCGTACGGTATGCCGCCGCCTGGAAACAGGCTTGCTCCGGGACATCCTGGGCAACATGGTCCTCGACCACGAATGAACAAACGACACACTCGACTTGGCATGATGTAACGACCTAACTATTTTACCTGAATCTCGACGATGTATGGACCATAATTATATCTTGTAATATCACCTGCCTGCGTCTAACGCAATGCTTTTGGCGCCGTCTGGTTTTGCTGTTACCTTGCTTGGAGTTGGCTAGCACCTTTGTTTTGTTATTATACCCCCATTGTTTTTAAGCTTCCCCCTTACTGTTTGTAGATGCGCCAAATATCATGCAGCTATTTTGGAAGATGACGGTGTCAGCCTGGGCAGTCCTCGAAGCTCCATGGTATCCCAGGAGGCTCTGCATCTGGGTCATCTGGGCTAGGGATTGGTCAATAGCCGGATGCTTGTATGAGTCTCTTTAGTGCAGTGTGTTAGTGAGAGTCCTGATGGAAGTCTGCTCGAGATCAAAACACAGTTCAAACACTCAAAAGACGAAGTCAAAAGTAAATTGTCGTGATTAATGTCTCCCATTTGTTGTTGCAGGGCTAACTAAAGGACCCGTGAATCATGACCATCTATCATATCACTAATAAAGGTTGTGAGTATCATGACAGTAACGATCCATGTCTAAAATAGGTATCCACCCAATAGATAATAGATGTCCAAGTCTTTGGAGACTTGGTAGTTCAATCGTGGATTAACGCAGGAACAAACGTGTTTTGTCGGCACGAAATGTGTAGTGCTTGGGCTGCAGGCCGCCCTTTCGCAAAGCCACGTATAGGTTCCCATGCATCAAGCCAGTTCCTCAGGGAACAGTAAATTGTCAATTCAGATCAAGGCTCGGAGCTCAAGGGAATTGCCCTATTATCAGAGTCCAAGATATTGCGTCGTCTGCTGTAAACATCCATTCCAACCTGGATGTCTTGGTTTCGCTTGCAATCTCCTGTAAAACTGTTCGTGTGCTGGGCGCTTAGTGGTCAGCTCCTCTCTGTGGGCACCAACGTTGGACCACCTCCTAGGTACCGTAGATCCCCCCTAGATTGAAACCTTAGTTACACGTCCCAATTACCACCATTGGCCCAATAGTCGTCATCCACACCCATTCCATTAACTCTCCCTTCTTCAGGACCCTTTTCCTCTCCCTTTTCCTCTGGTCTATCATTCGCGTCGTCCTTCAAAGACGCAGCGTGTGACTTGTTGTTCTTTCCCCGTTGCGCATCCTTGGTATTTGCTTGTAACCGTCTATTTCCTCTTTGGCTGTCTTTGACAGAAGCCACGCCACTCTTTGGAGAAGCGTTCAATTCCACGACCGACCGATCGAACGAGGCTATCTAATTTCAAGATAGTTGGCATTAGACCACATCTCCCTGCGAACAACATCCCTTGCATCTCCGCGACCGACTACTTGTGTTCCAACCATCCGACAAGCCATGCACCCCTGATCTTAGCCGGCTTCATTGACCACCCCATTTGCAATTGCGACACCAGTTTCAACTTTTCTCTGCGACACAGGTCGGTTTCTGTTTGGATCGGCCGGCTCACATAATTTCTGCCCATCATGAAGAAATGGCATCCCCAAAGCCGGCGCTTGTTCGGCGCCAAGCTACGGCCTAGATCTATGGTTATCATTGTCTTTGCGATGCTGGCCGCTTACTACTTGTTGTTTTCACCCACTACAACTATCCCAGTTCCATCCAACTCCCCAGGCAACGTTCAAGAACCACCGCCGCCCGTCGTCGAACAAGGCGGCAACTCTCAGCCGCAGGGAGAAGGCGAAATCGAGGATCAATATGGATCTATTCACAGGCAGCTTTGGGAACTTACAGCTGAGGATCTCAAGGACTGGCGGGATCCCACCGATGGCGAAGACCCCAGGGATATTGAACCTGGTTTTGAGACTGATGGAAAAGAAAGAGGCTTTGGAGATCTTGGCAAGCTCCAACACGAGAAGGACATGAGAAAAGAATGGCGACATGCCTACTCTGTTACATCCAAGTAAGCAGTTGAGGCGTTACAAAGTGATATATCTGTTAACACGATCGCAGCTTCCCTAGCTCTAACCATATCTACGGGAAGACTCTGGCCAATCTGGAGAACCATGAAGCTCGACCTGAGAAATTCAGCACCGATCTCGAGTTCGATCCCGACGCTGACGTAGAGTACAGCTCTGAAAAGCCTGTTCGGTATAACCCTTACCCCAGTTACAACAGTGACGCCTGGAAGAAGGCTGGGCACGCTCAGTACTTCCCATGCAAGGGTGCCACTGGAGAACCTGTTGAGGACCTGCTTGTCTTCAAAGGCCGACCTCGCGAATGGCCGTTACCCCGCTTCGGCAGCTATGATGCTTTAAACATGGACCCTAACCTTTGCTGGGAGAGAGAGACTCGACTTGGTCCCTACGGATTACATCGTCAGTTTAAGAAAGTTGGCGGTGAACCACAGCCTCTCAACTTTGATAGCGTCAATTGGGGTGATCTTCAACGAATGTGTGTCAACAAAAATGCCCAGCGTTTTGAAATGAACCGAGAGCGGGTCAACGAGTATCTCAACAATTATCCCGAGACTGTTATCGGGCCTCACGGGCCTGAACATTCTGAAGAATCCGCTAAGGAGAAAATGTCGAAAAGAGACATTCCAGCAGAGCCGGAAAGCATGGACCATGCTGCCTCAATCAACGTTGAGGCCCGACCTCCCGTGGCCAGTCCACAACCAAAGCAGCCTGTTGAACACACAAAGCATCCCAGAGCCCCTACAAAGGGCCACGCTTCTGAGCCTCGAACTGCTATTCTCCTTCGGTCATACACTGGAAAGGACTACACCGAGAACGACAAGCAAACGATTCGGGCGCTGGTTTCTGAGTTAGCTCTTAGAACTGGAGGCGAATACGAAGTCTTTTTGCTGGTCCAGGTCAAAGACAACAACTTGCGTATTTTTGAAAACGAGGATGTTTACCAAACGGTTCTTTCACAGAGTGTCCCACCCGAGTTTCGCAGCATGACAATTCTCTGGAACGACGACATAGTCTGGCAACTTTACCCGAAGCTGACCGATCCTGAATCAAAGAACGTCCACACTGCTCAATGGCTTTCCGTCCAAAAGTTCAGCCAAGAGTTCCCCCAGTTCGATTTCATCTGGAACTGGGAGATGGATTTCCGGTTTACCGGTCACCACTACCACCTCTTGGATAAGCTTGGTGAATTTGCTAAGAAACAGCCTCGAAAGGGCATGTGGGAGAGAAATGAGAGATGGTATATCCCTACCTATCATGGCAGCTATGACGAGGAGTTCCGTCGGGACATTGAGAAACGATATGGTGACGATACCATCTGGGGTGCTCCCGAATTCCCCTTTATTAACCCTATTGGACCCAAGCCTCCTGTCGCAAGTCCCAGTCAAGATAACTATGAATGGGGAGTCGGTGAGGATGCTGATGTTATCACCGTGTCGCCCATGTTCAATCCCATCAACAGCAATTGGGTCATCGCCAACCAGGTTTGGGGCTACAATGATTCAACCCATAAGTCTCAGGATATCCCCCGACGAACCACCATCGTCACACAGTCTCGTGTATCAAAGAGGCTACTAAACATCATGCATGTTGAGAATATCCGTGGCAATCATGTCGCTTCAGAAATGACACCGCAAACAGTGGCTCTACTACATGGCCTCAAGGCAGTATATGCTCCTCATCCTGTTTTTATGGACCGTGACTGGGACGGTAAATTCCTGAATAAATGGTTCAACCCTGGCGAGAACGGCGAATGTGGTGGCCGTGGTAGCCCCATGGGCTGGGGCCGAGAGCGCAGATACATCGGGTCGACCTGGTACTACCGGGCAATACCGCCCAACCGACTTTACAACAACTGGATGGGCTGGCAAGACACAGGGATTGGTGGTCCTAAGTGGGAAGAGAAGCATGGGCGTCCATGCTTGCCTCCTGTCATGCTACACCAAGTCAAGAACACTGAGCCAACCAAGAATGGCCACGAAACCACCTTCGACTTGGCCTACGGTTAATCTTAAGCTATAGAAAAAGCCTGTCACTTGTATCTTTGCTCGGTTTTGAGACAACTGTATGATTTGATGTTAGTTTTTCTCTTTGTGGATTCTCGGGGTCCTTTTAATGAACACCGCGAAAAATATTGCAGCATATGTTGATAAAGAAACATCACCATTAAGCCGTGTTAGATTAGATAGCAGGAGGTATGAGAGACACACAGGGTGTTTCTAGGAGTTTGGAATGTCTATTTTTGCATATGTATTAGAAGGCGAACAACGCGTATCGCTTTGGCTTACTGAACCAAGCTTTGACCCCGTCACATTTAAATGGCTCTACGCACAACTTGATTGAAATCAAGTAGACTTTAATCAGTCAATTTCGAATCTCGATTCTGTATGATGTGTGACGAGACATGAATGATGCTCGCATGTAATCGTTCGGCCCGAGCTTTTACCGTCGCTCAACAATGCTATGGCGAACTTCACATACACATTCCATACTACTTTCATACTCGCTGTCGACACATTTGAAGTATTTCGCTACGAAGGACTTACATAAGTCAATTCCTGCTCGGAACAATCAACCGGTGCAGGAAGCGCTATCTACATGTACTTTCCATTCCATCGTTTAGCAGCCATGCGCATCCACCCTATACCATGAGCCCCCCTCCAAGCGTAGGATCTCATTCATTCTGATTTCAACCTTAGAATCATTGCTAACCTGTAGCAGACCCCTACGCCAAGAAGGTTTCTCCTTCCAAAGAGGGGCACGCAATCATCTCAAACTCCTACCGGACTTCCGCGGTTTCAGTCAACCCCTCGTTTCGCCTCCTCTTCTGTTCCTAGACCAACACAGGCAAGAGCTGGCATTGACATTGAAGACGTCGAAGACGTCGAAAATCGCCCCAAAAGTAGTTACCAAGATAGCCAGAGCGATCAGCTTGCACCGAGGAAGTATGAGCCACTCCACGATTCCATTGAGGTCGAGTCCGATGACGCAACAGCTTCACAAGATGCAAGTCCAGCCGTATCGGACAACGGCATAGACATTAAAAGCTCGGGCTTTGTTGATCGGGAGGCTTCCAACGCGCCAAGCCTGCCCCACGAGGCTTCTTCGTTAGAAGAGCGGGAGCCGAAACGGCGAAGAGTATCAATTTCTCCCATGCAAGAGTCAAGCCTAGTAGAAGAGCAGCACTATATGGTCGACGAGGACCTCGACGAGGACCCAGGGGATATGGAAGGGAGAGACCACACAGAAACACAGGAGTCTACACAAAGTATCCAAGATGCTATTCTTCCCTACGATGAATCGAAGGCACTTCATCAACCAACATTCCGCGAACCACCACGCTTTAAACAAGTTGAACTCGACACCGCAGCGGACAGTATTCCAGCAGTATTCTCTCCTCAGCGTCGAGGGGCGAAATACATAGCCGGAGGACTCGCCGCTGAACTACAAGGATGGCTGTCTGAGGTAAAAGGCTGGGAAGGTGTAGTGTCAGCCCCTGCTTCAAGCATCAACGTGACAGTTGAGGAAGTTCGAGCAGGTCAACGTATGTATCTTGTTAAAGGCTATTCCGGCGCGTCCAAAGGAAAGAGGTTCTTACTTGCTGGTGAGGGTAGACTGACGGGCCTAGGACAGAAGATGTCTATGAGCGTTGGGAGTGTCGTTGAGTTGGGACAGCCAGTGTGGGATATTGAGATGAAGGGAGAGGTTTGGACCGTGGCATGTGACTGGAGAGTATATTGAAGAGTAGCATACCACTGGCATCGGAATTCTGGAGTTGTTAATACCGGGTAGATTCGTTCATGGAGTATATACCTCATTGGCGTAGAAGGAGTTCTCCCAGGCTGTAGTACAGATGTTTAAACACACATATAGTATCGAGCATCTATAGCATGGCTTTCGTTTTTGTCACCATCATGTACGAGAGATATTAACACAGTGAGACGTTCATTCCAGCACATACAACCATACCTGCCAGAAAACACGGGATCCCGTCCGCTCTCCCATCGTCAAGCTCGCAAGGGGTGGATTAGTAGTTGGGTTGGTGACGACCAGCGAATACCTACTGTTGTATGTTTTTTTTTGTTATGAACTGCTGTTTAGTGTTAATGTTTTAGTATGATTTTACCCTTAATGTATGAGAATTGGCAACATAGATGGATATCTAGGCAGGTAGGTAGTAGGTAATCGATGGAAATAGAAGCAATCCGCCAATGTAATCTTATTATTCCACGCCAGAAACCCTCAACTTGGTGACGAGAAATCTCCGAATAACCACTCGAAAATACATGGGCCGGCCGTAGAGACTATTTGATTCAATTTAATTATAAGCGGACTCTTTGCCCTCCTTGAGGGCTGGTTCGAGCTTACCAAGTTTTATAATATTACTCTCTAGCTTAACTCGTAACAGATTCACGCACTCTACCCAATAGAAACATGATACCTTGTATAGAGATGCGGCCAAGAGAGTGATCTGATTTTCTACTTGTTAATAATCGAGAAAATCTTGTTTGATGTGGGTCTGTAAACCGTGAGATGGTTATATATCTGCATAGCCGCAACAGATAGAATCCAAGGATATTGTTTCGATCGCCATGTCTAGCGATCAAAACTATATAACTTATGCGTTAATAGCTGGGATTCAGTGGCCACAAGTTTCACGCCCATGCTTAGCAGTAGTATATGCTTCCTTGAAACAAAGCAAGGAAGCAACTGAATGATGGAATATTGCTTCTGTGAAACCCAAGCTATTATTATCACACGAAGAAAATCTCCGTTCTCTTGGCATACCCTGTTAATGACGACGGAGAACTCGCATGTCGCCTAATATGTAATGCAGGACTGGGGTTGAGTCTTATTTTTTGCTCGATGGATATTCCTAGTTCTCTGGGAGTTAATGGGATGACAAGACGTAGTATTGTAACCGGAACAAGTTCGCTACGCAGTGAGTCAACCTATATAATATGCGCACTCTTTACCAGGAACCCCCTAGCTCCGAGCACTGCCCACCAGATGCATCTGATAATGAGACAACTCCCGGCGGCGATCAAAACCTATTGAACACTCACCTTTCCGAGGGGAAAGAAGCCTTGGCTCTTTTATTTTTGGCTACTAAGGTATTGTATTTGTATTAAATCAGTCTCAGCCGGCTTCGAGATACAACACAGCCACTACATATTGTGATGGCACAAGCCAGGCGAAGGGGCACATATAGAAGGGCCAGCTTAATGCTGGCTACAAACCGACACAGAAATAGCTCACAACTTTGAAGTGCTAATGTCACACTACATGCCCCAAGATAACGTCTACCACCAAGGAACCCAAGGGACTTCTGTATGCCGCCCTCCTTGGGAGTTCACGGCTGGGTCCTCGTTCCTCAGTTGTTCTGACGTCTCCTCCAAATCTGGATCTCGGCTTCTTTGCTTCCGCGCAGCCCTGTGTACTCGCAACTCAGAACCAAGAAGCGACCGGCATTACAAAATCAATCAGTGGGTTTCCAACTTCCCTCGTCATTGGTAGTGGACATCAAGCAAGCTCAGTCCGTGAGCGTCTCATCGTCTGTAGTGCCCGCGGTGTTCTTGCGGCCTCCTAGAAAGCTTTCCTCTCTCTCTAGCGTGTCTTGCTACATCTGCCACGAATCAGGATGTATTCTAACATGGGGACTAGTTTCCCTTGCTTAGCAATACTAGATGTATGCTGAAACTTTCGAAAGAGCACATTGCCAGCTACTATTGAGAAGGTAAAATAGATATGTTTAACACTAAGTATGAGGCGTTCGCCTGTTGTTTAGATAGGTAATTAACAGGTCTTTGGTACACGGAGTATGATTTAAGAGCATATGCGATACTTGTATTGAGTCCGTAGCCCATTCTTTCCAATGGGTGACTCCACCCTATGGCCTACTGGGTCAAGTGTTCGGTGATCTCTCGGGTCTTTGTTCCATAGGTAGACACAAAAGTGTTATAACAAGGTATCGAGCGACACTCTGACTCTGTGTCTGTTAGCAGGCCCCGCATGAAACAGGTCTCCAGGTTCAGGGATTTTGCAAGCCATGTCCTTGTACTAAACCTAAAAGACAATTGAGATGCGAAGAGCGTGGATCCCGAAACCATAGCTTAAAGAGATATGCTTAAAGCTATTAGGTATCTGCGTACCCTATAGGACCAACGTTGGCCATAATCCGAAGCATATCCTACTAGTAGATGGGATGGTATACTGAGAACCAACTTAGAACATGAAGGATAGTAGACCCGAAAAGTGGTTCATGACATGTCTCAAAGTCCCGCAGTTTGAGAGCGGCACGGTTTCCAGACTAGTAAACATGTGCCGAACAAGCTTCGGTGTTGTTGCTCTCCATTGACCAACCTGAAACAATCTCTTGGTTAAGGAGGCTCGTCCGCCGATGCTGAACTAGCGCTGTGACCAAGTACAAAATAGCCTGTCCGACTTCCCCATCGGCATTGGAGGGTAAAGTCTAGTCTAGTTGCATTCTATCATTCATTCTAGGTATTCTATCTTGGTCTACTCGATGTAGCTGAGCCCCCGGGGCAAGGAGCCGGAACGCCCAAGACGGTGGAAGGTAGGACCTGCATTAGTGGCAGGTCAAGTAACAATGGCAAGTGGATTATGATCATGGATGCCAAGATGTCATTTATCAATTGCCAAGCTGCCTACTAAGGCAGTAGAAAATATCACGAAATGAATTGACCTGTTGAGTTAAAAATGTCGGGAGAGAAATTGGACTCGATTTGTTGATTTGCTTCTACTTACATATCTAGGTAGGCTTTGGACGCATTTCATTGGGAAATATTAGCCATACTTCCGGGTGTTCCCCGGCCTCTCAAAGTTGAACAGTATTTTTGCAAGATACAACAAAGGTATTTTTTTTCTGTTTGAAAAAAAAAAAACAAAAAAACAAAAACGCCATTCCAGAGTCCGAGCCTGAGGGATGTGCTGCAACAGAACGGTGGATAAACAGGGGTGTTTCTAAAAACAGAGACGGAATGTCACCAGACAGAAAGGGTGGGAGATTGGAGGATCTGCAACAGATGCGCGAAAAAGAGGAAACAAACAGAAGAGGGACGAAAAAAAACAACACGAGAAATGGCAGCTGCCAGGCCACATACGCTTAGCTATGGCGGGCGGCAGATAGGCTGGGATGAACAGCTTCGTTTTTATACCTAGGACGTCCATGCAGCTAACGAAATCCAGCGTCATGATATGCTTTGCCGGGACGATTATCCAGATGTAAGTCGCCCATATCAAGGTAAATGAGTGGCTGGCTGTCTGTTGAGATTCTTGGCTGATTACCCCTGCCTATTTTTGTCGCACGTAGGATTCTTTGTCGGATCGGCTTTCCGAGAAGTGTCAGAATCGTTTCCAACTTGATGTCAATGCAACTCGCCCAAAAAGTAGAGAACTATTCGCTTGAATACAACATTAGTTTGGGCTTTGCGGGCAGCGTAACCGCGATGGATCGTGCAAGATGGGGACAGATGGGATGGACGATGATCGAAGCAGCGCTGAGGCCATGCGTTTCTAGTCATGGTCTGCCGCGGTTCTGGCGGCGTTTCGTCTCTTCGTCCCGGTTCTAGAGATCTGCCAGGCTGTTCTATATCCGGCTTCTCCTCCGCTGAGGCTATTGGGATGAGGACAAGGGCAGGGTCGCCCGCGTTTGAGAAGTTGGTGGTTCAATGCATCGTGCCGAAGTGTAATTGAAGATCAAGCAATCAACCAACCCCTGGCTGAACCTAAGTACGAAAACACCGAGATTCGACTTGATACATGAGACGAAAATCATGAGCTGAACCAGCGCCCGGATCTATCATGAGTCGAAGCGTGTATCAGCGAACATCTGTGCTGTACACTGAGCGTTGTTGAATCCACATCCACATCCACATCCACATCCATATCCACATGCACTGTAACCCACGCTAGTAATTAACGCCGCTGCGCCAGTACAAGACTGGAATAGAGAGAAACATCTGGGGAATTTCGCGTAGGAGGGTGCTGTGGGAGCTTGGCTCGGACTAGATAGCTTAAAGAGATTAAAGATGAAGAAATTTTTCTTAAAGGTCCGTCAGTCTATCATAACGTTTGACTCAAGAACTTGCCAAAAGAGGTAGGCATCTCGTGAATTCCACTAAGCTAGCCGGTTGGAAAGCGCTACATGGGTCATTCTAGTTACATAGGTAGGCAAGTGTCATAGGGCATCGAATAGAAGGAAAGCACACTGGATCCTGACTAATTGAAGCGACAGCGGGTTTCCGTCTCAATTAGGTAGGTAATGTAGACACTAACCTATCTTGGTATCTGTACACGCCTCCACTAGGTACACAGCCCAACAATTGTCTAATCAGAGATTCCAAGACTGGATGGAGTGTTTGCTCGCAGGTACCTATCTATGTACGTCAGAGTTGGAGACTACATAAACCAATAATCTTCAACTGCATCTGGCTCTACCACGCCAACGCCTCCCAATAGATTTAAGACCGGACCGAACAAACGACCCAATCCATTTACCCTGTTTCTCGGCTACTATTCTACGCCGCGGCTAAATCAGCTTCAGATATGCACATGATAGATCCCTGTTGGTATGGCCTAACTTAGTTCAACTGAACCGAACAAGAGCTGAAACCACTTGTTAGCCTTGCTCTCAGTTACAGCAGCTTAACCATTGAGCCTCTTTCGCAAACCAAACCACGTTTGCTATCAATTTCTCTTGACTGTGATCTGGGCCATCTCTACAACGTCGCGCGCACAGATGGCTTGGAGCTCACTATCCTTACTTGGAACAGCTTGTGACATCCTAGCTGGCTATTCTTCATAACCCTCGTCACAGGTCGACTGGCTGACTGGTCGGATTGAGGCTAAAACTTCAGGGTTTAATACACAATATTTAGGGGGTCCACATAGATCAGTACCATGTGGATGCTACTTGGGCCCATGTTTCTCGCCTTTACGTTAGCCAATCAGCCCGCACCTGCTTAACAACCGTAGCAAATCATCATAACGATAATCTTCTGTTGTAGGAGATGTATACTGCCGTAATTTCAACCACGGCCGGCCTAATTGTCAATGGAAGCTTCGACGAGCCGAGACCAAGCTCGCCGTTTGGCGCACAATGTAACGCAATCGACCCAGAATTCAGCTATCAGCATCATCCCAGTTTGCCCTGTCTCCGCTCCAGCTATTCGCCAGCCGCCTTATGCGTGGCCGCTATTCACCGCAGCGTCTCTCACCATTGCCCTCATCGGATAAAGCATAGTATTAAGTCAGAACCGGATTCTCGTCCAGGCGAGCCGCATCTCGCCTCCAACTCTTAGCTCGCCAACGTCCCGTCAAATGGCGCGGTAGCCGACGGGACGACATCTATACAATTAATGGCTGGAACATGGTAGTGACGCCTGTGCAGAATAGTCATCCAGGTCCCGTTATGCACCTCTCCAGTTCCTCACCATTATCCCATCTTCATTGGACTGGATAAGCCTTCATGCCGTAAGACAACACCAAAGTTGGCAGCGCATCGTATTTCATCCATTTCCCTTGACAGTACCTGGCATCGGTATCTCCCGGTGTCAACTGGTCAACCGCTTGACCACATGCATACAAGCACACCGGCCTCAGCTACCACGTTGTAACGGCTTTCCATGTGTAACTTTTCTTCTTCTGGCGGCATGGAAGACATCCTTAGACACTCCGGTTTGTTACACAGCCATTTTTTTAGGAAGCTTTTCTGCATCGGGACATGTGTCAATCTACTGGTAACATACGGCTGCGCCTCCCGGTAACCCCCACAGAGCGTAGCGGTTTTAGAAAGGGGTACAATGGCTGCTGTGGGAATTACATATTCATCTATTTACTGTACTGACGATATGTTTAGTTGAGAGACTGGCCCGTCTATCCTGGAGCACCCTGGTCCAGTCGAACCTTTCACCTTTTGGACTATTTTGAACCCCGGCACGGACAATTTATCCCCTTGTGGAGATCATGGTTCGGACGGGGCTCTCAACGCCATGATCTACACAAACCCGTCATGCTAACCAGTCAAGGGCGAACCGCTGCTCTAAAGTCCCGGCAAAACAAAGGGGATGCTTGGCCGGGCTGCTTCTCGAACCTTTCAGTGCAGCCTTCTTTGGCGCCACCTTGCCAGGGCTGTCCTGTCGATGCCTTGATGACCCGCGTGCTTCCTAGTTGACGTATGGCTCGATAGAAGTCCAGCAATCTGTCGAATCTGGCACAGGTCAACCAACGGTGCAAGGACGCATCCCTCTGTCTGGTCATCATCATCGCCTAATGCATGCAGCACCGTGCCTGTGCCACCGGACGAGGACCGACTGCCGCAGCATGTTTACAATGATGATGTTGGTTCCCGCTGCAAGCCCGCGTTTTAGTTTTTCTGACTCTGTCATCTCCAGGATTGGCATTACAGCTTTCCCCTTTACTTTGAACACTGACCCGGGCTAATCGAGCCCACTAATTATATACGTCTCGAGAATCCCTGGCCCGTGATCCTCGTCTCTTTGGTCCACACCCTTTCAGCCCTCCGTTCCTGACACCCCGAACCCCAGTCGTAACCCCAAACGACTACCGTCTTCAGAACCTTACCTACCACTTCATGCGTTGTCCACATAGTCAAAGCTTCTTAGGACCTACTTTTCTGTTGTGGTGGATTCGTCTCATCTCTTTCCTTTCCCCTTACCTGATCGCGTGTTATCACGCTCTGACTTACTAGTTGCGCTGAATCTGGCACTCGCTTTCAAGCCTCTTCCTTGTCTTCTCTCTTACTAGTCAAAAGACGAGACACTCAAACAAAGCGGCTCCAGTGATCTGAAGCTTTGGGGCCCCGGTGAACGAGAACAGAGCAATATACCTGGTCCTTAGATCTGCAACCTGAATTCTTCAGTTCGGCGGGTCAGGCCTCGATCTATCTGACACTCCAGCCTCTTAACACCCCGTCCCTCCGCATAGAAACACGAAAGAGCAACCATCTGCCAAGTTTCATTGCATTCAGCACCCTACCAATACCCTGGTCTTCTGGAAGACGTACAAGAAACAGACATCCCCCTGACGGACAAACGAACTACTTCTCCAATCACTTCATTTTTGTCCTTTTACTTTCCTCGTCCCCCTAACTTGTGGAGTGTTTTCCACTCTAATTGTTAATTACCCCAGAACGTGGTTGATCCCGTTTCTAGCATTCTTCAGCAAAAGTTACCGTGAGACTGTAGTCGTCCATATTGCCCTCCCGACCAGAAACACGACCACATACTTCGATTCTACAACCTTTAGATAAGGTCCATTATCATCACTTTTCTAGAACAGCTGTTGGCATTCCTCAAAACTTGACCTACACAGAATCACTCAAGCACCTTGATACTTGGCCCTTTAAAAATACGCCATATTACCACCTTCAGTCATGAAGATTGAGTCGATTCTCAACCAGTTCAATGAACTAGATACGGAAGGGAGAACCAGCAGAGAAAGTACACACTATGATAGTACACAATGGGAACGAAGAGGCTCATCATTCCTGTCGTCGACCCCACCACCAGAGAGTGCTCAGTCTAGAACGTCAAGCGTACGATCCGACAGTCGAACTCGTACGCCTTGGGATGCTGGAGGTTACTCTCTGCCCAGGGATAATATTTCAACACCTTCACGATCACCCTTCTCGGCCGTTTCTTGGGGAGAACAGCAGGAAAGCCAACGGCTACAGAATGCACCTAATCACGCCCTAAGGAAAGTGTCAATGGATGCAGCCGTTTCCTATACATTGCCTGTTCGGTAAGCAAATTCACGGAAATATTCCGGTATCAGTGAGTTGGGTTAAATTGACAGTTTTCAAAGAAGAATGGCTTCTACTCCAGATGTTCATCAAGATACATGGACTTCAAAAAGGTGCACTCTGAGTTCTATCGGCCAAATACCAGAAACTAACAGTGTTAGTCATCACAGTGAAGGCCGCCCTTCTCAGCACATACGGAGGTAAGTTTGTGATTCAGCCATGCTGTGTAGACCGTGGCATATGTACGTTCAAAGCTAACCCAATTCGAGGTCGAGCCTCTGGACCGATTATAATATGTCTCCAGCTCCAGGAAGTCATCGAATTTCGGATAGCCGCAGTAGTTTCTCGTCTTGTTGTTCGTCAACGTTCTCTGCGAATCATTCAAGGATCTCGTCAGTGTCTACCATCAACGGAAGTCATGCTATGGGGTCTGGAATCGCCGACTTGGAAGCTAAGCTAGAGCGTTTACCAAGACTATCAGCACCACTCCCACCAGTCATTACTGCTTCGACCGGGAAGCCAGAGATACGCTTACCACATAGTGCTAATGCGGTCGGGCCATGGTCCTTGGGAAGCCCTTCTGACTCAATTCTAGAGGCTAGGATGGTAAGGAGGAAACACAGTCAATTATCAGGAGATCAGAGGTAAGTGAATTCTCTTCAGTTATTGAACAACACCTCTTCACAGCACATCATCCGCCCTTTTTGCGCGTATGAGTATTGGTAGCCATTTTTCTTTTCCCACACAGCTCAGGCGGTAATGGCTATCTGTTGTTTGTCTGCAAGGCTGAAAAAAAGGGACGAATGCCCGCTTGCCTGGGGCAACAGAGGAACGACACCCTTGTTCGTGAATCACGGACGGAATTCCTATTGTTACCGGATCAGTGTTTGCCTGATCAAGACACCTGAAATGGACGACGCTCGGGAATGACCAGATCGTTTCGACTGCAACACAGTCGTCTTGTAAAAGCATCTTCACCTTACCGCGAACTCGCCCTAGAGACCGTGAATCGCATTGTGTGGTTGACCACCTTCTGCGTCGCCTTTCTTGCTTTATTTCGTGAGGCTCGTTCGTCTGGCTTCCAGAATCTGTGTCTTGCCAATTTCCTCCCTCTGTCCCACGCCGTCTTCAAGCTATAAAGTCTTATTGAAAACATACTGACACTTCTCTTTTCCCCAGCTACTTGAAGCCAAAAGACCATCTGTTGAAGCCAGTGGGCCGTGTCCATAAGCGCACTATCTCAGCGCCAAACCCTGCTCAAGGTTCTACTCAGCCGTTTACTCGGACCCTGACGACTTTGCCACCACTTACGTCCAGGCAGTTTGAGACTGCAGCGCTCCCATCACCGCAGATCAACACAGTCTATGAGCGTCCCGGTCTTGAGCAATATCCTTGGACGCACTCAGAAAAGCGTTCCCCTGCCCCCAGTATGACTACCAAGTCCCCTTTCGATCCACAAGAGAGTGGCAAGATTTTGCCCGACAGAAGTATGCACGGTACGTTCGCGGCAGCTTCCACAAGTTTATTTCACTGACGTATTTATCTTTTTTTCAGCGACGCCTCATTCCAACTCGAACGACCGTGTTATTGCAGCATGCCGTCGCTTTAGAAAGGTCGATGCCAATACACCTCTTGAGGGGGGCGATATTTGCATGGCAGTTGAAAACTGCACGACCGGCTCCGTTCCTCGCAAGGTTATCTCACATCTGTTTGGCCGCAACAAAGTCTGCACCCGTCGCATACCTGAGCGTGTCTGGGTATGCATGTGCCGCAAGCACTATCAGAGGATCCGCTACCGCACAGGAGCCGATTTCAGCGTAACCCAGATCGGCATGGTATACGAACAGATTGTCAGAATGATTTTCTGGAGTCGAGGATTGGAGAACACCAATGGAACCAACCAAGAAGGCATCATCATCCGATCGTGGACCTTCTCGATTCGCAGACGCGAGGTAAAGCGCATGGCAGATACAAACGGTCGGGACCTCGTTCCTCGTTGGATCATGCAAAGCCTCGGGGAGGGCAAGACGCATGACGAGATCTTGGACGTCGTTGAACGTCTTCACCATGAAATACAACAAGGAACACTCAAGGATGTCCCTCCTGTCGAGTTTCTTCCAGAAGTTGTTGACGCTTTCACAAACACAACTGCCCAACTTCAGACTCAGGTTGCAAATGGAGGTGAAGTATCTTTTGCCAGCCACCCTGGCCGTTCCTTGAACACTGGCAACGCAACAGAGTCCCCTGTCTCGTTCGTCAAAGAATCATCGCCCCTCGAACCAGTTCAGGAGGAAATATACTTGAGCGAGCGTAGCAGCGAAAAATCTACATCCTCGTCTACTCCTCCCACTGCTTTCGACAGCTCTCGAACTATCTACCAGTCTCAGTCGCATATCGACAATGTGCCCAGCCGACGTACCTCTTACGGGTTCGGCTCTCGATCTCCTTTCGCCGATTCAGGCCCAGGGCCAGATATCGATCGTCGATCCAGTCTTGCCTATCATGACAGTCAGAACCCAGTACCACCCTCAATAAGCTATTACAGTGTTAATCGTCAGATGCAGGCGCCCACGACCGACCACAAAGGTTCATGCGATAGTGTCCCTCTCTCTCAGACGGCTCACGGTGGCGGTTATCACCATGAGCTGAGCGAGTTTGTACTAACTGACAGAATTTTCCCGAATCATACGGTTGCTATGCCGGCAATGACCCGCGAGAGTCCTGCACCATACATATCGGGACACCTTGCGCGCAGCAGTCGAGACAGTCATGAGCTCCAGGCCTTGATGATCAATCCGCAATCCACTTCTGGCCATCTAAACCATCATCCCCTCGGCTCCGGTTCCAGCCAAAGCCAAGCCAGTGTCTACCCGTGTAGAAAGCCAACAGAACGTCATGGTCGCACTAGAATGAACAGCGCAGACATCTCTAACTACCCAGCAATGTCTGGTGAACGATCTTACATCAATTTCCCGCATAGACAAACCCACCAGCCTTCTTGGTATCCTCCCGAGACTGAGTGGAACACCAGGATCGGTCGCTCTACGAACCAATACCAGCAGCACACATTGGCCTGCGTTGACCAAGCTAGCCTTCATCATTTGCACCAGTTCCCTAAGGAGGAAACTTCAGAGTGGACTGGTGCTGATCGCGCCGCCGGCAATGAAATTTCTAGTGCGTATCCAGTGGCTTTCTGCCACTCAAGTCATCCAAATGGATCTTCATCCACGGGTGCTTTCGACGTCGAGCATTCTCGCGGAAGTATTAAGGCATATCAACACAATTGGTCGACCAACGAAACCGACAATGACTGACAAGGCGCTCGAGCTTCTGAAAATGGTCGCCAGGAAAGGGGACAGGCTCCCTGAATAACGGTAGCCAGGGCAAGACAATGAATGGTACTTGCCATTATACGCCGCATGTGTAGCTACATGCTTGCGCCCTCATCCTGCGGTATACGCCAGGGTGCCAGCTTCATGGTTATATGATCTGCGTTTGTTTTAATACTTTGAGCTTTCCATTATTGCTACACAGGTGACGTTGGTTTGATGTCTGGTGTCTTTACGATTTGTTTTCTCAGCTTGTTGCCCATGCCCGTACATTGTTGTCCATAGTTGCGCGTCAGAGACTATAGCAACCGAAACGAACAATTTGCGGTACTGTTTGGTATGAAAAGGGATAGAGTTGATTGCTTTACGGAAGTCAGGGTTCGCTCCGCCGTCGATATTTGCTATGGGGCATGATCATGAGGGAGGGTTATGAATTTTATTGATTGAGGCGCCTGGTACTATTCGGATAGATCAAAGAAGCAAAACAAATCATTAGCTCCTGATTTCGTGTTCATTTTTGAAAAGTCATAGCTGTTAAAAAGAAAGTTGGGAGGGTTGCGATGAAGGCGAACTGCTGTTTCATTCCCCCCTGAACATGACAATACCACCGTCCCAGTCCTTCAACTCGCCAACGTTAGCCCTGGCCACCTCAAGGAAGCCAAACCGCTTGTAATATTGGTCCAGCCCACGCAATCCCACCAGCCAAGTGGGAACACCTGCACGATCGGCCGCCTCCAAGCCGTTCTGGAGTAGCAGGGAGCCGTAGCCACTGCCCTGAACATCAGGAGAGACAGAAAGGCTGGACAGATACCAAGCCGACCGACGACGAGGAGAGTTGAGAATTTCTGGCTCAATGGTACTGAAAACACGGTCATAGATACCGAGACGATGAGGATCAGCACCACGAATGGGGAAGAGGTAAGAGTGCAACTTCAACACTGCCCGCATGAGAGGGGCAACCCAGGCGTCTAAACCGAGTGAGTAACATGATCAGGGGTTGATACAAAGTTGAGTGGATAATGAATAGCATGGAGACATACGAAGTGAAAGCCATCGATCAGTGACGGATATGGACTCGTTCGGAATATGCCACCACGAGAAAGCCACGGGTTCGCCCTTAGCATCATCGAGCATTGCAAGAACATAGCCCGATGACCAATAGCGCAACCAAAAGCGCCGAGCTATCCATTTTTGCAAGGGAGCTGGATCTTGGTGGCGGCCGGGAAACATGTAGTCAAGCAGGGCCTCCTTGTCGAAACCTTGGAGATAGAGATCCGTAGCAATATTGACGTCGGATAATGTGCCCGAGCGGATACGATGTGGGATCTGTGTCGTGGTCATCTTGAAGGATTTGATGGCAGTGCCAGTAGCTTGGTTGAATAAACGAGATAGAAGTCGGGAGTAACCGGTATACTGCTTCTTCTGAGTTCAGTTTGGCGATGTTGACAAGTCTTGGATAAGCAAAATCTCCGGAAACAAGTGGTGTTTTGGGCAGTGTTTGTTCTGGGTCGGCTCGACCAAACCCACAATTCCCTCTAATTGAACTTTCAATCGTGATATGGCTTTCCAGCTTATGGGAATTTCTATACGACAAGGCAATGGGGAGTTGCTTAAAAGTTTGTTCTATTGCACAACCTTTTAAAGTCGTGTCTCTGAGGGTGTAAATGCAGTTGATTGACCTGCCATAACGGGTTTTACGCCGGGTGAGTCAATTGTCGAGCTTAGTTCCGAAAAACAACCCGGGTAGCGCATCCTTTTGCCTTGAGTATCCTCTTTTGGGGGCTATTGGGGTCGTATCAACTGTTCAGCTCGATGAGCTCTGAATAGCGTCACCATATTCTTTTTGTAGTGTTGCGATGAGTGATAAGCGTTATAACGGTTGTGCGGCTATTCATCAACATTAAATCAAGAGTCTCTTGAGCTTAATTTAGCCATGCATTGAGATAAAGGCAGGGCAGGGAGAGCGAAGGAAGCTGCAGCATGGCTTAGCTGAAACTAATCTCTCGTATTCTCCTTCCATGGAGCCATCTTCCCAACTGTTTTCTCCTGATTTAAGCATAGTTAAACATCTTGCTTAGTGTTATCGGACACGTACTTTGTTCGGATAGGGATAAGCCGACATTTGGGCCCCCAGAGGCCGCGAAAGGTAAAGGTGAGTAGCCTTGTCAACCAACTCACTGGGGCCTAGTAGTCGACGTCTACTTGATGCAAACGAGGCGTGGCTGTTTCTTTAATTAGACAGCTGAACATGGATTATCGCGTTATGTACGAAAAACCAGATGTTGCGTGCTCGATAGGACATAATACGTTGTGCTACGTGGATAGTAGTCTAGGTAGTAGATCAATTCAAGGATACCACCTTGCGTTACTAATGTCATTACACTAAAGTTGAATGTTGGAGATAATCCTGGATAAGTCAGACATTATTAGTATTGCTTATGCCTGTGTAAATTGCTGTGCCTAGGTAATCAACAATAAGCTGCTTCTAGAAAGGAAAGGAGGGGTTCTAGCTCGGTGGTGCTTTATAAGTGATTTGATGTGTCGCAAGTTGTCGTGTCGGGCGAGATCGAGATCTAGGAGAGTCTGATTACCGACTGGACTTCCCACACTGGGCTGTCATGTCACCAGCTTGCTTAGGTGGGCATGATTAAGTCGACCCCGACTAAACTCAGACCCCGTTGAACCTAAGCCCAGCTAAGCTTGGCGCTAGCAACCGTCCCGGGGATCCATGGTAATCGCAGGAGATTTTGGATGCATCCACTGCGAGCTGACATGGCCTCACTGGGCTGAGAGTCAACGGCCTCCCCGTTCTTTTCACTCCATCAGTCTGCACAGTAGTTTAGTACCAAGGTAACTCCCTGTACTCGATACCTTAGACGGGGACGAATGGCATGTTCTATTAGTCTGGTACGTAGTCGAGCGGACGAGAAGGACGGATTTAGTACTGCACCGGTGTGACGTTCGACCCGGCATTTTGGAGACATAAGATGTGGTTAAGGGTACAGAGATCAATCAATTGGATTTGGAACCGCAATCCAGTCTAGACCCTGTACAGCATACCTACCTAGTGCCGACAGATTCCAAAGCTCGTCATACTTACTTGGGTATCTGCCCCTCGGAAAGAGCTATCTGCCCGAGTCATAACCATCGTGGGGAATTGATTAGGGCTGCACTTGCTCAAAACGTTATTGTTGGACTGAAGGCAGGTGCTTCTCTAGGACGTTGTTATCTACCACGGGTGTTTCTTCCTGCATCGTAATCCATTTTATCCTGTCTTCTTTCCTGCTGGCAGCCCTGCCTTGGTATCTTTTTACGGATAGGCAAGTACCTACTTTCTACTACCAAGGCAACTAGGAGGTAGGTAGTCTACATCGTTAGTATCAATGTCCTCTTACATTTTTATTTGAAATCATCCCCTGATTGCCCTATAGGTGTGTGCCTGTTAGTGGTAGGTATAGCCTGCAGGGATTTTAAATGTTAGCGTAAGACTGGATTTTTCCACAGTAGAGTCATATTATATATTTATACTACAATAGTGTTTTTCTAAAAAGAAAAAAGAACGTTTTAAAACTATTTAATATATCACTTGAAACAATATCTATTTTTTCTCTATTTTGATAGCCTTTTTTACTATATTTTTCCCGGCCTAAAAGTAAATCAAGTATCTATATTGCGCTAACATTTAAAATCCCTGCGGGCTGTAGGTAGGTATGGAAAGAGTGGGGGCCAAACTTCAACCTACCTTGGCAGGTACCTACATAGGTAGGTACTGTTACCCTCCTGGGCAAGGACTCGACTCTATCCGCGTCAGGTCCCAATTTCCAATATTTTACCCATCCTTTCAAATCAACATTCTCAGCCTTTTCTTACAGCCTCAAACTTACAACTGTCCCACCCCTGTCAGCAGCTGACTAACCGATTAGACGTCATCCTTGGATTTGGTCCCTGCCAATCTTGCCAGACCAGGAACCTGGCAGGCACCTAGAGCCCGTCTCTCGGGTCTGCCAACTACCGTTCCGCAACGTGTAGTACAGCATAGCGCAGCATAGCGCATTGCAACACTACGCAGTACACCGTTGAGGCGATCCATATCCTTCTTCACAACGACTACTCTCAGACCATACCGTACAGTACCGTATCGTACAATACGGGACTGGACGGTATCTGCAACCACCCCCAGACCTATTCTGGCTACAGGCTTGGAAGCATCAAGAGCCCCATCGACATCTATCCATCTTCGTGGCCCGGGGGGGCATCATCTTCTGTTTCTATCGAGACTCGACGTCAAATAGCCCTCATCCCCGGCTCTGTTGACTCGAGTCTCTTCCTCTCACACTCTGTACCTGTTTCCATCTCTCTCCTCTGATACCAATAACGGTACTACTATAACTACCAACCACCACCCTCGATTCTAGCTTTGCTTATCGCTCTAGACTTCGCTTGCCCATCTATCTTGTATTCAAGTATACCACAACTGTATCCGTATATTTGCATCAGGACAAGGTATACAACTATCACAATCTTCTACTTAGGTAGTTCATGCTCTCCCATTGCCTTTTGCTATCTGACATAATTGAAAGCGTAGTCAGCGTGGCTCTCTCTACAACTTACGCCCACCAAACACACATTCAAGCCGAAGCCCATCTTACGGGCTACACATCAGCCACCACGGATCCTAGAAGAAGAACCATCATGTCTCGCTCCGTGTCATCCTCACGGGGCTCTGAGTCTCCAATGGAGCCTGAACGCGCTCACAGGGCTTGTGAAAAATGTACTCGCACTAAAAAGAAATGTGACAAAGCATTGCCTGCTTGTTCTCGCTGTACGAGGTGCGCAAATCTCGCTTTCTATTAACTCTGAGTCTTTGCCCTATTTCCTTAATCAGAACTGACTTTTCAGGCTTGCAACTACGTGCTCCTACGATTTTATCTACACGGCCCCAACTACCGCTGTTGTGGAACCAGGCTATCTTGCAGGATCTACACCCAAGGAAGCTTACGGACAGGGTATATTTGATCCTACTTTCGATGTCTCCAGCCCTATGATTATGGCATTGCTATCTTCACGCAATATTCCTTGGCGTGAGGCCATTGAGCGCTACTTCGAAACCATGAACCCCTGGTTTTCTGTCGTTCACCCGGAACTTTTCGCTATTCGCACCGATAGCATCAATTCCAATTCTGGCTCCAGTGCGGATCAAGGTCCTCGCGATCCTGCTGTCGCTCTCCTGATTGTATGTATGCAACTCGTCTCTCAGTACGACGACGAAGCTGCTGCTGCAAGCACCAACGTCAATGAGGGCAAGGATATGATCGAGATGCCTGCCTACAGGGCTGCTAAGCGCGCTCTGAGTGTCCTCCGTGGTCTTTCTGCTCCTAGCATCGAGCTTGTGCAGTGCTCCATCCTGCTTGCCCTTTTTGAGTTCGGACATGGTGATGTCATGCGCGCCTATGTCAGTATTGGGGATGCCAATACAATGGCTGTCGTTCTTCATATTGGCCCTGGAAAGTATATCGAGGCCGAACGGGAGGCCAATATACCTTACGAAGAAGAAGAACGTCGATGCGTCTACTGGAGTCTCTTTGTGTTGGATCGTCTGATTCATGTTGACTGTTCTCTTATCCACATGCCACTTCAAGTGCCCTCCCCGGATGCAGATGACTTGTTGCCGACGAGTAACTTAATCTGGCATGATCAGAATCAGTCACCTACACGTTCCGTTCAACGACATCCTGCAAATATTGCACCTTCGGTACCTCTCGGACCGTTTCAGAGAAACTGCCAATGTGCAATGCTTTACACAAGAGCCTACTCTCCTAAGCCGAAGGAGAATCCAAATGCTCTGCTAGAAGAGTATGTCGAGCTCGATATTGCAACTAGGGCTTTGGTAGAGGCTATGATAATGCAGACTTCTCGTTGGGGTGACTTTTATGAATGTTTCGCGACGTGCACATGGTGAGCTCAACCGATCAGTCAAAATAGCAGAAATGTATCGGTGCTCGTCCCTGCACCAAACTAACAATTACACAGTCTCCTTCTTTTCCTATATTGTCGCCAACTCCGCGCCGCCAATACTATAACATCCGCCGGACCCTTCTCCCCAACTGCCGGCGACATCGCGCCCAAGGCCATCGCCGGTCTCAACTTCACCATTCGCATCATTGCCGACACCACCACTGACCTCAACGACCAGCTTGCCCATCGACCTCACCTCCTTGCTCCCTGTTCACCTGTCACACCTTACTCGGCCTACCACTGCCTCATGGTGTTAAGTCACCTGGAGCATTTGATCCCTGAAGCTGACACACGATTTCACAATATATTTGCGTCATTGCACTTTTTTGCTAAAAGATGGGGAGTTGCTGGTAAGTTTTTATGCTACTGGCAAAACACACTGTCAAGAATCGAGCCATGAAGTATAACGCATCAAGTTCTGACTGTGCACAGGACAACTTGTCAACAAGGTTGAACTGTTTCTAGCGGACTCTGATGAGACGCAATGGTGCTTCATGGATGACTGAAGCAGGCGGACGTGTCCTGTCTGCTCACGCTTTGCGACGAGCAAGCCTCGCACATATATAATACGCCTCACGGAAGGAACACTGACAAATGGTGGATTCACTGAGACAGGATTAGGAACATATTTGGCAATTTCCATACATTTCCAAGCCATTGCTGCATGGTTCTAAACAACCGTTGGTGATTGTACCAGGTTTACAACAAGGTTGATTATTTCTATCTGTTTAGCCGAACTCGCACGCGTATATGTAAAAATATATGCTATCACCATGTTTATACACATAATCGAATTTGTGATCCGCAATGCGGAAAAATGAAGCCTCAGTATCAATGCTTATTCCTGACATACGCTCAACGCCTAACACCTGATGCGGTAGATTATGAAGTAGAAACAGGAAAGAAAGGGAAAGAAAGGGGGAAAACCGTCAGTATCGAGGCACAATTCTTAAGCCATATATCTCAGCAGAATCAAATTGGCCCGGGAATATCACGGGGAGTTTCCAACAACAAGGATAAGCAGCATGCCATTCAGGATACAAGAAGCGATGAAGGTAGTCCATACTGCCATAAGGTGTGGTAAGGATAGTTGGTCGTGTCGGTATAGCGTCATACCAAGGGCACTGCACGAGGTAAATAAACTTGCGACAACACCAATAGTGACGCCTGCATCAACCTCGGCACGAAGTTTGTGCCGACCAGTGGATATGAGGGTGCCGGCGACAAGTAGGAGCAGGAATGACACGGCGAAGGAGCTGACAGTACCCCAAAACAGCGTCTTTTCACGATACAAGTGCGCCTGTTGCTGGTTGAGGCTGGGGAGAGCGTAATGGGTTGCATATCCACTTGTGGGGAAGCCGTCTGAACTGGCGTATCCCGCTTCCTCGTCAGACTCACTGCTATTGAAAATTGTGCTGGAATATTGGTAAGGTGAATGATTTGCACCGAGGAGACTCTGCCGTTCTCCACGTTTATTATTCTTAAACCAGCCCTTTGCTTTATTCAGAGGTGCTGCGAAGATGCCCTGCAGATACTCAAATCCGGGAAAGTTGGTGCTTTCTTGAGGATCGATGTAGATAGCATATGCACCGTCATCTTCTGCGCACTCGCTTCCATTGTCGTATTCATTCCAGTATTTGACCGATTCCTCTATTTGTGCCGGGGGCAAAAATTCGAATTTAGACTGAGAACGGTTGACACAGTGACGGTGCGTAGAATTGATAGACCCTGAGAGGGATTGACGACGATAGGAGTGAGCCGCTGATTCTGGCGAGCTAGGTTCACTCAACACGGGAGCAGCGGCGTTGAGAGTGCAGGTGATGTCGTCATACCGTTGTTGCAGGGAGGAGAAGTCGCGACGGGTAAAGCTTTTAGGGTCGGAGAGGATGTCTTCGTACAAACGAGTGCCAAGGGTTGTAGAGCCAGTCCATTTCTGCGGACAGAAAATCAATAAATCAGCATATGCTTTGCGAAACTACTTGTACCTTACAACCACGAAGACGAACGCACCTTATACTTTTTAGTAATCTTTCGGAAGGCAACGGCCTGAGCGTTGACAAAGCGTTCGAGGGCTTGAATGTCACTACCACAGCGAACGAGCTCGCGCTCGTATTTGGTAAACCTCCTTTGGTGTTTAATTGCTGAATCATCGGCGAGCCCATCCCGGTTCTTTGACGCCCACCGATTAATGTTCTTGGCAAGATACTCTATGAGGTATGTTAGTTTAGGGATGCGATCGCGTGCCACCCAATCTGTGGCGCACAATTGCATGCGAGAAACATACCTAACCGGCGAGATATCTCGTCTGCTTTACTCGAGACAAATAGTTGTAATCTCTCATGTTGACGACCAAGTTCCATATAAAGGCCGTCTTCGAATCGACTCAAAGATTCGTCTTTTTGACCTGGGATGGCCATAGCCGTGGCCTGGTCGCGCGTGGTGTGCATCTTGATCTCATGTTTGATGGAGTTATAGTCAAGGTTGTCTGGATTAGGAACGATCAGTTAGTTTGATACAATCAAACCAATGAGATGGGGAGTTCAACATACGAAGGTTCCATTCTGGAACGGATTCTCGTTCAAGATGCTCTCCGAACTTCATATTGATCGTAATAATTGATCTCGGACAGAAAAGGAGTGGAAGAAGTGAGCAATTGTGATTGCTTTTTTTAAGGTCGTCGCGACTCGGAGGGAGAGTTGAAGCCGAATCGAATAGGTAGGAGAAGCAAGCGGTAGACGCTGCTCAAGACCGAACTGAGATATCCGGTCGCGGGTGGTAGGATTTGTCTTTTTGTAGGTAACTAAAAGATGGAAACATATGTAAGTCAAATGCGCAAGCCAAGACAATTGTAACAATGAATTCCTTGGGTGAGAAATAGAGTAATTCGGCAGTTTTTTGAGAATGACAGGGAGAGAGAATGTAAGGAACGGAGGCGTTAGTCAGAAAGTTTGAGGTGGCAATGACGTACCCGAGATATGAGGCACGGATTGTTTGGCTCGAGACAAAGCCCGCTTCGAGGTCCAGATTACCTAGATAAATAAGGCCTATTGCGTAGGACGGGCAATGGGGTCATCAAGGCCCAAATGGCAATTGTCTGGGGCTATCGTCGGTGGCCCAAGCAGGGGACCAGGTTGTTTTAGCAGCTGGATGTGGAGACTGGAGAGTCACTTTGAATTGACCTGAACCGTTTCTGCGGGCGTTGGCGCTGCGACGGTTGCGAGCTTAAAAGTCGAATTGCAGATGTAACCTGCAATGAACTCGTCTTGAGACTTGTGTAAGATGGACTGAGACAAAAACTCGGAAGCAATTCGATCTGAGGCCGAGTTATATCGGGCTTGTTCGTTATCGACACAAGTGAGTGCCTCCAAGGAAGAACCTGTTATCTGACCCAGCCAAGTTGTGAACTCAATTCTCCGACAAAGGATTTGCCGAGCGAGATAAGAGTTTTAATACTGCAGAAGGACAAATCAAGGCGCAGCACACACACTCTCTCTTTCTCTCAATAAGCGGCAGATAAGTCAATCAACGGTAATGCTGTGAAAGCAGCTTTGCTGGTAGTGGTATTGTCTCAGACAAGTAGTACACGACTTTTGAGGATGATGAAAACAGTATACAGATAAAGAGAGACTTGAATTCCAGGTTGTTCGCCTAATAAGGAAGACAATGTGAATTGAAGACGGATGCGTTTTCCTTTTTGGTCTTTTGTCCTTCTCAAACGAGGGTAATGAGTAAGCGGACAAGCGCAAGCGAAGAGAATCCGACGAAAAACCTGAGCGATGCGTGGGAAACTTTTCAAGTTTATATCCATCTGCAGTTAGTTATCGTTCAGCCATTCGGTCATACATCCTTGTTCGACCTGTTACCACTCTTGTCAAGTCCATCCACTCAGCGTGTGCTTTGCATGCATCGGTAACGCCCACCCGGACAAGATCCTAGACTTGGCGTGGCCCATCCATCCATTCTAGTGTAACGCAGACAACCTAACTTGCTAACCTATTGTAGCTAGGTAAGTATGCACTGGATTCCACATTGCAGCAGGAACTTTGCCAGTCAACCTGAAGGATGGGGGCGGTGGGTCTGCGGGTTCTGGAGACGGCGGAGGGAGGATCAAGGGACCTCGTTTCGGCGTTTGTCGTAGGCAATCTTCAGTGCCAAAAGTACATAGACGAAACATGGCACTGGCTTTTTTTTTTTATCAGTGATTTGCAGGGAATGCATTGTACCTCGGCTGGGCATGTCTCAATATGAGGAATGGTGAGGGGTAAAGAGAGTAGCATCAAAATAGAGCTTCTTCTGTTGTTAACTTAAAAAGCCGTTATCTAGGAGAATTATTCTCGTTAGCGGTAAAGTGTAAAAAGTACCGTACAAACAGTGCCGTGTCGTATTGCTGGATGTATGTCTCGGCATCTGTCATGGGTGGGAAACGTAATATGTATTGGCACTTAGGAGGTAGGTAGGTACCTACCTGTTGCATAGTAGGTACGTTACATACAATAGCAATAGGTAGGCTTAAGTAAGCTCCTTAAAGAACTCACATCCATTGGGGAGGAACTTTTACTGAAAATCAAACAAGCAGGCCTTTTCTTTTGACAACTGTTTACCTAGGTACCTAGGTTAGTACCTTAGTACTACCTAGATACTTATTGGAAGGTTCCATACGGGGAAGCGGACCTTTCTTCTGTTTACTATTACCCACGGGTATCTGTTGGCTCTCTAGAGGGATCCTCTCCGGATGGACGAGATGGAGGCGGTTATGCCCCTTGTTACCGTTCATTGCCTTCGTACCCGATCCACGAATATACCTGATCGGATAATTGCAGAAGGATTCTGTGTTACCACACCCCTATAAGATGCAGAAGAAGCAATTGGAAGTCGAATGGATCCCGGGTTTTACGCAATGCGATGTAATAGGCCTATGTTGTGTTCCGTTGGCACACAAAATCACGTAACTTGTCGTCAAATACCAAAACACGACGATGGTACAGTAGTACAAAAACGGACAAGACCGAGCTCTAGTCGACGACCAGTCATGGTTACCTATCTAGTTGCGGCTAATCCAATGTATTTATCAATGCTACGGTACATGGTTTGTATAGCGAGCCATCTCCGATTCTCCGGTTATCATATCGCATGGGCGTCGGTTACAGAATACTGGGACAACTGGCTGTTCATCTGGTCACGCGAGAAGTTTCTCCTATGAGAAACGGCTGCTCGGATAACGACAAGTATTTCGTAGGTACGAACAAACCCCTGTCTCTGTCATGTGGATTGTGGATTAATTTGATGTAGAAACTTGAGGCTTTCCTATGACTCCCTCGTCCGGCTAGACTGAGTCTCGGCCATCATCGTACATTTGATGATTTTGCTCTAAAGTCTGATGACTTCGGCGACGGCACACCATCGTACATATTCCTAAGTCTTTGTGATTTCGTTGTAGGACGTTGACGGTGGACAGAACAGTCTAGGTGATTCTCGACTGTTCAGCCCTGGGAGGCTTAAGAGTATCCATAACGGTACTCCGTCATCATGCTTCTCCAGGAATTTTAGTGCACCATTTCTCACCATTCTCCATGCTTGCATCAACCATGTGCTGGTTTAACTGGTCCTGTCTTGTCAACAAGAAAGCTTGGCAGGGTCCACCCAATGAAAAGAAACCTTTATTCCGCTGGGGGCGACAGGAACCTGGCAAAAGGGAAAAGAGGAGAATGAAAAAAGTAGGTTCCTGGCCCTTTTCTCAATAACCACCGTGAGAGCTCCAAATTTCTTCTTGCCTTAAAAAGCTTGGCTCTCTTGAGCCTCCATCTCCACTGTCGACACCATGGGGCAATGGTCACGGAAACAGATGCGCGATTTGGCTCCTGTCTATTTTTGATACACTATTGAGTGCAATGCAAACAAAGATAGTTCTCTTTCGTTGTCCCCTTGTCTCGGCAACCTTGTTTGGGATCCGCTTCTACCAACTCTAGCTTGCACACGTGTATGTGTGTATACAATGTTTGTTATCTACAAGACCTGATCCAGATAAAGGTCCTCGGGTCCAGAGATCGTTGCGGGTCATATGGCTTTTAACCGTTCAGATAGCTAGCAACGGATCTAACCCTCGGCTCAGTTAATAAGCTCGGTCCCTGGATGATGGGCCCTTGAGCCTCTTTATCCGTACCAAATACGAAGTGTGTGTTGAGTTACTAGGTATGAAGAAGATACGAAGTTAAATATAATTGGTTGGACGAGTTATGGTAGCTAATAACCCATACGTAAATCTTTGATATATTGCAAATACAGACATGCCGAATTGGGCTCTCGGTCTGGAGATTTGCATTTTCCTACCCCCGCTTATGCTGTAAACTATGGGGTGGTATAACCTCATCCCTCAACTTCTGTTCTTATAGGCGATATGCTGGAGGTTGTTTGCGGGCATCCCCGTCTTGTCTCCATCCGTCATCTTGAACAAGCCCAGTCCTGCTACATAGACCCTGAAAGTTGCCCCTGCCGTATCCGTTCGTACGGAGTAGGCAACTTAGAACTTGCCTCTCGACAAAGGTCCCTGCCGATGGAATAAAATATCCTTCAGGGGTATCTATGTTACCCACAACCCGTACAGCCGCCGCCTTAGCTACTTCCTATGAAACCGTGCGTAGGCGATGCATGCTAACTTCCATTGCAGAAGTTACGAGAGAAATGTGTTTCGCAGTCCATAAGTGGTAATCAGTCACGCCTGTCTTTGCCAGATCAACTCTTGACGCCCGTCGTTATCGGGTAGAACGGCATGTCCTGATCGAGTCTTTTGGTTTTATTTCCGCACTTTGTAAATATATTCCATGCAGCAAACAAGTGACCGCGTTCTAGATTCCCAGTTCTAGACAACTTGACTCGGCCTTCCAATCGATAGCCCGGTCTCTGGCTCGAGAGATGACAGGCTTCCATAGCCCATAACAAACTGTCCAACAACAAGCAATTAATCACATGAATGAGTTTATCAAGGTGTGAAGTTCATACTTATGGGATCACTAACCTTTTCTCTTGCACAAGAGATCAGCATTTGATCGCACACTGTCATGGTTACCGGTTGGTCCATGGTATTACGATCTTGCTTGACTGCAAGAGCGAACGCGCCTTTCCCGCTATGCGACGTGGTATTGCATACATGTGCGTGCTTCAAGTCCCGGTCTGTCTCACACAAAGGGTAACATGTCAAGTGACCACACCGAGTCAGAAAGGGTCCGAATAAGAACCCCATATTGCTGCCCACAACCTCAAGTAACCTAACCAACAAGCTTATTACCCATCGGCCGACACGACATAGAAGCCAAACTATCACTAATATCAGGGCTTGTGGATCTTGAATAGCCCCGACATTGGAACTCATGTGTCATCAAATGACTTAGAAGTGATTGTGTCCTAGGAGGAGCTTCTGACAAGTCCATATAACTCAATGATGCTATGATTCGTGCTCTTGATAGTGAATATCATTCTGCAGTTGTGGCCACATGCTTAAGCACCATCTAAACATGGGTCTGGCTGGCACCAATTGCTAAAACAAACCATGTGAGTGCATCGGCAACTCCTAATTATAACCTGGAAATCTCCTGGTCCAGTACTTTTGGTGGCTTGGCAAAAACGCAATATGTAGTTTGCTGATGATAAGGAAAATCTGAGGCAATGATCTACGGGATTAACCAGTAGAATCAACCTACCTATATTGATTCTCGCCAGGAACTATGCCCTGGGAGTTGTACCGTTACTTAAGACAAAGTGCCGACGACATCAATGGTTCCCAAAGACGCATGCACTGCGCCACAAATTCACCAGGGTCTTTATTGTGGGTATTGAGGTTCCTGTATAAGCATGTGAAATGTTTTGGAGATAGGAAACTTGCTGCGATACAAGGTAGGTAGTCGATCGAGGATAAGGACACGCCAAGTCTCTAGGGTAGCCACGCGTACAAGAAGTTCATCAGGTTCTTGTCATTAAAAACATTTTATTTTGTGAGTTTTTAGGCATTATCAACTCAACTGAATATTCTCGGATTCATACGGCCATTATAGCTCTCTACACTGTCATCAAACACATGCATGTGTGGCTAGCCAGAACAATATGATCCACCACTACCATTGACGATGGCCTAAGCCCAATGATGCAAAAATGACCATGATATGACTCTAGGCGAGCATGTCAATTGGTGTAGTGAAGAATGTCTGAAACTTTGCTCAATGTGGTGTGCCCACTACCTGTTCAATGCCCATATACCTGTCTATAAAACGCCAAAACCCATGAGATGTCTTTACCCAAATACATTCATCCAGAATGATCCCAGTCATAATGCGTTTCCATAACACATCAAGTCTAGACCTGCCAGACAGGACTCTAGTCCAATAACAGTAGCCCAAGGGCATTTGCCTTCATCTCGATACATGTGCCTCAGTTTTAAAATCCAAAATGCGGCCAACTTCCAAAACGCCTACCAAATCCCCCCCTTCTAAAATGGCCACGACAGACTCACGGTTACATACCAGATCCTCATCATCCAATGACAACTGCATGTTGTTCAGTATGACTTGTGCTTGGCGAATCGTGGTGTCTGAAAAGAGTGATATCATGCTGCTTTTGGACACGAGAGAGTTTGGGATGTCTTTCAAGCTTTTGTTCAAATCATGTCTTCCAATTCCACGTATCGTGCTGGGTGAGGCAACATGACCCTGTATTTTGACCCAGCCCGTCGAAGAGTCAAGCCCCGCACGTAGCAAATCGAAGCCCAAACTGGATTCTACTGTCTCTGCCGCTGTTGGAATATCCCACCAGCTGATGGCGATTTCCCCGATGGTCCGAGGTTGTCGAGCTGCAGCGCCAATAGCACCACCGGGGTGGTTTTTTGCAAAAAGAGATGCAATGTTTGCGTTCATCTCTCTTGCAGCCGTGATTGCAATTGCATCTCCGATGGCCAGTGCAACAGTTGTTGATGTAGTAGGAGCGGACACACCAAACGAAGTCTTTTCAGGCTCTGGAATTGGTGCAGGCAGCAGGATTGTGTTGGGTCGGTGCTTGAAGAACTCGCAAGTGTCAGGTGTTGTGTGTGATGTGAGAAGTATAGTTGGCAGAGACTCATCAAGATGAGGTAGCATTAGAAGAAGCTCCTGAGTCTTGCCGGAATATGTGATGAACATGAGCGTGTCGTTGGACCCAACAATGCCTAGATCACCATGTAAGGCTTCTGTGGGATGAAGAAACACAGCGTGAATAGCAAGACTCTTCAAAGTGGCCACAAGTTTCTGTCCAATGTGCCCAGATTTGCCCACACCAATGACAACAACTTTTCCATTTGTTGACTGCTGTCGTGTGATGGCATGTACTGCCTGACTGAAGCCATCACGGGCTACAGGATCTGTTTCATAAAGCCGTGAGATGTTCCTTAAAGCCACTGCTTCTATATTGAGAACATGGAGCCCATCTTGAAGACGCTGGTCCCTAGTTTGAGACTCCCCTCGAAGCTCTCGGTCCAAAGCCAATGGGTCAATAGGCTCACAGAAAGCATCCCCCGGCGGCGATGAAGATGGAGTAGGTGGAGAGGGAGGAGGCATAGCAGGGCATGAAGAAGCCCCCAGTACCACAACTGCACTTGTCTGAACAGGCCCATGGCCAGGTTGCGGTAAGTTTGCCATGATGCCGAAACTTGGAATGAGTTGATTGGGTAACCTCAAAGCAAAAACAACGGTTTAGGGTAAATTGACTGGTCTTTCGTCGTAATGACCGAGTGCCTCTGGCTGAATAGGTCTCCGTAATGGGAATATGTAGTTGATCCGCTTCAATGTTTCCGCTGCGAACTAGAAACCCACAAAACCCTTATCTTCAACGGGAGTGGTTGGGTAACAAAGTTTGATAGCGACCAAAATATCACAACTCGGCGGTGCGCTGTCTGAGGAACGAAACTAACAGTACCTATAGATGAACAAGAGAGAAGAGAAGGTATAATGTTGGTCAAGTAAAATCGAGATGGCGGATTGCGTCTTTAAGAAATTGCTCGATCCCTGGCCAGAGTCATGGATAGCTTACGTTTATGAAAGCGAGATCCGGGGAGCAGGAGAGCCTGTCCTTGTCCAATTGGCCGTGATTTCGATTGCGAAAGCCTTTAGCAACCCGATCCAGACATAGTCCCTCAGATGAGTGGATGCGACAGGAATCCGGCTCTATCCGGAGGGCCTAACTATCACTATCGCGGTTCTTTAATAGACTTCAGATCGAGCAAGAAACAGGATACAAGGCAGTGCCATATCTGAAACCTGGGCGTCTTCCCTGGAAAGGCTTCTATCTATCGACGGATCGTGCATCATAGATTCCCCAACACCATTCGGAGAGAAGAAGGGTCCTTGTTAGCTACTCGATCTGGACTGTCTTGTTCGGATCGTTCCTCGGTGGAGTGGGGTTGCAAGACCCTGGCAGGGTAGTAAACAAAAAGTCTATGATTCTATGAAGAAAAGCCATGGACGAACCAGAGTTCGGTTCGGAACCACTTTAGAAGGAATGGCGCAAGCGGTGCGATTAGATGCCGAGCTGAGTAAAGCCGTTTACCACAATCACTTGGCTTTCATGGCGCCGCACGTTTTGGTATGATGCCTCGATCGAAGTCGCGCAAATCGAAATTCAAAACGGCCAAACGATGAGCACAATATGTAGGTAGTGTGACGATCCTGTTATATAAGGATCTCCATGATGAGCAATACATGGAACCTGTCCGGAGCCCCAGAAAGATAAGGATAAGCTCAAAAGGAAGATCAATGGGTTAGTCTAGTAGTTTGCACGTGCTGGAGGTTTTTGGCGCGTTTCTCTAACAATACTTGGTTGATCTTTACTGCTCTTGAAATTTTGGTGGCTGATGCTTATCATCTTATCAATCAGACGATTGCAACGATAGGCAGTCTGTTGGTACGTTGATCTCGAAAAACACCAACACCATGTACAAAATCTTGTCGACTTAATCAACGCTTGCTCTTGGAACCGATCGTTCATTTCCTCATCGTTACCCCCGCAAACATGTCACGCAATTTCTCCATACGTGCATTGGATAGTTCGCGGCCCCATGTTTCTGCAGCGTCGTCTCATGCGGATAATCGCGTTATGTGAGACCTCGATCCTGCTGAGTACGTGCCATCTTGCATCAAACATCCGCTTCTGCCACCAATCAATGTGTGGCCAGGGTTGTTCTCCATCGGATACAACTGCACTGCACACTCCAACCGATATCTTGCCTTGGTGCACGTGGAACAAAGACACGTTATACAGCAGCACCCAGGCAGGTAAGCAGAAGTGTTACATCTTCTGACAGCCGATCAACTTGCCAATACTGGGTTTCTCGAATGGCTAATGGGCAGCTGGCTGCTAAGCGCCATATTCGCGAAGATCTCTCTTGGCATACACAAGCGACAATCATGAACCACAGTACGATTAGTTACGCGCGTCTCTTCAACTATAATTAAGAGAGAATCTGCAGAGATGATGTGATCTTCATTTGGCCGGGGTCTGTGGCGGATTCAGAATTGGGTTTCAGATGAGTTTGAAACGTGGGTTCGCTGCCTAGACCTCCATCAGGAAAACATGGCGCATATCTACCTTGGCGCAAGGGATGGCGACAAGGGAGGTTCTGTAATTGATTGCTCTCAGCCTACGCCCAACGGCTACTACTCGAAGTATTGCGCCTGCCAGCTGAACTTGCACCGAAGGATGCTGCAAGCCACAGGGGCAGAAAAAACATGTCCCTTTTTTCTACAAGCCATCAACGGCTGCAAAGGCGAAATAGGAAAAGAATCCCCACTAAGTCAAGGTCTGGCGCGCCTGACATGATCTAAAGCCCATCTAGAGAAGCGCTACATGACACTATTGATGGTTACCGGTGATAAACGAAACAATCTCAGCAGAAACTATTGATACCGGGCTAGATCCAGGGATACCATTTCTTCTTCTTCTACTACTTCTTCTTTTTTTTCCCTGAGCTATTTGATATCATACCCACATGTCCGCATTGAACATTGGAAAAGGGGGCCAACTTTGAAATATTCGTTCCGGGACCATCGGAAACTGTGATTCCCAGCCACAGGTTTGACTATTGGCATTGGGGTGACGCCCAGGCACCATAGGCAATCTGCCACTTGGTGTACGCTGGGAGCAAAGATTTGATTATGGAAAACCGGTACATCGCGTTAATTGCACAAGCTTTGCAGACTGCGCTCTAGACAAAACCGCTTAGGCACAGGCATTCCAACGGTCATCGGCAATGGATTGCGGCATTACATTGAAGTCAAACCCTCTGAGATTACGGGCGTTGACTCGTATTTAGAGCATCCCTCAGAAGACGAACACATTCCAAGGCGGCTGAGACCCGTCATGGTGGCAGTGTCTACAGTAGAATGCTGCTGTACCACCCCTGAATTGCATGTAGACGATTGCCCACTCAGAGTCGAGCCAGGGTTAGCGGCTCCCGGGACGCCGCGTCAAGCCTGAGCTTGACTAATGATCAGAGACTAGGGAGAGCCCTTGCTTAAACCAGGTTTGTGCTTCACTTGCGAAAGTGACTTGAAGTTCTCAGGCAAACAGACATCGGGCAAATAGAGTAAACAGATACGAGACGAAGGAGTGGTAGGATAAGTTGATGTGGAGACGATAGTATCTGTCGACACGTTACCCATCCTATCCATGAACGGACAAGACTTTTAAGTAGCTGCACCAAACGTGATCCTAGTTTGTCGAATTCCATTTCTTGGGCTGTCGTCACATTATCTCGATCCCTGTCCTGCCCTCATTCTTTCTTACAGGCTGCTGCAACTTATAGCCTCTCTCAGCACCACTCTTATTTTTCGTTTCCCTTCTTCGTTCCTTTCCACTCCATCCTTCCTCACATGTTTTTTTGTTCCAGTTTTGTTTTCATCAGCAGCGCTCTACAATGGGTATTCATTTAAGCTCCTCCTGGAGAACCCCTAGGGGCTGGAGGTTGATCACCGTCACACTCGTCGTCCTGACTTTGCTGCTTGTTATACCCCTCCATCGACTCAGCGACGATTCCCCGGGCGTCTATGGTCATCTGACAAAATATCTCAGCCATGAGGGTGCCGCCTACGATGTCGAAGAAGGCTTTGTCGCCAACCTCAACGAAACGACCAACGAGCAAATATTAAATGATGAAGAACCCGCCCAAGAAGTCCCTTACGATACAGACTCACCCCAATACACTGGCGAGGAGGACAAGCAACCTCCCAAGAACGTCGAGACGCCTGCACCGGCCCAGCAGCCAGAAGGCGATAGAAGGCTGAATGGTGACGATGATGGATCAGTGCTTGAAGTCGATCGCAGCACCGAAAGCGAACTTCCCCCCAGCATACAAATCCACAGTACACCAATCTATAGCGAGGCACCCGGAGAGACCAACAAGCCTGAGAACACCGAGGTCAAGCCGCAGGGTGATAAATTCGGCGAGCACAAGGGAAACAGCGACAAGCACCAGCAAGTCGAGAACAAATTTCATGACAACGATGATAAGCGACCTGGCGAAATTAAGGTTCCTGACCTGGCGCAGAAACATGAGTACCTGGAAAACGAAGATGGCAATGGCGCAACGGCAACTAAATCTTCTGAATTAGTGAGCTCCACGACCAGCGTCGCAGGAGAGTTTACTCCTTCACAAACGGCAGAATTGGATGTCCCTTCGGGTCCTCTGTCCAATTGGACTGGTGTCTGCGAGGGATTCCCTAATACGGATGGCATTATGCTCGTCATGAAAACGGGTGCCACCGAAGCTTTCACAAAGCTCCCGGCTCATCTCTTAACGAGTCTGCAATGTCTGGACGACTATCTCCTATTTTCTGACTTGGTAAGTAAACTATTTTTGGCTTTTTGATGGAGGTGACGCAGGGGGACCCTTTGCGCCACTTGTGGAATTCTATATCAAGCCACAGTTCCATGAGCGAGCGATACAATTGAGCTAACCATTCCGGACAGGACCAACAAATTGATAAGTACCAAATCTACGATGTCCTCAAAGATGTCAAGGACGATGTCAGGAAAGGCCGAAAAGAGTTTGATCTTTACAAGGCACAGGTTGATTGCCCAATTCCCCAGCAGTATTGCACCGCCGACATGACCGGCAAAGATGGCTGGAATCTTGATAAGTACAAATTCCTCCATATGGTTGAGAAAGCCTGGGAGATGCGCCCTAACAAGGAGTGGTATGTGTTCGCTGAGGCCGATACCTACGTCTTCTGGCCGAACTTGGTGTGGTACCTTCGCAACAAGGTCAATGGCACAGAAACTCCGTATGTCGGAAGTGTCGCGATGCTCAAAGGCAAGCCCTTTGCTCATGGAGGCAGTGGCTATGTCATCCATGGTGACACCATGAGGAAGATGGCCCAGATCCCTGACCTGGCACACAAGTACGACATGATGGCCACGCACGAATGTTGTGGTGATTACCTCATGTCCCTTGCTGTCATGGAGACAGGCAAGAAAGTCAAACAGGCGCACCCGATGTTTAACGGAGAAAAACCAGTTACTTTGCCCTTTGGTAACAATCACTGGTGCGAGCCCCTCTTGACCATGCACCACATGGACCCCGAGGAGGTCAGCAATGCTTGGCACTTTGAGAAGACTCGACAGAAGAAGGTATGTTTTATAAAAAAAAATTTGAAAAGAAAAACAATAACTGACAATAAGCGACAGGGCCCAGTTCAAATCCGGGAGATGTACCATCAATTCTGGGCCCCCAAGCTGGAATCGGAACACGATGAATGGGACAACCTATCTGATGATGTCTGCTATATCGGTTTCGGCGCTGAAGCCCAGGCCAAAGCCTCGGATCATCAAAGGAATCGACAAAGGAAGGAGGGCGATAAAAATGCCGTAGAGCAGCAGGCGCACCGTTCCAAAGAGCATTGTGCCAAGGTTTGTGAAAGCGATGGCCTCGGCATATCTGAAAATGATTACTACAGCCTCAAGGACGACAATGAACGCAACAAAATGATCAAGAATCGTTACAAGCAAAAGAGGGGTGACAAGAACTGGAATGGTAGCCGCCGTTGCTTCCAATGGCGCTACCACAACAACGTTTGTTGCGTTGCCAAGAGTTTCAAGAGAGGAAAGCCTCGCAGGGAAGCAAAGCCAGAGGAGAAATGGACGAGTGGGTGGTTTGTCCAGGGCATCAACGACTGGATTGATGCCAAGGGCGACTGCACACCCAACTGGAAGGACCCCAGGTAAAATATCCGAGCACCACGACGTGCATTTTCGTTTTTGTTTCTTTTCAACTACTCATGGGGGCAGAGTATGGCTATGAGGGATGTTATTCATTATCACCTTATGGAACGGCGTTTACGGATTCGGGTAATTTCCACTATCTATGATAAAGGGACACACATCTTGGATGGCAGATGGGTATTTTCTTCTCTTGTTTTCGGTCAATTTCTGTGTCGGCGCAACTTTACATGGTCGGTCTGTTGGTTAGAGTAGAACGGATTGGAGAGAATTACTACTCACTTCGTTCTATTGTTAGACGAAGTTTAGAACGGGTAGTTGATGAGTTTACACCATACATGACAGAATGGGTAGACTTTTCTATAACGGATTAGAGACACAAGATAACAAAAGCTCTGAACAAGAAAGATTTTGTTTGTTACTGATAATGCCCGATATGTTAGTGATTGTGTATACCGATAAGAGCCATGACGTTTATTCCATCTCCTGATGCGTGTGGAATTTAAGCCATGTTTGTAGATCCATCCATATCTTTAAAATTGCATCATAAGTCGATCTACTGTTTAGCCGACTCACCCGGACGCACTGCATCGAACGATTACTTCATTTGTGCTTTTAATTCTTGAGCAATGACATTTTCTCATTAGTAGGCAAGGAAGGTATTTGGATTGCGTCATGCCATGATATGAGGATGATCAACTACACCTACTATTCTGAGCCTTCCCCTCATTATGCTTCTGAATGATTTGACCAAAAATGATATTCATCATCTAGATATGCTTGCGAACTTTGAATAAAAATAAATTGCATGCACATGCTGATAACCGAATGTTCCTTATATGATCTCGCAGTAATAAACAAGTAACAAAAAATCCAGTGTTTGCCGGCTCTCTTGCCGTTGTCGTTGCTTTCATGTCATCATACCCTTTTTGGGTTGTTTTAGTACTATCATTCCACCTGTTTCGTCTTGATTTGTCTTGGTTTAGAATGTTTATTGGCCCTTCTTTCCTCCATGGCGTCCACATCTGTGTGGGTTCTTGGGTGACTTCATGTAGCAGTATGGCTTTGTGTCCTCCCCAGCGGGCTTTCCGAAGGTCTCCTTGATAGAGCAGTACTCGGAGCCCTCGGGCATCCAATCTTTGAGGTGACGGTGCAGCTCGCATCGCGAGATCCCGCACTTTCTACAGTATACCTGCCCTTTGACACGCAGCTGCTCAATGGTACTTTCTTTCTCGGAATCTCTCTCTTGTCGGTGAACAAGAGGACCAGCTCCTCGCCAAGCCCATTCCATGTCGTTTGGCCCCGAGTACCGACTGGAAAGGGGCACAGTGCCATGCAATCGTCGATGAATCTCGTAAAAGTTGGAGTTGGTAAGGCCGAAGCAAACGCTGTCAATGGGGTCGAGGTGATCAAAGATAGTGTAGTGGAGCTCGGAAGGAAGGTCCAGTAGTGTATGATCCTTGGGAGGCTGTGGTTGAGTCTGTGGGATTGGCTCATAGTCCATCACGGAGTATGAACGGCGAGGGGGAGGCAACTTGGGTCGGTGGGCAATCTGGATTTTCCGGTTCTCAACTGGGGCCTCGGGGAACACAGGCTCTTGATGTTCGGTGGGAGAAGGAGAGTCGTTCTCAGGGATAGGAGCTTGTCGGTCAATGTGGGCTGCGCCAGAGTGTGATGCAGTGACATGGTCGCCTTGGTAGTCGGTCATTGACCAGCCTCGTCTGGGTGCCTTCATCATTCCTCTTTTCTTGTTAAGTTCCTGCATCCGCTTGGCATGTTCCTCTCGGGTCATTGATGTTGATGAGTCGGTCCTGCCAAAACTAGGACGTTTCATGAGAGGACCATCGGTGGCCTCATAGGTTGGTGTCCCGGCGGGAGAGAATGTGGGATCAGCCAGTACTTGAACCATCGTTGCTTGCTTGCTTGCTTGATGTCAAGTGTATGGTGTGTATAATTGCTGAGAGTGGTTGCAGTCCAAGACGTGTAAGTGTAGTCACAGTTGCTGTGATATAATATAATGTGATGTAATGTGGGTTGTGAATACGGTGAACTGGAGGGGAGTGGTCTACTTCTTGATAGTGGACGTCTGATGATGTTATGTATATCGGCGTCGGCAGTATGAGTATTGATGAGGTTGGAGCCTCACTAGCAAGTTCATGAGCAGATGAAGAGGGTATAAATTCAAAGTTGTCGTTATGAAAATCCAATGCAGGGCAGGGGCTGGTTTTGTAAAGTGGCGACGCGATTCGGTTATAAAGACAACTGACGACGATTGATGTCCAGGCTGGCCAGGAGCGCCGGTCGGAAACCGATGGTCGGTCGACGCCGTTTGGCTTTTGGTGGGTGGTGTGATGGGTCCCGGGACCATAGTGGGCCAATTCGAGAATGGAAGTTCTGTTTGTCTTGGTTCTGCCAGACCAGGCCCAGGGACTCGAGCTAATGCCATCATGGCTAGATTGTCTGAGGCACAGATAGTTGTGTGCTTCCCACCTTTATTTTTCTTCTCTATCAGCCCTTTTTACTGGCCATCTGATGTACCTAGGTAGGTAATAAATGGTGATGCCGAAGACCGCGCGATACCGGGGGCCCTGATTCGAGAACTTGTGGCAAGGCGCTATGATATGTACGACGGTAAAAGTCTATCCGGAGGTCGATCCATGTTCGGGAATTGGGCCTGGTGATCAAAAGCCATAGCAATGTACTACCTACTGTTATTACATACAGTACCTATTGGTCCTCGGCTTGTCATCGTACGACGGGAAGAAGCGAGACAAGTCTTTCCCCAGACGATTGTGATGTCGCAGAGTGCTGTACCGTATGTCATGTGGGGGGGGAAGATCGCACCCAAATACAACCTGACAGGCACCTTTTTCATATGTTTCAAGCCTTCCGAAAACGCGACAAGTCTGCTTATTGCCTTGGTGTGATAAACTGACTGACAACGAATCTTGCAGCGACCGTGCAACCTACTTTCTTAGATTCTGTGTCTAATATCCTTTCGGAACGACGTTGATGTCGAAGCCGCCGTCCAAGAAAGTCGTCTCAACCCCAGTCTCAACGTCATTATGGATACTTGATACAGTAGCAAAGTCCCGTCAGTCCCCTAGTCCCCTCAATTCAAGCGCACCAAGAGAGAGACCCGCTCAATGCGGAGCGGAGCGGAGTAGATCGTCATTCAGGGCCATTAATGCCTAGACAAATCTTGATGCTTCTCTACCTAGTAGCAAGAAGCCAGTATTGAAAGGACTATAATGCTCAAGAGTCTAGAGATTGAAATTGAATCAAGATCAAGGAAATATCAATATGCTCGTTCATAGGCTGGTTTCGAATTCAAAGTCTGTCCATCAACAGGTGTATATTCTCAAGAGACTGTCTCTTGTCTGACTATCATGTGAGCGGCGATATTGGCTTTGCAGTTGCAGTTGCTAGTTGGAGGAAGTACTGCGATAGGACTGGTTTGCCGCTGGAGCAATTTCATCTTCCGACTTCATGGTATTAAATTGGTGATGGTTGCAGATTTCCACTCCTCCCCAGGCTAGGTGATATCTTTGTTATGTCCAACGCGACACATCTGGTTAGAATGGACTGAGTCGCGATCGTGCGTTGTGCTTCCGATGAAGTTTCAATCCAGCCCCAATGCAACACTGCAATGCCCAGGATCCCCCCACCCACGTGTGCGTGCAGCGTGGTGGTGTGTTGTAAGGTAACTATATGCATCTATGGCTTTGTGATCTCTGTTACCAAGCTGAAATATCAGCTGTCGATCGATTATATGGCGGTGATAGTTATTTCGAGAAGGATTATAAGGAGGGTATTTGTGTGTCTATCGCGTGGAAGCCACCTGTAGAAACCTCATCTGCAGCTCCTGCAGCTACGTTTGCCATTAGATGACCTGTAATGTTCAATACTTGTGTACACACAACACTACCTACCTACCTAGGTATGCAGGTATGGACCGTTGATAGTCACCATGGTGTTGCGCCAATGCGCGGTCGCGCCCGAACACTGCCTGTTATGGATATTAATTTTGAAGACTTTCTATTACTACATATGATCTGACAGCCATGTCCTTACAGTTGCTGTATTGTTGTTCAAGGATCAGTACCTGTTATTTGTCTTATCTGATGCCAAAATAAAGGCCACCGCATGGGTAATGTCTCCTGATTTCTCCCACCCCCGATGGTAGAGCGAGTGTGGTGTTGCACGATAGTCGGGAGGTAGTTCTAGAATCTTCACCTCAAGTCGGCAGGCAACTACGGCTTGGCTGTGCAAATAATCATGTGTACAACAAACTGTCCAAGGATCGGTGGCGGACACGCATTGTGTGCAATCAATGCTCATTATCCGGGGCAGTTTAAGGTAGGTGCAGAAAGGTAGGTAAGGTAGACAGTTGTGCTTTAATCAGATACGTTGAAGGTACCTACTAGGTAGGTTGGTGATCGTTTGATATACCTTCGCACTGCGCCCTCCTGCATGAAACGGGCTTCTAAAAGCTGCCAGTACAATTCTAACGCTGAAGGAAAGAAACGTGATATCGTCATTAAAACTTGCATTTTGAGTAATGTCAAGCAAATAGTATGTGGCGCGTCAATCGACCGCCACATAGGTGATTTGCTTTGTATACATGTTATTCCTTCAGTTCGGCAATCGTATCATACCTATGACGACGGAGAAGTGCGAACCAAAGCTTCGCGATTCACCCATACCAGTCGTTCTTTCAGCTCCGAACATCAAAAGGTGAGTTACTCACTTTCAATGCTTGACCAAGGGACTTGGCCATTTCACGCAGCGCAAGTTGGTTAAAGTGCAATGTCAAAAGTTTATACATGATCTCTATGTTTTCCCAGATGTTTTTATTTCAGCCTCAACGTTACCAAGCGAGCGGCACATGAACGGAAGAATCGTGGCTGGATCCAGCCGTCTGGCATTGTAGAGTTTTATTAATTCCAGCGCATTTTGTACATCCAAGGTCTGCAATAACACCAAAGTCGTCGGCAGGTGGCTTAACCGGAAGCTCGATCGTAACCTTCGTAGTCCTGATGTCACACTTCCCAAGTCCCTCAACGCCATAGCTGAATCAGGGGTCGCGCACGTCAGAAGCAAGCTAACTCGGCTCAGAGCAGGGCGAGAGTCCATGAGCGCCCATCCTTTTGTCTACAGCTCAAATGGCAACCCAGATGAGCATGACAACAACGTCCAGGCCCTTGCCCTCGCCGCCGTCGTACTTAAAAGTCCACATGCCGTCCTTCTTCTCGTCCCAGTAGGCGCCGGTAGCGCTGTGCATTCCTCGTCGACCGACATGAGGCTTACCGTCGGTGGCAGTAGCCTCGGAGCTGGTGGAGATGTGAGGCTCTTGAGCCTGGGTCTCGGTGCCGCCACGGGGCTTGTTCAGAGCGGATGTAGGGACGAGGTGCTGAACGATGGTGCTGTTGCAGGCGAACTTGAATGAAGGAGCGGAAGCACCCTCAGGGGTCGACTCGGAGATGACAGCCTTCAGCACAGAGCTCTGTATACGTATGCGGTCAGTATTTGATGCGAACTCGGCGCAGTGATTTCGTTTCAACCTACAATGATTGTTGAGTTCCATTGCTCAGTCTTAGCGTGGTCGTAGAACTCAGCATTTCCGATGGCGCTGTTGCAGGCCTGTTGTTGTTGAAATCAGTACGCGCGTGTTGGAAGATAATGGGTTGCCAGCCTCGGCGGTAAGCATCGTCTGGGAGCAACATACATCGGTGGCGATCTGCTTGAGACGGTTGGCAGGAATCGGCTGGGTCGAGATTAGCTATGTACATGGTTAAGGTAATCTTAAATATTGCTGTACGTACAGGAGTGGCCATTTTGAAAGTAAACGTAAGTATGTAGTTGAGGAATCAGAGTTTAGAAACTGGGGTTGGTGGAGGACTAGATGAATAGGTAGATAGTTCAGGTGGTGGTCCAGGTACGGTAGAAAATGGTCGGTCAGTAAACAAACAAGCACCCATCACAGCAGGCACTCTCTTATCAGAGGCACTACATGCTTACCCTGCCTTACCTTGGATCGATAAGTGAGTTCTTCATGCGCAATTCATATTGAGTTTCCTCGATATTTGTTCTAATTTCGCCATTGCCACGCGTCAATCAAAGTACTCATGTGTATATTTTTATCTTGTAAGCAAATGTTCTTGTCTTTATTCATTTGTTTTTATTTACCCTTTAGTCGCCTAACAAGCAGAAAGTCTTTCCCTATTTCGGTGTAGGTACCTGCTAAGGTAGTACCTTAGTACTAGGTACTACTAAGTACTAGGTAACTTGAAGATGTGCACGTGATCATTGTCAAGACTTGGGCTGCTCAGATCTGACTGTTTCGTGAAGCTGCAAGTCAAGCCTTACTAATTGGAGTGTTATATAGGCAGGTACATGTCAATGAATCTTCGCTCTGCTTCTATCTTCTTTTGTTTTTACCAGCCAAGTCATGGTAAGTCGTTCAAACCTGCTCATAGGCCGGGTACCATGGAGACGCGCACTGATGTCTCAATGGCATGGTGCCTATCTGTAAGCGTCTCAGGTCAAGATCACAGGCTGATTCACGGCTTGTCGTATGAGTCCAGCGATTATCTATAGAAGATGTGCATGAATGGAATAATAATACAATTGATGTATTTCTTGATGGGCTGTTAGAATAGGTCTGCCTATGCCCTCGTACCTGCAGATATTTTAACAGTACCCGGACAGGGCAGCAGTCGCATGCTGCTATTTTATCCAACCAATGAGCCACGTGCCTGCTCAAACAGGATCAAGCTTGCAGAAACAGACCGAGGAGTGGGGCTGTCGCATCTGCTACTCGCTACCATGTCGTACATAACAGAGACGACTTCACTTCAACCTTTTCTCAACCGTCAATATTTTCTTGCCAAGTTAAACTCTCATTCGCCAATCGCTTCTATCGGCATTATCAATTGATCAATTGATCTGTCTCACCAGCGCGGTGCAGCTATACATATATTAAGCAGAAGTAGATTTGCTTCGTCAACAACATTCGCTTGCTACTTTAGCTGCCCTCCGTATTATCAATAACTGACTTCACCATGTCTTCTCAGCCTCTTCTCCAGACCGCCCCCGGTACGTTACTCAAAGGGTCATCATATACTTGTGTATTCTAACGTCTCATTAGGCAAGCGCATCGCCCTGCCAACTCGGGTCGAGCCCAAGGTCTTCTTCGCCAACGAACGAACGTTCTTATCATGGCTTAACTTCACCGTTATCCTCGGTGCCCTTGCCATTGGTATGCTCAACTTCGGCGACCGAGTTGCCTTCATCTCCGCGTTTCTATTCACCGGCGTTGCCATGTGCACCATGGTATACGCACTGGTAACATACCACTGGCGAGCCCAGTCTATACGTATGAAGGGGCAGGCCGGTTTCGATGACCGTTTCGGCCCTACAGTTCTGGCCATCATCCTTCTCTTGGCTGTCATTGTCAACTTTGTCCTCCGAATCACCGACAAGTCGAAGAACCACTCCAACTAGATTTTACCAGAATGACATCAAAAGCCGCAACGCGGCAATCAGACGGAATATGAAACAATGGGTGAACGTTGTGGGCGAAGCGTATGAGATGAAACAAGCGGATACAAATCAAGTTACAATGGGCTGTTGGCGTTTGAGCCGGGTCTTCTTATATTTTCTTGTGTAGTGTCGTAGGTTCTAATAAACACTTGTAAAGCAGAGCACTTTATTCCTTGCGCCGGGTATTCTGAATGACGTGCTACATGGTTTTTCATTACCATTAATGATTACTGATGCGGGTCGAGCGATTCCACGGTCCCCTTCATAGAAACATCAGATGTTGCTTTAAAGATGTATACACGCGGATCCGGTCAAGTCTATTTTGCTGTTCCTGGTTGGAACGTAACGCCTTTCTTCAACTTCAATTCCGGTATAGGGACGACCGAGAGGAAAACTCTCATTGACTTGATGGCCCGTTGGGAAGGACAAGGCAGCACGGCGTCTTCAAATCGGCTGTGCATGATTTCGAAATCATCGCTGCTGGAATCATCGTCTGCCTCGTTCATTGCACCTTTTTCAAGTATTGTCTCCTCAACAATGTACTTCCGCCTCGGCTTCTCTGGCTGATCGAAAAGTTGGTTGTACTGGTAGTATTGTTTCCCTTCCTCGCTCAAAACTCGTTTGCATTTTTCAACTATAGTGATGAGTTTGCAAACATCAGCCGTGCGCGCATACAGCAAAGCTGTTTGCGGACGGTCGCTCTGTGCCAACAAGTGATTGGTGACATGTGTAATACGCTTCTTAATCTGTGTCGATGATATGACCGAAGCAGGAAGCACATCGTACTTGGGTTTTAGCTCGGCGATGATAGATTCGTGGGGAGCTGCAAGCGCAAATGCCTGGGTAGGAATGTCGTCGCTTCGGGATCGTTTTGTCGGTTGCGCGGTTTGCGAGGGGTTCGTATCTGTCCTCCTCTTCCCTGAGCCCTGGGTCAAATCTGCGCTGGACATTGCTGCGTTTCAAAGTTGGAAGAACGAGGTTGGTGTACCAAGCGAAAAAGTTGTGGTCCAGGTTGAATTCGGCGGGGCGCAAGCCTGCAAGTACTTCGTCTAAGCGTCTGAGGTGTTACTAGATGGACAGCATACCCCCCAATGCTCCTTATTTTAATAGACCATAAGATGATAGAACATGGTGAAAATGGTGAATTTAAATCTAAAACTATCTTGTCATTTTTGGTTACTACTTATGACCTTTATCCTTAAATTGTAAATGTCGAGTACTTATTCCTCTGTATTCGCTTACCACTAAGTTTTCTAGTCTCAAAGAAAATGGCGAGCTTGGAAACGAATGAAGTACTTTCCTGTATATGCACATAGGTAGGTACCTAGGTAGTGTTCTAAACAATGTGTCACAATGTATAACTATTTGTGTATAATTGTTCTGGAATAGACAGATACAGATGTGCATGCTGCCTACTAGGGTACTTAGAACAAAGTATTTCTGTACAATAATTACAAGATGACTATGACTTTAGTGAGGGATGAAGTCAGTTTTGTACTTTTACAACCACGAAAGTACAATGCAGAGCCGCATTTAAATACATGTGGAAGATGAACTGTAATGCGGTTATAGGTATCGTGACTCTAAACTTAGACCCGTACCTAGGTACAGTAGTAAATGTGGCTGAAGGGTTTGTGCCACGAATGGATGGAGTCGAATTCCTGAGGATCCAACGACAGTTGTTAGTTGAGTTTGATACCCTGAATCGGGCATGCTGCATTGACACATTGCTGACCCCCTTCATCCTATTCGTTGTCTTGTTGAGGTTTTGCCTGCTGTCTGAATTATTTGGGTCTCAAAGCTTCACCCAGACACCCTCTCTACCTAGCGATGTCATGGATGACGATTCTGGTGATTATCAGTGGGGCGAGGATAAGTGGCTCCGTAGGAATCTCAAAAAATCATCTCACGACAACCCGGAAAATCTACCTTCAGCTTGCAAACTGCATTCCGCTTACTAAAGCTATCCTGATACGTTCCCCCTCGATAAACTACTAACCTACTAACCTAAATTAAGCTAAGATCAGAACTACTGCACCTCAGCTACATCTTAGCTGAAGCCGAAGGAGCTTGGACCCAGGGCTCATTCTAACAAGAGGCCTTGAATTGAGTCCAAGGTTGTTGCTCAAGAGGTACCAATATAGCATCACATCAGCAATTCCATCTGGCTTTCAAGCCAAGTGGAGATTAAGCGAGCTGGTTGGAAGTGGCTACAGGAACTAAGAAAGGGAATCACAAGCTAGCCATGTCCTACACGCCATTATATTATGCTCTAACCAACCGTGTCTAGGGGATGGTTGCACTGTTAGATGTCCAAGTCTTGTCCCGAAGCTGAGTGCAATGATGATTGCCTGCTGGGAGGCAACGACATGTGATAGACAGATGTGAGAGATATACAAGCAAACTGTGAATTGCGGAAGAACAGCACATAGGTAAATGAGGTATCGCCAGATGGAATCAGTCGTTGAATTCATCTGAAGACTTTTGAGAACGAGCGAGACAATCAATTAATTAACTTTGGATGCCAAGCACTAGAGATGGAATGGGCTATATTGGGCCCGCCTATCTTATCTACTAGGTTTTCTGTTAACATACTTCGGTCTCTGTTGGTCAGAGACGCTTTGCATGGATTTGTTCACCCAAAGGACGAAAAGTGTTTGCCTGTGTGAATCATTTACCAAAAGGGATGTGACTGACTCTTGTTCTGGCCTAATTCGTGTAGGATCGTGATGAGTTAGTGTTCAACTAAACACACCACAATGTCCATACTGCTAATAAGCAATATCAAAAACCCAGAGACTCGTCACCGACAATATGGACCCATCAACTCGCGGATATCTTCCTATCCTATCGTCGAGCTTATTCGATCTGGGGCCCGTTTGTTATCGTTTTGCAACCAAGCAGGGAAGCGAGACAAGGGGGCTATTGATCTTAGTTCAAGGTATAATTAGGTTGACAGCTCGCGAAACACGTTTGAAGCAGTAAACAAACATTTATCGCGTTGTTGATTAACACACGCCTGCTCATAATGCCACATTTAACGCAAGGAGTCAGAATTCCACACATAGCTTCTAACACTGACAACATATGAATGCATGTATTTTCCCACTTAACACCACAGACTTGAACGATGGTGTTTACAAGTGTCGCCCTGCTTCCAAGACGGATAGTGGTGGTGTGGCTCGTTTAGCGGGTATTCCCAACCTTGGTCAGGTTTCCAGCGTGTTCTCGTTTTCTGCCCCTGCTGCTATACCCACTAATCCACTCACCCAGAAACTCGCCCGTCCACAGTTTGATATCGCGCCCCGGCGCACCCGCCAACTGCCTGCCACCTGCCTAGGTACACTAGCCCCCCAAGGCCCCCTAGACTCAGGCTTGTTTAGCCTACTCGACGGCTCCCAACAGGCTTCGCCTCAGGTTTGCGTTTTGTGGGCAAGCAACCTGTCATTCATTCAATCAGAAGAGGTTGCCGTCGATCTCTCAGTCAATCAGGGAGGAGACCCAGCACACAAGCAAGCACCATCAAAACAAGACGAGACCCAAGCGTCCAGTCGTCACCCTCGCTCCATAGGTGGTAGTAGGTGTTGTTGTTTGAGAGTCGATGGGAACGAGCCAGCCTAGAGTCTGAGGTCTCATCACGCAAGTGCCACCTACTTCCCCCTTCTTTCCTGTCCTGAGGTTTTGAGTTCATCCCCGTTTTCCTTGGACGCGGCGTCAGACTCCCGCAACAACAATTCCACTTCCCTTCCATTCCACTTTCCCTCTTCCTCCGTTGTTGATTTCCCTTTCGCACCTTCCTTTGCATCTGTGCATGTACCCCCGTGTTCCTGCCTTTTCTATTGCTGCCTCACCACCACAACCTAATCTTGCCTCTTACACGCTCTCTCATTTCCCAATCTCCCTCCCTCATACACACTCTGATCCTCAAAGAGATACCTCTTTGTCACCTTTTTCTCGGAGACAATAAGTCGAGCCTTTCGCTAGTGCTCGATTACTTCCTTTCTGTTTTCGGGCTTGTTTTTGTCGCTTTGAGCCCTGGTCGCTGCTGTCGCTGGCTGACCCGATCTCCTCTCCGGTTCTGACTTGTTTTGAGGGGCCACATCATCACCCCTTTGCGCCCGATTCCGATTGTCCGACTTTCGGTTACGTCAGCCTTGCCTGCGCCACAGCTACGCTAAGCCTTGGACCCGTCCAACAATCCACACCACCCTTCGCACCAACCTACGCTTTGCACTTGTGACTGCATTTCTGCCTGTCGCATTTCTATTAAAGGTGGTTACGACTCTACTGTCGCAACATCATATCTTCTTCCTTGACATCTAGTCAAGGTATCCTCATGTTTCGATTCTTCACATCAGAATCACGGGGAAGTGAGAAGACGCCGCAGGCGCCACAACCGATTGCAGAATTAATAAAACCATTGCAAGCGCGCTCGTTGTCAAAAACAACGGCGATAGCATCACCCAGCGCACAGCCTCCCAAGAGGAGGCGGCTAAGCATCGATGGCCCTGATGAATCTTCAGATATATATGCGCCCGCCAAGCGCATAAAGACTGATACACCCACCAGCATCGATACTCTGGCAGCGTGCGACGTGATGGCGCACCAAAGCCTTGCGATTTCTAGTCTGGAAAATGCTCGTGATGAGATCCGCCACCAGTTTGGCCTTGAGATTTTGCTAAAGCATGATGAACTTCGACTCATCAACCAGGAACTCGCAAAGTGTCAGGTTGCTCTGGAGCAGTTACGACGCTGTCATCTCATTCCTTACCCTGTGAATTGCCCAACCCCTGAACAGATGCTAAATGTTAGCGCTGGTAAGGGTCCAGCTGTACAGTCACGTCCGGGAGACTCTGTGCCGAGATGGGCACCTCCATTCGGTGTTGTCGATGGCCCGTATGCCAGACATTATGCCAAGTGGCTGATTCCCGACCCGTCGTTTGATGGTCAGCAACCTGAGTGGCAATTTACTCAGGAAGCTTCGCGCGCCAGAATGTCACATGCTGAGGGAAGAACGACAAGAAACAGTTTCGCTGAGCCTACCAGCGCACTTAAAGGTCGCTCGGCTCGTGGAGCTACCAGTCAGAAGCTACATGCTTTGTCTAGTGGTTATCCCCAACCAAAAGACAAAGCTGGTCCGTGTATACTGAAGCGTGCTGATGGGCAGACAGTCAAGTTAGTCTGTCTCGATTGCCATCGCGAGAACTTCTCAAGTACTCAAGGATTCATCAACCACTGCCGAATCGCTCATAAGCGCGACTTCAAGAGCCATGAAGAAGCAGCCGTGCACAGTGGGCACCCTATTGAAGTTGCTGAGGGAGGAGGAGTTGGTGAAGAGAAGTCAGCTGCACCCTCCGCACAGACTCCAACTACTGCATCTGTCCATCCCTTTGCCCGCCCTGACATAACTGAACAGCAGGCTTATGTCGCTCTCAGGTCAAGAATCTCTGATTCTTTGAGGCTTTATCATGAAGGCAAGTTACCGGGTGTAACACGCATTCCTTCATCGTTCGATAAGGACAAGCAGTGCCAGGTCCATACCGCAGAAGAAGCTCCGGGCATGCCCCATCTATCACGTCTATTGCAAAGTCGGAAGTTCGATGGTAATCTACGTGAACTAGTTGCAGATGCTACGACAAAGTCGTCTTTGGAAGATATGACTTCTGGTGAAGAGTCTGAACTTGCTGAAACACCTTCCGAGGTCAATGATGTGAAGGGTTCTTCTACCATACGAACACCCGTCGTAATGCGCGTGCCTGCAAAGGCTACCAATTCTCCATCCATCATGGACACATCCCGTTCAGCCAGCAGCAAAGGCCGTGCTCCTGTTGCTTTCAAGACACCTTCGGGTTCTGCGCCACGCGGCACGGCTGTCGTCCTATCGGATGAAGATCTCGATATGGAGGATGTCAACATGAGTCCTAACACGATGGTTAGCAACAATGCACCCTCTCTGGTTAGTGACGATGGGGAGTACGACGATACTGATGACGCCTCTTCGGTTTCTGGTGCCAGTGATGCTCTTGAGACGGAGTCGGTTTCAGATGTGGCCGAAATAACGCTTGACGATGATCAAGACCCACGTCCACTGCGCCGAGAATCTAGTGGTGTATCAGGCGCTGTAAGGCTTCGTAAAGATGACTCGAAGCACATTACTCTGATGACGCCCGTCAAGAACAACGCCAGAGAAAGACGGCCACGCAAGGTCTAAATCACGAGGATCTTTCGTTTTTGCATGTGCCAATCTCTCAACCAACACAGGACGTACAGCCACCAACTATTGGATTCACATTTCTTCTTGAAACATCACTTTTCAACAATATCACTTTTTAGTCAACCTTTTATGAACACTGCCTGGAAACAGGTCACGATCGAGAAACGACGGCTGCATAGCCACAGCTTTTTACATACGAAAATCCGGGCTACTGGGGGCGCCTTGGGGAACTAGACGTTCTGGGAAATATTGTGTTTTTGTGCGTTTTGCCTTCAATAGAGAAGCACGTATATTGTTTATTTTTATCTTTTGCCGGCGCTTTGGAACAGAGTATTCAAACTGGGCCGTGCGTGTGGTTCATTGCCGATCAGCTTTTTTGTTTTGCTGTTGTTTTCTAAACCATGAATCTCCGAGAAGAAGGGGATATGTTGTACGATTGTTATTATACCAAAGCTTGACGATGCTTGCTCCACCTGTTGTGTAAGCAAATGCAATGGATAAAGAAGCCAGCAGAGTATCAGTATCAAATAAAAGAAGACCAAAAGTCGATGAGCCAGTCTATATGCTTGTTACATTGCTCTGCTTGTGAATGCGTCAGTTTTCTTTACACATTTGTTAGTAGCTGACCGAATACTAACATTTTGAACTGATGGTTAAAAGAGTGGATGCATATAACGTGTAAGTAGGTCGTTGGTCGCACAATCCAACATGGGCAAACGTTGTTTACTTTTTTGATCAAGTTCCGAAGGATGGTCGCTCACCTAACTTCAGCAGCATGCCTCGGCTAGCAAGGCGATTTACACGATTATATGCATGCTTTTTAGAAGTAAATTGCACCAAGGTTTGATCCTTGGCTTAATAATTAATGAATTACATGATTAATCGTTTAATATTCCGTCGATGCATAACTTTTTACCATAAGGTTCGTATAAATTCCGTAGCCCATTCAAACGTTGCTTATAACCCCTTTTTGAAAATCGAATTACAGTATGGCAGCAACAACACCAGCAACAGCGAGGAGAACGCCAGCAGTGTTGCGTGCCTTCTCAGATGCATTATTGGTGTTCTCAGCGGCGGAGGCCGACTCAGTTGCAGTGCCGGTCTCTTCAGCATCGTCAGACTCGGTAGCGGAGGCTTCCGAGGCAGTAGCTGTGGCAGAGCTGGTCTTTGTGTTCCTTGTGGCGGTCCCGTAGAGAGACTGGTTCTGGCAATTAATCTGAACCTGGCCCTTGGCGGAGCCAGCACGAGGGTCGTTGGGGCAATTATTGAAGCAGCTTCGAGGATGTTAGGCGATAATGTTTTGCATTGTGCATTGACTTGGGTTCAACTTACGTAGCAACGGCCTCGTAAGCAGGGCAGAGACAATCCCAGTCGTTGGGCTTGCACTCCTCAACCTTCGCGTTCTCGGTTTCGAGACATCGCTTAACGATGAAGTCGGCGTCACATCCGCCAGAGGCTGAGGGGGCAGCAGCGTCTGAATCGGTAGCGGACTGAGCAGAAGCAGCGGCAGCGAAGAGGGCGAGAGACCAGAGGAACTTCATGATGACGGTTGTGTGAGTTGTTTAGGAGTGTTGAGGACAAATTTACAGAGTAGGTACTATGATGATGGAAAGAAATGGAGACTAGGGAAAGCACCGGGGGGAGGAATGAAGCCAATATATAAGTTAGGGATGAAGAGGCGTTTTTAATCATACAGACGAGAGTACGGGGGATATTAACAACAGGGTCTGGTTTTAATATCGTGCCCTTTTTTGCTGGTCTGGTCTGTTCTACCGTCCCACCCCCAACCATTGCGGCCAGCCGGGACCCATGGCATGCACAATTACAGGGGCTGACAGACTGACCGTTCAGTCCAGTCGATCAAGCTTTATTTTTGTTGTTGTTGGTTCATTGTTTGTGGCTTGAGCTTTGGCACCTTTTGCGTTGTGCTTGTTTGTGCATATCCCTGAAGAAGGCAGTCCTAGACCCCAATTCCATGACATGAGAGTGTTTCATCACATTCTCGTTTTCAGTACCTTGGTAGACACAGTGACGCAGAGAAACAAAAGTCACTAAAGCAATCTTTCGACCGCCAGTTGAGTGAGTGAGACCTGCAAAGACACGATGTACGTTTTTGTTGTCAATGGCCAGTCAGAAAGTGGAGATAGAGAAACCCCTGTCCATGCGTCGTTCGCTGATAATTCTCCAACGGGAGGCTTTAGCAGTTCTTAATCCTTGACTATTGCTCCGGGAGACGTCCCTTCATGGAGACGATGGTGACCCGCTAGTACGCTCTCACTCTAGCTTTATCAGGGGAACGAGGAGGCTGAACCGCGGGAGGAAAGGAACCTGGCGGGATTATGCACCTCCCTGTGTCCATGTGCTGGCTTGTTGTGCTATTATTATGCAGATGACCAGAGCTATTTATGTACGCTGTGTGTTTGACGGTGTAACATCGTATGGCTTTCTCGTGATGTACATACCGTGCGCTTGGTTGCCCAGCCACATTCATCGGTACATGTACTGTACATAGTACCCTCTCACCTCACAAAACAACTCGGGTTAAAAATTGTTGAGACATGTCTAGGTATCTTATCATGGTGGGCAACTCGAGGTTGGAACTTGTCTCCATCGTTTGGGTTGATGTAATGGAGTCGACTGACCCACCAGGCAGTCTTGCAGGAATGGCCAGCAATGCTGAATGCAATGCAGCCACCTGTGTTGGAGACATGCCGTGTGTTCACTACGTACCTATGCAGTACATGGGATGCCTCGGAAATCTTACATTCTCTGTGATCCATAAATATCGAAGCCGAGGACAAAACAACACAACGTGATGTATCAGAACGCAACTGTATCCAAATAAAGGATACTACGGCACATCTGTCTACCTACGTGATTCGACCCAACTGGCTATAGACTTTTGTCGTATATATGCTATGCTACCTTGCCTCGGTAAGCTGCACGTCTTCAGCTACATTAGCGAGACTGCCGACGTACAACTGGTGGTTTTCTATGTCTATCTTTTCTGAGCTTCAAATAAAGGCAGTTCAGCTATGGCTCCTACAGTAGCGGCACTACCTACCTACTAGATATCGAACATTAAACTGCCAAGGTAAGTTCTCTAGGCAGAAATGGACTCTCGAGATATAACCCATCCATCTATACGTGTTCAATACAGGCGTTCGTTTCGCACGATCGGCTACTATAAAAACAACGCAAAATCATCATTACTTTGCAGTTGCGATGCTTGATAGCGGAATAACGTCAAGCTGTTTCCCTACGCCATTGCCCCACAGTAGCTCAATACCTTAGCACTAACAAGTACCCCTCCAACTGGTAAGAATCGCATCGCATTCTCCACGTTTCACAACAACACCTTCTGTTAGAGCCCGGCTGACGACGTCTTGACTTCCAGGTTCAGGCCCAGGTCATTTAACTGGTCGACTTGCATCTGCATATCTTGTTCTGACAAGCTCATACTCTATATCCGTCATGGCTTCCCCCTCTATCACCCTCGACCGCATCCTCGCGCCTGTCCCAGTTACAACCCGTGGTCAGCCAACCCAAATCTCGGCCGACTCCAAAGGTCAAAGAATAGCTTATCCTGTATGAATTAGTTTCTGTGAGCAGAAAATATGGTACAAACAGTATTGCTGACCCTCGCAGTGCGGAAAATCCATCTTTGTTCGCTCCATCGATGATCCCTCCGACACAAAAGAGTACACAGGCCACACCGCCCCTACAACCGTGGCGCGCTTCGCTCCCAATGGCTTCAAGGTCGCCAGTGGTGACTCGAGCGGCATGCTCAAGGTCTGGGAGCCTGAGTCCATCGACAGCACAAGGGGAGAGTACGCCATCATTTCGGGTCGTCTAAATGACATTGCCTGGGATGGCGAGTCACAGCGAGTCATTGCCGTAGGTGACGGCCGCGAGCAGTTCGGCCGCTGCATCACAGCTGATAGTGGAAACTCCGTTGGTGAGATCATCGGACACTCAAAGTCAGTCAACGCTGTTGCAATGAAGCCACAGCGTCCTTTCCGTGCCGCTACAGTTGGCGACGACGGTAACATGGTATTCTACCATGGAGCCCCTTATAAGTTCAACAACAAGAGCGCTCAGCACACTGGTTTTGTTCTAGGCGCCGCTTATTCCCCTGACGGCAACACTCTAGTCACTGTTGGTGCCGACAAGAGGATACAGCTTTATGATGGAAAGACTGGTGAGCCTACCAAGGAGATCGGTCAGGGCGAGCACACTGGAAGCATCTTTGCTGTGTCATGGTCGCAAGATGGTAAGAAGTTCGTCACCGCCAGTGCTGACCAAACTGTCAAACTCTGGGACTTTGATGCAGGCAGCGTCATTCAAACCTGGAAGTTTGGGGGGGATGCTACCGTTGGTGATCAGCAAGTCGGTGTCGTCTTCGTTCCTGGTCGCAGCGACGGGCTCATCATCAGCCTCAGCCTTGAAGGTCAACTCGCATACTTGACTGAAGGCAAGGAGGAGCCTGTTCGTGTTGTTTACGGACACAACAGAGGCATCACCGCCTTGACAACTGCATCGGATGGTAAGGGTGCTGACCTCTGGTCCGGCAGCTTTGACGGTCGAGTTTGCCATTGGGATATCAAGCCAGGTATTGCTACAGTTGTTGATGGTCATGCACACACGAATCAGGTGGCTCAGTTCGCCGTTGCGGATGGCAAAGCTTTCAGCGCAGGCTGGGATGACAATCTCCGAATTGTTGATGAGTCGGCAAAGACTTTTTTGGGCTCTTCTGTCAAGCTGCAAGCCCAACCCAAGGGTGTGAGTGCGGCCAATGGGCTTGTCTATATCGCGACCTACTCAGGCGTATCCGTTTACTCCGGCGAAAGGCTAGTAAGCGAGCAGTCATTGGAATACACCCCCGGAGCTATCGCTGCATCTGGTTCTTTTGTCGCAATCGGAGCTAACGAGAACTCGGTACGCATCTACAGCTCTGGTTCTGACAGCAAACTCCAAGAGGTCAAGACACTGAGCAACCCGACCGGTACCATTTCGGCCCTTGCATTCTCGCAAGACGGATCACATTTGGCCGCTGGAAACAGCGTTGGAAAGATCTATGTCTACAGCGCTGGGAGCTGGGAGCTAGTGGCAGACCGCTGGTCGGCTCACACTGCCCGAGTTACCTCGATTGCCTGGGATGACACAGGTGCCTATGCTGCCAGCGGCAGTCTCGACACCAACGTCTTCGTTTGGTGCCTGGAGAAGAAGAACCAAGGCAAGCGCATCAAAGCTGCCAATGCTCACAAGGACGGTGTAAATGGTGTGGCCTGGATTGAAGGCGGCAAGGTTGCCAGTGCAGGAGGCGATGCCAGCGTAAAGATATGGAGTGTCCAGAACTTGCCTTGAACTATGTGACTTCCTAGACTAGGTTGATCGGCTCACCTAGAAACGACCGAAAACGAAGTACAACATGAGATAGATGCCGAGTTTGACGCCAGACACCAAGCATATACCGTCCCAGATTAAGAGTGAAGACCCATTCCTATCAGTCGTAAATCATGCTTAGTCTGATCACAGACAGAAAATGCGCTTGATAGGCCCAAGCTACTAACCGTGCGCCATCGTTGCATTCTCCTCTCTTGCAACTTCCGCAGGGGCGAGATCCCACAAGCGAAGTCTGTCAGGCTCTTCTTGCGGTGGGATTTTGTGAGGAGGCCATCGAGTCTTGTTCTCTTCCCATAGGAGTCCCACCTTATGGATAGCTTCCTTAAGGTCCTCAGTGCTGTGATATATTAGAACGGTATTTACTGGGTGTTGTTTAATTAACATACTTCCCAGAGCTCATGATAGCATAGCCCTCCTTGGAGAGATGTTTGGCCATCTCAGTTTGGTGATCGTCCAGGAGTTGTGTGTTTGGCACCACAACAATCGGCAAGCCCATTTTCCATGCATCCAGTATTGTGCCGGTACCTATACTTTGTGAGCTGGGGCTTTTCAGAAAAGTATTGTGTTACATACCAGCGTGAGATATCACCAATCCTAGTTGTCGTTTTCCTTCCAAGGCCTTGCACAGAATCATTTCCTCTTTCATGAGATTTCTCTTCACATCAAATATGTCAACTGTGAGACCAGATGGGACTTCATGTTGGAGGAGAGCGACTTGTTGCCTTGCTGAGATAACGTCCGGTCCGCATTGAACGTGTAACTCAGTGAATCCTTCGGAAGTGATGTATTGCCAGAAACTGGCTGAAAGAACCGATTCAATAAGAGTTTTGAATCCAGCTGTCGCACCAACTGTGACAAGGCACACTCGATCGATATGAGAGACGGCCATGATCAATAAGACATTTCTTGGAAATTTTTAAAAAGTGTTTTGTTGGAAATGTTAAAGTCAAATATATATATATTATATTCGCGATAGGGTAGGAGGCTCACGTAGGAGCACAGCCCGGCTAAATGCCGGACCGTGAGGAAAGCAGTTGTGCTTGGTGGTGTAGCCAAATTTTTGAACGCCGCCAAACCATTTCTTAAACTGACGACAATTTGACGCGGCCATTGCCCCTTTGACCGATTCGCAATGGCTTCAGCATCGGCAGTGGCAAGAATATGCGCTCTTGTCTGTCGTAGGGCGTCTAGAGTCCAGCAAGTTCCCCGATCTCGGCAGATCATCCGACAAAAACATCTTGCCCAGCGGGCATTCACCACATCGACGATAAGATGGGCACGAGAGGAAGATCAGCGCCAGGACGATGTTGAGGAAGAAGACTTTGGACCTGTAGAGTTGAAGAAACTCGAGGCTGCGCTGGCTGAGTCTTCTACACCGGAGGGGCTAAAGCAATTGGACCAGCTGGCAAAGGCGAATGGCTACAACTCGATCGACCAATACCTGCAAAACAAGTTAGACTTCCATCCTGGCTGGGCATCCGAGGATCGATCAACATTGGAAGATATCCAGAAAGACGATAAGGGAGAGAAGCCCAACAAGCAGTCCTTCTGGTTCGATGAGGAGGACCCCGAGACCAACACGGAAGAGCTTGAGGAATTTGACGAGGACGATATCACATCTATGGCTCACGGCAAACTTGACGAAGTTCGAGAGATGCGGAAGTATGCCCGATTGGCAGTTTGGGAATTGCCTCTTCTTTCGAGTAAGTTCAATAGAAGATTCAAATACACGAATACACATATTAATACCTTCAATAGAGTACGCCAAGCCTTTTGAGCCTCCTACCGATAAGCAGATACTACGATGGCGATACACATCTTACATGGGTGAATCCCACCCCGCCGAGAAGAAGGTCGTGGTGCAATTCGCCCCCGATGACCTGAAGCTGACTCCCGTTCAAACCGAAAAGCTCAAGAAGCTCGCCGGCTCTCGCTACAATCCCGAGACAGAGATTATCAAGATGAGCAGTGACAGCTTTGAGCACCAAGCGCAGAACAAGCGATATCTCTCAAATCTAATCGACGAACTCATCACTGCGGCCAAGGACCCCAAGGATACTTTTGAGGATATTCCCCTCGACACTCGGCATCATGTTGTTAAGCCCAAGCCGCAATTTCCCAAAGAGTGGCGCATGACCCCTGAACGTCGGCAACAGCTTGATGAGCACCGTTCACGCCTGGCCATTGAAGATGTGAAGATGGCCGAGAGCGGTCAGTTGATCGATGGTGTTCAAGCCATTGACCAACACTTGTTGAAGAAGCCAACCGAGGAACAGAAGAAGGCTAAGGTTGCGGAGCTTATTACTGCTGCGCCTACAAAAAGCGCAAGCGGCAGCCGCGCGAGGAGATAGAACCAAATGAGGAAAAATTCCCCTGACACGTCTGATGTGGGATGAAATGTATTATACGCTAGATTTGGCGGGGCATGTACAATTGTACGATGTATGTTTAAGATGGTATCAATAAGAGAACATGTAAATTGAGCTGCTGCATGTTATTCCAAAATATCCCTCACAATATATGTCTATGAATCGTTGTGTTTAGGCTTAAGGAGCGTGTTGTTCAAAATAAAGCGAGTTGGTAACTTGTCTTCTGGGTCAAATCAAAAGCTGAAATGTGTGTAAATCCCTGGTCAGTTGCCTCGAATTCACAGCGGTTAGCCATCCAGCCACCAAAACCTGTTCTAGGTATCTCTGGAAATTTCAAGCCGGTTAGTACGAGGTGCCCAAGTACAAAACACGTCCTTCGAACCTTACTTACCTAGGTAGGTATCTATATTGAGGTCCGGTCCATGTTCTCATAATGCTGGGTCTGCTGACTAAGATCATCATGACTGCCAATAACACCCGTAGGCAAACGTATGATGATTTGCCATTGCTTTGATGTGGACTCGAGTTTCATCGTAACAATATTACTTGCATTGTGGCTAAAGTTGAAGAATCAGCAGAGGATGGAGCCAAAATACACCATCAAAATCATCGTCCTCGGAGCTTCGGTTTCTGGGAAGAAGAGTTTCATACGAAGGGTAAGTTGATGCAAGGAAAACTCATTCGAACACTAGTTAAAACACATGGCTAACTCACGTGCGCGGCTCCCAGTATTGCGAAGAAGTTTTTACAGATCGATGCGATGTCATTGCAGAAACATCTGGAGACTCGCGCCTAGCCAACATCGCGGGCATTCAGACACCCATCGAACTAAAGCGCATTCCCTCAACGCTCATTAACTCTGATCCCGAGTCTTGTCGCTTAGCAGCTGAAGCAGATGCCCTCATCCTGCTGTACGAGGGCGCATCGTCCGAGAGTCTGGAGGAGCTCCGACGCATGAGACTCCAAGTACTGGCTCCGTACCTAGAAGAAGTGGCGCCGCCTACGGCCGTTGTTGCGGGCAAGGCGGACGGCGCGGAGGCCGCGGGGCAAGCATGGGAACGTGGGATAGAAGGGGGGAGTGAACTAGCAGTTTTATTGGATGCGAAATTTGGGGTCACATCGGCTCTTTGGGGGGACGGAGTCAAGGATGTGGTAGAGGAGTTGGCAGCGAGGGTATTGGAGAACAAAGGTGTCGACAAAGAGGCTCTAATGGGAGCAGGGTCGTGAGATTAAGATTGTGCAAAATTGATTTTGGCTTAATATAAGAGGTTCTGTCTTGCCTCTGCCTAAAGCGCGGAAATGGTCGAAACGCGGCAAATTTGCTAGACTAGAAGTGATGCAGCGTTACACAAGACGGCGATTTCTACGGCTTACAGGTAACACAAGCCAATAGTATTATATCAGACCTTTCTGATACGGGCTTGAGCATCTTTGATGGAGATCAGATGCCCTCCCTGCATATCGTAAATCATGGTGCTCTTGTACAACCATCTGTATTGAAAGGTTGCCCTGATTGGCTCAAGGACAATGTGCGAGAATGACTGTAGGTAGTAGGTAGGTAGCTATGATCTTGTGGGCTTGCTGGTTTTTGTTTCGCATACACACTACCTAGACGAGCGATAGTGCTTCAGCCTTCCAGTATCAACGTGACGGATCGTCTGACGTAGAAAATCGCCATTATGCTATGTCGTCGACAAGTCTGGTCGTTTCCATATAGGCTTCAAAGCACAACCTCATGGGCAAGAGACTGTGCCTCGGCTGGATCCCACACACGTGGATGTAAGGGTGCCGAGGACGCCGGAAAGACAGAGCTGGTCCGGGGTGATACTACAAGCCCCTCATTTTCTCTTTAAGGAATGTCAAGATCTTGAACTTCTTATCCTCAACAGATTTTATCTGGCAATCAATTATCACGGACATCCTGGAAATTTCTTAGGTTCTATTCGAGTCTATGACTGCTATATCGTAAAGCCCCGGAACAAAGTATTGGTTCAAATGCCTTTTTGAGCCTACTTACCCAATCCAATATCACCTTCCAATGAGACAGCCTAATTAATCAGGAGAAAGCCCCGTAAAATCAGGTACAGGCAATACCTCCCGTCCGCCAAGAATATCTATCGCCTTTCAACTGAACGCAACTCATTCAAACCTCTCTTTAGGTGTCCCTGTCTTTTTTCCTCCCACAATCACTTCTTCTCCCAATCGAGGGCTTTGTGCGCTCGATATATATCCTTAATCTTGTAATTCCATCAAGGTCGGACTCGTCAGCACTCAATTCATTTTACTAGCCAACCACCTTTCAACATCACTTATCAAGATGGCTGACAATACCAAATCTTACACAATCGGCCCACTGGAGCACACACCCCTCGATGAGATCAATGCCAAGGTTGGTCTCGTGAGGAAGACATTCATGTCAGGCCGCACCAAAGATATCGAGTTTCGCATGCGCCAAATCCGAAAGCTTTACTGGGCCATCGTCGACAACACTGAGCTCATGCAAGATGCTCTCCTCAAAGACCTTGGCAAATGCAAGTACGAAGCCGTTCTGGCCGAGATCGATTGGTGCAAGCAAGAATGCATTGATATGACCAACAACATGGAGAAGTGGCTGCGCGATGAGCCTGTTCCCAATGTTCCCCTCCAGTTTCGTCTCATGAAGCATCGCACCCGCTTCGAGCCTCTAGGTGTCGTTCTCAACATTGGTGCCTTCAACTTCCCCTTCCAGCTCACTCTTCCTGTTGTTGTTGGAGCTATTGCTTGCGGCAACTGTGTTGTTCTCAAGCCATCCGAGTCTTCTCCAAACAGCGCCATGGTGCTCAAGAAGATCTTTGATGAATCTCTTGACCCTGAGTGCTTCACCTACGTCAACGGTGCCCTCCCCGAGACCCAGCGTTTGCTCGAGCAAAAGTTCGACAAAATTTGCTTTACAGGCGGCAAGGTCGTCGGTAAGATAATTGCCAAAAAGGCGGCTGAGACCTTGACTCCTGTACTCCTCGAGCTTGGTGGCCAGAACCCAGCCTTTGTCACCAAGAACGCCAACCTCAAGCTGGCTGCTCGGCGGCTTCTCTGGCAAAAGACTCTGAACGCAGGTCAAGTTTGCATGTCTCACAACTACATCCTCGTCGAGAGAAGTGTCCTCTCTCCATTCCTTGGAGAACTCAACAATCAACTGCGAACCTTCTTCCCCAAGGGTGCCAAGAACAGTACCGATCTCGCGCATATCGTCAGTGCTAGTCACTTTAACCGCCTCAAGAAGATGCTGGATGGAACTAAGGGAAAGATTGTTCTTGGAGGGTCTATGGACGAGTCTACCCTGTTCATGGAGCCAACGGCGGTTCTTGTTGATGATGTTGAGGATAGCATGATGGTTGACGAGGCATTTGGCCCCATCTTCGCAATCATGGCAGTCGATTCTCTCGACCAGGCTATCAACATCGCCAACTCGGTTGACCCAACACCCCTTTCACTTAGCACTTTTGGAAGCAAGGATGAAAACAAGAAGGGTAAGTTTGACCACAGCCTTTTGGTGGCATATCTAACACTGTATAGTACTGGACAATGTCACTTCAGGTGGCGCTACATGCAACGACGCCTTCTTTCACTCCCAGATCCCCCAGTCGCCGCTGGGAGGTGTAGGTCAATCCGGAATGGGCAACTATCACGGCATCTACTCCATCAGAACCTTCAGCCACCAGCGCACTATCGCTGAGGTCCCTTATTGGGCTGACGCCCTGTTCCGTGTCCGCTACATGCCATATCAGTGGCCCAACATGAATCGCCTCAAGATTGCGCAACCAAAGCCCAATTTTGACCGCGACGGCAACAAAACCAAGGGACTCGGTTATTTCGTCGCCCTGGTTATCGGCCTTGGATCTAAGAAGACCAAGGGCGCTCTTCTCAGATGGGCGTTCCTTGTGGTTGCAGCTGCTATGCTGGAAGCGAAGAAAGGCACTCTGAGCCAGCTACTCACACGATAATAATACATCTAGTTGATATTCCTGTTTTTCAAGGTCAATAAGCATTGAGGTGGCGGTATATCGATATTATCTGGCACACAAAAAGGCGATTGCCTCAGCACTTTGGCATTTTCTTTGTTTCCGTGTATTATAGTCACCATATTGACCTGTTAATCTCAAATATCATTTGCAGTCGGCCGATATTAATAATCACCGAAAGAAGACCGTACAACTCAGCTTCATGGTTCTTCAAATAGTGGTATCTTGTATTAGGACTATGGTTGACTAAGCGTGACTTTTGAAATCTAAGATATCTCAGTGACCAGCCAAAGCGGTTGCTAGACGACGTCCCTTCTCGCCTCCCAGGTACAGATCGTCGTCAGTCGAATCTCTTCCCAGATCGACAGCCTCGCTATATCCTCTAGTAACTGTATCCTCATCCACCTTCAGCCCGTTCTCAACCAAAGCCAAGATGACACTGCGGATTCTCGCAATCTCGCGCATAGTTGCTACATCCATGGGGTCGTTCTGGCTAGAGTAGACCTTGCTACTAACAGTCTCTTCCATGCGGTTGATGCCAGCAGCCTCAGCGGCCGTTTCGCTCTCGATGTGCTTGCTGATCCAGATGTAGCCGTTCACTCCTAGAAGAACATCCACCTTGCCACCGGCGTTGGCCACGTCCATTGTCCAGACTTGCCTTTTGGAGCGGACAACGCCGCCGCCGCCGCCAGTGCCGGTAACAGCGACAAATACACCGTTTCGAAGTTTACCGTACTTCAAACTACGGGTGTGAAGACTCGCGGCGCCGTCCTGATGCAGTTGCTGAACCTCTGCAACAACTAGGTCACCTTCAGCGAAGAAGCTGCGGATCTGCAGCTCATCAGTTTCGGTACGCTTACGAAGAATTCCACCAGGCAAGTTGATGGCTGAAATCTGGAGGATAGCAAGCTGAGATGCAGCTACATCAACGCGCCATCGCTTGGCCTGCACTTCGACGATGCGACCGACGACAAGGTCACCGATCTCCGGTGTGTAGCGAGCGCGAAGAGGGCGCACAGAGAGGAGCTTGTTTGTCTTTGTGAGAGTACCGGCAAGAGATGATGTGATGTCAGATGACCCGGCAGGAATATATGTGCCGTGTCCACTAAATAAGTATGTTAGTATCAGAGGATAGCGATCGTGATATCTGAGATGTTGAGGCTTACCGCATCCATTGGGGATTAGATGTAACCACGGTACCCGGTGTGAAAATCTCATCGCCATCTACGCCAGCGCCACCTTCAGAGTCGGAGTCGGAGTCATTGTTTGCAGCAGCGACTGCTTGTGGTCTCCTGGGTGTAGGAGGCTGAGGACTGAGGATTGTGATGGGCATGATGAGATGAGAATGACGAGGCACGAAACGGGTCAGTTGTTAGGGTTAGATAGCGGTTTAACCGTCGTTATGATGAAGCCGATATTATTAAGCGTCCTCTACAATGAGTGAGTTTGTAGTATGTTGAGGCTCAGCTTGATTATCTTGTTGTCGTTTTTCTCATGTGGAATAAGTTTGGTTAATTAAAGATTCGATGTGGGGCACCGGGATTGAGATTTTAGGTAGTGTTTGCGGCAACGTAATGATTGTCCTGGGCGAGCTACCTAGGTACCTAGTACCTACTAGGTATCGATGGAGAGGCAATGAGGGAGTACTATAAAACAGTCACCAAATCCGAAATTAATCACTATATTTTAATATTAAATACGAGATCAACGGGTAGGAGAACAGAGTGATTCCATGTGAATGTGAATTGTTTAATTAAACAGGCTGATAATCAAACAACGAAGTGCAGCACTCAAGCACATTAACGGGTCACACTTTTTACAGAACAGCACAGTAACTCCATGTCAGGATGAGTTGACTCAAACACTCAACTAAAAACCTTCTATAATATATGGACATATGAGGATCTCTACACAGAGATATTAAAAGACCAGAACCGGAGTATTTCTACATCACAATAATGTAGATATGATTTGAATGGGGTTGAGCTCGCAGGGTTTCGCATGAAGGGGTGCTGTGCAGATACGTCTGTCATAGTGAGGGGAGTTGGTTGAATAGCTGGCGACAAAGTATTGATTAACTATTTAAGTGCCCTCCAGAGTCCCATCCACACAAGAGCCAGCGATATAGAGGTGATACCGAGCTTGCGACTTTGCATACCAAAAGGCGACTTGCTTCGTATAATCAGGTCCTTTTGTTTCTCAAGCTGTGACATGCCAGAAAAATAGCTGTAGGCCCCGAGACCAAAAAATGCGCTGCTGCCTGTCCCCTTGTTAGTCCATCATAAGATCGAGTGTGAAGTCGAGTAATAGAAACTGACCAACAACTTTGCAGGGCAGACAGTCGTCGCCTCGGTCCTGACGTAGAATATCCTCGAGCTTTTCTGGCTTCTCGAGAGACTGGACTGTGGGGATCTTGTCACCAGCCATTGTGATTGTTGTTCGTGTGGTGAAATCAATATCTTTGACAAAAAGAATTCGACCACATTGAATTATCACGGGTTTCGATTGCAGAGTAGTAGAAAGATCAACGTTGATTGGACAAACATACTGTCGATTGCTGAGTCATTCACTGCAGGGATCTACACCTAAAGTCGTCATTGCTGGTGCTGTTCCACTGTTAGAGTGCTGTAAAAGCATAGATACTTGCCCGAGCTCTCGCCTGTCAACACCTGAGGGAGGTGTTGGTCTTTACCATGAACGGTGTTATTGAGGCGCTTCACATTTACGATGATAACCGGTATAACTCCTGAAACCACTCGGCAAGATCCTTTCTAATCAGTCATTACTTCTAGGAGTCCTATTCTCTCGCATACCTATGCTGGCCGGCCCATGTCGGCAACCCATCTTCTACCCCTCTACCTAGAACATCCCGCACCGCGACCAAACCTCATCTACCTACCCAGCACAAGTCCCCCAACGCTTGTCTTCAACTTAACACATGCGAACCTCTTATTCATTGCGACATCGTCAACCGAGATAGAACCGCTGCTAGTATTCGAGTTCCTACACCGCATAATAGATGCCTTTGAGGACTTCCTTGGCGCGCCGCTCCTGGCCGTCAAGATTGAGAACAATTATGATATTGTCGCACAGCTGTTAACCGAGATGTGCGATGCCGGCATAATAAGCACGACAGAACCCAATGCTCTGCGCGAGGTGGTTGAACAGGAAGGCTGGGTTGGAAAATTGTTGGGAAGCATCAATCTGCCTGGGTTCGTGGATTTTCGAGCTTTCCTTACGACAAACCTTTGAGCTAACCCATGTCTAGAAAATCACCTTTAAGCGCCAACTTTTCAAATCCGAGCGCGCCCTCCATTCTGCCATCGAACTCGACCGCTTTGCCATGGAGGAGAGCGAACGTACGGCACACGTCAAATGAGATGTACGCGGATATCGTAGAGACATTGTCTGTTACGCTCGCTCCTTCAGGAAGACCCCTGGCAGCCTTCGCCAATGGAACTATCGCATTCACCTCCAAGGTATCAGGTATTCCGGATATTACTTTGAACATTACAAGTCCATCTGGAAAACACAACCTTGGCAGTATAATGGAACTACCTGTATTTCACCCTTGTGTACGACTCAACCGATGGAAGGAAAGACCAGGCGAGTTAAGCTTCATTCCGCCTGATGGAAGATTTATCCTAGCTGGGTACGAAGTGGACCTGTTGCCCTTTACTAGTGGAAAGAGTGGAAGTCTCAGTTCCAACAATCTCAAACTACCCATTAATATGGAGGTCAAAACGGGATTAGGTGCGACCGGATCAGACTTTGAGGTTCGTCTTCAAGTCAACAAGATTCTCGGAGCACCTTCGCCAGTATCATCAGGTCTAGGAAGAAGCAGTGGTGGAGGGCGGCTTGGAGGACCTCATCCGGGATCGCCAGGAGCTCCTCTGATGGATGACTTGACAGTGACGATTCCACTGCCAGCTGATGTTAGGAACTTATCAGAGATCCGACCGAGCAAAGGCGACGCAAGCTTCAACCCAGGCGAGAAGTTCTTGGAATGGTATGTTCCTGCAAAGGAACTGTCAGGCGGCACAAGCTACTTTGGTCTCAGGTGTACCGTAGTGGGACCGCTGGCAGGCGAGGATGATGAAGGGTTCGATCCCAACGGATTTGGATTTAACACTGACTACACATTCGATGGACCTTATCAGAGCGCACCCGAGGCGAAGGCCACAGGCGACCAAGAGAGCACAGGCGATGGCAAGGACACCAAGAAGATCGCACAGAACAAAATCTTGATGCCAACATCGGCATCAGTGAGCTTCTCAGTCAAGGGATGGTTGGCAAGTGGTTTGAAGGTTGAAAGCATACAGTTGGACACGCGCAAGAGTAGGGGTCTAGGAGAGAGCGTCAAACCGTACAAGGGAGTCAAGTACTTGACAATAAGCAAGGGAGGTGTTGAGATACGATGTTGATGAGAAGGAGTTGGACGTTAGCTTCACACACTACATTTGCGCTCCACTAGAAGTCATGACAGAAACAACAGTCAACGCAGAATCATTACCCAGACATGTCATTGCACAAACATACTATGTAATGCAAGTACATGATCGGAACATGTTCCCGCGGGAATTAAAGGAATAATTAGGAAGAGCCAATCCAACGGCATGTAATAAATAATGTTGAAAACCCTCGGAGGATGCACCCAAATAGCAACGGAGCTCCGAAGCCGTTCTAAGTCGGTGCATCGGCTCTAAGTGTGGGGGTAGACCCGGAGCCCCAAGCTCAAGGTCCAAAGGCGCCTGTAGCAACGACGCTTTGGCATGCGATCGTCATATGATTGGACATCCCAGACCAAGGGCAACTCGTTTCCGACAAATCTCATGAGCATTGAATGAAAACTCCCCCCAAATCCGAGGAATGGGGTACGTACCTTGGCACTAAACATGACCCCGACGTCACGCAAACTCCCGAACCCCAGACCCAGGCCGAGACCCCCCAAAAGGATGATCACTCATTCTCGTAGTTTCGGGCTTGGGCTGTGGCCTGGCTTCTTATTTAATTTTGTTCAGCTCAAGTTTGGTTAAGAACAGGAATCTATTTATTCCTTTTCTCGCCTCTTTGCTCAAAACCACCACAGAATGAAACCCTCACTCGGTCCATCTTGACCTCTATCCTCTGCCCCGCCGCTCAGACGGCAATGGCAACGCTCACGATGCGGTGCTGCCGCACTTATACTTTAGCTACTTACATTCACTCATCGACTTCTCCTTCAGCGACGACGAGTACGACAACAATAACACACAGTCGACCATCATTACGGGCTTCACCGCAAAGACAATATTCATTACAACAGCAAAGATGGCGATCTACGCATCGAGGCGGCACAAGAACGGCACTCTTCTTCCCGGGTCAAGGTGTTCAACGGGTTGGCATGTTGACGCCGTGGCTCGACGCCTTTCCTTTAACAGCATCGCAACTACGAGACGAAATTGACGAGTACATGGGCTACAAGCTCTCCGACGTTATTCAGAATGGGCCTTCGAAGCTGCTTACTGAAACCCCCAATGCGCAACCCGCCATTATGGCTACCTCCATATTCATCTTGCGCATTCTCGAGCGTGAATTCGGTTTCAAAGTTACCGACCACTTCGACGTCACACTAGGCCACTCACTTGGCGAGTTCGCCGCGGTCGTAGCTGGCGGTTACATCTCCTTTCAGGACAGTCTGAATCTGGTGCGCAAGCGGGCGGAGGCCATGACAGAAGCTACACAACATGCGATCGAAAAATACGGCGGAGAATATGGCATGGTCGCCGTCATATCTCACCCAGAGCACATGGACAGACTTGTCGAGGCTATCCGGGAGTTTGTTGGAATCTCCACCGAGGACTTGGCAGATCTGCCACCTATTGAGCAGGTATTGATCGCCAACATAAACAGCAAGAATCAGATCGTGCTGAGTGGCAATATCGAACGGATAAAGACACTCATTGCTCACGTCCGCCAGTTTCTCGGCTACGACCCCCGCGCCGTTCGTCTCAAGGCCGATAGTCCTTTCCACAGTCCCATCATGAAGCCCGCCGTTACTGTGATGCGCCAGCTGCTGGAAGAACCCAGCCAAGTCAAGGGTCGTGAAAATGGGGACATTGTAACATTCCCCGGGCTCTTACCGATTGTCAGCAATGTGTCTGCACGGCCAGTTTGCTGCAAGAGTGAGCTCAAAGATTTGCTGGCCCGTGGCTGTCTAGATACAGTCCGGTGGTGGGACAGCATCAAGTACTTGGATCAAGAGGCCCGTATACGACGATGGGTGGGCGTCGGGCCCGGCAAGGTCGGTCGCAACCTCGTAGGCAAAGAGGTCGGTATGCGCGGCAAAGATCTGGTAAAGGGTGGAGGCGTATGGGCCATCACAGATCCCTCAGAGGTTGAAGAGGTTCTAAGAGGACTTGAAGATACCGCGGGTCTAATGGAAGATGACGAATATTCAGAGTGAAGGTGAATTGGCGATCGTCAAAAAATACAAGGGAGGATTCATGCGCTTAGAGCGCTCTGTTCCGCGGTCCTCAATGGGAGCGGTTCAGTACATAACTTACATGTTACTTGGAGTGTACTTTAATGGGAGATACGCTGCATAACAAGCGAGCGAATTATGGGTTTCACAAACCGAACAGCTTTGGTAGCATCGATTACTGCAAGATTCAATATACAGCTACGTGCTTGGCAATGATTAAGCTTATCATTAGTGAGAGCTCACAAACTTGTAATGGTTTCTGAGTTAATGGCCGGTTTCAGACAGACAAGCTAAAAGCGAGACATTCCAGCCTCCAGCCGCTATCATCATATTCCGAATTGGAAATGATAAATAAACTCCATGGCTCCTATTTCCAGAACTCTCGTTGTTTGTCAAATTATTACCATTAAAAAGCTATTTTTTTTTTCGCCTCACTAGGTATCCATCATGATGGCCTTGGAAGTAATTGGAGGTGGGGATTACAAGTTAAGGTTGCCCACTGGGACGAAGCGAGCATGGAGGCTTCCACTAAGCCGGGCTTCCTCTTTCAACCTCCATCTTCGCCAACAAGCCGTTATAACCATGTCCACCGCGATACCTTCGATCGCCTGCCTAGGCGTTATCGGTCGAAACGTGAGTATACCCATCTCCGATACATCATTCCCTAAGGAAAGTCACTAATCCATCATCCTTCTTATAGAACAACCCACTCCATATCTCCATCTTCCCCTCGCTCGATCCAGGGACAAACACATTCGCCCCAATCCGTACGCCTCTCCAGTTTTCGCTCCTCTTATCTTCTACCATCGATGTCTTCGACCTCCGCGCAAAGAACAACGCTGTTTCGGGCGTAGGCCTATCGGGTGATTTTGGCCTGCTGCACGCCGTCGACGATCGCCTTGCTGCCTACGGATTCGAGACAAACACAGGCGTTCGCATGGTCTGTGTCGTCGATATGCGCGGTCGCCGTGTAGATGGCAACGCTCCTGTAGCTGCGAGTAGGGGCGCTGCTGCGGGTCTGCGCGATGCCGAGTTGAAGCCCGTCTTCCGCGCTATGCAGCACGCGTACGTCAAGTTGCTGCAGAACCCGTTTTATGACCCGGACGAGCATGCGCCATTGGGTGGGAGAGGGGGTAAAAAGATTACGAGTCGCAAGTTTACAGAGGATATGAAGAGAATAGGGGAAGGCTGGACGCCAGGCGTGACAAGCCTCTGAGCTCCGCTGTGATGAAGTAGTGTATAAGTAAGGCAAGATATAGGTGCATGGCGTTTTGGAGTATGGCATAACGGAATATCCGGTCATAGACAAGTTAGATCCTGCCCTCATATGGGCGACTCATTGATTCACAAACAGCTCGAATGTATTCATTTCCAAGTATTGAGTGCCGCTATGTGTTTATATGTGCTTATCTTTTGTGTTCTGCCGGTTTTATCTTATTCAGATACTCTTTTCGGAGTTATTCTTCAGATCCTCAACCCTCCACTTTGACAGTCCGGCCATTTCATCGACTTCAAAACTCCGACCCATTCCTTCATCTTTACTCAGCCTATTTGCACCTATCTGGTGTTGGACAGCCTGCGTGACCGCGCCTCCCTCCCAGTGCCTTGCCTCGAGGGGCAGCGGTTGCCACCAATCCCCTGTCCTGGTATGCCACTGCGCGCTGCAAAGTTCCCATAGTCGAGAGATTGCTCTCTTGTACGCGAACCTCTCGTCTTCACCAGTAAATGCGCTTCTATTCGCAAAGTCAAGGGGCTTAGTTTGTATGCCAAAGTCCGAGTCCTGGTCCGGATCGTAAGATGCAGTGCTTGACTTTGTATCGTAGTATGCCACATTGGGTCGGAATGGAGACATTTGGTCTTGATATACTTCTGCGATTGTTTCTGAGATGAGGTCGTCGGGTTCATTTGAATTGTTTGGCTTTCCAGTCGAAGAGCCTCTCTTCTTGGGGAAGAAAAGTGTATCGGGAGGGTTTTGGGCCCGGATAATGAGTTTGCAGCGAGCTTCGTAAAGAGCATCCAACAGCGTAATAAACCGTCGCGCTTCGTTCTTTGTCGCATGTGTCAGAATAGGAACGTTGTCGATGATAAAGGTGTGGTAGGTCGAAGCCATTGTGATATAGTCAGCGGGTCCGAAAGTCTCGACTATTTTGTCAAAGTCCCAGAACACGTAACCATTGTAGTGCCGAGGAGTATGAACTTTTCGACCATACACCACGACAATTGAGGGCTCCCATGGCAGTGATTCGGGGTCTGTCCATGTAATGGCAGTCCTTACGCGCTCCTTCCATGCATCATGTTCATCCGTTAACAAGTAATAGTTGACCGGCTTCTTAACAGTTACTTCTGGTTGGTCGTGAGCGGTGGCCTCTTCTACCACAGTTTCGCCTTCGGCAGTGTTTCCAGCCAGCACAAGTGGGCTGTCGGTCTCTTCTCTTCTTCGCCAATCCTTGGTTCCTTCTATCTGCCAAAAGTCGCATCTAGCCTTTAATACTTCGAGAAAGTTGGCAAAATCACTGGTTGGCCCGTATAGTTCGCCTCGAGCACGTACTGCACCACCAAAAAACCTGCGGATCAAGCTTCTTGTTGGTGCGGGCGTATAATCCACACCGATTGCGTTCTGGAGCTCTTCGGGCATGCGGTTCGAAGAAGCAACCAGAACACCACCGAGCTGGAAGAAAGCAATGAAGAGATGACTGAGGATTTTGCTGGCCGCTTTATCTGGTAACTGGAATTCGTCAAGGAAAAGGATCGGAGACTCGTCAACCAGCTTCTTAGCCATCCACAGGATAGAATAGTCATTTTCGCCTTCTTCAACAACCGGGTTGGTCTTTCGATGATGCTCGAGTTGAGAAATGGTATAAAGCATGAAGGTGTTGAAGTGCCATCTCCGCTTCCGCTCTGTTGGCAAGCCATCTGCGAGTAGGTCGAGCAGCATAGACTTCCCAGTGCCCACTTCACCTGATAAGAACAGACCTTTGGGCGAATCTATCTCAATTGCTGACTCGTGGTTCGCAAGTACTCGTGTCATAGCGAGACTCTCCTTTCCTTCAGGTGTTGTGAGGAGATGCTTGAAGAGTGGGTTCCCCCATATCGAGTGGTTGCGCAATGCAAGAATATTCTCATCTTCCTCTGAATTGTCTTTAGTTCTCGCCTCCGTCAAGCGTGTGACTTGTTTCAAGCGTTGACGATATTCGGTTTGCGGAGAGTAGTCCTTGATGCGGAGATAAATCTTGTGTAAGTGCCTGGCAAGTCTGTGCTGAGATGGGTCTGGAGCATAAAGACCTGCGGCTACATGGGTTTGATACTTGACCAAGGGATCTGTTATAACTACTGCTGTTGAGAACCGTCTCATCTTGAGCCTGCTGTTGAACGACATGATGTACAGGGATGAGTTAGTATCGACATAGATAGTGTTGGAGACACAGGGTAGACATGAATCAGGGTGTTGGGTAGCCACGTGGTTTGGGTGAAATCTCAATTGATCAAGATTTAAAAATGCGACGTCACCTAGAGGCCATAAATTTAAGATTTATTTGATGTTTCTGAGCAAGTATTGAGCCTTTTACCTAGGTACCTAGATACGTTGATTTCAGGTGGCGATCGGTCAACGTTGCGATCTGGTCTTCCATCCAACCTTTATCAGATCGTGGATGCCATACGCATCATCGACTCATGACTGAATTTCAGATCAAATTGTACTCAAGAAACATAAATAACTACAACTTATATAAATAGATTAAGACCCATATATATTATAAGTTAAGCTGGCGTGAATTCGAGTAAAAATCATAAGTGAAATGCTTGCAATAAATGATGCAACATGAGATGGCATGGATTGCATATTTCCTTGATCAATGAAGTATCAGAAGGCATAGAGTACCTGGGCATAAAGCGTTGTCTTAACTTCAGCTGTGACTAAGGCAAGGTACCACAAGCTCCAAGGTACTTAGTACCTACTTCAGACAACGGAGGCTCTGCCACGAACTGTCTGCATGCAAATGGATCTTCAGTGAGCCACACGTAGCCCGAGCTCTGGTTGGCTCGCACGCTTAACTGATGGAAGTTCTCAAGGGGCTCCAAGGCAATGCCAGCTCAGCACAGCAGCTCTAGCACTACACCTCAGAGAGAGAAAAAAAAGGCACCGAAGCATATCTGACCAATCATAACGCGCCAGACAAGGTCGTAGCTGGGAAACCGTCAACCTATTTTGTTGTTCGATTGGCTACCGATGCACGCTTCGTCACTGCTCTCTCGCTGCAGGATAGGCTTCGAAAGCCCAGTTTTCTCTTGCATCCCATCCCATCACCTCAAAAAAAGTCACCGTTCACATCCTCCCATTCACGTCAGAATCCATCACGATCATCGTCACGTTCACGCCGCAAAATGTCTCTATGATCACGCGGCTGATACCATCGCCATTTTAACCCGACACGTCCTATTTCGCGACTTATTTTCTTGATACACTCAACCATCCATCGATATCAACTTTGCGATCCACCCAAAATGTTTTCCCCTTCCGTCGCCCAAGGCGGCCCAGCGACAGCGACTCGTTCACGCCGTCGCCAGCGCCCTGTGAGCTCCGAACGCACCACTCAGCAACCGAAAGCCAAGAGACAGAGGTTGCCTCTAACGGAGCAGACTTTCGTCAATCCAGATAACCAGCAGGAGATGGTCGAGGTCAAGGCCGATGCCAAAGTCGCGACTTTACCTACCAAAACCAAAAATAAAAACATCGAGCCGCCAGAGCCTTCAAGCCCGGTTCTGCGCAAGGAGTTGAACGTTCGAGTGAAAAAGGCGAAGCACGGTGACCGTGCCGCTAATAAAGGTGATGGAAGCCATGTGTTGGTAAGAATAGAGAAGCCATTTCTTTCAGCTTGATGCCGCATACTAATTGTCCCTTTGCAGACAAGCACCAACGCATACACAGTTAGCAAACTGCCAGCCCTGCCTGACAGGATCCGCTCCGACTGGTCAGGTAAGTCGATGCACACAATGGATTGACTTTCGTAGATGCCATACTCACTTCTAGCGTTACAGCTTACCAAACCGCCGACATCTTCTCTACGGGCTACGCCCTCTCCCTAACTCAAACGCACGCTCTCGTTTGGCCCTACACATCCACGTCGCAATCCCCCGAAACCTTTTCTTTCAGCCTTCCATCGACCACCAGACCAAACGAACCCCTTCCTGTAGGATGCCTCGTCTCACCATCCGCGTCATCTGCAGAGCCTGGCTTAGTTGTGGTTATGGGAGGCAGCGGAAAAGTTGTATACTGGGAATCTATTGCAAGCGCGGCCACGTTCGTTTTCATGAAGAAGGACCGCACAGGCGTAGAGTACACCATCTCAGGAATGCACTCTGGGGAGAAAGTGGTGGCTATTACCAACGCTGAATCTGCTGGTTTCATACTCACCTTCAACTCTGGACGCCTTGCGTACATGAACGTGCGCGATAGCCAAGGTCGACCTTCCATCTCAGTACAGTTCTTGCACAACAACTTGTCACCCCCCACTGGTGGTATCTTTGGCAGTATTCGACACGCCTTTCAGCATTTATCTCTCAAAGGAGACATTGCTGCCGTCCGCGCAGATAGGTCTGCACGAACAGGCGAGAGGAACATTGTTGCCCTTACCGGCAAAGGACGACTTAATGCCTGGAGGGTTCATCGTGGAGGCCATAACGAGATTATCGGTGATGCAGATGTACGCGAGAAAATCATTGCTGCTCTGAAGGAGACCGACCCTGTATCTCAGGAATACCCAGAGGATTCTTTCGAAGCAGTTGACTTCACTTATGTTCCCAAGGGCTTGGAGTCAAAGTACCTTGAGTTGAGTAGGCTGAGTGATGCGATGGCTACCGATGATTCGTCAGTGCAACACCTCTTGGTACTCGTCAGCTTGACTCTGCGAAGCACTTCTCGCTACGCCTTGGTCGAGGCTATTCTAACCCCTAAGGACTGTCAAATTGGCATGATCCGTCCTATAACCTCATATAGTGCGCCATTCTCATCATCTAAACTCCCCGAAACTCTACGACCACGATTATATCTTCCTCGACCTGCCCTCGTTGCCTTTGTCGTTTTCGATCGTGCAACTGTCGTTGCATCCATCGCTGTCCCGCCCCAATCTCCTGAATCTCAGCTTCAAATCGACAGTCACATACTACCTGCCGCCTTCGAGGATGTCATCGACTTCCGAGAAGATGACGTACACGAAATCATTGGTTCTGGGTTTGAAGAAACAGCATCGGCCTCTAATCACGAGGAGTATCGACTGCATCGACCCAAGACGAAGAATCCCGCTGTTGTTCTCATGGTTAGGGGAGCCGGCGCGGTGCGCATTGTGACAACCGATGTGGATAAATTTGCTAGTGACCAACCACCAAAGGTTTCCGCAAAGAGCAAAATTGAACAGGCAGTTTTCTTTGGCGTGAAGCAAGACAACCCCCTGATTTTTGATGGTCGACAAGATATCAAGTTTGCTGATGAAGAAATCGCCGAAGCTGCTCTTGAAATCAGCCATGAAATCTTGAGTTCGAGCACCCCCTTCATATCAACCCTCCCGGCTTCATTAGAAGATAACCTACGAGCTCGATCAAATGCGCTTGAGAGGTTAATTACCCAGCTCAGAATCATGGGGGCAGATCTCAACCGCAAGGCACGCTGGAGCCTGCTGTATGATGCCGAAAAAATGCATGTAGCTACTTTGCTTTGGAAGAGACATGAGGGTTTCACTTCTGCACGACCGGCAAATGACAAGAAGAGCCTTGTCGGCATGATTGTTGAATTTATCCATCAAGGCCAGAAGCACAACCCCGTCGCTGAGATCGGTGAGGTTGATCGCGTTCGTCACTGGTTCATCAACGACGTCTTCCGTTTGGAACTTTTCGTTGCTTGGGCTTACGAAGTCATCAAGACCTTGTACAAGGACAATCTGCTCGATGACGCCAAGGTCAATATCATGATATACGAAGCAATTCAAGTATACAACTGCACATACACAGCAGCCCATGATTTCCGAAAGAACAGTCTTAGTTCCTATGGCCTCGGATTCGAAGAGCTTCGCCTAGGCATTCTCCGCGATGGATACGATGACCTTCCTGAGCCCTGGACTGGCTCTCAGTACGTCGCCAACAACGCCAAACGTCTCGTCGACCTCTCCGACCAGTGGGTGCTGAAGAACCACGACGCCGGAGAATCAAACAAGGCAGCAAACCAGCCGGATCCTAAGGTCGTTTCTAAGATTTTCGAGGAACTCCCTACTCTCATTGATGGCATGCTAACTTCGGTTCTGGAGTACGCTCGTTGGTCAGATAAACAAACCGACCAGAAGGTCATGTCGCAGCAATTCGCAAAGGTGTATGCAACTGATCGCTTCGAGAAGCCCCTTGCGTTGGCACGTTCCGGAAAGTGGGAGGAAGGCGCCTCGATTGCCGAGAAACACGAGTGCCTTCGTGCTCTTTCTGTTATCCTGCTTGACCACATCCAGATCCTCGAAGATCGACTTGGCGAGCCAGGACTTTCCCTAGTGGAAGCGCAGAATCTCAAGCGGCTTAGGGATAGTAAGAAAACCAAGCTACAGAGTAGCTTTTCTACTTACGGCCAGGCCTTCGCGTTCCCGGCCTACGAGTTCCTGCTTCAGAAACACGGAGTCGAGGACGTATTGGAGTTCGACCTCGATAATCACGGCTTCAAAACCCAGTTCCTCCGTAGCAAGCCTGAGCTGGCGCGAATATCGTGGATCAACGATGTGCAGCAGGAGAAGGACGTCGGCCATAGTGCCGATACACTTATCGATCTAGCGCTTAAGAAAGAGCAACAAGTTTGGAGCAAGAAGATTGAGTTGAGTCTAGGCAAACTTGCTCTTATGGCCGAGCTTGAGGAGAAGGACATAAAGGCCGGTGGTCTCAAGGTCAATGCTGATGAAGTTCGCGCTGAGGAAAAGTTGAAGCATGTTGATAGAGAGTTGGTTGTGATTAAGATCCAGGATCAACTATATCACCAAGTTCTTCCTAGCACATATGATGCTGTGGATGATGCTGCCGCGCTCAACTTTGCCATGGAGGTTCACAGCATGAACATCCCTCGCCGCCAAAAGGCCCAGCACCAGATTTTCGAAGATGGCATGAAGCGTCTCCTGCAACATGAAGCTTTGGATGCTATGACACTCATCGACCTTCTTACTTTAATTTATCTGAAACCAGAGTCACGGGCCGAAATTGCCAATCCGTTCTGGTTGGCTCTTCTCGTTGCTGAAAATAGCTGCCACCCCGACGAAGTTAAGGAAGCTAAGCGGATGATTTGGAGGAGACTCTTCATTCGTGATGATTGGTCACGCATTAACGACACTCAACTCAAGGATGATCGTGAGGTGGTCGAGAGATTGGAAGACACGGAACTCTACTCTATGTTGACAGACTGCATTAGCTTTCGTAAGTTGATTTCCGGATCTGGCAACTCGAACTTTTACTAACTCTGATCGCAGAAGATACACGGGAACCTTTCCGACCTCAGCCCCCCAAAGAGGCCTTAGGTGCCTTTACCGACAACCTTGACCGTCGGTTTCGCGACTTCGAGGCATCATTCCGCACAAAGCTGATCGAGGTCATGAAGCACGAGGACAAGCTTCTTCATCAGTTCGTTGAGAAGAACCGCCTTGGCCAATGGGCAAACACCACCTTCGAGGCCGTACGGGCAGAACTGGACAGGACTTTAGACACCGCGACCAAGAACACTAGCGTTGCCGACACAGATAAAGTTATGGCCGGCTCGATATTTGACACTGACATGTCGGTGGACGCGAGTCCTGTTGGACGATTTTAGACGAACAGTTCATCGATGGGGCCAGGTCGCTAATTTGTTTCTACAATTGACTGGCTTGTACAATAATACAATGTTCTGCATGGCGCATGCATACTGGAGATGGGAGGTGATACTAGTGACAGCTGTGGCATACATCAACGTTCATTACCCTTATACATAAGAGGAACACGCATCAAAAAATGGGGTAGGGGGGAAGGTTATTTTGGGCTGGTTTTGAAGAGTTATTAGGCTGCGGCCTTTCTGCGTTTGGGGGAGGCATGTTCTACTGCATGGTTTCTTATCTTTTTTTTCTCCAACTTTTCCAATCCTTCATGCCTCAATCTTGTACATAAGAGCCCTCATTCATTAGAGGTAGGAGTAAAAGGTTAGTTCTGGGTTGATGACTGCCTAAATGCACGACTAAATCAGATTGTCGCGTGTAGTAATGAATACTTTCAAGGATGCTTGTATTTGCATACCGTTGACGTTTACACATATCTTGCCTTCGAATGATTGAGTTTTGTCTATCGCTATAATTCGTCAACTCTAGTCACAGTTGTATGAAGCTTGTTTGGCTGCAGTCTTGTTTCATTCCGGCATCATGTACATAACCCATACGCCAACATCATAACCCCGGCACCCGATTTCATACTATCGAGTCCGACATCACTCCTTTTGAACTTGGAGACCAGATCGTGCGGAGAAGGCAACTGTCAGTTGAGCCTCATCCAAAATTGCGAAATCTGTATTCATCGTCGAGACTACGCAGCTCAAAAAGAAAACCGTTTATTCGTTTTCGACATAGAATCAACTGCGTAGCCAAGATAGAACACCACCAAGACAAACGTAACCACCCAGCACCCACAGACCAAGGGCGTTGGCAGTGAGTGGGGACAGAACTGAGAGAAAGCAGACGAGACGCGGGGCTGCTTAACCCTGCATCTTTCTTCGCTTGCCGACTTGGGCGGAGAAACCAGTCTTGATAGCAGTGACACTTCGTCGAGAAGCACAGTTGTTGCAAGTGATGAAGTACAGACGGTTCTCACCCTTGTTGAGCTCGGTATCGGGGGATTTGCAGGTCTTGCAAGTGACATACTCGACTAGGAAGGGCACAGTTAGCAATTGTATGTCTGCCGCACAGCATATTCTATAAAACTTACTGATGTATTTTCGGACAACGTTCTCGATCTGCTTCTGTTGGAAACGACCCTTGATAACCAGTCTTCGGCTACCGTCGACGGAGCCACTGGTACCCAGCTCAGCAAATAGATAGGCAGTGACGTGCTCCTCGGTTCTCTTCATGCGCTTGCAAATATCGGCAATGTTGGCGAAAACAGTTTTTCGGTTGCCTTCTCGCATACATTGAGGTGGGGGAATCTTATAGCTCTTTGTTCCGGTCATAACGTGGTCAGGGTTTCTCTGGGTGAGCTCGCTGAAGAATCGAGAAAGGAGCATGGTGTAGCCAATGGTCTTGGTCTCGTCGTGAGCCCAGATGCCAGTTCCTTCGTGCATGTCACCCTCCTGCTCCTGGGGATCCTCCTCGCCCTCCTCGGCGCCCTCCTGTAACTCAAGCTTCTCGAGCTGCTTGGTGAAGTCGTCGTCCTTGGCAGTCTTGGACTTCTTCTTCTTCTTCTTCAAGGTCAGGTCGAGACCTCCATCTTCGGCGGGGGCTGCATCGTCGGTGGGGGCGGCGTCGGCATCATCCTCAACCTTCTTTGACTTCTTCTTCTTCTTCTTCATGAGAGAAAGGTCAAGGCCACCATCTTCAGCTGGGGGAAGATCCTCAGCAGCTGTCGTTTGCGAATCAGTAAAGGACTCAAGGGCGGCAGAAAGCGGCGGCGTACGAGGCGTGTGGGACTGAGCCGAATCCTTGGGTTCTTCGGTAGCGTTAACCATGGTGACGGAACCGTCAGCGTCTACTACGACCTGTTCGTCGGTGAAAGCAACGGATTTGCGAGATTTACGTTCGGCCGGTGCCTGTAAGATGAAGAAAAAAGGTAGATGCGTTAGTAGAGGATTCGATTGAGGGGTGGTGTTGCCGGCGGTCGTGGATAATAAATGATGATAGTGAAGGTGGCGGTTGGGAAAATGTGAGTCAAAGGTAGAATAAATTGATGTCAAATCGCCTGTTCTGCCTCCCAAAAGTGGTGTAGAACGGTACAGAGGTACTTTCACACTGAGGATGATGGTGGGGTAAAAAGCGATAGGGAGAGCAATGATAGGCTGATTGATAGGGCGCTGGAGGGTTTTTGGAGGGGTAAAAGATTGGGCCTGTGCGGTTCAGAGGGTACAGGGACATGGAAGACCATCAGCCTGGTAAGCATCTGAGGTTCACATGGACGGAAGCCAGGCTGAATGTATTGTAATTGTAGTGTATCGGGTAGGTCGTGTTTTGACTCAGAAATGAGCCGGTAGGGAACATTTGTGTCTTGACTCACCTCGCCCTCCATGATTGTGTCTGGAATTGTGATTGCTTAGAGGAAGTTTCTTTTAGTTTGTTGCACTGCGCGCACGCAGTTGTACCGAATTTTTTTTTCTTTTTTGAGATGTGGGTGTCGACTCCGTGAAGAAAGCGCTCCTTTCCCCCTTTTCTTTTACGGTCTCTCGCGCAACAATAATAGGTGTTTCCGAGTTGCAGCGCTTTTGTGCGTTCTGTTGATATGCTTCCTCTGATGGATTTTGTTGCGGGTCAGCAAGCTAGAGGTGAATAAATCCCACGTCATGGGCGGATGCGATACCTTGAGTCAACAGCGCAAGCGGGCGGCTCATGATAGAAACTCACGTGTGTTCTCACGTGCTATAAAATCGCAACCAATCAGATAGGAGGTCGTTCATAGCTTCGCTTCCCCGGTTCTGATCGGAGCTACACTCCGGGTGCCGATGCGAATACAGCCTTGGCCGTCGCTTTGGTTGTCTAGAAGTACTGTCGCAATCCAGAGGCTTCCGGAATTCCTCCCTACGAACAAACTTGTCATACTCGAGTCCTCCAAGAATAGGGGCTGTTTTTAGCCTCTACACCAATCCGAACTCTTCTCCCGTTCGAGGCGGCCCGTGATTTCAACGTCTCGCCATCATTCATATATCAACCTCGAATGCAAATTTAATCCTTTTCGCTACCTGATCCAACGAGAAACGAGAAACTGGTATTGGTTTAATACTAAGCCAAGGACTGGAATCTCATACCTACCACGACCACAAGCATGGCTGCCGACTCTTCCCTCGTCGACCTCCATGATGCGTCCATGTCCGACGACAAGGACGACCTCGACTCTCTCCCCTCCATATCAACCGACGACATTTACTCCGATGTTTCCGACTCTGATGCACAAGCCGAGTGGGAACGTAGTCTGGAGCAGTTGCAATTGATATTGACTATGATGATCGTCCCCTGGATGGGTAAATATTTTGGTCGCAAGTTTGCCTACTGGAGTAAGTCTTCCTCAGTAGTGGCCTGAAGACCGGCATATTCACTGACATATCTCTAACTAGGCTGGTCGCGATATATGGAATGGGCACATAACGTCGATGTTCGATTAACAGATAAGAAAGCATTCAAGGCGGCAGGTGTTGTCGAGACCGCGGCAACATTATAGACGACATACACGTCCTAGGACGAGGGACACTCTGAAGACAGACACAACTGACGGATCCTTAGGAGCACAAATGGCTTTAGTACGGTGTTGGGGTATTCCTGATCGCATATTTTAAAATAGATGACCATACGTGATTACGCTCACGCCTCGCATACTCCCCGTTCAACAGGAATTGCTCTCGGCCATGATTCCGGGGTCAATAGCTTCTGAGGTAGTCTACAGCGCCATATCACAAATCATGACTGCATTCAAACTAATTACTACATAATCATTACCCGTCGTCCAACTCCTGTGCTGATCATACTTCTCTCTCTTCTCTCATACAAAAAATGAACACATTCCGATATTCCTGGTATAAAAGGCTCAAACGTAGCTCCCTTTGACCGCCGATATGAGGCATTGCCGTCGACAGTCGACGACACCCCTCGGGTACGCCTTTTTGTGATACTACCCCAAGTGATCGACCTAGTGTCCCGTAGCCTTGGTATAGCTTCGCTGATCTGACCACAAGCTCTCATGATCGTGTCAGCAACATTCTCGTGCAACATGTATCTCATCGTAGGATAACCCATTGATACCATATGGCTTATCACACGCTGGACGAAATCTGTGACATGGATGGTCTTGAAGCGGCGCTTCGGAGAGAGCCATAGGTGTTGCGGGCATTTCGAATAGTCAAGCATAGACTTCCAGATACACAAGCAAACAGAAACCATATGAAAACGGTGCTTGCCTGCAGTCGGCGGCATCGGCCCTCGTCACTCGCTGATCCCCATGCAACCCAGTCCGTTGGCAATGCCTTGGGGTTTATCTCTCCACAGCTGACGACGCGTAGCTTGGCAGCAAGGACAATAGCTCCAATGAAGGTGAAAAGAACGGCGATGGCATCGAGTGGGAGTTGCAGAAGCGGTTTGTCGAGAGCAGAGACGAAGAAGCTAAGGAGGCCAATGATGCAAACGATCCAACATACGACTGCAACAAACATGATGAAGTTGACAGCAGCAGTTGCGGAACCTATAGCGTCGATGTTTGATGAAATAACACTGCCAATAAGTGCTGTTAGGAGGAGGGTCATCAATAGCCCTGTGCCTCGCAGGATCATCTGTATAAGATTGTAGCGCATGATGGACAACTGATGATGCTCAATATGCGGTCTACAATGGCGTTGATAGGAAGTGCAGTGGTGGTTGCACGGAGGAGTAGTCGTGGTACTGGTGGGAGTGGGTGGGTAGTCTCTGCACCGCAGATGTGTTGATAAGATGGGCTGTGTGAGTGAAACGCCACTCAATGGGGTCTTATGATATCGTGAGTGGTGATAGAAGGGTTGTTGATCGACAGTAAACCTGGAGCGCCTTATGCGGGGATGGCGATGTTCAGCTACCACAGTAAGGCTGGGATTTTTGATGGAGGATGCATGTGGAGTTAAATCGAATCGAAGCAAAGTAAATTGACGTGATGTGATGAAATCTAAATGAGACGTTGGCGATGGGGTCTTGGTTGGCTATTTCTCCTTTGCGCATTGCCCAAGCAACCGCCAACGACTACTCCTGGGTACCTCTTTAATGACTTTAGGAAGGTCCCGTCAATCTGCCTAGGGTTGCAGTGGAAGGAGCCTGCTCCAGACCGTTTCTGTAACGGTCACGCAAGCTTCTTTCCCTATTGCCCAACTAATGGACCACACGAATACGCCGGATAGGAAATGAGGTTCTGGTTCCTTGATCTGATCCCTCATTGTGTTTCGTGATAAACTCTTGGCCGAGTGAATGACTTTGACAGTGAGTGATCAAGAGCTGTTGACCAATCAGGGCTTTCGCAGAGCTGTCATTACACATTTACATTCCATTGCCGCTACAAAATAACGGATTTGCAAGTTGCTTTTTGCTGTTAATTTAACCTGCCGCGTGTTCGGCGGTAAGATCTTGAAGAATCTATTTTAACGATTCATTCTTTTGTTCATGCTGCTGCTGTTGTGCTTTAAAGCGCTATAGGTACTAAGTGTCTGGCGGTTGGCAGGTGAACCACTTCCGTGGATCCTCCAGTTCCCCGCGAATGATGGCGGCCACAGCGATACGTCTCATTTGATTCGCTGCTATTCTTACCAGCTTAGTGGTTGCAGTCGGGCCCTTCGGGCGGTAGCTGCAGAAAAGGGTCCTTCCGCCCCTCCCTCATCCATTGATCATGCAGGTCATTGGACCTCCAGCTACCTCATCCGACACAAAATCATGTTTTGCCATCAACTCAACTTTTTACATACCAATACCTTAAACAAGCTTTCAGCCAACATTACGTTTTCCGTCAACTACCTATCTCTGCCATCAGCTAGCCACACTTGACCACCCCCCATAATTAGTGCAGAGCAACCGGCTGGCTGCTTTGAATCTCACATCTGCGTGGAAGAGGCACCTGTCACTGTTCAACTGTCGTACGCCATGCCCAACCATCGCTCGGGCTCAGTTCTCCTTGCGAATTCCTTTTCTTTCAGATTGTAGATGGTGTCTTGGCTGTTTTGGCCCGTCACTTTGAGAATGTTCATCAAACAGGTTCAGCAGTACAGTCCTGTATTCCCGTTGCCACGACTGTTTTCGTGTTCCTACATGGTTGGTTCTCTCGTCCAAGCCAATTCCAGTAGTCAAATGTCTTGAGTGTCGGCTCCGCAACCCAACAAGCATGTTTAGTACAAGACACCAAAAGCACGTATCTGCTGCTCGGCAAAGTGGCCCACCTTGCCCCTTCTCAAATACCCTCGCAATTGTTGAGTAACATTTATCATGTTAAATCCAGCATGCTAAAGGCTCGCGCTCAGCTCGGAAAGAGATGCCGCAAGATCTGCATCATGGCACTGCATGCTTGCGCTGTCGATGGTCGGAATGCGGCTTGCGGATCTGCAAAAGTCGCTGTACTCACCCAATCGTGGGGGACCGATATTTTACGGAGAATTGAAGTAAAGGAAAATACAAGATAATCTCCTGTCATAATTGGTCAAATGCCAGGAACCATTTGACTCGAGTGGCCCCACGACCTCGTTCACTTGCTAGCGACTACGTTGACGCCATTCCATCCAACCCACTCAGGCAGCCTCGTGTTCCCTCAAATCCCCCTCACCAACAGATTGCAGCTTTGGTGTGACTCTTACTGATTGTAACTGGCTGGCCATTGGGCAGTACAACTCCTTGCTGCAGCTGTCAACCTCATCTTGAAGCCGGGATTATTGGGTAGATCCGCTGTCGTTATCTGCAAGAAAGAGCCTCATCGATTTCAATGTGATCAACTTTATTTCAAGTTTCACGTCAACAATAGGTAACGCCATACAGGATGTCACTCTTCACCGCTTCGAACCACTGGGTGGCACTTCTTCCACGTACCGAGCCACCGGTTCTTTCTCAAACTTTGATGAGGATGTCCTTTACCAAAAAGTCTGTAGCTTCAGCCCAGTCTAGCACAGAAGTTCCGTCCCCCCCCGGGTCCTTGCTTCCACTGCTTCGGGATGCCCCATGCTCACCACCGCTACGTTGGGGGTAAGCTCATGACACGAGAGCAGCGGTGCGAGTTCAAGAACTACCCCTTTCTCTAAACCTCTTGGGTTATTGGTGTCTTTCTGGTCGCGATGTATTCGATACCTTGATTCTCGCGAGCAACGCCTTCTGTGTTGGGTGTGAGGCAAATAACCTTTGCCTGATGCCAGACTATTGATCTGGTCGCTTTCGCGAGGTCTCCTTTTACACCATGGCAAGAATCTAGTGGCACTGGCCTTTCCTATTGGAGCAGAAAGCTTTGCCTCTTCCGGTATTCTTCTGGAATCCCGTCAAGCTTCTTTGCAGCTGGTCAGCATCTGATACCTTCCCACGCCTCTTTACCAATTAGAGTTTCAAAGAATCAACTTACCGACTTGCTGGATTAACCAAAAGGGTCACTGTTGATGAAACTGGCACAGGGGCTCGAAGCTAAGACGCCTTACCCTTCCAGCTGGTCTCGCACCCTATAGCACAGTAGGCGTCACACTCACGTTATCAGGTCAAATGTGGCCATTGGATCGAACCAGGCTTTCGACAGTGACGTTAGAAACCTCAACGTCCGAATTAAGGGTCTTCCGCAAGCCTTGAGGTCGGAACATCTTCAGCAAGAGCCATGGCCGTGAGCTTCGGTACTGAGAAGACAGTCTGCTACAGCTTCGCTGCAACGGAAACCAAGCGTCGGGAGAACGGAGAGAGAATCTTAGTGAGACAACGAGCCGGTTGCTTTCCTGTCCATGCAGTCGCTACGCCTGGCAACCTCATACCAACATCTTTATCGCCGAAGCCGAAATGATAACTGGGCCTTAGATCACAGCTAAGCACCCGGGAGGTTGGAACCGCTTGCCGTAGGTATCTATGAACATGCAATGAACAGCATCCAACACTAAAGGCGACAAGACCTTAGCTATGCAGAGAGTATCCTGACGATCAAATACTGGTGTTGGGCCTGGTGTCCGGTCGACTTGTTGGTAGTTCGAAGATAAACTTTCCTGGCGTGTGCGCTTTCAACGTTTTTCCAACCCTGAGATAAGTGTAGAAGCGGCCGCTCTCCATTTATGGGTACGATATGCAGAAAGGAGCATCAGCGGCTCATATTCAAACTCTATCTTACCCCCCTCAACCCAGTCGGGATCCCAAGATGGGTCCTGACGGAACCACAATTCCCTGATCTGACTCCGTCCTTTGACGGTGTTGCCCAAAAAGCCGTATTTTATATGTACTCTAGCCTTTTTGTATCATATAGAGTCTAGGAAAGGCAATATTGTGGCGCAACGTTAATGAAAATGGCGGTGTGATCATTGAATACGGCGAGCCAACGCGTATGCTTCTTTGTATGGATCTAAATGTGATGCCCTACGGTAGGCTTTGGTTCTAGCATTGTCCACAGGCTCATCAAGACTGGTCTATGGAGTCAAAAGTGCCTTCCGCACGATCAAAATACTACACTCGGCGAAAGGTTAAAGAGCAGTTGAAGTCAGCTATACTGGTTTGAGATGCCGGTAAAGCAGAACGCCTCAACAGTGCCCGATTATATGGTTCCACAATCTTTACACTACTCTGGATTTATTGAGCGTTCAAAGTTTCCGCGGCCGGTCAGGTAGATTTATCCGTACGATCTGTAGTGTAAGTGGGTATGATACGCAGTAGGCTCCCTGTTAGACGACACTCACAAATACGAGGTAGTACAAATGTTATACGATATCATGCGTTAAGAGATTTGTTTTTACTCGGGCAGAAATTTATTAACCTCTTGGAATTGTAGTCGACGAAAGCTTCACAAGACTTCACCTATTCATAGTGGTTGAGTGGGTGTTCCAACGTCGGAGGAAGTGGGGCAAGCACCGGCCCCGGGATCAGAGTCTCGGAGCGGTACAACGGCAGGGCTGTAAACTAACTGCCCCAAATGCGTGCCCAGATGTGGGATGTGTTAGCGGATGTTTTTTATCAACTGACTGCAGATCACAGATCTGCACTGGAGCGTCGGGTAAGCTTTATTGGAAAAGATGTGATTTCTCAGCAACCAATTCATGATAGTCACTCCTTCCCTCCGAGTATCAGAAAGTTTGTTGCTGCAAGTTTGAAAGGCAAAGTTGGTGAGCAATTTCGTATTCCTTTGTTGCGTTTCTCGATTGTTGAATATTTCTTTGCGCCTCTAAACTCGCAGGTCAGCTTTTTTTAATACCCCCCTCTAATTGATAATATATGCACATGCCTGAGCTGAGCTGACGGTATTAGTGAGGGGCTATTAACAATTAGTGATGTGAGTGTAAACTCAAAGGTGCAAGACCCAACAGTTAAAATGCACATAATCATGTCCGGTTAGTGTGACAGTAAGTTCTTCGATATTGACGCAGTATGATGCTATTCATGCCTAACTTAATGTTTCAATATGGTTGGACCTTGCTGAAATAAGACACTTGCCTTAGAACGCTTGTTTTGCTTGGCTCATCAAGAACGAAAGCGAAGGCAAACACAACACAGTAGGCAATACACATGTGGTGAGATGCTAAGCGAGTTAGCTCCAAGAACCAGGTGATCTCAATATAAATAAATGTTTATCCACGTTAGATAGAAAAGTTCGGAGCGATGGCTTGTACTTTGCTTGGTCAATCATGCTTTCGCGAGATAGTCTATAATATGCCTAATATTTCAAAGAACACAAACTGCAACTGTACGCCTTGTGGTATTTCTATTATACAAAGTCTATTTGACAAACATGGGATAGAAAGTGGATAAGAAAAATAAAGTGAAGAAGAACCAAGCACTGAAAACTCAAGCACTACAGCTCTAAATCAAACCCAAATGGTATCCATAAAGCATGACTCGAAGGTGCATGGAGCTATAAGACGACCTCGAAGGAGCAGGCGACTGCCAGCAGCCGAAGACGATTCGTTCAAGTTGAATAAAAGTAGCCAGAAAAAAGAGTCATGGCAAAAGTGGGAGAAGATAATGAAATAAAGTAAAAACAATGAGCCTCCGCTATACGGCGGTAACGAGTCAAGGACAAAGTTAACGCCGAGCAGGGGTAATTGTGGGAAACAGTCCAAAGACCGGCATGACCCGCCCGCATCGTCATCAAGAGTTTGAGACGATGCGACGCAGATTTATCGACATGAGTCAAGACTTGGTTGAAAGGAATGAAAGGAAGACGAAGACACTCCTTAGAAACGCCACTCTATTGTATTCTGTAGCCCTGTATACTAAGAGGCGACAGGGTATCCGTAGACACAGACAGGTCGCATAGACATGGACAACACTGTAAGTGCAGGGCAGTATGACCGGAGATTGGCGCCAGTAGTACCAGAAAGCGGGGCGCCATGCGAACGATGCTGGATGGCAGAATTCTTGATCCACCAAGCTAACAGGCTCGGACTCAGGAACCGGGGCTTTGTGGCGGATCATCCAGGGTTTCTCCACTGAGTGGATTCGATGTTGATTTTTGGTGTTTCTCTTTTCCTTCTTCCGTTCTTCTTCTCGGCTTCCGCGCTTTAGTGGGCACAATCAGCCTGATGTGCATCTTCCGGGCTGCCATGACTTGGAAGGCCCTGCAATGAATACCGAGTCATCTCAATTCGGGCGGGCAACTTCCTCCGGGGCAAAACACGCAGGGGTGTTGGACTCTATGTCTTGCCATTATCCACTGCCCAGCTCGGTGATTGTCAAGAAGCGAGAGCTGAAACCTGAGGGCTCGTACAAATGATAGGCAAGTCATCGGAAATTCGGATAATGAAAACAGATTTGGGCAAAGCCTGGTTTGCCTCTGTAGGTATTGATATGGTAGTAGGTGTGAGTATGCATGGATACTCATGTCCAAGTGTCGTATCATCGTTGACAAAGATGAAGGTGGAAAGCAAAGGGAAGAGGGTTTGGTTCTATCAGCAGTGAATGATGTATGTGCACCTTGTTGTTTAAGTGAATAGTAAGCGCCGGATGTGTCGAACCATTCTTGGGCGTGACAGGACGCTGCTTTGTGTGAGTGTGCTGCTGAGAAATCAAGCGTGGGTGTTATCCCAGAATCGCTTGCGAGCGCTGAGTGCCATCTTGTTACCGGTAAATCGGTGCTGGAAAAAGTTGAAGACAGCAAACTCGTCTCTTGTCATGACATACGAGTCGGGATGCGCTGTGACTTTGCTCCAGATTCGTGCCAACGCACCCTCTAGTATCTTGCTGATGGTAGGGTCCGATGACCCATCAGGACTCTCGCGGGCGATCTCGAGGGCTTGCGCAACACTGGCGTCTTGTTGAGATCGTGCATTAGCAGCAGCGGTAGCGGCCATTGCGGCGGTAGTTGTAGAATCAAGAGTTGGTGAGTGGGTGAGGTTGGTGAAGGTGAAGTAGGAAATATCTTCTTGTTGAGGTTGGCGATGGGAAGAGACAGGACGGTAGGGAAGATAGTAGTAGGACTGTGATTGAAATTCTTGGGGAGCGACGGACATCATGGTAGTACTTGTATGTTTAATATAAGCCGGAGGAGTGGATGGGCTTGATGCAGGCGAGTCGCGCATGTATCAGAGAGAGATTTCCAGGCTAGGAGCTGGAAATAGAGCTGCCCTTGTGGAAAGTAGGTAACTTAGACAAGTGGAGAGGCAGGATGGGGTAGGGAGGGGGGCGAGTGGCTCGTGTGGGTTGACAGGCTGGTAGTGATGATATTAATGCCTGCCCAAGATCTGGAACAACGTCTCAAGTGGATCGAGTTATGACAAGGGTCAACAGGTAGCTAGGTAGCCCTGCCTGAAGGTTTGCTCCAGCCAAACTGTACTGTAGAGCGAGTGTGGGACGATTGTGGTACAGTAAACTGTATGTATGTATGCATGCAAGTATGTAGTACGCAGACAGGTGGTAGGTATGGCACGGGCTCGATTTGTCCGTCTCGGGGATTTTGAGTTGGCGTCTGTCTTACACCGACAGCGATAGTCGCTATATTGCGTCCAAACAGAACCCGAGATGTGTCGGGGCGTGGACAAGAAAAGAGTCCTTGTCTATGGTCTTGGTGGTTATGGCCCTTGTCAGTTTAACCCCAGCAGAGAGGCAAGAGGCCTTGTCCTTGCTGTGCTCTGGTCGTCCTTTTTTCCTTTCTCGTCCGGTCTGTGTGACTGGTGACGGAAAGCAACAAGGGTGCTATATGTATGTTTGTCGATGACAGGTAATTGATACGTGTGGGCAGTAAGACTGGATGCTAATTGGCAATGCAACTCTAAAAACGTCGATCAACGCCGCAGAAGATGAAAATTGATGATGGTGGAAATATTGATGATGGTGAGAAGAGAAGTAGTTCGTCAAAAGCCCTGACCCAGGAATCCGGAGCAAACGGCTTTCCTTTATACTCACTCAAGCATGCGGTGCACCAAAGGCTAACCCGAGAACCAGCGTGACGGGACGGGGTCTCGGCTCCAGCAACGACAAGCTCGCATCCGCCGCTTGTAGTATCGGTACGGTCAGCTTCGTTCATTCTCAGAATGCGTTTTTGTCATTGAATACGCGTTACGTAGGCTGGCTTCTTGAGAGCATGTCTTTACCTTTCCACTTTTTCTTGTTGTCTGCCAGGCCGCCGCCATAAATGTAGCCATGGATCGTCCCGGGGCGTCAGGTTTGACCACGGGGGTGTGGATTAGACGGCCGATGTCATCAAAATGGACATTATGCGAGGGAAAAGAGCAAGCACGGCAGAGTAAGAAAGGGATTGAGAAGAAGAAAAAAGGGGACCACAAATCAAAGCAGGGGTGTAAGAAAAGTTTAAACCCGCTGAGAAAGGATGCGGCGCACATTTTTAGTACTCAGTACTTGGACCAAGAGAATTGGGTGTATGGTGGACATTTCTTTTTGGTTTTCTTTTAAAGTTTTGCTTCCCTTCGGTCGTAGTGTATGTAGACAGGGGAGTGTCACGATAAGCCGTGGGGCCTGGGAGGGTAAGGTAAAAGGTATCAGAGCCACTCAGGCGACCAACTAAGGAAGGGGTACAAGGCAAAAGGCAAAATGGAAAAGGAAAAAAAAAAGCAGCTACGCCATAACGAGAAACGTAGTGAAGTGCGCCGGACCCAAAGTCTATTTGCACCAGAAGGCCAGGTAGTCCAGAATGATGGGCTTCTGACTTCTGAACTATTTTTTTTTTTTTTGGATTGACCCTCATGAGACCTGGTTCGGCGTGACTCGGTATTGCAAGTGCAACTGGGGCCACTTGAGTAGGAAACCTAGTCTGAAATGACCCAAGGCGGGTGGGAATAAGGAATTACCAAGTTTTCAATCTTGTCAATGTAGATCTCCAGATCCAAGTCTATAGACAAACGGTGGCGCGAAACAACACACTGATGGTCTTGGAACGGGCCGTCGTGGATATGTAATCTAGATAACGCAGTTCTCTCTTTGGGTACACCAATGCAGAATTGGTAGAGTATGACCAGCGTTTGGCGGACTGACCTGACTTGACCTGACGTTGACATGAGTGGCAGTTGTCAGTTGTGGCGGAGCCGAGTTTCGACTTGATGGATGTTGCCCTAATTGTCCATTGCCCGTGCCGTCCTGTCCTGTCTCGGAAATAATGTTTCAAAAAATCTCGACTTGGTCGGTATCTTGGTGACGACCAGGATGGTTATGCTGTGATAGTGGAGGCCTTTGAATGTTGCAAAGCATAATCCGTGGGCCCTGAAATCTTAGTCAGTTGTATGTAATAGCAACTCGCGGAAGTTGGGTTGGTCCTCTTGTTTGGCTTTCTGTTTCTTCACGTTCACGTTCTCTGATACAAGCATGGATGCAACGTTCTCAAGATGCCCGAAAGAGAAAGGTTCCATGGTAGGAGGGCCCTTATACAGTGGGTGTTGGTTGGCTCAATCAGTGCCCGCCTACTACTAGGAAAGTGCGGTGCCTACATTGTCCCTTGGGTGCAGGTACCCCGGCTCCGGCTCGGCGAGGCGAATGGCGCTTACCAAAGTTGCATGCATGGACTTCTGACATGTAGGGGAGATACATGCATTCCGCCCCAAGACCCGCGGCAACCACAAGTACCAGCAGTCGCAATTGCTCGGGGACATGTAACCCAAAAGAGGCAAGCATCCACTGTTAAGCGCGATTAACTTTAGTACCCGTCTCCCTATGAAGCAAGGCTTCCTCCTGACTTCAAATGGGGTTGGCAGATCCAGAGGGAGCCTTCATCAGGCTTACCTGCTTTGCCTTTAATGTGATGTTGCTTAGCATCTTGGCTGCTACCATTCTCTCCTCTCCAAGAGGTTCTGCCCTGTTACTAAAGCTGGTAGTATAATTTGTCCTTTGTGTAATGAATTACGTCGTTTATGTCATATTGAAAATGCGCTGGAAAGAACTGATTAGGGTTTGCATCTGTGCACAACGAACAGTTGAAAGCACCAGAGTAGATGCGTTTCCAGCTAAGCCAAAGATGTCACATAAGCGAGCCAATGTTTCTTGTCTGGATCTATTGATTCTCTAGGTGCCTACCTACATGTGTATGTTGCTGAGCTTTCAGCTTGGGTCAGGTCAAGCCAGGCAGCCCTATGTGCTCTACTCGAGTTTGTCCAAGCCCTTGCTTGACCTGTTGGTCAACGGCGCCGTAGAGCTGGTGACCCTGATACCCACAAAGCTTCTGGATTCTTTCTAGTACCGCATCGGCCTTCCTCATACCTCCCAGATCAAGCCATGGTCCATCTCTTAAGCTTTTGTCCCTGTCGATTCCATTCCTTAGCCATGGAGAGTTCAAGTGCGTTCTGAAGCCAATAACATGTACACAACTCAAAGGGCAAAAAAGTTAACAGTGATATCTGTGCTACATTGACTTTTGGCAGGCCTTTGTTTTTTTGTTTTTTTTAGCTTTTGTGCGTTGCCAAATAAATTTGAGGTTCCTATAGATGGGGGACGTCATACCATGACAACTAAACTAGATCCATGGTAGATGATGTAGTCAATGCACTGACTGCACACTAATCAGTGGATAGCAGATGATTGACAGGCCGGCGGTGATGCACCGGAAATGCAATGCAACCACTCCCCACGCCATCTGCTGCACACTCAAGGCAGCATACATACATAGGCAGATACGTACCTGCCGGGTTGATTGCGTGCATGTAATCAGGCCTCTGACTGTTTTGTTGTCCGTAACTTTTCTTTTTGCTCGGTAGTCTAAATTAGGGTTCGTACAACTCATCAAACTCGACAGACAGCAGGTATTAGTGTTAGGACCAACGTGTGGGTTGCAGAAAGTGCAGCGTACATAAACTCTACGCTCCATTTTTCTCTCTAACTTTAGGTACTAACGTACATACAGCACTCACGCTGGCGTTAGATCCACCGTGTTGGCCAGCTTGATCTGCTCAATCCCTACAGCCCATCAGCTCTGAATGGAGTTGTCTCTGAGTCTCACTGCCTAAGCTCGTGTGGTTGTCACCCTATTCTGTCTGTGGTTCATTACTCAAGGTGCTGCCCAAACTTCGCCTAAAAGCCTAATTGTTTTGTACCCATCGGGCTACATCGGCACTGGGTGTAGGTAGGTGGGTATGGGTTTGTCGTAACTGCGAGTTGACTCTCGTGTCTAACAAACTTGTTCATTAGGTGGTTAGTTAGCACAAACAAGATACTTGCTTTGCTCACCGACTGTTCTACAATTCATGGTGGTGTCTAAGGCTTGGTGCCTCCGTCACGCGGTCATTTCTGACTATACGACCCAGACGCTCGATCGTCTAGTTCATTAGCTTGGTGCCGTGCTGAACTGTATTTTGTGGTCGTAATTTGACTAATGGTCTGTTCCGTGCCTCCATCGAGTCAGCCTCCTATTATCATTCACCTGGTAACTAAGACAGGCAGGCAGGCAGGTAGTGATAGAAAGATTAGACGCGATGCGCGTTCAGCCGAGGTGCTTCGGGACAGTTAGGGCCCGGACTGAGTAATTTACCGCTGGGCTGTAGGTTTGTTCAATTTGTGATGCTAGAAAAAAGTTGGGGCCTTTTTGATTGGGTGCATATTTTTGACTTTGATTGTGCAGTTGTGTGTCTGTCAAAGTCTATTCCAAAAATCAAAAATCAAAAACAAGTTTCCCCTATTTCATCATGCATTTTCATTATTAAACCTGGGTTGGGACGATCACACAGCATATGCGCAATTCCGATATTGACAAGAAGCCTGAGCGTAAACGCACATGCGCATGCATGAAATGGCCGCGGCAGGACACCCAATACGGTATCAACGCCAAGACATTGAGAGTGTGACAGTAAAAGTGACAAGCGACATATTATTTCCAGTCTCATTTCCATGCATGTCTCCCCGATGTTGCAGCAGCAGCAGCCTCCTGTGATACCTGGGCTGATCGACAAAGCAATAGTCCGCTAGTGTTGCTCGGTCTCGAAACGTCCTCACCGGTCAGACAATAACAGACGCATCACCGGATACTTTGTTACAAGTCGTATCGTTTGATACACAGTTACTGCCTCATTATAGCAGGCTTCGTCTAGGAGTGGATGATGTTTGCCTGCTCCACCACATGGTTCCGCTTGAGATCTTTGTCCCGGAGAATGTGTGGGGGATCAGGATCCATGCATGTTATTGTCAATGCCAACCCTACCCTGAATCTTGTGTTATATCCACCCATACATGTACTTCTGTATTGTACGGATAACGGTGTGGTGTAAGCCGACTACATAGTATTGTGCACTTCCAAGGTAGTGAGATAAAGTCCGGAGCTAGGAGGCTGAGTGAATATTGAATCTGTGACATCTCCACGTTATGGGCGATGCCAATAATAGGTACTTCCTGGTGCAACTCTGGGGCCTCTTGTCAATAATGTCACAATAGTTTATGCCTAGGTAGGTACCTGAGTCTGCTGGCTTGTTGGACTTGGCTCAGGAACACGAGTTTAGCATCCGACTTAGAAGGGGGAGGGTCCACTTTTCCCACATGGTAAACCGCCGCTTGGCCCTTGGAAAAGGAAGTGCTTACAAGGGATAATAGTACATGTCTTGATACATTTTGCAATATGTGCAGAGTATCTACTCCGTAGATCTGTTTGTTTTGGGCCTGGACCAAGTCTTGTCTAAACGCTTTTTTCAGTCTGTCCCAATACCATATAGGCAGTAGCTGGGTAGCAATTTCACGACCCCGTCCACTATTATCCTAAGCGTGCCCACCGCTGCTTCATCACCAAACTCTATTCTTTGAGCACCAATTGCTCTCCCTGCTCATGTTCATGTTTGCTTGCTAAGCCGTTACTGTGGTCGTTTACTTTGGGCCGTTGAGCCGATCACTTCAGGGATCCCCTGTCCAGACAAGCACAAACCTACTGTCGCGTACCCTATCCATAAAAGTCAATACATATTTACCTTTTTCCTTTCTTATCGTGAGAAAGTTCATGGTTTTGACTTTACTTTACCGTACTTTACTCTGTTGGTTGGCGAGTTGATTACCGTTCTTGGTTTATCGAATCCTACCCGCCTCGTCTCATGGCGCAGGATTACGGGCAAGGCAAATACGATATCAAAGGAGCAAATATTAGAGTTTGATTCACGAACGGTGAAATAACGACTCGCGTCCAACCAACATGAACATCACATTACCATACGTAATCAGTGGGGAGCAATATCCCTTGTGTCATTGATACCTACCTACCTATCTACCTACCTACCTACCTACTGATCAGGATTTCAATTTACCCTTTTTCTCGGATCCGCGAATTGGCGCCGATACAAATAATCAGGCAGCTGTGTCTATCAAACCATGATATAGCATGAAGAGAAACTCTCTTACAAGTTCTTCTCCACTTGATCGAACTAATAGACGTGGAACAGGATCAATCCTAGTCAATTCTCCAGTTACTCGAAACAAACCATTCATCTCCAACTCTTATTTCCGCCCACTGAAGCCCGCTTTGTTACTACTGCAAGGGGTTCCTGTCCGGGAGACTTGTCATGACTGACACTGACGCCGACATTGACCTGTCTTGCCTTGTCTTGCCTGACTTGGACCGCGTAGCGATCAACAAGGGAATCTAAAGCCCCCGAGACTAGGCCTCAACTAGGATATTTTTTTACTTCGGCGCCATCAACAGCTCCGCTTCCTTCGGACGGGGTTCTTTCCAGTCTTTTCTAGATCGCCGAAATCATTTGTTTCGCCTCTTCACTCTTTGTTCCTTCGCCGGCGTATCACTTGTTCAACGGCCAGCCATGGCATGACACGGGCTAGAACGTAATGTACACATGTCGTGGGTCAAACATGAGTGAGACGACAAAAACTCAATCCGTCTGTAATCACCGCCTCTTCCAAAAGTTCTAGCCTTCTTCTCCTCCGTCTTCTCCGGGTTCTTCACTAACTAACCAGCTAACCAGCCTCTAACTATATGTGATCGCTCTTTTCCCCTGTCACAGGGTTTCCTTGGCGTTTCGAGGCTAGGCCGTTCCGGAGTCTCAGCCGTCAACCCAAACAAGAGGTGCGCCACGAGAACCTCAAACAAGCCTCGATAAGCTCTGTAGAGGGGATATTGCGCCGAAAGATCTATAGCTGCAACGCTGCAACGTTGTCAAGGGCGCCATGTTTTCGCCTACCTGGAGCCTAGCCAAGGGACAAATCCGCCAAGCCTTCTGCCATAGCTATTGTTGATCTGCGGGCTGACTACACGTGCCGGTTCCCTATTATTGTACACATGACTTTCGTCACTCCCATTTGCCGCCCTTGTTTTTGAGTTTGATGGCTTATACCATCTCGAGCCAGTACCTGAATGCACGTTCAGTAACGGTAACAGACCGCAGGCTCGGCGCACCCGGATTCGCTCGATCTACCCGAATCCAAGATTTCAAATACTGCGATCCAGTCACAGGCCAACGATGATTGCATGCGCAACAAGTAGGTAGAAAACATGAGTACACTACTATACAACCAACTCTACAGTGAAGCCCAACTCCAGCATCGACTGCTATGCGTAATTCTAATTATACAAAAAAAAAAAAAAAAACATGGCTGGGTGGCACTGACTAGAATCGAGACGTTTCATAAACGGATCGATTCCGTCTTCTAGGGCTTGGCCAATTCTCAGTCTAGAACAGTCATGATGCCATCTCCAGCACTTACGCCTTCTTCTTTCCGATATTCCAGCCCCAAGATCGAAGCACCTTGACAGCCTTGGGCGTTACGGCGGCCGTTAATGGCACTCGAATAAAGATGAAGCTTTTGTGAATGGCGTACGCCAACGCCAGCTGAGTTGCCAAGCCTGTCGTGTAAGATTGAGTCGTTAGCCTTTTTCACCAACTGATCTAGCGGTCGGTCTCTCACCCCCAAAGGAGAAGTGAACGGGAGCATTCTCTCCTTCTGCCCAGGGGAAAGGCGTGTGGTTTGCACTTACTAGCATCGACGCGATTGCGCTCCTGAGCCTTCTCAACCCCCCAGGTGGCCATCTCCATCTTGTCACTAATTTCGTCATCGCCCAGTGCCTTGGCCTCAGCCTTCCGGAAAGACTGCCAGTAAGTGTGCCAAGCTTCCCGAACAGAATCGGGGATCATCTGCTTGACCGTTGACATCACACGATGCTCGACCTCACCTAACCCCGCCAGCGGCACACGTTAGCGATCGGTTTGGCAACGAAGAAGACCCGCACAGTCATATGGACGGATATGGTTGAAGCCGCGGCAGTATCTTACCAATCTTCTCGGGTCCAACCATCCTGACAAACAGGAAGCAGAAAGGAAAGTCCAGAACAGACAGTCCAAGGTAAACGCCAACGGTCACCCAGCCATACTCCTTTGTAAGTTTCCTGAGTCTGGCACTGAGGCCTTTGGCTTCATCTGGTTCGCCAACGGTCCGTCCTTTGTTCGTCTTGCGCTTCGTTGTGAATCGAAATCCACGCCTCAACACACCCTGGAGCATGCTTGGCGTTGTTGTAGTTCCTGGTGTAAAGCGGGTGTTCCTTAGACGGGCCATCATGCCTTCCCAAGGGAGAGCCCCAGTCTTCCATCTCCAAACCTGACGCCCAGTTTGGTTTCCTGACTGCGATGTGAAATGCCTTGCCCATGCCCCATTCCAGATTGCCTGTCGAGTTGGCTGGCCAAAAGCTCGTGCTGGCGCGTGCACACCGCGAACTGACTGTCTTAACATGGCTTCAACTAGAAGAAAAGGGTTTGGGTTTGTTCACACAAAGTGTCAATGCCTCGTGTTGCGATCAAACAGAACGTCGTGGAAGAACTCGTGATCGGTTTGGGTCGGATCAGAGGCGATAATAACTCGTAACTGATCGGAGCTTTCGGACTTAGGGTAGTATGTTTGTGCGATTGTAAATATGCGGGAAACCGTCCAGATTCATAATCAAAGCATTGCGTCTCTAGGTACGGGCTTGCACGCTGTAATTACGCCCCCTTGTTGTTCTAGAAGAATTGGTTGTTTCGTTAAATTGGAAATTTTTGGATGTTCTGTAAGCTCATGATGCAAAAACGACGCCACAATGCAGCCCATCATCACGCCACGGATGATGTGTGGCTGTGCTACCACGTGCTTGTAACTGTAACGAAGCAATTGAAATCATTTCGTGAAGCAATTGTGACTGTCTCAAAATCGAAAAATTTGAACTCGCGCTACACATCTCGAGACACTGTCTCGGGTTTCTGTTTTGCAATTTGGCGATGTTCAAAAAGCTTTGTTGGGAAGAGCTTGCTGTCTAAAAGCTCGCATGCTGGTCTCGGGTCGCGTCTCCAACGCAAGTTTACCGAGTAACACAAGTATCGAGATGTGGATTGTCTCAAGCTATAATTTCCACATTTTGAAGTTGACACTTGTGTCGAGTATTGTTAAGCTCGTGAGGTGAGTTATATCCTTGTACAGCGAGTCCAGTTGACAAACCTTAGGGTAGGAATCGCACTTAGACTGGGAGGTCAAAGACAGCATGGCAATTGGAGAATTATCCATCAAATAGTTTATATTGTTAATGTAAAGGTGTATTTAGAATGTGGTGAGTGGCATATATAGAGTCCGGTGATTACAAACTACATCCTCATTTCCCTTGCCTGTTTGCTTCGAATCTGTTGACATCAGTCAGTTGGAAATGCAAAGAGCCAGTACATAAGACGTCCAGGTAAGTAAGGGTTATACACGAACAAAAAATCTGCTTCTAACCGATCTATCACAGCGAAGTCGCTTCGTTACAAGTCAGGGAAAGCGTGGTAGTTGATTGACTGTAGTGACGAATCGCATTTGGAACATAATCTGCAGTGAAACCTTTGGGGGCGAATTTCATATTGGGATGGAAGTTACAAAAGAGTGAAGTGGCGTCGTGGTGTTATAAGTCTGAAGGTAGGACAATAATCGTGTGTTTGTGCTGCCTATAGATGTAATGAATCGAGGAGTTTGCAATTAACTACAGGTTCTTTCTCATTTTTATCTCAACTGCCGATGCCTATCACTTGATCTCAACTTCGATCCACCGTATATGCAGTTGTTCAGGTATTGTTACTTCTCAGGTGAGATTTCTTAATTTTGTTGCTGGCACTGGCACGCACTGATGGAGGTTTCGTCCGATATCGCATCTTAACTACACTGGGCGTGCCTTCCTCAAATGTCCATCACTGTCCATCTTACTTCCTGTCAGCTAATCTGGTAGCTCAACAATTCCAGGACACACTAGGAACATTACTGAGCACCTGCTTATCTTTTCGACTTACCCGTATTGAGTCTTCACTTTCAGCGGCCTATCAAGTCATCTATCTTCTGATTCCACCCCTTCTTATATTTGGATTTGAAGGGTCTTTTCTGGCTGCGAAATGAAAGAGTTCTGGTGACCAAATGCTGAGCAAAGATCCCAATTCGTCACTAGATACCTATACTGAGCGTCTTCGCTCTCGGCCCTCCAAGGACTAGTTTTTTCAATTTTGCGTTGCTCTGATCAGGTGCGCTGAATCCAACACAGTCACTCACTCTAAAACCACCATCGACTCCAACCACTCGTTCACCTTGTGTACGCATTCTATTCATTGTCATCCAAGACGTCGAGGATGTCTAGGACTATCACATACGGAAAAAGGAGAAACAGGAACATCTTATCGACGTTAGGATCGCGCCCGCAGAAGAGCACAGCCAATACATCACTGTTTAGACAACTGAGTATGTTTGTTTCAAATTTGTTCATGACCCCCTTTTCTCTAACTATTACACAGCGCCTGATCTAAGTTCTGATGGTAATACAAAGCGCACTTCACGAAAGAGAGCGATGGCGAACCTCCAGACTGCAGAAGAAATGGCAAGTTGGTTGCTAGACGATTCCACTCTCGAGTGTCCAGAGAACGGCGACGAAGATGCTTCTCCCAAAAAGCGTCGAGCCAATACACCAGAGATCTCGCATTCTCAGGCGGACGAACCAGCAATTTCGCCTCTCAATCTCCCTTCACCTCTCAAAACACCCCCTAACCCATCTGGAAAGTTACCCCAGAGGTCACGGGTGGATAAATCCTTACAAAGAAGTCCAGGAAAGGTTCCGAAACGGGCTGCCACTACTCGGATAAGCAAGGACCGATCCCAAAGACGCACAAGCACAAGCCTAAAGCGACAACTGTCTCTTGATCCTTTAAAGTTCCATCCTACAAACAGCTACAAGGTCACGACACCCGTGGCGCTTACTGTTGTTGATGGAAACGTCAGAAACCGTGTTACAGAGGGCCCAGGCACACCTAATATTGGGGAAGGATGTGCTAATGGCGACATTATCAACGGAAAACTTGTTGCCATGCTAGCCGCAACTGATGCCCTTAAGCCAACACCACAGCGGAACAACTCTTCGAGCTCAAGACTTACCCGTATGGTACCATCAAAAGTACTTGCTAAAGTCTCAAATGCCTGGGATAGATTGCATCCGAAGGCTACATCTCAAGAGAAGGCGTGTCAGTACAAATCTACATTCGATGACGCAGAAGGCACGAGGCTTGACACGCATGAGTTTCACCCCTCGCCTGTCTCGCCTGATAACGTGTCTCCAATTAGTAACATCGAGATCCGCCTGAATGAAGGGGGCAACCTCAACAAGCGAAAAGTGCAGCGAATTGTAGGAGGTCGAGTGAATAGAAAACCACTAGCTGATGATGGAAAATCTCTTAGGAGTGGAAAGCCTATCGAAGATCCGTTCTCCGAATGTGATAGATGGCACACCCCAACAACCTTCGAGCATAGGTTGATGGCTGTCCCAGAAAAGGAGGAAGGAGGACTGCTCGACTTTTCACGTAGCCCATTCGAGTCGGAGAAGGAATTCGACAACAACATTGAAGATAGGTTCTTGAACAGTACGCCTGTTGGTTCCTCGACACCTCGGATAACAGTTGAACGGGCCTCTATTTCGAGCGGCGAGTGCATCTCGACAGCCGATAGCTTGAGTCCCTCCCGGAGGCGACTTGCCAACAAGTTGAGCAACCCACCGTTGAAATTTGACATAGAGACGCCGACGTTAGACAGCCATTGTAGATTTGACGCTGTCAATACAAGCGAGGGAGCCGCAGTCGACTCTGTCAGTCAATCTCGACGGGCTTGGGAGCAATCGACGACAAATTTTACTTCTTTCGGTGTTAAGAGGACCAAGAAGCACCCATCGCCTAGCAAGGAGGCACTAGAAGACTTGGAAAGAGATCTACGACGGTACGCTCATGACCAAGCCTCTGGGGCTGGTGGCGATTGCCCAGACGAAGGAGATGCAGGTTACGTTGATAAGAGCCCTTCTTTGAGACCGCGCGACAGAAACAGGTTGAGTTTGACTCGTATAGCTATCGCCAGCATCGACGAGCTAGCAAACCCGGCATATGATGGAGGACATCACCGCAGAAGTTCTTCAGCATCAATGACCAGATATTCATCACAAACCAAGGTCAGGTTACACAGGGACATACGCTTGGTTCCACCTTATCGCCCAGCAGGATCTTCTCCCCATGATGTAGACGAGCTGCATTAACGAGTGGTCTTGAGATAAACACACGATGGCTGAAACATCCCCCGTTCCATAGAAAAGATAATTATCGTTTTGGGTATGATTTTCAATGGGCACACACAGGCTGGAAAGCAATGGGATTTGTCAAAGAAGGCCATTTTTCATAGTGAACCGAAATGGACAAACACGGGATCGAGGATTCCGAGCAGCCAAGCATGACTACAAACAAGGCTGTCCTAGATAAGTCGCTGGCGAGACATGGTAAAGGCAAGTTCTTTGTGATGAGTATAGTAAAATATACAATTCTTCTCTCAACTCTCGCTAGAGGGTATCAACGCTATCATAATCGTACATGAGTATATGTGATCCGAGTTCAGAATGCCCTGCATGCTTGCTGCAATTGATGTTGTTGAACATGTTTAGTAGTGGCGGTGGCGAGCACCACGGCCATCAGTGCCGTGCATGCGTCGAGTGCCAGCGGCCTGTCACGGCGTTAGTAACTATAGAAAAGAAGACTCCGAGTGGCTATCATACCTTGACGCCAGGACGGCGAGTCAAACTGCCCTTAATCTTAAGGAGAGCACCGCTGACCTTGTCCTTCATAGAAGGTCGACGCTGGTGGTGGTGAACAGGGGCAGCGCCATGTGTGTGTCGTGCAGTAGAACCGCCGCCGAACATCCCTCGACGGGGCTTTGTAGTGGTAGTAGTGGTGGTGGTGACGGTGTGACGGTTGGAACGAGCTGGAGCACGACGGCGAGTGCTAAAGATGGAGCGACGAGGGGCAGACTGACGGTGAGTTCTTGTAAGAGGCATGTTGGATGCTTTGATTGGTATAAGGTTGGTTGTTTGTAAGTGTTTGTTGTTTGGGAGTATGAAGAAGAAGTTGTATTTATCTGCAAGGATGTGTTGTGTTTAGAAGTTGTTGTTCCTTGGATAATAGTTCCGATATTGCTTCTTAGGCTGGCCTCAGTGGGAGATTATATACAAATTTTGACATGTATGAAACCATCCTGATCACAATCATCCATCACCTTGACCAAGGGCATTATTGCATCACCTATTACGATTACTGATGAAATAAGAGCAAGAAAACTTGATCAGCAGTTTGAGAACACTGCAGATCCGCTCAATGGAGCCCACGTTGGCTTTGAACCCTTGGGAAATAAGCATCATCGTAGTTTACTGTAAGCCAAAAAGACCCTGAAATGAACTGAAATCAATAAAAACTTGGAATATCGACATGAGATGGTCTTCTTAGGGAGTCTGCAGTGGCGGATTTGACGTTTCGGAGGTGCAATGGCACGTCACCAGGTGGTTTGGGGAGAAGCCTGATTGGCAAAGTGGGTGAATGATCCTTGTAATGATGCAGGGTCCTTGGAGGGTCTGGTTCTAAAAACAGGGGATCGTGGGGGTGATGTCATGGTGTGTGTGTGTCACAGGGCTGGAGATTAGGTACCGTTAATAGTTTGAGACAAGTTGAATTGCTCAGCTACCGAAAGAGTGATTTGTGTGATCTCTTCATATTGTCCTGACAAGACATCCAAACCTACCTTCTCAGATTCTTCTTGGTGGTCTCCAAGTCCCTGGCCGAAAATCCAAGGCCCTTTACGTAGCCATCCCATCCTCCGTACTCGGCATTAACGCCCTCAATGAAAGCCTTCCAAAAGGTCGGACGCAGACTGACCATGTTCCAAAAGCCAGGCACTCCAGTGTCATCCACGCCAACGGTTTCCTTGACGAACAGGGTCAGTCGCTCGCGTGCTGGCTCGATCCCGATACGCGACAGCATGTAATCCAGAATGACGTCGGCTTCCTCCGTACCGGCAAGGGTTTGAAGGAGACCTGCCACGACGCCTGTGCGGTCACGGCCAGCTGTTGATGAAAGGAATACTTAGCACAAATAAGAAACACAGTGTAGCTTGATTCTCTACTTACCAGTGCAGTGAAACAGAAATGGCTCGTTCGGTTTGTCCCTGACATGCTGGAGAATTGCTCGGATGGTGGGCTTGTGCGCCGCTATGACAGCCATCAGCTGCTCTCTCCAAGCGGCACTGCCATCGCCCACAGTGAAATCAGCCGGAATAGGTTGAGGATAAGCAGAGATACGCTCACAAAAGGCAAATTTGACACCAGGAACCTTTGGGCTCGGGTATATGGCGCGCTCCTCCTTGCTACGCAAGTCAAAGACTGTCTTGATGTTGGATGCGAGCCAAGAGATAGCCTCTGGGTCACCGGCCGCAGAATCAAGCATTCCCGAGCGGAAAATGTATCCAGTGCGTATAGAGCTGCCAGGAACAGCGCCGAGGTCGCGAATATTGAGAAGAGAGCGTGTGGGAATAAAGGGCTTGCTGTTGAGTGCTGTCTTGAGAGGCTCGAGAGGGATAGGATATCGGGCGTCAGTGGCCGCAAGGGCCTCGAACTCCGCGCGCGATAGAGACATTGCACGGACTGTTGGCTGTTTTTATTTTCAAGGTGTTGCCCGAGGTTTATTTTTATTTTCAATTGTTGTTGTTGTTGGGATCATAGTTGATGAAAGACTGACCTAGCACTGTCAATTGTGATGGCAGTGGCAGGCATATTTGTAACGTTTATGTGCTGTGGTGTCTAAACGAGACAGAAGACTGAAAGAGATTCGAAGGTTTTGCTTCACTCCAAGCGAGGAATCAATCACGGTCAATTGTAAGTCGGTAGATGAAACTATATCACAGTCAATCATGAGATGTTAGTGGATGAAACTGTATCACGGAACTTAGTGATTGTAGTGGATAGTCGACACTCGGTGTGATTATTATCAATCAAGTGCCTAATTTCACTGTTGAAAGGATCACTCTGAGCTGAGTGAGCAAGAAGATGAGAGATGTGATGTATATGAGTCCAGCAGCCAATTAAGGTATTGTTAGCCGAGATATATCTATATCTTGAAAGTAGAACTCTACATATACATCCAAAAAAGCCTTTTCTATCAGTAATGAAAAGAATCACCGAATAAGGACAAAGGTTCTTGTTTACCTTCATATGTCGATCTGATGGCCAAGAGTAAGTCAGCAGTATATAATTATCTACAACATGTCTAATTTCCCTCAGAGGCTAATGGGAATTGGGCTATATATTGTCATGGTGTATTGATAACGCCGATGGAAGTGTTGTGTGTTCCCCTTTCGTTACCTTCTGAATGTCTGTAGATACATTCTGTTTGTATCTATCTATTCCCTTTCGTCAAGAATAGTACTCATAACAAAAGGAGTATTTGTAGGCAAATTCAAGATTCATGTACAACGTCCCTCACCTTTTATCCACTCAACGTTCAAAACACTAGCTAGTACCTATTTCATGAGTCTTGAGTTATATATATAGCCATTTAATCGTTTGCTAATAATTTGATAGTTTTAATCCTGCCATCGATTCATACTCATTAATCATGAAAAGTGTCACATGACCTCACTGGCCCCGCAATTAATCCGCAGAGCCCTAATCACCCACCAGAATATTGCCTCGGAAGAATTCACCAGTTTTCCATTTCGTCTCTTTTCTCTCAAGCGCAGGATTAGACTTCTTTGCGACCAGAAACACCACAAGTCCCTCTCTCAGACACCACATAAATCCCAATCCATTCGCAATGGCTCCTCAGGCAGTACGTACATGACACCGCTTTGCTGTTAGGCGCCTCCTCAGTAGAAGAGGTAGCCGAGACAAAAATGCAGTAGGCTAAAGTCATTTTTCAACAGAAGAAGTCGGGCAAGGCCCAGAAGCAGACCAAGAAGGTACGCTATCCGAAATGAAAGAATCGCAGTCAAACAAGTCGACGGAAAAAACCAACGAAACGATTTACTCGATGCGATTATTTCGAAACCGAAACCACCACCGCAATCACTAACACCTCGTAGTACATTATTGATGCTTCTCAGCCTGCCAGCGACAAGATCTTCGACGTCGCTGCCTTCGAGAAGTTCCTCCAGGACCGTATCAAGGTCGAGGGCCGTACCAACAACCTGGGCGACAACGTCGTTGTCAAGCAGCAGGGTGAGGGCAAGATCGAGATCATTGCCCACAACGAGCTCTCTGGTCGTTACCTCAAGTACCTGTACGTTTTGTCTTTGGTTCCCGTTTCGCTCGTCGAAATAAAGGAATGCATACATTTGAGAATAAAGTACTGACCCTTCTGTCACAGGACCAAGAAGTTCCTCAAGAAGCAGCAGCTCCGTGACTGGCTCCGCGTTGTCTCCACCTCTCGCGGTGTCTACGAGCTCAAGTTCTTCAACGTCGTCAATGACGAGGCTGACGAGGACGACGAGTAAACGAAACAAATTGCAATGCATTGCAACGGCGCAGGAATGGATTGGTGAATTGGGAAACGGGATTGAACAAAAGTTTTAAGGACTTGGCCAATAGACCCAGCCATTTGTGTGGCACTCTTTGTGGTGTTCATACTACTGTCTCTTACAAAACTCGGTGAATGTGATGCCATGTAGAACTGTGAATGAACGTGTCGATACCGGATATTACCCAGGCTACTCAATGTGTTACTGCACCCTAAAGATCACAATTGTTTTTCTTCAGATCACATGGTGCGGTCAAAAACTGAAACTGAGATGTCGTTCTGGCAATGAGTAAATATGCCAGCTCCTGTATTCAAATATACAATATCGGCCAACTGTCAACTCATGAAGCAAAGAAACCTCTCCTTCATTAGATGTCATTTGACATTCATTCTCATTCTTATACAAACTTATGGTAAAGATCTCATAACGCCCTCAAAAGCCACCAACGCCATTGCGTTCGCCGGGAACGCCCTCAAGAAACACGGCACGAAACCTCTCCAGTAACCCTTCCAACCGCGCTCCTTATACACGGCAACTGCCGCATCCTTCCATCGAGGAAATCTCTGAACTCCGTCATTGAGCGCTCCGCCCAGGGGGTCAGTCATGATGCGCTGCTTCACAACGTCGCTTGGATAACTCGTCAACCAGAACACTTGAGCACTGAGACCGCCAGCCCAGAAATTCACAGCTGGCGTGCTGAGACTCGTCCTCTCGCGTAATTGTCGTGATATGATATCGTAGCTGCCCCACCAAAAGAAGAAAAACGCTCTGAAGAGGAGTGTCGCTGACAGGCCATGATAGACACCTGGAAAACCGTGGTGTCGGTATATCTTTCGTAAACAATCAATTGGGCCAGCGTATAACCTGTCCGACTTTTGCGCCGCGTATTGAATCTGTAGTCGAGCTTTGATATGCTCAACTGGCGCAGCGATGAAGCTGACTGTCGCACCAGCCAATATGCCTGCGATGCCGTGGCCGAAACTCGGGAGCGCGGTGTGCATCTTTGGTGCTGTACCGGGTGAAGATGAAGTAACGTCTGTGCCCAAGGGCTGGACATTAAACACATGTTCTGAAAGAAGCCGACGATAAACGGTTAACGAGCCCAACATGACCGAATCCATAAACATCCATCCAACCAAAGGCGGCGTTGCACCCTTGTAGAGCCCACGGAAGCCTTCATTACGAACTGTCTGCGTAACGCATTGGAGAGGGCCTTTAAATCGACTTGGGTCTGTCGTTTGTAGACGGACTTTGATAGTGTCGAAAGGATGGCCGACTATTGTAAAAGATTAGCCTGGTTGATATTCAGACTTGCCTCATGATGAGGGTAGATATGATGATATTTGCTTACCAGACAGCTTAGCTATACCGCTAAAGACTCCCGCAATGAATCCCTTATAATCATTTGTCTTCTTTTTCGTTTGAATCTCCCGCAATTCTAGGGGCGCTGTCTCTTTCGTGCTGTCTTTCGTTTGCACGTCTGCAGCCATTGTGTATATTGACGATTCTTTCTGAGTCTAATCGTCACCACCAACTTTTGCAGTTCCAGTGGACGATCGCACTTGCGATGGAGGAAATATGAACACAAGCTCAATCTTGCAGGTTGTGATGCCTCGGTGAAATAGTGGGATGCAAGATATCTTGCAAAAAAGAACACTCGAAATGAGAGGAAATCTCAAAAACTTCTCGATTCAGAGATCAAGTGCTGACGATTACAACATTTTGGATATCGACTGCTGGTTATTCGCCGGGTCCGGGGAAGGTCCCTCACTAAATAAATTGCAATGCAATGGGTCTTGACACCGGTCGTCGGAGGCAGGGACATGGACCTGGAGGCTCTAAGCTGCTCTAAAAGACCTTGTACATTACAGCGTCCGGAGTCCTCTAGCTTCCCCGGCAGAAACTCGTCTCAGTACAGTACCTAGTATCCATCCACATTGAACTGAGGCCGATCCTATGCGTGTCAACTCATGTCAAAGATTTGTATTTCCTTTGATTCACAGTTGTCGACTTCACTTGAAATACAATATAACCTCAAAATATTTGGAGTTGATAGCCAGTCCGGACTCATATCAGTTGGTTCTCATATGGTAAGTGGTATCTATCTCGCAAAACTAATAGCTAAACCTATCTAACTTCAAATATGTCCATGCACACTCATAACGATTTGTGCTTGCTAGTTACCGTGTGCCTGCCTTTCCCCTTTCCGCTCATAATGTCCAGTCGAAACAGAAAAACAATGTTGCCCGCAAATCAAACCATTGACGTATCGCTCTGCAATTGAAAAGCCATGTCGTGTCGTCGTCAAGAAATGAAGCAATAGCCTCTGATGCAAATATGTGCCTTTTCCCTCCTTTCGCTTTTTTTTTGTTTGATATTTTTCAAAACTCAAGTTCCTCTTGGTTCGTCATTAAATCCTACAACGGATTACCTGGCTGCTATTTTATATATTTTTTTGCAAGCCACATCTTCCCTTCACTCTATCGCTTCATCTTTTGATCGAAAAGTCATTCAGTTGAAGGCCGTTTCATGTCCATGGGAGTTTCATACAGTTGACACATATCGAAAGCCTACACGTGGTAGGATGCAAGATTATGCCAGAAAAAACAAAAGCGCCGTGTCATTCTTTGACAAAAGATCAATATCCCGGCAACGGTCGGATGCCACGGTGAGCCCCTTTCTAAAAGGTCTCCGTATCATCCGTGTTGTGGGAGGTGACACTTCCGAACGTGTCTTCTTCTTAAGTTAGCCAATTATCTTGTTGCATTGTTCAGATTTCAACTTACCTCGCTTGCGTCGGCGAGATTCGTCCTCGGGGCTCTTGGGAGTCATAGCCCGAGGACCACTAGGTCGGCGGGTAGGAACACCCAAAGCAGCGTTCAAGTTGCGGTTCTCAGGCTTGGGGCTGCTTGTGTAGTTGCTGAAATGAGTACCACTCATTGTGGCGTATCCACTCTCATCGCTTGGGTGTGGTGCAGGGCTGCCCTTCGCCAGCTTTGAGATACGGCTGCCTCTTTGTTGAGGAGACATAGCTGATGGGCTGCCAGTAGGCTCAATGGGCTCCTTGGGAGGTCGAGGAGGACCGGTTGGGGATGTTGTCCAGTAGGCTGGGTCCTGGGGAGCACCTGTAGATGATGCCTGGCTGTATCGGTTGGTGTTTTGGCCCATCTGGTTGAAGCTGGATACTGAACCGCCCCAGTCCGCGGATCTGGGTGTCATCGGGACATTGTACTCTTGAGCAGAGAATTCCAAGGCATTGCGGAAGCGCTCTGTCTGGCCCTGCCTAGGCTGGGGGTGTTGAAGGTTCAATGAGTTCCGGTGAACCTTGTACTTAGGAGCATCACCCGGGGTACGTGAGATTTCACGTCGGACAGGTGCGGGCAGAGCAGCACTGGGTGCCGTGGGAAGTTCCTGTTGCTGAAATCCAGCGGGAAGCTGGTCATCGTAGGGGGCATGGCTATAATCACCATCGTTGTAGGAGCCCAGGCTAGAAGCAGAACGCGAGGGGGGGTAGTCGTCATACTTGACTTCCTCTTTGCCCTTGCCTTGGCTGGAAGCCGTCGTTCCAGACCATCTAGAGATCTTGGGAAACCAGCCAGAAAGGCCAGATTTGTGCTTCTTCTTCTTCTCCGTTGTGCGAGGAGTGTTCTCATTACTCATTGGCTGGGGAACGTTAGAGGGCTGAGGAGGAGTGTCAAGGGGAACTGAGCTGCCGCGCTGGAAGCCCGATCGCTCTGGCGTCAGCATGTTGGGGTTGCTACGCTCAGCGGATGGGCTAGGGTGGTCATGCTCGTATTCATCCTCATGCTCAGCCACGGTGCTGATTCGATTGTCAGAGAACTTGCGCTCGCCTGCTAGACGAGATCTGGAGTTGGAAAGAGAGAAATGTCCCGACTGGCTGGGGGTGATTGTGGAGTTGCCTTCAGGCTCATAGCCTCGGTCTTGTTCGAAATGACCCTCAGGCTGCAAGTTATCAAAAGAGGGACCACGTCCACCGCTGGTGGAAGGAGCTTGAACGGTGCCCTGGACCTTGAGATCATCGACCTCGCCGAGAATTTGCATCAGAATCTCCTCGATGCGCTTGAAGTCGCTAGTGCCCTTGTTGCTAAGGCCTTGGAATGCTCGCTTGAACAGGTTCTTCTTTGCGGCAGCTTCGTTGAAGGTATCAATCTGGGAAATGCTCTGAACTGATCGGGCACCAGGGTAAGGGCGGGGGCCGTTGATAGCCTTCTGGAGCTTTTCGGTGTTTTCACTGCCGGCAAAGATGACATCATCACTGGTGTCCTGGACGAGATTCTTAAGTTCGTTCATGGAAGAACGCATCTCTATAGCTGAGTTCATAAGTAGTGCCACAATTTCGGTGTCTCGAGCAGAACGCTGAGCATCGCGAACCATGAGGTGCTGCATCAAAGACACGATATCCTTGTTCTCAATACGGTCGATTCCTTGGCCAGTGGCCGCATCGAAGAAGGGCGAGCCCATGCCTTGAGACATGCCACTCATGTGACGGGCGTCCTTAGGGGCGTAGAAGGGATCCTGGCCAACAGCATTCGGAGATCCGGACAGAGACATGTGTAGAGCCTTGGTGTTGGGCTGTAGATCAGGTGTTCGGTTGTTGCCGTTGGACATGTAACCTTCGTCATACTTAGGGTTGTAGCCAGGGCTGCCGGTATGGTACGGAGCTCCGAAGCCACGAGCTGCCATGATGTTGTCATTCAGGGCTGGGTTAGCGACAGGGCTGGTATCCTCGTATGGGTTGGTGATGAGGGTATCTCTCTTGCGATCGTCAGAGGTTCGCTGCCACTCGTCTTGGTCTTGGCTGGCAGTACTCTCAGCACGCTGTGCCGCGACATTTCGAGGCGTCGGTGTAGCTCTGCCCTCTGAAACATCATCGTGGTGCTCTCCATCCAGACGGTCTTGCACGACTGATGGGTTAGTTTGAGCATCATCATCTATATAGCCAAACTCGGGCATGGGGTTGTTAAAGTCAGGCAAACCACTCGCGCCCAGCTTGGGTGAATCATCGTAGGAGAGGCGGTCGATGCTATGTGCGGGAGTGTTGCGAGGCTCGTGACCTTCCAAGGTGCGCTCCTTGAAGGACTTGTTTCGGAAGACACCCGCGCCTTGGTATTCCTCTGACTCCTCAGTAGCCGACTGCTTCTTACCTTGTGCTGCTTTAAGAGCTGCGACAGCGCCAGTCGCAATGGCCACTTCGGAAGCCGTGGGAGATCTTGCCCGAACTATCTTACGGCCATGGTCGTCAAGGTCATATTCAGTGAATTCTTGAGACTTGTTAGACCTGGCACTGGGTGTGGCATGCCTCTCGGGCTCCAACTCGCTGCCGTCCATATATTGCTTGTCAGGACTAGCACCACGGCTGCTGTAGGTCCTTGACTGATCGTCATAAGACAGTGCTGAATCACGATGAGTGGGGTAATCGCTGTAAGCAGCACTCAACATGGAAGGATCAAGCATAGATCCGTCAATCAAGGAGGCAACTGCTGATTCTGGCCCCATAGGAGGATGAACAACATTAGGGTTGGCAGCGATACCGCGCACAGCCTGTCCAGACGCAACCTTCTCCAGCTCGCTGTCATCGGTATAGGTAGAGTTGCGGTAATCCATGCCAGACTCGCGAGGAGACATGTGGTCAAGTTCCCTCTGGTGTAACGAGTTGAGAGAGGGGGTTGACCTACTATCACGACGATCCCCAGACTGCTCATAGTAGGCGGGGCTCGTGGAGTGCATACTCCTTGAATTGCGAGGATGGTACTCGCTGCCTCCCTCAGTATAGCCAGAGACGCTGGGAATGGGGCTGAGACCTCGCGCGCCAGCCTGGTAAGGGACATATTTCAGAGGTGGAGGAACATCTTGAGTAGCGAAGTAAGAGTTGTCATACCCACCTTCGGGATAGTCATTGTCAGAAATATCTTCTTCCTCATGCTGGCCCTGGCGCTCAAGAGGATGTTTCTGGCCGTACTCATCCGGCTCGTACTCCTCCACGTAATCTTTCTGGCCTCGAGGAAGAGCTCTAAGGTCGCCTTGTGATACATTGGCGTGTGAGGTAGATAACCTGTTGTCGACATTTGAAGGCGTCGCTGATGGTGTAGGAGTTGAGTTTCCAGAGACATATCCACCAGGGACATTCTTGATGGGGGTGATTTCTTCACTGGCTGACTGGGGTCTGTCGGTATCGGCAGATCGGATGGAAGTCCTGGTCATTTCCGAAGGATTGATCTCACTCATGAGAGGCATTGGTGGTTGAGGGACCACGTGATCATCTTCGTACTGGTCCGCATAAGGATCACGACTCATGGCACGGCTATGAGTGGATTCTGCTCTCCGGCGGCGTCGCTCTCTTGGCTTTCGGTCGCCTTGTGTGCTATCGGATAGAATAGATGAGGCGAAGCCAGCGGCAGCGGCAGCAGCCGCTGGCCCCTTAGCCATGTCACGCTTGGGAGCAACAGAATCGTTCTCATATTGGCGGTAATCATCCTCGACGGAGTCTTGGCTCAAATCAGAATTAGCCTCGAGGACATGACGAGCCTCTCTGTTACGCCTATCCTTTGATTCATGTCGTTGAACTGACGACCGCCGGCGGTCGGGTGTCAACTCGTCTTTTGAAAGTGATGTGCCAGATGAAGTGAAGGAGTCCCGGCGACCCTCTCTCTTGCTGGTTTCCCGCTTGAGAGCATTGAGTTCGGGCAATATTAGTCGACGAATAGCGTCTTCGACAGTCTCGAGCAGCTTTGGATTGTTGATTGATGATTTAGAGACATCTGATCGTGAGGAATGTGCTGCGTGTGTGCGGTGACTAGGGGCCAGGTGAGATGCTGAGACATTCGAGTCAAGACCTGACACGTTGGATTCCAGTTGTTGGCTTCTGCTGGAGCGACGGCGATGGGTTTTAATAGGCTCCTCCGTCCTCTCAGAAACGCTGCTGGTCCTGCTCTTCGGTCGACGTTTTCTGTCCGATGTCGACTTGTCCCTCGACGAATGTGTTGTTGAAACCTTTGACCTATCTCTGGTTCTACTCTTACGATTTCTGACCTCGTCTGCTGCATCTCTCGCCATTGCGTGAGCACCAGCAGCTGTGGACATATCCCTTGTTCCTGTTGGGCTTTCTGCCTTAGCGTCGGTATTGTTACCAGTACCGTCAAGGAAGCTGTCAGATGGGATGGCGGAAATTTCTGAGGCGTTGACGTCGTACGTCTCTGAGGGAATCAACGGGCTCGCTGGTCGTCTACGTCTATGGCTACGATCAATCTCAATGTCAATTGGATTTCTCGAGACGTTAGACTCTTCGGTGGCGGAGGCGTAAGAGTCCATACTTTGACCGTCGTCTGCGTCAAACTCAGAATCGCCCAAAGGTATCCGTCGAGTCACAGAGGTGTTACGGGCGCTCTCGGTGACTTGAATGTGATGATCAGATCGACCTCTCTTGGAAGGTGTGAGGCGGACACGGACGCTGGGACGGCGCTCGCCTGTTGGGCCGACAGTGGACTTGCCTCCCTCAAAATATTCGATGAGCAAAGAGGTTTGAGATTTGCTGGCCTTGTGTCCACGGGTAGCAATGGTGACGGGAGTTCCGTCTTCAGGGATGGAGTATGAGGACTTTTCGTCGCCGGGGTTCACCTCATCCGCCGTTGATGTGAGATCGGTGGGCGTGGTATTAGTCTCGGTTTCGGTGGGAGCGGGAAGTGGAAGAGATTTTCTGTCAGATACACCCATCGTAAATCTGGTGAGGCTCTTAAGTGGAGGTGTTTCGGGGCCCTTTCTTCCCAGGACTGCGATCCGGATCGGATGCAGAGAAACACCGGTGGGAGAGGAGGGGGTTGGTTGATTAACGGATTGATATCAAGCAAGACATGCGGAAATCAAAGACGCAGCAAACAGTGTCTGGGTACAGAGGTCAATGTCCGCGATTCCAAGGTTTAACTGAGCTGAGAAATAACGGTGTAGGCCAATGGCATGGGGCTGTGAATCGCCACCAGCGTTGTATCGACTCATGAAGCGGAGAAAGATGGAGTTGAGAGACTTACACACAAGCGACCCGATTAAAAATAAGGAAATAAAGTTGGAAGCCTTGACCGACAATGTATCCTTTGCTATCCTATCCTATCCAAAGGACAGAAAGACAGGCAGGCAGACGGGTAGAGAACCTCCTAGTGAAGTCCCTATGGCTGACTCGATAGTGACCTCTCACCGCAGAAAGACCTTGCCTTTAGGTTTCCGAGGGAGGTTCGAGAAGGAGGGAGATTTGGGGGAAGGAGGGTTTGGGATGCGACGACGTGCGGCGTGGTCGATGGTAATGGTAATGGTGTGAAGAGTGTCTCCCAAGGCTCATGGGGATGTGGATCCGGTAAGGTAGAGAGGAGAAGGTCAGGTTCTGGCGGGGGCCACAAAAAAGACGGGGCTAACAAAGTTGCCCGCAGCAACACCAACCAGGGATCCAAAGTGGAAATGGAAGCGGAAGTATTACCTCTATGAACAGGGAATAGGCGATGTTCAATGTTGAATTTGTTGGAAAACAGTAAAAATCCCAGAAAACCAGACAGAAAAGAGAAGGAGGAAAACCGAAATCTAGATCTGATTGGGAAAGGGGAACAGAGCAATCAATTTAGGTGCACCGTATTCGAGGGGATACAGGGGACAGAGGAGGCTGGGAATAGGATTCGGAGGCTGGGAAAAGAAGAAAAAAAACGGATTGATGACAGCAAGTACAGAGTAAGCTGGGTTGGCCGTTTTGGCAATTTTGGCAATGAGCAAACTCAATTGCTGAAGCCACTAAAACACATTATGACTGAGGTCTACTCTTGTGATCATTATACTGCCGCAGAAGTCATTATACTTTGGAAGCGAAGCCATCAAATGATTGAGGTTTGATTTGATTGCTTTCGATGATGTATGAAATGCGAAATCCATGCTTGGATAGTTGTAGTCTTGAGGTAACTACAACGATTCGGAGAGCCAGCCCCTGTAGTGGGACTAGAGTTCCATCATGTCCTCATCAACCTCATATCCTTTATTTAACAATATTATCTACTTTCCCTCACATCTACAAATCCATATCCTTCACAATCAACCATTCACACAATTGAACTGCTGTCCTGTTCCCGGTTGACGGCTGGGCCCTTAAGATTTTCAAGCTAGTGTCTTAGGTGTGATGAGTTGTCTCTGCCGAAGGGGGGCCTACCCAATAGCGCCGGCCCGCCGGGATCACACTTAGCTCAACACGCTCTGCCCGTGGTTTCTCTGCCAATGGACGATCTTGAGAGAAGAATGAGGGTATGCAGGAAACGGAGACTGCTTGCTGCAGGCTCAAAGAAAAGCGAGGCCCGACCAGTTCGTCGTGATCCTGACCTGCCCTGCCTGCTTGCCTGCGTGTGATATGATGTGATGCGATGTGACAACTCTCACCATCCATCACATTTTATTACTGCCGAATAACAATCAATAACCATCCCTCATGGCTATCAAAAACAGGTATTCACAACTAGCGGTCTCCAAAGTTGCTGAGTAGCTTTGCCACGACTGACCACCAGCCTCTTTACTCCGTATTGAACGGCCCGTTGGGCTGCCACGATAATCTGGTACAAGACGATTCATCCATGGTTTCCCATTCAAACCAGGCCCCAGTAACTAATCCATCATCGTGCTCCATTTTCCCCCAACCTCTCGCCTCTATCCTTCCCTCGTCCGTCGCTTGATGTGATCCGCTCTGTCAATCATCAACCCAAACCCTGGTTCGCCAATTAATCTTCGGCTCAACGCCACGGCTCAAACCTGGCGGCTGGGGCGTCCGTGTCCTGAAAGGCGGCGGAACATCTTTCGAGAGAGCCTCATTATTCGACAAAACCACGCATACCATCAGGTGACGAAGTTATCCTCTGTTGTCGTTAAAGGAACAATTACGCATAAGCAGCACTTGAGAGATTCACAATGAACAGGTAGTTGCGTACTCAAGCTGATCAACTCTCTACCCCACTCATTTTGATGAGTGGGCTGTAGGGCTGAAAGTCTCAGAGATATCGAGTTGACAGTTCTCACCTGTAAAACATTGCATTCCTGATACTAGACTTCATTTACGGATACAAGGTGGAATTTAATAAACACGAAGTGACAAACTGTAACACAAATGATCGTCAGTTTTCAACGTGGTATTTTGATTTTCCGTCCCGTTTAATATAACCAACCTAATCCAGCTCCATGTCCCTGAAGATCACATCAAGAATTGGATTTCTCTTCCGTACTTAATAATATCGGTGAAATATCAAACAAATAGACTAATCCGAAGTCATTCTAAAATGGGACAGCTTCGATGAAGCACTTCCAGCCTCCCCGTTCTCGTATCTCCAGGGCAAGCTTCCGACTCCATGTACTTGGTTACGCCCCACATATCCTTCTAACGACTACGAGCTTGTACCGGTGCGTTTTTTCCACCGCAAACAAGCAAGTTCAAGATGAGGCGAACTGCGCATTCGGATGTTAGGTCCTATGTTCGTTCAAACTGCACCAGTGGGTCTCCCCTGGCGAATACCAATATGCAGGACATATTAGGACACATGGGATATCCTTGAAGTTTCAAGCCTAGCACAACAATCAACTACTTGTCTCGTTTTCTTCTTCTTGATCTCACTTGTTTCTTCAGCTTTCTAGATGAAGTTAGACGGTTAGCTAAAAGTATCCAACATGACTCTGTCCGTCATAGTGTACTCCTGATGTTTGCAGCAAGTCAAGCCAAGCCAACGACAAGCCATTAGAACTACATTTCATCTTGATTAGCCTCACAACGACAAGTATCAGACCCCATCAAATATAGGCCGAGTGTCTGATTATGATTACTAGTTAGTGATGTTATGACCATAAGCCTAGTCAGCATGTAACGAGTTGAGTTGCTATCACGTTACTTTGTACATGGAGACGTACTGAGTATGGTCTTGGTCGACTGTGAAACCTTGTGAAAGATCGCCACGACATCTCCAGTAACACTGACCTCGAGCCCTGCAGTCAACCGTGTATCTTGAGGCCAATCGTGTAACCTGTAGACGACCTCGTAAAGGACTTGATTCCGATGGCTTGTGAGATGTATGTGCCCATGTGCTCATACTGTCCGTTTCATATTTCTTCGCAAATTGACAGGTGTACATTTGCCAATCCAAGATTTTAGAACGTGTAGGTTCCAAGTGCGGCTAAATATAGGAGCAGGAAGTTGCTCATCAATGACGACTAATATGTTAAAACTATGATACAGCGCATGACGAGACACAATACTTGACTGATCAAGATACCTCTACCATCTGAGACATGTGACGTCTGTGCTACAAATGGCATGTCTAGTTTGGCAATCAGCCATGCTGAATACCAACTCACGGATACCAGTATGTTCGAGCCGGAGACAACAACTTTGGCAATATAGTTTATTCAATTTGATTACCAGTCAGGCTATCCAACTACTATCTTCCTTGCTGTACGCTTCCCAAATTCATTTCACTCCCCATGATCCGCAGAACTCCATACACCAGCCAGCCCGAAAAGCATATTAGAAAAGGATCATGATCAAGATCTCCGGCCATTCGTCACGAGAGCTGGTGGTGGTTCAGAAGGATACTCGGGTGGACTGCCGCTAGCTTCAAGATCTCTCAGTTCTAATGAATTCTGCCTCTCCTTCTTGCCATCATATGGCGGCGGCGCCTGTCCAAGCTCGTTCAGACCTTCTTGAGACCTGGTGCCATTCCATAGAGCTCCGCGATTCGATGTTCTACCGCCACGCAGTCCTGAATATGCAGGCGCTTGAGGATTTGAGCCGGGCCATTGGTTTCCACGACGGCGGCGTCGACGTCTAATTTGGACAACAGTTGCTGTCAACCCAAGGATGAGGATGACGAACAAGGGGATAAGAGCCCATGCGAATGGCTCTTGTCCAAAGTTGAAGCCATCATCATTGGCATCGTTGGAACCGTTAGAGTCCCCAGTTGCCATAGTCAAGGCAGAATCGATAGTGATCTAGGTGAGTGGCGATAGATGGACCTTGGAGTTGTCGTAGAGACCGACACTTTTATGTGACTCTCCAGTATGTATACTGATCGGTGAAAATAAGTAGTCTTTCAGTTGTATTAGTTAGTTATTGCTGAAACCAGGAGAATCAAGAATTAAATTAGAAGTAAGTTGAATAGTTGTGAGGTCAGAGACTTTGATAGGGTGTCGTCATCAAAGCAATCATTAGAATGTACAGCACAAGGGGGAGGACAACCCTTTGTATTTGTGCTCGCCTCGACCTCGTTGCTTTTTTTTTTTTTTGCCTTTGATTCGCGTGCCTCACGCCAGGTTTAGAAAGCAGGCCGCGTAGCCGATCACCCCACGAAAGGTGACTTCATCATGGTGACTTGTTAGCTTAGATTCAAAATCTAATGAGCTTTGGTAGGCTGGATACTACCACGGCATCGGTGGGAACGGGATAAAATGCCCGACACCTGCTACTGCTACTACGCACAGCCCATATTTGATAAGCCAGATTCTTCATACAGAGATTCGACCCGAGTGGTTGTAAAGTGCAAATCGAGACGTGACAGGTCTTTCCGGAAGTTCCATGGACTAGATTTGGGCTATGCACTTATGAGTCCGCGCAGCTTGTGAGAGAATACGATGATGCCAATAGGCCTACACTGCCTGTTCTGCGTTTAGATAGTGAGTCGACTGATTTGCCACATCAGAAACCTCGCATTAGTAGCTTCTAGATTGGTTCACAACATGATTCTTCACCATACACATCCCCGCTGACTGTGATTGTAATTGTTTGATCAAAGAGTGGCTTTGCTGAGGCGCAGACTTACAACATGAATAAACATTGATTTGGAATGCCATGTCATGGACTAATCGTCGAAGTGGGTCTGTGCATCATGCAAGGCTCCCTTCCCACTCCACTAGGTTCTGGGGAGCTTTCTTATCCATAGGTACCGAGCTAACTTGACTCTACTATTGTTGACTTCATCATACCACGCGACCTCCCTCACACAGCCAAGATGCCTCGCGCAATCAGAGGTTAGTCCACCTTATGATACGCATATCTTCATTCTCATCCATCTAACTTTGTTGCAGGCGTTCTTATCGAATGTGATCCCTCCATCAAATCCATCATTGTCAGCATCGATAGTGCCAGCCATGACTACATAATCGAAGATCTCGACGACGAACGTGTAGTCGTAAAGGAAAACATGGTCTCGATGCTCAAGTCCAAGCTTGAGGATGTTCGTACACATTTCAATGAATGTATCGCTTACACGCTGACACATGCACAGCGACTAAAGGAAAACCTGCCTCCCGAGGAGGAATCTGGCTCAGAATAGGAATAAGAATAGAACCCACTCGGTCGGTTCCATCCTTCTCCATCATAGTACGAACTACTGTATCTCAATACTGGCCACGTATGACTATCGAAGTGTTTACAACTTCTCGAATCGAGGTTTCGTCTTCTTCAACCCGCTCGTCAACCCCACGGCAAAGTCCCTGCCCTGCACAGCCGCCGCGTTCCACACCTTTGTATACCTCAAGCCCTCTGCGACACTATGATCTCTACTGTAATTGAGCAGCTCCTTCGTTCCCTGAACTGCCACGGGGCTCTTCTCAGCAAGCGTTGACGCCAGCGCCACTGCGGCTCGTACAGCCGCCTGTTTGTTCTCGTGGACCTGGCTTACAAAGCCCGTCGACAGCGCCTCCTGCGCAGAAAAGTCTCGTGCTGTGAGACACACATCTTTGACCCACGATGTCGAGCCAACGATCTTGGGAAGGCGAGAGAGCGTACCGATGTCAGCCGCCATGCCAATGTCGACTTCTTTGACGGCGAAGCGCACGGCGGAAGCGCAGATGCGGATATCGGCGCAGCATGCAATATCAATAGCAAGGCCAATAGCAATACCATGAAGAACGCAAATGACAGCTGTAGATGTTCAAATTCCATATATGAGTAACCCTTCTTGACCAAACTGCTGCGAGTGACACTTACGCTTTTCACATTTCTCCATAGCACTAATTGAATCTTGGAACTCTTCGATGTGATTCCTCAACACCTTGGCTTTCTTCGCGACATCGCCTGCAGCGTCGGAGAGGATTCCGTCGCCAGACGCAGCCTGCACGTCGAGACCGGCTGTGAATGCGCGATCGCCGGCGCCGCTGACCACAATAGCGCGTACGTCTGAATCATTGCTGAGTTGATCGAAAACGTTACCAAACTCAAGCCAGACTTCCTGTGAGAAAGCATTGAGTTTCTTGGGACGATTGATCTCAACATGAGCGACAAAGGGTCCTGGAGAGCTGACAAGCATGTGCTTATAAGAAGCGTAAGTGGGGAGAGGCGTAGCGGTAGACATTGTGAATCGCGAGTAATTGCAGACTATTGTGAAGGGACGATGGATAGTATGGCAAAATCACAATTATAAAAACCAAAGGAATACAAGCATCAGCCAGTCAACCATGGGGAAGCTTGAGTGACAACGTAACCATGTCAATAGTAGGCTGCATAGGTAGAGATGGAGATGCCGAGGTTCGTATCAAGTCTAACCACGGCTAGCACGAGTTCACGTGTTCTATTGGTTGATGACTATTAACAGTATAAAACGGCAATTTGTTAATCACTACACAAACATATAGGCATCGGCAAATTTATGATCAAGCTTAAGGAAAGTCTATTTATTGTGTTTCCGCACCGAACTGTTTTTAACTCATATGACAAAGGCGACAATCGCCCAGATAGCATTAAATCATTTGTCTGCCTTTCCAAGGCTTGACACCAATGCTCCTGTTGAAAAAATACGAACCCGACATACCCAGCGCAGTTAGTCAAGCGCACGTCACCAACATCTTATTGTGATTATCATGAACACAACGAGAAGGCCTGAATCATAACTTTGGCGGCAATCTCCAAACTAACAAAGCATGCAATTCATAGCAAACCTGCTATTTACAGAAGAAGGGTTCCGAAGAGGGTGAAGAAAGTGGCAGCGCCGGTGACATAGAGAGCACCGAAACCGAGTGTGGCGGCACCGCTGTCATCGTCATCCTCGGAGTTGGATGAGGAAGAGTCGCCGGTGGATGTGGAGGTGCCAACGGCAACACTAGCGGTGGCAGTACCGCTGTCAGTGTCGAAGTGAGAACCGTCACCGTTAATACCAGGACCCTTGCCAGCACCATCCTTCATGTACTTTTCGGCCTGGGCGGGCATTTCGGGGAGGTAGCTGGGGTCGACTTGCCAGACAGACTCGGACTTGGGGCACTCGACACCGTGAGAAGCCTTGGCGGCACCGCCGGCGCCAGTGGGAGCAGGGTACTTGGAGAGGGCAGACTTGAAGAGATCGAACTCGTCCTCGGTCTGAACGGTGTTGCCCTTGATCTTGACGATGCCGTAGTCATTGTCCTCGAGAGAGTACTCGTACATGAGGCCACCAGAGTAGACAGAAGACATGTCGGAGTCCATCATGGGCTTGATCTCCTCAAACTTACGGGGCCGGCTCTCGATGCAGCCATACTCAGACAGGCTGGAGCGGATTAGTGGCGATCGAACAAGCATGATTGGTTTCACTTACAAGATAGGAATACCGTAGTCGGTGAAGTTCTTGACCTTGACATCCCAGCCGGAGGTCTTAAAGTCACTGTTGCACCAGGAGTAATCGTTGAAAGCGAAGAAGTCGGATCGGACCTCATCGGAACCGCAGTTCATGTAGTGAGCAGTCTGCATACGGTTGGAGGCAACATCGGCAGCAGAGTAACCAACGGGAATCTTGCGAAGCTTGCGGGCCTTGATGTAGTTTCGCATATCACGGGTGATGGCCTTGACGTAGGGAGCGGACTTGTCGGTGTCCTTCTCGTCGTTCATGACTTCGTTACCAGAGAAGAAAGCAAGTGTGTTCTCGTACTGGGCGAACATCTCGACAGTAGCGAAAACGCTCTGGATGTAGGCGGCGTTGTACGAAGGACCGGGGGTGGCACGGTTGATAGAGTACTTGGGGTTGTTGACATCGAGAACGAGGTAGATGCCAGCGTCGTCGAGCGCCTTCATGCACTCATCGTGATCGGCCTTGTTGTCGACGGCGTAGACGCGAATAACGTTGACGCCAAGCTCCTTGAAGTACTTGATATCACGCTTGCAGATCTTGGGGTCGGCCAGAGGATCCTCATTAGCGGAGGCACCACCAGGCTGGTAGTCAATACCTCGGAGGTAGAAACGCTCGTTACCGGCCCAGAAAGCTACGAAAAGGTCAGTATTGACATGATATTTAGATTGTACCGAATCGAAGCACTAACCATTGCCTGAAGCAGTGACGGTAGGAAGGGATCCACGCTTGCTGGGGGGCTCCTTGAGAGTAGGGGTGGCAGAGGCGACAGCCGCCAAGACTGAGAGAAGAGCGACAGACTTCATTGTAAATTTGTTGGATCAATGTTATGGGTCGAGATTACTAGGTTGGATTGAGGAGTTGTTGTAGAAAAAAGAGTCGAAAGCCGGAACGGAAGCGTTGTATTGTGTAAATGAGAGTATCTGGTGAGTGGTTGTTGAATTACAGTCAAACTAGAATAAGCCCAATAGCGAGAGAGTTGGGGATTGAGAAGGAAAGAAGGAGGAAGACCGGAACAAAAACCACAGAAGGCTTCAACCGGTAAAATTGGTAATTTGAAAGAATTAATAAATCAATGGGAGGGAGAAAGAGTGAGGGCGAATTTGAAGTAGAGGCTGGAACGGGGTTTTAAAAAAGAGAGGATGGGGGTGCAACTCGATTTGATAACTACGCGTGGTAGGTATCAAGGGATGATTGAAGATTATTGGATCCCTGAACTTGGCTTGACTGGTTTTCCTGTTCCAATACTCGGCATTACCTGGTAGGGAGATGGGGTGTGTGTATCCGTTCATCAGGACCCGGGGAACATAGCATAACATTCACTTACTGTAGTCGTCCAAGCGTCCACCTAGCCGCTGATACACTACGTCGACAGTGGACTCAGTTGAGTTTTTCTTCCTTGGATTGACTGCCATGCAATCCCAGAGGGAACCATGGATTGGGGATTAAACGTGGGGCACGTCTCATCCAGTAATTTCAGCTGCTTGGAGGCATTATCATGATTGATGGGTTGAGAACCATCGTAGGCAGAGTCTCTCTTGTTGCACGTATAATACCGTATTTCGTGGAACTGCATTGTCAGATGAAACGGGCAACTTGAGTCGATTTACCTGTGAATGGTTGCTTCTCGATGGCTGCTGGTGATTGCTGATTAGCACCAACCTCTTGTTGTAGGTAAACAAGGCGATTGTAACTTTGTACCAACGTATTCCGTATACGACGACTTGTTACTATAACGAGCTCAAGTCCCTCAAAATAGTCCGCATAGTGCCGCCTCAACCAGACAACTAAACCATCTTTGTCTTTTTCTTTGCTAGTGTTGCCCATGGTGCCGCTGCACTCGTATCAACATCTATCTCACCTCACATGTTCCATCAAGACAAGAAATCCTCAAGAGTGCCCAGCCACAACAAATCCAACCCTTCTCGTTTCCATGACAGGTCCAAGACTGATAGTGCAATTGGCATCAACAACGTTCTCGTCTCCAACTGGCTCCCGCGTTTTTTCCAACCTCGAATTCACTCATGCTAACAAATCGACCCACTAAATTCGAGAGTCGTCGTAATGCTTTTTTGCGGCATCCTGCAGACGGGACTAGAGTGATGTACAGTGTAGTTGCCGCACGCCCCTCAGCCATGGATGATTTAGCAGCTTCGCACCCCCTTTTTCGGCTGTGTCAAGCGCCATCTGATCAGCGATTGGCGCCTTGCTGAAACTCGCCTGTACCTCTGCGTACGTCTACACACAAACGGTATTGGACTGTAAAAGTAACTGGCTGGGGCTGGCACTGAATGTCTTTGACTGCTTAGATGGTGGAGATTTCTCCTCTTATCAAAGTAGCCAACTTTTCTATTGTAAAGTACAGCTGTAGACAACAATTCCATCACGAATTATCTGCTTGCTGAATGGATGACTTCTTCTATTTCAGGGCTTGGATCGTCAGGGGCCTGGTTGTATGGTTCGCCACTCCCGAGCCACTAAACCTGACTTCAGTGGGACCCTAGGTTCTCTCTTCTTCGATGGATGCTTCTTCCTTCAACGTTTGCAATACAATTCGATATGGTGCCTTCATTGGGAATAGTTAATCAAGGAATTATGTGTCTAGCTTTATACATTGGAGCGAGATGCTCCATTTGGAATTATCGACGAGTAAATAACCTTAAGTGCTACGTCTTTTCTTTTCTTTTCTTTTCTTTTCTTTTCTTAGTAAAGTAAGCAATCGGCCTCTCGCTGCGTCAAAGGAGCTTGGATATTGTGGAAGACTGACCGCTGCAAAGACAGAATGACGATGAACAGCGCTTGGCATGGGTTTCGCTTGATCCATACAGTTCCAGTGCTTCCAGTACACATGATACTCGCTGACTGGTGAGACGCCGGTCAAATTTCAATCGTCACGTCGATCACCATACTCACTCAAACCTTCAACTCAGTTCGATTCAATTAATTCAAAATAAACACATTGATGCTTGAACATTCTCTCCAAAGCGCCAACGTTGCTCACCTGACGCAGTTGCGTAATATTACTCCAAGATCTAGGCGTTCAATTAAGTATGAAGACTCTCATGAAACAGCGTGGCTTTTCATCCCATCGTTTCCAAAACGCTCAACGTAGTGGCCCTCTTTTCATTTGGAAAAGTGACTGGGGTGTCTGTCACATCACCTGTTCGTCTTTGCGCCACTAGACAGGTAATCACTCTATCTTGTGGCCAAGCTTTCTCTTGGCTTTCTAAACCTGTTCCAACGAGCAACAGGAGTTTTCAAGTGACACCTTTGGCCAACTTCACAACATAGACTCATATCAATTATATGGGCAAAATGACCTGATCGCTGTTGGAATTTCATCATGGTCTTTCATGTGTTCACTCCTGCAACAAAAGGGAGTCGGGCTCTAACCCGTATTTTGTTACATGTTAAATATGTAATACCTCTCCGCATTCCAAGGTAACATCCATCTTCTCTGTTCAGCTTATAATACGCCTGCTTCGCATCCTTAATATGCGGTCTTTCAATAAAAACCAGATCCAATTGCACTTTCCATTTGTTGTCGTCAGTCATTAAGAAATCTTAAAGATCTCCTCAACCCCTTGCCAGCTTCCCTTTGCTCGTTCCTCCCAATAACTATCCTTTCCTGTCTTGAGTTTCCACACCTCCTCGCCTTCCGGAGCATTCTCGACCTTCACAAACCACCGAGGCTTATATGTCTCGCCTCGTTCTTCAAGCTCTCGGCGACGGCCACGCTGAGCTTCCTCCAGCTTTTGTTTCATATCCTCGGCGTCGTCAATTGCGCCTTGCTCGTATGCGCGCTGGTCAGGCCGCAGACGGCAGTCTGTTGGCGGTAGCTTGTCTTTCTCGATCTCGGTGACTTCGTTCAACGTTGCAGCAAAAGTGGTGAGGCCGAAAGTACTTGCAGCGTTGTCCACCAGGGGTCCAACCCGCCAAATCTCCTGGCCACCCCCTTTTCCAGTCGTCTTCAGGCTGTTGGTCCATGTGCCTACCAGGCCACTTCCTGTATTGGCTCCTTCAGGGTTGAAGACCTCTACACCGACATCCTCAATTCGTCCACCCCACATACCCTTACTCTTGAACTCGACTGCAGCTTTGTGACCAGTGCTATCGTTGACAACATGCATTGTACCCACGGGCTCCACGTACTTCTCACCCATCACCACATTACGCAGGAACATGGTAGCGATATTCCACGAGTAACGCTCTTCAGAGCCATTGGACAACCGCAAAACGATTCTCACGCGGCCATCTGTAGTAATCTCGGCACTCTTGCCCCAGAATTTCTGGCCGGGTGCGGGTGACTGAGAGAATGACCAGTTGGCTGAATCAGCCTGCATTGCCAAGAGAAGAGGTCGATGCTGAACCTTCTCAACCAAAAGCCTGAAACCTCCGGGGACTTCTTTTTCACTTCGCACAAGCTCAAATGTCTCGCCAAGAAGAGGAGTGAAGGGTTTGCGAATAGCACGCTCTTTAGCTCGCCCACTACTGAATTGTGACACTGCGAATGCGGCCACAAACAGAAGTCTGTCTGTAGGGGAAGATTGCTTTGCCGCTTGGTTCAGTAGCTGTGCATATTCTAGCTGTTCGGCCACCTTCTGACACATTGATGAGGGTTCGTTCGAGGTGACTGGCATACTGATTGTACTGAAATCTTTGCCAACGTTCTTCCGAAAGAATGCGATCAAACTTGGGGCTGCTGCCGCTGCGGGTGGTATAGTGACCCTTCGCACCACGGCTTGCTCGATGGGTAGAGGTATGAGGCTCTTGGGCTTAACGGGAAATAGGTGAGACGCGTCGTCGAGATTGGTTGTATCGTTTTCCCCAATAGATGAAACGGAAGAATTGTCACGGAATGAGTCCTCTTCTTCCTCATCTTCTGCTTGTTCCGATCGTGAGGCCTCGTCTTCGCTGCCATCGATCTTGAGAACAGCCGAGTTGGCATCCTCGGCATCAAAGAACTCATCAGCAGTCGAGACAGTGTCTATGCTTTTTCTCGATGCACCGCCTGCAGATAGAGGCACTGGCAGACGACGACGCTTGCTGTTATTAATAAGGGTTGTGAATTCGGATACAACTGAGTCAAGGTCTGTCAAGAGCGATTGGCAATGGTCCTGGAGCGTATTTTCTTCTCGGTTGATGGCTTTGGATTGTCTCCGTGAGTGATTTGGCGTACTGGCCGAGATGGTCGTCGTAACTCCACTAGGTGCGGGCACCGCCATGGCTGTTGCCGCACCCAGTGTCGCTGGAGACATCGCAGGTGCGTTCGACTTTCGTCTCCAAAACGAGCGCCTTTGTTCTGAAGGGGGCGTAAAATATGAATCGTTTTCTTCTACAGCACTGGTGCCTCCAGGTGTAGGTGAAAGGTATTGAGGGGTGTTCACTGAAGGGGGCTTCGCCTGAGCTGTGACCTCACGAGTCAAGCGTCGAAGCGCATCGCGAGTTCCTACCACGCGGCTGACCAGAGATTCTACTTGTTCCCATTCTCTGTCTTCTTGGGGTGAAGATTGGTGAGTGGGTTGTAATTGGCGTGTGTTGAGTTTGAGTTCACTCTTCTTGGGAAGATCCAGGGTTTCCAGTCCCCTTGCAACACGGCTGGCCTTTTCTAGCGCATGCGCCCAATCCTGGAATTCCTTGTCGTTTGGAGCTCTCAGATGCCATACTTCAGCACCTGAGTCAATACTGATTTCCCGCCGTCGTTCATCTGCAGCGACAGCAGCTAAGCTTAGAGGGATGGCACCTCTGAGAGCAGATGACTTGGGATTGTAATAGTACGACAACGTACAGGTGGAGTAATCGAGAGAGAAGAACCGGCGCGCATAACCTTGTCCCTTCTTGCGCCGTCGCTTGTGCAGGACGCCTGTGTGGTAATTGCTCGAGCCAGTCTCACTGCGGCCAGAGACTGAAGGTACACCATTTCCTGCAGCATTATGACTGTGAAGGCTATCCACGGAAGCAGACGTAACTCCGTCGAGCTTGGGGCTACTGTAACGTCCCAGGCTTGTTTGACTCGCACCGGCTTTCGGTGCCTGAAGATTTGGCAAGTGTGATGAAGTCTGTGGTGGTGCTCCAGTGGGATATGTCATAACCACAAAGGTTGCCGTTTTAGACGTCTGTTTTGAGAATGTGTTGTCAAACACGAGACCATACATCCCACTCTGATCTTCTTTAACGTCAAAGGTGCCAATTGATACCTTGTCCGCTTCGCATTTACCTATCCATTTGATCGGAATGAATCCTTTGCTTTTCAGGAGCTCCTGCGCGTTTGTCTCTTTCTTTGAGAAACGGCTTGCTTTGCCATCGGAGGTACCGCCGGATTCTTCGGGTCCATTATTTAAGTCCTCGGTTGTTGAAGATGCAAAAGTGGTGGCACCGTTGCCGGGATGTTTGACAAGACCGAAATTGCTATTGCTGCATTAGTACAGAACTTCATTTCTACGCCTGAGTAGAGCCGCTATAAGGGACACGGGAGGGAGCACGCGTACATGGACTTTTTGTGAGGCTGTACGCTCCATGATAACGTGTTCCCTTCGTCAACTTTCACCCAACGAACGATATACGACTAGTGAGTATTAGTTGAGAGCTCGAATCTTTTTCTTTGTCCTTCGCTTGTTATAGCGTCCGTTATGCGAAGGAGGGCCGGTGACATGCCTTGCTGTGAACTTCAAGCTGCTCAATGCCTGCCATTGTGTGTGATGTTGGGATACCGTGTCTGCGGTGCAATCGTCGGAGGGTTTCGTGTTAGAGAGGTGCTGTATCGATCACTTTGAAGAGCTATGGGGGAGGTCGTGGATCAATTCGGCGACTGGATTTCGGTCTTTAGATATTGACCATGCCGGGTCTCTCGGTACTTGGTTTGGGTTTTCGGAGCTTCGGAATCTACGGCTGGATTGCGAGATGGCTCCTGTTGTTGATAAAGACAAGTTTCTAGAGTTGAGGTGAGATTTTGTGTGTGCAGGGGGTGGCTGGCAGCTCCTCTTTCGGCACTATACGTCTGACTCTGCTCACATGTGTAGAAGCCAAGAGTTTCGCCTCGGATCCAAGAGGAGCTCAGGAGTATCGGTATACGTGCGCTATACGTGGGCAGCTCGAGCACGAGGCAGCAGCTACCTAACTTAACGACCAAGCTAGTACTGTAGTCGTGGTGCTGGGCTCTGTATTGGGTCCGACAGGGGTCCAGGTGGAGGGGTAGTTGACGGTAAAGCGAGGTTCGCCTTGCTGCTGACGTTGGGAACGTGGGTTTACAGCCACCACAGCCACAAGACCAGTCCTTTTTGGGGCAATTCGGCGATGTATGCGAAACTGATGCGAGGATGCTGTTAGTTTCAAGTGGTCAATTTGAGGGTTGAGTGGTTGGGGATACCAGCAAGGTGGGCGGAGGTTGGGAATAAGAGCCCTGTCAAAAAGGTGATGAAGGTGGCTGGAGGCCGAAATAAGTAACGAGATTCTTTGTATAAATGGATGATGATCAAATATCCATCACAGGAATGTTGTGAGAGGTGGAATTTATCTCATACGAGATACGAAAGCCTATCCTCAAATTACTTTGCATCTTCAACCTGTACTTCGTTGGGTTGTCAATTGGTTTTTATGCAAGTACAGCAAGCTTATTGGGGCATGAGATGACGTTGCTTTCCACTTTAGTGATGTAACCATCAACGGTATGGATGCTTGTGTGTACAGCAATCTGTATAGACAAACATACAACCGTTGTTACCAAAGACTACTTCTACTGTCGTCTACGGGGCTTTTATCGCAACCTCAAGTTGCAGATACCAATGATGATGGTGATGAACATTTTGCTGGCAGATTGTCCGTTGTCTCGGGAATTCCCATATCAACCTCGGACGATCCTAATGAGTATAAATAAAACTCCCCAACCCCAATATGGTCTATCACCCCACAGATAATCCCCATTCCATACGTTCCATACCAGTAGGTCGGGGCTACAGTGAGTTAGGAATTGAAATGAATGCAGCACAAATGTAAAGTCGTGGCTCAGAGGTCAACTAAGTACCTTGAGACTTACTGTAAGACTCACACTGGACATCGTCAGGTAACAATATAAGCAACTGGGCGCAGCTGAACAGCCGTGTAGAGTTTAGATACTAGACTAGATAGCAACTCTGTAGTGTTGAGCTTATAATACCTATACAACAAACGGTTTTGGATAACATGTCACGCACCTACGAAAACATCCGTGAATGCCACATTATGCACCCAGAGGTCTGTGCATGTGGTTGCAGTTAAATGTATAAATGTTTAACTTTCAGGGACTGAACATGGGATGAGTTATTTAAATCAACATTGCTAATTACACGCACTCGACGATGTACCACTACAGGGAAAAGTCTGGCAACACAGAATGGAGGCAATATTTGATCTTCACCGTAATGTAAAGATCGAATTCGTTTACTTCCACCATGTACATTATAATTGAAAACTGCAGCTAAACAGAAAACAATGGTGTGCTATGGATAACTAGATCTGCGACTACCGCTAGATACCCTGGAGGTTCTGGACAATGAATCTCGGCTTTCACCTAAACCCTGTCTCACCCACGAGACCTGCCCCTGACGCCGTCGTCAACATCCAACCAGCCAAGGCCGTCAATTCGCTTTCAACTGGTGGATGGACCAGGCGAGTCCATGTCTAGAACGAGTTGGGACAGTCAGACGGAACCTGGCCTTACCTTAAGTAACTGGTGGATCTAAGCGGGCGGGCAACAAGATAGAACTCCACTGTGGCTTTAGGGGACGACAAACCTAACTGCTAAAGGTTCAGGCCAGGGGCTTTTTTCTGAGTACGAGATCATATTTTGGCTGACTTGTAGTTGACCCTCCTTCTGCAAATTCTTTACTTTTCGTTCTGGAAACTTGATAACCCATTCCAACAAGCTCTCCTATCTCACGTTTTCTATCCGCACAAGTCGGTTGATTGACTGTTGGTTTCTACGCCGTGTCAGAGCCTAAGAAGCCCGCGCTCTTCCCGCACCCGCACCCACTTGGACCTGAATCGCACGGCGCAACAAGTAGCACCTCCTTCGCCAACCTTCATAATCTTTCCTCCTTCTTTTCAGACCCATCAGCATTGCATGGTAACGTAACGCATCGAATTATATCGCACACCATTGCGTTACATATTATTTGCATCTGTTTCACATGCATTGCCATCATAATTGCTTTTCCCGGCTATCCATTACATCAATCTCGACAACTTGCTTCTTCCAGTTGACGATCACCCCCATTCCGGCCTCCAGTCTCTGTACAGAGAGTATTCGAGTTTCCGACCGCCGAATTCGTCTCACGCGAGCTTTACGAACGACCATAGACTGTTACATTGCAAGATATATCGCGTTGTTACTGCATTTATTTTAGAGATTATCGAAATCTTTGTCCATTCGACCCGCCGCCAATGTCCGGTCTAATGAGCAAGCGCCAACAGGCGCGGAATGAAAAGGCTCTGCAAGATCTTGTACAGAATGTTCCGGGAAATAATATGTGCGCGGACTGTCATGCGCGTAATCCAGGTACGCCCTAGATATACAATGAAGCTCATCATGAAGCCGCCTGTAGAATGTTTGGAAATTGCTAACGTGAACTGTCATATTTAGCATGGGCATCATGGAGTGTAAGCATTTCTATGGCGTACCAAAATCGACTCTGACTAACTTCGTTATTAGCTCGGCGTTTTCTTATGCATGAGATGTGCTGCAATCCACCGAAAGCTTGGTACTCACATTTCCAAAGTCAAGTCCTTAAGTATGGACAGCTGGACCAACGAGCAAGTCGATGTAAGTAATGAGAATAATATCAGATTCGCGTACGGGAATTACTCTTAGCTTACACAATCAACAGAACATGAGGAAGGTTGGAAACATCACATCGAATAACTTATACAACCCCGAACATGGCAGACCGCCTGTGCCCGTTGACGTTGACGAAGCCGATTCCGCGATGGAACGATTCATTCGACAGAAGTATATGAACAATACTGTTAATGGAACGGGAAAATCCAAGTCTCCGCATATGGGCGAGGGAACACCTCCACCTTTGCCGCCTAAGAACTCGAAGTTTGGATTCCGATCTGCCTCGTCTATCTTTCCCCTGTCCTCCAAATCGAAGAAGGATGTCAAAACAATAGCGGCTGCTCAAACTAGTCGCACCGAATCCCCAAGGCCGCCTAACAAACCGTCCAAGATTTTCGGCGCAACACTAGATCTCGACCAACCTGACGAGCTGGACCAGAAGATGGCCAGGCTACAGGACATGGGGTTTCAGGATGCTAAGAGGAACGCCTTGGTGTTGAAAGGTGTCAATGGCAACCTTGAAAGGGCGATCGAAACTCTTGTGCGACTGGGCGAGGGAAGTGGCCGCCCCTCTCCTCTTCCTACACCTTCACCTCGAGAACAGACCCTGCGTACATCAAGGTCCTTGACGCCCCTTACACCGAATTCTGGAGGGCTAGGACTCGGCGCAGGCCTTAGCGTACCTTCCCGTTCAGCCACAGACCGACCGACTACTCCATCGAGTGCTTCAACAAATCCATTTGATAACCTAGGCACAGCTCCGCCGCAGACAGCCCAATCGACAGGAAGTCTCCAAAACAGGAACCCATACGGCCAGACGAATCCATTTGGCGCACCTGTCGCCCAGGAGCAACAGCCGACTGATGCCTTTAGCCAGGCATTTCAAAATATGTCACTCTCCCCACAGCAGCCTTTGTTTCCTCACCATACTGGAGGACCGGTCCCGCAACCTGTGCAGCAGCTTACAGGATACCAGCAAGTGGCCCCCTCGGCCCCTACGACTCCTGGCGGTTTCTCTAGCTTGGGTTTTAGCAGCAACATGACATACCCCCAGCCACTCCAAGCGCAGTCGACAGGATACAACCCTTTCTTCACGAACCAGACTGCTGCGGCGCAACAGCAGCCTCAACAGTCAAATAATCCTTTCCCACAAGTCAATACCAACCAAGCGTCCGCAGGATACAATCCATTCACCCGATCTCCAACTCGGATAGCATCGCCCAGCCTTGGCCAAATCCCAGAGCAAACACAGAGCTCTTTCCAGAACCCGGCCGTATATCAGACCTCTGCAGTATATCAAAGCTCTGCTGTATATCAGAGCCCGGCACCTCTGAGTCCCCCTGAAACTACTACGAACCCTTTCTTCGCGAATGCTGGTCAGTCCATAGCACAAGCAGGACAGCAAGTCTTTGGACAGCATCCTGCTATGCAGCCGATGCAGAACCAGGCCCAAGCGAGCAACAATCCATTTGCACAACAACAGACTGGGCAGCAGTTCTATGGGCAGCAGCAAATGCCACAGCAGCAACAGCAACAGCAGTTCTACCAGCCTCAGAAACCCGACACAGCGTCGATTATGGCGCTCTTCAACAATTACCCGCAAGCAGCTTCCCAGCAAGCAAGTGTCGATTCATCACAGTCTTCTTACCAGACAGCACAAGCCCATCAGCCACAACAGCCAACCATACCCGAGAACCAACCAATGGCTCCCGTGCAGCAGAACCACAGTGTTCCCTCGCCAATGTCATCTGGAACGAATCCGTTCATGACAAACGCATCTGTTGCCAATTCCATTGCGAACCCGAACGCTACGGCTACTTCGGATCCTTTTGCTGCCCGGAGTCGAGAGAGTATGAATCTCGGTATGGACCTCGCATGGACAAATGGTCGACACAGCCCGGATGCGTTTGCAAGCCTCAGTGCCCGCCACGCATAATGGTACCGTAATAGAAGGTGTATTTGAACACAAATCTGTCTAGGATAAAACACATATGTCACAGGAGATGTGGAAACACTGTATGATAGTACAATAATGTCTTTTTTTGCTAGTTGCGTTGAGGATCTTGGTTCCGGTTACACTAGACTCATATATTCGTGCAACTGAATGGGATTGCAGGATGTATCGGTTGAATTGAACCTGACCGAGTAATAGAGGTCAAGAATACAGCATAGACTTCACGGTGAATGGTGAGGAGCTTGTCCCCAACGTGATGAAGTCGCGGAAACACTCTTCCGATAAGGTACTTTTCTTGGTGGACTATTTGCTGATAAGAGAATAAAAGACAAGAGATTGGCCTCTTTGCTATGGTTCATACTGAATAAAACCTTGTTCAGCTTTCAAATTTTCTGTCATACTTTGGGGATCACGAGGGATTAGTTGGCATCTAAGTAATGCAATTGAGCTGGGCCGATATAGCTTGTTCTGCGTGCGTGAGGCTATCAAGGAGAAAGGATGTGGCTATTGGAGGCCAAAGTCGAACTGAGTATTTAGCATGTTGATCAAGTTTCTCTAGGAGATGCAGCCAGGATGGGTATTTTGATGGTCTCGGTCCGGATGCATTCCCGAAGAGAACCAAAACGCGGGGTTGGGCACGGCGCCATCATGTCGGGACCACAGCGTGTCCACCAATCAACTTACACGACGGGGGTATTTAGGCCGGAGATAGATAGACATTACTATGAGTTGGGTTGGGTTGGGTTGAGTTTAGTTGCGAGAATGCCCTTTTTAATTGTTACCATTGCATGCGTTCTCTGGCATTGCAGACGGGGAGAATCATGAAAATCGCATAAAACTGTCAATTGCCAGATCAATCATGATAATTTTGATCATGTGATTAAACTGTGGAGGACGCCCCAGATAATTGCAGTCTTTTTTACACTGTGGAGGCTTGTGTATCATGCAATTCTGTACAAGCCCGACCTCTTTAGATTCCCATCATACAATGCAGAAGTGGCACAGCATAACTCAGCGGTATGAAGAATTGAATACAGTAATTGCTGCAATGCACCCGTAGCGTGTTACTATGCTGTTCGCTACTAAGACAGTATGTAGGCGAAGAAGAGCGTCATCTTACAAAGACGCTCGCAGAGAATTCTAGACTCGTCCGGGCTGGGTGAAAACAATCGCGTGGTGTGGCAGCCTTGCAAGTATTGAGTTGTAACGGTGAGGTGCAACCAAAAAAAAAAAAAAAAGATCTCCATGGGCAATCTGGACTACGACAATAAGCCTGCGTTTATTCGGGAAACACTTTTGAACTCTGTATGACTATCAAGTTTTATTGTTCGTTACTCTGTTGCCAGCTGGCGACTAACATTCTCAGTCCTTGACCAGTAGACATTAGCATGTGCTGCGGAGGCGTTCGCGTTAGTGCGAAAGCGTGCGCTAGGTTTAGAAGAATGCTTGGCTAACAAGGTACTGGGATATTATGATTTATTTTGATGAGAAGTGAGTTGGAATTCCACTGGAAATCACTAGGAAACGAGAGTTTTGCAAATTGCAAGATGCTCATCAAGTTTGTGACGAGATGACGATATCTTGGTGTGATTAACAACCCATCCAAGGATTTCTTTCCATTTCGCTCGGCTCAACTCACATCAGCGTTTGCCAAGATAAGCAAGTCGCACTGTACAACGCCTGTCCATTCACTGGAATTGCTAAATCGTTACCCCGGCTCCAATGGATGCCACCAAAACTAGGTGGGTGTGGCAAGCGCTACCTCCACTGTGGTGCACAAAATTCCAGAGCCTCAGGTGAGGGGTCCACACAAATCGCTGCCCGTTCTTCCTGCCCCGAGCGTCAGATTACTGGGCTTCTGTCGCTCCCCCTTCAAGGCCTGACACGCTCAATTCTCAGTATTTATCCTCGTCTTCGCCCTTCACACCGCTGCCACAATCTTGACTTCTACTCTACCCCAAGTTGAAAGACATTCTCCACGAGTATACCAAGACACGAAACTAAACGTCGCCGCACGTATCCACACTTTCGCCTCCAAATAAACAACACAAATCTTTTAAAAGGATTTCCAACCCGTTTATTGCGAGTCACCTCAATCAAACGTTACCATTCAACCTTCGCCGATCAACAACGTCGGCCCTCTCCCAACTATCACCACTTTAGTCGATACGCAGGAAACATCATCTGCAATGGCGCCAATGAATAATCAGAATTTGAATTACAGTAGTAATTACGGCGAGGCCGCTGCCCAGAAGGTCAATGTCCTTGCCTCTTGCTACCTCGTCGACTCTGCCGCCAATCTCAAGGGCCTCCACTACTGCACTACCGGGGTCGCAGGTACGTTATCTCTATAAAACACTACTGCGTCATGATACTAACTCTGTGCTACAGGGGCCGAGTGGTATTCCTGAGGTCCCTTCCTCAGGATTACCCTCCCCTCCAACAAGCCCCCCCCTCGCCGCATTAACCTCGTCTAACGAGCTCGCTCTCTTGCCCAAGAACAAGAAGCGAGAGATCCCAGGCCGGCGCCTGGGCCGACGAGGGGGGGCAGCACTTTCGATCAGGGAAGAATGTGAGAGATTCTTTTGCGAGTCCATGAAGGCGACGTTCCACGGTGAGGGGAATTCGTCCATGAATGGCTCCGGCCTGTCTGGTGCTTTTTTACCAACGCCGCCGTCCGATGACCGGCTTCCCGAACACTTCAAGCCTGTTTCTGACGACAAGGTATCTGCCTACGATATCACCGCTTGGCTGGAGGTTTGGGATTATGCCGGCGGTGCGAGCTTCCGTGCCTTTGTTGCTGACGACGGAGAGGAGAAATCTCTCTTTGTCTTCTTCGATATTGAAGGTGTTCTTGGCCGAGACCTGAAAAAGGCGTACGTTTCCTACATTTGATCATGATCTGTCGCATCTCGCTAACACAATGTCACAGTCTCATGGCCCTTATTGAATTGGCCGACGGTCCTTTGGACTGTGCCCACATTGTTACCTGCATTGACAGACGTATCCCCGCGGATGACGTTCACTCTCTGTCAAAGAGCCTTCAGTGGGTTGGCTTTGACATGGTTACCTTGGATCATTGGGCCCATGATCTTGATGTTACGAGCAAGAAGTGGATGTTGATGGGTATGGAAATATAGGCAACGAATTGCTTCCTTATGGAGTTTGGGAGTGGTTGTGTCCTTTGTCTTATGTCATCTTATTTTCTTCGGTGTTTTCCAAAAAATTTAGTCTGTAGGCTTGCTCAGCGCCTTGCTCTGCTATCCTCGAAGAGTCTGTTAGCATTGGCATTGAGTCGCAAGTTCAACACACCCAGTTTGGCGTATCTTTCCTGTTGAAGGATTTCGGAGGTGTTGGAGCGTATTGGTGCGTCTGAGTTATACTGAAGCCCTTATGGTTATGCCTCTATCCAGTACAAGCCTTCTAGTTGAAATTATACCAGAGCGATATTTACCGAACTCAAGAAGCTGTCTCTAAACTTATTCTTTATTCTATTTCAAATTAACCTAAAAGCCCTCTTCGAACTGTCTCACCTTGAGACCCTTTTCTTGTAGGTAATCCTTCACTTGCTTGACTGTGTACTCGCCGCGGTGGAACATTCCAGCACCCAAAGCGGCATCTGTTGGAGTCTTTCGGAATACATCCTCAAAGTGAGCCGGGTTGCCAGCACCACTTGAGGCGATGACGGGGATCTTGACAGCACACTTGACCTGGTTGATGAGCTCGAAGTCAAACCCACTGTTGGTGCCGTCCTTGTCAATACAGTTGAGGAGAATTTCTCCGGCTCCCATAGCCTCGACAGCTTGCACAAGCTCGACTACATCCATATCCCGAGTTTCACGGCCACCCTTGATTGTGCAGGCGTACCAACAGTACTCCTCGCCCTTGGGACCGGGGGACTGCGTCTTGACGATGTTGTGTCGGGTAGCATCTGGCTTGGGAACATAGACACGCTTGGGATCGACGCTCACAACAACGGCCTGGTTACCATAGGCCCGGGAAATCTGCTCAATGGCAGTGTTGCCAAAGAGTTTACGGCCGAGAGAGTAGTATTCTTCGGCAGCAAGAACAGCGTCAGACCCGATCGAGACCTTGTCGGCCCCCGACTTGAAGTACATGGTGGCAATCTCAAGCGCTGAAACCTTTGTGCCGTCAGTGTCCACGGTGTCACGGATACCACCACCAATGGTCAGGGGCACAAAAACAGTGCGAGACGTTTGGCGAACGACCTCAAGCATCGGGAGATCGGCAACTGGGCAGTCCCGGAAAGAAGTGATGTTAAGGAACGTGACCTCGTCCGCCCCAGATTCGTAGTATCGCTTAGCCATTTCGACAGGCTTGCCCAGGTTGCGCACGTTGCGATCATCGCCCTTTTCGCGGACATCGTACTGATCACCCTTTGTAACGACAAGATCGCCTTGGTCATTTGTGCGCACATCCAAGCATGCAATGACTCGTCGTGTTAGGCTGTCCTCGAACTTGACAGGAGCATTGGCGACAGCTTCGTCAACTACATTACCAAGGGCTTTCAGACCTTCACCTGAGAGAAAGGCACGGAGAGTCTTTAAACCGGCAGCGCCGGACTTCTCTGGGTGGAATTGGGTTGCGTAGATATTGCCTTTGGCGATGGCACCTACGAAAGTCTCGGTACCGTAGGTGCCACTCGCAACGGCCCACCCTTGCGACTCGAGTTCCCCTGGTTTGTACGGGCATTTGTAGGAGTGAACATAGTAATACTTTGAGTCGGGTTGAAGGTCGTACATGGCCTTGCCAGCAGTGAAGGCATTGTTCCAACCAATGTGAGGTACCGATTTACTTGAGTCGTCGAATCGATCCAAAACAGCTGGTACGACTCCGAGACCAGCGATACCAGGATCCTCGACGGAACCCTGGAAGAGAGCTTGTAGGCCAACGCAAACACCGAAAAAGGGCTTCCCATCAGCAATGTGCTTCTTGATAGGCTCTAAATAACCGGCCTGAGAAAGCTGGGAAAGACAATGGCCGAAGTGGCCGACACCGGGGAGGATGAGTTTCTGAAGCGCATCAGTCATGGGCACATAAAAGGGAAGTGTCTCGCCGAACCTCTGCATTGGGGACATCCTCTGGAGATCGAACCCATTCGACCTCGTAGCCACACTTTTCAATGGCATTTACCAGACTCCTGATGTTACCGGCAACATAATCTAATAGGTGCACAGTAGGCATTTTGCTAAATGTTAAGAAGATTGGAGAATTGAGGTTTGAGATTCGTCTCTCAGCAGGAAGGAACGATTACTGTTAAGTACAACATACAAAGATCAAAGAGAAGCGTCGGATGACTCAAGGGCGTGTTTTTGAAAACGTCAAGAAAGATATGGCCAAGTTCAAAATCCAATAAGACTCATCAAATGTTGTAACCCAGCCTGATAGCGATAGCGGGGCAGGGATGGACCACAGAAGCTGCCCCGCCTGATCCCTGCAATTGCCAACTTTTCCTACAAAGTGCCATCTTTGACCGACTTCGAGGCCCCAATTGGTAAGTACCTTGGCTACAAGCTTTAAGTTTCGCGACCAAACCTCTGCCTTTTGTCAATAAAAATATTGTAGACTTTCAAGCATCGTCACTTTCAAAGCCACAGATGCGCTGATGCCAATACGAATCATTCGCACACGCCGAAATCCTACTGGGCCCTTTATTATATGCAATCCACCGTCCTAACACTATTTGAGCGATCCGGCGCACACAGCATGACCACACCAGACGAGGCGAGGTCGGCCGAGACGGCAGCAATCCTCAAGGTTGAAGAACAATTAGAAAAGGATGACCAAGAAGAATGGGAATTTGAATACTCGACCACCGAAACAGAGGTACTGCTCAATTGAAAACCACACGCTCACCTTGAATAACCAGCTGACTATTACTAGACATATTATTTAACACTCGATCTCTCATATCCTGAATTCAAAGACAGACAACCACGAACACCGCACCATAGCCGAGGCGGATATTACAAAACTTGGCTCGACCACAACCCTAGTTGGAGAGGTCTTCGCGCTGCAGAGGATAATGAGGATGATAACGATATTGACAACGATCCTTTGCCGGAACCAGAGGCTGATGACGACGAACCCGAAATCGATCCGGCCCTGAGCAACGATAAAGGCAAAGGAGTTGATCGTGTCGATGTAGTGGACGACACAAAGGAGAATGGGAACAAAACCCGTAATGAGACTGAGGATATTCAGATATTGGAACTGCATTCGCCGCACCCGATTATATCGTACAAAGGTCGAACTTTTGAGGGCTCATGGGCCGAGGTTGTCGGTACCGAAGGCATCTTTACATCACGCGATAGTGGGAACCCCCTTCCTTCTTTACGTAGTCTAGAAGGAAACGTTGACTTTCTGGGCGCTTGCGCCTCGAGGATTGCGACCAAGGAGACCATTGGCAAGCCTAATATTATTCGAGAGGATCCGCTAGCTGCCATCAGAGAGGAATGGAACATTAGAATTCCCGTCGGAAAGGACAGGTCTGGCGAGCGAGCTCAGCAGACGCGATTCTTGGAAAACCTGATGGCGCTCAAGAAGAGGAAGGGCGAGACGGATCAAGTCACTGTATGGGCAAAAGATGGCGAAGGACAAGATTTCAAGGACAATCGAGACCCCGAATACAAACCTAGGCGGAGGAGGAGACTGCTGAACGAAGATGGAGAGGAAGTCGTTCCCAAACGAGAGAGGCGGCGTGCAAGTGGACGTAGGGGTGGACGGCCGAGACTTCGAGCCGGTCAGAGTCGTGGCCGCGGATTAGAGGCTGGCTCGACGACCTTGACGTCATCTATAGGAAGAGGCCTAGAGGTTCCGTATCCCGAAGACCACCTCTCTACTCCTACTCCGAGCAGATGGAATGACCTGCATGGAGGGGAATACGACGACATGGACCAATATGATGAGAGCGAGACTACTGATGATCAAGACGAAGACATGTCAAACGTTGAATAAGCATTGGTCAGGCAGTTGTGGGCCAGCACAATTTCAGGGTGTCCGAGTCTGGCACAGTTGGGTCTGTCTGGATGATGAAGCCGTAGATGGATAGAGGTTTGAGTTTATGATACCCGTGGTGCATCATCGCCCACAATGAATAACATGTTTTACAGTGCCATGTTTCCGCATGTCATCCGATATGGTTCCGCCTCTCTTGAGGGCTATTGGGAGCACTCTTTCGATTCAATGAAGCTCATGAGTATTTCTTAGCCTGACTACTACTGGTCAACAGTTAAGCGGTCAACACTGAGCGTTAGCTGTTAGGCTCAAGTCGCTTCGTGTTCACCGACAAGAACATGCGCTCCAGCCCACAAGTACCATGTGGTGGTGATAAAAGTACCAAGGTCTTGGAACAATTTTGTTCTGAGTAACCCTAACTCGGCCAGTATGAGACGGCCGTAGCCAGTGATGTGAGCTCGTGGGGAGGTCTCGTGAGCCGAGTGACTACCAGTTCCCGCGTTCCTAGTGTCTTGAACCGCTCCGTAAGACTACAGTTCAGGAACCTTTTGATATCAGTAGTTCACGTATAGAGCAGCAAAGTATGCCGTGACTCGGAGACATAGGATGATCATGTCACTCAGCACAACCCCCGCCTTTCTGATGCTTTCATCCATCCATCCCAATTCTGCTGAGGATCATTTTTTTAGGAACGAGAACTGATGGTAGATAGGTAGAAACATCTGATTATTTTAAAGGAATAGAAGCATCGTACTCGGGACCGCAAGCTCAACGTTATCAAATCCCTGCATGCCCTCTTGGATGGGGTTTAATACGGATTTGCGTGTATTTCTGACATGATAGTTTAACCAGTCGGCCCATTCCAGGGTTGTAGCGACGCTGGGGTTCTTGGATGGAGGCTCTGGGTAAGACAAGGGGGGAAGCCTGTTAGTTCTTGAGAGGGGTCTCAAGGTGCGCTAAAACATTGTTCATAGAAAGCAAGCGCATGGGCACGAGGTTCGAGGTCTCTGGTTGGATTTGAAAAGGCACTGTGGTATGTACCTGTCCATGTAATACTGCTTTTAAAACTTGACAAAGAATGTCTGAATCCGGAAGTGAGTCTGACCCGTGGCATGCCATTGTATAGTTGTCTGAGTAAGTCATTCATCGGCACTTGGGGATTATTGAGCAAGGAACCTCCGCATGGAACGTCCATAGATGTCATTACCCCGGATCCAATGGGTAAATTTCTACGTATTCGTACTCGACATCTATAAAGCCTTAGCCTTGGTGTCTGATGATTGGCATCTTATGGGCAATAAAGAAACAAGAAACAGTCATGTCAGGCACACCTAAGACTTGTTCTAGGCTGTAAATTTGCAGTTCCATTGCCAAAAAGGTCAAGTACCTGCATTACTCGCCCTTGCTATGCCTTGCCTCTCCCTCCACTCACAGGTAGGTACGTTACGCCTCAACCAGTCGCCGCCCAATCTATCCGTACCCTTGTCGATCAACGGCCATGGCTATTGCGCACGCTTCTTTTCTTCTATCGACTTAGTCAAAGGCTTTTTCTTCTTTCTTTCCTTTCTTTCTCCATAACACTCGACGATATGCTGCCAGCGGTATCTACTCTCTTCGCTCCCCTTCGTTCGTGATGCCTCTATAACCGGCTCATCTTGGCTGAGACCCTTCTTCCTGGCTGTATAATCAATACTCCTGCTGCTTCCGCCCTGTTGCTGTCGCTATCGCTATCGAAAACTCAATACTCTATTTTTCTCAATTCCTACAAACCCCACCTCATATGAGTTTGTCGTCGCAATAACCATGATTTGGTTACGTCGCTTCTCCTTATTACTAGCTTTTGTGCTGATTGTCTCGTTTGGCGCATGGCTACTCCCTCAAGTACTAGACCCAACGGATAAAGGCCCAGAGAGGCGAGAAAGAGACCGACGCTGGGTCAATAGCAGCCCCTACTTTCTGGATCGTCAAGCCTGTCGCTGGATAAGCTTGTGCGGATTACACCACTTGCGCAGTGACCCTGCTATTCGTGGGAACGATGGCGACGAGGAGCCTGAATGGGGGGATTTGAAGCGCCGTTCTCTAGCTTGGGAGCCAGAGGATATTCCACGTCAAGATTATAAGCGCAACACAAACCAGCGCCGCCGGATTCTCCGCAACATCCCCGATTATGTCACCAAGCATGCGCCTTTAGTTCATTTGTATTCCGGGGAGGAGTTTTGGCCTTCAGATATCCGTCAGCACGTCGAACACATGACCGCATATGCTGGCGATAGGCTTATCAACTCTACTGATAAATGGACACTTCACAATTTGCACCAACTAAACAAATACTCCGGCAACATTACTCTCCGAAGCGATGACGATGTTGAGTCCCGACCCAGTTGGCTACATAGTCATTACAACATTCCAAACCCGTTCCCAGATGACAGCGACGGAGAGCAGGACACCAATATACCGATAGGAAACCCTCAAGGGAAACCGGAGTCTCGAGAACCCAGCACTTGGTACGATGTCGGCAAGAACCGTCCTGTACACAAGATTTCGGATCCCAGACATCGCAAATTCCAAAATGGTCGTCGCTCAGAATCTCACGGCCACAAGCCAGACGAAAATGGTTATTCGGCCGCTCCAGCTGTACTGGTAGTTGTTGATAAAGGATCCGGTATCGTTGACGCCTTTTGGTTCTTTTTCTATTCGTACAACCTCGGCCAAACCGTTTTGGGAATTCGTTTTGGCAACCATGTGGGTGACTGGGAGCATTGCATGGTGCGCTTCGAGCACGGCATTCCCCGAGGTGTGTTCTTTTCAGAACATGAGGGTGGGCAAGCATATGCCTTTGAAGCTGTTGAAAAGCACGGAGAACGACCCGTCATCTATTCCGCCGTTGGATCGCATGCGATGTACGCTCTACCAGGCAAGCATCCTTACATTCTACCCTTCAAACTCCTCAAGGATGTTACAGACAAGGGGCCTATGTGGGATCCATCTCTTAACAACTACGCATATCATTACGATTACACAAATGAAGGCGGCCACGAACCGGACGATACGGAGGAACCTCTGAACCTCGTTCCCGCAGCGTCAAATCCCCATGCACCGACCTCTTGGTTCCATTACCGCGGACATTGGGGTGACGAAGTATATTCCCTCGCTGATCCTCGCCAGTGGCGCTTCTTTGGTCAGTATCACTACGTCACTGGCCCTGACGGACCTATGTTCAAGACGCTCGATCGTAGGAAGATGTGTCAGAAGCAGAGTTGCAAAATTCTCTACAACCTTGATCCCAAAAACACTTGGTATTGAGAAAAGATACTGCCATTTGTTTTTTTTCTTCTTTTTTCTTTTTTTTGACATAAGGTCTCCGTCGAAACCTTGATGATATCATTGATTTAGACAAATGCATCGCGACAGCGGATCCAGCCATGGATCCCAAGATGCCTTCAGAGCGATAATGATTTAGGATAGAACGGCATGACTGCGGCGTTGAACTTTTGGTGTTTCCATTTTTAGATAGAGTTCCGGTTTGTCTTGCTTGATGCAAAAACTCAATCCAAGGAGGTGGGTTGGATACTTTGATGATGGGCATTTGACACCCAGATACCACTTAATCATACCTCAACCTTACACACATTGTGATTCTTACTTATGGTTTAGAAGTACGTAAATGAAACAGTCACTTAACTATATTTGCGGCATTGAATACGCTACGACTGTCAAGTCTATACAAGTATACAAAATTCTCATCCCATAATTCAACTATTTTTATTACACATGCCGCAATATGCGCGAAGTCACCATTAGCCGATACCAATGCATAACATCGGGTCGGATGATGCGGCTGATGGTCAGGTCCCTGTCGTAAGCCATAAGGCTAGCAATGCAATATTTGTTTCAACCTGTTTCATGGATAGTGTTGGGCGGTTATAACATGTGTACCGCATTGTCTGGAGAGAAGCCTCCTTTCTGATACGGAGCTTTTTCATGCAGTGACGTCGTCCGAATCCAGACAGCCCATAGTTTGATGAAGCGCTTCTGCGTTTGGCCAAGTCCGGAATTCCATTACGTGGTAACTTGTTGGTCGCTTTTGAAAAGAGACAGTGACAGTTTCAGAAATTAACTAAATAACACCAATCCTCTCTAATTTTCGTACTATTAAAACGTCAAGCTTAGTGCGCTGGTAGCGTTCCCTGTCCTGATTGTTCTAGAACAGTGGTTTAGAAGTATGATCGATCTAAGTGATATGTGCGGCAAGTATGCAGAAACCCACGTGCGGCCATTACTTGAACTCGGATATACATGATAGCTTTGCTGGTATGCCCACGGGTTATTCTAATTGGACATATCCTTCGTTCTCCATCACCCTCTACAGAGCTCTTTGTTCAGACTGCCCGGTATGTGATGACAAGAATGGTGTTTCATCATGATCCAACAGCCAATCACTAGTAACTATGATACGACAAAACCAACAGCATGCAGTAACTTTTATAGGTGTTTGCTCTCGTTGCGATTCTCCACCCGTTGGTTATTTGAACTTTATCTGTACAAAAACTCGTTTGAGTTGGACACCACCAAGCCAGGAATAGTATTAGACCGTGAGAGCTGAGCCTTTGGATCCTCAATTAACGTAGATGCTTTCATTGTTGACGTCTAATGGTCAGTATTGATAACCTTAGTCTAGTCAATCAGCCACCGGGAGTCGGAGATCTGTCCTTACTATTGATAACATCGTCGGATTATGTAGATCGAGGGTGGACGCTAGAAACAACCTTTCCTATATACATCCATACGTTACATTTAGCTGAAGAAGAAATTTACCATGCAGGAGGTTCCAGTAGTTGATTTATCAGTATGCTTTTCGGGATGTCTTGGATCCGAGAGCAATCCTTGCTCGCGACTCCTTCTCCTATTAGAGATTAAACGACAAGTCAATTATCTACAGGGCAGAAAGTGCATGCCCCTATTAGTCTGCCGTCCACCTATATTCATCGATCAATAGAAACACTACTGATCTTTGTTGCAGCTAAGAACATGTATGTAACATGGTCAGAGCTTTTGAGAAGACGGGAGCTTTTTCCCCTTCCCGCTCAAGACTCGTCTGCGCCAAGAGCTGGTGTTTTACGACCGACTTGAACGTCTAGTTTCCTCTTCATCACCTGGGAAAATATCCGTGCTAACAACCAAGCTGTTCTCAGGTGTAGTGGGCTCGGAAATATGCTATTCCCCCTTGGAACATTGTTTCCGAACTTTCACGTTTTAGCGCGATCAATTCATCACCTATAGGTTTGGGCACGCTAATGCAGTGTTTTGGTACTGTCGGTGGTGGCTGAGATGATGTATCGTAGATAGTGGGTGGTTTGGGCTTAATGCTGAGGACACTCTTGGGATATCTTGACAAGTCACAAGCTGAACGCCCAGTTGTTACTTATTCTATGTACCTAGCCTAGCTGGAGGTGATGGTTTCGCTGGTAGAGTTTGAGGCTGTGATAACAATACTCCAGGATGAATGTCGGATAGGCGAATTGTTACAGAACTAGTGCCCCTATCATCATGTGGTGTGGTATGATGTGATATGATGTTGTGTGGTTCTTCAGTCCCTGCGACCGTCAACGGAAATGAGTGGGTTAACCAGGATGGAAGAGAAGAACTCCTGGAGGTTGAGCAAGGGTCATTGACCAGGTTTCCACGTTCAGAGAAGTGGAAGCCAATGAGAAGAATGACGCTGTATCGAGGTGGGCGGTTGAGAGATGAGCACGAGCAGGCTCTGCTAGGGAATCGGGATAGTTCTTTGGTGTTTTTGTTTGAGACTCAGGTGCAATGGACAAATACTAATAGTACCGGTAGTACGATATCGTCTCTAGGACTCGGGTACTGAGTTGAGAAACAGTCAGTTTTTTTCAACCTCAAACAAGGCGACAGACGCAGGTGTGATTGAGAAACTTTGTGAATAACTAGTCGTTGTTCATTGTATAAGACTCACCGTTTGCCACAATTACCATACACTTGATCAAGCCAAGGTGTTCTGTAGTCTGTGGATATTTCACTAAAATTTCTCTTCAGGAATTTTGGAAGTAGTTCGTCACCTTGCTTCAGATTCTGCTTCTTGACCTTCTTTAACATCACGAGCCCGTGCGTTGTGTTGTTTGGACAAGTAGTTGAGAAATTAGGGGTCGCCAAAACGAGCACTGAGGTCAGATTGTAAGCACGGCCTTGTACAGTAAGAACTGACACATGTCGATCACTGGTTCTGCGAGGTTTAGTCAGCTTGATTCAAGTCAGTGGATGAGCGCCATGTAGCCAATTTCAGCCCAGCCAGGCAAGCTGCGTACATACCGTCGACGTCTGAACATCCAGTGTCCAGAGCAGCCCGACCTTGAACCACCACATGGCAATTAGAGCACGGACTATTAGTATGGAAGTCTATTTACAATCAAAGAGAAGTAAGACAATTCAAGGGCTTGGGTGGTGACTACCACCTAGACTAGGTTATACAAACATAGATGGAGTTGTCAGGGGAGTTACGTCGTACTGCTTGTAGAGCACTAACTACACATCAGTTAGTTGTGAGTTGTAACTGCTGATGACAAGCCTCATCTCATACACGGCACTTACTGTACCACTCTTCAGGTTCACTGCTACTCTACAATCACCAGCATCGGTATCCGCAGCTAGCATCCACCCACACCTCGTGGTATTAAATGGGGCCTTGTTGACTATTAACTGTAATCGTTAGCAATGTTTCTTCCCGCAATATGTAGCTGAGTGGAGGTCGTTTAAGCGCGGATGACCTTCCAGAGTTACATTGCATCGAAGGATGGAGGCGAAGAAAAAAAGAAAAGAACGAAGAAAAAAAATTAAAAAGTAACGGAGCTCTGTGTAAGTGCTGAGCCACTGATTGACATAATTACCTACCCGCCATCGGCCCCCTCGAGGGTTCGTGTTTCAAGGGGTTTTTAGGCAACTTAGACTGTTGTTGGAGACGGGGGTGAACCTTGAAAGAATGTGCTTGAACGGCATGAAGGACGAACCATGATGGTGCATTGAATGTGAGGGTATTCAGTATATCTCCTGACACGATTTGATTCTCTTACCTTAGTACCTACTAAGTAAGAGGTAAATATGGATAGTTCTACCGAGACAAGTGAGAAGTGGACGGACCGAAGATGGAAGTTTTTTTCTTGTACCCTTTGACATCCATAGTGTCGCCGGGAACGGACGGTATGCTTTAGGTACTAAGGAACCACGACATGCGGTCTTTCAATTGGTTCATTCCGCCTGTCAAGAGATCCACTCTCACCTTAATGAGTTCAGTAGACCTACCTAGACAGGTACGCTCTAAGGGGCGACTCCACTGCTGTAAACCTTAGCTCGCAGGGCCTTGTGCAGGCCCAAGGGAAAAGAAAGAAAGCGACGATACCTAGAGGCAAGTATACGAAGAACAAAAGGTTAGGGTTGCGAATGCCCCTGTATTGCATATAATCTGATACTGTGAGAGAGAAAAAACTGCCAGTTACCTACCTACTATGTATATCTGTTGCACTGTGCCGTTGCCATGCTTGCCGTCCTTGTCTTAGACCTGATTTATGACGGGATGATGTGGAAAGTGAGGTAACTTCTCTATTCTTGCCTAGGCGGGCTAGTTTAGGATGTGATCCATGGATACTAGATGAATGTCAATACACAATTAATAAATGGCCCGTCTCTAGTTCCCTGTCTCAAACCCGCTTGGCTTGCTCGCTTTTATCCTATCCTATCCCAACGCATCCCGTCCAGTGCCGTCCTTGTCTGCCATCGTTTCTTTTGCCCCCACACCCTCGCTATATTTACTTTACTTGAACCAACACGCCCAGCAAGAGCAAGCTCCTGTTCTTCTTCTATTCTTGTTCGCTATTCAATAAGAATAGGAAACTTTTTGGCTTCAATCTTGCGTCACTCAATTAGCCTTACTGGTCTTTGCCGATCCGTCAAGACGTTGTCTCAAACGCCATCTTAACCGAACCCTCGATCGAATACGTGACTCGACCGGGCATCCCGTTGTTTTCGCGACCTCGTCTTGCAACTCGTCCCCTAATCCTTCGAAACCCCAGCTTGAGGTATTGCCTTTGATCAATCTTGGTCCTTGCATCACAGCTTCAACTATACTACCATATATACATAACTTTACGCGGTTGCGACCTCGATTTGCGTTCCCGTTCAGCCGACACCATCTTTTCTGTTGTCTCGCATTCGCTGCAGCCAGTCACTTCAACAACACACAATGTGCTTCGGAAACCGAGACAAAGGCGATCGTGGCCTTGCAAGATCCCGCGAGATCGAGAAGCAACTCCGTCAGGATGAAAAGAGACTATCAAAGGAGGTCAAGCTCCTCTTACTAGGTAGGAACTGTCACATCGCGCTCTGAGAACCGAGACTGACACGCTGCGTGCGCTCAACAGGTGCTGGAGAATCTGGAAAGTCTACTGTCCTTAAACAGATGAAGCTCATCTACTCCCAAGGCTTCACCAAAAATGAGAAGCTAGAATGGAAGCCCGTAATTTTCAACAACATCGTTCAATCATTCAAAGTTATTGCCGAGGCAATGGGCGAACATGACCTTCATTTCGATAGTCCCGACAATGAGGTACGCCGATTTTACTCGACTTTGGTCGTGATCGCTAGAACACCACCATTTCTACTGGCGACCAAAGCGGTCCGTTTGACATCCATAGCGACTGACATTTGCTACAGAAATACATGGCTCATATCCTTGTCGACCACGAGATTAGCCCACACGACCCAATGCCCGCTGATTATCTTGCGCCCGTCAAGGCGTTATGGGTCGACAGCGGTGTCCGGGCGGCCATTGGAATGGGAAATGAATATGCACTACACGACAACCTCACCTAGTACGTATAACACCACCACAGCTGAACTGAAACTTTTGTAGCAATGCGCTGACATGCTCGAAAGCTTTATTGAGGATATTGACAGACTCTGGGGAGAAGACTATGTCCCAGATGACCAGGATCTTCTCCGATCTCGATTACGTACAACTGGCATCACAGAGACCATTTTTGACCTCGGCCAGTTGACCTACCGTATGTTCGACGTTGGTGGTCAGCGATCAGAGCGAAAGAAGTGGATTCACTGTTTTGAGAACGTCAACTGCCTGTTATTCTTGGTCGCAATTAGTGGTTACGACCAGTGCTTGGTTGAGGACAAGGATGGGGTCAGTACTTTGCAAACCTGGGATATCACGGATCACATGCTAACAGCTATGCAGAACCAAATGAACGAGGCGCTCATGCTCTGGGAATCGATTGCCAATTCCCATTGGTTTGCCCGATCTGCTCTTATCCTATTCCTCAACAAAATGGACCTCTTCAAGGAAAAGCTTCCTAAGAGCCCTATCTCAAATCACGGTTTCACCGATTACCATGGCCCTAAAGACGATTACAAGGCAGCCAGCAAATACTTCCTCGACAAGTTCAAAGCCCTGAACCGAAACACCGAAAAGGAAATATACGGCCATTTCACTAACGCTACCGACACAAACCTACTCAAGATCACCATGGCCTCTGTCCAGGACATGATTATTCAGCGTAATCTCAAGCAACTCATCTTATAATGAACTATGGTCTTTGAACGACAACTATATGCACATGCGTTCGACGTTTCTCAAAATATATACGGTCATATGGCGTTTAAATATTTCCGGGGCGATATTGGGTCACATATACTTCCACAGGATAACAGCAGCACTTTGGTAAAGGTGGACCAGCATGATCGGCACAGGCCTGTTCCACCATTACCTATTCTGGATCACACTTACTTTGGCGCCCTCTTAAGCCCGGGCGCTCCTCCAGGCGACATGCTTGCGTTCACAGCCCGCTTGCGTATCTGTTCAAGTCGCTTGAATCCCTACTCGGTTACCACAAGACTAGAAAGTCGCCTGCAGGCGGGGCTGAAAACCTGTCGGGAAAGCTCCGCGGCCTTGCGCAAAAAGTATTATTCGTGACGAGTCATGGCTTCTAAAGTCACAAGGCGCATTGGAGCAGAAGTGGAACAAGAGAGGACCGAGCGGCAGACTGTTTTTTTATGCACTGCATTGCATGATACCTAAGGCGTACCAGTGTATTGTTTTGGCTTCTTTTTAGTTGCTTGCCAAAAGAAGGGAAAAGAGGGAACGGCGTGTGGCCATTCGATTTTCTTTTCTTTTCTTTTCTTTTCTTTTAGTGCTCATAATGAGACACGATGTAAAACAACGAGGGGCTAGTTATGTAAATACATAGAGTAAGATACATAATATGACACTTGGGATTGAACTGTCCATGCATGCCATCATTGCACACGTGGTTGTTGCGCAGTATCAACCAGCGGCCGAAGTGGAAAAATAAGGTCCATGCTTCGGTTCGGTTCGCCTCTCTTCGCTCGCTTCCGTTGTAGAAATAGAGCTTTGACAATGACTACAGCCTAGCGACCACATGGCTGCTTGGGCCATGTGTTGTACGAGGACGGGATGGTAGGCATCGGGTTCCCTCGCTCGCTTGTAAGGTTAGTAGATCTTGCACTTGTTGGGTCGATGCACCATGAAAACACAACGGAACTGCAAGAGCAAACAGAATATAGAGGCGAACGGATTACTATCTGCTACGAAGTTTTGATCGGCAGAGCTTAGCTATGGGTCATCTTGGCAGTTGAACCTGTTTCAAATAATTGTCAGTAGTTCCTGACATATACTCATGTTAAATTACTCTTAGTCCAACAAAACCGTATTGATCAATGAGTACCTACCTAATAGTAAAAGTCACTGGTAAATGCGGATAGAACGATCGGTAACAGCTAAATCTTGTAGCTCGTGGGGAAAAGCTGAACTTTGCCAATAGACTGACTTTCTTGGAGCCTATAAGACTGGGGATTCGGTGGCTATCTCGCACCATAGGTACTACCTATATGATCATCAATTAGTACCTACATACTAGCCATCATCATTTATACCGATAGTTCAAGTATAGTTTTCGAAATCGAGCAACCAGGAATAATAGTAAACGTTATTAATGGTGAGCTACTACCTACCAGATTGGATAATAGGTACTCACAGGGAATTTCTGAAAGCGGGTCTGGACTGCGTAATCCATCCGCAAATATTGGCTCACCTTGGATCCAGTACATCAAGGTCCTACAGTTCGACATATTATAGACTCTTAGACTGCTAATTCAAGCAGAAATATATGACGAGATTAGATGTTTCTCAAAGTCATTACACCAAGAAACTCTTCGTAGCTTTAAATATGCACATCTTACATATTAATTGGTTGCATATTTACTTCCACCCATCTTGAGTGTACGCGGCACAGATAAAGCTACAACAAAAAAGAAGAGAACCCGGGTCTTAAATAGCTTTTTTCTTTTCATTAGGAACCAATTGAAAAGTGTAAAGAAAGGAATTAAATATACAGAAAAAAAAACATTCCATATCTGCCGTCTGCTATACCCAGCATCCGTATTGACTGCAGGCAGTTTTGGTACAGTGCCATTACGTACCGCTTATTTTGTCCCCCCGCGTTTCTACGACTTCATTAGCAACGACTTTTTTTATCTGCCCCCACCTTAACTCTTCCTCTCCCTCTCTCTCACATACTACCGCAAGACGCAGAGTACATGTACCGTCGTCTCTTTGTCACAATGGCCGAATCAGCAGCTAAGCGCGTCAAGACCTCGGGCAACGGCCCCCTTATCGGCACTCACAGTGGCCACTTCCACGCAGATGAGGCCCTCGCCGTCCATATGCTCCGTCGGCTTCCTGCCTACCGCGACGCCGACCTCGTTCGTACCCGCGACCCTGCTGTTCTAGCTACCTGTCACACCGTTGTCGATGTTGGTGGAGAGTATGATGCTGAGAAGCGTCGCTTCGATCACCACCAGCGAGGCTTCGCCACCACCTTCCCTGGCCGCCCAACAAAGCTTTCCAGTGCCGGTCTTGTCTTCCTACACTTTGGCCGTGCCATCGTTGCTGAGCGCCTTGGACTGCCTGAGGATTCTCCCGATGTCGAGTTGATCTACAAGAAGCTGTACGAGAACTTCGTCGAGGCCCTCGATGCCCACGACAATGGTATCTCCGTCTACGACCCCGCTGGCATTGCCGCTGCCGGCCTTGAGAAGCGTTTCAGTGAGGGCGCCTTCGGTCTTGGTGCCATGGTCGGACGTTTGAACCCCAAGTGGAACGACCCTGCTCCCTCCGACCCTGCTGAGGCTCAGGCTGCTGAAGATGCCAAGTTCAACGAGGCCAGTAACCGCATTGGCGAGGAGTTCGACCGTGATCTCGAGGGCTACGCCGCTTCTTGGCTACCTGCCCGCACCATTGTCCAGGAGGCATTCAACAAGCGCATACAATACGATGAGCAAGGCCGCATTCTCGTCCTCGAAGGCCAGTCTGTCCCCTGGAAGGACCACCTATACACTCTTGAGGATGGCACACCCTCTGTTCTCTACGTTCTATACGCCGAGAAGCCTGAGCCTGGTGCCAAGTGGCGCATCCAGTGCGTGCCCGAGAGCAAGGACTCCTTTATGAGCCGAAAGCCACTCCCAGAGGCTTGGAGAGGTTTCCGGGATGCTGAGCTTGATGGCATCAGTGGCATTCCTGGCTGCGTATTTGTCCATGCGGCTGGTTTCATCGGCGGAAATAAGACCTTTGAGGGTGCCAAGGAGATGGCCACTAAGGCCCTCGAGGGTTAAATTACGGGCTACACAGTCTAGATGATATTTGCGGATTTGATCACCCCTACAAAGCTATAAACGGATGACGAAGTCCGGGAAATACTACATGGGAACATGAAGAAGAAAAGGAAATAGAAAGGCTGCTTCGGAAAACAAAGCAGGTAGCTAAAATACCAAATGAACATGATGACTCTGCGCGGAGAGGGTGATGTTTCTCTCATCTCCCACTATCAAACAACCTAACCTATCTGATGGTTTCAGACTGAGATATGTCCCCTTTCTGCGTGCGAACCAGATTGTCTGCCCGTTCCCAAACGCCAACTGTGCGATCCTCGTAAGTCGTCAAAACTGATATCGCAGCCCACTGTAAGCCCACGCACGAGACTTTGTACAAACCACCATTTCGTGTTGTGCATGATAAAAAACAATGATAAAAAAACATATGGTTGTCCCTATTGCAACCGCTTATTTTTTTTTCTTCTTCCCCGCATGTTATTACGAATGTTCTCTATCTTCGGATGGGGATGCCCTCGCCGCCGGCGGCAACGGGCTCAGGTGCAGCAGCAGTGTCTGTACCCTGGGGCTTGTCGGCATCGTCTCCCTGAGACTCGTCAACGCTGGTCTCACTCTTAAGGAAGCTGCTCTCCTTGATAGGGCTGCCAGCCTGAATGCCGGGGACGGAGCCGTGGTGCTTGGGGACGTTGGGGCCGGAGCCGTTCACCGGGGAGGAGAGGTGGGGAATGTTCTCGGGAACAGGGTGCTGAGAGCCGACGGCACCAGCATCTACGCCGTCACCCTTACCGGCCTTGGACATGGCATAGTCACCCGAGTCGAAATACTTGCGGTCCTTGAGATGCTTGGCGAAGTGGTCGGATCGGGAGGGCAGCTTGCCGTAGAGACGGAAGAGACGCTGTTCCTCGGGAGTGAGTGACTATAACGCAAGAGAGCATGTCGTTAGCAAAAGAGTCGAGGAATGCTGATAAGTGATATTGGTGTAGAAGTTATAGTGAGCGAGCGGCAATGATGGACGGGTCTTGGTTGTATGCTATCGCGGGCATCGAGTCATGAATAGAGGGGAGCTTGAATCTTCTGAGGTTACGTTCTGGGAGCAGCTTACCTTGACGTCGACCTTGTTCTTCTGATGAGGGTTCATGTCGAAGGTGATTTTGTACTGGAACGCTGACGTTGTAGCTGAAGGACAAGGAAATGCCGTGCTTCTCTCTTTTGTCGATATGGTGCAGTGCAGTGCAAAGCGGTAAGGGTACGGTCAAGCGTCGTTTTGAAGGAATCAAGTCTGAGACTGGCGGGGGTTGTTGGAGGAGCCACAGGGTCGCAGGCCGTGGTAGGGGATCGTGCCTGATTGGGGGGCTGAAGAGCAGTTGGGTATGATGTAGCTGAGAGCCTGAGAGGTCTATCTTGTAGTGGGGGTTACATGGATATACCTTAGCAGCCCGAGTTGGCGCTGGTCGCTATATGAGGATAGCGGGGTTAGGCTTAGATGAATAACACGTCATAAATATATTAGCTGAAACTCAGGGATGGCGTGGTATTTTCTCTCTCTATACCTCCATTGGTTGACAGCGAATTCTATCTATGTAAAAGCAGTATGCTATGCAGAGCTTTGTATCCAATCGTTACCAACTAACTAATTCATCTTGTCGTTTTTACGTGTGCATTGCATATTGTGAGTTGGTCCTACTGGACCTTAACGTCACTATTGCAACGCCCAGTATCAGCGTCTGATATGGTGCCACGGTGCGTCTTACATGAACTATATGAATGGCAACAACGCTGAATCATCAGCTTGAACTATACTGTGCCAAGCATCACGCATCAGGGGGGGAGCAATAGCAATGCAGACACAGTTGCTGCATGGATTATTTCTGCTACTGGAAACATGTGCTCAGCAGACTTGTGCTGTATTTTTTTAATCAAAGCACCATAGAGATACCAGATCAAAGATTTTGGAGCCGAAAAGAGTCTGACCACAAGACCCTGTATCTGCTTTACTAAAATATTATCCATACAGTGTTCAAGATCGTCAGGGACTGGTTGTCCCCTAATGGGATGCATTGAAGTCAACATCCATTGCTACCCAGCGCATTGTCGTCAAGTACCAGGGTCCTTCGAGAGAACCACAATTGGGCATCCGGACCCGAAATAGCGGGACTAACAGGCCTGCCGTCCCCATGAAGCTATCTCTCATTCATTGATGGAGCTGATGATGCTGAGCAAGCTCGGATGACATTAAGGGTATCGGTGGAGCTTGCTAATGCTCTGGATATGTAAGAGGGTGTCTTGACTGTGAGCTTGATAGGATTCTGACGTTTATCAGAGTGTGATAGCTCTACACACCTCTCTTTTCATTGCTTGTCTGTTTTCTCTTTATTGGCACTGGAACGGCAACCAAGGGATTGTCTTCAGGGAGTGTGTGGTCGACTGGCTGCCTTGGTTCACTTCGATAGGCACATGGAATGCTGCTTGGGCTAGGGGTACATCGCTCACATGGCATCCACTCTAGCTACTAGTGTCATGGACAATCCCATCAAGCTAGAAACGGAAGCCAACATACTGCGATACCACAAACACCCTCGCCGGCATTCTGTCTCCGGTCGTACAATACATTGTTACGCTGTGTCTCTGTGTCGTCTCTGTGGTATAATTTATGTGTTGCTCAGCCATGCCGTCATGCTGTATCGGGTATCGCCAATTGCACCTGTTTCCTGAGATACGTACCGAGGTATTGTGTCATGGCGACTTGCCGTTTTCTTGCTCCTGCCAATATCACAATGTCGATCTCTCGATCTAAGGGGAAATAAATGAGGCACGAGGCGCGCTTCTTGAATTCTGAGCTCTGAAACCCGCATGGATGCCAGCTAATAATCGCCTTCTATGCAACAGAGTTCGGCTTGCTGGCTCGGCCGGAAGCTTGATGGCCCCCCGCAGCCGCTTCGGCTGCTAATGCAAAGATGCGATACAGTTCTGCAAGAGTACAGCAAGCTCTTGGTAACTTCTGACAGACTGTCTTAACTACGACTTGAAAGTTTGGGGGGGCAGTAATGTTAGTGCCAGTGTATTATCTCATCGGCAGTTGATAAGAGTGACCTTGGAGGACCACATACCCACCGAACTTGAGGAGAAGCCAGGCCGTCTCTGATTTACCCTGAACACCGATAGTAGAGTATTGCGCCGACTGAGAGTGGTGTTCTGCAAGACTAAACATTTAGCATAGGGGCTAACTTTTACCAGCTATGCCAGAGGACAGCGTTCCATTCCTTGATGTTGGTGCAGTAAGTCTGGAAGATGGGAATCTGCATAAGTTTCAAATATGTAGAATCAGGAGACCAATGGTTCGGTACACCACTGATGAGATATGAAGTAAATCGATGGTGTTGGGTGATGTAACACATTTGTTGCATAATGCAGAATCGTATTGTCGAGTACCATCATACCAATCAAACACATTGCTCACTCTCTCCGCATACCAGTTACACCTTGTTGGTTACATGCAGCTGGATAGTGCCGCGTGACTCGTAAAGTAGCTCCAGCTGGTTGGCTCTCTGGTAGTACCACATGTTAAAGAGGAGATCTAAACCTCAGTTGGAAGAAACGATCACCAATGAAATATCCTGGACTTGTATGATCCGGAGTAAAGTATTTCCCAGTACCAAGCCTGGTGACCCAGCCGACGTTGCATAATTAATGTTGATCTTGTGCGAGTTCAAACAAGCTCAGATTGAATTTGAGTAAGGAATCGACCAAGCACAATGAAGTAATTCAACACGACGGACATAATTCGGCTATGTTTGTTTTGGAATTAATCAACGGATGGATGACGACATGAAATTGGAGTTTGGCGAAATCCAATCAACTATTGTGTAAATAGGATGTGGCGGCGGTAAAACAAGAACTCTGGGGAAACGAGATGTATGTTTCATATGATTCTTCTTCTCTTCTGGAATATATGATGGAACAACAACGGGGTCGATCCGTGCATGCATAGTGTTGGTGGTATATTTAAACTTCCTTTGGGCTCTGTATCAATGCCTTTGCGGTTTCTATAACTGGCTCCTCAGAGTTCCGGGATCTCTTGCTGTATGTACAACTGTCTTGGCTGTTTCCAACTGCGGAATTGCGGACAGTTCAACGTCATGACTTGCAGGTTTACGTACAATCGTCTACATACAGGAATTAGGTGCTTAGCAATTCGGAGATGCTATCTAAGCACAACGGCCTTCGGTTACATGGAATTGTTTTGGCGTCGGACTAGACGGAGTGACAGGGCTGGCTTCCATGTGTTCAATATCGCTATGAGACTTACAACTTGATACTGTATAGCCACACTGCGCCTCAGTGGTGAATTAATTTAGTCCATTGTTATAATAATGTAATGGCGATATGTTAGAAAGGTAGACAAATCCCGTTACATGTCCGATGGGCGTTCACCTACCCTGGGCCTTTAAACCGCTCAAGATTGCCGGCTTTGTTCCCGTCACTTGCTCCCGTTACAGGTTAGCGTGCGATGGCATCATCTGGCCCTTGTCCGATTTGATATTTTTCAGTCGATTTCTAAGCAGAAAATGCGCTCCGCTTACGATGCAATGCGATGCAACAGCCATAACAAGTCAAGAGGAAAGAAGAGAGAGTTTGACAATATAGAAAGTAAAACCAGTTGATAAGAATAAGAATATAAACCAAAACTAGGTACCTAAGTACCTACTTGTCTAATTGATTCCACTTGCAGATCCACTGTTGAGTTCAAATATAGGACGGGTCTGTTCTTCTTCGGCGCTTTTCTTTACTTTGACAACGGACAGCCCCGCGGAATTGGACTTGAACTCGACTCTGGCAAATACAAGAAGAAGAAATAGTACGATCAAGTACAATACGGGGACATTATTAAGCCTTTTCCTCCCTAAAGCACTGAGGTAGGTACCCTTCTTTTTATCTTATTTGGCGAAGGCAGTCATTCTTCCACTACCTCCTTCCCTACTGATCGACACGGACCGTTACTCTTTTCCATTTGACGTTTGTCATTCAAGGCTTTCTTTCCTTTCTTTTTTTGTCAACACCTTCGGGTCGTCGCTCGATTTTGTTACTATTGTTGACGATTGATCAACCGGCCTTTGGTCTGGTCTTTGCCCTTCTTCTTCTTCTTTTTGTCCTACGAGAAGAGAATCCTCGGAATACTACTAACTGATAAGAATACTCCTCTCTGGTTATCTTAAAGATCCCAGTCAAAACAAAGCAAAAAAAAAGTTCTTGCACTTTACCACAAACCCCGAGACTCCGACATCCATCGTGGGGAAGCATATCTGTGTACAGGAAAAAAAAAAAGACGACGTTTATTTTATTACGCCTATTTAGCGCCCACCTGCCGATTTCGCTGTAACTAAAAGACTAGTTGTATACCTCGGAACCGAATTGTCATTCGTTATAATCTGTCGAGGCACAGTCTTTGACCCAGGCCAAAGACTCTCGTCGTTTACCCGAATCTCTCATCTCGTCCCATTAACCGGATTCCGTCATTTTGAGCAGACCTTTCCAAATACTCACCTACCGATTGAATAAAGGTTGCCGCATTTAAGCGACTCTCTAGGCTCCGAGCCCGAAAATTCCATCTTCATCCTCGCAAATCTCACTCTTTCTCTCACTATGGGTCTCTTGTAAGTCATGATCAAATGCACATTGCAGCGCTCATGACAGAACATATATACTGACATGGTCCATCTTCAGAGCTTTGGGGACGGCCCTCGACTGGCCCGACGCCAAAAAGCGTGCCCCTCAAGTTAGGGAATGGGGTATCAAGGTAAGTCACTCACTCACTCTCTTGAGCTCTTATACGCGCGAATAGTTGTACGCGTAGTAATGAATCATGTCGTAGATTGCTGACTTTCCCTCGCACGTGTAGCAATTGTTGGAGATTTGGAACAAAGCCAAGGGTAAAGAACGCGATGCTCTTCTCTGGGGTGATGAGGTTGGTCACGTCCGTCAAGATTTTGAGCCCGCTTGACTAACAACTTCGACAGGTCGAATATCTTGTTGTAGTTTACTCCAAAGATAACCAGAAAGTGCTACTGTCCCTCCGTCAAGCACAGATTCTTGAAGCATTAGCCGCTGATAAAGATCTCAAGAAGCAAGGTGGTTGTGTTCCGGAACTTCAAGAGCCGAGCACAACTGAGAAGAAGACGTAGGCCGAGGACCCTTTCATTTTGAGGATATTCCTGCTGACCATCTGTTATTCAGGGAAAGGACCATTCCTGTCTTCCATCCCGAGTTTGGTCGCTTTATGTTGGAAGCCACTCCCGGTAAGCCCTGGGGCATCGGTTTTAAGGAACTTCTCGACGTTGAACCTGACATGAAGCTGCGGAGGAAGATCGCCAAGGAACACATGCTCTCCACAGAGTATCCCATTACACTGACTACTTACCCTCAAATCGGCGTTCCTGGACAGTTCACCGACCCCTACTTCCCACCTTCAGGACCCCGTCTCCGTTCTCAGTTTGTCCCGGATGAGATCGCCAATCCCCATATCAGATTTCCAACTCTAGCAGCCAACATTCGCTCTCGACGAGGCCGCAAGGTTCAGGTCAATGTTCCAATCTTTCACGACAAGAACACACCGAAACCCTGGAAAGATCCCACTGTCAACTTTGACAAGCATGACTGGCCCGAGGACGACGATGTGCGGAACGGGGCCGCCCCTGACGACTTCATCCATATGGACGCCATGGCTTTTGGAATGGGCAGCTGTTGTCTCCAAATCACATTCCAGGCCAAGAACATCACCGAAGGACGAATGCTCTACGACCAACTGAGCCCTCTTGGTCCCATTATGCTGGCCTTGACTGCTGCGACACCCGTGTATAAGGGCTTCCTCGCCAACACAGATGTGCGATGGAACCAGATTAGCCGCGCTGTTGACTGCAGGACGCCAGGAGAACTGGGAGAAGAGGTATGTATTTATTCTGCACTTGCAGACTCGGTGAATGTTGCTCACACTGAAATAGCCTCTCACGGAAGGCGCCAGAAGGATACCAAAGTCGCGGTATGCATCCAACTCGACATATATCGCTATAGATCCACGATTGAGAAACGAGTACCTCGATCCTGATCTGGTATACGACTCACACATCAAGCGTCAACTCCTTGAGGGCGGCATGGACGATCGATTGGCCACCCATTTCGCTCATCTGTTCATCCGTGATCCCATTGTAGTATTTGAAGAGGATCTCCAAGAGTTGGACCTCAACAAGACGGACCATTTCGAGAACATCCAGTCAACTAACTGGCAGCATATGCGATTCAAGCCGCCACCCGCTGACAACAGCATCGGCTGGCGAGTCGAGTTCCGTTCTATGGAGATTCAGATCACAGATTTTGAGAATGCCGCCTTCTCGGTGTTTATGGTCCTAGTCACGCGTGCCATTCTGTCATTTGACCTGAACTTTTACATCCCCATCAAGAAGGTTGACGAGAACATGGAGCGCGCACACGAGGTGGATGCCGTCTTGAAGGAGAAGTTTTACTTCCGTCGTAACCCTTTCCCTAGCCGCCCCTCCAGAGCAAACACCACGTTTGGCGACGACAGCCGACCCGGGTCAGCTCATCCTAGCCGACCTCCATCCCCTGGTGGTCCCGTGGAGCATGAGTTTGAGGAGATGACAGTCAACGATATCATAAACGGCTCAGAGTCAGGCGAGTTTCCTGGCCTGATCCCCATCGTTGAGAGCTACCTCGATAGCGTGAACGTCGATGTTTCAACCAGATGCCACCTGTCCACATACCTCGACCTGATCTCCAAGCGAGCAAGCGGAAAGCTTGACACCACAGCACGGTGGATCCGCAACTTTATTGATGTACATCCCAAATACAACCATGACAGTGTCGTCAATGACGAGATCAACCATGACCTTATCGGTGCTGTAATTGCCATTGGCGAGCGAGAGACGGCTGGCCGCAACTTTGCGGGGCTCGGTATTCACGGCCTCGAACGGTTGCTCAACGGTTTCCGAGGAGGTTGCGGCGGCGTATCAAGCAACGGCTCAAACGGGAACTCACATGTGGCAGAGACAGAGGCTATTAACGGCTCGCTCAAGCGGAAGAGCGAGTGGATTGATGGTCAGGAAGTGATGGCATCATGAAACAATGCAAAGCAAAACCGCACTTGGGTCAGAGTTTTTGGTCCTACTTTTTGTTATATGTTTTCTATCTTTGATCATGATGAATGTATTTAGACAGATATGGCGAGAAGCTCGACGTAGGCCTCAGGATATGCCAATGCTGTACTATCTTGGCCTTTTGGCGGGCTCGGGTTGAGACACAGCACAGTTGTTGCTGCTCAAGGCTACCTAACAGCTAGCCGAGCTTATCACAGCCCCCCTAAAAGAATATATTATCTACCTGTATCTGATTTCCTGTTGTCAGTGTTGTGTCTCAATCTCAATAGCATGACTCGTTTGGTTTGTTTGAGCGGTTCACTCATAGTTGAAGTCCCCTTTAGGTCCTGGACAGTCAACGGACATCTCGTAGATGGAACATCACGGTGGATTTGGATAGTTATTCTTGGATCCGGGTCTCCTAGTCGGCTCTTGACCAAATCATGCTGCACAACACATCGAACGTGACCTGTCAGGGGCTTCAAGGGCTAGGGCCTATCTCGATAAGTGTCTTTCAACATCTATACGCTCGGAGCTTTTCCCTATTTCCAAGCGAGATATTGCTGTGTAAGGACTGACGAATTCCATGCAGGAGTGAAAAGTCAAGATCTAACAAAGCCCGAGCGTCGGTGGCCTAAAGTGCTCTGGTATTGAGTAGATATGAAAGGGGAACTTAACTCAAACTCTTGGGAACTCTCAGCCGTGTTGATCGTGCCGTACCGCAGACTAGGAGTGCATCGCACGGCCGCTTCTAGAAACAAATGACATGGTTCTAGGTTTACTGGGTACTCGTTTCTTTTGGTTGATAGTGACAGTCTTTCTTGAGTTGTGGCTTTTCTGTTTTGCTTTTTTAGGCCCCCCGCCCTTGCCCCCCTCTTCAGTTGGAATTCTAGTAAAGACTAAATAAACGGACTTGGAAATCAAAAATATCAGGCCATGGCTATTTGACATGTCCCATGAGAGTATGCCAGTTGTGACGAAATAAGAGAAGGGTCCCCTGACCGGTCATGGCGAAAGGGCCTAGCGTGGACCGGTGAGATTAAATGTGTTCGCCCTACATCTTGACATGATACTCGAAAAATGAGACTTGTCATTATCGACAGAGGTTTAGCCTAGTCTCAGTTTTTGAGGCTGTTGTCTTTGTTTTTCCCGCTTAACGAGGCTGGGGGTGTTGATGATCTGTAACATGGTACGCACGGATATTATCAGAATTTCTTTTCCTTCTTTTCAGGTATGTAAGAATGTGTCATGCTTGGGGTGGGGGGGGGGGGGGGGGGGGGAGTTAAACAACAAGGTTGGTCTAGGCGGCCGCAGTAGTTGAAGATCTTCAGAAGCAGGGAAAACAAGATTAGCCCGTCAAAACGGCGACATGATCATGTGAATGGAAGCGCTGAAGGACAAGTAAGACATTGTGGTAGACACAGAAATGGAAGGAAGGAGAAGGACCGAGACATGGCATGGCGCGGCTTAACGACATTCGGTTGTCCTCCGATCCCGATGCTGATCTGGGGCTAATCTCGGGGCCGACACGGCTTGGACATGTTAAGACTTTAGCGCCGGGTCCGGAAGCCCGGAAGCCGGAGGACGTATTGATATCGCTATGGATATAGGTTAGGATATTCCACCGTTACTGCTGATGTTACTGTGGTGCTCTTCTCAACTAATTCGCACATTCTTGGCCTAACCTTGAGTTCCAACAGCGATCAGTACTCCTAGATACTTAGGGGGAAGCATTATGTGATTGATTAGATGTGCTGTGCTGTGCTGATCTTGTCTCAATATTCTTGGACCCTGTCTCGAAACTAACGGATGTGATCAACAACTGGTGCTGACCGGAAGGATATTGGTTCATCTACATAGTAAGAATGCCTTTTTGCTTACTGTGATACTGCGCTCTACCCTACCGCTATGAGGCGACATTCTGGACCCAAGGCTGGCTGAACTAGACTTTAGGAATCAGCGATATACCCGCATATCTTGACAGATCTTGTAGATTCAGCCGAGGTAACATCGCCTCTCCTCTCTAACAGTAGGAAAGTGACGTGTATTGCGCACAAATTCACTTAGTTTCCGGACACAAATGGAAGGGAACTCCAGGAGATATACTGCCCAATCATAGAGGCAGTCTCTGTCTCACAGCTAGAGCATAGTAAGCCCAGACAAGGTTTTATAGACCAACATCTCACATCTCTTGTTTCTCATCACACGCCCTTGGGTCTAACTGTTGTGCAATTGCCGAGGCGAGGCACACGCCGCCATTCCAAAGTGGACACCAAGTCTCAGACATAGCGGTTCGATCCTCAAACAGATCTTGTGGTGGCCTGATCGAAGGAACTGGGCGTCCAAACTAAACTTGAACTAACTTATGCCAGATTCACACAAAGAAAATAGGAAACGGCCCCGGCCCAATGCAGCAAGTCCTCTTTTTCTTCCGCGACCCGCTATCAAAATGTCCATCATTTTGATGTTGTGGATCGTATCGTTAATTATTAGCTTGTCTTTGACTAGTAGCGGAACATATCCGTTGTTGTTCTATGTCGCTGACTAGTTGAATCCTGCGTTGATCTCGATCAGGAACAAGTTATTCCAAGTAACGAACGACACACGAGAGAGTCGACACGGCACATAGTATACTCCGCACGGCTCCAGTCTAGCTTTTTAACTGTCATGCCTAAACTTGGCCACTATGTTTTGACTTTCAATAAAACGGGTTTCCAGGACCAAAGAACTCGGCCTGACACCTCAGGTGGAAGGAAGCAGCTCGGTAGTTTTGTTTATACTTGGCGTCCTCGTTGACTGACATTCCATGCACCATCAAGGATTCAACAACTAATTGACATGCCGCAGTCTAAGAATGCACGTCAGTCAAATCCCAATGTAAGACCTTGGGCTGAGTCAAACCCACTGCCACGCAACGTCAAAATACAGGAGGATAGTACGATTCAACCCAACCAAGTGACTTTAAACTAGAACTTGAACTTCCGTAACCGAGAGACTCTAGTACGAAGCTGCCACCCGAAGGGATCTCCTGTCAAGAGACCACGAAGGGAATAAATATAGTTGGCGATGACCACGTCAACCAGTCACATTCCTCAAGTAATCTATTCCTGTCTCGAACTACCCTTAGTCTTTTGGTCTCACCAACCTTTTGCCTGGTAAATTTCTCCTTAGCGGGCGTCCAATTTATCTGCCCTTGCATTCATCCACAACCCTCTTTCTCTATGTGGTTCAGCGCCTCGTGCTGTCCACGCCTGGTGACATCCTCTCAGCTAAATAGACACACTCTCTCTCTTTCGTTGACCCGAGTGAAAAGGCGAGGATGGCTGAGGTAAAGACAGCCTAGAGAAAATCAAGCTAGACCGAAAGACCCTTGCTCCTCGGGTGTAGGATACCACGTGGCTGTGAAGGGCCCGATCCCCTTGGCTTTTGGCCGGAATGGCGGCTGTTGAAGGGTCCATAAAATGAAACAAGGATGACTGACGATGGCTGGGAAATAAACGGTTGAATTCCATTCTGAACCTGTCAACAAATGATCATGGTTGAAGTGCAGTAAGTCAATGAGTGAGCGAGCGAGTGCTCTGGTTGTTGTTGATTTATTGTTGCACAATTACGACACCTATCAATGATGACGATCCCCAATACAAGTCCGGGTCCTGCGAATCTAGTCTAGACCTTATAGCCATCTGCTCAACTGCCATGTCTCGGTCAAAAGAAGACCTTGAACTCTTGGTGGAGGGGGTTGTTTAGTTGAGGCCATCCATATGCCCAACCGAATACCCACTCATCAGAATCAATCATGCATCATAATACAAGAAAGCCAAACGTTTGATGAGTCCCACGGTAATGCACAATACACATGGTTCGCATGTCACCCGCTAGAGCCTCATAAAATCAAAATATACGCGTACACAAAGACAGCGAGCGGTTCTGGTTCTACCGGCCTAACTCTCAAACTAGCTTAGGTCCCTTATACAGACGTACCAAGCCACCTGGATGGATACTTACATATAGACTCCGTACATGTAATGCCATGTAACGCAGCTGAGGAGAAACCAGCCAAGCACTTGTAGACACGCGGCACAGGAGCACCTTTATCTTGTTCTTGTTCTCGCTGACCTTGTCTGTGCTACCATTGCACAGAGCATGGGGGTGGTGTTGGGGGGTTCGTGCCATGAAGTGAGATGCGATGAATATGATCTGATAGTTTATATGTTCATTTTTCTGTGCTACTGTGCTACCAGAAAGAACCCCATCCATCACATCAAGGGGGAGTAGAACCAGGGAAGATCTTGGAAAGACGTGTAGATCGCGTGCTTGCAGCCATGTCTCTGATCAAGTGGTACAAGAAACAACGCATACGAGCTCTCGTGCTGCTTTTCCCTTGTTCATGGTGCGGGTTGGCTTTAGTTCGGGGTAGTTCAGGCATCAAGACATGTCTGTCCAGGTCTGGCGATGGCTTCACAATCACAATCTCTCGTTGATGATTTCTGTCGTTTATGCATACATGCATCGCGGCTCACTCACCCAATCGCTCACTTCTACAGCTGAACAGATGAGTTGACAGAATACTCACACATGTATCTGATATATGCAGTACGTGATATTCGCACTAGCAATGCTCTCGAATAGGAATGTGACAAGCATATCCGACTGGCGACAATGTGTGTACACCTCTTACAGCTGGGACCTTGTGCAACAGTAGTCTATCCAGAACAACTCCAACACCATAACTCAGCATATACCCTCTGTACATATGCACATGCACGCACGTTCCCGTGCTCGATGAGCTCAAGCAGGCTACCCGTCGTTAGATCTCCCGCTCGTGCCTTGATTAGCCTCCTTTCCCGTCCTCGTCTCTCATGTGCGACCCCATTGCTTCTGTCCAACTGTCGCTGTCGAACCATTGCATTCGACCTGTTCATCCTGTCTTGTATTATAGGTTATCTCCCGCAGTCATGAGCTGGCACTCGCTACCTAGGTATTTTCGTCGTCACCTTTGTTATCTGAGGAACTGTTCCATAGCTCTTGCTCACTCACTACATGTTGTACTTCACTTCTTCCAACTACACAAGCATGCGTACATATGTGTTCGAATAGATTGCCAAGGCAACACATAGATCAATATTATATACGTACATAATGTGCACTGTGACTGTGCTGTAGATCTTATCAGCCTACTTGCATCCATGGCAAGGTTATTGATCGACTTTGCATTTCTCGAGACTGGCCAATCAACACTCCTAAATTCTCCAATAGTCTCTGTCGATGCCCAAGTGGCAAACATCTAAATCTCAATCTCCCACGTCTGGGTTCGGACTCTCTGTCTTAGCAACCATCGTCTCGGCATCGGACCGCATGCCACACACTTGTCGCTAGTTCTGCAGGGACGTTCAAGGGTGCATGTATATGCGGATGCATGTAGGCGTGAGTAGTTGAGGGAGGGAGTGAGTGATTATCCAGTCTTAATATGGTCAGTCACTTTGCGATTTCTTCAGCCGTCCCTAAGCTCAAAAGTCGTCATTGCCGAATCTCCTGTCTGACTTTGTATCGCTTCAAACGGAATCATCTCTCGGGACCATTCAATTTGTTTCGCTTCGTACCAAGACTATTCTTGGGGTACATGTCATAATTCTTGTAGTAATTTACTTCTCAATTGTCAATCCCGTGTAAAAAGCATTTCCTTCCATTGACCATAACCAACACCTCAATTTGGCAAGTTCTACCATGGTTGCTCTGCGCTACATCTCCCTATGATCATGATGATTTCTCCACCGTTTGCTTGGCCCATGAAAACTCTTTTGTCTAGAAATTCAAACTTCTTCTCCCCCTCCGTAAAAAAAAAACACTTTCCAAGACCACACCCACTAACATCGTTGGTTGGGGTGTATATATAACAAGACAAACGCCTGATATGCCGCGAATCCTTGCTAAGAAGCCTGAGGTATCCGAGTTGTAAAAACGTATATACAAAGAACGACGCAAAGACGTCGCTCCGAAATTTGGGTATTATTAAACGTAAAATGTTGCTTATGGGTATCAGTCGAGTGCGAGTATGTCTGCCATTGACTGGGAGTAGCCCCATGTCGATTTTGAATTATCTCTCGTCGATATCCCCAGCATGTGACATGGCTCATTGTCGATGGGTCTCTTCAGGTTTGGGACGAATAGATCTTGCCTCGAGTTGTCGTTTTCTCTCAAGCTTGGCGTAATGCAGCCCGCATGCGTTGCACAGTGTCCTGGCGCCGTCTGGTCCGCGTCGCCATTCCGGAGTATCGATTCGGTTGCAACTATGGCATCGTCCCGGAGGAGCAGCGCGCTGCCTCTTGTCAGCTCCTATTACATCGCGTGTTGAATCAACCTGACTTACCCCTCGTCTCTTTTTGACTTCTGTAATGCCATATTGTGGCTTCATTCCATCACCATACATGTTAACATCGTGTTCTTCCTCATAAGGCCCCTTCATCTTGGCCCCTTCTCGAGCTCGCTCGTTCTGGATCGAGGTTTGTACCAGGTCTCGCACTTGTTCCAAGGAGCGTTTGACAAGTTCAATGTTGCTGAGCATATCACTGACTTCGCGTTCTGTAGGTAGTCGAGCGGGAATGGGGTGGGCGCCGTGCTGCTCTTGGGCGATTCTGCTATACGCTTCGGCAAAATTGAAGATGGTACGAGATGACGAGCCAATCTAGAAAAAGTCAGTGATGACCAGCATTGGTGCATAGTGGATTAGCACTTACTCGGCTCAACGAGTCTTGATAGCTCCAGCTCTCAAAGTGTCTGTCAACTGTAGCTTCATACCTGGCTCGAGCATATTCTGACTCCTCTGCGTGTGGCGGAGGTGCTCGGGGGTCGTATGGCCCAGAGGCGGGCGGTGGCATTGCGTGTCTTGGGGAAATAGGATACGCAGGGAGAGGCATCTGCCCAGGAGGCAATTGACCGGGTTGGTATGCGACAGGGGCCGGAGGAGGCGGCGGTGGAGCATGCGAGTAGACGCCATTTAGAGGGTGATGGGGTTCAGGATGCTTTTGCTCGGGGTGGTGATGCTGAGGAGGCAGATCAGGCTTGGTCGGAGGGCTCTGACGACGATCAGAGACGGGAGGAAGCGATGGACGACTGCTGAAGTGTGGGCGAGGCGAGTCCGAGAACGCAGGCAGGCCATCTTGTCGAGGAAAAGATGAGGTCGGGTGAAGAGGCTGAGGGGAAGAACGCTTCTCAGTTTCAGGGAAAGATCGAGGAGCCGGAGCAAAGGGCGATGGCAGAGTCGGGGTAGACTGAAGACCAGGCGCATGTGCGACAGGATATGGCCCAGGCTTGGTGCCCTGAATGACTTCCGAGATAGACGGAAGTGATTGACGGTTTGGTGGCTCTTGATCGTCTGCTTGCTTTCGAGGTTCAACGGAAGAAATCATGTTGGATATGCTGGCGGCACCCGAGTTTGATTGAGAATAGCTTGGGAAAGGCGGTTGAGCTGGATAATGGGCGGACGGGGCGATAAGTGTTGCCGTTGCCATGGCGGGAGGTTCGCGATATGACGACCTGTCGAGAATATCTCGCGAGTAGGAGTGATGACGACGATGATCTGAGTATAGTTGATCGGGTTGAGATGGATGGTGGAGTTGATGCTCTGAATTGGTTGCAGAGTGACGGCTGTGAGAGTAGAAAGGGTGTTAGTTAATACGGGAGGGGCAGGCAGAAATATGAATATTGAAGTTGGGATTCAAACGGACCTTTGCCTGGCTCCAGAGTCAGCCGCTTCCATAGCGGATCTGGTAATTACTAACAATGACTTGGGACAGTTTTAAGGCCGTAGATGCATCTGACCTGGCTAGATCCGGCTGGGGGGTGGTTTGATGGGCGAAAGAAAACAGTAGCACTGAATAACGGGGAGGGGGGTGGTAAAGAACAAGCTGCTGGTGCTAGGGGAAGTAAAAAGGCCAGGAATGGGGTCGACACGGGACTAGGATAACAGATGTGACAATGGGCTCAGGTGAGGATTGGCAATGGGGTGTCAAAACGGGGAGGGGGGACCGATGAGGCGAAATGAACAGAAGCGAAGAAGAAAAGAAACAAATGATACTAGGCCAGGTCAGGGGGGTGGGTAGATCTGGCGTGCGATGGACAGGCGACAAGGTCCCTCGTGGTGGCGCTGAGCGGGACAGTGGCAGGGGGGTTCCGCCTACAGAGGTCCTGTCCTGGTCGGGACTGGATTTGTTCTGGCGGACACACAGGGGCCGCAAGACTGGGGGCTTGCTTGGTTGAGTTATTCGAAGGCTGGCTGCCGACAGAGTGCCAAATACCAAGAACTCCTGAGATGGAAGAATCAGTTTGATTGATTGATTGATCGATGGTTGCTGTTCTTCTTTTGGGACAAAAGGCAAGTGTGAAGAGTAGCGCAAACTCAACAGGCGAGCGACTGCCGCGGAATTGGTCCAATGCCCGGGGTCTGGGGACGTAGCACGTAGGTTAGCCCAAGACAGCTCAGAGCAGCCAACGAAAGAATCGGGCGAGTGGAGCTCAGAATCACGGCACTGGATTGCACCTGTTGGCAACAAAGTCGAAGCTAGCAAATGTGACTGCTGGGAATCCTGAGGTAGATGGTGCCTGTGGAGGGATTTGCTCGATACGACGTGGACAACACCTGGCGCGCGCGGCGCGAAGCTAGGGGCCGGGATGTAAAAAGGTCGGTTGACCAGAACCTATGCCGACGATGACTCGAGTGCTGGCGCTGTTGTTGGTTGACCAAGTCGGTGTTTCGAATTGACTTTTGGTGATCACTTTGCTGTTTCCCTCTCCTTCTCTCTCTGTTCTCAAAAGTTGCGCAAAATTCTGGTCGAGTAAAGACTAGACTGGGATGGGTCGACCAGCAAGGGATAGTGCAATTATAACGTATTGCACACAGACACGGAGCCGGGCAGCGCGGCCACTAGAATGGCGGGCAAGGACAAATCCTGCTGCTGCTGCGGACGGCGGTGTCTCTGCAGGCGCTTGAGTCAGCGCGGGGGGTCACTGAAAAGAAGGTACGTGACAAGTCGACCAAGGTGGACAAATAAAAAGGTTGAAGGACGAGAGTGAGAAATTCGAAGATCGAGGTCAGGGGAAAGAAGTCGGTTATCTCTTTGTTGCCGCGGAAATGTGGAGGTGCGAGAAAGACAGATAGAAGGAGGGAGAGAACAGAAAAGAAGGGCAGCGGAAGGATAAAGGAATATTGCGCATTTGCAAGCTGCTAGGTAGGCCTGTTGGGCAAAGCAAAGCAAGGTGAGGCAAGGTATAGTTAGAACGGAAGGAACTGCGATGTGACAGAAGCAACCCAAGCAGTACAACCACCTAAAAATCACCAACTGAGTTACAGTGCATTACGCTACGAGGAACCAGATGTGAGATCAACATCCCGATTAGTCGTCCTTTTTATTATGCCCACTAATTGATACACATGCATACGTGCATACTGTCGAGATACTGTAGCAGACAGACAAACAAACAAACAAGTTATGATAACCTACAGTCAGTATCTAATTTTCTTGGTAGGTATCTACAGCCACTTCAACGTATTTCTATTTCAGCACCCATTGAAGCAAAGTATATGCATGTTGAAAAAGCGCAGCCTTCAGCGTGGACACTAATAAAACGATCGTCTGGTACAAGCTGCATCACCGATGCGGTTGTTTGTCAGTGATCCATCCAAGTTAATCGGTCTAACGCGACATAGTTACATTTATTGAGTCAGCAATATTTCATATGAATTGATCGATGCCCTTTTACCATCGAATACACAAAGCCTTTCGATAAAGAACTGTTTGAAGGATCAGATACTGGTAATCTTATCCCAAAAACGATAATCTTTACGAGACATCTAACGTCACAGACAAGCCAATCAGCAAGCGCGACTTTTAGCAAGTATTCTTGATCCCGTCTGTATAATGTTAGGTCGTGACGCCTGGGGGAAACGGTCACGGATAGATACCGCCCATGCTACAAGGATTTCAAGGTTCGCTCCCACTGGCAAGGGGACACAACTGCAGAATGGCCTACGATACGGTATAAGTGGAGAAGGGGAACGGTAGGGATCCGAAGAAAATCGATCATGGATGGGTGGGCCATCTGGGAGCAAACAAGGATGAGTGGCCTTGAAGTTGACCAGGGCAAAGACTGAGGACCCCATGTTGCTCTAGGGCTGTGGCATCTCATCTCTGGTAAGCAAGATCTTAGGGGACACGCATCTCTACGCTATGTTTGTCAACAGTGCAAAAACATGCCTTGGAACATGATGCCTATCCGCAGCCCTTTGCCCTAACATTCCTCCCTAGGTATTCTGATGCTAGAAAAAGACTAGAGGGAGAAGCCGGAGAAAAAGCGAGACATTGATGCACTCTTGACTGCCGTTGCTTCAAACACTGACCTTGTCATGTTCTGCACCAATGGCTGGAGCATGACGATGGTCTGGTTCAGTAGTAGCGGCTAGGCTTTGGAGATCTCCAATCTCAACTTTTGGAAAATGGTACGACTTCTGGGGGGCCCTGTTCCATGGGGTCAGCAGCGGTCTGGCTTGAGTGGTCGGCAAGCAGTACGTACCGAGATACACCCCTGAACCACCCCCAATGCTTGACAGGGAACTGACGGGTTTTTCTGATGCTGCCGGAAGAGCACGAGCCACCTTAACTCGGTTCTGTTGTTGTTAGCACACAAGTACATAGTGATACGCGGTGGTAAGCGCAACACAGTGGATGGGTGCTTTATGTACGAGTGTCGAACTGGCGTTGTAGCGGCTGGGCGGAATGGGGCAGTGTTCCAATACCATCGTTGGTTTGGGATGTTCATGTTGCAACTCTTCTCACTGGCGTTGGATATGAACAATTTGGGTAGCAAAATGGTCTCTCATCGACATGTCACATTTCGATCCAGTACAGGTCGGGTCCCTTGTCGGCTGTAAGTATTGAACAGTGCAGTTGCATCGCTTGTCTAGCTTGTCCCCTGTAATGGAACAGAGGGCATGAGAGCCAGGAGTGCATGCTAGCTCGAGGCGAATAGGGGCAAAATGACGAGAAACATTATCACAAGGGAGATGGACAGGATTGACGTGAAAAGAGGTGTGAGCAAAAGTTTCTCAGACTCGAGCTAATAAAACTCGAGAAATCAGGTTCCGGCAGTTATTATGCTGAACAAACCCACGGATCAAGATGAACATCCTGACCGCAAATGGCTTGGCTATTGTAAGCTACAACAACGAACAAAGAGTTTTGGGAGAGATGGGCTGCCTTCCAGATGCAGAATACAGATTGGGTCGGTCCCGATGGATGGGCGGCACCGCAGCCAGGTACGTCAGTGGGCAAGGACCAGGCTACAATCAGTTACAAGCCCACCACTCTTCGAAGGTACAGGCGGGCAGTCATCTACTTAGCTTTCTGGACCTGCCTGCCAGTTGACACTTTATTTGAGCTTCAGCATGTGGTCCGCAGGTCCCTGTGTAAGAAACCCAATTCGAACGGTCCCCGCGGCTCCCTTCCCGCAGGGATGGTTCATCCGCCACGCGAAATCGTCGACTGGCGCCGCGCTGGCGGGTTGGCCATTCATATCGTTAGCAGCGCAGAGATGACCCGCGGACCTAATCTCTCGAGATCAGACACGCCCTTGCTTAGTGCGCCGCCATGGACGTGTGCGGTGCACAGGTTTGCCACTCTGCTCATACTGACGAGCCAAAAGTGAGATGAGATGAGATGAAGATGTATAGATAAGATACGTAGCGCTATACAGTGGGTTATCTCGTTCAACTGGTTCAATGTATTGGGCAAAGACAGTCGACTGCTTGGTTCCTTGGTCTAGGTTGTTTTAGCCGATGGTCAATCGTAGATGGTTTTTGACCAGCCAAGGATGTTCCATGACATGTATTTTTCACCAGCGAAACAAGCCAGGCCAAGCCAAAGCAGATGTTGATAGGCTATTCCTCGAGCTGTGGGCGAATGATCTGGTGATGGCTTCCATCAACCTTCCTCCCTTGCGGTTTGACATGGCGAAGGCCACCCGGCCGACAATAAGGCCTCGTCAGCTCATGCGTTGAAGAAAGCAATACATGGTATGTCTTTAACAGACGTCACTAGAAAGGTACAATGCTTACAGTGTTATCCCGGTGGTCCGATTGATTTGGCGTCACCAGCATCACCCTAGTATGTAATCGCCCAATTTCCGTTGTCAGAACAAGGTTTCCCATTCCCACTAGGCTTCCAGAATGATGCATGAAAGAGGCAAGGGCATGTACATCCTTGGCCACTCTATTTCATATTCTACTGCGATAGGCGACGATTCCATTTCGACATGTTTCTCCTGTTCTGATACAGTTCATCTCGTAATCGGGACATTAACGATCAGCATAAGGTTGTGCGGTTCGCATAGCCTGTAAATTAATCACTGAGCACATGTCTCAGAACAGCATGGAAAGGGTGCCAAATAGCTAATGGAGTTTGGCGCTAGAAGCCCTGACTGGTGCGCCGGCATTTTCTAGACATGGACGGGCTTTTCGATGCAATCTTGCCCGTCAGGATCTTGTTCTTCTTTGGGGGGTCGTGTGCATGCATCGCATGGAAGAGCAGATGGTTCTCGTAGTGGCATGGGTCTCCCTGGTTACTGGCTGGGTCTCCCTCATCTGGCCTTTTGTTTGAATCTCGTTTGAAGATACTAATTACTGTTTCCAGTTGCTTGGGATGTAATATCCATCGGCTGTGCCGCCGTTGAGAGAGACATGTCAAGTCATAATATGAGCTTAGCTGACAAGGACCAGGGCTCCGTGCTTCGATGAAGGGTTCTCCCTTCCTGGACATTTCTCTGCCTTTAACCCTGGCGAAAACGGTCATGCTGTGCGACTTGATGTTGTGTGACCATGTAGTATCAGAATAGATTTTTTTGTTTTTGCTTTTATTTTTGATCTGATAACCTGTCGTCGATCTTGGGAAGGGTGTCCGTTGCCGTAGGTTCTCGTCTTCATGATTGTTGAATATTTGGTGATGTCTTAGATCTACCAGCAGCCTTGGATTTGGTCATAACTTTGTCTACTAACCACTGTTGTACCTCGGTGAGACACGGACTGGACTGGACTGGACTGGACTGGTGGGTGGTAGTCGAGATACTGTACCCTGTTTGTCTCCTTCGAGAAAGAAGTGACACACAACGTTACGTTTTTCAATTGCGGGGCTAGTACAAGTCGGAGAATTCTGCCAATGCAATCGTCCTTGTGCTTGTGCAAGTATGTAACAATCACATCTCTACCCGATCAAAAATTGGGCTTGAGGGATAAGAAATCTATCTACTAGCAAGCAAATGGAGACAGAACAAAAGTCTGTCTTGGATCGGGCGCGGGCTGGCCTACGGATGAATGGAAATATTTACCATGCTTCTAGTGCCCTCAAGGTCAGCAGGGTTTATTTAATCCAGCCCGTAGGAATAGAGTATACAGTAAATGACCTGAGTAAGTGGGCACCCGCTTATTCAATTTAACACCTTCCATGCCGCACAGTACCGGTGGGAGCCCAGGAAGCCCCAGTTGCTTCCATTCCATCGTATACGGCAGCCAGGTCCTAAAATGTCCCATCTAGCTTAGTTCCATGGCCCATCAACATTAAACACTCCGCAACTATCGAGAAGCGCCATGTAAGCGAGGTTCCCTGCAGGAGGATCTGAGATTTTTTTTCTCCCTACTTCTCTTCTTTCCCCTCTAGATTTGCTAACTTGGTTGCTTTTGCTGCGGTATCTATGTACCTTGATCTAGTCGGCATTTACTCTTCAGGTTCGGCAGATTCTTCCATGTGCTGATCGAGGATGCAGGTCATACGTTTTTCAGCACCACGTCTCGAAGCCAACTCAGTCTTTACCAGGATACAAAAAAGCAAATAGCAAAAGAACCTTGTCAAGCACTGTCCTGTTTCCCATCTGCCAATCGTGGTCTGTCCTCGATGTGCAAAAACTGCTTATTCACTTGTGTGCTCTTCGCCTATTGTAGCCAACTATGTATGTACGTACCTACATATAACATATCCCCGATGCTAAACCCACACACAATGCATGTCAGCCCCAAATACAGCGAATAGAGCAAGAGAGATTTCCTCGAAATCGGATTCGGGTCAGAGATGGGCGATCTAAATGACAAGCATTGGATCTTGACATTCGTTTTGCTTGCCAGCTGCATGAATTTGACCTGATCTTGTGCGCAAACGAGAATTACTCGGCTTAACTGAGCTGTTGCACCGGTCCAAAAGACATGTACATGGAGCTAGATACGAAGTATCCTCTCTTCTCATCTCATGTGATATGACAAGTGATGACTTTGTACTTCCGCTATGCTGTGTTGTCGGTAGTGTACGAAGCTGTCATCAGCAGTCGTCTCCTTGTTTATTAAGCAGTTGCATAACCCCGCAAGTATTCCTTCGACATTGTTTTATGTGCTTGCTTTTTTAATTGTCAATTCGATTTACCATGTCGTTCGGTTCTGCACCTCGCAAGTCCACGACTGATTCGGTTTGTTTTGTTCAAGTAAGGCTATCGACGACCCCTGTTTGATATCGAGTCAGGTTCGGGAATAGATGGAAGGCACAAGTGGGAACAGGGGATCTACCTCGGGCTTGCCATCCAGCCCATCACCTCAGGGGAAAAAACCGTATGCCGGCTTGTAAAGGACAGAACATTTCGACATTGGATATTGTTCAATAATTAGAAACCTGTCGACACAGCCCAGTCCAGCCCGGCCCAGCTCAAACCATCCCAAATGCAGTTACATAGCCCTCCTTCGCTACAGATACGTGGCGTCAAAACCAGCAGGAAAAAAAGTTCCAACGGTCGGGATCTAACGTTGGAGATATTAATCGACGATTCAGTGCGCTAGCATTGGGATTGAAAATCCTACAGTAGGGACATGAGGGGGTGGTCAGCCAATTGCCAATGTTAAATGTCGAGCAACTGCCTGATGTCTATTGGTGCAGGGCTTACTAGGCCCGATTACCGTACATGGACGCTGAAAGGTGCTGTGACACAGACGGCAGAAACGTCCAATGTCGTCAGGGGTCAGATCTCGAACGCTGGAGGACAGAATCCCAGCCGACACGATCATGAGATCCCCACGATGCGGCGCGGCGCACGGCTGGAGCGAGAAACCAACCGGAACCATTGACAGTAAGCCCTCGCCCACCATCAGCCTCAAATTGTGTGTCTCTTGCCAGAGCTAGGCCTTCCCGGGGCAAGCTCATCACACACAAAATAGCGACCATCGCATTAGACTTTGATAGCCCGGACTGGAAGATCTTAGGGTCAGGGCGTGCCAGACCAGAAGCCTAGAACATCTTTTGACCGCGACGAGGGCTTGCGAAGTGGCCTGATATCGATCGCACGATGAAACTTAATACACGGTACTTGGGCTTGCTACATATAATGTAGTGCGTACCTGCCCAAGCATGTAGTCAAGCTTGATCCTTGACCACTCACAGGTAATAACAACGTAGCCACTCAGCCTCCGCGATAACGCCTCCCGGTTTGTTGCCTCAGTCGTGCAATATCTTGCATCTGAGCTGTACCCAAACCGTATATTGCATCGTCAGGATGTATGTAATGAATGAATGTGTGAGGTGAACTAAGCAAAGGAAAGGGGGTGCACGACTGATCGAGTTGAGTGAGATATTTGCATATAAGCTTTCACGGTTACACGGCCAACTCATCAGACATTCGTGGATCCCTCCTACATATCCGTGATCCTATGCGGTGGTGCAGTCTCCCATCAGGGATTGGGGTTTCATCAGCGTCTAACGACAAGAACGATAGCTTTGAGACTCGCAGTGTACAGTCCGCGCTCTGCTCCAATGATGGTGGCATATGGAGTGAGAGACGGGCGGGGTTCCGCACACTGCATCAGACAGATCAGATACGCCCGTCTCAGCTGGCCTCTTCCCTACAGCTACATACAGATTACACACATGTCGGTCATGACCTGGGCTGCGCTGCAAGATCCAGGTACTTCGGTCCACAATACCCCAAAGTACTATATCGTATCGACCGATTTTATCCTTTATCCCTACCGACCGACCAGCATTGACCTATTTTCCGTCGTTTCCAGGTCCGCCCGCAAGTCTAACATCAAGGGAAAACTAGATCGAATGGATGACTCCAACCACGTTGCATCGTTTCCTGCAGGCTACCATTTAGGTTACCTATCGTACTGGAGCCATTGTGGTCTTTGCTCGGGTTGGAATGTATTTTCCGGAGCGTTTTATCAACCGCTGGTATCCAATAATGATGTGTTTCACTTGTAATGTGGGTATATATTGTCGTTCAATGGGGGGCCTCAGAAGAGGACGAGCAAAGTCAAGTCGAATGAGGACTGTACTAGGAATGGAACACGTGGTGGGCAATGAACGCAGGGCGGACGAACTGTGTTTGAATTCAACAACTAGTGATATCCCTTGCTAAGAAAAGCAAAATGATGGAGTTTTCTTCATTTGAAAATGAATGTTTGACTTAATAAGGAGCACATGGACATTTGGAATCGCCTTTCAAATGAGATTATTCATGTGGGGTTGGACTGGCAAAAGACGGGACAAGCAGAGGATTAAAAGACAATGCACGAGATGATGAAAATGACACACGATACACTGTTCTTTCCTGTGCTACGTAAGGTCGAGCCCTGTATGTAGGTATACTTGGCCGTTGGTCAAATCAGTAAATTCTATTGTAACAAGGTTATGTGTGCTCCTCTCTTGACCCCTGGAAATACAGATCTACAAAATTTGCTCTGTTCATGCGAACTTGTAAATGAGCGCATCGTCGCCTTCTTAGGGCACTCACTGCGTGCGTGCCTTATAATTGATGTCAGAGGTCTGCCAAGCATTTTCGCCAGTAAAAACGCTATTTCGACATCTTTATGCTTCGCAATTGATGCAAAAACAAATCCCAGACTGTTTATGCAGCAATTCTCTAGGCTGGCAGGTAGAGCTGCAGAGGCAGGTGGTCACCAAGGTGGTTGCTCTTGACCCTCATGTTCTGGTGGATCTTGTTAGAAAACTGGGGCAGTCACAGGCTGGGGTTTCCATGTCTTTTCGCTATTAGCACCCTGTCAGTCCCAATAGCTTCACCTTATCCATCTCTGTTTCTGTTAGGTATCCTCAATGATAAAAGTCTATGCCGCAAGAAGAAGTAAAAGGGACAAAGAGAAAGAACTCCGAATTGAGCCAATTATCGACAGTGGGTCATAACCGAAATGTTCGTGTGCCTACCTAGGTACTGATACATTGCCTGAAAGTGATGTCAGGGAAAGAAAAAGAGGGTCAACCTGATGTCCGTGGACCTCCTTCCTTCCGTCGCTTCTCAATGACCCTTCTCAAACACCATTTCAAACCCCTGGCGAGTCGTGTTCGGAAAATTCCTACAAAATCAAATACCTTTACAACGTGTAGATCATCGGATGATACATGATTTGCTAGTATTGGTGCCTGCCTGTTGAGATGCATCTGACAATCGCCGGCGGTCTTGGACTTGGACTCGGAGACAAGCTGCAGTTTCCTGCTTGTTGGTCATAATACTCAAATAATATGACCCCCCGGCTGGCCTTACTTCTGCGCCAGCTCAACAACCGCTGATCATCACAAATATCGGAAACGATAAAACTGGTTGCCGGCGTGGCTACCTAAAATGTCATTTTGGAGATTCATCACCGATGGATCTCATGCAAGCGCTGTCACCCTGTCTGATGGTTTCAAGCCCCGGCCTCACCACCTTTGCCCCAGCCTTTGCCCGACCTCCTTTGGATCTTCGCAAATCGATCTCCCATCCATCATGATTCCTCAACATGAACAACTGCCAATGCGACAGTATCCCGGCCTGGGGAACATTGCGTTGTTACCTGTCCGCGCCCTCCTATTATCTGTCCCCACAGATACAGTGCAGTGCTTCAGCACAGTGACTGCTCCTCATTCCGTGGTTGCTCTGGCATATCTTCAAAACAGGCTCTCGCGTAATATTCGCCGAGAGTCTACCCACATGCGCACTTGATGCATATCTTGCACAGTCTGTCACCAAGTGAGCCTAAAATGTAACGGGTGTTGGTGAGATCCAGTTGGCGGCCCACCGTACATAATTAACGCAAACATGTCCAATAACACCTACCGGTGCTTGGTTAACGGCACATCCCGGCCATGGATGTTGACCGCGCACACCCGACCCCATGGTCCAAATGCGTCCGCCCTGCAGCTTCTCGATTCAACGGTCTCGATGATGCACAACGCTCGAAAAAGCAACACATAAGCAATGCTTGTCAAGACTCAGCTAGATGCAAATTTATTATTCTCGACATCTCATTCGTCTTATTCATTTCTTCAGATGTTGACAAGCTTAGCAACAACAACATATACCGAGTCATATGGCAATTGTTTTTTCTCCTGCACCATGTTGCAAGCCCCAGAGTCGATCTGAGATACCACGTCAAAGGGGTTTATTGGTCACATCCTTGCCTGGATAGGCACTTCGTGTTGGGAGCGAGCATATGAGGCCTTCATGGTTTAAGCGCACGATCCCTAGTGTGACAGTACATGCGAACAGGCGGATTTTTTGCTCTTCGTCCCTTCGAGTACCATCAACTGCCGAGGTCTCTTATAGGACGTAACATCCTTACAAATTGAAACCTCAGAGTAGCTGTGGCCGCATATGCTATTACGATTGGTCAACGGGCTGTTAATTCACACTCACAGTCGTTTTTGTCGCCCCATTACGAGCACTTTTGAGCATAAAATCCAGGTAGGAAACAATAAAGTAATACGGCCCCAAAGCAAGGTCAGCATTTCAGCCAACCCCAGCCGATCGGGGTCGCGATACAATGACGTGGCTATACTTCTCCGGACAACTTACGGAGTACTATACCTTTGACAGTAGATCGATTTCTTGTTCTTGAGTCTGCTTTGTACGGGGTGGACGATCCAATGGCCAGGCCATGATCCCGGGACATTGCTAACATACCCACATGTCTACGGTACTGACAACTTCAAAGTAAAAGTCATATCGTAGACAGTTTACACAGCTTCTCATGTCAAGGGTGGGTTGCGTCCGAAGCGATCGGTGAGGGCTTGCTCTTCCGAGTGCTCTGTCCCCGCTCGGTCAAGACTCATCATATTGAACACTCAGTTATCACAAAAGATTTCGTGACCTTTGCCACTGGTGAGAGAAGGATGCGTACGTACATCGACACATCTTGCAGGCATAGACGCGTTTAGCCTGGGAAATCAGCGACGAACAGCTGACATGAAGGCAGGAGATCAAGGAGTAGCAATTCTTATTGAACAACTCAGGAGAAACAAGGACAAGGATCCATTTGTCCATCAACACCAGGACGGAATGGCGGGAACCCTGGGATCTGGCTAGATGTGGGGCAGGTTCGACAGCACGATCGTCTGATCCCAGGGCGCCGTGCACTAGTGAGATCCTGCCCGTCCCGCGAACACACCACACCGCTTTCAGCGTTTTCATACACCCCTTTTTCACCACTCAGTCGTGATGGAGTTGATAGTAACGCCAACGCTCTTCTGACGATGACTACTACCACTTTGGGTCAACAACAACAACACGGACACCTCCTGCAGCCATTTCCATTCACCGACTATGTTTTGGGACTTGATTCTGTTTTGGGGGGATGTAGTGAGCTAGTGAGCCAAATCTTGTATCGGGCCCACAGGCGGATGGATCGATCGAAGTGCTGCTGCCATTAGCTCAGCGTGCGTGTCAAACATGCAGCAAGACCCTTGGAACACGTTGAGCTTCCTGTCTTGGTTAAATTTGAGCCTGCAACCAGACTGATCGTGTGTACCGACGTCGCCCACTATGGCAAGTCTGTATCCCATTGCTCCTTATCCACCTGTAACATGAGGACTCAAGGTGGCCATGAGAACAAACAACTGCACGGCTCTAGTGTTTGACTGCAACTGCCTTCATCTGCCAATTTGTGGGCCACGGCTGTGCTCTGCTGTGAAACTACAGTGTTTGCTTGATAGGTAAGTTACGGCTGTAGTGAATCGGTCGGTAATAATGCTGACAGTCTCGACATGGTTCGGCCAAACAGCCCGTCTCTTCTGATTGGTGAAACCCAAATCCTTATGGCCACACTAGGTCAGAAAACGACTCCATTAATGTTGGCGATTGTCTTTTTTGAACTTGGCACTAACGAGTCGCCTGATATTGAAGAATGTGCTTTTGATTGGTATAGTATTTGCAGTAAGGCTTTTTCTTCGTTCAGACCCCAGGGCCAATGACGAAAAGGACCTTAGTCGGTTTGGGCGTCAGCCTCATGAATATTTATTCGTACAGCCAACGATTATATTATGTCCTTGATCGACCCGAAGGCATATATACGAGATAAATTTCGAGCAGCTGCCACTTATTCAATGACCTGAGGGTTTACCAACCCAGCTGACAGCGACTTTCAACCGAGTTCTTAGGGTGCGCCGCTGAAGACACCTGACAGTAGTCATCGCTTGGGCCTTTTGGCGGCTCTACGTCTATATTTTGGCGTCAAGGGTTTCGGACTAAATTCCGCACCAGAACTCTCAATACTGTTGTTAGCATATCATTGCGACGTTCTCAAGCCAAGGACTGGTCTACTGATTTAGTCGATAACCGCTTCCGCGGATGCGAGACGCGATGTCCCATATTGTTGTTCTAGTTACGAGTCGTGGTCTCAGCCTTGCCAGCTTTGGCTAAGAAGAAGACAAGCTTAACCAAGCGCACGAATGACCTGCCCGTTTTGGGTCGATTGAGGCTTGTTTGCTCCTTCTTTGACCCAAACTGGCGTGATTCATCATACGATGTGATGGAAAGCTTGTTCGCTTCCTACCCGACGCCCTCTTAGTGTTTTCGGCGCGGGCGATGATGATGGATAACCAGTCATAAAGATGACGGGCAACTATCGATCTTGACTACGCATGTCTGGGCAGCCACACACTAAAAATCAGCACGGAGCCTCGGCGGGAATTTTGAACAGGCCTTTGCCAGTCGAATGAAATAGCTTCAACTGTGTTTTAACTCTCCTCAAATCGCATCGCATCGCATCGTAACTCATCCCCCATACCGGGGCGGGGGCCCTGGAAGCTGACGATTTCCAGACCCCTGCTTCTGGACCAAAGCGCGACTCGTTAATCCACATGGTAAGCCTTGGTACCGAAAGGCTGAGATGGAGTTAATATTCTTGCTATTTGCAACCTTCTTTTGAACTGGGTTAGCAACGCATTCGTCCAAGTTGCCAACATAGGCATCCACTTCAAACCAAGTACAGTCTTGATGCATCAAAAAGGCAATCGCTATAGCATGAATGAGAAAGTCAAGAAGATGATATGTTGCACACCCATAGAAAAGCATTCTACAAAAGTCATGCGAATTTACCAACCAAAAGTAGCACGGACAGGGCCTGGAGGATCTATCTACATTTTAAGCATGATCATGAGTCAAGCCAAGCTACGCATTGAAGCCCCCCACCAAATCAATCTTCGAGAAGGTGTCCAAGCGGCGATCTTGACAAGCTAGAACCGCCAATTTGGTGTCTCTCTTTTTGTCACCCTTATCACCACGGCAGTTGTTTCTGGCTACCGTCAAATATTTCACTTGGATGCCGGGAGAGTCGAGTTCTAGTCGCGTTTTGATCAGCTCGTACGCATCCTCTCGCAGTCAAATTTCCTTATCCACGTATCTGTCTAGATGAATCGTCCCGGATGTTACACAAGCGTGTGGGATTGAACGTGGTTTGGTCGTGATTCACTTCTTTCTCTTATCCACCAGAGGGATGTGATATGGCAAGTAGACCCCCCTTTTTACTTTTGCGCATACCTTCCGACTCTGCTGTATACCAGTTCAAACGATGACTCGCCTTTCTAGCACTTCATCTTTGGCCTTCAATCAATCGTGGAGCTTCTAGTAGGGGGTTAAAAAGGCCCACGACGGGCCTCTCAAGGATCTTCTGGGTCTTATCTGACAACGCATTCAACATCCGAGATCGTGGGCCATGTTGGGCCCTGACTTGGTCATATTATTGACCGATATGAAGAAGTGGGCGATGTCTATCCGGCCACGGCATGTGACACCTGTGGAGATTTTATAGTATATGCATGATTGTTCGTTCTAGAGGATTGCACTGCAGCTATGTTGAATCTATATCTAGGGGTGAAACTGAAGTTTGCGTTTTAAGGGTTCGTGCCACAATGTGGTTATGGGCAGAATACTCACTTCATGCAACACAATCTCTGACTATACAGCTTCTGCCCTGTGCAAGAATCCTTAACGGGGCCTGTCTAATGAGACGGTGCTGTGTTAAATACAAATCGCCTGTGGCTATTAACGATCCGGCTCACAAGTTGGGGTTTGGCACTGGCCATGGTGTTGATAAGATCAAACCCGCAGGACCCTGAAGTCAATTTTCTCGGGTAGTGCGTCGATCATCAGGTCTGAAATACCGTGGTTGGTTAGTTCCAGCTCAGTGACGAGTTCGACCAGTGTCCAAGACTCATGCGCCATCTCTCATCCCCATCAGGTGGTTTGACGACAAGGGCTGGGGCATCTGTAGATGTTGCTCACCGCTGACCTTACCACCAATAAATGGAGTAATCACAGCGCTAGAAAGCATGTTAGCCAGACCCAGAAGAGATGATATGGGAATATGAGACAGCGGCTCCGTGACCGATCCAGGGTCCTCTGATTTAGTTAGTAGTCGTGCCGAGTGAGTTCCTGAGTTCCTGACTCGGCTACAAGAGTTGAAGCACGCCCCTATTGCCTGTCTGCCTGTGCAGCATCGGCCATCAAAGCGTATTGGGTCCAATAGCTTGGAGTTGATGTTAGGGCGAACGCCAGCCGCTTTACGGGGCAGCACTACACTGTATCGGTGATGGCTTGCGAGCTGAGTGCCATATCTACCCTGCAATTAATTACACAGATGCGTTCTTGGCTGCGAAACAAGTTGAGGCAAAGACAAACCCAGCATGAATTTTATCACAAGTTGACTATTAGCTGCCAAGTTTTGTTGCAGAAACCGGCCATGGGGCTGCAGAATGCCTCCCCGTTGAGGTTCTATCATTGAACTGGTTCAACTAATTACATTGACGTGCGCTCAGGCGGTCCTGGTGCTTTGCAATGCGAGTCATGGTATAGTTCTGGTGTTGCGACCAAACTTTCTGCTGTGTGCTCGAGCACATCTCAAACAAAACAGCGCATGTTGGTTCTACAAAATACAAAAGAGCAAACTTTACAGGCTTATTGGTGATACAAATAATGTCAGATCATTTCTTGTCATATCATATCATATCTCGCATGCACATCTTTTTTTTTTTCCCTCCTTTCAGTCTAGCTCCACTTATTGAATCGCGATTGTCAAAATCTGTCATCTAACAATGTTACTCTACTCTGCTCACTAGATAGAGATGGGCGTGGGATTTTCACCTGTGCCTCTGATCTCCTAGGCAGCATTAAATACATATTGCATGCGGCACAGCACAAGCCCCGGAAATCCTTCCCTCATGACTGGGCGTGTTGGTATACGTTTGTTTGCGAACATCAGATATGGTTGTCGAGGCCGGCCAAATATGATTTGCTGATACATACAAAGGGATTAACGACTGACTGTTGAATCGATATCACAAGTCCCTCGTTTGTTCAGTCGATGTTTGTCTTTAATCCCCTGCATGGGTTTGGTCCAGTTGGTAGAGTCGCCAGGCAATGTGATGCCTATGATACAGGGTAAGTTGATAGCCACGAGTGTAGGATCTTTAATACTACCTTTTCTACCTCTGGTCACTAATCTGTACATTGTGAACTTGTTCCGTCTATATTGCACTGAGGATTGTATGAATACATGAAAATGACTTTGACGCAACTGCGGGATTGAGCTGGTAAGGATATTTTTACGATGCATGGATATATAGATTCCGGATGTTGTGATGGAGGTCACTGACATGGTTAAGTATACTGTCAAAGTACTGCTTCGTGTACGTTCTGTATATGGAGTGAAGGTACTATGTTGCAACATAAACAAACTAGACATTCAGAAAAATCATGCGTGGTGTGTCGAGGGATCTTCTAGATTGTGTTCTGATCCTGAGACTCTCAACAGACGATTAAGATGTTTGCAATGATCCTCCAACCTGTACAAATAAGGGAATACTAAATGCTGGCAGTCAAAGATTATCCAATGGAAACACGACGGTGTTGTTGCTATGAAACCATAGGGGTAGTTAGACAGACTGTAAGAGACAAATCGCAAAGAATGACACAGACAAGAGTGTTGCATCAATATGGGATGGCATTCAATGCTTATAGTTCGTTTTATTGATCATACGTAGGTATCATTAACCTCCTCGAATCTCGCTCCCCGTCCCCTCCCTCTCCATTTCTCTCAATATCGTACAGACAGGTACAGCACTTATTGCTGGTGCTTCTCAACACCCTCGCGGCCGACGTTGCTCAAGTCGACCTCCTCGCCCTTGGTAGCGGGCTCACGGAGACCAGACTGGGCGTGGGCATCAGTGCCGACAGAGCCCTCGACCTTGCCGGCGCCAACGTTGACGTTGCGGGCGTCAGCAGACTGCCAGTCAGAGGCGGCGGGGGGCTGTTCGGGGAGAGGGAGGTTGGCCTGAGTCTCGGCAATCTTCTGGTCGTTGGATTGAGTCATCTTGATTGATTTGCTAGATGGTTTGTTAGAATATTTTTTTCTTTCTTTTGAGGTGTTAATGTTGAGTGACTTGCTGGTTTGAAGGTTGTAGTTTTGGTGGTGTAGAAGTCTTGTGATGATGTGGTTGAAGAGTTGAAGATGATGATTATCAGCGCTTCTCAAAGGGCCTTTTAATATTCTCTTGTCAACGCCCAGAGAACAAATCTTCTCCATAATTAGTATCTCGTCTCCTCCAAGCAAACACTGGAAATTGACATCACGATGCAGTTTGCTCTTGTGACGTCAGTGACGTCACCCTAGCCTCATCCGCACGTAAAGCTCCGGGTTATTACCCACAAGCATCATCTCTCACGTTCCACGATGCTTCTGACAGATTCTGTACCGCATTTTCTTACTTGAATCGCACTAAATCGGATCGCGGATCACCCCGTTTGTTATTAGAGAGGAGTACCACAGGGATTTCTACCAAGGCCATCGTCAGGTACTGACCGAGTCAGTGCCTTGGTTGAAGCTGACCCGAGTCGGGGAGCACGCGACATATCAACTTTGATCAAGGCAATCATTCACAATCATATGTAGACAAAGAATATGCTGTTCACTAGGATAGATCTCATAAGGTCGGCGCCGTGCATACCCGCAAAGCCGAAACAAAACCGAGCCCGGCGCCCAAAACGCCTCTACTCTAATACGCCTACAAGCAATGTTAACAACATCCAACCCGCCGTAATGTCTCAGCCTCCACTATCTCAACATGGACCCCAACCTCTCACCGTTGCATTTCCGTAGCCCTTCCTCCTACGCTACTCGTCGATCTGTCTCTATAGACGTATGCTTCTCCCCTGCGTCTGGGTTGAGATAGTCTGCATCCTCAGCGGCTTCGTACTCGCCAATTAAGTCTGCAACCACTTGCCGTGCCTCGTCAAACTCGTTGAGATTCTCGGAGAATGGCGCTGTCTTCTTGTATCCTTCCATGAAAGCATTGCGCTTACGCATCCCGTCGTATTGTCTTAAGATTCTCTTGAAAAGCTGTACATGCATGTCAGTACGTGTGTAACATATTGATGGAAAAGGGTAAATGTATTGCGTACCGTTGCGATGCTTGTGTGGTTGGCAAGCATGAGACCGCTTACACGATGACTCATGGGAATGTATGGACTTCTCTTCGTCAAAGCTACCTGAATACTCGCAGGTCCCCAAGGAATAAATGTAGCCAGGCGTCGTTCGCGAATACGAAGCAGACTCTTGTGGACATCCGTTGGATCAACCTCACCCTGAATGACATTGAGAATAGAGATGTAGCAGCTCTTTTTGCCGGGAACCGTTGACACCATGCGGTTTTTGGGCTGAAGCAACCGTCGCATCACGTCCAGCACTGTGGTCTTGCGGACCGTCTTTGCTTGCTCAACCTGATCACCAGTAAATGGTGTGTAGGCAGTCATGAGAAAATGGCATCTAGGGGTTGGAATGAGAGATGCCAGAATGCTAACAAGATCGTTGTGCATGTAGCCAGGGTACCGCAGAGTTGTTGTACTAGCCGACATCACAGTAGCAACCTGGCAGTTGTTAGTTCTCTTGTCTTCACACACACAGCTTTTGCGAAAAGGGTTTCCACTGTTTGGATTTGTGGATGACCAAACAAGATTGTGACTACTCACCAGTTGGTTCGTTTGTTGGAAAGATGGCTCCTGGACATGCAATCTATCAGCAGCAATGTGAGATAGAGCACCGTTATCAAGCACAACGACTGAATCAGCATTTTGGACCAATCTGCGCATAGATAGGATACTGTTGTAAGGATGTACGACGACATCGCCTGCGTTCGTCGTGTCCGGAAAGACAGAGTATGTTTGTATGATCTTTTTGGGAAACCGATCGTTGAGCCTCTCAAGGAGGAATGAACCAAGACCTGATCCTGTTCCGCCAGCAATTGAGTGCAGCATCATGAAGCCCTGACACATCGGGAGTCAGTAAACGAGTGCCGACCGGATTGAAGATCACTCACCTCGAGAGAGTCACTACCATCAGCTTCACGGTCAATCATCTCCATGATGTCCTCATACACCGCCTCACCACTCTGGTAACCATCACCCCAGTTATTGGCAGCACCCACACCATCTTTGCCAACGTAGAAATTTTCCGGGTTGTAAATGTTTTTGTATGGCCCTGTTTGAATACCGTTGATGACCTGCAAAAGCCTTTTAGCACTGGTCTGCATTGCCACTATTGAAGGAGGCGCACCCTAGGTTCCAGATCTATAAGAATGGCTCGAGGAATGTACCGCGTGTCGTCACTCTGGTAGTAGAATACATCCTTTCGATCGCCACCCTCGGTCGCAAAGTCTTCGAGGTTTCCGTCTTGGCTGATGCCGTGTTCCTGGCAAAGCTGCTGCCAGAATTGGCTTCCAACTGTGCACGTGAAGAGAGTCAGCTATGAATATTATACGCACGCATATTCTATCGACAAGAGTGCCGGAAGTGATGCTTGTGAATGCATTGTAGAAGTTGGTAAATGCGGTCTGTAGCTAATGGGGATGGTAGCGGGGGAGGGATTGAACTGACTGCTGTTGCCGCACTGCCCGGCCTGGATCGTGATAATCTCCCTGTTGAGTACACATGAGCATCACAATCAAGTTTATCTCCCGTAGAGAGAATTGAATTACCTGGGCATATTGTCAAGGGTCAATCAGGAACTAAGAAGTTGTTGTTTAGAGCCAAATCTTTTTTGTTCATGCATCGTCTTGGGGAAGCCTGACGCGACGCGTGCCACACCTGCCCTGGGCTTCCCGGGCCTAATTGATCCCCGCCCCCGCGTTTCACGAAGGACTTCCATCCTCAGCCTCGACTGTTGCCTTTCGCGTATCGCAAATTTCTATGGACATGGTCGTTCGTATATAACTAGAGACTTAAGGTGTTCTTGACTCCTTCAATTCATTTAGCAATCTTACCTAGGTGCCCAGGTAGGTTCTCATAGGTACAGAAGAACATGATGACAAAGCAGCGCAATTCAGAGTATCGAATCAGGTATCTTCTCCCAATTACCTAGGTACCAAATAATTCTGTTATTTACCATCGCTTCATGGCACCTACCCCTTGTGATCAATGCCGTCGCCGAAGTCATTAGACTTTGCAGCAAAACCATCAAATCGCTTCATGGCACAACGACCAGCCACAAACTCTACCAACTCCAATTCTGATGGAAAACACCAGAAATATTTTTCTGTAAAGCAACTTTTGTTGTATTTCTGGCAGTAGCTAGTCAAGTCAATCTTTGTCTGCTTGAGCTCCTCCCACGATGTTCTAAAAGATAAATCGACCCGGAGAAAAAAAAAAGAGTATAAACCTGGAATGCTTGACAACGCCCGCAATGCTACTCCTTGAACCTTACCTTTTCTACCTACGTAAGCACGCTATAGTGTGCTTCTAATATAACATCCCCGAATTTCCTTCCGCATTACTTCTTATTATGGACCTTGTTCTTCTCTAATGCCTCTGCTAGTTCCTTAGCCATATCCGCAGTCTTGACCTGAATCATCCATGTCTCAAGCCCGTTTCCCTTCTCATTCGATGTAGTCATCTTAACATACTTCTTGTCTGCCTTGTATGACATGTCGGCGAGAACAGCTCGGTTCATGGCAATGTGCCCACGAGGCTCTGCTCGCAATAAAAGACGAACAACGTTCGTCTCCTTGTGCTTGAGCAATCGAAGAGCACCCACACCCTGTGTGGACCATGGACTCTGCGACTTAGGCTTCTTATCGTCCGACTTCTCCCCAGCCGGCACAAACTTCAGCACCTTTGCTCGTACATCATGCATAACATCTTCGTCCTGCTCCAGATTCTCGGCCAAGTTGACCTGCTCGTGCTTCTCGCCTTCGTCGTCGCCTCCGGCGGTTCCTTCGGCCTGGGTGGATGGTTCCGGGGTCCCGGCAGCTGGTGTAGTGGCCAGGCTAGAGCCTCCCCCAAGACTAAACGGTGTGTCTACACCCGTCGCTTTAGTGGGGCGATTTTCCGATGTGGAAAAGGAGACTTACTGGTCCCGGTGGTTGAACCACCAGCAGGCGGTTGAAGGTTGCCGTTGCCAAAGGTTGGAGCAGACTGGTTGGATCCAAATGTCGGTGTCGAGTTTTGTGCTGGTGAGGCTCCTGTAAAGCTGAATCCTGGTGCTCCAGACGATCCAGACGCGCCTCCAAAGGCGGGAGCACTGCTGTTTGCTCCAAAAGCTGCGGTGTTGCTTGACCCGCCAAACTGGAAAGGTGTGGCACCACCGGAAGGTGCAGAAGGTGTGGAAGAAGCCCCGAAGTTGAACATGCCTCCGCTTGACGATGGGACAGCGCCCGAGTCACCTCCGTTGTTACCAGGCGCAAAAGGATTGTTGAATGAAGAAGAAGCCGAACCGCCGCCAAACTGGAAACCGAAGTTTCCAGATGCAGACGAGTTGGACCCGAAGGACGCGCCTACGTCATTAGCAGCAGGAGTCGTGGAGGCACCGCCGAACAAAGGTGTAGAGGTGCCCGAAGCACCGGCGCCAAAAGAGGGAGGGGCAGCAGTAGGGGTAGTTGAGCTACCAAAGCTGAAGATGGGTGCAGACGCGCCTGACGCAGTTCCTCCGTTAAAGGCTCTCTTAGCCGGCGATGGCTCATCCTGCTTCATGGGACTACCATCAAGCCCTGCTGCTGCAGAAGATGGCTTGGGAGACTGGGGTGCACCAAACAGAGGCTTTGCAGCACCGTTGAGTTTGTCGGCACCATTAGAAGCGGCACCAAAGCTAAAAATGGGGGCTGCGGCAGGCTTGTCTGCGGAAGGAGTATCCTTCTTTGCCGCAGTCGCATCGCTGGAACCAGGAGTACCGAACAAAGTCGTAGCGGCAGGCGTTGAAGTGTTGCCGAACAGATTGCTAGCGGTAGTTGTGGGCTTTGCGCCAAATAAAGAGGTAGCAGTAGTTGATTCGCCACTTGCCGCCGAGGAGCTGGGAGCGCCAAATAGCGAAGTCTTGGGAGCTTCAGTGGCAGCAGGCTTATCACCACCAGACGACTTGGCTCCAAATAGTGTTGAAGATTGCATCACAGGTCCGCTTGATTCAGCGGGCTTGCTTACAGCACCAAAGAGGTTGGCAATGGGCGCAGGAGCGCTTGCTTTATCATCAGGTTTGGCCCCAAACAAGTTGGTAACAGGCTTGGCAGGCTCCGAAGCCTTGGTCGCCTCAGTGGCTGGTTTGGAGAACATGGAACCGAAACTTGGCTGGGCAGTGGATGCCTTGGACTCGAACATCGACTTCTTGGGCGCTTCATCGTTCTCCTTGTCGGATTCGTCGCCTCCGGTCTTATCAGCTTGGTCCGAGGGCGTTGATGCCTTCTCAGCAGGCTTAGCAGCACCAAACAGGTTGGAAGTGGTGGTGGGCTTGTTGGCAAACAAAGAGTTTGTAGGCGCCGAAGTGACCTTTCCGAAGAGAGAGGTAGCCTGACTTGTAGAAGCAGGGGCGGACGGAGCAAATTTGATGGGGGTAGTGCTGGGGTTCCAGGTTTGGTCGGCAAGCTTTGGGAAAGGCTTCTCAGCCGGTGCCTCAGCCTTATCCTCGACACGAACGGGCTGCCCATCAGTATCTTTGGTGACTCGATCAAACAAGCTTCGGCCAGGGGTGCTCTCTCTAGTGCCAGGGGCACTAGATCCAGCGGCCAGGCCACTGGAAGGAACTGTCTTTTGTCCGAACAAACCATTGCCGGCCTGAGAAGCGGTTTCGGTACCACTAGCTGCCGCACTTGGCTCATCGCCCTGACTATCGTCTTCTGCATCAGAATCGGCCTCGCTCTCAGCATCAGCATCAACACCGCTGTTCTTGGCTGAGCTGGCGTCAGAAAGGTAACCAAAGATATTGCCACCAGAGCCACCAGTAGTGCTGGTGGGCTTGGGGTTCTGGAAAATACTGCGAGCGAGAGAGCTGCCAGATCCGTTGGTCTTGTTGAAGGCGAAGGGATTAAGTTTAGCAGCAGCATTATCGTCGGCAGGCTTGGCAGAAGGCTTCAGGGGAGAGCTGACAGGAGTAGTAGATGACTTATTGGCGATTTTCTCGAAAAGGGATTTGGCAGCGGACGCCTGACCCTTCTGCATCTTGGATGGCTGGCCATCAGCTTCATCACCGATAGACGACCTTCGTTTGTTCTTGCCCAGGGTAGATGCAGGGACAGGGACAGGACTCGGCGCCGGCGCTTGTTGTTCCTGGACATGCTCCTCATGCTCGGGAGCATGTCGCTTGTTGTTGGTGGAAGAGTCCTTCATATCGGTATCCTCATCATCCGCCTTACGCTTCTTGGCTGCTGTGACCTTGGTGGGAGTGGGCTCGTCATTGTCCTCCTCTGGTTCGGGAAGACCATGTTCTCGGCGCCATCTCTTGAGGACATCTTTTGAGGGCTTGACGTTCTGGAATTCGTAGAGACCATATCGCAGAAGAATAATGCTCCTGCTCTTCTCAAACTCCTTTGCGAAGTTAATGACGTTTAGCTTCCAATCCTTGTTGGAGAAAATCTCGTTGGCTGCGTATTTAAGTCTTCGAAGATCGAGAATGCAGAAAAATTGCCGTCGCTGCTCGTCATCAAACTCAGGTGGGCATAGATGGGAGAGAAATTGGTCGGCGTAGATGGAGCCCTTGTTCCAATCTTGTGGTATCTTCCTTGTAAGAACCTCCCCAGACAGCTCAGGATCGGGGTCCGCGATACGCATGTGGAAGAGATCTTTGGAAGTAGTCTTGGCTGCCATGCCCCGGGGGGTAGCCTGCGCGGTCGACTCTCGAAAGACACGATTCGGCTCGGGGGTGGCGCCGGGAGCGAACACCTTCTTTGGGGCGTTTTGAGGAATGCTCGGAGAGAAAGGAGTCATGGAAGGACTGTCGGTTGTGGATGCCCGGAATATATTCCGGGTGGAAGAGATTGTTGATCTGTTGAGGCTGCTTACTGGCTGTTCATCGCGAGTCGTCAACATCCTCCGCGACGGCGCACTCTGAGGAACGCCGAGACGGCTGCTCTTTAGTGGTGTTGAGACGTAGCCGCGCCTTGCGAAAGGCAGCGCAGGACGCGGCCGAGGTGTGCTTTTGCCGGCCTCTGCGAGCTCGCTGTCGCCGGGGATAGAGAAGGTAACCATTTTGCGGTGGGTGAAAGGAGGTAGAGGTAAAAAAAAGTTTGTAAGGGGAGGAAGTGATGATAAACCACGATCGGGGGTCAAGACCAGAAGGTCGCGTTTTTTTTTTTAATTAAAAACTCGACTGAGTGCGCAAGGTCAGGCAGGTGACGTGACTTGAGGACAAAAAAGGGGATATGAAACAAAGGGCAGATGAAAGAATTGATGAGAAACAGTCAAGATGCAGCTACAGAAGCTGTTCTTGTCGATAAGCGATGCGGCGTTGATGACAGCGCAGTCGCATAGGTTATAAGCCCAGGGTCGCCCTGGGAAACCGTCACGAAAATATGAGAGGAGTTGTACGAATGGATGTTTTGACCGTGCGTTGAGCTGGGGGGACGACTGCTAAATGAGCTGCTACTGACCCTCCGTCGAAAAAAATAATTATGGGCCCATCCAACTCAGTTAGTTGCTCACAGCAAAAGTGACAAGGTACCTTACCATAGTAGATTCTCTTCTCAGGCACCAAAAAAAACCGGTTGCAACCACTACTTTGACCAAACCAAAGACATCATGCTGCGTTTTTTTCAGTGGAGGTCGGCGGCAAGCAGTTCCCGTGACTGCATCATGGATTTCCTTCAAGGTACAAAGGGACCGTGAACTTAGTTCCGGCCTACATGGAGGGTGACGTGCCTTGTATGCAAATCGACTCCCACCCACGAGCTGTGATGTTTTAGAATTACTAGCCATTATGTTTTGAACTTCCTCATTCCGCTATGGCTACTTTACTGGTTCTAGAAGCTAATTTTGCATCAGCATCGGGCCTCAGACCTGAGACTGCGAACGCTGTGACTGCTTATGCACGCCTCGCATGTACTTTACAAAGAATCCATCACTACACCATACACGCACACACGTCATTTCGAGCCAAAAAGAAAAATATTTAGAATACCAAGTTACATTGTTTCTTTCCTTGCTGACTAGTGGCTACAAAAGGAGCGTGGGTCTCTACGGACCAATTTCGAATGGCACCAGATTCGTGGATGACTGGTAACAATTCATTCCCAGCCATACTGCATGGTTTTTCGTAGATTCTGTCGTTGCTGATGACAGTTGGGGACAAGAAAGAGGAAACAGTACAGGATAAAGAGGGGAAATCAACAAAAAGCTTGACCGACACGAAAAAAATCAAATCCTTAACCCCATATCCGTTCCCAATAAATCAATTTCGCGCTTACTTGGTGGCAAGTCTCTTCTTTTGCTCCTCCAGATACTCCTCGTCGGACGCATCTAGAATATCGTACTCCTCGTCCGTCATGAAACCCTCCTCAGAGCAGTCCCACTCGTCATCGATGTTAATCGACTCCTTGGGCTCCTCAACAGGCACAGGAACAGCAGCCTCATGAATGCTGGCCATAGGTGACTCCTTGTCCAGTTTGGGGAAGATCATTTGGCTGGAGGCCTGGCTCTCATCCTCCTGCTTAGTCTCCTCGACGGGTGTGGTATCCTCCTCCTTAACCTCGGGCTGAGGCGTGGCCTTGGGTTCCTCCTTGACAACACGGACGTTGACGTCGCACCACAATCGGTGGCCGAACTTCTCACCACTGGGGGTTGTCAGGCGCCAGTAAGAGATGACCTTACCGGGGCGAGCGGGTGTTCGGAGCAGAACAGTGAATGGGAACTCTTGACCAGGACCAAGAGGAGCATAGCATACGGTAGATTCCGAAGCCGACATAAGCTCGGAGATGCCAGCGGGATGGTTCGAGTCTACATGACCCATGTAGTCACCACTGACAAACCTGACAGAGCAGCCAGCTGGCCAATTTTCATTGCCTTCATTGCGAAGGGTCCATGTCTGCTGAAAGTTGTGGTTGGGAGGTAGGATAGTGCCATCCGGAATGGTCTCACGGACGAAAACACCCTTCAGTTCAGGCCCAGGGGGTGGGGTGGGAGAAGCCTCCTTCTTGATCTCCGGCTCGGGCTTCTTAACGGTCACCTTGGCTGGAGCAGGCTCAGAAGGCTTAACATCAACAATAGTGCGGACAGCGTTGATAGAGTTGCTGCGAACTGCAGGCATAGTCTCAGTAGCCTTGTAAATAGTCTGACGATCACCCATTTCAGGCATGCGCATACCCTCGGGTGTCTCGCCAGTGCTCGTGACACTGACAGCACGGACAGGAGTCTTGAACTGGATCAAGGGGTGAGTCTTGTTGTGCTTGTTATCAGGGCTAGCCTCGCAGTTGGCGCAAAAATCTAAGTCGTTGCAGATCGCGCACTTGTATCGAGTGCCGCGAACGTAGGAAGGATAAGCATTGCGTCCATTGCAAAGAGGTCCATCACAGCAGATGCCAACATGAACAGCTGCTGGAGCGCGGGAGCGAACATCCGTGAGAGACTCGTATATGGGCGCAAACCGGTGGCCAGGGTGGATGGTCCTGACGGTCTTGATGCAGTTGGCACAGTAGTCCCAATCAGGGCAATCGAGACACTTGTGGCGAACGCCAAAGATGTTCTGGTCACAGCCATCACAGATAGCGTGATGCATGTGATTGCGTCCAGGGCTCATCTTGACTTCGATGTGGCCAGGCATCTTGGTTCCCTTCACAGCAGGGGCGAAACTGTGCTTCGGGTGGTGGCCATGAGAGTCTTTAGCAAAGCATGACTGGCAAAGATCAAAGTCCTCGCATACACAGCAATGAAGGAACTCGGCCTCAGGGTGTTCTGGTATTATGTTAGTTTCAAATTGCTAATGATGTTTGTTTGGATACATACCTTGCACACAGCAGTTGCATGTTCGCATGATGCCAGGCAATGCAGAAGAAGCAGGAAGTGGCTCGGAGAGAGCTTTGGGGAGTGGCATATGTTGAGCCTTGGATTCAATATTGGTCTCTACGATAGTCTCGACATTGACCTCGGGCTTGGGCTTGGGCTTGGGCTTGGGCGCGATCGTCTCAGTGGTGCTCTGAACCAGCAGTCCGTCGACAGTTGATCGCTTAATCAACCAGTGATCTCGGCCATGGCAGGTAATGCCTCGATCTACGCAAGACTGACAGAGATCAAAGTCACCGTCGTCGCAGGTGGAGCAATGATAATGAACATTGGGAATGTTCTTCTCGCAGCTGTTGCAGCAGACAGCAAAGCTAGTGCCAGTTGTAGGGCATAGGATGGGACAAGGGAAGGCCGGCGGCGCAGAAGGCCTGGGAAGATAGCAGATTTGTTGCTGCTCCTTGGCAAGGTTGAAGGTTGAGGGCGAAGTCAGTGGCGTTGATGTTCGATCCATCAAGCTAGCAAGTCGGCTCTCAAACTCCTGGCGAAAATCCTGTCTTTCTCCGATATATCTTGCCGCATCGTTGAGATCAGCCGCGTCGTAAGTGCGGGACAGAGGGCTGATGCGGACGGGAAGAGCCGTCTCAGGCTGTGTGACATCTGATGCTGGAGTTGGCGCAGGGGCCTCGGCGGCCGGTGTAGGAGCTGGGCTAGCCTCCTTTGCGGCCTCAACAATCTCTCGGGAAGGCTCATCTAGACTGACAGGAGGTGAAGCCGATGCGGAAGACTCGGGCTCATCCTCGACACTAACAGGTTTGGGCACTGTAGTCTTAGGTTGCTCCTTTACAGTAACGCGGATCTTGAGCTTGGACTTCGCCTTGGCAGCGCGGTAGAGCTGCTTGTAAATGGGAATGTTTCCTAGCTCTAGAAGAACAAAAGAAGTTGCAGAGTCTGAGTATCGCTCAAATGCGACCTCGACGTCTGCAGGAATATGCAAGAAATTGCGGATCTGACACCATGTTAGTCATTATCAAGAGAAAAACCATTATCATTCTGCTGCAAAACAGATAGTAATAGCGTATCGATCGAAGGTGATAGGAATAGCTTGTTGACATACGTTAGCCTCAAGAGGTCCTGGGATCATATCTCGAAGGGGCATCTTGGTGCGGCGGGTGATACCCTCGAACATCACCTTTACGGTGATGTTGTGGTCGAGACTCGAGGCATGTGCTGCGGACGCCATGTTCGCGTTTTTCCAGTGCTGCTACTACAGAAGAGAAATAGTTAGAGGTAAATCCTCGCCGTATCTCTATCCGCAATGGACGAAAATGTAGAAATGTCGATTGCGGATGGTGGATTCGGAATCTTACAGGCAATCTTCAATTGAGTCTGGGGCGGTGACGACCTGAGATACTGGTGGTGTTATCAGTGGCCGAGATAAGCAATCAGCGGTGACGAAGCGACCGACGACTGTCGTAAAGTCGCCGATAATAACACACTCTGTTAAGAAGACGATGCGGAGAATTAATGGGGAAATGATTTGAAGGATAAAATAAATGACTTTTTGATGGTGGAAAGAAGAGTAATGTAGATGGAGGAGAAGGAAAGAGAAAGAGGATGAGGATGAGGCGGGAGAGGAAGAAGTAGTAATACAATGGAAGCTTCCGCTGTACACAGACCTGAGCTGCCTGTAGTCTGCCTAGGCTGGCTTGGACGCGCTGTGCTGCAAGTAACCCAGCAGCGATGCCCAGTATTATCTAACTACTACCTAGGTACCTAGTACCTACTAAGATTGAAGAGTCGAGACTGTACTGTACTGTGAATCCGCTGGCTCCGTGTCACGTCAGGGAAAACAGGGTACCTGGAGACTACAAGCTTAAGCCACACGCGGCCATACAAGTGTTCGCTTAAGCCAAGGTAGCGTGGCAGTATACGCGGCGGCTTGAATCAACACTCCAACTGTAACCTGTAGCAGCTGGAACAGAAATCTCCCTGCACCAGGTGATGGCCGGGGGGATGGTCCGGGCTGGGGGCTTGGCCTGGCTGCCTTCGATACTGAGGGGGGTTGGTCGATCAGAGCACATTTTCGGCCTTAGCGCGGGACTAGAGTCACCTATCAAGGATGATGTGAGCTCCTGTATTGACAGACGAGCTTCGTCAATGGGCGGACGGCGATAAACGCAACCATGGGGCAAAAGGTAAAAAAGATGCAGGTAATATTGATGATGACGAGTTCTAGTCTGGCTGGGTCGCATCATGATAACTCTAACATTGAGTTTCGTAGCGATGTCGAGCTTGTTCCAGTACTGACAATACAATCATGGACGACGCTGGATCGTTTCTCTACCTGGCCATGGGGGCTCAATTTGATCTCTTACTGTGCTACCACAAATCTATACGCAATTGGATAATCCGGCAAACAATAAACAGATACTAGGTACTAAGGTACCTACCTACCTAGAAAACAGAGGCAGGCAGTTAACCGTAAGTGCCAGACTTCTGCTTACAGTAAGTACCTTAGTACCTGGTTATCCTGTGACCTGTGAGCATGGTGGAGCTGGCTGATTTAATCCAGAACACAAGGTTCTCTATTGGGCAGAAGGAAATAGAGCACGACTAATGTATCGAACAGCAACGTTGTTCAACTACTAAACTTTGACTCATCATAGGGTTTCGCCGAGGGGTTTGTTAACGGTGCAATTGACACGAACCTCTACAACCCGACAAAACGTCAACTGCACGGCATTTAATTTCAGATGTGAGCTCACATGGAAAGAACAGTTGAATCATTATTCACCATCTGTAACGAACATTCCGTCAGGTCAAGTCTAATTTAGTCACTTAGCTTGGCCTTCAAAACTCCCCCAGATTGAAAATAGTGGAGAGTGGAGTTGAGCGGCTTGAAAGTGAAGAAGCGGAGAACTACACCAGCGCTACTTGACCTGCGATAGGACGAGAGCCTCTTGGGTGCCCTGTCACGACCCTAGCCACTGTCTACGGTCAGGTACCACATGACGACAAAACACCACACACAACGCGATGCCCTCACCGACGCCGCCCTCCACAGAACTATTGGATGCTCAAAAGGTCACAGACACCATGACTCCAGAGTCCTGGACTTTGGAGAGCAAGAGAGCCATCTTCCCCGCTTTCAAGCCAACTCTGTCTGGGTCTGGCCGCATACAGCTTAACCTGAGGTTGTCGATCGGTCTTCTCTCGGCTTATGTGCCTTCATGGTTTGTTTCAGCATCGCAATGCGAAAACCATAAGAGAACCACAAGCTCGGGTCAGTCAATTCCTCCGATACTCGACAAAGGCTCACGTCGACTGTAGATCAGTGGCCAAATGCACTTGGTCAGCTTGTTTTGCTTGTCAGGTTCGAGACCAAATATGTTGTTGCCCCAGTCCAATTGCTGTCCTAGGCAGAGAGTGTGCATCATCGTGTCTGGCTGGTCTCAGAGTAACAGTACGCGTGCTCGCTGCCGCCTAACATTTCCGTCACTCTCGTCGATGTCTGGAGAAGTAGCTGACCCCATGTCTAAAATTTCTGTATTTGAAACAACCAACAGATGAAGCCAAACTACTACCAGAAAGACTGATGACACGAGAACGATATCATCTGAGAATACAGCAATGTCCCTGACTGACATTTGTAGCTTGCATGTTTAAACATTTGTACTTGACCCACTTCAAGGTCGAATGGTCTAGGACTCTGTGCATAACAAACTTTGATCAAGGCTTTTTGTCCGTTTGACTCTCAGGCCAGTTCCCGTTAAGGTCTAAGCTGTAGAAAGCTCCAACATTTCCACTCCTGTTGTCCCCCCACCTCTCCCTCCAGTCATTTGTCTTACGCGGATGTCGCAACCCTGAGCCAAGGGAGCTCAAGCTTATCCGACGGCAGCAGATAGGCACTTTACATCGAATCCTGTGGGTCGAGTATACATGGATACTATTGCACTCTAATTCCATGCTATACACAAGACTCCGTTCAGTAGTCTTTCCGTTCGTAGCAGTCCAGGCTTGCCAGGGTGTTGCTAATGTCTATCAAGATGCAACGCAACAAAGAGGCTGCACTAGCTATGCACGTATTGTTAACTCGTGACTTCATTACTCCATCTTTGTCCCCGCGTTTTATCAAACTTATTTCCACTTCATCCCCGCACATCATGCCCCAACATCGACACACTTCCTCGACTGCAATCATATAAAAGCATGGGACATACAACGAAGCGACCTCGGTCTACTCATTGTTCCTGATCGTTTAGGCACACTCACAAAAGTATAAAGCGCCTCTTACTGTTAAAACAATTATATCGTTTCATCAGGACTACCCGCACATGGAAACAGGTATACTATATGCCCCGGACACCAAAGCGCCACTGCCATGAAAGCATAACAACACAAAAATTAAGAGGGTAGAAAAGATGGATTGCTAAGGCAGAAATGATAATCCGTAGCAATTCAACGCCCTCTCAACACTGACTTCCCATCAACCCCCTCTCCGATAGTCCTAACCAAGGAAAACACCGTCTCCCACCAACGATAAAAATACCAGTCGGGATACTCCTTCCCGTTCAACTCCCATCTGTCAATCCATTCCAAGTAATGATGTCGAGTCCGTAGTTATAAAGATAAGAATGCGTCCACCTGACCAATCCAAGTGCATATTTAACCCATTCCTGTAAGGCACGAGTAGCCTTAACAAAGAATGGCTTTACATGAAAAGGTAATTTTCCGTCCTCCTCCCTCATGTTTGCCCACGTGGGGCTTTTGTGTTAAAAGTAGCAGGCGCTTTTGTGTTTTTTGTAGGTATGAAGTCGTAATTGTAGCTATTAAATCGAATACGAGTAGAAAGCATCGGGATGAGTGAAAATAGGAAAATCAGACATGTCCCAGTTCTACTGCGGATAGTATACCATGCCCGGTGCTTGTTGGGGATAATAGAAGCCGTCAGGGCTAGGTGTAACCATGCCACCCATACCCATCACACTGGGCTGGTAGTTTTGAGGTGCAGGGTATGTAGAATAGTTGTTGACCGGCGGTAACTGAGACGCGTCATAGTAATAAACCATACCATTAACCTCTTGTGCTACCAAATTGGACCCTGCTCCAGGGGGCGGTCCGTTGTTGGGCAAGACAGGCTGTTCCGGCTGATTCTGGGGGGTAAAACTGCCGGGAGGTCCTGGCTGACCAGGCACGAAAGCAGGTGCTGCACTTGACGGCCCTATGCCAGGATTGTTGTAGCTGGGCGGGTAGTAATAGCCCTGCTGAGGCTGTGCCTGATAATGCTGTTGATTATAGTATGATTGCTGGCCATATGTATTGGGTTGGAATGGTGCAGCATGGATGGCTCTTTCTGGGATTTGAGAGAGTGGTGTACCGGTGGAGTGATGAGACGGGTAAGAAGGTTGACGATTATGTGACTCTTGAGATAGGCCATTAGCCATTTGAATGGGCACTTGTTGGTGGAAAGCTTGCTGATAAGCCTGAGGACCTTGTGTCAAGGTTGGTGACTCAATATCAGCAACCGATATGTTCTTCTGCGGTCGGGGTTGATGCATGGGCAGCGCCGACGTGGGCCGGTTCTCCTGGAAAGTGGGCTTCTGAGGAAGGGTATGTGTCTGAGGGGGCGGCAGGTCGTTGATCGATGCATCTGGGACGGGCGGTCTCTCGGCGGTATAAGCTGGGTCGATTGAGCCGTACGCGGGTCCTTGGGGGGTCATAGAAGGGGCCATTGCGTTCGAAGGCATATCCATTCGGGGGGCAGGAGGTAGTCGAACAACAGGCCGGGCATTCTCGGCCGGAATTGGTGGTCGTGAGATGACAGAACCTGTGGGGGAGAACATGTAATCACGTTCCACGATAGAAGACCGCCTGCTCATAGCCACACTGGGGGAGTAAACACTGCCGTAATAGCTGCCACCAAACACACTTGTTCGTCTCGAGAATCCACCCATGGACCCAAAGCCAGAGCGGGGTTTTCCTCGCATGCGCTGCTGGTTAGGCCGCATCGCCCTGGGGATGAAGATGAAGGATCTATCAGCGGCAGGGTAGATATATCGAGGGTTGCTGTTGGGGAGCGAGATGCGGACAGGCTTGTCACGACGCAGAGGTGGTCGATGGTCGGGCAGCTTAGTGTACTGCTTCACGGCAAGACGTGGGATAATGACTGGTGCTTTCATGTCCGGAAGTGATACTCGGACCTGAGCATTCCCAATGTGCTTCTCGGTGGAAAGCGTCCGATTGATAGGTGTCGGGTTCGGTTCGCAAGTTGGAATAAATCCATTTCCGTTGGCTGGGCCCTCTTCTTCCACCATGTGACGGGGACGTACTGGTGGTGGTGGCTCTACCACTGTCTCGTGCATGTCGTGTGTCCATGGAGAATTGGTGGTTGGATCTCCTGGTAGATGCAATTGACTGGAAAGGTCAGCACATAGAAGTAGGGAAAGTGACGAATGACGACTTACTTGATGGGAGCAAACGGTCCCCCGATACCACCACGGCCGCCTCTGCCCCTGCCTCGTCCAAAGGGGCGAAAACCGTTTGCTGCAGGTCCGGCATGCCGATGATCATGCATAAAAAAGGCACCTCGATTGGGCACGAATGCCGGATCCTCGTCTCTCTTCTTCTTGTAGTCCTCATGCTCTTGTCGACGTCGGTTCGCGGGGGCGGCGGGGGGTCTGGCGGAGGCCGAGCTAACAACTATGGGAGCAGCGGGGGATCTGCTTGGCGATGGAGCAACAACCTCATCAAAGTGCATCTCTTGAACGGGAGGTGACTCGTCCGTAATGGACAATCCGTGTAGCATCATATCCGTATCCGTTACAGGCTTGCCATTCTGGCCGGAGCCGGAGCCGGACTTGTGCCCATGACCGGCATGCTTAATACCGCCATTGGGCTTCCTTCTCGCATTCGGAGATGTGGGGGAGGCCTCGTCGATATTACTAGTGTCGCTGTCGTCGGCAGGGTCATTGTCGTCGGTTAATGAGCCATCCGTGATTGAGTCGTCATCGTGATCCAGACCCTCCAGACCACCGTCGTCTTCGCCCTCGTCCTCAACACGTCGACGTTGACCGATAAGCTTTCTACGGCGAGGAGCAGCAGAAGCCATGATTGCGTGGTGGTAAAAGATATGTAGGAAACGACAGACAGAGCTTCGGAGATTCGATGGCTGAGATGCGACGGGGTTTGCGGATCATACGGCGGCGGAGGCCGGAGAAGAAAAGCGTTTGGAATCGATGAGATGACGAACCGATGTGTGGACAGTTGGAGAGCCGATGGGAACCAGGACCGGCCGGTGGTAGAAAATGATAATCAACCAAAAGACAGATAATCAATGGAAATATGTCGCAAAGCCAAAAAGTGCAACCAACAAACAGCCGCTAGACGATAAATTCGATCGAAGCAAGAGTGGGAAAGGAGATGGGAGGAGATTCGTTGTCAGCTCTCAGCCCGCGAATAGATGCAGTTGGGGGGGTGGAAAACTGCAGCACTGGACTGGACTGGTTGAGGAACAAGGCCAGGCGAGGCGAGATAGACGAGGTGGGCGAGGAGGAAGAGGCGGGTTGTGGAGGTGAAAGAAGGAGAACGAAGAGGGAGAGGAGGAGGAGAAGTGGGAAGAGGAAGGAGAAGCGGAAGTGGAATCCAAAAGATGGATAAGTGAGTAAATACTAGGTAGATAACCTAGAGGTGGCTCGGTGGTGATGGTGTCGGGTCCTGTTCTCTTTCAAGATGGAGAAGATTTGCTACCTGCCCGTGCTAGGTAAGCTTTCCTCACTGCTCTGACACTGCTGGGCTGTAAATCGGATCGCCAGAAAACTGCTGGGTCCCCGGTCGATGAGGCCCAGCCCCATGTGTGCTGGACGCTATAGGATGTTACTGAGCTTGCGAGGACATTGAAAAGCCAAAGTACCACACAAGCAGATATGTGGTGCGTGGTGACTTGTCAAACCAAGACCCGTTCACTAACCCCACCAACAGCTAGCAGACGAATAACAATAGAGAGGCATTGGGAATCATCCATCCAACGATGATGAGATGAGCTTGATTCACATCAATCAGCCCTCAGCCCAGGCCAGACATCAAACCTTGCTCGGGGTTATCTGAATGTAGCTTCTTCCCATTCCGACCTCCAGCTCGACACTTGCTTTCGGTTGCGCTGCGCAACACAACACACCACCACCTATACATAACTTAGTAGCATGTACCTTGGTTAACTTCACAACACACTGCACTGACATGACTGCTTGTCCCGCTTTATTAACGCGACTGGACGATGGTTCAACGCATTGCGCGACTCACGACACGAACCTAACCTAGGTAGGTACTGACGCACCACAACAAACCAAACAGGAACAATGTATGATGACAGTAAACATGTAGGCATACATTTTCTTTTAGCCTCTGATAACCCAGTTCAACGCGTTACAGTTAGCTGCCATATTTAACCTCGACTCCCAATCCAGTCTTGCAGACTACATACGGGTAAGTAGGCAACTAGATATTTACTGGCCACATTGCCTCATGAGACATACATACATACCTCCCTCGAATCCACCATTTTGTGCCTACAGTAGTTCGAGATCGTTGCCCCACGCTAGCTCTTAAGATGAGGCGGACATTCCCTAGCTTGACTGTAGATGTAAGTCCCAGCTCCTCATCTCTGTAGCCATTAGAGAAAAGCAACAAGGATCGTCATCACACATGTTGTTAAAACAAGCAACAACTTGACAGAGTGATCAAAACGGCTATTTGAAAAACTTCGAAGCACACTTCAGATTGAAGTTGAGCCTGTGCATTTGCAACCCCATCTAAATAGAACTATCACTTCCACTACTCGAGTGTGTGTAACATCTTGTATTAGTAATACGATTCCGGTGTTACAAACAGCCTGACCTGATATAACTGGCTGTTTACGACTAAGATGACATCCATGTGAAGCAGGTGACAGCTTGAACCTAAATACCGGCGTAACTGGATGGGTGGCCCTGCAAGGAGAACCTTAATAACCGTTATCTCTCTTGAACTAGGTCTATATTGAGTTTTTGATAACTTTCAGTAGGTCTTTGCTAAGAAATGATAAAAACATACCAGATTTTGTTTTCACATAGGTACTATCTTGTGTCGTTTGATAAGAACATCTTGGATGGGAGTGATCAGTGTACCCTATACTCAAGTTGGGCATATATCTGCCTAGACAAATCAGCATTCTTCTTCTTCTTCTTGTCTTTTTCTGATTTGAATTGTAATATGAACGGAGACTTAGGAAATAGGAAGCTATATGTTCCATGTAGGGGTTGCTTCCCAGCCTTTTGAATGTAACTGGATTAAAGTAGTAGTCAAGCATATCTAGTCTCCAGAGTATAGATGATAGTTTTGTCAACTTGGCATTGCTTGTTAGACTGAGAAAGAGCCTCTCAACTTGATAGAAACGTCCACTTGCCCAGCTACCGATAGCCGCAGTATTATATTGCTGACCAGAAACTGGCAGGTATCCTTACAGGTTCTCAAGTGAGTACAAACCAAAGGATATGATCTCAGTGAATCAACACCTTACCATAGAAATGCACACCAGAATTTCTCCCACCAATTGAGCTACAACTGCAATACATCAGCAATGAGATGGATTACTGTGTATATCCCGGTTGCTGGAGAATATTTGCCGTGAGCCCAGATGGTTTGGTTCGCATGTAAAATCGTATCTTTTCTTGTCTAAATGAATAGCTAACCTCTGTTGTCTACCATCTCGTTGACCGCTTCAATTCATGTAAGTTGTTCAAGTTCCGAGGTTCTTCAACTAGTAGAACCAAATCCACAACACTGCCCACCCACACCTTATCGACATGCCTATTGTTGATAACATGTTCAAGCACGAAAAATGGTATTTCAATCACGTAAGTGAGGCATATGTTGCTTTTCCTCAACAAACAACCCACAATGGGCCGGTCCACTCTCTATTCGAAGGTCATCGAAAACCCATGCTAAGTATTGCAGCCAAGCAAACCGTCGTCAAATATCCTGGTAATCAGTCCTGTACCCCACGATTTATCCAGCCCTCTTACTGCACCAATTACGACTCAACTTTTTCTGACACCGTTCCCCCTCCTACCGTGCTTGGGCCCTGACCTGGGAAGAAAAGAGGAGAGAATGGAAGGTAATAAAGAAGCCCAAAGTATATTGCAATTTGTTGTTAGCATCAACATAACGAACGATGTCGCAATCGCAATTAGAAACCATCTACGCTACTCCCCCCGCAAAATTTGACATAGCTCTCCGACTTAGTTAGCTTCCACCTATCTGAATCTGGTCTAGGTACTACGATAGCTGGTGGAAAACGGCGGCTCAATCACTAGAGCTTTCATGACTGCGGCCGTTTGAATGATTTCACTACCACTGTCGGTGGGGAAAGTTAAAGGCGGGGGAACGGCAAGTTCCTATATTCTCTTTACTATGTAATAAATTGCTGATACCGTATCCATTTAATGTTTTCCTTTTATTAATAGCTTGCTCTTTGCCGATAACGCTCTCTCACCATTGTATGCTGCCGACGAACCACCGCAGAGCTCCGAGATTGCTAGGATTTCAAGATAACCATGAGAGACTGACCGAACAGATATGATGTGAATTCTTATCATAACACAGCAAATCTCCCCCTCTTTGTAGGTAGGTAGCAATCCTGGGTTTATCATATGGTGGAACCCACTGCAACATAAACACAGCAACGGCGCAAAGAGGGAGTGACAGAGCCATGCTCTCTCAGCGGGGTTCAACCGAACCAGCCAAGCCCCAAGCGAAGGCGCCGAGGAGCTACCCTGTCTGTCGGTCCAGCTTGGGCTGTTTGTTGTCTCTGTCGCTGTCTCTACAACACCAGACCATCCATCCATTCACCCATATCCTCCGATCCATGACCTAATTATCAACCCCCCTCCTCCACTCACCTTGCCTCCGTCATAATATTTTATTCTCTTCAACTGTGTCAGAATTACTTCAGCTCCGGCATAACTCTCCAATTCTTATAGACATCATAGCCATTCTGGGGCTTTCGCCATCTTCATCATGGCCAGCCTCCCCTCGCAACACCCCACCCTCTCCCTCCACCTCTCCGACAGTACCCTCACCCCGCTCATCACCTCGGCCTCATCGCAATCGCATCTCGAATCCCTCACAGCCCTAACCTCCAGCGCATTATCCTCACAGACTGCCGCTCAAAGGCTTGGCCTTGGCCGTCCTCAGCGCCTCATGGTCGAGTACCCAGACCGCGGGCCTGTTGTGCTGTATTCATATCTTGATCCTCGCGATATCGTCGACACAACCACCAACAACCCTGTGGCGGCAACTTCAAGCCGTCCTGGTTCGGCGCCTGAGTCAAGTTATGGCGCTGACCAAAGAACACCTCGGTCTGAACCAGCGTCAGCGCCCTACGGCGACACGCGCTCTGAAGATGCGGCCCCGCCGCTCGTGGGTGTCGTTGTTGCCGGTTCCGCAGATGAAGCAAGAGAGGCCCGCCGTGCATCCGCTAGACTGGAGCGCGTAGGAAGAGAGATTCAAAAGGAGTGGGCTGCTGAAAGCAGTCAGGACCGCGCAAACGAGAATGGACCAGAGTGAACAGACAAAAAGGGACATTTGACATCCGAACAATGCTTGTTGTTTTCATGACATGACGAACTACGTTTACGAAGCAATGTAATACGAAGCGATACCACAAAGGGATTAAGCGAAACCGACATGAAGAACACGAGGAAACTAGGATAAAAGCTTTGGTGTATTTCGTCATTTAGGCTCGTGCACCATCTATAATGCGACAAGCTGCAAGATGAGATGCGACAAGAGAAAAAAATTCGACCAGCATCTAAATTCATGAGGAATTTACAGGTCTTTAACCATGACATGTTGGAGGCGTGCATACAAAATTCAAGTTAACTCAACCCAATCACGACTATATAGATCATAGAATCGGGTGGCAGGCAGTTGCCACAGCAAGATGCGGCACGGCACAGCATATCAGTTCCTTGTTCTAAAAGATTTAATTTCTCGTAGTACGTCTAAGTTGCTCGAAATCCACAAAACCTTGCTCCAAAGTCCATCATCATGATCATTCTTATCCGGTCCCATTTTGTACCAGTATTTTTACTATTTTCCTTCGTTTCTTTTTGCTCGTTATTATGTTAGATCTAGATGATCTGCTGGAAGGCGCGGTTGATGGGAGATCGGATGTTGGGAACATCCTTCCAGAAGTCGATAGTGGCAACGGCACGCTTGGCGACACCCTCGGGGGTGAACTCGAACTTCTATCGTTGGGGTCAGCCATGTGTTCGATTGGGTTTAGAATAAGCACAGGGGAACTTGCCTTGTAAACGTCCTTATAGGCGCCAGAAGCACCGAATCGGTTGATACCGAACTGTTCGTGAGTGTAGCGCTCCCAGCCCATGGTGCTCATGACCTCAATGGACAAAGAGGGGATGCCGTCGGGAAGGACAGAGAGGCGGTACTCCTTGTCCTGGAGGTCGAAAGCCTCAAAGCAGGGCATGGAGACAATGCGAGCCTTGATGTTCTTCTGCTCCTCGAGGTATTTGGCGGCATCGACGGCGATAGAAACTTCGGAACCGGTGGAAACCAGGGTAATGTCAGCACCCTTGACCTCACGCAGGACGTAACCACCCTTGGCAGCCTTCTCGATAGTAGAGCCCTCGAGCTGGGGAAGGTTCTGACGAGACAGAGCGATGATACTAGGGGTGTGCTTGGCAGTCAAGCAGACGTAGTAAGCACCGCTAGTTTCGTTGCCGTCAGCGGGTCGCCAGACCATGTTGTTGGGGAGAGCACGGAAGTGAGCGAGAGTCTCAATAGGCTGGTGAGTAGGGCCATCCTCGCCGAGACCGATGGAGTCGTGAGTGGCGACCCAGATGGTGCGGACGCGAGAAAGAGCAGACAGGCGGACGGATCCAGCAGCGTAGGAAACGAAGTTCAGGAAGGTTCCAGAGTAGGGGAGGATGGTACCGTAAGCGGCCAGACCGTTCATGATAGCACCCATGCCGTGCTCACGAACACCGTATCGGACGTATCGGCCAGAGTAGTCACCAAGACCAGTGGCCTTGGGTTGGAAGTCGACAGCCTCCTTCCAGCGGGTCAGGTTAGAGCCAGTCAAATCGGCGGAACCGCCGAAAAGCTCGGGGATAACGCTCTCGACCTTGCTGAGGACGGTCTCGGACAGCTTTCGTGAGGCAATGGCGGGATCGGAGGGGGTGTAGACGGGGAGGCTCTTCTCCCAACCCTCGGGAAGCTCGCCGCTCAATCGACGGACGAGGTCGGCGTGCTCCTTAGGGTACTGCTCCTTGTACTTAGCGAGGAGCTGGTTCCACTCCTGCTCACGGGCGGCGCCCTCAGAGGATCGCTTGCCATAGAAGTCGTAGACCTCCTGGGGGACGGCGAAGCTCTCGTCGGGGTTGAAACCCCACTTCTCCTTAAGCTGCTTGATGTCGTCAGCCTTGAGAGGAGAACCGTGGACACCGTGGGTGCCCTGGTTGAGGGAACCGAAACCAATGGTGGTCTTGAGCTGGATGAGAGTAGGCTTGTCAGTGACAGACTTGGCCTCTTTGATGGCAGCCTCGATAGCAGCAAGGTCGTGGTCACCATCCTCGACCTTGATGACTTGCCAGCCGTAAGCCTCGTATCGCTTGGGAACATCCTCGGTGAAGGCAACAGCGGTGTCACCGTCAATGGTAATCTGGTTGTCATCCCAGATGGCAATGAGGTTGCCAAGCTGGAGGTGACCAGCAAGCGAGCAAGCCTCGCTGGAGACACCCTCCATCAAGCAACCATCGCCGAGGAAGGAGTAGGTGTAGTTGTTGACAAGGTCAAAACCGTCCTTGTTGAAGGTGGCTGCAGTGTGGGCCTGAGCGATGGCCAGACCAACAGCGTTGGAGATACCCTGGCCAAGAGGACCAGTAGTGACCTCGACTCCGGGAGTGTCGTGAGCCTCGGGGTGACCGGGAGTGCGGCTGTCAACAGACTGTGAGATTTGTTAGCACACATAGGTGGGAACACGAGATTCAGACAACCTACTCGGAAAGCCTTGAGGTCATCGATGCTGAGGTCGTAACCGAAGAGGTGGAGGATAGCATACTGAAGCATGCAGCCGTGTCCGTTGCTAAAGGGCAAAATGGTCAGTGGATGGGCATAGCTCAACAGCTTCAATTAACTTACGAGAGAACGAAACGGTCACGGTTCAACCAGTCGGGGTTCTTGGGGTTGAAGTTCAAGAACTTGTTGAACAGAACGTGAGCAACTGGGGCCATTCCCCTGTGACAGCAATGTCAGTGTGTATTCTCATCGTGTAGACGTAGATTGGGTGTACTCACATGGGAGCACCAGGGTGTCCCGAGTTGCTGTGAGCGGTCGCATCGGCCTGTTGAGCTCGTCAGTTTTCATGTTTCCTTCTCACATTTCATTCTCGAGGTCCCGCGGAGTTGTCGGATTCAAAGCGAACACGTCGAGTAAACCCCAAGCAACCAGAAGCCCAACTATGATGTCCTCTGCGATTGATACTCCCACCACAATGTTGCTTGTCGCCCATTCCTCGTGGTAAGAAATGGCGGGGCAGCCGTGGCGGGGTAAAAACCAATTCAGTGAGCTCGAGGGAGCGGACGACAGCAGAGCAGCAGGGACGAAGAGAGGGGGATCGAGCTTACCGCGAGGACACGGATGGTGTTGATAGCCTTCTGGTCGATTTCGCCGTAACCCATTTTGACTGATTTATGAGTATTTGGATATATAAAGAAGAAGAAAGGAAGGAGGAGAAGGGGGAGAGAAAAAAGAGAGAGGAAGTAGAAGGGAGTGGAAGGTACTTGACTGAAGGTACCTACCTCCCAGAATGACGGGGAGATAAATCGGAGCACGTCTGACGTCTATCTGCCACCGGGCTGCCACGCTCCAACTACAGCTCAAAACAAGGGTGGAGGGGTACAGGACAGGTGCGGCAGTGTCATGAAATGTTAGTGGTCTCCAGTTTTCCCAGTCTTGTAGAATAATTCGGCCGGGTGATATCCCGTTGCTATACGTGTTGACATGGCGATAGTTTGTATGCTATGGACGGCTCAACATGTCTAGCGAGAGACTTGGGCTGTAACTTGAGGGATGCTTTACTTAAATCATGGTTTGGGGGGGCGCGTGAAGCTGTTGATGTTGATGTTGACTGATTTCATCATGCCTTTGAGTTTCAAAGTACCTATAAGAAGGCAGCTCTTGGCAACTACCATACATCCAATGCTGGACAGGTAGCTACAGTAGGAATATAACTAGTTACATATACCAGCCACCTCAAAAAGGGTAGATCGACAGCTTCACTTTTCAAATCGAATTCTCGCTCAAACTCAGATTTCAGTATAACATGTCCCTCAACCGCCGCCGCCGCCGAACGAGGTCAAATCTGGCCGGCGACACGCCGAGTGGATCTTCCGGTGGGGGAGGGGGGGGGACAGAATCAGAATAGACGGGGGGTATCATCAGTGACGCCAAAGGTGAACAGGGCGCCCCCTCCTTAACCCAGTACCTACCGTATGTTTACCCTTTCTCATGACAGCTGTTATCATCAAGGCTTGCTTGTTAATGATATTCATTCGGCTGAGTAAAAGGATCTCTCTCAAGTCCAGTCACAAGCCACGGATTCAAGGCGTGCTCAAACAGACTCATTGATCTGTTTAGGCTCAGGGTTCTCTTTGACATCGCCAGCTCGCCCAAGGATATGGACCCTCTTTAATCAGCATGAATATCCATGGATCTCCATAACGGCGGTACTTCTTGCAACAAATTCTCGCTGCTGTGACGTCGAGTGGCCACTTCGTCATTGCATTGCATTGCTTGCGTCTCTATTCTGCTACTCTATCCAACATGTGAACCGTGCATTGGTAGTTCGATGCTTTGCTGGCGATTCTTGGCCTCGATAATGAAATTTTTCTTGTAGGTTGTGTAAAGACATCAGGCATTACTAAACACGCTTAGCCAGATGACTACCACCATACATACCATACTTTATTTCCCTCAATTCTGAAGCTGCGGTTGAGTATCGCCTACTGGTTAAATTTAACCGGCAATTAATAGGCAAAAGCGTTTCAATGGACCATGTAGAAGCTCCAGCGAGTTTCGAATTGGTACGCCTAAAAGCATTGAAATGAGACCCCCAGACGAGGGGTTCAAAACGGCACAAGAGGGGTAACAGCTCAAGTCCGATTGCTCCTATTGAGTCGGATACAATGCCGTTTTCAATTTCTGCTTCTGCCAGAGGTGCGGCTAATGGTGTTCCAATGTCGCAGCCGCAACTGGTTGAGTAAGCTAACGACTTTATCGACTTTGAAAATTTGATGGGGAGCGATACCGGTCCTGCCTGTCTGTAGTCGTAAAAAAGAGACAAGACGAGTTGACAAGCAGAACAAGGCAGCCAAGAGATTGAGGGGTGGTGACTACATGTAGCACCTTTCACCCCAACACGGTAAAGGATGAACTATGTCAGTGTTTGTCAATGATGCCGTAACTGCTGATGTATGAGAATTCTATCTGGGAGCTTCGACTCTCCCAATCTCAAAGTTTCGCGGCCGCCCAGTATATGACAAACTTTTGACAAGAACCAAAATGTGATGTGATAATGTTCACGAGATTGATTGCTAATAATACGAATTTATCCCATAATGAATCGCCGACTCACTTATACTCACCGTTGGTTTTGCTGTCTCTCACCAACGAACCGCCAGCTCACTTGCTCTCAGCCTTCGATGGAAGTGGGGTTTTCGATCTCATCGGTCAAACATGTCCGAGATTTTCCCCCTCCAGTATCAAATTACTAAACCAACGACCGCTGTGACGTTGCCGACGACAACCTCGAGTTTGTTTACTCGCCAATAGAATCCAGCCAATGAGCTGAAAATCCCAGAGAATTCAGGATAGAGAGGGAAGAGAGAAATGGTCAAGAAAACTGGCCTTTCTAAGAAGGCCGCTTCCTCATCGAAGCAGAGCAGCAACAAAAAGTCAAACGCCCCGCCAGAAACCTCTTCACCAGCTCTTCAGAGTGCAGAGGAACAGCAGCGTCTTCTAAATATCTTCTCAAGCGCTTTCAATGGGACGCTCACTTCAGATGACTTCACAACGACGCTCCAAGAGATAAAGCAGGCTTTGTTCAACAGAGAATTTGCAACCGCATTTGGAAGAGAGGATTATCTTGAAGCCTATGCTGCTCGATGGAGCCCCACAAGAGCCCTTTGCTATGCTATGGTGCTGCTAAGCATCAAGCGTCACCTGGAAAAGATTTTGATCCCCAGCAAGGAGAAATCGCGCGAGGAGTCTGATGTTGGCCAGACTCAGGGAGCAACAGTTAGTGACGAAAACGATAAGACGGAACAGTATATCGCTGCCGGAATAGAATCTATCAAACTTGACAGCGCTTCCCCTTTGCGGGATGCCTCTCTACATATGCTGTCCGTTGGCGGTTGTGCGGCCGAACATATCGCTTTTGCATCCTACGTCCAAACCACTTCTACATTTGGCCATCTGACGCTTCTCGATTCAGGTCCATGGGCAAAGGTCGTATCTCTCCTGGAATCAAGTACTATCAACCCCCCACCAATCTCAAAGTATGCTTCCGCAGCTCGTCAAGCGGCAAACCGCCCAATGCTAGGAAAAAACCAGCTTTCCCTCTCTTTTGTCCAGAAAGATGTATTGAGCCTTGATGTTGATTCTCTTTCAACTCAGTGCGTCGATGGCAAGACACCTATCCTCTTGACCTTACTCTTCACGCTTAATGAGCTTTACACCACAGCAGGGATCGGGAAAACGACCAAGTTCCTCAAGAGCCTAGGACAAGTCCTTGCTCCAGGCAGCCTGGTTCTTGTGGTAGATAGTCCAGGCAGCTATTCTGAAGCAGCCCTGGGCAAAGAAAAGAAGAAGTATCCTATGCAATGGCTACTGAACCACACCCTTATGGAAACCGAAACTCCCGGATACTCATGGGAGAAGCTGCAGTCGGACGAATCCACATGGTTTCGTCTTCCAGAGCACTTGTCGTACCCGATAGCGTTGGAGGATATGCGTTACCAGATGCACTTGTACCGCCTGCAAAAACCAATTTAATCAAAAAATGCCATTGTGAACAATACTCTGGTGTTATGTTTTGTATTATCTATGCCATTATTTCGCATGCGCCGATTCTTCACGTCGTTTCTTGGACGGGTTGATCAAGCCCACACCATCTTCTTGAGCGAATGCCCCAGCTGTTCGAGCAATCCCGTATTCTTCTTCGCCTCCTCGAGAGAAATGATAGGACCCGTCTCCACGAGAGCTTCATGCTCCTCGTCTGGTTGTCGTGATTGTTTTTCCATTGCCAGCCGTTCAATCTCGCCACATATTGTGGACACCTGCTGGGTTTCCGTTTGTTTCGGGCCATCATCACCCAAAACAGCGACGGAAGAGTCTGCATTGGTTGCTTTAAAGACAAGACGGCGAACGCTTGGTGGTAATCCCAACGAACTCTTGCTTGTAAGCAAGTTCGCTAGACTGGCCGGTAAAGTCGCATCCTTCTGTTCGGCTGGGTTGTCTTTTCCTGCCATTGTACCGTGGCTTGATAGAGTTCGTGTATTGGTACGACGAATGTCGCTCTTGCCAGGACTGTACGTCACCACGAAGCCGGCGTTTTTGACTTCATCGATGTGAGACAGAGAAATTGTCGAGGTGATGTAAGTTCCATACTTGATGCCTGTGACACTGTCGAGCTCAACACGCTCGAAGGATGATACCTTGTCGGACATCCAGTCAAAACGGCAGGAATAGAGAGCTCCGTCTGTCAGCAAGAGAACCACTTCTTCTAAGGGCCAAGATCTAATGGCGTCGGGTGTCGTTGGGCTTAGGAGTACCCATCCGCCATGGAATTCCTCCTTTTCGTCGGCTATCACTCGCTTCTGACACAGTTCAACGGCCAGTTCTCTCATCTTGGTGACCGACACTGCAGGGTCTTTTGTCATCATATCGCTTTCAAACTCTTCAAAGATCTTCCCTGTTACGTTTCCGAGAAGGAAATCGATAGCTGCTTGGCTGAAGTAGTCATTGACCATACTATTTTTGTTAGAAAGAAATTAATAAATAAAGCGCTTGTGGTTGATAAACTTACCCGCTGTAATATCGAGCAAGCCCGAGGCCTAAATCGTTCAAAGCCCCACGGTAATCCCTCTTTCGCGTTCTCGTATAGTCACCCTTCATCGCCGCTGTGGACGCATACTGTTTCGACACTGCATCGCCGTTGTCTGCCCAAAGAGTATTGAACCAAGCAGTTACCTGGTCAGCTTGTGCGCTCATGTCAAATCCTTCCTCCTTGAGCTGAACTTCGAGCATATGCTTTGCGAATGAGCTTTGACAGACGTTGGTGCGATCAAGGCAGTCCATGCAGTTGGTTCGGAAGACGCCTTGCTGTCGGGACACCTGATTACCATCCTTTTGTACAGTACTGCCAAAACTCTCAATCTTATTCCTAAGTTGATCCAAAAGTATGCTAACATTTTCGAATTTCATGCCTTTGCAAGCCGCGTGAAAGTCAAACCACTCGAAAGGTATCTTGTTATCTTGGCTTGCTTCCTTGTTAACTTCTTCTATTACTTTCTCGTACGCACTACCGATGATAGATTCAACCCCGTGCTTTTCCACAAGATTGATGATTTGAAGTTGGCCATAATTCCTAGATAGACTTTCAAAATGCCTCAGACACGCAGCTTGGTTAGCCTCCTGAGAGTGCTGTTGTATAGGCGTGGGCTTGAAAGCATATGGGGACTGTTTGAAGAAAAGAGGGATACTGCCTCTTACTTGTAGAAAAGAGTAGACATTCGAAGATGGGTCCCAAGTAGGCGTGGAGAGCAGCTGTTCAGTCTCTACCATGTTCGCAACGAAACCGTCCTGATCAATACCACGGCGCAGATATCGCAGACCAGCTCTTTTTGTGGAGCGTCGCGAAATCACAGTAATAAGATATTTTCTTTCTGAGGAACGAAGATCCATGGACGCTCTGGAGCTTCCGAATCCTGGGAACTCTGAGTGTTCTTTTGTGGGCGAAAGATCTGAAAGCTCGACAGAATCCTTTCCCTTGTCATCACTTTGCGGAGGCTGGTTATCGACGATGAATGTTTTCTGCCCCACGAAACCCTGTATCAGAGGTAATGCTAGACAATCTTGCCCACTAGATGTAAATGGCTGTAGGAGATTGCGGTTCCAAAAGAACACCTCGTCTACTTGGTTGTACAAAGGCGTCTCGGTGTTCTGAGGCCCGGATCTTTCATCAAGGGAGCGGGTGAGGTCAAAGTCGTAAGAGAAGTAGAAACTTCGAGATGAGCCAAAGAGAACCTGAGCAGTCCGCAACAGCTTGGGCAGCAGTTCAGGCTCACTGGGCGCAACATGGCCGGGGCCCTCCTGCGCCTCGTCTGAGGAGGACTCAACTGCAGTAGAAGCGTCTTCCGAAACCTTTGGAGCATTGCTTAGTCCCATGTTTCTCTTCTGGTCCAAAGCCCAACCACTTCGACTAAACCAACGTTGCGCAAATCGACCATAGCTACCTCTTCTGCGAATTACATCTTCAGCAACGCGACTCCTGGCAGAACCTGGCCTTGCATCATCGTCATCGATGATAGCATCTTCAACCTCGTCTGATGCTCTAGAAGGAAACTCGACATCTTCTTCTTCGCTGCTATCGCTATCGTTTCCCGAGTTTCTTACTTGGCGTGACAGATGATCCGAGGTTCTCTTTACGGCCTCCTCGGCGCCTGTTTTCGATACGCACGGTGTAATGGCGACTTCGGTTACGACGTAGATGGGATGGCCACATATCTGTGCGACTTGCTGGCGCCGGGTAATAGTAACAAGATAGCTTAACTTGGACACAGTGATAAGACCTAGAGTAGTGAAGCAAATTAGTCTCGGTTTTGCATGACATATAGGCCGGTAAACATGAGTCATGATATCTCGTACCAATCACTCCGAAAGCTTCAAACGATGAGTCTGGTTTTGAATCATCTGATCCATATTCGCGTTGGACACGAGAAATTGACGCGTCGCCGTACTTAATTCGCACCGGTTGGAAAGGTCGTTGGCCCTTGGAAGACAGAGGCTGTATCACAAGCCCATCTATCGCTGCGCAGATGAGGAGCTTGCGAGCGATGGCTGGCATTGTGCGGGGCACACAATTTTTGTTAACGATGATGCACGGGCATTCAGAGGCAACGACAAGGGAGTGATATCAGAGCGATTGACGATCGAGCAACATCAAGGGATGCAAAGTTGAGTTACCCTCCAGCTGCAGGAAGATCCAGGGAAAGCTACAGTTAACTTAACGAAATCAGATATGACCGCATCAGCTTAATGGATTTTTGGTAGTGGAGACGTCATAACTTGGCAGCAGTGCTTTAACCACTGTATATAGCGCCAAAAAGCCGCCGAAACCGCGTTCGCATTAGATTGAGAACACCTAGTTCGACATATCCACTTTGACTCGTTTTCGTATTGAGCTTTCGTTAAGACAGTTGGTGATATTACTATTCTACTCAAGGGCCCAATTTCATACACCAATTATTGCACCATATGATTGACACCGAATCATCAAAGTTCGGCAACAGATCTAAGCAGCAACAAGCAGACTTTTGGAGCCGGCTGCCCACAGACGAAAAAGTTTTCCATCTTTTGCTTTCCTCCTCGACTCGTTGGGTATCTTAGATGGCGAGGCGCTCGACCTTGTCGCGCATGGCTCGGATCTGGCCAGCAAGCTCGCTGGCGTCGTTGCTGGTGATGCTAGCAGCAATGACAGCACGGCTGACACCACAGGCACGGCCGAGATGCATCTTGCTGCTGACGTAAACGTAGGGAACTGGTGGGCAGAAGTTAGCGGAATGCGAACATTTTGGTTTACTGATAGCGCTTACCGTTCTTGTCCTCACAGAGAAGAGGGAGGTGGAGGAGAATGGCAAGAGGCTGAGTGTCGGCAGCGAGGATGACAAGCTCAGAAACACCACGGTTCAGGGTCTTGGTGGCCTCGTTCTACGGCGTTGTTAGTCAGGATTAAAGAAAAGTTGTAAATCAAGTAGCACTTACGGCACCCTTCTTCAGCTGGCGGGCATCTGTATAGCAGCGCATTAGCAACAATCTCTCAAACAGACCAGCTCAGAAAGAACTTACGCTGAGAAGACTGAACAAGGTCAAGAAGTTCCTGCTCGAGCTTCTGATCGGCAAGGGGCCAGGCTATCAGATAGGTTAGCGCACTACAAATTGTAGCTTCGGGAGAGGGCAGACCGTACCAGCGCTTTCAGACATGTTGAAGATTAAAACCGAGGTTTGTGTTTAGGAAAGATTCTGGTGGCGGGCGGTCAGTAAATGATTCTGGACGTAGCGGTCGGGATTGGTTGAGCGGCGGTAGCTGTATCAAAACATACAAGATGGTAATTCAGGGTTCCTTGCGTTGGCTCGCCCTGAGGACTAAGATTAACTTGATGGAGCGTGGTTGGCGATGTATCGACAGAGTCAAGAGGGAAGGAAGAGAGAGGGAAAAAAAAGTTAGAAGTATATGCGCCGAGGCGGAAAATTTCAGATGTGGCGGCGAGCCTTGTGTGGCTTCCTTATGCGAGGCTGTGAAAGTATAACCCAGCCAGGGACTCGCATGTCTGGTCTATCTTTAATCCGAAACAGTAGGAACCTCCGTGGCGTCTTAGGTAATGCTCCCCCGTGCTCCCTCCTACCACACAGTACAGCAAAACTTGCCGCCAACCAGACGCCAACCTGGAATGAGACCTTAACCAGCACACCTTACCTCGACATCTTCGTCTTAAGCAATCGACCCGTTAACCAACGATTTCATCTCCCGACAATTCAGCACGCCTGTCATTCCCACGTATACTCCGTATCCTTCAACACGACCTTTTTCGATTGATATCTGCTCCGTTTTCGCGTCACAATAGTCACGATGGTTAGCGAACTTTGGTATGTGCTTGCGCGCCTCCTTGCCCCCATCATCACCAAGCTTCTTTTGCATCACAGAGAGCTTCAGGCATCACCGTTCAACGTGAAGACCTGTCGGAATGGCCTCGCATTTCATTGCCATTAATGATTGAAGCTAACATGCGCGCCTTTGCAGCCCCGTTTACTCGGTTAGTCCTCCACGTCATCCGTACCGTCGACGTCACCTCGCGACACCCATCCTCCGTCGTGAGGCGGTCGATGATATCTGTTTACTATCAAGATGCATAAAACTAATCTTCATCTAGCCCTTCTTCGGTGCCATGGGCTGCACCTGCGCCATTGTCTTCACCTGTCTCGGTGCCTCTTACGGTACCGCCAAGTCTGGTGTCGGTATCGCCGCTATGGGTGTTCTCCGCCCTGACCTGATCGTCAAGAGTAAGCAGGCCCTTTTGGAACAACGTTAGGGATTCGTCCAGTGCTGACTTATACAGACATTGTTCCCGTCATCATGGCTGGTATCATTGGTATCTACGGTCTCGTCGTCTCAGTCCTCATCTCCGATGGTCTCAAGCAGGACTTGCCTCTCTTCACTAGCTTCATTCAGTTCGGTGCTGGTCTTTCCGTCGGTCTTGCTGGTCTCGCTGCCGGTTTCGCCATTGGTATTGTCGGTGATGCTGGTGTCCGAGGAACTGCCCAACAGCCTCGCCTATTCGTCGGAATGATTTTGATTCTCATTTTCGCTGAAGTCCTTGGTACGTTTTGCTGCGCTTGTTTGAAAGCCTCCAATCGCCTAACACTATGTCCTAGGTCTTTACGGTCTTATTGTTGCTCTGCTCATGAACTCCAAGGCCACTGTCGATGCTGTCTGCTAGAGGGCCAATTCGACAGAGCCTGTCCCGAAACCCAGCTTGACAACAACGTACCAAAAACACACGGGCGGTTCCGGGCCATGGTCAAATGAATGAGATCACATATGGCGTTACAACTTTCTCTACTTTACATTCCGAACACGGATTTGGAGTAGGGGATTGGAGACGTGGGCGCACGGTCAGATCCGACCTTGCATCTGCCCTTTTGTGCATGGAAATGGGATAATGGATTCGAGCTCTTGTTATGCTTTTACTAGTCGGAATAGGGGGGGTGTTGTCATACAATGTGAGAATGGTTTCTGTAAAATACTGTCAACGCGTTTGTTTTTGTCTGGGTGGCTTCTCATCATAGACGGTGAAGGGACTCGATTAACCAGTGTATGCCATTGCTAACTGTTCCTTACACTAATTTTGATTTTGTTTCCACAAGCTGTGACATGGTAGTCAACATAATACTCTCTGTAGCGTGAGCGCTAAGTAGACACCTCAATACTTGTTCAATTTGTTACAAGAGTTACAACACCTTGTGGGCTGCTGTCACTTTATTCAACCACGCAAACGCAATTGAAACATTTTTTAAGCCGATAACTAATGGTAAATAAATATGTGCAAACAAGTACAATAATTACAAAGTCTAATAACAACCAAGAAGTCTAATCATTTCGGCAATAATTGGAGACCCGTATCCAACCCTCCTAGAAACCTCCTCGTATTACGTTTCTTCGTCTCTTCATGCGCAAATGACTCCTTTGTTTATCATGTGACGACTGGTGCATGTTGTTCTTGCACACTTGCCTTCTCAACAGAGCACCTTCAATAATAATTATAATCATTGAATGGAGAAAGTTCCATCTCTCAAAAATGAATTTTAACAGCCTCAAAAAGTTGTTTCCAATAGGGATCGTTTAGATAACGTACTGGCGAATGTCAGCGACATGTCAACAAGGTCGACTTTGTGAACAGACTTACAGGAATAAACAGATAAGGAACACGTCGCTCATACTCGAGCCAGGCGTCGCCGTACTTGCGACGGCAGCGGTGAATGTCACGAGCGGCTCGGTGGGCGATCATACAGCAGAAAAAGACCGGGTAGAACCAGGGGAAGGGGCTCTCGAATCCAGTAATCAGACCCCAGGAAACGGCAAACCACACATCGGCAGTGTAGTGAATCTTACGAGCAAGGCCATACCAACCGTCGACGAGGATAGTTCCCTGTGGAGAGACGATAGTCTTGGGGTTGTGGATGGTTTGCCAGGGGACCTGAGGGAAGGTGTTGCGCAGAACTAACTTGCCCTTCTCCATGGCACGGAAACGGTTTTTCTGGCTGTTGCAGCTGTCCCACACCCAGTACCAGAAGAGGTAGCCAGCGAACATAGCGGCCAGAACGCCACGGTTCCAGCGATAAACATCAGGGTGGTGGTTAGCCAGGTAGATAGTGCAATGACAGTAAGAAAGAGGAACACCAGCCAGGTTCCAGAAGATGAGCATGAAACCCCACTTCTCGAAGTACATATCCCAAGTAGTGATGATGAGCTCCTCGCCCTTGGCGCAGGCGTTGGCGTAGAGGAAGTGAGCCATGACGAGGAACCAGACCTCGCCAGAGACGTAGCCGTACTGCTCATGTTGGCGAGCGGCGGTACCAAGACTCAGGATGAGGAGGATATACCAAGGCATGCGAACCTCGAAGAACATCTTGAAGTCGAGAATGCCAAACATACGGGGGTTCAACTCAGCACCCATGAAGAAATCATAGATAGGGTAGCCAGTCATTCGGTGCTGCTTGCCACGCCAAAGAGCAGAGAAGTAGGCGACAATGCTAACGAGGAAGCCGCTCAGAATGGCAACAGACAGAAGAGGGCCGAACTCATCAATGGCAGTGTACAAGGGCCAGATACCAGAGAAGTGCAGACCAGCAAGGCAGGCAAGGGTAGTGTAGAGACTCCAGTAGGCATTGCAGTAGTAGGGAAGCTGCTTGCCGCCCTCATGAGGAAGAGGCTTACCGTAGCCCCAAACACCAGGTAGGAGGCAGTAGAAAGCACCCTCAATGATGAGATAAGACCAGTACCATGCCCAGACCTGGAGACGGGGAAATGCACCAGTGTAGACAAGGTTGACGAGATGGGCGCCAAATTCGCTCCAAGACTGACCCTCTGTTCGGTAGGGGAACTTTCCATCATAATAGGTAGCACCAATCCACATGTACCACATGAGAACGGGGAAGAGTGTCATCATAGCAGCAGTACCAAAGGAGCCACCAAACTCGACCTCACCCGAGTAGTCGACTTTGGGGTCCTGGCCAGGTCTCCAGCCATCAACGACGTGCGGGTCGTGGGAAACGCCTCCAGTCTTCTCCATGACAGTCTGGGTTGGGGCAGTACCGTCGGATGTGACATGGCCATTGGTTACGTCTCCATTGCCGTTGCCATTAACATAGCCGTTGGTCTTGCCGTTGGTAACCCTATTAACAGCTCCCATGTTGTCAGAGTCTGTCTCCTCGTCGAGCTCCTCTTTGAATCTGGCGGTTCGTCGACGTGTAGGTTGGGGAATCACTTCAGTAGCAGAGTCGGTTTCGACGTCTGACAGAGGCTGAGAAGTCTGACGGCGTGCTGAACGTGAACGACGAATAGGGGTTTCTACCATGCCCTCGAAGAGTTCTTTCTTCCTGGAGCGCAATGTTAGTATGTGCCTGATGAAAATGACGAGAACAAAGGTGAACGAACCTGGGGGTTTGGCGTAGAGAATATCTTGACGACATGTTGAAGGTTCAAGCGAAGCCTTATATATGTGTTGTATCCGTAGAGGCGACCAAGAAACCAGACCAAGCGGTTCGAGCCCAAGTGACAATCAGGCTTTGACGGTAGACAATACTTGTCCGTGTCTCACAGTGCGTGCATAAACCAGAGCCAGAGGGAGGGTCTTGTCAATGCGAAAAGAAGCAATTGGGCGCCTCAATTGCACTTTTGGTTGATAGAAGATGCAGACGTGGTACGTCGCTCGGAAACAAACAAAACCACAATAAATTAGTGGTAGTTGGGCTACAGGGGGGAGGGACCACAAAGAGGAGCGAGCGGTGACGGTAACCTCCAATCGAGGACTAGGGCATTGAGAGAAAGGTGCCTAAAGAGGTATTCAGTATCCGCCGGTGTACCAAGATGTTCTCTTCTGAAGGATCAGGGGAAGCATTGAATCAGTAAGAAGAAAAGGGAAAAAATTCAATTAGAAGTTGACAAGGTCATGGAAAGGAAAATTGCTAAGTGGAGAGGCGTGTGGCCAACACAACATGGAAGGTTGCGTGGGCATGTTAGAGGCAAAGACAAACAATTCTCGCGATGAGACCACGACAGAACCCGAATAAGAGAAAAACGTGTTGTACTATTGGCGCGCTCGCTCCTTCTACGCTTCCGAGTCAATCTCCCTCAGGGGACCCAGCCAATCAATATTAGGCTTTGACAGGCAAAGTAGCCGATCCATGCAGATGGAAATTGAGGTACCTCAAACTTTGGTGAGCTCTCATGAGATTATCAGGTACTTTTTCTTATTTGCCCCTAGATGATCGCACGCACCAATCATGTATCTTGGCACTAATGTACGATTCGTATAGCGATTTGACAAGGATCATGTTGATGTTGACGACAAACATCCCCAGACGATGAGATCAATTCTTACTTTCATTTTTGAGCCTCATCGCTCGCTTGCATCCGCTTCCATCTATTACACTGACAAGGGTCTGCTATACGAATCGTGCATGAAGCTAAGCCTCGACTTGGTCAACGACATTCCACCCTTTCACCTTGAAACGTCAACTTCCTCCACAAGTAGCATCTACTTTTCGACTCGGTATCGTGATATTGCCCGTTGTTCCGACTCAAAACTTTTCATTGAGACCTTTACCAATCTTAATATACTGTTCTATACCCCAGTTGCTTTGTACTGTAGTGTACCTAACCAAGTTTGAATTTCCGTGGCCAAGTTCCTACATGCTAGACGAAACCTGCATCATGCCCTAATGGTGTCATCAAAGTTGCCAAAAGTTTCTTACAAAAACAGTTTATGATTGACAAAGTGTCAATTACACTGTAAGAGTCTGAGTTTGGGTCCTTATAGACGAGTATTACTTTGATTCTTCCTCAGCCAACTTGATCCTGGCTACATCGAGTCCGTCCACAAACCTGCTATCAGCCTAAACCGAGGTACCCGAAAAGACTCGAATGCCGTTGCATATTGCCGTATCCTTTTCAAAATTTACAAACCATCATTTATTTTGGCCAAGTCTCCTATACTCGTCAGCTCTGGGCTGTGCCCCTCTGTTTGATCATGATGGACGTCCTTGAGAGTGATCACTTGGCAGACGTAGCCTTGACAACATGCGACTAAAAATTTGAATCAACTTGTCCCATCCTGTATTTAACAGCCATGCATTTATTTACTTCTCATTGATCCCTGGAGTGAAGCCTTCGTGTAGTTGAAATGGATAGGGGCCGACGTCCTTGTGTCGCCGGTATCAATGACCAATGCTAGTCTCACAGTTCAATGTCAAGACTATACAGTCTAGGGCATTTCCACGGCGCTCAAACAGTCTTGATGTAGTCAATTTCTTGTCTGCCCATCAGTGAGATCAACAATCGCGAATCGGCTCACTCAAGCTCACAAGGTAGCACTTCGGCCAACCTTGGGTTCCGGGAGCTAATCATTCTACCACGTAATCTGAATATAAAGACCATTTAGGCAATTGCAGTGGCAAACTCAATTCTTAATTAGTAAGGTAGATCGTTAATGTATAGGTGCAGTCAAATAACGGTGTTGTAACATTGGGGTTGTGAGCCCTGAGCCCTTTTCTGATTTGTACCCTTGCAGTGTACCTAAGAAGAATGGAGGCGATGTGAGAAGAACAAAAGGACTGGATATCAGCTGTCAGTTCCGGTTAATTGCACTAACAAACGGCAGCACGGCCAAGGGTGATGCTAACAATCAGTCACTATACTGGAGCACTGAGGTCTTCTACTAGACAGATGCATCCGCCTTGCCATCCGAGTACGAGAGACCGTAGCGATTATTCAATATTATGTTATTAGAAGAGTGCTATACTTCAATTACAGCACATAAAGTTGAATGACGCGCATAGACAGGTAGGCCAATCAGTTCGGCTCGGTTCAACATAATGAGGATATGTGACCGTGCTGCGGAGGAAGACTCATTCTTTCCGCTGGCTTCAACCTGTCAAATGTCGATCCAAAGCTGGAGAACTACTTAGTAAGTGTTTGAGAGACAAGAAATGGAACTGTAAGTCCAAACTCAATCATAAGGCTGCAGAGCTTATGCTCAGATACCTCCATAGTAGCCTGTTATGGTCTGCTGCCTTTACTTAAGACCATCTCGGGCCGGCAACATGTAAAACCAATAGACTTCTCCCCATTGAAATGTCATGCAAGATCTGATTTTTACTGTAGTCACACGTATTTGATTCATTTAATCTACTCTACTCAGTTTTCAAGAAGCCAATTTAACAGGTCTTGACAAAGATGTCGACCTTGCAAGAAGTACCACCAGGACCGCTGGACAACTTAGTCGGCTCAACCCCGTCTGAGTTACTCTAAAAGAGACCACAGTTCTTGCTCTCGTCTTAGTGACTTTGAAGATGGTGAGTTTATCGCCATAGTTGGTGTTGAGTAGGATGTTTATCAGTTGTATGGTAACAGAAGCACAAGGGGATGACTTACTGTCGCAGAGAACGCCACCGTTGTCCTTGTAGTTACCACAGGATCGGACAAGCTTGCCATAACCCTCAACATAAAAATCGGAAATCTCAAATGTGCCGCGGCCGTTGAACTGGACGACCTTATCGGCAGCATGGAAAGCACCCTCGCCACGGATGATAGAAGTACCTTACTATTACTTCAAGGTAATGCCATCTTCACAGACATCCTCGAACCCAACGTTCTCGAGGGTGCACATGCCCTCTCAGTGAACACCCTCGGCCTAGCCAGGGCTAATGATGACGTTACGAAGAGTGGCATCGTCTTCGAGTATGAACACGGCATCGGCCTCGCCGGTCTCTTCCTGGCCCCTACAGACAGTGGTTGACAGCTGTTAACAGGATAGACATAAACCTTCTTGTCAAGAAACTTACGGGATCGATAGTAGTAGGCCATGCCACCGTCGAGCTTACCAGAGGCAGGGATCGTAATAGCAACGGCAGTGACACCGCTGGAAGCTGGAATGGTTTGCGTGATACCTTCAGAGCCGGAGATAGAACTGGTAGGAACCACAGTCGGGTCAGCGATGGCAGTATCGACAGGGCCCTCAACAGGCTCTTCAGAAGCAGTGACAGTGGGTGGGAACGGAGTTGGCGTATCCTGGCCGCCCTGGTTGTTGTCGCCCTCAGTGGGAGGGGGAGCTTGAGGGGTCGCGGGAAATCCAGGGAATCCAAAGGCGGGAAAGTGGAATCAGCTTTCTCAACTGAGGCAGCCTTCTTGAACGAGTTGTCAGGAACGCATCGGCTATACCACTTGCTGACCTCAACACAGGTTGACCCAGAAGGGCACTCCTTATCCTCAGAGTAGGCGCTGCCACCACGTTGGTTGTACACTTGCACTGCCGCTATGCTAAAGTTGGCAACTGTCGAAAAAGCATAGGTTCGCATATCGAAAGATGCGAGTCGAAGGATAGTATAAGAGCAAAAATTGGAAATTTCGGGCCTGCTCTTGACTACCAGAAGCCAGTATGAAAGAAATCACAAATGGTGTCGAGAAACTGGATTGTGATGACCTCGCGTAGCATACTCCTTGTATAAATGCTCCCAACATGCGATGTTTCTATCTCCAGATACAAGCATACTGACTCTGAGTAAGAAGCTAATAACAGAAATTGAAGAAGCGCTCAACAAAACGATAGCTTGTGTGTTGCTGAAGCCTAGGCTTGGATGCTTCTGGCCTCATATAGTGAAGCCTTGGCCCAAGTCTATTTGAAGGGTCTGATAACCGAGATGCTTGGATTGGCGGGGTTTGCAAAAACGCATGGGTAATAGATTGTTATGGATGGTTGACATCCCAGTTCCCTTTGAGGCCAACTGCATAATGGGAACAAGTGACCGGAAGGTCGCTTGTAAGATGGAAGAAGGCGCAGACGCCAAGCAAAAGAGTTAGTGGTTTCATTTGAAATGGGGAAGCGGAGATGAGGATCAAGCAGTAATCTCCTTTATGCGTGGCGGGATCTTTGAGTGCACGTAATAGATGAAGAACTTTTAGAAATCTTGCAGACTTGGACAGTGAAGGATCGGAGTTTGTTTATGATAACTTTGATTATCTATATAAATAGGGACTAAAGTATTGTTAGCAAACGATTGCCTCAGTCCCTTAGTAAGTAGTTATATTCAGTGATCAGCCAATCAAAGCTAATGATGAAAGCAATGACTTGCCATTTCTGAAAAAGAAATCAGGTCGGCATGGCAGGAATAAGGTGTCGTGGCCTGAGACATGAGATGTTTTGGACCCTGGAGGTAAAGAATTCAGCCATAAGAGGTCAGTAACGGTAAGGGTGAGCGGAGCAGAGCCAGCTCATCAAATCGCATTTGCATAGTCGAGCTTGTATTCCCGGCTGCGATCTCAAGGGTTTGCTAATCTGGGGAAGACTTGGGTCTAAGCTTGGTGATGATGGATTAGTGCAACGGTAAAAGCATCGGCCAAGTCGAATAGGAGCCATAAAAGCCTGTACGAGTTGGGGTGTCAGAGAAAATGCTGGAGATTTGTGCGCTTTGCCAAGGTGTCAAATACTCGGAACCACATCAGAGTTGGTGATAGCATCACATATCCACTTTTTGTTCAATTATTGTGTGAAGCTTATCTGAAGATCTTTCAACTCGACGCGGCTTACGTGGTGAAGACACTGTGAATGCATTGGAACTTCGACGTATAGCATCATGTGACTTTGCAGCTCACAATTTCGAGGTTTCTCCTTCCATGAGTTTCTACTTCTCCTTCCCCTTTTCATGGAACTCAAAGAGAGAGGACAGATGAAAGGGGGGTTGCAATGATGACGCCACGGGTCTTCAAAAACTGGGGAAATTAAGCAGTTAGAGCAACGAATTATGGCCAAAAAACCAACATTGAGATGCTCAAAATTCATGTTGAGTGCAATTACGAAAGAGACGAGCGCATAGATTGTCACGAGAGCAATTGCCCAATATACAGAAGTCTGATGGGTTACACTACGATACGATGCGGCTGCGCTATTAACTCTTTTGAGATTGCTCTCCTTTTGGACACGAAGAGTTGGACCACTTTTTTAATTTAATTGTGTCTGTCATTTCGAGGAAAAGGTTATTCGTGGCAGGCAACATACTACTAGGTACGTAGTAAGGGGTTGCACAGTACAGTACAGCCATTGGCTTCAAGACCAATTCATACTGATCTTTCTGATTGACTGCATTTTGCTGCATTCCTTGTTTCTGGCCTCTTATCAATCATCATATCTTGCCTCCCGATGACGGTATCATCAAACCGTATCCCTCGTCCCGTATAAAAAAGCTACATGCTTTGCTGTAAGGCGAGCCAAGTTTTAGAACCCCCCCAGATTTTTGCAGGGATCATTACCTCACCAAGCCCAATCAGCTCTGGCATAAGGTCGAGACTCAAATTCTAGACCCGGTTTTTTTCGCGTCAACGTGGGACTGCTTCGGTAGCCGTAACCGTTTCTCCAGGTTAATAAGTTGCTGTACAAGACTCGACTGATTTCCATCCCCCGTCTTGTTTCCCAGCACGTACCTAAGGACAGACCTTGCCTACTACCTACCTAGACGCACTTGGGGCATCGCTTCTTCTAATAAAGACCTCTCCTCCCTCTTTTTCTCCCACAACCCGAAAGTCCCACCCCCAACCAAGCCCGAAACCGCGTCATTTCCATTCATCTTCGTCAGCCGTAGCCATGTCATCGCCCTCCGGATCATCTCAAGGCGGCAAGCGGAAGAGAAACTCGCTCCGCGTCGAATCCACAAACGACTTTGGTGAGAATGGCATCCAGACATCCTCGCGTGATGCTTCAGGCGAGGAGGGTGATACTACCGCTGCTGAGTCGGGACGTCTTCACGCCCGCGGCTCAGCTCCAATTCCTAAGAGGCAGCGCTCTAGCTCGAACCGTGATCACACCATTGACCCTGGTGAGCCTAGCGACACCACCGAAGCCAGCGTCGACATTGCTGAGCGAGTTGGTCGCAAAGGACGTCAATCTTTGAAGGAACTCGATGAGGAGGAGCAACGCAGAATTGAGGCTATGCCCCCTCCTCCCATTGGCAACTTACAAGATCCTGCTGGTGGCTACAAGACCAACCCTCCCCCTGTGGGACGACCTGTCCGTGTCTACGCCGATGGTGTCTTTGATCTCTTCCACTTGGGGTATGTTTTCTCTTACTTTGAGTAATCTGGATTGCGCAATCAAATCCTATGTGCTAACAGCTCCCTAGTCATATGCGACAACTCGAGCAAGCCAAGAAAGCTTTCCCCGATACAACGCTGGTCGTCGGCGTCACAGGCGATCATGAAACACACAAGCGCAAGGGTTTGACTGTCATGTCTGCCGCTGAGCGTGCCGAGACCCTCCGCCACTGCAAATGGGTTGATGAAGTTATCGAAGACTGCCCATGGGTCGTCACTCCCGAGTTCCTCGACGCGAACAAGCTCGATTACGTTGCCCACGACGATCTTCCCTACGGTGCTGACGAAGGCGACGATATTTACCAGCCCATAAAGGCCGCTGGCAAGTTCCTTGTTACTCAGCGTACAGAAGGTGTCAGCACAACTGGCCTCATTACAAGGTACGCCGCCAGTCCACTCTCGCTCAGATGATTGTTTTAATATTTTGTAGAATTGTGCGCGACTATGAGAAGTACATTGCCAGACAGTTCAAGCGCGGTACGTCCCGCCAGGAACTCAATGTCAGCTGGCTCAAGAAGAATGAACTGGACCTCAAGCGTCACGTTCAGGACCTGCGAGAGAACATCACAAACAACTGGTCCACTACTGGCCAAGAGCTCGGCCGCGAGCTGAAACAGTTCTGGCCTGTCAGCCGTCCTCAAAGCCCTGCTCGATTTAACAGCTCGGGTACCGCTGAAGGACTTCGTTCACCTACGACCCCAGGTACTTCTGGTACACCCAAGGAGTTTATCACTGGATATGCCCTCGGCCTTGTTGGTGGTGTTCGAGGATGGGTGAGTAACAATAAAACCATGTTATCTTGGGTTCAGGTCGACTAACAACTATATAGATGACCAAAAGCCGAGTGAACGTCGCCGACAGCAGCCGAGGTCCCAGCGACGATGAGTCTGAAGAGAGCGATGCCCATGCCAAGTCGCCAAAGGAATCATCAAACACCCCCACTGCAACGGCTTCTTCCAAGCTATAAACGCAGCCGTGTACATTGAACTACAAATGTGAGAGATAGGATAAAAACATGTCCCGATGGCAAAGGAGGCAGGGCCACCGTAAAAGAGATGGCAGGTGTTTTTGCAATGGGCTTTGGATTATTACTTTAATCAGTATTCGGCTATGTACTTTAATAAAGGGCCGGCATACAAGGCGTTCCGGCTTCTGTTTATGTATCGAATGCTCTTGCGGCCACGGAGACGTGTCAGCATGTTGCTAAGCCAGAGTTCTCTGTCTAGTACCATGTGTACAGCGGTGGGCGAAACAATTGGAAGAGATTATGTCTCGTTTGAAGTTGATGATGTCTGCATCGCGTTTCATGTACTGATGTACTGGGCTGGCTATCAATGTTTTGGAAGTCAATTGCTCAAAAATGACTTTGGTAAAACTTGTCCTCAATCAACGTCTCATCATACAGTGGCCAGCTGGACTCCATCAGCCCTTTGCCTTAGCTGGAAACTCTGATAAGTCTGAGTCCAAGCCCGAATTAGCTTTCTCTAGGGTACTTATGTTCCCGAAGGGCGCAAGCTCAGCATCCCGCGATATGTGGGCGATCGCGCTTAGTTTGCGTTTAATTTAGCGGCTATGTCACATGTATAAGCATTAAAAGTATTTGGTATGGAAGTGAATGCTTATCTGAAGTAACGTTTCGTTGAATCAGCACCTCTCATGGATACATGATAGCCATCATGCCCGGTTTGCAATACTAAGAGGGACATCTAAATTTGGTGATCAAATAGTCAGCAGGACAATGTGACAGTACATCGACAGCAAATACAGAAGTCACCGAGAAAGAGAGATGGACAACAGACTGGAAGGGGTAAAGATGCAAATTGCATGGACCATTGTATTCGTGGACTCTGATTTTTGAGTTTCTGATTGTAAAACAGAACTGTTGCGACAGGCTGAGATTGGAAGATACTACATTTTATTCGTATATGTGTCCGAAAGAGGACACAAGCTCCGGCAGATCTCATTGAACATGAACTCAAATCAAAATTGAAAATGGATGATTCGTTGGTCGAGCAAAGTTGCGGTGTATGGAGGAATTGCAATAACAAATGGTGAGTGGTACGCAATGGTAGCCAGATTGTTAGCAACTCCCGACGCGCAGATCTGCCCCCCTTCCCAGAAAGTAACACGTGCCAATCAGACCAGAGGTGCATCGGTGCTGAAAAACTATTCGTAAAAACGCCAATGTTGGTGACGATGTAAGTTCGCGCATGGGGACGGGATACTAGCGAAGAGCTTGGCATCTGGAACCAAGATAAACATTCAACCAAGATCTGCATTTGGAAAAGCCGCTTCTTGTTGATATCGCATTGGCCAGAAAGAGCCTTCAACGACAAAAATAGTCGGATCCCAAGCGCTGGAGGCTTTCCACTCTTGCACGCGATATGTGGTTACAGTGCTTTCGCAGGTCGCGTGAATGGCATGAAAGGAGGAATATTCTCCGTGCGGGCCGAATCTTACAACATAGATGGTATATTGGGTTCCATGAAATAAGAACGAGGAGAAGGATCATGATCATGATCTAATAGATCCAATGCGATGGACAACACATGAAGAATATGCAGGCCTAATTTAGAAAGACTTGCACGCGTCTGTCGTGATGGTGTTGGCCTGACATGCCATGCCCATTTCCAGCCAAAAGGCGGGGAGACGGTGTAACAACCAAAGGGAACGGTCCGACCCCGCATATTTTATTTTGAACGGCTTCCGACATGAGTTCTTTCGAGAGGCGAAGCACTGACCTTTGTTGATTCACATACTCATCTTGCAAAGGATCGTTGAACTTAAAACACAAGGCATTATTGGAATCGTATGACTAAGTTGTGTTTTAAAGAATGCCTCGTCTTAAATAAATTAATTCAGTAAGCTGTCGATCAATCAAGACTCGCCTGCTCTGTACAGACACTTCCTTGGCTCTCATCGCAATGCAAGCAAACAGAGTTATGGACAAGGGTTTGACAGGCGCAGTTGCTGTATCCCATATATAAAAATAGGTCATGTCAGGTCATCATGAAATACTAACCAATAAGCCTTCACGTGGCTGAGTCCTGGCGTGTCTTCTAATGGATTTCTACTTGGTTGCTCTAGCGCCCGACAGGGCTGGGCTAATATCACCCCTGTACAAACAAGACCGGGGTTCAAATTGGCGCTACCAGGAGGATGGATCCAGTATAGATTTCAATTAACTAAGATGAATAAGGGAAAAGGAAGCCAATTACCTACGAATGCAGCACATTCTGTAAACTGTGCCATGGCTCATAATTGAAGCGATTCTCGGGCCAAGAGATTGCCCCATACCCTCAGGTATCATGGGTGGGTTAGAGATAATTGCAAGTCACCCACCGGATAAGCACTTGTGAGGTTGGACAAGGGAGCCTGGGAATAGGTAAACGTGGTTCAGCAAGGAAGAAGAGCATCCAAGTCATAACCGAACAATACAACATTATACATGCCAAAACTACTCAATAATCAACATTAATTCAGCTTAACAGCACATTGCACGGCCTGCTTATTCAGTCGGGGTGTTGTTTTCACCCATCGCTATTGATAGTACTAAGGTACCATCATGTCAGCTTCAGGGAGGGTTAGCAGGTACTAAGGTACTAATGTACAACATTGCAGGTACTATGAGTTGGTACCTGTCAGCGATGCAAGTGCAAGTACAAAGCAGGCAAGGGGGGCAGCCCAGTCGGCCGCCGTTCCTGCCCTGTAGGTACCTGGGTACAATCCAAGTTTAATAGGTTAATACTCAGCCTCTTTGTATTGGATCTATCCCACTTCTCCATTATCAATCCTTGTCGAGTATTGTGATGGGCCGTTGTCACGATCGCTTCTAAAACAGCCACCAACAGGCGCCTTGACGCCTTACCCGCACACGCTCATGCTCGTGCACACGCTGTCTCAGTGCCCCTTGCAACAAACAAACCACCACCCGACTAAGCTCCAAAATCCTACTCTGTGGTACATACAGGACGAGAAATGCATACCTAGACACCCTAGCCTCGAGGTATGGAAAGATGTTTCAGTAGCTACGCCCCTTGGTTGCTTCCCTGCTTACATGGCTTGCTTGAGCTTTAGTTGCACCTTTGTTGCCGGCACAACTCTCCTTCTTACTGATCGTCGCCGCCATTGTGTTTTTCCTCACAAGGTATTGGGCAGCTGTGCAAGCGCGACTTGCCTGCCTGTAGAACATCGGATCGGTCGGGAATGTCTTATGTAGCGGACATAGATACTCTCGTTTAGTCCCGCACTGCACCAAAGCCTGGGCGCTAGTCGCTTGATCAGGTACCGTTCCTTGAAGGCTTAGATGGCGCTTGCGGCCCCGTCCCGCCACTTGTCGCATCATATCTCGACGAACAGGGAGCGGCAAGCATGCGACAAGGGTCAATGTGAAAGGGTGGCACATGGGCAGATAAACCAAACCAAACTAAACAATGAACGGACTGCATGGCCATTCGGGTTTGGTCTCGAGGCCATTCCATCCATGCTCGCTACAGCATCCCCAGACCCTCGAGTGCCTTGCATCGTCCATTATTTACTTGATGACTTCACAGAACATCTAATCCTGTCCGCCCATGCATAAGGGCCCTGCGCCCCATGCTCAGCTCGCAGGGTTGTCCCCAATCTTGGGTCAATCGCTTGAACCCTTCCCTGCAACTACATCTCTATCCCTTTCTCAACTAACCATGCTCAGATTCAACTAGCAATGCCTCTCTTGGTTCCTATCTTAGCATCAGAGTAAATATCTCACTTACACCGAGCCCCGTTCTCGCATCCACATACATCCCTGCTCATCACTCGAGGCTAGCATCGCCTACGTTGTGTCCCCAGCCTTAGCCGTCCATACCCTTCCTTCATCTACTGATCTTGATGAAATTCTACGTCAACTCCCCCACTGTTACTCCCACCTGCTGCTCTATACCCTCATCGCCCACCTTCATTACATGAGCCTAGAGCCTTCTGTCTGCCGGGAACTGCTCATCCGCATCTTGGGGGGCTGTGTCTTACTAAGTTTGGCTTGACCTACAATAATTCTCCGGACTCGTTGCCTTTTTTAATTCGTGCTTCTCTTTATCAACTACAGGTCATGACCAGTCTCAAGAATATCATGAATACCGAGGACGAGCCCGTCGATCCACGATCTGAGAGCCGTTCCGCTGACCTGACTTCAAGATCGCCTTCTGTCCACGGCTATGTTACATCCTTAAACTATCAGACACACTCATCTTCTCATAATAACCCCCATGACCCATCAGGATCATCCAAGTCGTCTTCTGTTATTGATCACTCATCACCACTAATAACAAACGATCTCAACATGAATAACCGACGCCGCCGCAGCAACATGAGCATTGACTCTAATGAAACACCTTATGCTCCTGCCCAGCATGCTTCATCGTCAAATACCCCTATGAGGCCCTTTCCCGCTACAGCGAGCGGTGAGTCGCATGTCAGGTTGACCCCAATTACCAGAAAGATTAGCAAGGCAAAGAAAGGCGTACTGGTTCATAATTGCGATCAGTGCCCTAAGGTAAATATCCTTTCCCAATCTACGACCACGGCCTTCTAATCCAGCCAGACATTCTCTAGAGCTGAACACTTGAGGTTCGTTCCTCCTCCGATCTTGATGGATATTTCTAACAGTTACGACCCAGACGTCATCAGCTCAGCCATTCACCGCCCGATTTGTATTGCCCTATCCGTGGTTGTAACAAGACCTTCCACCGCAAAGACCTTCTTGATCGACATGTTCAGAGACAGTAGGTTGAGCATATTGTATTATACCTTTTTCAATACTAACAAAGAATAGTGATCAAGATGTCATTGATATTGCTGAACCAGAACGCCCTTCTACCCAAGGCAGTTCAAAGACACATGTACTGTCCTCTGCGGATACACGAACTAAACCTATCAAACCTTACAACGACGGCCGTCGAACATTGGCTCCTGTGGACAACAATTCCAATGTCCCTGCAGCTTGGCCATCAATGGTTTCTCCCCCCAACTTAAACCACAACTTCAAGACAGAGCCTAGTATAAGCAGAACAGGTGGTTACACAGACAACTACGTATTAAGTCCTGATCTACCAACAACATATGATAGTTTCATGACGAACAATCCTGAACAACCAAGCAGCATACCGGATATGCCGATATTGCCGACTCTACCAGAGAGTGCAACTCCGGACCTACCCTGGCATGACAGCTCTGCAACAACAAGCGCCTTCTCAACTCCTCCGAATAATACGAGAGCTCACCAGTTTCCTGCATCGACTACGAACGGATCTTGGATGGACCCAGTGTCAGCTTACCAGAGCACTCCGAACGATATATCAAGTATGGACCATGCCACATATCCTGGCTCATATACGTACACTCCACCACAGGTGTACACGCCTGTCTTTAGCATGGGTCTCCCTTTACCCGGATATTCTGAAGACACTACTTTCAGTACTGTCGATCAAATTCCTACTTCCACAGTTCGTAGCGTATCCCCTTTATTGGCTGTTCCTCAATCTGAGACCTTGTTAGCTGTTCCATCGCTACGAACTTCAAGCGGGGCTTTCGATCTGGCCAGCTGCAGCTCTGGGACTTCAGGAGGAAACGGCTTGTTAAGCACACATGACCTGATGCCACTTTCCCTTTCCTCTGCTACTCATGAAGCAATCCCAAGGTATCTCGAGGTCTACTGGGATCAAGTCCATCCCCGAAAGCCCATCATTCATAAGCACACATTTCAAGACGTTCCTGAAGAAGAGACAGAGCATATACATGTGCTACAATGTGCTATGGCTGCATTGGCAACACAATTTATCCCCAACGCAGATGACCGCATGAAGGGGGCGGAGCTTCACGCCTATGCCTGGCAAAAGTCCAAAGTGGTGAGTTGAGAGAACAAAGACTCACCTAGACAACAATCGGTCGGTGCTGATACACTTAGTTTACACACGTTGAAAAGTGGACAATGCCAGTCCAGCAAACGATTGCCTTATGCGAGTACTATGCACGCTTTCGCGGTAGAAAGTCACACTCGCATCAACCCTCTGCTCGGTTCACTTCACTCTATAACAGGGTTAGTTCTTCTTAAGCTTCTTTTTTTTCTTTTTCTTCTTTATATCTTGATTTCTATATTCTCTCATGATATCACTTTCTCTACTTTTCTGCATATTTTCGTCCTTCTTTTCAAATACCTGCCTTCTTTATACTTTTGTCTTTCTTTCATTTCAACTACGTACATGCGAATACTCAGCTCAACTTCCGATAGGTCATTAGTGATCAAATCACTTCTACTTCTCGTCCCTCTATCAGAGATGGACACCAAGCTTGGAGAGTATGGATTGCCACAGAGTCAAGACGACGGTTGTTAGCAGCCTGTTTCCTGCTCGATGTACATAGCTCTTGGTATCACGAACGCCAGTACAATTCCGTCATCGGTTTAGATTACTCTTCCCCGAGCACTCTCCCAATCCCGCTCATAGCTACAACGACAAAGGCTTGGGAAGCCCGAGATCCTCAATCGTGGTCAAAATTACAGACGAGAAGAGCCCCCAGAACAATCTCGAACACGAACTTGGGGGCACTGTCTGCTTCTGATATAGCAGCTGGCCCAGCTTTTGATTCGGCAGTTTTACTTGCCGTATACTCATTATTTCTTCCACGGCGCCAGAGCCCACCACAAATTACTCTCGTGGAAGATGCAGCAAAGTTCCAGTTAACCATGTTTCCAATTTCGAAGATATTCCCTGAGTCGGCCATTGCCAGCACTTATCTGGCATTGTACCATACACCCCTCTATTATCTGCTGTCAGTATCTGGCAAGAGCTGGGTGTTTAACAAAAAGCTAACTGACTCGAACTTGTTTGCGGAACACCAGAAGCTTCTTGAAAAATGGAGAATTTCAGACACATCCTCAATAGCAACAGTATTTGCTGCGCGAGCGTTGAAGACCTTCCTTAACATGCAGACCTCGCCCAGCCAAGCAGAATGTAACAGAGGGGAGGGTTGCCAGACAAAGACAACACCCCTGTCCGATATATCAGATTATTGGGGCATGTATGTCTGCGCTTTAATCTGTTGGGCTTTCGGTACATCAGAGGAGCAAGACAAAACTAGAAAAGGCGTGACACAAGAAGCTACGAAGGAATGGATTCTAAGAGTTGCATCTCAAGAGCCATCTGTGTTACAAATGCAAAGTGGCCGCAACGGGGCTCGAGGGGTTGTCGGTCTTGTCAGGCAAATGCTGTCGACCGAGTGTTTAGGAGGAGGGAACATTCTTTTTGCCGATGCCATAAACGTGCTGATACGACTAGAGGAAGAAATCGCTGGGAACTGTTAAGCTGGCTTGCGAAGATGGGGTATTGTTTGCGGTCGATTTGGCCGGGCCGGGCTGGGCTGGGCGCATTGGATTGCATTGCAACATTGATGTGATAGAGACCGCATAGCGACTGGAGTTTGGCGGTCAAAACAATAGGGAAAACAGAGCGGATGCACATGTCATGGAGTACGGTGTTGGTTCTGAAGGACGGTGTTTTGCCTCGGCTGCAGGCCTTAGTCTATTGGTAGGTAGCATAGCATTGCAAAGCGTTATGTATACCTACACGAATGCATTGGTTGTTGTTTATGTTACTCATACCCACATTTTGATAAGATCTTGCATAGGTGCAAAATAAAACTGTTGAGAATGTCTCGGAGAAAAACAAGATGAGACATGAAATTGCTAATATCAAATTCAACTATTAACCCAGTGACAATATTCTGTTAATGTGGTTTCGGAGGTCTTCGGGTTTTAATGCGGATCCAACTGGAGACGAATATCTATTCTTATTTCTGTTCGTTTTGGCTAGAGATGAGACCAGGCCATATCAGCTCCCATCCATGGAAAGAAAAGCTCGGATGGGGAAATAGGGGTTGGTAAGAGATGGTAAGAGAGCTAAAGTTGAGCGGCTTGTGGCTTTTGGCTTCGTCTCAACTCGAGACAGAGCCAGAGGGAGAGAAAAAAAACAGAGACAAGAGTCCAATCAGTCTTAAATGAGGATTATTTTTGGGCGCATTCCAGTGACATCGAAATGAGTTATCATACTTTTGTCGATATAACACCGGTTAAAAGACTAATTCGATTTGAAGAATGGATATACGTGTCAATTGCGAAGGTCAAAGTAGAATAGAGCTTCGTACAGAAGAGAGTTAGTATGTTCAAGTGAGTGAGCGTAGTGCAGGGTTCATAAGGATGTGGTTTTGATCACATGCAAAAGGCATCATGATATAGCCAAAAGAAGAAGCGGTGACAGAAAAACAACAGAAAGTTAGCCATTGGTCTGCCAAACAATATACCTAGACACCAACCACCATGCCCTTGTCGCATGCCCGTGTTGGAACGGTGATGGAAAATCATGCTTCTTCCATCGTTAGCTTCAGTAGTCTTACTTGAGAGTCATCAGTACTTTATTTGTGCAATACATGAGCCAAAGTTCCTTTCGTCGCGTATTCTTTCACACTCGTTCTAACAAACCTCAGTTTGGATCGACAATTTCAACAATAGATGCCTCTCGTCAGATAGTCTTAGATAGACAAATGATATATACCAAGACTTCCGGTCTGGCAGGTTCCCGGACAATCGGCACCATGGGGGCCAAAAGAACAAAGCCAAGAAGCCAAGGGCCAGGAGGAGTTGCCTGTTGTGGAGGGGACGATCCAATAGAGGGGAACGGACTTGAGTTCAGTGTAATACGATGAACTTCAAGACGAGGCATATATGTAGCCCTAGGGCGAGGTACTGGGCAAAAAGTGACTAGACTGGAAGCCAACAAACACTTGATAGTCAGTCTAACGTACTGTGAGGCTAAACAAGAACGGAGGAAGCGAATTCTTCTATTCGGTCAGGCTAAATAAAGTTTTTCTTCTTTTTTTTTTTTAAAAAAAAACAAAAAAAAAAAAAAAAAAAAATCACAAGAGGTATTTTCTCCTTCTGATTAAGAAGATAAAGAAAGAATGAAAGGTACAGTACCTGCTGGAACGGCTTTACGACTTGTCCAGTTAGGTATAGCTGTCTCTGTAGATGGACGGGTCCATAGTCCAGAATACGTGTTCAGTGACAGTCAGTCCCCTAGTCAGTCACGGCCAAATCGGCACGGGAAGATACGCCCCAACAAGCTACTATTCACGGGCTCTAAGTTAGCCTGGTCTGGGTCTGGCCTCGCCTGGGTTGGGCTGAAGTATTAGAGGTCAAGGCAAAGGAAGAAGCAAGAAGGAACAAGAGCCATGTCCGAGATTGGGTCTAAGATTATTGAATCTCTACCTACTACCTACTAACTTACCTAAGGTAATAATAAATGTTGTTACTTACCACATTGTCTTATACTAAATAAAATAAGGGCGGTTTCCTTTTTGCTCTTGCCGTTCCGTTCTGTTTCTTTTTCTCTTCCTTGACCTTACCTACAGTACCTGCCCAGGTATTATTGTCATTTTTATTATGCGAGACATAAAGACGAGATTAGCCCATTTGTTTACTCCATGGCCTGTTGCTCAAATTAGTATCATGGTTACTCCTGAGTATCTAACCCCCGTTTTTGTTTAATTCAACCTCTTGTCTCGTCTCGTCTCGCATATAACCGAGTTGGATTTAATTTGAATCGCAATTCTGTCATCGCCTTTTTATACTCTTTCTATTCTTCTTACGAACGAGCTCTATCTCACCACTACCGATACCTTCCCGGTCAATACTTCCCTTATCTTTGACTACCTGAACGATCGACCATCATACTTTTGACGACGACCTGTGTCAGCTCCTGCAAGGAACTTTGCGCGTTCCTCGTCCCACCCACACGTGCTGACATCGATAACGAGGCTTGGCCGTGGCTTGGCTTGTCGTCACTCGTCAAAGGAACAAATCAATTTGGTATACGATTCGATTCGGTTCGATACGAGCAGTACAATCACAATCTATCATCGAGAAGCAAAGGAAACAAAAGTACGAGCAAGAGTGCACGTAGCATTGCAGTATTCAACCAAGGGATCACGAGTACGACACGGCCACTTATACAGCCGCATTGAAAAAGGGGCCGAAAAAGGAGTTTCATCCATGCGAACAATCTAGAGCTGGATTACACTTTTTCCGGAACGAATAAAACGACGCGAATAACAAGCCCAGTTTGAACCAACGCAAACAAAATCGACAATAACTTTGAGTCTGAGTTTATTACTGAGGGAATATTCTTTTACATACTTCCCAAGATAGAATCTTTAACTGGACTCGCAAATATTAGGTACCTATTTAGGTATTCATTATCTGTGCCTGGCCTGGTATTGATTGCTACGTCACTTCCCACCAATCCCATCACTCGATTCTGGGTACCGCCTTGGAGGAACGACATTTTCTGCAACAGATTACAGGGCATTTGGTGAACGTCATCACCTGGGAAGGAAATCAGCCTGAGCTGAGGCCGAGCCTGAGACACCACACCCACCCACCTGCTTTCAGGGCCACCAGCGCAGTAACCCCGCTGTCGATCGATCTATTACCTGTAACCCGACGGGGGAGCTCCAGCTGTCCATCCACTACTGTACACTGCAGGCCCAGCCAAGGCCTTTTCTGCCGTCATGGTGCGCATCATCCCAACAAGACTCAAATCCTCTTCTCGATCTTCCTCCGCCTCCTCCGCAACAATCTCCGTCAGCAACGGAAACACAAAAAAAAATCGCAGCAAAAGTCCCCCCATGAGATCAAAGAATGATAGCACGAGCCCTTCCAGGGACGCTGGAAATGGTCTAGCTTTGAGAGTTTGGATTATAAGAGTATGTAACTGCTTATGCCATGTCGCCGCTGCCGCAACACGCGAAACCTAACCCAAATCTTGGTCCTTGTCTGGCTTTGTTGCATCATCGTTTCGTTGCCGGTTGAGGTTACTGTCATGCATTGGCCAGGACACAAAACCGACTTCAGAATAAAACTCAAATCGTGAATAATTGCTAACATTCCACCAGGGAAAAGACCTTGCGGCCAAAGATCGCAGCGGCACATCCGATCCTGTGAGCTCCCTCTTTTAATGTCGTCTTCATGAAATGCTGACAGTAGCCTCCTCAGTACATCATTGTTTCGTCCGGCGAATCTCGAATCGTAACCAACGATGTTCCCAAAACACTCAACCCAGAATGGAACGTTTCCGAAGAAATCCCTCTCACTTCCGTCCAAAACCTTCTCCTAAGTGTTATATGCTGGGACAAAGATCGGTTCGGAAAAGACTACATGGGCGAATTCGATCTCGCTCTCGAAGAGATCTTCAGCAACGGCAAGGTGGAGCAAGAGCCGACCTGGTATCGTCTCAAGAGCAAGCGTCCCGGTAAAAAGACGAGTGTTGTCTCTGGAGAGGTCCAGCTGCAGTTCTCCCTCTACGACTCGGCAAACCCATCGGCCACACCACAGGAGATTCTCGAAAAGTTTCAAGCCCTCGTGGGCACTGCTCCCGCTGGTTCTCGCAACGTCACACCTTCAATGACGCCTAACTTAGGTCCCAATGCGGCTCCCCAATCCGCCGCCAATGCCCAAGATAGTCCCAGTGACGACGACGACGAATTTGATGAGGATGATTCTGATTCGAGCGACTCAGAATCGGGAGACGACCAAGATCAAGATCCCACCAAGCGCAAGCGCCGACTTAGAATCCGAGGACTGAAGAAGAGGAGGCGCAATAACCCTTACGCATTTGCCAGCAACGGTTTCGACACGGTCGGCGTCATCTATCTTGAAGTAGTCAAGATTACAGACCTGCCTCCTGAATCCAATCTTACACGCACAAGCTTCGACATGGATCCATTTGTTGTTGCATCCCTCGGCAAGAAGACATATCGCACTCGCCGCATTCGTCACAACCTCAACCCTGTCTTCAATGAGAAGATGTTGTTCCAAATCCAGAGCCACGAGCAGAACTACTCGTTCTCATTCACTGTCATCGATCATGATAAGTACTCGGGAAACGACTTTATTGCTTCTTGCAATTTACCCCTGCATGAATTGCTTGAGAGGTCCCCCAAAGCCAACCCTGAAACTGGACTGTACGACCTCAAGGTACCTGCGCAGGCCGAAGCGCTTCCTTCTCGATCACGGTTCAAGAAGCTCGCCATGTCGCGCTCCAACTCTTCTTCAAGCATCAGCAAGATGATCCGCCCACCACTGAGCAAGCATGCATCCAGTGGCAGCACAACAATCGCAGTTCCGCCCCCAGCGCCCACCTCGGCGCCCAATTCTAACATGTTGGCGCCATCAGATGCCCTTGCCAACACAGGCGCTGATCCGGACTCGACTGCTCAGGATGGTGGAGATGGCGACTTCCACGAATATACAGTGCCTCTCAAATTGAAGGATCTTGAAAAGTGGGAGAAGAAGCACAACCCTATTCTTTACCTCCGCGCCAAGTACATGCCATACGATGCTCTGCGACAACAATTCTGGCGGGCCATGCTTCGGCAATATGATGCTGATGAAAGCGGTCGAATTAGCAGAATTGAACTCACAACAATGCTTGAAGCTTTGGGTTCCACGCTTACTGAGACTACCATCGACACCTTCTTTTCGAGATTCCCCCACCGGGATGCTGACAACGAGGAGAATTGGGAGCTCACTATGGACGAAGCTGTCATTTGCTTGGAAGACCAGTTAGAGGGCAGGAGACGATCTTCAGCCACTGCGACAGACAAACTGAAGCATCTCGTACCTGACATGAGGAACCTCCTCCATGTGTCTCGTCCAGGCAACAATAATAACAACGGTGGCTCAGAGAACCCTAGCGTTTTGGACCTGGGCGCAACATCAGGAGCCCAAACACCGTCCTCCAACGTCCCCACGTTGAAGACACCTGCAGACGAAGAGGGTGACCCTCTCGACAAATCTGACAGTGGCGATGACCGTGGTGAGGAACATGTCATCGAGATCCGGGAATGCCCTATCTGCCATCAACCGCGACTCAATAAGCGCAAGGATGCTGACATCATCACTCACATCGCGACTTGCGCGAGCCAGGATTGGAGACAGGTCAACAGCGTTCTGGTAGGCGGGTTCGTAACCGCCAGCCAGGCTCAGCGCAAATGGTATTCCAAGGTCATCACCAAGATTTCTTATGGTGGATACAAGTTGGGTGCAAACTCCGCCAATATCCTTGTCCAAGACCGTCTCACGGGTCAGATCAACGAGGAAAAGATGAGTGTTTATGTCAGATTAGGAATTCGTCTTCTCTACAAGGGACTCAAATCTCGAGATATGGAGAACAAGCGAAGTAAGTATAGAATGCTAAACATCGAAAGGCAATTTCAAAACGAATGCTAACATGATAACCAGTCCGAAAGCTGCTTAAAAACCTCAGCGTTAAGCAGGGCAAGAAGTTTGACGACCCTGCGTCCAAGGATGAGATTGAGAAGTTCATCGCTTTCCATGGCCTTGATATGTCAGAAGTCCTGCTCCCGCTGGAAGAGTTCAACAACTTTAACGAATTCTTCTACCGTGCTCTGAAGCCCGGTGCTCGTCCTTGCTCAGCACCTCACAACCCTCACATCATCGTATCGCCAGCTGATTGCCGCAGTGTTGTCTTCAACTCCATCTCAACCGCTACTAAGATTTGGGTCAAGGGTCGTGAGTTCAACATGAAGAGACTCCTAGGAGACGCTTATCCCGAAGACGTATCCCGATTTGAAGGTGGAGCCCTGGGTATCTTCCGACTGGCTCCACAGGACTACCATCGCTTCCATATCCCCGTTGATGGTGTCATGGGCAAGCCTAAGACGATCGAGGGCGAGTATTATACAGTTAACCCTATGGCTATTCGATCAGCCCTCGATGTGTATGGAGAGAACGTGAGAGTCCTTGTGCCTATTGACAGCGAGTGTCACGGCCGTGTCATGGTCATCTGCGTGGGTGCTATGATGGTGGGCAGCACTGTTATCACCCGCAACGAGGGCGACAAAGTTCAACGTGCAGAGGAGCTCGGATACTTCAAGTTTGGCGGCAGCACCATCTTGCTGCTATTTGAGCCTGGAAGAATGGTCTTTGATGATGACCTTGTCGACAATGGTAACGATGCACTTGAAACCCTGGTAAGTCACGAACATGGCATGAGGCGAAGTAGTCAGTGGTTAACACATCAATCAGGTCCGAGTAGGCATGTCTGTTGGGCACACGCCTAGTGAGCCACAGTGGACTCCCGACATGCGAAAGAATGCAGAGAACATCACGGAAGACGAGAAGAGAACTGCCAAGCGACGTATCCAGGGCAACGTAGCGCTGCAAGATTCACCAGACGGTAGTGGAGAGGAAGAACAGGCGTCACGATTGGCCAAGCCAACCATCGATACTATGGCTGCGTCAGCGATGTAGAGGTACCGGCCCAGCAAATGGGAGCGATGCAAGCGGCATAGCCGGTGTTGGAGGTGGAGACGGAGGATAGTATATTCAACATTACGGAGGGCATGTAGAAGATGGATAAATAGCCTTCGCAGACGTGTCGACATGGCCATTTAATTGGCTGTAGAGGAATTTGTATGAGGGCAAAGGAGAGCATATTCACTGTCATTGGACTAGGACAACATGAGCAAGACTAGGAGGAACATAGGGTTTTTACTTGGGCTGATGAGAAACGAATCGATGGAAACGAAAAAGCGACATCGGAAGCAACTGGACAGTAACGCATAACAATGATTTTGTTTATATCTGGTAAATCTGTAGAGCAATTCATCACGATACTGGTTGCAACGTCCATTCTGGTGATTCCCATGACTTTGAGACTAAGTTGGCTGAAGTTTTCATACGTCAGTGCTATTAATAGATACTAAACAAAGCAAGGAAGTTGAGTTGGTTAGCTGACATGACTGAGGTGCAGTGTACTTCAATAGCTCGGTTCGGTAAAGGCTATGATACGTACGATACGAGTTTGGCAAGCCGATCCGATCCGATGAAAAGTGTCATTTTACTTTCCTACTTGACGACATGCAACTCAGGGCTGAAGTCTGGAGTAAGCAAAATGCTTCCCGGGTAAATCATCAAGCCTTCTATTGTTAGCCCTTTCCTATGATTCGAGTGAGTTCTAGTGTTGTGTGTATGTATATATAGCACTTGTACGCTGTCTCATAGAATGCCATTCAAGGGCTTGACTGAGTATGACGAAAACTCGGCGGGACCTGGGATTATTTTTTCAATATAGGGATTCAGGAAGGGCCTCAAAGCCTCTTAGTCTATACTGGCTTTCTCAATAAGAGAAACAAGGACTCACTTCTTCCAAGCCAGTCTTGGTCTTGTTATAAGATTCACAGCCACAGTTGTATCCATGTCAACACCCCGCAAAGTAAGGCAACTAGCGGCGGGCCCCGAGTGCAGGGGACATGTGGTGTGGGCAGATGGTCATGCCACTATTTTCCAATTTGAGTCATGCGTTGCCAGGGGTTAAAGAATGTGATTGAAGGTCCTTGACACGGTAGATTTGATAAAGCAAGATGAGATTCCAAGTATGAATTTCATTTCGGGTATCTATGTAAGAGAAAGGAGGTCGGGTGTTTCAACCACTGAACAATTAAGATAACAAATAAAAGGAAAAACAACCTTTGCTTCTAAACAAAGCCTCGCTCTGTAACCGGAGGCCTTGGTGCCTAAAAACCCAGAGGAGATGATAAAAAAAAGGCATACCAGGTAAGGCCTAGTACGAAATGCCGTGATTGACACTTTGTGGCCCCGGAAGGTCACGAATGGGACCCACCCTTTCTGGGCTGTTTTTGCTGCATCTCATCTGAGCATAGTCTTTGGGTGCTTTGTTTGTTGGTGCTTTGCAGGGTGCAAGATCTCGTTATTGAAAGACGTCGTCAGAAGGTAGGTACCGGCGTCTTTCAGAAAGTCGTGGACCATATATGTTGTAAAGGAAGAACTCCGTCGGGTGTAAACAAATTATATGCGCCAGATGCCGTGACCATGTCCCAAATGCAATGAGTCGACTCATCTCATAAGTCGTGAGTAAGAAAAAATCGCGAGTCTTTTTTGTCTAGTGACGTCTGTTTGGGGCCCAGTCCGAGTCTGAAGCATTCGATGGACGCCGCTCAGAGCGTTGAGCGGGAGGTGAAGGAGATCGAGAGGCAGGGCGCATCAAAGACGAGGGAGTCTGGTTTGGGAGTGCCAGTTCGGGAGAAGGCTGTCGAGTCTGACGCCATGAAGCGTAGAGTTGCTTGCAGAGGTGGGCAGTCATTGTGTAAGTCATTTTGACGGTATTGCAAGTCTGGATGCGAAGAGTATGAGTAGTAGTAGTCGAGCAGTTGACTAGGGGTGTGAGTGTGGTTTGTAGGTGAATAAGTGAGTAAGTGGTGAGTGCAAGGGATACGATGTAGTTTATTGGATTGTGTGAAGTCAAAGTCAAAGTCAAAGTCAAAGTCAAAGTCAAAGGGAAGGGAAAGGAAGGGAACTTTAGCCAAAGGAGAAGGGCTTGTGTTTAAGTACAAGAGGTTGGTTCACTTCGAAAGGAGGTCCTTCCTGCTTTGATTTATTCATTGGTACCTGGATTGAACCTGCCTTGTCTGCAAAGCTCCAACTCTACCGCAAGTACCTTTGTGGGGACTCTTCAAGAAAAAGGAGCTCCGCAGGTACCTACCTGCCTAACCTTAGACCCTACTGGATATCCAACATGGGAGGGACACAGATGCTCCTACCCGCCAACTCGAAAGTGCTTTTCCGAACCGAAGTGGACTAAAGGCAGGCAGGAGATCCCGAATGAGAAGGAAATGTGTTGCATGACCAATCAGAAGTCACCTAATTGTAAGAAACGCCCGACCTTTGGGCTGATGTGGCACTGAATCGTATGACCAAGGCATGGGAGACGAATTTTAGCTGGACAACTGTGGCTTGTAAAGTCGTATCTACGAAATTATCCCTGTCTTAGTAACCAAACCCTCTTCTTCCAGCTTCTAGAATTTGATTCAGCAAGGTTGAGAATAAAAGAGTTTTTGTTTCTTGTCGAAGTCGAGATGAATCTGGGGCACTTTCTTCCTCCCTTGATGTTTCTTGGCTATGAGCAGAGATTGGTAATCTACTGCCTCAGTCAATCATTACCAATAATTCATCATTCACAAGACTACCTAGATTAGGCATGTGGGGGAGTTGGCTCGAATCGTCTGTTGCTGACACCATTGTACACCGTTTTTCCTCATCGCTTCTAAGTCAACCTGTAGATGGTTCGTTTCTTGATGAGCCCATGACCCATCTTTGATTATCTATCTAGGTCGGCGATCGTCCGTTTCCGTTCTAGGGAATTCGTTTTATATCACGAGATCTCTGACTATCAACATTCTCTTTTCTGTTGGGCATTATGGCGCTCTGTATGGGCCACGAGCATTTTGGACAAAGCTGCAATCAGTCACACCGACACAAAAAAAGACGAAGTTACAGCTCTCAGATGACAAAGAGTGTCAAGTATTTCAATACTTTACTACTTAGACTTTTTTCATTATAGCTTCCCAATAGACCGACGCCAGGTATATCATCCATGTAGACATTAGCAACCGTATAATCCAACACCTCCAAATCAAATTAACTCATGCGTAAGATCTTCCGACCATAATATCTCCCACAGGACGTCCAGAAAACGTTGCATGTCCTGCATTCATTCCCACGCCTTCACGTACCACACCCCATCGAACTTCGAGCGTTTCAACGCCGCTCTCTCTCGGCACGCGATGGCATCGTGCGCTCAAGACTGCCGAGCATGTTCCGCCCACCAAGGCGAGTGGGTTACCAGCAGGCGCTCCGCTCTCCACGGTACCCCGGGGATCCACCTTTCGGAGAGATAGGGCCACAACTCCGGATGCCAGTACCAGAAGCAGCACAAGGAGTATGAGCAGTGGCAGCGAGCTGAACCCAATGCCTGTAATCGAGCCTTCACTGCCATCTACAGATACGAGCAGGACACCCTGGCTTAGAAGAAAAGCCATGGCTGTAATCAGGAAGAAGAGCAGCCAGGATACAGGTCGAGGCAGTGTGAGGTATAGAGAAGTTGTCTGTGCACCCAGAGGTTCGCCAGAAGATACGCGGAAAGACGAAAGGTCTGATGAGAACTGCGAGAACTCATGAGATAGGTAGAACAATGTCAACAGCGCGTTGCTTGAGAGGTAAAGAAGACCCAAAAGAAGTTGAGGCAGTGCAGCAACAATGGCTAGGCCAGGCCGCGACATTCCGGTGGGTAGCTCATATACCACTGTCGCCTTGCCAAACGTCGAAAACGCTTTCTTTGGGTCTTCCATGGCTCCGAGGGCCAGGGCAGCCACCGTCAAGCCTACAGGTGTGATCCATGTCAAGACCCAAACAGCCCATCGGCTGGCAGAAGGGATATTGTACCAGCAACTAGACTGGGAATACCAGTATTTGCCCTCCCGATCACCCCACAATCCCTTCTTGACCTCCGCCTTGGTAATGAGGCATGAATCCTGAGTGCTATAGTCGGGGTCCACGAGGAATGAGGTAAGGGCATCACCAAGCGTGACCAGTGGGTTGAAAGATTGTCGAGTAAGAGCCAGAGCGATGGCGATAGCGTACGTGAAGATGAGAATAAGATTAACGAGTGTGATAGCAGCAAGTAGAGGCCCGTTGACATTGAGCGATGAATTGGACTTGTCAGATTGTTCGGTTGTAATGATTATGGCATTATATCTGAAAATTGTCAGCGATGACTTTCAGGTTAGCCTGCATATGGTTTCTTGCTTACATTACTTGAGAGACGAGGGCGAACGCCATCATGATTCCGGATAGCGTGGCCCTGGTCGACGAAATGAGCGACAGGTTTCGTAATGAAGGGATTCCGATGTCGAGCCACTCAAAGTTCTGGTGGGCGTTGTCCAATTCAGCACGGGTCGGGCTGTTGAGAATTTGAACCACGTAGTTGGCTCCAGCAATAAGGACAATGGCGAGAACGTTGACGCCTGCCATAATTCCCCGCGAGATACCCTCAACTATAGCCGAGTTGCCTTGCATCAATGTTGATTCCCAGGTTGCCATATGACCCTTAGCAGAGGCGAGGGCGAGGCAGGTCACTGAGGCCACAAGAACGAGAAAGGCCAGAAACATGTTCATAGCAACTCCAGCTCTCCATCCTGTCATAAGAGACCTGGTCCGCACTGGTCGCTCTTCAACGAGCATCTTCTCATGCTCAGCCTTTGGAGTGCATGGTCTCGAGTCGTCCGGCGAGAAATCGAGTTGAGGGGGTTGGGTACGATGAAATTGACCCGGCTCAGGGCTGTCTGGTATACGGTGCCTTTGAGCGAGACTCTCAGGTGTCTCGCCCCGCATAAAGTTGATCACATAATCAGGGATGATGTCGCTGCCGAGAAAGCTGGATACAGAACGGCTGATGCTGCCGGCAGCACGGCGAGGAAGTGACCCCGAGCTTTGCGGAATAGATCGTGAGTTGGAAGGGCGACGAGCGTAGTTGGGGATGGAAGATCGGGAATTGCTGAAACTGTGGAAGGGCCATTTGACGGTTTGTCGTCCTGAAGAAGAAGTGAAGCCTCGAGTCCGGCTAGTCGGGGGTCGTGTGTTTGTCGACGAGCCAGGTTCTTCCGAGATACTATATTGAATTAGTTCACTACCGTGAATAGACATGGCTGCCGTTGCTCAGTTTACCTTTCAAAATTCATAACTGAGCCTGGCTTGGCCCAAACCCACGGGAGAGTCGACCGAGTCGACGGAGGTCCTTCTATTGGACTCATGGTTTGTGAGATGACGGAATATGATGTATGATTTGTTCAAAGGGCTGTCACACAATGTGACAAAGTTGACCCAGGACGCGGGTCGAGGCAGATCGAATGCAACACTCGTTGGTTAATGATGGTCAAAGTGTGTAAGATGCGTTGGTCACTGAGAACATTCAAGGCTGAGTGACTAATGGTCAAAAAGAATGAAAATGGCTACAGTGATGAGCGCAGCTCGCCTCAAGAAAGTAAAGGATGAGAAGGAAACGACAGACTAAACGTTAAACGTAAATGAGTGTGAGAAGCGAATCGCCAAAGCCAGTCAACAGGCTGCACAAGGTAAAAAGAAAGACCGTCAAGAAGAGGGGGAAAATGCAAGCATGAGAAGTAAGTCGTGGACCAAAGAGATAAGAGAGGACAACCCAGATTCTCGTCACCAGATCCTGGCTAATGGGCAAGGGTCTCCCGTCTCCCCAGGGATCCCTGTACATGCTTTGCAAGCATTTGCATGAATTAAACGGACAAGCTAAAGCCAATCAATTCGGCAGGATGGCTGCGGGAAATCCACTGATGGGGAACGTGCTTCTGTTTCGACATCAGCTTTCATTACAGAAGAAAGTCCTTGCTCTTGCTAGACTGCCCAGATTCGTAAATAGAATCAGGAGCGTGGGAGATGGAGTTGAGCATCAACCATAAATCCACACTTAAGCGTGCACGCTCTAGGTCGTTTCGTAGCTTCGACACAGACCAGGTGAGCAATTACACGGGTATTGATCAGCACAAGGTCTTGCGAGGTACAGTTGGTAAATGTTAGAGGAGAGAATAGAATCGGTCGGGTTCAAGTTCGGGTGGTTTGCTGTCCACATTGCCAGCTCAGCAACCATCTTCGTATTGGACGGTATATAACTCCTGTATTAAGATGCGGATCAAACAGCTCAATGACGATGACAGTCTTGGGCAAAGAGCCAACAGTGAGGAAAGGTGAAGTTTCTGGAATAAGCGCCGCATCCAACAAGGCTCACATGTTGGGCCTGGGTTGAGAGCGCATCATCATCATCATGACACTCAATCCTTCCTTCTTTCCTTTTCAGCCTCAGCTTCCCCGTCTCCTCGACCCAGAAAAGAAGCATCGAAATCAGACGGTGCGTCCGAGACGGGAATAAAAGGTGGGTTTCATATCTCTTCTGTCGAATGAAAAGACTCAACAAACTAGCTGTGAAACGCCCAAAAAGAAAGAAACGTGCACAGAGGCTAAAGATTAATTAATCAAGATGAAGGGAAGTCATGTCATAGGGAAAGAGGCTTGGCTTCCGCTTCCTGCCTTACGGGACCCAGGCTTAGAACGAAGTCGCCAACCCTCCCATGTTACCCAATAAGGCCTAGCTCATGTTTCAGAGTCACATCAGTACGGGATCGCGCGTGTTGCAGGTCAGATTAAGGGCCACAAATCACGGACCAACCAAACATCATGATTTTGGACCAAATAGACCAACCGGGAAGGCCTTGTTCTTTTCTCAAGGTCCAAGGTCTAATCAAGGACAAAGAAACAAACAACAGAATCCCAACTCACATCAAATTTAGCTCATAATTATCAGAGTCCCATCTCTGGAAACGTCCAATAACTTGCATCATCCGATCCCCACGCTCACCTACGTCGTACTTTACTCATCCCGGCAATGCCGTATAACCCATACCTAGTTAGCACGGAGTGCTACCTTTCCTATCCACTCCTTAGGTTACATGGGTCCAAAGGAAATTCGAATGTTGATGGACGGACAATCAGATTAACAAGGTTTATGGTCCAGATGTGCGAAACTAATACTTCACAAGAAACCTCACTGGACAGTTCTCGAGCTACTCAAGCAACCAATGACCCTTATCCAAAAAGCAACATCTGCATCCATATTGTCAGATGTGCTTACTACTACTCCAGAGTTCACCAGTTCATCGTCTCACCCACACAAAATTGGTAACGAGTATAGTCAATTCTCTCCTGGAAGAGATTGTACGTAGTATTGATAACTCCCCGCTCAAAGCAAGAAAACAGAAAAAAGGAAATGGGAATCAACGAGTGCGCAAGCGTTCATGCGCGAGTTATGTCCTTCCGTCCACCTCAAACATGTATGTCTACTCTCAACGGCCAGCAAACCATTGCCATGCAACCACCAAACAAGCTTCCGCTACACAAACGTCCCAACGGTGATACTACTTTAATCGGCAATGGCACTCTCGTCCGCTGCCTCCCCCTGCTTTGCTGCTGGTGGAATGCTAATGTTGGCACGGGACTTGTTCTGAGCATCGACAAATCGCTCCCAATGCTCTGGGTCACTTTCGGCCATGCACTTAAGCGCGATGTCTCTGTCTTCTTTGAAGGCCCTGACAGCGCCCTTCGTTTTGACGAGTTCCAACAACTCCCCACCAATGTCCTCAGCCATCTCGGTTAGCATTCCCACGTGCATAGGATCGGAACCAATGTCGTCAATCGTGCTGAGCAGATCAATCTGCTCTTGCTTGAAGAAACCGGCACGGAACCGGTGACCAGCACGAAGAATTCGACCTTCTTCTTCAACCAGAATCTTGGCCATGGAGTTGGATCTTGAGAGTGGCTTGCCTGCATGGATTTCGCCTTCGTCTTCGTTGTCTGACAGAGCCATTGCAGAATCATCCAGGGGTAGGGTTGTAGGTAGTTCCTCGATGCCCTTGGTCCCAGCGCGTGGGCGTCTCGGGGGTGTAGCATCCTCACGTGTATCTGGATACTCATCCTCGAACCGTTTGATGATACCTTGTAGAGTGTCGTCCAAGAATATCAACCTACGCAGGTTGTGCTCATCATCAGAATGGGCCCTCGCCTTGATCAGTGCTGGCTGGAGGCGTAGTCGAATCTTGCGGGCGCCCATCAATAAGTGTTTCGACATGTCCTTGGCCTTTCCTCCTGTCGACAGGTTCGCTGACGGTGTCGCTGCTGGGCCTATTGCCCCGTTCTCGATGTCACGGATGAACTCACCGGACTGTCTCCTTGACTCATCGCCTCGGTTCTTCAGACAGCAAGCAAGTGCCTTGACCACGCCGGTGCCTCCAATAACATAATCTTCATCGGGCGCCGAGCTGTTGTCATCGTCGCTTTCGTCCTGGTCAAGCACATCGTGTCCGACAAGATGTGCGAGGACATCAGGGTAGAGTGGGAGCTTACTATCACCAGCCTCAAGATTGTTCTCCGCAAGTGTCGACGCCATGACTGCGCCAGCGTCGGTATCGGGAAGTCGCTCCATGTTACGCAAGCAATAGGCAACAACCTGCTTAGCCATGGCTTTGACAATCTCACCTGAATGTTCGCTGGGTACTTCGACATCCACACAAATGAGACTCTTAGACACTCGAGCTGCAGCAAGCAGGGAGGCATAAAGGGCGCAAGCTTCTTCTTGCGCTTCTTCCGTTCTCGCATCAGCAAGTTTGACAATCTCGGCATTGTTGGTGATGTTAATGTGTGCTAGCGTTTGTACTTCGGGGAGCACTTCCACAATTGCAATCGCTTGTTCTGGTGTCATCGCAGCATCTTCCAAATGCATGCGCTTCAAGACCTTCATTTTTGGTAGATATCTGGGTGTTGTCAGTATATACGCGTCAATAATATCGATAGAGTAAATAGTGTGCATACCTCCTTAGCAAACCAACGGCACTGGGGGTTGACTGGAACAAAGCTGGATTTTGCGACAGATCGAAAAACCGCAGGTTGGGTAGCTTGACCATCACAGGTAAGATCTTGCAAAGCGCCGAGGGTGTCAAGTTGCAGCCAGCCATACCCAGACCCCACAAAGTTGTGTCGTTTTCGATTGCTGTGGCCAGAGCTTCAGTATGTTGGCTGAGGTCATTGCCACCCAAATCTAAACCCTCGCAATGACCCTCGCAGAGAAATCTCACGACGTGTTTCATACCATCTGCATCTATCTCGTTGTGCGACAAGCCAAGTCGTTTTACACCGCATTGTATTAAACCATCGACAACCGAACCGAGTTGCTCCATTGTTAAGCCTGCTTGGCCAAGGTTAATCAACTCGAGTGTTGATCCTCCAAGACGCTCGCCCAAAGCCTTAGAAAATATGTTCGATATACTTCGGGGTACTTGTACTCCGCTGTTGGGTGATCCGTTCGGTGGGGTTTGGGGCTGACGCGGGAACTGGATTTGAGAGAGGTCAAGAAATTTGAGTGACCGGCACAAATAGATGAAAAGCGAAAGGTACTTCCATCCATCGGGGCCAATCTTGTTGTTTTTCAAGGCTAGACGCTCTACCACTCCTCCTTGCTCTTCTTCTTCATCCTGCTTGTGTCTCCGTCGTCTTAGGGCAGGTCGCCTGGCCGCGAGGAGACCAGCCAGAATAACTCGTAGACCCTCATCACCCAAGCCACTGTTTTCTAGCAGTACCTCCCTGACAGGAACAATTGCCAAGTAGTCGCCCAAGGTGACTAGATCAGGCAGCTGCAGCCAGTAGTCAGTGAGATCAAGCTTGTTGACTGTGCCAGTCGAGGCTGTATAATTGTTTGTATCAGTGAGTTGCTCGGTGATCTTCTTGAGAATCGGCGTTTCGCGTAGCTGGCAACATCTGCGGTATACTCTAACAGGGTTCGTTGTAGGTGCTGTCTGAGTCTTTGCAGCCTGAGTAGCATTATGAGCCTTGGTAGTATTAGGGGGCGTTGCCGTCGTGTCCGAATGATCGCTACTATCGTAATGAATTTCCATAGGGATGGACCCGTTTGCTTCTGCAAGTTTTCGTTTCTTCTCCTTTCTGACCTTGCGTTCTTCCTCGCTCTTCTTCTTCTTATCTTTCTTCTTAGTATTCTCTTCCTTTTTCTCTGGGAGGGTAGTCGCGTTGCCGTTTGTTGTGTCTTCAGTCTGCTGAAGAGCCTCGGTCCCTTCCTTTTGGGGTTCCTGGGGTAGCGTTTCGCCTGTCTTCTTAACTTCTCCATTGGTTTCCTTTTGTTCTTCAACAGCCTTTGGGTTCTTGAGCGCCTCTCCCTCACCCTTCTCAGCCAACTTCTTCTTCTGCGTCTTATCGGTTGTTTTGGGTAACTGCGAGTCGCCTTCGGCGTATCTGGGTTGTGGCGCAATCTCAACATCTACACAGAACGCAACTCTTCTTAATTTTGCACATGAGAGCTCTTGTATAGGACATCTTTCGCGATTCTGATCAACATTCAAAACCACCCTGTCAACAAGACCATGGCCGAGCTTTCCGCTTTGCGTAAGGGCACCACCGTTGGAAGACGAGAGCCGGCGGAACATGCCCAAGAAGCCAGGTTGACCACTCTTGGGTGGGGCAGGTATATAAGGACCATCACCCTCTGGCTTCGCGGCATGCGGTAGAACGGCATTTTTTGTATGTGTCAGTTTTGGTGGGAGGGGATCTTGCGATGGCACTGGTGATGATTCTGGTATGGGAGCTGGCGAAGGAGGACCGTTGGCTGGCGGTGTGCCAGAGGAAGAGAATTTGGCTGATATATTGGAGAACCACGAGTTGCGACGGTGAGGTGAAGTGCCAGGAGGAGTTTGTTTGTCTATAGAATTCGAGCGCGATACCCGTTTAGGAGCGGCAGAACCGTTTGAACCGTTTGGCGTCGTGGCCTGGCCATTATGCGAGGTGTTTGAGTCTACGGAAGCATTATCTGAAGCTGGTGGCTTTGGTCTCGAGTTTGCGCCTGGGATCTGTCGTGGAAGAGCTGCTGAGGGAGTTTTGGTCGGAGGCGAATTTCTAGTTATTTTATCTGTATGCTGTATTAGCTCCGAATTTTGATCTACCACATCAAAACAATGGACGCGATGTGCATTCCATGGTGAAGCGATTGAGCGCAAGTGGCGATTAGGGAACATACCTTTGGAAGCACCATGGGTCATCCAGCTGACATCAACGCCATGAACCTGCTCCATACTGGGCGGGGAGCCGCAACGGTAGGTATAGACTCGAGCGATATAGTGGTGATAACGATAATACTATTGTATGGAGACTTAAAAGTGTTGTAGTCGGTCAGAGGAGAAGGAGGAAGTGAGTAAAGAAAGAGGAGAGAAACAGCCAGAAAGATAATGATTAGTGAGGTGGTGCTGGGATGTGGATGGCTAGCGAATCCTGGAGACGAGCTTGGTGGGCTGGATGAGGTATAGTCGGCAATAAGATAGAGAGCTAGACAAGGTTAAGGTACTTGGTAGTCCAATATGCGCAATACCGAGAACGGATTATAAAGTACAGGTACTTGGAGTGGGCTTGATCTGGACTATGCGCGAGCGGTCTCGACCTTGTGGAACAATGACGATGGGAGATGAAAGAGGACGAGGTACAGTAAAGATGTGGAATTGGGAGGACAGAATGGATCACTTAGTTAGTGGATGGGGACAATCATGATCATGACATAGTTACTGCAATATCCAATAGCGGGGTAAAGGTTTGTCACGAGCGGTCGAGTAAAGGCACGGTCGACCACATCATGATACAGGAATCCTACTCACCAACAAGGAGGGCGTTAAGGATTTAAACGTTGGTGCAAATGTGATTGATTAGGAGGCGAGAGTGACCGACCAACTGGAAAGCAAGCAAGGCAAGCCTTCGAATTACTGTACTATGTTGCTGACCAAGACCTATGTAAAAAGCCAAACCTTGGCTACTGATCAAGGATGACAGCCCTGACAAATAAATCAGTGTCGAATTCAGGGTCCAACAAAGATCATGGGTGTTACACATGCAGACAGTTATATACCTAGTGCAAGCAGTACTTCGTACCTCGAGGCGAATCTCGGGTCTAGTTCGTGATGCAATCATGAGACGAGACGAGTTTGTATATGTCTTTAGTAGTACCTACCTACCAAACGGATAAAAGAGGCTTTTGAGATCTGAGGGGAAGAAACAGCCGCCCGTCGCGTAGCCGTATCAAGTACCTGTACTTGATCATGTACCGAACCGACTGGAGCTTGTCTAGCACCCCCGGTTTTATCGGGGCCCGCCCGCCCTGGAACCCGGGCACGGAAGCTGAGCCATCAAAATGAACGTCAGTGCAGGCAGAGACGAGGCAGGACATTCATTGTATTAAAACAGAGTACTCAAATATGCGCAAGCGAGAATGAATGAATGAACCCAGTTAATGAAAGGTTCCCCTATTATCGTTACTCCATGGTATTGACAATCCATCGAGGTTGATACACGTACAGTATCAGCAGTAAACAGGTTCAATATGCATCGCACAAACGAAAGATCAACAATGGTCGGTGCAACCTCCGATGATGCAAATCCCCTTGGAACAGTCCATGATGAGCAAAGCAAAAACAAACGACGTTACGTCACAGCCCTCTGACAACCTGAAAGGTATGACACTCGACTGTAAAATAATGCGCTTTGTTCTCGAGAAAGGAGTAAAACTACCAACAGTAAATCACTGTAAATCTAAAAAAAGAGGGCCCTGAATGATATAATTATTGGTAGACAATGTTTATCGCACAACAAATATTTTTTACGGGACAGCACAAGCACAACAGAGTACCTATCCATCGATGCCGCCGACATTAACCCCTGGTCTGCGGAGACTACATGTTAACCGACCATTGCCCCCTGCTTACCCGACTATAGCAATAGGGCTCTAAGGATTATATCTAACTAAAGCTACCTTCAAGTAGAAATATTAAATATAAAGAAAATTCCAAGTAACTAAATAAATAGCTAGTAGTACTTATTAACTTAAGTGTATTCTAAGGGAATTTATTTAAATTTTATAACAAATAAAAAGCATTAATATAAGTTACATGCAGTCTAAAGCCCCATAGCTACGGTCGGGTGAGCAGGGGGCAATGGTCGGTTGAGCTGCATACTCTGGTCTGCGCCGAGACATACAATAAGAACCCTTATTATTGTTAACAAACGTGGTTCTTTTTTCTTCAGTTCATCAAGTCTTCTGAGCAGGGTCAATCCCGTAGGATGTATCCGATCTTCATTTTACTCGATTGCATCATTCGCTCTCGCTCAAATTACCCACCGGATCCATCCGACTCGGAGAGCAGCTAGCTGGACAGACGATTCGATAACATTACGTCGGGTCCCTTTTCGCTTTTGGCACGCGCCACCTGATTTTGTCCGATATCATCACCAGCCGCATCATAATAACTGACTGGGTCCTCGGCCACGGGTTGAACACATTGTCCGATGAGGCGAGACCGAACACTACTAAAATTCTGCGTTCCGCGGAATCGACTCGCTGCAGATCTTCTCGAAATACCCATCAGCCCGCTGTTTTTTTTTTTTTTGTTTTTCTTTCCATCTTGACTCTTGTCAGGCTCAGGGTCCTACTTAGGTACTCCATGATACCATATCCACAATATCACCATTTTCTGAAGAAATGAATGTCTGATGTCCGGACCACCGTATTTTCAAGTCCGATCACGGCGAATAGTTGAAACGGTTCCCGCGATCGAGTTCCTCCAACACTAGATACCATTAGCTGAAATGCCCTGTACATTGATAAATTAATGGGTCATCCGGGATAAATCTAATGCACCATTTTCTGCAGACTTGCCGCCACCTAACAAATTGGCTTTCAACCGTCTCCACGATTGTACGGGACGTTTTTGGTTTATTATCTACAAAACTTGTTACTGTCATTGAGGGCAAAGGCCCAGTACCTGTTAACAACCGAGGGAAATTCACAGTATCGGACAGTTATACTATTATCCAGACAATGATGTTTGAGGGAAAAGTTCACTTGTAGAGAATCTAACCTATACCGACAATAATGTACAAGATCACGCGACCATACATGTGATATCCTTTGCGGTCAACGGGAAGGGGACTCAACTTATTGATTTCGCGCACACACACAAATGGCAAGAAACATTGGAGTAATGAGATGCCCGTTTCACCAGAACTATGGAATTTGGCTGGAAGGTATCTTTTTGTTAATTCATTCATATGGTCCTTTTTATGGACCTTGCCTTTCCTCGAAACTCCAAACCCAATGCAAAGGTTAACAATCCTCAAATGCCCGTGACCCAATGAGATAAAGCAACTTTTTAATCTTGCTGCATGATCTCTTGGATGCGCTCCTGGACACGCTTCTCCTTCTCCTCCTTGGTGAGCTTCTTGCTCCTGTACTTCTTGGAGATCTCCTTCCACTCCTCCTTGGTCTTCTTGGGAGCGTCGCTCTCGGCCTTCTTGAAAGGGTCCTCACGGATGGCGGCGTGGGCCTCGGTGTAGAGGTCCTCAAGACCCTCAGCCTCAACGTCGTCGTCGACGTACTTCTGGAACTGACTGCGGAAACGCTCCTCATCATCGTCGGCAAGGGTCTCCATGTACTCAGCGACGTGACCACCGAAGATGTAGTTTCGGAGGGTGTCGGCGTCGAGCTCCTTAGTCTCCATATCGTAGCCAGGGAAACGCTTCTCGGAGTGGGGGACAAGGATACCACCGTCAGAGGCACCCTTCATGGCACCGAAGACACGAGCACCGGTGGAGGTTCGCTTCAGGCCAACATCAAGGAAGACCTTGAAGGGACGACGCTCACCATCGTCGGTCTCGGCGGCCTCAGTGAGCTTGTATTCACCATCAGCCTCCTCAACACCAGTAAAGTCCTCGTCAAGGCCGAGCTTCTTGAGGGCACGGCGGGCGACGAGAAGACCGGTAGCGTAAGCAGCGGCCCAGTTGGTGAGACCGTGCTCGATACCGTAAGCCTTGAGCTCGTGAGCGTAGGCAGAGACGAAGACCTTGTCGCCAGAGATCTCAGAGGTGACGATCTGGCAGATAATGTCCTTGTTGGTGAAGCGGACGACCAGGCGGTACTTGGGGGCGTTGTACTTGTTCTTGGCCTGGGTGATAAGGCGCTTTCGGGCATAGTAATCGGTCTTGCCCTGCTGGCGGCGCTTGTACTTAGTCTGGTAGCGACTGGAAAAATTGTTAGCGGTCGTTTTCGAGATAGCCGAAGCGGGAAAGCAGTAAAAACTCACCTGTAGTACGCGCTGTTCTTGACCAACTTGTGGAAAGGCTGTCAAAATCCCCGAGTCAGCAATTTGCGCTTCAGATTTGCTCTTCTTCCGAAGCATCTTGCGTTGACTCTTCCAAGAGCAATTGGCATTTCTGCCGTAAAATAAAAAAACATCAAGGAAGCTCCTTTGCAAAGAAACCACCCTTCGATAGGCCTCAACTTACCATCTTGACGGTATTGGCTCAACGACGACTTGGGTGTTGAAGTTTACGAGTTGATGCGAGAGGAATAATCCGTAAAAGTCTGGCTTTGGTGGGGGATTCATATAGCCCTAATCGCCCAAAAGAGTTTAGTTTGTGCTTGAGTGTCTACACCTGGGTTGGGGACGAGGATCGAATCACGTGAGAACGTTATCTTATCTCACCCCAGAGACAAGTCAAATGGGGGATCTACCGAGGCTCATCGGATGCCCCAGGCCTCGGTGGAGTCGTCTTGGATGTATATTTCGAGGTCATCTTGAGAGTTGTTGAATGGTCTAGTTTATACAATATTCAGTCTCAATCCTATAATTTAACTACTCAATTTCTTGTTTTCTTCTTACTCTAAACCCGAATAAGATCATAATGTCGAAGAGCAAGCCCAAGGTTCTTTTGTTTGATATTGGTGGTGTTTGTGTAAGTGATTCAAGATACTCGCAACAACTTCAATTCGCGCCATTCGATATTAGTCTTTGCTACTCTTTGATGTTGGATTTAGATATATATTGATATCACTAACATCTTTAGGTCGTGTCACCTTTTCAAGCCATCCTAGATTATGAGTTGAGTCTGGATATCCCTCCAGGATGGGTCAACTACTCGATATCTCGAACAGCCCCCAACGGCTTCTGGCACCGACTGGAGAAGGGAGAAATACCCATGGATGAATTTTTCTTCAAGGGGTTCAGTCAAGACCTTCATGACCCAACTAGATGGGAAGCCTTCTACAAAAGAGAGCAGAACAAAGATCCCAACCTTCCAAAGAAAACACCCCCAGTCCCCATTATCGATGCAGAATGGCTATTCAATGAGATGATGACTGTATCTAACAGTCCTGACCCATGGATGTACCCAGCACTGAAGAAGCTCAAGGAGAACGGCCAATTCATCTTGGCAGCTTTGAGCAACACTGTTATATTCCCACCTGGCCACAAGCTTCACCTTGATCATTTTTTCGACGAACCGGTGCGACAGATATTTGATGTTTTCATTTCATCCGCCCATGTGGGGATCCGCAAACCCGACCCGGCCATGTATCAGCTTGCCCTTGCCAGAGTAGACGAGTTCGCAAAGGCTAAAGCACAGTCACTTCGTGGCAAGGATCGAAACTGGAACACTGGTGTTAAACCAGATGAAGTTGCCTTTCTTGATGATATTGGAGAGAACCTGAAGGAAGCTCGCAAACAGGGACTAAGAACGATCAAGGTGAATCTTGGGAGGGCGTTTGAGGCTGTTGATGAGCTTGAGCGCGTTACTGGACTGAAGCTCGCTGGCGATCACCCAAGGACATCTGTCGAGGCCAAAACTAGGAAATTCAAGGCCAAGATGTGAACCACATGGTAGAATCAAGTACAATGTTATTGGACTGTAAAAGTATTAAGCCTTTCTGGCAATATACGCGTAGACAGTATCAGAAACCTCAACCTTGCCATCTACTGCAACGTTGTTCCATTCTTCTTTAAAATACTCTCTGCCCTTGAATCTTAATTCGTCCGTAACGATGGAGGCAGTAAGCGGCCCGTTGACGACAAAGTCAAACTGCTCATCAGCTTGATCCACGCTAATGTACGTCGAGCCGAGGCCCACGATCTTCTCCAATTCTTGGGCTTTCTCGATTATGAACCCCTGGTTCTCGAGTATATCGCTAAATGAGTCTTTTGACTTGATCCAGCTCCGGTTTGCGGGGAACGGCATGCCCAAACGTCGAGCTACAGTCTCCAACAAAAGGCCTGCGCGGAGATTATGCTCGTGGGTAATATCGATAGCGACCCTCCCACCAGATTTGAGGTATTTATGCCAATGCCCAACAACCTTGTCGGGTTCACCAAAGAGAACAAACGCACTTGAGCAGATAACAAGGTCGAAGTTGCCCTCGGTCACATGCGGACAGCCGGTCAGATCGGTGACATCGTGCTGAACCAGCTTGACACGGCGAGCCAAACGCTCATCCTGATCCAGTTTGTTGCGTGCCATAGCAAGCATTGCGTCGGTGATGTCGATGCCGACGACAATTCCATCATCACCAACTCGATCCGCTGCAATGACAGCTTCTAGACCAGTTCCGCAGGCAAGATCGAGAACAAAATCACCTTGACGAATGGGAATAAGGTCCATGAATCGTCTGCTGTAGTCAGGATGCCACGAATCTTCATAGTTATGGGCGCGTTCAGTGTACATGCGCTGAGCAGCAGCAATTTGACTTTCAACTGAAGACATGACGACGAGGCGGTTGTGGCAGCACACAAATGACAGTGGACAATCGGTGTTCAGATGTGATGAAAGTAACGAGCTAATTGGTACTTATTTATTTACAGACAGGCGCCAATTGAACTTTATTCCGTCATTCGGCTTGATGTTCAACCGAGGACAGTTGATCAGTTGTCTCGTCTTGATTGATTGGCTCGTCTTCCCTCTTAGGCTGTATAAGTCATCTATAACCGTTGACCCTCAAATCATGAGCCTCTACTACAGGTATCCAAGAAGCAAAGAAATCATTCACATCTTACATTAGATACCTATTCAAGGAAAATGAAAGAGACGTACTTTGTATCTCAGAAAAGGCGAGGACATCAAAGCGTACTTAGGTATCCACTGCTCGCGACGGCCCGCGAATGTGGCTGTGATGATGTGATACCTCTAGCGAACCTGCTGAAGACCATGTAAATGATAGTAAGTAAATCTTCTAGGTTGATTTAAGACTAAATATGGGAAGCGCTTTAGGGTCCCTCATGATTCAAATGATGCGACCAAGAGGGGCGCAGAGGTTTCGAGACAAGGGTGTACCAACACATGTTGGGATGCCACACTAACATAAGTGCAAAGTCCCATGTCCAGACGAGGCCTGACTCAGTCCCAATTGATTGTTAATCTCTTAATGGGTGGGTAGGATAGGGAATCGCGAGTGCTCCTGTCATGTCTGCATCAAAATCATATTTAGGAATGTAAGGAAGCGGAAAGGAAGGCATTCAGCATGGATTCATGAGACTACCAGAGACGGAGGGACATACCTATATATTCCCATGTTAACCATCGTGTGGTATCTGTAGAAGCCGCATCATACCACCACTTCCTGCCGCCCACCTGAAGTCCTAAGACCCTGTTTATAACCATAGCCTCCAAGACGGACATGTAGGAGGCCTTTCAAGACAACACTGCCTCTTCTGGCGCTTAACGACACGTTCGCCTGGCTATATATCGTCCTACACTACGTCTCTAGTATCATGTTGGCATAGAAACCATTCCCTATCTCTCCTATCTACGGCATACCGACATCTTGGCTCTTAAGATGATCCCTACCGCTGTCACTACCACCTCAAAGACAGTTTGGCCAACTACTGCATCCGCTCTCCGGGAGTTACTCAATATTGACAATGATGACAAATTAAAATGCCACGGCCAGTCTACAAAGACTGGCGAGCGATGCAGAAGCCCTGTTAGCCAACCCAACTCCAAGAAGATTGCCCAATTACTAGATCAGATCATTGATCATAGTGACTTCTGCACTTCCGAGTCTTCACTTATGGAAATGGCCTCATTGATCATGTGCCAGAGAAACCACCAAAACCAAGCATCTCAACGCATGTCACTGTGGGTGACAATCTTGAAGCCGCTTGAAACGGTGGACTTCAAGAAGGAAGACGAAAATGACCCCCCTACAATTTGCAAAGAGGATATCTTGGAGCCTCCAAATACAAATAGAGTGACAGTCAAGCATAAAGTTGTTTACCAGAACAAGACATCGCTTCCAAAAATCATAAATGGCCACACATTTCAACCGATCCCATCAACCGAAACCTCAACTAGCCCCGCGCCCACCACCTCCAAGCAATCATCTCATAAGGTCTCCATCCACAAACATGAGCTTGAAGACTTTGGAGATGCTTGGGCAGTCACCAAGATAAACAAATGTATAAGGAAACTGCTTCTCCGCTCCTTGTTAGATACCGAGAAAAAGTCGGACGGGTTCATCTATGCTTACATTCTCCCCGAGACATACCGCGATGCCAATCCTTTTATAAAGATTGGATATGCCCAAAATGTTGAAAAGCGTATGAAGGATTGGAAAGCCAAATGCGGATACGACTCCAAACTTATTTGCCAGTTCACAGCTGAGCACTACGTCAAAGTCGAGAAGCTCGTGCATCACCAGCTACGGAACCAGAGAAAGCGGGAGAAAGGGTGCCCAACTTGCCATGTTTCGCACCAAGAGTGGTTCAAAATCAGATCTCCAACTGCATCCAAGAATATTATGATGTGGACAAGCTGGATGAGGCAAAAGCCATACAACGACGATGGAACCCTTCAAGAGAAGTGGCGTAAGAGAATTGAGGGGCTTGACATGACAGATCCAAGTTGCTGGGAATTGCTTACCGAGGGAATCTTTGATAATGATGATGATGATGAGTCGGAACTTTCGGAAGAAGGCGATAGCTTCGCCTGGTCGAATGATGACCAGTCTGAGTTTTCTGAATATGACGGTGTGTCTGAAATCTCTCACACTGATGATGGGTGTAGCCGCAAGGAGTCACTACGATGATGAGACAGTGAGAGAGAAGACATCTGTAAGATTGAAAGATGGGTGAGGCGATATTTGGCGTTTTCATGGGACCTTTTTGACATATTTTTCATTTCTTCTTGAGGTTGATGATACCCTAAAATTGCATCACTTGGCATGGAATCTTCAAGGCGTGAAATTCCACGGCATCTCCTCCAAGAGACCTACAGGCCATCTCGGTTTCATTTCGTGTCGGAGTATATCTCCACCTTGCTCATCTGGTGACGTACCATCCATTTGACGCCCCTGGGTCTTGGCCTCGAACCAGTATTTCAACCATTGCACCTCTTTTGCGATACTGGCGATACTGCTAACGCTCTCTTCGCTCCCGTCTTCGAGTACATTGTTAACAAAATTCTTTATGTCCCTCTTACGTAGTTCTTCCGCTTCTTCAAAACGTGCAATCATTCGATCCAGTACAGCACTGAAATCCAGTGTCTGTCGAGCAAACTCGACATCCCACTCAGAAGTTTCAATGAGAAGCAGCCGTGATGCTTGCAGCATGACATATAGGGCTTGGTCGGCCGTAATTATCGAACAAAGCAGGGCCATTTCGACAGGTAATGACAGGAAAAGGTCGAAAAAGGACTGCATAGCCTCAAGGCAATTGCGCAGACATATCAAAAGGTAATAAAATTGAGCTACGCCCTCGTCAGGATGACATGCCACTATAATTGCAGGCTCATATAGCCGTACAAGGAGATATAAGCGATGTAGCTCAAATATCTGGCTCTGGCTTGCGAGATTGGGATATGCGAGTGATTCTGACAAGCGACTTAGATCAGAGTGGAAGCGTCTTCCAGTTCCTTCGAGAAGGAAAGCAAATGGTCTGGAAAGCGTACGTTCATAAGGTTCACCGAACCCTTCAGAGAGTCTCTCGCTCATTTGGATTAGACGGACCATGTGTTCCGCTATGAAATCGGACGGTGAGTCTTGGGTCTCGGTGAATGGTTTGAGACAGCTGTTTATGTAAGGTGTCTGTATGGGATTTTTGCGTGATTGTCTCATTGAAAGACTTGGTTATATTAGTTACACATCCAACAGTGATCTAGTTAAATACTTGCATTGACAACGCACAGTAGATGCCAAGAAGAGTGCGTTCCTTCACCCTTGAACCTGTATGCTGTTTTGGATCTATTGTTGCTGTACTCGAATCGTTGGCGTTGCCGTGAGAATTAGAAAACGGCGAAGCATCTTGTGTGATTCCTAGATTATGCGCATATCCCAACCCAAGGTACGCCAAGTTGACGGCTTGGCTGTTATCAATATGGCATTTATGTGCCCTATACACCATGTTAATATTGGTTCGAGTAGCGATAGGCGTGAAAGATTACCAAGCAACAATCACTAGTATCCCTTGAATTATATCTAAAGTCTTGTCTTCTTCGACAAATGTTCTATAACCCAAGTAGGCAAGCACATTGCGCTTCATTTTGATGATTCTGGATTCGGATAGTGGTGCTGCAACTAACATTATGGCTCGGAATAGGAATGGGTTTCCTTTGTAAAGAGGCTCTGCTGCGTCATCGCTACGGATTAGTACAAAGGGAAATTGAGAAATGTACTTTTGGCGGAAGAGCTTTAGTATCTGTGTTGCTTGTGGCCATGAGAGTCCAAATGGAGGTCGAGGAGTATCCGGTGTTTTTGGGGTTAAGTGTTGAGCGTATTCAGTGATTCTCCTGGGCTCTGGCGCTTGCTGCTTCTCATTTAAATCTGCTCAGGATCAGCAAAAGTTCGTATTGTCAATACAGATGCTGCACCATCTGAAGTTGTCACCAAGCCTGGTGATTTCTTAATACATCTATAGAGTCTCAGTGTCAATCAAGTATATGACGCGAAGCAACCACGGCCTTACTCTCGACTCTGATGGATCCTTCTTGGTTTTCTTAGACTACTCGTCGTCTGTTGTAGACACTCTCTCTTCAAAGTCTCACACCTTGATCAAGTTACTCTTATATCCAGTGCCGGAGACAACCTTTGATTTTTGGGCTGTAATACCTATCGCAAATGTGCCTTCTCTGACGGTCTTGTCGAAAATGACACTTGGTTTTGGCTCTGGCGCAAGAAGCGCAAGCTCGTAAGCGACGCGGTGGGCTGGGTTCTCTCCCTGTCATGTCGGCAAAAGCAAAACTTTAATCGGACGTAATGCAGAGACGACAAATTCATATCGTTCAAATGAGTACGCAGGTTATTGCTTGTTGAGCTGTGGTGTGGGAATAAAGTAGCCTAACATGTCTGACTCGTTTGGTTGTTACTACTAGTTTACCCCAACATTAACACTTGAAACCCTTTTGAATGGAATTGTTGCATTCATATATGGTGCATTCCCGTAATACAACTACTCGAAATTTGACAAACATAGGCATCACTTATTCTGACAGGCAAAATATACACTAGAACGGTTCGTCGTGTATTATGTTGGTACAGCCAGCATATTAGATATATACATGTTTGTACTATAGTTTGGGTGGTTTGTAAACATCCACGATCTCCCGTACCCTTTTCCTTTTTCTTTTGTCTTGGAACACGGAAGAGAAAACCTCACGTGTTCTGTGAACCATGCCATCCAAGGTAACTGCCCCGAAACGCCAGATGTTGTGTCAAATAAGTGGTATCTAATTGTAAAACGCATTCTTGCCAAGCTCGAGATAGCACTCCGTCTCCAAAACGCCTTGCGAACTATAAAATACTAGAAAATTTTGTCTCTTGACATAACAACAACAACAATCAAAGCCTACGTCAAAAACGTTTTAGTCGTCGTCATCATCCAGGATCTCAATGACAGTCGGTGCTGTTGTAACAGATGATGGTCTTGGCTGCTTCCCAGCGGTGCCTGTATTCCTGAGTTGTGGTGCAGGGGTGGATTCATCATCTGTGTCGTCTGCGTCCAACACCGGAGCCCATCTGCCATTAGCGGTCACACTGATGCTCTTTGTCCGCATATCACCGATGCCGATCAAAGATCGGCGTACTCCTGAGAAATACTCATCAATCCAGAGGCTGCTAGGACGCGCATCAAGAGAGCATATCGGACATCTCCAGACATCTACCATCGAGGGTTCTCCCCCTTGCTGATCCGGGCCGCCTCCGATCTGTCGTGGTTTCGGGGGTCGGGTCTGAAGCCATGTTTCCAAATCAAAACATTCGAGGTGTTTGCATTGGCTGCCTCTCACAGGATCCTTAAACCTAGTCGCGCTGAAAGGGTCAGACAAGGAAATTGTCAAGGTCTCGTCCTCGATAATGATGTCGTCCGAGTCTGATGGTTGTAGGCGACGCTTGATTTGCGCCACCGTTTTGTCTCTAGGGTAGCGCCGTATTGATTTGATCATGTTACAGACGGCATCATAGCTGATCGTCTCTACTATTTCAATAGCAATAAAATATTTAGAGCCTGGTGTGTTGTTCTGTTTGACCGGAGGATAACTGATCCTAAGCTGATTCTCACCCTTGAGTAAAAAATCAGTCAATTCCACCGGCTGGTCCTTGCCAAAGTGCTGTTTGCGACGCAGTTCTAATTGTTTATTATTCACATCGAAGAAGATGTAGCTCGGCCAGGATGTCGCCGTTACCACCCAGTCGTGCTCCTTAGGATCTGGTTGCGCCTCGGGCAGCATACACATGCGCAGTCGACAGCGATAGGATCCTTCAGAATAGTAACAAAACGGAAGGCCAGTCCCCTCAATTTTTCTCGTAAGTTGTCGCATATAGTCTTCTGGCACGGTGAAAGATAAACACCGTAGGCTTCTGGCGGGCTTCAAGTGTACAGGCTCGTACACAAGCTGTTTGACAAATTGGTAAAATCGACCTTTCCCTGGATGTGACGGGACGCGGCGGGGACTGCGTAACTCAACCTGATGAAGACCAATTTGGAGCGAACTATCCGCATATGGATTCGGAGGGTATTCCGCCAGAGGTATTCGTTGTACTGAAGGCATTTGGTGAGAGCTATCGACTGTGACTGGAACTTGGTATGGAATGGTTGGGGAGTTGGCTGTTTGCGCCGTGTAGTTTAGGTTTTGTGACACAGATACCCTACGCGGCGAGCTCGTCGGTGGATAGACTGGTGGATGCTGCGGAGACTGTGCAGTCTGAATATGATAAGGTGACCTTATCTGCGTCGGACCCCTGGCTTGTGTTGACAGATTATGGGTGTTTGTGTTTTGAGCACCGGGAGGCCTTGGAGATGGAAAAGCGAAGGAGTTGGGCCGTCTTTGTGACGGCAAGCTATTTGAAGGCATAACGGGAGTTCGCACCTGGCCATTGGATTGCAACGCCCGGTTTTGTTGCAGAATCACTGGCGACCCAGCACTTGACGACCTTGGTGGAGGGGGAAGGGGAGGGGGAGGCCGCGCGAGAGGGGACTGACTAGTATGAGCGGGATATGGTGGAACTGCTCGGGTTTCCGTCTGAATATGGAGATCGTTTGGTCGTCGCGAGCCTTGGAAACCTCTGCTACCTTGCGAAAAGGCCTGATTGATAGGCATCGGGCTTGTCGCCCCAGGGCCACCTATAGAAGCCCTACCAGCCAGGGCATCGAAGTTGGGTAAAGGAGCAGGCGGAGTCGCCGCGTTTGTGGCATGAGGTGAAACGTTGGTTGCAAGCGGTGGCCGGCCTACTGGCTGCTGCCTGTTTTGCTCGATCATGGGAGGGTTTTGACCGACAACAGGAGACGATATCGTATCTATTCACCGTAACGGTTAGTACATCATCGATATACAATAGGTTAGTTGAACATACTGGAAGAGACACTTGGTCGGGATGACATGACCCGTTTGTATTTCATTGCCACAGTCTCTCGTTGAATCCTCACAACTTCAGGGTGCTCGCCACGCGCCTCGTAGGTGTTTTCATCACGCCGATCCTGTTGAAATATTTCGTTCAGCGCATCTGCCGCAAGCCCATCGTCCACATAAAGCATCCTGCGACTCATAGTAAACAGCATGGACTGTAGCCCGCGGGGCCGACATTGTAGGACATGCATCACTTCAAATGCTAGCAAAGGGTAATTTCGATCCCGAACATGTTGCAAGAGTATGTCCCAATGCGTTGCCATCCGAGTAAGAAAGGCAGATATTTCTTTGGCCGCAGCTGAACCTGGAAATGCCCGAGAGAAATCAGAAATGGGGGTAGGAAAATTGGCAAACCACTGAAGTTGAGCAACCGGCATGTATTCGTTTTTCCTCACAATAGTTTGCATTGTTTCGAAAGCACGATCCAGGGTGCCAGGATTCACTAAGCCGTTGAAGACAACATAGACAGGCTCTTTGTTCAAGGTCCAAGCGCAAAGCGCCTGGTGAAAAGCAATGAAGATGAAATCCTCATTCTGACACGCTTCCGTCAAAATGGCATACCTAGGTCCTTCGACATTGTTGCTGCTGTTGCGGTTGTTGAGGAGCCCATCATTCTGGAGCTGGTCTACGCGATTCCGGATTACTTGTAACCAATACTGACATATTTTTTGGTTTGGTGTTGACTCTGAAGTTGCTCCCTGCACACGAGGACGCTTGGTCCTGTGCTCGCTGTCAATAGATGGCCTTGGATGAACTCTCGGGCTTGATGCTGATGGCTCAGTTGAAGCGTACTGTATGTTGTCGGCGCCGAACGACACGCTCGATCTATGAAGGGGCTGCGCAGTCGTTGTCGGGTCAGTGACTGTGGATGAAGTTGCTATCTCTGCGTTACGTGCGTGCCGAGGAAAAGTGCTCTCGGTTTGCGCAAAAGTGTTGGGTGCATGGTCCAGTTGGTTGGTGTTGGTCGCGACGTGTACGAAGTCGCTTTGTCTCATGTTACTATCAGAAACTGGCGGCCCAGGCCCTACAGTCTCTACGTGAGCGCTTGAATCGGGATTGGTGTGGTCGACTTGATTCGAGCCATCCGGGCTCGGTGCATCGGTCAGGGCCGGGGAGGGTAGGACGGTCGGGGCTCTGTTTTGCAGAGTTAGCGACGTTGGTAGACGATGAGCAATGTTAGTGACAATGTTGCTTCAAGCTGACAACCGACACTCTATTGCTTGGTTCGAGGTGAATTGCGTATTAAAGAATAAGACGACCATAAATGACAGACATAACGTACATGTTGGTTTCTCTGGTACCTGGTGGTTGTTCAGATGATTGAACAGGTGGGATGTTGTCGCGTTCTATGCCATTGTCGTTATGGGTCGGGGGAGCCGTGTCAGACGCCTTTCTCTTTTTGTTCCGCTTCCGGGAATTACTAGACGCTACTGGAGCTGGCCTAGGGCTGGTGACTACGGCTGACCCCCCGGTCATCCATGACCGAGTGTGACCACCGAGAAAGGTATTGAGAGTTGCGTTAGATGAAGCGATCTGAAGAGAACCAGGAGGAGACACAGTTTTTGACTGATCCTGTTTTGAGCTTTTTGGCATTTCACAAGTTGGTGACGTGTGTTTTGGTAGGTGAGTTGGAGATCACAATATATAGATAAGTAATCGCTGTCGAAACCTGGGTGCAGACCACTTGTACCATATGTATCCTACTTATGAACCATTATTAACGTCGCCGCTTCCTGAAGTCGAGAGCTACAAATTTGAGCATGATTCAGTGAAGCGGATAAGCAGTGTCAAATGGGCGAATCGGCGTATCAGTCACAGATCATAGTGACTGATCAGTAAGTGAACGAAGGGATTGTGTCAGAGGTGGGCGACGAGAGGCAAAAACCACCATGTCGTACAAAGAAGCAGTTTAGTCAAAAGATTAAGTTGGTGAATCAACACACGATGTGTAAGCTCGTTGTTTGTTGATGCAAACGGAGAAACTCTGGAGCAGTGATTCAGCCAGGCAGGTACTAAGTTAAAATCTAAAAGTGCAGTTACGTCCCAGCTCAAGAGACAAAGAAATCCTGGAGCAAGCAACAAACAAACAAAAGAAGAAGAAGAAGAAGCAAACACGGCCTTGCCTTGCCTGCCCGCCCGCTTGCTCTGCAGTCAGCCGTTGACTTGCAAGGTACCTGACAGGTACCCATATTGGTGGCTTGCATGGGTACTGGATACTAGGTACTAAGGTAGGTATCTACAGATACCTGCTATGGAAGTTATCTGATCTTTAGTCTATCTAGGTACCTAGGTAGGTAGTAGATCAGATATAAAGTGCAGAGCAAGAAGGGAACATATCCAATATAACACATATTCAGTTTCACAAAGTAGAGAAATCATAGTCAAATGCTTGATACCTAAAATAAATAACCCACATGCCATGGCTACTAGATATACTAGATATAACCTACTTATACTATATATATAGTAGGTAGTTAAATATTGTATATAAGTAAATCGTACTCCATGGTTTTGCTTCAAAAGTATAATGACTTCTACACACCGGGCTTATAGAGTAACCTTACTCTCACACCATACAAAATTGCAATGCCCATGAGCAACTAGTACATATAATTCAATCGAGCACACCTCTCTAACACAATGAGTTGCTAAGGGAGGCTACGTGCGCTAATAAGAATCAGCCGGCCAAATATTGCCAAAGCCTGTAATTGCGAGCAAGGGTAATCTAGCATCGGAGCCTTAACACTATCTTTTAGTACCTATGTATTGGTTTATTCTGCTTACCAAGTTATAGGTAAGGTGTTGTTATTGAATCACTTCCATTGTGGGTGACTGTTGTTCAACTGTAGTACTTAAGCGACTAAATTTGAGAGTTTACTCAGATACCTGGAACCAAGCGTTTACTAGATGTATCCATATGGATAAACACACAGAAATGTCCGGCATCTCATTATCCCGCCTGTCTTGTAGTAGTACTCGAACATCTCTCAACGCCTTTGAATCAACATTGTCAGACTCAACACCAATTGAGCAAGGATTGCCTGTCTTGTACGACATCATCTAGCCAGCCCTGGGTTTTGCATTGAATTGTCATAAGCTTCCCACATCGTTACCACCCACTTGTTGCTCAACCTGTGATTGATCCTATTAAATGAGCCTGGCGACGCCCGTCCCAACAACAATTTTCCGTAGGTATAAAGGCATTAAGTGCTGCGTCCCAGTCATAGTATCACGTATGTGTATGTATGCCTCGTATCACATCGGATTTCTCACTCGATTAAGCCCACTGCGCTGGCATAACATCCCAAAATAGCATCAAAGGTTTAACTGTTCGGCCGTCCAATCCTAGACATCCCTGGATGGGAATGGGCCAATCTGGAATGCCACCTTTTCTGGAGGCATAGGTGTTATGCACCCTGAAGGATATCCATCAGCAAGCCCTATCTGCAACCATAGGACGTGCTTCACACTACCAAGAACAAAAGATAGCATTGCCGTCGGGCCTGCTTCGAATTAATTGCGTCTGGTACGACCGTCGACTAAAGCCATAAATGGCCCGGGTCACACCAATCACCAATCGCCATCCTCCACGCTAGGCATTTCGCTTTGTGCTGTTCAGGAACCACGCACTTCTCCCGCCTCCCCAACCGTAACCGCCGCTCCACCCAGCAAAACATTCGTACCTTAGCGCACCATTTGAACGCACTATCGTAGCGCACCACCACTGCCACGGGCCTCTCTTCAAGCTCAGACTGCACTGCAGCAGCTTTGTACCCAACTTATACATCATTCGCAGCCCTCTCGCTTCAGAGAGTTAAACCAACCGAGCCCAGCTCTGGCAACACGGCTACGGAGTATTGGTTCGGTCGATGGCAGCTGGATCTGAATCTGAACAACAAAAACATTCTGGCCTCTCTCGAGCCGACCGATTCCATTCTTCACTACACGCTCGGTCCCGCGCCACCGTCAGGTTCCGCAGACTTTACGACTGCCCTTAAACTGCCGCTCCATTCCTCCCTCTACGAATCCCAACCGTCAACTATCAACGCAATCGCCTCAAGTCCTCCCCAGCGCATCGTTTCATTACACCATGGCCTCACGAGGCCCTAGTGAAGGGGCACCGAGGCCTGAAGTTGGCGACACCTTGGTCGTAATACGTGAGTCTGCTCCTGGCTTTATTGCTCTTTGTTTATAGCATTAACTGACACTCATACTCTTTTGCTCGCTGTAGATGATTTTCAGGCCCGAAGCTCCGACGAACTCAGCCTTGCAAAGGGAGATCGAGTTGAACTAATAGAACGAGATGACGAATTTGGTGACGGATGGTTTCTCGGTCGCCATCTGGTCAACAATAACAATGGCCTTTTCCCTGAAGGTTTGCTCATCGATCTTATATGCTCTGTTTCTTGAATGACAATTGACTTTTCGCAGTTTACACCAGACTGGCCCCCAGAAATGCCCCTACAAGCACTTTCAGCAACTCCAAAGCCCAGACCCCCCATCAAGAACAAGCACATGATTCGACCCCGGACGCAAAAGAAGAACCGGTGTCGCAGCCCCAGACCCGAAGCCCTGTGACACTTCCTCTCAACAGTGTCAAATCCGAGCCCGCCTTGGTAGCCAGCGACCCTCCCGTCCTGCCCGGATTGAGCCAACTGACTACCCAGAACCAAGACAGCCACGTTTTGCACGAAACACTTACTGTCATTGATGAGCACATAACCGATTTGAGATCTCCAGCCAGCAATGGCGGGCTCCGAGCGGCAGCGAACGATTCCGGTAGCGAGTACAGTAGCATCCACCCCGGCCAACGAGCGTCGTACATCCAAGGCGAAGAGACAGACGAAGAAGAAGGAGAGTTTCATACGCGAGAGGAAGTCGAGGCGTGGTCACCTGATGATGTTGCTGAATACCTTTTCACTTCAGGAGTCGAAAAGCACCACTGCGAAGTCTTCCGAGACCAAGAAATATCCGGCGAGGTCATTCTTGGTATGGATCAAAGCTCGTTGTTTATCAAAGCTTTCGACCTTGGCTCAGTTGGCCGGCGACTGAAGACTTGGCACAAGATCAAGGCCCTTCAGGATGAAGTTAACAATCAGGGATTTGAGACACGCCGTACGACACAGACATACGGGAATGATAGCTCAGATGACATCCGGAGACCAAGAAGTCGAGCAAACACTACGACAAACCGGCCTACTTCTATTCAAACGAGACGGATGTCTCTATCGCAGAACACTCCTAAACCATCTCCAACATTCGCAGGATCTCATACACAAGACAGTTCTAATCGTGCCAGCCATATCAAGAGGCCATCCGCGGCATCGATCAGGGAATTAAACCATTCACGCCGGCATTCTTCATCGACAGATTTTCGCCAAGCTGGCCCAGCAGTAGCACCTGGACCTGCCCCTGTTCCCAAAATCTCAACACCGGGTACCCTCCCTGCAACCGAAGGTGTTCATAAGAAGCAGCCCTCATTTGACCGAAACTGGACCCTTGGCAACGCTTATTCGCAACCCCCGCAACGACCCCTTTCTTCGACTGGCCTTCATGACCTACTTAGCCCGCCCGGGGCTGACGCCCAAGATTCTAATGTTGACACTGATCGAGGCTATTTTTCCGGAACTGAAGTCGACGGAAGAAAGCGGAATCTGTTGCGAAAGCGTGACAGCAATGCCGAGTCGAGAAAATCCAGTTATGCAGATGAGCAAAGGGTACGAAGCGCTACAGCCATGGCACGGCAGTCAAGATTTGGAAGCGTGGGGTCGATGGCAGAGGGGAGTATATCCTCAGCAGCTCAGAAGTACTATGGTATTCAGTCTGGCGCTCACAGGAGAACTGCATCAGCTGCTTCAGAGTCGACGATGAACGTACCGGCATCTAACAACGACGTTCCGTCACCTACTGTCACCAAACTAGACACCACAGTCGGATCCGGCCGTTCGACAGCATCACCTGTCTCCACTCGGCACCAAGGGTTCAACTCAGATTGGCTGTCATCAATGGTGAACAAACCGATCGCACTGGCTGGAGGCAAGGGTATGCGAGCCATATCTGATAATTTGAGCTTTGACAGGTCCAAAGCGTCGACTCCTACCGATTCGTCAAATAAGGACTTCTTGGTGGACTCACCTGCGCGGACCGGCTCGACGACACCGTCGGGAGGAGCTAGTTTCGATCTTGAATCTCCTGATACCGCCAAGAGTCCCGGTACTCCCGTGAATCAAGTTAGCAAGAAAGCCGGGAAGAAGGGCAAAAAGGAAACGAGCGCCTACACCCGAGGACTGCTCAAGATCTCACCCAAGGAAGCAAGCAAAGATGCCGACTACAGTGGCTGGATGAGGAAGAAGAGTTCCAATCTAATGACAACATGGAAGCCTCGTTTCTTTGTCCTTAAGGGTCGGAGATTGGCATACTACTATTCAGAAGATGATGAGCAAGAAAAAGGACTTATTGATATTTCATTCCACCGAGTCCTGCCTGCAGACAATGAAAAGCTCACAGGTCTTCATGCCACAATCACGAGTCTAGGAGGTCAATCAATGCCTGGGAGCCAAGCTGGTACCGAGGATCTCGAAAAAGGAGACGACTCGATATTCATTTTCAAGCTGGTTCCTCCTCGGGCTGGTCTGTCGAGAGCTGTGAATTTTACAAAGCCAACTGTCCATTACTTTGCTGTTCCGAATTTGAAGCAAGGACGATTATGGATGGCTGCTCTCATGAAAGCGACTATTGATCGCGACGATTCCAAGCCCATTACCACAACCTATCAGCAAAAGACGATATCCCTCACCAAGGCCAAACAGATGCGTTCTCGTCCACCGGCTCTGATGAACCTCGAAGAGGGGGCTGAAGAGGAGACAGGCGCAAGTCGAAAGGAAGCCAATGGATTGGGGATCTCATACGATGAAGCAGACAGTGGTGTTTCTGGCGTCGATAAGCTAGCCGGCCAAAAGGCTGAAGAAGCCAAGTCAAGTCTTGACTCTGAGCAAGGGGCTCCACACGCGTCTTGATAGAACGTATTCGCAACTTCACAATCCCTTCACTATTCCCACTGGTCTGGCGCGTTTCTGGTCATTCCCTGACGTTGATTTCCTTTCTCATCTTTTTACCTTCTTATCCAATAGAAGCTTAATCCTTTTTATTTTGATACCTATGGCGCAGGAAAAACCGGAAATCTTGAAGATATATTGATGAAACAGGCGGGACGCGGATCAAAGGGCATGAGGTGGAGGATACGATATCAGTTGCCGCGGAGATGATGCATCAGAGGTAACTTTCGAAAGAGACAAACAAGAATGTCATGTTAAAAGAGATAATGATGATGAGGTCAGTTGTTGTTGTTGGGTCTTTTCCCAACCTTGAAGCTTGAGTGACTTGAGATGGGGAAAAGGCGATTTCTTCATGAAGGGGTACATACATAATGGCGGCTCAAATCTTTGTTCTTGTGGTGCTAATATCAAGAGGGCTTTGTTACCTTGTTGGCACAGACCATTTCTAAACGTTCTAGCTGGCTGTTTTTAACAACTTCCTGTTGAGCAGAGAATACATTAGCAGATGATGCACTGAGTGAGTGAGGCGAGACTCATTTGATAGAATAGTCGAAGTTATACGGGACGAATGCAAACAATTTTTCATGACAAATATTGAATTGGATAAGACGATCGCTTGCTCTAGAGGTATATGAGACAAGTTGAAGTTGAAAAGGGGATCATGACCCCGACGAGAAACTCCATATCCCTTTTTATCAAGCTTTTTGACTTGATATGTAACCCCCCTATCATGATAGATAAAAAAATAAAAGACCCCCCCCACTAAGATACTGATTATACCTCGGAATGGAAAATCTGATAATAACAGCATACCCAGCGCCCCCTAGGTCGTATCCGTCGTTAGACCTTCCAGAACGCCTTGTAAAGCATTGTACCCTTAATCTAATCGTCCCCTAGCCTTGTAACCTTGCCGCTAAAATGGACCATCACTTCGACCAAAAGACGAGTAAGAGGAACCTGGCAAGCTGGCGCAACCGAGAATGCAAAATCAACATAAAACCAGCCACCCTCCTACACCTTTTGATTCATCCCCGTCAAGAGTTGCCGTATAGACTTCATTAGATGCTGCTCAATGCCTTCAAAGTTTCCGACAGCTTCGCCTTCTCCCGGTGGTGGAACGATGCTGGCATCGGCTATACCCAGTACCCGGTCAATAGCAGATAACGTGACAGCTTCCGCTTTTGCTTCACCAAGCTTGGGGCTGAGAGCTTTGACTGAAACGTCCTTGAAGCCATTGAGGGATGCGAGGACTTTGGAGTCAAGAAAGAGGGGTATCTCGGTAGCCGACGGCGAAGCAGCAGAAGAAGCTGGACCAGGTGTAGGGCTCTTCGACTTGTAACCGTCGATAACTTGACGAATACCCTTCATACATATCGCCTCCATCTTATCGTTCTCTGTTGCTTCCCTCTTGAGGCCAATACAGCGATTCAGTGCTGACATGACAATTCCTGCGGCCTTGGGATTCTTGGCTTTCTTGAGGTTCTCAATCAGGCCATTCTTGAGGTTGACAACTGCAGTGAGTAGCTTGGGCTCGATAGCGGGTCGCGCTGGAGTGGTGGCTGCAGGCACTGAAGGAGTTCTGTTTACAGGAGTGGCAGGTTGCTGCTGTACCGGCACGGGTCCAGTTCCAGGGACGGTTTTGGCGCCCACCGTTGGCGGGAGTGGCGGAGGAAGGTGATGTTGCTGTTGCTGCTGGGCAACGCTCGTACTAGCAGACGTGGTGGTATTGCCGTGTCCTTCTTCACTCTTGACCGCAGGATTTGCTGGAGGCGGTGGTCGTGGCGCATATGGCGAGCTGTAAGTACCTTGTTGGGGCACTCCGAGTTGCGGGTGAGCTGGGGCTGGCGGTGGTCCATAACCTTGAGGTAGTTGCGCTGGCGCTGGCGGCTGCGATACAGCAGTTGTAGCAGCTGGCTGGCCTGGTACCGGTGCTGGCGGTGATGTAGACGCTCCATACGGCTGCACTGGCCGTCCTGGCTGGCTTTGTTGTGCTGTGTATGCTGGCATTTGATAGCCAGGAGGTGCCTGTCCAGCGGTATAACCGGGCGTACCAGCTGCCAAATGCTGGGCATTGTAGGCGTATGGGTATTGACCATAAGCTTGAGCTGCTGCACGGTCAGGGGACGAGGCCTTCCTCTTCTTCCCAGCGTCGAGTTCGACACCCGGAACACGAGACCAAAGATTAGTCGTGTCATCTTTTCTGAAAGCGTCATTACCAATAAGGTTATGGCGTACACTGCTTTCCCAGCCTTTGGTCTCCGTATGAAAGTGGAACCAAGGGTATCTCAAGCAAATCCGTTTGTAAATCTGCTTGAGGGTAAGCCCGTCGGGCCCAGCTGCTGTGAGGGTCTCATCGATGAGCACGCCATAATTCTTGTTTGGCTTCTGAAGCTGTTCTTCGGTATAGTCTGCCATGTTGAGTTCCAGGGGAGGAGATTTCGGCCGGGCCTTCTTCTCCTTCTTTTCTTTCGCGCGCCTCTCTGCATCTGAGCCTTCAGCACCATCTTCTCTAGGCTTGCGAGGTTTGTACTTGCGTTTCTCTGGTCGCTCTGAGGATCCTTCAGGCAGAGGATGTTTTCTGGGTCGTCCAACCTTGCGTTTGATAGGGGGCTCTACTGGAGGTGCCTGTGGCAGAGTCTTCTTGGCCATCTCTTGTTGATGTTTCTTGAGCAATCGCTGCTCTCGTTTCGACATGAAGCCGTTCTTTGGTGGTCTACCAGGCCCTCGTTTTCTAGGCATCTGGAGCATTAGATGTTCCTGGTTCGGATCAAGCATACCCTCCTGCTGATATCCTGGCTCCCCACCTGTCATTGACATGTCCATATCCCCGTCCATGTCCATGTCCATGTCCATGTCCGCATCGGCTTCAGCTTCTGCATCAGCGTCACCGTCAGCATCACCATCAGCATCTGCTTCCGCCTCCGCCTCCACCTCAGCCAATGTCTCTACTTCCGCCTCCGCCGTTCCAACGGCCACTGGCTCTTCCATCTTGGCATCCTCGTCATCGCTGAAATCAGGCGATTCGGGTGGGCTTGCCACATCGGATAATTCATCACTCGTGTCTTGTATCTCTGCGTTGCCATGTGCGGATTCGAAATCGAAACTCATCTCCTTTCCGCCTTGTGCATGCCGTTTCTTGAGAGCTGCCGCAGATTCTTCTTCCACATACTCCTCGGCTCCCGTTCGTCCCCGCTCGACACCATTTATATGAAATCGAAAGTCGATGTCTTTAATTTGCAATCGATCACCACTTCGCAACACAACTTTGTCGCTTTTATAGTGCACATCTTCGCAGAAGAAACCGTTTTTATGCAGGGGGATGGCTTCAAATACGCCCAATTCTTGATTGTATGCAATCTTCAGATGCTCTCTGGAAATTGCTTTGGTTTTGGATGCAATATTTGGACCTGGTGAATGGATACCGATGAAAGGAACATGGTATGGTGATGGGCGCAACGAGGTCAAGTCCACCGCGGCAGCACCCGGCGTGTGAGAAACATATTGTCGGTTAGAAATCATGTTCTCCTGCGCTTGTGCTGCTGCTTCATCATGATCATGTTGTGAGGACCCTTGTGTACTGGTCTTGCGTCGCTTTGTTGGCCGCGGGTTTTCTCCAGTATCTGATTCAGGACCCAACATTCCTCCCTCTTCACTGACATAGGACTTGCTAAACTTATTCCGATCGGGCTGAATGGGCGAGGGCGGTGGAATTCCTAGATGGGCATTTTCCTCAGCACGGCGGCGGTATTCTTCAAGACGCTTCTCGTCGCGGCGGGCTTGTTCCAGTGCGCGCTGATCACGTCCAATAACAATAGCGTACGTCGTCATCTGAAAAAGACTGTCGGCAAATTCTACACGCGCAAAAGATTCGAGAGCCTTGTGGGTTTCTGGTTGGCGTGCTGAATTAGGCTGTGCAAGGCTTTGAAATGAATCATCTAGAGTGTTTGGCAAGGTAACCTGGGCTGGTGTGACCGTTGGAGGGGGTGACATGGCTGAGGGAGCTCCCGACATTGTCGCCAAAGCCATCATCATATAGGCATGCTGGTTTATGGTAGGCATTGTAGTCGAAGTGTATGGCGTAGAAGGCGCAAATGACTCTCCCATATTGTCGGCTGACATCTGTAATTGCAAAGTGGTGGGTTGTTGAGCCTGATCAGAGCTCGGCGGTACAACCGCGTCGCTTGTAGCAGGAGCTTCAGGCATCGTATGGTCACTGGGTTCAGCTTTCACTGAAGTTGGAGCCTCATTATTCGAAGGTGCTTCAGATTGCTGATGCTCCACTGACGTCTTAATATCAGCTTCAGATGAAGGACCACCCAGGACGGTACGAGACGGCGGCGGAGTTGATGGCTGAGGTTTTGAGGTTGAGGCTCTCGTCGGAGAAAGTGAAGAAACTAAATCTGCACGAGGGTCTGAAGACTCTGGCAGTGTTGTGGTCGAAGTTGCCGCCTGCGACGAGTTGGATGGCATAGTTGAAGTAGCTTCTGTCGCTGTTGCTATTTCTGGCGCTGGATCGACAACGGCAGTAGCAGGGGCTGTAGTGGTACTTATTGAGGTAGGGGCAGATGCAGGAGGTGATGTTGATATTGGTACTGACGAATCAGCAGGTGCAGCCGCAGCCGATACAGAGTGAGCATCGGCAACATTTGGGTTTGACTCTGGAAATGGTGAAAAAACTGTTGAGACCGAGGCTGAGGCTGAGGCCGGGGTAGGGTCAGTAACTTTTTGGTCGCGCTTATTGTCGTTGTCTATTAGCGACTTTGGCATCGCGTTTGGTGTTTGTGTCGCCGTCGCCGTCGCAGTCGATGCTGCTGTCGATATCGATGTCGCAGTCGCAGTCGATGGCATCGCAGCTGGATTAGATGCTGCTGCCTTTGCTGTGGTTGTGGCTGTCGCTTTTCTGTTTGCGACGACCTGATGGTCCCGGTCGGTTCCCAGGCTATCGGGCAGGCCATTGCGGCCAGCAATGGACGAAGTCATCGCTGTTCGTGCGACCAGCTCCTTCGTCACTCACCCTCACCTCACGAGGGGTTGGCACAAACGACGAGGGGTCTCGGCGGAGGGCGCGCCGGGGGCCGGGTGTATATTGGAAGGAATGGCTGTTGGCAGTAAAGACGGGGAAAATAAAAGGTTCAAGACGGACGAGGCTTTCGCCTGGGTCCTCAAAGCCGCGATGTCTGAGAGGGTCAGAGGGGAAGGCTGCGCGCCTTGATTGGTCAACGGCTCCGAGTCTCCTCTCACTTCGTGCTAAATTGGCCGGCGATGGTTCGCGCCGCTAGTACTCTTTAGGTAATAGAAAAGGATCAATCAACCGCAACGGATAGAAAGTGTTTGATCTTGCTTAATGGAATTGCTTACCCGGTAACAAAAGTTGAGTGTGAGGGAAGAGAATGATCAAGTTGGAAATTATTAGTAGGTAGCCAGCTACTAAGGTATACAATCATAGAGATAATCTGTGGTACAGACTTTCAGAAGTGGTACAAGGAAGGTATAAGCTCCAAGTCGCGCTTTCCCGCGTGTTGTCAGCCATTTGTTTATTTTTCTCGTCAGTCAGGAACTACACCCGCTGAACAGCACATTTCAGCGCCCTAAACATGGATTATTGCAATCAAATAACTAAAATATTCATTCTCAACTGTAAACATGATTAAATCAACCCGACGTTGGAATCCAAATATGGCCCCTAGCATTTTACAACGTTGGCAAAATCACTCAAAATGGATATTACAAGAGTAAAAACGAGTCCAGCTCCAGCCCCGCTAAAGACTCTGCTTGTCTTTCTAAGTGAGTCACAACCTCGGTGAAGAACAGACAAAACTCAGGAATCTTGATGGGGTGTGATGCAGCCCTGTATCTGATCATATGAGCTCTAGTAGCGTATCAGGTATCAGGTATCACTGCAAACTTCGTACTTTTTTTAGGTAGCTATTTCATGATACTAGGGCCACCGGAACAACACCAAAACCAATGTTACGGATGTCTCAAACATATTCCGTGCAAAAGAAAAAAACAAAAAAAACCATGCTATATGCGATGCTGCATGCACACAGACCGCGCCCTAAATTGGGAAGCAGTACAACCAAAGACAAAGCGTCCCGAATAATGCAAATGCTTCTAACTCAAAACACATCGATAGGAAGGTGAATATCTAACGAAGCAGGGCCTCACGCTCGACTGGAGAGGTGCAACATGACCACCTCTCTGCCAATTGTTCTGAGAAGCGATACGCCCCATGACAAAGCATACCCGCAAAGAATCCTACGGCATCGTTTCTGAAGGCAAGAATACCAGCGGTTGTCGTGAGCATGACCGTCCACCTCTCCAAACGCTCGTCCTCCGAAAGATCGCGTTGGCGATGAGATCCCTGCCCAGAAGCTGCATTCCACAAGTCAGAAGCACCTTGGTTGAGACTGTTTCCAACCTTTGCAAGTTCAAGACCAGCTGCTATAACCATGACACCAAGGAGACTCTTTGGGTAGTGTTTCAGGAGGTCCACGAGGGTCTCACCAAAGAAAAGTCCCAAAACTAGCTTGAACATTCCCAGAATGATAATGCTGGAGCCACTGCGCGCCCCGAAGCGATACTGAGCAGCCAATCCTCCAGCGCCGTGACACACAGGCATGCCCCCTAACCAGGTGCTAGTTAGGTTCATCATGGCCACACTGATCCCGATAGAGGTTACTGAAGGAGTTGGAAGCTCAGGAAGCAGATCATGGGATAACGTAGTGACAGCTATAATAGAGTTGAGTGTTGTCAAAGGTAACTGTCCAATAGCCATCCATAGAGCAGGCGAGTCGCCATTGCTAACCCAGTGCGGCATGTTGAAGCGAGGACGCCAGCCATAGAGCCTCGGAAGACTTTCGTGGGAAACAGTGACGCTGACAAAGGCCAGGGCCAGTGCGATAATAAAAAAATGCAATGCGTATGGAAATCGAGGTAGCTTTTGTGTGCCAACGAGGACAAGGAAGGCTACCAAGGCCCATATACGATTATCAAGAGCCGGGTGAGCCCAGTGGAGAGGCTGAAGAAGTGACGAGCCTGCTCCGAGAATTAACGATAGACCAGCTCCAAGCTGAATGCCCTTTACTACTGGAAGAGGCACAATCTGGACGACCCATCGTAAGAGACCTGTGACACTCATGATGAGTACAGCAGCAGCAACCCATTGGCCAGCAGCTGTAATGACACCCATAGAAGAGTGATTCTGGACAGCTGCCGATGCAATAGCCTGTATTGAATGTCTGAATTAGTTCTACTGTATATTGATGATAGCATGAGACCTCACAAACCTTCATCGGCTGAACCGGCAGAGGAATTCCATAGAATGCCCCAGTGAGAATGTTGAATATACCTGTAAAGACAAGTGTGCTTCCAATATCGATAGATCCTTGCGCCGTGAGAGCAATCATGAGTGGCAGCAAAGTTCCCAGATCACCCAGTGACCCGGAAAGTTCAGCCCATGGTGCTGCACGCAAAGTCGCGAGGTTATTTCGGTTGACGCGACGGACATCATTCAACCATGAGGGTGCCATGACTTGTGCAACTGATGTGAAACCTGACAGGCCTTACTGCTTCAAAGTCCAGGCGAGTCGGTAGTAACGCAAACCCTCGGTTCACGCAAACAGGCGGCGGGAATTCACAGAGATGCTGAAAGTTGATAGCAATCAAAGGAAGGCGATGGAGGATAGACGTTCAGTGATGATGGCGTTTGAGAAGGCGCAACTGACCCACGAAGCCCAAATAGGTGGGGGGTTGAGAAAGTCGAGGGAAAAAAGGCCGCAGTAAATGATAAGATTATGTCGTTAACATCATCTCTTCAGTGTTAGCCGGCTTGGCAGTGTTTCTATTATCGAGGTCGTAGAAGTTTACACACCAAGTAATAAAGAAAAGTATTAAAGGTGTTGAACTTCTTAGGTGCATTGTAGTCAGCTGCTTGGTCTCAGGTTACAGTCGTACCTTGCTTTTGCTATCCACAGTTGGACCAATAACTAACCCTCACTGTAGCAGAATAAATCCTTTATTTCTTGTGCTCACTCACTTATTTGAACCCAGATTATTCGAAGGGATCACATATTATATTGCTGCTGCTAATCAGAGCCGAGAAACCGCAATATCAGAGTTTCGGGACGTCAACAGCCTTAAAGAGGAACCGTCGTGTATGCATTTGAGGGTCCGATCGCGGGGCTTAGACAAACCGTCGCTGCAGGTTGGCATCAAGGTGTATCAGAGAATTGACCATGCCCATGCCAGCAAAAAAGAAAGAGGGAAGCGCAGCAAGTGTATACATTATAGACCGCTTCACAAAAATCAGTATCAACTGCAAAAATACATACAACAGCGGGGATTCGCTGGTCATCGCCGACCCAACTACTAATCCGCACCTTATCAGCTTATCTATGGGAGAACAGACGGGATGCCGAGTTCTCTGGTAGGTATGGTCGTATGTGAAATATAGACTCGAGATTTGTGTATATATCCATTACCTTAATAAGAGTTCGTTCGACACAACTGTTGGTTCCAAACCGGCCAATGTGTGCCAGATCCTTACCCGGCACTGAACGTATTTTCAAAGCTCAAGTCAGCATGATGAACCATTCTCCAGCTTCAAATACAGTACGGTCGACACTCATACAGGTTAAAGTTGAGCTTGTACTCTCGATTCGACCAGATGAAAAGAACCATCATGGGATGATTCATTGGGCCTTATCAGCTATGTAGTACATAGTACCGCTGTACAACATCAAAGGATGTTGTCGACCCTTCACCAAGAGAGCAGACCGCCTCTGGAACATAGCCTAATAGCCTGCCCTGGGTATCCTTGATCGTGGAGCCGCCGTCCTTCAGTTAATGAAGCGTGCTGAAGCCCATTGGTGATAGCTTGTTCTACTAAGTGTCTACCCCATGTTTTGTGCTTTTCCCGCAGGTAACTTGGCACAATTTGTACTCTTTATTGGGTCTTGATGACTATAGATCTTGCCTTCATGATGGGAAGTCCTGGCTATTGTAAACATGGAAGATGAAATGAGCAAGTCAGTTAGGTCACTTGAGCCAGTCTCTCAGGTCATTTGTTTCTACAACCAGAATTCAATTGTCCACTTTTCTGTTTCTTGTTAATCTGCAAACCTCATTATTGTGCTGTTCGGAAAATCATGGCATGGTGTATACGCTTCTCCAACAGCCGGTAGCCAAGCTTGCCAAGCATAGATCCAACTGCATGCAGGGTCACATGTCGTTGCCTATTTAACAATAGAGTGGGAGGTTGGTACAATCCATTGTGGTTTTCGGTTCGCGATATAAACTTTAAGTCCCTGTTGCTAGGCAAGAATGCACTTAATCACAAGCGCAGTTCTTTTTGACGAGGCTTTTCTTAGAACCTTGCTAGAGCTTGGACAGTAATCGTCGATGACCTAATAGTAGTAAGCGGTTGTTGCGTCGGTAGCTTAATCCCCGACGATTGCGAGGCGCCTGGCGACAAGTCGGCAACCAGGTAAAGCGAGAAACCTTGCAAACTGTATGGCTGTTTTATCCACCGTCTTCCGGTACTTCCAGGCAAGGTCTTCTGCGGGAACGGCCTGGAGTGTGAGCTTCTGAGCCAAGCTGTTGTTTAGCAGGGCTCACACGTTGTACCTGTCTGTGAGATATTGGGTATCGAAGTATGAAATACGGATAATAGTAGAGAGTCGTATTCATAAAGGAGGGCATAAAACTCTACATGGATTGATGCATACGGACGCTTTTAGTAACCAGCGATGAGATATCGACGGTCCACGAACCCAAGTTGGGAAGTTTTTTTCTTCTTTTATGGCCCCCAGTCCTGGCCTCCGAAACGTTCTCACGATGATCAGATTCGTGTCGTGTTACGGGTTAGTAGTCGATGTCAATTTTCCACACAGGGACAATATAGTATGTATCAAGACAAACTCTTTCATAACATCCCGCTTCTGCAGATTTCACCGACAACTGTTCCTCGTGCTTTATTAATGTTGAGGTAGACAGTCGGCGACAACCTACAAAAGCATCGGGAAAAAAGGATGCAGGCATCTTCCCGGCATTGAACTGGGTCGATAAGGCTTGATTCTGCTTAATCCTTGTAAATGTCACGTCAAGCCTGCACAGTGCCATGCGCAACTGTGGAGATCGGGGAAAACATGTGGAGTCAGACTGCTGATGATTTTCCTTTCGGATGGAGCCTACCAGCGAATGGGAATAAGAGGTTGACGGGAGTCGTATGTATAAGAAGCAATTGCTGCGAAATGGGCGGTTTTCCCGAGGCTGCTACCCGTTCATCAGATTTGATGTTGTCTCATACCCCAAGAACTACTGTTCAAGTTAATGAATGAGGTGTCTTTGATAGCTTGTTAATAACTGAAGTCAATGAACATCATGATACAGGCATGGAAGCAACAGCTATGCACCTGCGCCAAAGCTTTTGCGGCCCCTATCTGATTAGCATTTCAAGTGCTGCCGAGGCACCAATGTTGATCCAGAAACTCATCCCCCATTACGAATGTACCGTAATTTAAAAAGATGAGAATAAACTCACGATAAAAACAACGGACATAAGAGAGAGGGAGAATTGGGGACCAACTGTTCAGAAACAGAACTGTACGACGATGGAGACGTCTTCATTACGGAGCCCTTGGGCAATCTCTCTTGTCAGTTTTGATTTGTGTCCGTCATCCTACCAACGAAAGTGTATCCGTTATATCAACTCCGTCATAGCCGGACCCAATAATGGTACGGAGCTGTTAACCATTAAGAAGGAGGGAAATTCGCGCAGCTCATCTTGCCGGTTGCGAGGGCGAGCCTCTAACTACTGCGTGCTGAGAAGTGAAGCGGCATGTACCGTACGGATATACCACTACACTGTAATTTTCTGTATAATGAGCTTTGCTGCCGTACGCATCTTGCTGTTGTTGGTATCCCTCCTCGCGGGTAGTGGAACCATTGATGGAAGTGGCATAGAGCTTCAGCGCCCTCCACTTGGATAATCTCACCGCACCGTTCTTCAGTTGCCGTGTTCCGAGTTTTTGAACGCATTGATCAAGCAGACCAAGGTAAGAGCTCTTTTTTCGTACCATTTTCCCACGGCATAATGTCGTTCGGGCGATTGTATTCATATGTATCTTTCGTGTATCTCCGCTCGTTCCTTGCACTGGGATTAGTGCTCATGTATGTACCAATATTTTACAAGCAGCCCGTTCGTGGAGCGCGGGATTGACCAAGCATGCAAACAGAATCGAATGGTATGGGTCTTGAGTCTTGGTAATTTGGTGACATTGAAGTAACCTTGGGGTTCAAGTATCACGATGTCTGCTGTATCCATCCTGAAATGCGTATTTATCTTCGGTGAGCGATTATCTTGAGATGATGCCTGGAGTATTATCACTCGTTCTCCAGGGAATTCATGTCAACCAGGAAGTCGCTGATCTGAATCCTCACCTACAGTACCTGCCTGCCTTACCACGCAGGTACCCCTTTCTCACATTAACGAAGCTTCAATCCTTTACCCGGTTGTCTTACCTGCCTCTATTGAGATCACATTTAATCTTTCATCAAACTCTCTAGCATCTCTACAGTTTCTCATAACCTCAAAGATTCCTTTCCTATAACCTCTCAGACAAGTACATAACGGCCAAATTCCAACCAGCCAATCCCTGCCAACAGTGATAATCACTGTGCCTTTGTTTTGTTTTTGTGAGTTCCACTTTGTATCCCAGGCCTGCTCAGTCTTTTCCTCCCTCGGTTCATGGACTGGAACATCATCATCACTCTGGAAATCGGAAATCCACATCGTCCGGGGCACTCGGGCGTCATGTTTTTGGCTGTACAGTGCACAAAAAAAAACACCGCAGGATGGGCCTCTTGTCACACCACAGCGGAAGGGAGACTCTCATCAATATCAGGCATGCCCATACCCATGCTCACACCCCCAGAAGACCCAAGCAACCACTAAAAGAGACCCCGGCTTGCTCGCCCTGGCTTCTTCCTAGCTGCTTTTACCGAGCTTAGGACCCATTTTACCCAGAGAATCCTAGGCCTCTTTTGGTTCACGACTGTTTGTCATCGGGTCGTGACGATGTTTCCCCACTTTTCGCAACACTTGGGTGATTCTTGGTGTCGATAGCTGATCAACAAAACCATAGCAAAGCCCGCCTTCGCGACCATTCTCACTTGCTGCTTCTCCATCACCCTTCAAATCTCGCAAAGGTAAGCTGCTCTCTTGCTGTTATGATGCCATCGTCACTCGTTCCGTCCGCCTCGACGTCCGTTATTTGTCGCGATGATCAAACAATTCTTCACTCATGACCGTCGTTTCTCAGTTCAGCTCTGGTCACGCATGTTGTCGCAATCCTGGTACAACTGCCGGCACCATCGCTCGGCAGACGCTCGTTCACACCAGACCTCCTTCGGACAAATCTGTTTTGTCAATTCGTCTTGACATGATTCAATTGAGTAACGAGATGGTCATGGTTGTAATATTGTTGCGACATGAGCACTCAATGGACGCGAACGAGAACTTCTCATAACCTCAGTTTTTCATGCCGCAAAGTGAAAGTTGTTCAATCTTCTAACATTTCATTCAGTAATATCTCCGCTCCCAACACAATGGCTGCTATCAAGTCTCTCATGACCCGCGACTCGGTCGCCCACCAGCTCGCCAAGCGCCAGAACTGGGCTGCTCGGGAACCCGGTGTTATTGTCGTCTTCTGCATTGTTGGTGTCGGTATGTCGATCTTTGCCCTAGTGTCCTTTTGCGACGCATGCTAACATCGTCAACAGTCGGCATTGGCCTTCTCGGCCTCTTCATTTGGAAGAAGGCCGCTGCTCGCAAGGCCAACAAGGCCTCCGCCGTCTAAACCGAATGTTCGGAGAAGACCGAGGTTGGGGAGAACGGAGGGTGGCTTGAGGTATAGTCATGAGCGTCTTTGGACTATTCGCCTCATGTAGACGCGGTGTTACGTCAAAGTGCCTCCTGCGACACTTCGGGTGACCGACAGTGACCCGTATTCCAGTCAAACATCGGCTGCGTCCTCACCAATTCCTCGCTTGCCGGTTGCCAGTCGAACCCCAAACGATCAGCAGTCTTGGCTTGCATTTTATCGTACATATCAACATACCATCGGATGTCGTGGGACAAATGTGCTGGAGGACGGGTTCTCGTCGAGTGTTCGCGGCTAGGTGGCTATGTTCTATATTCTAATGCTACTGATACCTACCTGTTTGAAGTAAACAATAATGATTCTTAACATGACTATTTATGGCTCTTGAATCAGGGAAGTAACCAAAGTAGCTGGTTACAAAGCGGTGACTTTTCTCACTTAATTTTACTCCATGGCATGTCTGCGTAATCTGATGCTAGTGATACAATAATCAAACGCTGTAACAAGCAAGCGCATATTAAAAACCCTCCTTGGCTAACATGTCTGCTATGTCAAGGTAAAAGGCAATGGCGTTGAAATTCTTCCTGATCCCCATCCACTCCCGAACTGTCCATCCTACGCGATTAGACCAGTTGATGAGATCCAAGTGGCTCACGCCGAGCAGTGTGCCTTTATATGTACCCCAGGAACTACTATCCACGCTCACAAGCCCGTCGTTGGGCCCCTCCGCTTGCGTCATGACGGCGTGTGGGTGCCGGAATGGGCTCAGCAGCGCCGGCCGCTCCACTGCCGCTCCGTAGGAAAAGTACCGTACACCAGGTTGATCCGGTGTGCTCGGATTGAACTCCTCCGCCATGTATCGTCTCGTCAGCTGCGAAAAAGCCGCTGTGCCTAGACCCGCTCTCTCAAGAGTCTTGTACAGCTGGGGCAAGTAATGATGTACTGGCGAGACCTCCCCGTCAAGAAGATAGTCTGCAAAGGCACTGCCTCGGTGCGGGGTGGCAACGGTGACAAGTGCTGCTACGCGAACGGGCAGAGGCTCAAAGTGCGACAGCATATATCGGGCGTCAAGACCGCCCATGCTGTGTGCGACGATGGTGACAGCCTCTGGGACTGGAGCGTGTGCTTCGAGCGCGGAGCGGAGAGCGGCAGCGCGATCGGCAATGGAAGACGATGGAGGAACGGCGGGAGTCAGAACGGTGATGCCCTGCGCGGTGAGGGCATCGCGAATCCCATGCCAGTATTCTACTGAGGGGAAGTAGGGAGAGAGGCTTAGTTCAGCGAAGCCAAACAGGCCATGTGCGAGGACAATGGGGTATTTTGGGGTATCTGTTGCGTAATTATTAGTGAGATACTCCCTGGAGCAAAAACTCGAATTTGTCAAACTTACCGTATTTCTCTCGTATTAGAGCGTAATCATCGGATATCGCCCTACCTACGGCTTTTATCCTTGGGTCATATTCACGGCCAAAACAACGACTGTACGTGAAGCTCCGACATTGAACAGGTATGGGGCGTTGCTTGCGGCATGCGTATCTGGCCAGAGTTGAAGCGGGCGCTTTGCGCCATATTGTAGATCTGTTCATGAATTTTTGGGTCGCATGGAAGAAATACACAAAGGAGTGTTGTGGTCACATGAAATTGAAGTGAAGGGTCGCAATATGAGAAAGATGAGTGTTAAACAGGTGACGTCACCGTTAAGGTGATGCGATTCGTTAGTAGCAGTTTGAAATACTGCCGAAGTTGTAATGAAGTGCTATCAGCATAAATATTCGAAGGATTCTAGCGTTGTTCGTGCTTTTACTGTGAGATAACATAACTAGAGTCAAGAGGAATAAATCAATGATATGTCTAGTTGTGATAAATACATGTCCAACATGACTATCACTTAAGAACAAAGGCTTCGTCGATTGGGGTCAGGTGCTAGCTGTTATTCAATAATATTTATTGATTCGAACGGAATTTTAATCACAAAGCCATATTGTATGTGAGTTATAGCACTTTTTGTAAAAAAAAAAAAAAGAAGAGTTTCTACCGTATTTTATCCTTACCAAAACGGTTGTCTGGGTTGAACATGCATCTTATGCGAATTTCTACCACCACAAGGAGCACAGTTTATGTTTAATGCAGTTCAACTAAAAATGAATCCATAAGTGTACTCATTTATCCAAGACCTTCTGCCCAACGCATATGCTTATGAACTGAGGCGCATTGAAGTCCGGGTCTACGATGGGGTTTGCGCCAACTGTTGAATTATATCTTTTTCGCACGACACATCGTCCTCTACCCCATCACAATGATATCTATCCCTATTAAAAGGAATCAAGCGTATAGCACTAGTGGGTATGATCAAATAGGGTATCTAGCTGCAAACATCACTCCCTTCCTCTCATATAACTAACTGACTGCCTTATTAAACCCCTTCGTGGTCAAAATCGTCGACGTGTAAAGTTTCCTCTGCCACACAAAGTGACTTGCCCAACTTAGCTCTTCTCAGGAGGCAACTGGCTAGGTGCATTCTCGTTGGTAACACCGCTGTAAGCTGGTCGGGATTGCATCCCATCAAAGGGACCAGCCAGGTTCTCGGCAACAGCCTCGTCGTAACTGGGCGGAGCATCGTCGTACGGAGGTGCGTCCTGTCCTGGGGCCAATTGCGGTGGGTAAAGAGGATCGTGAGGCGGCTGAGCGGGGGCTTGGTTGAACGTTTGAGAAGGCCGTTGTTGTTGCTGCTGCGGAGGCGATACATGGACGGAATTCTGCCTGGGTGGTAAACGAGGAGGAGTGTTGTTTGTAAAGGTTGCGCGCCCAGGACGTGTTGACCTTGCTGTCTCAACAAGCTCAGCCGGAGGAGTGATACCGGAGTAAACCTCCACTTGCGCAAAGTGCAAAGGCAGGATGACGACTGGCGGGCTTTTGTTGGTCAGGCCCTTCTTGGGTTGACCCCACGCCAGGCCAAGCTTGATTTCAAGCTCATACTTCCTCGAAAGATTACATGTGGCGAACGACGGCGCCACGGTATTGGGCAGAGGTATGTTTTTCCATACATGATCTGGAACCACCAACTCCTTTCCAACCTCGTCGTCGGGACCCGTGGTCAACGGGATATTGATAGTGGGGTTTGAAACAACGACCCACCGGTTGATTTTTTGGTTGTGAAGCTCAAGTGCGCGGACGTCAGTGCGCCCAATGAGCTCCATCTGGAATGAGACCAAGTATACTTGTTCTGGATTGTTGTTGAGCTTCTTGGCGATAAGTCGCAGAGGGATTGGCTTATTGCAAGTCAAGATGCTGGGGTGAGGTAGGCGAGCCGATATCTCGATTGCAGGCGCCGGAGCAATATCCACAGAAGGATCCAGATTAGAGGCAGATTTGGATTCGGAACTGCTACCAAAGTTGAAGAGGGAAGAACGTTTCTTCTCTGGCTGAGGGGACTGTGGTCGGAACGTAAAAGGACGACGGGCAAAAGCTTCTTGGGTCGTCGGTTTTGGCCTGGGAGGCTCAATAGGTAAGAATTTCAGACCTACTTGATACCTCCAGTTTTCCTTGAGCAGTCCTGGCCGCTGTATTGTGACTTTGATATAGTAGCGGATCTCTGCCTCTCCGGGATAACCTGTCAACGAGGGGGGCAACGTGCGAGTAACATGACGGAGGTAGAGTTGCTTGCTACCGTCCATGACTCTCACACCACCGATACCAAACATTCCTCCGCCCCCAAACCCCCCGGCGTTGGCCATACCGCCGATTTTGGACATAGCCATCGGGTCGCTACATGCATTGTTGATGGGGAGTTTAAACTTGAAAGGGAACTCGTGTTCGCCAGCCTGTAGCGGATATGCACCATATGGATTCGAGGAGCTGGCATAATAGTCGTCCGGAAAGACCTGTTGTAACTTGTATAGGATTTTGTGGTTCTCTGTTGCTATGCTGCCAGGAGGTCGTTGAGGGCCAGCTTGAATCCTGCCCATGTTTTGGGGATCAAAGGCATGGGGGGCTTGTAAGGCAGTCCCGGATTCTCCTTCAAGCTTGACAACAATGCTGCCGACCTGCTCGTTACGATTGATGCCGAGGATAACTCGGCCTTGAATAAAATCGAGGTTCGTGTAGAATTCGGGCTGGTTGTCCAACGCTATTCGGATAGACATGATGGGCGATGATGAAGTGTTGGTAAACAGCGATATCGGCTGTGCGGCGTGGCGGTTATATCTTAGGCTTATTTGGGCCCAACAATCTAATGGCTGTTATCGTGGTGGATGGGCTGTTTGGGCATAAGATGACTCTTTAGACTGCTGGAAGTCGAGATGAGACCCGACTCGTTTGGCAAATCAGTAGCCTGCGAGTTGACTTATCCTTTCGAAAGGCTCTCAAGGGCTGTCAACTTTGCATTGCGTGCACAGAAAACAATTGGAAGTATTTCCATTAATTTAGGGTGACGGATGCATGGGAATCTAAGTCGGTTGTACGTCACCAAGGCTGCTCAGCCTGAACCTGAGCCCCGCGATAGACCAAGGCCTCGGGGCACATGACATGACAGAGGGGTGATTTGTGGCGCGACCATCTCTGGCTGTGGCGCACAATAGTGTGGCCATTGAGCCTGAGTCGGTGCTCTTTAGCGCCGGGAGACCGATCTAGGCGTTTGACAGATCTTGGATTCTGTTGATCACCGATGAAGTGGTTCTTCAACCTTGTTCCTCTGGCAGTCTGGCAAAAGTCCCTCAAACAGGGGTAGCCGCTGTCGAAGAAATCTTCACACGACCACATATCTCGCTGTGCCGCTTTAGGATGGTACCTGTTTGGTGGAGAAGACTCTGGGATCCCCGGCACGAGTTGGTAAGAAACAGAGAAAACATCACATCCAAGCACTTTGTGCTTGACGATGCAGAAGTTGCATGAATGTTGTTGGTGACGACAAATTCAACGAACATCACCTGCTTGTTCAAGCCCTGGAGCCTGTTGCATTCTCCACTGCACCCTTAGGAGAAATCACCAACACAATAATTTCAACACATCAGTGGCTTTCATGTGGATGCGAACCTTGTTACACCAATACGTGCCGGCAAATGTCCCTGCCAGGGGACTAGAGGTGGGCGATCGACAACACCGAAACATCCCTCGAGGTGTTTCGATGCCCACAATTCTTTGGCATGAAATGTGCTGCATCTTGGACCAACTGCATATTCAGGGTCCCTCTCCAGCTGGTCCGAGTTTCACCAGGAATTTGCTGGTGGCAGGGCCTACCTGCATTGTTCGCCGCGGCCAGCGCTTCGTATTCAATCCCAGGAGCCCTCAGACTCCGGAATGACTCCGCGGCTCTGCAAATTAATTACTCAACTTCAGTATCAGATCATCATGCCACAATCCCAAACATCCACGCCTGTCACATATCTCGAGATGCCTGTGGACATCATTCAGTGCACAGGTCAAGTCCTGGCCACCGCTCGCGTTAGAGTAGCTCGCGTAATAACATGATGCGGCCCGTTTGCCGCCCAAGATCATGGCAGGTTCTTCCTCGCGCTCGTCCACCAACCATGATCAAGACTGGCCGCTTGGATGGCCTTGCACCGGTCGCCCGCTGCGTCTGTGCCGCGCGGGCTGCCGCCGTTTCCCCGCCTGATCCCTTGGATGATTGGCAAGCTTAGCCCCCATCTTAAGCCAGCACAACGACAAGAGATTGCCTCTTGCAGGCAGAGATTGCCATGATCCTGGATATGCAACCTTGTCAGACTCCGGACAAGTTACACGTCTGCTTTTACTTTGTCATGTTTTTGAGTTACACAGACAATTGCCTGCAGCTATCCTAGTCATGTCAACACATTACGCATATTGTCAAACCAATTTACGAATGCCATCTTAGTTAAACACGACAAGAATGGAATATCCAGTGAACACATGCTGTTTGTGATTTGCAAAGTACCACTTTATGAACATCATAATCCCTGGCCTAGGACTACTAGGATGTAACGACCAACAGCCACATGTTTATTCTCTAATGCTTCATGGCCTTCCGTTCAAGTCCCGCACTTCACGTAAAGACTAGGTACTATGCAAGTTGGTGCCCTCGACTGCCGATCATAACTAAGATTGTTGGTATCGTTTGCCCGTGGGTTGTCATGGTTCGAACTTGCGGTAGTTGTTCGTGCCTGTTATTGGCCCAACCGAGCGATATCGAATAAAGGCTGAATACCCGTCTTACCCGTCAAGTCCTTGTCTAGCCTGTCCCTATGTTGCACTGCATTCATGATCCTCCCAACAGCTCTCCCCTCTCTGCAGCACCCCCAGGGCATGGAGCCTCACATGCAGGGCCCCGCCCAGGCAAGTAGGCAGATGGCAGAATCTGGCCTGTGTATATGTAGGGGGCCAAGCCATCTCGTCTTATTCTCCGAGTCCTTTTACTTCCGACCCAGATGTCAGCCTGCCATGACCATTAGCCAAACTTGTTGGTCGACACTCGACAATGCCAGGCGATTGTGGATCGACCTGCCCGGCCTCTGATGGCTTCTATACTTATAGCCCGAGTGTAGGCGGTAACGTCGTGTTACTCACCATCTTTGCTCTTCTTTCTCTTGCTGCACTGTACTTTGGAATTCGATCCAAGACCTATCTCTTCTCCTTGGTACTCACAACCGGACTCGTTCTCGAAGTGTTAGGATTTATTGGCCGAATTCTGCTTCACTCAAAAGGAGATGACCAGGGACACTTTTTTCTCGTTCTGTTTGGAACAGTTCTGGGCCCATCGCTAATGAGCCTCGCCATATTTATTGTCCTTCCTCACATCCTTAGCATATATGGAAGACCAATTTGTCCATTTAGACCGCTGGTGGTTGGTCTGATCTTCTGGGGACTCGCTGCTGTCACTATCGTATTCGAGCTTGTTGGCGTCATCTTCACAGTGTACGAGACGAAGAGCTTTAATGTATGTCACTCCGAGTATGAAAACCTGTAACCTTTACTTACTGACTCCAAACAGCGAAAGCAGGGAGCAGCGATTGCTGCCACAGGCTTAGCCATACAAGCTTTATCCTTGATAGCATGCACTGGGCTGCACTTTTGGTTCACACTCAGCTTAAGTACTCGACGAGGGACTTTAGACGCCCGGCATTCACAAATTTACTCATCATCGCACTTCAAGAAATTCCTTATGGGTAAGGAGACTTTACCATACTATTGTCTTCCTGACTAACACAGCCCCAGCAATGGAGATGGCATCTGCTCTCCTGATTGTCTATTCCTTCTACCGACTTGTCGAGTTTGCAGATGGTGTTTCAGGAGATGTCTTCCAGAACCAAGCTGCCTTTATGGTTATTGGAGGGGTGTTGCCCTTCATGGCTGCATCTCTCCTAACTATTATTCATCCAGGGAACGCCTTCGCTGAGGCCTGGGATCCGACGTCACCTAGAAGTCTCAAACGCCAAAGCCGACCTGATCCTGTGCAGTCTCCTAGCGGCCACCTTGTCCACCACTTATACGATCCCGATATTCGCAAACAAGTCTCCCCTACCACCCCAAAACACCAGCGGAATTCTGGCGGGCCGCCTGAGCTACCAGAGGGCTCCATGGGGTTACCTGCACATCCTAAGCCTGCACCGAAACCACCAAGCCCTCGACAACCGAGGGAACCCGGCGCCCCTCGCAAAGGACCACCCCTACCTTTAAATCTTTCGGCCGTTCGAGCGTCACGAAATAGTTGCAGAAACGAACAGAAGGGTATAGCACCCAAGGATATGGTACCTGATGAAGAATTGTGGTGACAAGCCTGTCTAAGAACCGAAGTTTTAAAGCGAAGCAATATGATTTCTTTACCAGGAGCAGCGTTTGTTATCACAGAGAGTACTGCTGGTTGGTTTACCCACTGCCATATATCATACCAAGGGGACTGCTCGTTTATTTATTGCTGTGGAAGGAAAGAAAGCACGTGGTGCCTATGACACTGTTCAATGCACCACGGGCATGAGTTGGTTCTTATACCGATATTTTTTTTTTAGATTTATATCGATAATAATTGGGCGGTATTTTAGAATTTCTGAGATATGGCACGTCTATAGGCCTCGGTTCTGATTAATGTGAATCCACCAACTAAGTAAGACAAGCCTTGTTCTATCTAGGCCTCGGAAAACTCCGCTCTATTATGGCAATGAATATTCTCGAACAAACTTGCGCCTACACTCAAACTCTATGACACCGATCTCTCTAGCTCACTATCGCAACTTTAGTTGCTTGGCTCTTTCTTAGAAGTCCTCGGAATTCTTGATTCGTGTATCCAATGGCAACCTCCAGACACTTATGTCAATGCATCTGCCACTCAACTTTAATTAACAAGGATGACAGCGAATCATGTCCCATGAATGTTGTAAAGTACGATTGTCATGTTAAGATGGTCTACTCAACGGGCGGTTGTTATTGAATGGAATGCGAGGGGATCTATATCAACCAATGCAAGGCACAAAAGCATTCATGGACGCTAATTTAGTGTGTGTTCGCCAGGAACGGGAAGGAAAATGGACTAGACTAAAGACTTGATCGACCGGATATGGCCTTGTCTTAGATGGTGTGTTTTGTCATTGAATGTGACAGATCAACCGTTACTATTCCCAAAGCCGACGTGAGCCTCAAGGAGGCAACTCAGTTAGTGTCTTGTCCCACCGTGAGTAAACCTGTGCTGATAAGAATGGAGTGAAATGATTATAGCGCTGGTTTGTCTGTCACACACTCCCGCCTACTTCATCCATTTTCAGTTTTCAAGCATCTCTGTCCTTGGATTGAGAGTTGGAGACGTCGACTTTGAGCAAAGAAGTTTTCCCATAGGCGATCAACCGAATAAATCTTCATACGTAGTCTGACCATATACTAACCATGGTTCGCATTCAAATAAAGCCCTGTTATAGATCAACCACGCCTAGCCAGGTCCGGCCAAACAAGGCCTCCAGTGTTTCCACCAACGTGCCTGGCTCCAAAGTTAGATCTGATCTTGACAAGCAGCTGGTCCAAAGACAACTGCCATGGGCTATTATGTTTTCTTTCATACGTTGAGTGACCTAAGAAAGTCCAGATTCGTCTTAAAAACTACGCCATGGCTTGCCGTCTCCTCTAAAGAAAGGACCAGTCCCCCGAAACGAACATGCCACTTCTTGTTCCTTCGACTCGCTTCATGTATGAAAGGCGTAGCAATCCTCTTATGTCAAAAGCAGCGTAACTTCCGAGACAGCTCCCAATGTCTTGCGCATTTGCACGGATCTCGGATATCATCAACCGTAAGCTCGGAAGAGGTCGGTATTCCGAGTGCGACGACGACGAGAAGCCGCGGGCTATATCCATCACTACCACTATCACTATCACGACGACTGCTACAGAATCGATAGTGTAGAGAAGGGAAAGAGAATGGAAGAGAGCGAGGGGATGGTGATGTCGACAAGAGCAAAGGTCGACCCCAACGACAGCGACGGCCATGTCATTTCGGATCTCAACATCGCACTTATTGTCATCACAAGTGTCTTGATGATTGTGCGGCTATACGTTAGAGGCATAGTTGTCAGGGGCCTTGGATGGGATGATTTATTTGCTATTCTGGCCTGGGTGAGTTGAGTTGCTTATACTCCAACTTGTAACACCAGCAGCTGGACAGCTTCAGCTAACAATAGTATGCCTCTTCAGGGCAGTGCAACCGCTTTGTCATGTGTAGAAGTCATTCTAGTGACGAAAGGCGTTGGAACTCATATGGATAAAGTGCCTAGAGAGGCAATAGCTGCGATATTTTCAGTAGGTGCTTTACCATGGTACCCCTTGGCAGACGGGTCAAGTTACTGACACCCGGTGCCTACAGCTAATGCCTGTTGACAAAATGCTTTTCATATCGTCGGGCTGTTTTGTCAGACTGTCTATTGTGCTTTGCCTTCCTCGCATCTACAGGACTAGTAAGAGGTTCCCTCATCTGCCACCTTGACTTACTGACAAGGAGCATGGACAGGGTCTTTCGTGACATTCATTTATGGTGTTTCTATGGCAACTGTCATCGTCTCTGCGACTTCTCTTCTGTTCCTTGTCTTCTCTTGCAGTCCTCCAGCGTGAGTGTTCTACATCTAGCCAGCAAAGACCTCTACTAAATTTTGCAAGTGATGTCTTTAATGCCGGAAAACCAGACCGGCAATGTGTCTCTACTTTCACTCTGGGTCGTATGAGACAGGCGCACTCTATTGCCACCACCGTTATCAATATTTTCATAATGGGCCTCGCGATCAAGGCCGTATCTACGACTCAAAGTACACGCGCCAAAACCACCAAACGAATAGTTATCCTTATTTTCGGTGTGTTCATTATTGTTTCAACCTTCGTCAGAGTCGCGATGTTGTTGACAACCGACTTGAGCATCGACACGTCAGTTATCCCACCCCTTTAAGCCATACAAATGACGCTGACATGACCAAAGAACTTACAAAATGCTTCGCACACAAGTTTGGTTCCCTATAGAAGTCCACATCGGACTCTGGTGCGGCTGCTTGCTCGCTTTGGAGCCACTAGTCGACCCAAGTAGTAACCCCAGGAACTATAACCATTACAGCATGAGAAAGCTTTCTAAGAGCAGCGCTTGGGATCCACAGGATGATGTGTGGCAGAGAGATCTGATGACGGCAAATCCCAAAGTCTCGATTCGCGGTGTACCAAGAGACACGAGAGGGAAGAGAAAGGCATCAAACGCGGAATCAGAAGTTGATGTTGAGATGTTGGAAAATGAAAGGGGTATAAAATTGACGACTGAGTTCTCTGTACACGTGGAAAGCAGTGATCGTCTCAACAGGGAAGGGTTAGAGGAGAGAGTGGCCAAGACACCAGCATGGAGTACCTTTTGACACTACATAACAAAGTAAATAGTGATTAATAGCTTGAAACTTGGATTCTATCGTGCCTAAAAAAAACTTTGAGACTTAGCTCAGCTTACAGCGGTATCATTTCAGCGGAGAGAGAGAATGATCCTCGAGAGACAGGTGCCACTCGAATATGCGAATCTTTGTTACCGTGAACAAAGAAATAGTTGGTATACCTCGATATCGAGCATATCCACTCGGCTCTCCAAGAAAAGTCTGTTTATACACCTAATTTTCTTTGTTCCTTCACTATCAATAAGGGGATAATGTGCGACACACGGACCAGATCATGCGCTGGTTGCTTGCTTCCATGGAGTTACCGGCTAGGGATGGTCAACAAAGAACTTGACTCGAGCCGATCAGCCTCACAAGACCTGATCCGTCAACAATGCCAACTCGGAAAAGAGGCATGAAATCAACATGTATGGCAAGAATTTCAGGAACTATGGTCTGGTTTATCATTTGAAGATCGTAAGAAGAGCTTGTATAGGCAGGGAAAATAAAATTTCACTATGAAGTTATAGAGGCACCTGCATACATAATTCGTTCTTCCTCTTCTTGAAAAGAATGATTGATACATTAACTCAATTGCCCCAGTTGAAAGAAACGAACTTGACATATGGCCCAGTCTCAAAGAACTGAGAAGTCTGGGTTTATAATGGAGGGTGGCCTGTCCTTGAACTCGGGATTCTTTGTTCACATAAGCTGAGTTGCGGGAATAACACAACATTCCGAGATACAAAGACTGTTCGTTCCCAAATGTGATTCTGTTCAAGAAATTCTCAGTATCGTTTGATCTCTCTAGGTTGTGCAGGATATCCTCAAACACTCAGCATCCAATCAATACACAACAACTGGTCTCAATTGTTTCTCCCACCTCGGTTGATCAGTCAACACTCGACTTGGCAATTCAGAAAGTCAAGTCCGGCCAGCACTGAATTCACAAACTATGGAGGATTACGAAACCAACCGGAAGGCTCGTCTTGAGCATGACAAAGAATGGTGGGGGAATACGCACGCTGAACCTGAAAAGGGAGACCCAGATCGCCAGCATATGTATGCGCACAACCCTCCGATTTCCAACCAAGAGGTTCAGGAGGCACTGCATGCATACAGAGAATCGATCAAAAACCCCGAGACAGGGGTATATGATTCCCAATCAGTTCACTTGCGGCCCAGCACTCCTCCCACAGAGAAGGCCATGAGGCAACTGCGAGGTCTGAAAGAACAGGGCGTGGACGTCACAGAAGACTTGGCCAAGGAGGTTATCAGCCATTACACTACAAACAACGGGATGGTCGCCGCCTTGACTGAGTGGTGTCAAAACGAACTAAACGTCCCTGTTGAATACGCCAACGAATTGCAGAAAACGATTGACCGATTGAAGCTCGAAATGGCCACGCAGCAGCGGGAATTACATTGCGAGTTAAACAAGACAAAAGAATCTCTCCAAGATGCCAGAGAACATGCCCAAAAGCTGACAACGTTTCACGATACAGCTTTCCGAAATGTTAAAAATTACAAGGTAGCGTGGTTCACCAACAAGAGTGTCTATGATGGACTTTCAGGGGACGATGAACAGGCAAGTTCACAACTCCAAACCCTTCTCAACGAGACAACCGAGCACTGGAGGGAATTGGAATGCATGTACGACAACAAGTGGCCACTTATGGTGGAAGCTTTAGAGGGAGGCGATGCTGGTGATACGGGTCTATTGAGCGCACTTGAGCAGAGAGAAAATGAATTAAGAGACAGTAAGTCATATCGTATCCCATGCAGGTGAGGAAACTGTATTGACAAGTTTGACAGAAAGAAACGAGATGGAGAAACTCAAAAGAAAGGTCGAGGAAAAAGAACAGGTCATCGAGAACCTCAAACTCAAACTCCACGAGACGTCTTCCTTGTCTTCCTCCGAAGTGTCTGGAAAAGACACCCCAGAGCACCGCCGAGTGTCTTCAGTAACTTCAATAACACCGTCTTCCAATTCGATTCAGATGGAAGAAGATATCAAGAAACTCAAACAGGAGAACTCCGACCTCCGACAAAAGTTGGCAGATACTTCCAAGCAGAATGAGAGGAAGCTCCAGGAAGCCTCCGAAGAGACTAGAGATCTCACAGCCAAAGTGAAAGTGCAGGAGGAAGACATCAAACAGTTCAACAGCAGGATTCGTGAGAAGGATAGAGAGTTCACAAAGAAATTCAACAATATCAGACAAGAGGGCAATCTTTACCGGAATCGCCTAAAATCATTTGAGGTTGTCCAATTCCGGACGGCTGACAACCTGATGAGGGCAATTGGAAAGAATGATACGCCCTCCTATATCCAACAGAAGATCAGCCTCAAGGATCGGATCAACTACCTCAACCTGATTTTCTTCCTCCGGACCCGAAACAACATCAAGCTTGCTCTCCTAGCGGGCGAGGAGAGAGTGGCTGAGTCTCTCTTTGCTGATATCCAAGAATGGGCCGAGTTCTGTCAGAAGGATTTTGAAACGATGGATCCAAGCTTCAAAATTCAGATCAGAACCTCGATTAGCATCCTTAACGCCATAAGGATTATGTTAACTACAAGGTCGAAAGAACACGTAACAAATGCCCGAGACGTTCTCGAAGATGGACTCAATGTCTTCAAACAATATGGTGCTAATCAACATGGTGTTGGGTTGGCATTTTCCGACCTTTATTGTCTTGCTCGAGATATCTTGAAAATGCCTGACCGTGGATTGCTACGCATGGTATCCTCCCAGGCTCGCATCAAGAATACTTTGAAGCACAATCTAAATCACAAATGAATAGAGAAGGGGTATTATGAATACGAGAACGAAGGTCAGGATGAAGATCAAATGTGTGAAGTTTTGCTTTCTTCTTCTAATTTCTCATATTACCTTAGGTACTCACTTTGGTATCGTATCATTATTTTATTCAAGTAGCACAATTCGATTTTCAATATCATTCAGGAAGTATTTATGGTCTTTGGTTGTGTTGTTTAACTCAAGGAGCGCTGTAACCACCGTCGATAACAAAATTGGCACCAGTGGCATACGTAGAAGCGTCTGATGCCAGGAATAGATATGCGCCTTGAAGCTCGTGGGGCTCGCCTTCACGACTGTTATCCTGTTAGCGTTGTAGACGACACAATAGCAACAACAAAACTTACCCCACAGGGATTTTATCTTTCCACATGTCTTTGGTCTCTTGGTCCACAAAGTTGGAAATCTCAGTAATGATATAGCCAGGAGAGATGGCGTTGGCACGAGCAAACCGAGCCCATTCAACAGCCAAACTTTTGATGAGGTGGATAACACCTGCTTTGGCGGCATTGTAAGCAGCCTGGAGTTGCGGGATATTCACAATACCTCCGCTCATGGAAGCGGTGGCAATGAAACTACCAGATGTGTAGTTGCTCAAAGGTTGCCCGTTGAGGTCAGTACCCTCAAGCTTCTGACGACGCCAGTGTTTCGCTGCAGCCTTTGCACAGTAGTAGGTGCCATCCAGGTTGGTCTGAACAACATCGCGATAGTGGTCAATAGGGCCATCCACCATAGGACCTTTAGTCCAAGGAATGCCGGCATTGGCAACGAAAATATCTAGTCGACCATTGAGATCTTTGACTGATTGGTCGACAGCCTGCTCGACGGCTTGGGCGTCTCGCATGTCAACCTGATACGCCTTGACTGAGAAATCTTCGGTCAGCAAGGAAACAGATTATAACTCGATTTCGAGGGTATAGCTACCTGTGACATTGTACTTGTTGGCAAGCTCTTCAGCACGTTCCTGGGCTTTGTTGCTGGTACGGTACCAAATAGCAATGTTGGCACCAGTCTCAGCATATGCTTCAGCAATAGAGAAGCCGATGCCGGCAGCGGCGCCAGTGATGATTGCGGTCTTGCCTGAGAGAGAGAACCGCTTGAGAATAGAACCGCCATCAACTACGCGGTTGTTATCATGGACGAAGTTGCCTCCGTTGAGAGGGTGAAGATCAGACATGGTGAAGATTGTTCTTTTGGGCTGAAAAGAACGGCGAGAAAAACCCAGGTGATTATGAACTCGAAACGGCTCAATTCATGAGTTTTATACCCAGTATGAACATACGAATGTCTCGTCAGCTTCTCTCCACTGGCTCCGCCCCCGGGGCCGGCCAGTCTCTCTCATTGCTTATCTATATATCTCTGTTAATAATTCCGTTAATGAAGGATTCGTCTTCCATTTTGGGTAGTTCCGCCAGTATCAATACAACAGCCATGCCTGCTTGTTCCGCGAGATGATCTGGCATGTCTCCATCGTGAAGCGTCCGGAATTGCCTAAACAGGATAATAGAAAGAACAGCAGAGTAGCGGTCGAAGCGTTTAATGGGAACAATGGGCAGCTAAACATGTAAGCTGTATGGAATGAGAAATGTTTAGTGGAGAAACTTGTTCAGCTGTCTGGTGAGCAGCCTGTTAGTCTCATAAGATTGAGTCTCTAATTGGTTAGGACCCTTGTCATCAGGATGGATAATGTATAGTACTATGTATGTAGGTACTTACTATGTAGCAGCTGGACTAAAAAGAGCCACTCCACAAAATTTAACTGGGCAACAGCTCCTCAGTGCTTGACGTTACCCCGCATTGATTCCCCTCGGGGTAGCAAGAACTTCCCATGGTGTTCTTGTCAACAGGAAGGTTTGTTTGTCAAGATACTCATTCTGAAAAAGTGATAGGAACTGTGGGGCTCTTGTCTACTTCTGAGCAACCTGCCGAGGAAGTTCGTGTGCTCCCGCAGGGAAGGAGCGTCTGTCCATACCTACTAGGATAGCTGTAAACCCGTTCGTACCTTCCGCTAGTGTTGAGCGGTCGGCGTCACCATACCCCCACCATCATGATACGTAGTAGGTCAGTTAGTGGGGAGCTCGCCCCCAAACGAAGCTTCCTGTCAAGTCAACATATCAAACACCCTTCTTCTTTGTCAATTTCTTCTTCAAATCGCCATTGCCACAAGTCTGTAATACCTTAAGGCTTTCCATCATGGCTTTGTATAGACCCTACGACTCAAAACTTGGAATAGTGACTGGAGGTTCACGAGGTTTGTGGTCACCTCTACTTGATACAAGATCTCCCATTTCATGACCTTCTAACCGTGTTCAAGGTATCGGCGCAGCAGTTGCTGCAAGATTGGCCGCTAAAGGGTGTAATCTCCTCCTTGTCTACACTTCTGAGTCATCCACGGAACCGACCAGGAAGCTATGCAGTGGGCTCTCGTCTTTACACAGCATACAATGCTCTTCAGTGCAGGCCGACCTGGGCAGTCCTTCTGAGGCCGTGCCCAAGATTATCGACGCTGCAAAGTCATTCCATGCTTCGTATAGCGCAAACGAGCCCTTCCAGATCGATGTTCTGATCAATAATGCTGGCGTCTCTTCTAATCAGCACATGAACGATACTAAACAAGGGGCTATCGACGAACTCGAGTTTCACCGCGTCTACAGCGTCAACGTTTTAGCTCCCCTCCTCTTAACTCAAGCAGTTGCCCCGTACCTTCCTACCAACCGCCGCGGACGTATCGTAAGTGTCTCTAGTGTTTCTTCGTCTATCGGGTACCAGGGTCAATCGGTCTATGCCGGAAGTAAAGCAGCTTTGGAAGCCATGACACGGACCTGGAGCCGTGAACTAGCTAGTCGTGCTACTGTCAACGCTGTCAATCCTGGACCGGCCTGGGGTGACATGTACGCAGCCGCCGGACAAACTTTCTGGGACATCAACCAGCCTTATGTTGATGCAGCGCCCTTGGCTCAGTATGACGGTGAACCGGAGATCTTGGCCGAGGCAGGTTCCGACGCCGAGCGATTCGATCGGATAGTACGCCAGTCAATGGGTGGGCGAAGGCCAGGGTTTACGTCTGAAATCGCTGGCACAATTGACATGCTATGTTCAGAAGAGAGTGGCTGGACGACTGGCAGCGTCATTTGTGCTAACGGTGGAATGAAAATGTCAATTTCTTAGAGATCTTGCCGAATGATGATAAAAACCCGGACAGGCAACCAGATTTAAAGTGTCACTGAAATTTCGATATGCGCATATCAAGCTTCATCTTGGGAGACCAAAGTGCGAATATCGGAATTATTTGTCATGTCAAGCGAAAAATACCATTCTTCGGTGTCTCCTAAATATGAAGGGAACAGCACTCTAGAAATTACACATACAGATAATTCTAATTATTGCAGTGTGATGGCCGTGATGATTTGTGATCGGGTCACCACTTGGTGTAGTCTCCTCGTACAGCAACCTGCACCATGCACAATGCCGTCTACCCTGAAACGAGACGCCTCACGATAATTGATAGTTCACGCCATATCACAATCAAGGGGAGCTTCACGCCTAATGCGGCACAATATTGTCTACAGATGCGACGCATCTGTCAAGTTGATAAAACATATCCGTACGACCTAGTAGTGTCACACCTGAGTAGAAGCCGATGGTACACAACAGCCATGTCACAAGATAAAAGCAAAGCATGTCCGGCGTCTCTGGTTGGTCGGTAAAGCGACGGGACAAACAGCAAAATCGGGTGTGCAAAAATAAACTGAGGGAGGAGATAGCACTCTTTTCCCGAGTCCCTCGAGGTCAACTCAACCCAGGACTCTGGGAGAAGTGCGAGTTAGGCATTGACTGCTGTTTATTCTTCATCGACTCTGATCCGGATGATCCATGGCGATACGTGTTTGCATACGAACAACTTTGGCATCAGAGGTTGGCACTGGTTTTCTAAAGTTCTTAACAAAAGTGAATTTATTCGCGCAAATTAAATTTTCATTATGGACGTTACTTACAGGGTAGCTGCCTAGACTTTATGGTATCGGCAACTAATAAGAGAAACTTGATCAAGTCCTATAGACAGCAGTGACTTCTTCCTTTTCCAACCTCAACCACTTCAGTGACCATCATGTATTAAAATACTTCTTATCCCAGTAGACCCCTTATAAAGCCATATAACCCTACAGTCAAAAGTAGACCTATATTGTATTAGTATCAAGTTCCATATAGTTAAGGAGAGGATACGCTTACACCTTATCCATAGTCTTGGGTAAACCAATAGTCTTGTAGTTCTTGTTCCTCTTCTTCAAACGATACGTATTGCGATATATCCACGACTGGCCGCTCCATCATAAAGCCATACGTATCATCATTGCTCCTTGGTAATGGCATACAAAGAGACGCGAAATTCGCAACCCTTGAATCATTTAGCAAAGGACCTAGTGTACCGCTCCAGGCAGTATAGATGAGTGTTGTAAGGTGAGACATACATACATAGGATTTTGCTATAAGCTGCTCTAAGTTATCTGGGATTCTTCAAAATGATCGGCGTTGAATTCTAATAGTCAATTCTAAGGTGTAAAACCCGGTCCCATCTTGGGACGTCCATATGCGTTGCTGTTTTAACGAGAGCATCTTATACGCCGTCGGGAGACTGGGCCGTGAATGTCTCCCAAAGGGTGACAGTTATTCTTCTCTGTGGCTGTCTACAGCGATTCACTTTAAAATCCGATTCATGTATAAAGCATGACCACACATCACCTTTTGCTTCTTCCATCACGCGTGCTTTGTTTAAATCGGAAACCCTTGAAATGTAGTGGCCGAACAAACGTATAAATTAAGCCTTGTAACCACATAGAGAGTGTCCAGTCGGGTATCTTTACGCTCCCCGCCAACCTGTTCCAGAACGACCTGGAGGTTACTGCATTTTTGTTCCCGACAACACTTATAAAGTTCTGTGCTTCTACACTCAGAGGCATGAAAGCGTCGCTTCGGAACTTAGATCATTCAAATCGATAAATAAAGAGACCATGGCCTTGCTCTTTTCTCAGACATCTACCACATCACCACACTCGGTCATTGCCGTACTACTTCGGAAGTTGTTTCTCTGATGCACCGATACACTCCTTGATATATTTTTTCACACTCATTTCTTCTTGTGCCACTTGGTACAGGATCAAGTCAACGGCAATTCTTTGAGCCCAAAATACCCCCGCTTTCTTCTTCTCCATTGTCGAAAGGCCCTGACTAGGCAGTCAATTTTTAAACTTCTCGCGCGTTATAATCTAGCCATGGCGAGCCGCTCTTCGCATCCGGACCCGGCGTTTCTCGCCAAGCTTGCTCGTCGTCAACAACTGAACTGCGATGCCCTAACCGTCTTTGCCTGTGCCATGACCAGCTTTTATCTTGCCATCTGTATATCCCTTCTTCTTAGGAGACTCTGTGTTGAAGTGGGCGCCTCGCGCAAACCAGGCATACTCACGGCAATCTTTAGGTGAGACCTTGCTTTATATTCTCGCCGATGTTTAGAATTGATAATTGGATAGGTACATGAGAGCTCCTGCTCTTGGAGACATCCCAGGATTGCCATCGGGAGGATATACTTTTGTTATTCTCGGGTTTCTCGTCATCAACGCCGCCGTCACTTTTACATATTTGGACAATGAGAACATGCCATTCCTTTCCAATATAGCTTCTCGGATGGGATGGTACGTGATCCAATAACGTGAATTTGTCCTGCACTGACACTTCGATACAGGATGGCTATCGCCAACTTGCTCATTGTCATCCTCCTTTCTCTCAAGAACACGCCGGTCGCTATTATGTTAGCCTCGTCTTATGAGCGGTTGAACATTCTCCATCGCGTTGCCGGTTATACCACCCTCATATTTGCAATAGTACACTCGACTACCTACACTGCCGTCTTCGGGGCCCAAAACTTTCTCCAACGCTTGCTCGTCAAGGAGGAAATCTTTGGCATGGTTGCGCTCGGCTCTTTTATCACTCTTTCGTTCGCGGGCGCTGTGCTTCGGGCTTGGTGGTACGAGCTATTCTACTATATCCATATCAGCTTCTGGATCCTCGCTATTATAATGACTGGTCTCCACCAGCCAGAGCCTGGTAAGAAGATCCTATATATCGTGTGCGTTTCTGCTGGGATCTGGGCCGTCGGTCGTATTGTTCGCTTTGGTCGCCTGGCCACCAACAGCGTTAACAATACTGTCACACTCACCCCTCTCCCCAACGGCGGGACTCGTGTAACTCTCGCAAAAGCTCCTTTGGGGTCTACATCCGGAAAGCACGGATTCCTCTGGGTTCCAGCTGTGCGCGCCCTTGAGACTCATCCGTTCACTATGGTTGCAGTTGACCCCCTGGAATTTGTCGTCTCGGCGTATGATGGATTCACACAAAAGCTGCACGACTGTGCGATTCAAAATCCTAGAATCAAGCTCAAGGCATCGGTGGAAGGCCCTTACGGCACACTGCCTGATATCAGGGGGTACGGCAAGGTCATGCTCGTAGCTGGAGGCAGCGGCGCCAGTTTTACAGTTGGTGCGGCTCTCAATATGCTCAAGAAGCTGGGCAGAAATGAAGAGGTCGTCATCGAGTTCATTTGGATGATTAGGAACCATGGTGGGTTCTGCATAATAAATTCAGGGGTTCAATGATTCTGACTAACATGGCTACAGCATACATCTCTTGGTTTGCCCAACATCTCGATACCCTATACCGGGATCACCGCGTCTCTGTATTAGTCTATGTGACACGCCCTTCAGCAACCGAGAGCGTCCCCCATAGACAACCTTCCACGTCTTCCAATACATCGTCTAGTAGCACTTTCGTCAATCCTAATCCAGAGAAAGAGCCTATCACACAGCCTGATACTGCTGTAATCGCTAGGTCATCGCCCGACCTCGAGAAAAATGGTATCCCATCGCCAGCATCGATCACGACCCATCCATTCCAAGGTGACACCGTCGTTTTTTCCGGGAGGCCAGACGTTACCTCTCTGGTTAAGGCAAGTATAGAAAGCACGCCATCGGACAAGCGTGTGCTAGTCATGGGCTGCGGGCCAAAGACACTAATGTCGGCCGTTCAAAATGCTGTTGCTGATGCTATCATGGACAATGGGGCGGGTGTCGAGTTGCATCTGGAGAAATTTGGGTGGTGATGGTTTTTTTATTCCCCTTCTTTTTCGGAAAAAGAAAACCCTCTTTATGCCGTTACAACTCTTGAATGACCAAATTCCGTGCATATGATGACAAGACTGCACTCTGATTCACTTGGAGGATCAAAATATGGTGGGCAGCAGAAACCTCATTAATGGTATTTAGAGTTCTATGCATTGCGTTTCTCTGAAAAATCAGCTATTACAACAGGAAGTGTTATATAATATACTGTCGACAAGACTAAAACTATGTAAAAACATGTACCAATGCCCCTCCGTTATAAGGACGTGTTGGGTATATAGCATCCGAAAAGCAATTCATTCGTCATTGATCCCACCCGACGCCTCCCTTTTTCGCTGTCTGAGACCGAAAGTCCCGAAACCTATCAAGTATAAAAACAAATAGGGATGAAGTTATAAAAGTCATCAACATTAATTAAAGTGGTGCGCTATCGCGACTATCCTCGCATTGCTGTATCGACGGTTGTGAGGAGCGACGACGAGAGATGAGGAATTTCGCACCTATGACCCTTGTGCCTTGGGATACTTTTTCCAGGAATCTCGGGGATTTGGCCCTGGCTGTACTGTGTCGACGTGTTCGGTCCGCCATTACCGTCTCCATGGGCGATGGTATCTCTTCGTCAGGCTGTCTGAGAGCATCTCGGACGGCAGGGCAAGGATCTACCATCCGCTTTACGTCGCGGACGGACTGGAGGAAGATTGAGTATGACATGGAAACGGCCTGAAGAACGATGACCACAACAAAAGCCATTTTAACAGTTCCTCCGTGCTTGATGATGCCGTACATGACAAATGGGAAGAACCCTGGACCAGAGCTACCCATGGTGATAAAGGCAGCAGCACGCTTGGTGCGTCGACCTTGGCCGCGAAGGCCAATAGCAAAAATAAGGGGGTATATAGGTCCCTCGAAGAAGTAGAAGAGGACAATCGGGATAACAAGAAGGTTGGGGTTGGGTGGACGGACAACCACGGGGAGAAGGGCGAAGAGGAAACACCCAGCGATGCAGGCGGTGAGGATGGTGCGAGGTCGGGGGAAGCGGGAGCGGTATACAGAGAGATATGTGAGGCCTGCTGCCATAAAGCGAGACACTGTGAAGGCGGTATGTGCAATAAGTAGGTAATCGGGTATAGAGAGGCTGATGCCGGGTGGCTTGTCGGGATTAGGAATGTCGCTAGCACCTTGTGCAGCTTTCTCGCCACTGTTAGGTTGATTGGGAAGTATGGAGATCATAAGACTGCGGAAATAAATACTGAAACACTCCTGGGAAGCTACGTAGGCGTATTGCGCAAGGACAGCCAAAATCAGGCTCCAGGTGCGTAGTTGCAGGCCGCTGCTCTTCTTTTGAGGATCCATGGGAAGATGCGTCGCGGATTGCTCTAGCTCGCGATCACTGACTTCCGGAAGAGGCATGTAGTAAAAGAAGAGACCGAGGGCAACGCAAAGTAGCGTGATTCCCAGATAGGTCCATTGAACGTTGATGAGTGTCATGCTGGTAGCGTTGTTTTGCTCAACGATGCCTTTGAAAAAGACTTTCTGCGCCAGGAGACCACTGAGGACACTCCCAATACCTTGAACACCCTGGGCCATGAGTACACGGGTTTCCCCATACTCGGGAGGTCCGCAGAGTATCAAAAACGCATTTGCGCCGACTTCTAGGATTGAGAGACCAAAGCCGACGACAAAGTTGCTGAGCATGAATCCTGCATACGACTGGGTGACTGCCGAGGGCCAGAAAATGACAGTTCCAATGCCATAGAAGCAAAGTCCCACGATGAAAGTAACTTTAAAGCCACCAACACTGTCGTGGCCGTTACCCTTGTGCCGTTTCGATCGGTTGTGTTCGTCGCGCCGGAGGATCCATTCACCCACTAGTAGGGGTCCGAAAAAGTAACCACCTCCAAAGTAGACGGACGTCATGCCGAGTGTTTCGGGGGTGGTCATGTTGTCAACGGTCGCAATGACGTTGTTTAACGTATTCAACAAGCCATAGGATATACCCCATAGCAAAAACAAGATAGATACAATCGTACAATATTTGAAAGACTCCTTCTTATTACATTTAAGCATACTCTTGGGTTTTGTCATGTTTACAAAGCCAAAGTAGACGCCCTCAACAGTTCCGGTAGAAGATGTCATGGTTGTCGATGTTTGGTAGGTCCCGTTGCTTTGAGCAGCACGTTGCACAGGGCGAGTTGGGCCTGGCTCATCGAACGGCGTTGTTAGGAATTCCATGGCGCTCATGGGAGCGTTGGCATTGAGTGGGGATTGCGCATTAGGTTGCGCGACGGGAGGCGGCTGCTGGATACTGGCACGGTGGCCTGTTGAGGGTGAATCCGAGTCATTGGGTCCCTTGGGTGTACTGGCTCTGGTTCCATCTGGGTCGTAGAGCATAGCTGGAAGAAGCTTGAGGACAAGAGGCTTCAGAGTTGGTACGCACGCGCACATCATTCCAACATTGACTTCGACGGCACTCCACATGAGCGATCTTGATGCGTTCCATGCAAAATCAGTTTGTCCACCAAAGCGCGATTGAGGGTCAGAGGTTGTGCTGGTGGGTGCGGTAATGGCTTGCTGCAGGTAGTAGATTCTTACTACATCCACAACCGTAACAAAAATGCCAACGGTAAAGGTCAGAACTAAAATCGTTTTTTGTCGAGAAGGTAGGCGCATGCCGGTTAGGACGGGTATAGGGAGAGCGAGAATGGCCAGGTCCGTCACGATATTAACGGGAGAGGAACAAATAAACTCGGTCAGTAAAGGGATGCATTTTGCACTCGGGCGATCGTCGTATTTTACATCCCAGGCGGCTTGGGTCGGCCGGCATTGAAACACATTCATAAAAGTGAGTATAACGCCAGCAATATTGACAATGGCCAGAGTCAACCAAGAAGCAAATCGAAGTACTCGTTGGGTGTGCTTAGCCAATCGCAGGTAAAATATGAGCACAGAGGTCTTGGTGGCCATCAATGCGGGATTGTATAATATGGAGAAGACGTATTCGCAACGACGGAGGGCGGGTAACCGTTGAGGGTCGATGTTTTCGTCGTGTCGTCCGAGGCCATTGTGAACGCCGAAGCAGATAGTGAAGGAGAGGAAGAAGGCGAACAGCCATGCAATGATCATGACGCGGTCATCCCAGGTAACGTTTCTAACAATAAATGTGCGCGAGACAATTCGTGCGGCGACGAAAACTGTAGCGAGGACGAGAGTGGCCGTCGTGACCGCAAAGACGGCGGGACCACGATCGGGAATGCCTCCATCGTCGGTGGAGGCCGAGTCGGACATGTCGAGGTCGAAGCTTGAAGAGACATGGGCTCGTCACTCGTCATATGGAGAGTGCGGTGTTGGCTGGCTTGGGAAAGTTGGAGCCGTTGCTACCTGGACGAGCGTGCCATGTCTTCGAGAAATTGCGAATTTCGAATATTTTGGTTCGATAAGTCGACTGTCAATGGAGGGATGAAGCAATTGGGGAGGAAGAAGATGGTCGAATCCCGGCTGATATGGTCTGAGTAAGTTTGTTTGTTCTTGTCTCTCGTCAGATGGCGTACTGCGGTGGCGTAGTCTCGTCACTATACGAGAATTGTAGATTTGGAGATGGGATGGCAGCGCAAGTGAAGAAAACCGAACCAAGAAAGGGTGAGGAAGAGATTTAGCGAGGTTCGGAGTTCCAGGATCAGCGGAACAAAAAAAAAAGCAAAATCAAAACAAGCAAAAGCCAAGCAAAAGCCCCCCGACCCGTTAGATTTGTCTTCAAGGCAGAGCACAAGCAAAAAGTAAAGTAATCGTAAACCGCCGGATGGTCGTGGTGGTGGGAAGAAATGCGGCGCAAAAAACGGGGAGAGGTTTTTACTTAGCGGATTTAGCGGCAGTTTCTCAGCCACCGACCATCCATGAGTATCCAGTCAGGCCCATTACTACAGTTCGATACCCCGCCAGGATTCGGGCGGGAGGCTAAATAAGAGAACGTCTAATCACTTAGTACCCTTAGTGATGTGGATGCGATGGGCACCCATCGTCAAACGGCATTCCTCCGTGGCAGTTATTCTAACGGTGAGAGAGAGCTGAGCTGAAATTTTGGTAGAGTTTTGACTACTACCCAGGTATCTTTTCGCCAGTCACATGCTACTTTTTTAGTAGGTACCTAGGTAGTAGGTACCTACTAACCTACTGCAGTGCTACATGAACCGTTACTACGTTAGTAGTAATAATTACAAGCCCGTTCATCGGTTGAGGGTCAGGTGACTTGAGTTGAGTCAGTCAGGTACCTGCCTACTGCAAAAAATCCTGGGGTTAGCTTACCTAGTAGGTAGTACTAAGGTAGTTAGGTACTTATTAATTCATGACCTAAACACGACTAGGAACATGGCCAACAGAGTCAAATGATATTGAGGGGTTGAGTTTATTCGTTGATTGGGTTGGGTGTTGAGGAAAAACTCTTCAAATGATCTCTTGATACACAGTAGCCGCAGGGTTCTACTACCAATAGGATCTACTGTAGTAGATACATACTTCCATTGGGTAAGCAGTTCAGCTCGGCTGAGGATTGTGTTCGGTCGCCCAAAGAGGGGAATGATGAGTTAGAGTCAATGGAATATGCGTACCGGAATTGAGGGGAAGGATGCCACTGACGCATGGTGAGTGGTTGGTTGTCCACCTTAGACTACCTACCTCCTTAGTGACTACCTACGTAGCTTCTTTCATTGGGTGAGTTGAATCGTCATCATCATTGTTGTATCTTTGTTTGTTGCAATTCGATTGATGGACATCTGCCGTTCTGATTCCTTCCTTACATCATCATCTCCATTTCGGTCCTTCTGTTCTCAAGATTTAACACTCTTTGTCGAATATATCACGTTACAACCAGTTCCGACTCGACTGTTAGACCAGACCGTGCAATACAACACACAGTAACAACAATTTATTGCCCCCAGTGGCAGAGTGAACCGACTAATCGAATAGCCCAATAATCTTGATAATCTTGGTGCCTATTTAGTTTCTCCATATTGATCGCCGCGGCTCCGCTGTCTCTTCATCTTGAATCACACCACTATCCCTCCCAGCCTGCAACCTATTTATGAGCTGCTGTCCTGACAAGTCATCAAATCTAAGCCACATGATCGATATTCGTTGTTCCGCGCCGTCATGCCGCCGCCCCTCAGCCTCTACTACGTTGTATGAGTTATTTCTCGCGTTTCTTCCACATTTGACCCCCTCGGTTTATACTACTACCTACGGATAGTTTATCCTCATTTAAAACTCGTAAATGTTTGTTTGACCTCATACGTCATGTCTCACTTCTGGCTTTGACAGGGATTGTTAAGCTTTCACCAAGCTCTGATCGACGGCCCGCCCTCGACAGATGTCGCGTGTCAATTGTTCACTGCATGTCAAAATTGCTTTTTTCTTTTGTTACGGGACTACTAGTGATCAAGTCCATTCGACTTTTCACCGCAAAAAGAAAAGGCAGCGAGTAGTATAAATCACACAGCATCTGCAGCTAGTATGCATGTCTGTCACGGCCCTAACCGATAATTCCCGTGTGGCACGGCCTAGACTTGTCTTTTTTTTTTTTTCCTTCATTTGCAGGGTTGTCTCAACGCTCGCTTCAACGCACGATATGATATAGTGTATATTGATATTATCTATTTGTGTCTATTATATGAGTAGCCGCGATTAAATGAGCACGTCTTATTCCTCTACTGCAGAAAACATGCATTAAAAACACGCGATGCCATGTTAACGGTCAATATTGCAGCTGCCACGTCGATGATCTGCTTGATACATAAACTATAGGTGCTTCATGATCTGTGTTTGGTCTGCAGTCCAGACTCCGACTTTTGTCTCCGTCTCCTGTAGTGGCACGGGGCGCGTGTAACCGAGACAGATGCAGGGTCTCTTCCGCTGTAGGTTGTACCTTGGTAGCCTATCAGTGGGCTACCTGGATGGCTGAAGGCTGAAGCCGATATCTCAGAGTACCACCTACTGAATCAACGTTGAATTCCTCTCACGGAGTCTCATGCGGTGAGCGGCCCTGTCGTGCAGCCTTATGCATTGTAATATAACCATGCTGCTGTCAAAACTGACACTATTCCTTAACAGCACAATAACAAACACATAATGGATCTTGAATAAATAGCTTTCCTAATTGACCGCACTTTCAGCTTATGTTCTCAACAGAACTTCAAACAATATGAAGTCCAAACAGATTTGTCACACCGGTGCAAAATATTCTCTTCGGAACAAATTGTGGCATTAACCTTTTGATCTCGGCGTAAAAACTGCCGAAGTCAAACGGATCCCGGTCCAGTTGTCGGCATTTTTGCATTTGAGCCTCCGGAGCTTCGGACCTCCACACTCCGGTTTTTATCGTGATAAGCATCACAAACGTCATGGCGACAACATGGACCTCACACACGTTATTTCCACGACCCCCTCCACAGACATCCGGGGGCATCTAGATTGTTTTCCTCGTGTAGCAATGAGATTATATTGGTATTTTGGCATTACTCATTCCGCTCGCTCCTAGACAATACCACATCTTGGTTATGCCATGACTTCTCCGGTGCAACCTTCTGGGCCCGGTCTGTCCTCTAATGTTCATAATGACCCACCGAATGCTACGGAAGAGACTCCTTTGCTCAGCGGGTCTATCTCCAGCTCGTCCCTCAGATCGAGTACACAGAAAGATAGCAATTCTCGTCATGTCGAGGATGTTCAATCCAAAGTACACATCCCGCTCGCTAGAGGAATCGCCATTGGCTTGAGCTTATGGCTTCTCATCTTCCTGACAGGTACAAGACCGCTCATCTCAGATATTCTCTTCTTAGTTCTCGTTGCAACCATACTAATACGCCCTCAGCATGCAACATGTCTGGCATGACCTTAATTCAAGGCGCTATCGCTGCGCAATTTAATTCTGATTCACCCGCCATGTGGTTCACCGGCGCCTATCTCATCCCAATGTCCTCTCTGGCACCTGTCACAGGTCGTCTTGCCACCATCTTTCCGCCCAGAACTCTCATTCTCCCTATTGCGGCTCTCATAGCAACAGGCGGGTTTGTCTGCACAGTCTCGACTTCCTTCGGAGCATTTGTTGCTGGAAGAGTCATTGCAGGCACAGGTGCTGCTGGTGTCCTGTCCCTTGCTATCATAATTGCACTCGAATTGGCAAGTGAGAAATCAAGAGGTCTCGTTCTGGGCTTGATAAATGCAGGTTTCACTGCTGGGGTTTCCTTTGGGGCGATTGTGTTCGGGGGCCTGATGCCGGTCATCGGATGGGTAAGAAACAGCCTTGGATTCTTCGTCAAAGAAAACGTGTTAACCGGAGTATTTAGAGACCATTGTTTTGGGGACAAATTCCGTTTGCTTTCGTCACAGGTTTGGGAGTGTTCATCAGCATACCTGTTGCCGCAGAACCGCACGACAACAAGACTCCCCTCAGACAGAAACTTGCCCGAATAGATTATCTAGGGGCTACACTTTTGGTAAGCTCTTTGCCCTTCACGTACACGATACAACAAGACTCCCTAACTAGCGTGTCAAGACCACATCAATTGTCCTCTTCCTCTATGCAATCGCAGATGAGATATCGATCATACCTCTTTGTCTTGCACCCATCACCCTTTTGCTCTTCCTTTCAGTGGAGATCTATATAGCCACAGACCCTATCATCCCTATCAAGGTACTTTCCTCGCCAGGTATCCTCTTTTCGTGTTTTGCTCAGCTGGGTCTTATGATCGCCCGCTGGAGCGTCCTCTTCTACGCGCCTATTTTCATGCTCGCAGTCCGCGGCTCGTCTCCTGCCGCTGCAGGTTCTATCTTGATACCAACAAACATTGGTTTCGGCCTGGGAGGCATCCTCGTCGGCTTGCTTCACGTTCGCCGCAGTGGTGCATTTTGGCTACCATCCATCTTTGCTCTAGTCATCTTCACAACTAGCACGTATACGCTGTCACTTATCAGTACTACCGGTCTCCCTCTCGCCCTGTTCCTCGTCGTCGTATTAATCAACGGCCTCGCGACTGGCGGGGGAGTCAACTACACTCTTGCACATATTTTGCATCTGAGTTATGACGATACCCGCTATATTGCTACGAGTCTGCTTGGCACGTTCCGTGGTTCTGGGTCGAGCTTTGGAACAGCCGTAGCAGGCGGAATATTCTACCGTTTTCTTAAAAGTAGTCTAGAGATTGGGTTCCTCCGGTTAGACGGCGGTGAACGGTTGAGTGGTGATCGACGGCGTTTAGTTTCCAGCCTTGTTAATACCCCAGGACTGGTTCATGGCGGTGATTTAAGTCGCGCTGAGCAAAACATAGCGATCGAAGGCTATACCGGTGCTACCAGGGGCGTCTGGCAGTCTATGGCTGCGCTCGGCGTCGTTGTCATTCTGTTTCAAGCTTTGACAGGCAAGAAGGCGCCCGATGACAAGCGGGAAGCTGATCATGTCGATGAAGAAGCTGCAAGGGTGGTTGTGACGGAAAACGAGGGTGTCGGCGAAGCATGAGAGCTGAGAGGCCCAGGGTGTCTGAAGTAACATTTTAGAGTTTGACGTGGTGTTTCTAGCGGTTTGAAGAATGGTCTATTCTTGGTATTGTAGCTCGGCTGCCTGTCTTGATCATTGACATGACTCGGCTGTGGACAAAGCATGGTCCTATTGCCATTATAGAGTTTGCACCTGTTGCAGGCGTAACTGACAATGATTCAAACATTGTTTTCAAACAATGTTTGCTGCACAGCACTGGCCTTTTCAACGATGGTAAAATCTGTAAGTTTCTAGAAACACGTCGCGAGCGTAGTAACAGCATGTGTCAGAATTTCAGCCTGCACCGAACTATCCACAATCACCATGCACTGATTAGAGATATGCCATGAAACATGAGTGTATCAAAAGTGTCAGGATCGATTTATGCTGCTGTAAGCTTTGCATAAACAGAAACATAACTCAGGTACTAGCTTTGCCCAAGCACATGAAAATGCATAGTGTTTTGCATAAATACGGCAGGAACCCAGCCGATCCAATTGCGGAATGGAAAGAAAGCACTATCCCATTACAGACTAGACAAGCCACTTGGCCGAGGTTACACTCCCTGTCAAATCTCGCTTTCTTCTCCCTTTCTAGACGAACCTTGATTCGCGACGCAGCGGGCCGTCAGCCCCAATATGAGCCAATGTCTAAGCTTATTTGATCTCTCACTTACCACCTTTCACATTCACACACACCAGCATCAATGCACAATCAATCATCCTGAGTTCAAGGTCCCACACGTAAATCACTCCCGGATCCTGGCAATGCAACGCCGTTAGACAGATCTCGCCTGTCCACGCTAGCGAGAAAGCTTCTCTCAGATTCGTCACCTTTTGTAACACTAACTTGACTTGGACATGGCAGCACGATCTATGTTGTATTTTCCGCTACCACCTGAGATGCTAGCACTGCTACGGCACCATTATTTGTGCCTTCTCGATGCCTAAGCTGGGTATGATCTTCAATAACAAGCGCTCCAATACTAACCCTGAAATCTTTTTTCAGAGTTTACCACGCCATCACCATCTTTGACGTTAACCATTTCTAACGTTTCTAACGATGTTGAAGATTACGAATTTGAGGTAAGGACGGGACTCGCTCGGTGTTTTGTTTCCATTTTGTTTTGCATTCGTACCCCATCATGTCGAAACTAATATACAGTGGCTATGCTTTTCCCAAGTGTTTCATCAAGTGCTCATTGTTTTCTGATGAGGATCCTGCCCTCATGATACAATCCTTTGTCTCGCCCATGTGTGTGCGCCTGTAAATGCTGCAAGTATCCGTTGCGCCCCAATGCTAAGAAAATAAAAATAAAAAGTCGTGCTAAATTTGAAACAACCCTCTCTGCATGACGACAAGGAGAAGAAAGAAGAGAAGAAGAGAAAAAGTAGCTGAAACATCTTTCGCAATCGAGACACAAACGTATTCCCATCGCTTAACTCCGTGCTCAAACATTCGTGCCGGAATTTCCAAGGAAAAAGTCAATATCACCCCCATGACCGTTTTGAGCCCGGTGCTCATTCTCGGCGAGCTGTTCCAGGAGGGCCAAGAACGGATCCTTCTCTTCCCCTTGGCCCGTTCCAGTGCTGCCATTGTTGCTCCGAGCCCCGGGGCTTCCTGCTACAGCTCTAGTCTGCGCAAGGTGCATCTTGCCATGGCTGTCGTCGGTTTGCCAGACGGCAGGGCTGCCAAAGGCATTCGTCGGCACTGTTCCGAACATTGCATCATAACCCCCGTTGGCCTCGTTGATCATACCCGGGCCAGAGTTGGTAATACTCGATCCAGAGCCATAGCTATACGGTGGGCTAAAAGGTGCACCTCCAATCTGGTGCATGTGGTGAGATGGAACGGCGTGTGACGTAGGCGACATGTTGAAACCCGCAGCGGCAGCGGCAGCAACTGCAGCGTTGTTTGAAGATGCATCGTTCATGTGTTCATGCATAGTATACATCTCATGGTTCTCATGCTGGCCTGGAAGTGATGTGGGGGTTGCAAGGAGACCAGGTGACGAATGAGGCATCCCTCCGGGTGCGTATGAAAACGATCGACGGGCAGTGCCGGGCGTAGGAAGGCCCGTGGTAGAGGGTGCCAGGCTTGATATGACTTTCACATCAGGTCGCCTGCGGTTGATAGGACCGGGCGGTGCCGTGTTCTTGCGTTTGAGGCTAGGACGTTGTGGCCTATCGATGCTTCGCAGCGTGCCCTCTGTCGCCGGTCCGGCAACCATGTCAACTCCGACGTCTGAAAGACGAAGATTGGCTGCATCAAAGTTGAAAGATGGACCACCAGGTCCCCCTATGTTTGAGTAGCGATCAAAAAAGTCTTCGCTGTGAAACCCAGGCGTGTATCGCATGGAACTGCGTGCTAGCGCCTTCACCAATTCTCCATGAGCATGGCTGATGTCCTGCAGTGTTTCGCGCTGATGCTGTACTGTGGCCCAGGCATATCGAAGTTCGTTAAGAAACTGCATCTCACTGGAGAGAAACTCTGCTGCAGAGCTAAAGACGTTGACCTCGCCCTGACTTCCTTGTTGGCTGTAGTGGGCGCCATGAACATGAACTGTGCCTGCTGTACAGACACAGTATCCCACAAATACAGGCCAGTCAACAATTACTGACTGCTTCCCTAGTTGAATTAATTCCATAATTGCATTGGCATGAAGAAAACACATGTTGGTAGCTTCAATTTGCCATGACTGATGCTGTCCCGTTTCAGCCAGCTCTGCTAGATCGATAGGAAGGAATGGCCTGTAGATCAGGCAGTGAATGAGATGGTAAATGAGCTTGCTCAGCAATAATATGGTTCCGTCGGCCTGTTTGAACAGTGTGCCGAGGTTTGAGAATGTGTCTTCGGTTCCAGAAGCCCAAACATCGAGATCCTGGCGAATCTTGGAAATAGTTGACAACGTGTGCCATGGAAAATGGGAGTCGGCTTTGACGCCACCAACGGCCAAATACCGATTTGTATTTCCGAGAACGCGCGTGATATCAATGAGCATACCCATGCTTCCTTGGGGCTTCTTGTCGCTACCTTGGAAATACTGCAGATTCGACCCAGTCTGGAAGAATTCCCCTTCGACAGGGAGGGAAGCTGAGTTAGGGGACCAGGATGGAAGGCGTAACATGATGGTGTTGTCGCTGATCAGACTCGGCCGCTTGGAGCCAGTTGCTTGGAATCGGTCAAGAAGATAACAAGTCCAGAACAATCGGCGTCGCATCTCTCGTTCAACAGGCGTCATGCGTGCCTGGCCGTCGGTTTCCTTGTGTATTTCAAGTGCCATGGCCATTCCGGTGGCACTCGCTTCAACTTGTTAGCATGCATCCTTATCTACTTCAGAATAGTATCGGCTCTTACTCATGAGCATGTAAGCTTTCTTCCCTTTGCCGGTTGCCGTAAAGGCACTAACCAGCAGTAAAAGTGCCTGCAGTCCATCTATCGAAGGTTCATCGGTGTTGATTTCTCGCCTAGCCCGTGCTGCGAAGTCTTCACTTAGATCAGCAGCTGTTTGATATCCACTGGCGTCGGTGGTATATCTAAGAAGGGTCAGTTTGGGGGGGTCCCGTGCTATTGGGGGGAGACGCACCTCGCTGCCACCGCCGAAATAGCAAAAGACAAGAATCTCGGGAGTTGGTTGAGTTGATTCCTTTGCCGAATGGAAGACTCATCGACGATGTAATAAGGTTTGCCATGAAACCTTGAAAAATAAGTGTCAAGAAGAACCTCGGTTTGGACAGGAGGGGATAGATCCCTAAAGTAGTAAATTAGTTATGCGGCCAACGTAATAATAGACACATGAAGCGAACCGAGCTACTGGAGAAAGCGAGCCAGTATCTACTGAAGAGGCACGAGGATCGACTGCGGCACGCTTTGTGGCAGACTTTTCAGCCTCGATAGCTTGAGAACCAGATTCGGCAGCTTCAACATCTCCAACTTTAGGCAGATTTGAGGTTGCAAGCGACACATCGTCCTCGCCCTTTTCTCTCAATTTTGCCTCAAGTCCATCTACTCTTTTCAAAAGAGCTTCCAAAACGTCTGTCTTTGGTCCACGTTTCTTAGGCACAGCATCTGAGTCTGAATTAGCATACGTTGATGGGCTAATAGACTCAACAGAGCAGTGGGAAGAACGGCGACGGCATCGTTTTGGGACAATCTTACCATAAACACAGGGACATTGGAAAACCTGGCAAGCCTCGCAGGATGGTCGAAGTCGATTGCACTTAATCTATTGCATTACTAGTTAGAATCAGGACAGTTGGAATTCGACAGTGCGACTTGCCTTGCGCTTTCGACATGACTTGCAGTTCATGGATTCCCGTGGTTCGTTGCTCATGCGCCGAGTAGGAAGGCGTTCAATCCCAACTTGGGGTCTAGATATAGCCACAGGGTGGACTCCAGTCATATGAGTAACGTTCATTGCGTCGTACATGGAAGTGGTCATGCCTGGGCGGACGAAAACGAGTGTGGTGGTCGAGGTAGTGATTTGACGGGCGAAGTGTGCAACTTGTTGCTGTTGTAAGGAAATTCGCTGTCGAAAATAGAAAATATTGAAAGGAAGAAGAGACAAAGATATGTTAAAATGCTGTGCGAAGTCAAACGTCGTTGATCATTCCAAGCACTGTCACGTTCAAACACTCTCGAGAGCGTGTGCCTGCAGAGCTCAGTTCGTTGGTATAGAATGTTTGCGAGTTGTCAATGATAAAGATGGCGTAAACTAGGCGGTGTTCTGCCAAAATTCCCAGGGACATAAAAGAGAAATGAAGACGGAAATGGAAGGAGGAAATCGAGCCTTGAAGTAAGGTGAGTGTCGCTGAAGCAGATGGGCGCCAGCACGGTAGTATAATAACTTCGGAGACCCAGAATTGAACGACTGACCCGACCCGACCCCAGTCGCCGGTCTCATTCTGGTCGTTGCCAATGTGGAGGTGGCTAGTGACAGGACTGGGGTGTGGGCATGAATGATGAGATGGTGGTGTCGATGTTGGGATTGAACAAGGTGGGGAAACGGAGGTCAAGATTGGAATCCCTTTGTAGACGCCGTTTTCGAATGCTGGCTCTACCATAGTAGCCCGACAAGCGGTTCAGGTGAATTTGAAGCCAGGACCAGTACAACCCTTTAAGAGGTAGAAAGCACGTTTTTCTGCAGGATCACAGCGCACCTGGATGACAAGCTGACTGTGGTGAAGAGAACGTGGTCACCCCCAACAGAGACAGCAGACTAACTACCCCCAAATAATAGTAACCTACCCCCCCCCAAAGCACCAAACCGGGGAACTACATGTCTTGACGCCGTTCATCTTTGATATTCTCGCAAGTGTAGTATTGGCCGGAGGTTTCTGTCGATCCTGTCTGTTTTCTCCTGCATCTACTGTTTGATGCTGGACAGGTATGGGATACGCCGACTTGATCGAGCCATGAGCCCCGTGCTCGGTCTCGTTCCAAACGTTCGCTCATCGTCACTCCTTTTTTTCGACTTTTCTTCCCACGTAGCGGCCCTGGAAACCAGACTCCTTGTATGGATTGTACCAGATTAGACGTCTCGTTGCCACCAGATTGACAAGGACCAGTACCTACGACAAGTACGGGTGTATTCTTCGTTTGTGCCAGGGACACATGGCCATGCGGGTCCAAAGGGAGTTCCGTAACCAGAAACTCGGGCTCCCATTAGCGAAAGTAGCAGGGACAAGGTTGGCAGCGATTGGAAGTAATTGGAAGCACTCCATCTCACGATTTGTGATAACGGCTTGCCTGACTGTTGGATTCTGTAACAGCCAGAGCAACAGGGTGACGCTCCATCTGAGATACGCCCTATCGCGGCTTTTGTCTTCGGAATTCCGGCGAAAAAAGCACTACTACTTGTAGAGCATAAGCAGCTCCTCCGTTGCTCTTTGTCAACTTCACAAGCTAAGACTACCTTAACCAGGGGCTTTCCACCAAAGGTTAAGACCAATGCCGGACCCAGACCAACGGGTCTCCGCGGAAGGTACGATGCATCGGTAGCGACCAAACCCTTTAGGATAGTACGTGTGAACCATGAAAGTCAGGCGAGTCGTGAGAAAGCTTCGCTCTGTCAATGTTCCAATGTGGGCGGAGTTGCTGGGAGCCTAGGTGGACTAGGCGATAATCCTGGATGGGATGTCAAGCATCAGGACGAAAATTGGGAGGGTAGGGGCGGTCCAAGCTTGTTCTTGTCTACCAGTTAGCTACTACTTGTCATTTCGTGGCTGCCGTCCAAGCTTTGCTTCTATCTGCACATACTAGCCTTCAATGACACATGGTTGATCGAATGAAGGAAAGAAGGGCCTAACAGCCGGTGCAAATGGAAGTTGCAATCTAGGGAGGGGGCGTTCTAGGTTGTTCCTGGTTTAGCGGACACTTCGCTTAAGCATAGCGGGAACCATGTTGTTTGGGGCTCCCATAACTGGGGCGGCAGGGGCGGCAGGGGCATCTCTAACAGCTAGGAAAGAACGGGGCCGAAGGAGCGGACGACGAGCTGGAAAGATGCGATAGGCAGGTTTAGATCTGTTCGTGACTTTTCGGTGAGCCTGAAACTCCCGAGGCAGGATCTAAGAGAATCTGTCACAACCTAAAGTTGATATCATAGTCGAACAACTTGAACTTTGCGTCGTACAGCATTCATCGCATTGAGATTTTCTACCCACCACGCGCTCGTACCTGCATACACAGTTTCAAACATGCAAGGCAAGTAGAAATAGAACAGAACAGAACAAAACAAACACAGTATGTCGTCACTCCTCTCGCAACTACGTACCTTAGAGAGAAACCTTATCCAACAACTGAGACGACTTTACAGCATACAATACGGCTTTTTTTCCTCACCTCCGCTTACAACGACAGACCGCTCATCGAGATCCTGGTTATCACGTCTCATCCTGACTTTCGACATCTGACGAGCAGATCCATCACTTACGCGCATCATCCTGGGATCCCTATCAATAGTATGCTGTCCTAAGTTACAGTGCGTTTGTTCCCGTACGGGCTACTACCTCGATACTGTCAATCCTGGCTTGACTACTTGGGTCATCGGTCCCTTTCACCGATAGACTGGTTTTTCTATTAAGCCTTCACACGGATATGCAAATCTTAACTACTATATACATATCTCATCCGTCCTAGTGAGTCGATGGAGACGAGATCTTGCCACAAAACCACGCCCCTGACTTAGGATTACCGACTCTCCTGTGCTCTTGAGGCTGTTCATGTTGCGGGTCTTCAACGGGAACTACCTAGGTAGTGTACATTGCTTCCGGAATTACGGACGGCTTACACGATCTAAACTTTTAAGACTCGGTGGAAGGAATAGCGGGTCAATGACCATTAGTATTACCTATCACAAGCAGCACAAATTCTTCGATTTCACGATAGCTACTACCGCAACGGCTTTCCAATAATTCCTTTTTTTTGGATACCTTGTCACAGTAAGGATACTCCTGCGGCTCCCGGGGAACCCTTTTAGTGCTGTTTACATGGCATCGACCTCCGAAAGAGACACGAGACCGCGAAGACGCTCCACTTGAGGGTATGCTCACGGGGTAGAGTGGCTCACCGGAGCCGAGAGGGGTTCCCAGCAGTTTGAAGGCAACTGAGCCCAACATACAGAGTAAAAAGCTATCGAATACCACATGTCCTCATCATATGCACTGGCATTGTGGTTCGGCAAGCAACGTTCGGCTTCCCTGTGTCTCGCAGATCGGCACTGTCCATTATTGTGATCTGATCAGGGCAGCAGGGCTGTATGTGCAGTCAGCTCTGAACAGACAAAAGCAAAATAACATTAACCTACACAGCGAGCAATCGGACCTGCATATGTGGAGCTAACGGGCATTACTTGCGTACTCTATACAGAGTAAGGGCAGCCCTGCATTACATGAACAAGTTGATGTGACCCATCGATCTCCATCTTACTCCCTATGATTAGGCTGACAATCCTTAGCGTGAGCCAGATCATCTACTCCATTGCTACGGAGCATACTGACACTTTTGAGTGTGAGCTTGAAGTTATCATGAGGCTAACGACCTGGTTAGAAGCGGCGCTTGGTGCGTGCTTTCTTCATAGGTCTCAGCATCGGATTCCTTACCCAAATTCGGTCTTCAGTCCGTTTCACGCCCCTGAAGTTGGTCGTGGATCTACCGGGGTCCTTGTCAATCCACGTTCAAGTAGCTTTAGCTGTCGCACTAGGCCTCGCCTTGGTTCTACACCCTGTCGTCTGTCGAGGTATTATTGTGCAGTACAGAGTACCCCATATGATATTACGACGCCATGCAAACTAATATTCACAATTAAGGCTGGCCAGTGCATCACGCCGTCGCAAATCGAATGCCGAGCCGACGTTTTACATAGTTAAGATGGAAGAATAGGCTAAGCCCAACAAGTTCCCGGCTTGCGAAGTACCCACAACCGTCAGTTTGGCGAATGACCATGCTTGGCGCTATCGTCTTCCAGAAGTGCAAGGCACAAGTCCCTCAATGCCGGCCTCTTTGCCCTTCTTCGACTCCAGTGGGCGGTCCTCCGTTTTACCCCAGGAGCCCGACTACCACATGGTACGTATTATCGAACCATTTTCACTCTGTGGCTACTGAATCTGGTAGAGCATGAACTCATCGAGTTAGCACCTTGAACACTCAAAGGAAATGTCAAGCGATTCACCTAAACATGAAACCAGTCGTCTCTGGTTCATCGTCTGAGATTAAAACACACAACCTATCATCTTCACAAGAATTGATGACAGGAGGATGACGTCTCGTTATCCGTCGTATTCTGACTAGTCCATACATCTTTATGTTTGCCCTTGGTCAATTTGAAGAGCCAACTCTGATAGCAGTCCGAATTGATGTCGGCAACAAGTTTCGGGATACAAAGACAAGAGGTGAAAGTATGCGTGACACCAGACAGACAGCCGAAAGTGTTTGCATCATATCCTACCCTTTTATGGGTTCCCGAACAGCGGCAACTCACCTTTACTCGACATCGTCCTTCCCTTTCTCGCAACAACTATCCCAGCAGCTTATCCATATGGGCCAAGACCACAAACAAAATGGGACGAAATACCCTGGCACATCGGATTCGGGATGTTCCCTGTCAACAGCCGCCTTACGCTCATAGTTCATCTTTGCTTCATAGTCCTTCAAGACATTTGAATTAGCTTGGCATCGGCTCGGACGCATCTTCCGGATCCAGGTCAAGCTCATTGCTCTTCTGTATTGACCTACATGTGTAACGATGGGTATCGGTCCCAGGACGCATACGGGTCGAAAGCTCATGATACCGAGTGGCCTTGTTCTCCACCGATATGTGGAGGTTCTCCAGCTTACCTCTGACAAAACTCAAGTACCTATTGTCAGGATCTTTCAACACGGCAGTTGGGATTACAATCGCCGAGTTGTAGTGAGCTCTGGATTCTGGAGGAAATGTTGAGAATGGGCCCAGAGGGCGATCCTGCAACCTGCCTGATGTCCCAGGACCGTGGCCTCGCTTGATCGTCGAGTGGCATAGCTACCTTTTCTGGTCGGGCAATGTTATGTGGCTGCATTTGGCCGGTGATGCCAGCGGTACTATACAACTAACTGCGATTGAAGCAGGTCAATCGTATTGCGCTCTGGAGCCTGTAGGGCCAAGTGTAACTCTTGGCCTGAATTGCGTTTCTGATCCGTATACCCCATGTGGACGTATATTACGTTTATCATGGCCAGTTCGATTCAAAAGTCAAGAAAAATTGACGAGTCAAAACCATACACACTCATGGGGACATTGACAGCGGCGTTTGCATGCATCTTCCAAGCTCCGACCGTTATTGAGAAGGCGCTTATGCTCGTTTTGCGCCTTTATGTATACTGTATTGCTATCATCGCATCCCCACTTCCCCCTTGAATCACCTTAATTTGATCTCTTGACTTTGAGTCCTTGACGTGTTGATTCGCCTACAGGTTTCCGCTACGGTAACCTTTGCAGCAAAACGGGCCTTTAGTCTTTGAATTCGGCCTGATACATTTTGATAGCGGGCTTGTTTTCAAACGTATCGCTTGCCTAGTTTCCATAGCGGAGATATTCACTTCTGCAAGCAAGCCCACATGCGTCCGGCTTTCTTGCCATGCAGCGTTAGAACACTTACTTGTTGCAGGAGAGCTATAGAGTGGCACACGTCTAGGGAGGAAGGCTTTGCCTGCAATCTGCTGTGGCAAAAAACCTAGTGTGCTGGCCACGCGTGAAGTGTTATGGCTTGAACGGCGCCCCCCGTTATGGGAGGGTCCTCTAGCAATCATCTGAACTTGTTAAACATGTGGGGAGCACGGTATTGTTTCGCTCATCCCATCTTTCATCACTTCTGCATGCCTAGGAACATACACGTAGTACCTTATACACACACTCACATAATAACATACGTGAGCACTCTTCGTACTCTCATGCTTTGGCACTGAATGCTGTAACTACATCCCCACCCAAGACACGGTACAAAGTGTCACCGTATGCATATCGATCTTGGCTACTTGGCCTACTGTTAAGCAATCGGCCTTGAAGTACACTCTGCAAATCAGTCGGTATATGGAAAAGCCATTTCTTGGCTTCAGCGTCGAGTTCTACTCAACCTCTATGGTTTACAGGGTGTCCCGAAACGAGAAAAAGTAATTCGGTCGACCCCTAGTCACCAGCAGGTGTCCTTTTATCTCTCCAATGTCAGACATGTTGTGCGAACTTGGCAAATTTTACCCTTTAATTCGTTATACTGTCTCATGTAAGGCACCTTCAAACTCGGCTACTTCTCTATCCCCTAACACAGTGATCGACCCCCGTCTCTTACCGCCAAAAGAAACAAGCTGTTCATGTCTTGGATAATCGGGGAAGCTCGATACATAAAATGTTCAGATGTTTACAAATGCCGGCGGCTACAGTCTTTGACCAGGGTGAAGGCATCCCAACCAAGCGCCCTGGTCCTCACACTGCGACTAACCCTATCTTATCAGGGGTCTGGACAATTCTCTGCAGAGGGGTGCCATGGCTGTCTACAAGGGTTTGGGGGGATCTTACGCAGCTGCTCTGAGCCTTACTGAGATAAAATGATGGCAACGGAATAACACTCTTGAGTGAACCCACACTAAACTAATATGACATCGGAGTCACAAAAAAAGAAGAAAGGTTTGAATATCATCATCAATTCAAGCTTCGGCTGAATTGACCAGAAGCGTCTAGGTAATATTCCGTTGTCATATAGGGGACTTCCAATCCACCGGTTCTCGTATACGCCCGTAATGATCATATCAAAGTAAATCGTACAAGGGCCTGTCTATACTTAGATGTTTACAGCCCACAGTAAGATAGGAACCACAGATCTGGCAGGTCCATAACGGAAAAATGAAACTGCAAGCTTCGACCTGTGGATGCCAACAGGGCTAAATTGGTGGTGGCGAGGCGTCACGCCGTAACCGTTACAATAACAAGCCCACTCTGTGTCGGCCCTGTGCCTGTCCACCAGGGTGTTTTGTGCACCAGATCGACCTATGTCTGGATGTCACTGTAACTCTCGCTCAGAATGATCGCCTTAGTTGGCTCGGTTCGCTTTGAGTCTCCTCTTACTGGAGCGCAAGCTGCGATGAGCCTGATGTCGCCAAGATTCTCCGTGTTGAAAAACTGCCACAAGGGCTTCTCGAATGGCCTCGGTGGTAGTTGGCGCTTGGCGCCAGGGTAGATTGTCGTGGGTATAACGGGAAGGTTCCTTGTTTCTCAGTCGGCTGGCTCAGGGTTTCGTGGATATCGTTGCCCCTTAGACTCGGGGCGAGTCGGGTATCCAGCCTATTCTCGTAGATGCTCCTATTTTGAGAACACCAGCGGCAGATGGGCCAGTTTGGGGGTTGCGAGCTAGTCTCTGGGGCAGAGAAAGGGCGCAATACCTTGTCGGTGGTCTTTACGAATTGCCTAAACTGATTCAAGCTCCATATCGGTGGCTTCCACTTGCCAGTCTGACAAAGCTGTATGGCACGTTTTGCCCAACGAGTAATCGCAGACTTTCGACTGTTGTGAAAGCAGCAACATCATCAGCCCCGTAGGCGGCAAACCCATTCTTCTCGGCGATCAGTCCCGGATCCGAGCTCTTTCTTCCAGCTCCATCAGCCAAGTCGAGAAAGACTTTTTTGGTATTTGCGATTCCCTTGGGCCCAACCCCTCCGAATGCTCGCAGTAACATGCCAACCAGGTGGCTCTTATCCGAACCAAGCGCCGACACGATGACAAAAGGAGCGCTGTCGTTCTCCACGGATCGGGCACGCTGGAGACTCTCGAGACTGATGAAAGGTTCGATCGGAGGTGCGTTTCGGGCGAGGTTGATTGGTGTGCGGAAACCGACCGTATAGATCTTGGATATCTTAAGTGCTCTCATGGCGAAGAAAACAGGGGCTGCATCATCCGATGACGAAGCCATAACAACAGCTGAACGGCCGAAATACGCAGAAGGCGCTAGATCGCGCGTGAGCGTACTTAGTATACCCTTCCAACCAGCATTGTCGAACACAAGAGAGGTTGTCGATCCCAGGCCAGACTGGCTATTGAATTCAACCGAGTCGCTCTGTCGGTGCCGCGGACTTGATGGCATTGAACCGGGTGAAGAGGATCTGGACGACGTTCCAGAATGAACCACAATAGTATCTACAATACCAATAACGCGAGCTGCCTCAGTCAGTACTGGACCGTTACCTCCGTTTATACTAGCGAAGAAAGTGCTGGTCTTGGTCAATGTGTGATGTGGCAGGCCGGGATTGAGATATGCACCCCCAAAGTGCTTCTGGTTGCACCATGCTTCGATGCTCCTCGGGATGTTGGGATGCCTTTCAACTACTGCAAATTGGTGCGGGAGGCCTAATTCGTTGATACACTTCTCATAGAAAGGGGCTTGGGGCGTAGCGCTTCGAGATAATGCACTAGTGATTCCATATATACGCTTCCTTGGTAGCTGACCTAGTAGAGATAGCGCTGCATTAATCTCGGCCGCACTCAATTGTCCAGGGGCCGCGATGAGAGGAAGCAGTGGGTGAGTGATGGGTGTGAAGACAGGATTCAGAGTCCTCGAGAACTGACCAACCTCACCCATGTTGACGGCAGAAAAGGGTGGTGCGTTTGGATATTCAGCACGCATTTTGGAGCGGAAATACTCAAGTTCGAAGTTCTCATTGTGTTCGTTGATGATAGCGATCATTTTGATGATATCAGCATAAGGTATAGACCTTTCGAATACCTCCTGAGCGTACGCCGATGGCCATCGGAAGGATCCTGAGAAATCATGGAATGCCGACATGATGCAAGAGTTGCCTCGTTGGTGATACAACTTCTTGCGTATTTCTTCCGGAAGCCACAGCTCTACATCGATGTACTCTACACCCCACTGAACTGCACGATATAGGTATTCGTAGTATAGTTCTGGCCTGTCCATGGGAAACCTTCCGTTCTCTCTGACACATCGGATGGTGAAGATGATGGGAAGTTCTGTTCGCTGACGAAGCAACATGAGTTGCTCACCAACGTAACTAAGGCTAGGAACTTCTGAGAAACCGCCTTCGCTCAGCGGTTCTCTTAACAGGTCAACCCGTATCTCAACGGCATCAGCACCGACAGTCAGAATATCGATGTTAGGCAGAGCGGCACGGACGTCTGGGAAGGTTGTAGAAATGAAGTATGTTCTTGGCTTTGCCATAAGAGCTTCATGGCAGTTGATCTGGCCCAGAGTAAAAGAAATAAACCTGGCTAGGTCGCGACGCAGGTAGGACGATTCGGTGTAGAGGAATTCGTAGTCGCAATTGGTAGAGAGGTGGATGTCGGGGGGCATCCCTAGATTCACACAGTGAGTATTTATGGCAACGACGAGGTCTTGATTCCTTGCAGCGATATCTCCTTTTGCTTCACCTGCTGCGACCCCCACGACAAAGCCAGAATCGTCGGCCGAGACTTTATCAAATCCATTCCGTATCCGACATGGCGTTCCAAGCACCTCTGCAAAGACCGAAACAATATTGTCTTGGCCTGGTCCAAAGACGATAACCACAATCCTGCTATCTCCTCTTGTTGGCGTGCATCCAAATGTGCTATCACTAATGGCGGCCGGGCTCGAACTGGCTTCATCGATTTGCATGGCGGTGGGATCAGTAGAGCCGTTCAAGGCAATGGTGGGTGTTGGTGCGGGAAGCGATTCCGCTATCATCGATTGGACGGCAGCCATTTTATGTGGTTTCGTTTCTGTGCGACTGTCGTATTCCTTGTTGGCGGTTGGTCGCTAATTCAAGTGCACTGTTAGAGCATGCGCCTTCGATGCGCTAACGAAATTCGATTTTGGTGGTAGCCTGTGTGTCGTTTTGCAGCATGTAACCGAGTTCGTTGTCGTCGGCGACGAAGGAGATTTTATATCTGGCGCAAATAGTTCCGGTCCGTCGTTGCGTGAGACGCAAATATCAGTCGCGTGATCGTGATAAATTAAAATAGTCCCAGTGTTGCATTCAATTCTGATAGGGAAGAGCAGCGGCGGTCTCTATCTTCATGTTAGGGTTTCGCGAAGTACACAACAAGTCCGATGTTAATGTTGTAGTTGGTGGTAATAAAGCGAGGTGAAGTGCGCGCATGTGTTGATTGCGGACCCTGTGGGGATGTTCCGAAGTATGGGGTAAAGTCGAGGTTGGATATGGATAAAAGAAGGAGAAAGGTAGGCGAGTGTCTTTTGGGGGGGATGTATGAGAATATCTGCCCAGATGAGGCAGATCAAGCAAGTACTACCGACCTATGAAGGGAAAGGGAAATAAGTAGGCAGGTACACACACCCGGAGCCTCCCGTACTAAGGCGAGGCGCAGCGTAGCGGAAGGAATGGTTCATAAAAGAAAAATCGAGGAAAGAAGAGCAAAACAAAACAGAGCAAAGAGTAGGAAACTGCCAAGTGATGAATATTTGATCAAATGGGATAACGGGTAACTATTGTCTGAGCAGGCCAGACCAGCCTCAGGTCAGAGCGAAACAAGGGACGAGATCCCTGACGATACCCGATGGGGCTGATGGAGCTGACGAACTGACCTATACCAGGAAGATCAATGAGACTAGCTACGACCGGGGTGTGAAAAGAAGGAGGCTCTTGTCGTTGGTGGAAGGGGAGAATCAAAGCGGACGGCGGAAGCTAGGGGATATTTCCACCACCAGATGAACGAGGAGAATTCCAGTATGTTAATCCTCTAGCAAGAAAGATAGGTTGGGGAAGAGAGCAGGTGACATATCTTATCTCGGCATGTTATATGTAATGTTGTATTGATCAGATATAGGTTTATAGAAAGATCAGCAAACAAAGAGATTGCGTTAAAGAAACTTTTTTACGGCGTTATAGCATCTCCTATCATATTGACCGCAGCTAATACCAGGATGGTGGGTTATCTTTGGATTGGATGTTTATCGTGGGGGTTGTCTTGTCTTGGTTGTCTGGGGTCAACGTCAACCACCAACGGTCAATCACGAGCCGGTAACATAGTTGTTTTACCTTGCCCGATATCCGTACAGATACCGGATCAGGCTCTACTAAACATAAACTGCCGGGCAACTATCCCTTTCTTTCGTCTTTACTTACTGTTTGGATCATTGTCATCTCAAGTAACAACGTGTCCATCGTCATGTTACAGATTGTCTCGTCTCGAGTCATTCCATGGCTATCAATCGTCATGATATTCAGCTTCGAAAGCGGCCGACCCACACAAGTAACCAAAAAGAAACCACTGTAGCGAACAAATGGGTATCCACGAGTGTGCATTGGACGGATGATTTGATTTGATTTGGGGGCACAGAGGATCCTGTCTTTGAACGGGCGTCCTCATTAGTCAGTGAGTGACAGTTGCACGCAAACATGCTCACGCAACAGTCCCTCACTTACAAGAAAGAAGAAACGCCACGCCAAATGCAGGTTGGGTTCGGCTGAATGGGGGGTGGGGGGGAGAGGATCTCAAGGGTCCAAGTTCCGGACTTATGAAACTCCACGGCGTCTTATAGACGGAAATGAGACATTCTCAATTATCCTCCAATCATGTATTCTTATCTGCATCCCCCCGCATATATGCTTTAACTCTTGTGAATTCGGGTCGCGGTTGTTTCGAGTCCATCCTAAATATTCCCTGTCCACGTTGTTCTTATGTTTCAAGGCCATGCCCGTGAAAATTCCAACATGATACCTACAGAATCAGGCTTGGCTGCTTAGGAATTTGCGGTTGCGGTTGCAGTTGCACCCGGAGCAATTGTTATCTAATCGAGCTTAGGTCTTAGGGGCTGAATACAAGGCGAGCATCAATGTGAACCGAACCATTGGCCCAACTTACCTTTCTTTTTCCGCTCGCGTGTTATGTATCACCTGGTCAAAGGTTCCCAGTATCCTGGAATCTTCATCAGGTTTATTAGCATGCAAGCATTCTTGAGAACAACAAGCAACAGTTAATGGGATATCCCTATTCGTTAGTTTGGGTCCTCTCTGTGGATAACCTCTATTTCAAATCGGTACACGACTTGCGAGACCGCTTCGTGTCGTGATATGTTACGTATTCGTCTCATTCGTAATCTCCGCAATATGTCACATCCTGCGGGTTATGTTTGATCTTCCCAGCCTTTCACAAATCATAATAAATGTTCGTTCTATTTTACCGCTTTTCTCCCATTAGTTGAATAGGTATCGCAAATGTCGCTTCGTACTGCTCAAAGCGGCAATTTCCGAATTTGGCTAATGTTCCGTAGTACTGGGACAGCCGCATGTAATGTAGGTAGATACGTCGTATCACCAACAAACCAACCGTTCAAATAATTGCCGATTACATCTTCCGTGGTCAGAATCTTATTCATACCAATGTCGTCATTTACAGTCAGTGATTCTATGCCTCAGTGTCATATTGCATCTGTTGCTCGGTAGGCCTCCAGCTGTAACAAGATACTTGATGTCTAAACATTTTCCAACATTGTTGATCGATCCTGGATCTCAGTTCAGTATCGGAAGTCAAAGTACCCGGGGAAATTTGTTACAGATACATTACTTGACATGATTTTCCATGCTCCATCGTGTTTCGTCGTTCGGGAAGCTCTGCAAAACCCCATATCTTAGCATGGTTTCCTTAAGCGAATTGCTTGTCAGCCAGTTTGTCCACGAATGAGCTATCGCCAAAATTAAAATCCTACACGTCTGGGCAAAACTCGGTCCTCTACAAGGCAGGCCTTATACGGTTCGGTTGCTAATTGGCGACTGATACGAGTTTCCCGTCAAGTGTCAGCCCAATTCCATCCAATGATTGACTGGTGAGTGACAGAACAAGCAAGACTTGGCTTTTCTTGGCTTTTCGCTATGTGTAACATGATAATGGTCAGCGACTAACAGTTTTGCCGACGAAGCAATTGGGTTCTTTCCTCTATGATGGAATTTTTCCACCGTTCGGATGTTGAAAGTAATATCACACGTTATTGTTGTTGTCAAGTCAACTTTAGATGCCAGTACAGGGAGCGGAGTGGTATCATGATCCCCCTCTATCGTGATGGCATCATCTTACTCGATCCAGTAACCATCATTCACTAAATGGACCAGAGACTGATCATGTTACCTTCAGTATCAACGGCTCAATCGGAACACTCAACACCACCTTGAACAATTCCTGTCTGTCTTGGTAGCTGGCCTGCTTTCAGATCTTGTTCAGTTCTTGTGATTTTCTTATCCCGTGACACGAACGACGCACACTTGCACGGTAATCTTACCACCAATCGCATTGGCTCTTTTCAAGGTCTCTTGGCAGCTTATAACACGGGTAGAGAGTTGGCAGAAGAGACGGTGCAACTAACTGGCCGGGCAAGGTCATGATTGATAACATGACATGCTTCGTTTTGTTCGAAAAGGGCACCGCGTATACTCTTTCCCTTTTGGAATGGGCGCATACTCTTGGCACAGTCGTCTGGGTTCCTATGAGGTCCTGGAGCTAAGTCTCATGTAGAGAGCTGGGTGTACGTGGTAGACTTTATTGGCTCAGAATATAATACGGACTGGCATCCCGAGCCAGCATATGTATCTGGCCAAGACCTTCATCATGAAACCTCGGCTGAATTCTGCTAATATCAACTGTTGGATATTATCTAGTTAGATTCTTCATATGTTGTGCATTTTAGTGTTCTTGGATATGTAGATAATGTCTCGCTTTCAGTGTCTTCATATACTGCAAGTTTCTCTCTTCCCTTTCGCGAGCTATCAAGCCCTTTCCATTTATACTTTACGCTTTGTGCCAAGGATACACCGAACTCTCTGTTTTTTCCCCATGCCATTTAATTTAATGATACTTCGCCAGAGGCTGTTGTTACCTGACGATACCTTGGCAATAAGTCGATGATGTGGATTCCAAGGCACATGACTTCGCGTTTGAGTCGTGCCAGAAATCCACGATGTCACGCGCCAGGTCACTTACACGCGGGGTCGCTACTTTCAACTCTAAAACAGGTGCTCGAAAGTTGGGGCTGTACAAAGTATACGACAACTCAACTAATTTTTCTAACCTAATGATGCAATTTTTTATTCCGTTTCAATGTCTCGGTCGTCCTGGATCTAATTTCGAAATTCTTTATTTCACAATGTTACTAACGTGTAATCTCCCATGGTGGCAGCAGTTTGTGGGCAGGTTTGGAATTTTCAAGAACTCATCGTCATATCAATACTCATGGAACTCAATCATAATACAGAAACGAACACTACTGTTATTTATTTTTCTTATTTTATAGAAAAATATACATCAGCCCAACCTTTTTTTCCAGAAGGCTGGAGACGTTGTCAAGATACAAGTTTCCAAACAGTTGCCTGCAGGGTAACTTTAGCTGACCTAACAGTTACTACTCAACACACAGCAGCCACTAAGATCCACGGATGGATGTCTACCTAACGTTTGTGGTCTCACCCCAAGCTTGGAGCTTGGAACTTCTGCTTGCTAAAACGAACTGCCTGACGACACCAATAGCCAATCAGACGCGCTAGCACAACCCCGTCCATCAGCAGCTTGGCGCGTCATACCTTGCCCGGCTTGGTATCACCAGGTCGTTGCTGGGTCGCCCATCATGTCTTTTGACTGTCGCAAACTCTCCACCCAAGAGCGCATCATTTTTCTCAACGACAACCATCAATCTCATCCCATATTCATCAATCTCATAACCTCCCATCAACTCTGTTCACCTTTTTGCCCGCTCACTCACTCATTCAATTGACTTTATTTGAGCCGCAATGTCCGACGTTACAGAGCAGACTGCGCCTGTGGTGAACAAGGTCGCTGCTACATCTAACGAGTCGCTCGCACCTACTGTTGACGATGTCGCAAACGTTACTGAAAAAGTAGAATCTGCTGCTATCACGCCTGCTATCGGCACTCCCAGTGTCGGAACCCCCAACACCGACTTCCTCATTGCGAACGACCAAGACCCCAACAGCAAGAAGGTTACACTTGCCGACCTGTCCGCAAAGGGCGCTGCTTTGTATGCCCACAGGAACTACGAGGAGGCCGCTGAGGTATTCTCCAGAGCCAGTATCCTCCAGGCCGAGCTCAATGGTGAGACATCGCCCGACAATGCCGAGATCCTCTTCCACTACGGTCGCAGTTTGTTCAAGGTCGGTCAAAGTAAAAGCGATGTTCTCGGAGGCACTTCCGTCTCCGAGAAGAAGAAGAGTGCAGAGACCAAGCCCAAGAAGCCTGCCCAAGCCGAAACCCAGAAGGTGACACAAGAAGGTGTTGGTATTGTCGCCGAGCAAAACGAAGGAGAGAAGAAGTCAGAAGACATCAAAGGAAACAAGAAGGCTCTATTCCAGTTTACTGGCGATGAGAACTTTGATGAGTCCGACGAGGAAGAGGTACGTGTCAATCATTGAACACTCATATTCCTTGGTTATGCTAACTGTTTCCCCAAGGATGCTGAGGGCGAGGAGGACGAGGAAGAAGACGACGATTTGGCTACTGCTTTCGAGATTCTCGACCTTGCTCGAGTGTGCTACCTCAAGCGACTTGAAGCACTCGAGAAAGAGGAGCAGGATGAGAGTGGCAAAGGCAAGGAGGTTGCAGAGGGCGATTCGCCCGTTATGCGACATGTGAAGGAACGCCTCGCTGACACCCATGATGCCCTCTCTGAGATATCCCTTGAGAATGAACGGTACGCGCAACCTCTGATACGAAACTGGCTTGGCTCTTACCATAACACCGCAATAGCTACCCCAATGCCATCGAAGATGGCCGAACGTCACTCAAGTACAAGCTTGAACTGTACCCCGAAGAGTCTGAGATTATCGCCGAAGCCCACTTCAAGCTTTCCTTGGCTCTGGAGTTTGCTTCAGTAACCACACCTGGCGACGATGGCGCGAACACTAAACGCGAAGAGATGGACCAAGGCCTGCGCGACGAAGCTGTCAAGGAGATGGAACTGGCCATCAAGAGTTCCAAGCTCAAACTCCAGAGCAAGGAGGTGGACTTAGCTACAATGGCATCTCCTGAGGACAACGAATTGGCGCGAAAGTCTATCCAGGAAATGAAGGAAGTTATTGGCGACATGGAGCAACGTGTAAGTATAATTTGGTTTCCCTTGGATCTATAAAAGTCCATCTACTAACCCTGAACAGCTTGTTGACCTGCGCAACGACCCTGTCGATACTAAGGACATTCTTGGCGCCGATGCATCCATCGGTGGTATTCTCGGTGCTGCCATTGGCGAGTCCGCTGCTGAGACTAAGGCCCGGGTTGAGGAGGCCAAAAAGACCGCTACTGACCTAAGCGGATTGGTCCGCAAGAAGAACAAGGAGGAAACTGCCACAGAAGCCGCCCCTAAGCCCACACCAGAGGCTGATGCAAACGGTAAGCGAAAGGCCGAGGAGCCGGCTGAAGATGCAGAGGCGAAGAAGACTAAGGTAGAAGCTTAGATGTAGTGGCGAACTGCACCACTATGTTGTCGATTGAGAAAGGGAAAAATCATGAGCGGAGTTTGGGTTTATAGCATTCCCCTTAGTGAATGAGGACAGAAAGGATATGCGTGTACAATTAGTCAAAAAAGGATGTATCGGTAATAATGGGTTATATGTTTTGTGAAACGAGGGACCGGTGCTCGCAACTTGATAATGAATTCTTTCTGCTTTGTAGTGCACTCGAGTCTTTTATACATTGGCATATACAAATAGACGTGAAAAAGTCAAGTATCAATTGCAATGGCTCGAGGTTCATATGTCCATTTTTTGTAACTGACTGCCACATTCGACATAACTAAAGAAAAGCCCAGAACAACATCACCTGATTCTCAAAAAGAACATCGTGCTGGTGGGAAGAAGAAGGCTTCCAGAACGAATTGTTTTTGTTTGAATATATAAGCAGAGATCGTCGTCAAGATTAAACACAATGCTGACTGTTTGTTGGCAAGAAACCTTTCACTATCTATCGTCAAGAGATTGAGATTTGAAAAAGAAACATCTCTAAGTTACCACCAAGGAATATAGTAAAGATAGATAGATATATATGGATATGCGTCAAACATGAAAGTGCGTTTCTATTATGAATCGTTCGCAAGCCATGCAAACACCCCTTCGTTACTTTTGACACCCTATCCTTTGCCCAAACAGAAAAAAACAACACCTCCCTTCCTTCACAGCTACTACTACAGCTTGTAGTTTCCGCCTGAAGCAATCTTGACGTTCTTCGCCTTGTGACCATCCACATCGGTAATCTCTCCCTTGCGGTTGATAACCTTGACACCGCCCTTTTTGAGGTCGGCAACGGCGTCGCGCTGCATCTTGGCTCGCTTGCTGACAACCTTGCCGCCGTCGACACCACCCGCCTTGCGCACGCGCTCCTTCTCGCGACGGCGACGGCGAGCCTTGTCTTCGCGTGACATCTCTTGGCGCGCAACAGGTAGACCGGCTTTGGTGACGACTTCGCCGTTGGCGGCCTTCTCGGTGGAACCAGCCTTGTAGACTTCCTGAGGAGCCATGCGGCTGCTCTCGCCAGTAACTCCCTGTGCTGTTGTGGGTTGAGCGTCCTCCATGGCGATGGTCGCGACATCGGCGACAACTGATAGCGAGGGAGCTGTGGGCTTCGGCTTGTAGTGCCATGAGCTGAGCGAGTCAAGACGAGCGCAGACATCTTTCCACATTGCCTCAACCTCCTTCTCTTCTCTCTGTAACTTTTCATCCGATTGGCTGACGTAGCTATCGGGGTCTTGGTTCTTGACGTGCTGTTCCTCGTAAATTTCTGCCAGACCCTTTGTAGCCTTGCTATCGTCAAGCTCAATAAGACCACGTCGTGTACCCGCAGCTGCGCCCTCTGTATCGGGTCGTCGACGGATAACCTCATCAAACTCCTGTGCTAGAATACGACGCTTAATGAGGTCCTCGATACTCTCGCTAACTTCGGGGGTAATGACAGGGACAGGCTTGCCGACGTGCTCAAAGTCAAGATCCTCCTCGAGCAGCGAGTTCACAGGACGATCAACAGCAGCGGCTTCACCAGACAGTGTCCACTCTCGCTTGGCAACGGATGCAGCCTCAAGCTTGCGAATTTCCTCAGCGAGCTTGGCTTGTCTACGCTCGTGAGCTGAGCGTCGTGACTTGGGATCTCCGGCGGAGACATCAGAAAGCGCATCATCAGAGTCCTCCTGTTCTGACTCATCGTCGAACAGATCTCTTTTAACATCGGCCATGGCCCTCTCAACGTCGGCATCGTCGGGCTTTTCATTTTGGAACTTGATAGACTTTTTAGGCTTGCCACCCTGATACTTCTTGCGTGGTGGCGCAAAGAAGTCCTTGTAATAGACCTCGTTAGCGTTCATATCGTTTTCCTCATCGTCCACATCATCCACGTCCATAAAATCGTCCTCGCTGTCACCTTCTGGGGCATTGAGATCCATATTACCAAACGTGGGACCACCCTCGTCGTCACTATCCTCTTCATCTTCGGTTGGCTGTGCCTTTTGAGACTTTGACTCAGGTTTTGCGGCAGATAGAGGATCGGCATCCCAGTTGATTTCCTCATCGTCACTTGCTTGATCTGTGTAAGGGTCTCCCTTGGCGTCCTGCTCCTCGAAGTATTGTGATTGTCGGTTGAAGTCGTCGAGAGAGAAGAAGCCATCGTTTAGACCATCGGGATCCGCTTCATACTCCTCCACTTCCTCCTCATCGTCCTCTTTGTAGTCATCTCTTCCTTCTTCAAAATCCTCATCTTCCTCATCTTCCCAATCGTTTTCTTGATCATCCTCGAGTACTTCGTCTCCTGATATTTGCTCTTCGTCCTCTTCAGACACTTCTTCGTCGTTCTCATCCTCATCATCGGAGCCCACCTCGAAGCCGTCCTCTCCGAATTCAATTGTCTTGGAGTCAGCGCCGTTAACAGCAATCTCTTTACGTTCCTCCAGCTCAGCAAGGGCCTCCTCAGAGTACTTTAGGACTCCTCCAATAATTCTCTTGGCCTGTTGCCAAACTTGGCCCGTTTCGAAGCCATCCACGTAAACCTTGCGCATCTTGAGAACATCTTCGCCTCCGACAGCGCCTCTCTTGCGCTTGCGGTTCTCCTTTAGTCTTTCCTGCTGTTCATCGCCAACTTGCGAGGTAAATCCTTCGAGGGTTTGTTTGACGAGGTTAAGAGAATCGGTCGGGATAGAAGCACTGGGCTGGAGGAAGTTGTGTCGCTTGCCATCGGCCAGGGTTTCTAGAAGCGCCAGAACATGGCTGTTTGTGAGGGAATCGGGTGCGGCCATGGTGAGCGGCGCGGCAGTCAAGGTATGTGAGGTAGAAGTGAGCGATGGCGACGTCTGAGCGGCCATGCTCTGGTGTGAGTGGATCGAGCAGAGCTGATTTGCACTGCTTCAATATTGTAAAAGCCTATGTCAAAAGAAAGGCGTCGTGCGATTTTGCTGTGATGACTTCGGTTGAGTTGAAGCTGAAGACGAGACAAGATAATTGATAGCAGGAAAAAATTTGGGAGAGTCGACCAGGCCCCGCGACGAGTAAAGTTTGGGCGTTATGATTGGTCAATTATTCTTTGCCAAGATAACTGATAAGAGATAAGAAACGAACCTTGTGTAAGAGATGTTGAACAAGAAATATCAAGGGCTATTTATAGTCAAATTGCTATGAAACTTAATAGATTTGAATAAATGGGATGGTAAGTCTATCTTGGTTTTATTAACCCACTGATAGAGTAAATATGGTTTGAACATCTGAGTAGTCTTATTAAGCATCTGCTTTGGAAGTAGGTGCTATCTGGTAGCATTTGCTTATAAAGCCTTCATCGCGATTTCTGAACTCTGCATTCTACTTTACCTACCTATGCTTAAATGTGTATGTATATTCATAACATCTCAAGTTCTGTGGCTTATAGACCCTGTAGGAAAATCAGATCTATAGGAGCTCAGAACCAGTACACCCATCTTGATAACACCACTATTGCTTGAATAGAAGCATGTCATGTCATTTCAAGGTTATTGGAATACACTATCGGCAGCCCAGCCGAGACTTTTCGAATCTCCCCCTGAAACCAGCTATGTAAAACTGCCATCAATTTATTCTATATGTCGACCCAAGAAAAAATATTCACCAATACCTCATTGGTTCAGGAATGACGCAAATATTAGCAGCGGTATCTGTGCACTGCTTTATTTGTAGAAGCGAACTCCAAAGCTCGAGTAGAAAGGAACTCAGTTCCCATGTAGAAATTATGCCATCTTCGTATACCATAAATTGACGTTAGTATGCTATCCTCGAAACTGTTTGCTGTTGTGGTAACTGCGTCGAGCCTGTGCGCTGTTGGTGCTGGAAAGTGTAGACCACACACGTCGTTTTTGACCTTAACATCAGGGGCCTCGACTGCCACGTCGTCCTCATCCTGCTACTTTACATCACCTGATGATGGAACAAATATCTTATCTTCAACTGAGTATCCGACCCCTACGAATTTCGTCCAGGGTATATCCTCCAGTATGAGTGGCTCTTCAGCGACGACGTTGGACCAGACAACAACCTCAGGCTCAAATCTTTCAGAGCCTACAACTACAGCCTACTCGACAGTTTTTCGTAACACTGATGCGATTGAAGTCTCGAGGGACCTTGGCAGTTTACTGAAATTCTGGGCGAGACCACAGCATTTAGAAATCCAATCACAACAATTGACACTACCACGATCCCTACTGACGCATCTACATCGACTGGCAATAATGTGCCGGCCGATACTACTGATATCACGGTGCCAACTGGTAGTGATGATCCCTACGAAACTATATTCTCCACTGAACTTACCACGTCCATTGAACAAACCACAACCACTGATACAATTCCAATTGACTCCTACTGAGATTACCGATACCACCGAAACACCTGCGACAGCCGAAACCACGACGACGGACGTTACCACAGAGTTCACCACGATTTTTGCACTCGGGTGTGCAAGCACAACGGAAAGCCTCTGGACTTCTACCACTGCAGTCTCATGCCCCATCTATTCAAGCGTCTTTGATGACTACAGCTTTGAGGGAGAAAACAACGCTCCCAATGGATGGTAATTAACGAAGCAATTCGCCGGCACAGCCGGGACCTAGCAAAAGCAAAGCAGCACCTCTCAAGAAGTGCCGCAGGCTCATAGTGGCGACCAGTTTGTCTAAGTCGAGCACCTATCCACGCCGACCCCAACACCTAGCGAACTTCTCGCAAGGCTCCTCAGTACGGACGTTGGAACTGACATGCGAAGAGTCGTTTTTCTGCATAACAAAAAGCATCAAATCTGGATTACGTATGCTGCCATCTATGATTCTGACGTATATCCTGTACAGCCGTATCGAACGCTCAATCTTGACCAAGGAAATGAGGAAATATGTGCACAGTTGTGTGCCAAGGATGACAGCTGCGTGACATTCAGCTGACGGGTGGAACAGTATTTCAAAGCCTGTAGTCTTTTCAAAGACACCTAAGACTAACTATGAATCTCGGTTATAGAGGGACGAGGAACGGTATTCTACGACCGGTCTTGATTGCTCGCCGTCCTGATATCACTAGAGCGCAAAGGCAGCTACAGAGACTTCAAGTCGAGATAACAGGTTTAGTGGAAGGGGTATTAAAGACAGGTGCCCCAGCTTGACGACTTCTAGGTCAAACTTGGTATCAATATTGGCCTTTATTTAGAACACAATTTACCAGAAACCTGCTTGCACAGACGAATTGCGTGTTGTTTATTAGTGGACGCACGTAGAGCTCAGAGCGAACTCAACGATGAAGTGGATTTTTAAGCAGTATTAATTTTGGTAGTCAACTTGGACCAAAATCCAAGTCACAGGAGACTGAAATCATGAACTTGCATTATCGTGTCAAAGCAAAGACCAGCCTGCCTAGCCCACCGTATCCCCTACCCATCATATACGTCGTCACCATAAGAGTCGTTCCTATTCGAATTTCCCATGGCTTCAGCACCGTCCAGACTCTCACATCATTCCAAACCGAAACCCTAGCCCCAAAGTGCATTTATGTACCGAGGCATAGATATATCAGGCGATAGTCCAAGCAAACAGCAGTATGGCTAAACCCGAAACAAAGGATATTGATAAACAGGATACGAAAAAGAAAAACGCCCAATAAAAGTCACTAACGCGTGCTTTCATCGCCAGGAAAAAAGCAGGCCGAAATGCGATACCCGGAAACGCCTCATGTCGCGGATCTCAGCCGCTCTCACCGACCAGAAGCCTACCCGGGCCCCACGCTTTCGTTATGAACAAATCAACATGCTGAAAGAGAAAACACAATGCAAGAGCGTCCATAAAACAGAGAGTTGAAAGAAAAACGGCGTGTTGCTTTGCCTCCCTCGTCTCGATTCGTTGTGATCGAGTAACCGATTTGAGGTGACAGTGTTGAATGTCGGAAAAAGCGTATCGAAAATGATTTCGAAGAAACGTGATGAAAGTTGGTTTTGACAACCGATGTTTTGGCTAGCCTTCTCATGTGCTATGACAAGACCGCAACTAGTGGGTAGCAGAAGGCGTCCGAAGTCTTGGGCATGGGAATAAAGAACCTAAAAGTCTTGTGTAAGTCGCATAAGCCGACCTAGTGATTTCGTCCCTCGTGTTTCCAGTGGCCAATTTTTCTGGCACCCTTCAGCGCTTCAGATCTCCATACGGCCTGCAATGTCTTCACTCATGAATCTGTCCGCACTTCTGTCGAGCATATCCATATCATCGTCAAATTCGTCTTCGAATTCATCGTCCGAGTAGGCGACGAGATCACCGTTTTCCCCGCGATTCCAAAAGAGGCCATCGTCGTTGAGATTCTCGTCGCCTTCATTGTAAGGCACCAATTCCGCATTCTCACCAAGCCAGTAGTTGGCTCGTTTTTGTGCGCCAGCTGACTCGAGTTGCTGATTGTTGTGGTTCCTTGCAAGATTGGCGGGACGCAAGGTTGGGCTGTGTGATGAGATGACTGGTACAACACGAACATATAGGTAGGCGACTCGCTTCAATGTGCGGTTGAAGAAGAAGTAGTGCGAGGCCCATATCGCACTCTCGTCTTCCTCGAAAGGGTCACTATCGGGGTTGTAGCTGAAAATGGTACACTCATTAAGGTGCATTTCCTTGTCGATCAACGACCAACATTGGGGTCCCCAGATTGATGAAGTAGCCTCGCTACCTAGCGAAGACCCTAAAGACTTAGGCTCGAAATTAGGCCTTACGTTTTGTAGGATGGAATCGAGGTTGATCATAACGCGACGCAAATTCCGCTCACGTTTGAAGTCGTTGGGTCGAAGCACATGAGAAAAGTCGTAGTGTGGGTGGCTTGCATTGAGTGTCGCAATAAGGTACGCAAACGTCTTGCGACTTGAAAGCTCGGAAAGAGGGCCAAAAGCGCTTGAATGTGAGAACATTTGCATGCTTGGCGACGTGGCTAGCATGTGAGCGCGTTCGGGTGGTGAGAGGCTAGCGCCAAGCTTTAGGAGAGCCTCATGTTGCGAGTTTAGGTCATTGTCGATGTTTTTGTAGAGCTTCTTATCGGTTCCTGATGCTTTCGTCGTGTAAAGATCGCATCCGCCCGTAACGTTGCAGTCGGGAGTGTTGAAGTTGAGTGTGCTTGTCACCGCCTCAAAGTCTTGCACAGGTAGGTACTGCGAGTACGTGAGTAATAGGCAGTGTTTGTAGCGGACTCAAAAGTCAATTACCTTCATGTTGAGGCCGGAAAAGGAACAGGTCTTTTAGAGTATAAATATAAATAGCCTAATAAGTCTGGTCTAAACAACATAAGCTGATCGCCTAATTTCGTTTCTTATGCTTCCGTTGCTCTGAGGTCAAGGGAATAGATTGCGTCAGCGTGGAGTTTTGGTGGGCCGCAGTCGGAAGGTGACAGTTGTCGCGACAAGGAGAGCGAGCAATGCGACGTGACAGTCGAGAAGTTAGGTAGGTGCCCAAACGGTAGGAATGTATTGAGGTTGGTCGCGATATCTCTTGGAATCTGGATGATGAAGGGGGAAGGTTGAGGATGGGCGATTGGGTTTGGAAAGATAGAAGCCGTTGATTGAAGATCGCCGAAGCCTGCCGTTTTGGAGAGGGGCGCAATCAGTAACTTAGAACACGGCCGTGATACGATGCAGTCGGTAGAACCCTGAGCCCTAAGATAAAAAAAGATTTTGGATGCTGGTGATGATGACGACAAGTACCTAGTCTAGTAGGTATGTACGCAGGGACTGTTGATCAAGATTGGGCGGGAGATTGCCGAGTGTATGTACCTGGTCGGTGTATGGACTTGTTGATGAAAAGGGGAAGTAAAGGTTGTTGAGATAAGCAAGTGACAGTTCGTAGAAGATGATTTCACTTGGCTGAAATTGTAAGCGGAACCAAGGCTAACAAAGAAACATAAGAATAAGAAAAGGAAATGATGACCGATAAGGTGAGGGGCCAAAATCGAAAGAATTGATTGATTGATTGATTGACTGATTGAGAGGATGGATGGGTGTGACCGGCTTCGGTGGAATGGGATGGGATGGGATGGAGGGGATGATGGTCAGCGGATGATGATGGGCTGCAACTTTGTCTTGCATTTGCGTTTGCGTGGCATCGGTAGTATGTAATAGCGTAGCGCTGCGTTGTGTTGTCTTGTGTTACGCTGTTCCGTGTCGCATCTTGTCCAACAACGACGTGGAAACCCACCTGATGTGATTCATACTGCGGCAGACCATGGGATCCTGATACTAAGCTCATGATGCGAGTTAAGCTGAGTTTAACCCGGTCTCGGTCTCGGCCATTGTTGGGAATTCCGGGGGGATCCAGATTGCGCCAGCTGGTTTTGGCACTGCCAGGGTCAGGGTCAGTCTAGGCTAGAGCCTTAGTAGCCAAGGCGAATCAAGGGGTCCTCTCCTGTCATGACAGCTCATGCTTCATCTTTTGGCTCTCATGAGACAAACTCGAAATCTCTAATGGATAGGCGATTTCTTTGCTGCCAACTTACAATCCAATCGATCCGCCCATGTTCTTCATGGTAATCTCGTGGTTCTGATGAAGATCTGAATGCGTAAGTTTGTGGCACTGCAATAAGGGGGCCCCACGGGTGACCAGTGTTGGCGAATAGGACTCCGTCCCGCAACCACGCGCTTCATGGCATGGTGCATCGGCATTCGAACAATGAAACGGATACATTACTCCAAGTTATAATCTAATGTCAGTTCAACGATAAGATAGAAATTGAGAAGGAAAACAGGGAAAAATAACGTCAATCGCTTTCTCTTGATTTTGGTTCTGGGTGGAGGTGTTTGCGACGGAGCAATGCGGCTGAAAACGGATTCGTTGAGCACATGGAGGAAGCACACGTGTCAGGATCGAGCACTCTGAATGGCATACAGCATCTGACGATGGCCATCGTAGCAGTTCTTCTGCTTTACACTCAAGACTCGGTATTCTTCCAGTGTTCCGTCGATGCTCGACACAAATGATCTGCCTGAGCGCATCGACACCGATCGCCGCAAGCTGCCGTAGCCATCACCCACCCAGAGGCCTCATCTCTTGATATGAAAGAAGGTGGTTTTCCACCGTCAAAGATCTACAAAACAAGGCCTTCTTGGCCCGAGACTCCCAAACACCACCTGCGCCGGTTCCCACGATGTAAACATGCGTGTCCTCTCTTCCCATCGAAGAGATTCTCAGCCGCCTGAAGTTTTCACATTACAAAACTCCCGTCTCCTTAAGCGACCCTATTATTTGTTCGTCGACCTGTTGATCCAAAGTCAATCCTTAGCTAGTGATAATGCTGTAGCTCGTATGAAAGCGTTTGTTATGAAATTGGACGGGTCGATCTGATGTTTCGTGAGGCGAGGTCGAACTAGTGCTGGACAGCAATTACAAGATCGTCGAGAAATGTTTACATGATCTTTGTAACTTCGTCCTCGACCTTGTGGAAAAGGTTGGCGTCAGCTGGCTTGCGACGATGGTGGGTAATTTGGGTGTAGGTTGCCAGGCTATCACAAAACTTCACAGTTTATCAAGCTGGACGTCACTCACCTCCATATCTTCAAGGGAATCTTGCTGGCCGATGCAGCGAAGAATGTTCTTTTTGCTCGTCTCCTGCAGCTCGCCCGCGAGAAGGATTTCGTCGAGAATGTAGTATGCTTTAGTGAAGGAGAAGATGATATCCAGCTCGCACACATTGCCGTAGTATTTATCCATCTGTTCGACGTATCGGTGGATAATTTCGAGGGTGATCAGCTCGTTGTCATCGGAGGAGCAGCCGGCGATGAAGAAAAGCGATGCATATCGACGGTAGACGATCTTGGTATCTGTTCAGAAGTTAGCATGAGCCGGCCTAAACAAATAACAAAAGGGGCGGAGGGAAGCTGACCCTTGTATTCGAGGAAGTTGCACATGCGCGTTCTACGAGCGAGGACAAGCTGAGAAACATCCTTGACGATCTTGGCCTTGTCCTTGGGTGAGAGGGTTGAGAACCATTTGGCAAGGCGCTGTCGTGACTAGTCAGTGATGATGTTAAGTGGTGCATGCGAGCAACTGTACGCACCACTTTGCCTTGGCGAGATAGGAGAATAAGGTAGCTGTCAAGTTAACTCTTGATTAGCGGGCGGGAGAAATTGATCAGCCATGGAAAATCATACTGGATCGCCATGATGTTTCTATCAAGCCTGCGTCGAGGTGGCAGGTCAAAGTCAGGGATAGGTTTCGAAAGATGACGGAGGATACAATTCTGGCTTTGAGGTGAACACAGAAGCAATCCAGGCGGGTTGGTGACGAGCTGGCAAAGGTCCAATGATGAAGTGGCCCAGGCTCCAGCCAATCCACCAGGTAAGGTCCAGACCCCTCCAGCACTACTTGCCTGAATCGACAATTCAAGCAACGAGACATGTATGTCAGTGGCTGTAGGTACAACTGAGTTAAGCTTCTAAAATAAACAATTTGATGGGATTTTTATCTGGACTATTTCCAAGTTATTGACTAATGGGCAATTTCTATATACGATATACCCACCATATCTTGCCAGATGGCCTCCGTGAAAGATAGTGCCAAGGGACATTGGATCCAATTGGTGATGCTTATAGGCCATCTCTGGGTAGTAGATAGTACTAACCTACTAGTGTCATTAAGCACGCGACTGCGCTGTTGTTAATGTTAGAATTACTGTAGTTTTCTCAATACCTTCGTATCTACTAAGTAGGTACTAAGGCTCAGTGTCCCGGGATAACACAACGGATAGGTTAGTGCCTTAGCAGGTACTAGCTAGATGCAAAGTCCATCAACCATCCATCCATCCATGCACATTTCTGACCTTCGCTTGTAATAGTCCGATATGCTGCACTCAGACGGGTACAAATATCAAATATCGGCCGTGATTTCAAATCGTTTTACCTATAACAAATAAACATTACTAAGCTATCCGCTTTACCCCACGTATTCGATAGCACTGGCACGCCTTTGGATAGACCAATTTGGTCCGTCTGTTGATTGACGCTCCTTCTCCGAATTTACGCCTCGAAGACCCCGACGGGAAAATTTCCCTCTTATTTTAGTAAAGTCTTGACTCGAACTATTTCCCACTTCTTTCTTCTAGTCTTAAAATTTCAAAGCGGGCTTCCATTGCTTTGGTACAAGATTTTCACCATGGCGAGACTTATTCTATCCACGGCGTGAGTTATAGCTGACTTCTGTGCGTGTTTATGCTTACAAAACCCCTCTCGGCAGCAATGTCATGTTGGCAGGCCCTTCCGTTATTCGCAAGCCCGGCAACGCCAGATCCAACCTTGAACTTGTCAATTCTTTGCGAGACAATATCGCTGAAGCCCAGCGCGACTATGCGATCGGTACAGGAGGAACCAACGGCTTCACGAACGGCAATGCGCTCAACGGCAACCACACGGCTATAGACCTTTGGACCGAGAAGCAGGACGATGCGCTATACGTTCCTCGCATTAATTGGCATGCCGCAGGCTTACGAGAAGAACCCAGCCAGTACGAGATCACAGTCAAATTTTTTGTCCTCCCGGGCATGTCTAATAATGCTCGGGAGCAACACGTGAAGGAAGCTCTGGATTTAGTCCGGAGGGAGCTCAGCATCACTACAATCGATTTACTGATTGTGTCCTTCCCCGGAATTTCGTTCGAGGGTAGCTGCGAATGGGAAGCAGACAAGACCAATGCCAACCAAGGAAACCTTGAGGAGGAACTCGCAACTTGGAAGGTATTTGAAAGTTTACACAAGCAGGGTCTCGTGAAGCGTCTGGCTGTGGCCGAATTTGGTAGCGAGAAACTCAGCGCCTTTATCAAGCATACGACTGTTCGACCCGTTATTGACCAAATCAACCTGCGCAACTGCTGCGATGTACCACCTCCGCTGAAGAAGCTCGCGGAAGAAAAAGGGGTTGAACTACACGTCCATAACGATTGTACCGATATTCTTCCTCATGGCACTCTACGAGAGCTCCTCAGCCACGGTCCAAAGGGTGCAGGCCTACTTGCCGACACAAACAACAACAGCGCTGGCTTGACGGGGGAGCTTGTTCCTGAATGGGTCGTGCGATACACAGCTTTCGTACAGGATCGAGGCGTCATAGAGAACAAGGGATATTTTGCAGGCGCAGAGCTGGTGAGATCATAGCTGAGCATTCCTGCAACAGTCGAAAACGAAGAAGATTAGACAGAGAGGTTTTTCTTTTCTTTTCTTCTCTTCTTTTTTGATATGGAATCACATATGATGAAATGCGGTGGCATCATTCGTCCATTTGTTCTTTCCTTCTTCTTCTTCTTCTTCTTCTTCTTCTTCTTCTTTTTCTGCAAAACAGCGAGCATCAGATACACGGAGTTTAGACACTATGGTAGGGAAATTGGCTGCAAGACGGCTTTTCTGTTTTTGTTTCATCCGAGCATGCTTCGTTTGCGGCCTCTCATCCGCACATCTTCCAACTTTTTAAGTACAACCTTGGCTTGCTTAAAGGTTTGACCGTAAGCATCGAGCACCTCTGAGAAGACACATTCCGCGCGAGGATGTGTACTACCAAAAGCTCTCTCCAAAACATAAAGATCTACCGCACGGTCCTCATCTGATATACTTCCACTTGCGAGACCTAAGTCAATGATAACTAACTCTCCGTTCAAAGGACTGTCATCCTGTGGGTTGGCCAGAGGCTCCAACATCATGTTGCTTGTGGTTAAATCGCCGTGAACAATGCCAACTTTGTGCATGTTACCAATAGCGGTACCGATTCTGCGCATGAGATCCTTCAACTCTGTATCGTTCTCGATGCCCTCTGTCTTATTCCCCAGTCTCTCATTGATGCTCTTACGAACAGGTCCTCCAGATATCCATTCCAGCATTAGCCAGCCGGCGGCTTCATCTACAGCATAGACCGCTGGGACACGGACACCGTCACGGCGGCACTTTGCAAGAATGCGAGCCTCTGAGAGAATGCGGTGTTTCGTAAGGCGCTGATCAAGAACCGGGTGTCGCCAGGGCTTAGGAGGCCGATACTTCAGAGCGCAGGGAATATCCGACAACAGATAAGTGCTTTTGTAGAGGCGACCCTCGGCACCTTGTGTGATGAGGATTGGCGGGGTTGACGTGGGGTACTCGAGGATTTTAGGGAGGGGAAACTGGTGCACCTGCGCCGCGGGGTCGGCGGTCGCGGTGGCTGTGGCTGTCGTCATGAGAGAAGTTTTGACTTGATTATTGTTGAGAGAGGATGAGAGGGGTTGATGCTGGCAAGGGGGAAATTCTTAGACGATGGCAGCGGAGCTTGCAAGACCTGATGATTCTGACAAGCTGCGAGACTGGCGCAGGTACAGGGAGAGATGACATCGATGAAGTCAGTGAAATGCGAGGAGGGGAACAGGATTGGCACCACTTACGTGCGCCCTTCCTTCAACGGCCCGTGAGGTTTTGACTGGGCGCCAACTGACAGCGGCGTTTTCACCCTGCCTGCAGCACCTCTACAGCGCTTCAGTACGTAAACGAATCATCCATTGGAAGTTTATTCTATGGAAGAAACCTATCCTTGCCCAGCTTTCCACGCCAGCCGACTTCTTTTCTCTTTACTCTTCCATTCCTGTCAAGCTGCAAGGTTAAATTACACAGGTATCTCAAAGCAACACAGTCTGTTTCTCAACCTTGTTCTCAACAAAATCAATGTCTAAGACTCTCTTTCCAGCCCTAGAATCGATCCACTGGCAGTTCTGGTAGCCCTAATTCCAGACCTTGAACCCATCCAATGTCAGCGGGCTTTGGAGCCCTGGACTGGTACTACTGAAAATAAGCCTAGTGGTAGCGTCCTGCAAGAATTAGTCACATCCAACCGATGGATGGTGATACTCAACCTGCAGATAAATCCTTGGAATTCCATGTGGAAACCCACTACATATTTCGGCAGCGCAGCACAGCATTAGTTTCTTAGAGACTACCAATCTTGAGCAGGCTTGAGGTGCATCCTCTTAAACTATGACAGTGACGATTCGTGATGGCTACCTATATTGCATATGTAGGTGCAAACACCTATAAGACAGATACGCAATTCCGTTTGTATTGTGACACGGGGTGAGGAGTTTCTTGCAAACAACCATCGTCAGTCAGCATCATCAGATAATTCAACCATCTTGGCCATTTCCCCCACCCGGCACTTCCGCGCTCATCATAGTCTATCTTGCGGCGAATCCGCCGCTTACCCGGTCCAAGGGACCATGCACAGTACCAGCCAGACGATTGTACCATTGTTAAGTCGTGCGTATCGACTGACCATGTGATGACTCTTCTGCCCTGTCTTGTCTCATGGACCGTCATTAGTTACGGTTCATCTGCATCTGCAGGGGGCTTCTTTCGTTCCCAGCCATCTGCACCAAGTGGCCTAGCACCGTCACTTGTTGAGCACGAATCTGGAAGCCGGGCTTGTATGAGTCTAGAAACTAGGTGCTTAATTGGAGCGCACACAAACGCGGGTTGTGTTCACAGTAATTGGTTGTTGGTTGCGCCTGCGCTTGTTCCCTCGTCATCGCTCCTGTCTCCTTGCTTGCATCTTGTGCGCCTCTCTCCCCATCTCTCCCTTTTCCCTCACAAATACTTAGCCCAAGGACCATGCGCGATAGCTTCACCCACCTTGACTTGCCATCCAGACGCTCTGCTCAACCATGGCCGAGTTCAATCTGCTCCAGTGGACCATTATTCTCATTCTAATCGCCGTTGTCCTGTCCCTCATTGTCCTTGTCCAGATCATCTCCAATTATACGGCTGCATACCAAGCGGCGCCGCTCGAGATCGCAACCTTTGTTGATACAGCCGACTTTTCCGTCCAGGAGAACGAGAGCTATGATCGGGATGTCGCAAAAGTGCAGCGTCTTGATGACAAGATTCGTTTGACGCGCCTTCTAAGGGAGATCCAGAAGACGGGTGATGATTTGCGTGAGGATATCAATGGCATGGTGCTTGAAGAAGATACCACCAAGTTGAAGACGAGCGCCCGACTACTATGGGCATCGAAGCGAGCGAGGTTGGAGGATCGTGTTCGTAGGCTTGACATGCTGCGTATGCGCTTTCTTGTCGTTTACATGGGCGTTGTCGCATCGCATACGAACACCACAATACATGAGAAGCCCTCTCCAAGAGCGCCACCACCACCGCCCCTTCCTACATCAAGAGATTTAGAAAATTCGCCTGTTTTCAAGACCCCTGCACGACCTGCTCTTCCGAAAGGCTTGTCGGAGAGTATCGTCAACCGTCCTCCATTGCGCAGGTTGACCACCCAGGCTCTTATTAATCATCCCGAACCCATTCCCAAACCTAGTCGCAAGGGCTGGGCGGGAGTTGTCCACGAACTACAAACATCGCCCAAGATGCAGCAACGTCATGCCTCAATTGAGCGCGCAATGTCGAAATCATACTCACGGTCACCATGATATTCAAGCCTCCATCCAGGTTTCTTTACACTGTGGGTTCCAGTTGCAGCGAAAAGACATGACCATTACATATGTATAACGCGATTGTATCGCTTGGATTGACGCACTGCATGGTACATACTACATACTACATACTACACACTACACACTGCACGTTACACGGCGTTCTTAGTGTGACGTGGCGGCCAGCAAAAAATTAACGATAAAGCATAGCCCGACCTGACTACTGGCATTTCACCAACCACAGGAGGCATGGTTGAATGAGTGATGATTAACGATGGGTTCGTTTGGTAATGACAGAGGCTGGAGGAGTTTGGTTCACTGATTTTGTTTCACTTCTATAGATGTGATGATACCCTAAAAGCCGTGGTCTCAAGACGCAATGTTTTTGTTGTATGTTTGGTCTTAGTTTTCACTTTTATATCTATATCTGAATATGTTGCCACACTTGACCCTGAACTAAGGATCTAATGAGCTACAGTACTAATATCGATGGGTACAGACCTTGTAGTCCTCGCTCAATGACCAGTCACAGCTTCAGGGCCGGTACCATTCCTCTCTCCAACTATAGGATTATCAGTTTATAGATCTTATAATATTGATCTTGCCGACTTACCATCAAGCGCCACCAAGAAACGGCTTACACAGTTGTAACATGCCACCTGTTGCTTGTGTTAGGTGAAGTTTGGAAATCACTGAAGGAATTTGACTTACTGTCGCTGTGATTTCGACAATTTCCTGCTCATTGAAGAACTCTCGCAGACGGTCAAACGTCTCATCCTTGACTTCAACATTCCTCGTCATCTCATCCGTGAAGAGGATTACAGCCCATTGCTTCTCTGACAATTCAGCAGGTCGCTCGCCAAGTGTGTCTTGCTTAATAGCCTCAAGACCAGCCTCAGAAACGCCACCCTTGACTGCCAGTGGTGCATGGTGCTTCCACTCGTACCATGCCTTGTTGCACACAGCAACTCGGGAAATGGCAAGCTCCCGCAAGTCATCACTTAGCGACGTTTTGGTGCGGACTGCGCCAAGGAACGAGTTCCAACCATCAGCGACATGAGGGGAGTGAAGGAGAGCCAAATCCAAAGATTGGAGAGGTCGAGGAGCGCGACGCTCTTCTATGCGTTTCACAATAGCAGCATGCTCCTCGATTTTGGTCTCGGGAGGGTTAGATACGTAAGGGATTCTCATGATGGCGGTTTGTTCCGAGTGTTGACTTGGTGTAAGTGATATGTTCCGAGGGTTTGGCGCGAATACTTTCAATTTAGAAGGATAAGAATGCAGGATTAGCTATTGGGCAAATGAGGGTTTAAGATCGAAGAAGAAATAAGGCATATAAAAGAGATGCGGTATTCGCATTTGGTTATATATTCACCCGGCATAGCGCGGGGTCGGCTTTCAACTAACTCCCGACTCCACTTCCCGAGAATCGGCGCCGAGAGACGGAGCTGGACTGCAACAATAAGCTAAAAATATCCGACTAGACAATACACATCTACAACATCCCTATCCCGAGTTTGTTTACGGCAAGGATAACTCAAGTCTGCTACCTACCCTAGCTGTGAGACGTTGGAATCTCAAAAGAATGAAGATATTCCTATCAGTGGCTGGGGAATAATAACTAAAGGCACGCATGGCTGTGCTGCCTAACTTTAGGATAATTTTTGTAAAAGAGATAGAGTTTGAGACGATAAGCGCATGCGTATGCGATCGAATAATGGATTTGTAAGATTCAATAGATCCAATAGGTCCAATATCGAGGGCATCTGCAAAAGCTAAATCTATGAATCTATGAATGCCTGTCGACTTGGTTGCTCCACTAACTCCAACTATGGTTCTGTCCACATACACTTTCCGCTCCGGAAGTTATACACTTCTAGTCATCTTCACACTGCGTCTGTAGGGACAAAATAAAATTAGCCAAGACGAATCAAAATATAGGAACGAATAATCATCAAACGGCCGATAAGTATATGGCCTAGACTGTTTATGACTTTCTCTTCCAAGGAACTTACAATTTGACTTGAGCTTGGATCATCGCCTAAGAAACAGAAAACGCGCTGCGTAGGAATCACGTGACAAGGAGCTTCCACCTGGATCATTAACGCGACCTCACTTTTTCTCGCGTCGTCGCAACCTCCTGTCATCAGTTCCTCGTTATCTTCGCTTCTTTCGTCACTCTAGATCGCGCTTCCATCAACCAAGATGGCCGAGATCAAGATTGACAGCAAACTCTTCCAGGAGCGTATTTCGCATTTCGCCACAGCCTGGAAGAATGACCTACGCTCCAAGGATGGCCTATTCAACGGCGCCCAGTCTCTGGTGGTGATGATGGGCAAGGTTGAGGAGGTCCCCGAATTTCACAAAAACAATGCGATTCACGTATGCGACTACGAAACGACCCCGAACTTTGGGTGCGATCAATTTGCTGACACAATACGATAGTTCTGGCTTCTTGGATACGAATTTCCAACAACCCTGATGTTGTTCACGCTTGACACTCTATACATTCTCACAACAGCAAAGAAAGGTTAGACACATTAAATATTTCACTACATTGGATTGTACTGACTGCGACTCAGCCAAACATCTCGAACAGCTCAAAGGCGGCCGATTCCCGATCGAAGTACTAGTGCGAGGCAAGGACGCCGCAGAGAACGAGAAGCTCTTCATTAAGCTTACCGATAAGATTAAGGAGGCAGGAGTAAGTCGGTCGCCATTCGCAGCTTGAATATTACTAACGATTGTGTCCATAGAACAAGGTTGGCACAATCGCCAAAGATACCTCCCGAGGACCCTTCGTCGACGAGTGGAAGAAGGTGCTCGCCGAACACTGCAAGGAGGTTTCCCAGGTCGACATCTCTGCAGCCCTTTCCACATATGCCTTTGCCGTCAAGGATGAGAGTGAACTTCGAGCGATGCGAACTGCCTCAAAGGCCTGTGTTGCCTTGATGACCCCCTACTTCCTCGACGAGATGTCAAACATTCTTGACGCCGAAAAGAAAGTCAAGCATTCCACATTGGCCGATAAGGTCGACAAGAAACTGGACGACACCCAATTCTGGAAGACTGTGCAGCTTCCTAGCAAGGGCAAGCTCCCTTCTGATCTGGATCCTGCTCAGCTGGACTGGATTCTGGGACCAGCGATCCAGAGTGGCGGCAAGTACGATCTTAGGTTCGCGGGCGAGTCCAACGACGACAACCTCCATGCAGGCATCATCATCGCAGCTATGGGTCTTCGATATAAGTCTTACTGTTCAACTATTGCACGAACGTACCTGGTCGACCCCAACAAAGCTCAAGAGAGCAGCTACAAACTCCTCACCCTAATTCACAACACCATCATCAAGGAGATTCGTGATGGTATGGCGGCAAAGGAGGTGTACGGAAGGGCTATTGGTATCATCAAAAGCAAGAAGCCAGAAATGGAGAAGCATTTTCTCAAGAACGTTGGTTGGGGTGTCGGATTGGAAAACAAGGACCCTACCCTCGTTCTCAACGCAAAGAACCAGAGAGTTCTCAAGGATGGCATGACCCTTATCATCAACACAGGTTTCCAGGATATTGAGAATCCACACCCGCAGGACAAGAACAGCAAAGTGTACGCATTGGTCCTGACTGATACCATCAGAGTGACTTCGTCAGAGCCTGTGGTTTTCACTGCTGAGGCGCCTACAAGTGCCGATGCCAACTCCTTCTTCTTCAAGGATGACGAAGAGGCCGAACCTGCCCCCAAGAAAGAGAAGAAGGACTCACGTGTTGGTGCTGTTGCTACGAAGAACATTACAACCACGAGACTTCGCTCAGAGCGTACAACTCAAGTCGCTAATGACGATATCGAGAAGAAGCGACGCGAGCATCAAAAAGAACTTGCAGCCAAGAAGCAAAGGGAAGGTCTCGCAAGATTCTCCGAATCCACAAATGACCAAAATGGAGGCGAGGTCAAGAAGTTCAAGCGCTTTGAGTCTTACAAGAGAGACAACCAGTTTCCTCCCAAGATCAAGAACCTTGAGGTTGTGGTTGACAGCAAGAATAACACAGTCGTTTTGCCTATTATGGGACGACCTGTCCCTTTTCATATCAACACCATAAAGAATGCCAGTAAGAGCGACGAAGGTGAATGGTCATTCCTGCGTATCAATTTCCTGTCCCCCGGTCAGGGTGTGGGTAGGAAAGATGACCAACCTTTCGAGGATGCATCGGCGCACTTTGTCCGAAGTCTGACTTTCCGATCGTCCGATGGTGAGAGATATAACGAAATAGCAACTCAGATCTCCAACATGAAGCGCGATGTGGTTAAGAAGGAGCAAGAGAAGAAGGATATGGAGGATGTCGTCGAGCAGGATAAGCTTGTCGAGATAAGAAGTGAGTCAGCCTTGAAATGTTTGTGATCAGATGATACTAACTAATACCTAGACCGACGTCCGGCTGTATTGGACAACGTCTATATCCGTCCTGCTATGGAGGGCAAGCGAGTTCCAGGAAAGGTCGAGATCCATCAGAACGGTATCCGATACATCTCACCCCTGAACGCTCAGCACAGAGTGGATGTGTTGTTCTCAAACGTCAAGCACCTCTTCTTCCAGCCTTGCCAGCATGAGCTGATTGTCATCATCCACATTCACCTCAAGGATCCTATTATTGTTGGTAACAAGAAGAAGACAAAGGATGTCCAATTCTACCGAGAAGCGACAGACATCCAGTTCGATGAAACGGGTAACCGTAAGCGCAAGTACCGATATGGTGACGAGGATGAGTTTGAGGCAGAGCAGGAGGAACGCCGCCGAAGAGCCGAGTTGGACCGTTTGTTCCAGGGCTTTGCGCAAAAAATCGCCGAGGCTGGCCGAAACGAAGGTATCGAGGTTGACATGCCTATCCGTGAACTTGGATTCCACGGTGTGCCATTCCGAAGCAACGTTTTTGTTCAACCCACCACCGACTGTCTTATTCAGGTTGTTGAGCCTCCCTTCATGGTCATCACCATAGAGGAAGTTGAAATCGCCCATCTGGAACGTGTTCAGTTCGGTTTGAAGAACTTTGATATGGTCTTTGTTTTCAAGGACTTTACACGACCTCCTTACCATGTCAACACTATTCCTGTTGAGTTTCTCGATCAAGTCAAGGATTACCTTGACTCGTCAGATATCGCCTACACAGAAGGTCCTCTTAACCTCAACTGGCCGACCATCATGAAGACTGTCACAGCAGACACCCACCAGTTCTTTGCCGACGGTGGCTGGTCTTTCCTACAGGCTGATTCAGATGATGACGGCGGCGACCCGTCTGACGAGGAGTCTGCTTTCGAGATGGATGAGGACGAATTCGATGAGGAGTCTGAATCCAGCGACGAAGGCTCTGACTTTGGCAGCAATGCCAGTGACGATGAAGACGAGGATGCTGAGCTTGACAGCGAGGATGAGGGTGAAGACTGGGATGAGCTAGAGCGCAAGGCCAAGAAGCGAGACCGCGAAAGCGCCCTGGAAGAGGAAGACCGCGGTGCTAACAAGAAGAAGCAGCGTAAGCGCTAAACAGCAGACCGACATGAACTTGAGACTACGAGGTTTTGGTTTGCTTGCTTCCCCTATTTGTACTAAAATGCGCAATATTTTTGGTTTTTACTTTTATGTGTGGGCTCTCGCAGTCTTTTGACGGACGGGATGATATGGAGCAGCATCCATGCCTAAAATAGCTATTGTTGGCGAGAGGATGGTGCTCTTTCCAGTGTATTTCGAGATGACCAGGATCGGTCAAGGACAGTTGTATCAGGCAGATTAAGATAAGGTAATTCATGATTTTAAGCAATCCTAGATAAAAATTTCCCACATCTTATTTCCTGCTCGAACATAATTTGGAAGCATGTGTGACTATGCCTGAGCTTCAAATGTTGCGGTTATATTCACATCCTTTCAAGACAGCATTCGTAAACAGTTCAATTCATTCTATCCATGATTCCGAGTCGCAGCGCGCCAAACTCCCTACCCATATAAATACGTACGAAGCATACAATTCAGGCTCTTTCTCTGCCCCGTATTTTGTCAAGCTTTTTGAAAGCATAATAGGCAAGACGCCTATGCTACGAGGGAACATGTTGGCGTCAGGCCTTTGCTGCCCTTCCAATGCCCAAAAAAAAAAAAAGAAAGAAGAGTCGGAAACTGCAATAATGACTAGTCGCACAGTAAAAGGAAAAGACAAAGAGCCACATGAGCAATGAAAACAAATGGCAATATCCAAAAAAAAAACCAAAAACATGATTCAGAGCGCCATCTCTTGGTACCCAGCAGCCAACGCCGAGTGCTTGCTTCACGTATCCGACTTCACACCTAACCTAGACGAGGACGACATAGGTAGGAGAATCCCACCTGTTGCGCTAGGCGGGGACTTGAGATTGAGAGATGCAGAGGCTGGCCTTGAAGGATCTTCGAGAAGAGCGCGAGAATCGTCGCGAGCTGACTAAGCTTCGCCAGGACGAAGATCGCGACCGGAAGCGACGGCCGTGCTGGGACCAGACTTGGCGCCAGGAGCGTTGTTCCACGAGAGATAAGTATGATCGCCCAATTTTCTATTACCAGGTCAGTAGGAAGAATACTCAAGGTCACGCAGAAGACAAACCTTGGTCGGATAAGATGAGTGACTGTGAAAACAGTACCGAGAAGGATGCAAACACCACCGACGACGACGTAAGCGATGCCGAGGAAGGGATTGCGTCCTCCGATAACGGTTCGGGTAGAGATAATGATGGACTTGGAACCCTTGTACTCTCGTGTCGGAAAGTCTGGCCTGGGGTTAGACGAAATATCCTAGCAACGTCTAGCAGCTGACTTACGGTCATCGATGATAAGGTCATAGGTTCCTGGCCACATAGCCTGTGTGTTGTTGCGCTGGTAAAGCTTGCTAAAGGTGGGAAGACCTGCCGTACGCATCCAGACCTGGAAAGCTTCCCATTCTTTAAGGTTAGGAGGAGGGGTATCCTTGGTGTACCCATCGGGGTAGCGCTTCTGCCAGTTAGGAGGCGGCACAATATCATCGTAGCTATACTCGGTCTCTTTGTAAAGATCTTTGTCACTGTCCCATGAGATACCCGAGTTGTTGCTCATTTGGTAGATCCACGTCTCGTTGCCACTGACCCCTGGGGGGTTTGTAAGCTTAGGGCTAGTGAAGGTGTCGTTGAACATGGAGTTGGCGATGAGACCACAAGGGTAGTAAGGCTTGTCCCCCTCCCCGTATAGGGGAGTGCAATCGGAGTTACGAATATCGCTGATGGATCGCTTTGAACCCTTGAGCTGGTCCGTGTCGAAGGAGAGAACGTATCGACGATGGTTCTGGTAGAAATTGGTGAGGTGGTAGTAGAAAAGAACAGGAGGACCCATCTCTTCTGGGATGGTGAATTTGAGATGGCATCGAGGGTTGAAGGTTCTAACACCGTTGTCGAGCGTGGTGCTGACGTTGGCCTCGCGCGCCCATTGAGCATTCACGGAACTGTTAGAACTCTTGAATGCAGTGCTGACGGCGCTGCCAGGCATTGCTGTAAAGTTGCTTCCACCTCTACTACGAATGGGAGCGTCGACAATGCAGTTGGTATAGTCGAGTCGAATCTCTTGAACCTGGGTTTGCGCATTAGAACGAAGTGGTAAACCTGATTGAAGTTTCAGCGAAATTGTACCTGAGAGCTCGCGTACAACAGCAGACCGCCGATGGGAGCGAAAATAATTCCAATGGCGAAGAAGAGAGGCAGGACGGTCTTTGGTGTGAGAATAGGCCTGTCGCATTGTATCAGCATCGAAGGAGCGATTGAGCAGATGGGATAAGGGGAGCAATGACATACTGCCAGGCTTTTAGACGCTGTTGTCGAAAGGCAGTATCTGAGATGCATTAATTAACATTTGTTGTTCTCCTTGTATGAAGCGCATTATTTTGAGGCGCACTCACTCGCAGGGCGGCGACTCTTCTTCTTGTCCGGCTGCTTCGGGCCATCATTTGAGTCGATAGAATCAGTGTGGTCGATGCCACGGGGCTGTTCGTCGGCCATTGTATCGTCGTCAGAATCGATCTGTCGGTCTCGTTCGATGCGCGCGATGTAAAGGAGGTGTAATATAGTTGATGAAAGGGACTCGGAGTTGCGAGGGGAAGAAAAGTATGCGACCCTCTTGTGAAGCTGACGGGGATAGAATGGAACGGTCGCGCTGTGGCCCGTGAAGCCTTACGTGTGTATTGATGGAGTACGTACCCTTCCTTCATCCTCCTTACCTAGTAGGTAGTTTGCAAATAAGTGTTAGTACTTCTACTAAGCAAGCTAAAGGGCAAGTGGAGTCCATAGGCTGTGCCCCCATGATGGAGGGTGTCGCAGGAATCGAGCCAGTGGTTGGCGGGAAGTAACTAACGCACCCCAGTAGAAAAGTCCCCTGAAACATACTCTGCCGTTAGAGAGGTTGGACACTGTAAATTCAGTCCCCAACTTTCCATAGCAATGGACGGAAATCCTATGCAGCTTTATTATTGTTAAACGGTTATCAATCAACTGAAGTTAGTAGATACCGAAGGTATACTTGAAACTAATACCAGGCCACTAAAGCATTGCTTAATCAATCCCAAACCAATCCCAGTTGCACAAGCTAATCAGCAAAAAAAAAAAAAACCATCGGTTATAAATCACAAAAGTTAACACCGACGCAGGCCTGATTCGAACAGACGCCTCCGAAGAGAATAGATTTCTAGTCTATCGCATTAGACCACTCTGCCACTGCGCCTTCTTGTGTAAAAGATATAAGTTTGTCGTGGAAAATGAAATCTATGATTATGGAAGATTGATCACAAATGCTAAAAACAATCCACAGCAACATGCCAATCTAGAATCACAAGCATTGTGGTATTAACTTATTTGCCCTAATGTATCTTAAAGAGCTCCTTATAAGTCATAAATGGCTACCTATGATTAAATCATGCATGCAATGCGTCCAAGTGACGAGTTTCTGTTCTTCCTTCATCACAATATTATGCGTATATATATAATTACATGAGTATACATATACGCCTCTGTCCGCCTCTCGCTCTCCTTCGATTCCTCTTCTCTCTATCTTCTGTTTGAATGCTGTAGCTAAGTCGCCCCCCCTTTCCATGCAGACTCTTTCCAGCAACAGCCAATGCCTCAATAACTGGGGGAATAAAAACTAAATAAAAGAGGTCAAAACGTGTACGCCTTTGTGTATGTACGGGCCTATCGACTGTAATGCGATGGCTGAAAAGATAAAAGAGAAAGTATCCAAACTAAAAGGTAAAGGGCTATAATAATTCTGGACGCGCATAACAAGAACCCAGAGAGTATCAGGCCGTCATTTTCCTGGCCCACCTCCTGCTGTTAAATGAACAAAGAAGATGCCAAACTCCGAAAAAAGAGATATCCTCCCGCTAAACTTTTGCAACTTAAAACAAATAAAGGATGTATGTGGAATAAGGTAGTGCTGTGGGATGGGTATGTCGTTAAATGTGCGATACGTCGCTTTGCAAATGTTCCCAAGAAGGGTCTCGTCATGAATATCGATCAAAGGCGTCATCAGTGTTTCTCCTTGGGTGCACCATTCTCTCCCTCCTTATGTGGCTGAACGGCATGGCCATTTACTCTCGCCTTTGGCTTGAGCGAAGACGAGCGCTTCTCATTCTCCGGCTCCTCGGGGATTGTCGCAAACTTTTTGAGAACTTGCTTGAGAGCCGGTCGTCGGATAGGTTTAGCAAGAAACTCATCCATACCAGAATCAATGCATTCCTTAACGTTGCTCTCTTCGGAAAAGGCTGTCAGGGCAACAATGGGGGATTTGTAACCCATCTCTCGAATAAGCCGGGTACTTTGTAGGCCGTCAACGTTCGGCATTTGGACATCCATAAAGATCACGTCAAAAGACTGGTTTTTCTCCATTGTCGCCTTGACAAGATCGTATGCTTCCTGGCCATCTTTTGCAATAGTCACATCGTAAACGTCCTCAAGTTTCAGCATACGGCTGACAACTTCAATATTGGTCGAGTTGTCATCTGCAACCAAAACACGTACTCTTTGACCATTCTTGTTCGCCATGGCGCGGTCAATTTCAGCCATCTTTTGCTGGGTACTTTTGACAGCTGGAGGGTTTGCAGCAAAATAGGGTTGGCTTAGGCCGACTAATCGAGGTTGGGGGTTGAGAGCCCCCGCCGATTTCGTCTCGGCGGCAGGCTTGGGAGTGCTAGGGGCAGTACGCTGCAGTTCCAAATCGCCGGCATCTACACTCGTTGGCCGGGATTTGATACTACTTGAAGCAGTGCTTGAAGTCCTAGATCTAAACATTAGTACAAACATTTGCATCGTCGACGGTAAGAGCTTACCGGTCTTTCACGTATTTCAGTGGAATATGCATAGTGAAGGTCGTGCCTACGCCCACACTACTCCGCAACTTGATATTGCCTCCCATAAGACCTGCCAGCTGGTGGCAGATGCTCAAACCAAGGCCGGTACCACCAAACTTCTTACTCAAACCAAGATCTCCTTGAACGAAAGGCTCAAACACCTTTTGCTGCATGTGCTCCGGGATACCCGGGCCAGTATCTTGGACCTCGAACTCGAAGATATATGACTTGGCACCTGGGGGAGGCGGCGTCGGTGATCGCTCGCGGACTTGCACATGAGGCGTCGCCTTCGGGTCTCTAGGGTTAATAGAGAGTGCGGTTCCTGTACTGCCAAATTTCTGCGACGAATTTAGACCCGAGGCTCCTGAATTCGCTGAGCTGGCGCTCCCGCGTTGTCGAGGGCGTCCCGTCCGCGAGTTGTTCCGTGAGTTCTTGGATATCGACGATGCTCGACTATCGTTCTCGGCAAGTGCTTCTGCTTCTCCGAGACACTTGATGCGTACCGAAACACTTCCATTGTGAGGCGTAAACTTTAGACTGTTGCTCACCAAGTTGATGATGACTTGGAGTATGCGGTGCTGGTCACCCCACAAGCACATATCCTTGAGTCTTCCAGTTCCGTGAGGACCCAATGCTGGCAATCTCGTCTCGCCATTTGTTCGGTCTGGGCTCGCACTGAAATCGACGTTATCAGAGCTAATGAAATCTACCGAGAAATTGATCTTTCCTTCCCGAACCTGCTTGTCAAAAATGGTCAAGATTTGTGATCGGATATCAGCCAGGCGAAACTCTCTCAACTCGAGGTTGAGTTGTTGGCCAATCTGGTTCTTGGAGAAACTCAATAAATCCTCCAAAAGATGAAGTAGTAGGTCGCCCGATTTGTAAAGTGTCTTCAGCGACTGCTTGATCCGTATAATGTCATTCTCCTCCATACACACGGCGCACATGCCGAGAATACCATTCAAAGGGGTCTTCAGCTCATGAGAAATATTGGCGATGAACAACGTTTTGCTTTCATTGGCTGCCTCTGCAGCCTTCTTGCTCTCCTCCAATTCTCTGGTGCGCTCGGCGACCTTGACTTCGAGAGATAGATATTGCTTCACTAGTTCGTCGCTCATGTCGTTAAAGGTCCGTGTCAGTTCGGTGAGCTCATCTGTGACAAAGTGTTTTCGATCATCGACCTTGGCAGGGATCTTGAACATCCGACGGGCCACATCTCGATTCGAGCTGGGTCCATTCGATTTACCCTGAAGTCTTCGGATGAATTTGGCTATAGGTCCCTTCTTTTTCGACCGTCGTGATTGGCCTCCAGAGCTTGGAATCTCGTCATCAAATTCAGAGTCGGAGTCGATAAACGAGTCTTCGTATCCCGGGGGGTTTATCGACTTTTCTGTGGCAGCCTTGAGTTTTCGAATAGGCAAGACACTGATGTGAGCACAGGGAACGATGATCAATGCTATCAAACCGACAGTGCCAAAGACAGTACCAAGAAGGATGTTCCTCAGAGTGTTTATCGGCTTATATGCCTCCCATTTGGCTTTCTCGACAATGACGGTCCAGTTTGCTAGGGGGGTCTGAGTTCGAGCAAAGCCAACAGCGACACGGGCATTCTGTTCGTTGTGGGTGTTTATTAGAGAACTGGCATTGCTAACTGTATCGTAATGCTTGGTGAATGAATCAAATGCTGCTGGATAATTCTTTACCGGAAATGCCTTGTTACCATACTCGCTGACAAACTGATGAATGTCGTGAAGATCCTTGTGTCCCTCTGGGCTCTTTGGGGGGAGGACAAATTTGACAAGGACATTGCCAAATTCATCACGGTCAGGGGTGTATGTGGCATTGCTTGCTGGCTGTGTCTTGTTGAAGCGGTTGGATCGGTCCGTTGGGCCAATAAGGAGAACTGTACCTGTCTCGCCCAATCCTTCACGAGAATCCTGAATCGCAGTAAGGGATTGAGCAAGAGTGACAACACTCATATAGCCCAGAATAAAAGTATCGTTGTTGTCGCGAATAGGAATGGTCACAGACAAGAGAGAAGCAGATTCGTTGAGAACCAGAGGACCGAGCAACAAGCCTCCATCGCGAGCAATTCGAACATCGTCGAATGCCTCGGCTGCATATGCAGTAGTGTTGTTCCGCACACTGTTTGGCCTCTCAAGATCAATATATGTAAGATTAGGGAACAGGCTTGGGGGGTAACCCAGGTCAGTGTCACCAAGAAAAACATCAGATCCTTCCGAATCCTTGTAGGGGAGTTCAATCTCTGGTAGCGAAAGAGATGTCACATTGAGCAAAACGCCGCCTTTGTTTTTTGTGTTGTTTCTGGAATACAGTCTTATCTGCAACAAGCCCGATACCGTGCTGACAGAGAGTGCGCTTTCGAGATCCTCACGAGCATCTGCCCACTCATTCCTGCCAGTGTTGTAGTAGTTGGTGAGTGCATTCTGGACGAGAATTCGAGAGGAAATGGTCATGGCGATAGTTTCAATAAGATCAAGCTCTGCCGAAATGCGGGACGCTTTGAGAGAAGCTGTGAGTTGCAGGCCATCGCGCTCGATGTCGACGACGAAGCGGTTGACATAAATCCATGTTGGAATAGAGACGATTGCGAGGGAGATGAGGACGGCGAGAAGTACGAGGGCCGCAAGCTGCTCACGAATGGCGATGCGCATGATAGGCAGGCTAAAAGAAAGGATGCGAGGGCCGAGCGCGACGACGCGGCATCGTCGACTTTGTTGGAAAGTAGTCAATTCAAGGCACAGACGATGAGTAAGGGTCGAGGAAGTCGTGCTCGAAAGGTTTGATGAAGCCAAAGGGCAGTTGCACGGGGCAAAGATGAGGCTCGTCTCGGCGCCTACGATCTTGGACACAATTAGATGGATGCCAAGCTTCAACGTGGTCCCCTCTTGTCGTCGCTATCCCCGTCGTCCAGAATAACTCGAACTACACGTCGCAAAGAGAGATTGTGATTGTGGACCGATGATCGACAACACAGCCAAAGGAGACAAAAGCTTTTTGAGCGTGGGTGTGCTGACTCGGTGTTTCCGGGGATGGCAACCGTTTCAATAGTGACCGAAAGAAGCTGAAGAGTATCAGGACTGAGAATGCGCGTATTGTCCTTGTCGCTATTGCTATCTGTGCCCGTGAGTGCTCGACTCAATATTGCACAGGTTTGCTCTAAAGGAGCGAGTCGTACGAAGTCGCAACTGCAGCTGACGGGACACAAAAGACTGTCCGGGATTTGGGATGTAAGAGCTGGGGAGGAAGGATGGGGATTGGGAGGAGAGTGCTTTGATCAGCGGAGGCTTTTTTGGGGTGTGCCGTTTGGTTGGACGGCAGGTACTGTAGCAGTAGAGCAATAAAGCTTGGCCCTTTAGAGAAGCTACCCGACGCGTGGAGGTGCAGGCAAGGTATGGATGGAGTCTGCCTAGGTGTTGGAGGTAGTGCTTATAGCGAGTGACTGGTTTCAGTAGGTATCGTTCAGTTTCTGCCATTGATTGTATATCACTTCTGCCAAGCTTGATGTTCTTTGCTAGAACGTTTTGCAGTCAAACTCTACCAAGTCAATATGAATATCAGGTAATTGTTTTCGAACGGAAATGGGACATGTCAGAAATACCATCCCCGTCGTTACCGGACTTAGCCCAGTTACAACAGTCATGAAGCGGATTGCGCGGAGACGGGTAGAGCCAATTGAGTCTGGCGCCATGGGGCGGGGAGTTAGAATGGGTAGGTAAGCTGCAGGTGGTCGATAGTGGCCTGTACTGGTAGACAGGTACATAACAGTAGGTGCTAGGTAGCGTAGAGGCCGGAGTAATCCGTTGAGTACCTACTTACTAATGGATTGAATACTCAGGTAGAGGCTGGTTTACCGTGGTATTCACCATCTAATTTTTTCCATCGCTGTCTACTCTCCGAATGCAAGTAGAAATTTTTTGAATATCTAGTGCTTATTCATTCAACATTGAAAGAAAACAAACTCCAAACTAGATTGAGTTCGGCTACGGGTGATGAACATTGATGCAAGGATGAAAAGGGTAACGATCGTCCACAGCGTGGCCGATCGCGTGCATCGATTTACACAAACGAGAGCGAGAGAGCCCTGTGAGGAAAGAAACAGAGAGAAAGGAAAAAAGAAGAGAATAACGCACAGACAGAAAAGGAAACAGACGGACGGAATTACGCGGATCTGGATGAATGCGACATGAGACGGTGGTCTCTTGTCTTGCTGCTGAGAGCCAAGGTTAAATATTCAAGATCTAAAGAGCTGAACTACGGGTTAGGCCACTTATAAAGTTTAAATGTATATACAGGTAAATTTCTTACCTCGACAAAGATGATAGTTAAGGTGTCTTTCTTACTCTTTTTTAGATAGTTAGAATTACTTCTCTGATTATCATTGTCAACAATGCGGATACTGTTTGAAACATCGGTTCGATCCACCTCATTTCCAGTAGCAAAAGTCGTTGAACTGTCAAATGTGCCTGGACTGTTGCCCAGAAGGACCCTTATGCCTTAGACTGATTTTTTAGTCAGGGCACTTTTCCATAGAGGGAATTAGTTGTTTGGTAGGTAAACTCTGATATCGTTGAACAGGTATTTTTGCCTCCAGACTGTTTAAACGTTGATAAAAAATAAACTCTTTGTACTTCGTATTGGTATCCATGGAATAAATATTGATTGGTTTGCGGACATTACGCCCCGGGTAGGTGTTTTGCTCCGTTTATTTTAATTTCCTCATCCAAGCAAAAAGCCAAAAAGCAAGCACCAAACACACACCCGGGTAGAAGGCGACAAATTAGCGAGGTCCTCCCCCCACCCGCCAAGCCCTTTCTATTTCTCGATCTGACTTTCATCAACAGATCGACAACAACTTCTTCTTTCTTTTGCTTGAGGAGGCTCCACCTTGGAAGACACCTTTCAATAGCATGATACGATCCTTGGCGGACGAGGTTCTAGACTCTCTAGTAAGAGCCACCACAACCTATCAAAACTCAAGATTATGCATTCAAAAGCCTGTACACAACAATTCTCATTCGACACGTCTCAGTCTTGTCTTGACAGTTACCAGTGAAGTGGCTGTCTCTGAACATATGCATACACATTCCAATTCTAGGCCGTATGGAATGAGGCAATGGAATCACCTGCCATTTTAACAAAGCTCAACCCTCCATCTCCAGTTCTCCCATTCCAGCCAAAAAAAAAAAAAAAAAAAAAAAAAAAAAAAAAAAAAAACCCTTCTCTCTTCATGCTTAACTAAACTAGCCCAGCGGTCGGTTTCATCTATTTATCGTATCTTGAAGTGTCATCATCCTTGCTTGCCCAGTTCTAAGGATCTCGCGAAAGCACTGTCCATGTAAATGGGTAGTAGCTTCGCTTCGTCCGTTTCTAGGTAGTCACGAATCATCACATAAATGCTGTTTAGCTGACAGGGAACACGGCATTTGCAAATTCTTATTCGAGATGCCAAGTTTTCGTTTCGATTCCTCACCCACTAATTAGTCCAACTACATGGAGAGTACAGATCAAAGTATCCGCTGTAGATAGACGAGATCACTACTACCACCTCAATATCGCTCCATAATCCACTGCCTTCGCTCATCGATATTCAACTCCTCCAGGACAGCCGTCTCAGCCTTCTTGATCTCGGTGTATCTCTGCACCACTTCTGCCCCGAGCAACCCTACCAACTCTCTATCTTGTTGCAGAGCCTGGAGCGCCTCTTGTATACTCCGAGGTAACCTTACGCTTATCTTGAGTTCTTCTCTTTCAGATGCGGATAGTAATGCGGGATCTTTTGTGCAATCTCCCAAGACGAGCCCCTCATTGTCAGCGAGTCCCTGCACGCCTGCTAATATGATCGCGGCCAGCGACAAATAAGGGTTGGCGATTCCGTCGATGCACTTGATTTCCCAGTGACTACCCTCAACCTTGCGCAGCGGCACCTCGCGGTTCTGAGTGCCCCAGGCAACCCAAGTACCGCCAGCCCAGCAGCCATCCACGACCCTGTCATAACTAACCTTGCTGCTGTATGTAAATGCCGCGATGGCCCGAAGATGCTTCAGAATACCGGCGTAGAAGGGTTCGTAAACGTCCTTCTCTGATCCGATGGGCGTTGAGATGGACATATGCATATGCGCTGCTGTTCCACACTCCGTCTCATATGGCTTGGGATGGAGCGTCATGCGGAATCCTTTCGCTGTAGCACATCCACTAATAACATCTCTTGTGAAAAGAAGATTGTCCACAGCCTCCAACGCCGGTGCTCTAGGCATCACAAATTCATATTGTCCATTGGAGCTTTCGGGGTGCATCATCTCGATGTATACACCGGCAGCATCAAGTTTCTCGATGGCATCTTCAAGGACTTCAGTCGCCGCTTCGTGGTCCATGGCTCGGGTCACCGACCAAGCATGCCCGTCCGTTTCGAGAGGTTCGTACCCGGCCGTCCCACAGCGACGGAAGAGGACAAGCTCGATCTCGAATCCAAGTGTGAACTCGAGCCCTTGCTTAGCTGCTTGGTCAAGTGTCCTCTTCAGGAGAGTGCGTGTGCAAAGAGACGCAGCAGATCCGTTCTTCTCCTTGAAGTCGCCCATGACTGTGATATATCCCTTTCGGGGGCCAAGGCGAAGAGTACTTAGATCTGGATGTAGCCTATACTCCCCTGTCGGTGTAACGTTGGGTACTGGACAGTCTCTCTGATCAATGCCAAGGCCAGCCTTGGTTACGCCAAAAGCAAAATCCTCCCCGCTCTGCAGTAAAGACCATACACGACGCATAGGGATTGCTCGCACTCTCGTCATGGCGGTGTAGTCGGTCCAAGTCACCTGCAAGAACCTTGGTTCTTCCTTGTTCTTGAGAAATCGTGAGAGCGTTGCGATTTTATTCTGCTCCGAGCACTCAAGCCCATGGCTAGAGTTTGTGAGGAGTGGCTTGAAATCCAAGCCGAGGTCGTAGAGCTTGTTTGCGTTATTGAAGAGCATGTCTCGTGTCATCTGGGCTGCTTGTGTCCAAGAAAAGTCTCCTTTGTTGACATAATCAATCAGGACAGTCTGCAATACTTCTCGGAGCTGATCCACGGCCACGATATAAGTCTCCGGGAAGAAATGCCCATCGGTACTCCAGAGGATCTTTGATGTTGGACAAAGCTCCAGAATTTGTCGGACAACCCCTTCTTGTCCTTCACGACTAATGAAGGGGAACACTTCGCCGATATCAGCGTAAACGTTTGCGTAAACGGTAGCCAGATATCCCAGCTCACGGGTAAATGGATAACTGGCGTGGAGCAAAACGATCGGGACATCTGGGTATGTCTTGATAAACTCCTGTAGATGAGCGGGTGATGACTTGGACAAGGTAATATCGTTGTCACCCAAACCAGTGTGGAACTGGATTGGCTTTTTATGCTCGTCTTCGCTGTTTTGAATCAGACCGGCCAGGATGTGAAGAAAATAGTCGTTGAGAGGTTCATGATCAAGTCTCTCGAATATCTGAGCGCCGTCCTCTTTTCTGGCGTCAAATATGAGCTGGAATTTTTGCATGATAATCTCAAGGTCGGTAACTTGAGTGACAGCAAGGCCTGTTCGGTAGCAGATGACCGACTTGAAACCGACGATTTCTGGATCATCGAGAGCATCGTATATGGCATTCATAAAGTTCTCAACTGATCCAGAGAATGCCTCGGAAGGGTGCGAGAATTGTCCACAGGCCTTTTCGATACAATCTGCCGCGACTTCCTCGATACGAAGAATGCGCTTGTTGGGGCTCCTCGTGTAGGCATCAAGAGTACGATATGGCTCAACATCAGCTGGATCACCCAAAAGGTCATCGACCAATATGTTTTCGATTCCTGAGAGGCATGTCTTTATCCACTCGTCATAATTGCCCTTTTGCTTCTTCGTCACAGCAGCTTCGACAGCATCCCAGGTCGGCTCAGTGCCGAGATGTCGAGAGAGGAGCTTCACAACGCGGAGATGAGCCAAACTAGTCTTTGAGTCGTCAATGGCATATCCGTTGGCCTCGGTAGCGATTGATAGAAGAGGGTGTTTTCTTATCGCGCTGAGTTTGAGAAGAGGATGGGCGTGATGGTCAATTATGGGTGTAGTGTGAATAACCCGACGAAGGGCTTCTTCTGTATTGGTTGTCGGAGCTGTCATTTCTATCGAATACCTTTCAAATGTTATCGTGAGCCACTGTCTTTGAGTGAGATACTGTCGATGACTCTAATAAATTGCTCAACACAGATAGTGGACGTTGGCCCCCTCGTGAAATGGCACGATGATGTATTATTGCTTTTTAGAGGCTGAGTTTCGCTGATTAGAAATAAATCAAGGTCAAGCGAGCATTTTTAATTAAGACAAATCGACATGAAAGAGATGCCAAATTAAACAGCTTTATAGTTGCATCAGGTTGGGTGTTGCTGCGTACTAAGTCACCCTGGACATAAGCCAAGATATTTTATTTGTACCCTGGCTTCTCCTCGTTTCACTCATCTTTCGATTTCAACAACTGCATCTTCAACTGAGACAAACGTGGCGGGATCGAATCAATTAGGCTTTGACAAAGGTTCACCGTGATGGGTCTCACGTAAACTAAATGCATATTGACGAAAAGAAGCCGAGACTTGCAGCTGTTAGAGCCTTTGACTATTCTATTACTGGTCCATCTTGCATCGGCATTGCGACGATCAAGTGATGCTAATGCAACACGTACGTAGTAATGTCGGCCTTGAGTCTTTGTTATTCACTCATAGTAAGCACCAATTTGAACCTATAATCTTTGCGTGATACTTAGTCTACCTACCTGCGTTTGTGACAAAGAATCTGGCCACTCTGAATAGTGACCTACCTGGGTACCCATCCAAATATCAACAACCTGAACTGCAGAACAAATATTATGCAATTCATACCACGACGTGGTTCAACCAAAATAATTTTTAAAGTACACACAAACTATCTCAAAAAAATTGTATTACGAACTGCCGTCCTAAATATTTAGCAATAGGATAAGACGGCTGTGAGCCGCTCCAGGGTAACAACTTGTGCACCGTTGGGAATTCTCGTGACCTTTGAATTCATTCTTGTACACTGATGTAAGCATGATGACACTTCCTGCCATGCATATTTGTGAATCGTCAGCCGTCAGAAACCTCGTCGTGGCTAGCGAAGCTGTCAGAGCTATCAACAAAGCCATGGCTATTACCGGACAAAACAACATCCCGATCCACGATCTCAGGTCAAATTCAGGCAATGCCCCCATGCTTGTCTCACAAATAAGGAACCCCAAGATCTCTCCAACCACCACAATTCCAAATGAAGTCCTGGCACGGTCTTTGTGCGCCATTCCAACTAGAATTGTGTGGCATAGTGTAGGTAGACCAACCCAGAGCTGCGATGGTCAGACCAGCCATAACAATCGATTCATCCGCGACCGTCGTCATACAGAGACCGCCGGCAAAAAACAAAAGGGAGCTTGAGCGAGCCAGAATGGAGTGCTGGAAGTGAGCTGACGAGCGAGAGAACTTGGCCCGTGTGTAAGTGATGACAGGTAGTAATATGCACATGGTGAGCAGTGTGACAAGGCTTTATAGAGACACTATGAGTATAGATCGGTGGAGGGGCCGGTCGAATTGCATCAGCATTAAGCGGATGATGATTTCTGTTTGTATGGTAGCCAGTGTTACCGTCATGACAGCACCTGGCAGAAGCCAGACAAGAGGCCTGGAAAACATCAACTTGACTATATCGATAGGAATGGGAGCAGGCAAGTCTGTGGCATGGTGAATGGACGAGACCACATCATGGCATTTGTGGTGATTTGATGAGAGTTTCACTTGTGCATGTCTAGAGAAAGGATCAAAGAAACAAGAAAATACTTGCTACTGGCAGAGAAACCATGTGGGTTATATTCCTTATTGGTTTGTTGAAAATATTGATTTCAATAGCAACAATAAAGGCTGCTGGGCGGAAAACGCAAACGCAGCAGCATATCTTGACACTGTCAGGCAACTACAAACCTACTTCTATAATGCGCTTGAATTTCTAACAAAAGAATAATCAACAGGATTTAACAAAATAAACTACCTTGGTTGATGGATCATATATTGGACTGGCTGATATTCAACTTGGTGAACTGCCTCTCTAGATACGTGACTACAATTTCCAAAGTGGTATCCATTCAGTAACTCGAACTTATCTAAACAAAGTGCGTGGAGATATATGCCAAGATAACACGAGGCTAAGTTTTAGCGCTGCTTTGTTTCTAATTCTGGTGTTCGAGGCGGACGAATTTGGTTGTTGTGAACAAAGAATTTTGAAGAGAGCAATACAGTAGCTCACCAACAAAACAAATACAGCTGACAACTGAAACAAGATCAAAATAGCAATTTGGAACAATGCAGGCAGAACAAGTGATTTGATGATGTTTCTATAGGTATATTAATTCACATACAGTCCACTGTACTTTTGTGCCTAGAACATACAATTTGTTTCCATCTTTTCATTCTTCACAGAGCAGGCCTCGGTACGACGAACATCATTCATATAGAACACTGGTTGTTCGAATAGTGAATTCTACAGAACAATAATACTAGAACAATCTCATGTTACCTCTGGCAGGGACATTTATTCAATCATTCCTTCTACTATATTAGTCGTATCGTCTGGTTCCAAGGCTCATTCTGCTTTTCTATTTCATACCGCAACCAGTCTACACTACGACGACGACCTTCTATCATCCAACCAGTAAGCTCAGAAACGTCTCAATCTCCAAGTAAGGTGCTGACCCCTTCTTTAGTAGCCATGTGTCGAGGCGAGAACGTCCAGTGCAAAGAGTGCTCACGGCTGAGCACTCGCATCATCCAACTCTGCATCCGCGGCGAGCTGATGGTGAACTGTCCCGAAATCATCATCGAGGGCGTCAGCCTGGAAAAGGAACAATGTCGTTTGTGTAGATACGGAAACGCGAAAGGCAAGATCATCATGCCCCCATTAGTAATCGAAAATGCTAACAATTATGACAGGAAATCTTGGAGGGCTTCCAAAGAGCAACCAATGCCAGGGTCAGGGGCAGTTCGTCGATCTCAAGGCATGAAGTCTCGAGACACCTCTAGTAACTGTTCGAGGTATGATGGCGAGAGCGAAGTATCATCTCGGGCTCCGCTCCCCAAAGAACCGCAGCTACGCTGCAGTGTTTCGACTGTACAACAACAGTCAGATCTAAACCGAGGGGCGACTCTTCTGGTGGTTGCAGCTCAGGTCTAGCGCTCCAGAGTTCGATTGGAATCATTCAAGAAAGGGACTAGGGGATACGATGTTCTGTTGTTGAGAAGGCCGCAAATGAGGCAGTTACGGTTCTGAGATAGGGGGATGGATCAGTCTGGCATCCTGCGCCCCCTATGAGATAGATACATGCATGTTGTCAGCCACACGACACAACAACATGCATGGCATAGGTAGCCATCAAGACTCGAGAACCAGTATGTAGCAATCGAAAACCCATCATTTTCCGAAACCTCCATTCCCATCGGAACGTATGTAACATGTCAATGTGTAATCTCTCAATATATAGGACCATCACAGAATTAGTCATTCCCAGTATTCTCAACACTACCAGTCACGAATATGTAATTCTTACTGCATATACTAATCGTCCATTTTGTCATATAGTCCAAGGCAGCCTACATAAGAGGCGCCCTGCCCTCTTGTTGCTGTTCCCACTTATCATCCAATAAAAGGGCTGATGATTCAAGTAAACCTTGCGCAAGGACCTTCCTGATGGCAGGGCAGGCTATTGGCTTTGCCATAAACGTCATCAGGAATGATTAACCGTCGGGTCGAGCCAGATTTATATGTTTTTGGAGTCCTCGCTCAGCCATGGCTTGGATGGATGGCATCGTAAATGTTGTTTGGCAGAAAATAATGCATCAATATTGATCGTATTTGACAGCCTCAGCCCCAGTCCGTATTTTTCAACCTGCATATGCACGCAATATCCAAGGCACACCAATTAGCAGTCCGGACGGTCATCCCCACCAGCTTGACACTTGAGATGATGCAGACCACAGCCGCGTTATGCCAGAAATGGTTGGCTGAAGGAATTGAAGTGAGCTGAGCTGACAGGGGATGAGACTAAAGCTAGTGCAGAGTCGAGAAGGGAATATTTCAGTCTCTCAGTGACAACACCATATAAATATTGGGTGAGTCCCGTGGACGAGAAGAGGTAAGACTCGAGGTAATGTCTCAGACAGTTCCGAGACACAACAGCCACTGATAAGCCTTTTCTTTGTCGATCCCTTTTTTCTTTGTCGTGCCTCGATCCTGATCCAGTTCCATGGAGCCAGGAGCCATCAAATCGTCCAGGACTGGAGGGGAAATGCCCGACTGTGACAGTGACAAAGACACTTCCTACCACCATCACCACAGGATTTTCGTCTCAGTATTTGTGTTTACTATAGGATTAAAGATGGAGTAGGAAATAGGAGGCTGCCGAGGAGCGCCAAAAAAAAAACCTGTCAACCAACACCTATTACTTGGCATATTTTAGTTGATGAGTCGGGGCCCGTTTTTGAGTTTCCACACACAGCCACATAAGGCCTAGAAAGTGAGTGAGCTTCTAGTTCATTTATGTGATCTAGGGAGGGCTGCATGTTGGTGCAACGTTCGCGAGGAGAATGAGCATGATATTATCCTTGTCATTCGTGTTGCTACAGGTACTGATGACTGAGATCCGTGTCATTATCAACTATGCCATAGTTTTGTAGGATTGTCGGTAGTTTAATTATTGTCCATTGTTTGATGAACCCTGGCTATAAGTTTGGAGAGATAAACGGGAGCAAAGGCCCGAAGAGTCACTAATGCACCACCCCCTGATGCTACCTCTAATTACAGTGCACACAACACGTGGAAAGCTCAGACTGTTGATCATTGTACCCGTTCAGCATGTATTCAGCCAGGTGTAGGTACCTACCTTAGGCATGTATGATATAAACGCGCGTGTTGCCGCTATGGAGACCACTTTTTGTCAGTGAAATCGGGATTGTGATCGTCATCATCTTGCATCATTTCCAAAGATACCTACCGAGATTCGGATTCCATATTTCAGGTTCCATCGTACATAACACCATTTGTACGGAATACTAAGAGCAGCCAACATTCCATTGATCCACGTGGCTTGTGGAGCAATTCAGTCCAGCTCAGTCGAGGTACTTTAGATACCTCGAGTACCTACTCAGAGTTCAGTTCTGTGTGTCTAGATGGGTTAGGCGGGCTACTGTAGCGTGAGCATTGACCTGTGGTGGCTGGCAGCATATCGGTATCTGATACTGGATAGTACGGAACTGTAAAGTCTAGGCTAATGAGCTCGAGCAGCATTGTGAGCCCATGATCCGTCTGTGCAAGAAGTGTATTAATTTATGAAGAGTACCTGCCTACCTACATAGTAGTGATTGGCAAGCAGATCAATGCTGTTTATCGGAAGAAAATACCCAGTTGTGGTGCGAAACAGGAGAATATCTGAGACAATAGAATGATACGTTTCAACTCCCAAGAGAAACCACGTTTCACAAGGAGGAAGGAATAACTTAAAATTTTACCCGACGATCAAAAGTGCACAAGACTACCTGGGAAGGTAGGTAGGTTACCTGGTAGGTAGAAACATCTCCGCCGCACAGGCCTATTAATGTCAGGCAGTTCATGTCAAGACCACAATATGGAATCTGCATGTGTAATGACTATCGTTAGTCATGGATGATGGGAACCGTATAGACGGTCTTGCCGAGGAAGCCATAAGGAGGCTTGAAGACTAACTTGGTAGCGAAAATGACGGAGTAACTGTCCGACTAGGCTAGATAGGACATGCTAAAAGTCAATTAATTTGCCCTATAGTTACTACGGAATCTAGGCGAGACTGTGATAGCTACCTACCTACATATGGAGGTAAAGCCATTATTACCCAATGCATTTGGCATGCGCTGCTGCATTGCATGTACTTTAGTACTGTAGCAGAAACCGTAAATGCTCGAATTACAGAAGCGAGAAACCTTACCTTCCATCCTTTGACGCAACGTCAATCAATTAGATGCACAACACCGACACCACCAAAACTCCTGAAAACTGGAGTTCCCCCCTTATTACTCCAATTAAGAGACCAAAAGAGTCCCTGACTCAAACCCTGCGATACTGCCTGGTCCTTGTCTAGGAACGGTGGGCGCTGTGGATCTGCTTCAGATCACAGGCCCAATCATGGCACCATTTATCATTGCATCTTATCCCCAGCTGAGTTCGTGGAAACATCGAATCCATCCACCATCATCCTATCCTAGTACAATATTCAGTCTAGACCTCTTTTAGGTCTCGTCGCAAATCCCATCATCTAACAGCGCCTTCAGTGGGCGATGCGCTGATAGCGCCCGCGTTATGGTGTCGATTCTGTCCCCTATTAGGCCATGTACCGACCCGTATCTCATGGCTCCTAGACAGGGATGGACCCCTCCCCGGACAGCCAGAACAGAACACTTCGAGTCCTTACTTCACTAAGTCTTAGCTTAGTCTCGTCTGGTCCAGGGGCTTGCATACATACGATCCGCTGCCCGAACGAGACCCTTAGCAGCAGCCGAGCCCGCGAGCTTGGACAAACAAGGAGACCTGATCGACAACGCTCACGCCTCTTCCTCAAACTGTTATCCTCCTCTGCCTTTGTTCGTACCTCGCTTGGCCTCTTTCTTTCCCCTCCTCTACTTTTGTTCTTGTCACAGGCTGACTGTTTGTTCTGGTTACCTATCTATCGCCTTGAACTTTGCGATACTGCAACAATCTACCTAGGTATTATTTGACGTTCTTGGTCGTCTCTTGTTGCCCCAAAGTACGTCTATTTCCATTACTTCCTTCCCCAGCTCGTCCATTTCTTTTGTTTTTTCACCAAGCAAACACGGTCAATGTATGTAGCCAAACTGCTTCTGCTGCTGACCTGCAGTCACATTGGTCCCGTCGGCTTGCAGCGTTTGACGCTTCCGTGTCCGTCAGCTATTGTCTCATACAATGGTTGATTTGTCGTACATCGTTGACTTATGGTTACGCAAAAGCAACTCTCCGTTCCCTGCGCTCCGCTCTACTCCTGTGCTTCAGACTACGTCTCATGCGACTTTCAACTAACAAAACTCAGCATTGACCCGTCGGCCAATATCGTTGCCGGCCACACAGCGAATCACACTCATCTCCCCCCAACATCTCGCAAGCCGGCAGGATAAGAGCTGGGGCCTAATTCTAATTCTGCGCCTGCCCGATCCCGATTGCGTCTCATCGCACAAGGCAATCGAAAGCCTACAGTGACCAGACCCTGCTCCCGACTCTATTTCCTCTTCTTTTTAGGGGTGACCTTTGCAGGTCTACCCGCCAACAGATATAGACTGCAGCCATGGCGACCTCAAATGGCGACACGAACGTGTCGCGGCCAACCTCGGGCATTATCTCTCCTCGCGACATGAGATCTAGGACACAAAGTTTCTCCAGCGACCGACCTTCAACCATCGCCCACAGTCTCATGTTGTCACCGTTGTCTGTATCACCTACAGCGGCCTTCATTGCCGCGTCGGCCGCTTCCCAAATAATTACAAACGACCATGATAGCCACGCTGACACTTGGTATGATCAGCATGGGATTGAGCCAGCCAGCGAACCCGCGCTTGTCACGATAGAGGCACTTCAGCTTGTCAATAACTTCTTGGATCAATTACTTTTCAACTTTCTATCCAAGTCGCACGCTACCACACTAGCCAACCTGCGACCGGCCGTTTCTGAGGTACTGAAACCTAAACTAGCGAAAGACGCCGTCAACAACGCTGATGAGGAGCTGCGTGAATACCTTGGCGAAGGCGATGAGGAGGACTACACTACGCCCCAGGGCGATAAGGCGCGCGACTGGGACCTGGAACTGGTTTGGAAGCGCACCCGTCTTCGATGCATGGTCTACTCTTCCCTGGGTGACATGGAGGAGGAAGATGAAGACCTCTACATGGAACAGGAAAATCTTGAGCTTGGTGCCAATGAGCAAGCTAGCGAGGTTATCTCACCCGCTGTCGCAATTTTTCTCACCTCTGTTTTAGAGTATATGGGTGAGTTGACCCTCACTGTTGCGGGCCAAGCCGCATACCACAGGTTGCGGACGAAATGCCAGAAGGAGATCAGCGAAGGAACCCGAAACCCTTCCGATGTTGCTGACCGCATTGTCGTGGAAGAGCAAGACATGGAGAGAGTAGCACTCGACCGAACACTGGGACGATTGTGGAGGGGTTGGAAGAAACGGATACGATCGCCTGTCATTGACCTAAATGGCCGCCCCTTTTCAAGGGCGTCCGACGGACACCCGAGACAAGACAGCGTAATCAGTGACTCTCCTGCCCTCAGCGGGGCCGCCACGCGTGATGTTGAAGAAGAACCCAAAGCCGAAGTTGAGCCATCTCAGATTGCACTTCCAATGGGAGACAAGGATGTGGATGAAATTGAGGTTCCGGGTCTGACATATTACAGTGACGAGGATGACCAAGAAGATGATGAAGATGCTACAGAAGAAGCTAGCGGTCGTCGGCCGAAGAGTTTGTTCATTATGCCACTAGGAATCTTCCAGGGCCTTCCTACGCCAACTCTGACGCAGCCCAACACACCCGACTTCACTGGTCGTAAGCGTTCGAACTCACTCCCAACACCCGGCTCTTCTCCATATCGTGCCGCTATCAAACGCTCAAAGGAAGCTATTCCCACCTTAACGAGCACTGACGAAGATGCGAAAAAGCTGTCTGAGAATGACGACGCCGAGCAAAGCGGCACCGATCAACCGAAGGAGACCGAAGAGGACAAGTCGAAGAATGAGCTGGTCCCAGAGCCTGTGGTGAAAAAAAACCAACGACTGTCCAAGATCATCACAAGCCGCATCCAGTCTCGACAGGAAACTGCTGAGGAAGACCCAACCTACGAGAAAGCCGAGATATTGACTTCGGCTCGGGTGTCAGTGGCTGGAAGCTCCTCGCCAGCACTTTCTGACACTGGCGGCCCTTTCCCGCTCAAGAGGTCCTCAAGTGTGCACTCGGCTCGCCTTATTGATGTGGCCGGTCCTAAGAGCCCTGGCGGTTCTCGTTCACCTTCAGCTGATGCGGCAGATCGCATCCGCCGGGCGAGTCTGACGATTCCTTCCAGTGGTAGCCTTACCAATGTTGCCAGTGCAGCTGATTTCCAGGCGCCAAACACCCTCACGGCTACACCGCGTCCAGTTGTTACAGTTCCCAAGAGCCGATCCCCTGTCGATGCTATGCGAGGTTCAGTACCTAGTGCTGCAACCATTTCTGAGTCGGATGAGGAGAGTGACCGAAATCGAATTCGGGAACAGAGGCCTCACAAGTATTTGGCTTACCAGCCATCTACTCCAACCGTCCCCGAAGCCACTTCACCCACTGAGGTTAAGCGGCCTCAAGGTAATGCCGGAGCGCCGCAATCACCAGTCCTTCCACAATCATCTTCTACCCAATCAAACCGTAATGCTTCACGAAATGAAAAGGTTCCTACATCACCAACGCACAGCATTGGTATGGTCTCGATAGAGCGCTCAAAGACAAGAGACTCGGACGAAGAAGGTGGAAGCGCGCAGACACCACGACCAACTCACACCTCCGGCTCATCAGCCTCATCCGGTATCAGTCGTCTGAAGGCTGTTAGAACCTCTGAAGACAACGGTAGCCGCTCTAATATGGCTCGCAATTTTGAGGAGCTGATACAGAGTAACCAAACCATCACATATACGTTGACACCCGAGAACATGCGCAGCATGGATGTAAGTAAAGCGGCATTGTCCAAAGTATCATTATGCTAACAAGGATGACAGCAAAACCAGCCTGTTGATGCCTCGACTTTCAAGGGGCCGAGGAAAGGCGAGGATAGTCTTTCGCACCACCGATCCAAATCTTCATCGGCGACAAACGATATAAAGCGATCATCTCAACACACCCGGCTTGCGGATGACAGGTCAAAGCCTTTCCCAACCCCCAACACAGGAAGACCGCGCATGTCAGCTGCGCCCAGGGACGCTCGAGTGCCTAGCGAATCCACCGCAGATTTTGCAGAATTTATCAAATCTACTGGTCCTGCGGGTGACAGCCGTCCAATCCAACGAAATGTGAGCAACCCATATACCCTTGGCAAGTCCAGCCTCGATAGTCGCCGAGTTTCGTCGGCAAGCAATCGCAATCGCTATACACCGCGTGAGGCTGTGACACAGTCTCGTAGTGGCAGTTCGGATCTAATCGACTTTATTCGACAGGGACCCCCAGGCGCATACAGCAACCGTATTCCTCAGAACATCGCACCTTGGGACACGACCGGTGCCGCAGAACCGTCGGGTGGCAAGGCCGTTGATGCTAACATTCCCGACATTCGATACAGCCAAGCCTCAACCCACGGCACCGAGTCATCGATGCCTTCCATTCACTCATCTATCAACTCCAACACAGCTCTTCTGAAAAATAAGGGCCAATCTGCTCCCGCTAACAAGATGTTTGATGATGATGACATGATGCCAAAGCGAAAAACTCGACGTGTCAAGGACCCTTACGCCATCGATTTCAGTGATGAGGAGGAGGACGACGACGTTTTGCTCGCGACGCCCAAACCTCCTATTAAGAAAGAGGAGAGCTTGGCAGAGTTTCTCATGAACTGCGAACCTCCGCCGGAGCCAGTCTCAATTCCCATCTCTGAAAAGATGCCAAAGAAGAAGGCCAGTGCACCAAGCCTCATGGGAAGGTTCACTCGCAAGGAGAGTCAATCTAATACCGCCCCTGCGTCACCTAAAGCCAACGACACCCGATCACTCAGCAGTCGCGCTGGTCTCAGGAATTACATTCCCATCCAAGTCAACGTTCCATCTGGCTATGACAAATATGGAATGCCTATTGACGAGAACCAATCTCGGCCGCCGCCTGTCTCTTCAGCCTCCTCTGGACGTCGTGTGCCCATGAAGAAGTTTGAGCCCCGAGATGCAACCTCCAATGTTTCCCGAACATCAGACCTCGCTGCATTCCTTCGAACCTCGGAACCGCCGCCTGAGCCCATAGCTGCCCCTTCTCCTCCCGTCAAAGAAGAGAGTGGTAGTAGCCTGTCTAAAATGTTTGGTCGTCGAAGAAAGTAATCAGTGATTAAACCTGCTATTTCTATGCTTTGATTGGATTGGTTGTCGGAGAAAAATGGGTTGAGACGATTGTTTTTATGCTCACGAGCTCATGTACTTTTAATTTCTATTGGTGGATGTCTACCTGTGTTTTCAGGAGTCGTCAGGACTTGCATTCAAATGCTGTACTGTCGATGCCGCCACAGGGCGAAGTTTATTGTTTGGCTTATCTGTGTTTCCAAGGGATGTTGGCCTTGTTGCACCTCTGGGTATCTTGAGGGGTGTTTTTTTATCGTGCATTGTCATGTGTTCGACATTACATAGCGTGGATCATGGAGGGGGAAAAGACAGGCATTTGAAATGGACATAAGCATAAAGAATAAATGCGTTCATTCTTGCATTCATAAATAAATGGCATACTGTCCGCTTACAGAACTTTGTATTTTCAACTTGAGAAGTACTATATATCGGTAATTTCTCTTCTTAGAAATCCTTCAGTGATTGGATACTGGGAATACTTGCACAAGTTCGCTTGCTGTGGTGTTGCCTCTCACCTATTAACCTATTAACCAAGGCATTCTCAGGACTTCTTTTCTTTTTTCTTTTTTCTTTTGCGCTTTAAGCTTTTGGTCTGTACGATGCGTTCTTCAACCTAGTCTATAGCTTTGAGCGGGGTTGCTGTCACTATCAGCCCAATGATAGCGGCGTTTGCACATGTGACACATCATTGGGATTTGAATTTACAATGCATCCAACGCACTGCATATAGAGATAGACGGTTTCTCTTGACCAGGGCATGGTAACACCGCTGGGAATAGGGATATTGGCATTGGTATCTTTTGATCTTGACCCGAATTCGATATTCAATGTTGTGTGACGCAGCCTGACTGGACACTGAGTGAGATCAAACGTGTAGAAGCTCGACTGTTACTTGCATGTATTGGAGATACTCACCGGGGACCAGTTGAAGGTACACAATAAAAGAAACATTCCCGGCCCGCCCAGTTGCAATATTTGCTTATTATTGTGTATCTATGTCTCTAGTATTTGCAATTTGATGATGAGGAATGGCACACTGCCCCTTCAATCTTACTATTGAAGGCCTCGTTACTTAAAATCGAGGCCAGTCACGCAACGGAATTTGATGTTGGGGGGGGGGGGGGGGTAGAGTATGACATGTTGAAGCCATGTGCATTCCCACTACCCATACTCATCGTTCGGTAAAGCGAAGGCCACACTTTGATGAAATTAGAATCTGCCGTCTGTCCCTCTCCACTTGCTGGTGAACACTCTTTAACTCCTTGGCTTAAAGGCGACATTATTTCATTTGGTGAGCTAATAGTAGCCTCTTGCATATGAGAGGGGCTATTGGGCTGGTATTCCATCTCCCAACTAGAACATCGATAGTTTGGAAAGCCTGGAAGAAGAACGCCTGGGTCAAACGACATGAGGACAATAGGCCTCAATTGACCAGAAGCCATGTGGGTTGGCGAATAAACCAATACCCGCTCATCCATACCCCATTCGACTCCTTTGATCGGCTGTATTGGGTTGACAACATTATGCAGCTGAGCCAGTGCGCCATCGCGGTGGTACGAATGCTGATCTCGTGGCCAAAATTTGACTGACGATCCCTGTTCTTTGGATTGTACTCTGAGCTGCAGTGATGAGCCTTGGTTGCAGGCTTCAGAAACAAGATCAATGAACGAGTTACATGATGGATTGTATGAACGGATAAAGCACTCTTGAAGGGTGTATGTCTTAGTATCCTTCGGACCATCACCGACATGAAAATCCTTACATGCTCGTTCTTTGATGTAAGACCCGTTGTCCCATTCCTCTTCAATGGGGCTTCCTTCCATAGAGTCAGGCGGCGTTGGAAGGAGAGATTCTTGTAAATTACCGGCCCCTTGTTGGCCAAACTGAAGTTCTCTGGTGTAGCATGTCCTCTGGCTGCCTGCATTTCCAGGACACCACTCCTTGCGTATCTCAACGATGGATACTTTGCCAGTTTTCTCGCTTTTGCTGAGTTGTAAAGATGTCCAACGCTCGTCTGCCAAGCCCTCAGAATCATGGCGGCGCCAGAGATCGCGCATCAGAGGCTTCTCGCACCTTGCTTGCACAGCATCATGTACGGGAAACCGTACAACTTGGTAGAAATTGTTGCATGTGTCATTTTCGGTTCTTGTTTTCAACACATTCGAAACACAATAGAACTGGCCATCGATGATCTCAAAACAGATATCTGACCCTATATTTGCCCCATGAAAATCCCATAAGATCAGTTGTGAGTCTAACCATTTGCGCGTCTGTAGATTAAGGCAATGTATGCCCCATCGGTAGGAACCTTCTAATGTCGAATGTGATCTTGAGCCCCAGAATAGATAGTTCTTGTCGTTACGTACAAAGATGGGATGCGTAGAGCATGGCCGCTGTACAACAACCCAGCTGGGTTTCTCTCTCAACTCAAGTATGATGAGCCATCTGCATATGGTCGAATCTCCGAGCACCTGAGTGGCGAGGCACGACAAAACGCCCTCAGCGCAATACAGAGGCTCAATCGTATGCGGTCTGAGATGATCATAATCACGGACTGCAAGCTTGAGAAGCAGCGACACGTCAACTGTCAATTCAGTCGTGGTTGTCTGTTGTAAGATGTTAAGAATACGCAACTGCTTGTTTCCAATGCTGTAGCACAAGTGACCATTGGTATAGATGAAGTGATCTGCCATGGCCACTATAGCAACCGTCCAGGGCTCAGCAGCGCGAACGGACAATCGCCGCTTAGCCAGCTTGCGGAACGCCTTTGGGTAATCGTCGCTTGTCTGAACCTGCTGAGCCTCTGCCGAGTATGGGGCTTTCTGAGCTCTCGTCAGCGAACTAGCTCAGAGAGTAAGACAAGATATGGATGGTGATATGACGAACCATGAGTGCAAGCCGGCACATCCGCCTGTCATAGAGGATGCAGCTGAGAAACCGACAGCTCAATGCCATATTGAAGACATCCTCAACTTCGAGTAACTCGGCAAGGAGGGAGACAATTTCGACAGGTAGTTTCAAAAGGCTCATGGCGATACTGCAAAGGGAAATTGGAGAGATGTTGTAGAGTAATTTGAGGTCATGTTCACCAAGGCGTTGAATGCTGGCTCTTGTACAGATATGATGCTATTCCGAATGGTCAAGGGCACTCTTAAGTCTCTTTGAGATGGAGGGGGAGAATAGCAGAGCCTCAACGGAGCCTCGTTTTCTAATGGCACCCCAGTTAGAGCACGCCATCAAAGACCGCCCCATGTCTCTGTCCGGTTTCAACCGGCCAAAACAAGGATAATCGAAGTTTGGAAACTGAAGTTGCTAGTTTGTTAGGCAGGCATCAGGTTTCAATGAGGCTCTTCGGTGATAGGAAAGATCACATGGGGTCTGGTAGCGTATACGCTCGTGGTGTAAGGCAGGCATCGAGAGTGGGATTATTATTCTTATAAGCCTGTGCTCGTTGTGCAAAATCTCTCGATCATGGATGAGTACGTCGAGTTGGTGTAGGGTTCAAACTGATCGAGGGGTTATGCAGGTTACACATGCCTATTCCTATTTACGTGGTTGGGTCAGTTGCATGTGCAGCCAATATTGGAAACCTTTGCGGCGGTCGTATCAAACACCCTGCCCTAGCCTAGGTATCACCAATAAACTACAAAGGTATTTATTTGTGTCCGGCACATATTGCGGTACCTGCTGATTCCATCCTTCAAACCAAATTGATCAATTGGCCAATGCAATTTCAACAACTTGCAGTAGGTGGTCATGCAGATCCCCACATTTTAAGCCGCAACCTATGTCTCTAAGGTTTACAACGCCCGTTCTTGGAATCAGGCTCCGAGCCTGATCGCTTTGCCATCGTCACATAGAACTGTAGATGATTGAAAACCTTGCATTTCTCATAGTAATCAACCGCGTTCTCAAAAGACAGCAAGGTTCCATGACGACCGAAAGGACTCTGGTCTTAATCAATAGAGGTCGGTTTAAAATACAATACTAATTTTGTTATCTGCTTCTACAGACAAGCAGGAATCATATCCATAACGCCAGAAATGCCCCATCTCTTTGGCCACATAGGCTCCTTGTATCTCCAACATTGGAAGAATCTAGGTTCTCGTTTCCAGGACCTCGAGCAAGCAGAAAGGGCTGCTGCTCCGTCTACTCCACTCGGACTCTTGTGCTTCGCTTCAAATGATACGCCATAGCCCCCTTGAGATCCGTTCCTAGTGATGCAACCATCCGAAATTATGAGCGTTTATTGCGAGCGCGTTATAATGAGACGGGTTCGCTTCATTTCATAGTATCGAAATGGTGAAAGTGTTATTGCGAGTTCAATGATTATCCCTTCAACTGTTGAGTTGAACATAATTGCCTACCACCCGTCAGTTCAGCGACAAAATCTTGGGATACTTAAACACGTACCTGGAAACTGGCCCTCTTTGCCTTGCAGTCGTCCAACCCACCACTCATTTTCATTCTGCGTTCTTGTAACAATCTCAATAACATCGCCAGTTCGGAAGCTTAGATCGCCCTCAGCTTGTGCAGCGTAGTCGTAGAGAGCCGTGACGGTCTCCACCCCTGGAGCTGTCAAGCGCATAGGCTTGGGCTTAGGCTTGGGTGGTGGGGGCTTCTTCTTACCAGCAGCGATGGCTGCTAGGCCTGCATTGGCTCCTGTTGGGGGTGTATAAGGAGGGGGAGCCGCCGCGTCATTTACAGTCGAGGCCGGGCGCTGCCATCCACCGATCTTTGGGCTGGTGACTGTACTGCTTGAAGGCTTGGAGTCTTCGCCGCCTTGTGTGAGGAGTGCGGGCTGCTTAGGACCTTCGAGGGCAGGCTTAGCTCCGTATCGTACAGGTCGTGGACGGCCAGTCGTCTTGAATCTGCAGATGGACAAAGCCTCTGTTTGCTCTTGAATGTCGCCGCGCTTCTCGTGGAAAGCGTCCTCAATATCGAGTGTCAGATCGAAGTATCCAATGTCGCAGTTCTGCATCTTCTCGTGTAGGGTGTAAAAAATATTGAGCTGCATGTAGTAGAACGACTGGAACAGGGGCTGAATGAACTCGCGCTCGAGCTGGAACAGCTTTGGAAGCTCATCCTTGAGGAGGTCGTTGAAGTAGTTAAACTCCTGCGTAGCTAGCTCAACATCTCCCTCGGCCTTCCACATTGCCTTTTCATCCTTGGCGGTGCGTTCTTTCTTGTCCTGCAGCTTCTTGAGAGTCGTACGATGTCGGTCATAGTCAAGTCGCTTATGTTCACGCTTCAGGGCACTCTTGCGTATCACCTTGATGACGTCGAGCAACTCGTTGGCAGGACGGATAATCCTAGATTCTATCATTTCCAATTCGGGTGCCAACGTTTCTTGCAGGTCCTTGACAACGGCTTCGTATTCTTCGCAGGCACGGATCCCTTCAGGGTTTCCTTCAAACTTGATCGAGTCAGGGTCCGACATGCGACCTGAGATTGGTTTGTAGACTTCGGTCATGGCTTGGCTGAACTCAATCTGGTGGGAGAGCATGCCATTGATGGACTCGAAGTACTTTTTGGATTCATCGTGTAGTTTCTTGGTCTCGGTTTCGAGTTCCTGGAAGCGTCGTTCGGCGTCTATATAAACAGCATCTTTGGTGTGCTCGCCGATGTTGAACTTTTGCTTGAATTGTTGCGGAGCCTGGAAGAGGGGGAAGTGTCAGCATCTCTGCTTCGTTTTACTCGGCCTTGATCGATAGTCCTGACGTGTCTCGGCTATTCAGTCGCGCGCAAGCATGCCGTTTCGCACGCGCCGGACGAGTTGAAACACGAGGGCAAACAAATGAGGGGCAAGGCTTACCCGGGTGAGGCTCTTTTGGAAGCCTTTGAAGCTCATGGTGAGAGCAAGGCAATAGTTGTGGTGCTATGGATGTAAGATTTGGGGCGGATCTGGTGGAAGAGGAGTCTTGATCGCGAAAAACCTCAGTCGCGAGGCCACCAAAGTTGGACAAGAGGGTAACTTCACCAGCACAATTAAAGACAATGACTTGAGTTGAGTCGTGGAACGGACGGTGACGTCCACTTGTGTGGCTGTGTTTTAGCTCTAAGGTCATCCTTTTTTGCTGCCCAGCCTGTACTGTAGCCCACGCCTTGTTGCCAAGCCTGCCGAATGCCGACTTGTATTGTGGCTATCAGATTGTTGAACAACTAATCAAAACACCTAAGCAGAGAGGGAGAAGAAAGAGGCCTGAAGCTTAACAATATGAGCAAGGATTAGGGCTTCTTATTGATTGTAAATTGGATATTTGCTTTAACCGATGTTTACTCAAGTAAGTGAATCCATAATACCTATCTTTGACTGCAGACTCAATCAACGATGATCATTGCAATGGAAGCCTCCATTTGACTGATGCCTTGAGGTTTGGAGGTAGGTACTAGGTAGCCAGCCACAACTGCGTCATGGTAGGTAGGTAGGTAGGTAGTCAGGTTGCGTCACTAAACAGCTTTCGTGGAGGGATCCATCTCACTCAGGCTGTTCATTCACTGCCACCATGGATGGACATCTATATGTCTATATTCTCTTCAGAAAATGAGGGCAGGTATATTGTACTCACAAATCCCGAGATATAAATCACCGAGATTACGAGTCGAAGAAAGTACGTAAAATAAAGTCAAATAATCACTGGCTTTACCCATGGCAAGCAAAATTACAAGCCCTGAAAGGGTCGTTCAACATGCATGATATGGATGCTTTCTACCCACCAGGTGTGCCTACAAGCTCGACAAAACAAACAATGCAAAGATACAAAACTCCATATCTTAATTCATGTACAATTCGAGCAATCAATTGCTTGCCGCGACAAATTGAGGACATTTTTATCTCTTTCTCCTCACGGCTTGGTTTGCCGTCCGCCACAACCTCAGGCCTAAAAAGAGCGTTCCCCGGCTTTTTAAGCCAATCACCGTGTCGGAACCGACGGAACCTTATCACCGAGTGCCCGAGCCGACCAAGCTAATGACAAATTCTCGATATGGAGCTCAACGTCTCCACTGGAATTCGCTTCTTGTCTTCTTCTCCCACTGGATTCACTCGACGTTTTTTTTTCTTCGTCCTTGCATCTGCCAGGAATTAAATTCCATCCATCATGTCTACCAAAATCGCATCTTGCGCCCTGCGCTCGGCAGGCCGAGTCAGCTTGGGCTTGGACTCTCGCATTACTGTGGCCCCTCTCCGGGGCATGGCTCGCGCAGCTGCTGTGGCGAGGCGAACATCACGAAGAGGATATGTTACCGAGACCAAAAGGGATAATGCCCAGGTCGAGACGGCTATCAAGCTCGATAAGTCAGCTTTTGCAGACATCCCTCCCCCTGGAACTCCCTCCAATGCCAAGGTTAGCCCAATGGCTGGTATGTGCATCATCTAAGCTGTTGCTGCAGAGCGACATTTCTGAGGGCTGAGGCTAATTTTTCCATCAAGAGGTCTTGAAGTCAGCAGCAGTCATGGAAGAGGGCCAGCGTCCTATTTACCTCGATATGCAGGCTACTACACCTGTCGATCCTCGAGTCCTCGATGCCATGATGCCTTTCTACGTCGGCGTCTATGGTAATCCTCATTCGCGGACACATGCCTATGGCTGGGAAAGCGAGAAGGCCGTGGAGGATGCGCGTGAGCATGTTGCAAAGCTTATCGGAGCCGATCCTAAGGAAATTATTTTTACCAGTGGTGCTACCGAAAGTAACAACATGAGTATCAAGGGTGTTGCTCGCTTCTTTGGCCGTTCCGGCAAGAAGAAGCACATTATCACAACACAGACAGAGCACAAGTGTGTACTTGATAGCTGCCGTCACCTTCAGGATGAGGGTTTTGAGGTCACCTATCTGCCTGTTCAGAATGATGGGCTAATCAAGATGGGAGATCTTGAGGCTGCCATCCGACCCGAGACCGCTCTTGTCAGTGTCATGACTGTCAACAACGAGATTGGTGTCATCCAGCCTATTGAACAGATTGGCAAGCTGTGCCGATCAAAGAAGATCTTCTTCCACACTGATGCTGCTCAGGCTGTGGGTAAGATCCCTCTCGACGTTAATGCCATGAACATTGACTTGATGTCGATTTCGTCACATAAGATTTACGGCCCCAAGGGTATTGGTGCCTGTTATGTCCGAAGACGTCCCCGAGTCAGATTGGATCCCCTTATCACCGGCGGTGGGCAGGAGAGAGGCCTTCGAAGCGGAACTCTTGCTCCATCACTCATTGCTGGCTTTGGCGAAGCTTGTAGAATCGCCAGGGAGGAAATGCCTGTGAGTACTCTCTACCCCATTTCTTCCATGTCCTTGCCTGTTTAAGTGATGAGTTGCTCTACACATGCATGGCTTTCTGAATGGCCCGTGACAAGGCCGGCCGTGTTGATCGAAGCTTCTGTCTGATTTACAATGATTATTCATTCTTTGTTTACATTGAAATTATTATATGCAAGACACTGACCCATAATAGTACGACACAAACCGTATTAAGTACCTCTCGGACCGCCTACTCAAGGGCCTTTTGAGCATGGAACACACAACACAAAATGGTGCCCCTGAGTCCTTCTACCCCGGTTGTGTCAACGTCTCTTTTGCTTACGTCGAGGGAGAGTCGCTCCTGATGGCTCTTAAGGATATTGCTTTGTCTTCAGGCAGTGCTTGTACTTCTGCCTCTTTGGAGCCCAGCTACGTCTTGCGTGCGCTTGGCAACAGTGACGAAAGCGCACATAGCAGTATCCGATTCGGTATCGGTCGCTTTACCACTGAAGCGGAGATCGATTACGTCCTCAAGGCAGTCCAAGAGCGTGTTAGTTTCTTGCGCGAGCTGAGTCCCCTGTGGGAGCTCGTACAGGAAGGTATCGACCTAGACACTATTCAGTGGAGCCAACATTAGGCTGTCCTGTAATGAAGACGACGACTATCACGCTTACCCCGATTTCTCTGACCAGTGTCAGGCACGGGATGTATATCAAGGACGTTAATGACAAAATGGCCGGCTGGAGCGATGCTCAGCCGTGTCTGTATAACATACTGTAATATCAGAGATACCTCTTTCTTTAAATTCTGGGGATGAAAATAGGGAGTCATTGGTTCAAGGAGCTTGCAATTATCAGGGTATTTGGTCCGCAGGCGAACAAACAGGCGCCTCTTTCAAATGTTGCAAGGGTTAGGAATAGTCTTTACCTATTGGAAACGAATGATCCGAGTTCAGATCAAAGGCTATAGTCGCACAAAATGAGACACGACCTTTCACTATGGTACAAATTTGACCACGTTTTATGTTGTAAAAATGGTGCCATACCTGACGCAAGAGTTGGTGATTCGTCCACCTTTGCGGTTGGCTGTTGTTGGTGGTGTAACTCTCCATCCATGTTTGCCTGGCATAGATGTCTCACGCAGCCTACGAGGATCACATGCATGGAAACCCCTTGGAAATTGCCGATGGGATTTGCCTCTAATCTCGATCTTCCCGCCATGCGCCCTGCAATGTTGGTCCGATACCATTACGTTGCTCATCCACTTTCAGAACACTTCAGCATACCTCGGTACCCAAGAATGATTATGCTGTAAGTTATAATCTATATGGTGCGGTACAGATACTGTCGGCCAAGGACTTCTATTGTCTATACGTCCTGTCGGTCCTGAGAAATATCGCCTTGTCTGTAGTTTTACAAGTATATATATGAGATCAATATGTGAATACCTCCTTTGTCGACCTTAAACTTCCATGTTCGTTCATGGAAGCTACATGGCTAACAGTATCTTAATAGAAACCCCCTAACACAAACGCGCCTTCAGGCGCTTGTTTCGTGGCACTTGTACAGGTCGTTTTTTGGTAGTTATGGGTCAAGTGGCGTTGACGTCATACACAACTGTCCACTTTCAGGCGTCACTGGTGGTGCCGGAGATTATGACATCACTTACATACGGGATGTATTGCGACTACCTCGCAGCCGCCTTATATGGAAGTAAAGCTTTCCTTCCTGTCGTGATGGACTTCCATACAATGATTATAAAGTCTCCTCATTGCCCCTCCTCTGGTCATTTCCATTCTTCCATCAACAACCATCCTTGAATCCAAACATCAAGCACTATCAACACTTACAAAACTCTCACCCTACACACAAACCAAACACACAAAACACCTTCCAATATGTCTGACCAGCCTCAACCTTCCACTTTCAAGTCCGTCATCGACTCCACCACTGGTGCTGTTCAGAATGCTATCGGTAGCCTGACTGGCAACACAAGCGACCAGGCTGCTGGCGACCTGAAGAAGCAGAAGGCCGAGGCCGAGCACGATGCTTCTCACACTACCGCTAAGCTCCCTGGTGCCACCATCTCTGGCTCTGGTGCCGCTGCCAAGGATGACCCCAACCGCACTGAGGGTTCTTGGAACCAGACTGCCGGATCCGCCAAGGAAACCATTGGAGGCCTTATTGGCAACGAGGTAAGTCAACAATGACTACTTTGCATCTGATCAGCGCTAACATTCAATAGTCCTTGAAGCAGCAAGGCCGGGAACAGAACCTCGAGGGACGCAACCAAGAGGCCAAGGGTCAGCTCAGTGACCTTGGATCTGGTATCAGCGACCGTGTGCAGGGTACCGTTGGAGGCGCTGTCTCTAACCTGGCCGGTGACAAGGAGAAGGAGGCTCACTACGACGAGCTCCGAGCCGAGGGCAAGACCCGTCAGCGTGGTGTTGAGTACGATGTCCAGAAGCAGGCCGATGCTGAGCACCGCGGTTAACCCATGAACTGTTGCTGCGATGAAGTCAGGCTAGGACGAACATGAGAGACGATGAAACATGATACCCAGAGTTGACCTGAGCGGATCTAATAGATCCAGCTGATAATAGTCCTAATAAACAATGAATCTTCACGATTACATGACTCATTGCTATTCATTTTTCTGACGTAGAGCTCATCGTAAAGAAGTAAAGTAAAGTACAGTTTGATTCAGAGAGCATTGCAGTTGGGGTAATTGACGCACAGAAGAGTAATGGTGTCCCTGTCGAGATATGCGGACCTCAATTGAAGCATCTTTCCAGTGTACATTTTGTAGCAGCATGGTAATTGTCTAACTCTGTCAGAACACGCTTCTGTTGAAGTGATGACATTGGCGTCGCGGTCCCGAAGTTATCGTGCATGCTTTATTTGATTGGGTGGGACTGAAAGTATGATACTCCTTAGGCGTGCAAGTTGATGCATGTTTAATACATAGTTCTGAACCACTCAACACACATCGGCCAGGACTGAGTGGTTACCAGCGCGTACTGCACTTAGAACAATTCTTACTTTAGTAGCTACAGGAGATCGCGCTATCTAACGGCTCAGGGGGGGGGGCTCACCTGCTGTCCTTATGAGAGCCTAAACTCGTCGAGTGGACAAGCTGTCACAATTCCTCAGCTTACCCATGCCTATTAATTTCGATAGAAGGAACAATCCACTCCGTCCAAGGACTTTTTTTTCTGGGCAGAGCAAACGTTCCAGTGCAACTCACAAGATTCCTCGCCGTTAAGCTGTGCAGGTGCAGTAAGAAACCATGGCTTGCAAGAACTAGATTATGAAGGACAATTAATTTAAGCAATAATATGAAAGAATAAATGGATCCATTTATTGTCTCCCAAATTCTGATATCTGGATCTTCTTGCTCACCAAGTTACAAATCGAGCAGTATTCATTCTTCTCGTCTGTAGTAATTGTCACAGAGGGACATAGGCTTCGAATTCTTGTTTGAGTCGTTCATAGGCACAAACCTCATCGCTCATTAAATAATGGGGTCAAGTCGGCAGTTCCTTAATCTTTGGTATTAATATTGTTTAACCCTTTGGCAGAGCACGCTTAATACGAGTAATCATATCACACAAGGAGAAATTGTTTAAATACAAAGTACTTCATTAATATTCATTAAAGAGATGTTGCTATACATATCCATTAACAGTCATTAATTCCATTTCCCTCCATTTACAGACCACGGTGGTGCTCCTTGTCAACACTGCTGTGTCGGCGGCTATGGTCCGACTCAAGGTTGTCGTGAGCGATTTCAGTAGGAACATGCTTCTGCATGATGGAAGGGGGAACCTGAGTAGCGTCGGTAGGGTCACGGCCGGCAAAGTTGGGTTCGCTGTAAAAGTACCAATGGTGAGAAACAGTTGACGTCCGAGTTTGTCGAGGGAGACTTACGAAGTCTCAAAGGTCTTCTCCTTTCCGACAGTCTTGCTACCATCAAGGTTGGAGTCGACGCGAGGGTCAGCCTTGTTGAGCATATCAGACTTGTGAGGACCAGCAGTCTTGGGGGCAGGTCCGGGGTTGGTGCTGTCATAGGCGGTGTTTCCGGTCATATGAGAACCAGAGTGAGCACCACCCAGGCCAGAGCTGTGAGTGCCGGTAGGACCATGAGCACCGGCACCGTGGCTAGAGAAGCCAGAAGTGCCAGTGGTGGTCTGATCATAGGTGTTACCGCCGAGACCTCCAGAGCGGCGAGAGCTATCAAGGTCGGAGTCAACACGGGGGTCAGCGGCGTTGGCGGCTCGGCTGCTGTGGGGACCAGCAGTTCCCTCAGGAAGGCCAGAAGAACGGCCCATGTTCTCAGAGTGAGATCCAATTCCGCCGGTAGAGCCAAGTCCGGTGGAGTGGCCAGGCATGTTCTCGGTGTGGCGGCCAGTTCCGGTCATGCCAGTGTTACCAGTCATACCGGTGTTACCAGTCATGCCAGTGGTATGTCCTGGCATGTTCTCAGAGTAAGATCCGATTCCGCCGGTAGTATGACCAGCAGTGCCGGTAGTGGAACCCAGACCACCAGTGGTGTGGCCAGCTCCGGTGCGTCGGGAGCTGTCAAGGTCGGAGTCAACACGGGGGTCAGCGGCGTTGGCGGCTCGGCTGCTGTGGGGACCAGCAGTTCCCTCAGGAAGGCCAGAAGAACGGCCCATGTTCTCAGAGTGAGATCCAATTCCGCCGGTAGTATGGCCAGCAGTGCCGGTGGTGGAACCCAGACCACCAGTGGTGTGGCCAGCTCCGGTGCGTCGGGAGCTGTCAAGGTCGGAGTCAACACGGGGATCAGCGGCGTTGGCGGCTCGGCTGCTGTGGGGACCAGCAGTTCCCTCAGGAAGGCCAGAAGAGTTGTTGTGAGTGTTGTGAGTGCCGGTGGTGGTAGAGTCGTGCTTCTTGTCCTTGTCGGAGTGGATAGCGTCCTTAACCTTGTTGATGAGACCAGACATGATGATTGTTGTTTGTGGTGCAGTTGTTTAAGATGTTTGGGTATACTGTAGATGAGTTGAGGTGATTGGGCTGAAGTTCAGATGCTTTTGGGTATCTTGAGAGTTTTTGTGGTTTATGATGATGAGGAAAAGATAGTTCCGAGGAGGGATGTCCTGACTCTTATATAGTTGAGAATAGACATCCTGACGGCTTGCATCTCGATGGCTTCCTCAGCAACAAGTCACTAACTGGGCAGAGGACCTGACACACGAAGCCAAACCACAAGCTCTTGCTATTCTCACCTTCCTAGCTGTCTCAGTTTGCGTCATAGCATCTACCCCGATCGTTGGAGAACTCCATGGTGTCTGGCTTCAAGCTTCTGAGCATGGACTGCGATTGGTGGCGGAAGATGGCATATCAGCCAGGGACAATCTAGCGTCATGCCACGCGAGATATGACGTTGACGACTTGTAGGGCAGAATGTATCAAGAGCAAGCACTGGGAAGGGGAATTCTTGTTGTTCCAACGCCGCCAAGAGTGCTGTTGTGGAGCAGGAGACGGGATTGTAAGAGAGATGACGAGGAGGCTCCGTGGCTGAAAGAGAGATCAACAGGTTAGAGTGATGCATGCCGTAACCTAGCGGAGTCAAGTTGTGGCGAGTGACGGACCGTTGTGGCCCAGGTGGCGTCAGCTATCCGAAAGTGGACCAAAAATGCAAGATTCAGAGGCTCTTTAGCGCCGATTATAGTGAGACCTAGGTCCCCGAAGTTCCATGTTTTCTGTCATTACAGGGCTGCCCCCGCTAATTTCTGGCTTTGAAACCAAGCTACCCCGCGGTTGAAGACTTCCATGATCGGGCTATCAAAGTTGGCAGCAGCGTGTCGCATCCAGGTCCACCAGCCACTTGAGAACAAACCAAGGCACAGCACAGCCCATGTAAATGACGCCAGGATAGTGGCCGTTTTTCCGGACCCAACCTAACCTGATGGAGAAAACAAAGACAGGACAGCACCTAGCAGCTTATGACAGCATGCCTCATTACATCGCCGGGCCAAGACCTGCTGAGACGGTTCTAGATTCTTGTAGCACGAGTGAAAAGCAAGGTCACAAGGTATTACAGAAAAAACAAAGGCGGAGACCATCGTACTAGCCCCCTGTAAAAGATGCGCAAGCAGATAGGTACTGAGGCACTGATTGGTTTCCGTTCCTGTTTGCTAGGTGCTTTCCGCCTACTAACAGTAACGCATAAGACTGCCCCTGCGCCGGCAGGCGGAACGAGGATTGCTTTGGTCGCAGATCTCGATGATCATGGAAACAAGACGGAAGTCTTTGTTGGAGGCTGATCATAACGAATCAGGCCAGGTTCTAGAAAGCTCGTGATCAAAATCTTAGGCATTTCAGTACAGTGTGTATGTACTCTAGCTCATCTTCATCATTAGCGCGACATGCAATTCCTGGTTATCAGGTTCTAACGAATGGTAAGTGGGAAAGAATGGGCATTTGAAAATACCGGATTAGATTCCGGTTCCCATTTGTCTGCTAATTGCAGATCATGACATTGAGCCCCGTTGTTTCATGTTTGAAATATGCTTTGAATTCGTAGATATGACGTCGCGTGGATAGTAAAGCAAGACAGGATGAGATGAGACAACATTACAAGATATGTAAAGCACAGAAATTACGGAAGTACCCACGTTGATCGATTGGCGAGATAAATATAGTATACAGTGAGTAAGAAGAATACATTACATTTCATGAGCAAAGGCTAATAAGTCATATCCATTATTCGTAACAATCCAACCACTCCTTGGCACAGTATGTATCTGTCCATATCCTACCTAATCCGCGTTATACAACGCCAAGTTCCAAACCAAAAAAGACATCAAGAGAGAAAAAACAAGGAAATCTTCCATCATAGTATGCATTAGTTCCCACATAGGCACGTCAACTCGGAATGTTTCACGCAATCCAATCACCGCCAAGACCAGCAGTCAGTTGGTCAACTCAGATCGCCGTCTAGCTCATTCGGAAAAGTCTTCAGTGGACGCGGAAAGCTTCAGGCTAATTATTACTGCAGACGGGCATGAGTTTAGACTCAAACTCTGCTGCGGAACCAAGGGCCTCGGCGACGGTTGTGGTGCGCATCTTCGGCTCTTCGTGCAGTGCGTTCTCTCTTCCTGACCCAGAAGAAGCCGACAAGGGCAGAGACGAGCCACAGGAGAGCTGAGAGAAAGCTGAATGCGATGACAGCCTTGGTTTTTCCGCACTGATCTCCATGCACTGGGTGAACATTGTCCCAGTCAAAGACACGACCACAAGAGGTGCCGATAAGCTGTTAAATGCCGTTAGGGCATGTTACCACTACCGAGAATACTGTAAGTGACTTACATCGACGAGAAGACCGAATACAATCCACCAGTTGATGGACATGAAAATGTCCAGAGGCCAGTGGACAAAGGTGCTCGAGAACGGGATCAAAAGAAGCAGAGAAAAAAGTATGCCCAACGCGGCAACGACTTCGGTGTAAATAAAACGACCGAGTTGCCATGAGCTTGCGCCGCGGGCATTGTGAAGGTATTCGCCGTTGACGCCAGCGACTATGGCCGCAAATACAAGTTCTGCTGCTCGCAGGACCAAGCTGACAACGCGATCGAGAGCCATGGCTGGCGACGCAGTTTATGATTTGCTATGGTGGAGTAGAGTTTCGGTGTGGTTCTTTTGGCGGAGGTTTCTGGAGATACTGCGACTCTTTTCTAAATCAATATGCTCAGGAATCACGGTGGTTATGTATCTGATCAACTCTTCAATACAACTCCCACATCTCTTGGTCACATGATAATGAATGACGACCTCCCTCAACAAACTCCTTAATTGAAGCCGGTTTGAGACAGCGTCTTGGCTCTGAAGGTCTTTGACACGTCTATCGTGGCTCATGACAGGTCATCAGTGCAACAAATTGCCAGATGAGGTCATGCGGACCGGGCCTCGGTGAGAGGTGTGGTGAGTAGAAACAACTACCATTCGGCAGATTCGCTATGCATTGCCATCCGTCCTAGAACAACAACCCTTTGTCTCTGGGCCTAAACATAAATGATGTCGCAAGCCAAGAACCATGGTTCGAACGATTGGGCAATTCATGCCTTTCTTTTTTTCTTGCAATCAGATGCCGTGATGCCGATGCCACGCGCTTTTGCCAAGTAGGCTACCCTTGAGCCTCTTACATCGTCCAAGGCGCTTGATTTACAGCATATACCTATCTTGGATACAACCAGAAGTTTGACCCTTCTAATTTATCAGAATCATTCCAATTTCCTAGGCTGACGAAATGATCATAGTTATCAGGGAGTTTGCAGTCAATCGTCAAAACTGCCAGCGCACAGTCGTTCATACTGCCATGAGATATAGTGAGTGATGTAACGGTCTAATAAGTAGTCTACTAAGTTGACAGAAAGCCTGTTTCTTGTTATGTCCCTGATGGATGGTTTCTTTTTCATGACGATGTAACAAGAGATGTAAAGTTTTCTTTTCCTGTCTGATTGGATGTTGTTGTCGTAGCCTGGAGTATCGAAGCAACTCTTGGATGCAACGCTGAATGTGCAAACCGTAGTATCTTCTGCTGCACACTCAGAAGCCTTTTTTTCAAAAGTTTTTATCAACAAGTTTCTATCAGAAATCACTATTATGTTTATAGCATAAACTATCTAGCTAGCTGAATTGTAGATGTTTTGCTATGCCCATTACCGCATAGCAATAAATACTTACACTCAAATTTCACACACTACATCGTAGAAAGACAAACTTCAGGCTAAAAACACATTCTAAGAAAGCGAATATTATTAAACTTCATTTCTACTGTTCACATCTGTTTAACATAAGTGTAAACAAAGTCTACTATGGTATGCTAATAGACTTTGCAGCAAAACCATCAAATGCTATGCATACCTTTTTATAAGCGTATGCTTACAATGCTTATTAATCATATGAAGAAGTCTTACCCTAAACACTCCAAACTCAAGATTGCAGCCTTACCAGATATCACGCTGTGCCTCACTCAGTCGACATCCAACTCACAACATCCATCATGCCCTCGTAATAATGTCTTCACTCATTCCGCAGGCTCTTTGGAGCGCCCAAATTCCGCTGCACATAACACATCCTGCCTCGCCGACAACGCCTTTTATCACCAGTATTCCACGCTTCAGCTATCTGGCTCTTCTTATACCCAGACTATCGACTTTTTTCAACTCTCCTTGCTCGAGCTTCTACTTTGAAGATGTTCAGCTAAGGAATCTGGCAGTGGGATTACTAGTTGACCTGTATCAGCCCGGTCTGCCATGGAGATTGACTGTGAATGATGGAGTGGGTTGGGACATCGCAGATACGTTTCTCAACTGTGTAAAAGAAGTAAGTAAAGGTCTATCGGAAATATAGAAGTAATGAACTGGGCTCCAAATAATACCAGGAACACGTTGGACTTGATATATACATCGGACAAGAAGCTAACTCACATCAGGCGGACTTCATCCGAAATGGCAACGCAAATCAAATCATGAAGATGTCGAAAGAAAACACCACTCAGCTATGGAACGCAGTCATAGACAACGATCACACTTCTTTCAACCGAATCAACGGTCGTCTTCTCAACGCACCTACAGCACTCAAACACGTCCCTATCCGCATTTATGTTCCCACCGGCGGACCAGATTCATCAGCAACACACCCAGAGCACGCCACATTCAAAGTCATCCAATCTCTCATGGCAGCAACAAGCTCAGACCGCCGCCCCAAACTTCTAGGACAAGCGCTGAAGGAGGTACTGCCGGGCCTGTTCCCAAGCAGCCGCGATCCCATTCTCGCAAAGGTGGTGATGCACGGCGCCGGTGTGCCGTTTAATGCACCCTTGGAAGAACTGATGCGTGAAGCTGCGTACCCTGATGGCTGGTTGTGCCTAGTCGTTGTTGTTTTGTGATGAAACCGGGGTCGTTAGACCACAGGGCGTGCATGGCGTTTAGGCGGAGTTCTGTCGCTTCATCAACGACGTGTAGACCACTAGTGTCACGGAATCGTTGTTGCCGCATTATACCATGAATTTAAAGCCACTTGGCGATTGACATTTTATAATTATTAGCTTAGCAATGTTCGGAAACAAAATCCATGCTCTATACTATGTAAAGGTGATCTTTTTGCCCATGAGACTCTTGTAGGCGTCGTCGACGGCCTTTCTCTTCCGATGTTTTACTTCTTCGTCCTCTTGTATTTCCTCCTCCTCATCGACATCTTCGGGACTTGGCACTTGAGGTGTCCAAGCCCGGATCTGCCCATCCATATGAGAACTGTATACAGCTCCAATAGAGTTCCCGCCGCCCATGACAGGCCCAGTAGGACGTCCTGACCCACCGGATGAACGCCAGGCTATACTCGTTATTTTATTTCGCCCCATCTCACTACCTCGCGACCCTACGGGGTTTGCCACACCTGGGCTCCGGAGTCGCTTTACAATATTGCCATGATGGAGATCAAGGATGAGAATCTCCTGATCATTTGGCCAAAATAGAAAGTTGTTCCCGGTCGAAAGATGAGACGGAGTTACCAGGATACTTGCTGTCTTTGCGTGTTGGTTCTGGATCAAAGAACCAAAGCTTGCAAGAGTGTTGGCCCCTGTAGCAGCGTCCCATACACGAATGCGACGGTCAAGGCCCGCTGATATGATATACTTCCCATCGTCTGTCCACTGCAGACCATTTACTGCATCGTCATGTGCCTGGGCAGAGGCGCGGAAGTGCGGTATGTGGCTCGGTTCCACGCCTGCCGCACTCAGATGCTTCATCTTATGGACAATACCCAACGAATCCTCTTGGTCCAACAATGCGACGACGCCACCAGCACGTCTGATATCCCATATTCGAGCTTTACCGTCTGCATGCCCACTCACAAGGATGTGCTCGTGACGCGGGCTCCACGCTGTTGACAATACAGGGCCGCCGTGGGCTACAAGAGCCTGTATCGCAGACCCAGACTTCAAGTCTACCAGCCGGACTGCCGAGTTCTGCGTGGCGCACGCAACAATTAGATGATCCGCTACAGGACTTGTTGAGTGGGAGTATATTGTTGCGTTAAGGTCAAATGTTGCAGATAGAGTACAGCGCTGTGTGGCCCATAGCTTCAGCTTTTTGTCATAGGAACTCGAGAGGAAAGCATCCGGGTCGAAAGGGTAGAATGCGATATGTGTGATTCCATGGCTATGCCCTGGAGAGTTCTCTTCCCTTGTAGACCTCCCTATACTGCTCACGGGACGAAATGTGTGCACCTTGTGAGCGTTTCCGCTGGCTTCGAGATCCCATACCTTAATACCTCCCTCGGCACCACCTGATAGAAGGATCCGGCCATCGAATTTCTCTAGAGCAATGCTGTTGACGCCCGCTCCGTGAGCTTTTATGTTGTGAGCACGTTCGTCTACGCCTGTGGGGTCAGGTCTTGCTGTTCTCTCGCCATTAAAGCGATGCTGAGGAGCTGGTGCAAACGAACGAAATAGTTGAGAAGTTATGAAGCGGCTGAAGTCCTGAGGGGCAAAATCGCCCACTTCACGAGCGAGGAGATTGGACTGCATTCATTTGAGTTGTGCAAGAAACAAAGTTGTTAATAGTAGGTTACTTGATAGTAGCTAGAACCCAAAATTACTACAGTTTTAATGACTATACCTGCCTGTTGGAGGTTGGATTGACGATGCTAGTTGATGATGTCAGCTGAAAGGAGGGTCGGGCGGACCACTCACTGACGACTCCACAACCTAAACTTTGCTTCTTCAAAAGCCTTAACTCAACAACGTCAATAAAATTAGAACCATAATTGGTCATCTACGTCTTCCTGTCGGGCGTTTTATCCTTTCGATTTGTGTTGGAGCTATATACTCTCAACAGGATTGTCCCACAAACAATGCACATCCGTGGATATAATGAGTACCTGAAAGCGACAATCTTTTCTTCACCTTGAAACAAACACTGGTCTGAGGAACAGCTTCATATAACATCATTACTATGGATATCTCCAATAATCGCACGCGGATAGTGCCCGTACATAAGAGAGATTTGCCCCCTGAAAGAGGTAGCCCGACCGCCGAAGAACATCTTAGCAGAGGAACGAAACGCAGACATGCAACCGTCTACGACGCTGTAGCAGGTAGTTTCTATATTCCTATGACTATAGCATTAAGCTCACATAGATCAGGTAAAGTTTCATATGATCAAGGCCCCGGTACAGAGGCAGAGCAAGCTCAGTACACACCTCGCCATCCGAAATCCATCAGATACTCCACAAAGGACGTCCCTTTAGCCCCCGATGAAGTCCTCTTCAGACGAAAAGACGCACCCGAGCGTTATCTGGAGCATGATATCTACTATTCTCACGAGCGCGATCTTCCCCACGGCGGCCAGGGTGTTCTACCAGAGAGTGATCTTCTGAAAGCTATTCATGCATACACCAGCTCATTCTACAGCGCGAGAAACCGCGGCCATCAGGCCATAGATAACAGGAACGTTGCTGACCGAAGTATGGATGAAACGGCCCTTTTGGCGTTTGGTATCCTGCTTGAGGAGGCTGGGAAAGAGGTCCTCGGGCGACGAGGTGACCTTGTCTTTACCGAGGGCGCAGATGACGCTCCTGGAAATGGACCCGAGCCAGCCCGTGACACCACCCAATTTGTTGGACACCACGACATCTCTCTGCGAGGACGACCGAAACGGAGAAAGGTAGTCGATAGCGATATAGAGTGATGCAGACCATTGCTTCGGTTGGGTAGCCTTTCCAACTTCCGTCATCTTGACTACGGACATATCCAAACTCTCACAATGGAAGGTGGTTGAACTCCTGGATCCCTGTTTGGTCGTTGAAACAGCCATATATCTTTGGATTTTATAAGTGAGAGCTTGATGTTTGGCTCATTTTGAAACACTATGGTGTAAGGCGAATACTTGGAAAAGCACTGACTGAACTTGTTCTTGCTTAGTGGTGGAATATCATCTACTGGCATGAATTCACGCTGTTAACCTAAGGTACGAAACAGGTCAGCGGCATGACTTCGGAAAGTTGTTTATCAGAATTTGCCTGCCTGCTTTGTGCAAATTATCAGCCACACAGGCCTATATCAAAACAGCAGTGTTGCAGTCAGCTTGGTTAACACAAAAAAGAACGCCAGCAGTCCCGTTTCAGTAGCAGATTATCAACGTCGGATCGCTTGGTCGCGCCGGATTACCGCACGGTGCCACATTAACTTGTTTGCTGAGACTTGGCAAGGCGTTTTGAGGAATTATATGGAATATGGACCAAATGTTGATACAGGGTACCTTTGTTTACACTATCACTTTGGGAAGGGATTGGCTAACTACCGAAATGCTAAATAATATCAAACGAATCGATTCGGTGTATCAAATGTCCCACTTTCAGAACGGACTACGAAAAAACCCTGAGATTGACAATTCTCCCTACCCTGGCTTTTACGAAGAAGGATGATGGCCGTGACATCCCAGCCCGACTGAGCGTGGGTGTGCCAGGTTGGACCCGACGTTTGGGTAACGCAAATATACCTTCAAGGTTTCTGGCTTGCTACTTGTTCGAAGAAACTGCCTCCCCAATAAAGATCTTCAAGATTCCACTATGTCTAGTTCAGCCTGAAGCCGGCAAAAACAGCTCGGCACCCATCATAATTGGAAAACCGGAGTCTCGTTTCACAAATGGAAGTCGGTCAATCTCCATCAGGGCATGCTGTCGATCGGTCTGTGAAATTTTAATCTTCTTCAACCAAGTATCCTTGTCCTCGGGTCTGATGTACCACATAACTACCCTGAGCTTGTTCGTCTCATCATATCCTTTGTCATCATTTTCCCGCGCCCATGAAGGCCGACCAACATGGCGAAGCATACAAAGTTTGAACAACTGCTTGTGACGTACAATTTACTTTTGCTCATATCCAATAGCCGTTACTTCTGGGTAAGTACAAGCATTTACTTCGGGACCAAGAAATGGGTCACTTTGATCTGGGTGTCAAGTTTTGTCTCATCTAAGGAAGAAGCAATGAATGGGCTCTTCGTTCAATGTCAAACGGTATATGGAGCCAGCGTACCAACCAACGTAACATCACCTCTACACCTTGGCAGGCTCAGCTCTTCAATCTCACGGCACGGACCTCTCCTCAGCTATCATGGAGTAGGAACGACCTCTAAGCATCATGTAGTACCGCAAGGCTGTCGAGTTTGCAGGCACATCTTCGAGGTATTGTGTGAGGCTGCAGCGAAACCAGCCCTTGTTGTTCTAGAGCCAACGTTGACTCGTGTACAGAAGCTGACCCGTTTCCAAAAACCGTTACAGAGTCTGATTGCGCCTTCATACACGCATACACACACACACACACATGAATCACCCTGCAACCGTTGATTGACGTGATATTTGCCCTTTCTGGGCCTCAAATACGGCGTTTAGCCTTAATCCCACTGTACCAGCGATGGAAACAACAATCCTTTATACCGGAGCAGCCTTACTGCTACGTTCTGCCTTCAAGAAAGATACGGAGCAAGTTGTTTGTATACAAGACATACGTAGTAATTAGTTGTCACGTCATCACGGTTGTAGTAGTGCTTCAGCAATTTCGGTTCATGGTACTAAAAAGATCAGCAAACTGGAGCTGTGGGTTCAGAAATGGGGAAACGTCCGCTTTAAACGCGTCGCGCGAATCAACCCCAGGATCCTGGACCATGCCATGAACACGAAAACTCAAGGAATCATGACGCTATAGCAATCACAAATCGAGGTGCCCGAACGTTGTCGTCATGTCCCTCGTCGCATGTTGGTGACGAGACGAATGAACAAACGTAGCAGACAAAGTCAATCAAGCAAGAGGGTACACTACACAACCGTCATGGGATCGGTCTCTTCAGCTACATTGTATTGCATGGTACTCAGCTGCCGATTAACTTGGAGAAACTCAGACGTGTCGGTCACGTACTTGTTGACATTCGGGACTTGAATTCATCTCTGCCGCCGTGTTAGAGCTTCCGCTCAGGCCTGGTGAGATGATGTGATATCAACAAATCATATCATGGCGTGGCGTTTCTAATGCAATATCGGTTGCACGTGTTGAACATAGTACTTAGGTCATGTGGTCGTGTTGATCAATCAGTAACTCGACAAGCACAAAGTTTGTATTGCAATCCCCGCTCGTCATAGTATTCGGTGACTGGTGCCAATAATATCTCACTATTCCCCGCATCGGTGTGCAAAATTGTCTCTCGTGACTCGGATGGCACAGTAATGATGACAACAACAACATATGTTTGTCGTTGACCGTAGGGTTTGAAGAATGACACTATCAAGATCCGAGTTCAAGTCTAAACCTGATGAGTCTCAGTATCAGTTAGACCGACTTCTGTCGTACGTGTAGCTTCGGGTACCTGGGCTGATATCGTGCCAAGTACACACACATGCTAGTGTACTAACGACAAGGTTTGTCTTATTGAAACTGAGACATCGTAACCTGAAATCCAACACGACAGTGCCAACAGAGGCCATGGCTCTGCCAAGCAGATCAATCAGAGACATGAAATTCCTATACGTGCTCGTCGGTTTAACACGGCGATTTGACGGTACCGTACCCTTGAATTTAGCCTGAGGAGTCATCATATATCCATAATTCAACCCTAAGTAAGCATGATGCTTGTCTTGCTGTCTTGGCTGATGCATATCTCTCTCTATATGTGGTGGTTTTATTGTCAAGTTTGACAGTGTATCGAATCCATAATCTATCCCAGAGATGAGGCTTTGGGCTGAACAGGGCTATAGCAGTTGTAGGTGTGGATGAGTTTCAGGATCCATGAAGTGTTATAGATATCGCACCTATCTACAGAGAATACCCTATACTTCCCTAGTTGTTAGCCAGGTGTCATCAAGCTGACGAAATGCAGCACCTTTATCTTATGTTAGGCGATGATGCGAAATTAAAGAATTGGGTAGAGCGAACTTTGCGTGGCGTATAAATATCAATTGACTATATCTTATATCATTTGAACCTGGTTTGATACATCTGTGAAGCAATTTGGTTTCGATATAAATGAAGTGATAAATAATTATTATGCCGTTCCTCTGAAATAACGTCGCAAGCATGGGTGCTATGCACGAGACAGTATTTGCAACGCTTGAGTATTCTCGCGTACCTACTCAATAAAATGCGTATAGGCAGGCAACTCCCAATACAAACATATCTGTTTACTCGCTTGAGAGACCTGCTGTAATTTGTCATACCCATCTTGGCGTTCGAGCAAGGAAAGGCCCTGACATGCTGACGCGACGGTTTATTATCATGGATACGGCACCTCCAATGTCTCAGCTCCCAAACGAGTTTTAATACGTGCAGATAGATATGTACAAAACGTTGTAGTGCATCAACAGCCGGCAGCTTGGCGATTACCGACTGTTGAAATAAACTTTTTTATTTTTATAGTCCTTCCTCAAACATTAGTGACATGGCTTTGGACACAATGTAGGAATCGGTCGTAGATCACTTTTATCCATGCACCTTGGCGGTATTCCGACGTGCCGCTTAGTCACGACCATTCTTTCACTCATCATTCAACTAATAGCGAACATACCTACAATAGTGCGATGAGCTTCCGACCAAAGATCGTATCGTTCCGCACAGTAGCGTGCGGAACTCATAGAAACCGATTCCGGGTTCGCACCGGCCCGCAGGTGGCTCCCTTCTGTTGGGTCTCGAGGATCCTTTTGCAAGACAGTCCTCAGGGTATCAGAAAAATTGACCGCTGTCAGCAAGAGAGACGAAATTAGTAGATCAGTTTATGCTCCTTAAACTATAATTCTCAAATTATTTATTTCTACACACTAAGCTTAGGAGGCCATTTTTTCTGCTACCCACTAGACAGTCAAAACTCTCACATCCATCTCTAGCCGGGACCAGAACTGACTCGCTGTTGTGGTTTTGCTTTTCCCTGCAGGCAGTCGTTTCCCCCTTGCTTCTACGGCGATGCCTGTAAGTCAGGCTCGACTCTGAGAGGTCAACTTGACCCAGTTCCACGTCGTCGGTGCCCCTCGTGTTTCTGTCGGTGTGTGGCTTGCTCATTCCAGCTACTGTTACTGTACATTGCGTCGCAGTACTGCATTGCATTGTATTGGATGTACAGCACAAGCCACCCGAGTGGAAATCATGCCTAACATTTAGCACTTCTTTCTGGCCAGAGTCCCTGCTTCGTGTACGCATGACGTCGCACCCAACAACGCCAACCTCCTAGACTTCATTTTAGCGGCGTCCCAGAGATCTGGAAATCTCAAAAGACAGGTGCACACCGTTCTCAGCCAGGACCTAATACCGGACCTCCCGTCGAGGACTTGACCAAAATAGTAAATAAACAGCAGCAGATTAATGACATGTACCTACATATCTCACAACTTCGTCACGTCACAAGCGTGTAAACACTCAGAATGACAGTCCACAATGTCCTGGCTTATGGGCTGTGGTCTCAGGATGCAGGGCTCGCTAGAAGGACGGTCCAGATAAGAAAGAATCATCCTGACCAATGTTTTGAATAGGACCCGATATAATATTCTCTGAGAACCTGGGCTATCCCATGACAGCACTTGAGCCCTAGACGGACAATATGCCAAAGCCAGGTGAGGAGCCGGTGTGGCACTTTGTAAATACTAACAATGCCAGGGCAGATATTATACGGGCACCATCGTGTTTCTGATACTGATGGAACTTCCTGCCTCTGATTTTATCAAGGATATGGCAATACTGCAAAGTCTACTATGACTCCCTTCTCCTGTTTGGCAAAACGTTAAGATCGTGATTCATAACCCTGGCCAGAGGCGAAAGTTGGGCACAAATGCCAATTCGCACCGTCGGGTTGAAGTACACACCTGCTGTATAATGTAGTCTGATGAATGTTAACGAGTGACGTTACGATAAAACCCCTTCGGTACGGGATCGATGATGCCAGGTACAGGTACACTGGTACTTCTAGGGGCGACTTTGTTCAATTGGCGGCGATATCTAGGTGCGCGCACGCTCCTCTCGGCCGATTCGACAGCCAAGCTGAGGCTATTAAGTAGCCTGGGTACCTGGGCTGCTCGGCGAGTCAGATTGAGCGCGTCTTTGAGCCCCGCGGAGGGTTTTCCCCCCTACCCATGGGCAGGACTATCTTTTTCTCTCTCGCGATGTCTTGAATCAATGTGTCTATGTGCGGAGTATGATGACCAGAGATATCCTGAAAAAGGATATTTTGATGGATCTCCAAGCGACGATTCCATGCACTTCCCATGCAAGAAATGTAAGCCGTGACAAAATGACTCCCAGTCCCAGTAAACTCAAACCGACAGCACGGTGTCTAAAATGATCTGTATCCATAAATCCAAGACACCGACCGGGCCTAAGAGTAGTAGATGAGGCCATGTCACGTTCCAGAAGCCTTTTTGAGCAAGGGCACCGTTGTTGGTGACTTGGCGAACCGATATGAGCATGGCCGGGATCCCCGCCTTCCAGACGTTTGGAGGGCACGTTAAGAACGTTGAAAAACAGGAAGCTACCCTAGCACACATATGATTCCAAAAGACCTGTAGCAAATAGTGCATGAGTTGATATCATCCTCCATGCGGTGAATCGATGAGATCCACTGACAGAGAACTGTTGGAGATTCACCGTATCTGCTTGTAAAGAGATTGAGGAGCGGTGACGGCCATTGCCTCATCGTGACTTGCTGGCAACTCAATGTAAGTGGTGGTGAGCAGTCAAGTCTTGCTAGTTGCGCATTAGCTAGCAACTTAGGTGATGCCGGATCTACTATCTTATTTTGTCGGTCAGAGTAAGAGCATAAAGAGCTAGGAGTTGTGCTATGCCTTCCGTTAGTGGTTTGGCTTCCTCAAATACATTAGTTGAGCACCTAGACTGACAGTCGTTATGAACTGAAAATCTCATCGGATGAACGCTGAGACAGGTCAAAGCGTTGGCTGGGACCGGGTTACTCAGATAATCACTGCCAAGGTTTTCTCTGTGATTGTGAGCAATCTCGTTGGCTTTACACGGCACGGATATGGTTTTCACTCACCGTTAATGTCAATGAGTAAATGAATAAGTCCTCTCTCATGACGACAATCTCTCTCTGTAAGTGTCGGACGAGAGAGTGATGATTATTGAAAGATACTACAGTTCCATAGTGATCAAATTAGAGTGGAGCATGTCCCTGGCTTAATGGCGTTTTTTTGTCGATGCGTCGAATATTGGAAGGACGCATGGAAGAAGAAAAGGTAGACCAAGTTCAAGTCTGTCTAGCCCGTTCAGCTCGCTTGGATTTTAACAACTGTGGTTTACACGATCCACAACCTGCACATTTGTCAAGCATGTTGCCGTTTTGACTATATAGAATGGAAGAGCGATGTCAGTTTGGCGGTAGCACCATGTGCAAGAAGGTTTGGACAGAAAATCCGGGGAGGAGGATACCAACCAAAATTCAATGCTGAACCGCAAGCGATCATCGCATTGTGAAACAAGAGCAAACAGAATCCATCCTGATGTGCTGTTGAGTCAGGAGAGGGTTCGGCAACCGAGCTTTGACCTGAATAGGTGTATGCACGTGTACTCGTGTTCAACGCTCGAGCAAGTCAAGGTGGTGGTAATATCCACTGATCCATGGGAGCAAGATGATCGACAAAGTCTTTCCAGGGGGCGGTTACTGCACAGCTGCTGTTGGCCCAGAAGTCCCGTCTGAATGGATACTCTGTGTCCTAGAAGTGAGCTAGGTATTGTCCTGCTTGTCCCTGTATATTTTCTTATTGACGACTCGGCAAGTGGTTTCTGCATGACACAAAGTGCAGCAGCGCTCTTCCATGCCGGCACCCCAACAGACATTGCAACATGTTGAAATGGCGGTGCTGTTTGGGTATATCAAGGTGCAACGGGCCGTAATCAGACCCAAAGCTAACGATCCACAGCCTTCCATTCATCGTATTTATTGATTGCAAATATAAAAGCAGGCAGTCATGACGCCTTTGCCAGAATAAGAAGTGAGGTTGGAGGGCACAGCTCGAGTAATGGCCTTTGTTTGAAATGCGAATGATTTCCATTCGACCCCAAGTTGATTGTTGATGACGATAACCAATCTGTTGGACATGCCCTTCGTACCTGCCCAGATACCAACTAAAATACTGCCAAGATAATTTGCGAAATACCTTAGGTAGGAGGGAAGACCAAAAGCGGAACTCAGCCGCATGGGAGGAAGGAGCAATCTAGTGCAAGTTCACACCAACAAGGTTGAGGGAAAAAAGCAACAGGTGCCTACCTACTACGTACGTACCTAACCAGTAATCCCCTGGTATGTAGTAGATGCTTACTTCCGCTTCGAGAGTCACCTGCAACATTTCACGTGGTTCTGTCCGTCTCGGAGAAACTGCACCACACTGCATTACAGAGCAGCTCTACATTGCACTGCCCAGGTGCTGGGACCAGGCAAGGAATCGCCGAGCCAGGGAGATACAGACCTTTTGTCAATAATTGATTGTGATTGTGCACCCACCGTGATGATCAGTGTCTGTGCGATCAAGTACAGGACAAATTGAGGCAGTGGAAGATGCTCCATGTCGGTACTGAACGGACTCGAGAACTAATTACAGAAGCGATCTTATGAGAGGGGGAAGAATGTGAGACCTGTCGGATCTGAATGTACCGAGAATATGGATGCACCATGCTCCAGGGTCTTTGTGAGCGATACATTATCTAGACCAGCGACTTGGACCCCTCACATATACGCATTTTACGTATTGCATGGACACGTACAGTACATTGGATGACGCTGATAGTCAAAGTTGTTTGTTTTATGGACAAAACAACATGGCAAAGTAACTCATGCATTCACTTACACAGCAGCGCCACTCAATGTTGGGTATCAAGATCCGTTACTTTTCACCTCTTTTCAACGGCCCGTAATGGACCGGTAAACCTTCTTCTCCATGATCTGCAACTCCAGTGTCCGTAGTGGTGGTTGATGTATACAAAGCTTTTAGACTGGACATGAGAGGAGTCATTGTATGTATGTATCTATCCGTCTCCTTCTCGTGCTCCGAGTTTCACCAAACTTTACCAATGTGGACTTTAAGCTCGCCCCACGAATGAGAAATCCAAAATCTCGTTTGGCCTACTGTAACGTTGGACACTCTTCTTACTGTCCCCAAGTGAGTCGGCCCATGAGTAAGTACTGGGCATGGTGATGGTAGTATTACTGTGTTTATGACATGGATTATAGCGAGTAGATTGTACAGAAATGAATTTGAGTTACGTACAGCATGATTTGCGCTTGCTGATGCCTCATATCGCGCGGCATAAGCTAAAAGTACCTTAGTAGTAGGTAAATTTCTACCACGAAAGTTTGCCCACTAAGATATCCACTACAGTTTCAGGAAGAAAGGAAGAAAACTCTGCGAGACAATTGCGCTAGGCCTGAGAGACATATCCGTTGCGCGCTACACGACGCCTTCCAGGAGTTGGGCTCCACGCCGCGACCACGAGGCCTCCACTGTAACTCAGCGCACCACCATAATCTCACTCGTTTACCACTTTACCTTTACTGACCTCCACTCAGCCATTATCTCCCGTTGGAGCTTGTACCTTTTGGTTCGAACGGTCCGTCGCATGGCCTCTCGTGAGCATCCATCCATCCATTTCAAAGTTGCGGTGTTGACCAAGTTCCATCGCATGTCGCGCTTGATTGCATTTACATATGTAGGTATGCGCAGCACTATCTATCCAGGTAGATAGTGATTGAGTGGGCTTTCGCTTGCTTACATGCTTATCTGCTTACCTGCTCTAGTACAGTCAGTCGGTGCCCTTCTTTGATCCTGTTCTTATGTACATACATACTTTGTATCCTGCGACCACGACGTTTCTACCCGCTTCGTTGACCGTATGCGGCAATCATCGACCGACCTAAACCCCAATTATTCACTCAGCTACAGACTACGGTCCGTACTGTACAGTGCATACCAGCCTAAAGCAAAGGGTATAATTTACGCAAGGGCAGCAGAAGAAAACACTAGACCGCACCAGCGGGTAGCGACGTCTGTCTGTCTATCTACTACAGCGACCAGAAAGCTGCAGGCCACTGTGTTGTACAGCTCGCGGTTCCAGGTATAGTTACTTTCATCTCCCTGCTGGAAACTCTTCCTCCACTTAGTTTGCGGTGCATGGGGTGGCAGAAAAAACGGGCAGCAGGGGTTCGCCAAAGGAAAAAAAAAGAGTCTTCGCCGACATCATCCCCCAGTCACAACCAGGCATCTAGGTTCCTTGACCCCCTGGTCTTGTTTAGCCTCCTCGACTGTCAACTCGGCAGGGTCGGTCGGTTCATCAACTCGCTCCAAATCTACCAGTGTCTGGCCCGCCCAAGCCCGCTCACCCCCCGGCAGACCGTCTTTTGTGGTTTGAGGCTGTCGGTCCCAGATTTGCGCTCGACTTGAAGTCGACATCATACTTGCCCAAGAACCGACCCGTTCGCTCACCAAATTTGCGCCTTTCTTCCCTCAATCCCCAGCTCTCCCACAGTCCCGAGCGCGTACCTTTGCATCGCTCACGCTGCCCTTGCTTCTCACTGTACAATACAATTCGTTTCGCTACCAGCGTCGCGTCTGTGCTCCCCCACCGCTGTCCGTCTCCCAGGTACCGAAAGAGCTTGTCGAATCTCCATCTCGTCTCTGCCCAACTGCTGATCCTACCGCGTCACCGGGGCCCGGGCTGGCTGGAAGAGTCTACTCGACATCTCGTTTCTCTCTTCCTGTCTCTCTACCTCTCTCAAACCTCACTCACTTCTCGCTGACGGGTACGGTACTTCGTACACATACATGTCATCATACCCAGTCGTTTCAGACACGCCCACCCCCATGCTTTTCTGGTCTCTTAACCTCTCTTGCTGAAGGGCCCAATTATCACCCGCCCCTCCAGCTTCCAATTGCTTTGGAAGCTTCACTTCACTCCCCGGGGCTTTCTTTTTGTTTCGCCTCTGCCATTGTCCTCTCGTACCTATCCATGGCCACCGCCTCTACGTGGTCCCTGCTTCTCTCTTCGCCTTGTTCCTGATTATGTGTGCAAGTACTACAATACATATATAGTACTCAAGCATGGATCCAGCACCTCCCGATAGTAAACGTCCGCGCCTCTCTTCGTGGCCTGTCGGTACACCTCAACAAGGAGTGTCACTACCACATCCTCACGCTCATCAACTTCCACCACCGCCGCCGCCTCCTCCACCCGGCGCTCTGCATCACCCTCATCCTCCCCCGAGCCCGTATCAACATTATCCCCCGCGACCTATCGAGCATTCTTCAGCTCCACCGACGCCTTCTCACGCTGCGCCAGCGCAACCGCCTCACGAATCCGATCGTCGCCATCATGAGCCAGAGCCCTACCCTCCCGTTCAAGAATACCACCGACAGCAACACCCACACCAGCACCCACACCAGCACCCGCAGCAACATCCGCATCCGCAACAGCACCCGCCTCTGCCCCCATCGCCGGCGCATCCAGCGCATCACCCGTATCAGCCCTACGGTCCAAGAGATCCCCCGATAAAACGAGACCCTGCCGAAGATCAACGCCGACCTAATTCGACGGGCCATGCGCCCGAGGGGATGTCGTCCACACCACATCTCCCGCCGACCTCACTTCCACCACCACCGCCTCCTGGCGCATACTCGGACAACTCGCGACACATGAATTACGACAGCGCGCCTTCAATGCCCCCAACTCCGGGTGGCTATCGTGCGCCCAGCTACCCTCCACCCACCCCTGTACCTCATCAAGCATCTTACGAGCAACATGGATATCCCTCAGGCCACGAGCCATTTTATAGTGTGTATTCATCGTCTGTACCCGCCAAGAAGAAGAATACGCGAGCTTCCCAGGTACTATTCCCTCTAGGCGTCAAGCCGTTTAAATGCTAATGAGTAGTAGGCGTGTGACAGCTGTCGGCAATTGAAGGCTAAGTGCGACGAGACAAAGCCATGCAAAACTTGTAAAGAAAAGGGCGTGGAGTGCAAATACCGTGACCCCGTTCCTAAAGCGTAGGTTTGATAGTTCCATTTCTCACAGGTGCCATTACTAAATACGGTAAACAGCACAGACAAGGCCCAAGCCGACATTCTGGATGGTCTCAGCACTGTCCAGACCACACTTAATTCGATCATTTCGCATTTGGGACGGGTTGACCAGAGAATGATCAAGATGGAGTCGGTTCTGCCAAAACATCTTCTGACATCAACACTCAAAACCGAACCAACTGTTGAAGAAGAGTATAAACGACCGCCAGCATCGCCTTTTGTGGCCAATGGCGCTTCTGCCGATCCTTACTATGCCGATGCTCACCGTGATCACCCCTCATCGGAATCTATGCCACTTCGTATGATGGCTGAAGATGAGATGGAGGTAGAGCCCGGTCCTCCTGTACCTCCCGGAGAGCCCGCTATTCCTATTAACCACACGACGTTGGCCGGACTACTTTTAGAATGGCCGTCTGTTCGTGAGCTAACAAAGCATCACATCGAGCGAGAGGGTATTCGATATATCAGCGAGTATCCCATTAGCCAGGAGCAAAACCGCGGAGTCTTGATTGTTTATGGACGAGGCGAAGATTCTCACCCTTCGCGACACGTTCGGGAACCGACCGACCATGGCAACCTGGATATGGCTGACGATTCATCCGATATGGCATCTCCTTCGCCAGCGGCCGATTGGGGTCAACTAGGCGGACTCAGTCCTCCTGATCAAGTGGAATATAAGGGCGGCGTTCTGGCATTTGACGGAAACCCTGACTTCTCAGAGTCGAAAGTGTGGGCGTATGTCGAGAGTTTCAAAGAAAATATTCTGAACATGCACCCTATCATACAGCCCAAGCTACTAGATTACTGGGTCAGGCACTTTCTTGATAACCTCCCAGCCTCACACCCACGATCCACAAAACCACAAGCATCGAAGCCTACATTTGCTGTTGGGGGAGGTTCACAGACGCCAGAAGCTGCAGGCTCAAAAAGGAAACGATCGCCAGGGCCTGATGGTTCCGAGCCACCCACACCCGCGCCACAACGTGCTGGCCGACCAGATAGGTCCATTCACAGCGCGCTAGTCCTTACTGTTCTGGCTTTGGGCAAGGTCTGTCTTCACCGCGAAAACGTACCTGATGTCGTCCACCCTACCGAACCGCTTCCCCATGGTAGCCCGGCCATTCGCAACGGAGCCATCCCGCCTTCACCCAACCAAGGCTCTCCTCCGGGATACTCATCCCACTCGCACTCTTCAGGCCTGCCATCCCCTAAGGAGCAAGAAAGAAATGTACACAGCCGTCGATCATCCATTCATGGCGTGGGGGGCTTCCGCTCCGGCTATAGCTTGAAAAAGAACTATGAGGTGATACCGGGCTTGGAGTATTTTGCATATGCTACCGATATTCTTGGAAACCATCTTGGCGCATATAACAACATGAAGAATGTTTACGCCAATATCTTCGCTGGATTGTATCACGGTCAGCTGGGCAGACCGATGGAAAGTTTTGCCTTTATCCACAAAGCCAGCCACAAGCTGCAGGTCATCATGAGACCGTAAGTTTTAGGAAACCTAATTAAAATGCTATCAACGACTAATCAGATCACAGGAGCTTGGATAAGATGCGAAGAATTAAGCGGAACAGCGAATTCATCCAGGAGACTAAGTATAACCAGCTTGCTCTGACTTTCTGGACCTGTCTGCAGCTTGAGAGTGACCTCATTGCTGAAATGCAACTTCCACCATCTGGACTGCTATCCTATGAAGACGACATGCCGCACCCCAATATGAGTCTCTTGGAAGGCTTCAACCAACGCATTCTAGACAGCTATCCAGGTCAATTATATCTAAGAACGCACTTGAACAGCATACATCGGATGTTTTACGCACCCGAAGACCCTGGAAAAGGAGGCAAGGATAAGTTCAGAAACGTGGGTGTCGTATCTGACGCTGTTTCTGGCATGCACTGGGTCGCACCAAGCTTCGCATTCCGAGAGGACGACCCACCAGCCGATGATATCTTGGCTGCAAGATTACGGGCAAAGTACTGGGGCGCTCAGGTTATCACCTATCGCCCCTTTATCCGACAGATTCTCCAGTTCTCGCACTCAATCAAAAATCATGCTTCAAGCCCTAACTTCCCTAGCGTCAGCTCAGAATTCCGACAAGACGTCACTGCACCTGTCATTCACCCAAAGGCCAGGACGATTGGGGACATTGATCCTCAAGTGGTTGAGCTGGCCAAGAAAGGCATCAAGGCACTTATCGAGAGTACCCGCGCCTTCCATGGCTTGGGAGACAAGAGGCCGATTATCACCAATATCTTCGGCACTGCCCATGCGTAAGTTACTCTCCTTCAAACTGTGCCAACCATGCTGACCAAATCTAGTCAATGGGGTAACCTCTTGGTTTTGTCGGCTGCTTTCCGCGATCCTGTGCTTCACAGTTATGTCGACGAGGAATTACTGCGAACCTTGTTCCATAAAACAATCCAGTTCTTGCGACAGTCGGCAACAGCAACTAGTGCACTCCGAACAGACATGCATATTCTTGAGGGCCTCCAGAGAGATCTATTCAGCTATGATCCCAGGACTAACTCGAGCTTCTCGAGCGGCACAAGCGCGCCTGGCTATCACACCCCAAGACCCGTTGTCATGGCTGCACCTCCCCAGATGCCTCATTCGATGAGCGATCAAGGACACCCACGTTCCATGCCTCATCATCTCCAGATGACATCGCATGGGCAGTAGTCGGATCGATATCCTCACACTCAATCCCACACTGATGACTTTATTATCAAATTTTCATCATGAAATGGCGTTTTGGGAACTGACTCAAACGCACCGCAAGAAATCATGGAAGCGTGCCCAAATATGGTAGTGCGTTTCAAGGCGCCTCGCCAACCAAGATGTACTTGACGGATAACGCAACAATACCCCTTGGCGCATGGAATGCGCACGTTCGGACATGACTAGGATGGATGGATGGCGTATCGCACCGCAGCATTATGTCGAGTACAGGTATCTTGAGGTCGGTTCCAGCCTACCCAGTGCTTTCTCGACTTGTCACAATGTACCATCAGCAGTGGCGTACAGCAAAAGAATACCCCCTTGGAGTGCAAACCCCAATTCGAACACATGCGATTGCATATACATTTATGGATGTATTTTCCTTTAGGGCTTGCCAGTCATTTGTTTGATTTTACTTATAGAGAGGCACATCTGTTATTTGTTTTTGAATTATTTACAAGAATTGCATTGCATGGCTACTTGGTATGGCAAATGGTTTTCTGAACATCATGGATCTCGATTTTCCTTTTTAACATGGAGGGATTCGGAGGAGATACCACTCATGGCTACTGAGCATTATATACCTAGTACATACACATATTGGATTGAGGCAGAGGACGAAAATATTTGCAACCTTACTGTTGTTTTGTTTATTTGGATATTTAGAGGCAACTCGATTGTAAAAGGAGGCCAAAATTATACATAGCCAACGAAGCAAATACCCAAATCTTGATTGATGAATTGTGAACAAAAAAAAGTAAAGAAACATGCAAGCCCATGTTTCCTGTATGTTCAATGACGCCATTGAGGCCCTCGTCCTTTAATCCTGGCACTTTTCCTGCATCCCATTCATTGCATGCAGCATCTCGATAGTGGCTCGCAAACACCAACAGCCCAGACCAGACCAGGTAGGTAGTCCCCTGCCCCTGAAGATGCATAGCACTAGCAGTGCCTAAAATGCGTGGGGGAGGCACTGTTCCATTGCCTGTAGCATGAAGGTACGTACATATTGCTCTGATCTGAGCGTCCCCCCACCAGGAAAAAAAAAGCTCTTCCAGAAGGTTTTGTAGCCTTCTTCGGCGTTTCCGTTCGTACTTCTAGAACTTTAGGGTTGTTAGGGGGCTAGAAAAGGGGGAGAACAGTAACCTGTGTACTAGGTATTACCTACCTAGGTACCTATGTTGCAACTTGATCCGGTTAGAATGATTAATCAATTTATCTCTACACACCGACTCCCAGATTCGGCACCTTTCACGGGCTCAAACGAGTCATACCAATAACCAGCTTTGGGTGAAAATCAAAGGGATTCAGGTTTGGCGCCGGCAAGGAAAAAGCAATTCGTTTTACCTGTCATAAAGATTCACAGCAGGGGTAGCGAAACACGAGAATCAGATAAACAGGCATTGACCACGAGCGTTGCAAGAACCACTCTATACTGCGTAAGATAATGAATGAACTTGTATCAGTCCCTCACATCGAGGCGGTCAATCAAATTCACGCTGAGGGTGACCGCTGCCTCTTCCATGCCATCGAGACTGTATGTACCTGTTTAACCGTGAACTTGGTGAAATTTGTTCGGTATTTGTACTTGTTATAGGACTAGCGATTGACGGAATCTTAACGGCCATGAATCAATGCTTGTGTCCTGCAGCGGCTGGTAGTGTTGTGTCTAGGCCCCAATCTTGTAAAATTTGTTTTAGAACTCCTCTTCCAGCAACTTGAAAGCCTTCAGCACTAAGATCAATCCACCGTTTCTGTTCACGTTCGACTGTGACGTCCTAGTAGTCGATCCAGTGTTCTCAAGATCGCTTTCTTCGCTGTCGTCATCCCAGCTCTCTTGAATTTTTGCCTTTTTGGGACGCTTAACGCACTTCGTGGTGACATCTTCTAGTTTCTGTTCCTCGGCCTGATCGCTTGGGAATTCTGATTCCTCCATGTAGGTGTCATCTTCGCCAAGTTCGTCAGGATCATAGTCTCCTTCAACACTTATGACGCCCTTTAGACTGGTCACAATGGTCTTGAGCACAAGTGAAAAATCTTTTAGGTAAAACCAGAACGTAGTTATCACATACAAGTACCTTTAAACTCCCATATTTGGAAAAAGTCATAGATATAAGCATTAAATTCAGTGTCAATGTCATGAGGCCAAATAGGGATATATGGTATAGCAGACCAATCCAAGAAAACACCACCTCTCACGCCTGAACACAAATCTTCGATAGTCATAAAATCATCACTAAATTCAGACAGGGCCGCAAACGGTGACCGGATGACGGTTGGGTTTCCACCCATAAACGAGGGGTCGCAAGGCTTTCTGGGTCCAACCAACATCTTGGTTAAGGGTAGTTCGCGGTCTGGTTCATCCCCTAGGTACTGGTTAATGTATGAGTTAACACAATCTTTAAAGATTGACAACACATCCTAATTGTGGCTAATAAGGAGCTTCTCTGCAGGCTCTGGTAGCCGCCTCAAGAAGATTTCTGATCAAGACTGGGCTGCTACGGCGGCAAGCTTTAGTGTTCGCTTAACAGGAATGCTGTTGAAAAGATAACTGAGCACCAGCATCAACTCACGAAGAACACGTTCCTAAGCATCTTCAATATCTTCACACAATCTGTAAAAATAGCCTCCCTAAAGCAAAAAGTAAAATGAAAAAACGGCATTCTCAGTAAAGATCATTTGGCGGATCATATATAAACTTACGAAGATCTAAATATCTTACCCCATGAACGACTATCTTTATATTATAACCCTTTTGCGCCTGTGCCGTTGACAGCCAGTCTCTAAGCTTATTAGGGTTACCTACCGTAGCCAAAAGGGCAATAATTAGATAAGGTACCAGGAGCAGCAGCTATTCCCAAATAACACCATTATCCGCCTGTCCTATGTAATAGACCTCGTTAAAGATTATCCTCTTCACTCGGCAAGACTATGCATTTATGCCGACTGCATTTGTGGGAAAAAGTAATATAATTTGCAGCATATAGGGCATAGTAACCAAGATCTAGCACTAAGACGGGTTATTAATGCGGTAATCCTAAGTATGAACTGCCTATCTCGATTTGCCTATTTGCTTCTGGTATAACTTAAAGAATTATACTTCTATCTCTATAGTAATCTAATTTACTAAAGCTTTTATTGGCGCTATATAGACTAAAACCCCATCGTTACTCTCTTTAAGTACCTTTTTTATTATATAGAAAGAGATAAATATTTTGCCGGCAGATATCGGTACTACTACTAAAACGCTTTTGTTCGCATCTATATAGTTAAGAACATCGCGTTACCAGGCATCAGGCTCAAACTGCACTCTAGCATCCGGCTGAGAGTCAAATCGTCTGTCCATGTAGGGGCCGCCATATTCAAGTTGCAGAAGTCGGGTATTCTTCACCAACTTGGGGGCCATCTTCAAAACTATTGGTCTGATGTGGAACGGGAGTGTTTGAGGAGTCTCGACAGCGGTGATATGCAACGGAGTCGCCGCTAGTACCTTGAGGATCTCTTGAACAGCGCTGACGATGTCTGGTGTACAATGAGCCCACTTGGATATTTTCCCAGGCCAGCTCCAGATTATCGAAACTAGATAAACCCCTAACACTGTTAGGAGTATATCAATACCAGGACGAGACCGCCACTTACCTTCAAACGAATCCTCATGAGTTTTCTTACGCACCTGGATCCATATCTCCATCAATATATGACATAAATACAATTGTACCTCTGGCTTTACGGCCTCATGGCTACCGTTAGATCCTATGGATTGGAAATCTAAAGCCCTGAGGTAGCGATCGATTGGGCTATTGACCTCCGCAAATTCTTTGTACTTGTCGCGCCAGTGGTTCAGGATGTCCACTAGTTTGGCCTTTACTTTCTCATCGTTGCCTTTTTGTGCTTCCAACAAGGCGTTATGCTTGCCTCCTTTTCCGGGTTTCTGTTTGTGGTGTTTGGGCTTGGCAACCTTGCTGCCAGTACCAGTGCTTTTTCTCGGTTGAACGTCTTGCCAGTTGAACTAGTAAGACTGGCCGCATAAGAGATGTCCTCAGCCATCCGCCGCTGCATTTTCTTCTGTCGAGCCTTTTCAAACCAAACGGGAAGCTTCTCACGGCCCTTGGTCTGGGTGACAAGTTTGTAGGCATGCTAATGTCTGAGATCTTCGAACACAAGCTCTACGTTGGGATCTTCAGCCTCTTCTAACTCTCCAATCTCGACGTCTCTCAGAAAGATTTCCAATGCGGGATGACTAAAAGGAAGTACAGTCAAGTTCTTTCCAGCTTTTGGTGGGGGGGGGGGGACGAGAAATCTTGGATGACTTGAGTGTAGTAAGGGGCTGTTTGACTTCTTGGTCACATCCTCTAAAAGTCTCGTGATAGAGAACACGGGCATGCTCTAGAATTCTGGAGGGAATATTTGATTCGCTTCTGATCGCCTGAAGGAGATGGAAAAATACTCGTCCGTCGACAATGTCGAAAAGTTCCCATCCTTCCTTTTCTTCCAGTTCAGATAGCATCTCAATTAAACCTTGGGTTGTTGCACAGAACATGTGGAGAAATTCGTGGTCCTGACTTTCAGTCATTTCGTCTTCATTGCAAACTTTCACGCAGGCCCTCTCCTGAAGAGAACAATACTTGAGGACGGTGACTTGGAGAAGGAAAGCTCCAACCCGATGCAGGTCAGCTTCGGTGATTTCGTTTGCAGAAGCATAATGCTCGATATAGGCACGACAGAAAGCCATAGCATGCTTCTCTCTTGCAGTATAATCCGCATTACCGAATTGATGCTGAGTTATTTTTTGAAGTACTGCTTCCGAAAGCGATAAAGGCTCCTTCGCCTCAAGTATCGGTAACTTGGGAGATGAGCCACGCATGCTTTTCTTTCCACTCAACAATGACATAAAGACCTACAGGGGTTAGCAAGTTCAGCATGGTGACTTAGAAAGAGCCTGACCTTTGAACTTTTCCAAGTGATAGAATTAATGCTAGCGACGTGTCTTCCACTTGCTATGATTTTCCATATCAGATTTTGTAGGTGAGTAGCCTGGTCGGTGGTGTTGGCTCGACCATCATCGCACAGCATAAAATGCACACCGTGACCGGACAAGTAGTCTCTGCAATCATTACTTTCGAAGGAATCAAATTCAGGAATCTGGAAATTGAGGTTCGACTTGATGAAGTGCTGAATGAGAATTCGACGAGTTAGGCGATGCTTGGCACCTTTGATCGAGCCAACTGCCTATTGGAGCACGCAAAGATTCTCGTGATCTCTAAAGAAGAAGACGTCCAAGTTGCAATCCCGTCGCTTCAACTCACTGAGAAGTTTCTCTACAGCAGCACGGCGTGTAAAAGCTGAAAACCTTCTGCAGATATGGAGTCAGACACGGGTATCGTTGATAAGCAGCCAGACAAGGGACTCACCATCAAGATCGACTTTTGCCTCAGTCGAGCAGTAGCGAATGAGTTATTCGCCATGAATCGCAAACAACTCGCGGCTGGCAAAATCTCCTACAATGTCCACAGTAAGCGGACTCTGGCCTTCATACCAGTCCCGAAGTTTCTTGGCGGGAACTTCATGAGGCATAATGAGAAGTTTGTCGCCTGGACTGTTTTATAGGAATAATAAGACAGTGGTGTTAAGAGGAAGAGGAGGAAGAGGAGGAAGAGGAGGAAGAGGAAGGTGCCTGCCCGTAGAAAAAGCAGGTGCTTCATCAAAATGGAAGGACGACTCGCTTGCGAGCGTCTGCAACCTGCCGCTTGCCGCTTCACTAGTGTCACAAGCAGCAAACTGCCAGACCAAGCATTGAGCCAGAGAAAAAAGGTTTCCATGTCGGAAAACAACCTAGGTACTATCCATGCAGAAGTCACTGGTTGCTAGTAGGGCAGAGCCTGGTTGCCTGATGCCTAGGTACCTAAGTGCTGTTTGGTCATATTCAAAGTAATGATAGCACAACTTCTCACTGGCCTCCGACTTTTCGTGCATTCCCGCAGATTTATACAAACTTGGTGAATCACTGTATAGAGAAATCATGCAAGAGGCCCAGAATGTAAAAAGGACGTTAAATATCTAGACAATCTGCACCAAGATCTTGTATGGCACCGCCTGAGCAGTCGTACAACCACCCGCCTCACTCCTCCATTTCTCTGACTTCTAGGTGGGTACAAGCCTAATACAAAGTCCGTATTCCAATACTCCCATTTTAGTCCGCCGTAACGCCACGCGCAATGCAAATTGAGCTTAACAACATCGGGATATATAACCACGCTTATCGTGACAATGTATTAGAGGACCCCGGCCATCAAGCTCTCTAGCATACCTCCTGTCTGGCATGCTGATTGTGCTCTTTCCACCTCGGCCTTAACTCGGCGGTATAGAGTCCTGAATCCCTCTTGCAGTTCTGCTGAGCCGCCTGCAAACTCAGCGTAAAGCTCTATAAGGTGAAGACCGACTTCGACGCAAACGCTCACGTAACGGGGGTCGCAGATATGACCACAGACCCACTTCAGGATGGGTTGGACTGTGTGTTCGTCCCGGGACTCCAGGGCATCTCGGAGGGCGCTTCGGTGGCGGAGAGCAAGGAGGAGGGTGAGGACGTTGAGAGGAGAGTGATCAGGAGAGTGCTTATCAAGGACCAGGTCCAGAGCACGCGCATAACGGGCGTGTCGTAGATCATTTTGCCAGGTGCGCTCCTTTTTCTTGTGCGTGCGAGGCTCGTTTGCGATGACAACATCAGCTCCTTCACCAATCATGTCAAGCTTCTTGGCGGCAGTGACCCGACGCTTGCGCTTCTTTCGCTTAGCATCATGAGCGTCTATTGTACCAGCGACAAGGGCAGCCATTTCCTTCTCGCGTTCGGCTTCCCTGTTTGCTTCGGGTGCAGTAAGACGGGTTCGCACACTGAGGACGCCTGACTGCATACCAACAGCGAGGTGGCGGTCGCTTGAATCGGAATCGTCGCCAGAGGAAATAACCTTAACAGACAGGACGGGAGACTGATACTTAGTACTTGAGACGACGTTCCACCCGGTCGTCTCAAAGACCTTGACGTGACCCTCAAGGCCACCACTAACCAGTCGTCGACCATTTGATGCCAAGCTGAGGGATGTGACCGTCTTCTGGTGGTTGGTGATCATGTGTAGAGGGCGCGCGGCGACCAGGTCGAGGACACTGATTGATTCACCGGCGGCAGCAAGAACGGTGGTTCCGGTTGGCGTGGACAGGACATCCTCAATAGGTGCTGCATGCTTGAAAGTCATAACGGCGCTATTACTTCCTGTTCGAGGATCCCAAAGCTTGACGGTTGAATCGTAACTTCCAGAGACGATCATGTTGGACATGGTGCCAGGCATGAAGTTGGCGCATCGAACGTAATCGGAGTGTCCAACGAAGGTAGTGGTTGGGTCGTTGCTAGGAAGATCCCAAAGTCGGACAGTCTTGTCGTCGCTTGCACTCAAAAGAGTAGTCAACTCGGTCGGCGAGAACTTGGTGGTCCAGACGGGCTGCTTGTGATGCGTCCATGTCTTGAGGATGGCTCTGGAGCTAATGTCAAAGACCTGAATCTTTCCGGTGTCATCACCTGCAGTCAAGACCCTCCCATCCCTTCTGAGTTCACCACTACGCGCAACATCTCCGAATCTAGTGACCGTCTTGAGAAGCTTGCGCGTTCTGTTCGAGAATATTTGTATGCGCGTGCCTGTCGTAATTGCGAAAGACTCGCTATTGGAAGAGATATGAACGATGGGATAATTCGTAGGCGACGGAATCAGAATTTGATTCTTGAAGGTTTTCCAGTATCGCTGCTCTGCGGTGATGGGCGTAGGGCCCGAAGGCAGCTTGAGTTGCGGGAGAGGTCCCACCTGAGCTGCCATTGTATCGATTCGCGACGGCGGGCTTTTGTTGTGGTGGTAGAAGTTGAGCTGTAGGTCTGCCTCTTGTTGCTTCCAAACCGTGATTTTTTTTTTCTGCGATAAGGATAAGATATGAAATTTGGATGGCTGAGAGAACTCGGCGGGGCGTCTGTACGTGCTAGCCGTTTTGGGTTGGACCATGCTTTTCCCCAAAAGCTATACTACTCCTAATCCGTAGGTAGTTCGCATCAACTTCCTCATGGAATTCAACATTCACAAAGTCGACAGCACAAATGAAGGGGTAATGGGGGTAAAACAGTGAAGCAATTTCTTTATGCCCAATTTTTGTGATACAAATACGCCCACGTCTACAAACATCCACGTGTTGCTAGAATTCAGTGTCATGTTGAGGCACTGGTAGTAATTTTCACTGCATTCACAAGCCAATCATAGAATAATACCATCCAGGTTGTTATAATAAGCATATATGATTGTTTTGTCCAATCCTGCCAAATGGACATCGAAAACAAAACTCCAACATTACCTTGTGTATCCTTCGAAACCTTGCTTTACTCAACGCCAAAATCATTACCCAGCGACTATGATAGTATACATTTCCTCTAGGTCTCGTTGCCTTGCTTGCTTAACTAATATCCTCCCCTTCTTCGGGACCTGCCTGTCCCAATATCAATACGTTGCATCTCTTGCACCAGTGCCAATTCTTGGCCGGTTCCGTTTGCCCCGCTCATGGTCGGCATAGGAATCTTGGCTGGAATCGGCGGTCCTCCATAAACACCACGATTCTCATCTTCAGAATCCCACGTGCCCGCACGAGTCAATCCACGAAGCGAAGCGTTACCATACGGTGCCCTCTCTTGGTAGTTGTCCTTAGAAATTGGTGCCAGTGGGCTTGAAGCCGCTGGAGAGTTGTCCGCTGATATTCGGTTCGTTCGCTTCTGGAGCCGAGTGCGACCGGCTTGAGGGGGCGTGCGAGCTTCATCGCCGAATGAGTATGACGTATTCACAGCAGACATCGAGTGACGTCCACTGCGCGGGACCCGTCGGTTGCTGGGAGGCATTGGCTTAACTCCTGACAGCTGAGGTCTTGAACGTGTTTCGCTACCAGAAGTTGGCTTCTTCGTCTCCGGTTCAGGTGCCCACGTCTCCATAGGAAGATGATCGGAGGGGTCAATCTCTCGTCCATCATATGTGATAATCTTCTTTGGCTCGTCGTCCATAAAAACCGGCGAAGGGCTTTTCCCACTTTTAGATGAGACAAGACTGGGATTGAGTGCGTCATATGAATCAGGCCCAAAAGGAATATCTGACTTCCTCCTCTGGTCTTCAAGTGGAGGAGGCGCCGGACTGACTGACTTGCGCTTGATTCTGTGGTGCGGGTTCGGGCTGGTACGTGGATCAGGAGAGACGCCCCGGTGCTTCACAATTTGTTGTTCCGGTGTATTGTAAGTGATGGCCCGCCGGTTGTAAGGCTGAACTGCATACGCATGCTCAGGTGGTGGCTGGGTATATCCCTGCAAGGATTCATTCCTAGGACGTCCCCGCGAAGGTATGCTAGACATGCTCTGGGAGTGTTGCCTTCGGTCGTGCCGACGGTCCTCGTAGATGAGGTTTGTCAGTTCTTGAGACTGACTTGCGTCTAATCCTGGCACAAGAGCAGCCGGGGGTGTTGGGGGTGCATGATTGTGCGAACTCTGCAAATTTGAAGCGTTCACATCAGCTGGATGGCCTGCGTAATTGCCTTGCCCATTGCGCGAGTAGTAACCATTATCGACAGGGCTTCTAGAGTAGCTTCGACCATGAGACGATGACAAAGCAACTTGCCAGTCCTCGGGATTCTGGTATCCTCTTGGGGAATGTGTGGATGAATAATCTTCTTGGTATTGGGCTGGGACAGGCGACCGTCGCAGCACCAGAGGCGCAGGGCTTGGGTTTTCGTCGAAACAAAGCTCGTCAGAACGTTGGAACTGTGAGCCATTCTGATTGTACTTTTGCGCTGATGCACTGGAAGCATCAGGCGCATCCTCGACTGTGGGCTGCATAGATCGATAGTGAGGATCATAGCTCGCATCGTAAGAGCTGTGTCTCGGCATGCCATCATAGGCATTCGAGTTTGGAGAAGAGGCTTGGTTAGTAGCGGGGGCTGAATCATAGCCCCGGAAAGCTGGACGTCCGGGATAAGGTACCATCTGCTGTCTCTGGGCCTCATGTCTCAGAACGTCATGTCTCATCTGTGGGAGCTTATTTGGCGACGTCTCCATGCTTCTTCTCGACACAAGCTCTTGCCCTGAACTGTTCCCTCTGATCCGGTGTGCGGGCGGTGGCGGAGGTCGCCCATTCTCTACTGGAGAGTACTGCCTTGGGTCATCTAATAATGTGGGCGGTTGCTCATACAAGTCTTGTTGAGGGGTGTAATGGCCACGAGGATCCATTTGCTCCTGTTGAGGAGCATATCTGGGGTTGTACTCTCGGTCATCGTACTGTCGAGGTTCCTCATAAGCGATCATTGACCTTCGAGACGGACGAGGCGCCTCTCCGCGTGTTGGAGTTGTATATTCCTGCGGCATATGCGCATGTGGGGATGTGGAATACTGTTCCGTTTGACGACGGGATGAATGTGAAGGCGGGGTATTGTACTCGACAACCTGCAGAGGTGATTGACTTGGAACAAAACTGCCCGAGTGGGATATCTGTTTGGCATGGGTTCGTGGAGGCGTGCGATTATCAGAACCGGTTGGTATTTCCATAGGTGCTGCTGCGGGTATTGGCAATGGTGCAGGTGCCTGAGCTGGAGCTGGAGCCGTCGATGGAGCTGGGGGCGACACAGATGGAGCTTCACCAGTGACAGGATCTGATGGCAAAGGACGTCTTTTCACAGGAGTTCTTTGTTTAACAGATCCTTGATCTGGTTCAGCTGCTGCAATCTGCTTTGGTTTCGCTACCGGCTTGTCAGGCTTTGGTCGAGAGTCGTAAAAGGTGATCTCAACTCTGATTTCGCCAGCGTATTTGCCTTTACAGGTCAATGTTTGCCAAAAGTCGTTCTGTCCACCGCCAGGAACAATAATCGATCTCAAATCGATCCATGACTCGCCAATCAAGTCTGTTCGTTTATCGTCTGTGAAAATGGAGAGCTTTAGTTGATAGTAATCTGGACAGTCATGAACCGCAAATCGCAGCTCTTGATCCCTGATGTTTGAGTTAGTTTCCGCTGATCGTGACAGTCCCTCGAGATTGAAAGTCTTACCATTTTGGTGTTTGCCCGCCACGAACATCAGTTGTTGTCTTCCTGGCTTCCTTTCCCAACCTGGCTGCGCAATAGGGATCTTGCTTTCCAATTGTCTTGCGATTCGGCAGATTTTTGGCTCGGTCGACGATTGCGACCAGGGTTCCAATTTCTGGGCCATCCACTGCAATATCGGCAAAGATGCCTGCAGTGTGCGCCGCACTCATGAGATTCTTTACCTTGGCTGCCATTGCGGCTCTGCGCACAAAAGCTGAGGTGACGGTGTAGTGAAGAAATATGAAGTGAATGAGGAGCTCCGAAAATCAGTACGATCGGTTTGTTTACATGAACAATGGTTGCTGCTTGACTAAAAGATAGCTCAGTTTTGGTAGATCCAAAGTCGGACTGGTGCTAAGAACGATGAAATAACTAGCGTGAAAGCAAAGACGACGCCTGACAATGAGAAGTTGAATCCCAGAATAAAGAAATAGCCGATGAACGAAAGCCCGAGGAATGAACAGTCAAGAACGTAAAGTTTAAAGTAAACAAGCTAGGCGTTGATTGACAGAACCAGGCTAGGAGGATTTTGGGTAGAAAGTAGAATTTAGCTTTTGATAGAGCGAACGTTCCGGAGTGCTTGATTGAAAGAACGGAAAGTGATCGGTCGGTCGGCGTTAAATAAAACAAGCTGAGTTGAATAGAGAGTGCGATGACGGAATGACTGGCACAGCTTGCAACGAGGAAGCAAGCGGAACGAAGCGGGCAGGTGTGATAGATGACGTTAGAGATGAGTAGCTTTCAAATCAGTAGACCGGCCTCGAAGGATAAAAAAAATATACTCTCTGAGTATTGAACAAGAGAGAGTGAGTTATCAAGTGAAAGAGAGCATTCGATCAGCTCTCTATGACAAATGAATCGATGCGATGGAGCAGGATATCGAGACGTTGTATACGGTTGGGCTTGCGTGTGGTTGGGGGCTGAAAGCGGTAATCGGGTGGGTCTCAGTGGAACACCAGCAGTGGAGTATCTGATGGGAGGCTGGGCTTAGGCGGGCTGGCTGGCTGGAAACAAGGAGGCTGGTGCACCTACTGCAGGGGCTGCTTCAGCCCCTAGAGCCGCCTATTCGTCAAGTAGTTCTGGGGGATTTACAGGGAATACCTGCCCAGGTTAAACAGGGGGAAGTACCTAAAGTTTGTGCGTGCATCCAGGGAATTTGGACTGGGGCCTTGGCAGCATCGAAAATTACCTCGATAGAAGTGGTCAGTTGCAGTAAAGTCGCGTCACATTCGCACAATTAGACAGATTCAATAGGACAAAGCCATGTGAAAGATCAAAAGGCCTTGTTTCTTCCGACCTCCCGCTCTCATCCGAACCAGGTGATCATTCAGGGACTAGAAAAGGAATCCACCTCAGCCTGGTTCGGCATTTTAGGAACGAAGAAAAAACAGACCCTCATCGGTGGATTGATGGACGGTTTCATCCAGATCATGGCTTTAATTCCGAGGCGAAAGAAGGACCTAGGAATTTGAATTAGATACGTACTTTAACTCATTGCACCAGTCATGACTCTTCATTTACCCACACTGCCATCCTCCTATATCGCACCACATTCGGGAATAGACGATATACTGAATGTAGACATATATTGAACGCGCGTGTTTGGCGAAGTTATGCTCACAGCCACACAGCCATTGCGTATATGCTTAGATGCAGATTCGGACTCGCGATCGCCAAGCTACTGGCTGACGTCGACAGTTCCACCTCGAGCGATTCATTATGCTCAACTTGGAATCATGACTTGTTCTGAATTAGGACCTTGAATCGTATCAATCCATTCACGAGATCAATCGTGGTCAGTGCTGGCTGTGCCATGTCAAGAGTCTCTTTACCGCCTTGGATGGCTGGAGTTATATTGAAGTTGGGTAATGGCGGGAAACGAAAAGCACCAATCTCCAAGCCTGACAACGTGATCGTGCATCCAAGGGCCCATCTAGATTGTGGAACTTAGGTCTAACGCAAATCGCTGAGGCGCTCTCCCAACCCAAAAGCAGAGCCGGGATAACGGGACTTGGGCGTTGAGAGACCCCTGCTTTGAATGTCACTTATCATCAGTTGGTCCGTCTTTTGGAGAAAAAACGGCTCTCAATCTTTCCGAGTCTGATTGGGAGATATCCTGTCCTCTGTCGAGATCCCCAATTACATGACCCACTAACTAGATCGTTCCCTGGCTGGCTGAACGCCAGGAACCACCTTCAAAACATCCATCATCGTGATACTGAATCCGGTTTGATGTCACGGTATGTTTGCGGCGGTAAGGGCACTCGGTTGCCATAGGAAACAACGAAACAGTGTCACGCCCCTCTATTCTTTAGACTCTAGCTAGAACATGAACTCTCTCTCGAGTTATTGAATTCCCCTCTCGGCTTACGTCGATTACGGTGTAAGCCGTTTTCACGCAACGGCCGCACATACCTAATTACTAATATGTCAGTTTATACCGCTCCAGGATCGAGGTTTCACCACCGAAAAACCGTTTCTGATATAAGCGGGTTGAGGAAGCGAACGGAAGTCAACAAGGGACGTGCAGTATTATTCGATGTCAACAAGATTCGATGTTATCACAAATCTCGACTGCATCGAGACTATGGCGGCATATTTATCAAGCGCATTAAGGGAAAGGATATGCAAAGTTCGCTCCAAGGAATGCTGGCAATCCTTGTCGGTCATATTGTGTCATTGCATGCTCCGTATGCTATCCAACTACCAGTCGCAGCTAGTGGCGAGCAGAGCCGCAAGCTGCTCCAGATTCGTCTTGTCGACCTCGTCGAAGCCGTTCAGCTCAGCACAATCGATGTCAATAATGGCCACCAGCTTCTTGGAACCGTCGTCCTGGGCAACGAGAATAGGCACAACAATCTCGCTCTTACTGTCTCCATCACAGGCGATGTGCCCAGGGAACCCCTCCACATCTCGAACCAGTTGTGTCTCATGAGTTGCTGCCGCTGTACCGCAGACACCTTTGCCGAACTTGATGGTCTGGCAAGCCACCTTGCCTTGGAAGGGGCCGAGGATAAGTTGCGGATCCTTGGATGATTTGTCAAGGACATAGAATCCTTCAGTTGGGGATAGTGTCATTATCGGTTATCGTGTAAGTTTGGGAGGGTTGTGACATACCGGCCCAGTTCACATTCTTACTTGGCGAGTCCAGAGACTTGTATGCGTGCCATAGAAGAGAGGCGGCATTTGAAAGATTGCTACAGAATTATCAGTCATGGTGCGTATGGGAAGATCTCGGTTTGCTCACCAAACCTAAAAATGGCAATAGGTCAAAAAGTGAGTCAAGTACATTCAATACACTAGGCAATTTGACGAACCCAGTTGCGCTGGTCTGTGACTAGGCCTTCGGCCTGCCAGAGCACTTGCTCATAGGCATCCTCCTTGGTGACGCCCTCGGCAAAGTTTGACGCATCGGCATGAACCTATAGACGAGTTTAAGTAAGTCATTTCATATGCGCAGGGTCTGGATATAGAAGAGCAAGGAGTGGAAGTGGGACGGACATACCATCTTGACTTGTTTAGGGGGTATAGAATTTTTATGTGGTTGAAAGCAGCACTGATATGATTGACGATATGCTTCAGCCCGTTCTAGAAGAAATTTCGAAGTCGGTAACGAGGAACCTGGTGGAGTTGACGTGACTTGATCGTCGGTACAATGTGTTTAAATTTGCTTCCTCCCCGCAAAAAAACAGTGCGCCTACTGATATGGAAACTAATTGATGTCATTTTGGTGCCAATTAGAAATGTCTACACTAGATAGATACTAATTAGCTGTCACCTCAATTACAGTGGCTCATTTCTCTGCTCGCATAGATTCCTTATAATCATGCCCCGATATTGATCCATAATTGCTTTCCTATCCTGTAGTATTTCAACACGAGCTCATATCAATACTGATCCACCCTAGGGTTTGTCATGAGTTGCCAAGAGAATTTCAATGAGATCCATGAAGGCAACGACTGACGACCCTATGAGATTGACCGCCACTGCAACTAACATGCAGATCTCGGATAGCAGCCGTCTCCATCCAGAGCCTAATGAGAAGCCTGAGACTTTGATTACTGGAGGTTGGTGAAGTATGAGGTTGGCATTGGTGACTCAATGGCAGTGAAAGAAATCCCCGAGATACTTTAATGCAAGGCACTCGCCGATCTTTTCTTTTATCGAAAAACGATTCCCTGGAGCTTTTCCTGGGTTGTACCAGGGACCATGCTCGCCAAGTACGGACGGATCCAATACGTATTGTATTATCAGTTGTCACTCAACACAATGTGACCTTTTGCATTTAGGGTAACTCGAATTTCATCAACGAAAAAGTTTTTGTCGTATCTTACCACGTGTCAATAGAGTATATGAATGGCAATCCTTTAGGACACAAATTCACTGGAATATTCCTGTGTTAAAAGGGATAGTTCGTGTTGTGATTTCATCCATTTCAGCAAGCTGTACGGTACTATTTTGACTGAACTCATCAAGTACTGAGCTGAAACGTTCATTGAGCAAACATGTGGCTCGGTTGAACAAAAGCAAGAAAAGACTAGCAAATATTCATAAATTTCCATTTCTAGAATGACATCCAATAGTATATTGTGGCAAAACGTTCAATTGACGTTTTTGCGACGGTACCTGCAGATCGGCACCTCCAAAGTCCGCCAACGTCAACGAACAAACAGTCTGGCCAATGACGCATCGAGTTTTTGAATTTCGAACTCTTGGTCTCCAATGCCCATCTCCAAAACTTAGACACAACCTCATCTGGAGCTTACTTGATCACTATGAGCTTCCGAATTCCAGGGCGACTCTGCCAGAGTAGTCGGACCTTGCGTCATTGGCCCCTTCTCACAATTACTTCGTTGTCACAGTCGCCAATCCCGCTGCAAGCAGCGTCCCGTTCCATCCATAATGATGGTCCAAAGAGCTTGAACCCGCTCGTCAACCCTCCCGACGTCACTCGACCGCCACCACTCACGCTTCCTCGACGAAGAGATTTCGAATCGGCGCCTAAATACTACTTCGAGCTGGGAAAGGGGTACCTCAAGTTCTACAAACAGGGCCTCAAGAACGTATGGACAAGTCGACGTCTCCTTCGCGAAAAGCTACAGCGGACGCCGGCCAACGACCGACCCTCGATATTCAAGCCTCATTATGTGCCCAAAACATTTTCAAGGGCGGACTGGGTCCTTCTCTGGCGAGTGCGGCATGATATGATACGGCTGCCTCTATTCGGGCTTATGTTGATTGTCATTGGGGAATTCACAGTTTTGGTCGTTGCCTACGTCGACAGCGTAGTGCCGTATCCTTGTAGGATACCAACGCAAATATTCACAGCTCTGGAGAAGGCAGAGCAGCGTCGCAAGGCTTCCTTTGATGAGCTAGAAGCCAATCACCCCCATGGCGTCCTTAGCCCGCGCGTTACACAATCCGTCGCTCGCGCTCATGTTCTCAAGACTCTGCATTTGAGCGGTGCAATCTGGGATCGCCTGGGCTTTCTTCCACCCGGTATGTGGCAAGTAAAGGGACGATATCGCATGGCCTATCTGGAGGGCGATGACAGAAACATCATCGAGGACGGTGGACCTATGGGACTACACTACGAAGAGCTACGGATCGCGTGCGCTGAACGAGGTATCGATACACTTGGCAAGAGCGAGACCGAGCTGAGAGGTTGGTTCGGCGACTGGCTGCGCTTGACGGCCTCTGAGGATCTTGATGAGAGGAGACGGCGCATGGCCGTTTTGTTTCTAACCAGGTATGTCATGCTTTGAGTTTATGTTTGTTGTTTGACATTGCTAATTCCCGACGAACCAGACCGGAAAACTGGCCCCGGCAACGGGATTTTGCTGTGCCTGAATGGCAATTGTAGGATGTTGGGGATGTCTATCTAGGAAGTGGAAGAAAAAAGGACAGATACATGATATTCAGCAAAGTCGGCATTCTCACGTGCAAATTGCTGGCAAGCTATGATCCATGTTGACGGAAACAAACACTGCTTGGTACAGTAGTTGGCTGGATGGCCTGTAAGCTGACTGGACCTTTGAACGGAGAGAATGGAATTGCCGGCACTTGCCAGTAGCTCTGATGGCTTGGAAATGGCAAAAAGCACGTGGCCACCATATTTTATGTGGCCGAGTCAATATTCCTTTTCAGAGGTAGTAGTAAAAGGAATCTTCCCCCGCGTGATTGTAATCTTCTACCCGGTTTATGATGCATTTTGTGGGGGAGAGAACATCCACATGTGGGATGAATGGATGATCTCATCCCCGTCTCCCCAGATCCGCCGAGGTTCGCATCACATGCAATCAATAAATACCCCATTGAGACGCCCCAGGTTCTATGAAACCTCAAAGATCAACGACCATCTGTCGCATTTAAAACCTCGGTCGCTTCTCCCCACGTTTACTTAACCTTTTCATAACCGCATACTCTTATACACATTAATCTCAACTCATACCAGTAGCCATGCCCCTCAAGAACGGTATGCCGCAAGAAAGTATCTATGTCCATGATTGTCCTCTGTGACATAGAATACAGTCTCTGCCCCCTCAGAATCATCTGAGACTGATTCATGTTAATAGACAAGTTCCCCGCCTCGGCCGCCTTCGACGCCATTCAAGAGGCTATCAACGCCAGCGACGCCGATCGCAAGGACGCCATTAAGCAGGGTAACGGTGTCTACGCCTTTACCCTCAAGAATGCGAGCGGCGACGAGGCCAGCTGGCATATCGACCTCAAGGAAACCGGAAAGGTTGCGACTGGCACCGGCGAAAAACCCGACGGTATGTCGCGACTCTGACACGCGCCCGTATGCTTGGCGCAATCCTAAACTAACATCCCTGTTTTCCAGTCACTCTCGTCCTCTCCGAAGAGAACTTTGGCAAGCTTGTTGCTGGCAAGGCCAATGCTCAGCGCCTCTTCATGGGTGGCAAGCTCAAGATCAAGGGCAACGTCATGAAGGCGACCAAGCTTGACCCTGTGCTGAAGAAGGCCCAGACCAAGGCCAAGCTGTAGTTGAAGCGTGTTTTACATAGCATTGTGCATTGTTTTTGTTGTTTCTTTCTGCACGATATTCACTTGTTGATTGTCAATTCCTCCATGCTTCCCGGATGTGAATACATATAGGAGTATACGCGTCAACATCAATTTTGATACCTTTTCAACATGATAGAAGAGAAAGACCAACCATCATTCTTAGTGGGGATGTGGATTGTCGTGTCTCAACCACCACTCTGCCATTCTATGTACTGTATGTGTAATCATATTTTTCTCAGCACAGCACAAGATTGACCAGCCCGCCTGTATCCATTGTCGAGCCCATATCTATTTTTGTAATCGCCAGACGGTATGGATGCCCATTGAATTCCTAAACACGACGCCCAGATCCCTGAATAATGACCGAGCGTTCTTTGGTGCTTGTTAAAGAGAGGGCTATGTATTGATTTATCCAACGGAACAGCCACCAGTGCTCACGATCTGCATCGCATCTTAGACCAAGCCAGCCGCTCTCTGTATCTCACGTTTAGCCTCCTCGCGAACCTCGCGAACAATTTCGCCTGTAGGCTGTACTTTGTTAATAAGCCCAACTCCAGTTCCACTATTCATGTCAGCAGGCGTGTATATATATGTCAGACAATGACAATACTCACGCCCAAGTATTGATGATGTAGCGAGCTTCTTCCTCGTCATAATCTTCCCTGAGACTTCGCTGACATTCTTCTAGACTCGCTCCTGCGATAAACTTCTCATGGATAGGACCGACAATGGCACGTCCGTCATAAAGAGGTCCCCAGAGCGGGCTGTTGGTTATTCTGTCGTTAAAAGTAGATCTGTATCATGTAAGTATTAAGTCTTTGTGAAATAGGGAGGAACATATACTTGAACGTGGATACACCCCCGTCCACAGCCTCGAGGACCTTTCGCTTTCGAATCTCCGGATAGTTTGACTCGGGCGCGATAGTAAACTAAGTGCCGTATCTTAGTACGCCATTGCGAACCGAGTCTTAGCCATTACTTACCTTGGTTCCCATCACGACCCCCTCGGCGCCTGTATATCGTCAGTCCCTTGTGTGTGACAAAAAGGCCTTGGTTTGTACACTCACCCAGAGCCAAAGCACCAGCGACACCTCTCCCATCGGCAATACCTCCTGCAGCCACAATACTTATGCCTCTGGCCAGAAACTCTCTGTTCAGCATATCCCTCACTTCCGGGACCAAGCTCACGATACCCGAGCCTTGACGAAATTGATGGCCGCCAGCATCAACCCCCTGTGTTACCAATACATCTGCGCCATCTTCCACTGCCTCTCGCGCTACGCCTACGTTTCCAACCTGCACAAACACAACAGGGGGGTGCTCGAGTCTTTTGAGGTTGGGGATAATCTTGCTGTGAGGCTTGAGATCACCATCCGGAGCAAAAAGCCATACCGCTGCTGGGCGGTTCTTGGCTATAAGCGGCAGCGCCGTCTCCTCAAAGTAGACTATAGAGCTATGACTAGTTATGAAGCTTGCTCCAACTGGGAGTGTGCCATCAGATGAGTGATCGGTCCCAAGGAGGGCCCGCACCTCGTCAAAGTGATCTGCGAGCCTGTTGACATGCTCCGAGTTAGGTTCAATGAAGGCCACACAAGGGAGAAAACCTGGTGTTGAATGTCAGTTAACTCGGGAATACCTTGAAAGTCACGTTATCAAAGTGAATGTTACCGAGACCACCAGCCTTAGTAACTTCGGCAGCCATGTAAGGTGTGGCTATTCCGAGCATCGGTGCATTACTAATGAGGGGACTTGTCGCCCAAGGAAACCGGTGAAGTAACTGCGAAGGACTCATTCTGATAAAAGATAAAGATATGTTATGATGTTGATCCAAAAACAAATTGGATTTCGCTTGATATTTAATATTTGCCTATTTAGTGGAAGTGGAATACGATATAAGCTGACCTTACTGTGATTCGTCATATCTCAAGATTGATCTATCGACGGGATATCTATCGTGCCGCGATCTTCAATATCCCTCCGTAATTATGTCAACTCTTCCATTCTCGACGCGCCTTTAAAACTTATCCTGATTTGAGATACTTCCTATAAATGTTGTTCTAATTTAAGATTTGGAATTGTTGTTAATGTGTGGTTGCAAATCACATAAATCTATAATGGTGAGCATCTCCAACTTGGCACGGGGTTCCTTTGCCATGTATTCCAGCTAGTTGCCATACTCAAGACTGCGGGTTTATATGCCTTCCCTATACATTTCACGAATACATAAGCTTCCTGAATATTGATATGTGGACTTTGCCACTGCACTGTGCTGTACTTGCATCCAATAACGTTCCATTCAATTTACAAGCAGAAGCACAGTCAGACGCAGCTCACGATACAAGTGGGAACCTTTATTGTTGTTGAACTAACACGATTGGACATGCTGCGAACCGGATATCCGATAACTATCTCCATCAGACTAGGCTTGTCAATGTGTCTCAGTGGCTATGTATTCTCGCATATATCTCACATTAAACTCCCCCGACAGAACGCCTGTCGAGTCGTTCTCGAAGTTCTGAATCGGCGACAGGCTTGGGTAGCGTTTGATCTATCCCTGAGCAGTCAGCTGAACGCATACATGTTTTTCTCCGTAAGCGGTTGACGATCAAGTCGGTGAGTGTATATGAGATCGACATAATGGAAGTCTAAACCTTCGAGGGTAACGTCGATCCGCTCAACAATATGGGCCCTTATTAATGTTGATCAGGCTACCGCCGGTCACCTCTCAACAATTAAACTCTGTTTTATACATCTTGAAACGCGATACATGAGGTTGGCAAGGTGAGGGCATTGTTTCATTTCCACTATGCTCTCGAGACCTTTATCCGTAGCATCTTCAGTGTAACAACAAAAAATTACTCAGCGGAATGGAACGGAACGCCATAGTTAGGTGTCTTCAAATTCAAAGTGTATCAAGCTGTATTGTTTGCTGATATAACATGATGTCGTTGAATTGATAACAGGCACGTAACGCATAACCGGATAACTGGAAGCCATACGACTAGTAGGGTAGATAGGACTTTGAAGGATGTTTGCTGTAATTCCCATTGGTATCGACTCATGTCCATCTCTAATATAATTTGATTCGCATACTGCTCTCCAATATCGCTACCCTGTACGATCACATATCTGCCAATGGCTCACTAGAAGGTATACTATGAGATTATCCCCAGTTCTCATTCGAATATCCGATGTTCTGGAAGGGATTGATAATCGTGTGTTTGTTCTTGAAGTAGGGGGACTTGTTACTATGCCGGTCGCCTGCAAGCCTCATGACATGAAACCATGCTCTTACACAAATGCTGGTACACTTCATTTACCCTTTGCTATGGTTCAACTCGGCAAGGCTTGGTACCGAGGCTGACCATATCATGCCATGACAACGGTGATGAAGGGTCCAAGTTCAGATGAAGCTAAACGTTGAATGACGAGTAAGCACGTAATGATCTTTTCTACGATCATCATGGAATACTTCAGCTTCTCAGCGTCAATTGCAAACGATCGATCGTAACTGCAATTGGCCGATCCAAAGTTGAAAAGCTAAAATGAGCTTTGACATGAAGGATGTAATTGGCCTACATATTACAAGTTTATGCGATAAATGTCTGATTGACCTACTGAGCGCTAGAAATTATATTTCGGAAATTTCAACAAGGAGGAAGAATGTCAAATCTCCGAGAGTGACGTGCACTTGAGTGCTTTCCTTCCTTCCCGAGGGAACAACAGTAAGCAGTCCGTTCATATTGCGGTGCAGTCAGTGTATTGTAAGAAACAGGGATAGCAAATAAGGAATATGCGATGACGAGGATTAGTAGAGTACTGTTGGCTTATGTATTGGATTGGACTTAGACTTGATATGGAACCCTGGCCCGGCAACGAATGAGGAGGAATGGCACTGAGTCTCAAGCATATAGCACAAATTTTTTTTATGCGAGGCATTGCTGTGAGTGTAGATATGAAGAGGCTTAGTGGAATGGATGAGATAATCTACAAAGTCATAGCATGAGAGTGGGATGAAGCATGACGAGAGATAGAGAGGCTTATCACTCTCTATTCGTAAGCTTGAACCAAAAAAAAAAAAAAAAAAAGCCATGACTGAACAATACTGATTGGTGTGGCAAGTGTATGTGCGTGTACAAAGGCCATGTGTGTTGGCAATTGTGGCGAGTAGCTAACAAGAAAGCAATTGTTTGTTGTACGAATGACTGGTAGAACCAAGGGACCTGCATCTGCAGGGTCTGGGCCTACATCTAATTAACCTACCGGTCAGTATCCGTACATGTGTACATACCTGGACCTAATGATAAGGGGACACGCGATGCAGGCAAAAAAGGGAGGTAAAGGTTGATGTGACGAGAATCAAGTTAACAAGGGCCAGCTGAGACTGAGAGCCGCTTCAGGCGGGGGACACCCTAGTCAGGATATCTCTTCTGGGTCAATTGTTGTTGGGGCCGGGGTGACTTCAGCAAATATATCTTAAAGGCGGATTGTTTGTTGGTGAGCTAACTTGCTGGATAATTTCACGATCAAGGCACAGACAGATGGCGAACGCGATCAGTTCATGAGGGCGGGGACACGAGTCGTAAGTCATCAAGATTTGAATTCTGTATATGGATAAAAGAGGATTCGCAGGAATTTAGATTGTATGAACGGGCAACGGAAATACTGCACTGTACTGTAGACGGGCGCTAGCAACGTCTTGTTTCTTTTGGTATGGTTCTGCGACGTTATGGATGTATGTATCCAATACGTTGATCAAGGTACATATTCACACTAATGTCACTCGGTCTGGAGAAATAGAGTGAATGAATCGCTAGGAGACCCAACGGCAATAGGAAGAGAAAGGAACTCGATATCCACCGCGGTAGGTAGGTAGGTACGTATGTTTGTTGTTGGATCATATTGCGGTCAAGACAGGAGGAGGATCACGACAAGAAGCGAGGCATTTTAGTGAAGCGAGGTAGATCGTTCACTACGAACTGCTCTGCTCTGTCATATTGTACCCTGATTACTAACTTTACAGTTTATATGTCAGTATTGGGTGGTTAGACGAAATAATAGTGTCAAGCGAATGCACAACAAGCTCAAGCTTCAAGAGCTCCCCCTGCATTCACAGCACACAGCTCTCGTAGATCCATCGCTCATTCCCCTCTCCCCCAATGGATGAGAGGCCAGCATCGAAATTGGTGATTCTCTGTGTGTGCGTGTATGTTCTGACCGGCTGCAGGCCCAAGGGTCGGTCTCACTGTTCCGTGCCAGAGTGCCAGAGTGAAGAGCCAGAAACAGATTCTCGCCGACAAGAACCTTGAATCTCAACCGTCTAACCCATGTCGATAGCATCACAGACCAGATGACAGACGGTGAATATTAAGGTACGGAGCCCAGAACCGGTACCTGACGAGAGGCTGGGAAATTGCGCGCTGGCCAAGGTAGAGTTTTGTACCCCGGCTCTGCCGTTGGCGCCATGGATTATTCTGTATCCATATGGATACGGAGTACATGTACGTTACCTACCTACGTTAGAGTACTCCACTGAATTAGCGGACAGCGCCGAGTCGAGTCAAGTCGTTCATTGAATCCATTGGGGAAATGCTGCGAGGGCACAGACGGAGTTTGTAGTTATGCGGATCAACCAGTGACCAGTTTGACGAGAGAGATGAACATCGAGACGATGTCTGTCGTGCGAGGATTCATCTGTTAGAGATTCTGCAAGAACTACCCTGATTTGGGCTCACCGATAGGTTTACATACGTCAATGGTTATCGTGTACATAATGCATGTGTCAAGTGTTTCTCGCATTGTCCAGGTGATGGCACTGAGGCAATAAACTTTTTTATACATCGTGTCTCTTTTGACCCACGACTCGAGCGGTAACTAGGACCAGATGCGATAATTGTCGTTACTTTTTCATAAAAATCAAAGAAAGAATAAAATGACCGGGGCTCGCAGGGGAAAAAGAGAATCTATCAGACCTAAGGTTACGAGATAGATTCATGGGATACGGATATCCGTACGTGATACCCATCACTCGAGTAGACATGAACTACATAAAGTCTAAATTATGCACAGTGTATCGAAGGTCTTGGCACAACTTTTCTATCACCTTTAAGTATTGACAGATGACAGGCACAGTACATAACTCGAAAGGTGGCTGAACCGGGCTGGTTTACGGATACTCCTATTCGAGATACCTTGCTAGCCTCAGGTAGATGTACCTCCTACTGCATCCGGCTGGTCATCTCCCTAGAAGCGAACTGGCCTAGACCCTTTGGAAGCCCAGGTCGAATGTCGGTTGCTGGTTGGCGTACGGGCGTTGTTAGTGCCAGGCCCTGGCCCCTTGGAGCGCCGGGCCAGGGTAGGTTCGCTTGTTCCATTCTGTAGCGCTCTCATCCATGCTTAGTACCTCCTTGGAGGTAGGTTGCCCGCCCGCCTTGTGGCCCGGGACCGGGGCTGTTCCCTAGCAGTCCAGTGGAGTTGGGACCGCTGGTTTGATTTCTGAGGTGCGTCCATGGCCTGGGCCTTTTTCTCTCTCCCCATTGCTGGGTGTGTTAATGCTGTGTTGTGCTGTACGGAGTACTCTACTCTGCTTTGGTTGTGCTGAGAACTGAGGTGAGGTGCAGCCAGACCATGGAACAGTGCTGCAGGTGAAGTGGGCTCTCCATTCTCTCACCCACTCCCACTCCCGTCCCGGTCGGGTCTTCTCTTCCACTGCTTCTCTTTCCCCTTTCCAAACTTGATCTCCCCATCAACGTTACCGACATCGTCTTGCTTGCTCTCGCTCTCTTGGGGTGTCCCCCTTCGATCGACTCTCCCTCCGAATCGACTCGACTTTGATCGATAGCCCTATGAGCTGCCTTTTCCCTATTGTTTTTTGGCATCTCTTCTGTTAATTCTGGTGAGTGAAATTGGCTTTTTTGCGTTTACTCGGCCCAGTTCCGTCCACGGCACTGTGTAGTGGTGGTCTGTCTGTTTATGGTTCGGTCGTCTCTCCCCGACAAGAAGGGAGCTCCCCAACCCCAAGCGTGGATATCCAACAACCTCATCCGATCTGATCTGATCTGATCGACTGCGGAATCCTGCCCTCGATCAATACACTCAAATCTTCTTCAACTCCGCGAATCCTACCGGCGACAATACAACATCCGACTGCTGGATTGACTCGTTACGACGCGTGAAATCGACCTCTTCGCCTTCGCAAACAGGGGGCTACCATACTCAAGCTGCGGCTGGCGGCTGCGTCCTCCGGTTGGAACTGTCTCTTCTGCCGCGCCTCCAATCAAGACCCCAGCACCTAGAAAAGCGACCCAACTTGGCCAACCTGTCCATCGCCTCATCTTGTGGTCTTGTCCAACCGCGAGCAGCGCCACTACTTCTGTTTCTCATCTACCTAATATTGCCTTTTATGCCTGAAGTACCAAACATTTCATCAAGTTTCGTCAATACTGACCGTCGCTTTGTGCACACTTACAGGCATCGATTTGTTTAAACCGTTTCGATTCCCAAAACGATTTACGCCTTCATCGCGACGACCATACTTCCAGTATTTGTCTAAATAATTTGTAACGGTGGTCCTCAGACCGCCTACGCCGCCGAAATGGCTTCATCATCATCCAACGTCGTAGGCGTTCACTACCGAGTCGGTAAGAAGATCGGAGAGGGTTCTTTTGGTGTCATCTTCGAGGGTACCAACCTACTCAACAACCAGCAAGTTGCTATCAAATTCGTTAGTTTCCGAATTGCCCAATGTTTTCCCTTGCTATTTGACTGGTCATACTAACATCCGACCAGGAACCTCGCAAGAGTGATGCTCCTCAATTGCGCGACGAGTACCGAACATACAAGATCCTTGTCGGCTGCCGTAAGATACCCGTATGCAAACAACGTGTGCAGCCTTGTGCTAATTAGCAATTCAGCCGGTATTCCCAATGTTTACTACTTTGGCCAGGAAGGACTCCACAACATCCTGGTGATTGACCTCCTTGGCCCTTCACTAGAAGATCTCTTCGATCACTGTGGCAGAAGATTTTCCATTAAGACAGTTGTCATGGTCGCCAAGCAGATGCTCTCAAGGGTTCAGACCATCCACGAGAAGAATCTGATCTATCGTGACATCAAGCCTGATAACTTCTTGATCGGCCGTCCAGGCACCAAGGCCTCCAGTGTAATCCATGTTGTCGACTTCGGCATGGCCAAGCAGTATCGTGACCCGAAGACGAAGCAACATATTCCTTACCGCGAGCGGAAATCACTCTCTGGAACTGCCCGATATATGAGTATCAACACTCACTTGGGTCGTGAGCAGTCCCGCCGAGACGATCTCGAAGCTCTCGGTCACGTTTTCTTATATTTCCTTCGCGGTGGCCTCCCCTGGCAAGGCCTGAAGGCCGCTACCAATAAGCAGAAGTATGAGAAGATCGGCGAGAAGAAGCAGACTACTATTATCAAGGACCTGTGCGAGGGCTTCCCCGAGGAGTTCTCCAAGTACTTGACTTACGTCCGAAACCTTGGCTTCGAGGACACTCCCGACTACGATTACCTTCGCGAGCTTTTCACCCAGGCCCTCAAGAACACCGGCGAGGTTGAGGATGGCGAGTATGACTGGATGAAGATCTCCAAGGATTCGGGAAAGGGATGGGATTCGAAGAACCACAGCAACGCCTACCTCCACAACCCAAACGTTCGCCCTGGGCCTTCCCAGATGGAGCTGCACAGCGGCCATCGTCCCGGGAATACCACCTCTCACCAACAAGCACAAAACCTTACTGTCGGCCGTTTAAACGCCGCGCAACCCCCTCCTCCCTCTCCGATCAAGCAGATGGGCAAGCAGAGAGATCGGCCAAGCGCCCCCGGCGCATTGTCAGCGCAGAGGGGGAGCGGGGTTGGGGGTCTCCGGGACATGGCCACGCCCACTGGCTCGACTCAGGCCCAGTTCCAGAACAGCGCCCAGAACCTGCCCCAGCAGCCGAGGACCTCCCAGCAAGGCCCGGCGACCCAGCCTACCCAAGCCAGCGGTCAACAGGCCAACCCTCAGCCTAGTGGTTTCCAGAAACTCATGAAGACCCTGTGCTGTGGTTAAACTCATCTCGACCAATGGCTAATACTTTTCTTTGTTTCTTCATTGCTGCGGCGTTGTGCTTTAGGATCTGTATACGACGACAGACCAATTTTGAGGAGGGTCGCCCCCATTTGTTCAAAACGAGAGATCGACGGGGATTGAAACGCCTAGCAGATGCTTAAGCTATCTCATAAACATATGCGCTTGCAGATGGCTGGATATAGCCCATCTCGGCGTAGTTGTTCGGGTCACAAGCCTGTTCTTGAGCTGCTCGCCTAAGCGTCCTGCTTATTGGAAAAAATCAACCATGTTCGAACTTGATCCCCATCATCTCGGTACTTTAGAACCCTTCCGCCACCTAGTCATCCCTTTACCAGTCGACATTCCTGTATGACCGCCCGAGAGGGGAAGCAGATTTGGTTTGGGATTACGGCAAAGGGCTTTCCTTTCTCATGTCTGACAACCATCACGAAATTATACTAAAGCCTCGTTTAATCTTCACCGCAGCGCAGCACGGCGCAAGGAGACGGTGTAGGGCAGCATTTTGGGTCTGGTTGGGTGTTTTCTTTTTCTATTTCTTATGACGCTGTCCATAATATCTGTGTAATCACTTAGCAAGACCAACGCTCCTATTGGGCTACCTGAAAATGCCCAGTCTTGCCTGGTGTTGATGGAGCGAGCCGTTAGCGTGGGGATGAAGTTTGCAAGTTTGGTGATTTGTTGTGAATGAAGATAGAGCACTATAGGGAGTTCTCGTTTTGGCAATTTTTAATGGGAAAAGAAAACGGCGTTGCCATTTTTATCATAGTCCCCTTGTTCCATCTTTGCATGCATATATAGGCCCATCGATATGAAATAAACATCATGTATTTTAACATTACACGGCCCCTAATTAACGACAGTGAATGCCAGTCGTAAATCTACTGCGAAACAAATCCCTTTTTACTCTTTTCGTGGTACGCTATTTCATCAACACCCGGCTCAATGGACAACTTCGTGGTTGTACTTGTATCGTCAAAAAAACAAACGATTGATTCATGGATTATCTAAGTCAGCTTCTGCTTGATGAAAAACGATCGGAGATGGGAAAGTTGCCAAGTGCAAGTGATGCCAAGCACAATGAGCTGAATAACGATCCATCGAATGACACGGGCGTTGGTAGACTCGGACTGATCTCGGAACTCGGCCTCTCGCTCCTACATATCTTGTGGTTAGTTCAAAGTCCTTTTCAGTTACGCTGGAGCACGGGCAGTACTTACACGCTGGAAAACCTGCTCTCTTCGGATATCAGCAAGGCGGGCGTTGAGGTCCTTAACACGAGAAGTAATATCCTGAATCTTGCCCTTATCGCTGCTCTCAATCTGGTTGGTCTCACCGATCACGAGGTCGAGGGTGAGCTTGATACCGCCATTGGGATTCTTGGCAGAGAGCCATGAGGTGCGGCCGGAGCTGGATGATGGAGTGAAGCAGATTTTGTGGTCGCCAGCATCGGCAGCGGAGAAGGTGAAACGGCCGGAGGATAGACCGCGCTGAGAGACAACACGGTGGTCATTGTCGAAGATTTCCTGCTACTTGTTAGTGAAGAGTTCACTTGTGGACAGCTGTTCAAGTCAAACTTACGTCGACGTTGATGTAGATGCTGATTCCGTCGTGTTTGACCCAGGCTGATACTCGTTCGTCCCACTCCTCAGCAGTGTAGTGTCCGACAACAAGTGTATCCTTGGGAAGCTCCTCGTAGAAACACTTAGGAGTTGTGCCGTCAATAAAAAAGTGCAGCGCATTGACAGCGGCGCTGAGCGATAGAATGGGAAGGAGGAATTTCATGATGGTGATTGTTCTTGCGCAAATCGAATTGGCGCAATTGAACGGTTCGATTTATTTTCGAAGAGGAGGAACCTTGGTCGTTGTATAAAAACAAAGTCGTATATGTGTACGGTAGCTGTCCCTTCGGCTCTGGCTTTGGCGTTGGCGCCCGCGAAGCTGCCACGTTCAAAGATCAGCTTGTCAGGGGGGTTAAGATGTGTCACGTGGAGATAACGATATCGAAATCCTGGAGAAGCGGCGCATCTTTAGTTACTTACTTCGCCCAAAACCATCCTCCAAATTTCGACGCGTCAGACGAGACCACCGGTTCGAATACGACGAGAAAGAACGATAAGCGAAATAGTGACTACCCGAATATAACTAGAGCCGCAAGTGCCTGATTTTAATGGGTTTGGTGATGAAAGCACGGATTTAAAGGTTCCTTGGACCAAACAACCTCATATTTATTCACCCACCTTGCCAGCGACATATATCAACCATGACTTCTTCCGACGTTCGCGATGTTCTCAACTTGGGAGATAGTACTGCTGCCCCCCGGCCAAGTAAGAAGCAAAAACTTGCCGCGCCCAGACCAAACTTGAAGGGACTGGCCCGTGAAGTACAAAACCTTGGCGGCGACAATCCTATTGCTATAGTCCCTGAAGTTACACATTTTAAGAAGAGGCGGTTTATGAGCCGGAAACCTGCTGCGAAATGGGAAATGAGGCCTTTCAAAAACTCGGCGCGCGCCAACTCGGACTTGACTTTGCGACACTGGAGGAGAAAGGATGAGAAGCCAGATGGAAACGACGAACCACAAGAACAAATGAGCCAAGAAGACCAACCGCAACCAACAAAGGTGCTCGAGGATTCCGCCTTTGCGAAATACAATGTGCAGGTTTCGGTACCACAGTACAGCGAGGGACAGTATCAGCAGTCCCTACAACATGTTGACTGGACTAAGGAGGAGACGGATTACTTGCTGGAGCTAGCACAGGATTTTGACCTTCGATGGCCTCTGATATGGGATCGCTACGAATGGAATCCTCCAGCCACCAACGGGGAGGCTGACGATGACGGCGACGAGAGTAAGGCCATCGTGCCCGCAACAAGGTCGCGGACCCTGGAAGATCTCAAAGCACGATATTATGAAGTCGCATCCAAAATGATGGCAGCGCAAAAACCTGTGCAGTATATGACACAACCGGAATTCTCTTTACATGAGCTCATGGCACATTTTAACCCTCAACAGGAGAAACTGAGAAAGGAGTTTGCACTGAACGCATTGACACGATCACGCGAGGAAGCACGCGAAGAAGAGTCGCTCTTGCTGGAGATCAAGCGCATCCTAGCGCGCAGCGAACGATTCAACGACGAGCGTCGTGAGTTGTATAACCGTCTTGACTATCCTCGGTCGGATACGGACATCAATGCCTTCAAATCTTCTGCCGGTCTACAGAATCTCTTGCAGAACCTGATGACTGCTGACAAGACCAAGAAGCGTAAATCGCTAATGCCTGGCGATGTCAATAGTCCTGCTGGTACGGTGCCCCCGCAAACTGCAGCCTCTGCATCTGCTGCTGCTACAGCCGCCGCCGCCGCCGCCCAGGAGGCTGGAAGACGCGAAAGCACAGCTGCATCTACTGGTCCCCGTGAATCCACAGGACCTGCTCCTACTCCGGCAGCTGCGAACAATAAGAAAGGCCAGCAACAGCAACAAGAGCGACGTAAGCTTACGACGCAAGAAGAGTTGTTATATGGTGTCACCCATCACGACCGGCTGGGCTCTGGACCAACTTTCCGGACCGAGAAAATTAACAAGCTGTTCTCGCACAAGTCGAACCAGCAGCAGATGCGTATCACGAATGTTCTCAACGAACTGGACGTACCTAACAAGCTCATCATGCCTACCGCGGCGACTACGCATCAATACGAACAGCTTCTTGCCGCAGTTAACAGTTTGCTTGATGCCCGTAAGGTCTCGGACAAGCTTGATCAGGAGATTAAGACGGAACAGGCAAAGAAGGCCGAACGACAAAAAGCTATGGCTCCCCCTGAATCCGAGTTCACAGCAGAAAATGAAAAGACCGACCAAGAAAACGAGGAAGGGGACGATGCAGAAGCTCCTGCCGCTGCCGCTACTGATGAAACGAGCAAGGAGGAAGTAAACGGTGACGCCACATCGGCGGCCGAAGATGCGAGCAAGGGTGTTTCGGAAACACTAGGCCTCACTTCTGAGGTCCCAGACGCCCCAATCAAGGAAACCGAACAGAACAACGCCGACAAAGACGAACGCCCCGGTAGCAGCGGTGCACCACACAAGCGAAGTGCAAGTGTTCTAAGTAATGCCAGTGACAAGAGCAACAAACGACAAAAGAAGTAGGATTTTGGATGGTACCCTTTAAGTACCATAGTACATCACTCTACGCGCCAGTGACTTGCTGCACGTAACTAACTTTAGCAACGTTCCTGCAGGAATACAGGGATCCTTGAACCAGTATGGTGATAAGATCTGCCAGGCCCGGTATTTGTTGGTTCGAGATCTGCTATACGCGTGGACCGGGCTTTGGCGAGACAGGGTATCACATGAGCTTGATGTGTGGTCAAGGTATATTTATGGCTGTTGGGAATGGCAGATTATACAGATCATGTTTTCTGAAACATACCATAACGTGTTGAAGCGCCGCTAGTGGGGACGTCAGTGTGACTATTCAAAGCTTTGCATTAGTAGCAACTAAGACTTCTACCCCCTGGGGAAGAGGAGTATGGTGTTGAAGGACATGGGCGTTTCGAACTCGCGGGGCAAAGAAGGAAAATGGGATCCCCTCATCTTTGGCCGTACAGTAAAGTTGTCATTGAGTGAGTGCCGTCGATGCAACCAGGGATGCCGGCGAACAGAGCCCCCAATGAGGGATGCAGTGGGCGCTAGGAAGCGTCCCGGATACAAGGGATGACGTTGCGTTAAAGAAACTGCAGCTCATCAGCGGTTGCAGTGAGGTTATCTCTTATTATAGCAACATGTTCCTAAAATTATAAGCGCATCTCCCTGAATACGATCCATGCCCCCTAGTTCATGAAGACCCCTAGATGCCAACGTTGCTGGGATCAAGGGGTGTAGGTCATCCAACACCTCGGGCCCGTTCGATTTACATCCAACGTGCTTATTACCAAACCTCGAATTGCCTAAACGGGCCCTGGGGCGCTAATCGAGTGGTTCAGATCAGTCGACATAGCGCTGCCACTCCTTCGGAATTTGCATCGTTGGCGCCTGAGAGCTATAAGACGGGGCGTGGCTCTTGTAATGGAGAGTGCACATAGGAAGCCCAGAGAGAACCGGCGCTTCGGGAGAGAGGTGAAGTCATATCGAAGTCTGTTCTGAGCGAGACGCCCAGTGACATAGGTACACCATGACAAGCGAAGGGTATGGATGCATGTCGTAGTCGGCGTCTATGAGCTAACAATAGAACAAGCCAACTGTGCTCCGACCTGCAAGAAAGATGATATGCATCGAGATATCTGAGCTCAAAATAGAGATTCACCCTTGTTAGGCACCAGGATCATGGTCATTCTGGAATATATGTGGGATGAAGATATGCGATGTAAGGCCGGCGCTTAGCTGGCGGCTAGATATAAACATTGGGAGCATCATTGGACATAGGGTCTATAGATCTAGCATCAGCATCTTTGATGTATTTTTAGACGAAACTACAGTCGTATATTTAGAAATATGTTCAAAATATATTATATCGTCCCCACGAGAGATATCCTTGTAGTGTTGAGGCTCTTTGATGTGACGTTTGTTGCATCTGGTAGAGCGCCTCATGATTGGCTGACTGGCGCGACTTCGCAAATCGACCATATCAATATTGACCCATGGTGCCTTTGATGATGGCATCTCTGTTAAATAACAGTAGCCCTCCGAATACGAACTTATATTTGCGGTATATTATAGGTCTAGTACCTTCACAATTGTGATCGTACCCATGCATGATCGGACATGAAGTCAAGATTCGACATGTACGCCGCAAAGACATCAGTAACAGTCTAACAGCATTGAACTAACCAGTACGAAGTGGCGAGACCAACTTCGCTATCGCCCAAACTGTTGTCTCTTCTCTCTGGCCAGGTTCCAAAGCGAATGGATCGATGCTTTCGGGCATAAGGCGACAACGATAGTGTGCACCCTCTCACTACGCCAGCAACCAACGCAATGCCTAGATGCATCTTATTTCACATGCGCCGCCGCGGCGTACAATATAAAGACGACAATGACGATAGGTATATGATGCATGATCCTGACAGGGTGGGGAGTAACAAGCAAGGAGTCAATACGGAGGAGCATAACTCGACCAACAACTGGTGACCAACAACCCATTTGAGGCTGTTTACAACCATGCCACTGCAATAATACCGACCAGGTTGGGTTTCGATGGTTTCCTGGACCCTCAGGATATGGTACAAGCTATCAGTGGTCGTCATGCGATGTTCGACATAGCCATATCCTTCAATGATACTCGGCGTTGCACGCTGACGGTATCCTAGATACATTTACCCCAGAGCAGCGAAACAGTCCGAATTTATGACCACGGCTTGTTGAGACCAACAGGGTCAAGCTGCATAGAAGTTGGGTTGAAGGAAGGTTTGGGCACGCTGGAGCTTGGCGAGCCAGGATCCAACTCGGCAGTCTCATGGACTCTGTGCTTGACATAACAGTACCTGTTGAATTTTGTCAAACTTCCTGTTGCTTGTCATTCAGTGAGCATGAGGGACGCGACTGCTATGCAATGTGCAATGATCGCCAGCCATTCTATTTTTGCAGTCACAGATTGAGTGCTTTACGGGGGTAGTATTCGGACCCGCAACACGGAATAATTCTTCCAATCCAAAGTTTGTTTCTTATTTATGATGTTGATCAGATACTCATTGGGTTGTTGAAAAGAAGTGTCTCGATAGGTTTGCATCTTGCGCATGCTTGCGACTTCGAAGAGTACTTGCACAATACGACATAGAACGGCACCCTGGTCGAGTTTGGCAAAAACCCCTAGTCAGTGGAATGAGGTGAGTGATATCCACCATTCGAATTGACTCTCCGCTTCCCCGCGCTCTTGCGTGCGTTAGAAGCTGCAAAGCCATTATCGAGAGGTTGTAGCCAATGCAGCGGTGTGCCTTTGGGCCAGAAAGTGCAGTAATATAGACCTGACTATTACCTGCGCGGCCATGGATTTGCAGATAGAGGCGCTGGAACTATATCAGTATTGTCTTAGGTTCTCAGCTATCTGATGTGATAGCTTTGAATCACGGCGAACAAAGCCCCTGTTCCAGCAAATAGCCAATCGCAGTTAGTAACTCGACAGCCCTCATCACAACTTGACAAAGACCGCTAGCAGCGGTGCCTAGGAGAAAGAAAAAAAAAACGGCACGCACGAAAGTTGAGACACCCAATAGACCAAGCGATGAAGGTACAAGTCAAAGAATGTCGAGGACAGCTCAAGTCTAACTCGGAAGCGATAAGCTTGTAACAAACATGGACAAGGAATGTTTTTAATAAGATTGTCTGATAATGTTCCACCAGAGGAGTCGAAGGACGAAAATAGGAACACCAGTGATAAATTAGCCAATGGTTCCTGTTGAAATTGAACTGTGAAAAAGCCAAAGTCTTTTAAGTGGACTGGATGAACCCTTACCAAGACCAAGCTGTTTCGTCATTGAACCTGTGGGTGTTCTGTGCTTGAATGCACGTTGGGGAGAATCTTTCACGCATGTGTTGCTTTGAGTAGAATTACATAGCCACTCAGCCTCGGCAGAAGCTATGCTTGGAGGATCAGTCTGAACAAACTGAAATGGCCCTCATGATGAGTGCCTTCCTGAGTGATAGAGTGTTGAATGAGGCCGCCAATTCAGGGATGCTTCAGACCTCCCCACACGCAACACAAGGGACTCGAGCGAGACGCGCGCCAGCCTCAAGCCTTATGCCAGTGATAACCAGGGATGTCAAGGCCGACAGTCAATGACTGTGTATGCTCAACTTGGTCTATTGCGTCTGTCTATAGGTTTTTATTTTATTATATTTTGAGCTCTAGCAGTTGTGCGAGCGCTACGATATTCTGAACGCCCCAAGCGGAAGGGAAAGTATCTGAACTCTAGTCAAAGTCCAGCATTGGGCTCTGAGTCCCGAGTCTAGTGCCTAGACTCTAGACACAGCCGCGGACAACGGGCGAGTAACACGAGACAGTGGTCTTAGCGTGTTAGACGCGGCGTCAATGGATTCTGTCTCGCCTGAGGTGCCTGAGCATCCACATCCTGGTGGAGGTCTGGTCTGGCTCAGAAGTACAGGCTTTGATTGGTTGTTGGTGCGAGAAGGGCGCACAATCCCGACACCACATCCGCTGACATGCGGTGGACGGTAGATGAACGGCCTGTGGTTGGCTGCTAGGGTACGGTTCGCTTTCTGGAGCCGGTGTCGTTCAGAAGTGCAGTCCCGTACTGTGCTGTAACGAGAAAGTACGACGAATTTCTCACTTGGGTAAGATGAGATCCGACTACTAAGTCTAAAATTTGATGCAATACTTGAAGTGAAAGCCGTGATATGATGGATAAGACATGAACGTGTTGAAGAGTTGATGATTCAAAGTTGACAAGTGGGTACCGAGATACAGTACAACAGCAAGAGCAAGTCCAGGCTCAATCTCAATGAGGAAAGGTGCATTGGTGCACTGGTGCAGCGCCGCGGCAAGAGCGAGCGGGACGCCGATGTTCTCCACCCAACTGTACCGCAGGGAAGGCGCCGACCAAGGCTCAATGCTAACTTTGAAAGCACTAGTGCAATTTCCAAGTTAGGTTGGCAGTTCGTCGTTTGCTTGACAGTACTGCACAAGAAAAGCAGGTGTGAATGCTCCCAATAACTCACAATATTGACTGCCAGAAGGCGGGTTGGAAGTTAGAAAAGATGCGCGGCATAAAATTATTATTACTCAGCCATGTAATAGATCCTGGTAAACAAGAGAAATCACTCCTGATGACCGGGCTGGTTTCAATCACGATGAAGACAGAAGAATGACTGCATGTTTTCTTTGTACTATCTCTACGATAATATGCGCTATAACGATACTGTAGAGACCTCAATTGTTATTATGTTTGTAGGTTCTGAACGAAAGAGGCACAAACAGACAGTCCCTTGCAGTAGCCAGATACTTTGTTAACAAAAAAACATCATTTTGAAGCAATAAATGGAGCGCGGTTCCAATAAAATTTGACAGGCTACTCAGACTAGGTAGGTTGTCATCATTAGAGATTTGCGACCCTAAAGACGAAACGAGATGCGTCAAGCCGATTGATTGAACGATAATCATTGTGTCCTATGAAGGATTCAGACGAAGGATTACTAGTCTTCGGTTAAGGTTGTTCAGAGTTGCGCGACTGGGTAGGCGTCAGTTACAGGTGTCTAACACGGAAACGGAGATTCATCCTGGGCCGGTTTTTCTTTTCTGATACATAGGTACTGATTTATTGTGAGGACATGCAAGGATTTCTCATTGGATCCGGGATTGTTGGCTCCAAGGACGATCATGCTGCGGGTACCGTACACGTTGGAGGTTACAGGTTATTACCGCGCGAGGATGAAGATACATGGTCATGTGTCATGAATCGTACGTATGTGAGGTCAAGTCAAGTCGATTGCTGTCGGTGATTAACCGGCTGCAGCTGTCATTCCTTGGTTCGAGCAGGTCTGATAAGTTTTGGTGACATCAACGGCGGTGTGGTGACGATGAAGTAAAAGCGAAGGCTTGTGAAAGGCACATCTCCAGTTTGCACCAACAGGCAGAACTGCATAGAGTGCTCTGCAACTGCATTTCTCCCATGGGTTGCTCTCGCGGCACAGCTTCCTGAATGTCATTGTCGCGGGTGAGATAGACGAGATGACTCAGACAGTTGAAACAGCAACTACATACAGTCTGGTATGGTATGTTTAAATTACTTAGGTGGTAGTTACGTGCCCCGTTCAGATCATGGCGTTAAAGTCAATTGATATAGCATTGAGGCAGAATCGGTTAGTTTTTTCGAGATGCTTGTGCCTTGAATCTCATCGGCACGGAGCGACTCATGCAATCGCCATCAAAAGGTGCTGTACTGACTACTGTTACTTGAGCTCCAGCCTGAAGACCGCGGCAGAGCAGCGGTCCGTGATCCGCACTTCACTTAGAGAGGGCTGGCTAAAACGACACCCCCAATCTTATCAGCGACCCTTCCCCTGTCAGTTCTCGACTCGAGAATCCCGCGTCGAAAGAGGTACCATTGTCAAGCTAGGGACCGCTCTTCATGGGCCGCGCGACTGGCTGCAAGCAGAGACGCCCAGTGAGGGTTGGTCGCGCCAGAGTGACCAAGAATGCGTGAGAGCGCAAGGCAGCGCCAGAGCAGAATCTTTTAATGAGGGGGAGACCCCTAAGCGAAACGCCAGCATCAGCACCAGAGCCAGTTACCGCAAAGAATAGATGGCATTAAGGTAGTGACGGAGGGTTTCCGTCCTTTTTTAATGCCTGGATACTAATTTTTAGCAGTTGCTTTATGGGTCTACTCCAGTTATTAATTACAGTACCTTTACGGTATGGCTGGAGACGTTTTATCCATCGATGGGATCCGTTATATAACATTCACCTTGACCGCACTTTACGGTAGGCCCCAGTCACTCACTGTCTAGGTACCTACAAAGTATGTGGTTTATCTATCTGGATGTGCACTCGCAGCCGGGTAATGACGTGATATAACCGACTACAGGTAGCGGCTGTTGTCTGCCTGTGTCACGGACTTGTTATGTAGAGTTTTCAGTCAGGCGTTGTAATGCTGTTGAGGTTGATGAGAGTTTGTTCAATCCCGTCAGAGCAGGGACAGGGATGCTCTGCAACCTTGGGTATGCACTTAACTTGAACTGTAATTCCAGCACAGGTACCTTGAGGTTGCGCAAAGGTACTTGTCGGCTCGGAGGTACCGCACCTCATAGCCGAGTGACGCCGTGTGAAGCGCCACGCCGCCGCGAGTTTGGAGGACTGAGAGTAGGTAGGCAGTAGGTTAGAAAGGCATGCAGGTTGTAAATACTTAGAGTTGTTACTACCGGATGCATTATCGGTTCGCCATCATGTCAAAAGAGCCATATTGGCCATCTAGACGACTTGTCTTCTTCTCCGTTCGTTTCCTACTGCTGCATCGTCCGGAACTGAGATGCGAAAATATCTGCGTATCACGAAATATATGGCATTGGAGTTACAACACTGGTCCACTCCGCCATCTCACGCGCATACCTAGCAATGGGAAAGCTGCCTAGCTTAGCTTCATTTTCAAGGCGCTGTTGGGATTGAGATCATGGCTATACGACCGCCATAGCCATGGCTGTGGATGGATGGATGGATGGATGGATGGATGTCTATCATCACAACTTGCAGGGACACACCAGAAACAGAAACGGAACCAACAACACCAACCGCGCGCCCCGTCCACTTGCCTACACCTGCAGTACAGCACCCACCCACCTTTCTTGGATCAGTTTTCAAGTTCAAGGGTCCCCTGGCCCCCAAGTTCTTGATTGATACATTCACCCCCTAATGAATATGCAGGTGAGGATGAATTACCTTACAGTACAACGCTGTTCTGTTTCGAAGTCTCAAAGACTCATATCGAATTGATTTGCCTACTGTACTGTATCCGTCGTCCGTACCTCGCTCACATCATTTCCTTGATGGATGGATGGATCGGACTTCCGTAGCTCTGCTTGATTGTTGAATTGATTTGGGTGGTTGACACGAGCTGAAACAACTCGAGCGCTTCTGGTGTTACCGAATCGTCTACCTAACGGGTAGAGATAGTAGGAGGTGGACTGGGGAATTGCTTGTTAGCTTGCACTTGTCCAGTACCTTAACTCATCTGGGTGTTTCTAGCTGTTGTTCCTTTCATGTCATTCATTGCCGCCGCTGTCTCTCCCTTAGCTCTTTCTTAGCTTGTTATTGACCTGATCTCACTTGATCCTCGGTGAGCCTCGAGGGTTCCTTCCTCGTATAGTACCTCTGGACCCTTACTGGGGCTCTCTTTCATATCCATTCTCTCTTTCCTCGGGCTCTTCTCTCCCGTTCTTTTCCTACATTGCATATTATTCCTTCCCGGCACACCCTCATTTCATCTTGGATCTCGCTCTAATCTCGATCCTTGGTTTTCTTCCTTCTTCCTCTCCATCTCCTATTCCAACCTACCCAGTCTCTACCCTCCCACTAGGAAGGACCCCCTCCCACTCTCCCTGTCCCGTCAGGCCTGACTGATCTGAGCTCCCCGCCACGAACACCCCTAGCCAATGTTTTTTTCACCCATTACAGACGCACTTTGACTTAATCGCGCGTCAAAACCTACCGACGCCCCAAGCGCGGCGACTTTCATCATTTCCAAACCACAACCACCCGACTTTTCGCTACTCGGTGGGCAATCACGCTCCCAATTGAACTCCTTTGCCTTGATCTTTTACATGCGAGCTCGTATCTCATAGAGGTTTTCGGGGTGTTTGTTCAGTCAACTTACATTCGTTTTTATCTTGGCTACAGGTGCCAGGTGAGATTTCAACCTCACTCAGTTTAATTCTCAGAGACGAATCGCGAGAGACATTGCAGTCTAGTTACTGTCTCACACTCTCGCAGCAAGCATCGTATTACCTCATACCGGAACTCGCATCCTTTGGCTTTGAATCCCATCGTCATTCAATCATATCAAAACCTTCTACCACCGACGCCTTGGATCATTGGTTCAATTGCAACGATAAGCACCAACTTTCGTTGCTTATCTAGCATCGTGAACGTCAATCTGGCTGGGCTCTGCTCATTTTCATTGTGTTGCTTGTTCTACGTTCACGGCGCCACAGACTCTTGCTACCTGGGTAAAGCTCGATATTTCTTAAGGTCTCGCCCCAACGGCATCATCGACTCGAGTTGAGAGCATATTGTTAGGTGATTCATACACATCTACTCAATCGCAGACCCCTAATCGTTTATCACGATTGTTCGCGAAAATTCCGGAGTGAGCTCACCTGTGCTTCGCTTGAGCGACTCTGGGAGTTGCTCTGAGCCCGCCCGGTTCAAGGCTTGACTGCGCGATTCCTTGACGTTTCTTCCGAGTCACCCATCTCTCATCTTGTGTGCCACCACTCGCTATCTTAGTCGGGCCAATATGTCAACTTTCACGGCCCTCAACGGGGGCTCACCCCGGACTTCAGATCCGCCTGCTGTGACTATCGAGAAAACTTCGGCCATAGACGAACGCGCACAAAGCACAACTGCGTCTCAACCTCCACCCACACCGGAAGTGCCGACAAACCAAGTTCCAGCACAAAGTACGGATCGGCCATGTTTTCAATCACCTGGTTATCCCGATGTAGAAGGCTCTCATAAGAGAAAGCGGTCTGATTCCGTCGAGATACGGCGGGAACAGGTCATACACGTGCATACACCGGAATCCGCCCACCCGCAACATGATTCGCGTGAGGCTTATGGAACACCCTCGAGAGATTACCGCTCATATGGCGATGAGCACCGGGACAAGGAAGCTTGGCTTCCCCATCGCGAAGAACGTAGCTATGACTCCCAGCAAAATTCTGCAACTACCCCGCATGGTCAAACAGAAGAACAGATTGGTGATGCACTTCGCAGAGCTACTGGCCAGATGGACCACGGGGACTACTCTAACGCCAGTCCTGATGGCGATGATCATTCCATCATATGTGGTGGCCAGTACTCATCTGATCCGAGACGCGACGCTTTTATGCAGCACGATTCTAAGAAACGTAAGAGAAATTTCAGCAACCGGACCAAAACAGGATGCCTCACTTGCCGCAGGCGTAAGAAGAAATGCGATGAGCAGAAGCCCGAGTGTAAGCCACATTCAGATTATGTTATTTATCTACGCATGTCACTAATATTTCTCTAGGTGGAAACTGTCTTCGCGGCAGCTTTATCTGCACAGGCTATCCACCTCAGCGTGGACCAGGATGGCAGAAGCCCGACAATAAAGCTGCAGCGGTTCCTCTCGAGTCTAAAGACCCGACATATGTTCCACCAGGAGCTTACGGGATGCCTCAGCAAAGCCCTTACGGTAACCAACCGGTGAAGCGCGAACCCCTGCCGCCTTATCGTGGCCAGGCCCTTCGAATTGACCCCCCACAAGGCCGCCCTTTGGTGACCGATGACGACCGACCAACCGCATCAACAATACCCAGCGCGTCTGTTGCGAGCCCCGAGAATAAACTCTCTGCTTTACCTTACACTCCAGCAAACGTGTTTCCAACACCTGTCAGCGCAAACCCTCAGCCGCCGCCGCCACCGTTTGGAGACAGAATGGCCAAGGAATATCAACGCGTGCCTCCCCTGCACGACCTTAGCAGGACAGAACCCGATTCTGCTCACCTTGGGAACCAGCTCCCGCAGATCAACATTCTGCATCCGACAAGAACAAACAGTCCTGCCCCTCCTCCACCTGCACCGACATCCAATGCTCAAGTAGCCGCCCAGTTGGCCTTGTCCCATTCACAATTCCCCCAGAGACGGACCCAAAAGGAGGAGATGCTTTCAGGACGTCACTTCTATCCTTTCGATAAGGAACTTTGTCTGGAGCGTGAGCGTTGCTCTGCTGCTGTCTGGAGATTCAATAACCTCAACGGCATATCTCCTGAAGAACGTGCTCGTTTGTTTCGTGAAATTTTGCAGCCCCGTGACCCCGTTCGAGTTTCTCCTACCGAAGCCTCTCCGATCACCAATGTCGGCCGTGTGGGCAGAAGTGTCGCTGTTGAAACACCTTTTGCTTGCGATTACGGCTATAATATCACAATTGGCCACCAGGTTGCTATCGGGCGCAACTGTACAATCAACGACGTGTGCGAGGTAAAGGTTGGCGACAACTGTGTGATTGGCCCAAATGTCAGTATTTTCACAGCAGGGCTACCTGTTGATCCCAAGAAGCGCCAGGGTACTCAGGGTCCCCAGGCAGGCAAGCCTGTTATCATTGAACAAGATTGCTGGATCGGCGGAGGTGCCATCATTCTTCCTGGAAGAACAATTGGCAAAGGCAGCACTGTCGGTGCTGGATCAATTGTTACGAAGGTATTTTGCATAAATCTTTTGCTGAAGTACCTATACTAATTCATGGCTCAGGATGTTCCTCCTTTTACGATTGTAGCAGGAAATCCTGCAAGGGTTTTGCGTGGCATCGCATCTTAATGCTGCTACATGGTATTGCATTTCCCTCGTCTTATGAACACGATAGTCGGAAGTATTAATGTGTTTGAGTCTGCACTGTTGAGTGACTACTCGGCCACACGAGTTCACAAAAATGCTCAACGATTACGAAAGGAGCTAAGCGTCACGAAAGCCTCAGCGATGTATCTTGTCGATTGGATTTATTTGGATTTTGGATTTGTTTGATTTGATTCTAAAGGTCGTTCTATACCGAGAAGGTTACTATTGGCATCGGATAATAGGGCGGTGAAAAGCAATTCTAATGGAAAGCGCTAGAAGATTTATTGTGTGGGTTTACCGGCCGTTTTGAGAGGCAGAAAACCTCATGGGAGACGAATTGACAGGTGAATATGACGAAGTGGGATGGTGGTATTGCTTGTTGTTCTCTTGAGTTGCATGCGCTACGATTTATGAGAGATAAAACAAAGCCAGGTCGAGACCTGCAGGAAGATATCCATTCATGTTATCAATTACTATTATTAGCGTGTCACATTCTATTCAAGCCTGTGTACTTTTTAACAACCACCCATCCGTTCGTTTTGCGGTAATTTTTGTGAATGGGTCCTTTTTTGCTTGCGGTTGTGATGATGCGACCCCTTTTTTGACCAGTCGCGTCGACGAAGAATACACAACCTGCGGTCATCCTTAACCTGACCGCTCGGTTGCTAGAGTAATGTTAAGGATGCCCGCATCTGCGGCCTCGTATGCAGCCCTAGAGTTGACCGATTGACATCTTACTGTGTGTTAGTGGGCTGTTAAAGGAACGGGACTACACCGATAAAACTGACCCAGTCGAAACCCTCAGTCGGGCCAAAGATGGTATTCAGAGGAAGAAACTCCTCATAATCTCCAGAACAATGCATATCTGGCATAGTAAAGTCTGTAATCTCACCACATATAGTCGGTTCGATGTAGGGATATGCCGTATTGAGTAGGCTCTGAGCTCCTGAGTCAAACATATCGCTCAGTGGCGTAGCAATTCGGTCGAGTGTTGCACGAATAACCTTTGATCCATACCGTGCGTCCTTGGAGTTAGCTCCACGCTCTTCCCAGACTTTTTGGGCACGTTTAAGTATTCGGGTGTGTTGTAGATGCACCTGCGGGCTAGAGGATTTTAGTAATATACATAAGAAGCACAGCAGTGAAGCCTACGTTATATCGGCCGACCCCAATAGATCCAGGCAAAGGATCATGGCTGCAACCAGAAAGTCATGCAGTGTAAGACTCGAGAGTAAAAAGCGATCCTCATGCATGCGGCCACCGTCTCGGGTCTCATGTTCGAACTCGAGGTGGAGTTCAACAACTTGAAGAGCTGTGGCGCGGCAGAGTTCTCGGGATGCTCGATAACGTTCCTGATTCATTTCGAAGCGAAGATAGGGGCGATGGAGTACGCAAATAGTCTTAAGGTATGATATCTCTATGATGAGTCGATGCATGATGGTGTAGCCTGGGACATCCAATGGAGTGGATGCAATGGAGCGGATGCGGAAGCATTCGGGCACGGTGTTGTGATATGATTCTAACTCAGCCTGAAGTGCCATCGTCTCTTCATATGGTGGCGACTCAACTCGGAGAACGTGCCGTAGGGCGCGACGTAGAAGACGGCAGAGGTGGGATTTGGTCTGCCAGGCCAGCATAGGAGTAGGCTCTATGGGAGGACGAGACTCAGGCACTTCGGTGTCTTCATCAAAGTCATCGTCTGATAAATTTCTAGGATGCCCAGCGTCACAAACTTCTTGATACACCATAGGGGGCATGCCCAGTTGGAATGAGAAAAGCAGATCAGAAGTTTGAACCATGAACCACGTCCGCCGACGCATCTCAGCCTCAAACTGTGTAATTGTAGGTGACACTCTGGCTGCGTCGAGATGATAGCCTCTGCGCTGTGCAAGACGGACGGCAAGCGAGTACAGAGACCATATTGTAGCGTCTGAATCTTTTTTGGTAACATTGCGTGAATGAGCGTACATCATGAGTGCCTCGACAGAATACGGTTTGGCCTTAAGGTACTCCCCTGTGACAAGACATTGAGCTGACCGTTCTATGTAAAACTTTGGTTCCTGAACAGATTCTAGACAAGGGCTTTGTGCTTTTGAGATCATAGCGCCAAGGCCAAGCACGGAGAATAAGATACTTAACCATAGAAAATTAGGATCGTGACAGTCGAACCACATGAGCTCGTAGCGCCTCCAGAAATGCTTCTCGTGGATGAACGGAATAGCGATAAATTTGGAGTTGAAATACGTTCTGACAAGAGCGTCAGCGTCTTGACGAGGGGGTAGGCTGTCACGAACTCTAGCGATCGTAATAGGCAATATTTCTCCAATCACGATATCTGGAGCAGGTGGTAGAACCTCAGACTCGTCGCCATGGACAGACTCATCTTCAGTGCGAAGTACATTCTGAATATCGTGGATACCTTTGAAGACAGCCTCCCATGATGTCTCTCCATGATACATAGCATCTGATCCTTCTTCTATTCGTCGAGGAGAAAGTCCATTTGTGCTAGTTCCTGTACTAACACTGGCCAAAGCACTCGAGGCTTCTGACGCTGCTGCGAGGCGCATTACGATCTCTTCAAGCTTGGCCACTTTGAGCTGCATCTTTTGATTTCCTCCAAAAACACTCAAATCACCGTAAACACAAGCGTTCGGGTCGCCTCGCTTGTGACAGGCACTGCAAGAGGGCTTTGACCGATCACATTTCGACTTGCGTTTCTGGCATATCGTGCAAGAGACAGGCTTTCGATTGCGGGTAACTTTGTGAGTGTCGGTAGCTCGGAAGACACCAGTGAGATGCTTTATGCCAGGGTCGGGCATGGTCTCTTGACCGATTGACGCAGCAATTGTTCGAAGAGTAGACTTGGGGCCCTGAACCCCGTTGAAACTGTTGGAAATTGATAGTGACGTTGGTGTGTAGTTCGTGGAATTCACTTCATAAACATGGAATACAAGTTTCTCCAAGCGAAGCTGGTTTGTTCTGAGCATGAGATGAAGGAGAAACTAAGAAGTGTGTGAGTGTGTTGCGACTATTCGTGTGAGCCCTTGACGAATAAGAATAGCCCCGATAAGTCCGGCGTGGGGGAGTCACCCAGGCATCCGGATCCTTTTGAACCGGTTCATCTGAATAGTTTCAACTATGAAAGCACGTCTCAAAGCACTTACATAAAAAACTATTCATGTACGGATGGGTCAAATGCTTCGTAACACATAGGCGATTTCCTAACTCTTCATTCACTGTCATAAATGGCCCAATTCTTATGTCTTTCCAAAACCCCAGACACAATATTCAATTCTATAATATGCGTTGGTGATACACGCAGCGAGCGTTTCCGCTGCCAAAGCCCATATCTATCTTGTCTGTTCATATCATGCTACATTTACTGGGACTGGTGTTCTTCCAGCCTCTTCCTGTTTTCATCAATGATCTTTTCCATCATTTCCAATGCCCGAGTCTGATCTTTCAACTTGGCAAATGCCTTGAATGTGTGCATGTCTGGCTTGTATCCAGCTGACTCGAGGTCCTGTAGTGTGCCAACTGTCTGAGACAGGTCTTGCATCGCGGCGTAACCCTTAACAAGCGTGTTCCAAGTGACGATATTAGGTTCCAGGTTGTGTTCTTGCAAAGCTTGACGAACTTGCTCTGCCAATATTACTTCCCTTCGCATGAGAAGCCCATGGAGAAGAATGCTGAAAGTGAATAAACTCGGTGACGGGTGAACAGGAAAGTTTTCACCCAAGATCTCCTCTTGCGTGCCGTCTTCTGGCGTCTTGACGATTAGCGAATCGCGAAGCATATCTCCAAATATTTGCAGCGCTGGGCGGAGAAGAACCTTTCGCTCAAGCATGACTAGAATTAGTGTATCGTGAATGATGCTTCCCTGTTCCTTGACCAGCTGTTGGGCCAAATTCCTTTCAGTCCCACGCTCCTCTAAGCGTGATTTGAACCAAGTGTAGAAAGACATCAAATCGTAAGGCCGGTGCAGGGTCTTGATGTATCCTCGCATCATAATTGCCAGTGTCTGCATATTGGGTTTCCGTAGAGGACCAGAACTACTATCAAAGAATTCGTTCGCAACAGGAAGAATGGTGCTCCTGAATTCCCACTGTCTCTGCGGGTTGAACATGAACTTTTCACTGCTGTCCATATTTTCTTGACTGAGAAGTAGGGGTAAAGCGTCAGGCAAAAGCCATTGTAGAGGCTCTAGGTCGAATTTCTTGGCGTAGATACGAAGCAAAGGCCCAAAGATGGGGACAACATATGGTGCTGGAAACCTCTTGTCTCGGCTTTCCATCTCTGCAAAGTAGAAGATGGAATGCAGCGTGTTGTTCAGCACGTCCACATGCGATACTTTTGCAGCTCGAGCAACATCCAGGGCTCGCCGTACACTAGACGCTTTGAGGCTGCTTTTAGCCCCCCTGAACACAGTAGTATAGCATCGGCTGTCAAGCTCAGCGCCGTTCTCCGCCAGCAATAATGGAAGCCGAACAGCTTCTTCAATATCACCTTGCAGACATAGAGACGAGATTAGAGCTGTGAAACTGACCAAGTTGGGGGAAAATCCGTGTTCGAGGAAATACTCCATAGCACGTTGAGGTGAAAAGGCACCCTGCGAGTCGGACCATGAGTGTGCTGTTGGTTGAGTATGTAACAATGTAGTGATAACACTTGCGATGGACGGCGAGTTCAAGTCATGGCCTTCATCTGTGATGTTCCGTAGAATCTGGAAAGCTTGTTCTTTGTGCTCATGGCTACGCGCAAGCTTGTCGGCAAACTTCAAAAGCGTATTCCGATGCAACCTAGTTCCCGACCGCTGTAAGATTTGAAACATCTCTGTCGTTTGCTCAATCGGCAAATTTGCAGGAAGAAGGCCTAGGGTGCTTTGACGGAATGGCACATGACCAGATGGGATGTCCTCGATCAGTTTGGCAAAGAGTTCTAGCACCTCGTCGGCTTTTGTAACACGATCGCGCATTACTTTGACATCTTTAAGATCCAGAGCCGAGATGCAAAATTGAGCAACACCGGCCATTGCGTAACCAGGCGGTAAAGGATCCAAGGTGGCCTCAAGAACTTGGATCGCCTTGTCTGGGCGTGAGTAAAGTGTCGACAGCATTACACGAGGCCATATTTCCTCCCGAGACTCAACGTCGAGTTCATGCCAGGCATTCCCCATATCCAAGGGGCTTTCCAGTTCGAAAAGGAATTTCCCTTCGTCCAGCCATGATGATGATTTTGGTGTAGTCCGAGCTACAATTGAATCCAGGTTTGCATGCCAGAAGTTGAATTGCTTTTTTACAGCGACCAGTTCATGACCAGAGTATTGATGACGCAGATATCCCCATTGGTCGTATCTTTCCCTCCGTTTCTTCTCTCTTTCTTTTGCCCTTTGACGATATTCAGCAGCTTTTCGAATAGATTCTGGATCGCGGGGTGGTCTATTCTGATAGAAGCGTGCGCCTTTTGAATCCTTCGAGGGACTTTCATTTTTCGTCCTCGGCTCTTGTTTATAATTGTGACCACGGGAGCTGCGTTCGCCTTGTTCGTGCCTTCGTTGCGAACGAGACCATCTCTGAGAACCCTGCGTACCTTCGACTGTAGTGGTATTGGAGGGGTTCGGGGCTGCTTTACGTAGCCGCAATTGTGATAATATCTGAGTGCCTTCTTCTGGATATGAAGAGTTTGCTTCGAGATGATATGATCGAGTGAATAAGGTTCGGTTCCTCGTCGTATTCTGTCGTAGTGCGAGAAATGCTGCTCTTCGAGTCCATGTCTGCGCCGTTACAGAGGACTCGAGCCTCGTGCAGGCTCGCAATATGAGAGCCGCTGGCATATCCTCCGGGTCGGCGTTAACTCGAGGCCAGCCAACTGCATAATGATCGCTAAGTGAATAGCGGGCTCGTCGCCGTTTCTCTGGGGTTGGAAGTTAACGAAGGCAAAAATTCCAAATCTCCATTTGCCGAAGTCGCTCATGTCAACTCTATAATTTTAGCCCACCTCAATTCTTGCGCTTAAGGTAGGCTCTAACTTCACTACAGCCTGACCCCTGCCGACGAGTTGTTTTTAGTGGCTCCGGCGGGCATGGATGGGCTATTAGGTGCGGGTGCCTGCCTGTACATCGGAGGTGACGCGCTAGCTTCTAGAAATCCATCTCGAATTTATATTTTGCATCCCTCCAGTCTTGAAACTCCATCACATCGCAACTGATTCAGTTCTGTACCAACCTCACACTCTTTACGCGCTTGTGTCCTACTTCTAGAAATCCCTCGTCATGTCTTCATCACACGCTAGCCTCAGCGCTGCTTCAGACGACCGAAAAGCCAGACTCGCAAAGCTCAAGAACCTCAAGCGCAAACAGCCAGCAGATGAAATCGTTGCGCCTGAATCAGAGCGAGCCGCATCCCCTCCCACAGAACCAGATGTATCGCGGTTACATCTGTCTGGCCGCAACTACGATCCTGAGACAAGAGGCCCCAAATTAGGCTTTGAACAAGATCCAAGCCTCAACCTTGAAGCCCCAACCCTTGAAGAGCAGGCTGCTGAAGTCGAGGCCGAGATAAAGAAAAAGGCGGCAGAGGAAGCTCAGGACGATAAGGGTGTCGATTTATTCAAACTACAACCGAAGAAGCCAAACTGGGATCTGAAAAGGGAGCTCGATAAGAAGATGGAAGTCCTCAACGTCCGAACAGACAACGCCATCGCGCGTTTGGTACGCGATCGCATTACTAGTGCGCAAAAAGCGGCCAAAAAGGACAAGGCAGTTGAAGACGCCCAAGGCACTGGTGAAGCGACTGGTATGGATGGCGTGGCACTGGTGGAAGGCCTAAGGGTCAGGGAAAAAGAGGATGAGGAAGAGGAGCGTCGCGAAAGGGAGGAAGAAGCTGCACTCGGCGCATAAAACAGCCCAGTATTTTTGCTGTGCTTTGAATCTTTTCATTCATCGTCCTATATATTGCGTTTTCGGGGTTTCCGGCGCCCTGGGCTGTCATGATAACTATTACAATTATACCCAACAATCATCTCCCACCCTGCTTCATAGCCTTGGTCATGGCTAATCGTTGACTGAAAGGGCTCAAACTTCGCTCTCGGACATTCTCGTAATGGTGGCTTCCCTGGTTGACTTTCTTTCCATCAAATCCTCCGCGTGGTGCTGGCCTCTCACGGCCATGTCGAATATAAGACGGACCAGGTCTTTCACCATACCTTTTTCCGGGCTCCGGCGACCTTGAACTTTGGGCACGCTGGCTTCTGCACCCATCTGGATTTTTTGACCCTGACGAGTCCCTTCTCGATTGCTTCGTAGACGTAGTTTCTTGACCTGCAGGCAGAGGATCACGAGAGCGGTAGTGGCTGCGACGATCATAGTCTTCTGGAGAAAGATCATCGTCAGACATAGATTGCCTACGTTTAGACTCGACACGAGGGCTTCGGCTACGATCCGAGCTAAAACTTCGACTTCGGCTTCGAATGTCACCTCGGCCTCGTGAGTTGTCAGAATGAGAACTTCTTCCTCGTGCACGAGATAATCCAGCTCTATCTCTACCAGGCGATGGAGACCTTGAGGCAGAAGTAGAAATAGTAGACACAGAATGGGAAGAAACAGATCTATGCCGCTGTGCAGTTGACTTGACCAGCTCGTCATCCCTCTCCTCGCGCTCGCGTTTGCGTGCGCGTTCAGCGTCTACCTTAGCCAGCTCTGCGTCAGCAACACCTTCCCTAGAGCAACATTAGCAAAAGCAAACCATCAATCTCGATTCAATGTACTTCTTTTCCAGAGGGTTCAGGGTCTCATTTGTAAGCTTGGGCACAAGCTTGGGGTTTCGCAACTGTTGAGATCGTGATGGGCGCGACACATACGGACGCTCCTGTGCCGTTGCTTTACACTCATAAGAGTAGTGACGTTCTAAGAGAGTCAGTATAGGCATGTCTGGAAGAAAAAAAAACATATCTCTTTTTAGACATTTCTGACACTGGACATTGGCAGGTGTTGACCGCGATTGACCGCCACGGCTTCTGTAGTTAAACATCGAGAACTGAAGGAGCCTATCTGTTGAAACTCAATTCTGATTTATCCGTAACAAGAATTTGAAGACAGAAAGACTACTTGGTTCGACCAAATGATTGAGCGGAGTTTGGTAAAGATTATCGTTAGAATCTTTTGATAATACCTTACAAACACCTTCGTAGTCTCAAGAGTTACAGGATAATTCTTGGCTTTCCTGCTCACGTGACCATATAAGCCCGGGATTGAGTACGTGCCACATTCGATATCCAACTACTGTTTTCCAATTTGGATGACCAACGTCTTGGGTGTGTATGCCACTCTACCTAGATATAATACTACGGCAAGAAATGCTAGGGCTTTGAGGTTAAAATGTATGGTATGCACTTATGGTCGAGTTGTGACAAGCCAGACATTGATGCTTGGTACAACGGAGATGTATGGGTCACTGAGAAGAAGATGAAGGGAGCCTTTCCGTGTCCAAAATCACACAACTGTCATTTAAAACTAACAATACCGATTGTATTTGTTAATGCATTGTATATTTTTGAAACAGTTAATACAGAACAAGGATAGGTATTAGCGATCTAATCTCGGCTGTGTTTGGATACTAAATAAAGGAAAGGAAAGGGGGAAAACGCTGTAGAACTCTACTACCTACTTGCTTGTATGCATATATGGCAGCTAAAGTCGAGATGGAGATTGATCCTTTGAATGAATGTCTTAACCATGTTTCAACAGGCTACTGGCAGAAGGGCGCTGCACAGTGCTGCGCAGCATTGGCAGTGACTGGATCATCGAATCAACAATGTAGGTAAATGTAGAGATAGATTATCGTGAGAAGTTCTTTCATGTCATGTCACATAATGCTTTAGCTACCTTTTTTTGTCTTGTGCATTGGAAATTGTCATTTTCTATACAAACAAGACAATCAGCGGTGATATTTCGCTAGGTCCATGATACGCAAAAGCATACAGATATTCTCTCAAGTCCCATTTCTGCAGGTACCTTACCTTATGTACCTACCTACCTACTAGGTACTACTAAGGTACTACCTACCTCCTACCTATTGGCCCTCAATTTGAGTTCCTAATAGATCCGTACCTCTTTCGCTTTGAGGTGACCGCCCAGGCCGTTTTCTCTTCATGATCTCCATTCTTGATTTTGGGTACCTAGGCCCAGTCGCCTGCAATTTTAGTGGCTTGGGCGACTATTCCCACTGTGTGCCCTGCCGTGCCGCTCGCTCCACAGGGCCCAAGTAAAGTACCGGACAGCAAAGTGAAGTGATAACCCAGGGCAGGCGGGTAGGTGAAGTGATGGTGCACGTCCTTGTGACAACCTCCTCCTGGTTCCCCTCCAAAACCTTGACTAACCAACTACATCCAATTGATCCCGCCCATCAGCAACATTACATCGCATCGCCTTGCTCCTTGCTTTGCTGAGCTGAGCTGTGCGCCTTGGGGTCGTCTTTTCGTCGAGAATCAGTTGCTGTTGTTTCTTCCTACCCTTCACCCTCCAAACATACGCCTGACCTCCAACTTGGGCGTTTCCTAAGGTTCATTCTCAACTTCCACCCCCGATTTCGACACGGTCTCACTTTAACCAAAAAAAAAAAAAAAAAAAGCAGGCCGCCTCTCTGTGTTGGAGATTGGGTAGCAACAGGACCTTGGACAATTCGATCAGAATCATCTGGTGAACAATGTATCTTACAACACGACGATGAGCACCGAGACTCCGTTTTCCTTCTGCCGGTCCGCTTCCATCGAATTCGCTTCTTGATTTTGCTCGATACTGTCCTTTCTGTTCCCGCCGTCACAGCTGCAGTCTCAGCCGCAGCCTCATACCGTACTGGTCAACCGTCGCCCTCACCCTCCTATCTCAAACATCATTAAAATACCCACCGCCTACGATCTTGTGTTGGCTCTGTAGCCTTAATCGGAATCCATCATGGCTCCTGCCCAGGTGTCTCCTGATCTTCCTAAACCCTCGTTCGCCAAGGTAAAATTTACCCCGTATTCATCCCCTCTATAAGTGGTTCTTTGTCGAAGGAACCATGTCCATTATCAACTGGCGCTAACTCATGCTGTTTGACAGATCGCTGCCTCTGTTTCCAAGGATTCTGCATCACCTGCGAATCGACAGATAGTCACTCCGTCTGAAGAAGTATCCATGAGCTCGAAAACACTCATGCCCATGGGTCCTGTGATTGCGAATGGACGATCTGCCAAAGCACCGGCTATAAATACACCTTTGCCGCAACTTGGAACCACTGCCAGTCCGGCCGAGCACAGAAGCGGTGTAGACAACTTCGCAGGATCCCTGAATGATTTGAGCCTTCGAGAGAAAACACCGAACCTCGTCGTCAATGGCAGCGGACCCTTGGCACCTGAACGACCTGCGGTTATCGTTGGCAGAGATAGCGGGTCTGATGATTCTCAGAGGGCTGATTCAAGCTCCGAACTCGGCACCAAACCTCCTAGTCTGGATGGAAAGAGCATCACATCAGGCACAACATTTGCGCTTGATGAGAAGGAATCGCTAAGACCTGACGATAGTGCGAGTGTCAAAGCCGCCGCAGAAGATGATGATGCCTTTTCTATTCGTGGTTCACTTGTTGCTGGCTCTCGCATTGGGTCCGAGGTAGCTGCTCGCGCCCGAGGCATTCCTTTGGGCGATATTCCAGAGCGCAGGTTACCGCAGCAAACTGCAGGTATTGCGGTTCAAGGAGTCTTAACTCCACAAAGTTCTTCGTCCGAACAACCCACTGGTGCCCCTCTGGGTGCAGCTAGCTCCTCAGATGCGCTTGGTGTCATTTATAGGCAGGCACCAGATGAAAAGCTTCTTGAGGCTATGGCATCCCCCAAAGATAGGCTATTCCTTCTCAGATTGGAGAAGCAAGTAATTGATTTTGTCCAGGACTCCAAGTATGTCTATCTGCTTCGCCAGCTATCGCTTATATTGACTATTTCTTAGGGAACCGTATATGGACCTCCCGCCGTCCAACTCCTTCTGTAGGATGCTCACGCACAAGCTGGCTGATTACTACCATATGACACACTCTTTCGAACCTCATGTAGGATCTGTACGCATTTTCAGGACACCCTTCTGTCGGGTCCCTACCTCACTGGCACTCATCAACCCGAGTCCCAGTGCACCGAGCAGCAGCACACCTCCTCCTGCCGTTCTGCCCAAGAAGATCATGCGACGTGGTCAAGATAGTGAGGGCGGCCCAAGCGCAGGTCCCTCGAAACCGGCCTCCGAGAATGGTAGTGACGCCAAGGATAAACCCGCAACCAACCAGAAGTATGTCTACCTTCAATTGCTGCCAATTCGCCGTACTGACCATCGCAAGATTGACCAGAGAGGAGCGAGAGGAACTTTACAAGCTAGCTCGAGAGCGTATTTTCGGCAGCTCAGAAGAAAGTGTCGCAGGTATGTGATTTTAAGGCCCCAGCCTGAACAGCTATCTGACTAGGATTGTAGAAGATGGCGATAACGGAATTTCGAGAGCCAGTTCGGTATCAGCGAAGGATAAATCAAATGCTGGAAAAAGAGGTAAACTTGGCAAGCAACGTCGTGATGATTCCGATAGCTTTGATTCGCGACACCACTACACCCCATACTGGGGACCTCAGCAGCAGACTTGGGTGCCTCAACCACAGTATATGCCACCCCCAAACCCTCAATATGGTGCTCAAGCGCCACCAGGCGCAGCATACCAGGGCCAGATGGGCCCAGTCTATACTCAACAAGGCCCTGGCTATCCCGCAATGCCTGGAATGCCTCCGAGCCAGCCATATCCTCAGTACTCCGTGCCTCCGGTATGTTTCATTCAACGGTAGTTTATTGACCATCGCTGACTTGCAATGCTAGTACCCCCCTCAAGCCAGTCAGCAACGATACCCGCCCGGTGGAAGTCCTATGACAAACTACGGTGCTCCAGTGCCCCCAGCAGGATCTCAGCAACCGGCATGGCAACCAGGTTTTGCCCCTCCTGCTCAATTGCAGCAGAGGGGAGGAACGCCGACTGGCCCCCAAGGGCATATGGGTATTCCTTACGCTTTTGGACAACTTCCAGCAAACATTAATCCTCACGACCCTAAGAGTCAACACCCAATTCCTGGGAGCTATAACCGCAACCACGCTTTCAACCCTAAGACGCAGTCGTTTGTGCCTGGTAGTGGTATGGTTCCCGTCCCACCACCCCAACCGCCATTTACTGCCCCTGGATCGCATCACGGTAGCCCCCAGGTTGGATCACCGCATCTAGCTTATCCTGGCGCGTACCAACAGCCGATACCTCAGCCTTATGGGGGTGGGTATGGTATGGCGAGACAGGGGTCCAGCAGCTCTATGCCTGCGTATCACTCTCCTCGCGTTGCTCATGTCGCGCCACCTGTGATGCCACAAAATCCTCAACACATGGCTCCTCAATCTCACCCTCATCACCCCCCAGTTTACAATATCCCTAACCGACCTAACATCCCACAAGGGCCTAGCCAACCTTACTCGCATCTGCCAACATACGGCAACCCGGCAACTTTACCCCAGAAGCCGGATACTGGAATTTAATGTTAAAAAAAAAAAGGGGGGGGGGGAAGCATGACATGGTGTTCACAGATTGGGAGACCCATTAAGGCGTACACGGCATGTTTAACATCTTGGCGTTATCGGTGGATAGGATGGACGGCATGAATTTGTAGGCCACGGCCCAATTTACTAGACGAGTTCAATACCACTTTGACATAATTCTTGGCAGGTGTAGATCAAACCCAGAGGCATGGGACAATGAAGAAAAAAAGGAGATAGTTTTATGACGATTGAATTCAATTCTATGGCCGGGAGTGCCGGAATTTTCATGCCTACCACAACGCCATGTTTTTATTGAAACAATAACCCATGCTTCATCTCACATGCATGCCAGGGGGGATATCCTAGACTTTCTTGTCGGGACGTGACCTTCTTGTAACCTGGACTCCAATATCTAGTTCTCAGCTCTTATTTTCATCGTACTTCCTTACTCAGTAGGCTCGCGAGGTTCCCTGGGCTCACGGGGCTCACGGGGCTCACGCTGTTGACCACCACCTCGGCCGCCGCCTCGTCCACCACGCTTGCCTCCCTGTCGGCCACCTTTCTCCTCTGACTTACCCTCACCCTCCTTCTCACCGCCGGTCAAGTTGGCTGTCGCCAATCGCTGAGATAGATCGATCTGGGTGCGGATAGTGTTAGCCAAGTAGCTGACCATAAGGACGTCCTGAATGTGGTTGTTGAAGTCGTGCTCGATTTGCGAGGGGTCGACCTTGGGAGCCAAGGACAGAGCGTTGAGAAGGTATTGGCCGACAATGTTGTTAGGCTCCTCATCTTCGTCAAGGACACCGTTGATCCACTCGCTTGCTCGATCAAGAAGGCCAATAGTCTGCTCGATAGATCGTCCAAGGCCCTCGATATCGGAGACAAGAGGGGCTGTTCGGGACTCCGAGTCCTTTGCGCTGGCGATGGCCTCGAGAGCACTTCGGTCGGCGTCACCGTAGAGGATCTTGTGAGGGACTTGGATGAAGAGGCAGCTGTCGGCAGCACGCTCAGCGTTGACAGCAACGGGAGCGCTGATGTAGCATCGAGACTGAACATCCTCGCCAGGCTCTGTAGAGATGGTCATGTGGATAGCGGGGTGGGGGAAAGTGCCGGTGTCAGGGCTGCCGAAGAAGTTCTGGATGAGGGCGCTGAAGCTGTTGAGCTCGTGAGAGGTGGTGTACCAGCCGAGGAGGGACTCGCCGCGGTTGGCCTTGAGAGTCAAAGCAAGCATGTTCTTCTGGTACTCGACATCGACCTCAACCTGGTCCTCCTCCTCGGTATGGGGGATGGCAAAGCATGAGCGAACCTCGACTTCGGTGCCATCTTCAGATCGTGTGCCAACAAGAGCGCCAATAACTCGGGTGGACTGGGTATCTCGGATATCTCGTCGGACGGCGTGGTCGAGGATGGAAAGGACAGCCTATGGGGAAAAAGAAAATAATGTCAGTCAAAAAAGTTTCTTTGACGAAGCCCTCGAGTATCAAAACACCATGAGAGTCAAGGTGAGAGAGGTCTCGCAGTCGAACCGTACCTGAGGCTGGATGTTGACAGTGAGCGGGGCAAGGTTAGTCTGGAGGCCGACGGTATTGGGCGCCAAAGGCCTCGCCAGGTGGATGAAGCTCTCAGAAGCAGCAGCGGCCATACTGGGCAACTTGGAGCTGAATATATTAGGAAAGGATGAAGATGATGTATGCGGAGAAATGGGTGAGGCCGGGCCGGGTCTTCTGATCTTTCTCGCGAAGCCGTTCTAAATTTCGCCGATTTTGAAGAATTGCAGGTTTGGCGGGACGGCTGGGGTTGTGCGCGCTAAGATTAGAGAGATAAGACTCCACTACGTGGCGCACTGGTGGAATACCCCACCATAGTGTGGCTTCTCTACGCAAGGCTGAAGGCAGCCTTATAACTTTTTTTTTTTTTTTTACAACTTTGTTTGACGGCGAGAACCATTTTGAAACAATCAATACCGCAGATTCGCTTTGGATTTACTATACACTATCTTATTCCACCCGAACCGAAGCAATGTCGCCACGTGGAAGAGGAGGAAACTTCAGAGGTCGAGGTGGTCGTGGTAGAGGAAGAGGTGGCCGGGGAGGCAAAGCGACAAGCCGATTTGGACCTAATCGACGATTTGACGGCGCTCGACTTGCAGAAAACGATGGGTAAGATTAAAGACTACAGTAACCGATCATTCGACGTGGGTAGTTCACTGACTAGGTATGTTCTAGCTCAGAAAGCTCTGGATCAGAATCAGAATCTGCGCCTGATGACATGGTGATGGAGGACATCGAGTCTGAGTCCGAGGATGACGATGGACAGACAGCATCTTCAAAGCCATACGTGGCTCTATTACAAAGCTTCAATGAAGAAAAAAGCGCACCCAGCTCCAAGCGACGAAAGCTAAATCACAAGGAACCGAATCAATCTCAGCCTGATGAAGATTCCTCGTCCGACGAGGAAGGCAAAGAAGGCCAAGACGATGAAGAAAATGACATTGACCGCGCTGAAGACGAACCAGAGGACCAAGTTGAGGACCAAATCGACGACGACGACGATTCGGAGAACGAGGAGAACCCAACCGATCCCTTTGATGTGCACTTTGCGCATCCCGACGACGACATTATCGCAAAGAGAGTCAAGTCAGTACAAGAGGGAAATTGGACAACAAAGCGAGCGCTATCACAAACCTTGAGAGCAACTGTCACACACCCAGCTTCTGATACAGGATCTGAAGTGCCGAAACCCATTGCTGGGCTCGATGGACTGCAGCTCAAGCAGAAGCTCAAAGAGACTTCTTCTCGTAAGATTGACGAGTTCAGCGCTGTTCAGCGCAACCTGAGCCCGCTTCTCTTTAATTATAACGATATTTTGTTCTGTGATCGTACAGTCAAGAACTCGGACTCTTTGCGGGAATTGACGTGCCTTCATGCGCTCAACCATGTCTTCAAGTGAGTTTCCACGCTCATACTTCAGCTCATGAGAACCACCTGCTAATTAGAAATAAGAACTCGAGACCGTGTAATCAAGAACAACTACAAGCTGGCCAAGGAAGGCCAAGACACCGATTTGGAACTTCGAGACCAAGGTTTTACTCGACCAAAGGTCCTCTTCCTCCTGCCCACACGCAACTCTTGTCTTCGCATGGTCAACATGATCCGTGATTTGTGTGAGCCAGATCAGCAGGAAAACCGAAAGAGATTTGACGATGGTTACGTGGATAAGGAGGCCAGGTTTGGCGCAGACAGACCAGCCGACTTCAAGGACCTCTTTGAAGGAAGCGACGATGACATGTTCCGTCTTGGCATGAAGTTTACGCGCAAGACGATCAAGTACTTTTCGCAGTTCTATAACTCAGATATCCTCTTCGCCAGTCCTCTAGGCCTGCGAATGGCCATTGGTTCTGAGGAGGACAAGAAGCTTGACTTTGACTTCCTAAGCTCAATAGAGATGGTTGTCGTAGATCAAGCTGACGCTCTTCTCATGCAAAACTGGGAACATGTTGAGTTTATCTTTGAGCATCTGAATATCCAACCCAAGGACGCCCATGGCTGTGATTTCAGCCGTGTACGAAACTGGTACCTGGAAGATTGGGCAAAATTTTTCAGGCAAACAATCATTTTGTCCGCTTTTAATACTCCCGAGTTGTCCGAGCTGCTTCGATTACATTGTCACAACTGGGCTGGAAAGGTTCGATTACAACCTGAATATCCCGGCACGCTATCACAACTCGGGGTCAAGGCAAAGCAGACTTTCTCACGATTCCAGTCCAAGTCTGTTGACAAAGACCCTGATGCTAGGTTTGAGTATTTCACTTCTGCCATCATCCCTTCACTTGCCAAACGAGCGAAGGACGCCACAGGTACTCTTATTTTCGTCCCCTCATATCTCGACTTTGTCCGTGTGCGTAACTATTTTGCGACATCAAGTGCTGTGGAGAACGTCACCTTTGGTGCGATCTCTGAGTACACAGACGTCCCGGAGGCATCTCGGGCGCGCTCACATTTTCTCAGCGGCCGCCACCGGGTGTTACTCTACACAGAGCGAGCACACCATTTCCGACGATACCAATTCCGCGGTGTGCAGCGGGTTATCTTCTATGGGCTGCCTGACAATCCCATCTTTTATACTGAGATTGCAGGCGGATATTTGAGCAAGAGTGAGCAGGATCTAAGGCTCGAGCCCGGTCAGGGAACCGCCAAGGTTGTGTTTTCCAAGTACGATGTGATGAAGTTGGAGCGAATCGTGGGCTCCAAGAGAGTTGGCAAGATGATCCAGGATCGCGGCGATACCTTTGAGTTTCTTTAGATGCGTCTTACTTCAGGAGTATATCGGAAAAGTTGGTATATACCTTGAGCAAAAGGTTCAAGATTTAATGCAAAGACCAAAAGATTAGATGGAACCCGTCATGTCATAACATAGTAATTGATACAGTTTTTGTGCAGAGCTTCGCCCTCCTCATAATATGGTACACCTCGTTTCATTGACGAGTTCTTTTATTGCGACGTCTTCTTCACTGACTCTGGGACAATCCCTGCGGCCATCTCCCTTGCTTTCTCAGCGTTCTGGTCGGCCGTCTGTTCAGCCTCGACCTCTGCCAAACTGCTCTCGTCCTTTTGTGGTACGGTCTCATCATTGGCCTTAAGGACCATAAACCTTCGCACCATCTCTTCGAAAGGTTCTTCGCCGCGGAACTGGGTGACCTTCTTGATATTTGTCCTTGTAACGGGTGTGTGGTTCATTCCGAGCATACGGTCACGAGCAACGGTCTTAGCTGTCATCATAAAGCGCGAGTCTTTGGGGCCGTCGACGAATTCGAGGATAGCGCTCTCGCCCTGGTCGTAGGTGTTCTTAGACTCGGTGCGGACAACACGAGTGTAGCCGCCCTCTCGGTCCAAATATCGTGTCCTTAGCTCGCCTAGTAGTTTGGGTAGAAGTGTGTGCGGTGTCTGTAAGTAACTGTTAATACAATGGTCTTGATGAATTGTTGGTTTGACGTACGTAAAGGATACCCTGTGCTGATCTTCGGGCAGGTTCATTGTCCCTCTTAGCCAATGTGATGAGCTTCTCCGCCATGCGCTGGGCTTCCTTCGCCTTGGCATAGGTTGTATGTATTTGTTCATGTTGGACGAGTTGAGTTACGAGACCGCGCAGCAGCGCCATACGGGCTGCCGAGTTGCGGCTCAGATGCCGGTATTTAACAGTACCGCCAGCCATTGCGTCGGAGTTTTAGAATATCGTATCAATCGAGGGAGCGATATAAATGATTTGAGGGCGGCAGTCGGTTTTAGGAGGGCGATTTTATTTGTATTTCCTGTCGTTATCGTGCACGTGGGCGCCTCCGATCCGCAAGTCTGCTGTCTTGATCGGACAATTTTTGGTGGAGGGAAATTTTTGGCTGGAGTTTTCGGAGCCGGCTTGTCTTGTCTGCCGAAAGAGCCTCTGCGCTACGTCAACCCACCACCAACAGAATCTCTTCAACGGCTTCTGAAAGGGCAAAAGATACGCGATACTGGGGCAATTGAGCTTGCGCAAGCTATGATACGTTGTATTTAAGCTTCAATCAACCCTCACTCTTAATTTGGCCGTGTCCCCAGACGTCAAGAACCCGGCAAATTACCGCATCGATATCGGCCTACTGGACAAAGCTCTAACAGCATTAAACCATGGGCTTTACCACCGGCTTTGTACGCAACTCTAGGAGCAGAAATAATGTCCTTGCATGAATTGACGTGCTAACTGGTTTGCTAGACTGGCGGTGTCACCCTCACCCTCTCCCTCGCCTATCTCTCAGTGCTTGCTCACCAGCGCACTCGTGAACAACAAGGCTCAGCGCTCCGCGCCCAAGCTCTCGCCCTCCAGGGCTTGATCGACCCTCTGCCACCACTGCCACCACCTACACGATCCGAAGTCGCTGCAGCTCAAAGGGCCAAGACTGTCGAGATTGCCAAGGATCGATGGAACACCGAAGTTGAGAACGCAGCACGATGGGTGCAGCACACCGATTGGGTCCAAGTACGTGAAGGTCTTGAGGAGACTGCATCACAACTCTGGGCTCGAGCCGTTGGTGCCAGCCCTTCAGAAGTTGTCGATCAGGCTGGACAAAAAGTAAAGGAGACCGAACGACGAGCTAAGCCTTTCGTGAAGGAAGAGGCTGCCAAGCTCGGTGACGCCAGTGGAAAGGTCGCGGCGGTGGCCAAGAGCGCTTACAAGAAGGCAAAGGTTGAAACCAAGGAGTTTGCCAGCGTTGTTCTGGATCACAGCACGGATAAGGAGAATGTTGATATTGCTCAAGAGGATGGAACTCTTTCCGCACTGACCCCTGTGGAGCGAGCTCTCCAGCAACGATTTAACAAGCCTGGGGACAAGGTGAACAAGACGGTGGAGGACGCACTGAATGAGAGATACAAGCCTATGGACTCCAGGGACAACACGCAACTGAGGGGAGTCTAAGGGTAGGTGTCTAGCAAAAAAAAAAAGGATTGGATGATTGACGATGCGTGAATGGAAAGATGTGAGTTGTTTGCTGTACGCTGCTACTGTACCACTAGTTCTTTGAGCCATTCAAATGCAAACCAAGCTTTGGAATGATTGATATGATCAACTGAGCTGCTATTCAAAGTGAGTCCATATGATAATGGAGTTAATAGTCACTCTTAAAAATGAGCATATATACGGTAGTTCGAGTCTGCCTTGGAATTATTATTCTTCGTTATAGCACATACTCCGAATTATAGTACACCTTGATATTTCAAACAAACGCTAGTATCAGACAGTCATGACCACCATGTCTGGCGAAGGCTCACAGTCCAAGAGCGGCAGGCACTATAAAAGCGAGCATGGCAAGAGTCAACATAACAAAAGCCACCACAGCAAGAGTCGTGGCAACGGAAGTAGGAAGAGCCGCCATAGTTATAACGACTCACATCGTCCTCAGAAACCACCTTCATTCCTTATGCTTCTATGCTGCGCTGATTCTTGGCCTCACCCTAGGAAGAGGTCCAGTGGGAAGTCGAGATCTCATGGGCATAAGCACAGGTACAAGCACAGGAGTTCAAAGAAGAGTTCCCACGGAGTGACTGGATCATGGGTGGGACATTGGGTCGAGTCGGTGCCAACAGATGCACCACCAGTAAATGAGGCACTGGCTGCTGAGTCACCAGCTGAAGAACCGCCAGCTGAAGCTGTAAGGTCAGCTTTAACTAAACCTTGCCAAAATGAATGAATTTCTTATTCCAGTAAACAATGCTTCCACTTAAATAGACTAGGTAAATAAGTAAGCAATAAACCTCGCACCACCTGAAGGTATAGCGATGTGAGTTCACACCCCTAATATGCATAACTAGGTACCTTTATAGGTATGTGCCTACGTAAAATACATATGAACGAAGGCACTTTTTAATGCTTCAACAGACTAGCTGTCAATACATTGATGCAAAAGTTTCATCGGGGCCTTGCAAGTGGCTGCCTGAACTATCTACGTGCAACTAACATTCCTTCCCATAGATATCGAGATTTCGCTTTGTCGTCTATCTTAATCTTGATCTGTTATCTGGCAAGCAAGAACGAAACAGCACTAGAATTTTTGCTACACCCTATATTTATGTGACTAACCTGCACGCCTACTAATACGGAATACCATACTTCCAAGTCGACCCCATCAAATATTTGCTCGATCGTTGGCGCCCCTTAAAACGGCAAAAGTTCTAGTTCGGTTTATGCACTTTTCTACATCTACTATAGTATCGGGCAGAAGTAGAGGCCATTTTGGCGATATTAATAACCTGTTTATTTAAAGCTTTACTGTATTTAGATTAATTAATACTATAGAATAGGAATTTTAGCTGATACCATCCATTCGTAGAGCATTTACCTTTGTCTCGAGAAAGATGCCGTAATCATCACATGGTCAATGGTCGGAGAGTGAAAACATGTGACAGTCCTTTGTCATCCCGCCAAGGAAATTGGGCATTTTAGCATTTTCGGAGCCAAGACGATTGGTCCGGTGCTGCGCCGGAGGATATCGATATTCTTGTGAAGGACCGACTTCGATCTGATGAGACTTGGCTACGTCCATTTACTGCATCAATCATGAAGTACACGCCCTTCTCTGTATGTCTTTGGGCATGTACATGAGGGATATGGCAAGGAATGAGTGGTCTTTGATAAATTTCAAGCGGCATATGAACGGACTTTACGGGAAGGTAGGGTGTCGAAGTTGCAGTCTTAAAGGAGATGCTAGTCTCGCTTTGCAGGGCTGAAAGTGAGAGAGTGGTGGGTTCACAACTTGTCACTGCTTCGATGGTAGGAAGTCTATAGACCGAATGACGAGAGAGGGCGGGCTGTGACTGTACTTATATGACTTGTAATCTTCCTCGTTCAGGTATGTTTTCAATGGTTGACCTTATCTCTTGGGTGAGCCTGCAGGCGAATATTGACTTCATAATATCCCATGTCCTAATTGAGGTACCAAGTCCTCTGCCGTCCCCAGAGTGTTTCACCACCAGAATGTTCAAGGTTTAAACAACGCGGCCAGGAGGTTGAGTCGATTCACCGTGTCTTGAATGCGCCGTCATGCGAATACGAATGATGAGAAAGTCAATCCGAATCTAATCGCAATTGAGCAAAGAACGGGATAGGAACCATCCCGAGGAGATGCAAAGTTTAGAATGGAAGGCCTTAACTTGGTCGATCAAGTCTTCACTGTGGCTTTCGTTCTCTGGAGGCATTCCCCCCCACTTGGTCCCCGTCTTCCGGGACTGGGAACCGGTAGTGGCCGGATAGGGGATGGAAATAATGGAAGGCGGACGAGTAATGAGCAAAGCCGGGGCCGTTATTGGCTTGCGGGGTCGACAGTCTTCCGAGGTTTCTACAAAACGATGTCTTACTAGCCAATTGGATATAAAAGTGAGAACGAGTTTCAGGGGCTTTTACGAAAGATGCCTCGAGTCCATTATTGTGTTCAGTATCCTGAAATTTGTTTATTCCGAGGCTCTCTAATGGTCGCTTAGACCTGGTTCGATGGATGCGGCTGCGAGACCGATAGTCGCCCGCGTAGGTGCAGGGCAACTACTACCTACTCACCTACTGTAACACCTTCCTAGGTGCAGTCAGTTGCGGATACGACTAAGACTGTTGAGGAAATTTTCCAGTGGCGAGCGAAAGCGATTGGCAGTCTCGATGGAGTCGGCTGGCGATTAGGCTTCTAAGATTGGTTGAGCCGCGGACTCTCCGAACACGACCGATTATGTCGTCTGCACATGAGCGGAAAGGAAGTCGCTGACGGGCTCGGGTAGAATATAGCGGCACTCTCATTGGCAATTGCCATTCCTACATTCGATCAAGCATCAAATATTTATCATCTTTTACCCTCCCACTCTTAGTTTCCCATTTTCTCTTTTTTTTATTTTCCTTTCTCCATATCATCCGATACCCCCGTTCACTGCCTTGTTGGGTTGTGTTTTTGTCTTGTTTCATCTTCATCGTTCAAAACACTCGCCATTCATCCGACTCATCCCGCTATCGCAAGGGCCCCCCAGTTGAGTTTTTGGCCACCTTAACACCCGCCATATTCGTCGCGCCTTGAAACCTTCGCTTCTCGACTTTTCAAAACAAACATCCACGCCTTCAAAACGACTGTAAACACTTTTGCCATCATGTCTTTCTCCAGCCTTGTTCAAGACTTGAGCCTCCGCGACGCCAATGGTGCTCGCCGTCCTCAGATTTCCGGTCCCCGCTCGTCAGCTTCCACTCTTGACGACAGAGCTTCGCACGTCTCCAGGGCCATGTCCTACGCCAGTACGGCTGCCACCAGCGTCAGCATCTCCGGCGACATTTCGAGCCAGCTCCATGGTGGATACTTCCATCCTCTGGCCCGCTCATGGCAGGCTGAGCGTCAGCTCACCAAGGTATGCGATGCAATTGGACACTCAAGTCAATGCCTCTGACAATATGGACCTAGTCTATGCTTATCTACCCCCTCTTCGTCACCGATGGCGAGGGTGATATGATCCTCGTCCCTTCTCTCCCTGGTCAGCACCAGCTTAGCTGCGACAAGCTGATTCCCTTCCTCGAGCCTCTCGTTCACAAGGGTCTCCGTTCCGTCATGCTCTTTGGTGTTCCCATGCAAGCCGGCACCAAGGATGCTCTTGGCACTGCCGCCGACGACCCCGAAGGTCCCGTTATCCGAGCCATTCAAATCATCCGCCGCCGATTTCCACAACTTTTTATTTGCTGTGACGTCTGTCTTTGCGAGTACACATCCCATGGCCACTGTGGTATCCTTCGTGACGATGGCAGTCTCAACAACCAGCTGTCCGTTGACCGCATCTCCGATGTTGCCATTGCTTATGCTAAGGCTGGTGCCCAATGTGTTGCTCCCTCAGATATGAACGATGGTCGTATTCGCGCTATCAAACTGAAGCTGATTGAAGAGGGAATCGCCCACAAGACGGTTCTCATGTCATACTCTGCCAAGTTCTCTGGTTGCCTGTATGGTCCCTTCCGAGATGCTGCTGGCTCAGCGCCTTCATTTGGTGACCGTAAGTGCTACCAGCTTCCTCCTGGTGGTCGCGGTCTTGCTCGACGTGCTATTGTTCGAGATATCAACGAAGGAGCTGATATTATTATGGTGAAGCCTGCTAGCCAGTACCTCGACATTATCAGTGATGCTAAGGATTTGGGCAAGGATTTACCAGTGGCTGCGTACCAGGTCAGCGGCGAGTACGCCATGATCCACGCTGGAGCCAAGGCCGGTGTCTTTGACCTAAAGGCAATGGCCTTTGAATCGACAGAGGGTATCCTTCGGGCCGGTGCTACCATCGTAGTTAGCTACTTCACCCCCGACTTCCTTGACTGGCTTGAGAACTGAACATGATGGGGATCACGTATAGAGAATGTTTGATATCAGAGGCGTTTTGGGTGTTTAGGTCAAAAGGGGCGTTTCTCTATAGCCAAGAAGTAAGGCACTGATTACGTTTACTCATTTAATGGAAAAACTACACACGGCTCACAATGCTGATTGCTGACAATGACGGGAGTTATTTAAGGGGGAAAACAAACGTATGCGAACACACTTAACTCAATGGCACTTGCATACCGATTGATACTCATGAGGATTTTGATAAGTGTCAACGATTGTAATGCAAGCACTGGACGCTAATAAAGCGACATCATCTTACCTGACATAGCAGGACGAATGTGAACCTTGAGTAGCAACTTGATAAATCGCCCACAATACCGTCCGGAAGCTATTACACGAAATTTGTTGTATACTTGCGAACAATGTGTATCCTGGATGAATGAAGGTGTCCTCGGATTGTCAGACCATGCCAAATCGATTCCTTTCAATGCATGTTTCGCGATCTTATGGATTGTAGATGAAAGGTGGACAAATGCAAGGCCTCAGCGACGATGAGCCGAATGCATGTGTTGGTTATCACATACAAGACACATTACATGTGCATGTGAAATTAGCCAAGAACGAAAACGTGGTGAATATGCGAGGCACACAACATGGGGTTGGTCCAATTTATAACATAGCATAGTATAGCATAGCATAGTGCACTTACTGTGCTGAAGCACATGCAGATACATATGTATAGAAACACTGTATCCGATTCAATCCGCCTGAGAATTTGGGGCGTTGTTTATGTAGTGTTTTTAGCCATGGACTTTTGACGCGCCGTGTTACAATGCGTTCATGTGGAGATGGCTGTGCTCCCGAGGGATCTATGGAGACGTGGTTGAAAAACACACAGATAAGAAGGTGGGCTTACCCTGTTAGTTGTTTCGTGTTGATGAAGGCATCGATAGATGAAAGTTCGGATGACGAACCAACAGATATGCCAAGCCTTGTTCAACTACCGTATGAAAATATGCACTCCAAGGTTTGCTGAGGGCTTTGGATTGAGTTCCAATTCATCGTAGCTCGGCATACGGCTTGTATAAACAGACATGATTTGAAGGCAGCTGAGAACGGCATTTACTCTGCTGAGTTACGCTTCACCGGGAGTTTTGTCGAGTTTGTGACGCCGGGAATACTACCTTAGAAACCTTGCCGAGTAGCCGTGTTCTACAATGTATCTCACACCCTTAGCATTTCATATGGATGTAAGCTTCAGGGTGGTGCCCCCGCCGTGTATAACTGAAGCTGTTTCCTAATGATGGCGTCGTAAAGATGATGGTAGCCGCTTAGCCGGTCTAAATGTGATCGACTGACCTGAAGTTGTGATACTGTACAATACTGTATGGGGGTGATTCACCTACTATGTACTGCCCTGTACGCGCGTTTTCAAGCTATTATCCTAGCATCTGAACGCTTGGCTTGGGAATAATTGGGCCTGGTGGCATCGATTCGAGGTGACTTGGACTGTGGGGTGGGTCAGTGTGGTGTGTGAAAATCAACTTCAGGAGAAGGTGTACGTGTATGAGAGTGTCATTGGTTTTAAACAAGTACAGGTGGCTTCTTTCAAGAGGACAGGCAGTGGCCGTTGATAGAGATAAGAGAATAAAGAAGGGCAACAATGATGTTACTATTGTTGTTAGAAGTTCATATAAAGTAAGCATGTAGTTGAATGGAAATAACCAAATACACAAACCAACAGATCTATCGTGGACAGGGGTAAGCACCTTAGCTTCTCTTGGCCAAGGCTTGTTTCTTGTCCCCCCTGGTACCTGAGACCCCTGTTTTAAGTTGGTTAGAGTCTTAGGATTGGATACACAAAACAAGGCATGTCATTGTTTTTGACGCGCTTTGACTACTATGCAAGTATATGTAGGCGTCTATAGCAGGTCAAGCAAGTTGCCTCTACCGTAATTCATGCTTGGCATTTAACTTCGATTTATTGAACCCTTTTGTAGAATATCTAACAGAATAGGTAGGGGTGATCAATTTTGTTAAACTTGTGCAAGAGTCGGTTATCTGCATGATCATCATCATCATCTCTGTCAAGTGACGACGACTTTCGTTGACAACCAAAGCTGCAGATCGCTACCCATTATCCCAGCCCAACCAACTCTGCTATAACTAAATTGACAAAGATCGGTAGGCAGGTGGGTAGCGGTGGTGTTCGTATATGCTTCAAATGGGGCGTCTTGGAGCAAAGCAAAGCAAGCCATCGGGTGTATTGAAACACAGCACGTCTCCAGTGATTGTCGTTTTTACTTATGCGACGGCGTGAGTTTGTAGGTCGCTTACGCCATTCCCCATCTATGCTACTACAAAGATTCCTGTACAGCACAATAGGTAGTAGGTAGGTATGTAATCGGAAGCCCGTCGGCACCTCTTCCATGGCAGTGGCCAACACTGACACTGTATAACCTTGACTTGTCTGTCATGTGTATAATGGAGCTTCTCTCCATGTTTCCTCTTTTCTTCCTTTCCCTGGTTCTCAGGATCTACGTTTGTGTTTCCCAAGTATCAAAAGCAGAAGATATTCCCTGGTGGTTATCTCTCTTGGCACCTCGGCGTTTCTCTTCATTTCTGTATTCTCCTCTCCGCAGACAAAATCTTGACAACGGTCCTTTGGCTCGCCTCAAATATTCTGCTTTGCACAACTTTTGATTGTTTTCTTTTGTTTGGACCGTGCATCGAACTGAACATCACGATTGTTGGCTTCCTTTTGTTTCCTGTTTTCATTTTGGTCTGCTCCTTCCCCAATCACTCCCATTGAGCTCCTTCCTCTGCACCGACCTACCAGAGGGACTCACTCTTACCAATATCTCTTTTTTTTTTTTTTGCGACGCCTTCACTGGCCTCTTCTCATACGACAATGAGTCGTCGTTCTCCAAGCATATACTCCTTCTCTGAAGAAGAGAAGATGGGCTTGCTTGACAACAGATCCGTCTCCGACGCTGACAGCGACAGTGGTAGAGATGACCAAGATCATCGATCTCACTATGACAAATGGGCTGGTCCCGTTCTTGCCCCTGTCGACTACATTCGTTCAACTCCTTGGAGGGTTTGTCTCATTCGTTTCGCCTGGTTTTTTGTTCCCAGCTATCTCCAGGGACGACATGCCCGGGATCAGATTCGACCTGCCAAGCTCGCTCCTACTGCGTACCTCGACGGCATGAGAGGCGTCGCCGCCTTGGTTGTCTTGTTCTGCCACTTCTTCTACCAGGCCTTCGTCATTGCCAAAGGCTGGGGCTGCGATGATGCCCACTACAACATTCTGAAGCTGCCAATCCTTCGGCTTTGGTATCAAGGACCTCCAGCTGTCTGTCTCTTCTTTGTCATCTCCGGATACGCCCTCTCCTATAGACCCCTCAAGCTTATCCGGAGTCACAACACCCAGGACTTCTCAAGCACCATGAGTTCTCTCGTTTTCCGTCGAGGTGTTCGTCTCTATCTACCAACTGCCATCTCGACCTTGATGATAGTTTCCTTCATTCGCCTGGGTGTTTACGAGAAAACTCGAGAATTTGCTATGGACACCACTTTCATGAGGAATGTTAGAGAGCCTCATCCACCGCGTCTTGCAACAGACTATGCTCAATTCGCAGACTGGGCCAAGGACATGTTTAAATTTGTTCATGTCTTCAGCTGGAAGACACACGGTGGAAGCACCAGTAAGTCCAATAGTTCATACATATACGAACGTCACTAATTATTCATAAAGACTACGACCAGCACCTGTGGACCATCCCCGTTGAGTTTCGCTGCTCTCTGTACCTGTTCCTCACTCTGGTGGCCACTGCTCGTCTTCGCACCCAGTACCGATTGATCACTGTCTTCAGTATCATGCTATTCACCTACCGAAATTCGCGCTGGGAGCTCCTCATGTTCCTCTGTGGCATGGTGCTCGCCGAGATTGATCTTATTCGTGGCGCTCACGTCTCATCTCCTGCCTTGCCAATGGAAGAGAAGACCTCATCTGCTCGTCCCCATTGGTATCAGCGGATTTTCTGGGCAATTGTCAGTATCGTGGGCCTTTACCTTATGAGCCAACCCGACCAGGGAGGCGAGAGAACGCCTGGATGGGTTTACCTCACGTCATTGATTCCTGAGTGGTGGGATGCCGAGAAATATCGATACTGGCAATGCACGGGTGCCGTCATGTTCGTCCTCGCAGTGAGTCGCTCGTCTAGCTGGCAACGCGTGTTCAACTCGGCCTTCGTGCAATACTTGGGGAAAATCTCCTACGCCCTCTACCTTATGCATGGACCTATCATCCACGCATTCGGATATCATTTCGAGAAATGGGCCTACGGTGTGACGGGAATCGAGGGACACCGATTCACTGCAGGCTTTATCCTGAGTTCATTCTTGGTGATCCCGACTGTATTTTGGTGGGCTGATATCTTTTGGCGGGCTGTCGACATTCCCACGGTTAAGTTCGCCAAATGGTGGGAGAGTAAGCTCATAGCCAGGGCGGATTAGAATTTACAAGAGAAAACAAAAATCATGGTAGCATTTGGCATTCTCAGGTTTGAGGTTTCTAGGGAGGTTGTTCATCTCAGCCAAGTCCCATTGCACGGCGTTCAGGTGGTTGATTTTCATCGTACAGATGGCGACACAGTTAGACGAAGTAGAAGTTCCATCTTGTTTTTGGGAGACTGTGAGACTTGCAAATCTCGTCAGAATTCTTAATTCATTCTGAGCTTTAAAACAGCTAGATTATAGGTAGAACTCTCAGCCATATCATGCTGGAGTTTAATTTGTGGCTGCAGCTAGATAGTTACCCAGTCGAGTTTGACACTGGCAGATATTCAGATTGTAGCCAACAGTGCCGAGGAGAGTGCACAAACCAATCGCATTTATTTTTGCCTAGCATCCATACGTATACCTCTATGTGATGCCATGAACTCCTTGCTGCCATGTATCTAGAGATGACCCTGTTCAGTCTTCATCAGATCGGGTATACACTCTCTTTCCAGCTACCCAGGTCTCTTTGACTCTCAGTGTTCGCAGCTCTTCAATGTCATAGGATTCTATGGGTTTGTCAAGAACAACCCAGTCAGCCAAAGCGCCCTCACGGATCACGCCAGCACGACCATCAAGAAAGGCGCCATAAGCAGGAGCTCCAGTGAACCCCCACATGGCTTCATCCAAGCTCAATGCTTCATCTCTGTGCCAGCCTTCGGGACTGTCGTCGGTTCCACGACCGGTATGGGGACTACGACGTGCTACGGCGGCATAAATACCCTGAAATGGATTGGGGGGTTCGACGGGGAAATCACTGCCCAGGACAGGGCGAGCAGGAAGGAGAGAACGCATGCGGTAGGCGGAGGATGAGATGCGGTTTTTGCCCAGACGAGATTGCGCGTACTTCATATCCGATGTTGCATGTGTAGGTTGGATAGAAGGGATGATTCCAAGGGAGAGAATACGTTTTTGGTCATCCGGGTGGATGATCTGTGCATGCTCAATGCGGAAGCGGTGTCGGGACTGGCAAGCTGCACGAGCTTCAATCTGATCTTGAGAATCATGCGAAGATTGGCCAGGTATCGAAGAAGAAGCGTGCTGGTCAGTGGCCTCGTTGAGACACTGTTGGACAAGAGCTGCCTCGAGAGCATCAACTGCATTGCGGTTTGCAAGGTCGCCGATAGCATGGATGTTGACCTGGTAGCCATCCGCAGCCCAGCGCCGAGTCACATCGGTGAGGGCAGAGGCATTGATAAGGAGCGAACCTGATGTCCAAGGATGATCCGAGTAGGGGTTAAGAAGTGCACTTCCCCAGGAACCCAAAGCCCCGTCTTTTGAAGTCAGTTATCTTATCTACTTTGTTGTTGAAATTACGCACCTGCAAACAATTTGACGCTTTGAACAGCAAAACGGTCATCATCTCGGGCAAACTTGACAGCCTCGTCTGGGCAGTATGAATTACGCTGGGGGCATTCCAACATGGCATTCACACGAAGAGTCCAGCCATCACTTGACGACAGTTCGTTGTACATAGCCAGAGTTTCGGGCGTTGATCCAGCATCGTGCATACCCACGAGGCCAACCTCGTTGAGCTTCTTCATGGCAGTTTTAATCGTGCGAGCTTTGAAATCCCGACCTGGCTGGGGCCAAATTGATGTCACTAAATCCATGGCATTGTCGCAGAAGACGCCAAGTCCAGGTTCTCGAATTATTTCACCTCCTGGGATTATCTCCGGGAGGTCTGCTGGGAGGAGGTCTAGGACAGGCTGCGAGACCCAGGTGCAGTGGACATCTATTCGGTCCAACATTATGAAGACATTTCTAAGCTCTGGGTCTTGGGTAATGTCGGTCTGCATTGACTCTTCAGCAGGAATTCAAGACATTTTCGCTTCTACTTACAGCGGTTGGCATCCTACCAAAGAATGTTTGGTCCCATCCGATACCGCGAACCCAATCATCCTTGGAACCAGCTCCGGGGTTTTCGGAGATATAGCTCTTGATCCTAGTCCGCACTTCTTCCAGAGACTGAGCACCGAACAGGTCAACAGAGTGTAAGAACTCTCCATACTGAAGTAAGTGGCCATGACCATCCCAAAGTCCTGGAATTACATGACCATCCACCGTTGTATGGTCAGCATCACTTGGGCCAACAGCAGTAAAAACTCCATTAGTGACGGTGAAGCATTGAGCCTCTATCTGCTCTGTATCATGTGTACGAACAGATTTGTAGCAGTGTGTAACTGGGTTTTCGTTTCCTGAAGATATGAGTGGCTGTTGAAGGCGGTATGCGACTGCAAAGGCGACGACTATGAGGGGGAGGATGAGACCCCATCTGATGAAGGAGCCTACAGCAGTCATCGTTGACAGTTTTGCCCTTTAATGAACGCCGGACTGTAGCATCGACCCAACGTCGGGTAATTGCAGAGTCTATAAGCACTAAAACTTGTAAAGAAAAGAAAAATTAGTGAGTGTTGAGAATAACAATTATTTAATGCAGTGAATGATAATGAGGTGCATGTTATCGATAAGACCGTTGGCATATATGGTGGGGAAAGCCACTCGACAATGAACTGCATTCTATTATCATCACCAACCCTCTTTACTGTATGAACAAATATAAAAACATAGCGTATACTTCTCAAATACTTGACTTTGCTTCAAGATTTCCAGGAGTAAAAACAAAATCCACTATCTATTACTGTCTTGTAGAGTTACTTTTCTCTACTTGCACCAGACATTGAGCTAACTGACTACATACTTAGTAATTGTCTACCCAGAGGATAGGGTCAAGCTTCTCTTGCCACTTGGGTACGAGCATGTAACGATAGTCCATGTATAGTTTGCCCAGTCTCTCTCGCTGCTCCCTCTCGTTGCCCTCCTGGTACTGGTCGGCCATCTCCTTGTCTTCCTCGTACTTGGAGTTGTGGAGAATAGGGTCGAGATCTTTCTGAATAGGCTCGACGAGCATGCCTCGGTATTGCATGTAGAGAGCTGAGATTCGCTCGTACTGTTTCTTTTCATCTCCACCAGCGAGTAAAGGAATTTCCTTGCCATCTTGTTCCTTTACATTTTTCTCCTTTTCGGGCCTCTCTTTTTCAACAATCGGCGTTATTGCTCGCTCCTCTGTTTTGAAATCCTTGATTCTATCATTGACCTCCTTGATTCTGTCATTGACATTTTTCTCGTAGTCCTCTTTGTAATACTTCTTCGCTTCGGGCAGCCTGTCCTTGTACCTCATCATGTCCTTGTGATTGTGTTCATAATTGCCTTTGTGTTTGTCGTCGCCAACCTTACGGATATCGTAGAGCTTGCATCCAGTGGGTTTCAGACACTTGTAAACCTTGAATTTCCCCGTGATCAAGTAGACGGGTCTGTAATCCTGGCCGGCCTCCTGGTCACCGAATTCTAGTTGCTTTCCGATACCAGCGTAGAGCTTGTCTTCTTGCTTCTCGTGCTCGAGATCTGGATCAATCCGTTCCTGGCGTTTCCCGTTCTTCTTTCCGCATCCGCAACCATTGTTCTTATTGCATCTTTTGACCTTCTTTCCACATCCGTGACCATCGTCCTCATCACGTTTGTTAACCTTGTTTGTTTTCTTCTCCCTGCTCTCTGTCCTTTCTTCCTCATCCTCCTCTTGAAGTGCCTCGGTGTCTTCCTGGACTTCTTTGGCAAGCTCAACAGCTGCCCTTACCCTGCGTTCAACTTCTACCTCGGCCTTTCGTAACTCCTTTCTCAGCCTCTCCTGTTCCTTCTCAGCTTTTCTCCACTTGAGCACAGCGGCGTTGAATAGCTCCTGTAGTTCGTACGCCTCCTCGAGCTTAATGATTGCCTGTCGAGTTCTTGTTTCCAGAGTTTCGTCCTTGTCGGTCTGTTCTTCGGGTTTATCGTTGTTTTCGCCCCGACGGCCCAGGTCTGAATCCCCCATATTCTTGTCAACAGAAGTAGTGTTTATTGATGCATCGTTGGAGGCTGAAGCTTTAGCAAAGCCCAAAGCAGTATTAGAGCTCAGAGAAGCCTTCGGTAGTAAATCAACCCTGGAGCCCAAAGCAGTGTTAAAGACCGAGGCGATATTAGAGCCCAGAGCAGTATTAGAGGCTGAAGCAACACTAAAGGCCGATGTAGTGTCAGAGGCTGAAGTAGTATCAGAGATTGAAGTATTGTCAAGAACTGTGGGAGTTATGGTGATCGTTGTAGTAGTCCTCGTCACCGACATATCCTCAGTCGATGAAGTAGTGGAACCAGAGGTGCCACCTTCAGAATCAACGGAAGGTGGTGCTGGAGTTGCAGAAGAATCCGGTACCTCAGACGATGATATCTTGTCACTGCCAACAGTGGCTGATGAGGTCGCAGCAGACTTGTTTCCAGCACTGGTGGTAGTGGTAGTGGCTTGGGCAGCGACAGCTGCAGCATTAGGGGGAGCTGTTAATCCGCCAGGATACAAGGTAGGCATAGCAGCAATAATTTTGTCCAATCTGGTAGTAGCCGAGATCCATGAGGAGCGACTGTCAACCATCCACTTGGGTGGGCAAGGGATGGCAGCAGCATGCCCAGCAAGGGCAGCAACAAGAACAAAACTATAATGCATTGTAATGATCAAGATGAGTGAGGAAAACCGATTAAGAGATCTAAAAACTAGTCTCGCACTGGAGAGCAGGGCATTATATACACCAAAGAGTGGCAAGATGAGAGTTCTCGAATGATGCTATCTGATCCGTGCACAAAGCATATAAATACAAAACACCAATAACATGATACAAGTCAACACCATCACTATGGTTGTCTGGCTCAAATGATAGTAGCCAAATGAGTTCAAATAGGGGCACATCTAAAGTTCAACACACACGAGAGGTTGGGTAAACAGCATTACACAAATGTCAGACGACTATGCTAGGGCCAATACATTCGCATAATATCGAAAACCCAAAAGCAGACCAGGGAGGCAAAATATTCACGCAAGCCTCGAAAACTTCACAAAGACAAAAACCGAGACGGAAAGCATGTTCATCCAAGAAAATCGTCAATTGTCGTCAATCTATATGGCACTTGTGGCGTAAAACAACATGTCGGTCATAATATCGGTGTAGAATCATCATGTCAACAAACCCGAAGTAAACCCAAAACCCCTCCTTGTCATTACAGGTACGCATTAGCAAGTCTTATCAATACACAAAACCAATCAAGGGCAATCTGTCTCCTGGTTGTTTCCCTCGCGTTCAAGACTTGCTGAAAAGTTTCTTGAACGCACCCTTGATGCCCGATGGCTTTCTGTCGTCTTCCCTTGTTTGTGCCCTGCGTCGCTCTTCGTGTCGCGCTTTGCGACGGGTGTCCTCTGTGTCCATTCTGACATGCTTGACAGGCCTAGGCTCCTTCTCTCCTTCTCTCATCCTCTCCTTGTCTCTCGTCCTCTCTCGCTCCCTGTCCTTCTCCCGCGGTGGTTCAGGGGCAGGGTCATCACGTGGACGGCGTGATGATCGAGGACGTGGCTCTTCGGCGGAAGGGTGAGTACCACGTCTATGTCGTGTCGAGGAACGTTTAGGTGAATCCTCTGGCGGGACATCTCTTGTGCGTTCTCTGACTGGTTCTGCAACAGGAGCCTCACGAGGTGGGGGAGTAGCATCCAAGACGCGTTCAGAGTTCTTGGCGGTAAACAACTTTTTGCCAGGCGAAATTGATTCTTCGCGTATGCGCTCCCTATGCTCTTCTTGCCGAGGCCTACCAGAATGGCTTTGTCGATGTGATCGGCGGTGTCGTTCTCCCTCGGGCTCTGGCTGAGGCTGCGGCTCTAGCTCTGGGAATGGCTCACGTTCAGGCTCTTTACCCTTGCTTCGCCTTTCTCTCTCCTTCTCTTTATCCTTTTCTTCTTGTCGCGACCCGCGGTAACGTGAAGGCTCACGTCTTCGGTCAGTTTCCTCCCGTGTTCGCCGTTCTGACTTTTCTACCTTGCGTCTATCGTGGGCAGCCTGCTCATCTGCCGTTCGACGTTTGCGGCCAGAACCGCCAGAACCGCCAGAACCGCCAGAACCGCCAGAATTGTTATCGGCAGAGAAACCACTGTCTCGTCTGGGTGTTCTGGGAGTCGCATCAGGCAGCCCTGACTCAGCAGGGTCGGCTCGATGACGACGGTGAGTATGTGAAGATCGCCTTTTGCGCTCTCGACCCTCGTCTTCTTGAGAGAGAGTACGTGAAGCAGGCTCTTCAACCTTGCGGGATTCGCGTGGTCGCAAGTCTTCGTCACGACGATAACCTTTGATTTTCGATTCTTCAGATCCACGAGAACTTCTAGACTTGGCATCGGCCTCGCCATGCGAGTCACGGGGTGGCACTTCTTCTTCGTCATAGTGACGACGATATCGAAATTCATCATCACGATAAGAATGTCGGCGACGGCGGCTCTCATCTTCATCTCGAGATCGATGAACTCGCTTCTCTTCATCGGTGCGATGTTTTCGCTCTCGTTCTTCTTCACCGCGACTGCCGTCAGAACGTTGTGACGCATGCGAGTGCCGGCGCCTGCGATGTCTGTCTCTGTCTCTATCGCTGCGCGACGAGTCAGATTCTCTGCTCCTGTCGTCTGCAAACAAGTCAGCATTGGACTTGTGAAACTCATCGAGTTCATCCTCAAAGCTTCCCCGTGGTGTAGAAACGACTGGGAAGTTGTAGTCATTAGGTTCTGTGTTCATCTGATGTTCCAGATTAGGTACATCTCTGCCCCTGAAGTGATCGAAAGGCGATGGGCTTCCAGGCGGACTCAGCGCCTCAGCAGTGGCATAAATGACTACAGCTGCAGCCAGTGTATCCTCAGCCTGCCGAATCGACTTCTTTCGGGTTCGTCTCAAGGTACGAGATCGCTGTAGATCAATCATCTCTGCATCGGGAATCACGATGCCGGGGCTGGGTGGTCTTTGGACTTCAAACTCTGCAGTCGAATCAGCTGGAATGGGCGCCCGAAGTGCGGCATCTCGGAGTCCCTCATCAACAGTGACCGTCGGATGCCTGAGGTCGTGTCTCAAGGGAGCTCTAGACAACTCGCCGTCAGCCTGGAAAGAACAGGGCCTGGCGACGACCTCTGTCTGTGCCGCCATTCTTGAGGATTCACCCTGTGTCTCCAAAGAAGGGCGACCGAGCAGAGGACGCGCTGGAACTTTGACTGGCTCGCTTTCAGTACGCGGTGGCTGGGGTCGTGTAGGTTTTGCATCGGCGGGCCGGCTTACAGCAGGGACGAAGATGGGATCTTTGGTGTAGACTTCTGTCACGGGACGAACTCTCAATGATCTTCGTGGTCGTTGCTGTTGGGTCAAGAATGTCCGAGGAGGCTCATTGCGGGACGAAGAACGCGATGTGCGTGATTTAGAACCAGATCGCTTCGGGGTCTCCGGCATGACTGCAACCGCCTTGCCTTTATCACGCGAAGGAATATCGACAACCTTGACGGCCACACTTTCAGGCCGGCTAAGCCCCACAGACTTCACCTCGGCCGCTTGAGCAGGTTTTGGCTCTGAGATCTGAGTGTCATCCGTGTCTGGAGTCTTAACCTCATAGAGCCTATTATCGAGCGCTTCCTGCTGCGGCTGCCATTCATCGACGAGGTGCGCCTCGTTCCCGATGGTTCTGGCTAACTCCGTGGACGTGTCTGGAAATTGAACATCTGACGGTCCTTCGCCCCGTTCTTTGTGTACTGTTTGATTTTCCTCAGAGGTATCTTCAATCGACTCAGGAACCTGAGTTGTTTGCCCAGGGTTACGCGGTGCACCGATCCTGTCAATACCGATAGGAGAGATGTCCCTAGAAGCATGGGTATCGTCGTCACTATCATCATCGGTGACAGTTTCCGCTGAGAATTTATGGTTCATATCGTCTTTTGTGATGCTGTTGATATGTTCGCTCTCTACATCCACCTCAGAGTCGGACACTTCTGGATCTCGGTCTTCTAACTCGTTTTGCAAAGCTTCACCATCATTCAGGTCTGCAAGGTCTCTGGCGACACCAGGAGTCGTTGTCAGTTTTTCAGGGGAAAGTTTGGCATCAGTTGTCAGGACTTCTGGCGGTCCGGAAGACGATGTCTCATCGTATTCAGACTCCTCATCAGTACCAGAATCCGAATCGTTTTCTTGATTGAGGACAATCGAATTTAAAGAAAGATCTCGCGCCTGGGGTGCATTCTCCTCGTCGTCATCTCCGGACTCGGTGTCCGCCTCGGAGAGCTCTTGCAATGCATCGGGATCTGGAACCTCGTGGGACTGTTTCTCAACTACTGACTCAGGTGATGGAGGTCTGGGTATAGCAGAAGACTCATCGGGTTGCTTAGTGGCTTCATCTTGGACAGTAGCCGAAGGTTCTAGGAGAGCATTTTCGGACGTAGAGTGCAGACGGTCGGGGTTCGGAGAATGCCAGCGAGGCTGGTGATCTGGAACCTCTTTCCCTACTGTGTCTGGTTCTGTGGACACCGAGGAAGCAGAATCAGAAAGATCTTGTTCCTCAGCTTCGACTGCGACATGATATGATGATTCCGAGGGCTTTATTTGATGTGTGGTCGGCGAGGCTGGTGCAGAAGGTTCAAGCGAGGCTTCATAGCCTGATTGAGATTTATGCTCAGCGATTGTTGGCTTCGAAACAAGAGTTGGTTCTGGTGCGGATGAATTATCTCTTCCAACAATTTGACTTCCTTGATCTGCATCGGACTCATCATCATCGTCGTTATCATCTCCATCAAGATTTACCTCGACTGTTCCGACTTGCGGGTCATCCGAAGCTATATCAGTGTCCCGGCGCCCAGGACCAGGTGGATGTTTGGGATCTTCATCGTCATCTTCATCTTCATCTGACGTAAAATCATCGCCCTCTTTGACAGCGTCTGATACAGCATCGACTGATGGACTATGATCGACAGCGAGAGCAGGTCTGTCCAGCTCTGGACCCAAGCCACGTTCTTCGGCAGGATCTCTCGTTTGCTCAAGTCCATTGTTAACCTCAGATTTCTCAGCTTCAGAAGCTTCAGAACTATCATCAGAGCCATCGTTGGAATCCTCATCAGAGTCGGTATCGTTGTCCTTGAGCGCCATAGTCTCTCCAGCGGTTTCATCTTGCCCCAAATCTGACCCATGTGGTTCAAAAGAAATGTCGTCACTCTGAACCTCAAGGTCCCGCTTGATAACAGGGTCAGGCGATAGATCAATTGAGGAGCGGCGAGAAGTAGCACTTTGTCGGTCAACATTGCTATAGTTATCATCTGTATCGTCATCCGAGTCGATATGTTGGTGAGAATCCTTCTGATGAACATCAATGGAGCTGCTGGGCATAGGAGAGGATCGTCCAGCGATAGACCTGGACGCTTCATGGTCGTCATCCTCAGACTCATCTAGTGAGCTGGCATTGGATGCAACGCCACTCGCCTGTCTTTCAATGGCTTTTTCTGTTCTTGAACCAAACCCGTCATGTTTGGGGCCATCTTGTGGGACTGTGTCGTGGTCTTGGCTTTCGGCTGGCTCAATTACCTGTGGCTGCCCCGGGATTCGGTTACGGATCGCGAGTGGCTCCTCTAATTCTGATTTATCATCCTCGATGGATTCATTCTCCAACAAATCAGAGTCTGAATCTTGCTCATCGGGTTCTTCGACGCTCGCCTCAGGCTCCTGGGGTAGTTCTCGGGATGTCTGTAGTACATGGCCAAAATCGGTTTCCAGAATTTTGAATTGATGAGTAGGATCCAGTCTATCAGTAGGCTGCAATAACCCTGATGGTAGGTTGTTCACTTCTGGTTCGGCATGGCTGATACTGTCTTTGCTGTCGAGAGGATGTATTTGAGACTTTTCGGCCGCTGTGCGCGAAGACGTTGAAATTTCTGAATCTTCATCAGAAACTACCGAAGCTGATGCTGATGATGCGCTGCGAGCAATTGTGACTGGAAAATATGAATCCATTCTCCCAGACTTCTCATTGCCATCATGAGTATTGTAAGATGGCTTTGAGTCCGGTTCCCTGGTAAGTGTCTCAGTCTCGGGCTGCAGAGGCTGGGGAGTCGCGGTAGCAATTGAGTCGACATTTACAGGGCCAATTTCCTTGACAGCGTCTTCCGATTGGTCTGAAGAACCCTGCTCGTGTGGAGCGCCAGGTGCGGGCTTTCTAGCGTCGCTGGTGGCTGGGTGGTTCTCAACCAGATCATCATCCTGGAGATCAATATCCAGAGCTTTATTCAAGACTCGATCTTGTGGATCCTCGCCCACCGCTAAATGGGTTTTTTGTAGCCCTGGCATCGTGATTCCTGTGGCAGTCTGGTTGTTTTGGTCGCCCAGCGCTTCAGTCATTGATGACCGGCTCTTGAATTCGTAGCGTTGTCTTTCTGGAAGTCCCTGGCTATTGTCTGAAAGCAACTCTAAAGCGCCGTGACCCATATCTTCATTTAACTCCGTAGAATTTCCATAGTTTTGTGCAAAATCAAAAGGGGTATTTTGTAATGAACCATTTTCCTCACCTTTCTTAATCGGCCTCTTCGTCCTTGGGATTGGTCCGAGAGTGTCCTTGCTCTCTTCGTCTTCCTTCGCCCTCGTATCTTCCTTGGTGGCGGCTTTGACTGGCTCGTCTTCCTTCTTTTCTGCCTCGGCAGAAGGTAAATCAGCAGAGTCATCAATAGTATTGACGGTGGTATCCTCGGGCTCCGGAGCCGGTGCTTCTTCTGCAAGTCTTGCTTCACCCTCTCCTTCTGGTGGACAAGGTTCCTCCTGTACTGCTGGTGCCGCTACTTCCTCGACGTTTTTGGAATCATCGACTGGTTTGTCGTCAGTAGAGACTGTGTCACCGGCCGGGGGCTCTTCAGAAGCAGGCACAGGTTCTGCTGCTGGGGTCTCTCCCGTAACTTCGTCAGCCATAGCAGTATCCTTAGATTCTTCCTGAACAGCGGTAGGTGGTGGCTGATTTGGCTCTTCGTCAGCTACAGGTGCAGATGCGGGTGGTTCTTCTACTGGCTTGGCGTCGTCACCTGCATTGTCATCAGAAGTTGCAGGAGCTTTGGTATGCTCGTCTTCGGCAGGTTTATCTTCTTCCTCTGGTGTATTGTCAGCTGGTGCAGAGCCTTCCTGTGCCTCTTCTTGAGCTGGAGCCGTATGTTCTTCCTCAGCCAGTTTCTCTTCGGACACCGATATATCTTTCATAGATTCGACCTCTGCCTCTTCTTCTGGCTCTTTGTCTTGCGCGGGAACCTCCACAACGGGCTCAGTCTCAGACACCTCAAGTTCCTCTGAAGTATCACCAGCTACCGTAGGCTCTGCTGGCTCAGCCGCAGGGACATCTGCTTCCTTTGGCTCGTTGCTAGGGGGTGCTAGTGGCTCTGGCTCATCATCGGATACTTGAGCTGTTTCCTCTGGCTTCTTATCCGTCGCTGGCGACTCTGCAGCTGGCTCTTGTTCAGCAGTCTTGCCTGTCTCCTTGTCTTCGCCATCTTCGGGTGCAGTAGCGGGGGCATTCAGTTCCTTATCAGAAAGCTCGGTCACTGTTTTCTCTGTCACGCCACCGGGCTGAGTTGCGCCTTCGGGTTGATCGTCAACTTCAGTTGCGTCATTAGTGGCGGTACCTGGTGCTTCGCTTTTTCCTGAATCAACACCCGCGGCAGACGTTTCCTCTGGTTTCTCGCTAGTGGAAGGTGTGGCTTCTGGTGCTGCCGGCTTCTCATCGGAAGTTTCAGCTGCATCCTGCATATTTTTGGTATCTACAGGTGTTTCGGCAGCTGGCGTCTCCTCTGAGGTCGCATCATCTACTTCTTCTGGCTTGCTCGCTACAGAACCATCCAGTGTCTCTTGCTTGTCGTCAACTACGGGGGCTTCATCTGCGGGATCTTTGTCGGAAACTCCAGCATCTTCAGCTGTCTTTTGTGCAGACTGTGTGGCATCCAAGTCCTTGCTGTCCGAATTAAGCTCATCGCCAGCTGGCTTGCAGTCCAAAGGCGGCAATTCAGCTTCAGGTTTCTCGTCCTGTCCTGTCGCCTCGTCAATTGGCTGCTTGGCTTCCTCATCAGCGACAGGTTTGACTAGTTCTGCCGTTTCTTTCGTAGAAGCGGGTGGACTTTCCTCCGGTTCGTTTTTGTCTGCTCCGGAGGCTACTAGTTCTCGAGCTTCCTCGGCGTCGGTGTTGGGTGAAGGTCCATCGTTGCTTTCAGGCTCCTTGAGCACTTCGTTGTCGAGCACAGATTTGTCTTGTACAGACTCATCGCGTGGTTCTTGTACAGCAACCTCTACTTCAACGACCGAATCCTTGTTGTTTTCGCTATTGGCTAGAGCGTTTAAAGCATCAGTGTCTGAAGCATCAGGAGTGTATGAGGCTTTTTCATCTGATGGTGAATCATCTTCCGGCTTGACAGACATTTGCGATGTTTCTGCATCGACAGTTCTGTTTACGGCAGACAAAATAGTATCTCCGTCACTGTCCTCAGAAGCAGAATCATCAGAAATATCGCCCTCAGCGGTGTCAATCTCTGTTGGCGCCGCTCCTTCTTTGACAGTAGACTCTGGTCTCGTCTGAGGTGTATCAGACTTTTCTACTAAGGATTCTAGCTCTTTCTCGTCAACAAGATCAACTGATTCCAGTGCTTCGGTGTCATCTGCTGATTTTGTTGGCAATATCTCGGTTGTTCCTTCATTGGGAGGAGCAGCAGATGCATCGGCTTTCTCTACAGAAATCTCAGGAGGCGAAGACTCATCTTTCTTATCAGAGTCATCTTCTTTCGCCGAGTCTAGTGCATCTTTCTCTGCAAGAGCTGGTTCTTGTTCTGTGATCTTGACAGGGGACGTGTCTGTGGCTTTGTCGCTTTCTTCTGGTTGATGTTCAGAATCGGAATCCTCATCTTCATCGTCTTCACTCTCAGATGTTGCTTCCGACTCGCTCGGGTTTGCCGCAGCAGTACTGCCCTTGTCTTCGGTAACTGCGGTTATCGGTTTCGAAACCTCGATATCGTTCTTCTCAGGTTCAGCGGCAGGTATGGGTGCTTCGACCTCTGCTGGGGCCTTCTGAGATTCGTCCTTCATTTCCAATAGTGATGGCTCCTCCTCAGATTCTTTTGGCATTTCTTCTGTAGATGGTTTGGCAGAATCCACATCACTATCAGCACTTGTAGCAAGTTCAGTCGATTTGTCTTCTAGGCTCTCGGTATTCGAATTGCCATTGTCCTTGTTGTTGACAACCTCCACGGGCGCGGCATCATCCAACTCGACATCCAACTCGGCCTCAGACGAGTTTTCATCTTCAGAAGGGTCGTCTTTAGGCGCAACCACTTGTTCAGGTTCTGTTTCGATTTCTGATTTAGCAACAGCCTCGGAAGTCTCTTTCGCTGGTTCAGTAGTAAATTCAGACTTTGTAGAAGACTCGAACTCGAGAGCTTGTTCAGATTTGGGGGCAGAGTCAGGGGCAGGCTCAGCCGCTGATTCAGTGGTCGACGCAAGCTCGACTACTGGTCGCTTGTCAGAGGCAGACACGGTCTCGGAGGCAGATTCGACAGCTGGCTCAGTGACTGGCTGATCAGACCCAGTCTCGGCCGAAGAAGGCGGCTCGTCGAAGGCAGTGTCCTCTGCAGCTTCGGGCTCAGCATCTGGCTTGAGTTCCGTAGAAGGTTCATCAGGGGCTGGGCCAACAGCTTGCTTATCAGAGTCTGCCTCGGACCCGGCAGCAGATTCAGCGGCAGGCTCGGCAGGGGCAGGCTCAGCCGCGGAAGGTGGCTCGTTGGAGGCGACCTTCTCAACAACTTCGGGCTCAGAAACCGGCTCAACGGTTTTTTCGGCAACCTCAGGCTCGGTAGTAGATTCGGCAGAAGGCTTGTCCGAGACAGGCTCAGGGTCGACAGAGGCTTTAACCACAGCAACAGTCTCGATCTTGGGTTCTGGAGCTGGTTCGTCTACGACAGCCTTTTTCGTAACTCCGGGCTCAGCGGTAGGTTCAGCAACAGGGTTGTCAGATTCAGGCTCAGAAACTGATTCAACATCAGCCTTCTCAACTACTTCAGGCTTAGTGGTGGACTCGGCAGTAGGATCATCGGAAGGGGCTTCAGAATCGACAGCAGTCTCGGGCTCAGCAGCAGTCTCGGGCTCAGCAGCAGTCTCGGGCTCAGCAGCAGTCTCGGGCTCAGCAGCAGTCTCGGGCTCAGCAGCAGTCTCGGGCGTGACAACTGACTCAACAGCCTTCTCAATTACTTCAGGTTCAGCAGCGGGTTCGGCGGTATGTTTCTTGGAAACATCTTCAGAATCGGCAGTAGTTTCGGGCTCCGGCTCCGGAGTTGATTCGTTGGGAGGGGCCTTTTCAGCAGTTTCGGAGTCGGTAGCAGATTCAATAGCAGATTCAGTAACCGGGTTGTCAGTCTTGGTCTCGCTGGAAGCCTCAGGCTCAGAAGTTGATTCGCTAGGAGAAGCTTTTTCAGAAACTTCGGGCTCAACAGCAGGCTCAGTCGTGACTTCGGCTGTTGCTTCATCGGGAGGGGCAACTGCTGGCTCAGTTGTGACTGGTACCTCAATGCCACTCTTGCTACCCTTCTTCTTCTTTTTCTTCTTGTTCTTCTTTGAAGTTAAAGCGGTTGTATCTTCTGCCTGAGCGGCGTCCGTGGGAGAAATCTCTTCCTTGGGAGCCTCTTCCTTAAGGGTCCTTTCTTCAAGGGTTTCTGCCACCGGTACCGGCACGTCGTCTGCGTCTTCAGCATTATCCTTTTCAGATGGAGCAGCGATGGCGTCGTCATTCTTTTCGGCTTCTTCTGCAGAACAAGACTCTTTGCTGTCGGTAGAAACAGCTGGCTTCTCGTCCTCCACATCCTTGTTATCTTCTGTAGGTATCATCGCCTGAACGTTGTCCTTGTCACTAGGTTCTGTCTTCTCGGGCTCGCTAGATTGCTCAGCTTCTGCGGGTTCCTTATCGGCCTTGTCATCTGAAGGTTCTTCGTCTAGCGTTAGCAGCGCCTCGTCGTTTCCGACTGGTCTGCCTTCGGGCTCGCCTTCTGTATCCTTGGTGGGTGCCCCCTCAGCGGTATTCTCGACCTTGATCTCAGCACGGGCTTCGTTTGCTAACCCCGGGCTGTTCTCTGGACCAGAAGAGCTTACGTTGTCGTGTTCGGGCGATTTCTCCACCTCTGCAGCAGCCGCTGCTTCAATGACAGGGGCTTTCTCAGGCTCTGAAGGCGCTTCTGAGGTGGTAACTTCACCTGCGTTCACTGGTTCATCTTCCTCAGGCTTGGCATTATCTGCCGTTTCAGGCCCTTGCGCAGCTTCAACTGTCTTAGCGTCATCTTCTGCTCCAACAGCCTCATGCGATAACTCTTCCACAGCGGGTGCGGGTGAGGGCTCTTCTGCTGGTTTGTCTTCAACCGTAGAATCGTCTACTAGATCTAACTCCTCGGTTGAAGCTGGAGCTGGAGCTGGAGCTTCTGATGGAAGTGGCGTCTCGTCTGTAGGTTTAGGCTTAGGTTCGGCTTCGTCAGACTTATCCACTGCTGAAGCATCACTCGCAGCCTTTGGCTCTCCTACGGCATTTTCGTCCTTTATCGAGGGCTCCTCCATTTTTGGCTCCTCTACAGGCTTTGACTCTTCTGCAGAATAGTCTTCTTTTGTTGAGGATTCCTCTGCAGTTTTTGGCTCCTCAGCTGACTCTGGTTGCTCGTCAGTCTTCGGCTCTTCTGAAAGCTTTGGTTCCTCGGTAGGCGCTGGTTCTTCTGAAGGCGCTTCTTCCTTCGAGATTTCTGAAGGGGGTAACGACTCTTCGACTGGCTGTGCATCCGCTTCAAGCTCGGAAGTTTTAGTTTCCTCTTCCTCTGGCTCAGCCAGCGCAACTACCTCGTCTTGCTTGTCCTTAGCAACAGATGGAGGGTCAGAGGCTTTGTCTTTGGAGGAGCCAGCCTCCTTGGACGAAGAATGTGAGTGTTTTGACTTGTGATGATGGGATTTCTCAGACTTTGCAGCTGCTTTCTTTTTGTCTTTTTCCTCTTTCTCCTTTCTCTCCTTCTCTTTCTTCTCCTTTTCCTTCTTCTTTTTCTTCTGGCTCTTGCTTGGAGATTTGGGTTCAGCAACAACTGAAGGTTCGTCATCGTCGTCGTCGCTACCCTTTTCCGGAATGTCAACCACCTCAGACTCAATTACCTTTTCGTCCTTTGGGGGAGCCTCTTCGCTGGTGGGAACTTCAACTACTGGTGTTCCTGCCGTGGGAACTTCGCATGTAGGCTTCTCGTCTTCTTTTACAGTGTCTTCCTGAGACACATCCTCCTTATCGACTGTGTCGTTCTGAGCTGAAGGTTCCACTTGAGCGGCCTCCTCGCCCGCCTCGGAAGCGGGTATTTCGTCCGAAACTGCATCTTCCTTTACGGGTGGCTCTTCAGCAGGTGCCTCCTCTTTGTGGGCTTCATCATCTTGGGCGTCTTTGGTTGGTTCGTCCTCCTTGGACGCCGCCTCTGGTGTGTGTGTCTCCTCATCAGCAGTCTTGTCCTCCGTGGTTGGTTCATCCTTGGTATCGGCGTTGTCCTGTGTTCCGGCCGTTTCAGTTTCGTCAGTCTCTGCCTCTGCCTCCTTCTCCTCCTCTACCTTCTCCGGCTCCTTGCTCTCCTCGGCAATTGGAGGTGGGGGAATTGGCAGAGGAGGAGCTTCTGGTAGAGACTTTGAGTCTTTTCTCTTGCTCTTCTTGCTCTTCTTCTTACTTGATGAGGCTGCCAACGGCTCATCTTGTGCTGGAGGTTCTTGTGGTGGGGGTGGGGGTGGCATAAAAGCTGCTTGTTCAGCGGCTGCTGCTGCTGCTGCCTTATCTTTCTGCTTCTTCAGTTTCTTTTTATCCTTCTTTGATAATGTTGGTGATGGAGGTGCCATTGGCACCCTTGGGAGTCCTTGTGAGTACCCATCCCCACCTATATGTATAGTCTCAGTATAAAAAGTAGGCGACAAACACTAAATATATCAAGTTCAGCTCACCTTGGTATGGATTCTCAACATCAACATCATCATCCGCGTCTGAAAATTCGGGTTGTGAAAACTGAACGTTTGAGAAATTGGAAAACTGCACATTGCCCCAATTAATTTGTGTCCTACCACTGGGGACAGGGTAATTATAGTTGTAGCCGTAGCTGTAACTCATACTTTCTCTTCTTTATCCGCTTCTGACATTATGAGAAAGGGATCTCAACAGGGAAAAAAACCGTGGGGAACAAGTCTATTATCTTGCTTCTTCTTGCAGCACGCCAGTTAGGCAATCGGGTAGCTGCAGTAGGGCACCAAGTGTTAGATCTTCCAGACCCTGACGCCGTATGTATGTCAAACCTCCTACCTACCTGGGAAGTACCCGTAAAAATTGTAGCGTATACAGATAGTATGTGTGTGTCGCAATTGGGGGTGTATAATTGTTCAGATGTCGGGTTGGGGTATCATGCGGCGTACTGCAGAGGGCAACAGACAGCACAGCAAATAAAAAAAATCAATAAAAAAGTCTATTGGACGGTGAGACGAAAGAAGAATGGTTGTAAGATCAGTAACGTTGATTTGCAAGATGCAAGGCTCGGATCACAACGGGCGAATGGGTGGGAGGTCCGGAGAGGTCATTCACGAGCGGTATTGAGGCGAACGGACGTTGGATGGCAGGTATGGGTCCGGTTTCGATTTCTCTTTCCCTCTCTGCGTCCGCGGGTTGTTGGCGGGAGAAAAAAAACATGCAGGCCTGACAAAGCCCAGGCCCCCTGCTTGCGATGGGCCACAGGCGCCCAAAAAACCCATGGATGATAGCGAGTGCTGCATTGTGCCTATGCGCAATTGGCCCATGCAGGACCGACGTTGGCTGGCGCCACGTCGCTGGGGCGGTAGAGGTTGGGTTCCATATAGAGTACAGTAAGGCGAGCCTGACCAAGACCAAGACCAAATGGGGCGAGCGATCAAGAATCAACGAGGTTGAACAATGATGCATTGAATCATCAAGACGAGCCAAGTGTCAATGAGGCCTTGTTCTAGTTATTGCGGCCCAATAAAACCTACCCTTTTTTTTCTTACTTGATACTGTGATAACAGAATTAATACTGTACCGTAGGTACCTATGGACGGACCTGCATGAGACGGCCCGCTGCCAGCATGACAATTACTATTAAGCGATTTTGAACCAAGCGCATATACGTAGTGACCATGGATGATCATGGGTGTTACGATACGACGGACACAGAGAGGGAGGACGTCTTGACTGATAACATCCAAATGACTTGTTCGATATGTCGGTGATTGAGCCTCAAGTCATGCTAGGCATGCTAACATGGTCATTATACCGCACTTGGTCCACCGCTCTCTGCAGAGTTATCCGACTTGGACTTCAATACCGATGGCTGACCAAGTCTAGCTGGTCCCGCCATCCCCACGCCAAACACCGCTCCTTGCAGGCGGATCCCGGTACGGGCCTCGCTAGGGCGTCCCGGGTGGAGGACGAGGACGACATATCTCAAAAACCTTGGACGACTCGGCAGGTCGATCGGTTGTGGATAGCTGCAACTGAGCGGTTTAGTCGCTCCAGATGTGCAACGTGGCTCGCCTCTGAAGCTTCTTCTGGCCCGACCCATTATGCATCTCGATATGTAGTTATGTACATGTATCAGAATCAGAAGCACTCTCGGGCCTCAGATTAGGTAGGCCGTTTTCCCACGGTGGGGGTCATCATCAATCAATGATGACAATCAATGTCAATATACATGCATAGATAGGTACCTGCCTCTGAATGGGAATTTATGTAGCAATTGATTCTGCATAGCATAGCCAATCGCGCGATCTGGGGGAGACATGTGAGTTGCATGTCTAAAGGTACGGACGGGTGTTTGCTCTGTGATAACATCTTGGCTGAGCAAGAGCTAATGGTGTAATGTTCGGGCTGTAGAGCCGACCTGTGACCCACAGCCGACCAACACGAGACTTCGTTCTGCCTCAGTAAGTCAAGTTTCGCCTTGACAAAGCACTGGCATGGTTTCCAAGTCATGAAACTATATGTGGTACGTTGCAAATATATTGAGTTTGACTGGTGATGATCGAGTAAAGGTGCAAAAATGTCTTAATATCATTCTTGCCGATACAAGGAGGGATCGAACTCGTGACTTTCGAGTAGACTTTGGGTGTACAGGTACTGATTATGCAGTTAAAAGACAGTAAGCTTAAATTCGAATGTGGGGCTACCCTATACCTACTACCTCTTCGCATTAACGAACTGCCCAACTACCTCTAATGTAACAGGAGATATAGCAGACAGTTTACCACTTGGTATGTTCTAGATTAATTATTCATATTTTGCCATGCGCTCCTGGATATCCTGATATCAAAGCAGAGCTCCAAATTATGTATCGACAATATTTGTATTGAATGTGACCCGCGATCAACCAACATTAGCTGTGTTACAGACAATGTCCCCAAAAGGCTTTTACATTCTGGAGTTTCCCTTCCTATCTTTGTGCAGCGGTAGCTCGTCTCCTGACCCTCTTTCGCTCATATTGTAATGCGGGAGGCTCCCATGGCCAGTACCTAGCTCAAAGTCGCTTTCGTTGGACTATCGATCATCCTCTATACGCTGAAACTGTCTTGTGTCTGTCTTTCCGGTTCCACCAATGGTAACGAGTTGCTGCGAGTTCCGGCCGTCTTCCTGGAACTTGACGCACTCTCGAATTGTGAAGATATCTTCAGCATGAGTGGTCTCAGAGTTGGGAGACAGAGGGCGATGGTTCCACAGACCGCTTCGACGACACACCAGGTGCACGCAGTGGCAAGGGTCCCTATTGAGGTCAGTCTAGATCACTTGTATGTAGCTTGTAATATCCTACATGTAGTGTCTTCCATTGTGAACTGCATAATGGTTGTGAGCCGGTATATACTGGCAAACAAAACACTAGAAGACGAATGGTCAGCTGCTCGTAACGAGAAACACAGAAAAAGTGAATGAGACTTACAAATCACCGAGCAGAAAGATGACTAACAGGGATATCTTCTGAGCCATGTTGACTTGCAACTTGACAATCTGCGTCACTGGCAAACATAAAATGGCAATATCAGTCGCAATGTTGGAATTGCATTGCCGATAAAAGAAGCCTTGAGATCAATGCATGAACCCTCAGTAAGCCACTGTATCCAGCCCCTTCTGATTGGATGGCATTGGAAGATGCACACAGCACATATGGCTATCCACCAGGCAACAACCGTAGCAGCGATTATGGCTGAGGCCAATTTGAAGCTGCGCGATGTAAATATGCGCAGGTACATCTGCATCAAAGCAAGTTTGACCATCATTACTACTGTGACGTAGATGCATTCGAAGGCAAGAAGGATCTTGAAGAAGATGGCTTGGTCTTCGAATGACACATGTTTGGCGTGTTTCCCGAGGCCATGGGCAATCACTATAACGAGTTGTTAGAGGAATTTGTGAGACAAGAGCATCTCTTACTTACTGGCATAGTTGAGCGCCCCAGTGATAAAGACCAAGACCTACCTAGTTAACCGATTGTTAGTTGCATGAACCTTGGCACGAAGCGAAACGCACGAACCAACGCTACCACGGTCAACCAGTCATCCAGTCCATATCCCAGAAGTGCAAGGCGACAAAGACAGCTGATAGAACTAGTACAATAGTTGTCGTGGTATTAAGCTCATTGCTGCGGTCGACCAGTGGGTCATAACACGCATGAAGCTCAACCATCGTGATTGAAGATTGGAGAAGAGATGGGAATGAAAGTTGAAAGAAGGAGGGACCGGTTTCAGATCACACGGAGAGAAAGGGCTAAGTTAAAAGTAATTAAGCATTTGCTTCCTCGGTAGGCTACTGTTAGTCGTAGGATAACATGCCAGACCACGGATAATATCTAATAAAGTAGTTATTCAAATGAAGAAAATTGTCTTCAATAGAATCAGTTTGGGCAGGGCTGGCGGCGATGGAGGCTACATAGGGGATAGGTTGTGTAGATCAGGCGTCAGGTTGGCTTGAATCTCGAATTAGTTCAAGACTAGACAAGGTTCTAGGCTCATTCTCCGTGACCCGCGATCCGCGACCCTCTGTTTGGGAAAACAGTATATCGCTTTTTTTAATAAACATCTAGCCATGTACCAAGTCATTAGATGGAGGCGTTATCCCCATTGTCCCTATGGGCCTATAAGGAGTCGTGCCATTCCACACAATTGTACTCCGTAGGTCTCAATGTCTTGGCCTTACAGTCTGGGCTGAGCCGTCAGTCATGTTGAAGTTAAAGCAACATCAACATCTGACAGGTAATACTCATGGTCAACTTATCTCCAGGGGATCGAGTCAGTCAATGATGTGCGTATGTATAGATGTACAGAGGTAGAATCGTGCCAGCCAGCCAGTACGATGGTATCTTTGTTTTCAAATTAATGTATCTTATCCTTGGTTAACATGGCGGAGGCGGAATGATAGAAACGTCTTGTACGTAGTAAAAAATCGGGGCATTCCCAAACGACGATACGAACTTTGAATGATGCCAGGGCCAGGTTGCGTACATAGAGTGGCATAAGCCTTGCTGCTAGCTCCTAAGCCAGGTACATGGAGCATTGTTCCTCAGTTGAGTCACTACTATCGTCAAGACTACGTACTCAGAACTCTGCGCAGTCGGTCGGTCCATTTGCGGCTCCCAAAGACTGCGAGTGACATGCATTGCTCAGGAGTTGGGCACATTGTCTCGCAACATCTTGGTTTACGGACTGCTGGACGCGGATCTTCATCTGCATTGAAGCCCCCTATCTCATATATGAAGAAACTGGGAGAATATCTTTCGATTTTCAACTACTGACACTATCTAGGTTAGTGATCCCATGTTTGAAAGCGACGCCTGGAAAAGAAATCTCTTGCCTTCATAACTAGTTATTTCATATAATATTGTGGATATTACATCCTAACAGTCCACTACTCCATTCGTGCTGGCGTACCTACCTAGGTAGTAGTTAAATGCAACATCATACCGCAATTCACCGCGCAAGCTCAGGTCCTTTCTCGGCCCCTTCAAATTTGACAGGCGCCCCCTTAATCTTGTTACCCCCGGAATGACCTTCCGAACCAAATGGGTGGGATACTTTATATCTAAAAGGCTATGGCGTTCGTTGTAGAAACACAAGTCTAAAACATTTCAGCCTCCAAGTTATTAACCCGGAAATAAATGCTTAGTGACGGGTGGGATAAGATGACACCAGTTTCTACATCAAGTCGTTAAGAAGGACGCCAGGCGTCAAACACCACCTATCGAGTTTTAACTAGGTAACGTAGATAGGGCGGAGACGTTCAAACTCGGAGCCTTGGGAAGGAGTAGTCAACTTTGCCATAACAACCAACAAACGGCAAAAGTACACACTGATCTACCAGTCTACTCACAATACAGTAATCCAGTTAATGGCCTGTCTACCTATTAGATCCACAGCATGATCAGCAATGAGTTCTTCTTCATTAATATTTAGCGAAGCAACAGCTGTCAGAATCTAGTAGGGGTTGATACCGCACTATTAATACGTTCGGGCCTTATCTAACGACATCCGTTGGCCCACACTAGACTAGTACGACTCCATCTAACGGCCTCACCAGCTCTTCGGCTCTGGAGAACACTCACGAATCAAGGATGCAAAAAGAGACAAACCATCCCCGGAGTAACATCGTTCTTTTGTCGCGGAGTGGGACTAGGGGACGGACAAACCCCTCAAGGGACCACGCGGTATGAGATATACTTTTTATATCGTGTTCTTCCTCCAGACTTCGAATTCATTCTAGATAGTTTAACACCGCGTTTGACACCGTGTTTAAGAGTAATTGAGTATCTTCAGTACATGAAAATGTCTACCAAGCCCACTATTGTCTTCGCTCCTGGCGCCTGGCACACTGCCGACTGCTACGATGTCGTGCGAAATGACCTTCACTCTCGAGGCTGGTCTACCGAAGCTGTTGACTACCCCTCTGTTGGCGCTGAGCCACCTACCAAGGGGCTGAGCGAGGACATCAGTGCCGTTCATGCTGCTTTAGAGAGACTGGTTGGGGAGGGCAAGAAGGTTATGGTCGTCGTCCACTCATACGGTGGACTGGTTGGCGCTGAGGCAGTCAAGGGACTGGGCTATAAGCAGCGTGCTCAGGAGGGCAAGACTGGCGGTGTGGTTCAGCTTGTTTACTTGAGTGCTTTTGTTATGCCCAAAGGAAACGGTATTCTGGGACTTCTTGGTGGACAGTATCTGCCATGGATGCGAGTCGAGGTAGGACACCAGCTACAATTTCTAACCTCAAATCAACTGGTTGTTGACATATGCTATAGGGCGACTACGTCTATGCTGACACACCCGAGAACGTATTCTACCATGATGTGGACGCCGAGACTAAGAGCAAAGCTATCGCTGCCCTGAAACACCAGTCTCGCCGCGTGTACGTCGATACCGTCGAGTACGAGCCCTGGCACGACGTTCCCTGCTTCTTCATTTTCTGCGATGAGGACCGCGCTATTCCTTTGGCCATTCAGCAAAACTTAGCCTCAATGCTGGGCCCTAACGCAGGAACCTTCCATATTGCGGCTTCTCACTCGCCGTTCCTCTCGTTACCTAAGGAGACTATTGAGGGATTGGAACTCGCCGCCAAGGATGGTTTGGAGAAGTCTTCGAATAGGGGTACCGTTAAAGAAACAATGCGTCTTTGAATTAGTAAATCAAATAACTCGAGGCTACCAAGTCTTGATAATTTAGGACTCTTGATGAACAGTCGCGAGTTTCCTGTACTGCACCCAATGGAATAAATGATATGTTATTGAGTATTGCTTCAAATTCATCTTTGTCTTCCTGAACTCTACTCGCAATACTCTAGTGTGATTAGTCAAGGATTTGCTGTATAAAATGAGTTTGAGTCCGCTGTATGAGAAGGTGGAAATTCTGTTGAACGCATGTATTTTCAGCCTCAAGCTTCTTACATTGGCACACCCCTGCTGTTTACTATTTCAAGCTTCTCATTCCAATCTACTGTCAGTGGTCAGCCCTACATATGGAGACGCCTCGATTTCAACACAGATCATGGGGCTCTTGCGAACAACAGCTTAAGAGATTCGGGAATAGCACGCAATGCATATTCATCCATGCAAGATACCTAGTACTCAGATTTTGGTTCGACTTTTCCATCGGGATCATCGCATCACTATTGCAACGTCTAAACGAGGTTCATGGTTCGAAAATCCTTCCTTGAGGTCGGTGGATCTTTGGGACTACGTAGATCTCAATGCGGCGGCATTCAATCTATTATGTAATACGCCATCGCATAACAAAAGGAGAACAACAACCGAGAGTTTAGACAATGGGAACTTTTTTCTGTCTTTGGTATCTAACAGCCTGCATACTACAGGCGGAGAGGGTGGCTAAATTCAGACCGCCATCCTGTTTCATCTCAACGTTGCGTCAGCCTCACGAATAAGGGTTGGCTGGTCTAATAACAGCAACATAGTAGCCTCAACTGCATCCAGCATTAAACTCTTTCAACTCGGTCTATGTGGCCTTAATAGGTCATGGCGTTGGAGGCCATCCCCTTGTGATCCATGTTACCAAAGGCCGTGCCGTTAAAGTGAGGTACGTTGTTCACGAAGCCATTATGAAGTCCATGTGTCGCAGGCGCATACTAAGCACTCGCGGCAGGCTTAGGCTCAGTCGCACTAGGGGCGTACGAAGCTTGAGCTCTGTTCTTCTTGATGACCTCCTTAACACGCTCCTCTGCCTCGTCCCAGTCTTCAGTGTCTAGTTTGACCAAGTCAATGCCGTACATTTCGGCAATCTTGCTCAAGGCATCAAAACTTTTCTTATCGTAAACGAAGCTAATGCTGACGCCAACACGGCCAAATCGACCAGTTCGGCCGATACGGTGAAGGTAGGTCTCGGCATCAGGCTCGGTGTCACCTCGTCCCTTCATGGGAATATCATAGTTGATAACCATGGATACGCTGGAAACATCGATACCACGAGCCAGGACGTTAGTGGTAATGAGAACCTTGTTCTCGCCTTGACGGAACTTGGTCAAGAGGTTATCTCGCTCAGCTCCGTCAAAAGCGGCGTGAAGGGCAGAGACCTTGTGGCCATCTGCAACCATTCGTCTCTCGATCTCGTTGGCACTTTCTCGGGTCTATATCCAAATTAGCATTCCGTAGCTCGACTGCTGTAACTAATATGTACCTTGACAAAGATGACAGACTGGCCGATCGTCATCAAACCGTAAAGCTTGCAAAGAATGTCATACTTGATGTTGTCGTCAGGGCAGTCAATGAACATTTGAGAAATGCCCTTGACAGTAAGCTCACTGCGCTGCAATTTGAGGCTATGTGCGTTGGGTGCAAACTTGCCGGCATACTTCATGACATTCTCTGGGAAAGTGGCAGAGAAGAGAAGCACTTGTATATCCTTAGGGAGCATGCTATCGAGTTCGTTAGTATCTTGTTGGTTGAATTCATTTCTGCAATTCCTTACTTCTTGACCTTCAGGCATTGGTCACCTAGACCCTGCTGGTCGAGCATGTTATCGGCCTCATCCAGGACGAGAACGCGGAGCTGAGAGATGTCCAGCTGTCGGCGTCGGATGATGTCCATCACTGTGCCAGGCGTGCCGACAATGACACTAGCTCTGACGGGTTCCCCACGAGGCAGAACGCCTGGAATTGCAGCAGCGACCTTTTTGTTCTCAACGAAACGTCCAATGGCGTTGATGACTCCCTCGATTTGTCGGGCGAGCTCTCGACTGGGCGCAAGGGCTAGTGCTTGGGGTTGATCGGGCTTGCTGAAGTCGACACGCGACAATATCGCGGTGACAAAGGCAGCGGTTTTGCCTGTACCGGACTGCGACTGTGCCAGCATATTTCGCGGAGGATCGCTGAGCATCAGGGGGAGGGATTTGCCCTGGACCTTGGAGGGTTTCAGGAAGTTAAGAGAGAGGAGACCCTTCAGAAGGTCACCACGACTGTGATATGAATGTAAGTGCGGTTCAGACAGAGCGCGCACGTGTACTTACAGGCCCAGGTCTTGCCAGGTGGTGGCAGAATGGAATGGTGTAGCTTCATTGTTCTGGAGTTCGCTGAGGGAGACTTCGACATCCCATTCAGGTTCCTGGAGGCCGGAGCCACCCAAGTCTTCGATGTTGCCGTCGGCTTGGCCAAGCTCAGCAGGAGCAGCAGGGGCGTTTTCGGCGGGAGTGCCGGCGGCAGGAGTGTCGGCGGCGGCCTCATCGGGTTTCGTAATGCGGCTTGCAAGATCGGCCATGGTGGGCAATATGTGGTGTTGTAGGAGAATGATGAAGAAGAAAGGTCGGTATGTATGGTGGGGGAGGCGATGGTAAACGGTGACGATTTTCACCTTTAACTCCAAATTTAGAGTGCTTCTGTCCCCAGCGCTAAGAAACAAACAAAGGCTGGCTACTTGGTGAAGCTGCAGTGGCTTTATATGATGCAAAGACGGTTGCAAAAATATTGCAAATAGAAATGAAGAGTCAAAAGGACCTTAGAGACGGGAAGTAAAAGTTTATCAAGCATAAACAAGTCCCTAGGTACCTATGTAAGGTTGAATTGATAGCAGCTTCCTCAAAGTTTTGGCGGGGTCTGTCTGAATCATTCTATGGAGGGGCAGTCACAGGCCCAGCTGGGAAGGTACCTGGGCAGGTGCCTACCAGTGTCAGCTTCCCTAAACTTCGGCAGGTACGGGCCTGTTGGCACCCGCTATTTACCCGGCGCATTTACTTCGTCGCAAGCACACACTTACTAGTCTAGGTACTTACCTTCTCAGTCTCGAAATACCTACTTCAATATTGAATAGCATACTCACCCTGAGCTTTAATTTCGCGACATTGAATAAAGAATACCATCCTACAGTAAGGGCTCTTGATCTGGCGACACAAAATAGCACAGCACAACCGAATCGAATCGAATTTTATCTGGCTCTATAAACTACTTCATAATCGCCTTATTCAACAGCAATGGCAGCCAATCCTCCTCCTCCTCCGCCTCCCCATGGAGGGCTTTCACTGTACGAAAACCTCCTCGATCCCAACGATAAATCTTCAAATTCGACCACAATATCTTCGGCGCCTGTTCTTTACAGCCAGACGGACAATACTCCAGCAGAAACCACCGTCAAGAAGGCCATCGATCCCGCCCTTCGCTTTCAACCTATACGTCGTCCACAAGTGAGACAGACAAAACCAAAGCCAACATTTCCCAAAGCTGTTGCCCCCAAGCAGACCCATACTGTCGCGCCTCCGGCTCCTACGCAAGCAAAGACCACGCTCGCCGACTGGGCTGCTACTGAGGAAGATGAGTGGATGTACGGTATGGGCGAGAAACGCCAAAGGGGCGGCCGTAAGAAGAAGAGGAGGAGGCAGAACGAAGATATAGAAACCAACTGGGACGACATATATGACCCTGCAAGGCCGACCAACGTGGAAGAGTATCTACACAGCGACGAGAAGGTTCAAGAGGTCAGAGATTGGAAAGCCTTGCTCTACAGGCATCGACGAAAACGCGCTGAAAGCGACCTTTCGGATGAGGATGAGGATGAGGAAGAGAACGATCGACCTGTACCTTCAAGTGAGATTAATCGTCACCATATATATGTTCTAACTCTAACCTTGCTAGATAAATTCGCTCCTCCCCCCTCTTACTCCTTTGTGCCTCCACCGCCTCAATCACCTCCAGCAACAGTCCCAGCACCGCCAAACGATGCGACTGGCGAGGATGCGTTTACTCGCCGCCAAGCACTTTCCCATAACCAACCAGCTCCACCACCGTTACCACCTCAAATCTCTAACTCGGCCACGATATCACGCGCTCCTGTGAGATATACCCAAACTCAACATGAAAATGATGCAACAGGAGGTGGTGTAGAAGATGACGGGTATTCTCCACCTCCCGCCCTCGGTACTGGTTCCCCTTCACCACATGATGACGATGATTCCCAACCTCGGTCTAGCCGCCCGGGACAGTCCGGTTTCGCTCAACGGCTGATGAGCAAGTACGGATGGACCAAAGGCAGCGGCTTGGGCGCCGATGAGTCGGGAATTATCAATCCTCTCCATGTACAGGTCGAAAAAAGACGCAAGAAGGCCGATGCCGATGGCGGAGGTTGGGCTGAACCAGGCAGCAAGGGTAAAATTATGGGAGGAAAGCGCAAGAATGAGAGCACGGGCAAGTTTGGTACTATGAGTGATGTGATAGTACTCAAGAACATGCTGGAGAACATGCCCGATCTGCAGGAGGAGATAGCAGGAGGTCTGGGACAAGAAATAGGAGAAGAGTGCGGAGAGAAGGTATGTTGGAGTAAGATCGGTCTAGGCTCTGCTTTGAAACTAACAATGATATAGTACGGGCGCGTAGAGAGATTGTACATCGACCAAGAGAGCCGCAAGGTCTTTATCAAGTTCACAAACCAGGTTTCGGCGCTCAGGGTGAGTATTTCAGGACCCTTACTAGTGTCCGATCAACTAATCGCATCTGCCAGGCTGTGAACGAATTGGACGGTCGTGTTTTTAATGGCAATACGATCTTACCAGAATTTTATGATACGGAGAAATTTGAACGAGGGGTGTACAGCTAGACAGTTTTCATGGCCAAAAGAGAAATACAAAACAGTTATTAGTACCTTCCATATAATGATACTCAGTGACTCAGTGATCATAGTTGGAAAAGTAACTGCACTACAAATACAAAAGAAGCGAAGGGTGGGTTGACTTCCCTATGCTGATGTGTGGTAGGATGCTGATCAAACTTGAACTTTCGTACACGACATCGAAAGACTGCCTCAAATACAGATGGCTCACGGGGACTTCTATTGCGAACATTCTTATCATACCTGGCCCATGTATAATGAGATTGGTTCTCACACCTTCAAAGATACACAAGTGACAAACTATGCCTCAATGCAGATTGAAAAGACCGCACGCTTTGCAGGAACCAATAATAAATTACCAAAGAATTATACATTACTCAAAGAATTGATAGTTTGCCAACGTTTCAAACACAGATAGGCAATTTCAAGGGAGTTTAAAGTCCAAATACAATCGATTATTAAGCTCTAACGGGTTATCCTTTACACGCAGTTACCGCCCCCATGAAAAGCAGCTTGTACCCCATGAAGAATGACCAAGCACAAGATGTCGTAAAGAGAAGTCAGGAAACATGATGACGACAGAGAATGACGCCTTTAAAGAGAAAAGCTAGCAATCTTGCCTCATCTATGTTTAGAAGATCTGAGCGAAGGCAGCCACACCAGCGAGGGCAAGGACAGCCATGTTAATAGTGACACTGCCGGCGGCGCTGTCGTCGTCCTCGTTACTTTGGGAAGAACCAGAGCCGTCACTCTCCTCACCACCGTCCTCACCCTCGTTGGCCTTCTTGTTGTTGAAAGTGCAGCTCTCCTTGCCGTCAATCTTGCCGTCGCTCTTCAGGTCGTCAAAGTATTTGCAGAACTCCTCGATATCGGTAGTTGATGAAACGACGACACTGCCACTGACTTGGTCGAGCTTGGGGAGTTTGACCCTGTGGGATTATTTATTAGAAAGCGAACAAGTGGATTGATAGAGTTTGTACTTACTTCTCAAAGCTACCACGGAGAGCAACACCACCGGTAACCTTCTCCAGCTTGGGGAAGTCGTCAATGGCCAGAAGCTTGGTGTTGTTCTGGATAGTGAAGCCACCACCAATCTCCTCGAGTACAGGGAAAGAGACGTTAGTTAGCTTCTTCATGTCAATGAGAGAGAGTGTCTCCTCAATGACGGTCAGGTTGGGGGCGCTGAAGAACTCAAGCGAAGGGTTGGCGCTCAGCTTCAAGCTCTTGGTGACCTCCTTGAGAAGAGGAACGGAAAAGTTCTTGGCGCTAGAGATCTGAATCTCGGCAGCCAACTCAAGCTTGTTCATGATAATCTCCATAGCATCGTTGCCGTTGTCGAAAATCTTGAGCTCAGAGGTAATGTTAACGAGGTCAGATCGGAAAGCGTTCATCTTTCGGTTGTTGTCGATCTGGAAACTCTCGACGGTGGCAACGCTCAAACCGCTCAAGTCGCTGATGAAGGTATCGGTAATTCGAATGCTCTTAATCTTAGTGACACCTTCGGTACCGAAGTTCAGCTCTCCGAGACGAGGAAGCTTGATGAAGCTAAGGCCGCTAAGGCTCTTGAGGGTGGAGAATTCAAGGTTGCTGAGCGCCTCGAGGTTCTCAAGCTGGAAGTTGCCATCGATAGACTCAATAGAGGTACTGGAGATAGAGATAATATCACCACCGTTCTTGGCAACGAAATTACCCTCAATCTGCTCAGGGCCGTTGATCACAACGGCACCAGCGACCTTCTTGTCGATGATGATGTCTCCCTTGACAACTGTGCAGTCGATAGTGGGGGTGGGCTCGGTAACCTTGACATCACTGGTGCAGGTAGCGGCTGAGCAAGAACTATCAGTCATGTACGATGGCGAGCATTTGTGAACAAAACATACCAGAGACCGCAGAGACACCGAGTGCCGCAATGGCGGAAAGAACCTTAACGGAATGCATTGTGACCTGAATAACCAAATTAGATATTGTTGATTTTAAGCGATCGAGCGAAGTAGTGGTTGTTTATATGAATGCAGTGACCCAAAAAGTAGAATCGCTTCGCAAGATGTGATGCCGATACTGCTGTGTGAGATTGCAAGACAGGTCTGTGAAGATGTTGTATTCTTGATACCCCCTTTTGAGGAAAGGATTGTTTGAAGGTCACTAACCTGTTAGGATGTATGAGATGGATGAAGGAAGGAGGGAGGGGGAAGAGGAAGCGTGGATCAAGTTGGAAGGGTTGAAATGACCCGAGGCGCTTGAGAGTATGGAGAAGGAAGGTTGGTGTTGTCTGAGGCAGGTGACGGAAGGATGAAAGAAAACAAAAGGCAGGATGGAAGGCGAGATGGGACGGATCGGTTGAACCCAATCAAGCATAGAAGCACAAGCCAAGTAAATTCGCGTCTCGGCGCGCAGCTGGAGCAGGCAGTCGACCGAGGGATTCTGAAGTTCCGATACGTACGTACCTAGTTTGTAATTGGAAAGGATCCTGCGATATTGTGGATGGTGTTTGTTAAGAAAAATCCTTGATGGTTTCTCGGCGAACGATCGAGATATGCAACAGGGAATAGTATAGATTGATATTCCTGGAATTAGGTGTAAAAAGTCTGGCGTATGGACAAAAAGTCACAATGAAGCCTGACAGGAAACGAGTGGCGTGAAGAGAAAAAAGGACGAGAATATTACCAACAATGAGAGGAAGTAAGAGTTCGACGAAGGGGAAGGAAAAGAGGAAGAAGACGGGGAGGGAGGAGATGAAAGTATGGTCTGGCTCTGGTCAGGCCAGTCGACCGAGATGAGTGCACGGTGGGAATTCGGCGTCGCCTGTTTACAGGGGGTGGTTGGCTACCTACTACGGCACAAGCTAGGGTAGCTGGGTGGGTTCGAACTGGATGGCAAATGGTAAAGTGACAAAAACAGGGCACCACCAAGTGGGCAGTTTCGGCTCCATCATCCAGGGGCTCTCAGACAAGAAGACCGAAGAGAAACCAGTACCGGCCCAGGAAGATGCCAGGGCGAGGTCCAAGTTGCGAACGGGTATAGCGGCCCATGAGGTGTGAGAAATATGAATATCCCACAATTTTGAGCGGCATGCACTAATTTCCTGCTAAATGGTTGAGAGACATAGGCCCTCGCTGCAGTAATAAACATCACCAATTTCATTTTCCATACCCATTGACCATACTATTGAGTGATTACCGACTACTAGTAGATCCATTGAGTTTGGATCTTCCCTGTTACCGCTCAATCAGTGACATGAATATGAAAAGGGGGTCAGAATACAAGATTGACGCTTCTTTGCTGGAGCCAAGGTTTGATATACACCCATTGGACAAAACAAAATCTTATGCTTAATGGCCGCGTCAGCATGTCGAGATGCAACAACAATGACAACACTTGCCTCATGCTTTGGCCAGTATCATTTCAGACCAAAACAACTAACAGGCCCAGTCCATTGTAGGAATGGCGGCGGGTGCCCTCTTTGACTTTAACTACGGGCGTTACAGCTGCATTAGCGGGGTCTATCAGGTACCGCATATCTGGTGGCCACAGCACCCATATCGTCGGTACATGAGAGGTACTTGCTAGTATGTGCTAGGAACTAAATATTGCCTCTACTCTCGAATACACCTCTAATTCCCAACCTTCCTCTATGGAACACGTCGGCTTAAGCCTGTGGGTTTTACAGCTTCTCTTGTCGATATAAACCTTCTCTAGGAAATGTTCCCAGGTTGTCCCTTCCCCTAATTTTGGAACCGGTACATTTAGGCTTCTAATTCCAGCACATCGCATGCAGGCGAGATTTGCACCCCATTCTCAGCTATGGATGCTACTTCAAGTATCCATGTACTAGCAGGGATTTCCAACCCCATGTCCCCAGAAGGTAAGTCGAGTCACGATAGCGAGGAACTTCCAAGACTTCTTTCTTCGCAGTCTTGTCGCATCAATATCACCCATGACCTCAAGTATCTACTAACAGACGGAGACAATTTACCGCATTCCCGGCCGCTCAAACTCGTCCTGTTCCATTTGCCTCTCATGTATCGCCCGTATCCGCTTGCGATCAAGCCTAGACCCAAATTCTCAAGCTTCAATTCCCCTTCTTCAACCGAAACGTCATCAATGATACAAGACAAGAGCTCAGCCTGGATTCATCATCATGTTACCTGTTTGTGGCAACTGTTACACGGCGAATCTGTCAAGACCAAGCAAGGTGCACGACATATAGTTACAGTACTGACACGAAATGCTGACCAACCACATTGCCAGCCAAGGTCGGTATATCCGGAAAGTAAGCATTTCGGTGATTCATTAATTGATTGATCGATCTGCCTGATCTTCATGGGGAATTGACAGCGCTAAGCATAAACGACACTGAAATTTTGATATTGCCAATACGATACGAAATATGGATGTAGCAAGGTCGGCAACAGGGCTTCCGAGAAGTCCCAGGGATATGAACCAAGGAAGCCCGAAGCTTCTTCTCCCTTTCTTCCAGCTCCCATTCCACGCATTGGCCCAATCTCATATAATAAATAGTATTGGCTTTCATTTCCCTTTCTGGCTCTCTTATATCACACGGCTCGAATACACCAAGCCCACGTACTTTAAGGATTCAAGATGAGTCTCATATGATAATCCTGGCCACTCCTATGTATGTTGTTGTGGATAAGAGGCACATAATCGCCGGGGCATGCCACGGATAGATCCAGTCTTGCGATTTTAGGTAAAAAGCACTTTTATTCTCGCACCACCCTCTAGCCCAAACCCGCCCCTGATTTGTTTTGGCGGGAGGCTCCGAGAGTTTGTTATCATTTGGTTTCACCCTCAGTTAAAAAGCCTTGCTTCCATCGATGATCAAGATGATTGCAATCATCCAAGTAATTAAAACCAGAGCAAATATTCCCTTTTGGACCACTTTCTATCTCAGACACTGGCTTTACAGGGTTCGTCGTCTCATATCAACCCCTAAGAATGTCGTTTCGCAAGACTGTCTAAGAAAAATCATCAACCTACTGTACCCGTACCGTACTCCATACTCTGATAGCAGATAGCGCTGGATGCGTGGCTTTGCTCCCGTTGGCTGTTCGGTTGGATCTTCCCGCTGTCCAAGGGCCTTCAGTCTGCGCCTCCATTCCATTATGGCGTGTAAATCGAAGATGTCCGCCTCTCGACGCGTTGCACTCACAACTCTCTCTACACGTAGCCAAGACTGCGGCTTTGTGTGGGATGTGGGTAGCAAGGATGGTTTCTTTCTATATGTTGCTCCTAACCAATCACGACAACTAGCCAAGCCCGTTCCCACATCCCGCATCCATATGCCAAGGTAACCAAGCAGCTTACAGTAAGTTCGATTTACAAAGTGATCGCAAAAGGTTGATCAAGGTTTTCGTTCCGTGAGCTAAACGCATTTTGACTTCTGGGTTGAGCCATTAAGCTGGCATGATGGATCAGCTAGAGCTAACCCTGAGCACGTATTCATGCGTCTGATCTGTTGCAAAACTCATCTTTTTTTCTTTGTCTCTCACAACCTTTGCGTTAGAGATGCATCGAGGCCCACTGCAGGCCGGCAAGGGCGTTGTTGGTCCGATTCGTGGCGCAACTGTCTTCACGCCGTTGTAGGAGCCAGTCCACAAAAGAAGGCCTCCCCCAGAGCCGATCGCCGATAACGAATCAGGTCTTGCCTCGAATTTAGCCAATAAGTGGTGACTGTTTGCTGTTGATACTTTGATACCAAAACGACCATGCACTTTTGTAGGGAGCTAAAGTAGGGAGACAACAATCAACCGAGTCCATGCGTTTGAATGAAGAAAATACCATCCTCATTAAATGTATCGGGTTCTTCGCCGGGCCTGGACCAGTCGTTGAGAGTAGCACCCCACGAACATCAAATGGAACCTGTGTCATGACATCACCACTTATTGCTGCAGCGCTTGTAAATGCATATCTGATCAACACCATGTGAATAGCATGATAATAAACATATACACCGACCAGGCAACGGAACCTTATTGCTCCATTATGCACATGTCTGTCTCCTCAACTCGCCACATATACCACATGAACAGACTTCGATATGGCGAGAACTTGTTCGAAAGTTCGATCATATCTTGTTCTGACATGTACTTCCATTTACCGCCTTTGGCCTTGAGCTTGGCAACATCACGCCCAATAAAGGCAGCCATTCCTCTCTGAACGCCCAGATCGCCGAGCGAAAAGACGTCCATCCTTTTGAGAGCGAAGCAAGCAAACATCTCGACGGACCATTTTCCGAGGCCTCTCACCGCGATCAGCTTTTCCATGACTTCCTCGTCCGAGGCATCATGAAGCATCTGAGCGCTCAATGCTCCACTGCCAAATCTCTCCGCGAGCCCTTTGATATACTCGGCTTTGCGTTGCGATAGTCCCGCTGTCCGAAGCTCCTCGATGGATTTGGTAGCCACTTGAGATGGATGCGGGAATCGTGAACCAGGTTGGAGCTCAAACAACGTGAGGAACTTGCCCTTAATTGACTTTGCCGCTGCCCCCGATACTTGCTGCCCAATAATTGAACTCGACAGACTCTCAAATGGGTCAACCTTCTCTGCTAGTCCCTCTGGCGAAAACGCTCTGCAGTGGTGATTCTCAATTAGGGGTTTCATGCGAGGATCAACATTGATCAGATAATCGCATGCCTCTTTCAGCAGATTATCGGTGGTCGTTTTGACCTGTGTTGCCTTGCTGGGCGAGACGGTTTCAAGATCTCGCGAGGCGACCAGTCTTGACGTCTCAGGCGAGAGGAGCGTCGCATTTGTCAGCTTAGGGTTTGCAATTCGTGTAACTGCCGCACTACGAGGTTTCTTGCTCGAACTTATGGTCTCAGCAAAAGCCCTTGCAGCAGCTGGCGTCGGTGTTGCTGGTGGCGGAGCTGCTGGAGTTGCAGGCTTGCCTTGTAGACGCTTTCTTGGGGGTGTTGAAGGTGCCTGAGTTTCATCCTGTGTAGCTTTGCGCTTCCGAGTATTATGATTCCGTCTTGCCTTGGCCAGTGGCTCAGCATTGGTCTCAGATGTGGTGCTGATGCGTGAAGAGCTCCTTGTTACAGCCATTGTGTGTCCTGGGATTGGTCTTATCTTGATCCTGAGTGCTTGTGATGGTAACACAACCGATGGCACGAGCAGAGAGTGATGCAGTAACAGCGCAGCACGCATAAGGTACTCCAGTTGAAGGTCAATAAGCCACTAGATGTGCTCGTTGCAGTTCGATATATTTTCTTATGATATTTGTCGAGTATTCCTGAGGCTAAATGATGAGATCGTTTGTTTCTCGTTCACGTTGTTGTTAGAAGAAACATACCTTTTGTGGCAAGTGCGCCCTGCCGATGTCATTGGACGATCTTATGGCGCTTCGTAACACAATACGTCAGTGGTCTAAGATCCAGTCAGCCATGCTGATGTTTTGTTTGTAGGTAAGCAGACGTACATTGTGTTCGATACTCAATAGATATCAATAGTCATATTGCTTTCCGTTGATAGCTTATTAGGAATTACCATTTTGTGCTGTTGGAACTTCCATTCACCTCATGTGGTGTGATCTTCAACAAGCTTGTATGGTGATTAACAGCCCGATTAATGGATAGTCTGTGAATATCACGAAATACGTCCAACGTCGAATTCAATATTAGGGAGCTTTCGATAAGCGAATGCATTAACAATACAGACTGAAAGTCGAACACACTCACTCAAGGAACCATTTCTCAACTTCAACGAGTATATTCTCGATAAAAGAACACCCATCTAAAGTGTCAGTCGTTGAACATCCCATCCATTGCTACCGGGTAAGTGCGTATCCACTGACACCATCCGGGAAGTGGGCAAGCATGGTAAGAATGGACGGCATATTGTCCACTGAAGTAATGAAGGGTTTAACGGACCACCGATGCTCTACCTAAACAAACCCTGTCCCAGTGCGACATATCCACCCGTTGAGCTAAGGAGAGCCAAAGTGCTTCCATGGTGCTGAGCTGTCGCAACATGGATAATGTCATCAACTGGTTTGTTTTATTTACCTGACCTGGCTCATTCACATCCCGCATAAGCTCACCTGCATACATTGTTTATCACGAACCGCCACACACTCGTTTCCAGTCATACTATCGACGCTCGATCAATGCGAATGTTTGCGATTCTTCAGCGGCTACTTTGGACACGCTAGACCCCTTGCGCAGACACCAACAACTCTCAAAGAGCCAGCAACAACCCCTGTACGAAGCATATCAGGGTCTCGTTTGCCCTCGACAAAACAAGAGCAGATCCGATTTGTACCTACCAGAGCTCTATGCTGCACAGGGTTAAAATCCTGTAGTGCAATTGGCGAGGCTAAACTTAGTGAAACCTTTGCACCATTTGGCTGCTGCCGACAAAGTGTGAAAGGCTGCAACCACAGCTCAAGTATTGAGCTTGCGACAATCGATTTGACCAGGACGATATAGTAATCAGGACGGCCGCCGACGAATTCGCCATGCTTTCTTCCAACGGCGGGATTAGCTGGAAGGCTGCAAAAGCGCATATGCCCCAGAGTAGGGTATTGCGCAGCAACTTGACACGATTTCGATTGCTCCTCATTCTGGGGTTAACTGGCATTGTGATGCTCTTGTATCGTAGCCTTCGAGCGACGCCTCCTGGACCACAGAAGTACTTACCTTCATAGCTAGACTCCATATGGTACATTGACTGACGACTATACAGCGTGCGATGCTGGGGCCCGAATAAGTCACCCATGGAAATGACACCGAACGAACATGCCCTATGGAATGCGCACATGCAAACACCCGTTCTCTTCAACCACCACAAGCCTCTCAAAGTCGACTCCCCCTCGATTCAGCATATCGATCTGAACCCGATTACCTCTACCCCCCAGGCTGTTGTTCGAAACGAGCGAATATTGATCCTTACGCCTCTGAAGGACGCTGCTCCCTTTCTGAAAAACTACTTCAAGCTCATTGCCGAGCTCACATACCCGCACCGCCTGATCGATCTTGCCTTTTTGGTTTCTGATTCGAGAGATGATACACTTGCGGTACTTGCTTCCGAGTTGGATCATCTGCAAAAACGAAAGGATGAGGTTCCGTTCAACAGCATTACTATTATTGAGAAGAACTTCCATTTCCACCTTAGCCAAAATGCGGAACAGAGGCATGGGTTCGAGGTACAAGCGCCGCGCCGCAAAGCTATGGCTAAAGCGAGAAACTATTTGTTGGCTACAGCCCTGAAACCGGAGCATTCGTGGGTATATTGGCGTGATGTTGATATCGAAGAGGCGCCCAGGCGTATTTTGGAAGACTTCATTGCTCATGACCGAGACATTCTTGTGCCTAGTAAGTCGGATAAAACCAACTTTCCGAAAAATGGTACTGACGTCTCCAAGACATTTGGTTTCATAGATTCGAGAAGGGTGTCGACATTGAGGGTCGATGTAAGTGAAACCATTCGCTGGTAACGTTATTAAAAATGTCACTAATACTAGGCTGCAGTCGACTACAACTCATGGATCGAATCAGAAAAAGGTCGAAAACTCGCCAATAGTCTACCAAAAGACACAATCATTGTGGAGGGCTACAAGGAGTTTGACACAGGACGTGAATACATGTGTAGGATGGGCGACTGGCGTGAAAACAAGGATGTTGAACTTCAGCTTGATGGTATTGGCGGCGTCAACATCCTCGTCAAGGCAGACGTGCATCGATCAGGTGTGTGATTGAAAATGACATGGGCCAGGAGCTCGCAACTGACATTATCTACAGGCATCAACTTTCCACCGTACGCTTTCGAGAACCAGGCGGAGACAGAAGGCTTCGCCAAAATGGCTAAACGAGCCGGCTACCAAGTTATTGGTCTTCCCAACTACATCGTTTGGCACTACGATACACAAGAAAAGGGCGGCAACCTATGAAGGCAGTAGGCTTGAAGCTTGGCTTCTGAGCTGGCTTATTATGAAGCAGCTTCAGCTTGTCCTGTCTTTCTGGAACTATTTCAAACTATATATGCAGACCACGACGTTACGCCCGTTGACGTTTCCAACATTCCTGGAAGTACTTTGGTGCCAGCTCTCAGTTTGAGCGTTGTACGCAACAAAGCAACATCATCTTCAATGCTGTCATCACGTTGCGCTCGATTCCATCGCGGTCTATTACATTTCTACTACAATCGGCGTTGACGCTATTGGGACTTAATGGGATGGGTTGGAGAAAAAGTGACGCAGATTTTACGACAATATTCGAACACCGAGTTCTGGTTACCCGTCTGGAGATACAAGGTGACATGGGCTTGCTTTGTGTATAAAAAGTGAGGGAATGTTGCCTTTAAACGAAGTGGTGGGATTTAGGACATGATGTGTGTATGCTGAAGCATTCATTGCTCATGGGAACTGGACAATTGATGATTGCCAATTTAATCAATCGACCGATACGTGATAAGTTCGACCTCCAATTTAGATCGCAGTAGCTGGCTGCCAAATGCCAACCCAATGCATTCAAAAGTCTGCGAATAGTCTCATGTTGAATGGATTTCTGTCATGGGCGTTAAGTCGGTACAAAGCCGACTTTCCGCTTCAGCGATTGGCCATGTGAATATTGCGTCACATGGAACCCCCATGTGCAACACGACCATAGGCGAGTCCTCGTTCTTACAAAACGGTGGATACCCCCCGCATATGCAATTAAGAAGAAATGGCGGACAAGGTAGCGTGCCGTCATCACACAGGCAACGATAAGAGTTCAGCAGGCTACCTTTTAACATAATACTACCTAGGACGACAACACTGACGACGACGATTTTAAACGAAACATAACGAGTACCTAAACTTTCTCGCCTTTACCAAACCCAAAGCCCTGGATACTGTATAGGTGTCGCTGTGAAACGTAGCCCTCTTTCAGCCCGACCCCACTACCCGACACTGAGTCGAGACTCGCTACGCTATTTTCTTGCTTCAACTACATCGGACGAGACCGACTCTACAAGAGGAACAGGACGGGTGCTCCTCATCCTCATTAATTTTAATCTTTTACTTCATCAACCTTAGCGATCAACAACCGTAGACATGTGGGGTTGGTTCGGTGGCGCTGCGGCCCAGAAGCGCAAGGATACTCCCAAGAATGCGATCCTCGGTCTGCGAGCGCAGCTTGATATGCTGCAGAAGCGCGAGAGACATCTCCAGAATCAGATCGATGAGCAGGATGGTATCGCACGTAAGAATGTGAGCACAAACAAGAACGGTATGCGTCCATCTCAGCGGGTAGGATAATGCGGGGCAGGGATACTGATCTAGATGATAGCGGCCAAGGCGGCCTTGAGGCGCAAGAAGACACACGAGCATTCACTCGACCAAACCGTTTCGCAAATTGGTACTTTGGAGCAGCAGATCAACGCCATCGAGTCGGCCAACATCAACAAGGAGACACTGGCCGCCATGAGCGACGCCAACGCGGCAATGAAACATATCCACAAGGGTCTTACTGCGGATAAGGTGGACGCCATAATGTACGTACTCGCTTTGCGTCTTTACACTTTTTGTGAGGTTGTGCATCTTACTAATGCCGCGTTACAGGGACGAGTTGCGAGAACAAAACGCCATGAGCGACGAGATTGTCAACGCAATTACCCAAACCCCAATGGGCGATGCCATCGATGACGATGAGTTGGAGAATGAGCTGGACGAGCTACAACAGGAGCAGCTTGATGAGCAGATGCTTAAGACAGGCACCGTCCCTGTGTCGGATGCCGTGCACAAGCTGCCCACGCCAGCTTCTGCAGAGCGTATGTGCCTCGGTCATGTTGTATTCCTTCGAGAGACTAATATGTTTTAGCTGTACCAAGCAAGAAGCAGGCTGTGGAGGAGGATGATGAGGAAGCAGAGCTTCGGAAACTACAGGCTGAGATGGCCATGTGAGGATACCATTAGAGGAACGTGATGATTGCATAGCATTTAGTTGGTTGGACCCAAGGGTGGAACTGCACTACCGGCGGTGTCTTTTGTCCCTAGACAGGGGATGGCTGCTCGGCAGTATTCTGAGTTTCCCATGCCCTGACGGATTTGTTGTTCTATTGTGGGTGTTATGTCGGCGTCGGCGTCTGCGGCTGTTGACCCTTTTCGTTTAAGAAACCATTTCCATCTTTTGCCTAGGAATTTGGCTTTGGCATTGCTGTTGAACTTACGGAAGACATGGTTCGTGATACGATCAAGACGTATACATCGAGAGGTTCGTCTATTTTGTGGTCAACGAGCTTGTTTTAAAGGGAGAGCTTAGATTTTCAGTGTGAATATATGCAGTCAAGTCTAAGCAAAGTGTCTCAAAAGAGATGAATGGGGTTTGACGAGAAAAACACAAAAAGACTTGAATTTCCAAAAGAGTCAATGAACACTGCACCGACCGACCCAAAAGTATGGCAAAGGATGGGACATATGCATCGGAAATCACAACAATGCTTGGATTCTTTGGACAGTAAGACTAGGAGTAGACTACGACGGGGTGGGTCAAATCACTTAGAAGATGAATGACTGAAACCAGGGAGGATTCTTTGGTCAGCCTCAACCCTGGTTTTGATCCCTCGCAACGAACCGAGATGTACAGCTATATTCAACACGAAATGACGCTAAATAGGCATCTGTCTCTCTTCAGCCGACCTGCATGTGACCGTTTCAAAAAGAATTCGATGAGAGAAGTTCAGAAAGACCAGCTAACTGATTCCAAAACTAGCCAAGACCGGGATTACTGTATAGAGAATAGAGTAATCACATCCGATGTTAACATCAACGTTAACCTGGTCAATAAAGGTCGTCGATCTGCAATAGATGGCCTATACTATGTATGTAGGTCTGGCCTTGATCGAGGCTATATTCACACCGTAATTGGACAGATGATATCACGTGATCAGTTACCGCGTTTCCAGTTGGCTGGTTGGCTGTCCGTTGCTGACACCTGAGAGAACCCTCCCGCGTCTATCGGCGGTTCGGAAACATCAACCAGTCATATCACTACCTCTAACCGCCACAACAAGTATTATGGCCGTGGGGTCGAGTTTCGTATTGACCGTCTCTCCAGTCAAAAAATAGTTCCTCGTGCAGCTTCTTTCGGATCCAGCCTCTTCTTTAATGACGCAGAGAGGATTCAAGAGGCCCGCTCCGGCGGCTCCACGACACCTGAGGAGCCCCGGAGCTGAATAGAAGGCTTGATCTTGCAGGACTTACAGCGTCCAGCTTGGGCTAGCAAGCGCTGGCCTTTCTTTGCTGGTCTCGCTATCTCTCGTGCTGTAGCAAAAAAAGACGGCGGCTGATGAGAATGCAGTCTTCATATGTTCCCTTGTTTCCTACCTTATCCGTTCGATGTGACCGTGTTTCGCATTTCCCTTTTCTCTTTCCCTCTGTCATCTGTGTTAGTTCGTACCAATTTACGCCTAATACCTCTTTGATATTTTCCTTTTCTTTGTTCTATCGTCACGACTGCTCATGAATACACTTCGTTGAGATGCTGGCCATCTCCTTTAATAGATACCCTTTTTTATAGGCGAGTACCTTATTCAAGCCGTGTAGTTCCGGCCTGGGACTGACCTTTGAATCTTTAGATGTTTCGTTGTGGAATGGCCAGCCGGCCATTTTTCTTCGTGCCTTCATGGTTGATATTTTACATTACCGCTGTACTGGCGGCAACTAATATTCGGAACGAATTCTCCAGCTTCGTTCCCAGCTGTGCTTCCGAATGTTTCGCTTCTTTCTTGAACATTAACTATGTCCTCGATACCTGCACAGGGAGGTCTTTGTTGGACTGTCTATGTCCTCAAAGGGGAGCATTGGGCTTCACTCTGGGTGAAGGTGCCATGCAATGCATATCAGCTGAACGATCCATCGGACTCTGTTCGACAGTCGAGGCGAGTGGTATGTCTTCTTTATTGTTTATAACGCTGCGAGAGTTGCTTACAAAATCTAAGAACGAGTCGTTGAACGCGCGTATGCTATTTGTAATGGGAGGTCAAATGCAGCCCACCCAACGCATCTTACTATCACAGCAACGTTGGTTTTGGATCCTTCGGGAAGAGGAGTTGTAACTTTCCCCTCTGTGATCAAACCAAGTACTACATTAAGCCTGGAAACCTCGAGCACTACCCAGTCATTGCCAACAACCTTGGTGATTGATACATCATCGCCTCCTGCAATTCCAAGGCCAACGACGAGGACAAGGATACAGCCGACAACAAAAGAAGATGTATCTACCTACTCACCAGACGAAACTACTTCTGCCTCGGAAATTATTTCGATTAGCGAACTGCCGTTCACTAAATCTACCACTTTCGAAACCACAAAGTCTACTTCTACTTTCACTTCAGAGACCGAGTCTACCACAGAGAGATCTGGCGGCGCTGGCGGTACGAGCAAAGGCGACGAGAACGGCGGTTCCGGTAACCTGTCGACGGAGCAGATCGCTGGTATATCAGTAGGAGTCCTAGCCGCTGTTGGAGTAGCAGTGGGAGCTATTGTTCTGGCAAGGTACTGTCGGCGAAGAAAGTATCCTCATATCAAGACTGGGTTTCTCCCTATGAGGGATACCTGGGGTTACAAAGCAGATCGATCTGACAATGCCGGACACAACTCTTGGATGGTTCACCAACTTCGTCCTGACTTGGACCCTGGAACTCAAGCACCACCACCTCCTCCTGTGTACAACAGAACGAATTCTAGGCCCGAGAATATTGGTGTTGCGTTATCGCCCCCTTCTTCGAACCGGAATACGGTGAATTCTTCTCCCCTTAGAAGACTGTCGAAGCTACTCCCTGCAAAGCCAACCTTACCGCACACAGCATCTGAACCCACTAGCGAAAAGCCTCTGCCTCCTATCAAGTCAGAACTAGAAGAGAATGGAAAGCCAGATCAATGCGCGAGCCCTCAACTTCCGCAACTAGCTCTAACTGCTACCGCTATTGTTACTTCATCACCCAGATCTCGACCAATGCCACCAAAGCTGCATATCCCCCCGGCTGGGGCATCTACAGGAGGGGCTCTGGGAGCGAACAATCGTGAAAGCAACGTAACTGAGTTCGAAGAAGACCGTACGTCGATGTCTCCTAACAATGTCAACACACAGGTCTGGAGACCCCCACCAACGACTCCTCTGTCAGCTACAACATACTATGTTGCTGATCAGTACGGCAACTGGATTCTTGGTAATCCAAAACGTGCTTCTGTGATAGCAAGAGGGCCCCAGGATTCCAACGGATCTCAAGGAGGCGCCCCAAAGCCATCGTCAAAATATGACAACGGCGCTCTTGGTAACATGGGACAAACCAATGCCCGAACACTTGCTCCCCCAGCAGAGATTGTCCCTACAAGTGCCCAGAACAAGCCGTACGGACCGCGACCACAGTACCCTTCGCCCTTCTTCTCATCACAATCTCACCCGCGACGCAGTGCCTCTTCTCGTCGCTCGCTGACCAGGCCATTAGCTCGCCCACGTGAAGACTCCAATAGCAGTAGTGCCACAACCATTACTACATCGACTGAGTCTTCCACGAGTATTCCTTCTGTGACACTTGAGCAACAAGTCAGCCTTTCTCCTGTTGCTGAGTCTCCTCAATCCGTGAGAGTTCGCCAGCAGCAGCAACAGCAACAGCCTCAGATACCGCCCCGAGATCCTCGACGGGCGAGCCAGATGGGCAAACCGGGTGGTGATGTCAACGTCAGATTGGCCCCTCCTTCACGGCAGATATTCTACAGTCCTCCTGGCCAGCCAAGTCCAACCTTGGGTATGATGCAGCCTCCTTCTGCATACAACTCAGTACGACAACAGCCAGGCCCTCAAAACACTCAAACTATCCCGAATGCAGGACTCGAGACAACTTCTCCGACAATGCGAATTGTTGAACCGTCTCCCGAACCAGAGGACACCACCGAGGAGCCACCTGTTGTCAACCCAGATCAGATTCGGGCCTCTCCATTTTACTTTAACCCGCCATACCCTCAACCTCTCCAAGCCCGCCAACAGTCACAATCACAACACCGTCGCTCTGCTTCAGGGTCACAACTCCAAACCTACCGACATTATCAAAGGCCCTCCTCTTTTCAGCCATCTCCCCATGAGCAACAAACAGCCTGGCAGCCTATCCAGCGCCTACACTCTCATCACCACTCGCAACACCGCCATCAACCTCAGCAACCTCAGCAACCTCAGCAACCTCAGCAACCTCAGCAGGAGCCGCAGGGGCAGCACAACGTGTGGCACCCCACACACCGATACCAGCAACCGTATCAATCTTTCCAACAGCAACCTCCTCCACAACACTTCCAGCGTCCACCGCAATCAAATATCTACCAACAACAACCTCACAAGTACCAATCATTCCAAGCACGGCAAAATCAGCAGTCCCAACCTTACACTCAAGGGGGATACCGGTCATTTCAACCATATTCTGCACCACAACAGACCCAGATCCATCCCTCACAGTATCAAAACTATCGCCCTCCACAACCAATAACCACACCACTTGTACACTCCGAGAGTCAGGATTCACTTCTTTCCAAGCGTGTAGGCTCAGATCGCGCTGCTGATATGACTATTGGCATCGATTCCGCCTATAAATCAAAGTGGAATCGCGATGTTCAAAACAAGACACCTCCAAGCTACCCTTTGTCACCTCATTGGAAGCCAACATTGACACCTACACGGCGAGGAGATGACCTGGTTCTGAATGTGCAGTAAGAAAAAAATCTTTCGCATATACCAACACATGACTCACAGTTTCCTTCATCTTATGAGACTAAAATCAATTCCTTCTTGTATAATAGTATTGAAATTTGGAGACATAATGAGCATTAGTCATAGACTAGGGACAAAAGGCAACAAGACTGCACACAGGTTTTTAGGGCAGACATACTTGTATACACTACACTACCTTAGACGTTCATTCTAATTTTACAAGGTTATACTCTACCAAGGTTATCCTCTACCAACTCTTGTCCTCTCAATTTGCCTCAGACATCCTTCCGGGAGCTACTTGCCGCGGCTCGATTCTCACCTTTGTCCTCCTCCTTGATTGCTTGACCCATCACGCAGTCTCTCTCAGCAAACTGCCGTGGCTGCTGGGATGACTCGCTTGGTGTTCCGGCAGGATCAAACGTATCTAACTCTAGGTCATGGAAAGTTTGTTCACTGCTTCTGCTTTGGTTGCTGCGTCGCAGGCGGCTTCCATGCCTTCTCAAACTTCCTCGCCTGAAAAATCCCTGGGCATTTTGTCGCATATCGTCAACATGGGTTTCTAGAGCAGCATCCAAAGCCTCCAGCCCATAATCCAATGTTTCGCGGTTGATATGTATACCTGAATCTATGAGCCTATTTCTCCTTCGAATGTCTTCCCATCTTGTCAAGTTCCCCATTTCGAGCACATTCATCCGACGATTTTTGCCCATTGGATTGCCCGTCATTGCAGGCCGCCAAGCATGATCTTCCTCCATTAAAGCACGTATGTCGGTGGGCATAGTAGCCCGACGTTTGGAAGATTGTCGTCGAGCCTGGGTCAGCTTCTCCATCTCTTCAGACTTTGATCGAGGTATGATGAGAACATTCTTGAACCTGATGAGCACGAGTAGTAATAAGACAGTCAGCAAGAATAGGATGCCCGCAACAACGGTTGTTGCGACTTGTTGCCCGAGCTTTCGGGTGACATGGCCGCCTAGAGCAGTTGAGCCTGCTGCTAGAATATATGAGAGGGAGTGTATTACAGCAAAACCTGCAGTTATTCTTGGAAACGACGAGTAGTTGGTCCTCCGATAGTCTTGGCCCGATAGATCACGATGGTGACCAACCATGCCGGGAGACAGGTCTGACGTATCGAACGTTTCCATGATGAGGCCATTGCATTCAGAAATTGCAAGACACGACAAGAAGCCCATGCATAGAGCAAAGAAAGCTGGTACAACAGAACTAATTGGTGGACCAGAAGAGACTGCAGCATAACAGGCAGCACCGATGGGTAAAGATATCGTGAAGATGGCTCGTCGGATGAGATGCGATGACCATGCAACCTTTTTGCCTATAGTCTCTCGATTTGACTTGCCTTCTCGACGACGAGACCTCGAAAAGATACTGGCCTTTTGGAAAGGGATTGCAAGCAGAGCGCCGACAGCCACAGCGGCGACATGGAGACCGACGTATGGCGATCGCAGGCGGTAGAAACGAGAAACAAGTGAGCCCATAAGAATGATGACAAGGACAATCTGTGCATATATCCAGGAGACATAGATCGCCATGACGGCAAAACCGGGTTGCTGAAGCATCTCCAGGGATAAGCGAACACCGTGATATGCCTCCTGACCCCACCACCTGGGACCTGTCTTGACTCGATGCATCATGACTTCTCCTCGGGCTAAGCGGCGCGAAATGTTCCCTCCCGTTCGTACTTCTGCAATAGATCGCCGGAATGCAGACCTTCGTACTTCTGGACATATCACATTGAGGATTAATACCACTGCAATCAATATGATGCTGACATAGAACCCCCAGGCTGGGGGATGTCTGTCAATAATGGTGGCACCGATGAGAAATCCAAGACCGAGGGATCCGATCCAGCACCAGGTCCAGATTCCAAGCCAGATACCCATACCACCCCCATGTCTCCTTGCGTCAAACTGGTCAACAACCTCTTGATGAGGGTGTCTACACATCAGGGATGCACCAAACAGGTCTGTCAGAACTGAGTGAAAGTTCATGCTGGCAAATCCTAATGAGCCACCCATCAGCGTACGACAGGTCAAAAGCATAGCCCGCCAGTAGGTAGTATTTGTCAATCTTTGATTACTGACAGCGATCGCTTGGGGAAAAAGCAACGGCATTGCAATGATGAGGCTGGACATGATGTATGGTTTTCGACCGTGAAGTAGAGGCAATGGCCAAAAAAAGAACGAAGGCAAAGCGAGAGCTAGGAAACAGCCGGTGTTGCCATGAACAGCAACATGCGATTGATCCACGATATAATACTGGATTGAAGGCACTAGGCCCGTATAGATTCCAAGGAGTACTCCGATGAGGGCTGTACTTAGGCAAGCGACAGAAGCAACAGAACGCTTCCGAACAGGTGACCAGTCTCTCGCAATTGGTTGCATTATGTGTGATTTTGGAAGATTGAATCCACGTGTATCACGTAGACTGACATGTGATCTCTTCCGTAGGTTGACCCCATGCTTATAGTGTAATCTCCTACCATGATCTGGCAGGGCATCTTGTCCGGTTCCACTCCCAATGCCCGATGGGAGGCTGATGGATGAAGCACACTTTTGAATTTTGGGCTCAGTATATTGCCTCTTGGCATCAGGCTCGAGAGAAGTAACAGTGCTGAAGAGATCCCCCAGTGTAACGGATTTGCATTTAGGTTCCGCCTTTGCTGCGTTACTGGGCGATCGAGACAAAATATGATACAGTGCTTGTCTTGAGTAGCTTTCCTGGCGCGTACGGTCAATGTGTGTTCTATTTCGAAGCTCCTGATACGTTCCCGAATAACTTTCGACAATATCAGCTAATCGTGGACGTATTGGTGCGGCAGTGTAAGTGGCAGCACGTTGATACGGTGGCTTTCCATGACGGCTTTGACCATCTTCGCCTTCTGTAACCACTTCGGTGTTTTCTTGGGTGTCATGCGATGTGTTCGTCTGAGCAAGCAGATCGGGATTCCCTACTTCGGGAAGAGCATCATGGTTATCGTGTATCGCAGTCTCTGGACGGCCGGTTGCCTCTAACGCAAGCGATAGGGCCTTGTCAACAAGCCTTTCGAGATCACTGAAAGTACGCTTGAACAATAGGCCATCGGCATGATGATCCGACTCACCAGGTAAGGGCGACCAAGATGACAGCTTGTTCAGAACTTGGCTGCTCGGCAGTACGGGCTCTGACGGACGTCTATCGTCAACTCTAACCGACTTCGTTCGAAACAATATCTCTGGAAGCACGGGATTGAGCGGTCCACTTAGCTGCGACAAGCGTTTTAACCAGTGGCTTTTCCACAAATAATTCATCATTGACCCCAAAGATCGGCTTCGACCTGATGGTTGCGCATATGCGATCGGCGGTTCACAGGTTTCACCTGACGAGGATAGTTGCGCATCCAAATCGTGGAGATCATCGTGACAGTCAGTCAACTTGTCCAACTGGTTTTCTGATATTCCGACAACGCGTAATTTGGTATCAGTGCACAGGCCCGCTTTAGCCTCCTGACTACTGGGGCTTATGGAGGCTAGATGAGTGTTGGAAGTTGAGAAAGGTGCACCTCCAGCATGGCCAGAGAAGTAATCCAACTGACTAGATTGTCTGTGGTGTCGTGTTGCATCATCCTTAGGAAAATTTTGAGAAAGAACGGGTCGAAAACTCCAAGGTAGGAGCCCGCAGGGATGGCCTTGAGTGTCCGTGAGAGGAATTGGCTGTTCCCGATCCTCTTGGTTCAAGTCTTCCACTTGAGGAGTGCCAGATTTCTAATCCTCGTCTGAGTTGACATTGCTTAAGTCAAGTGGTATTTGGTTTGGCGATTGCCGGATTCGTGTCTCATCCCGTAATCCTATATGCACACTATCTGTGGCAATCGTGTTTTGAGACAAAGAGGGTTTGTGGTATGTAAGGCCAGACAAAGGACTGAAAACCTCGATCGACGTCGTACTCGACGTATCCAAGAGAGGCTTCGAGGTGGTCGAAGTAGATTGATTTTTAACAATGACAGTGCTGCCGATCCGGGATGGCTTGTGAAGCAGTTGTTGAGATGTGATACGTTTTCCCTTATCCTCCTTTCTTGGAATGTCCACAGATGGACGTCTACTGGGCGGAGGCGTGTGATCGAAATTGCCGACTCTAGCTACGGCTTGTCCTTGTGACTCCCTCCGAGGGAGAAGACCACGAGTGTGGCTAATAATCGTGGAAAACATTGTAGAGGCTCGGATATTCTTCTCAGATAAAGGAAATGACGAAGGCGAGCTATGAGTAGTAGAAGCGAGATTACCCGTCGATGACGGATGAGACTTGCCGTTCTGGAGACCTTGTCTCAACAAGGGTTGCGGTGTTGGAGGCTTATTGACGGAAACAGTTTCGGCTAAAGCTTGAATGGCCTGGGTTGATGAATTGCGAGATCGAGACAAACGGGTCTCGGACATGAGGGTGTTCCCAATAGTAGGTGCACGAGAAACAGTATGAATGTTGTTTGTTGTAGTACAAGAGGTGAATGCTAGGTAGGATGTAGATCAGGCTGGAAGAGGAGAAAGACTAGAGGCCTGACGGAGAGTATTGTGATGGCGATGAAGGGTTACGGGATACGAATGTTGCGGCAGCGTCCTCAGCCATGTTGTTGATCCCAAGATGGCAACTGGCAGTAGCAAGATGCTTTCCCTGATACAATTTCCATCCTCCCAAGCCCTTGTGACATCATCATGTTTGCTCCTTCAACCATCCTTACCTGGAAGTCACAGCCGTAGTTCACTTCCATAGAGGAGTGAGCTGATCTACCCACCAGGTAATATTTTAGTATAGATTTTTGATCAACATGAAAATGTAGGAATCTCGTTTATACCTGACTCGCAAGACAGAAAATGACATGAAATCAATAGTACAACGTTGATCACCACCATGAAACCTGGATCCTGGGTTTCAACACTAAGCGGTAGGAATGTCTACACGTCGCTTATTCACACCCTGGACCCTTATCCACAGCATAAGCGCAGCCGCGCTCGCTACTCCTGACGTAGGCTAGATATCCCTGTTGGTTCGGTAAAAAAAAAACGCCTTAAGCTCTCCACTACACGTCATACCCCTGCATACAAACTGTCCGACATGGCATCTACATGGATCGTCGAGCCTAATTCCTGGAGAGTTCGCCACTGCCCAACCTACATGCCTCCATACCTGCCCACAGGATCCTGTCAGCACGGGACGGAGACTCGATCCATTTCCTGGCATTCCGGGTGCCGCATCCCATCATTGTAACATCGACCAAATTGCTGTTACATACCTAGTTAGGCCTTTCGGTATGCTCACCTCAGCTGTGCGGACGAATCAGTTTCTCAAATTGCTGGACGCAAGCTTCAAGCAACGGGCCCCCTATGTCAGCTTGGTGATTCAGGGATGAGCTGATGTTAGACCGACCAATTATACCGATGAATTAGAGTTCCCCTTGGACACTGCATATCCTGTCAAACGTCGTAAAATGTTGTTGTTCTTGGATTGTTACATCCGAGAACTTGGGTAGTGAACAACTGCCTCCTATGCTGTATAACGATATTGTAACAGTGATACTACGGAGCCCTATTCTGATTTCGCGATTCGACTCTTGCTGTCGTTGCATACTCATACACCGCATATCACCCTACGTCTAAACTAAATTAACCCCCTCGATGTTCCTAACGGCTCGACGGATCATCTTACACCGTCGAACAGTTCCCTGCAGAACCCAGTGCGCCTAATCGCGCCCCGTCCACTAATCATAGCAGCTTCCAGCCATCCTTGTCAGCTGCGCCAAAAAGTTTCCTAAGTAAAACAACCGAAATCCTTTCCAGTAAAGTTTCACATCTTATGATATGATTGGCCTTGCTTACGCTCAGCACACCCATCTCTTTGGCGTGGCCCGATTTGGTAATTTGCTAGGATGTAGAGCCTAATAATAGGTCATCGACGCTATCTCGCCTAGCCATTGGCTTAGACAATGCCGGAGCTGATTGTTGTTATTGTAAGGCTGTAAACCAAACTAGTTCTATCTTGTGTGTTTTTAGACTTGTCTGCCTTGTGGCTGCGATGCTAAAATTCGGCTTTTTAACGAGGCCTCCATGCAATTGTTTCAATAATGAAAGCTATCCAAAGGCTCGACGTTTTGCAGATTTTCAAAAACGCAGTAGGAGGAAGAAATGTTTCTCGGGCATGTGTGAGTTTCACCGGGCTATTCGATACCTATCGAGGTACTAACCCACTTGCAGCCCCATGCATCTAGAACTGTGATTAAGACTGTAAGAATATCGGACTTGATCAGTTTTGATACTTTTCATTACGGAAATATAGTGGAATGGGGACATTGTGGTGACTTGAAGAGAATGAGAAGAGTGTTGATTCTATTTGCTATATCATGATGAACGCTCTGCGTTTCCAATTGTATTGTCTGCCATATGATTAGAAATCCAGTTCTCATGTAGACGTATAACAGTTACGACTGTTATAATTGATGTGTTGTGATAGAACAAGAGTTTGATCAGCATCAAGCCTATCCTAAAAAAAGACAGAATAATGGCCAGCCATCCGTTGTCTATATCAAACGCTTAGTTCGTACAGGCCCGCTGTTTCAATGCAATCCGTCATAAAATCTCCGAGGCCCTAGAGTGAACCGTCCTTTGTCAAAAAGGACGTCCAAGAAGAAGAAAAAGTTGACAAAGGTGGGTAGAAGAAACAGAAGCAAAGAAAGAAAGAAAGAAACAAAGAAAGGAAATTGCAGTCCAAGGATAGAGAGCCATTACCAGTAATGCCACTACTTTTCCACACCCAATAATAAAACCATCGCCATCTAAAAAGTGCCGTGAGGCTCTCAGCAAATGCTGTTCCAGAAATGTAACCCCGTGTTGTATATGTCCCGACTGGTTGCCAGCCAAGTGAAAATGGTACCAAAACAAACCCCCCGCTATGAGGAAAAAAAAATAATCAATTAGACACCATCAAAAATCCGAGGTAAGGTGTTTTTTTTTTCTGATTGTCGACGAATGCGCGATCCGACGAGCAAATGGCGAACGTTTAGGATGCTCGTGGAAAAAGCCGTGAGAAAGAATCATGTCTCATTCCCAAGTCTTTAGTAACGTTTTGGTATCTTCTTAATTTAATGAGTGGTCGATAAGGCAAGGCCAGTGAACACCATAGATGCAGCGAAAATGCCCTGCCAACAGAGAGGAGAGCCGTGATGGGTTCATCGAGATCAAATAGGTGACCCAGTCATCGAACTTGAACAGAACCAGTTGTGGAGGGTGACGACTCATCGTCGTAGACACAATTGTTCATCGATAGCTCCTTGAGCTTGAGTAGCCACTGTGGTAGCCGCTGTCGGAATAGCTGTGCGGTGATGCGTACTGGGCGCCATGGTTCGCGTGTGCCGAACAGAGATAACCGACAAGTATCGTTCGCTGCTGGATAGAATGGCCGGGGCGGCCATATGATGCGCAGCGGTCGATAGCGTGTGTGTAGTAGGGGCATTTGCATCCCGAATACAGTTCGACAAGTTGATAACACATGGTTGCAGTGTTGGGCCGGAAGTTGTTGGCCAGGTATCGATACAAGGATTTGAGAGGTTGTAGATGGCTCAGTCAAAGGTCTCTCAAAGTTTGTGAGCCAACCGATTTGTAGGTTCGTCGAGATGAGCAGGCCGTTGGTCGCAACGAAGGGAAAGAGTAAAGCACACGAAGGATGAAGTTTGTGAACAAGATAGCCGGTATCAATGGAGAAGTGCTTGCTTTATGAATGTCCTGAATAATGAGATGGGAAGTGAGAATAAGAACATTGGCTTCAAAAGAGGCATCGCAGCCTTATAGGTCTGCTTGTAGCCTGGAGGAGAGCGTCGAAGCTCATAGCGACACTCCCCGATACGGAGGACTAATCGAAAGAAGCACTCCCTCACAAAATACCAGCAGGACGTGCAGCAAGGCACCAGTGACGCCAGAGACGCCAGTCAGAGTGCGTGAGAGCGATAGCCGCAAGTTCAGTCAGACTGTCTTAACAGGTGACAAAGGCTGAGGCGCGTCTATTGCAGGCATGGAATAACTAGTGCAGACCCACAACCACCAAAGATGCCTTGGGCCTGGAGGGGGGGAGGGGTTGATGGACCTTTGAGATTGGGGGCTTTCTTGTCTCGGAGGCTATGGCTCTTTAGGACTTTGTGTGTCAGTTTCCCTGTGCCCTGGTTTATTTTGTGTTATCGGGTATTGTTTGTCCCGAAAGATCAAGCATCGTAAACATAGACTATTTTCCCTATTCTTTCTTTGAGTGAGACCGTGAGAGTACGCACGGGCTTGTTCTCAAGGCGCAGCGCAACCTGTGTAGGATCAATGAGCCTGGGTACCCGTACCGCACCGTACCGTGTCGACAGGGCAAGGGTCCAATTGAGACTGGTAGCAGGGTTGGAACAGAGTCCTGTAGGTACAGACACCATGTGTAAGAAAAAGGCGGCGACCGATTCTCAATCCCTCCATAGGAAACTGTTCCGCTCCCGTTGAGATGAGCGGGCTCGGCGTGAAGAGTCATCTCGCCCACCCATTGGCCTGAGACAGGGAGGTTGAATTGACCTGCAGCAGGGCTGAAGGGGAGGGTTACAGGGCCTAGAGGTGATGTGATGCAATAGCGACAGTTGAAATTCATCAAATTCCACTGTATTTCACTGTAGAGTAACAGGTATGGCACACTACCATCATGTCAATATGCATGTAAGAAATAATATGGGACGTCGTCTTCTTCTTCTTCTTCCTTCAGTGGCCGAGGGTGCCTCTGCAAGAACCTGCCCGTGCCAGTAACCATGTTGTGGCGTAACGGGTAGAGAAACAAAACATCATTGATCAGCTTTGATACGAGAAGGCAGGTTTATGACGTCAATTCGAGATGGTGAGAAGGGATTGATCATGCAAGCGATTGAAGTTCTAGACCTGGGGTAGTGAAGAGCGCACAAGGCGTGCTGGTAGTTGCCATTGATGGCACTGTAATAATGGGTGTTGTAAGTGTACCGAGGCCGGCATCATAGAAAGAACTCCATAATAGCTACAACCTGCATCATGGAAAAAAATGAAAATAGCGTCAAAAAATAGGGACTTTGGAAAGTTAGTCATTCAAGGCAATGGTTCGCCCGGCTCCTGCCCGTTGCAAATCGAGCGCTAGTTACACCTGCCGAGTTGCAGGAACGAAACCTTGTACACGTGCCTCCACTGAGGCAGGCAGATCAGGCAGAGCTCAACTCTTTTCTCGCGTTGCCGCTCTTGAATGAGTAACAATCTTCATTTCCCCCTTCCTTTTCTCCATCATGCGCAATACGATAGGACTTTGAAATAGAGTGACTGGCATGACAACAGAAGCCCAGCCACAGGCCAAGGACTGGTGCCTGGGTTGCCTTACCTGTACGAGAGATCAGCTGGACAAGTAGGTATTTGCTTATTTCTCCAAAGATTCTTTGAATTAATGAGAAAAAACACCACATCGGGATATCAAAATCTCACAGTACCAATATGTTTCAACGTCACTCTCAGCACCCTTTCTCAGCGCTGACCCTAGTCGCTCGGCACTTATGGTGGTGGTGGGTGAACCACGATGGAGGGATTGGAGATGTTTGGGTGGCCTTTCTGCGGCCAGACGTCCCGGTGCTGGGGCACTGGAGTAGCTTGAATCTACTAAGACTCTGTAGGGGTTACCTGCCCCCTGAAATCTGGGTCGACTTCTTGTTTCTTGTTTCCCGTTTCACATCCAGCCAATTCTGCAGTTGGACGGACAAGCCACGACCCGAATTTAGAGTCATGAAGCTACCAGCAAGCGACCCTAGAATCACAGGGATCAATCATCTCAACTCTTGTTCCCGTTATCTATTAATCGCTACATCGTGGTGAATTCTGTGATATCAGAGTGGCGGCTATGCACCCTTTGATCATGGCAGGAGGGCAACTCGAGCCGGTTCAACACTGAGTTATTAACATACTGAATCCATTTGCATACCTCTCAAAGACGAGGTATACCAGCCATTCTACACACAACTATTCAAGTGCTGCCTGCAAACTGCAAGTACTGGAAACAGAGCAACTCGGGGACCACATTTCGTAAGCGTCTCCTACAAATACCCCGGTGCTACGCTGACAGTATTAGCAACTGGATTGTCAACCGTAAGGCTGTGTCTGCATCAACCCCCATTCTTGGCAATGCTTGCTCTCTCACCTTGCTCGCTTGCCAACTTCACCGTTCTTGCTAACAGCGGATGTATTTTGATGTGTTCGTGCCGTATCAGCCATTTAGATTGGTTGTTTAATGCGTCAAGGTTTGGCAGGTTTATTTGCGGTTTATTTTCATTTGGGCATTCGAAAGAATCAACTAACAGATCTGAACATATTCGTTCCCGGAAAGAAGTTTTGCTTTTTGTAGCCTGCCACAGCTGTGCCAAATTGCACCAGGTTTCTAGTGATTTCCGTCCATGACCGGGACGGTGGAAAGTGGCAGTACACCAATCAGGCCTGTCGCACGGCGTCCTGGTGCAACTGATATGCAGCACTACACTACCTCAGCCCTGGAATATTCTCGAGCATCATACCAGGATCATAAGTCTATACTGGGAAATCATGTTCCGTATCATGGGGTGCGATCTTGTATGCTGAATACTCTAATACTCCCCCCAACATGTCTTCTTTTGTTTCACACACAGTATTCTCACATACCCAAGTGAGATTGCTGGCAAGCTGCCGAGACTTTTCCTACTCCTTGCATTATATCCTACTCGAGAAGACGATCCTATTGGAACGGGGCACAAAGTTATCCGCCGCTGCAAATAGGAAGTCTGACACCTGACTGCCTGAAAAGGGTGTATACCTCACGTGAGCTCTGACAATCAATTTGCTGACAACGAGGCCTCACAAAAGAAGAACAAGCCTTCTAATTGAGATCCCAGCGATACTCAAAGCTACACCATCACATCGAGAGGACGGAATAACACATGTTGAAAAGCCACACAACGTTTTGCGTCAGGTTGGTTTCAATCTAATGACACTTCTGCTGTGCATGGAAATCCTTATTGCTGCAAATTACTTGTTGCGCTTTTGAGTACTATCAACATATGATCGAATGTATCACTGTACCCCCACACTGACATACAGTTCACATGTCTTGCCGTAGACACCACCTTATGATAACAGATATTCAATTGGTTTACACACAGTTAATTGCCCCTGATTGTGAATCATGTCTCAGGTACGTTTCGATCCTGCTTGTCGTCTATCTGGTGTCCCTTGTCCGTTGTTGGTATCATGGGCCGACCGTTCGGTAAAGTAGCAAAAATAGCAATGTCATTCATCAGCCAAGTCGTGGTGGGCTAATGCATACGACAGTAAGAAGTTTTTATGAGATTGAAACAAAGAGTCATATCTGAACAGGCATCAAGAAAACCCCTGTTGAAGTCAGTATGCAGGTAGAGAAAGTCAGTGACTGGTTGGCCAAGGTCCAGTAAACGTCGATACCGAAGGCTCGGGGAAATCACGCGAGAGCACAAACGAACGTTGGATACCCCCATTAGTTTACAGCAACAGTCACTTGTGCCTTTTCTGCCTAAAAAATGTCATTGGTGTACAAGCCATCAACTTGTTGGAAAGTTTTCCGTCTCGTCTGGTGACCAAGTGGTACTACACTATTGTTGTAACATCGCACTTCCTCACCCACCTTTACCAAACTACACTACAGTTGCTCATCATGGCCCTGACAACATGCTGCTGCCATGATGGAGGGTTCAATGATCTCACACATCTGTTGCACAATGACAATGGCCCTTCAGCCTTGCGCAGAACCTATTGAGCAACCCTGTCGTCTACGGGGAACGGGTCAGTGCCCCTGCTCATCCGGCGGCGGCGCCCAATAATCGGAGCCCGGAGAGAGGAGCCACTACATGCCCCACTGGCTGCGCCTCCCGCCGTGGCTTGCATCCCGGAGTCGCCGGCGCACAAACTTGACTTACATGATGCTTTTCCGGCCATATCATGACGACTTCTAATCCTCATATGTGCTATTGCAGAAGCTATATTGCATACGGTACTTGTTGCGGGCGGATGCAAGGCGTCTAGATGCCCCACCTTCGTGCTTCTCTTCCCATTCTTATTCTGGACACTCGTCCTGGGCATAAGTCTGCCTTGGATCAATAGACCGAACCATGCCAGGTACACATGCAGTTGTCTGAACGTATTACACGCGGATGTAAGGTCCCATGTTCGGACAGATCCCGTTGCTAATCTTGTCATAAGCAGGCCCTTACACGTCGCATTTACCAATCATGATGCCTCCCGCTCTTTCTGACTGTCACATTTCCCACTTTCCGGGACTTAGAGCCCCGGGTCAAGATACCTAGTTCCCTGCACCATCATCTGAATCGTTTGACGCCGCGGCTGTCTATCGATACATTCACAACCTCTCCCCACTGCCTCTGTCACCACCCAAAGAAAGATGTCACCACTTACAGTTAGTAGAGTATCAACCGTTACAGAAACTCCCTACCACAGCATTATCGTCGAGTTTCATGTCTCTCAGTCTGACTCTTGGTGCTGTCATGAGCCTCGACGCGGTCCATGATCTACCCGACATCATGGGGCGTAAGGCTGATCCGTATTCACGGCGATGTTTCTGGAAATTGCACCATCCTTCGAGCATCTAGACTTCAGCTCTATGAAGATCATATAAGCATCTGACGTCGTTAAAGTTTGCGGTTTCTAGTTCTCGTCGTCATAGGGGAGGCCTCAGTCAAGAATCAAGAGCAGATGGCGAGTCTAATCTCGAATGTTCCATTATGTGTATGTAAAGCTGTTTGGATGCCTAACTGGCACGTTGGTGTAGAGTCGTTCTTGTCAGCTCCTGTACTTCTATAACCCTCCGATTCAATACGGACAACGGCATCTATCGAGCTGAGTTGAAACAATCGTCAAATCTCGTGATATACACGCCTCGCTAGGTCACATCCCCAATTCCAAGCTATCTTGGCTCGCTGGCCGTTGTCTTCTGTGACACGACTTGCCCCTCCCATGTAACCCCATCACAAGACAACCACGAAGTGAACGTCACCAGTCGCTGCGCGTGTCTGATCACGACTTTCGAGATAAATAAATGAGATGAATCACCATGCCACAAATGTGTCTTCCTCATTCTGCGCCCTTCCATACCCGTAGTTGTAATGATGCAATCATGTTGTTGAAGGAAAAATTTTTGTCGTCACAAGTAGCGCCGTAGCGCAGTGTATGGTTTACCCAATGGCACACAAGTTTGAAAACGGAAAAAAGAAATGCTCGACACAACCTGAACTCCAATCGTCATGAAAAGGCATTCTCTGAAACAGAAACTATGATCGTCGACTCATAGCAGCCGTTGCACCAGCAGCGGCCAGATCTTGCTTTCCGCTCACGCTCCTGCCAGCAGCTCGAGGTAAACTGCTGACCCCTTGCGCAAGCCCAGTCGTACCGGCGCTGGTTCGTTTAGATGGCATGGAACTGACGGGCCCCATCTGTCCTGAGGCTTTGCGAACAGGGCCAGAAACAGGTTTGTGGGGGCTAGCTCCGGATCGCAAGGATCCTAGAGGCTTGGCAGCACTACCTGGGGGGTCAGGGAGAGGTCGTGGAGTAGAGATAGTATTGTGTCGCTTCATAGGCGAAGATTCACGGGTTGGCGGCATACGAGGAAGAGGCATCTTACGCCCAGTAATGAACTCGTGCCGTATCGCGTCCTCGGGTTTGAGTCGTCGTTCTGGATCCCAGCGTAAACAACGTTGCAAAAAGTCCAAGAAAACCTCGTCGTCGCATTTGAGTACCTGTGACAAAGTCTTAGAGGAAGGACGGCGTCTGCGACCCTTGGAAGATACAGTGAGGCGAGGTTTACCCATTGAATCAAAGAAAAGTTTCTTTCGGGTGCTCTTCTCGATCAGGTGCTTCTCAGGAGGACCGAAAACCTCCATGATGCAAGCAAGCTGTTCTTGCTCATTTTCTCCCGGGAAGATAGGAACTCCGGTGTAAAGCTCTGCCAAAATGCAGCCAACACTCCACATATCAATGGGCATGCCATAAGTCATGCCGAGAATGACCTCAGGGGATCGATAGAATCGAGACTGGATATATGTGTACACCTTCTCATTCTCAAAACAACTGGAACCAAAGTCGATGACCTTGATCTCTGCGTGAAGAGGATGTCGCAGGAGGATATTTTCGGGCTTGAGATCGCAATGGATGACTTTGTGTTGCTTGAGAAGATTGAGTGAGCTGAGGATCTGCTTGGTAAAACGCCGAATGATCTTGATGGAGAAGCCTCTGAACGCGTGTGCCTTGATAAGTTCGTAGAGGTTCATGTCCAGCAGCTCTGTAGATATACAGAGATGGCCGCGGAAATAGAAACTCTGCGTGAAATTGACCATACTATGCTTGTTCTTTGGGTCCTAGTTCGAGTTAATACGATGTCACAGGATCGATAAAGGGGCTTGCCTACCCATTCGCGAAGCTTCTGCAAGATGTTGACCTCGACAAGAGCTTGCTGGTGGAATCTCTTCTTGTTTCTGATGATCTTGATGGCTACCAGCCCGCCCGTCTTGTGATCAATGCAACGGACGACTTGTCCAAAACTACCTTTTCCGAGAACGTCGATGATCTCATATCGATATGCAAGGTGATCTCCGGGCACAATGGTATAATCTCCACGCTCATCGTCGTAGCCAAAATTGGGAGCGTCGGATTGAAGATCACCAATCACTTTGTGTGCATTCTGTGTTCCACAGAAGAAGACGTCGGTGTAATCAACAATCTCGCCTCGCTCATAAATGTTGAGCATTGCGATACGAATGGCTTCATGAGCACCAACTCGTTCCTTTGGTGTCGCTCGCTTTTTGAGAGCATCCAATGTTCTAGCAGCAACTTCTGTTTCCTTTCGTCGGGAACCCAGTTTGGCCATTTCATCTTCGGCTGCTTGATCATCCTTGTCAAGATCAGCAGAATATGAGTCGGGGCCTTTCGCCAGACCGGAGGAATTCCTGGGGCGAAGAATCTTTTGCATGACAGATGTGTTTCGGCCAACAGGCATTGTCGAAGGATCAGGGGCAGGCTTCTTTACAGTCCAAGAATCGCTCTTGTTCTTGTCATGTGTAATGAGCCCATTGAGACTCCCACCTGAACTCTTGCGTCTCCTTGTATCGAGATAACCGCCAGGACCTTGCTTCAGATTCGGTGACGGACTGGCTTGTTTGACGCTGGATAGGTTGTTGAGGGTAGCTGAGATCGGAATTCTAGGAGGCGGCATAGGTTCCTCAGGCTGTTTTGCATGTGCCTTATCAGGAACATCTCCAGGGGCGGCATTGTTACTCTTGGAATTCCCACGTTTCCAGGAGAGGCTAAGCTTTCGTCGAATAGAGCTCATAGAGGATGGAGTTGGCGGTTCTTCTGGTGTAGGCTCGGGGGGAGGGGATTTGGAGCTGATGGATTCGGAGTCTTTCGGTGCCCGAGGGCCTGCAGGCTTATGGTGAGCTTGATCTTGAAAGATGTTCGCGTCCGATGTTGTAAAGTCAGCACCCGTTTTTGATCGCTTCAAGAAACCGTGGTCTGCACCCCCCTTGGGTAGGGAGGATGATAGGAAAGGCGACATGCTTTGCTTGTGATCAAGCTCCTTGAAAGCCAACGATGACTCGGTCGAACTAACATCGGGAGGCGTAGGAGTGAAGTGGGCATGGTGGACAGAGCTGCTACTCCTCAGAGATGGGAGCTCGGGAGTATCCCCACGTCGAGTCTTGGCAAAGAAAGAGCTCTTGGAAGCTGTCATTGGGGTGGTTGGTGTTTTTGGTAAGTGTCGAGGCGGTGGAGGGGTTTCATGTCTGTCCACACTATTGTGATCCTGCAGGGCTGCGATTTTATTAGTTGTTGGCGTGCTCAAGGGTCCCAGATTAATTGGAGGTAGTCGCAATGGTTGAAGGTGTCGCTTGTTAGGTGGAGTGGCCTTGTTGTCTGATTCGGCGGCCACCATTGGTACATAGCTCCGTTGACCACTTGGCTTTCTATGCAACTTTGTAGGCTCAGGAAAGACAGGCATCGATATAACGCCAGTTGGATTCGAATTCGCACCCATGGCATCCATGTTACTGAGTGCAGTCTTCTTCTTTTCCACAAAGTAGGTATCCGCAGGCGAGTCTTTCGGAGACTCATATGCCTTTGGTATAGCAGGAACAGGAGGCACATATTCATCGTCATCGGTTGGTATAGGGTTGTGTACTGTAGTGTGTTTCGGTGCAGGCAAGCGTGATGTAGATGACGAGGTAGATATACGATTCAAGGAGCCAGTCGACGTCCTTGCAGAATTTATGCTCAAGCAAGAAGTGGCCGACAAGACAGAGTTGTATGATTTGCGATGCATATCCGGGGTAGTTCGTGAGGATGACGGGGTGCCAGAAGTCCTCCTCGGTATCATCGAAGGTGATTTTGATTCGGCCCTCTCAACCTGGTTGTTCATCGACACTGGTGGTGGTGGAGGAGGTGTTGACACCTGACCAAGGCTCACGGATTGTGGCATCGTGGACATACGCTTCATTCGTCTTGTATCAGTGGGACTAATTGTCCTTGCTCCGAGCCCTGTCGCGTGCGACGAGTGGTGCGCACCAGGCATCATAGAGACTCTTTTGTGGTTGGTGGACGACGGTGTACTCAGTCGACCTCCTACACGAGGCGATCGTGGGGCAAGGGTTGAGTGTCTGTTTTGCTCCGGGGTAAGAGTATTACCAGACCCCAAATTTGCTTGATTAGAACGTGGTGGCGGCTGTACTGATTTAGCCTTGGTGGCCCTCGAAGTGGAAAAGTTTCTTGTAGTGCTTTCCAGCCATGTCGTGTTAGCATCCATCGAAGCCCTGGCCGAGCTAGGTGCTCCTTCAGAATACAGACTGGGTCGCCTCTTTTGGGCAGGACGAGATCCATAGTCTGCATCGCCAATGATTCCAGGGCCGATTGATTTTCGGGGAGGCTTGGCTGTGGTACTGCCAGACACGGGAGGGTATTGGCTCTGCCGACGAGAGCGTGCAGTGCCTGGACCAGTTGCAACTTCAGTCTGAACAAACACGCCGGTGGTGTTGGTAGGCTGTCTGATAGAGTTACTGGGTCGGCGTAGGATCGAACTTGATCGGGCGGGTCGAGTTGTGGATTGGGCGACAGGGCGATTTGCAGCACCATTCGAAGGCGGAGCTATTTGGGAACGGGAAGACATGCTGCTACTGTCATCTGCTCCGTGGGCATCGAGACTGTCCCCTTCACCGGTAGAGGACTGGAATTGGGCGAGTTTGAAATCTGTTGAAGCGGTTTCGATACTGCTTTGCAGATCGTCAAAACTGACCGACGGCAAAAAGTCGAAAGACGCTGTCGAGTCGTTTAATTGATTTTGTTCCCCATCCCTACTGAAAGAAGAAAAAAGAGAATGGTTGCTGGAAGGAGTTGCGCTGAGCATTGGATCTTCAGAGGCGAAGCCGGGATTCGTCGAGGGTAGAGGTGGTCGAGGCTGAGCGTTTGTGGTTTTGCCCCTGTCACAAAGGGATCAAGGTTAGCTTGGCCATGTGCAAGGAAATGCAAGGCGACAAAGATTTGGATGATGATAGACCATAACAAGCATGGACCATCAAGTCAAATGTAGAAAACACAAACAAGAAAGATGAGAATGCTCACAGTCGCGTTGGAGAAAAGTTGGCTGGTCGAGGCCCAGCAGGTGCCTTGTGCTCGCGGCTCATAGGGTCCAGTCGAGGGGTGGCTGGCAATGCGACAACGGAGGTGGATTTCACGGGGTCGGTCGCTAGCACAGACTCAGTCCGGTCAGGGAGCTGAGCGCATTCGAACGGCTACCTCATTCCGGAACGGACAAGATTGTTGAGATGCAGGAGAGCAAACAGTGCAGTGAGTGAGTGAGAGCGGTCGGTGATAAACTGGAGAAACAAAATGTACTCGGCAGGATGGAACCCAAAGTGATTGATTGATTGCGGTGGGCGCGCCCCAAGAAAGGGATGGTACAGTAAGATGCGAGATGGAGATGGATAAAAAAGATGGAGTCGTCAAGACGGGTTCCAATAGTGGAGGCAGGTTAGGTAAGGCAAGGTTGTTGGTTAGGTACTAGGTAGTAGGTTGTCTTTTTTTTTTTTTTACCCTAACTAGGTAGCCTAGGTCTTTCCAAGACAAGACGGAAAGATGGTCTTTCCTCACTCGTTGTCAGAGGGTGGTCACAGGCAGTTTCCGGAAGGGGGCAGCAAGCATGGGGGATACAAGACTTCCATCTATGAATGCTAAAGCTAGGGGGCCCTTGGTCAGTGTCCTTAGGGAGCCACCTTGGCGGGCATCTTCCAAATTAGTGTGAGAATCAAGACGCCTGAGAGGCTGATAGCGAACAGGACCTTGTGAAGGTACCTTAGTAGGTTAGCAATAGACAGTTAAGCGGTGGACCTTAACACGGAAAAAAGATGGCATGATTGGATGTTAGAGCTGGGAGATTGGTCCCTGAATTAGGTACCTGTTACTCGCACGAATAGAGTGGGTGTTCCATACCTGTAGAGACAGTTTGATGCCCGCCTTTTACCGCCATTTTAGCTGTTGCGAGGTACATATCTAGGTACACGTCCATACTATTTCTGCCGGCATCAATACTACTAAGGTATCCTTGCCGTATGCAAGCTAACACGCGGTACCTACCTTAAAAGCAATTCATTCATTCCCCTTGCCTTATTAGCCTCCCTCGATGCCGTGATGCAGATATTAAGGAACGTCAATCATGACCTTTTTTTTCGTTTAGAGAGATGAGGCATTCTTCCACTTGCATGTTGTGGAATGTCAGCCCGATTCCGCATTAATAAGGTCGCAATTATACTCCTAGATTGGGCTATACTCTGCCCGTCAGTGTCGTGGTTCATCGTTATCACATTTCGCTCGGTTCACAGTTCCCCTGTCTCCCAAGCACGTCTAGCCGATAGCGAGTGGCGCCGTCGGTGATTCCAGGTGCAAGATTTGCACAGAACGGTGGATACGACAGCGGCATCGTGATGCTACCAACCATACCACATGGTGCCGAATGGTTACGCGTGAACCGGTTGACACATCAACGGGTACTGGTAGAAAGTGTTACTGCCGCTAGCTGTCAATTTGAGCTTGGCTGTACAGGCTGTATTTGGATGTTGTTGACTTGGGAGATATCCAACTTGAGATAAGGCCGGGTAACTGAGGGTCTCGAAACGACAGTTCTACCAATGTAACACCGTTTCGCAACCAGGTCGCCAAGTTTCAAGACTCCCCTTTGATAAATTGACCGATGTCATCTTCATCAAGCCTCCCGCTCAGACCAGCCACTTCAAAGTGAATACAAGGATTGAGTCGTGTCTTGGATTTGGATGACCTAGGGGGTCCATAACCCTTTCTCGGGCATCCCCAGCCGATAGGGCCATAGCCCATACGGATGCATCGTCCTTTGCTGGGCAGCATACAAAGCTGTAACTGTTTCGAATAGCGCGTTGTTTCTGGTCCGATGAACCTGGTCTATCCTATCGAGACCGCTGTTGGTACCTTACCATACGCATTGTTGTCCTGCCAAACACCAAGGATCTGATCGTGCATCTCAAGTCGCGTTTTGTTGTTTTCTTACCGTCTGCAGACCCTGACCGCCCCGCAGCCGAGCGCGGCTGATTGATGCAGAAGGAAAGATAGTCCAGACTGTCTGGGTAGGCATGTAGGATATGACATGTGAGCAAGTGACTCGTCGCGGGATACAGTCAATAATTGACCATGCAAGGTGCTTTACGAGATGAATCGCGCCCATCAGTTGGGCGATTGTTTAGTATTGTTAGGCATATAAACAGGGCACTTAATTGGGTTTCACATAAGTTAAGGAATTAACTAACCTACACTATATTGCACCCTTGATCTGCCAATCTGTCACAATGCCTGAACACGCTAATAAGCATGAATCTGAAATAACGAGGGTTCTGTCTATCGGGTTGGTGTGGGGTAAATAAACATGGGCGGGCACAGAAAGGATGAAAAACTGTCGCATAGTAATTTGAGTCGGAAATATCAGCGTATCATAAAATAGGTAATTGTTGTTCATGATTCCCGTCTTGGGTCGTGGTACAATCTCTTTAACCCAGTCAGGCTGAATAATGACCTTTGCTATGTGCTAATAAAGGAGAAGGTTCATTAGTACTTATTGCGTGTTCTTTTAAAGGCGACTTCAAAACACCACGGGCCGCTCAACGCTTTACCACATTTAATACCTGCCGCCATGAACATGGAAGATCACTAACTTAGCAAAATAGGAAATTCCTGTAAATCTGATATGCCCTTCTCTACTTGGACTAGTGTCCGTGTATTTCCCCCTCTCTCAAATGTCAGCACAGGACTAAAGTTTGGCATGTCCCCAGCTGTTTGGCTTTAGGTGATGTCACTTAGTGTCACATGCTCGTGATCATGCCGTGGCACCTCCACGCGGGAAGGACATTTGAAATCCCTAGGTACCTGTTACTAACCAACCAACCCTTTGAAATCCCCACAAACCGATGTTGTATGTTCGAATTATGGTTTGAAGTATTCTCATGGACGACTTCACCGCAGAGATGCTCGCCACAGGGCGGGGCCTTGACTCTACCGAGGACTCTCGTCAGCGTCGCGGCCATGGTGGCGATGATGACAAGACACCCGCTGCTGGTGCCGACTCGAACTCTCCTTCGAACGCACCTTCAGGGTCAGAGACGCCGTTTCAGAAAACAGGCCTGCGTGGAAGCCTTGCGGCTATTCGTCAGAAAGCCAACATACAGGATCGATTGGTAGAGAAGTATTAGCATCCTGAGTTACCATAACGCCAGAATCTCCGACTAACGACACAATAGACTTTTACAACAAGTTATACCCACCGATGATGATGACCAGAATGACGTCCAATCTGTGGGCGACGAGCAAACGGCCACTCAAACCGAAAGGCCAAACTTCAATATCACCACTATGTCCTTCAACTTCCGCCGTTTCAATGCTCGAATAGGTGTGGTCTTCAAGTTCCAGGCCCGCGTCGAGCGCATCCTGTCCTGGAAACAGGCGTCACATACACTCTCGCTCCTGGCCGTCTACAGCTTTGTATGTTTAGATCCGTATCTCATCTTCGTGCTGCCCATTGCAATACTACTACTGGGAGTGTTTATCCCCGCCTTCATGGCAAGACACCCTGCGCCGCCGAAAGGTACACTATCAAGTGAGCAAAACGTTGGTTATTCGCCCCAAGGGCCGCCTTTGGCGCCTGCAGCAACAGTAAAGCCGGTCAAGGAGCTCAGCAAAGATTTTTTCAGAAACATGCGCGATCTACAGAATTGCATGGATGACTTTAGTCGCGGACATGATCAGGTCGTCGCTCTACTGTTACCAGTAACAAATTTTAGTAATGAGGCGCTGAGTTCTACGCTATTTTTGTTTCTCACAGTGAGCGGCATAGCAATGACTGTTTCAGCTCACCTTCTGCCTTGGCGGATCATCTTTCTTGTGGGCGGCTGGGCTATCGTTGGTATGGGTCATCCTTATGTTGCCCGCCTGCTTGCTGCTGCTCATCGCGAGCACCTACAACCACAAGAGGCCAAAGCACAATCTTGGCTGGAAAACTGGACCAACTCAGACATCATACTCGATACGAGTCCTGAAACGCGAGAAGTCGAAATTTTCGAACTGCAGCGTAAAACCTCTGGCGGTGGCGAGTGGGAGCCCTGGTTGTTCTGCCCTTCTCCCTACGACCCCCTCTCGCAGCCTCGCATCGCTGGCGAGCGACCTCGAGGTTCACGCTTCTTTGAGGACGTTATGCCTCCCGAGGCATGGGAATGGAGTGAGAAGAAATGGGCTCTGGATCTCTGGAGTCGCGAGTGGGTCGAAGAGCGCATCATTACAGGCGTCGAAGTTGAGACAGAGGGTGAGCGCTGGGTGTATGATATCTGGGATGAGCGGGATGAGCGTACTGGCGTTGTGGACCTTCCTGCCAACGACAAAGGAAAGCAGAATGCGGTGCCTAGGCTAAGTTGGGAAGAGAATGAAGATGGGAGTGGCAGGAGAGGAAACTGGAGACGACGACGATGGGTCAGACTGGTGAAGCGTAAAGCAATGCCGGTGCAGCCGAATTGATTTACTGTCATCTTTTGTAATAATAGAGTAAAGCGTTTGGTTATTTACATAAAGCGTTGGTGATTGGTTTGCAATAAGATAGGCTGCATAACTGAGGCTGAGGGCGAATATCACGACCTCACACGTTTCAAAACCCAAGTAAGAGTTTTGAGCATTGGTTAATGGATTCTCCTTCAATTGGTTGGGTCAAAGAATATATACTAAATCCAAAACTGATTGCAAGATCATCTCTCCAGAACCCAAGTGGTATCATGCTCAACAGATCTCTGCTGTAATGGCAAAATCAGGGATCTTCAGATATTGCTGGCTCCTGCCAGATCATTCTATGTGCACTCCGCTCATAATTCATCAAGCCGGTATCCGTAATGTGACAAAGGAGAAAAAGAGTGAAGAGTAAGCAAACCGCATAGGTTTACATAACGGCCATCTTATCAAGAATCTTTTGGATGCCTTTGGTGCTGCCGCGACCCTCGTCAAGCTCCTCAGCCATCTTGCGAGCTCGCTCAATAAGAACATTGACGACTTTTCGGGTGTACTCGAAACTGCCGGTGGACTCCATGTAGGAAACGGCATATCGCTTAACCTGAATGTCGGAGGTCTTTTGTTTGAGAATATTGATGAGTTGGAGATTTGTGGGGTTGGAGCGGATGCTGTGGATAACAGGGAACGAGAACTTGCCCTCGGTCAGATCCTCGCACATTCCCTTGTTATGGCTGTACTCTTTAGACGACAGGTTCATGTAATCGTCGCGAATTTGGAAGATGAGGCCGATCAAGTTGACCAGGGACACGCAGTCGGTAGGACCATTGGCCTCTGCTGCCATGAGCTTGATACCAAGACGGAAGAGACCACCCGTCTTATTACCGACCATTTCGAGGTAGTCCTCCTCAGTAGGGCAGGTCAAGGTGTCTCGCCAGAATAGATCCATTCCTTGACCCCGGTGAAGGTTGACGAGCTCATCGGAAAATATGGTGATTAGCTCTGGGTTGTTGAGTTTGTGAAGCTCTTGCAAGGCAACAAAGTAGATGTAGTTGGCCGAGTTGATGGTCTGGGCGACACCAAAGATGTTGTGTGCGACGGGAAAGCCACGGCGCAGCTCGGACGAGTCTTGTACATCGTCAATGAGAAGCGAAGACTCGTGTAGCATACCGACGACGCGGGTAATGACTTCGAGACTCGATGCGGGCACGTCGAGCCAAGCATTGAAGGCGGCGATCAGTTGGGCGCGAAAGTCTTTGCCCGGATGACTAATTACATAGTCGTAAGGGCCACGAACAACGCTTTCCTTGTCGCTGTTCCATGAACGCTTAGCCGTGAATTCAAGATCCTCGTGAGCGTAGCGCTCCGGGTCGGGAGGTGGGTTGGGAGTTGCCATGACACCGTAGCCGGGGTTTGAGGTATGTGTCTTTGTAGAAGTCTGCTTCTGACTCAACCAGTCGCCTTCTGGGACTGGGCGCAGAACTGATTTGGTAGGAGTCGGGCTGAGAGAGGTTGGGACGCCGTTGCTCGAGGTGCGAGGGGGGATGGCGTTTGGAGAGACAAGTGGGTTGGAGATGGCGGACATATTATGCATTGCCTTGGGCGACAGCGATAGCATGTGCAAAGCCGACGGGGGCAAGGTCTCAGGGTTGAGAGAGAGGATGGGGTCGGCCGTGGGGATCATATGTGTTATGTTTTGGGGTAGTCGGAGTCGGAGGAGGGGTCTGTCCGTGTGTCGGAGAGTGAAGATATTTGGATTAGAGTTAGAGTAAGTAGAAGAAATGCTTGACATTAAGAATCAGGACAACCACGTAATAATAAACAAATGCTTTCTGTTGTGCGCGCGACGCCGTGTCTCGTCCTATTTCGCCTTGGCGCAACAACAGCGAATGGTAATTGTCGGGTAGTTCGGGTGAATGTATAAAGTGGTCGACGTCATTGAGTTTGCAAATGATAATGTCTAAGCCTGCCGAATGCGACGATGGAGGGATCATAGAGTTGAGCCCTGCGGTTGCAATGTGGATAAAAGCTACGAGTATACCAGGCATGCGCCCAATGCGCATGCGTTGAAGAACAAGGATTAAAAAGTCCTGCAGCACCTTTAGTTTGAAACTGAAATAAAGACAGTCCTTGAAAAATGTCTGTCTTGTGATGGGTACGGGTTCTGTACCTTGAGAGGTGAGAGAGGTACGTGTCCGTCCTTACGCAAGACACATGGGCGCAGTATAAAGTACCTACCTACCTTAGTAGGTACCTCTCACAAGCCCTTTACTGACACTTCCACGGGCTAATGCAGAAGTGAAGGGAGCTTAGGTCCTGGAGCTTGGCTACCTAGAGCTGAAGCTTCATGTCCGTTGGATTAGGCTGTTCTGTTCCCTTGTTGTTGAGAGGGGAACGAGCCCGTGGATGGAGGGGTTATCGTAGATAGCTCTAGCGGAGTCTGTCAGGGGTGAAGAAGCCTAGATCGATGTAGGATTGTGGGGAAGCATCCAGTTGGCAACCAAAAGCAGAGCAGACAATCCGATCATTCCACCCATTGACTGCAGGTGAGAAGCACGTTGACGTGATGTTGCATTACTTCGTAAATATATACGTGTATTCGTTGATTGGTATGCATTGATTGAAGCTCTTGATGATCTGAGTTGAGTTGTCGGTTGTCTAATCATTCGACCAGTCTGTATGTATCTAGGAAAGGTAAATGACATGAGAAGATCAAAGGTAATTACATTCTTTACTACATCAATACTCTCATCATTCAATGCAGACAACTCCTACCTCTCAAGTAAACGTAGTGCTCACTCGATCTGTTGGGACAAAACATACCACATCTCAGCCCATGGGAAGGCCAGAGCTGGCGAAAGACGTCTGCCTATTATAAGTCGGTACAGGGTAGATGTTTATCCACCGACAACCAAATTCGGACAACAGGGTCCAACGTGAGACGGACCCATTCATCAGCTTTTGCCTTAATTGACTTATGATTTGCATGTGAAATCTAAAGTGTACTCTGATGTCCGGGCCTGTAAATGGCGACATCCCACTGGCAAATATGGTGGAAACATAACTCCGACAATTTGATAGTTGGGGATATCAACTCAACGTCATCATTTCCTTTGGTGGGAATCTGTACAGAGTCAAATACCTCCCTTGAGGGTTTCCATTCCTATTTGTACCATAGTTTACTTATATTGGTCTAACGCTTGGCCGGCGAATATACCAGTCGGAAAGTCGGCGGCTGTTCGTTGCGATGTATCATGAAAAGTCCGGAGGGTTCGGCTTCAGCATGAAGTATGTCTGCAAATCATATACCACAATCAAACCTCTGTCATCATCTGGCCGCGGAACGTAACTTGTCTACGGAGTTAAGACACACATTTCCAAGTAAAGAGCGATAACGTTAACACTATTTCCATGCCTTCACACCAACATCAACAGATCATTTCCCTACCAGGTTGCATCAAGCTCACAGGAGCTAACGTTAATAGTCTCTTGTCAGTATGGTACCTTTAACTACCGACCTAGTAAACACTTATAACACGGCAACGAGATCCGAACCGCGAAGGGCGAACTCCCTCTAGTTTCTAAACCGAGTCGCTAGTCGATAATCGTCTTTCAGATTTCAGCCTATAGTGTAATGAGAACGCCTAAGATATGACGACAACAGTGGAGCGGAAGCAATGATGCCAGACGATGATCATAGAAATGACCCTGGATCTGATTAATAACCTATTTTTCGAGCTCACGAGTATCGGGCTACTAGAAGAGAGGGAGAGTGTCATTGATTTACCGAGAGTAACCATCTACGTAGGTAGTGTTGTATGTAAATCGTTGGACCCTTAATTCCGAAAGGAGATATAAATTGAGCCTTGGCCTTCTCTCATGTCATTCTTGGCCATGCAATAAAATCTAAGCCAAGAACATTTTAAAGCGCAATAATGGCGCCCATACATCGAATCTTCTCATCGGCCACCAGCAAGCCCTACCGGACTACAAAGCTTCAAGACGAAAACCCTCCCTACTTGAATGAAAGCGGCTACGTTGACTTTGCGCCTGATGATATAAGAAACCCCCAGAATTGGTCTACACCTCGGAGATGGGCCGTCACGTTATCTGCCGTGTTGCTCGTCCTTAATGCTACTTTTGCCTCGAGTTCGCCGAGTGGTTGCTTTCCGTCCATGGCAAAGCATTTTCATGTGTCAGAACTGGTCGCTGGTTTAACCATTACGCTGTTTCTTCTGGGATATTGTGCTGGACCGCTCATTTTTGCGCCTTTGAGCGAAGTATATGGACGAAGATGGATCTTTTATATTACCTTCTCGTTATACCTTATTTTCAACTTCCTATGTGCCTGGGCACCCAACTTTGGCGCACTTCTAGTTGGTCGTTTCCTTACAGGAACTTTTGTCTCTGCGCCCCTTAGCAACTCACCAGGTGTCCTTGCTGATCTCTGGTCTCCTATCGAGCGCGGCAATGCCATGGCTGGATTTGCTGCTATGGTATGGGTTGGTCCGGCTCTGGGCCCCGTAATTGCAGGCTTTCTCGAGCTCAAGAAAGATTGGCGCTGGAGTTTTTATGTCTTGCTCTGGCTTGGTGGTGCGACAGCTATCGTCATGCTGACCATCCCCGAGACACATGCTCCGACGCTTCTTCTAAAAAAGGCGCGAAGAATCCGTAAAGCAAAAATACCTGGATATGAGAACGTCAAGGCTCAGTCTGAAGACACTGATCGGTCATTGAAAGCTGTGTACAAAATTGCACTGACTCGACCATTTGTCATACTTTTCGACACCATCTCATTCCTGTGTGCCATCTACATGTCTGTTGTATACACTTTGCTGTATATGCTTTTCAGCATTTATCCTATCGTTTTTCAGCAGCGACGAGGTTGGAATAGTGGCGTGGGAGAGCTACCTCTGATCGGAACCGTGATTGGTGAGTCTTTTCCGAGAGCTGTGGTTTGTATGTAATTTTTAATATGTCGATAGGTGCATGCATTGGAGGGTTTATCGTGTTGATTGATTCACACGTTCGGAAGAAGAAGATCGAAAAAGGCGGGAAAAAGATGGAACCAGAAGACCGATTGCCATTAGCCATGATTGGTGGCGTTGGTTTTGCTGTGACTATGTTCTGGTTTGCATGGACGGCGGAGTATGAGTGAGTAACCCACCTTGTGTCGATGAGTTCAACATTTCCTGTCTCTTATGAACTCGATCGGAATATACGCTAACATATTTACCAGCTCTATCCATTGGATCGTGCCGACAATAGCAGGCACCTTCCTTGCTACGTCCCTGATGCTTATTTTTGTCGCTTACCTGACATATCTTGTGGATGTGTACCTTATGTATGCCGCATCAGCGATTGCAGCGAATACCATCGCGCGATCAGCATGTGGCGCCGCAGCACCTCTCTTTACAAACCAAATGTTCAGCGCTCTTGGCATTGGTGGTGGTGGCAGTCTTATCGGCGGTGTTGCTACTGTTCTGGCTATTATACCGTTTTGGTTTTATAAATACGGAAAACAAATTCGTATTAGAAGTAAATTTGCTCCTACAAAGGAAAAGGAGGAAGCCAGAGAGAAGGACGAGGAACGGGGTGTTGGTAACGGTAACGGTAATAGACAGAACAGTGTCTTATCTAACGATATCTCGGATGGCTCAGACTCGACAGTGGCTGCGAGATGAGGGGTATAATTATTACGTACCTAGTAGTAGAATGGCTTTGAAGCAGTTACTATGTACGGATACAGAATAGAGGATTGCCATTAACCAGATGTTGGAATTGGGATATCCAATCGAAATATTACTCAGCTCATACGTTATTCATTCCCATTACTTATCTAATGCCAACTCGCCCCTCATCATTCTTCAATACACTCACATATTAAATACTCAGTGAAATGGCACAAACAGTCATTGCATTTGACCTCTACGGTACTATACTCTCCACCGAGTCAATAGCAGGAGAGCTAGCAAAACTGTACGGGCAGGATAAAGCTCAATCTATCGCATCGCTTGCTCGAAGATACCAGCTCGAGTACACATGGCGTGCCAATAGCATGGGTAAGTCAACCATGATTCAAGAAATGACTATAGCTAAAACATTCAAAGGCATCTATCGCTCGTTTAGCGATTTTACAAGATGGTCATTTAGACAGGCTACCAAGGAAATTGGCGTTGAGCTTACTCCTGACCAGGAGGATCGCGTGATGAATGCGTACAATGGTCTCAATACCTTTCCGGATGTTGATGATGCGCTCAAGATGCTGGCCGAAAGTCCATCTATCGACCCTTACATCTTCTCCAACGGCACCCCAGATATGCTTGCCTCATCACTCAAGACATCGCCTTCCCTGTCACAGGCGAGCAACGTATTTCCCCAGGAGAAGCTCGTGAGCATCGACTCAATTCAGGTGTTCAAGCCAGATCCTCGCACATACAAATTCATGGCCAAGACAGCGGGCCTAGAATCGCAGCTTGGCAAGGTTTGGCTCGTGAGCTCAAATCCGTTTGATGTGACGGGTGCGACGGAGGCTGGACTCAAGAGTGTATGGATTGACCGTAATGGAAACGGATGGTGTGATGGTCTTGCGGGCTCTGTGGATATTAAGCCTACAGTTGTCGCTGCCACTGTGGATGAAGCTGTGCGGACGATTTTACGTCAGTCTGAGAGTGGTGAGTAGACGATGATGATGTAATGTGTAATTAGAATGCCAAGTCATCTGTTTAGGGTTCCATAATAGGTACGTCATATATGGGATCCATCAAATATTAAAACGTTCATATTTCAAAAATTAATCTGTCTATGCGTTGGTGTTGAAACACGAACTTGACATGGGGCCTTGAAGTTGTTCCTGAGTCTGGCATTTGGTATCAACCCAAATGCCATGACGAGCATCAAGGAACGAGACCAAGTCATACAGAATTGGAAAAGCCAAGAGTTGAGCCGACTCTAAAAATAACAACTGCCATCCTTGATGTTAATTACATTCTTTCGCCAATCGGTTCTCCATCGACGATGAGATTATGCAGTTTAATGAATATCGGCCGAGTACCCACCTTCGGCCGAAAAGATGAAGACAATTGAAGATGAGTGAAGATGATGGGACTATATTGATCATCGAGCTTATGTTAGGTGGAAAGGGAAGTAATCCCAGGCAAGTGACTGTGCCTGTGTTTCATTGTTTGTATCTTTGCTGAGACCATCAGTTGCTGGGTAGTCCATTGCGGAGGTAAACAAACATCCATACCTACGGCACTGGGCAGCTTATCAAGTAAACCACCATTTTCTGTTAGCCCAAACGTCAAACTCTGATTTAAGCCGAGACACTGCTGTTAGCTTAACTACTAAGGTACCTGTCTACTTATCTTACCTCATTTTCTTAACATCCAACTATCAACGTCTTGTCTACCAGGACATTCCTTCCTCCCAACAGTCTGGATGACAGGGTGACAGGCAGTTCTCTTAGCGCTATGGTAGTTCTAGGCGCCGCATGACCCCTGTAACCCCGGAACGTGACACTCTAACCTTGGAATTTTGGCCGCCCGTTGCCGTGCCGATGCTCCACTCCAACCTCAATTGTTTGGTTTTAGTCCACCTTCAACGGTCGATCCTAAGCTTGAGCTCGGTCCCTCGTCACCGTCATTTTTCAATCGTCAGTTACTTTTTCCATTCTTTTGCTCGTCGTCCGGTCCGGATCGTACGTTGAACACGTTCTTTCTTTCCTTTTATTCTAGAAACACAAATAACGGACGAACAAGCTCAGAGCTTCAATCCCGCGGTTCTATTTTTCTTTATCAATTCAAGCTTATCTTCTTGGCAGACCCAATAGCTGCCGGCCACTTTTATCTTTCCCACTTACACAGCTGTCAACAAACAACAACATAATGGAGTCATTATTATCCCTCGCCTTCGACAACCTCTCGTCCTACGACGGACCCAAAGTGCGAAAAGGCCTTCGCCAGGTCGAAGGTCTTCTCGCTCAAATCTGCCTCTCAAACGCAAAAGCAAAAACAAATGCAAGCTCTCGAAACGACCGCTCCCATCGAAGAGGTGATTCAGACAATGATGGAAGCGACACCTCGTCAACACCGCCTCAGAAGGACCTCTCTCAGCTATCCCGGGACCCAGCTTTCCGAGAATTCTTCAAGTTGCAGGAGGGTTTCGAATGGAACGTTGCTATGCGCCTGATCAGCACACTCGACAGGCTTATGGCCAAGGGCGGTGATGGTGGGAATGACCTCTTGATCCTGAGCTCCCTCGATCTCATTCAGGGACTTTTACTGCTTCATCCTCCCAGCAAATCTCTATTCGCTCGTGAACAAAACATGAACGTATGTAGCGCACTGGCCTCCTCTGCCACCGCCTTTTTATTTTTTTTTTAAAAAAAGCACAGACTAACAACAAGACATAGCTTCTTCTCGACCTTCTTGAGCCTTACAACTGCCCCGCCATCCAATCCGCAACTCTACTCACCCTGGTAACCGCTCTTATTGACACTCCCATCAACACACGCACTTTTGAAAGCCTTGATGGCCTTCTTACAGTCACGTCACTCTTCAAGTCTCGATCCACAGCTCGCGAGGTCAAGCTCAAGCTCGTCGAGTTCCTCTATTTCTATCTCATGCCTGAGATACCATCTATTCCCCGAGCAGACCAGCGCGATAGCGTCCCCGCCATGTTCCAGCGTAGCCCTAGCAAGCTCGCCGGCGCTTTTAATGCCGATTCCCGACGCAAGCGCTCCGGGTCGGATCCTGAAGGGGACATCTACCTTACCACCGAGGAAAAGCAAGAGCTGCTCAGCCAACATCTGAGCAGTGTAGAGGAACTTGTCAAGGACCTACGAACCTGCGCACCATTCGGTGGCGTTGTCTGTTGAAGACAGATGGAATGAGGAAAATGGTCACAGACAATGGTTGCTTTTTGTGTTTTCTTTTCTTTACAATTCAACAGCGGCGTTGATGGGACTCATAGGCGGCGCCCTTGACGTTCCCCCTTATTGGCATGGAGTTCTGAGCATCAACTTCGATACACATAATTGTTTATTTCTTTTTCTCTCTATTCGGATACGCAATGCACTTTCAAGAATTGGATGACTCTCTTCGCATTTACGGACTGGCTGGGCGTTTCCAAGTTACCAGGACAAAAAAAAGGATAGTTCGAAATGAATATCTCTGCTTGTATTATTCATCCTGCCTTGGGCGTTTATCCCCCATGATACTTTGCGGTGGTGTCGGAACGATTGATAGCGGACGATCAGGGGTTATCGCTGAATCGTTGCCGTATAGCTCGAATCGACCGTCTATTGTTTCGGAAAGAGGTGTCTGATATAGACTTGGACTAGACATGGGCGACAATAGATCACTGCCTTCTCTTCTTGTTGAATCGATCTCGACTGGTGCTGTAATATCACCTGGGCTTTGTGCATGCATGGGTACTGCAGCGTCTCTGCCAGGTGAAGTAACCCGTGAGCTGGCCGGCTCTGTGTATGGACCAGCTGCAGGATCTGGTCCAAAGTAGTCTTGGGTCGGACCCGAACGGACATGACTCCCTGATATATCTGTCATGCCATCCCGAGAAGGGTCGTTGACGTGACTGGGCGCAGAAGGTCCTGACGCACTTCGCTGGCGTCTTCGCTTCCGCAGACACATCCAAGTAAGACCGCCGATGATTAGACTCGCTCCTACGACGACACCAACCCCTATGCCCGCCTTGGCGCCGTCTGGCAATTTGCTCTCATCATCATCGTCGTCAACGACTGTGGCATCGCTTTCTGTTGGTACAGCCTGGGCACAGTATCCTTCACCACTAACTTGAGTGCACACTTGGTCATTGTCACAACAGCCCTCTCCGATGGTGCAACTGTGCTGGGATGTTGTGCAGCCTGAAGGTATAGGTGAAAGTAGACCTGTTCTCGAAGCAGGTCTCGTCGAGGCGCAAGCACCACCAACGCGACATTCAGAGTTGTAGCCACAGCAGTTCCCGCCGAGACTGCTTGGACAGAGATAAAGACTCGTCGCAGGACATTTGCGATCACAGCAACCCCGTTGCTCCGTGCTAGTTCCGCTCGCAGTGACAGTACGGGTGCAGTAATAAGCAGTTGAGTTGCAAGGCGAGTCGGACGAGCAGTTTGAGCCCATAGGGCAACATTTCGGATCACCTTGTCGGTTGACGTAGCAGTAAGAGTCATTGTCGCAGCAGTCATCAGGGAAGCCGATTTCGAGGCCTGCATCAAATGAGTTTGAGTTGAGAGATGTTAGAGTTTAAGGTACCTATGCAAGACTTACAGTTGTGTTTGTCTGAACCACAGTCTCCAGCACGCTTGGCTAGAGGAAAAGATCGATCGATAAAGAACCGTGGCATTAGATCGCCTGGTGCAGCTTGAAGTGCCTCATAGCGTCGAGTGTGAGCGACGGTGAGGGGCACAAAGACGATATATGTGGTGAAGAACCTCATGGTGTCCGGTATGAGAGGGGGAGTTATCAACTTAATTTTCTAGAGTTCATATTAGCATCTCGTCGTTTGTTTTTCGAGATTCCCTCCCACGATTCGAAAGAAAAACCCGATTGACCAAACGTGTTGAAAGAGCGCAAAATCGAACAAAGGAAAGAAACAGAATGAGATGAGATGAGGAGCCAAGACTCGAAAGAGGTCTATGCATGTAAGACTGAGAGCCAACGCAGCCGAGGCGCAAGACCCTGCGCCTGCAATCCATTGTCAGGTGCAACGTCCATCATTTTGGACAGATGCTATTGGTTATTGAATGATTGTCAGCATGTATTTCCCATTATTTAGGGACCAGTTTCCCATTAAATGTTTGCTTAAAGTGGTCGATCAACGTGGCATGGAGAACAGGCGTCCCATTTTGATGAGGCCTTTTGAGGATGCAGCAACAAGTGCTTACATGACACAACCTAATTCGGTATAAAGCCCGCAAAGAGGTACCCGAGTAGTCAGCGTTGATCAAGGGACATGTACGAAATATGATAGCCTATATCCAATGTGGCAGTTTGTTAATAAGAAACACCTGAAGCCTACTCTGAGTTCTATTTACCTGTTTATGACTAAGGGGGAAGAAGAAGATTGGCATGTATTTTTATAGTGGAAAATGTCAGTCAACAAGACAAGGTATCCAAGACTGACGGTTGGCTATGAAAACTCAATACGATATCTTCCTATCATACCTACCAAGACTTCCTATGCACAACTCGGTTAATTCTCCGATAGCAACATCTACAGATCGATTTAACCCAAGGTTGTTTTCACTCAACTTGGCTTCCCCGCCGATAACAATGTCTCCAGAATTTCAATGACTTGCATAAAATCCCCAGATTTCTATCCATCTTGATTGGGTCTTGTATCTATGATAAGGACGTATGAGTTGAAGGAGCTTGTTCAAGTTCTTTATAACCTGTTAGACGAAGATCGTGAGGAGAATCAATCCCGGTTGCCTTGGCTTTACCAACCATAACGGGCAAAACAGACCGACTTGTGATCCTTCAACCGCTAGGTACGTATCATGTTTGTGAACGGCTGATTATCTTCAATGTTTGGGTTCGTACGTAATGAGAATCTTTTATACCAAATCATCTTGTTATCATGTTCTAGGTAGAGATCGTCAAGATATGCCTACATTTTGAGAGTCTTGATCTGGATGTAGATTGTCAACAAATTAGCATGTAGTAGAACTCGTAGCCAGTTTAAAATATAAATATATAGAAACACATCTCTCCCTCACGGGAAACATCGATACAGCATCTTACCCTCACTATCCCTATCAGCACTCTTCAAGATGCTTCGGTTTCTTATAACCTTCTCCCTCTTGGCCTATGCCTCGTTAGCTTCTCCAACGAGGATCTCTAAAAGCGATGACCACAACACCGGCTTGACCTGGATCTCCAAAGATTCTAGTCTGCCCAAGATCATGTTACATTCCCTCCTCTAATTCCGTTACCTGGTAACTGATTTATTGACAGGCTCTATAATACTGGTGATGGCACGATCCTTTCTGGTTCTACTAACGGTAGACTGGACACCAACAACTACGGCGGTCCCATCGGCCGTCTCACTCCCGAGACACTCATAGAAAGCGTCGGCGAAGTTCTAGATATCGTTCAGATCGCTGTCGTCAACTTTACGGAGGGAAGAAATGGCGCAGGAAGTGCGAATGCCGATTCAGATCGCTTCTTGAATATCTCCATGGACGCCGACAAGCGCCTTTGTAGTCCTGATTCGGACATTATTGGAGCTGTCATGATCCATGGCACCAATACCTTGGCTGATACAGTAAGATACATATCCGGAAGTGTTTCTGGGAAGAATGTCACTTATAACTTTCTAGGTTTTTGGCGTTGACCTTACTCTTAACTGTTCTAAACCCTTTGTCGCCACAGGATCGATGCGTCCTAACTCTGCGCTCTCGGCTGATGGACCGTCTAACTTTTACGACGCTGTTCGAACTGCCATACACCCTGAAGCCCGAGACCGTGGAGCCCTCATTGCAATGAATGATCATCTTGTCTCGGCGTTTTATGCCACAAAGACCAATGGTAACACTGTATCAACTTTCCTGGCACCAGATCAGGGATACATCGCACAGTTTATGTCTGGACAGCCGTACTTTTTCTATTCGCCATCTTTACCCAAGTCCAGAAATTACTTTAACCCATTTGAGATAAGTTTGCCTTTACCAAAGGTCGATGTTCTTTATGGTCATCGTGAGTGGGATTCGCCCTTGAAAATGGTAGTTGGACTAATACTGTCACAGAGGGCTTTGATGCCGATCTTCTCTATTCTGCGGCCAAAAACGGCGCCAAGTGAGCAGATTACTCTGGACGGGTTCTCTTCCGCCTAATTAACATATATCAGGGGTATTGTCATTATGGGTGTTGGTCCTGGTGCCCTGAGTACTGCTGCTTCACTTGCAGCCGAGGATCTCTACAGTCAAGGTGTTGTTACGGTGGCTTCATTCCGTCCCTATTTTGGAGTCTCAGTTCCCAGCCCCGAGACTGAAAAAATGTAAGTCAAACTTTGATTTTCTAGACCGCGGTTGCAAATTGACATGTTATCAGTATTAGCTCTGGAGTTCTGCGTGGAGAGAATGCTCGCATTCAACTTCAGCTTGCTCTCGGCGCAGGTTACGACTTCGAGGGCATCCAGAAACTTTTTGAGGGCGAAGTTAGAAAGGCTGTGTACAATGATGCCACCTCTTTCTTCAATGGCGCAATGCTGTGAATTAGACAGTCAACCAAAGCAGAGAATCATCTTGTGCTCTTTGCGAATATCACAATACGATAAGATTAGTTAGACCTAGCCAAAAGCTCGGGGAACCCCTTACTATAACAAGGTCTTCCTATGGTATATGATTGACTAATAAATAAGATTGTCGCAAATCATCCAAAGTAATTTCATTTCAATCATTGTAAACATTCCATATCCAAACACCATGAAATCACAATCCCAAAAAATCAAGTCATGTGCGTCTAAATCAGTGCCCTCTCTGCTAAACTGGCTGTCGACCTGATGGTTTTGAATCCACTGGTAGGGGTCGTGTCATATGTCCCATTACCACGTATGATAGCGGATGGTACCAAAGCAGGCACAAGATTCTGAGTGGCCTCTGGAGTCAGCATGGTGCTTCTATAACTCAAACTGATTGTCGTTGTCATGGCCATTGTGGTGGTGCTGAGGTATGCAGTCTTTGGCATGATTTCGGTACCAATAGGAGTTCCTTGAAGGGGTGTTTCTGCAAAATGATCAGCATTCGTTGTTCTTATCATATCCGCTGTATTAATACCTGGCGTATCTTCGTTGCCATTGTTCTCTGCAGCAAGCTTTCCATCTCTGTTGAAGGCTGCGCCTGCATCTTCGTCCTCCTTGAAAACATGCCCAGGAGCCTTGAAAGACCGAGTGGGCTCGTTCGCGTCGACGAACTCCGTGCGAGTGGTAGTTATTTTGACAGTTGAGGATCTTGTAATTACGGAAGTAAATACCAAGGTTCTCAGGCTCGGAGATGTCTGCTCTACTGGAAGCTGCGCTGTGGTTGATGGCTCTGGGTTGGAAGCGGTAGGGGGGCTAGCTATCAATGTAGGCGCAGCATGTTGTTGCGAGTTTACAGCGTCGAGAGTTGGGGTTGATGTGGCTTCCGTTTCCAGTGCCGGGGCTTGTCCTTTGGCTTTGGCAGCCACGGAGTAGTCTCCTTTTGTCGGTTCTAGACTCGCAAGTTCAGAGGCTGTCGCAACTATCTGAGCTAGGCTTGTCTCTGCGGTAGCGATCAGAGACGGGTTTGCTGAAATGTCTTGCGTAGGATCGCTCACGGATGACCTATTAACTGGTGTGCAGTCAGGGTTTCTAATTGTGACGGGGAGACCACTCACTTCTTCATCTTCAACACACTCGCCAGATGGCAGTGACGATTTCTGGTTTTCCTCAGGTGCTAGGCCACCAGTCTGCTCCGCAGATGCAGCATCCTTTGAACTTGTCTGAAGTATACCATCAGGGCCCTCAACGAATGCACCTCCGGGCAAAGCACTGGGATCTTCTGTATCGGCGTTGCTAGAATCAGAACTGGAGTCGTCATCTTGGGGCTCCTCGGTAGGTCTGACGTCTTGTGCCGCTTTGGCCTGTGTCCCGGTCGGAGCCTGAGCATCGCCTGTAAGCTGGGTCATAGCATTGTTGGGCAGGTTGTCAGACTGAAGAGTACCCCCGTTTCCAGAGGTATCTACGGACTCTGTCAAGGCCACAGCTGCACCGTCACCAGACGGCTCTTGAGGTTCGGCCTCACTAGGAGGGTTAGCAGGTTTGTCGTTCGTTGCCTGAGTAGGGTTTGTAGCTGCTGGGGCCAGCGCCGAGCCCGCTTGCTTATCAAGCCCCTCTGTCTGTGACTGATAAGGTACTCTTGATTCATCTGGTGCATTTGGAGGTGGCTCGCGAGCAGTACCACTTTCATCTGTTGTCGCAGGCAACCCCGGTAGCAGAGAGGGCTCAGAGACTACAGGAACTCCAGATGGACCAGAAACATTCGAGACTTCGGGAAGTTCAGCTTCAGCTGACTGCTCAGGTAGCTGTTCGGGTCGAACATCACTGGAAGATCCACCAGAAGAACCCGCAGGTAACTGGCTCGATTGGCCGTTTGATGAGGCACCTGTTTCACGAGAAGACTGACTATCCGGCGCACTAGAAGGTATCATGCCGTTGACTTGGTCATGAAGCCTGTTGATCTGTTTCAGCAGTTCCTCCAAAGCTTCCTCAGTAACCTCAACCATATCGCCCTGGTCTTCGACCAGTCGCTTCACCAAACTGAGAGTATGGTGAAGTCGATGGCCATGATGAGGCTGCCCAGGAAGCTCTTTGAACGGGACTACTTTGAGAGATCTGGTTTCGGGCTCAGCAAAGACGGCACCTGGTAGTTTGAGTGGAGTCTTGAGGCGTGGCAAGAGGGCAGCATGAGTAAATGGAGCAGTTAGGAGGAGGCATGGTAAGAGGCAAAGAAGTATGTATAAGCGCATCATGTTGTCGATTTGGATTTGCTAAAGAGTTGAGTAAACAATGTAATGTGTGTGTGTTCTGATCCTGATTGAGGCTCGATGGGTTGTCATGATATACCTTTACCATGGACTTCGGGTTGCAGAGGAGCAACGCATTCCAACTATTGTGACGGCAACATTCACGTCACGATGTCTCAGTCTCGGGCGGGCATACAATAGACTGACTAACACTTGTTGTTTCACGTCGGACAAAGGACGCGTTCTTCATTCCTAGGAATGAATGAGTAATGAGGGAAAATTCACTCGAGTCTTCTTATCAGAACCCTTTGTGACTCAGATAAATGGTTTTGCGGCGTGGTGATATGTCGAAGCTGGTATTCCGACATGGTTGCCTTGGGCAGCTCATTCGTCATGCTTATCTTTTCTCGGGTTTGAAATAGAATGCTCAGCTATCGAATGGCGTACGATGATGACGGTATTGAGACCCGGTAGTCACCGTATTGGATAACATCACCCAGGATTTGGCGGAGTCATGACGAAAGTTAAGGCCCGCTTGATGAATGAGATCGTTCTTTGTGGTTGTTTGGCAAGGACATTGCTCGTTTTCTTACGTATTTTGTTAAAAACGAAAACTTTGGTATTGAGCTTGTATCACGATGGTTGATGAGTTATTTGCACTCAGGCCGTAGATAGTCTCTGCCAAGAGCTGTGATGCCAGGCTTGAGAGTTCTGAATCAATGCCAAGTTATTCTGCGGGCACTGGATTGCCATGAAATGTAGAGTTCCGCCACCCTGATTATTGCAGGGGCTTGGCTCGCTGAGTGACATTGAGCGTCCCCATCCTGCTGTTTTTACCCCGTCATCGTCAGCTAGACTAAAGGAGGGGAGGGAGAGCTAAAAATGAGAACAAATTAACAGAGTGAGGTAGACAAAAGGGAGGTAAATATGTTTGCTTCTTTGTCTCGATTTGATTCTTCTTTGTTGAGTAAGTTTGTTATGTGTGACAATTTTCATGCGTGTCATGGTGGCCTTTTTGAAGCATCGCGAAATGAAGCTGAAAATAGAATTGTACATATTTTGTATTTAAATGGTTCTTTGAAGTGTCGGGCATTGTAAAATGTACTTTTGGGGGGGGTTAAACTGTGTTTGCATCGTGAATGATACATCGCAGGGACATTTCGGGGGCTAAAGGGTGATCGAGGGCCCGTGGGAGCTTGAATTGAAAAGGCTTTTGCTGGCTGAATCGCTCACTCGGCTGGGAGGAGTGGAATAACAATGGATAGAATTCGAGGCATTGCTTTTGGAGAGATTAAGAACATGCAAGGGTTATTATTGGCTGGAAGTAAGCGTACTCTTACGCTGCGGAAGAGAGTGGCGCTAAGCCGATTACGGCAAGAACTCAACTCAGACCTGGACCTGGACCCGGACCTGGACCTGACTGAACCTGGACCTGAAATCCCCAAGTTTGTGAGAGAGAGTGTGAAAGCGCGAGTGCGAGAGTGCAAAGAAACGCGGGAAACCAAACCCAACCCAACCAATTTTTTAACGCTCCTTGTGCGCCGCCTTCGGCCCCAAGCACCAGAGTCAAAAATGCCAACAGAACCAAGACTTAAAATGCTACTGTTCAAGACAAGGCTTTTGCCCTTGAATCTTTTACTTTCTCCTTCATATTTCACCACCAACTCGTCTCCATCGCCATCCATCACCACCCTGAAAACCAACGCTCACTCTGGCTGACATCCTCCCTCTTAATAAAAACCACCACTACTAATCGCTCCACGCAAGCCCCAAAAGCCCACCACCCCTGACCACCACGGGATCACCACCGCACCGGGTCTTTGGTTTGGTTATTTGCCGCCTCTCCCGTAACAAGCCTATTCCTCAAAACCTGCTCCTTTCCCATTCTTCTTTCATTACACCTATCGCTGTTTCTACCATCGCAACACACCACAGCATCTCGACTTGTCATCAACAAACCCATTCCTAGATCATCACCAACAACCTTTTCTCTCCCTCACCTCGATCATCAACCTATAATGGCTCCTCCAGCCAAATCCGCCGACGCGCGACGCAAGTCAAGCACCAAAGCCACTTTAATCGTCACTCGCAAAGTCTCCCCCGACAGGCTGCGTGCCCTGATCGCGCCCGACTCTATCAAAGAGGAATCTCCCGTCAAAGACATCACATCCAAGGCCGGCTCACCTGCCGCGTCCGTTTCTGGCTCCCAACCAGCAGCCAGCGTTACGAATGGCGACAATGCTTCAGATTCAAACGCTGCCACTCCTGTCCCTGATACAACTACTGCCGACGGAACACCCGCCCCTTCAGCCATGGGGCCGCCTACCGAAGGTCCAAAGAAGAAGGGTGTCAAGCGATCAGCCGCCACTGCCAACGGAACAAATGATGGTATCCCCAAGCCTCGAGGGAAGCCTGGCCCCAAGAAGAAGCCTCGTCTGTAAGTTTTAACAATATGCGTACCAATTTTATGCTTCGTACTCATTATATTCTAGGGAGGACGGTACGATCGATCATTCTGGCACCAAGCCCGCTGGAGGTCACAAGCTAGGACCCAAGGCTAACCAAGGAGCCATCAATGCTGGTCTTCGCGCTCTGGATCGCTCTGGCAAGCCTTGTCGCCGATGGGCCAAAGGAGGCTTCCAGCTCAAGAGCTTTACGGGCGTCACATGGGAGATTCCTCGCTGGGTCGCTCCCCAAAAGAAGGCTCCAGAATCTGGTGCTGAAGATTCGACCGCTGCCTCCGCCGCATCTGCCGAGGGCAGCACCAAGGAAAATAAGGAGAACGGTCGAGAGGTCAACAGTGCCAGCAACAGTAACAGTGGTAACGACGTCGAAATGCAGAGTGCCCCCAGCAACCACGCTTCGTCTCCCGTACCTCTAGCTATTACAGCTGCCTCATAGTAATCGGTGGTTGCAAAACGCTACTTCCCTTATGTATCTTGCTCTGATATCAGAGTTTGTTTTCACTATCCTACAATATTTGCCGGCGTTTTGGGTTTACATACAACTGACGCTCGTTGGTCTGTCAGTCACTCAGGCAACATGTTTTGAGATTGAGCGAGGTCATGAATTCAGACTTTCTTATGTCAAAAATGCGACGCTGGTGTCGCTGGCGTTACGGAACAGCGAGGAGGAAGCGCTGTGGAAAAGGAATTGGTATTGAACTTTTGGCGATGCTCAAGGCAATGTACAATTACAAGCAAGACGATGAAAATGTTAGACAGATTTGGAGGATCGTCCAGACCAAGCTTTGCATTATTTTATCTAAAATGAAACAAGTTCTCTTTGTTATGTGATTTTGACATGAATTCGTTCTTCCGTTGGTAGCCTGAGAGATGGGCGCTGATCTGACTGACAGCGTTTGACACGTCGGTTTGTCGCAGCCTGGGTACCATCGATGATTTCCGTTTTCCTACTTGGCCGCCCCAAATTACGCAGTCGGCAGGTCTACAGATAGCTGACGCAATTTACATCCCTCGAAAAACCTAAATACATGGTGGTTGGGCGTTGCTCGTCGCGCCCGTGTCGTAAAGTTGCTCAGCGTCAAGATCCGAAGAGTGGCATGCAAAGCGTCAAATTTGGTTTCATTCACATTTGGACCTCTTGTGGTGAGAAACTATCCCCGATGTGAGGGAATTCTTTGACTTGAGCGGTTGGCGAAGAGTTTTCGGGTGACGAGATGCCCCAATGGCCAGACAGTGGATACATTTCGCGTTTGTCTTTCTCATCAGGGTCATGTCTTGATGTCGTGGTGTGGTTGCAGGGAGTACATATGCTTAGTCATCGTGAGCGAAACTGAGTTTAGACAGCTTGAGGCTTAAGCGTTAATACAGCAGATGAGCGTGCATAATGCTAGATTGCAATTTCGGTCTTTCTTCCGTTACTTTGGCTCAAGCAACATTCTTTAAAGTTCATAGTGCGCGACAAGTCTTGTCTGGAGATAAGCAATGGTGACTGGATAATGTTGCAAGTGGGCTAATAAACAGCAACCAGATTTTGAAACCATAAAACCAATATTGGATATCGGGGCGCTCATTGGTTTGCGAATAAGTCAGCAAATAACCTCGCCCGACGTACCCAGACAGGTACCTACCTAGAAGTGGATGAGATTCTTATTTCTTTCGCGTTCACGTCCACATTATTGTATACCTATGTATCGACCATGCTTTCGTCTTTTTCCATTCGTTTTATAATCAACCAGAGACTATTCCCCCTCAGAGCCTGACAATATCCTGTTATCACCTTTTGTCTCAGTTTGATGGACTGTCCTTGGAGGTTAAAAAAACTGGGTGGGTAAGAGCGGGTGAGACAAAATAATCTAGTCAGACTGTGACACACCAGACCAACCTCTTGGGTCATTTATTTTATGCAGCCCATAACTCCCAAGTTAGCTTTTCTGTTGCCCTCTAACCTGCGTCGTGTTGGGGCGTTTTGCATAGCGGATCCTGGAGCAATGCAGGTTAGAGAGGGTCCGGCTTGGTTAGCGGGGAAGCTGGTTGCCTCCACTGTTAAGTTGATGCTGCTTTTTGCTAGGTGCCGGCTTAACAGACAAGGTACGGAAAGTACTGAAAGACTAAGCCCGCCGGGGGAGCAAAGTGGCCCTCGTGACTGATAGCGATAGTGATATGGAGCGCAAGTTGCGTTGCCATGATACGTATCTTTCATGTGTTGATGAGGAGAGAACCGAGAACCTTGGGTAATGATCCAACCATGACTTGGTTTCTACCTTTGTCAACAGACATACATTGAATGACGGGTGTTTCCTTCCTTGAAAAACAAGAAATGGATCCTTTACATTGATCCTCTGTTGGCTTTGTATCATCAATCATCTGGCCATTAACATCAACTGGTGACGGTGACGCTTCTTACCGGAGCCACCTCCACTCTATCCGTCTCGTCCACTGCTCTCCGCCATCCACCATCCGCCCGCCTTCTCCTCCGACTTAGCACCATTCACTGCTGTAGTACTTATTGGCTACAAGCCACTTTTCAATAGATTGGCATCACTGGGACTTGTTATTGTGTTTCCTCTTTCCTTTTTCTTCCTTAACGACTTTGCTTCTCGCCTTATCGGTCAACTCTAGACCTATCCGAAGCTCGTGCTCACGTCCACCCTCGTGGCGCCTGCGTAGAGTAGGTAGTAACAGGTACTAAGACAACTGATCTGACTACAACACTACACCCCACTACAAACATATCAGTACTGTACTGAGACTCGACTTGATCAACAATTCGCCTCGTGCCTCTACTGTTGGGTGGTTGATTGGGCGACGACTGCACTGTATCTGCTTCTGTCTTTGTGGACATGGCAAGTCCCCTATATCAGGCTTCAAGCTCCTCTGCTCTTCCCGAATCGGCATCGCCATCCATCGCGCCTTCGCCATCCACTCGAAACGCCCGCTTCTCTCCTCCGAACAACCCGTCCATCGCTTATATCCCCAACTTTTATACCCATCCCGCTCGTACCTCGATCTTCAACGCATCCGGCGAACTCAACTTCCCCGGCTCCGAATCGGCCAACACTATCGATATGAACACTTCTGGGCTCGAGACTGGTGTGAGCACCAGGCGGACTGGTCTCCCATCTTTCTCTCGAGCTTTCGGCATGCTTTTAGCCTCGGAAGCGGCGACTTCCACCGACAGTAGCTTAAACAGCGACGACAACTTCTTTATTCCATCATACCTCGAGAACTCAACATATGTTCAGAAGCTGCGAGAAGCTCACAAAGCTAGGATCCAGGCACGCGAAGCAACACGTGCTTCCACCAATGGAATTTCACATGGTTCGACTACATCATACAATCAGCATCCTTTGCCTCCCGGTGCACACCGAGGCTTGTCGCATACTGTGATAGAGCGCCCCCCGGTCGTGGATGAGAATGATGAACTGGCACCTCTGCCGACGAGATGGAACAAGGAAGATCAGATGACAGGCTTGGAGATCCAACCAGACGGCCTCAGCGTGAAACACGTCGGACCCAAGAACCAGAACGATAGGGATCATGAGGCTTGTGCAGTCCGTGCTGATCATTACATGCCCCCTCAATGCGGGATCTACTATTTCGAGGTGCAGATTCTATCAGCCAAACGAGACGAGTAAGTGACGACGTTGACTGGAGTCTTTGTATTTAGACACAACTGACAAACGAGATAGCGCCACTGTGAGTATTGGATTTAGCGCAAAGACAGCTGGATTGTCACGACCAGTTGGCTGGGAACCCGAGTCTTGGGGCTATCATGGAGATGATGGCAGATGTTTTACGGGACAGAACATCGGCAGGCATTTTGGCCCCGGTTACAACGTCAACGATGTGGTTGGGTGCGGCGTCAACTTCAAAGAAAACAACGCCTTTTTCACGAAGAACGGCGTAAAAATAGGTGCGTTTTTGCCCATCGTTGTTCTCTCCAATCCAATTAACCAGATCGCAGGCCCAGCTTTCCATGACGTTGCCAGGGGCAAGCTTTATCCAACAATCAGCCTGAAGAAGCCCGGCGAGTTCATCCGAGTCAACTTTGGGCAGACTCCTTTTGTTTATAATATCGACGACATGATGCGAGTAAGCTTGTGTACCCCATCTCGCTGCACGACACATAACTAATGCAGTCTCAGGAAGAGCGCGATAGGGTGCGCAAAGCCATCCAAGGCACTGATGGATCAGCAATTCTACCGGAGTGGTCCGAAACGGAGCTCATCCAGCACTTGGTCCTTCAATTCCTTCAGCACGATGGCTATGTGGAGACGGCCCGAGCTTTTGCAGAAGATATGAGGATTCAAAAAGAAGCTTTAAATGTTAATCCAAACCTTTCGGGGGTTGAGTATCAGAGCGAAAGGGAAGACGAAGATGCCAACAACCGCCAACGTAAGTTGACTACCCCCTTCTTATATAGGATGCTAACGACAACGCAGGTATAAGGAGGGCAATACTTGAAGGGGACATCGACAGGGCACTTAAATACACCAATGCGTATTACCCCCATGTGCTAGAAGACAACGAGCATGTCTACTTTAAGCTACGGTGTCGTAAATTCATCGAGCTAGTGCGTAAGGCGGCGCAGCTCAATATGCGAAGCGAGGCAAAGGGAATTAAGCACGCCAGCAACCAGATCATGGATGTTGACCACAACGGAAGTGAGAATGCTTTGTGGGAAACCGACGGAGGCGAGAACGCGACCGAGCTTGCTGAGCTCGAACGCAGCATGTTGGAATATGGCCAAAAGCTCCAAGAAGAATATGCCGACGACCAACGGGCAGAAGTGAACAAAGCTCTAAATGAGATATGGGCTTTGCCAGCATATCAAAACCCGCTTAAAGAGCCTCAAGTGAGTCATCTCTTGGATAGGAATGGACGCGTAACCGTAGCGGAAGAACTCAACTCAGCCATTTTGCGTAAGTAGAGCAATTTTCCTCCAGCTACCATGTTCTAACTTTCAAGCAGTTTCTCTTGGAAAATCGTCTCGGGCAGCCTTGGAGCTGATTTATGCTCAGAATAGTGTGCTACTTGAGGAACTTCGTCAAGATGGTGGCGAAGGAGCCTTTGCATCGGTTAGCGATGTTTTGGAGGGCATTCCTCAACCACACCAGAACTAGACGCCATCAAAGGCAATTACTATCTTTACGTCATGAATTCTTTGCATTAACAGGGTTCAGGTTCTACTCGGCGTTCTAAGGGTATTACTATCACATGGGTTTTTTCTCGCGTCGCGTTTCTTATTCCTAGTCACACTTGTCGAACCAGAAGCTCACCAGGCCGAGCTTGTTCGGGAGTGTGTCAACTTGTAAATAACCAGCATGTTGTATGAAGGTTATGGGTTTTCTGGAGCGCTGCTATAGACGGGTCAGGGGACTTCAGGCGTGATGGTGGCGGGGGATTAGACAGGTCAACTCCCCTCTTACAGGTAAAGAAACACGGATTTTGGGATGCCCATCACATCACTGAGATCTTCTAATGATCAGCGGACAAATCGAAACTTGTTCTAATCGTACTGTAAATCTGCGCCATCCACGCATATTCTTATTTTGATTTCCGAAACTCCTCATGATACATATGATACATTGATATTTACAGTCATGCTCGAACTTGTAACACATTACAAGGCGAACCAATCGTCTCTCTAAAAGCGATTTCCAATTCGTTTTACGACTTGTCTACTCCCCAACACCGCTTGTAGAGGCGCTCTCTGTGCCTCCTCAAGTTGTGTAGACCCTCCAAGCATTCGCTCAGTGAGTTATCCTCCCAGGCAAGCGCATCACCATCTATCAGATATGTGTATGCAAACACATCCGCGTCGAACAAGCCTGGCCCTTCGGCACCGAAGAACCATTTATCGTCGCCTAGTAGAGCGGAAAGAGCTTTCAGTGCATTGGTCGCCTCGGTGAAAATCTGGGCGGGCGAGACGGTTGCGCGGCGTGTTGTCTTGAGAATCTCAGCAGTTGCGGCGGCGTGAAGGGTCTGATGGAGAGGTGCACGGAGGAGGATCGAGGAGGGGAGGTAAAGACTTTTGAGGAGAGGGGCATTGGCTGGAAGGAGATAAAGAGCGTATAACTAGCATGGCGTTAGCAGGAGTTGCTTGGCTTGGTCGTGATTGACCTACCCAGGCTGGTCGGATGTTTTGTGTTAGGAGAGCTTGGTAGGCTTCGAGGCGGGGCGACGAGATGTTGGGGAACGTATGAGCGGCATGTTCACGAGCGTAGTTGTGGATTTTCTCGCCGGTGAGAGGTTTCGATGATTGCGGCGAAGATGGCAATAAGAAAGGCAATGCGCCTGAGGGTGAAGCGTGGTTATTTGAGGGTACGATGTCGAACTCGATACCCGCGGTCTTCAACACAGTCTACCGAAACAAATATTAGGAATTGGAAACCCTAGATATACTATTGGGAAGAAGAAAAACACACCTGCCATTTCAAACATGAAGGGTTGTAGCTCGGTTTTCCCAAAGAAGCATCTTGGTCTGCCACGAAGACGTATAGTGTAGGTCGTTGGCGCACGGTAGCGGGGGATCGTACGGGAAGCTCTTCAGGACCGTAGACGTGGAGGGGGAAATGGTTGAAGAGATTTCTAATAGGGCGAGGGACAGCGAACCAGCGATTGGACTGGGCAGGCTCGACGGCAGACGTCATTGCGTTCGTGGGTCGAGGATTTTGCTTTGCCTTGCTATCCTTTGAGGCGATCGTGGGAGGATTTATTATTAGACGTTGTCGTCAAAGCTGGAGCTAGAGCTGGAGGAGGGGCGGCCGGAGAGCGGATCGGCGCCGCGGGCAAAACCCCGGATCGGGGGTACGTATTTCATTTTTCGGAGGACGGCATCATCAAGGCCGGGAGTTCGGGGACCTTATGATAGAACATTGGGATTTCCATATTAGGAACAGACGTCTTTTCTTTTCTATGGTGAGAGGGGAAATCTACATATTAGAGGAGCAATATCGAATGAGAATTCCATACCAGCCGCATGGTTTACAGTGTATCCGAGTATGTTATTTCATAGGGGTCATTTCTTGGCAAGGTGGAAGTAAAAGACAGCCAAACTACAGCAGAGATGACCGCACGATTCATGACTCGGCATACATTTTAAAATGAAGGTGTTTCGGTTCAAATATCACGTTGCCGACCCGAGTAGGCTCACAGAAGCGCCCTAAACTCAAGTCTCCGCAACAAAAGAGACATGGGAATTTTGAGGAACCCACTTCATCTCCAACGGCTTCCGATTCTGGGCTGACTGACGTTTCTGGGGGTGGCGAATAATTTCTGCAAACAAGAAAGACAAGTTTGACGGATCAGAGGCCCGAAAAGCAAGGCAGAGAGACAGAGATGCATAATCGGTGAACGATGTTCGAAAGAGCCGTACGAACAGCAATAGAGAGAATGGGCAGATACTCTCTAATCTCCATGTCATGATATTTTTATTTGCTTTTTTCTAACAAGGGGATAGCTCGGGATCCCCACTAGAGGAAAAGTAAAGCGCACCAACTCGGTTGCTTGGAAAAAGGAATTCCGAAAGAACCCGGGCATGGACTAGTTACATGGCGAGGGTCTTATTTGTTGCTGGGATAAGTAAGGGACCCTTATCTCTTAGTAAAGTGAGGCTCACTAATAAAGTACTGTAGAAATGCATGGTGGCGAGGAGTAAACAAAAGATAGGGAAAATGGACCGGTTAAGTTTGGGTTTTAAGAACAAAGACGATTGATGGATACTGCAGTGATCATGTTGTTTATTTATGATCTAGAACATTGTGATCTGTTGATTTGAACATATATGGGTATGAAGGACACATACATATATGTATGTATGGTCAAACACCTGCATCTCAATCTGCAAGAACTTAAGAAGTACGAGTTAATACTGCCAATCACCCCTTTCACCTCTAGACAATATACATACGGGGTTCTCGTACTATTAAATCCCGCCCCTCCCCCCCTCCTCCTCCTCCTCATAACGTGACTTTTTATTCATGACGATCCTGCTCATCGCTGTGGAAGATTATTTGTGGTCAGAGTAGAAATAACCCCGCAGGGTCCAATGGTTGGGGGGCGCTTCTACGAATAATATAAAACCCCCAATAGCATTAAAAATACGCGACGGATAAAGGGAAAGAATAAGAATCTATCACTAGTGTCCGCAAATGATGAGACCAGCGGTGAAGAGAAGGGAATAGGTAGAATAAAACATTTTGCGTATAGTCAAGCGGAGTAAAGTGCCTGAAGTCCCGGTAGGGCTCATCAATATAGCAATAGTCTTTAACTCTAGACTTAGTTCTCGGTTATTTTTTTTTTTTTAAAAAAAAAAAAAAAAAAAACATTTAGCTTCTTTATTGTTCCCACCATTCTCTTGTGAACAAGTCAGAGACTAAGGAAAAGAAAGAAATTGGGGGGGGGGGGGAAGGAAGAGAAAAAAGAGCTAAAGAGATGTAATGGACCAACGCTTCCAAGATCGGTTTCCACCCCGGTCCACAGCTTTAAGTAACCCCAGTTGTTAGGCATAAAGCCGAGTAATAATTAAGAAGATGTTCTATTTGTTTTCGTTGTCGCTTCTTTTTTATGTTTGGGCCCGCCCGAGGGATTATTGTCGTAACGAGGTACCCACGGATACTTCATGCTAAAGTACAGTAAAGCGCAAGGTGATGGTCTGTAACAGTAAAGCAGCAGGTATCTAGAAATGGTAATGAATATGTAGGAACATTTGTTCTGCACACAGCATCGGAGGTTTACTTTGTTTGCGGATAAAAGTAACACGATAGATAGATAGATCAGTGGTGGCATGATATCTCGGCCTCACTCTTCAAACCAAAACTCGGCATCCTCCACTTTTATAAATTAACGTCAGTTCAACTTGACTCTTGTCCTCCTCCTCCTCCTCCTCCTCCTCCACAGTCTCGGCGTTTCCGTTTTACTCCATCCGTCTTGTACTACTATGATCAACTAAGACCGCTTTCTTGTAAACCGTCCCCAGACACTCGGCCCTTTGTCTATAGTGCATGTGCAAAAGACAGGAAAAAACAAAAAGTTTAGTTCTATCCATCACCTTGGTTGCGGCATCAGCCTAAAGCCGAATTCATTCACACCAACAACAACAGCAACAAGGAAATAGAAGGATTCTAGATGATTTGATCGTCAAACAACGTCACCGTCTTTGTGTGTGGCAGATTGTTCTTCCTGGACCAGACTAAAGGGGAAAGGAAAGGAAAGGAAACCAAAAAGAGTGACATCCCCCGTCATTTTACCCCACGCGCTCAGACTAATTATAAGCCTACCATCATACATATAATACCTTGCACCAAAGTTGCATGCGCATATCCATCCATACCTTACACACATACAACACCGTGCTTTGCTGTGCTGTGCTGTCACTGTTTCTTGGCTGCCTAACAACCTAACCTCTCCCGAATACATATTCCCTCCCACTCCCGCACTTTTCTCTCCCGTCTCCAATCTGCTCTACTCTCAAATCCATCACTCGCTTTCATATACGTCCGTCACTATCTATCCATCACTACCAACTCTCTCAACAATGGATGCCCCTTCAACCTCCAACTTTTCGGCTCAGCAGTCTCCCTCTGTTCAGATGGTCCCTCAACCAGCTCCCACCCAAGGCAACAACGCATCAACCGCTCCTTTTCTTCAGGACTTTACACTCATTGCCGAGGCTGCAAAGCGAGCTCAGATGGCCATCATGATTCGCGATTTTGAGGATTGTGGCCTGTAAAGCCAACCCAAACAGCTATGCAATCTAACAAAAGAAAGAAAAAAAAGGGAAAAGATGATCGAAACCATGCCTATCTGGACTAAAAGTCAACTCGACAAATCACTTAGGAGACCTTGATTGGGGGGAGATGTGCAGCAGTGGCATGTTTGGCTTATCCCACCTCACCAATCATGACGTCCATGGGCCATGTTCACATTCTTTGTCTCTCATCTCACTCACCTCCAACCACCACTTTCTTATGCATCATCATCATCGTTATGGTTGGAAAGTGGCCCCATCCAGAAGAAGAAAAAAGACATGGATATTGGCATCTTTTCTCGGCTCTATTCCGACTACGACTACTGCACAACAACGCACGCATCTCATGTGGGCCATGCCTTTTTATCCCCATTCGGCTCTTCATCCGACCGACAGAAGGCTCGGTTCGTTTCTCTTTCTCAAGTTTCTCTAATCTTGTCGGGCCGGGAATGTTTGGATATCGACATTATATTCCCGGAACGAACCGCCGCTATCTTGGCCCGATTCTCGGCTTTTTCTCCGCAAGCAACCAAACCAACAACGACGCACTCGGACGTTGTCGTCATACAAAGACATTTTAGTTCATCTTCTACCATGATATCCAGCTTTTTTGAACATTCTTCGGCTCTCGTCCTTCTTCTTTTTTCCCCCTTTTCGGTATCAACAGCGGATATCCGATGTTTCGGCGTTTTGGCACAAAAATGGAGGGCACATGAATGATCCCCATATATTAGTTTAGTTTGTTTCTTGTTTTCTCTCCCTCCCCCATTACGCACTCCACTTTCTGCAACGACATGAGATATGTATGTGTATCAATGTATTCATACTGCTGGCACCTAGATCAATGATTGGATGGACAAACGTCTTTTATACCACGGGGGTGGATCATGTTTTATTAGTTATGAGGCTAAAAAAATACTACGGCCAGGATGGACTGCTTAGATAGATACCTTGCAGTACCTATTATAATGAGATAAACAGTCACACACAGATGCAGACATAAATTCCTTGCTTGTGATGAATCGTGCTTCCGAGGTAAGTGATGCCACTTTCGGCACTTGAAGCAGATTCCAGACGCCCATGCACGTAGCCATTCCCAGTATCTTGGGTTCATCGAATTAATACATAATTACCAGTAACAAACTCCACCGTTTAAACGCATTCGACTGTTAGCCAACTGCCACGGTTGAAGCAGTTTGATAAACGATAAATATTTTGATAAGACAACTACGACTGCCGGATCGCTCACTACTTCGCATGCAGGCCTCCGGGTATCAGAAAAATTGGCCGATCCGGATATCGAACAAATTAGCAATTCAGCTCATCCATACATATGATATAATCATAGCCTTGAGTTGTTGTGCCCCGAAGCTAACGTTTCTGTTTCCTACGTCTACTACAACCAAATAGCATAAACGTCCAATTCTCCCCTATATCACAACTCTTCAAAGTCATGGGATGATAAACTAAACGAGAAAACACCGAGAGCTATCACAAAAGTTCCTTATCGCATCTCCCAAACCAAGCCCAAGACTAACCATGCCCGACATGAGGCCCCCCGCACGCACTCCCAAAAGCTCATTAACGGCACAGCAAAACCTTTCGGCAAGGCTCAGTGCTACGTATCGGTCAACTCCGTGACTATCTGGATCTTGCAACTCACTGTAACCCTACTTCTGATAACAAGATGGTGTTGAGAAACGTGGGTTGTCACACACACCATCTTACATAAACTGAAACCTTTGAGCACAAGAACCGCTTCCAAGGAAAACGATAGCCCTGTGAGATGTCGACTTTGACGTGTGCTCAGACTCAATACTCGGCCGTAAATATGCTTGGCACGGCCCCCTAGAGTTTCAACGCTCTTTAGCTCTCGACAGTTTATTCCCTCTTTTGATCCGGGGAAATCCTTCCGTCTGCAAAGCACAACCAACTGCATATCATCCATCGCCATACCCTTGCTGCGAATACTCAGAACCTCGAACCAGCACCCCATTCCTCTAGGTACCCTTGAGGCTGAGTTTCGAGTCCCATGCGATCCTTTCTGAACCCCCTGAGAGATGGAATTGTCAGCCACCCGATTTACAATGATTAATAGACCGTAAAGGCAGGCTTGTTCTCTCGTCGAGCCGAGTTGACTGTATCAATCTGCTTTCCACTGTTGCCTCTTTTTAATATGGACATTTCTCAAGACTCCGAGCATCCTCTTTTCATTGGGTTGAGAGCTCATCGTCTTCTTTCCGAAATCCGAGGAAGAATCTGATTTCAAGAAATGTCGAGGGCGAATAAAAAGCGATAACCGCTGTACTCGAGGGTAGACGGATGTATTAAACGAAGCCATCGCCCTTTGATTGGAGATTGAGAAAACGAAAGCATGCCCAGACATTGCCAATTTTTACCCAAAGGTTGAGCAATTACTTCAACTCGTTTACTGTCGTCAACACTTCAAAATCGCTCTGCCTCTGTTACAACAGTGGAAAGAGAACCACTACGCGGATTCGAACTTGACTGATGCTCAATCCGGGGCTCATGAGCCCAGAAGGGTCTTGATAGAGGACTCAGACGAAGCATCACAGCCGGGAACACCAGAACCAGAGGTATTCGATTCTTCTTGCCTCAACAACACCTCACCCTTGCCTACTCCTCTGACTGAAGTCGATTCAGTCAGAACGCCAATCAAGGGTCCGGTTTGCATCCTCAGTAGTTCCATATCAGATACCTCACCTGGAACAGTTTATCAGACCCCCTCGTCCGCAGTAAATAGCGACGGCTCTACGCTCAATTCAATCACAAAAAAGATTACGACCTTGTCTCTTGGTCATACTTGTTCGACCGCAAGCAAGTCGCCCGTTAATGGCAAGCCAGCCTATGCAGAAAACATCTCAGGGGACGATGAGCTTTCTTTTCAGGGAATACCAGAGAGGCTCTCGGTCATCCTAGATAGAAAGCCTGTTGCCGAACAGACGGCTTATGTTGTTTTAGGACGCCAAGGGAATACCCCCGAGGTTGAAGATGACCCTCTCGACCATCCAATTAATTTCGAGGGTATCGGTATTGGTCGGTTGTACCGACAGGTGACTTTGAAGAAAAGCTCACCTATCCCCGAGGCTCTCACCACTCCCCCCACTCTGAGTCAGGGGAAACATGGTGTCGTATATGTCTTGCAGCACACTGAAAACGAAAAGGTCTTCAAGATCGGATACACTGGTCACAATGCTGTCAAGAGACAAAATCAATCCAGAAATTGCTATGGGAAAAACACCAGGGCCATCTATGAATCTGAGACTGACTTCGCTGGCGCTAAGAAAGCCGAACAACTAACGCATGCATTCCTTGGAAATCACAACCTCAAAGTTCCTGAATGCGCATCTTGTGGTGGAGGCCATAGAGAATGGTACCATGATCAAACAGGTGATGTACTCATTGCCACGCTCAAGGTAATGGAAGACTTTGTTCAGTTGCCTGCTTATGAGTTGAAGACTGGCCAGAAAGAGGATGAAGAAATGGTGGTGTCGCAAGAGGCAGAAAAGAGAATCAAAAGCATGATCAACATTTCCATCCAAGGGCTTCAAGGCTCTGTGAGTACACAAACCGAGCCTGCCAGCTTTCAAACGGATTCTACTGCCGCGCAGACTGCAGTCCCTCAAGCTATGGCCAACATAGAGCCCTTGAAGAAGTCGGAATCATCTATTGGTGCAACTGTAGGTCGGATCGTAGGAAGGGCGAAGAAAGGAATTGGAAGATTGAGGAAGATTCGAGATTCATTTCCCAGAGAGGGTACGCCTGAGCCTAGCGATTCTCGAGAGCCGCTAGGCGATGGTGAGAAGTTGTTTGCCACCTTTCTCTGGGCACTTGGAGGTGGTAGGCCCGGTGATGCTTCAAAGGGAGGTGAGAGTCCTCGAGGATGGAGCGCGCTCATACAAGCTATGGCGCACAGAAGGGACAAGTTCAAGGAGGGTTTTGTTGAGGGTAAACGAGAGGCTGAAATGGCGAGCTGATGGTAGGACGCATGTTGATTTGTGTATTTGAGTATGCGTATCTGTATACGTCAGACGTATGTTTGCTTTAGTAATCCAACTATTTCTGCGCGTTTAGATGGGCCACGCTGGTGTTTAGTTGGTGTCGTGACGAGATCCTGCTGTGCATTTTGTGTTGTAGCACAACATGTGCATATGATGCAGGGCAGACCTGGCTTTTCGTGTCTCTTTCGATCTGGAATTTCTGTATATTGTAGTGATCTGATTATGTGATCAATACGAATGTCATGAATTGGGTCAGCGACATGTCAAGCCAGCAGAGTTGAGTTCTTTCCTTATAAGCGGAAGTTGCTCCCCGTTCATACTTGCCAATATATCTTAGCGTATGCGCTAAATAAGCACTCCGGATGCTTGTACAGTAAGGAGAGCGTGTCACTCTTTCCGAAAGCTGAACGAAAAAAAGCACGCGACCAGGACGAATTTATTTCTCTTCCTTTCTTCTGTCTCTTCTAACACTTCGACCACAGTACATGTAAATTACCTTTGATCTTCCTCGGATTCATTCTATCAATTCCAACAAAAATATCAAACAATATTTACGGTATATACCGACTTATAACCCCCACAAACATCCTTATTTCGTCATTACAACCCCACCATTGGATCAGAACTGATCGATCCATCCGTAGGTCCATCGCCTGACCCGAAGAGACCCTCCCCCTCACTTCCATAACGTGCGCTATCTCAACATTCGAATTCTTGACCTGTGACGAGCAATTTTAATTCCTACATTCATTCACCGCCCTACAACCCCGGCATACCGTTCACCCAGACACCAATGGCTACCGAAAACCCCTTGGAGGACCGCATCTCCTCTGTTCCCTTCACGGAACAAGGTCCCCAATGGGATAGCTGTTGGAAAGATGCTTTGACACCTTGGGATCGCGGTACGGCATCCATCGCCCTTCACGACCTCCTCGCCCAAAGACCCGACCTTGTGCCGCCCTCCCAGCACCAGGACCATCGCGGACATCCCCTTCGGGATTCCACTGGCGCTATCCAGAAGAAAACCGCTCTGGTACCCGGCTGTGGCCGTGGTCATGACGTTCTGCTCTTGAGCTCGTGGGGCTACGACGTTTGGGGTCTCGACTATAGCGCTGCTGCGAAAGAGGAAGCTATCAAAAACCAAAAACAAGCCGAATCAGAAGGTCTCTACAAGCCTGTCGACGGTTTGGACAAGGGCAAGATTCACTGGGTCACCGGCGATTTCTTCAAGCAAAATTGGTCCAAGAGTGTCGGTGATGACGGCAAGTTTGATCTCATCTACGATTATACGGTAATTCCGCGCCCTTTAGCCCCGGAGCTTCTGGATTCTGGGTGTTGCCGCTCTTCTCTGGTAAGCTAACTAACTCAATAGTTCCTGTGCGCGCTGCCCCCAGACGCAAGGCCAAAATGGGCCAAGCGCATGACAGAGCTGCTTTCCCATGACGGACGTCTCATATGTCTCGAGTTCCCTTCGACAAAACCCATGTCCGCCAACGGCCCCCCTTGGGGGGTCTCCCCGGAGCTCTATGAAGCCCTTTTGGCAGCTCCGGGCGAAGATATCGCATACAACGACGATGGTACCGTCCACGAGGATCCCTGCTCAAAACCTTGGGCCGAGGCCCTACATCGACTGAGTCTTCTCAAACCAACAAGGACGCACAAGGCCGGCACAAGTCCAGAAGGCGTAGTGATGGACTTCCTCTCTGTGTGGAGCCGATAGCCAAACTGAGTGCTCTCGGTGACCGAAGCTTCTCTTTACGTCTCGATACCAAGCAGCCGTCGCATATGATTTGTCGCCGTTGTACACAAAAGAAAAAAAGCGATGTTCTGTTTTCTCCCTCATCATGATGCTTTCCGAAGGGAGTTGTAATGCTCTCCCAGACCGTAACCGTGCCTGTAGTATGCCAGCCACAGTGTCTTTCCCGACTCGACTCCCTCTTCCTCGCCAATGCGTTCCATGCGTCCGTCTTGAACCACTCGAATCTCTGCCTTGTACTGTCGTGCCAATGCCATGAGCTCGAGTTGTCCTCCCCATTCGGCAGTATCCTTCATCTTCCGAGCATATCCTTCAAGATCTTCTTCGAGGAAGGGGGCAAAATCGTCTCCGTGTTCTAATATGTAATTCGAAGCGACCCGTCGTACCGTCTTATAAGCCGGTTCTTTTGCCGTCCCATCGCTAAGAGGAATGTCGTTTTGTCCCAATTGATCAGCAACCGCCGAAAACAAACAATGTCCATCTGGTGCAATTTCCTGCTCTATCAGACTGTGCTTCTCAAATATCGTCTTCATGTATTCGCTCTCCTTTGCCCGGAAATTCGTCATATTGGACGCCTCTTCTTCTGCGCGCTGTGCCTCGGCTTCCTGCTCAGCAGCCCGTCGAGCCATTCTCTCTTTCTGGCGATTGCGTTTCTTCACGGGTTGCTGTTGCTGTTGCTGTTCTGCTGGTTGGGAAAGGCTAAGTTTATCTGCCTCTTCAGCCAGCTTATTCCCCTCTGGCTTATCATCCGCTTCGGGATCGGCATCGTCTTCGTTGTCGTTGTTCGTGTTCTCGCTCGGGTCTAGGGCAGCGATCTCAGCGGCTTGCTTATCTCGTAGCTGACGTTCCATCGCTGCGCACTCATCGTTGACACCCTTTCGAGTCTTTTTGGTAGCGTTCTTCTTCTTTCCTGTTATGCGACCCTGCAAATCCTTTAGCTCACGGCGGTGCCGCATCTGAATCTGCTCAAGGGTTTCTGTGGGTGCGGGGTTGTCCATGATGGGTTCGTGGTATCGTCAGAGGTAACCCAAGCTTGGGTGAAATTTAAGACTTTAACAGGGTAAATCACGGAGACCTGAAAAGAATTGGCCTGGTCGTCAGGAAGGGCTAAAGGGGAAGAACTTTGTTCAGAAAGCATTAAAGCTTGGAGAGTCGTGCAGCAAACCGCGGGGTAGTGAGAAAACTCATCATCAGTGGGGCATTTATCAAATGAGAGATGACGTTGGTTCTACTGAGACAGCTTCATACAACGCACCAAATATGTGGTGGGCCTTCTAGCCATATACATACAAGGTATAGGATACTTCGATTGAGTCCTACGGTTCAGCTTGTGAGCAGCGTCTACGGCAATGGACAGGAGTGTTTGCATTGAAACAGGCCATGCCTGGTCTTTATTTAATTTTTCACTACCTAATTCTTCAAGTCCAACTATACCTAGCCTTTTGGGAAGGCTCGAACTTGTATGGCCTTGCAGCATCTTTCGCTGTAGGCAAAAATCTTCTTTGCCAGGGTTGTGACAAACTTCTGGCCAGAGCAATGACGGAAGGGTCTATGTGTCCTTCCAACTTTTTGATGACTGTAACACCATTTCAGTAAAAGAAAGAAACCTAAACTCCATAGCGAGTGCTGGCTAGCCCTGAGGCCGCCCTCAACCCATCCCGATGTTGTTATATAAAAAAGGGTATAATATCCGCCTGTGACTCTTCCTTGTCCGAGGTGATTGAGAAAGAAAACAAAGAAAAATAATGAAAGTGATAATTGCCGTCGTGGCTACTGTGAAATCATGTAATGTATATACTAGAATCCCTTAAAAGGGTCATCACGGAAAAAGTCTTCCTCTCCAGCTGTTCTACTTCCGTAATAGTAGTCGTCGTTTGTTGTACGTGTGCTGCGAGAATTGTAGCTATCTCGGTGTCGGCTTCGACTTCTTCGTCTTCGTTGTTCTTTGCTTCGCCTTCGAAGTGAGTGCCTGAATTGGTCTTGTTCGTTAGGATAGTTGTTGATTTGAGAGAATGCCAATGGGCTAATGAAAGCCTCCATTCGCACGGTACCGATAGCATCAAAGAAATTGCCTGCATGAGATGCAGCTTCTGATGCTTGGTGTGAGCTGGTTTGGCTCATTGCCCATGCTCCATTACTTGATGTGTATGATTGATAGATATCAGAATCTGCCGTCCCAATACTCTGGTCGGTGGTGCTGTTGGTCGACTGGTGACCCGTAATAGGACCAGAGAACCCTCGGAAAGAAAGTGGTGGTGGTACATGGCCACCTGTATTGCTCCGCTTGCGACCATGAGCTGCGGCTTGGTTGCGATCGTGGAAGCGAGGTATCAACGGGGGTTGTGCTGCATCTATAGAATCATCTCGACTTATAAATCCCCCAGCGGGTTCAATCGTTGGGAAGTTCGCCATGTCCCCCACCTGTGAAGATGGCACACTTGGGATGCTGGGGATACTAGGAATACTGGGCGGTGCAGCACGACCAACCGTGCGTCCCTTGGCAAGGCGGATTGAGTCTCTTATACCACCACGCTTAAACTTTGGCTGGGGTGCTTCAAACTCAGGTATCGGTGTATTTTGGGCTGCTAGCGGTGCTGAGATGTTCTCGGGGACAGCTTGAGATGAGTGTGCGAGAAAAGATAAGGCTGTTAACCAGACGTAATGTCGTTCAGCAGAGTCAGCTGTGAACTTCAAGGCCCTTTGTGGTGTTAAAATTAGAATGGAGCGGTCAAAAACCGATGCCACCCCCTTTGGTGGAGGGTTGTCATCCTTGACATCGAGTACGGATTGGATTGTCACTGTATTCGTTAGCGGTATTCACATCAACAGAACCAAATTTACTTACATTTTCGACCAGCCTTGCCCATGAGGGCGCTTCCGGAGGCTGGCTGCTTGCTGCTCCAGAGAATAGCTCGTTCATAAGGGGCGAGCCAAACCCATCTTTTGTGGCGATCGTTACCAGTGTCATCCTTGCCGTTGTTTTCGGGCATACCAAAAGACTTTCTTCTGCGAACATATTTGAACATCCACTCGCCAACCATGGTCTGAGCAATAGCATCTACTACACTCGTGCTCTGGGTAGCGCTGTGCGTGGAAGGTGGGTCGGTACTGGATGTATTGAGTGTGTTTCCAGTATTGTAGGTGTTGAAGGTGTTGTCCGTATTAGTGGAGAGCTTGTGCTGGTGTCTGTACTGACCACTATGGCGAGCACGAGCGCGAGGAGTTGTAATATCGTTCTTAGGCAGGGGAGGAAGGCCCGGGCTCTCAGGAGCTTCGGTGGAAGGGGACAATGGAGCAGTTGACCGGCTATCTTGTTTGCGATGTCGTTGGTGGCGGGGTAATACAGCGGCAGAACGGACTTTTCGAACACTGCCAGCCCGATAGATGCGGCCTGATCCACGACGCTGGAAGAAATCGCCCCGCGTTGGGCTTCTCTGACCATCACTAGGAGCACTCGTGCTTGTTGGGACGTTTCTAGAGCTAGCTCTCGTGGGAATAGGGAATGGGGGAGGGGTTTTGGTATCGGTCAGGCTGGGGCTCCTTGGCCGGCCTTGGTGACTAGCAATGCCACTTTGTATCATGGCTGCTTTGCGCATAACGCTGGCTCGATTGGGTGGCATGGCAACAGGGCTCTTCTCCAAACCTTTTCCAGATTTGACCGTGAAGGGTTGGTGAAGCTCTGTGGTAACGCGAGGTCCTTGACGCACCATAACCTGCTCAGGAGATGTTGGGATGGTACCGATGGTGGTTGTGGTTCCAGTTGAGCTACGCTTACCAAAACGACTCGAAATCGACTTGGGTCGGGGCGCAGATAATGCCGTTCGATACTCCAAATCACTCAAATCGGCATCGCCAAAATCATCCGCCTCGTCAGAGCTTCCACCATCAAACCCAGCGAAAAGGCTACTAAAACGAGGTGGTCGTCTCATTGGGGCTCTTTGGCTAGAGAGGGGGCCATCATCGTTGCCTCCGGGATATATGTCATGAAATGACTCCTCCTCAGGTAGGGATATCGGGGATGATGGTTGGTCGCTGAAGCTCTGTCTATCCAATCGACGTGGGTTTCGTGGTGGCACGTTGCCGGGGACCGGTGTAAAGTTCTTTGTTACGTCAATGCCAGACGGGTTGGGCGAAGAAGGCCGTGAGGAAATAGCAGATGGCTGAAGATGAGGGGGAAGTAAAGCCATTCGCTTGTCTGTCTGGATGCCTTCTGTTTGTACGGCTGCTTCAGCTGTTGATGTTGATTCAGATAACTTGACTTGGCAGCCAAAGTCTTTGTGAAGAACAGGTAACCGAGGTTCTCTGGGTGTGCTGGGGCGACTGCTTGGGGGGTGAACACTGATGCTTGGAATTGCAAGCGGGGGAGGAGATGGCAAGCGCCTGGGTGCTGCGGGAGATGGGGTAGTAGGTGGACTATCTGTCTGCGTAAAGGACGTAACCATAAGAGGTTTCTTTACTACGGGAAGCTGCACTGGGGGTGGTGGAGGTGGACGAGTAGGCGATTTGGGCGTCATGGGAGGTATCAATGGCTCTTCACTAGTCTGAACAGCGGTTGAAACCATAACTTGACGAGTCGCGAAAGGTTCAAAACTGAGCGGGCGATGAACACGCTTGCGGCGCTGGTTGGCCTCAATCTCACCATCTCTAGGCGAACACTCAACTTCAGAGGATTTGGTACGATTCAGACGCTCGGGTGTCGCAGGTTTCACAGGAGACAGCTTAGGCGAAGGCGGTGGCGAGTACTGAATCCCAGTGTCTACGTACGAAACTTTGGGCGCTGTGACAACGGGGGGAGTCTCGTTCTCGTTCTCCTCATCCTCCAAAGCTTCTGGTACGGGATCGTTCATGAAAAGTCGGCCGCGGGTTACGCTTCCTGTCCTCTTGATACTCTCCAAGCTCTGATTTCGAGCATGGAATCGCTTTACCGGGCTGTCTCGGCTGAGATTTCGTGTATGGAAAGACGGTGCGTAGTTTGACATGGCACTTTCCCGGCCATTGTCGAAGTCACTTTGCTCGTCCTCATCGTCAAAGTTCAGCTCATCAGCCAATGTGTTCCCATTCATTCTCAACACTCCAATACCACTTGTCATGGAAAACCGAACACTATTGGTCATGCTCATAGTTCTTATGCTTGCGGCATCGTTCTCGCGACCACTTTCGTCAGCCTCACTATCATGGCCAGGAATCATCCCAGCATGTGTGTTCTTCGATTGGGTTTGTTGGTATGCGGCGACTTCGTCAAGAACAATTTGTAGGCGACTTTCCGTGACGTGAAGCCGATGTTCGAACTTCCGTCGTTCGTTTTCCCAGCCTTCTTTATCTTGAGCCCATAGGTTGTGGACTCTGACCGAATCCTCTTCTTGGACTCGAAGCTTCTTTTGAACAGTTTCCAGTCGCTTTCTTGTATCAGTGACAGATTCGACAGCATCTTCCTTCTCGCGGGCCAACTCTCTTAGTGCGGATGAAGATCCACCTTCGAGGAGAGAAAGTTGTCGCTTGAGAGATCTGCTTTCCTTGCCCGTTTCGGTGAGGTTCTGTTTCAACGAGTCCTTTTCCTCTTTCAACGCGTGCAGAGATGCTTCGAGTGTTTCAATCTGTCGAGTTTTCTCCTCCTGATCTCGACGAAGGTTCAAAATCTCGGATACTAAATTGGCGTGCAAGGTGGGAGTAAATCGTCGAGGGTCCAGTATACTGATCGTCTCATCACTTGTGACATTCCTGGATGATCTTTTAGAGCCCATATCATTCGGTAGTTGAGGAGGAGAAGAATCTGGTCCGGGTGGTGTGACAGAGCGTCGTGACTTTTTTGATGTCCGTGAAGGTGTTCGGTAGGGAGTATCTAAAGGAGTCGGCAGCGAAGTAGCAGCCGGCCCGCTTAGATACTCATCATCTGTCTCCCAAACACCCATGGTGAAATTCTAAGATGCTACCGTGGTTGCTGTTCACTCGCGAAACTCGACGCAGGCCCAGTGCTGTGCCCTGCTCAAAATAATCAGTGTCGATGCAGTATTATGTTCTAGAGTATATGATCAGTTATTGTAAATGCTTCTAAGGATATAGGATGAAAACAAACCTATAGATAGAACTATACTGGACAGAATACTGAAGGTCTTAGAGGTTCACAAAAGTTGGTGACTCAAACTAAAGAGAATAATCTCAATGCCACTAAGCTTGCTGTTTTTTTTCATGGATCGTATCATGGCTACGCATTGATTTATTAGCTTTCTAACTTTGCAGAAACGACAATGCGATTGGGCCAGCCGCAATGCATATTCAATTCATGGTAGAATGTAGTATATGCGACAACGAGAGCGATTTGAAACCGGCATTGACTTACAACTTGAGGGGACGCAGACAACTGGCGTTTTGAATTAACCTCGCTGCTCACATGTAGATCTAACGCATTGCCATGACACCGACTACAATGAGGATTGACTGGCAAAAAGGCTGGAGACAAAGTAAAATGCAATGAGTGGCCCGATACAAAGAAGAGAATGCCGATATGAAAGCCAGCACCAGCACTAGCAGTGGCAAGGCAGAAACAATGGAAGACAAAGACCAACACAAAAGCGAGGAGCTCGATGGCGAGAAAGAAAAGATAAGGAACGATGAAGGTATGCTCAAGAATCTCGAGGGTTCAAGAGGTAGGTAGTAGTGACGCGGGCTGTTCCTAGGACCAAGTGTGATTAGAGCCCACGCGGCGCAGACGACCATGTCCCTGTTGAGTTATATCCACTTATGAGGCGTTCAGTTGAACAGTCCAATTGCTAATGACAATAGAGCAGAGCCTTGTCGACACCAACGGATGAGGGATGTCTCTCTAGCGAGAACAACCTGGCACGGGCTTGGGGCAATGACATGGGCCCCTCGCAAACTTTGAGCAAAAAGGGAATGGTGATCTTGTTAGACGGCGGGAGGTGGATCCAGACCAGGGACCTGGTTATCTTTGATTAAGGGTCGACGAGGCTTACTCACTTGACTAGTGAGCTAAATGAGGGACAACAGCGTCGGTACCGAAGATGTCCATCATTTCCAAAGTATGTTGGTGCTCGTGAGTGTTCTATTAGACGGAAGCTAACATTGGGTATACTTACAAGATGTCTCATTGGTGTTGGAGCAATGTTAACCAACATTTCTTGTTGTCGTTTTCTTTCAGCTTTAAACTAGCTTGGATAGCTTTGCTGTCGCCTGTAGCCGGCTTTGCGCCATTCCGTGCGGTCCTCTCTGTAGAATAGTGACCGTCGACGCCTCTTTCGATTCGACCCGTCCCTACCAAGGACATCCAATCGAGTTTAGCCGCTCTGTGAGAGTTCCACCCTAGTAATCTGGCCAGGCACGTCGCATTCAATCAATTGTGGAAGTGATTAGGATTAGGTAGACCGGGGCCTGTAATTGACGGCACGTAGTAATTCCATTTGTCCATCCTGGTAGATGAAATGGGTCCTTGGAAACACAACAAGAAGAGACGGCAGATGATTTGTCAAAGGATGTGCTTAAAGTGTGGTAGATGCAGATGAAGTCGATGCTGATGAAGAAGGGGCCATTGAGGGGTTTGATGGCTGAGGCCTTCCATGAGTTCACATTTTCTCAGGTCCTCCTGTCTGACCTGACTACTAAATTTGTACCAAGACGAGGGCAGGCGTGAGGGTTCAACATGATCCGTTCCATGTGAGCGTTGATGCCTGAGGCTAAAGTTGATCATGGCAATCGAATCAAGAACCAGGAAATCTCTGCAGTCGCCTGATGATAATCTTGATCGATGCCTCTCAGAGAGTCTAGAGACAACAATGTCTGCCCCCCTTTTGGAATGCGCTAAAGAACGCTCCCCGGGAAGGCTAATGCATAAGCCAGGGGGCCTTGTGGTTCCGCAATATCGGTCCTGCATATTCCCAAGGATTGGTTAATGAGCCGTCGAATGGGAAGTTCCAGGCTTCTCGTGTTGGTCTCGCCGGAGGCGCAATTTCCTCTCCTCTCATTCATCATGACAATGATGATGATGCTGATGAACTTTTTATGGTTTTAGGTACAATCCCCGACAATCACACCCAGATTTTCTCGATGCCCAGAACGGCACGACGGAGCCGTTGATCATCTGTAGCACAACAACATGGGGCTCCTCGCTGGATCGATCATTCTTCTTGACCTTCTCCATTTCTGGATAAAGTTGATTTTCCCGACAGCTTCCTGCATGCCGGTATGTCGATACACAAGTATGGATCATGTTTCGCCTATTGCCCTGCGACAGCCGGATCTTATTATCTGCTTAAACAAAGACATTGGCGCTACTCTGTACAAAATCTGCTCCGAAGCTAGCTCTATTATTGTCATTAGCGAATCTGACGCCTGGTCCAGCGTTCTGGTACCGGTACTTCAGCCTCCAGGACAAGCAGTGCACGAACCACCTTTCTAGAGGCAAACTGGCAAGCAAGGCTACGATCTCGGGGATGAAACTCCATACGTATGCCACAATTAGCCTAGCCCCTGTCACAGTCAGGGTTACTTTCTCAGCTGTCAAAGACGTGCGAATGCAAACGAGGCAAGCGATTATTTTGCCCCTGAACACAACCAACCAACCCCATGCAATGATAGCACTGCCGAGATGTAAGAAAGAAAAGACAATATTGCTCTTGTTCAATGGCTGTCACGAAAGCAAGGGTTCCTCCATCAGCTTCATTGAAACACGGCGAGAAGACTTCCGTTATCGCGGTTATCGTTTCTCCTCATACGTCCCTTTAACATCAAACAAGACGCGTTTCGACCTGCGTTTTTGCTGCGTTTATATGCAACTCGGTCATCTCAATATGCATGCACAGCATTCGACTATTCAAAGGCATGTGCAGCAATCTCCTACCGAGCTGTACCCCAGACGCTGTCCAGGGCCTACCTCGCTTCCGCTCCACTTCTTATGCACTCAATTTGATTATCACCGCTCCTAAGTCAAGTTTGTTTCTTGCTAAATTACCGTCGGCTGTCCTCGAATATCGGCCACGAAAACAATCGATGCCAACAGGCTCATAAGCAGGATTCACATGCATTTATCCCAGTCGCCCGATTCATTTCTACCGGTCTAGTGCCTTCCTTGGATCTGTCTCTCTCTCTCTCTCAATTCGTTGGGCATCGACGCTACGTTGTCAACGTTGAGGCTAGCAGTGAGGAAACATACCGTTAGTTCTTATGAGAGCAAAGATCGACCAGTACTCCAAAACTACCGAGCTCCCCGGTCGTCGTTCGGCCGCCGGTGTTCCAAACAAGGCACTTGTCACTTCGTAAGAGTGGTCCAAATGTAAGGACCGAATCGGAAGCACCATGTTTAGGACGATGTGATCTTCTCTCAATGCCCAAACGCTGGCGTCTAATGCTAATAGCAAACAAGCATGACTAGCTTGCAGAGCGATCGCTGGGCTATGAGTTATGGAAACAACCGGTACGGTGGTTTGAACAAATTTCCACTCTCGGGAGTCGGGAAGCACCACATTCATCAAACATGCCCCATTCGCCGTTTACTAGTTGAGGCGCGGCCCGTTTGGACCTCAATGAATAATCCTTAGTTGATGAGCCACCAGCACTGTTCCCGCGAAGAGTTCTGTCATCTCCGTTATTACAAAGTAGTTCCACGCTGTTTACAGGCCAACAAGGGTGTATGTCCTGTCAATTTAGCGGCATTGACGCCTGAATGTCAACACATAAACCCTCCAAGATTTCCTGCGGGTTGGTTCATGACGCCGATAGGATGGTTCGTGCCTGCAAATCCCCCTCGTGGCCCATGCACTACTAAGGCGCCACATGAAACACTCGGCTTCATCGTCGCCTTATGGAGAGTTTGACTAACAGCATTGGCCAAAAAATGCTATACATTCTGTCGCTCTATATTCGTGGTTTGTTTATTTTACTCTTCTGATTTCTTGGTTGTCTTCAGTATGGATGAGGGGAAGTGGTTTCTTCACACCTGTATGTCGCACACAGTTACAAAAGCAAGATATTGTCTCTTGGCTGGATCGGAAGAGCAGAAAAGCAACATTGCGCTACTTATTAAACACTACGTATTGGTTTAGCATTCTTTCTATTCGTACTTTCATTTAATTTGACTTGGCTTGTGTAAGTCAGCAGCCACGTCGCAAAAAAACGCAAAGTCCATGCAGGGCGAATACCGTACTGGATCGCACCAAAGATCTCAGTTGCAACGCACGTCGCGGGGCAAACGATCATGAGAAGAGGGTCGAATACAGGTAAGTTTGACCCTATGACGATCTATACGGGCATCATTGCTACTGGACATCACGGTCCCTAACACTAATAACGGCAACATACAAACACTATAACCAATGTAAAATAGGAGACTGGTCCAAGGCTTCGAACTTCATAGGATGCTTGGTCATCTTGCAATCTCCTCGTTTCTGCCATGGTGACTTTGACCGAGAGTGTAACAACCGACTAGCAAACAGCAATGCATTTATAGCGCATAGGTGTTAGAATAAAAAGTAGCTTGCAGGAAGATGATACGATGTTTACTTTCCAAATCTTTCGGATGTATGATACAGACGGCTTTCCAAAGTGATAGCTTACGATTTCTTAGCCAAGCTGCTTTTGCGAACTCTAATGGCCAGGGAATTCTCATATGTCGAAACTCATAAAGCCAATGCAGTAGTAGCTCAGTATATCTGAAACGACGCACGGCCGCCGTTGCCCAAACTACATAACTACTTCATGGACATGTTCGAGTTTAAGTTTGTTGGCTGCACTCATATCAGTCAAAGCACTCTGACAACCCCCCACTCTGATCTGATGGATCCGGGCCCGTATTGTATGATGCCTTGATAGTTGAAATCACAGTGGATATGCTGATTCTTCGTATTGCGCATAGGTGGCTCCAGAACTGTTTCGAAGGTAGTCATAACTCAATACCTCGATTAACTTTTTAGCAGTCAGGTTATGCAGGAAGAGCCAGCATGCATGGGTGTCTGGCCTCTCAACATTGCCACTATATTAAGCTTGGCCTTGAGAACTACATGGGGTTTGTTATCTCCCAGGAGTGGTGTTTTCGTGGGGCTCGGTCAAGCGGGATCTTGTTTTTTCTTCTTCTCAAACTATCAGACAATCGTGTCACATATCGATAATTGTGTAGAACCACAGACCTCTTTTCCCGCCTCGTCCCCCAGATTAAGTTGCGTGAGTCTTGCAGGGCCCTTATACGAGATGGACGAGTATATTCGTAGATGTATTGGGAAATTGGGTGCGTAATTATAGCTGCAACAGAATGCGTTGTCATCCGGAACATTCCCCGAAGTCTGCATATGCAGGCGGGAAACAATGAGGTGCAGGCTGTATACTATTAGCATATCACTCTAAGCATTTCTATTCCTATGTCATTCGAAAGGCGGTAGTATCCATACTCGTTCCTGTAGCTCTTCTGGGGCTGTTAGATCATCAGTTGCAGGATAGGGACGGTTCGTATCACACGACGTTGTACAAACTATCTAAGAAAAATTGAGCAGACTAGGGCTTGCCAACTTCGAAGTGATGGTCGCCTTAAAGTCCCATTCTCTGTTCTTATGGACTGATGCTCGTCAGTAAGACTCGGAGTTGTCATGGGGATGAGTACCATTGCGTTGTGATAATGTTGTGAAACCTATCCTGCGCGATGCTGTAACGCTACGTATGGATGCATGACAGTCACATACATAGTATGATCTCAATCAAGATTGCTTATCTGGGTTTAATAGTCTGGTCATGTGGCGTTTTCGGAATGTCTGTTTCTTAGATTTGGTCACATAGCGAAGGTAGCCCTGGCTCTTATTGATGCCTGTGCGGTTCACCAAAAAAAAAACAGGCAGAAGTCTTGCCTTGTATTGTTCAATAAGCTTGTCTTATATACGTGAATCCAAGGTACTTGCGGTGAAAATATGTGTTTCTAAAACGGTGGTCACCGAATACTTGTTCAAAACTCAACGCAAGCTATGGTAAAGTTATACTATGGAAAGCTTCCCAAACTGAGATTCCACACCATTGTTAGACATGCATAATAGAATTTATCTTTATATCAAATCTATATAATACGGTCTCCTTTATCTTCTATTTTTACCAAGTCTGCTGCAGATATCCTGTTGTGTGGCGTCTGCTTGCCATCTGATGGAACAGATTGAGTTGTTTTTTGATACGATGCAATAACTTGATATTTTCTCCAATATGATCAGCCCATTTCTCGCCATCTTTCAGAGCAACTGTTTATTAAATCCATTGTTTGAAAGACCAACTTTACGCGACAATCGAACTGGTGACATTGGTCATCAGAACCTGGCCGGCAATACGCTACAATTTCCTGCAACAACCTCGATCATATCACCAAATTGATCGAACAAGTCAATGTCCTATCATCATTTGTCAGTATTGAGTCGCTGTTATACGTTGTCTTTCAAATATAACCATGGTTTCTGTAAACTCCTCTCACTCTCGTCATCCCAAGGGCGCACGGTATCATGTGACACTGAATAGGTATTGCTCAATCGATACCAAGGGTACAGCACGACAACTTGTATCGGCACAACAGAAAAAGTTACAACGAACTTTCTCAACAATATTAATTGACAACAAAATACCAGTATGTCTCCGGGAGAAATTTCGCCACTGGCCAAGGTCAAAGGCCTCACTTGTGACGTCTTCGGCACTACTGTCAACTGGCGCTCAACCGTAACCGAGGAACTCACACTGCGAGCATTCCGCAAAACCTCTTCCGGTCTTGATCAATATCTCAAGACCAGAATCCAGAACCTCACTGAGGAAGACTGGGGTCGCTTCGCCCAAGAGTGGAGAAAATCATATGGAAAGTTCACTCATGGCTTTGATCCAGAGAAACATACATGGAAGACCATCGACCAACACCACCATGACAGCCTAGTCGAGCTCCTGAAAGCCTGGGATCTGTCCGAGCTTTACAACCCCTCTGAGATCGAGTCGCTGAGTCTAGTCTGGCATCGCTTGACTCCGTGGGATGACTCCTCGGATGGCCTTCAGAAGCTCGGCAAGACGTACAAGACTAGCACTCTTTCCAACGGCAACATCGCACTACTCAGAGATCTGAACGATTTTGGAAACCTGGACTTCCAGTACCTCTTATCGGCTGAGAAGTTTGGAGCTTACAAGCCAAACCCAACAGTGTACACTGGCGCTGCGCGGGAGTTGGGACTAGAGCCTGATCAAGTGGCTATGGTTGCTGCACACCTGAGCGATCTTGCTGCTGCAAGAGCATGTGGTCTGAGGACGGTATATATCGAGCGGCCACAGGAAGAGGATTGGGGAGAAGACGACGAAAGATACCAGCAAGCTAAAGAATGGGTTGACCTCTGGATTACAGCAGATGATGAAGGATTTCTGACTCTAGCTCAGAAGCTCAAAGAGCTGGTGTAGTGCGGCCACGAACCAAGCAGATGTTTAGATGTGGTAGACCAAATAGCTGCACGGATCTGTGGTGGTCTTGTTGTTACAGGCTTAGAGTTAGCACAGTGATGTCTTCTCGGTCAAGAGTTGGTTTTACATGTGCTCGATTCTTAGCATTCAGGGAAACTTCTTTGACTCTCTTCCGAGATACAGATTTACACAAACACTCACTAATTTGTGCCCTTACAAACACCACCACATGAAGTCAATCAGCTAGTAACAAAAGATATAAACCAAGAGCCCCACAAAGGTTATCCAATTATCGACAGCGTCTTCATGAGCACTCGAGTCTCACTGTCATTCTTAGTCGTACGACTAGTAAGCGATAAGTACTTGGCTTGGACCTTACTCTCCAAAAGGAGGACGAGAAGCGAAGATCATGTGATCGGCAACATATTGTTGAAGCGAAATGACAGAAAAGGATGGTTTGCGGCTCTGACAGACGCATGTGTCAGCAGTCAGTTACACAAACTGACATCCTTCAACTGCCCCAACCCTGTCAATATACTATTATATCCGCAAATATGGCAACTCCTCATTTGGCCGTTGGTCTAGGGATGATAAATATTCTTCCCCCGCATATTGAACGAGCCTGGGACAAGACAATCACAAAGCCCTGACTGGCTGGCCTGCCGGGTCGTGCATCCGCCAGCCTAGGATCTCATTCCATGATATTGAAGAAGGACAGAAAGAAGGGGAAAGCCCGGCGGCAAAGCATAGAACGGGCCGACATGAAAGCAAGACGAGGTAAGTGACAGCCGGGTTCTGTCCAATAAAGATGCTAGGTTGGCAGCGAGTTCACCTAACGAGAATTTAACCATACTGAGAATTGGAAAGGCCAAGCTATACAAAGTCCGGGGAAGTTATTACACTACCCCATGGGATAGAAAATGTGTGCCTGCAGTCCGAAAAACATACGACAAGGTCTTTCCTACCAAGTCCAGATAGGCCATTAAACTAATCAAGTGACTACCAGGGCTACTTCCTGGCGTTGCTAGATCTCGATAAACACTGGCCAGCCGCAAATCGATCCATACCGCCGGATAATAATACCCATGCCCTGAATGTGCAATCGGTCCTATACGATTAGGGCGTATCGGGTCCGCGATAGCTTCTCGAAATACTCTCCAGGGCTAGGTACTAATTGAGGCTAGGGTAGAGGCAAGAGACGATAATGTTGAGTGTGCATTGTCGAGCCGCGCCGTCATTCCGTGGCCGAACTACAATATCTGACTTGTTATGTGTATAATATCCATGTTGGAGCATTCTCTTGAGGGACTAGGTCAGCTTGCGACAAGCAGCAGTCGAGACGTTGGCAGAAGGTTTTTGGCTTGGATGTTTTTGGGTGTGGGGTAACCTACGCTGGCAGTGAACAGTAGCAGTTCTCTAGTGGAAGATGGAGCTTATTAGCGGAACCAAGGTCAATAACCAGGTGATAAACAACAAGTCATGCCACTTCTCAACATGAATTGATAGTCAAGCTATCAAGATACTTGCCCATTTGCATGTCTGTGCAACATTGGCAACTCTCCCCAAAGCGATATCTTACCTGACCGGTCAGATTGACGATTGATGTTATGCGGCGAGTGCAGATATCACTTCGTACAAGCAGGCGGATTCAACCCGAGCCAACGAGAACAGCCATCAGGCACGCAGTCTTTGTACCCCAAGGTGGTTTCTCTGAAGCTCGTCGTCCGTGCTCAACTGTTGAGTATCTTCAACTCAGTTACCATTGGGCATGATGAAGGCGGAACGTAGGACAGGTTTAAATTATCACGTCACTGGCATGACGAGGTGATGCAATGTTCGTTCCTTGATGCCAGCTCAACTTTCCAAGTCGATGTTGATTGCTCGGATTTTCTAATTCTGATACATTCAGCATCTGTCTCCAACCTGATCTTTTCGGCTAACAATGATCCTGATGCTTACTTGCCACGCTCCACTTGAATTATTTTGCATTACTACACCCGATTCCCCCGGGCTGGTATCCGTAGTTCAAAGCATGTCTTTGACCGTCTCAAGTGAAAAAGAGCGCAGTCTCTACGGAGTGCCGAGGCTGACGAAATCATGTATAGCTGACCGTGTTGTAGCTCAGACAGAGCAGTTGTGCTTCAGAAGATTACCAAGGTCACTCACTGGTGGTGGACTGACCAAGAACGCCAAGAAAACGTATTGGGACTGCCTTATTTGTATGTGCAGCAGCATCGAGCCTGTATTACCATGGAAGTGGAAGAGAACTCAACGGAACCGAAAACGAATTCAAGGGTTCTCACATACCGTGTCTTGAAAAACCTTGACTGTTCCGGGAACGAAATCAAATCATCAACATGACGGATGTCATCCTTGGCCTACCTACTCACCAGCCTCCCCACGCGGCAGAGAAGCTTTTCCAGGATGTGGTGCCATTCAATTTTGTCATTGGGCCAGTCTCTGTTGACTGACCCAATCCTGATGGCAAAGAGACCATCCTTGGAGGCCAAAGAAGAAAAGTGAAATAGAAATAAAAATAAGAGCAAAAACGAAAACAAAAACTATACGTTATTAAGGATCCATAGACTTCTCACTGATCCGCCTGCAACAAATCTTTCCCGTGTGCCCCTCCCGTCTTCCCGTCTTCTGCCTTCAACGTTGAATTTTTGGTGGAGAACCAAGTTCGCCCATGAGTAAGATCAACGACAGACAGGGGTCGAGGTTCTCCCAGTACATAGCTAGACTTGCTACTACGTAGTAGAGCATCTGTAGGTAATTTCGAAATAGCAGAGTTGCTGTGCCATGGAGGAGCAGAGGAGCTTCTCTAAACAGGTAAGGCCGAGTCCCTTAAAAGTTACCCGAAAGGAAAGGATCCAAGACGATCCATCAGTGCCGGTCAACGGAGCTCGACAAACGCGGCTCCGATGTGAACTGCTGGGGTCGTCATACCGTTGACAAGCAGAAGCCATTACATTCATTTGTTGTGTATGTAATTATTCCGATTGCGTGATCCCCCGTGGTTTGAGGGTATCACATCAATTGGCCCTAAGTCGAGGTATTTTGTGCCATGATAGACTGTCGCACTAAAGGAAAGCGCTTGCCATTTGTTGGTGATGGTGTCCATGAGTCGAAGTAAAGACGGCTCCTAGGTCCAGTTCTTCTAATGTTATAGAGCTACCTAGAGAGCTCTCCTGCTGGTGTTAGCTTTTCTCAAAGGCTGAAGAGTGAGGCTATTCCCTTTTAGGTTGGACTTCCCGGGGAGGCTTTTTAGTGTACCTATGTATCGACCCCAAAGCCACACACACACAATTAGTGATCAGGCACACCACTTGTTCATCCTGCGACCGCTTGGCCTGTGGGTTGGGCTGCAGAATGCAGAATGCAAACTGCAGAAGTGCGGCATCACAAGGATTCTGATAAAACTTGGGACGAGACTAAGAAAAATGCAGATTGATAAGAATAAGAGTGAGATGAATTAGATCGTGATGTTAAAGAAAGAAAGGAACTGAGAAGGTGGTCCAGTAAAACACTCCTTCCTTCTTTGCACTGCTTGCACTCTCTAGGTAGGTAGGTACTAAGGTAATTCTTCTCGAGGTAGGGGGTAGTAGTAGGTAGCTTTTGATCAATCACAATATGATGCTTCGGACCTGATACCTCATCGCCATAGGCATATTGAAAAAAGAAATTGATCAATCGATTTACATCATATCGGACACTACCACCAACAAGACACACAATACAATATCAACGTCCGCCTAAACCGCTAAAAAAAAACATGTTTTCGACTTGGTCGAGTTGGTTCTTCAGCTGTTATCACAACCGACCAACCCCACTAAATAGCAACACCAAAGCATGGGAAGGTCTTCTAGTTCACTCCATTTATATAGCATGACCTATGGATCAAAGCTCATGCTTGTGGAAACAAGACCTAAGACCGGTCGAGTCGCCCGCCTGCCGCGACACAACCGAGCCGTGACCCGGGCTCCCGGGTGCTCGCCGATGAGCAACCACAAGAGACAGAATGTGGCATTCGGATCCTGTCCCTGTCAGAGGCTCCTGTCCAGTGTGGCAGAAATGAGCATGTTCCTCATACAACCTAAAACGGCCCGGGTTGATCTTGAAGCAATCCCACAATGCCCAACTGGGTTTGGATTCCGATACAAAGCATGGTCAAGGAAACATAGCACAACACAACACAACAGCGACGGTAAATGATATCACGCACAAGTATCCGTACAAGCACAAGCTGGGAATATATGGCCCTATCTGCTGTACACACACAGACACGCAAGTACGGATACGTTGGGGTATAAACAGAGGTGAAGTGAAATGGAGTCGCTCAACCGCTACCTTTATGACCAGGGAGTACCCCTCGTCCACCGCTTCACCATTCCGGCTTCATTCCTCGCCTATCAGAAGCCTAACACCCTCGCTCTCCCATTTCTCGGGGCACCAACTGAGCCGATATCCTATCCCATGGGTGAACGACCAGGGCAGCACCGTTCCTTGGGTACATACGACTCTACTCTACCTCGTTTATTCGCTAAGTTGCTTGTCCTTCCTTGCCTGTGAGTGAATTCCCTGTTGGCCCCCCTTCTTAATTCCTAGACATCCCCTTTTTTCATTTTTTTTTCCCTTTTCATTTTTACCGTAGAAGCGCATTTTGCCCTCGGCAGGTATGAATATTATTGCAGGTCAAGATATGTGATCCAGGTATCTTGGGTGTGCTTCTGCATTCCCTCCACTTTATGCCCAACCTAAAGGGTACCTCTTGCAGAGGTAAATCATACACGCAAGGTACGAAGCAGTCTGTATGGTGAAGTGGCTCGTATGGCTGTTGGTGCCCCTAAAGAACCCCTCCAAGGGCCTTTAGCCTCCCCTCTGGGTCCGAGGAAGAGAGTACCGCTGCCGCGTCTCCATTGCATGGATACCTCTCACCCAGGTATTTGGTAGAACCTGGCGCCCCGCTCCATGGCAACCTGGGAGCCCAGGGCACCCACCTCAGAGGCCTGCTAGCACTGGGGTGAAAGTACCGCTACGGTGCGAACCTCAACCTCCTTCAAGCATTTAGGTAAGGTTGGGAAAAAGAGAAGAAAAGAGAAGAGAAAAAAAAAAGGGTTCTCCACCTAAGCTGGGCTGGCCTGGCCTGCTCGTCTTTCCCATCTTTCTCAAAGCTCAAATCAAACCCAAAACCAAAACCAACCTACTACTTTGCCTCCCGCCCGGTAACAGCTCTGTAGCTCCACGTCGACGCCTACTACGCCTGGACTTGGACCTGGACCTGGACCTAGACCTAGACCAAGCATCCATTCTCCTGTCCCCAACTCTTTTTTCTCTCGGACATTCAATCACAGCAACTGTCTATTGTTGCCAGCCCTTTCTTTTTTGCCACTGGCGCTTGTTCGCCGACGCCTATTGCTGCCTTGCCGCGCCCTGCCTCGTGTGCTTTGAACCTTGCACCCGTCGCTTTGCATTGATTTGCCTTGCACTGCCCTGCCTCACTTTGCTTGACGCCTTGACGCCCACAGTACAGGTCACAGCTCGAGTTGCTCATCAAGCCACCCCCTCCTCCGTTCCTCACCTTCGCCTCTCCTCTGGCCGTGACGACAACCTCTGCCTCACAACCTCCAACCACCTTTGGATATATCGACACTCACATCTAGTGAGCCTCAACACCGACCACCCCCTCTTTCTCCACCCTCCCTCTCCGGTCCGTTGGTTGCTTGGGTCATTTTCTCTCCTACGAGACCCGATCTATCTCCTTTTCTTGACTCTTTAACCTTTTTGTCGATTTCCTCGCCGTTGCCATCATCATGGCCGGTCGAATGGTACTATACAAGCTGGTGGTGTTGGGAGACGGTGGTGTGGGAAAGACAGCTCTTACCATCCAGCTATGTTTGCAACACTTTGTTGAAACTGTAAGTTTGGCTGGTGGCGTGCAACGCATGCATTTACATCCACTCTCGTAGCAATGATGAATTAACACTTTGCAACAGTACGACCCTACGATTGAAGACTCATACCGAAAGCAAGTTGTTATCGATGGCCAGCCCTGCATGCTCGAGGTACTGGACACCGCTGGACAGGAAGAGTATACGGCACTGCGAGATCAATGGATTCGTGATGGCGAAGGATTCGTTCTGGTCTACAGCATCTCGTCACGATCTTCCTTTACTCGCATCAAACGATTTCATCATCAAATTCAACGAGTTAAGGAGTCGTGCGCGTCGTCCCCATCGTACCCTGGCTCTCCTATCTCTTCGGCAAACCCGCAGTTGCCTGTGCCTATTATGCTAGTTGGCAACAAGAGCGATCGAGTCACCGAGAGAGAGGTTTCTACACAAGAAGGTCACGCCCTCGCCCGCGAACTCGGCTGCGAGTTTGTAGAAGCTTCGGCGAAGAACTGCATCAACGTCGAAAAGGCGTTCTACGACGTCGTTAGGATTCTACGCCGGCAGCGACAACAAGCCTCTCGTCCCTCGGAAAGATCAAGCGGCCGGACAAGAACAGGCAATGGCGATGCAAGGGGTGGCGATCGAGACGAAAGACACAGAAATAGGAACAAGGACCGAAACAAGTCCAAATGCGTGGTATTATGAGTAGATACATACTATCATGGGTTCAAGGGATCCATATGTCAAGAGGAGGAAAAATAAGGCGGACGAGCAAATCGAGACGCCAACGACAACAAGCCAGCGTTAAGGACCACATATAAGGTGATGCCTTTGGCGAGCAGGACAGCCCAATGGTTTTGAAAATGATTGGCAAGATACCGTGGGAAGTACAGAGAGATGGGATGAGATAAGAAGGGCTTTATTACTTTTCTGCAATTTCTAGATGGCCAACTGCCCAACGAACAGGGCAACATGACGACGCAGCATCGAATAACGAACGAAAGCAGAAGCAGTTCCGCACCGGCGCAAGGCGTACGAACAAAAAGAGGCATATTCTTGGGGCGCTAGGTTATCTGCTGACATTTATAATTATCGTTTTGCAACATTTACGACAAAAATTTGAATGGCATTCATAATTCAAGCGGCCAATTTCTTAGTTGTTTCATCCGTCCTACATATGCGGGAATATCTCGATTTTTAGACCGAGGCTTCTTTTAGTGTGATTGCAGATTTACCAATGTCTAACTCCTGAATTGCGGTCCGCAGGTCAATATCAGCATTGTTTTGTACTGATTATATTCAGATTGATTATCGCATATATCACCCTCGCCTGTTGGTTGGCCACTCGTCTTACCGTTATTCCTCGAAACGCTACACTCGGCAGGATCTCGAGTCATACCCATGCCAATGCGTTAAACAAGCAGGCTGTCATTGTTGTTAGTGACTGGCTCAGAGGTGCTCGGACAAAGGACTACTTGGACCAGCAACGTTGCTATCTGTTTTGAAGGCAGGTGGTGTCCGGGTCGAGGCCCATATGTGATAAAGAATGAGATGTTATTGTTTTTCTTCTCTTTTTGACTAAGATAGCGACGATGGTATGTACATGTTCGAATGATCCGACTTCACCATGCTGTGGTAGATAGGAAGAGGAAACATATGACTTAGTCTTGTGGGAACTTGGGCACACAGACGCTCAATAGAGAAGGGATCAAGAAGAGGTTTGGCGGGGTTTGCTAAGCTAGTGTACCGATGTGGGTGTTGATGAAGATGGAGGAGTTCGCGCTACACTACAAGCAGATGCTCAAGCACAAATGTTCCCCATAGGATATGGAGACGTGGCAGAGTACCTGTGTCTACTCTGTGCAATGCCATACCGTTCTATCAACCAACCTACGCATCGTGTCACCAGATTGAAGTTGAATGCGTGTTCCCACGCTTGTGTACATGCAAAGAAGCGCAACCCCCACGTAGTAGTAACAAGACATGACTCTCGACACGGCATGGGAAAAGGGGAATGAATGGGAGTAAACAAGGCCCTATGCATACAACTAACTAACTACCTAGCTGGATAGATACATGTCAATTTTAGATAAGCAATGTCAAAGCAATTGAAACATTGACTTGATACCACACTAGGCAGATTACTTAACCGCGATTAATTTTGATGGCATCCACATTTTAATTCTCGATGCCTCAAGTATGGAAATGCAATAAATCACTGCCCATGATATCAAAATGGCATCAAGCTATCCTGAGATGAATAAACATCGACTGCACCTTTAATTCCATTGTGACATTAAACCAAGTTCACCATTCCGCTATGACTTGAGACAGTCAGTATCAGTCAGGAGACTGACTGACTACAACACACACCACTCGGGGTTTTTTAGTTGTGATGATGACAGCACAAGTGCCGAGCAGAGTTTCTATGCGGCTTTAAGCCTATGCCGATACTACCGGTCTGCTCCTTGTCTCGTTTTCTCGAACGTTGCGTTGGATTACGCAGGGCAGGGGGCTTGTTGGGTCGGGTTGGGTTGGGATTGAGATCCATCCAGAACGAGAACGGTACGTAACATTCGGCCTGCTCTTGACTCTTGTACTATGTATGTACTCTGCGCATACAGAAAAGAGCTAGGAGAAGGTATGAATGAGCATCTCTCATTTTGTTTCCTGTGTTTAGTTTATCTGTTGAATAAGTAGCTAACTACCTGCAGTAAACAAATCGGGACGGAACACTTCTATACCCGAGGCATTTTGAATTGTGTCCTTTGTTAACAACCTACGTTGCTTACTGCTGACTACGTTATTACTTATAACCGCTACCCACACTTCGGATCTTGAGACAGAAATTGAGACGGCGTTGAGACGGACGAGAACCGGACGATGGACGGCGTCGTTAACGAGGACTAGCAGCGGGCGTTTAACAAGATAGATGACCCTGAAAGAGGGACCAGAGACTAATACCATTCAGAAATGCGTAGGTCCAAGTAAGCTACTAATTACCTTGATTTCGTCGTCCCGATAACCTTGCCGAATCAGTTGGCCTGCTGAGTCGTATTTGCACGAATCGAGACCTGTTGATAACAACATGGTAGATTTCTTTTCTTTTTCTGAAAGGAACAAAATAAATCAACAAAATAATCAGTTCATCATACGGAATAAGCTAAACTATACAATGGATATATGCACAGAAGGGGAAGGTCAATGATATCTACCACCCAGGTACCTAAGAGCTGAAGGAATCAATCTAGTAGCAGGGGAGGAAGGAAGAAATGGCATCAACATGGCTACTACATACTACCTACCTACCTACCGCTTTGCTTGCTATTCCAACATGAGGTTGTACTTGTACTGTAAACACTCGGGGAACAGGGGACTGGAAATCCCGGTGCTAGCTGGGGTCTTGGTCAAAGAGAGGAGAAAAGGCTCTAGAAAAGCAAGTGGCGGTCTCTCGATTGAATTACCCATTCAAAATAAAGAGAGAGCTACAGAGTAAGATGATGAGTGTCTATTTTCTTTAGTTAGTCGGTTATACAAGTCATGTTTGCGCATTGCCGGGTTTAGATTTACCCGCTGTCTTCGGCCAACTCTACCATCTAACCTGCCGCTCTTCTCGGGCAAAAAAGAATCCATCACTCAGCATCAGCTTCATATGCAAACTAGGTATCTTAGAACATGTTCTAGTGCTTGTAAGGCCTCCCAGATGTGTGGGTATCGCGGATGAGCCCGCTGCGTCTATCCCGCGCAACCTATTCTTGGTAGGACACACACAGCCTTAGGGTAATTGATAAACTCTACTCAAACTTGGTCAGAACTTGGTAATCAACAACCCAATGTCTTGTCCTGACCGCGTGCTTCTAAAGGCATTACGTATCGTGGACTCGATGGCAATACGTAATGGCTCTCATACCCTCAGACCCCATCGCATTGTCTGGCCTTGTATCCACAAAGTGACACTTGACAGGCATGCATGGAAGAACATTGGATCATAATGGAACAACGGCGTCGAAGATCACCCTAGACTAAAATATTAGTTAGCATCTTGTCATCTTTGTCCAGATAAACCGTATTCCCATGCCCTGCACTGCCCTACTTCCCCCGATGAGCTTGTCAGCATCATCGAATTATATTCGAAACAGGCTATGATATATTGAGTTCCGTCGTTGTTAACATGAAACCCCTCCCTTTCTTCTAGCACGTTTCAGCGTCTTCCATCTCCAACCTTCTCCCTTGGATGGCATGACTGAACAGATACCCCGAGCATCCTGAGAGTGTCAACGTGTCATGGTATTCTCCTGAGTTGCAATGCATCATTCGAGAGACCAGGTGAACAGCCACAAACTGTTAATATTAGACGAATGGGGTAACGTCTACTCACATCGGCCGAGTCGTGGTGACAACCTCACAGGATCGACAATCTAGACCACGACGATCGTTCATGCTAACAGCCGCTACGTAAATGAGGGGTAGCGGCAGGATACATACGCACACATGCTGTAGCACAGTCGACAATTTCCTCGAGTATTCCCAACACGAGGTAAAGAGCCTGATGTCAACATCAAGATATCAGGAGCACCTTGGCCCTACATCATACCCTACAGCCGAGCCGACACATGTGGCTTCTTTAATGACAGCCGCAGTATAGGGACATCTCCTTGACCACAGAACATGTTCAACATATCACATTTATACACACAATCATCGATACACCCAAAGTTTATCGGATCATCTCTATTCAATATTCACATAGAGACCGCCATGACTTTCTGGCATCCATGAGCCGTTACCGAGGCTCCTTATCCAAGACGCCGTAGTTGATATCTCAAGTCCCTCCCCGCTATCCTGAATGTAAACATAAAAAAATGGGTGCCATATCCCGTGACAATTCGGTGTTTGTCTGTCCAAATAATTTGACGTGAAGTGAATATAAGATAAGGAAAATAAAGACAGATTCTGGAGCGTGTCCCTTTGACTAACATTCGGCTAGATTTCGTGACATCTCTTCATAAAGAAAATCGCAGTATATAAAATGGAGTAGTGATACATATCATTACTCTTTTGTGGCATGCTTGTCCCCAAAAGGAGAGCTGTCACGCCTTAGCAGAGTAAGAGAATGCTTATCGTTTTCGCTTGTGGGGTCCTCCATAACGGCACCAAGACTGGTCTTGTTTGCGCGCAGAGGATTCCTGTCTGGAGGATCAGAGAATGGACCTTGATCCGCAGAGGGTGACTCTTCGATAACGGTGATACTCGAGTCTCGAGTAACGTTGCCGCTAGGTGTTCTAGGCGGCGATGGTGCCATCGTTGATGACGATGACATTGTGTCCGACTCAGCCTTGCTTCCCATATCGACCTTCTTCAACGTTCCGACCTTGACCACCTGTGCACGAGCCTGCGTTGCAGTGTTGGCGCTGTTGAGGAACGTCGAGCCGACACTGAAAGCGCTCGCAGTGCTCTTGGGTCGACTGTTACCAAACTTCTGAAAGTCGATCGAAGGGATTGGCGGTGCCATCAGGTCGTTACCGTTGGTACCAATAGACTTGACGCTGACCATGGTAGGCTTGGCACGCATTCCAGTTTGTGCGGGTGTAAGAACCTGAGCCTGCTTGCCGTAAATTGTCGAAGCCACACTGGATCGAGGAGCGTAAGACGTGCGAGCGTAAGATGTTCGATCCGAGTATCCTGACAGGCCGGAATAGGTAGAATCTCTCAAGTCGCCAGGAACAAAGAAGTGCTGATCGTCGTTTCCTAGGCTCCTGTTGGCTTCGGCGTGGTGCATGGGAATTGGAGGTACAGGAGGAACAAGAACATTTGGCGAGGTCGGGGTCGCTCGGTTTGTAACGCCGGGGATGTATGCGATCTGGATGATGTTGGATGCGCGGGTGAGGACGGTTGAGGCGATTGAGTGAACGGTATGCGTGGAAGGTGGGCGTATTCCCCTAGGGCCAGCATCCTTCTCATGGATGGCGTCTGTGTCTTCAACGTAGATAGATGCAGGGATGTGTGATCGCTTCGGCTTGATGCAGAATCTCCATACGACATATGTGACGATAGCAATGGCAGCAATACCACCCAGAACACCACCAACAATGGCACCGACGTTTGGGCCCTTGCTGCCACTGTCATTGGATGAACTAGAGTCCTTTTCACAGATCGATGTAGCGCACATGGTGCAATCTAGTGGAACGGTAAACTGGCAGACTTCATCGTCTGCACATTTTGGACACTCGAGCTGGGTGGCATCGTCACACTTGACACAACTCTTGCTTCGGGGAACAAGTTGGAAAGCTGAGGCAGTGTTAATATCCATGGCTATGGGAAGACGCACGGCTGTTTCGCCAACTTACCATGACTCAACTCGTCCAGGTCCCTGGCGATGAGGTACCCAGCTCTTTCTTTCATTGTGATAATTTTTGATAGTTGACCGTTGAGTGTCGATCGCTTTAGTTTTAGGTGTGGATTGTCGGCAAATGCTTGGCAATAATACAAGTCGGATAGCGATCTGCGAAAAGAAAGAACGAGATGATGTAGTTGTCGAACTTCTTTTGGGCGGAAAAATAGAAGAGAATAACGTTGGTTTGTTGTATGGATTATCCAAGAAATTGAAGTCGTAGGTTATTGAGAAACGAGTGTGGGTTCAGAGGCTAGCTCGGAGGAAAAAGAAGGTTGGTTAGGAGGCGCAACGAGACATAATCGACCAGGCGATTGAATCAAATGGAACAAGCAAATACAAGAAAACCAAAGTCGTTGATCTGCTGTACTCGTGTCGTGTCGTGTCGTTTCGGTTCAAGTCGAGGGAGGGCGTTAAATGGCGAAAGGTTTTGATGCGATCGATCTTTTGAAGGTTGAAGAACGATGAATGAAATGAAAGAACGAGCGGGAAAGCGGCGGGAGGTGGGAGGTCAAAGAATGACTGGACCTGGGCTAAAGCTGGGCGCTGGTCAGTTGCTCACACACACACTTTCAGGCTCTCTCGACTTTGTTGGTGTGAGCAGGAAGGCGATTGGAGCACCGAGAAATGGTGCAACAGGGGTATCAATGCTTGACTCACCCGCACTGTATATCCTCCCCTGATATTATGGTTCTGTTTTGGAGAGCTGACTTATGAGGAGGCTTGATTTATCCCTGCTTGATATCCACTCAGCAGTGTCTAAAGCCCCTGTTGATCCTGGCTAGACACTGTCTTGGCCACTGGTACCTGCTGTTTTGAGACCATCACACTTTGGTTGCAGGTACCAAACCATTCACTTATTTACTACTAGTACTCATAGCTCAGGCAGGTATCGCAAACCATCAGCCTGCTTCAGGTGAACACGAACAAGCGGCTGCGTGCAGCATTCAACTACTAGCAGACTCTTCTGATTAAACAAATCGAATGATTAACTCTAGACCCTGGATCTGCACCATTCCGATAATATCTCATATAACACAGCAACTATACTACCAGGCACTTACGGATAAGTACCTACTCAAGATAGAACAAGAAGCGACCCTACCTAAACCTGATTCTAGAGTTGCAGCAGGTCCCTTCAAATCTAACCACTCACGACACAGTCCTGACAGTGGCACGAGTTTACTTGCATACCAGACCTGGGCCGGCGGGCTGGTTTTGTGAGAACGCTTTGTCAACATCAGACGCGCGTCCCTAAATCCGAAACAACAGACTCCCAATGCAAAAAGTAGGAAAAAAAAACCTTCACCGACATACGACGCCCTGCAAATGGAATTTACGAACCTAACTAGGTAGTCTAATTAACCACCCTTCAACGGTTCTCGGCAACGCCAACAAGACCGTTGTATCGCTGCTATCATCCAGGGCTTCAAAGTGGCTAATATCAAATATCACCCAACGAATTATAACTCATGCATGGTATGCAGGTATTGGCCCGCTTCTTTTCTTGGCTGAGGCTTGTTACCACACTTTATCCTAATTGGCATGGGAACTTATATGTAGGAGTAGACATATTATGTATTCCATGGAACCGTTATGGTACGATCATATTAACTGTCAATGCTCTTGACTGCGACGGAAACATTGTGTTTCTCGCTTATCATTTTTCTCTACAAGCGATGCCTCAGTTGCTGGTTTCAATTAATAATGCGGTTCGCCAGTGTTGCGTCTCCAGGTAATGTCCTCATGGTAATTCACCGAGTGGCAAGGTTATCCGTTTTCAACCCCTCAACGCTGGCTATAGTAATTTCTCCACGACTTGGGGTTGCTTTCGGAAATCCGGACTTGGAACACCAAGATTGGTAACCCATGTTTTTGTGAAATATGTGTTCAATGTCGATCTTTGGTGTTTAGTGGTTTGTCGACTCAAAATACGACTTTTCGGAATTAGAAGCATGAATATAATTGCGATGAACAGAACAAACGAAAGACTATTCGTATCGCGTTTTAACTACCCTCATATGTGAAATCACATCTTCGCTTATCCAATGACAGTAACATCATGACCCGAATATTTGAACCCAAGACATCTAATGATCCCTTGTATCAAATGTGGTAGGCCTCTTTAGGGTAGCACCCGTCCGGATCTTAAAATCTGGGACATGATCTTTACAGCTCCTCACATCAACAATCTAGAGCGGTCGATGTCTCGGAAAAGCATCCGAGGACGGGGATCACGGAAAGTTCAATGCCAAGGAATTGTGTTAAGTCAACGAGTCTGTGGATGTGTAACTCTTGCTTGATGTTCATACGATTGCTGGATAACCACTCACTATCAGCAAAAGTCGACAAGCCATTCTACAAATGTGAGATTCCATGGTAAGTCCCTTAGCAACCAAGCATTTGCATATGGCCAAAATGGACCTGAGAAGGTCGAGGCACGATAAAATCGGCAGTGACTATTGGGATCATATATCCACAGCCCACAGGCTTCTTGCTTAGATAACTGCACTGAGCAACTGCATGTCTAGGTCAAGAATGATAGGGCAAGCTGACGTGAGGACAAACGAAGTATTCAAATTCCAGACCCTCGGCTGATATGCAACTATATCGTAAAGCCCGTCTCTCTTAGTGGCCTCATTTGTGTAGTTCACACACTTTAAAATATGCAGTAGATGACCAGGATACGGGCTACATAATCCCACACTTGTATTGGGGTTGGATAGGTCAAGCAAGAGTGGAGGGATTCTGAGCAACAATGAGAGAGGTGGCGGCCTGCCTGCGCCCCATTGTCATAATTCAGTGGCTAACCGGCACCCCCAGCTGCCGGTTCGTCCCAGCTAATTTAACTTGCCAAGACAGGATCGTCTATTTTTGGATCAGAGTCTTTTTGTGGCATATTTCTCGATGTTTCGGACAAAGAACTAACTGATCCCGTTGGCTGGTTGCTTCAGCCAATTGATGATCAACTAAGAGAGAAATGCTAGATGATCCTCATAGCAACCGCTTCTGTCACTTCTGGGGTTAGTTGGACGGGAACAAAATTGGTAGCACGAGCACATGCTTCTTTCTGTACCCGATAAGTTTGTTGGCGTTGGCGGTCAGCACCAAGCACAAAAGTTGGCAGTTTATGACATGGTTAAATCTGACTGCTGACTGAACATGAAATACCGTAAATATTACCACTACCCAACTCGTGCAAGTGAGCGGGCTTGCACAAGGCGTCCCAGCGGCTGAGATCAAAGGAAAGAACCGTAAGCCAACAGGGCTGGCGTTGGGTGCAGGCGGGTACTCCCAAAGCAAAGGAGATGGCTGACTGGCTTTCCTGACATGACGAACGGGACTAATTCTGTGAAGCCTGGGCCTGGTGAGGGGAAATTAGGGACCATTCTCTTTGTAGTGGTCTACCGGACTCGCTGGTCTGAACTGTACAACGCATAGGCGCTCGACTTGTGGGAGAAAGGGGAATGTCGATCTTTTGGCAACTCGGCGTTTGAAATAGGGGAGCGAGTCGCTGTTATTTAACTTCGCTTCTGGAAGTTCGCGTTTGTTCCCCCACAGAAGTCGTCAAGCGGCAGACAGAAACCGTACAGTACTGTGTAGCACAGTTAGCAGGCAAAGTGAGTTGGCGGTAAGTCCGAGGAGGGATGAATCCAACTCGCTGAGCTCAGAGCTTAGGCACCGCCGAGTGTCATTGTATGGAGATTCGAGAGTAATTCAATGCAAGTTGCTAGGGCCCCTTAACAGCGTCTCCATCTTCTCTGGCACTCTGATTGACCCTATTCGTATTCAGACCCAGTGTCGTTGTAAGACGGAGTGGAAGAATGAGAGGCCGCGTTGACGGTGAGCAATCAAGTGTGTTATTTGCGATGGCTGAAGCCCTTAATTGGGAGAGGATGGTTATGGATCAAGCCTTCTTCAGCCCTGACACTGAGCCTAATGCTGACAAGCAGATCCAACGGTACTGTATTGAACTTGTTGTACTTACTGTACATACAGTAGATGTACAAGCTGCAAGCCACTTTCTTTTTGACTCTTTCTGCGGTGGACGCGCTCTTAACATGCAGAATGCTATGGAAAGTTTGGCGGCATGACCGTCTCAACGTTCAGCCAGCACAACGGACGGACATCTGCGAAGGCATCATAGAAAACCGTCACCAATAAGTTTGTGCTCCAGAAATGTAGTGCAGTCAGATTCTCGCTTTTATTTTAGCCGACAGGGATAGCAGCTGGAGATGGGATGGATCCTCACCCCCCAAAGTACCCAAGTTATGGCGGAGTGGAGTGGCTCAGCAGGCTTAGCGCGACACCAGTCCCCTATTCTTTTCTTACCTCTCTTTCTCACGGGAAGCTCTGAGCCCAGTGCGTGGAGCAAAACGAGATTCGCTCCCAGGGCCCTTCATCAAAACATTTCCTCAGGGTAAGAAGACGAAAAAAAAATAGACCAAACCCCTGCCACTGGCCTTTCTTCTTTGCATTCATTAACTTATCCTTCTTTCCCTCTAACCTCAACTTCATCTTCTTTACCCCTTCCCCCGCTCCCCAACTATCACCATTCTTTTGAGGCTGGCGCCTCAAGTTCCTCTACTTACCGTACCTGTTTGTTGCTGGGGCCAAGTCAAGGTACACACTACTAAGCAGCTACTGCATACAATAGGCGGCTGCCCGTGACCACCATTCGCATTTCCTCCTCCTGTTTCAGCTCGCTCGCTCTATCGTAAAAACTCAAAACACCAATCTTCACTTCGCATCATTATCAACGTTCACCCACCGAGTCTTGATTAGGATCCCAACAGTGCTGAGCACCTACGGGAGCATAATTATTCATCATGGCGTACAATGGCCGTGATCAGGAGTATGGAGGCCATGCTCTCCAGGACCTTCCTGCTGGTAGTAGCGTAAGTACCTATTCACATATGCATTTGCTTCGTTCGCTGCACCAACCCTAATGACAAAAACTAATTCCTTTTTCAGCAGTACCATCTTCCCCCTCAAGAGAACGACGAGGAGCAGGGCCGTGGCCTCTTGAACTCGGGCTACGAACAAGATCGACTCGGCGCCCGAACCCCCCCCGACCGCCCTGTCTCTGCTTACAGTCTTACTGAGTCCTATGCCCCCGGTGCTTCGTCCACCATGCCCGGCCAGGGACCTGCTGGATATGGCGATTCTGGTGGCAGCTTTGGTCAGTTTGGCAACCTGGATGCCGCTGCCCCTTTCCCTCGCCCCGACTCTGCCTTTGATCCCGAGGACAGCTGGGTTGAGCGTCAGCAGCAGCCCCAGATGGGTGGCGGTGGTGGCCTTGGCCGTTCAAAGACCCGAAAGATCAAGCTGGTTCAGGGTTCAGTTCTGAGTATCGATTACCCCGTTCCCAGTGCCATCAAGAACGCTGTTCAGCCCCAATATCGCGATGCCGAGAGTGGCACTGAGGAGTTCCATCAGATGCGATACACCGCTGCCACATGTGATCCCAACGACTTCACCCTCAAGAACGGTTACGATTTGCGACCTCGCATGTACAACCGACACACTGAGTTGCTTATTGCCATTACATACTATAACGAAGACAAGGTTCTGCTTGCCCGAACCCTGCATCACACTATGCAGAACATCCGTGATATCGTCAACCTGAAGAAGTCGACTTTCTGGAATAAAGGTGGTCCCGCCTGGCAGAAAATCGTTGTCTGCTTGGTTTTCGACGGTATCGACAAGGCCGACAAAAACACACTTGATGTTCTTGCCACTGTAGGTGTTTACCAGGATGGTGTCATCAAGAAGGATGTCGACGGCAAGGAGACCGTCGCCCACATCTTTGAATATACTACTCAGCTTTCCGTCACCCCCAACCAGCAGCTCATCCGACCTACAAACGAGGGTTCCCAGAACCTGCCACCCGTTCAGATGATGTTCTGTTTGAAGCAAAAGAACACCAAGAAGATCAACTCTCATCGATGGCTCTTCAACGCCTTCGGTCGTATCCTGAACCCTGAGGTGTGTATTCTGCTCGATGCGGGTACCAAGCCCAGTCCCCGATCTCTCCTCGCTCTTTGGGAGGGTTTTTACAACGACAAGGATCTTGGTGGTGCTTGTGGTGAAATTCACGCTATGTTGGGTAAGGGCGGCAAGAAGCTGTTTAACCCCCTCGTTGCTGTTCAGAACTTCGAGTACAAGATCTCCAACATTCTCGACAAACCGCTTGAGTCATCTTTCGGTTACGTTAGTGTGTTGCCCGGTGCCTTCTCTGCTTATCGATTCCGCGCCATTATGGGCCGTCCTTTGGAACAGTATTTCCATGGTGATCATACCTTGTCTAAGATGCTTGGTAAGAAGGGTATTGACGGTATGAACATTTTCAAGAAGAACATGTTCTTGGCCGAGGATCGTATTCTATGTTTCGAGCTGGTCGCCAAGGCTGGCCAGAAGTGGCATTTGTCTTATATCAAGGCTGCCAAGGGTGAAACTGATGTCCCCGAAGGTGCTGCTGAATTTATCAGTCAACGTCGTCGTTGGCTCAACGGTTCGTTCGCCGCCACTCTGTACTCGCTGATGCACTTCGGTCGAATGTACAAGTCGGGTCATAACATCATCCGCATGTTCTTCCTCCACATTCAGCTCATCTACACGACTCTCAACACCATGTTCGCTTGGTTCTCTCTCGGCTCTTACTGGCTTACAACATCCGTCATCATGGACCTTGTGGGTACTCCCAATGCTACCTCTGGAGTTCACGGTTGGCCGTTCGGTGACACTGGTACTCCTGTTGTCAACGCTCTGCTTCAATACCTCTACCTAGCCTTTGTTATGCTTCAGTTTATCCTGGCACTGGGTAACAGACCCAAGGGTTCCAAGTTTACTTACATTGCTTCGTTCATGGTCTTTGCTCTTATCCAGGGTTACATTCTCGTTCTGTCCGCCTACCTGGTTGTTCGCGCCTTTGACACACCTATTGGAGATCAGATCTCGTTTGCTTCGACCGACGCTTTCTTGGACAGTTTCTTCGGCGGTTCAAGCGCTGGTGGTGTTATTCTGGTCGCTCTTATTACCATCTACGGACTGAACTTTATTGCTTCGTTCATGTATCTCGACCCTTGGCACATGTTCCACTCCTTCCCTTACTACCTGCTTCTCATGTCAACCTACATCAACATTCTCATGGTTTACGCATTCAACAACTGGCACGATGTTTCTTGGGGTACCAAGGGTTCAGACAAGGCTGAGGCTCTTCCCTCTGCCCACGTTACCAAGGGCGAGAAGAACGAGGTTGTTGTTGAGGAAGTCGAGAAGGAGCAAGAGGATATTGACAGTCAGTTCGAACAAACTGTTCGCCGTGCTCTCGCTCCTTTCAAGGAGGAGGAGGAGATCGAGGCGGCCGATGTCGAGGATGGATACAAGTCTTTCCGAACCGGTCTCGTTGTCTGCTGGTTGTTTGGAAACATTCTTCTCATTGTTTGCATTACCAGCACCAACTTTGACAACCTTGGATGGGGTGTAAGTTTTCTATTCTTATTGAGTCACCCACTGAATACTAACAATTTTACAGGAACCTGCCACAGATCGAAAGGCGCATTACTTTCAGTTCCTTCTGTACGCTACTGCCGTGCTCTCGCTTGTTCGTTTTGCCGGTTTCTTGTGGTTCCTCGGCAGGACTGGTATCATGTGCTGTTTCTCAAGAAATTAAGCGGCGTCCATATCTGCGCATGTTGCATTCGACACACTCTCCTTTTCTGGAGAGGCCAACTACGAAAAAGTATTGGCACTTGTCACATTAGACAAGCTGGATTTTTGTATCGGATACCTTTGTTATGTAACGTACGCTGGGTTTTGAGTATTTAATGGAGGCACATCAACAAAAGAGCACATTTGGAGTGAAGGTATTCGGGGGCGGTCCTAGATACGCGCAGGTGTATTCTCTATTTAGTCTTTTTCAGATTGGCATCTGCCCCTGAGGGTTTATGACGCTTTGAATGATATGATTTTTTGTAAACATACAAAAATGCAGTTTACCCTGAAAGAAGTTTGGCTTTGTCCTCCCATGATTGAATTGCTAATAGAGGCCTGATGCGTTATTCAATTGGCACCGCCTAAACCTCGGTGGGGTTCGGGGTTCTTTAGGCACTCTGGCTGCCTAGTGGGTAGCAGAAAAAATGGCCTACGAAGTCTTAGGGTATAAAAATAAGTAGTCTAAGAGCCATAGTCTAAGGAACATAAAGTGATTTACTAATTTCGTCTCCTCTGCTCACAGCGGTTGATTTTTCCGATACCCTGGGGGCTGCCTTACGCTCTGCTATCTTATCAAGCATCATCACCTTTTCTACTAAGCACGTCTAGACTCTTTGAACTCCGGCCAACGCTCTCACGACCAACCTTTTAGACTTGCGCAACCGAATATTTTTCGACCTAACTTTATTTTCGACTTGCCAAATATATAAGAGGGGCTACGGGTTGCCTTCTGTTGTCTTGTCCAAGATCTTCTCTTAGCAGCGTGTACGACACCCCCACATTCATAATGTTGAAGATATGGTCGATGGTAAGCATCCAGCCGATCGTAGTCCTATCGCGGTTGGAGACTGACACTTGTGTATAGAAAAAGGAGCAGAAGGATGCAGAGAATGCTGAAGGTCAAGCTTCGGGCGGCAAGAAGAAGAAGGTGACCGCGGCTCAGTTGCGCGTGCAAAAGGGTATGGCCCACTGCTTCCCGACTCCGAAACCGAGAAACAACTGACAGGCTATTACAGATCTTTCAGAACTTTCCCTCGGCTCGACGATGAAGACAGAGTTCCCCAACCCCGACGATATCCTCAATTTTGTACTTACCATCGACCCTGATGAGGGCATGTACCGAAACGGTCGGTTCACATTCGACTTTACCATTAACCAAAACTTCCCACACGAACCTCCCAAGGTTCGATGCCGAGAAAAGATTTACCACCCCAACATCGACCTCGAGGGCAAGGTGTGCCTGAACATTCTGCGAGAGGACTGGAAGCCTGTGTTGAACTTGAACGCAGTGATCGTTGGCCTACAGGTATGGGAATCCCTAGAAGCAAAAGTCCCGCGGGCCATACGTCAGCAAGGAGGGAAAAGTTAAGTGTATGTAAAGTCTGGGGTAGCATGGCTAACGGACTGCAGTTCCTTTTCCTCGAACCCAACGCATCGGACCCGCTGAATAAGGAGGCCGCTGAGGATCTACGAAACAATCGGGAAGGTTTCAAGCGCAATGTGAGGACTGCTATGGGTGGCGGAGTGGTTAAAGGCACGAATTATGACAGGGTCCTCAAATAGAGAGCGTGCTGAAGAACGAATACCAACACTATTTTGGGATGAATAACTACGGAAGCAAAGAGCCCAATCGGGGATCTTGAGATGATAGAACGACTTCAAGGAGCGTTTTGATATGGCGAACGACAAGCATCGGAGACGAAAGAGCATCACGTGGCGTCTTATGGATCTATCATCCGGAACAGACTTTGCTTATCATCCCCACGGCGTTCTATGTATGGCTTGATGAATGAGGGGCGTGTCTGCTGAGGACCGGACGGAGGTGGGGTAGAATTGGAGAGAGATATATATATACATAAATTTGATGGTCTCAAGCTACGGAGATCATATGGTTCTACACGTGCTGGCGAGTTTGTTTGTCAAGGTTGGGGGTTACTTCTACAGCTCTCTATTGGTTACTGGAATGAATGGTTGCCGCGGTTCAATTCTGGGAACGGACCTGAATGGCTGGTCATGCATGGCATCCCGTCAAGGGACGTGGAGTAGAACGTAGTTGAGCACTGAGTTGAGCCTCAAACCTGTGGTGACAGAAAGCTTAGCTGCTGATGACATGGGAGACGATATTATTCCATCGTTCTGCCGGATCCTGGACAAGACGTTTGCTTGTTTATTTTCTTTGCCTACAATTTAGAGTCCCGAGCTTTCTGGCATACCCTCGATCGTCAAAGTGCTAAGAGTCCGCAACCCGTAGTAAGCGGAGTTTCAAAGAGTCAAACTCGAGGCAGATCTAGACTCTGTCTGACGTGCTGTCCTGGCCGGAGTACGAGATGAGGCCCCGATATGCAGTTCGATCAAGGGACGGGACCCCGACTACGGTGCTCTGCCGTTGCCTCCCGTGGGTATGGTTGAATTCTAGAGTCCCTCATTGGACGAGGCGCCTGTATCGGCCGTGAGGTTTTGTCTGTCGGACGATGTGCGGCTTATTCGGGGACGCTAGAGGTTCTCCGGGAAGAACAAGGTCCCGCTTTTACGTTACCCCGTCTACTGTGTAGTTGGGATAGCTTGAGATAGTGCGGGCAAGAGTCGTGCTTCATGTTGCCACGCAATTACTTCTGATTTAGGGTTTGTGCGTACTGTGAGGAATTGTTGATATACAGACTTGTGTGAGACGAGCCAATTGAGTCAATTGAAACTCTACTCATCTGTCTGGCGGTCAAACATAATGAAAACGGCCGCTGACGAGTGAAAACCTACCTACTAAGTCAGCTCTGTGTGGTTGAACAGATATTATGTTACAGCTAATTGGTCGAAACCAACCTCTCATCACTAAATCAATGTGAAATCGTTCATTTCTCCAAGTTCTAGGTATCAAAGGTACCCACAACCCCCCCAGACCAAGACACCAAATCCCCGCTATTCAGCGTGTAAGGCCCCACTTGACTTCACCTACGTACAAGCCGAAATCGGTCGTAGCCCTTTCCCCTCCAAAAATTACCTACAGCTTGACCAACCTATTCACTACTTAACCTTTGATCTCGCCATTGCAATTGACTCTTCCCCCCTTCTCTTCATCCTTCATCTCAGACACTCTCTCCTCAATCCCAAAGCCTCCCCTTCCTCTACATCATCACAATGGCTTCTCGCAACATCTCAAAGGCCCTCCGTGGCCCTGCCCGCCAGCTTGCTTCCGCTCCTCGTGTTCAGCAGCGAACTTTTGTCTCTGCTGCTCGCGCTGCTGTCCGTGCTGGTGCTGTTGCCCGACCTGTTGCTGCTCCCATCCAGCAGCAGGTCCGTGGTGTCAAGACCATGGACTTTGCCGGCCACAAGGAGGACGTCTATGGTAAGTTCCAACTCTAATTCCAACCTAACCCCTCAATCTACGGGGTCTTGGATGCACGTACTGACTCGTGCACAACAGAGCGTGCCGACTGGCCCCAAGAAAAGCTCCTTGAGTACTTCAAGAACGACACTCTGGCCCTTATTGGCTATGGATCTCAGGGTCACGGCCAGGGTCTTAACCTCCGTGACAACGGCCTCAACGTTATTGTTGGTGTCCGAAAGAACGGAAAGTCCTGGAAGGACGCTGAACAGGATGGCTGGGTTGCCGGCAAGAACCTGTTCGATGTCGACGAGGCCATCTCCCGTGGTACCATTGTCATGAACCTTCTCTCCGATGCTGCCCAGTCTGAGACTTGGCCCGCCATCAAGCCCCAGCTCGTTGAGGGCAAGGTAAGCACAACTCCCCATTGATCAACGAAGGCATCTCTCTAACATATTTTCTTCATAGACCCTTTACTTCTCCCATGGTTTCTCCCCCGTCTTCAAGGACCTTACCAAGGTCGAGGTCCCCACCAACATCGACGTCATCCTCTGTGCCCCCAAGGGCTCTGGCCGAACCGTCCGATCCCTCTTCCGTGAGGGCCGTGGTATCAACTCTTCTTTCGCTGTCTACCAGGACGTCACCGGGAAGGCCCAGGAGAAGGCTATCGCTCTCGGTGTCGCCATCGGCTCCGGCTACCTCTACCAAACCACCTTTGAGAAGGAGGTCTACTCTGACCTCTACGGTGAGCGTGGCTGCCTCATGGGTGGTATCCACGGTATGTTCCTGGCTCAGTACGAGGTCCTCCGCGAGCGTGGCCACTCCCCCAGCGAGGCCTTCAACGAGACTGTTGAGGAGGCTACCCAGTCTCTCTACCCTCTCATCGGTGCCAACGGTATGGACTGGATGTACGAGGCTTGCTCCACCACTGCCCGCCGCGGTGCCATTGACTGGAGCCCCAAGTTCAAGGATGCTCTGAAGCCCGTCTTCAACTCCCTCTACGACGCCGTCAAGGATGGTTCCGAGACCAAGCGATCTCTCGAGTACAACAGCCAGCCTGACTACCGTGAGAAGTACGAGGCCGAGATGAAGGAGATCCGCGAGCTCGAGATCTGGCGCGCCGGCAAGGCTGTCCGCAGCCTCCGACCCGAGAACCAGAAGTAAACCAGTTAATGATGTTGATATTATGAATTTGTGAGCGGGAAAGGAAAGGAAAGGATATGTCTGGGAAACGGCTTTTTTTCTTATTATGACCATGAGCTTTTTGTACTTTTTTTTAAAAAAAATTCCTGGGCTCTGGAAGGGGATCTGGATTGATCCAAAAGTTGATATCAGGCTGGCAGCCAAAACGAATACCATTTTTATTTGAAAGTTATATAATGTTTCTTCATGTATTGCAAGTGAATCGAATAAGCAATGAACAACATGGAAGAATAGATAGGCCTGTATAAAAGCCCAACGCCTCTTTCTTACTGTATTTGGAAGCCCAACAGCGAAAGCTGCTTGTTTGATGAAATGTCCAATTGCTTCTTCACTGTTCCATCGAGTCTTCTGATGTCTGTCTTGCCGCGCCTTTAACACGACAAGCACCACAAATTATTTTCGGCGGCAAAACTTGCAAACCGAAATAGGAAGTCTGGACTACCATTGCCGACAGCGGGCCGGAGATGGTTGGTTATAAGGACATTATTGGAGACTCTTCATATCGCCTCATACTCTTCTTCAGTATAAGAAAATACGCATCCACCACTTATACCTACCATTTCTGCATCGTGAAATCTACTGTCATAATGACCGACATCTCTGCAACTCCTCCTCTGACTCGCGACTCAGTTATTGAGGCTCACAAACTCATCGGCCAATACGTCCACTATACGCCAGTTCTCACCAACCGCACCATCACGGAACTTGCTTCAACCCCTCGTACAGTAGAGGAGCTTGAGGGAACTCGCTATTCTGGAAGGACACCAGCCCGGCCGGTGTTGAGGCTCTGGTTCAAGTGTGAGAATATGCAGCGCATCGGAGCTTTCAAAGCTAGAGGCGCCTTTCATGCGGTTGAGAGATTAAAGCAAGAGCCTGGATGGTTGGAAGCGGGGGGTAAAGAGAAGGGTGTTGTCACGCATAGTTCTGGTAAGAGATCTCATATATGGGATGATCCACGATATTGATTGACTGTTGCAGGAAATCATGCTCAGGCGCTGGCTCTTGCTGCTCGTGAGAGTGGTATTAAGGCCCATATTGTGATGCCCGAGATTTCCAATCCTAAGAAGATTGCCGGCACAAAAGGTTACGGTGCTCGCGTTATTTTCAGCGGAAGCACATCGACCGAACGTGAAGCTATGGCTGCAAAGGTTATTGCCGAAACAGGTGCTCGTCTCATCCCACCTTATGATCACCCGGATATAATGCTTGGTCAGGGAACCATGGGATTGGAGTTCCAACAGCAAGTCGCCGAGTTGATGACAACTGATGCTGTGGTTAACGGTCAAAGGAAACAGTTCCGGGCACCTTCGACTGGGAGGGACAATGAGGCGCCACGTACAAAGAAGGAGAAGCCAGGCCTGGATGCTATCATGACACCGCTAGGTGGTGGGGGCATGCTCTCGGGCGTAGCTCTCAGCTGTGAGGGAACTGGAATCCGCGTCTTTGGTTCAGAGCCATCCTTTGAAGGAGCTGACGATGGCAAGCGTGGATACGAGTCAGGTTCCCGAATCACCGCAGTCAAGACACTTACTGTCGCTGATGGGCTGCGCACTCCTGTGGGCGTACATCCTTGGTCGATAATCTACGAACGTCGCCTGGTGTCGGGCATATATAGTGTCACCGAGGATGAGATTTTGTCAGCCATGAAGCTGATATTTGAGCGATTCAAGCTCGTCGTTGAGCCAAGTGCTTGCGTTCCTCTGGCCGTGGCACTTTATGATGAAGAATTTAGATCCATGGTTGAGAAGGAGGCTGGAGAAGAGGGATGGGATCTCGGGTTGGTGTTTAGCGGTGGTAATATCGGTCTTGATGCGATCAGCAAGCTATTTGCGTAGATTTAGAAGAGCAACGACCTGTGATAAATAGAAGGTTTTGAATGTATTGTGATGATATATTATTTATCAATTTATACAGCATCGTCATTCGAATAATATTGCCAATATAATGACACTTCTTATGATACTGTGTCCTACTGATCCAGTGCCTTATCCATGGTCTTCCTCCATTTGGTCGAATTCTTTCTAAGCAGAATGATACTGATATAACTAATAATCAGACAACATATGCAAAGAATCGTAAATACCCACCCAGTACCAATGGCATTGATCCATGGGGCAGCCACAATGGCTCCAATGCAACTGAGTGTATTGCGAACAAAGTTGTTAACTGCGACACCCGAAGAACTTCGTTTACGGATAAGCTCTGTGAGCATGGTTGTGGCAACAGACTAGAAATTCACGTCAGTAAAAATAGCAGAACGAAGAAGAGAGAACTCTTACAAAAACAAGCATGGAGGAAATTCCGAACAAGAAGAGAGCAACACTTGGAATCGCGGGATGTAAACCGTATCGAAGAACCCAACCAAACATCAGCAACGCGAGTGGGTACATGGTTGTCATAACCCAAGCGTTTTCCCTCATACGATCTTCAGGGAGATATATCAGCTTCCCGTTCTCGTCGTAGCGACCGGCTTTACGAGCCTCTCTGGCCATAATCTTGTCGATCCAGCGCCCTCCAGACAACGAGCCAACGACGTAGCCCAATCCTCCAGGGATATACATAAGACCTATAGAAAGCTGACCAAAGTTGTACGGTTCGCGGGAGAATTTCTGCTGGATGGCAATGTTAACAACGTAGAGGGATCCGAAAGCAATGGCGGCTAGAAGCACTGTAATGAGAACAGGCGGAAAGCGAAGATAGAGAAGAACTCCGAGAGGATCTATGAGGAATCTTTGTGCAGACCTGGTGAGATGTTTGGTCCTGACTTTTGCAGAATCCATGGTACGCATTCGGCAAAGCTCTTGAGTGTCTGCAGTCGGCAAGACAGCTCCAGGCTTGCGCTGCAACGTCTCTGGTAGAAAGAAGAGAATCATGAGAAGCACGACAAGTCCGTAGATGGCAAGGAACCACATGGTGGCTTGCCACCCGATCTCCTGTGTAAGCGCACCACCGACGACTGGAGCTATCATGGGTCCCAGAAGAGGACCAAGGTAGAAGATACTCATGGCTCTTCCGCGCTCATGCACCTCGAATAGGTCAGCTATAGAACCTGCGCCTGTGGAATGGGCGCTTGCAGAGGCGCCGCCAGCACACATGCGAAAGATGATGAGCATGGTGATGTTCTTGCTGATGGCTGAGAGAATGGAAAAGATGACGAATAGACTGAAAGATATAAGGTAGATAGACCTACGGCCAAATTCCTCAGAGAAGGAGGACCACCAGAGTGGAAAGATGGCCATGGATATCATGTATAGGGCGACTGAAAGATTGGTGACCGTCTCAGTAGTATTGAACTCGTCAACCAGGATAGGAAGAGCAGCTTGATTCTTTGTTAGTCTCTTGTGTATTTGGAGACAGGATCAAGACTTACGATATACAACAGTAGATCCCAGAGGTGCGGCAGCAGTAGCTAACGCAATAATGGCTGTCAAACACCATTTTGTCGAATTTTTGTAATCAGGAGGATACTCAATCTCTGGGACGAAAGTAAATCTTGCAAGTAGACCACGTCTTTGTGATCTGGGAACAACAGAACGAGCTTTTGACCGCGCAGACGAGGCTCTAGATCGGGAATGCTTAACAGACGGTCGAGTATCAATATGACCCAGGGGTTCGCCTAGCATAATAGGTTCGATGGTGTCTTGTTGAACATGATGCTCTGATTTACTAGAGGTTGATCCAGGAGTAGGAGGGCGTTGAGATTCTTCATCTTTTCCGAGGCTAATCTTTTCATCTTGATTGTCAACCTCTGCCTCCCGCCTCTTCTCTTCGGATTCAGACTTCATGGTTTCGGATGTAGAGTATCGGCCGGCCCCGAAGATGTAGGGACACTTCGGAGGCCGTTTTCAGAATGGAAAGAATATGATTACAGGTTTCTAGAATTCCTTATATTTAAAAGAGGAAAAGAAAACAAAGAGAAACCCGATTTGTAATTGGTGTTTTTCTCACCCTTGACAGAATCAAGGCCAAGAGTTAGTCCCCTTGAACGAGAGCGGAACCGGGGTGTTATACGCGGAAGAATGAACCCGCTGCAGGACAAACTACAACATATTTCGGTCCCAAAAGTGCCTTTGGAAGATGCCGACTTTTGCGAGAAAAGATGGGACTAAACTAGACTCAGATCCCCCCACCCTGAAGATGACCAATAACTAGTAATTGTTCTCGGTTGTACGAGGATGCCGAAGACGATAAGTATGGGGTTTATTACAGGACTTAGCACGGAGATAGCGCCATAGTATTCACATGGCTGTTTTGGGATTGGCTAATGGAAGTCGAGCAACCACCAATGTTCTCAACTGTCAATAAAAAGACTTGCTGAGAGATTCAAGTATATATATTTGTCGATGCTGGAGTTGAAGTGTTGCTCCTTGATTTGTGTATTCGAGTTGTGACAAGAATTGTCTCCACATATGAACCTAGTTAACCAGGTCAGCTTTTATCAACCGATTCACAAAGCAAGGATTATGGCTCGAGCAAGCACTTGATTTGGTTATTCGTGTAATATGAGCTGAAGTAAGTTGTACTATGAAAGAACTGAAAAGGCCTGTGCGAAATTTCGCAGAAGGATATGGCTCATAATGGCGGGGTGCATAATCTCCAAGACATGTCAGGCGGGGCAAACAGAACCACCACCAAAAGCTACAGACTTACTAGTTAAGTCCAAGTTAAACCTCATCTGAGTCACTTTCATACCACGACCACCAACACAATACTTCTTAATATATCATTCAATTGACATAAAATGTCTCTTACCAATGCTTCTCCAGAGGCTGCTGCCAGCGCCGCAAAGACAGCATCTTTCACTCTCGCCACTCTCCCGGCATCGGAGCGCAACAATGCCCTCGAAGCTATCCATGCTGCTCTGACTGCCTCAAAGGACGACATTCTTGCTGCCAACGCGAAGGATCTTGAGCTTGCAAAAAAGGCTGCTGCCGAAGGCGGTCTTAGCCAAGCTCTTGTATCTCGATTGGATTTAGGGAAGAAGGGAAAATGGGAGGATATGCTCAAGGGAATATTGGATGTGAGGGATCTAGACGACCCTGGTATGCTGAACCCTGGATAAGATTCTATAAGAACTGTGAAGCTAATTGTGATCCACTACTCAGTTGGTCAAATTCAGATGAGGACAAAACTTGATGATGATCTCATGATGGAGCGTGTCTCATGCCCCATTGGTGTTCTTCTCATCATCTTTGAAGCCCGTCCCGAGGTCATCGCCAACATTGCTTCTCTTGCCATCAAGTCTGGTAATGCTGCCATTCTCAAGGGTAAAACTGCCCCTCTCACTCATCTTCACTCATCAAACACTGACACCCATGACAGGTGGAAAGGAATCCACAGAATCCTTTGTCGCCATCTCAAAGGTCATCTCATCAGCCCTCGAGACTACAAAGGTTCCCAACTCAGCTATCCAACTCGTCACAACCCGCGACGCCATCTCCGAGCTTCTCGCACAGGATCGCCACATCGACCTTGTCATTCCTCGCGGCTCAAACGAACTGGTCCGCTACATCAAAGAGTCCACCAAGATTCCCGTTCTCGGCCACGCTGATGGTCTCTGCCACATCTATCTGACCGCTTCGGCCGACAAGGACAAGGCCATCACTGCCATCGTCGACTCCAAGACTAGCTACCCCGCCGCCTGCAATGCAGTTGAGACTCTACTTGTTCAGGAGTCGGCCCTCAACACCGTTTTCCCCGGTGTGGCTTCTGCTCTTGCTGCCAAGGGTGTTTCTCTTCGCGTCGACGAAGCCAGCAAGGCTGCCATTGCCTCTCTATCATTAGAACATGTTGACGATGCCACCCCTCAAGACTACGATACCGAGCATCTCTCTCTTATTATTGGTGTCAAGACTGTCTCCTCTATTGACGAGGCCATCACTCACATCAACACTCACGGCTCACACCATACTGATGCCATCATGACCTCGGACTCTGCCGAGGCTGAGCGTTTCATGAACGAGGTTGACTCTGCTGGCGTATACTGGAACGCCGCCACCCGCCTTGCTGATGGTATGCGATATGGCTTTGGTACCGAGGTCGGTATCAGCACAAACAAGATTCACTCCCGCGGTCCTGTTGGTCTTGATGGCCTTACCATCTACAAGTACAAGATCAGGGGCGATTACCAAGCGACCGCCGACTATGGCGACGGCGAAGGAAAGAAGCCTTGGAAGCACGAGAAGCTGTCCCTTTAAACAAGCATTTGCAAAAAGATGGACGGTACAAATCAAGGCGTTGGTATAAAAGTTTATCAGATATCTCAATAGTAGGCCGCCGAGGTCAGAGTTCCAATATATTTCTATCGTTGGAAAGTCCGTTTTGTTCCACTATTCGTTTCATTATTCTATTTCATATCAACGGCCCAATAGCTCTTGATCTGGTCTCGCAAGAGTATAACGATGCACTCTTTTAGGCAACACGTCCCATCATTCCATGTTGCGCTTTTCAACATTACAGCGAGCTGTTCTCGTACTGTTTGATCAGCTCGTCAAGCTTGGTGCCTTCTGTCTTGAAATCCAATGGCGCCACCGACATCACAGAGTATCGTATCCTAGAAGACGATGTTAGCTTATGTCAATAAAACAAATCTTGTGCAGTTTACCTTTGAGCCTCGCCAAAGTTATCCATCTTTGCCCTGCATCGGAAGGTGAACTTCTTGCAATTGGCTTCCTCAAAAGCTGCCGTGAACTTGGTGTCGTCGTTTTCCTTGAGCTCCATCATCTCGTCAGCTGATCGGCCCATGACTTGTCGACCGACATCATCAAAGCAACTGAGCCACTGGTGACTGGTGTGGTCGGCAACGTTCAGGGACAGAATGTATCGGTACTCGGGCTTCTCGTGAGAAATGTTACACTTCTCGCATTGCCATGTACCGTCAGGCATCTGTGTGACCTTCTTGTTGCAACCCTGAGACAAGCAAGCGGGATAGCAAAAGTTCTCCTGCTTGACAAAGACAATGGTGGCCTTGATTGTATAGTAAGCCTGGTCGTCCATGCCGAGATTCTCATCTTTGACTTGCGTGATGGTCTTTAAATCTTCCTTTCGTCCAGTAGCATTACCCAGAGACGCCATGTTCTGGTGAGTAGCAAATGTGTCTGTTCGACCAGCAGAGTCATACCAGCCCTTCAGCCTGTGAGCATCAGGAATATCAGGATCGACAGTCATTGTGCCGGAAGAAAGAAGACTGAGACTCTTGCCACCAAAATCAGATACCTTGGTACCCTTGAAGGCCACCACAGACTCGGGGGCGGCGTCGAAAGAGTTGGCGTTCTTACCCCAGATGGTGACGCGGACCGAAAAGCCGGTGTCGTCCACAAGGGTCAATTCTCGCTTTTGGAACGGTCGTCCGTCCTTCTTAGATATGATATCTCCAACCTCGCCGACTTCCTTCAGTACACCAATAACATCGACAGTGTTGTCCTTCTCCACACTCTGCAGTTCTTGAATTGAGCAGAAATTGAACCTCACTTGAGGAACATTAGCCTGATCCTCTGCCTTTTCAACGACGGTATCGCGTTCGAATGTGAGCTCGTAATCGTTGGGGAGGTTGGAAAATTGCTTTTTGGCCAATTGAACTCGGCAAGGGGTAGAGATGTAATAGACGGAGCCTTCCTGTAAGCGGTCATAGAGAGCATCGCACTGTTCGTTGAAACCGGTCGCTTTGATCTCACCGCTCTCATCGAGCAGGTTGACGCTGAAAAGTTTACCCTCTCCAGTTGCCTTGTGCCATGTCTTGATGTCGGATTTAGCGGTGACTCGGGCCTTGATGGTCCATTTATGTGCGAAAGGCGACAGACCCTCGATAGGGTAGATGTTGCTGCCAGCGTGCATGGCGGGTCTCGAGGGCATCGACTGCTGCTGCTGTTGGAATTGCTGGGGTTGTGTCTTTGATTCCTCCTTCTTGACACCGTAGAAATCGCCACCAGCAATGGTGCCTTCCTGGCCAACTGGCTTTGCGTCAAAGGCAGACGGCTCACCAATCTTCTCCTGGATGCCTAGGGATTCGATGACTTCGATATCAAGGATGACAAGAATGCTAATTGTGGTTAGAGACGGTCAAGAATAGGTCGAATAGATACATACTTCTTGCCCTTCAGGTTGTTGGGTGTATATTGCTTGATTCGGGCAATACAGCCACGGACCAGTTTATTATCGTGAACGACGTGGTTGGCCTGGGTAGCAAGCATAGTCTGAACGTAGTGCTGTCCGTCACTCATGACAAGTCGGTATCTGTCTCCTCCCTGGGCTGAAGGAGCCATCTGCTTGACTTGAAGACATTGCAGGACTGGTACGGGGAAGAGCTTGGTGGCTTTGTCGGGGTCGTTGAAGATCACGCTGTGCAAAAATTAGCAAATGACGAAACAAGGGGAAACTAACAGATGAGGACATACTCAAGGGCGCCTTGTGATAGCGCTTCTGCTGCGGACATTTTGCTGTAGTTTTGCTTCGTTCTTGTGAGGCTGTGAGTGTGATTGAAGCGGATACTTTCTTTAGGCAGTTCTGTTGGAGAGGTGATGAGAGAATGTGAACTAGACGCGTTCAGCGCGTTGAGTGGAACACGCTTGTGGCAAGAAATCGCGGGGTCACTTACGTAAAGGTGTATACAGTTGATGGAAGGGTCCTTCCAGGCAGTAATGGTCATGGTTACAATTACCTTAGCACCTTAGTACTAATCTACTAACCTAGGTACCTAGTATCTACCTACTTATGAGGCACTCTCATGATCCATAGGTACCCAATAAATGTTTTTTGTACAGTTAACACGGCTGCTACTACAGCATATCAAAGGTTCTTTAAGCATTGCTTTTGTATTGTGTGAGAACAAGGCTATCTACTCCATAAGCCCTACCTCTTGTGATCATTATGCCGTCGCAGAAGTCATTATAGGTACTTTGGATCCAAACCATTAAATACCAAAACTGTTTGATAGACTCTATATACTCTGTCATTAATTTGATCTAAATACTTACTACTTCATTTAATTTTCATCAGTATATCCTAAAGCACTATGATACAGCTACCCACTTCTTGTAGGTAATCGAACTAACGGTATGAATTGCTACGAGAAGAGGGAGCGAAAATAATCCAACGGCTCAACTGAGAGATAGATCATCCTAATTAAATACGACAGTCTGCAGTCTTACCCTTCGCGTCAATATTGCAGCAATATAGAAGCCTAGCCAGGCACCTTAATACCTTAGTAGATTAGTACGGTACTGTTCTTGGGTTGAGTTACCCCTCCAACATGGATGACATGACGTCGAGTGTTGAATTCCAGCTAGCTAGGTAGGTAGTAGGTAGGTATCTACGGCTAAGGTTCCAACCAACTGCGTTACCTGCGCATTTCAAGCTGCCCCTCCGCGTGCGACAAGCAACATCATCCTCCATTGTCTTCTAACTCACCAACATCTCAGTACAAGACAAGAAACGCAACAAATCACCCACAAGCTTCGCAAAATGGCTGACGCTGAAAATGCTACCCGCGCGCCTGAGAGCGACGCCCAGGACACTCTTGCGGCCAGTGACAACATTCAAGCTCCAGCTCCAGTTGTAGGCGAGCATTGTGTGTCTGATAGACCAACTCGTATGCAACCTCTTTAGCATTAAAGGTTCCATCCACTAACAGTCGTAGCTTCTGGTCAGTCATCTACTGGAGAAACCATCAGGCTTAACGACGTTGATGTATGTATATGGACAAGCTCTCGAAACTCACAAGCTCCAAGCTCATCCTCCCTTGCTTAGGTCTACATCTCAAAACCAACCGACTACCCCCATGCGCCATCACGACTCCTACTCCTCCTGACAGGCGGCACCGGTATCAAGTCTATAAACAACCAGATTCAAGCCGATAGATTCGCCTCAGAGGGCTACCTCGTCCTCATGCCTGACCTCTTCGGTGGCGACACAGCTCCTGGCTCAACAGCCATCGCAGACGATTCTACATCCATCCTCGAGCAATTCAAGCTCAAGGCCGTCGAGGTTACAAAGTCATTTCTTATCGACATGTGGCTCGCTCGCGTCACGGACGAAAAGGTAATGCCGATCCTGCACAAGGTCATTGATGCTTCCAAGGAGCAATACGCCGATGCGATCAAGCAAGGTGATGGTATCTACGCAGCTGGATACTGTGTTGGTGCTCGATTCGTGCTCCTGCTCGCAAAGAAGACAAACGCTACTACAGGCGATGCCGAGAGTGGCGATGTCAAGAACGGGCCATACATCAAGGCCGGCGCTTTGGCGCATGCTGCTTCTGTCGTCCCCGATGACTTCAAGGACATCAGCGCTCCCATCAGTCTGGTTTGTGTAGAGAACGACCCTCTCTTCCCCGAAGAGGTGCGGATAGGCGGAGAAGACAGTTTGTCTGATGCCAACGTCGAGCACGAGGTTCAAGTTTACCCTGGAGTTCCTCATGGTGAGTTAATTCATGTTATGCATTACATTACAACAAACTAATAATCGTTAAAGGATTCGCTGTTGTCGGCGAGTACCAAGATCAGTCCATCAAGGATGCGCAAGCCACTGCTTACGACCAGATGCTCAACTGGCTCAAGGCTCACTAAATATTTTATGATACCTAAGTTTGGAAATATGCAAGCGTTCAGATCACTCAGATGCGATTTCTTTGTGCCTCTTTTGGTGTGGCTCCAGTGATGGAATGTGTTGTCGGTATGATCCATTCGCCATTAGTCTTCAACTCGGCATCAAATATTGAATATTGGACTTGAATTCTTTGTTCACATGCTTCATGACAGAGTGAAGTAGATTTGATTTCATCATTGCCATTTATCGGATTTGGAATTTGCGATATGGTCTCAGAGGTCATGTCTAGGGAATGGTGCAAATAATCTTACCCAAATTCTTAGCATCTTCCATATGCTTATGAGCTTCCTGGATCTGCTCCCAAGGGAAAACCTCGTCCACAAAGATCTTGAGTTGACCGTTCTCAAAGTCTGGGATGTACTTCTCCAATCGATCTCGCAGCTCGCCCTGATACTCCTCATCCCGACTCCTGAGAGTGCTACCTTCGATACGAAGTCGCTTGAACAGGATCTGGGAGATATCAGCATCAGGAACCTTGGCACCGCTAAGCGTTCCTAGGAGAACCATGCGTCCATCACGCGCGGCAACGTCCAGATTCTTCTGGAAGTAGTTTCCACCAACGAAATCGACAATGTAGTCAACGCCTTTACCTCCCGTAGCCTTCTTGATCTCCTCGGCCCAGTCCTGAGTTTTGTAGTTGAAAGCAGCTGTTGCTCCAAGTTTGGAAGTGATAAAGTCGAGCTTGTCCTGAGATCCAGCTGTGGCATAAATCGCAGAGGCTCCGGCAACTCGTGACAACTGGATACCAGCAACTGACACTCCAGAGGCACCAGCATGCCATAGGATAGACTTGCCCTTAGTAAAGCCGAGGACAAGATGCAAGGCCTGGGTTGCTGTAATCCAAGCCTCTGGAACACCAGCACAAGTGGTAAAGTCGATGGAGGAGGGCTTGTGGAGCAACATACGGGTGCTGACCGCGATGTACTCGGCATAGGCGCCACCATAGGCTAGACCGAAGACCTCGTCACCTTCTTTGAAAGCGCCATGATCACCAGGTCCAAAGGACTCGATGGTACCGCTGAATTCGACGCCCAGCGTCTTAGGTGCTTGAGGAGGAAGCGGGTAAAAACCTCGACGCTGGATTATGTCCATGCGGTTGATACCAAAGGCCTTGATCTTTACAATAGCTTGCCCTTCGGCAGCAGTAGGCTTGGGTGTCTTGTCATTGATGAAGAGGGCATCACGCTCGCCAGTGCCGCCTCGGATATCTGTAAGGTGGGGTATGGTTAGATATAGCGACGGATGAATGCTGCATCTTCGTACCAACTGCCTTGATGTAATCAGTCATTTTTGCTTTGGATATGATTGAAACTGTTCAAAATACAGGAGTGTAGTTAATGTCGTTAATGGAAACGAACGTGTAGGAAAGTCAGAGGTTACTTTTTATAAGTTACATTGCTTGCTTTGAGGCAATGACGTACATTACTAATACGGTAATCTCGCAGACGTCAATGGAAGCACTAGAAACAAACGTCGCAATGTATTTATTCTCAGCCGAGATCCTATCGGAGAAAATCTCCATAAAAAGAGACGGGTCGATCTCATATGTGCGGTATTCTTAGCTAGATATGAGTCAAATGGTCATTGTAGTTGAATGAAGATAACAATCATTCGAGGTGAGATGAACGAGTGCAGCTACACCCCAAAATGGGCTGACACTTGTCCAGAAGACTAAAGATTGTGACAAAGAATCGGGGTTCAAATAGAGTGTAATAGAATTAACTCCCTAGTTACTGTCAAATGGTAATCACTTGGACAGACTCGAATGAGACATGTTGTTAACGCTGACCGCCAGGCGGCAGAAAGACTGGAACATTTAAATGGTCGACAAACCAGGCCTACAGGATACATAGGAACGGACCAAAGGGAAACGATATATATCAAATTCGGGACTTCGCGTCATGAGTGAGGATCTGGTGGCGGCGAGGCATAGCTTGTGCTAAACAACCAAGAGAATCATGACAGGTTTGAGAGTCATCGAGGACTGCAAACAGCGAAATTAACTTCAGCTGGAAAAAAAACCGAAACGAATGTGGAGTCGACGTCTGGCATGATAACAGTAGGTTGTATTCGACAACGCCTTTCAAAATCAACTCTGTTCTTATCATCCAGACTATCAAATCAGACCATCCGGCGAACTAGCAATGATCAGCAAATATTGCACTACAGTACCTCAAGGATTGGAGATTAACTATGGCGTTGGCTCAAGATTTAGTTCCATGATAATAAATTGAGTAGCCCAAATATAGATCTGTGATCAGATTGGAGTCAGAATCACCAGAGTCTAGTAAAAGTACCGGCTCGAGATAATGAGTGGGCCTGGTAAATGAGATTCCTTGTTGGTTGTCTGGTCGCTAACAAACAACAGTTCAAGCATAACAACCTCGCGTCAATACTGGTAAACAACTCAGTCTCGAAAAATTGTTCACTTGCAGAACCAGTCAGGATGTTTGACATGCAAGGGTGAATGCAGCCAAGGTAGGTGTGAAACGGTCAGAACGATGTATATGCACTTGCATGGATGATCTAGCAACCATCACCATGGTGGAAATGAAGTCCGGAAACGGTGCCGTAGTCAGACCTTTGCGAAAGAACCGTAAACCGCGCAGGATCGGGTGGCTAAAAAGTTTATCGCAAATCCTCGGGGGATAAATTAACAATTTTGAGTTGACCCTCAACGCCTAGCAGTTTGAGCGGAACAGAAACTTTGTAAACTGAATTGGAATTGGGCACAAAGAATCAACGAGGCTAAAGGTTAAAAAGTAGGTCGTTGGGTTAAATCCGTAACGGCCAAAACTGCTCGTCGACGTTGGTTTAGGATAAAGCACTTTCTATATGAACATATTCAGAACTCCATCGTTTGCCAAGCATTCGCTACCTTCACGATAATCCTCTTGGATCGCATCGATCAGAGCCCTTGGCATGATTGGGCAGGCAGGAAGGAAGCGGCCAAAAGCTTGTCAGTGACCATTCAAGAAACTAGTACGCTATTCGAAGGCCCCTGGTAATTGTAGTACTGGTATCTTACTTTGTGTGGGCTTTGAAACTGGAGATAGGTTAATTCTGCTAGAACCGTGGGTCAACAATAGCGTCGGGTGATGAAGGCTAAGACAAGACAAGCAGTTGAAAGAGAGAGAGAGAGAGAGCCCTGCGCCCCATAGTGAAGAATTAACAATATGGGGAAGATACGAGGTGTGATAACGTCTGTCACTGATCTATTGTAGATATGGCCTGGTTCGATGGCGAAGTAATCCGATGCTGGGTTTGAACGTAGGTGCGCACACGCCAAGAGAACTGACCATGAATCAGCACATTGGAGAGATAAGGCTGTGGTAGTCGTAGATCCTTCAGTTGTCATATAGGTAAAGTGTATGTCCAAGCGGCCGTGGAGGAAATTATGGAGGGTAACACCCAGCGACCCAAACTGTTGAGTTGCGTTATCAACGAGTTTGCAATCAAACTTTTGAGAAAGTAATGGGTATGGCCTCCTCATCGGAACAGCATTTGACAAGGGAAATGGTCCGGGTAGGCATTAGAATCATGAGTCTTAGCCGCAAGTCAGACGCGACCGTTCTGAGCAGTCGGGCTCAATACCACCACGGAGGACCCTGGAAAAGGAAAGTCAACAAACGTTCATCTCCATCTGCCAACTCAGAAATTGCTCCACCTCGAAAACAGCGTTGAAAAGAAGCAAAGCTGCTGCCGGTAGCCGATATGAGCCTTTGCTCGCCTTATTTTTCCACCAAGCCCTGCCTGACTCAATTGTCGGGCTGTCGGTGTGGCGTTGGCCCACGCCATGTGTTGCATGTTGCATTGCATCCAGGTTTGTGTTGATACAGTGACTGACGGACGGCTCTGTTTAGCAGCGAACTGTTCCGGGGCTTTTTCAGTTTAGCAGACCGCCTCTAGCTCACTCCCCTATACCCTGCTTCCTATGCATGCCGCAATGGATTGATTCGGGCATTGAGTACCGTGGACAAAGGCCCGCCAATCACCGGTCGAAGCTGCACGGCCCTTTCGGATTGCATCCAATGACTGCTGGGAGAACAACCAAAGATACAGCCATTTGTTGCCTACCTGCCCAGGAGGTTGCCATCCATGATACAGAGAAGAGCGGTTTCCGGAATCGCTAGGTAGTTTGGGCCTGGTCAGATCATGGTGAGCATGACAGTCTGATTGACCAGAAAACGGCAGACAATTGGTTAATTGTTTGTGGCAACCAGCACCAGGGTTGGTGATCATCTATGTGTTTATCCTGTCACCTACGGACATCGAGAGTAAGAGATATAGCTGTTGATGGGGAGAAGGAGGTTGTCTGGAACCACCAAACAATAAGGGATTGGCGGACAGACAGCGGGAAGAGATTTTGTTCCTGCATTAGCGTTGCATTCTGCCAGGGCAGCGCCTACCAGCCACCAGTCAACGGAACCCAGAAAAGGAAGCTCCAAGACCACCTAAAATTTTGGGTGGTTTGGTCGTACCTTCTATCGAATTCATTGGATATGCCCACTACATAGGAGCCGGGTGGCTGCCTCGCATCCACGCGATAAGCCGTCGCTCTTGGTTTCTCATTTGGTCTCGTTTCTGCAAAACGACATTAGCCTTAGCTTCGAGATCGTCCAAAGACGCGCAATCATCTGTTCGAAGGATTCTCGATCGATCACCAAAGTCCTTTGAAAGGTCTTGGCTTTGGCGGTATGCGTTCTTTTACCAATCGCTTTATTGTCCTTCGGGTCACATCGCTGTACCGCCGTATTATAGGCAGTTGATATGGTCCAGAATTTGGAAACATGTCTTTGCTGACTGGACAGAACACTAATGCGAGTGCTACTCTAGATTTTCCTCTACTAATCTTCCTGGGTAGACTATCCTATTCATATCCCGTTGCTTCGGTACCTGTCTCCCTGGTTATGGGACCAAGTCCCAGCTCTGAATCGGATCCCACATGGAACGTCGGTCCGCTTCGGTTCGTCCGATAGATACCAATTTTAGTATCACCAAATCTCTCTCCTTGGATATTCATTCAACAACATTTGCCTTCTCGCCCACAATATCGCCCGTTATTATGCATTCATCTTCCGCATAATACATGTAGGAGTAATCTCGGCCCTGGAGATTGAAAGGCGAATATGTACAGCGGCTAGATACCTGTATATGTAACACACAATACGGCACGGTACCTGCATCAGCTATTCTGTTCGAATCAACTGATGTTACATTCAAGTCATTCTAGTTCCTTATTTTAGTCCTATCTCGGTTTTAATACCGTTCAGAGTCTAAGATTCTTTCTACACCCCAAACAGCACGAAGCAAAGTGGAAGGGTCTCCTCCCCACACACACACGCTGAAGCCAGCACTAGCTTCCCCTTTTCCCATTTCACTCATCCAATATCAACTTCTGGTCTACTTACAACACAGGGACTGTGACTACTACTAATTCGGTATTGATACAACGCTGATAAGCAGTTTACACTGACTGAACTGGCTGCTGCATTTGTCTTGAGAAGCATGACATGAAGACATGTTCAGTGGAGCCATCTATACTTCAAGCTTAGCATTAACCATGGCCTTTCATGATACTGGTTGTCTTTAGTAAATGCAGTCTCTGAACTATTAAACTGAATAATTGGGTGAACGAACAACAGCTTCTTGAAAATCATATCAGTGATTTAACCCTGTAAAAGTCGCCGCTCATTTGCTCCCGTCCTAGCAGAATCAATGGTAAGTGGACGACAAGAGAAAGCGAATCGTCCAATTAGAGACTCTACTCGGTCAGATTGGACCCTGTCAATCTCATTCTGGGAGAACGCCACCGGGCCATGAAGCCTATCTCTGTTTCTGTCACTCACAAGCTGCCGCTAGAATTGTCTGCTCTATTATGTTGTGCTCGTATGTACCTTTTTTAATTAACACCCATCTGTTGTCAAGGCTCAAGCACTCCACTATCCCCTGTCTTTATCCCTGTCCTCTCCATCACCATGGATGTCTCCACACCTCCAACAGGCCCTGTGCCTGTCAACCCCTGGCCCATAATGCTCCCATCCACAATCTCAGTAGAACAGTCGACCTCAAGGTCAGGCTCTCATCTCAGTATAAAGCTCCAGTCCTCCATACACTCGAGATTCCTTTCCTTCTTCCCTCCTCACCCACACACTCACTTTCGTTACTACTACACCTTGACTATTAGTCAATTTCATTCTTTAAAGTACATCATCAACCACTAAACTTTTGAGTTACCAATAATCTAATACCCAACCCCCAAAACCCAACCATCAAAATGAAGTTCGCTACTGCTCTCGCTTTCGCTGCCGGCGTTGCTGCCCACGCCAAGAACGTTACCTACACCACTGAGGTCGTTACTGCTTACACCACCTACTGCCCCGGTCCCACTGAGATCGTCCATGGCGACAAGACCTACACCATCACTGAGGCCACCACCCTGACCATCACTGACTGCCCTTGCACCGTCACCAAGCCCGTTATCATGACCTCCGCTGTCGTCTGCCACGACTGGTAAGTTGTTTTGATATCTAAAACTCATGAACACGATGCTAACTGAATCTCTAGCCCCACTGGTGAGAAGCCTGGCAAGCCCAGCCACCCCGGCCAGGGCCACAACTCTACCATGGTCCCCGTCTACCCTACTGGCAAGCCCAGCCACGGTGGTGACCACCCCGCCGGCCCCGGTGCTACTCCTACCGCTGGTGTCCCCGAGGAGGTCCCCACTGCCGGTGCCGGCAAGGTTGCCGCTCTCTCCGGTGCCGGTCTCGCCGCCGTTGTCGGTCTCGCTGCTTTCCTGTAAATCAGCTGCTAGCAAACAATGCCTACGATGTCTTACGCCCGGTAGATACCTAATTCACGCTGGGGGTGTGATGTGGGAAAGTTAGCGATGGTTTCGATTCGATTTGGGATACGCAAGCGATCTTTCAGGGGACTGTATAGGAACTTCTTTTTTATATCTTTTTTGGGTTTACGAACATACGACACGGGAGAACCGGTATACCACTGCACCGCTCTATGGAGTCTTATTGTCTAATGATGGCCACGCTTTGCAGGGGTTTTGGAGACAAATTCTTGTACATATATGAGTTTTGTCTCGGTGTTCGGAAGGAGATTGCATATTCCCTGTGTGTGAGATATCTTCTTTCGAGGATGGGAATATAATGTGTTTATCTTGCCTTTATGGCTGCAAAAATAGGACGATCTTGTCTTGCCTTTACTCGCGAGTTTTGTTCCTGTTTCTGCTCATCAGTTTCCCAACCTCGAATCCTGTTTCCTATTCTTGATACATACTTTTTCTTTGGTAAATTACCTCCAGCACCTTGAATGTTTTCCTTTGTGGACGCTGGAGCATATATATCCTTAGAGCTGGGCGTGTTTATGGTCTCTTGTCAATTATCAATGTTTCTGCGAGCTTGAGGGAATCATGTATCATAGTCAAAAGCAAAGCAAACATTGCGGAGAGGCCAGTTTTGGCCTGGCACACTTTAGAGTTCTTTTTATGTTTGTGACCTGGTTGTGAAGATGTCTTGTCTTGACCTTGTTTCAGGCGATTTGTCGAGAAGAATGAATCTCCACGTGTGGTTACTTAGCTGTTTCCTGGTAATGCGTGGAATGCAACAAGAAACTCAATAAGTCGATGCTAGTCTTTGGTCAGCTTCTTATGGTCACTCTATCAATGATGGACTTGCTGACAATCCCGGAAGAGACGCAAGCTTAACAATGAAGACTAATAATGCAACAGTATGCGAACAGTAGTGGCAACGATAGCGCTACAGGACTCAACATCAGACCCAAACCATTTATCAATGTATAAGCTCTGAACACATGGCCCTCGTTCTAACAAAAGAAACAAAAACAATGAAGTCGTCGATGCCAACTATCAGAACATCGCACTAGTCACTTTATAACTTAACAACGTTCCAGATTCCTCCACGGTTTTACTGAGGCCAATTCTTCGAGCATGAATGCATAGTTAGAGGTGCTCCTCCCCTCTATTATATAAATCAGATAGATGTGTTTGCTGTTCTACGCTGATGACGCCAAACGTCCGAGCGATATCAGACGCCGTGGTGGTCAGCCCAAGGGGCGGGCGCTGGGATAGACGTTGGAGGCGTTTAGAAAGGCTCCTTGCTAACAGTCAACCAAGATTGCGTGACTGTCGAACTACTATCCAACTCTGAATCATTATTTTGAATTCGTGATTTGTATCGTATAGCTTGTCTTGAACAAGAACAGCAGTAGGCGAGTCTAGTCGTAACGATCGGCTGGGACTAGTCTGCCTCCCAGCCAAAAAGTCGATCAATGCCAGGGTTGATTGAGTGATATCCCCCTTTCAAGAGTTACTCTCACTTCCTGAAAATTCGGTGAGTCCCTCGAGCACGGCTGCAGTACCGCAGCAGGGATAGGCTCCTTCAACTGCTCACCGACAAGACATTATTGCCCAGGTTATAATGAAGTGTCAAAACGTGGAGTTCGCCACAGCAACTACCGGCAGTAAATAAGAACTAAGTAGTCCAATACTTCAGCTCAACTCCGAATGCCCGGGATATCACCGCCAGGATGATCCACCAAATAAGCCTCATATTCTTACAAACACACCCAGTATTGCGGTTCGGAACTGTACCGGCCCGTCGGCTACCGGAAGAGTCTACCGGGCAAAGGGACAAACAATAAAGCTAGATGTAAGACAAGTGCTATCCTGTATCTTGCTTGAAATGAGGCAGGTAGGAATGCGGAGGGGGGAGGGGGGCTCTGATTTGGAAAGAAGGAAGGTAGCGAACCAGTTACACTTGCTCTGATAGCCAAGAAAATGGAGGCTGATGATGAAATTGAGAGAGATACAGGTTGAGGAAAGAACCCCTCCCAACGGTTCTTGCGTCAGTCCAAGCATCCAGTTGTTAGATTCAGTATTCATGCCATATAATCAAATTATCTCGCCTGGACTCTTCTCCTTGGACTCGAGCATTGTGGAACCACAACTGAAAGATCGAATAATACTCGAGGAGATCATCGTCTAGGTATAACCATTTATGCATCGCCAAATATGTCTCAGAGCTGTTCGGTGTCGCAGCCGGATGCCGTTGAAACTAAGTCAAACTTTCCGATTTATCATACACGCTCGCCCCCATAATACCTCGGTCTCTGTTCTGACATGTCTCTATCATACTACATCTTGTTATTCCCTGTCGTCGATAACACTGGTATCAAAACCAGGCGCTCTTACAAAACCACTAAGATATTCTTCACTCTCTCAAGAGAAACCAAACAAACAAATCCATGTGCCAACTGGGAAAATACTGACAACTATGCCCGACAACATAGAAGATTACCACGTTCAAGACGAAGTGCTAAGACACAGTCTGGAAGATCCTGAAGAGTTCTGGAGACACCAGGCTGAGCAACTTCACTGGCACAAACCATTCTCTTCCACTATCCAGTTGACACAAAAGACACTGAAGAATGGTGTCACACACGACAACTGGGAGTGGTTTCCAGACGGCGAGATATCTACTTGTTACAACTGCGTCGATCGACATGTGCTCGATGGTCATGGTGACTCTGTCGCCATCTACTTTGATAGTCCCGTGACAAATACCAAGGAGAGATACACCTATAGCCAGCTGCTTCATGAAGTCGAAACACTCGCTGGCGCTTTAAGGGAGCAAGGGATAGATAAGGGAGATGTTGTGATGCTGTATAGTAAATAAACCCAGCTTCCTCTGTTGACAAGTACATACTGACATATACAACAGTGCCAACAATTCCTGCTGCAGTTATAGGTATTCTTGCTGCCAACCGTCTTGGTGCTATTCACTCTATTGTCTTTGGGGGCTTTGCCCCTTTTGCACTTGCTTAGCGCATCGATTCATGCCATCCTGTAGTCATCCTGACAGCTTCTTGTGGCATTGACGGTAACAAGCCCCCAATTGCATACAAGCCTTTGGTGGAGGAAGCTATCCGACTGGCCACTCACAAACCAAAAGACGTTGTGGTCTGGCAAAGGGATCAGCTCAAATGGGATATCGACGCCAGCACTGGTCGACTGGACTGGAAGGCTCTAACTGAAAAGGCCTGGTCTCAAGGAATCAAGGCAGACTGTGTACCTGTTAAGAGCACCGATCCTGTCTACATCATTCACACTTCAGGCACAACCGGAACTCCCAAAGGCGTGCTACGCGATGCAGGCGGCCATGCAATCGGTCTACATCTTTCTATCAGCTACCTTTTCCATATCACTGGACCTGGCTGTGTTTCTTTTACTGCCTCCGATATTGGTTGGATCGTCGGTCATTCGTATATCATATATGGCCCTCTTCTCACCGGTGCTGCAACCGTCTTATACGAGGGTAAACCTGTCGATACTCCCGACGCGTCTGCATTCTGGAGGATAGTTGATGAGTACAAGGTCAACACTATGTTCACTGCACCGACAGCTCTTCGTGCAATCAGACGCGATGACCCATATAGCCAGATGTTTATTTACTATGGCAGACGAGGGGCTCTCAAGAGTCTCAGAGGTCTTTTCCTCGCTGGAGAACGTTCTGAGCCTACTCTTGTCAAGAGTTACCAGAATCTTATTACACAGTATTGTGCTGAAAATGCCCAAGTAGTAGATAATTGGTGGTCGACTGAAGTCGGTTCCCCTATCACTGGGCGAGCACTCGTCCCGCACGCTGGAATAGATCGAAGAACAGAGGTCCGAGGACATCAGCCTCCTTGTTCGAGAGCTGGTAGTGCTGGGAAAGCGATGCCTGGCTTTGACGTTCGCATTGTTGACGATGAAGGTGTTGAAGTGGAAAGGGAATCGATGGGGAATATCGTTCTAGCGATGCCGCTTGCTCCAACAGGTTTTCGTACTTTATGGCAAGATGAGGAGCGTTTTTGGAAAGGTTATCTGAAGAGATTCGATGGTAAATGGCTTGACACTGGCGACTCAGGCTGGATCGATCGACAAGGTTATATCCATGTGATGGCGCGCAGTGACGATGTGTTAAATGTCAGCGCACATCGTCTTTCCAGCGGTATGTTTATGCCTTGCCCTAGATTATATATGAGCTAACTATTTCTAGGGTCCATTGAGCAAGCCATTGCCACGCATCCACGCGTTGTAGAGGTTTGCATCATCGGTATACCTGACTCACTCAAAGGGCAACTGCCATTCGCCTTTGTGACGCTCTCTGGGCAAGTCGCCTCAGATCCTGCAGTTCCAGACCAAGAAATCATCAAAGAAATTCAACAACTAGTACGTGGCCAAGTCGGGGCCATAGCTTCCTTGGGTGGCATCATCCAAGGCAAGTGTATGATTCCGAAAACACGGTCCGGCAAAATGCTTCGGCGTGTGCTTAAGGAGATGGCAGAAAACGCAATTCGTGGTGAATCTGATAAAGAGGTGATGGTACCCAGCACAATAGAGGACTTGGCCACCTTGGAAGTTTCTCGTACCAAAATCAGCGAGTACTTTGGACAAGTGGAAGCTAAGGATGCTGAGGAATCCATTGTCAAGGCTCGTCTATAAGATGGGGCGATCTGAAAGTTATCCTGGCTGGGGCAAACATCATGGACTTCACGATGGCTTATATGGAGAAAAGACGTTGATAGTTTGTTTCTGCTTCACAGGGCTGGGTCGATAATCCATGGCTTATCATAGTGAGTGGCCTGTTGCTGAGATGGCTCACAATAGTACAACGTTATAATGAACCAACAAGACTCATTTCCGGCCGTTTGAAACATTTTTCACACAAGACAAGCCTATGTTTTACGCAAGGGTATATCACATAATGTAAAGCCTATCCTTGACCATGCCTAGTCATGCAGCTTGTGTTCCATGCAGCCTTCCGCATACCCAAAAGCAGAATACGCCTTATGCCCGTTCATTTACCAACCTGAATGCAGTGTCGTGAAATGCTTTTCGTCCAGTGAGTTATCTGCCCAAACTCCAATATACTAGACTATCAATGTATTGTGTTTGGAGGTCCGAGATTCACGCCTTGGACAACTGTGCGCTCGATTGCTTTGAGAAGAGGCTATAGACACTCCCTTGTGCCTTGGGCGCTATCTTCGTATTCGAGAACCGTACCTCAGGAAGCCTCTTTCCAGCTTCAAGGCTTTCCAGGATCCTATAGAGCTGGTATTAGTCATGATCATCAGCATATAAGGGGTCGGGCAATTACCATTCAGCGCCAACAAATTTAACTGCGCACCCAGCAGTTCGGCGTATCTCCTTTTCCAGCTTCCCTCCAGCGAGACCTCCTCCAGCGCCTGTATGTGCTCCAGCTGGCTTCCCGAGGATAACGTGTGTGACTTTCCGACGTCCGAGATGAAGTGACATTTGGCCGCCATGCTCGGTGACGATCTGCTTCAGCTTGAGATCTGATATGAGAGGAAATGTACTCCCGTTGACGTAGATAACAACTCCGTCGAATATGCCCTTTTTTAAAAGCGCTGCCTCGCGCGCTTCGTCTTCCTTCCGTCTTGCTTCCATGAGTGCCTCCTCACCTCGTCCCTGAATCTCATCCTTCAAGCCCAAACTCTCCCGCATTTTGCCCGGCTGAACAAGCATATCCCTTACGCTCCGTTTTGCTCTTTCTTTTGCTGCTTTTGGTACAAGCACCTTGCGCTCCTCATCATAGTCCTCCGACCCGGCGCCATATGTATCGCTGAGGCGTTCGCCGCCTGATGAACCACTACGAAACTGGCTGTTGAGCTTGCGGTTGCGGGACTCACGCCAGCCAGTGCCGGGGCGAGACTCGGACCGTTGATGGCCGGTTGAAGATGAGTTCCACGGGTCAAAATTTGCAGCGTGCTGAGGCTGGGCGGCTTTCTTGGTGGGAGAAATCATTGTGTTACCTGTACTTTAGACTTGATGCTTTATCATGATCGTTTGACACCGTCCAGCCCGTGTTTTTCTGCGTTTGAGGGCGAGGCGCTTATTCACCTCACAATAGGTGAGTTAGTAGACATTGAGTTCGTCCTTTGTCATGATGTGTCCGCTTTTGGCGATGGCGCGTGCGTTTGTCTTCACAAACACGTCTCATCATTGACTCGTGCAAGAGCTAGGCGTGTGGTCACATGAGTCTGTGTTAGTCTCGAGACTACCCTAGACCATTTATATCGAGGTTGTTGTCTGCCCATCTCGAGACGGTGTACTGAATTCTACGGAAACAAACATGTTAATGTTTAACTCACTCCTGGGTGGGTGGCCAAGTGTCAACTCAATCTGCTTGTTAATGTTATATAATTACTTTTGGCATATCTTTGGATAGCCTTTATCAATACTCCACAATGGCTTTAACAGTGTCATACGTAGTACGTCAACCCAAAAGTTATTACGGAACTGAAATGAATCTGAATCAAGATAGAATGAAGTGGTCTGTGATACCGATGTCGAACTGCTCCGGCGAGCACGACAGGAGATCTCCCTTTGCTTGCTTCCCCGTCGCAAACCCCTTCAACGAACTATTGCTTCAGTGGAGCCAGCTATTAGGCAAGTGTGGAATTCACTGCAAAGCAAAGCAAAGTAAAGCAAAGCGGCTGCAAACATGATGTGCATTGGATCTGGTAACAACCGATGGCTGAGAGCCGAGGTGAGCTGAGCTCGGCTGGGGGCAGTGCAGTTGCGGTATCCGAATTCTTGGGGTACATATACATACATGATGTAACTAATTACTTGGTAAACTAGTGATGGGTATATACATGAAACGGTCAATAGCCTGCTGCGACGTATGGATTATACATGCGTCGACTGATTAACAAATGTCATATACATAACATACCATGATTAGTATACAGGGATATTAGAATACACTGTATCTTGCAGCCCAGTCCCAAATAGAATGCATCACATCTATTTAATCCTATCTTACAGAGGCTTGCAACCTGTCTCACTGCAGCGGGCGGGTAGAGCCGCGCGCCCACCTCAAACCGACGCTCACATCATGCAAGGCTCAGGCTGAAGCCTGTCACTTGAGATATGCTTTTTTTTCACCCATATTGAGAACATACTCCCAACATAATCTCTGATACCCTGTTACCCGAGCTGACCGGTTGTTGGTAGAACGTCAATTACAACTCAGCTCAGGTATCCCTGTCGGTACCGTATGCCATAGCGAACCCTGGTCCAAGTAGGCACGTCGTTCCTCGCAACATCGGCTTCAAACATGTCCCCGGTGAACGGCCCGTCTCGCTCCTCGTTCATCTTCCTTTGCAGGCATCATGAGTAACCCAACCAGGTAGCTCGATTCCTCTTTTCTCCCCCTTCACAACTTGTCATTTGATTACCCAACCCCTCCTTCACCCACCCACCACCCTTGAGCCTTGGCCTCTGAGCCTCGACCCTTATCCTCCGTGCCAAAGGCGGTAGGTACTTACTTTGTGTCCCTTGTTTAACCCGAATACAAATCAAGAAGAGGCGAGGCGAGGCGAAGCGAGTTGAGACGTTCATAGAATCATTCTCTGAGTATGGCTAGACAAAAGTATTTACCACCAATAAACCAACCAACCTAGTTGCCCTTCCTCAGCACATGACCTCGAGCACCACCTCCAATCACTTACTTGCACGCACCTTACAGTGTAATATGCAGAACATACCTGCAGCACCCTCCTCTGGACACAAAGAGAAATGTCATAATCTGCCGCATCGCACAAAGGTGTCCTGTAAGCTTGAGCTGCCACTATGACGGATAACAGCATCTTTGACCAGGGCTCTGAGGATCAATGCGATGCCATCTTCTGCGATGCCACTTGCTCAAACGTCACTTTCGTCCCTTTTCTTCTTGATTGGTATGGTATGGTTGCTATTGCGAATGCACACACAGATCAAGATGCGGTCCGCTGCTTCGTCGAGCCGTCTTTCGTCTGGTCATTACAAGCCACCTCCGCCATGGCCAATCTGTCCACTAGGGATACTTCTTGGATTTGTTGTTGGGAGATGAAGTCCTACAACCCCAATATTCTTCAGTAGGTAAGCCTTTGTTGTATGACGGGCCAAGGGCCTTTCTTGTGTTCCGTCGACACACATGTTCATACATATGGAGTCAAGAATAGTCATCCTGTCTGCATGCATGTACGCGTGCATGCATGAAGGCTTCCCGTACCGTACATTAGCTGCCAGGTGGATAGACATCATGTCTCCATCCCCTCCAACACCCCGCTGCGTAACGAGCGGGAAGGCTAATGTAGTGGGCAGTAAATCAACGATTACGCTCATTGCAGCACATCCATACTTTCAGGTACAATGCAATCAATGCCTTCGCATGACTAGGATCCAAGTCATTCTTTGAACATTTGATCTAGCTCACTGAGGCCGAGACCTTTCCCCTAAGTCGTGACACTCCTTCTCACCTCTCCATGATCATGATGCGATCCTGCAATATCTCGATGAGAACAGCCTGGATCACACAAACGTTTTTGGTCTATTTTTTTTCTCTACTGAGGCCCTTGTGGACCACTACTAGCATATGCGGAGTACATGTTGTCCCGTCCACCTCCAACCAGCATGATGCTGACAAGGAACGACGCACTCGCCGATGAGCTATGCATCATGGCTTGGCTCCTCTCAAGATCTGTTTGGTTATGTGCCCCGGTGGGGCTTTTGAGTGAGTTGGCAATCAAGTCGTGCCGTTAACAGGCCACCCCTGTCGAAGACAGAGAATACCCATCACAAAAGGGCGTTGCTTTATGATCGGTACATCTCACACACTGGAAAGTACAATTGGGCCAGAGAATAGCGGTGAGGGTTGCACTAGGCTCTAACAAGCCTTTATCGGGGCGCGAAAGCCCTTATCATTTTGGCAACTCAGCTCAAGCATCATCCATGAGAGGACTCATAAATCATGTAAGTTCTATTGCCATAAACTCAGTTGATATGCTGGAGAACAGGCGTAGCATGAAATTTGATGCGTATGCAAGCACAAGTCAGATCTCCCAGCAGGGTCCGCCACAAGGCAGAGCACAGGAGCGCACTAGGTGCTGCGAGATCGCATCTGGGGATTTAAGAGCGCAGCGGCAGCATGTGGACAAAGCCCCGAGCCCCGGAGGCCGGGATTAACATCCATGGTCTTGGGCGAAACATGCCAGCGCGACACCGTGCCGTGGCTGTTGAAGGCCGTTTCTCTCCAAACCACGTAGCCTCGATTCGGTCGATGCATTGTTCAGTGTGGTTATTCCCGGAGGTGGCTAGCAATCGATAATCGCCTCTTGCATAAAGGCGCATTGTCGTCAAGGTACATAATCATCTATCCTCATCAGACTGAAAAGAGACAACAACAGACAAAAGGCAACTTAGTTATCTCAGGAACTCATCTGATGACCCTGGAGGCTATCAGGGTTGCGTGCTTGTCGTTGGGGTTGCTGGTGGCGGCGGTGGTGGTGTGTTAGAGACGTGGTGAGCGTTCATTGGATTGAGATATAGCGACAGGCCCAGACCAGAATACTATCATAGCTCTCAGCCCGGAGGCTACGAGAGAAGGCCGCGGATCGGCTTCGGTCGTACATGGCTTGTGGTCCTGCAATTATCTACTCTCCTTGTCGTCAGTCCGAAGTTGATACTAGATGCTGTAGACAAATCTCAAGACCATGACCCTCAACCCTGCCTTGGAGACGAAAGAGTCAACCGAAATCGCTTCACTTCTTTCTGTGCTGCCAGCCTCAGCGGGGCACTTTTGTCAGCACTTTTCGGCTCCAGCAACATTGTTCTTGCCTACTGACTAGGGACTTTTCCTACTCTCCCATCTGCATCTGACAGCGAGACGAACGGGTAGACTAAGGCAAGCACACCCCCACCAAGAACTGGCTAACGGGCACCGGTGTGCTAGGTAGTCGATGCCCTAAGGCCCTAGAAGGTAAACGTGGCGACTCAACGCGCTTTTCAAGTCTTGGCAACTGGGCTCCCCCACGATGCTCGCTAATCCGTAAAAGGTTGGTACGCAGGTCTAAGGACGGCTGGTGTTTTTCGAAACGCCCCAACAGGGACCCATGCTCGTTCTTCCCGATGATACTGCAGCGATTATTGGTCAAGCTTTAGATATGCACCTACATAGCCGCTGTGCAGAACATGCGAGTGCTCAAGCCAGCATGTCTACCTTGCCATCCTTGTCAGCCGGGAGCAAGGGCAGCTGCAGGGACTGAAGCTTCTGGGCAGGCGGGCAAGTTGAATCGACGCGAAGCAAGCTAAGCCAAGCCCTTCTGCATCTTGTCGAAGCATGGGTATTGTATGTAATGATTGCGGATAATGACGGAGAGCATTACCAACGATCACACCACGATGCCACCTGGACTCACGCAAGCTGATGCTAGTAACCCGACAAAGGATTTGCGAGAATTGCTTCGTGTCGATAACTAACCAACAATATTAAGACCGCATAATCAGTGTTGTTGTCGTTGTTATAGATGGCACGTCAGTACGTATGCACTGTACACTGGTCGATGAAGTCTTGAACCGATCACTTCAGCATCACGTGCTGGATGGGAGAGACAGGATTGATAAAATGCTGTCGAAACATGGGTTGTCACGCCGTGATTGGTTCCGCAGTGTTGAGATTCGAATCTCGACATGTTCGACGACTCAACTTCTCAATCCGTCTTCAGCCAACCCCGCTCTTCACTCTGACCGATATGCAACATGGCCTGATTCATCCGATAACTCACCAATGAACTGGCTCGTGTTCCATAGACCGATTTATCAAGCAGACAGCTCCTCTTAAAGTTAAAGACAAACGTAGAATTGCGCCGTGTAGTGGATGCTGATGTGGTTAAGAATAGAAATCATGCAGTGGAGATGACATGGACAACCGTAGAAGGAGTGCGTTGGACGGCAGAATGCCTCAGGGTTCATATCTCTACTGCTTAGAGAGGCCGATCAACAGATCGTCTAGGCAAATAAGCACTCGGTAGATTGTTGGAATGCATACTGGATGGAGCTTGTTATCTCCAGTCCGTCTAACGGGCATGCGAGGCATGGTTAAAGGTCGTCAACAATTGTCGCCATCTCCGAGCTCGCAAGTATCCGACTTGTTTATGTGAATATCAACCTCTAGTTTAAAGCAGAATATACATAGAGCCGCAATGGTACGATAGATCTCAGAAAAAGCAACAATGAGCTCTCACTATACTGGATTGGAGAGATTGCAATAAGATAGCTGGGTAGGCATATCCGACCTCTAAGAGTCAAGGAACCAGGGAAGAGACTGAAAAGGCCTCAACCTGGCCATGCGGGGTGATTGACGCCTGTCAATTGATCATGAAATTAAGAAACTAGTAAGACGGTTGGGCTCCCTTGTTGGATGCTGTGTTGTTGCGGTTGCTTCTGATGGCCTGTTTGAACCAACAGACCCCCTACCCAAAGCATGCTCTGTGGATGCGGGCTGGTGTCTTCAAGTAAGACACGATTGAGGGCTTCTTGGTGAATTCGGACCATGCATGGCTGGACATGTGTCTTCCATTGAAACGTGCTGGACGACGTGGGGTAGCCAGTTGGGCAGAGCCAGCTGTCATGGTCTCTGGACACGCAAACACGACCGCTCCATTTGGTCGACAATACGACTCTTTCGGTGTTTGATGCCAACAGTTATCCTAAACTGGTGGCCAGACTGAGAGAAATTGTGATGGATCGCACGAGAATAGCGATAATACCACAGTCAGTGAAGAGGTCAACCAATCACGTTAGTAAAAGAAAGCTCTTTGATGTCCTTGTTTAAATGCTCTTACTGAAGATCCCTGCTAGCGCAAGCAACGGATAATAGCCAGCATCCATGGTTAACCCAAGACTTCCCTACAGCTGACTGCTACCTTGCGCAGGGACAGCGCTAGAGAAGAGAAGAGATTGGGACGATCGGTTGTTCTAGATCCGACCATGTATAGAGGTCGACTCTAGGAGGAAGGAAGACATCAACCACCTACATTGTCCTACCTCTTTTTCGTTCGATAATCAGATGAGTGGGATTTGCAACTATAATAGTTGGTGTTGATGTTGGTGGAGGTTAGAGGCGGGAAGAGATCGTGGGTTCCATTCATTTTGGGGTAAGGGCGTCTTGCGGAAGTATCGGTACTTCCCTCCCAGATACCTGTCACAGTGCGCCGTCTGCTCCTTCCCGTTTCAACATGTACGTGCTCGGATGCTGACCCTCGACGCCAGACTCGAGGAAGAACGGAACGAGGACACAATTCGGGTACAGACTTGCGAGATTCGACAATTGTGATCGATTGAGAGCAGGGTCCATATTGTAGGGTGCTTGTAAATCGGAGGAAGGTCGAATTTGCTTTTTCTCCTCCCTCTCCTCATCAAGGACGGAACTTGGAGACCCGGTCAATTGAGGAATAAGAAGTGTAAGATCCTGGCCCAGACAAAAGATACCCATAATATGCAGGTATCCAAGCCTGACAGCGCAAGGGCAAAGTCTTTAAATTGAGGTAGGACTCGTGAGTATAGCATCTGACGATACTGCACTGTACAGAGTACCTAGTGTCAAATGTGTTTGATGTGAACCCATCTCAATAGCGGCTCAAGGGCCGAGTTCGCGATTTCGCGTGTCATGTTCGAACCGACTCCTCGGACAATCATCGTTATGCACCTCGTGGTACCTGCATCCGCAAGGTCTGTCCATGCCTTCTGGTAGAACTTGCTTCCCGCTTGCCAATCCCTTTAGTATGGCCAGGATTGCATCTGTTCAGCTCGTCTTAGTTGACAGCTACTGGTTTGTTGTCAGCCTCTCTTGACAAGGAACAACCTGCTAGGTGATCTGCCTCGGGCCCGCCTTCGTCCGCCTGTGTCAAGCCATTTCCTAGCCCAGCCTCCTGCTTTACTCGGCCGCAGCAACCGATGGATAACATATCACCAGTCTCGGTAGGAAAATCTTGCATGGGGCTGCAGCCAGCATGCTGGCTATCCGTAGGTACATTAGGCGCTTTCAAATGTGTTGTGCAACGGAACCGACATGCGCCGTCGTCTGTAGCGTATTTCTAGAAATTCAATAGTTGTTATAAACGGCCTTTGTGCATTGGAAGATACTCTAATGAATTCCGAGTCGATTTGTGACAGAAAAATATCCATTTTTCGTCGTGGATCTTACAAATTACATCTCCATCATGAGGGCTCTGGACTTGGGGCTGGGCAAAAAGACTCAGTCATGACATCGCGAAACCCTGGTGATCTATGGGCATAAGTAGATTTGGACTCAAGGAACCCAATTTCGCGAGCATCACACATACACAACCTGGAAGGTCGAATGCATTGCCCGGGGCGTAGTTTGGGGGGATTTGGTGCCGCTGTTCACTGACTGGCTGTTTTGGTAGAAAGGTGCTGAGTCACTAGTAACTAGGTAGGAAGCAAGAGCGGAGACTTAAGCTTCTGCCATATATCGCTTCAGGCAACGTGACAATTAGAAACTTTCAGGCTTAAGGAAAAAGCAAGGGTTTCATACCAAAAAATGAGTCGACCTAAGTTTTTAGTAAACAATGTAGTCATGATGACCAGGTTTGTCCAATACTGTAGGCAACACGGGTAGGTACATTCAACAAGTGGGGAAGGAGTTTGTCTGCAAGTGATGATTATTATTGAGTGGGGCAGGCACGATGTGAGCTTGCAGTTTCCTGCCTGAGAGAGACCTTGAGTCCCTCGTGCGTCATTCTTTTCAACGCTCAAATAGTCATCGAAGAAAAGTGAGAAACAAAACTACTCAGTCTTGTGGCTATACGATATGCGAAACATAGCCTACTATGCATCGAAACATACCAACGTGCATCCACTTATTATGCACATCTCCTAGGACCGGCTTCTTCTTCTGTGTGCATCAGATATGCACCCCAGCCTAGGAGGGAGGTGATAGCCTGTCCCTGCCCTGTTCCGTCCTGTCACATCACTTCAACTTACACTGGCCCTGGTTGCACGAGCTTGTTGTGCATCTTGCATAAGATCCGACGAACGGTGCGGTGCGCGAGGAGGGTATCACTCTCTGCATTACCATTTGACGATGCCAGATAGACTTGGTGGGCAGCATATGATCTACACTACAGACTCGCCAAGGCTTGCATATCTTTAAGCCATGCGCCTGCCGACCTCAGAAAGGGATTTGAACATCAGATATCCTTTTCTTGTCTTTGTCGTTCTCGTTTCCAGCGTCACAGCCACGATTATCATGGAAATACAAAATAGGCAGTTGTGTCATATCGAGCGGGCATCATCAAAGAAAACCTAGAGGTCGGCTGTTGAGCTGTTTTCTCTAGTCGCAAATTTCACTTGTCAGTAAACGAAACCCTAGTCAACATGGCACCGAAGTTGAGAATCAGCCCCCTCGTGAAGCCTCGGCAGGCCAAGAGCTTTGCATTATGGGTCCTGAGCTGAGGGACTTTTTTATGCGATTTCTTCTTGAGTTTAAAAGTCAAATTTATATCCGCAGTAAGGCCCTTGCGCTGCAATGTCTCCTGAGATAATAGTAGCTTGATTGATAGAATATTCGAGTCGGGTTCATGGTTGAGCAGGAAAGTCAATTCGTCTGCCCGGTTTCATAGTCATGCGCGAAACGGAGTTGACGTGAGAGGCGGCCAATCGATGACACGATATATGCAGGGAATGTAAGCCATCAAGGAAGCAAACATCAACTAACATTCCCTGGACGTTTGTCAAGTTGCTTCTACTGTGCAAAAAGTCACATGTCTTGAACAGGGAAACTCGGGTGGCTGTCCCGGCTCCCGACCTTTCATTGATGAGTGGACATCAGAACTAAGACTATCAGAACTTTGAATCAAGCTGGGGCAGCCGGTTCATTGTCTGTTGTCTGGGACTGGACTCAACAAAAGGTGGGAAATTCTGGGTCTGTGAGGAGCTTGTTCTTATCCCCTTATGTCTGGGCGTTGATGATCCTCGCATGGCTTGCGGGAGGCTACGGCTACCTTACCGCACCTGACCGCCGAGTCTTTTTGAAGGGAGACATGACAACAACAGAGACAAACTGACATTATCCAGGTGAGACACAATATCTAGCGAATGGCTCGTCGAGACCGCCACAGCGCAACTTACAGACCCGAGGACGAGCGGCCACGGGTTGACCATGGTCAGAAACAGAATTATAATAGGAAGAGGCTCTTGGAAATACTCGGGCCACCGCATTGGCACTGTGTCAGGCCAGGCCCTTGGTGTTTTCATGTTTCCATCACTGGTGGGTCATAATGCCCAGCCACGGCGAAGTTGATATTAGATCCAAGTCTAAAAAAAAAAAAAGATGAGCAGGAGCAACTCCACCCAACACCTAACAAAACCAGAACATACTGAGAAACATCAACGAATCAAGCAGGTCGATGTCAGCGCCAGCGGCGGGTGTTGGTTTTCCTCACATCCCGGGCCCAGAGGGGAAATCCGGCCTGTTCGGAGAACCGCGACCCAGTCTTGAGCCGACAACCAAGCTTGAGCCAACTCCGCATGAGCGGGCGTGGGCTTAATACAATACAATATGGTTGCGCGATTGTGTCCAATGACTGGGGTCGTGATGTGGTCATTGTTATATGTATTTCACTCGGTCCCAAGATCGCTTAATTGCGCTTTTACTAGGCCAAGGTCGAGAAGAGACCAGTTATCCCAGCTTAGTAGTTAGAACCTAAGTTGCTCGCTGCGCCTCTGGGAGCTCAGTTCTGACCTTGGCTAAACATCCTGTATATAAAGGAATAAGGAGTTTGTTCGAAAGATGCCCTTTATCAGAGGCGGTTCCTGCGCAAGCGAATCCTGTAGTCAGAAGTTAGTGAGCCTAGTCTGCATGATACCCATTGTTGAGTTTTGTCTCTCGGCGCTATCTCGAGATAGTAGGTGACGCACTCACTTCGTTGGTAGTCTTTGGTTCCTCAACTTTTCTCAATACGAGTTATCTGTAGTTGCACATGGAATTGATGGTGCACAAGCTGTTCCGGTACTTGAGGCAACAGAGGTAACGCAAAGTAACGGTCCCATAGTAGTTTGGCGCGCCGTTGAGAACTATGAGTTAAAGATGGATCAATTGGAGTGAAGAAGCAGGCGATTAGAAGCGCCGAGAAGTTGGAAGCGCGAAACTCTGATGCCGTTCATTTTGCCCTTCTGTTAGTCTAGGCCTATTCTAGTTGAAATTCGGAAAGGCTCTGATTGGCGATTTGGAGCTTATCGAGAGAACTCTCTCTCTTTGGTATCTCGCAACTCGCTCCATAAAGTACCCGGTACAGGAGAGTTGGTTTACACAGTGCTGTGCCGCAACTAATGGCTACAAGGAAGGAGAGCGCGAAAGAGTTAACAGACAGTCAATCAACGAATCAGGTTGAAGGGACAAGACCACACGCAATAACAAGACAGCACAACAGCGCAACACACGACACGACAATGACACGACAAAAGCAATAACAATGGCAGGATAGACAAATAGAAATCCGCCCTGCTCATAACAGAACAACGCGACACAAAACCAACTTGAACCATAGGGTAGCAATGACTGTTCAACGTGACTATCGTCAATATTCTACACTCGTCACTGTAAGTCTGGAGCTATTGTGGGCAAGATATTTAAAAGCCCTATCACTTTGAAACTTCCGAGTTAGCCAGATAATGCCTGCAACTAAGAGCATGGCTGGCAATAATTTCGTTGTGTTGACAGGCTAGGGACTCGAATGCGATTGGGATTGATTGTAATAACAAGGCCTATTCGGTAAGAAAACGCCCGAGGTAGCCTGACATCTCAACTATCACTTGATCCTTGTATGTGATCTACGTAGTCAATCTGACAACCTACAGTGAGAACACGAATAGGTATCAGTACATGTACGTACTTTGAAGATAGCATTCACAGTAATATGTCCGATACTAAAGATTACTAGCCAATGATTGTAATATCCCATCTATATATCAATATGATAACCATGATTCCATCAATCTTGGGTTGAATCTCGAAATCGACCTTGTGTGCGTTCTTTTTTCCCCGTCGCATCAAGCGGATGTTGCGGTGCGGTGCTCTGTGGATACACAATAAGAACATATGTACTGCTGGAGCATGGCACCGAGCAATCGCTCCCGCCTGCCTAGGTGCCCTCCCCGGCATCCTTCATCCTTGCACATAGTGGCAGCGACAGTGATCCAGGTAGCCCTGGCAGGCGCCGTGGCTCCCTGAAATGTACAGTAATGAGAGACCGATCGCTCTGTTCAGGGAGGATCCCAGCCCCAGCCCCAGTTCCAACCCAGTTCAGTCCGAGTTGCGATGCCCAAGTTGACGTACTGAAGATACATACAAGCATTCGCTCAGAACAGAGAGAGAGAGAGAGAGGGAGAGAAAGATCCATGATCAACCTCCTCCCCTCAACGCACTTGGTACGACGCTGCTTTGCATACCCCTCAAGGATGTCCCCTGTGTGCCGCACCCCCTCGCACCACCCGTCACTGTACTGTACTGTACTGTACTGCAACGTACAATACTGCTGTTCTTTTGACCCTACAGAAAATCCTACATCCACCGAGTTTGCGTACTGGCTGCGAGCTTGATTGATAGTCCCCTGGTTCTGCTGTGCGTTGATATAAAAGTGACCGGTGCTTATCCGACTGTGGAGTGCATCTGGTTATTTCGCTATTCACAAATCCCAAGCAACTCGGCTTCGCCTAATGATTCAGATGTTCATGAAGACATCAGAGACTGAAGGGGTAAGATCCAGCCTCCAGCCTCCAGCCTCCAACCTCCGACCTCCGACCTCTGACCTCCAGCCCCTCCAGGCCTACTAGCCAAAGTACCAAGGTACTCGGTCTCAGCTTGATCCAGAGCACAGCACAGTATGGTACCGTGCACTGCCAGAATTGGTTTAGTTTATTCACTTCATGATCCACGCCGCCAGCACACACCTCCCTCAGATTCAACAGACAAGGGCGATGTCGGCTACGCTCGTACGGTGAGTGCTCGCTTTGTAAATATTTTTTTACGTAGACTGTTGTAGAGAATTTGATAATCAATATCAGATGAAAGACGGATTGCGAATACCAAGTCTTAAATATAGTAAATGCTAGGCAAGCATTTGATTTATTCCAGCTCTGTAAAAGTTCAAAGAATTAGACTGGCTCGTTGACAAACAAACTCTGCTTCTACTATCTACCATCCATGCATTAAGTTCGCGTGTTTTAATGTAGGTACGGATACGTAGAGCCCTGGTCCACTCAAGAGTGCGTAGGTGTACGGTACCTAAAAACCTGCATGGTTCTACGGCCGTGCTTAAACTTTGAAGCTCTATCTTACAGCGGACACAACTGGCTCTCAAAATCATCCGTAACGAATATTATTGTAGGTGATAATTGGATAGGTAGCATGGCAAAACAAGAGAACATGATAACACTGCCTCAGTAGTTGTACGTACACATCTCCTACCACTAGAACAACCGTCCTTAACCCTTGTTGACTGCCGCTCGATATTTTCTCTCCTCTCGTTAACTACCTACCTAGACTAAGAATTTACGGACTTACCCCTCTTCACCCTCGACTAAATTCTCTACAGTACCTACCTCTCACTGTACATACAGCGCCTGTAAACAACATCCACCCATGGATGGCACACCCTCCTCGGTTCCGCCCAGGGTGGAAACCCCCCACTTGCTGGCACCATTACAGACACACTCCCAGCTCGTGGCCCTCACTCCCCAGTCCAAATCCCAGCAATCCCAATCCCAATCCCAGTCGCAGTCCCAGTATCCATCCCTCATCAACCCCGACTCCTACTCCTCCTCTTCCTCCCCGTACCGACTTGACTGTGGGGCGGGTATTGGACAAGGTATTGAGGATGAGGGTGAGGATTATGATCAAGAAGAAAGCAACTGTGGTACGTACCTCACCTGCCTCCTCTGCTCTTTCCATCTGTTCGTTCTGCCTCTCACCACCAAGATCCTGACCTTCTCGGGTTTTTCTTCCTCTCTTTCCCTCCTCTATTTCTTTTTTTTCTTCCTCTTCTTTTTCTTTTCCTTGCCGGTCTTTCCTTCCCTTTGCCGTCCACATCTTTTCCTTCGAGTTCGCAGCCATCTTCATTTATCACGACTGCTTTCTTCCCCTCCATTAACGTAACCGGCCCTAGTCATAAATCTTGAACCTGAACCTCAACCTGAACATCAGCACCAATATCTTTCCCAATTGCAAGACCTGGTTGCAGACGATCTCGAGCAGGCACTCATTGTCCCTCAAATTCACCACCACCCTTCATCCAGTGACAGCAATTCCCCCGAAACTTTCCACATGATGAACCAAAGTCATCACCAGCAATCAGAAATGTATTACCCTCAGTATCCGACGCAACAGTACAATCCGTATCCTTATCCTACGAATGGTGCCCATACTCCCGCTGTCTCCACTCCCATGCCCGGGCCTCAGAATGTACTGCCCGTACCTTCGGCTCTGAGCAATCAGGGAGCCATGCCCCAGGCAGCTTATAGCAACAATGCCCCTGCTGGCAACTTCGACACAACTGGACAGCACAACCCCCCAGGCATGAAGCCTAGAGTCACAGCAACCTTGTGGGAGGACGAAGGCAGCTTGTGTTTTCAGGTTGAAGCTAGAGGTATCTGTGTCGCACGGAGAGAAGGTACGCAATTGTGTTTCCAAGCGCCAAATGTACTTGTCAAGCTAACTCGACTTTAAAAAGACAACCATATGATCAATGGTACCAAGCTGTTGAATGTCGCTGGTATGACCCGGGGTCGTCGGGATGGTATTCTGAAGAGTGAAAAGGTGCGACATGTTGTCAAGATCGGTCCTATGCACCTGAAGGGTGTTTGGTAAGTTTAGTTCATCCAAACCTAAATTGCATGACTAACCAAAAAACAGGATCCCTTACGACCGCGCCCTGGATTTCGCGAACAAGGAGAAGATCACCGAACTTCTGTACCCTTTGTTCGTTCATAACATTGGCGCTCTTCTATACCATCCTTCAAACTCGAACAGGACAAGCCAAGTGATGGCTGCCGCTGAACGAAAGAAGAATGAAGCAATCGTCGGTAACCGATCATTGCCTTCGCTTGTTCAGTCGCATCACCAAATGATGCCTGCAATGCCTACTGGATACACTTCTCAGCAGCCCCTCACGAACGGACACCAATCTATGGCAAACACACCTCAGCCTCTCACTAATGGTTCCCAGCCTCCTATGAATGGCTCTCAGCCTCCCATGCAAAACGGAGGTGGTATGCTCAAGCGAGTGCGCGAAGACGATGATGACTTGCATCGTTCTGGCCCCAATGGACATGATCCCATGAACAACATGCATGGAATGCCCAACGGATATCCCCACCAGTCGCCCCTCGGAAGCGTCCACCAACCCCCCATGCAGAATGGAAATGATGGTGGACTCAAGCGAGGTCGAGAAGAGCACGACGACATCCACAGGACAGGCCCCAATGGACATGATCCAATGAACAACATGCCTGGTGGCATGCCTAGCCTCCCAACTTATGCCCCACCACCTCTCCAGAACCTTCATCAGCCTCTTTCCAACGGTGACAGCGGCATGCTCAAGCGCGGCCGAGATGACGACGACGACGTCCACCGGTCAAGTCCCAACGGCCATGACGCCAACGGCAATTTCGAGCTCAAGAGACGCAAGACCGAGACATCTACCTCAAATGATATGCTTCCTCAATCCCCATACTACACCCTGTCCAATGGAGCATACCAGGGTCCTATGATGAACGGCATGAACCCCTATAAGCGACGGGACGATGAAGCCGAGACACCTCGACCAGGCCCAAACATGAATGATCTAAACAACTTTGACCTGAAGCAGCGACACAAGACGATGGAGTCGAGCGTCCCTGCTCCTCAGTATGACGCGATGAACCGACCCCACTCCAGTATTGGAAATTCGCCTGCGTATGCTTCTGCCCCTACTGGCTACGATCATCTTACCCGACCTGCTTCCACCGTCGCGGTGTCTCCCTCATATCCTGCTGCTCCTGGCTATGAACTGGCTCGACCTCCGACCAATGTCCCTAGAAGGCAACAGTCCTTTAGCTAATCTTGCCCATAACCGTGGTCATGCAATACACCCCCCAAGGCTGATCTTGTTTCATGATTTCAACAAAGCTATGATATGAAGATCAAGCTAAATGCTTACTTGATAGACGGCAGTGGAGAGGAAACCACCTGTAACATGGGGGTGTAACGAAACATTCTTTCGGATCTCTTTTTTCTTTATCTTTTTTCCCTTTTAAGACTTTTGCATGCTTTGTGTCGGGTACTCGCAGAAGAAATCCCATCGAAAACCTTTGGATCAAAAGACGATGCTGACGAGTTCATGAACGACTTCCGATTCTATGTTAACCAGCATGCTCTGTCACGGATATACATGACTAATGAGTCACGTTTTGCATGGAGGCTTAATTTCCGGGAAGAATCACTGCATCAACTTTTTTCTTTCTGATTGATTACTCCGGAATGCGATAAGATCGCATGATATGGGGACAGCACTGCCTGTAATGAGCCCAGGCGGGAATGATGAGTTCGGAACAGTTTCAGGTATAACCTCTTGCTCTGGCAGACTGCCAGTGAGCTGAGATGTTGGAGTACGAGGACAAGCCTGAACCTGGATCTTGATGACGATTTACGACTTAAATTTCTCTCTTCTTCACTTCTTTCTACTCGTGTAAGTCTCTGCTTGAGCGGAGAACGCCCGAGCGGGGTGTGTGTTTTTGGGAATGTTGCTTTACTAGGTAACGAATTATGAGGGAACAATAAAAGCATCTTTTTTCGAGATTACATACAATTAGAGTGTTTGATCTAATGGAACGATATGCATGTGGATTTGTGATCTATGGTAACGGAATTGTATGAGTGTCTGAAGTGAAAGTACTACAGAAAAGGCATGGGCAAATTATGACTGCAAGTCAGTAAATCATGCAAAAACCATAACATATCAGGATGTACCCATTATTCGACCAGGCTAGGCTTACGAAATTATAGATCATGTCCTGCCGTTTCCCCAAGGCTACAGTGGTCGTTGGTTGGATCAAGGTCGTTATGGCATCACGTGAACAAACCCACAGTGTTGCCTGGGCGACTATTGTCAATAGAGATTGGTGTTAGTTCTCGACCGTTGAGCTTTATTTTCCAAACAACTGCAACAATAAAAAGTACCTTGGTTCAGCCAGACGATCAAGTCAGTAACATACTCTTCCTCTTGTGCTTTGTTTATTTGATTGCATTTTGGTTTTGCTTTCAGCGCGCATCACAATGGATACACCGTTATCATCTGTTCAAGATTCCAATCTTAACATTCAATCATCAGCCACCTCCGAGCAGTACGACAGCTTCGACGTACGAGCAGTTTCCGTCAATACTGAAACTCAAAGCGAACCTCATCGAGGGTCCTCCCCATTTGTATCAGCTGCCAGCGACTCTGCGCTTTCCGATCAGGAGAACCGTTCTCCTTCAAAGTCCCGACACTCTAGAATTCTGTCCGGGGCGACTCTGTCACCGCTCAGGATTCTTACCGACCAGCAAGAGGGGAGGGACGGAAGACCGATTGACAGAAGTCACGGTCCTCGCAGTCCTCGAAAGGTGTCTCCCGAGAAACGTTTTCCTGTTAAGATCAGTAACTCCCTCGACACACCGCGCACCTCCCGCGAAAGCACAATGAGCTTGGAGGACGCTATGCGGCAGAACTCTGGCCTCAAGCGAGCAATTGATATTTTTGAAGACGAACAAAGTGTGCTGGAAGACGGCCGGGACCCCATGGACGTTTCTTCTGGCAATGTCAACATGAACCCTGAAGGGGAGATGGAGGTCGACGAGTCCTTATGCCCAGATGAATCGATGGTCAGCACATTTAGCACCTTCTCAGCGGTTCCAAACTTGACCATGTTCGCCAAACTGGGCCAGAGTCCTACCAAACTGTCCGACATGGGCGGTCTCACACCTCGAGCCAAAACAAAAGCTGATCCTTCACCATCAAAAACACCACAAGCCAGAACAAAACATGACTCAGGAAATACAACAAGCCTGTTGGACTTTACAGAGCAGCTCCGCTTCCCTCAAAAGACTCCTTCAAGGGGTGGTCTATCTCCGTCTCGGACGGCTCCCAACGTAGCCGCGACCCCTTCTCGTGGCTTTTCCAACCTCATCGACTTCGATATCCCTCCTATGCCCACACCCCGCAGCATCCCTAGCATTACTGCTCGGGAACTCGAGTCCCTCAAGTCAAACTTCTTGTCCGAGATCAGCTCACTCAAGGCTTCATTGAGTGGAAAAGAGGCCGAGGTGCAATCACTCAAGGCTGCGGTTGGTGATGCAGAGAAGCGTGTCGGTGAGTCTCAGGAGCAGCTCCGTGAGGAACAGACCATCAAGGAGCAGCTCGCAGCTGAAAAAGAAGGATGGGAGAACCGTGGACGCGAAATGGAGAGTGTATTGCGCAAGGTCAAGGAAGAGATCGTGGAGAGTCAAAAAGAGCAGGAAGAACTAGAACAAAAGCTGGAGGAGAGCGAGAAAAGACGTGAGGCAGCCGAGATGCTGCACCAAGAAGCGGAGAGTAAGATCGCTGGAATGCGTGCTGGAAAGGACACAGAAAAGTCTTCGCCTGAAAAACCCAAGAACACAACGGATACCAACCAAGAAGTTGAGATCGCGGTTGAGCGTGTGGCTCGTGAGCTCCATGCGCTGTACAAGAGCAAGCACGAGTCTAAGGTTACTGCTCTGAAGAAGTCATACGAGACCCGATGGGAGAAGCGTGTGCAAGGACTTCAAAGCAAGATGGAGGAGCTCACTGAGGAGAACGAGCGTCTACGAGCTAGCCATGATGTCAACATGAACAAAGTTGACAATGCTGAAGCCGAAGAACGCAAAGCACAAGCAGTAAGGGACAGTGCAGCGATCAAGGAGCTCACTGCCGATATCCAACGGCTTGAGGCTGTTGTACACACGGTGCAGCTCGACAACGAGTCGCTTCGCAGTATGCTGGAGCGGGAACGTGTGGAAAAAGGCGAGCTCGTGCAGCTCGCGGAGGAGATGATGAGCATGCAGAGCTTTGTTGCTCAGACACCCAAGCCTGAGCCCCAGCAACAGCTACAGCGCCCTCAATCTATTTCCCGCCACCCACACGAGAAGCATCATGAAAGAGAGCCAGAAGCTAAGACGCCTAAGCGAAGCGCGGACCACTTCAGGAGTAGTGTCAGCCGCGTCTCTGGACTTCGCGCACCTGGCTCAGCACTCCGAGCACCTCATGAGCGAACCAAGAGCACGGGTGGACTGCCTCGTCCTGGCGGTGCCCGCAGCGGCATTATGAGTTCCATCGAAAAGATGGGCAACTATCGGGGACGTGGAGGCGAGTAAATGGTTACGTGACGCAAGAGATATGACGAGCCTCAAAAGGGCAGATGAACGACACAACTCATGACACGCAAAACTGTATGACGGCAAAATTGTTTTTCTGCTTTTTCTGCGAGGCATTGACTGCTCGAGGGATGCTGGGAGCTCCCTCTGTAGCTTGGCGTAGTACTTGTTACTTTTGATGTTTGTGATATAGATGTCACTGGCGTCGGGGCACTTTTACATATATGAACGATAATTGAAATGGGTTAATATCTAGCATCGTGATAAGACTTCTCTATTTAAATGTGAAAACTCATCCATCACCAAGGAATCAAGAGCTATATGAAGTTTCAAGGGTATTTTCATTTTTGTTATCTGTATAATCGAACATTGACTCTATTTCATTCTCATCAAAAGAGTTTGTACTTCAAATTCTGGGTATTGACTATCAGTTCAACCTGACATTCATTCATCTCCTAATACAATAATATTCTCAAGGACTGGGAACCATCTGTACCTTGCTTGTTCTCACAATACCTCTGTTTCTTCTACAGGTTGTAAGCCTTTTTGGCTGTTCCACCAAAGATCATGGCACGCTCCTCGTCAGCCAGGGTCGCCATCCAGCACATGCGCTCGACAATGCTGCGCCATCTGGGCCAGGCATTGTCGTTGTTAACAGTGCATACAGGCCAGTCGCTGCCAAACATGATGCGGCTAGGACCAAATGTAGCAAGGGTGATGCCGAGCCAGCCAAGAGTAGCCTCGAAGATATGGTTAGGGTCCTGCTTTCGCAGGGAATCAGGCATCTCAGAGAAGCCGCCCGAGAGCTTCATGTAGACATGAGAATCTTTGCTAAGAGCGTAGACGGCGGTTCGCCATGCATGGAATCCTGGATCGGATGTAACATTGATGACACTGAAGTCTGGTTTACAGAGATGGTCTGAGAGTAGTTTGTTAGTTCACAATCGAGATAAAGGATAATAGTGCGGACGAACTTAGCACCAATGTGACCTTTTCCTCCTCTGGGACGCCGTCGTGGACACGTTCGACGAATGCAACCACCTCTTCGAGCTGCTTCTTCCCTCGGCGGTGCTGATCAACGCCAAGGTCAAAGGTGAATCCACGACGGCCAAGCAGCTTTACACTCTCGATGAACTTGTCGTCCAGCATGGTACCATGAGGCTTGTCCTGCAGCAGATAGCGGAAACCCTTGATCTTGGACCAAGCATCGCCAGCTTCCTCCTTGACACGGTCGAGATAACGCTCCAACACCTCAGGACCGCTGACCACAGGCGCCCAAGGAACAATGCCCAGGCACAGCTTTGCATCCTCAGCCGTGTGTCCCTCGCCCTCACGCGGTTGGCCGAGGGCAATACGCTTGAGCCAAGAGACCTCGGCTAGGGGAGCCTCCCAGCCAGATCCATCTGCGGCGCCAGCTTCGATATCGTTCTTGCGGTCCGTCTCTACAAAGACAAAACCCAGTAGAGATGGGGCTGACGAGGTGGCTTCGCGGTATTCTTCGAGGGAGTGCTGGCCGGCGAGAGGGTTCTCGGGGGTATACCAGGAGAGGGAGTCGACTTCGGAGGCTGGGTAGAGGTGGATATGGGAATCGATGATGGGGAGGATGAGCTGGTCGTCGGACATGTTTGCGGTTGGGTGAGCTATGGTTGGATATGAAGATTGGAGCTACAAGAGCCGAGCTTTGAGAAGAAGAAAGGATTGTGATATTCCTTCTAAGTACAGTTAATTCGAATTGGGGGAAATGATTGATGCCTTCTAGTTTGACTGATGATTAACTGGGTAGAGAATTAACGTGTTGGTTGTATGTAGAAACAATGTTCCAAGCAACTACGGTGAGACAAGAGTTGACTTATGCGACAGCCATATCCAATCGATAGTAGGGAGTTACCCCGCCATGGATAAGATCCCCCCTGAAGGGTCTTGTTGAGGTTCCATGCCGGGCACGTTCAGACAGGAGAAGAGAAGGCGGACGACGTTAGTGGAGATTCCCGTTCTTAGCATGGAATTGATTTCTCAACGGCTACAAACTTAACCAAGACACTTTGAGCATTATATCACTTGCAAACTAAAAGAGAGTTTGTTTCATTTCATGAATAGATTCAATCGTCATCTATCCTGGACAGCTAAGCTATTTCATTCATTATTCATTCATTGCTCATTACTGTCCACCTCATTCATACTTCGTAATGGCTAGTCCAGACCTTCATCCATCGCCAGGTCGTGGACCACATCCAGATATTGATCGTCAAGAGAGGGCTTCTCATCATCAAGGCAGATGGGATTTCTCATGATTTGATAGAATTTTTTCTGAGACGACCTCTTTCAAGGTCTCACAGCTCACTCAAGAAAGGAACAGAGCGAGGAAGAAGAATTACGCTCGCACAGTCACGATATGTACACATCGTGGACTGCGCCAAACGGTCGCAGCATCGGCCTAACTGGCTATCAACGTACCGGCGCGGCTGATCCATTCCGAGACCAGCTCGGCGTACCATCCGCGTCGAAAATACGTGACGCAGGTTGGAACAGGGAAATGATTGCTGGTATTACCACAACAACATAGGTCGAGTCATCCCGGCGCGGGTGTGCTGCCAGGGGATGCCCGATACAAGGAGTGAACGGCTAAGGGTTCTCTCAACCTCTTGCCAAAGTCTTCGCATTGCACTAATGTATTTATGCAACAACGCCATGGCGGCGGGAGCTGACGGGAGAGACAGGCTCGTACTCATACTCGTCCTCGCTGTCGCTGGAGCAGGAGTCGCTGTCATCAAAGCCACATCGGGATCCGCCGCAGTCGAGCTTGACACGCTCGCCCTTGCGAGTGATACCGTAGCGCTCGCAAGTGCAAGAGCTGACGTCAGATCCGGGTGTGCTGTAGCCAGAGAGGGACGAGTTGGGAGAAGAGCTGTCGGAGCGGTAGGACAGGGAAGAACCGCTGGAGGAGACTGGCGAGGTGCTGAAATCAGTGATGAACTCGTCCTCAATGTTGGCGCTACCGAGGCGGTCGGCAAGCTCGTCAAGTTCGCCGTTGTCGTAGTAGGAAGCATCCAAAATGTGCTTCGTCGCATGGGGAGACATGGGCTTGGGGGCCTGGATCTGGGAGATTGACAGGGGTCGGCCCTTGGGGATGTCTACGGAGAGCTTGGAGCTGTGGCGGGAAGATCGCGAGGATCGAGACTCCTTGTCCTTAGAGTGGGAAGAGCTCTTGCTGCTGGAGGAAGACTTGGATGAGGAAGACTTGTGCGAGGAGGAAGACTTGGACGAGGACTTTGAGGAGGAAGACTTTGAGGAAGACTTGGAAGAGGATGAGCGGGATGAAGACTTGTGAGAGTCGGTGGGAACGTCGAGAATGTTCAGCTCACGGCCAGTGGTGGGCTCAACAGTTGAGGTGACGCTGGGGTTGTGGGCAACGTGGTAACCATCGATGATGTAGTAGTACCAGTATCTTTGGCCAGCCTCAAGTGTTGAGTTCTGGAATCGAAAGGTGCCCTTCCAGGAGCCGGACTTTGAAGAGGACTTGTCCTTGGAGAGAGGAAGCTGACCGACATAACCGTCCCAAGAGCCGAGAAGGTGGACAGTCTTGACGCCGGAGGAGACACGGAGAGAGAAAGAGAGTTGAATAGCCGACATGTTGACTTTCCTTGATTATTTTATATGAAGTTGTTTTGAGTAGCAGGATGCTGAAAAGAGTGCAAATGTTGATTTGATAGTTGGCACGAGCAAGTGAAATCCGTGAATTTCTGTAATTAGAGGATTATAGCGGGCGTGATTGGATAACAGAAAACAAAAATAGTCGTTAAAAGGGATATTGTCTCTAAGCTGACCAGCAACTTGATTGAATTGAGTTCCGAGAGTGTTGATGCGGGTGATTTCTTGGGATTAGAGACAACAAAAATTAGAAGTATAATAGAGACCTGCTCTATGAGAGGGGTAACGAAAACACAAAGGGGGAAAAGGGTAAGAGACCCAAAAACGGAAACCGGACTTGCGATTGAAGAGGACTTGCTGAAGAAGAAAGAGAGAAAAGGAAAAGAGTGTTTGGGGTGTTGGTCCTGTTTATAAGAAGCGGCCGTGTATGGCGGCCATAGTGTGAGAGTCGGCTCCCCGTCCGGTTGCCTTGTTGAATTCAATAGACCACACAAAGCAAGGAACATAGAATAATACAAATTACAAGATACAGCCAATGAGAGTCTGCAGACAAGGAGATGGCGAGTTCATGTCGACTATCATCACTCAGCATCACACTTGGTTGTGGGTGAAGGTAGAGGAGGGTTCCCGGTTCTAGCGTGGGCGGTTAAGCAGAGAGTGCGTGCATCAAAAAGTGGGCCAACGATGCGATATTTAGAAGCAGCCCACTGAGTCCCAGGGAGGTCCCAGGGAGCGGGGGTCCCGGCATAGAAACACTGCGCCAATCACATCCCCAGCACCGCTAGACAAGCCCAAAGGTGATCCCCCGCCGAGCGTCTATATCTCCCCCGCCATTGGCCCGTGACACCGCTAAAAGCCACCTCTCGTCACGCTGCAGGCCATCCAATCATATATCGCTATTCAACGTCGTCAACCACTTCAGCCCCATGCAGAGACCTCAGCATTGCATTTGTTCTTCACCAATAGTAACAAATAACAATCTATGGATCATGCAATTCCTCCTCCTATGTACTTGTCTTCATCTCACATCGCATAGCATGGCATTGCATCGCATCACATCTAATCTGCCGTAATAATGTCCTGCCTTTGCTTTTGACATCTCCCTCAATTATTGGGCTGCTCTTCAGTCGGGCGAGACGTAGTACAACCCTCAAGTTCATGCGGCTGTACTCAAGTATGTATGTACATATGACTTGCTCTGTAAATTGACGGGTCAGGAATTGGCTCATTTGACCGACCACTAGTTTGACTTTCTCTCAGCTTCAATGCGGAATGATATGCTCCGTTATCATCGCATTGGTGGTAGTATATTCTACCAAGACATATCTTGTTCAAGCTAAATTTTATAACATAGTATTCATAACAGTGCTATTAATTAAATCAGAGACATGTGGATTGGTGGTGCCCCATATACAGGCCGCTATACAAGGTACATACATATCGAGGCCTCGTTTGCATTCCCATGTCCAACCACCTCCCTTGACCATCCCTGGCAAGCTCCTCATTCCTATGCACACGGAAATCTCTGTTAGAAAGCCCACTCCAAAAGCTATGAATACTGTCGAGTTCAATTTACATATTCATGTACCCTATTCGACGAGTACAACGGGTCTAGGCATACCATCCCCATCTCCCCCCCCACCTCGACGGCCCGTCCGCGAGTGCCCGGCACAAACCTCCAAGACTTTACCACTATCCTTCCAGGTCTAGCATCGGTGACATCGGTCCTCTGTCATCCGACTACCTATATAGTACATGCATGCTATGACTTTTTAGCTCCGGCGGGTATGTGAGGTCCGTCACACAACTAAAGAGTGCACCCACCGTCCTCTTTCTACCTACAAGGTCTATGCTTGTGATAGCTGCCTACTTTCAAGTGAGTGAGCGGGGGTGTTTTTCCACTTGGCAAAAATCCAAAGTCAAGGCAAGGATCATCAACAAGGAACTTTGGCTTAGAACATGACTCCGTCGTATGCTGCATGTCCAAGTAGGTGGAGGAGGAATGACTATTGACGAGTGAGGTTGGAGTTGTTATCGCCGGGACCTTTGCGACAAGGTAATGGTATACGACGTTTCCACAGAGGATCCGAATCACTTGACAAAGGTTGCACGCGAAATGGTTCTCTATACTGCGAGCTTTTCTCTACAAGGACTCATGACCTTTTTTCATGCTGTAAGCCAACACTTGTGTGTTCAGATGCATGAAGAGTTGCCGCTGGCAAACTGCCTTTGTAAAAGTCACGGCCCGGAGTATAATCATGGTGATTTTCATGCTTTAGTTCTTGACCGCGACTAACTCTGTCCAAGTAGGTTGTTAAAAGGCTGGATTATGTCTTGACCGGTTAATAAGTTTGTGTTTGTTTATAGTCAGTCATACGATCACTCATCTAATACTAAGCAAAATATAATACTTATATGCTTATAACAATGTGTAAAACATAGTGATAATTCTTCAAGAACGATTGACAATACAAATAAACTAGTGACAACAAGCCTGTGCCGTTTGATGTCTACAAACAGTTCAATATATGGCATATAGCATATCCAAATCATATAAGCCGCCTAAGCACGACCGACACGAGACAATTGTTACGAAATTGATTCAAGAGAAGCAAACCAACTACTTGTTCTTCTTAACATTCTAGTTCATTGTTTAAACCTCTGATATATTTAATCGTATCCAGAGTTACTTATTGCGAGTTTGAAAGGTCACGTGGTTGCCCGTCGTGATCTCACAACGGCCTCGTTTCAACGTGTTACTCGTCGCGTCTAATATGCCAGATCAACATCAATTAGACTTGAACTTCCTCTTTGAGTTGTACAGCTGTCTGGAAATTGAACTATCCAGTCCGGATTTTAATGCTCTATTGAGATGTCGCACAGCCTTTGATTACAAACCAAACATCGTGATTGAGGCTAAATTTTTATCTCGAGATTTTTATACTAGTTTTTATCTCAGATTTGATCGTTACTCACTCCCGAAATATCCCTCCTTTGACAGAATTTTCTTTGTCATGCGACATCTCTTTACAAAGACATTCGCTTCATCCTATCGACAAAGTCACCGTCCTCTCACAAAGCCATTCATACTCGGTTATCGACTTCATCACAAAATAATGGCCAACAACTTTTTAGTTGACGATGCCCTCGTCGGAAAGGTGACGTCCTACGTTGAGAAGTACATGTCCAACTACGACGCATCTCACGACTTCAATCACATCAAGCGTGTTCTCCGCCTCTCCCACCACATTCAATCTCACACGCCGTCGACATGCCACTCTCTTGTCACCTTAGCCGCACTGCTTCACGATGTCGGCGACAAGAAGTATCTCCGTCCCGGTGAAGATCCCTCGCGAATGGTAGCCTCGGTACTTGTATCATTTGGCGCACCGCAGGATCTCGCCGACACCGTTCAGGCCATCTGTCTCGGTGTCAGCTACTCCTCCGAAGTCAAGGACCCGGCACACACTCGGGCCCTGGTAGAGACGTATCCGGAGCTGGCAGTTGTGCAAGACGCCGACCGGCTGGACGCCATTGGTGCGGTTGGCATCGCAAGAACGTTTGCGTTTGGAGGAGCAAAGAGCCGCACGTTGGAGAACACTATGGAGCACTTTGATGATAAGCTGCTGTTGCTTGAAGGCATGATGAAGACAGATGAAGGGAGGAGGATGGCCAAGGAGAGGGCGGAGAGGTTGCGCCTAATGAAGCAATGGTGGCAAGAGGAGACGGCCGAGTAGATTGAGCTCTCGAGAGACTCGGTTCATTAAAATCCAAAACATAACCAATTACAAAAAAGTAATTCGATATTATTCTCCCATAAGACTCGACCGATTTTATCTCGGTTATCCAGTCTGTCTTACAACAGAGCAAGGTTGATCACTACCACCAATAGAATCTGTCTCACTGTTCGATTCTCCATAAGGCTAAAAGCACAGTCAGGGCCCCCGCAAACCTTACGAGGAGTAAGAAGGACCCTTACGAGCGACCTTACGAAAAAGGACAGCATCAAAGGCTAGAACAATCGGGGATTCGGTCCAATTGACGCCCTTTATTCTCACCTGACTCGGCCAAGTTGGCTGATCTGCGTTGGCTTCTTGTCTTGTATGAGAACCTGTATGGACTAGATTAATCCAGGGGGGAGGAACAAGACATCAGCCCGGGTTATTATTTAAATTGTAACCAAATAGGGAATATCAAGTAGAATTTAAGGCCCGTGATAGTAATCACCGCTTATTCTGTGCCTCTCACTCACCAGTATACTTTCTTTCGCACATTGCAATACGACCTGCTTGACTTAGACGTTATCAACTGCCTGCAATGGATACGCTTCCCATAGAAATTGTCATCCAGATCCTGGATAACCTCCCAACCCCAGCCATCAAGCAAGCCCGTCTTACATCCCGAACCTTCAACTCAATTCTCGCAAAACGCACATTTGAAGTTCTCGTCTCGTTCCTAGACCCGGAAGTGGCACAAAACACAATCGTCGCTATCGCACAAGATCCTATGCGACGGCGTCGAAGACCCTCAATCTGGTCACCAAGATGCAGCGTACCACGGAATTTGCCTGTCGACGACTCGTTCCTTAGAGCTCTCTGGGTTGGTTTACGCGGAGATTCATGGATCGCAGGTGCTGAAGGAGACAGGTTGGACGTTAACAGGTGGAAGAATGGAGTGGGAAAGGACATGAGTGAAGATGAGTTGAGAGGGGTTTTGTTTCGATATGCACTTTACCTGAGCTATATGAGCGAGTGCGAAAAGGAGCAAGACATACCACAGGCTTGGGTTCTCAACTTGATGTGCGGGAAGACAGCATGCTGAGATTTTGTGCATTAACACACATAGGTAGGTAGTCAACGCATCATTTTACAAGGATAAATGCAACAGCGACTGATTTACGCATCACAATGTATGAGAATGGCACATGAATGCTTGCGACCGTCTATATTTTATAAGTACACCCTTTTGACAGGTGCAACAGAAACCAAAATCTAGTCTAAATGAATGGTCGCTAGTATGAAGTATTAAATGTAGAAATTAGCATATAAAGTCGTTTTGCATATCGCGTTCGGATCTCATATAATGCATTCCCCCCAATCCCGTCATCGCCCAGCCCAGTCTCATTGGTGTCCGAAGCGGAATAAAAATAACCCCCTATGTACTAACGCCGTTCGCTTTCACGAACAAAAATCAAGTCATGCCCAAGTGTTATGCTTTTCATGCATCATGTAAGGATCGTAAGAAGGTTTGAAAAACGAAGAAATAAGTTGTGGTTGATCGATGAGTTAGTCAACCAGAAGGCCCAGTTTAGATGAGGTAGGCAGCGGCGACACCGACAATGGCCAGGAGACCAGTAACGGTGTTCATGCCAGCACCGGCAGTCACAGGCTCAGGAACATCAGAGGTGGAAGGCTCGTGGTCTTCGTCAGAGTCGGAGCCGGAGGAGCTGTCACCACCGTTGCTACCCTTGCTTCCACTGTCGGTGCCATCGTCATTGCTGGGCTGCTCGCCCTGAGGAGTCTTTCCACCCTCGGAACCGGAGTGAGGAGGAGGAGCGACACCGGTAGGGTGAGCAGCACCAGAAGGAACGGGGTGGTAGGTGTGGGGAGGGTAAACAGCGGTAGCGTTGTGGGCGTGATCGACAGGAACGGTGTAAGTGATGGTCTTGGTCACACTCTGGCCGTGGTTGGTAGGGTGAGGGTAGGCGTATGTCTGAGTCTTGGTGACAACATCCTGGCCTGGGTGAGTAGGCTCATGAGGCTTGCTAGGCTCGGTAGGGTTGTGGTGAGCAGGCTCGGTTGGGTTGTGGGCCTCAGTGACGGGGCAGATAGTTGTGGAAACAGCAATGGTCTCGGTTGTGACATGGCCAACAGGGCAGTCGACGACGGTGGGAGGGCACTGAGTGACAGTGTATGTCTTGGTGCTATAGACAGTGCTGGTAGTATACTGAGTAGGCTCAGTGACGGTGCCGTTCTTGTAAATAGTGGTGAATCCAACGTGAGTCTAGAGTCATGTAAGTCAGTATATTTCCAAGTCTAGTATTGCTTATGAATGATACTCACATCGTCGTAGTGAGCGTTGGCAACGGCGGCCGTAGCAGCAAGGATGATGGTGGAAGTCTTCATGATAGTGTTTTGTGTTTAGTATATATGTTTGTGTTAACGAATGTACTATGTCAGTGTATGTAGGTTGACAGAGCGGATCTTTGAACGAAAGACGATGGTGTATTAGATTGAACGAAGGAAGGGGCTGTAGACGAGGCAAAGCATTTCTTATATCTCATCAACATGGTGGCCCAGTTTGTTGGTTGTGTAAGCGAGATAGAGCGGAGCCGACTAACTCATGGTTAATTCGATTCTATTCCAGGCGAATGGCGGCCGACTAGTTCGGTGGTGTTACTAGCAGGGCTGATGATAAGCCATGCCGAAGTAGTGGCTGTTGAAAATGCTAACGATGGATACGAGGTGTGGGTAGGGTGGACTTGCCCGGTGCCAATACCCTGGATCGTTCCGTATTGCTGTCAGATGTTAGTGACCACTCACGGCATTCCTCCCAGTCCCGAATAGGAATACATGACCAAAAAGAGCCGTGATGTTTGTCTTGGCCCTGTTATCGACAGCTTGCAGCGGGCCGTAGTAGCCATGTAGCCATGCTACCATGTCACTCAACTGCACCTAGCAAAGTCTAGAGCAAAGCTTTGCAGACGTGCCCCACGGTGATAGCTCCCAAGCTCACCGAGCTTTGCAATTTCAAATTTTCTTTCGATCGCCCCAGTAATAGTGACCCAAATCTTGGCAGGCAACATTGTATGCAGTATGTCCACTCTGCTCTGCACAATTAGAATGGTAGGGTCCGGGGGTTGATGGGCAATCCAGATCGGAACCCTACACGCATCGCATGGTGTGGCTATGTCAGCATGCAACGATTCGATCTTGTGAGAAAGCTTAAACCACAAGTTAATGGGGAATGGCAGACGTAACGTCAGGCTGCCATTTGATGGTGTAAGGCTGCCACCAAGAATTGAAAGGTGGCTATTCTTGGAATATGGCGTTCTTCGCCCGCGGAAAGCTAGCCCAGCCCTGTCCCATGGGCTTTTGTGCCCAGCACCGGGCCTGCCGGTCAGCCACATTTGTCATTATCCAGGGCATGATTCGAGATGGAGCCGTCCCTCTGGGCCTGAGCCTCAACAAGGTAGATCGCCGAAGCTGCTAAAAACCAACGATGGAAATAACTGGAACGTTTCGTTTTAACGGCCTCCAGTGCAACCGATGACTTCATAAGATGCCTCGTAGCTCTAAACCCAGTTTCGAATTCCCCATCTCCAGATAGGTCGTAACTTAGAATAGAATGATGTGTAGCTGGGGATTGGAGACAAGTCTGGATACAAGGGTCTGGAGATCTCGGATTTTGCTATGGCGCAAAATATTAGGCCTCGAGCACCGTATCCTCTTGACCCGCTGGGTGAGTCAGTTGGCAAGTGACTTCGACCAACACCCTTCATTGCTCATTTGCTGTGCCCTTCTCTTGCAAAGCATGGCCATATGGACCATTCCCATTCGCACAGCGACTCGTTATCTGTTTTACTCTTCGTATTCACCACACCCTTTTCACGTGGCTCGCGGTATCTTCAAAAGTGTCAACCTGTCACTGGTTCGAGAATACCCTAAAAATGACAGGGTGGGGGATCGTGGTAAAAATCGTCGTGGTAACGTTGCCAGGTTGCACGAGAAACTTTACCATCCAACTACCACCCGTCCGTTACGTAGTTGATGTAGTCTCTATGGCTTGTTTTAGCACCATAGCCACAGCCTCATGACACTCAGCCTCCGATTCTAGCGTCGGCGATCGTCACCCAGTAAGCTCACAAGAAACCGTGTCAGCAACTTTGATGAATATATCGTCCAGCCGCTCCCTTCAGATTCGCATGCTGTTCTTCTGGTCGTTTCATCCAAGTCACGCCATGGAGATATCCGTGGTAAACTTTTGGGTTCAGACTCAGCCTCAGTTTTTCAACACTGCACAATGTGAGTAAGTCTTTCAGCCAGCCCTCGTCTAGGTGACATCGGTCAGTCGAACATTCTGCGGGTACAGCCAGACTTGGTTTGGACAGGGGATAAGGCGCGATACCTGACTTGAGGGAATTAACGAGGCTGTCTGCCATACGAATTCGACAGCGGGTCATATCTCTTTCTGTTCGTCCATCCAGATCACTTTCTCCCCGCATCGTCCAGTCCCAGCAACGAGGATGATTGCTTCATTCCCTTCGTTTCTCGTATGATAACCTCTTTGTTACGAAGTCCAGTGACCAGAGGTGCAAGTGATCATTAAGGGGCCGAGTCTCCAGATCTGGGGGAAGACTGAACTTTTTTTCCCCCACCATAGAAACGTGTTACGAGGACTTGGTGATGGTCAGACAGCTTTGCATGTTCATCCTCTCTGCGCTATAAGCTTATCAAGCCGCCCCTGTTCGATTTTTTGTTTAAACTGCACCAGTAGTGGAGATCATCAGCTCGAGCAACCGGGTCGGCATGGTGCCGTACGCTCGAGCCCTCAAAATAGCGGATGCCATGAGGGTCAGAAACAAGGGGCAATTTTAATTGGGAAAAGCGTTGATTTTTGTGAAGGAACTTGAGTAATCGGCGTGGTGTTGTTTGGACAACAGAGGAATCTATCACATCAAGGAATTATCGTAGGTCGGTACCTACCGAAGTCATTAGACTTTGCAGCAAAACCATCAAGTAGGTCGGTACCTAGATACTACCTACCTAGGTACCTACCTAGACAAGCATATCTTAGTACCTTAGTACATACCTAGGTACCTATGTTTGGTTGTTGTTGTTGTTGTTGTTTTTTTTAACAGCAAGTGACACATGTCAGACAGTGAAGGTAGGGGCAGAATTGAAGTCGGGGTTACTCAAAACAGAACGTCGCATGACAAGTAGCATTGTTCAAAAATTTCATCTTTACTGCCAGCTACCTACTCCAAGGGGCAATGGAAAGTGCCTGAGCTCCATTAACCTTGCAGGTTAAAAGTACATAGGTTGGTTAAGCATGTACGGATATTGTAGTGTAAAATGACATAAAGTGATCCACTGATTCCATCTCTAAAGTTCCTAAGACAAACGCCAAGCTTTCTAATTTCATGAGGCCTGCTTACTTGCCTATGTACCTAGCCTTGTATCTCAACGTTTTCTTATCTTCAGATTGCTGATCACACCATATCAACAAGTGTTCAAGCCGCTTGTGGAAAGCCCTTATAGTTCGTTTTCCCTGTCCCACACGATGTCACTTTGCTAAAAGTGTGTTCTTGTTGGTTTCCCTGTCGTTCTCTTCTACTTTCATGCATCTGTACCTCCCATGCCTGCCTGTAATTACAATGTAAGCGATGCTGTGTGGCTGTTAATCGCGACTTGATCATGTTGGTGATGCCCTCATTTGACTGACAAGACAAACATATCATGTCAACTGCATTTTGAAACGGAAAGGGGAAAAAAGCTCTCTCTAACTAGGTACTCGAGAACCAGTAACTACAAGTATAACTAGATAATGAAATTTCAAAAGTACGGTGTAGAGCAATTTTGTGACATTTGTGTCGATCGTCAACTTACACACTCGAACACGATAAAAAGTGGTGCGGTTAACCATAGGGTAAGTAGCTACTGGAGTCAGAGCCATGACGTAGATACTATCAACCTATCCACCCATACGAAGTTTATTAGTCTTTACTTCTAGAAATCGCTGATGATGTATGATATGTTTTGACACTGCTACAACAGTATGAGATTTCAATATGAAAGGTAAGGAATCCCATAGCATACCTTCGTTGGTGGAAGCACTCGATTATACGATCATACATGATTATCACGAGCATCAAGTGATACATTTCAGGAACACTACCTTCGTCCGAGATGCAGGGACTTTTAAGTATCCAGGAACTGAGAGTCACCGTGATAGCATATTAGACACACGCTTGATAGCACACGAATCAGCGAGCTAAGCGTCCGCCTGCAGGGCTGAATCTGAGACGTGTGAGGCCATTGCCTTCAGTATTGTCTCAGGGCGTAGCATTCATGCTCGTACTCTACTCAACTGTTGATTCGCGCCAAATGAAGAAGGCTAGGAAGGTATAACAATGCAAGCCAGAATTAAACGGGACCGTTGGCGGTTCATGAGCTACAGTCGATTGACAGCATCAGTCGATACCTGCCTATCTCAAACCCGACAAGGTCAATGTACAGAAAGAGAAAGGCTGGTCTTCGCTCCGCTCTGTAAGACTTGCAGCAAAAGGATTCTGATTCGGTTTACAAGCATGCAATGGCATGAGAAAAGAGGGACGTGAGGGCTGTGAGCGAATTGAGTTGGAGAGGTGCTCTGGGAGGTGAGTGGTTGGCCAAGACAGCACTTATGCTGGCTTGCAGAAGCTCAAGGTTGCCGTTTATTCTTTTTAGATCTAGTGGTCTTGTTCTTAAGTCGGTAGGGTTACGCCTCCGACGCAGCGGATTCGTCCCCGCGACATGGAAACCTGGTGGTCTTGCGATGCGGGTAGCATTCAAGAGATGTAATTTATCCAAGTGCCATGGTGAGAAGGATGAATAGAAAAGTCAACGACAAAAGTATGGGCGAAAGCGGGGGGCTATTGGGCAAAGGTGAATGCGCGAACAAAGAGAGAGGGCTTTTCACAACTCATGCGCGTCTGTGTATGTAGAGATAGAGGCATATTCAGCCAGCCATCGATTTACATGATAACTGCAACTGTTATTGGTACTACTGTCTTGCATCATCGCCGTACATCGATTCGGGGCGGGGCAGATTGTTCTTCTTCCTATGCTTCAAAGACAGGTTATGATCCTTGAGTTTCCCCCCTACTTCAGTTCCTCTTGGCAATGAAGGTCAAATAAAACAAATAGCAATTAACCAGGATTGTCTCCCCCAACCCCAACATCCACGAGTCTGGCCTCCAATGTTGCATATCGTACCCACCGAGTTTGGATCAAGTCTCCCTCCTCTTCTCTTCACACACACGAATGCACTGTCTCACAGTACGAGGAAACAACATGAGTTTTAGCCTTAATTGAGACGTCTGGCTTTGCCCAATAGAATGTTCAAAGTAGCATACATAGTAAACCAAACTGTCTAGGCTTGCTAAGCTACTTCACCGTCAAAAAACGTTATGTCCCTTGCGCACATGGGAAGCGCCCTTCGGACCGTCCCAGCAATCGCTTGTTCACTTGTTGCTCACAAGACTCGCTTGGCCTTTTGTATCACAGCAGTCCGGCCATGGTATTCGTCCACCATTGCATTGCATTCTAACCCCGAACGCATGTAAGTGGGCTGGCCAGTGACTCGACAGCCACTGCAAGAGTTCTAGATTTGACACTTTGATTGCCATTCTCTTTGTCTTGATCGGTTGATGGATGGCCTAGATTGACCCAGCCGTAGCTGAGTCTCCGTCGTTGTTTAATTCAAACCGCCAATCCAAACGAGGAACATGCACTGTGATGGACTCGACAAGTTGCTCCTGCACTTGGTGACTCGAACCGCAGCTCGTGAAATGCACACTGGGACCACTGAAACAAGTCTCCCAAGACCATTGAGGACTGCTGGAAACTTGCCTCTCTCTAGCGCGTCCCACCACTGCCCCCTCCCTTTCGACCCTCGATGGGACTTGCTTCTTCTGGCCTTCTATGGTCGGGTCCTCCACACCCCCGTCATCCATATCTCTACTGTACTGGCTGGCTCTATTCCTCGCTCAATACGCCTTTTCATCTTCTCTCGTCATCTTACCTCACCTGTTTTTCGTCTTTGTTCTATGTCAGCCTCTTCATTCGTGGTTGTTTTAATCACAGCCCACCGTTAATCAGTATAACGCACCATTCATATAACAATTTTGACACGATTATAATTCGGACTCTTCCATCCCAGTATGCGCTTTCGACTGTCGCGCTCGACCTTGGATGCAACTGTTTAAGCTAGGTTTGCGATTGTGTTCGGCGTGCCGGTTCACGTCCGTAGCCGCGTTCAACTGTCGCTTTCTGATTGAGACCTGCCGTTATTACCCTTGAAGCGCGTCGCCCACCTGCTTGCATGTCTCGGACTACCGTCTAACTTGTTCATGTTGTGTTCCGCAACTGTTCTAAAGCCCTGCTTCTGTCCGATGGCTGCCAGCATGCCAGTACTAAACCGTCCCAACATTGTTGTCGCGAAGCAAAAGTTTTAAAAATCCCTAGTTAACCAAAGTCATGCTCTCAGGTGCACATTCCATATCATCGCCAGTCATGATGGCACCATCCGCCGACTATCCCTCCAAAGCACCCTTCGAGGCCAGCCCAACAGGTCAGCTGCAATTCAAAAGACACAAAACTCTGCCGCGGCCACGCTCCGAAAGAGCATCTGAGTTACCTATACGAGTAGCAAGTCCTTCAACTAGACATGGTCTGGTTGTTGATACCTCTCGTGCCAGCAATGGCAAACAACCATCAAGTCCACGAACTCTTAAACATCAGTCACGGAGGATAAGCAGCGGCCCGGATCTGCCACCAACTCCACCGAGACATTCGCGCCAACCTTCTGAGAACTCTTCCGGCAAGACCAGTAGCCCCGCTGCAACCGATATTGCGTTGCGGACTCCCCAGCCATCTCATCTACGTTCGCCTTCGACGCCTCCTAATCAGAAGAGCCCGCCCACGCCTGATGTGACGCCGCCTCATCATTCCACAAGCCGCCCAAAACTATTGAGGCCTGTTGCTAGCGACCGCGCTGGTTCAAATACTACCATCGGAGAATCTCAATCTGGCTCCTTTACGACTGCCCGGGAGGATCCTATATCATCAGAGGATGAGGGCAAATCTGCAAACACCAAGAACTCGCGACCGAATTTTAATCACGTTTCCGACACAAGTAACCGCGTTCCTAGACCTGACGTCCTGGCCTCGGCTTTAGCCAATTTTGCGCCTCGATCAGAGGGGAGCAGTGTATCCAGGTCACTTGGAGGGGACTGGGGTCACAACGATAGTGACTGGGGCTCCGTGAGCGAGGTAGAGCAGGAATGGGACCATAATCTGCAAAGAATGGTCACTGTCAAGAAGCGCCCTGAACCGCTTGAAGTTATGCATTCAAGTCCAGCTAGGAGGGCAAAGCTCATCGAGTCAAACACGGCCACATCAACACAAGCTGCTAAAGCTGTGCGGGGAATGCCTTTACACCAGAGAGCCGAAGCGCTTTCCACAAGAGGCCTTTCGACTCGCGATGCTCCTTCATCAATTGCGTCAAGCACGATCACAAGTTCTGACCCACGCAGAATGTCCGTCGCCTCAAACAAATCTACTGTCTCAACTGTTGTGGAGGCATATCTTTTGGACACGACCCCAAAGAGGCAGAGAACTCTGCGCCATGTGCGGAAACAAACCCTTTTGCGAGAACCTACAAATGCGTCATCTGTGTCAACAACAGATTCTCTCAGGTCGGAAAGATCACAAAATGATGCACGGATGCGAACAAGGCCAAGTGCTCCTAAATCAGAGAGCCAGTCTTCAAACGTGACGGCCAATTCTATCTCGAGTAGCAGAGCTCGACGCGAGATCTGGAAAACCGGTGCTATACCAGTGGTTGTCGTGCCTGATCGGTTGTCATCTCACAAAACTAAATCAAGGGAACCGTCGTTGAGGTCTCGTTCAAGCCGACGGTCAAGTCGGACGACGACTGCGACCAGTGTCAGTTCCACAGTAAACGATTCTTCTTCCAGAAGGAGCGAGCCACCTATGGTTCGGCGCCCGGTTCGTGGCCGTTCATACTCTGCGTCCGAAAGCTCAGATGAGAGAACCATGGATTACCCCCCTGTCATACCAGCCCGCTCGTCCTCTCTTTCTGCTCCTACCAGCCGTAATGGCTCAAGAGCCAGTTCTTTGACAGCCGAAAGCATGAAACTTCACAATGCTTTGCAGGAATATCTGAATAAGAAGAAGGATACGCAGGAAGTGCCCGACGTTCGATTTTCACAAGCAGCTCACACAACGCAAACGCTCTCAAGCCCTTCTCACAGCCGGCGGCTGTCAAGCTCGGAACACCACGATGAGTTTTTGAACACGAAAGGATATGGCTCACGAAACACGCCGTTTTCACAGGCTTCTGTTGACACAAACGGAACAAATCCAGTGGTCTCGGAAGCTCAGGCGGTGCAGATGTATCCTCACCAGAACTCATCCCTATTGATGGTTGACCATTCCGTAAAGCCCTCCGAGTCAACAGATCAGACACAGTCGGAGGCCGAGGAAGACTTAGACGTTCCACTACCAACAGACTCATCAGAAGAAACTCCCAACACACCTCCTCAGCCAAATCTTTCTCTCGCAGATGTTGACTCACCACTCCGAAACCCTCGAGCGCCCCCAGAGCCACCGAGCCATCCGCCGTTCATTAATTTTATTCCTGCGACACCATCAGGAACGACTCCTGCTCATGAGAAGATGGCGCTAATGGGCAACTACTTCGAGGCAATGAACGAGAAGCCACCCCGCAGACCTTCTGTAGTCCGTCGAGCTTTCAACCGTACACGACGCCACTCAGTTGACTACACCCCATCTTCACGAAGACCCTCGAGCTTCCTTTCACGGACTCTATCGCTTTCGCGAACTGGTCGTATCAGAGGCATGCCAACCATGGAAAATGAGTCCGAATATCCTAGTCCTGACGATAGTCTCGTGGAGGAGGACAAGCTGCATCCTTTTTGGCGCCCCCAATGGTCCAGTGATGATTTGTATGAATGTGATGGAGACTGCGACGATGAGTGCGACATTCATTGGCCGGCTGAACCGGCTGATGAGGTCTATCGATATCCTCCAGTGGACAACCGACCCAAGGGACCGCAAAGAAGTTTCAGCTCCAGAATGAAGCGCACATTTGCCGTCCTTCCGTCTCGGGAGGATTCCCATTATACGAGCTACGATTGGCCTACTACTGAACGTCGCACTATTGGACGAACCCCGAGCGGAAACCTACGAGTTATGAGGCACCGCTCGAGTTTTGATTCGTTACGACGAAACTATAACGACGATGAGAGGCCACATTCTGCAGACGGTGATGTCAAGAGATCGTTCTGGCGAGCCAACAGTGTTCACAGGCGAGCCACCAAGGAAAAGAGACGGCTTTCTCTTGGAAGTAAGTTAGAGGAGCTGCAGAATCTTCCGCGTAGATTCAGCGAGAAGAGACGCGAAAAGCGTTCGCAGGAGCTCCGCAAGAAAATTAGCGGGCCGAAAGAAGTTCGTGATGGGGTCGGAGAAGTGATTCGGTCGAGCACCGCCCGCGACCATTACCAATCACATGAAAGTGTTGTATCCCATTGCGCCGGTGCCTAGTTTGGCTGCTTTATCAGCAAAAGGGGTTGTTCTCGGGGAAATTATGAGAGGTAGACAGCTATTGCTACTCAGAAGATATAAAGACAAAAGGTCCACGACAGAGATGATTCACGCTTTACGAATGATGGAGGATTACGACAACGGTCATGTTTATATGTTTGCTATCTGGAATTTTGTTACGAAATGGTTCATATGGAATGATGTTTGGAGGACACTTGCACGTTGCTACTGGGCAGGAGTGGCTGTTCATGTACGATAACTAATGCATATATATATATATCAATCAATTTGCTCGTGTCTGGAGAGGCAGCAGATAAGAAGCGATCGACTGTTGACACCATTTACACACACCGAAAAGAGTTGTGGTTGATGTAGTCAAAATTGTAGTCATTTGAACGAAGGATAAAAGAGTTCGATTCTAACCCTGTCGTATCTCAGGCTGGGACACTTTCCATTTCCCTAGATACTGCCTTAACGCCTAATTCGCCAACAATGCCATGGGCAAAACCAGCCCCAAACTCGTCCCTAGCCACTTAATAGAAAATTATCGCTTCTCGTGTCCAGGAGGGGGTCCTGCGCCAGGAGGAGCAAACCCTGGTGGTGGAAGACCACTGGGAGGGAAGCCCTGACCAGGAGGAGGCATGCCGGGCATACCGGGGAACGCGGTCACAGGAGCGCCAGGGGCTCCGGGGGCACCTGGAGGTGGGAATGGGAAGCCACCAGGAGGAGGGAAAGGAAAACCGTTAGGAGGAATACCCATGCCATTGGCTCCTGGGAATGGAGGCATAGGAGGCATACCTCGACCGCCGCCAGGAGGTGCTGTTCGAAGTTAGGTTCGTTCTCATGAACGAAGATCGTAACGGGGGCTTACGGGGAAATTGTCCAGGAGGTGCGCCGGGCATTCCCGGGAATGGAGGGGGGATACCTGAAGCATGTCAGTCTTGTGTATCTTATGATGATTTCAGTACTTACCACCTGGAAAGCCGAAGGGAGGTGGGGGAAAGCCGTGGCCAGGCTGATTTTGGGGAAGCATGGGGTTCGCATGAGCCTGGCCCTCGGCAGCATAAGAAGACGTGATGGAGTCAATGACGGACTGGGCCTTCTCATGGCCAATTTCTACCAATGTTGTTAGTCGCAAGATCGCATCGCGTGTTGGAGGAGTAGCATACGCTCGTAGTAATCGACTACATTTCTTAGATGGTTTCGACCGCTGTTGTGAGCTTTGCGCACGCTCATGGAGTCGTGCGTGAGGTAAACATCGCAGTAGTCGCCTAGTAATAAAATGTCACTCGGGGGGGTCTTTGTTGATTTGCGCGTATTGGAGGAGCTTACAGAAGACTGTGACAAGAGTTAGCAAGGGTTTCTAGATGCTGATCAGACGAGTCGAGGTCAAATTTACATTTGGGCATCTTGAAAGTAATGCGCGATCGCTATTATGTGAATAATTGATGAGCAATGATATAGTTATACGTTCAGTTCAAGACTCAGGCGCGAAAACATCTGGAAGTTGACGAGGCTGCCCCACACGTGATGGCGGCGACGAGGCCAGTGCCAAGGTTAGATGCAATTGGTCAACACAGGGACACCTTCCTTCCGCTTGTGGGGCACAGAGTCGACTGGGACACCTTTCAGTTTAGAGTCCAGTGCACGCCCCTTGTCTAATTGTAGTAGAACTATCCTACGTAGCCTTTCCTCTCCAACCTACATTCGATCCAACACTGGGAGAGGAAGTTTAAATTCTCGACTACCTGACACAGCGCCCGACCACGACAATGACTCTCCAAAAATCATTGTTGCAGTATTTCTGCAGCGTTCTGCTGCTCGTCAGCTCCGTTAGCGCTCTTAAGTTCGACCTTATCGCAGGATCCAAGGAGCGCTGTGTTCGCAACTTTGTCGGAAAGGACACCCTCGTCGTGGTGACAGCGACCGTTGATGGCTACAAGGGTGATGGTATGGTCGTGAACCTCTACGTACGTTGCACCAGATTGAGGACAGATTGGTCTGAATTGGAAAATTGGAATAACTAACATGCATGATTGAAGATTCGCGATGCTGTTGGCAATGAGTACGGTCGCCCCAGGGACGTTGTTGGAGAGTCAAGGACCGTCTTTACCTCTCACGCCGACGCTGCTTTCGATGTTTGCTTCGAGAACATTGCCTCTGGGTGTACGTCTATTTGGATCCGAGCATGTTATGGATCACATGCGAAGCTCCTGTTCCTACCTAACAACATACTGACAATTCTTTAGCTCAACGACTCAACAGCCCTACTCGCCACGTTGAGCTCGATATCGATATTGGTGCCGATGCTAAGGATTGGTCCGCTATCCAGGCCACCGAGAAGCTCAAGCCTGTCGAGGCTGAGCTCCGCCGTATTGAGGAAATCACCAGCGAGCTTGTTACTGAGATGGAGTACCTCCGCTCCCGAGAGCAAAAGCTCCGAGATACCAATGAGAGCACCAACAATCGTGTCAAGTGGTTCGGTATTGCTACTACCTGGCTCCTTGTTGGTCTCTGGGCTTGGCAGATCATGTACCTCCGCGCCTACTTCCGATCTAAGCATCTTATCTAAAAGAGTGTTTTTGTATGCGCGTTGTCTACGACGAAGCTCATTGGCATCATGAAGAGTCGGACATCATCTCAAGACCATGAGGGAATCCTGTTGTGCAGTCTTAGGTCTGTGGATGTGGCCGTGTAAGTGGACCAAGTTCTTCAACATGTTGGCGTTGGAATTCGTGGCAGGTACAAGGTTGGGATTGGAAACAGGCTTAGTACTTGCCAGATCTAAAGTCTTTTTTTTTTTTTTTGAAAGGGCAGAGTGTAACAAAAGTCATGAAAGAGAATAATTAAACGTCTATACATATCAGTGTTAGGTACTGGTTGATATCGAAAGTGCAGAGGAGAGTTCTAATTGTGGCGCATGCTTGGCAATATCAATTGTGGCGGAATGGTTCATTTTGGTTGGTGCGCTGCCACTCATTCCGTGACTCAACTTGGGAAGGTGCTGAAGCCCGGGCTGCCCCTCCATACCCACCTCTTGGACGAAAGTCCCCGCGATACTGATACAGAACAAAGAAGACCACCACAACTTTCACCACCAAGTCAGATCGAAATCATGGCGGATCTCAACCCTCCCGCAACTGCTGTTCAGGATCAGGATATCAATCCCTGGTCCGTTGAGGGAGCTCAGGGCGAGAATGGCGAAGTTGCTGCCATTGACTACGATGCCATTTGCTCGTGAGCGCCACATCCAAAACTAAACGTACCAGAGCTGGACATTGAAGCTGACAATATTTAATAAGAAAGTGGAAGACTTCAAAGATCGACCATGCGCTTCTCGAGCGATTTGAGCAAGTGACAGGCAAGAAACCTCATCGCTGGCTCCGACGCGGCCTCTTCTTCAGCCATCGCGACTTCGACAAGATCCTCACCAAATATGAGCACGGCGAGCCCTTCTTTCTCTACACTGGTCGCGGCCCCAGCACCGGCAGTCTTCATCTTGGCCACACAATTCCTCTCGAGTTCACGAAGTGGCTGCAAGATGTCTTTGACGTGCCCCTGGTTTTCATGTTGACGGATGACGAGAAGGCGCTGTTCAAGGACAATTTGACATTTGAGGAGACTCTGGGATATGCCATGGAGAATGCTCGAGATATCATTGCGCTTGGTTTCGACCAGAAGAAGACCTTCCTCTACAGCGATCTCAAGTATTTGAGCAACCATTTCCTCATGAACGCCTGGGAGTTCTCTAAGCTGGTCACCTTCAACCAGGTCCGTGGAGCGTTTGGCTTCGACGGGAGGTAGGTTGATGAATTGTACGCTCAACCCAAATACTGACTTGATACAGCTCAAACATCGGCAAGATTTTCTTCCCCTCGGTGCAGTGTGTCGCTGCTTTTGCGACATCATACCCCGAAATCTGGTCTGACGAGCCCGCTACTGTCAGAACAAAGGCGCTTGGCAAGATCCAATGTTTGATTCCCATGGGAATCGACCAGGACCCTTACTTCCGACTCGTCCGAGATAACGCCCACCGCATGAAGAACCCCTCGCCAAAGCCTGCTTTGATTCACTCAAAGTTTCTCACTGCCCTCCAGGGCGCTGGTGGCAAGATGTCATCTTCGAACCCCAACTCGGCCATTTTCATGACAGATACTGCTAAACAAATTAAGGTTCGAAGAAAACCAGTGTGCATGGAGAGCGAATACTGACAAAAGCATTTCCAGAACAAAATCAATAAGTTTGCCTTCAGTGGAGGCCGGGAGACACTCGAGGAGCACCGTGAGAAGGGAGGAAACCCTGATGTCGATGTATCTTACATCTATCTTACCTACTTCGAGGATGATGATGAGAAGCTCCAGAAGATTTACGACGACTACAAGAGCGGATCTCTTCTCACTGGTGAGCTGAAGAAGATGGCCATCGAGGCTCTCCAGCCTGTGGTTCAGAGCTTCCAGGAGCGACGAGCTGCTGTCACAGACGAGGTTCTCGAGTCATTCATGAAGCCCAGAAGACTCCAGTGGTCTGGAAACCCTAACCCCAAGCCCAAGGAGGATAAGAAGAAGGAGAAGGCCGAAAAGAAGCCCGAGGAAAAGAAAACCGAGTTGCCCGACCGTACGGTTGAGAAGTCTGCTTAGATGTTGAGGCAACAGGATATGGGTTCGTACGTACGAGAAAGAAGTACAAAAATATTTGTGAACAAAAATGGTGTTATTGTGCCTATATGAAGTAAACCTTCTCAGCGATATCGTGGTGTTTTTTTTTTTTTGCAGTATTGATGGTGTAAGTCATCTGCCGGACCCCGAGTGATAGACAGAGATCCTTCCCCGGACCCACCCGCGCCGACATCGAAATTATTATTCGGCCTCGGTTCTCAAGTTCGGAATCTCGACGTCAATGACCGACGCCGCATTTACTTTGTTTGCCACTATTTCCAATTGCCGCACTTACAAACATCATCAAGCCAAATTATCGTCTTACACACAGACATCACATAATTGCAACACAAACACAGCAACCATGGCTTCTTTCGTCTCGCGCTCGCTGCGCCCGGCCGTCGCCCGCCGCTTCGTCTCTATTCCCGTCCGACCCCTCTCTATAACCGTATCCCTACGATCCAACAACGTTTCTTCTCAGGAATTTGAGGTTGGTGAACTTCAGGGCGCAAAGTTCAGAGTCGAGCCCCTACGTCGAGTCGGCGAAGATGACGCCACCAAGCGAGCCCGCCTTGTTTGTACGTCGCAATCCATCATCCAAACCCGAAAGAAGCGTTACTCACACCAGACCCAAATAGACCAGTCACGAAAGCGCGGAACCCTCGAGTCTGATCTTCTCCTCTCGACCTTTGCAGCCGCACACCTTTCATCCCTGTCTCCCGAGCTTCTCGACCAGTACGACCGTATTCTAGACGAGAACGACTGGGATATTTACTACTGGGCCACACAGAAGGAGGAGCTTTCTTCGACGAACCCTTCATCCGCCGACTCGCCATCTACCAATAACATCGACGCCAAACCAACGGCTGACCAGGTTACCCGACAACCTCCCTCGGGTGAGTGGGCGCAGACCGTGGGTAACTTCAAGCCTGCTTACAGACCTGTGCCCTCGCGCTGGAAGGACAGTGAGATCCTCGAGAAGTTGAGGGCTCATGTGCGAAGTCGCAGCGTTGATGGTGGTGAGGGCGGCGGCATGGGCTTCATGCCTCCTCTGGGACCTGCCGAGGTCAAGAACTAAACCTTCAGTATTCGAATGAGGGATATGTCGACGATTGTTTTGTAGAAGATAACGAAGTCATTGTACTATACGTCAAATACCATGTATCATCACGACCATGGGGCGCAGAATTTTAAACCTCAAGATAGAGCATGTACAGCATTGTAAGATGCATTGGTCAATTATCAAGGAAGAATAAGAATATACATAAGTATGAGTCTATGTCTTCAAAACAAAAACCGTATACAGTCGTTTTCTCTCTCATGCCTTCAAGGGCAATAGAATTCTACCAGCGTTATAACATGTCAACTGCCACCCTCATCCCATACCTTTTCCAATGACACAAAGGACACAAGAACTAGATATATCTAAAAGGGCATTCAAAAAGCCCAGAGAGGAGATCCAGAAATGACCAAATAGGTGTTGAGTCAGAAGAAAAGGGCGCATCATTTTATCTCGTTTCGTCATCAATATCATAGGCTGTAGGATAAAATAAAGCAAAAAGCAGAGGGTATCAAGCCGATTCGTTCCGTTCCGTTCCAATAATTTCATCCTTCACCCGCCTCCTTCTGGTAGAATACTCCCCAGGCTCCTCAGAACCTCAATGACTGGCATATCCCTCGTTCCTACGTTTGCCTTCTCCCTCTCCTCACGCTGTCGAAGACGCAGAGCGCTGACACTGAGGACCTTATCCGCTTCCTTGCCTGCAATCAGAACCCTCTGTTCAAGCTTATGGACGTTATCAGCGAGTTGGTCGACCTGAAACTCAAGCTTCGATTGTATGGTCTGCAGTCGTGATTCTGTTTGCGAACGGACTGCTTCGAACGACGCTTTCTCGTCTGCCAGGAACCCTCGAATTTTCCCTTCCTCGGGATCTAAAAGATCAAAATCGGGTAATACGATAGGTCCAGTCTCCTCAGGAGTGAAAAGGGGCGGTTGTTCAGGCAGCGGTTTCCGTATTGCTTGCCATGACTTCTTTTCCTCTTGTAGTCTACAAAAGTCAGTATGAGCTCATGTTTGACACTGATTACTATAGCATACCTCTTTATGTTTATCTCAAGTTGTGCCATCTTCTCATCAAGCTCCACGTTCCTTGGGTTTGGTTTTGATATCACAGGGGCTTTGGGAGGAGTGTCGTCTTCTCTACTGAACCAGTCTGAAAACTCGGACCGAGCCGCAAAGTCTTTTAGCAGTTGGTCTTGGATGGCACGAGCTGTTTAAGTCAGTATTTGCACACAACGAAGATATCTAAAAACAGTTTACTTACCACCAAGAATAGCATTAGAATTCGGTGTGCCATGACGAGGCTTGCCCGCCAATGCGCGCTCACCACACCAGGTCAACAGTTGTTTCATACGTCGGGGCTCCGTCAAACCCTCTGCTTCAATGTGTTTATAAAAGTCTGATGGGTTGACTTCCCGGTGGGGTATCGCTGTTGAGCCGCCCTCGATTAATGAGCTCGCTCTACGTCCTCGGTTACCCAAGCTACTTCGTCTGTTGGAGCTACCGCCCTTTTTCCGCATCTCTTTGTTTCTGTTGATGATTGGAGTGTCGCTCATGGGCAGCGCAATTGTGGCGGATTGAACAGGCGCTTCTCGCTGAGGAGACTTGTCCCAGTCTGGGGATGGTTTAGTAGACTTGGCGACACGGGTTCCGCGTTTCTTAGACGCTCCATTGGTACGAGAAGTTGTCACTGCTGGTTGTGGTGCTGTTTCTGGTTGAGGATCGGGTGAGTGTTCTGGTTCTGGTATTGTTTCCGGTTGAGGGGTGTCGTTCTCTGGCTTTTCCGATCGTCGCGTGCTCCTTCTGGTCGGCTGCTTCTTGGTGGTCTTCGTCGGTGGTTCCTCTAACGCGTCCGCACTCGCTTTTTGTCTACTACTCTTCTTTGTTGTGGGCTTTGTAGTTGCGATCGGTTCATTCTCTATCGGTTCCTCCTCCAATATCGTCCCGTTCGTATTCGAGCTCTTGACACCGCGTTGTTTTGCTGCGGGACGTCCTTTCGAAGATTTCTTCCCTGGTTCGGGCTGCGGTTCTGGTTCAGGTTCCTCGTTCGTCTTTCTCCTCTTGGATTTCCGCACAAATGCGAAATCATCATCATGCTCAAAATCCGTCACCGCCGCTGGATTTCCTTCGTCAGCGCGTCGCCCTTCTCCAAAGCCTTTACTGTCTTCATCAATCCACTTACCAGCGAGACGCTTGCTTAACCGTCGCTCGCGCTCGTTACCCATGCTAATAACTTGAAGCGGCCGCCGGGTCGTCACCAAAGTCGTCATGGGTGGCACATTCGGAACTGTTGGTGATGCGATTTGAAATTCCCAAGGTCGCGATGGTGGGAAATTGTTGGTATGGTGGAGGCACTGAAACTGTTGGCCAGGGTCGAAGAGGCGCGTCACGTCGCGATATATATGTTTAGAGTAATTAAAACTGCGGCGCAAAACGCTCAGATTCCTTGAAAGCGCAATCCACAATGGCTCGGTTCGGCAAGAATTTAGTCGATGGAGGATTGCAAGTCGCGACGTGGTTGTGATGGTTTAAAGCACATTGCCTTGTTTACATGAGACGATTTACCCATATAGCGCTAAGCCTATTTAAGCGGCTTCAAGCTATCCCCCCACCTCGAAACTCTTCCCGTTCTCACCAAGAGACAGGCCCTGCAAATATCGTCAATGCCGACCCTGACAGAGTCTAAGACAAAGCCTACTAAACAGTTGAACAGTAGCGGAAACGAGTTTACTTTAGCGTTTTATAAACACCTTACGGTGGGGTTTATGGAATATTTGTCTGCAACCCACTGTCTGTTACTCGATGGTTTCGCTTCCAAAGTACAATGATTTCTTCTGCCATAGGTACTATAATATAATAATCACAAGGGGTATGGCTCATATAGTAACCTTTTTCTCAGACAATACAAAAGCAATACATACCACTTCTGTTACAATACATATTCACTCGAATAATCAAACAAACAAAACATCTTACGAGTTTTACAAGTTTTCTGAAGTGTGTACTTATCGTATTTCATATTTCAACTATCGTTCATTCAAACCAAGTAACTTCTTGTTGCCTGTAGCTACTTAACAAAAAATCGCAAAACCAATAACACCAAAGACGTTCATCTCCTAGTATCGATCCGGATGCTCAAAACGCCCCCCAGGCACAAAAACAGTTCGCCTGGCCAAACACCTTTTGAAGTGCGCGTTCCGTGTGCCTTGCCAGAATAAATACTTACGTACAAGTTAAAAGTTGTAACGGCGCCACCTCTAGCAAGAAACGCCCAACATCAAGGCGTCCCTGCTCAAACAAGAGTGACAGGTTGGCTCCAAACGACCCAACGAGTTAAGCTCTTGGTTTCAGACATCGCCCCCGTCTGAACGCTATGTTGCCTCTGATCAAATGTTGTACAGCCCAAATATGAAGTGAAGATAGGAGCTGGCAGGCCCCGGAACGGCAAACCCTACAACCCTGTGTATATGCTTATAATGATATCTGCCTCGGAAAGGCTAATCGCCCTGTAATTGAGGGAAAAAGGGATCATCAAGTCCCTCTATCATGCGACTTGGTGAAGACATGTCTGCTTGCTCCACCTTGATTTGTTGACTTGGCTGGGGCTTGATCTCGCTCTATGAGAATCGCCTCTGGACACCTTGCCCGGCCATGACTTGCTGGTTGGGCATGGGTGCTGCCATGCCATAAGGATTCATTTGGGGGTTGTAAGGCTCCACAACCTGTGACATAAAGGCGCCGTGTATCCCTTGCTGCTGGGTTACAGGACAGTCTTTGTGAGCAAGAAGAAGGGTTTTCAGGTTGACGACCTCCTCCCTTAGCTGAGTAATCTGTGCCGTCAGGGCATCGTTCTCGGTGCTGAACATCTCGACCTTGGTCTGGAGATTAGCCAGCCACTGCTTCTTCCTTTGACGACATTTGAGAGCCGCAACACTGAAGTCAATTAGTAATCGTTCTCAGACGATGCAAGGGCTGAATGATACATACCGGTTGCGCTCAAGGAAGTTCTTTCGCTTCTCCTCATCGGTCATCTTTGACTTTCCACCGCCGTCTTCATACTTCATCTTGGATTCGTCGTCAGACATCATATCCATGTCCATATCCATAGAATTCGTCTTTGACTTCTTGTTGGCAGGTGTCTTTGATGGAGGTTCGTCAGCCTTCCTTCGACCGTTGGTCGAGGGGGGGTTCTTCTTGCCACGACCTCGAGTGTTGGGACGAGCCTGCTCACTCTCATCAGACATCATGCTGCCCTCGCTCATACCGCGACCGGAGCCGACAGAGCCACCGTTGATACTTGACATTTGCGGTGACGTGTTCATGTTCTGAGGTGCAACAGGAGCAGGGTGTGCGTGGCCAGAAGCGCCTGACGTCACAGCGAATTGATTTCCGTTCTGAGTACCGTTTCTACCCTGGGCCAACATGAAAAGGCCGTTTGCAGCGTCGTTATCGTGAGGGTCGAAGGGGCCCGACGCAGGCTTCGCTTCGGTTTTGATGTTGGAAGCACCGTTTGGCATTTCCTGGGGTTGAGAAGTGACAGAAGGTTGTTGAGGTGGTTGCTGAGGTTGAGAGGCTGGTTGTGCTTGGGATCGTGGAACAGCACCGTTCTGATCGCGTTTAGCGGCGGCACTGATAGCAGTTCGGTGGAAATCAAGAGTGCTAGGTGTGGCTCCTCCACTCGCAAGCTGGGCAAAAAGTGCTTGAGAATTAGGACTTGGGGCAGGGAACATAGAACCACTGCCACCTGGTGTCAACCCTGTTCTCAATGAGGACTCGTTGGGAGTAGGAAATCCGCCACGTAAATGATGTGTATCGCCAAAGTAATCGTTCGCTGGACCAGAAAGCATTGCAGGACTCAGGGGACCAGTACGCAATGAGCCACCTCCCCAATTAAATGGTGTCGCGTTGCTACCGGGTAGTAGTGAAGATGGTGATGTCAATGCAGCAACTGAAGGCAGCTTTGTTCCTCCTGGTGTTTCTGGAGCGCCCCCGAAGGACTGCTCGAATGGATTGGGCTCCAGACTGAGAGATCCGCCGGCCTGGACCGCGAAGTAATCAGGAGTGTTGCCTTGTTGTTGGCCGGGTCGAGGAGGAGGCGCAAGGGGTTTGGCTTGTTCGGCATTGGCAGCCTCAGTCTTGACAGGTGGATCGGCTGCCCTGGCGTCGGTCGTGGTATCTGCAGCGAGGCAAAGCGTGAGCAAGTGTTTCAGACGAATTGACGTCGAAGGTGTAGGATAGGCGATGACGGAGGACGAGGAACGAAGAAGGAAAGCGATGACGAAAGAGGATGAAGAAGATAGGATAGGAACAATCAAGAACGATGACGAGTATACGTCATGGCAGCGGAAACGGATAAAGTAAATAGCAGATATGTCTGTGTGCAATCGGAGACAGGAATGGGAATTGGAGTACAAGAGGGATATTCAAAGAACATACCAGGTCGAGGAGAGCTGTTGGACTGCTTGGGGGACTTCGACTCACCTCCAGCAGAGGCTTCAGTTGTAGTCCCCATGATGACGATGATGTATTATATTCTGGGGCGGGCGGCAAGGTTGAGTACTGTATTGGACTGGACTGGACTGGACTGGACTGGGAGTGTGGGGTGGGTGGCAGTAAGAGCAGCGAAGATGGAGGAAGACAAAAAGTCAAATGAGGTCAGAGGCGAAGAAGAAACAGAAAAGCAGCGCGGCAGCCGTCTGCGACTCTTACTACAGGACGGGACGGTTTAAGAGATAGACCGGGGGCGAAGACTGTTTTTCGACAAGTCAACAGCGCGAAAAGCGCAAAACAATATGCTCCGGAACCTCTCCAGCCAAGAGGAAAAGGCTCCAAGCCTTGATGCTCGAGCGTGGATGTATAAGGGAAAATTGCTTGAGACTCGACAATACTCGGGGGCAGACGTGGTCAAGAGGCGCGCGTCTCTCGAGACAATCAAGAGACAAAACTAAGCGAAAGATGGGTTGAGAATTAGGGGATATGGAAAGACAGACGCGAAAAGCGTTTGCAGTGGAGTTGAGGCTCGTGCCTATCGAAAATAAAAGGATACAATAGACTCAGATAGAGATTCGCGCTCCGTTTCGAATTTCGACAAAGCGGGCGTTGCTTTGCTTGCGGGATTGCGTCGATGGACGAGGATTGTGAAAGGATTAGATTGAGAGAAAGACGTCAGAGATGACGTTGTGGGCAGCGAGAGAAAAAGTAGGCGCAGAAAAAAAGGCGGCGGCGGCTGGGCTCCTGAAAGTAGTCAAAGCCTGGGGGCGAAAATAAAGGAAAGGACTGACTGTACAGAGGGGACGCTAAACCGGCTGACAAAACCCATGGACTGCACCTGCCTTCACACCCAGTCTAGTCTGTTTACTATGTACACTGTATTCCGGATTGCATCGTTCGATCCTTACCATCCAAAAAGATCGGGGGACCAACCAGATGCCTCAATTTGGTGCGAATCACTCTTGTCACTCTAGTTGAATTTCAAGGAGGTAGAAGCTAAGGAGGGGGACAGTGCTTTACTGGTTGAAGAACCTTGTAAGAAACAGAAGAGCCATAGAAGAGCACCAGAAGCAGAGTCGATCGTGGTTCTTGGACAGCATCCCTCGAATCGGTTTCCAGTCACGCCGAACAATCACCGTATCGTACACAATTGAATGATGCGTAAAAACTTATACAACAGACTTCAATTGCATTGATGTGGCTTTAAGTTAACAAGAAACAATCTCCGAATGAGAACCGGTCGTAATTACCTTGAGCAGATCCATGGGCCCAATTATCAGGAAACTTTGAAATGAGATATCAGACGTTTGACACTGTGCGGACACAAGAGTTTTTCTTGACTCCACACCCCATTTCCAACAGCAGCAGGAGCCATCTGAAGTGGGTGGGTCTTCCACCGTCATTTCCACTGTTCAAAAGCCAATTGGCTTGCTTCACGTCGCGATGACGCAAGGAGGTGCCTTGTTCAACCTCATTCATTCTGAGAAGTTGAGAACGACAGCAATTCCTTCCACCCTCGCTCAGTCTTGGAAGGCATTCACAACCAGCCTGGCTGGCCTGGTCAGGGATCGCACCGTTTTCTCACATTTCAGTTCCCTGATTAATCCCGACTATTCCACTGTTTCAGTTATGATCCAGATCCGGATTGCAACGCAACTACAGAGTACTACATACTAACCTACCTACCTGCTGTAGCTATGCAGCAATAACAAGCTCATGGCTCATGCAACCGATGCTTAAAGGCTGGTGTAAAAGCTCCGTGCTACTGGAACTTTATGATGAGGCTGGAGCATGCATGCACCCCCGCTTCTTGTTTGACATCTACGATACGATCAATTGACTTATGGCAACGAAATCAATCAGAATCCCATTTTTGTATCAATCACTTTGCTTTTTGTCGGATATCCTCAGCAAGTCCCGTCTGTAGCCCATATATCATTCATGCGCAAAAGAAGGTCGACTCACGGTCCCCCTCGGCATTGGATTTATAATTCGAAGCGTTGTCGAGAGATCGTCGGTTGCAACACCCCAGCACGTACACGCATTTCGCTTCATACTGTAGAAAGCAAAAAAACGGGCTTCATTCAACGTCGTCTCGCTGCTGCAAGCCCTTTTTGGTACAAACACAGCTTTGACCGACTCTCTTACCCATGCGACCATGCCTCCCCCCGGCTGATGCCCATACACAAGTACTGTTTTCGAAAGTCTCGATACGGAGGGGCTTTTCTCCTCCCAGTCTTAAATCTTGATGACCGACCCGACCCCTTTTGTTAGTAGCGATCTGGCAGGAAACCTCCGTCCTCCTCCCTACATCAATTTGATACTGGTCTTGACTGGGTTTATCCTCGTTTTTTTTTAACAGATCGAGGCTTTACACTAACAGCCAACCCCCTGAACTGTATCCTCAATTCAATCTGGCCATTCACAAACGATTGCATATATTCACGCATGAGTGTGGGCTGTCTCGTGATCATATGCCTTCGGTTTTACTCAATATCGATCGCCGTCTTCATCTTTGCCGGTGTCTATGGTACCTACTCAAGATCCATCTCGGGAGAGATCTGACAAATATATTTTGTCCCTTGGCGTGGGGATGACCTTGAATCAAGTCAACCAAAGAGAAACCAGAGACAAGACAAGCTTGGTATCAGGGAAGACTTGGTCCGTCCGACACGGAGCAAGCACAGTGTCACTTCGGATGTATAGACACGCTTCAAGCCAGACACTGTGTCAACACTCAATAATGCAAAGGAAGCACAACATGACTTGCTTATGACGTCAGATTTGACCATTCGGAGATAGAGATAAGCAATCTTTATGAATGTCTTCGCTCGGCTCAGCAGTTGCCAGTTATTCCAAGAGGAATGCAGGACATCAGAAACTGATATTGAGCGCGCCACGCATCGACAATACTCAGAAGAACAGGCACCGATTCCCTCGTTCCAGCATTTGAAAGGCGTACACACATTAGTTACTCTGACACTGACTCCTTACCTGTTCATCCGAAATGACAGCCGTCACTGGCCGTCTATGTTACTGTTTGCTGGGGCACCGCTTACAAGGCACAGATGGCTACGACCTCGGTCTCTGTCTCGAACCTGTAGTCCAGTTCCGCCTCTGATTCCCGGATCAGATCAGATTGAAGTCAGCAAGCTAGGCTAGCTTGGCTACTTGGACGACCGTTCCGTTCAAGCCGCGCCTTGTCGTGCATTTCTAAGCGTGCATTTCCAGGCTTTTCCATCTTGTAAAAGCACCAAGCTAAACTGACTACTGTCGATCGATGCATGCACATTAGGGGGGGCGATGCCGTGGCAAAGTATCCATCCCACTCGTTCCTCCAGCTAATATAACCACCAGTAGAGGCTCAACCAAATATACACTTGGTATCACATCTCATAGGCAATCGGGATACTCTCTTGGTATCCAACTATCCATGCTGTGAATTGCTTCCCCCCGCAAGCACCAGGAACGAGACCCGCCCTGTCTTGGATTATGACGCAAGACCAGCCAGCACAGGCAGCATAACTCAGACATTCAATTAATAGACCAAACTGACAGCTCTAGAAACTTGGAAACTTAGAGTCGAAGCCAGGTTTAACATCACGAGATGGGTCCAAGACTCTGGGCTGGGGTGCTTGTCTCCGCCCCAGTTCAGATTATCTTGCTTGGTCCGAGTCGGAAACAATCTTGAAGCATCGTAGCAGAGCCGCGCTTAATCAAACTTAATGCCCCATGTCATTTACATGACGTTTAAGTGGACTCGGCCGAGCGACATACCATTCCAGCAATCGGACAACACCACATCTTGTGTATCACCAGCATCTGGTATTGTATCATCAATGTTTGGTCTAGCACTGTCTGGATTCCGGTGATAGGCTCCAAAATACCCACAAGGCAGTTCGGTCGCTGGCGCGTCGGTCCGTCTTGACACTTAGTATCCGCCCTTGTAGTCCTTCCGTCTCACAAGGAGATCGGTTGTTCAATGGTAATCGAGATCAAAATGGCGTATGATCGAGATTCGGTGCACAGCCTGTCCCGGCCAAGAAAAGGAGGGTGGTGCACAGTGTCTAGTCTCGCCAAGCCTCAAAACGGCTTTGCATTTTGAGTTATTATTGTGGCCTTGCACTGCGAATGTCCACATGTAACAATATTGCCGTGGTTCTGACGCACCAAAGCATAGAGAAATACTATGAGATATACAATCCAATGACTACTAGCTCACGTTGCTTAATTTGACCCAGAGCCACGGGTCGTGCTAATCCTTTCGAGATGTCGGCTCTACACCAGCCTGTAAGGTTACCCTGAACCAGCTTCGGTGATAATTGTCGAGCACTATTCGCAACTACTGGTGCTCAACTCAACCAGTGGTCGAAGTGTAACACATTAAATTAAACCAAACAAACGAATGTTGCCTAGGGTAGTCGAGAGCAGCTTATTACACATGGATGGTCTCCAGTTCTATATTTCATAACTTCAGCCAGTAGCTAAATAGGCCGAGGAGCCGTACTCATATAAACAGTAGGGTTTCATTCAAGCGACACTCGAACGATACTGCCACTAAACTAAAACAATAGTCAATAACTAGATGCACCGACAGATTGAGGTCTCTGTGCAACAGCTACCGTTGTTCACTGGTATGATTACTCACAATAGTCAACTTGGTGGGGCTGAGAAACACATAGTGTTTATTCTCGTCTTATTCCCTAAACAGCTCACCAGCCGATTCGCCATCTATTTCCATTGCAATAAAACTGTAACTCAACAACAAAGATAAAGAGCTTGCAACGGTACCTGTTTCAATACCACCAAGATAACTGCACCTACCATATCAGTTTTTTCACTGCATATGACAAACTAGCACAGACAATGAACCGAACTTTTAATTTAACATACAGTTCAAGAGCAATACGTAAATCGACACCGATATAGACTGTACATGAATATATTGGATTTAAAGTCGGGAACATATCAACAATACCAGATCGCTAACGACCGAAGATAACGCTCAGAATTTAATGCAACATCCTCAGAACTATACATAATTTCCAAGGACCTTAACCCGGATACCCAACATAAAAAAAGCTGCCTGGCAAAATAGTGTAAGGAGATCAAAGTTCCATAGCAAACTAATATAGCCAGAAAATGTCAATACCAGCCAAATAAATAACAAAGTTGTATAAGCGGGTTCTTTGGGGCATCATATCAGCCATACCTATCGCTTCTTATTCGGACACCAAACCTTTATCAAGCAAAGCACCAGAATCGTCGCGTGAGAAAAGAGCACCGTTAAGATATCCACCTGCATACAAACCAAACATAAATCACTTGGCATCACGCCATGTTCAGATCTAAAATTTCGACAATCGTCTGATAGATGCGCGGAGGGACAAATTCTCAATGGCGTTGAGATTCCACTGAGCTAAGCTTCCTATCTGGTTCCCTAGGTGTATCAATTACCCCCAACGGCTAAACCTGGACGAAATCGTTTCCTACATCGACCACCGTTTCCATTACTAGCCCGTCCATCATATGCCGTTCGTCGATCACACCCGCCAGAATACCATGCAGGGATGACATTCTCCGCACAATAACATCGCACCATGATGCATTTACCAGCCTCCATCGTCGCCGCCAACGGTCTGGACAGCAGCGCTGTCATCAGCTCCCCATCCGTCGTCACCAACATCAGCCTCTTCAGCCGGGGGAGCCTTGCACCGGACCTTGGTGTGCCCATACTCCTGGCAGTTGGAGCACTGGACCTTGCTCCCTACATGCTAGTTAGATTTGAGAATCGACAACTTGAACCAAGAGTGACTTACAATCCCTTGGCAGGGGGCACTCCTTGCTGTAGTGACCGACCTCGTCGCAGTTGCGGCAGGTGACAGTAGACATGTCCCGGGGCTGGTCACATTCTTTGGCCATGTGTCCCTCTTGGCCACAGTTTCGGCAGGCACGACCGCCACCCTGAGGACAGTCCTTGGCGAAGTGTCCGACTACAACAGTTAGGGGCTGACTGATAATATACGCAGGACGAACATACCTTCGTTGCACTTCCGACACTCGACGTTCGCCGGGTTGGGAGGCTCCTCGCAGTCAGCAACCTTGTGACCGGATTGGCTATGGAAATCAGCTGCTGTCAGATATCAGATCAGTTGCTAGAAATACTTACCCGCAGTTCTTGCAAGCATTCTTGTCAACGCGAGGCTCGGGACCTGAGAAGTCAGCATAAAACCAGTTGGTCGGGAGACTTTAGGTTCAACTTACAGTCTCGGACACGGTGACCATCAGCGCCGCAGTTGTAACACGCGATCTTGGGTGCGTCGGCGCGTTCCATCTTCTCCTGAGTGCAAAACTTTGAGATGTGACCAAGCTCTTTGCAGTTGGAGCAAAGAGAAAGACCTCGGTCCACAATCTCACCAGCGTCGTCCAGGCGCTCAAGGTGTTCCGCCCGGTTCTTTGGCCACCCCTCAATCTCCCGGGGACGGTCGGCCTGTTCGGTGAAGCGGTAGGAAATAGTGTACTTCTTGCCAACATTGCCCTGAAGATCCATGTTGGTGAAGACCTGAACAAGGGTTCGCTCAGTGGGAATGAGCCAGAGAGAAATGCCATTATCAATCAGGGCCTCCTGAAGCTGGCGGTAAGTGATTTCGCCATGAATAGCCTTGACGTACTCGTTCACAGCTTCTTTGACATCGTCGACATCTCGCTCGGCAACTGCCGTCTTGATCTTCTGCCAAGCAGTTTCGGGGTCCACGTCGGCAATGTGATCGCGGTTGATCTTACGAGGCTTCTCGCAGTGCTTGCGGAAGTGGCCTAGATATGTGAGCTCAGAATCATGAAGGTATCGGCGAAACAAACCTTCTTCACCACAGTTCTCGCAGACCATGGCTGGAGCTTCGGGGCAGTCCTTGCGCATGTGACCTTCCTTCTTGCAATAGCGGCAGGTCATCTCCTTGGGGTTAGGACACTCGGCACGACGGTGACTGTCATGCATTAGGTGGTGTATTTTCTGCGATGGATTGGTTCCTTACCCAGTCTCACCGCAGCCAAAACACTTGTCGTCGCCACCAGGCTGGTCGTCTCCAAGGCTTTCGGCACCATCAAACCCAGTACTACCAAAACCAGCTTCGTTGGTGAAATCGTTGCTAGGAAGGTCAACTGGGATGCTAAAGACCACCGTGCCTCACAAGGGATATACATACTTGTTGTGGCCATCATCACCATAGTCGTTGGCAGGGCCGCCTTGATCGTTACCCCAATCAGCCATGATGGTTTCGTTGGGACAAAAGGTACTCGTGCGAAAGGAGTCAGACTGCGCGTGCGTTAGGAAGATTAAAGGAGCCACCCAAGTTGCAAAACAAAAAGCGACGAAGCGGCACAGTATACGAAAATAGAAGGGAAGAAAGAAAGAAAAAGCAGGTATGTAAACGAGGGACCGGGGCCTGAAAGAAAAGTCGTGAAGTGAAGACAATCTCTACAGGCTGAAGAGTGGTAGATACCACAACCCCAAACAGCAGTACCAACTTCAAAGCGCTGATCTTCCGAATGTGCAGTAGGAAGGAAGAAGAGGAAAAGGAAAAGCAAAAGGAGTCAGTGTGCACATACGTTGAGAGTTTAGGATCAGGCTGATCAAGCTGCCTGGGACACAGATAGGCTATTACAGCGGATGCTTGCAGTTGTTGGTGCGAAATGCGGGAACGAATGACGATAGGCAGGAAAGAAAGAATGGCCTCTGCTCAAGTTTCGTTCAACAGTGGCAACAAGGCACGATAAATCTGTGCTTGATGCAAAGTGTCAAGGAAAGAAAGTGTACGTTAAGGAAGGGAAGGGAAGAAGGGAAGAAGGGGGAGATGAGAGGTAGGAAATATAAGGGAAGGAATAACATTGAATCACTGCTGCCTGGAGTGATCGCGTTTTGTGACAAGTACGCGTTTGGTTTTAGGAGGAGGTGAAGCCAAGGCAGAAAGAATTGAAGGCTGTCAGGTGCTTCCAGCTGGCAGTCACTTTATCGCAGTATAGATACCTAGGCACGATATGCAAGAGCAACTGCCTGTTATGTCAAGTGCGAACTTCAAGCAAACAATTAAACTAAAGGAACATTAGCTATAGAGTTAGGCAGGAGTTGAATTATAAAGGTATACTTGTATTTGATTTACAGGAGGTTATACTGGCTTAGCCAAGCGGTTTAATTGATTTCAGTCTACCTATATTAAGAGGCATACTTGCACACTTCCACTCTGCCTAAAGATATATAAATTATTAAACTAGTACTGTAAGCATATAGTATATTAATGCTAGAACCGTGCTTGGATGTACTTAAGCTTTTAGCAATAGATACAAAAAGAAGTATTATTATTATCCCTTATTATATAGGAGGTAGGTATTTTATATTTCGGATAGATATATCCGGCATGTTGAATTATAAAGTGAGGAGGAAGTCACTCGATCCTAGCTAAACGTATAATTAATTAAAGAGCCATTAAGAAAGGATGATCTAATAGACTACCTATTGATTAAAGCACTAAGTTATCTTAAAGTTCTAGTGTAATACCAGAACACATATCATCACCAGGCAAATGGTAGAAGTTTCACATAATCAACCAACCACAAAACAGCATCGGCTTTCACTCCCGACCCCGGAAAACGCATCTCCACAAACGCACATGGAAGGCAGTTCAGAATTCTAGGACCAGGATTGTCCTGTCGGCGGACATTTCCGCTCACGAGACCACATAGTCCAGAAGCCAGGAGTGACATAGGTCAACCTATTGCAACCATGCATATTAGAGCCCAACGAGCAATAGTCTTTGTCGGATTGGTCCGATGTCGCCCGCTATCCGTTTCCGACCCGTACAGTACCTAACAGAGTACAGACCCGAGCCATGGGTAGGTCGCAACCCGTTGTCCACCCCACCGTTTGGTTAGATTATTAATGATCGTATGGATGTCAGCCGAGACCAAAGTGTTGGTATAGGACAGGAAGAGAGAAACAAGTAGAGACATGAAATTATAGAAGGACCGGAAGGGCCGAGTCATACGGTTGACATGCAATATCTGGCCAATCTGAGATTATGAATTTCTTGCATCTCCGGGGAGCGCGATTGTTAGCCAAGAGATGGTATTCTTAGAGGCTGCTTTGTTATCAACTTATCAGCAACTGCATCACGTATTTGTTACCGCTGCAGCATCCATGAGGAAATGTAATGCTGCGGGTGTGCTCCGCGCCTCCGTAGTCGGAATAAGAGCCCTTGAAATCATGGACTGGAAACCCCCGCCGTGGAAAACCAAAAGGCAACCCCGCAATACTGATATCAGATGCAATACCGTCCATGATAGTCATATCACACGGTACGATTGCCAGCATATTAGCGTGGATCGTACAGTTTGAAAAAAATCTCACACGGAGACGCTGTTTGCATTTGACTAATAGGATCCGGTACATACTACCAACGGCATCCGAGTCAGAAGTCAGGGCCTAACGTTACCATCGTATATTAAAAACGTCCAGTCCCTCCTCGTGCAACCTTTTCACTTTTTTCGCTCCCTAAGATCTCATTCATTTCATTGTCTATTGTCTGCGATACTATATCACAATGGCGCCCGCGACTATCACGATCGATAACAGCGATGACTTCGTCATGCCTGTCACAAAGTCTGCTCAGTCTACATCGCCACCCAAGCGAACACTTCTACTGGCACCTCCCTCTCTCGCAGCCAACGCGGGCACCCTTTCAAACGTCCTCGCGGATTATGACCGCTCCATCACCGATCTCCAGATGCTGGACCGTCTATCCGTGGGATTGGTCACCCTGCCTTCATCCACATACGACCTCGTCCTCGTCCTCTCCGATGCGTCTTCCAAGCTAGACGAGTCCCTCACACTGATGAACCGAACCGTTCTGGGCCCGGTTGCCGAATCTTTGAAGCCCAGCGGCCGCCTACAGTCTCAAAATGGTGACAATTTGGAGGAGCCAAGTTTGTCAAAGGAAGCAGTCCTGGCTGGTCTCGTGTCGTCGCATGGCGGCTTTGAGAAGCCCGATTACGGCGACAACGATGGAGCCGTTACATTGAAGTTCGGCAAGAAGAAGATCCAGCCTGCTCCTTTGGCAGATGGCTCTGTTCCGCTCAACCTTAAGAGGAAGCCTGTGGAGGCCACTCCCAAGCCCGTGGTTCCCGCTGGTGTTGATTTCATCGATTTGGAAGACGACCTCGATGATGATGACCTAATTGATGAGGATACTCTTATGACTGAGGAGGATCTTGCCCGCCCTATTGATATACGTGAGTCTCTCTGTAAACTTGTGCATAAGAAGATTTGATCATAACACCTCAATAGCTGCTGAATGTCTACCAAAAGCTGGCAAGCGTCGCCGTGCATGCAAGGACTGTACTTGCGGTCTTGCTGAGCGCCTTGCCGCCGAAGACGCTGACAAGCGTGCCACAGCCGACAAGCAACTTGAGAGCATAAAGCTCGCAACCGACGACCTGGCCGAGATCGATTTCACAGTACAGGGTAAGGTTGGCTCGTGTGGCAACTGCTCACTTGGTGACGCTTTCCGATGTGATGGATGTCCTTATATCGGTCTTCCGCCCTTCAAGCCAGGCGAAGAGGTCCGGTTGCTCAACAACGATGTGCAGCTGTAGATTTGTACACTTTCTTTTTCAGGGACGAAGGCGCAGCACTGCAGGCGTATACACAAAATTTACTGGATGGACTGGTTGTTTTTGGGGCATCGGACAGTATACAAAGGCTTCAGTACCACAAAGCCAGGGAGCAACTGGGAGGGTTTACACGGAGCGCTCTTGATCTAGATATGGAGTTGTTGGCGTAGTATTGGACCAACTTGGACGATGACAAAGAAATGATTTTATTTAACGATTAACCAAAACAAACGCCCGACTTCCTAAATGTGACATGGCTGAACACCATATGCAAAATGAACAGAAACCTAAACGCCCGTCAGGTATACACAGCTATGGCCAAGTTTTCTAGCAGCAAGACAAAGTGCATGTAATATCTCGATCGTAGCTATTCGGCGTACTTGGTGACAAACTTCTCGCTACCGTCTCGGTTCCTTGGGAACCTCGCGCTCGTGCTGGTACCTGGTGTTGTCACATGCAAGTCATCAAGTTCACTTTCATCGAAAGCGGCGGACTCGAGATCACCAGGCTGCGACTTTGCTCGGTGTCCAGTAGAGCGCCGGGAAAGATCGTGGTCAGCGAGCACAGAGTACGCAGCACCCTTGCGACGTTCGCGCCAGATCCAGTATCCCCAGGCGATGGCGCCAATGACGACAATGACCAAAACAATCTCACCAGACTTGTAATAAGCTGCCCACTTGGCTTCATCAAGTTGCTTCTGATGCTCTTCGTCAGCAGCATTCTGAGTGCTATTCTTGGCACTGCCAACAGTGGTTTTGGGCCCTTTTTCGCCATCAATGCGGCTATCAGCAGGATCACCACCAACACTGCTGATATCCACACCCATAAAGCGGTCCAGCATATCACGGCTTCGGCGCGGGAGGTCAAAAGGAACCATGTGCGAAGAGTTGTAGACCAGAACGTAGGTCAGATTGCGGGCCTCTTGCCAGAAACCAGCCGTCTCACCCTCAAAATCCCAATCACGGCGGGGGGCCCAATTGCCGGGTGTGACCTCAAAACCCTTTCCACCATTCCATTCCATCTTGTTAATCATGTTTTCGGTTCCAATATGGTTGCAGATGAGATCCTCAGCTCCAGAAAAGAGCATGATAGGAATTTCCTTGAGTAGAGTGGGCAGGAGCTCGACGGAGGGCTTCGAATTCCTTGCATTGAAGGCACCTCCAACAGCACCATTGCACTCAGTCCAACCAACAGATTTCTTAATAGTATCGACATGAAGAGCACTGGTCACCTCGGGCTTCCTCAAGTAGGGAGTCAAGTGCACCAGATCCGGGGGCCAGTTCATGCCGCAGCTGGGGTAAGAGTCCTTGAGTCGTACGTCGTACATATTGATGCATGCGTCGTCGCCGTCACCCTTCTTGGTCAACTTGAGCATGTTGGAGAGGATACCCTCGCATTCTCCATAATCAACATGACCAGCGTCCGAGGCCATCATCTTTTCGCAACTGCGCAGATCGGCTTGGAGTTTCTTGTGGTTGTCGGAGTTCTTCTCGATGAGGCCCTTCTCAATGCCGTATGTGATGTAGGCTGGATACTGCTCTGCTGGAGAAATCCAGCCATTGCCAATCAACAATCCTTTCAGGTTCCATGCAGCTTTAGGGTCCTTCTTGTTCCGGTCGAGGATAGCCCTGGCGATGTAAGGGATGTGCTGTCCAGCATAGGACTCGCCCGCGATGTAGACCTAGATTAGATCAGCAAGTTGATATTCACATGGAGACAAGTTCTACCAACGTCATCGGTATCGTATTGAGGAAAGAGGGCAAACCACTTCTCGAGGAAGATGACGAACTGGTCGGCCATCTCCTTAAGTTCATGAATATAACTGTTAGTGTCAACGGAGCTGAAACCCGTGCCGACGGGGTTGTCAACGAAAAGAAGGTTGGCGAATTCGTTCCAAGAGCCATTGTTGTATACCAAGTTGTCCTGATCCTTAAGTCGATAAGGACCGATTTCCATCATGGAACCATCTTCGGAACTGCAGCCTGGTCCACCATTGATCCAAATAACGGTTCGCTGTTTATCGGCAATGTGTTGGTTCTCAAAATGCCAGAAGAACAAATTTCCATGCGATTCAGGGGTGACCTCGATATGGCTGATGTGAACAGACGCGTCAGCAGAGAGCACAGGGAGGAAACGTAGTGACTTACCCAGCATGCATGTTGACTTTGGGCCCATCAGCGGGTAGGCCGGGAAGGTCGCGAACATAATAATCGGCGGCGGCAGGTTTTGTTGAGGTTACTGGATTTACGGCGGCGACCAGAGTCGGCGCAAGGGTTAAGGAGAGTAGAGCGGCCCATCGTCTCGGAGACGGGATCATCGATATAAGAGCCATGATGTATAAAGTTGCGGACGAAAGACGCCGCGGGCGGTGGTGAAGGAAACAGAGGAAGCAAAATATTCCTGTTGCCTACCAATAAATAAAAACAGGAAAGACTTTTAGGAAACGGATGCCCTGCCTGGCGACAAAGACATGAGCAAGCAGAGTTGCGACTGGAATGGATGATCTTGAAAGGGACAGTTGTAGGAGAGATGAGGTGGCCTTGGGAATTGGGACCTGGGACCCCGGGTTCTAGTGGGGGCCATGCTGTAGCTTCCGCTGTAGTATTGGTGGCGGCAGAGCTTTGATGCTGGTCGCAGTTGCCCACCTATCCGGGCTTGGCGGTGCGCCCTGGTTGCGGTTCGCTGTTATCCTTCCGCAAGAAGCAGTCTCAGGGGTCTGTATCCACTAACAACAGCCTCCAATCTTGGGTTCCATGTTTCTCGGAGCTGATGGACCCGAGCATTGGAGAAGGTTTCGAACCGAGTATCACGTATACGTGCCTCAAACATGGAAATGCATATGTTGCTGTTTCGTTGTTCGTTATTCAGTACATCTCTTGAGATATGATTAAATGTTTATCTTAGTTGTATCGAAGTCAATGTGGCGCTGTTAAAGGTAGGTACTATTTGGTCGTCAATAAGGAACGGCTTCTTTGTTATGGGAGCACAAACCAAGCATCTTACCGAATAATTCAATGTTTATTTCCTCTGGTCATGCTCAATTAACCAATGCTTCCTGTATCAATCACTTACCATAGTCTTCAATCTCACATTCATTCAGTCTACTCTGTATTTGCATTGCATAACTGCTGAAGCGGGACACGCAAGAAACTGTGCCTCCACTGACGATCACTAGATTCCTTCCATGCTTCAAGCTGTCGGTTGGAATTTTCAAAACCCTCTCTTACCAGCCAATCAACGTCATCACACTCTTTTGTAAAGCCTCACATGGACATGGAACCAAAAGAAACCTGGTCTCTCTCAGTACCTAACTATCAGAGAAGGAAATCAATACTTTGATATTCACCACCAAAATTTGCCTAGTGCACTCGCCGCATTGATACAAACTCAACGTCGCCCCCTCATTGCAGAACAAAGAAAAATGGCAGCTCCTGGCAAGACTTTTATTGTCGAGCATCTCGACCCTGAACTAGGCCCCTGGTCAGAGCTTGAGTATCTCGCCATTGCTCGTGAGACTCAGGATACCAATGGCTCTTTCGTCCTTTCCAGTTTGCCTCCGACTTTCAAGGTTCCAGCAGACCTCGCCAGCAACCCCGCCTTCACTGCTGAGCAGCGTGGTGTTGAGGAGCTTTATGCTGCCAATAAGTCTAAGGTTTGCCTGCTCGATCCATCTGCCACCAAGGACCTTTCTCCGGAGGATGGCGAAACCTTTGATGCTTTTTTGTTTGGTGGAATTCTCGGTATGTTCCGAAGCCAGGCTCGGGAAGCAATGAGGAGAGCTGTTGCTAACATTTCATGTTCAATCGACAGGAGATGATCCCCCACGAGGTATGTATTTCTTATAACACAGCACTTACTGATACCAACTAACCGAAAACTCTAGATCGTACTTCAGAACTTCGAAAGAAAGGCTTTGAGGGTCGCAGACTTGGTCCCAAGCAAATGACGACAGATACTGCTGTACGAGTTACCCGTATCGTCGTTCAAGACAAGGGTTTGTTATACTCATGCTTACCACTACAACTCGCAAGCTCACCATATTTCAGTACCTGTTGACCAGGTCCCTTACTTGGACTTCCCCGAGCTCAAGTTCAATGAGCACGAGAGCACTGAGATGCCCTTCCGCTATGTCAAGGGTGAAGATGGCAAGCCTATTATGCCCAAGGTTTGTGAACCCGAATGGCTGGACAGTGTTGCAGGCCATAAGCTAATACTCTGACTTCTGTAGGGCATGGTTGAGCTGATCCAGAAGGATTCCGATAAGGCAGTGAATGACCTTTTCTAAGGACAAAAATAGTCTCGTAAATTTATCGTCAGATTAAACGAAACTTGGCTGTTGGTTAATATACAAACCTTGCTCGGTCCATCCTAACCCCATATGGAGCGGTGAATCACCAGTGAAGCTCCGGCAATGGACAATATACCCAGTGATCTGCTTTCTGCATGATGAATATGCGACCCTGATAAAATCGTCTCTTCGATCCACGAATTGCTTGGACATTACCAAGTATTCTCAGCACACAACGTCGCATGTCCCCGAGTTTCAGTCCAGCACTATATATGTTTCTAAGACATCGGCTATCAGATATCATAAGCCAGAAGGGCTGAAGAATACCCAACAGGTCTTATATTCTGTTGTCCTAATACCAAATATTGTAATATTCTTAGAGACCTTGAAACCCACCCTATATTAAGCCAAATATCGATAATACCTACCTGGATGCTCGATGGTATAAGATTAAACAGATAAATAAATTCTCCCGCTCAAATTTTGAAGATGAATTCAGTTATTGTTTATCACCAAATTCGCATGAAATTCCACCAAAGCATCCGACGGTTGAGGTAGGTATGATGAAATGCAGATAAACGGACACAGATGCAACAAACGAGGGTTTTCTACAACAGCCAATCGATCGGCCTACACACTAACACAGCAACAGGCCAAATCGTGAACAACTCTACTTCACGTCCCCATGATAGATCATGAATAAAGGAATTTTATAATGATTTCATATCTTACAAAGTGCAGGTCATTGCTTGGCCAGAAAATTCCCCAATGGCCCCAATGCTACTCCCAAGGCACATCACGCCGCACATCAAACCCTCTACGTATTCTCTTCTGTGGCTCTGATGAGTTTAGCTGCGCTTCTCTAAAGGCTGTACATGAAGAGTACAGTCGAAATAAAGGACTGATAGAGTCATTGGAGGTGATGGCTCTGCCGCCGAAACGTTCAGGAAGAGGATTTTCGTCTCTGAAACAAGGTAAGTCAAAGGATTGACAAAGTTTAACAACATGAGACTCATGATGCAATTCAGTGCCTTGTAAGTTGCTAGCAGAAGATTTGGGGCTGAAAATACACCAACAAGAAACGTTCAAAGGGTGGGATGTAAGCATTGAATCCTCGTGGACTGAGTCACGAGTCAGTTACTAAAACCCTCCAGCTACCTGAAGGAACAAATCTGGTGATTGCTGTGTCATTTGGACTTTTTGTGCCACCGAGAATATTGAGATCAGCCAAGTATGGTGGTCTTAATATGCATCCTTCTTTACTCCCCGAGTAAGTCTTGCGTACCGTACTCTTCAGAACGAGATACTAACAGCGGCAGCCTCCGTGGACCTGCTCCAATCCACCATGCGATACTAAGGGGAGACAGCCATGTCGGTGTTTCATTACAGACACTGGACGACAAAGCTTTTGACCATGGAACCGTGCTATCCCAAACCCCTCGCCCTGGAATACCAGTGCCGCCAGAGTGCACAGTACAAGAACTCACAAATCTCCTTGCTCCAGTCGGAGCGCAGATGCTGGTACAGGGCCTAAGAGACGGCGTATACGTACCGCCACACCAGAATAAAGGATGGAAAGGCGAAGAGCTTGACCAAGGGCAACTCGTTCATGCACCGAAGATTAGCAAAGCTGATGGACATATCAGGTGGTCTAGCTGGACGGCGGACGAAATCGTGCGAGGGATAAGAGTCCTGGGATCCGTTTGGACAGAAGCCGTCAATAGGAGGGGAGAGAAGAAGCGTCTGATTTTCCAAGACGCCGAGACCGTGTCCCCTGACAATGCCAACATCGATGGTACCACAATTCGCTTTACAAGCCATGGGCCAGATTCATTCAGCGCTCTTGTGTCAGATCAAGGTGATGGTAGCTGTTGTATTAGTACTTCAGACGATAAGATGATACGGGTACAGAAGGTCAAGGTAGAGGGAAAGCCGGAGCGACCGGCCGACATGGCACTGAAGCCCTACGTTGAAGTTTAAAAATGAAATATCTGGATTTATACAGAGGTACGCGGTTCATTTACGTTTCTCTTGGATTCAAGCGACATATCATGGTCCCGAAAAGACAATGGCGGCATGGTTCATCAAGTTCCTTCTTATGTATTGTAACACGAGATCATTCCTGGGGTATCATTCAAATCCATCCTCCATCTGAGTACGTCGAGTCTCAGCATCTCATGCGAATCTTGTACGAATCCATTCTGCCCATTTGCACAGGTCCTCCATGTGCTCCAGCACCTTACCCAGGTCTGCTCGTGTAAGTTCCTTACCCTGCCTCTTTTCCCCTTCGTCACGAGGAAGAACGTTTTCTTCAGCAATCTCGACAACTCCATCCTCCAGGATTTTCAGGGAGATATTGGCGATCGAGTTCTTGAAGGGAAAGACAACCTGCAGATGAGGCATTGGATGAACCCATAGAGTGACGTCGAATTTCAGCTCCGGGGGAGAGGAAGATGCATTGTTACCAGAAACAGAGGCTGATTTCATAAAGTCTGCTAGCTCGTCCCGAGTAGTGACATTAGACTTGGGTGGATGCACCGCGGCATTCCCTGGCTTAGGTAGTGGTCCGGCCTCTTTTGTCTCAGACCCAAAGCTGTTCTCCAGCAAAGTTGAAAGGAAAGCATACTGTCGAAGAAGTGGGAGCATATAGATAAGCTGCTGAGGATGAGAGAAGGGGATCTCAGTAACCCTGTGTGAATATACCTGCTTATAAATATACAGCGTGTTGCGATGAGGTTTGATAGCCAGTCTCTGATCTTTGTCGTAGACACGGACGTCGCGTTTACGGGAGATTGCGCGGAGCTCACTAGGGTCCTGATTGCTGCCTGGAGGTATGGGGAAGAGCAGACTGTCAAAGGTTGGCAAGTATCCGTAAAGTTGTGGTGCCTTGATGTTGATAATATTGTATAAGTGCGACCAATCGTTGTGAGACATAATGATTGGCGGGTCAAACGTAGCAGTGAACATGACTTGCGGTACCCTTGCTGTGGAGAGGTCAGGCTGGAGCACTTCCATTCCTGCGTTCTTGTTGTCTTCTGTGGATGGGAGCACAACGTTGCCGGGCTGTTGCCAATCCAGATTGGGCCGCTTGGGATCCATTGAGGGTTCTGCTTTTACAATGTCCTTGGAAATCCAGTCCTCGGAGACTCGCACAGGCATCACCTCGTCCACTACCGGAGCACATCCGATAAGGAGTGACCAGACTTGTTCTTGAGATGCAGTGAATAGAGCCATCTGCTCATTTGTTGGCTCGATGTGACGAAGAACCTTCCAATATTGCAGTGCTAGTCCCACTCTATCTTTTGAGTGCATGACGGGGTAGCCATGCCGGGCGCACATTGCTGCTGTGGATAAGGCGCTGTTGGACTTGTTGCTCATTCCTGGCTCGTCACGAAGCTTAGCTACATCCCACTGATGGAGTCTTTCCAGGCTCGCATAAATACCCGTTATTGCTTCGTGGCAATCGAGTCCAGGGATGATACTGAGCTTATCCAGAACAGCTAAGCGCTCAAGGTTGACTGCAAATTTATCGAGGGTTTTCGTCAATGGACTCTGGTTTGGAAGAAGTCGCAAGTCCTTTAGAAGAATTTCGCTTGCTCGGCTGCCGTGCTTCGTAACCGATGCAGCGGATTCTGGAAATGCAAGCGATATGTTCTCGACAACGTTGTTGTCGAGAATTATGTCCAACTGAATAGCTGAACCTGCTATAACGAGAGTTCTTTGTTTTCGGCCGTCGGGTGCTGTGGTGTCTTCTGAGAGGCAGTCGAGCCCTATGCGCTGGGCCAGTCGTTCCAGACCAGCCTCGCTTACAAGTCCCTTCTTTTTCTTGGTCGAATTAGTACAGCAAAAGAGCGTGTAGAATGGGACGCGCATACATCCAAGGTTGCGATAATCGCCTCCAACCGCTTGAGCTTGTCGTCCTCGTTTACGAGAGATGGCAACCCGCTTAGATTTCCAACATCGACATTGTTCAGGTTCACATCAAGACCGCCTGTGATCCCAAGTGCGCCCATGGCCGCGGCCGTGGAAGGGCTATCGAAGTTCAGGGGGACATTTGACATGTGCGCCATGAGTGATGATGCGGCAGGCGATTTCTTGAACTGCTGAGGTGAAGATCTTGGTCCTCGGGGGGAGAAAGCAGCGTGGGCGGGGTTCGAGAAAGGAGTCGACACGGGAGGAGTCGCAGCGGCGAGTTGCGAGGGAGTGCGGCCTTGTTGTGAAGCGTGCTTCACAGCTGTTGGTGTTGCCATCGTGAAGATATCAGGGCCCTCTTTGTGAGGGCTCGAATCGCGCGGTATTTACTAGAGAAACGGCAGGAATGGATTGAAGAATGAGGTGAGTTTAATATGAATAAGTTATACTGGAAACTATCGGTGAAGCACTAGCGATGAAGAAGTTGAAGGCTGGAACGTGATTCAATATTTGAAATGTTTGGAGGTTGGAAACTCAAACATGGAGTAGCTTTACTTGCACAGCTCGGCCCCACCAAAGCCGACAGTGGAGGACCCCTAGTCCATTATCCATCTCAGGACCTACAGGGCCTTAACATTAGTAGAGTTCAAAAGATTTAGGCGGAGACTTTCTTCAACACTAAATTTCCATTTCACAACAATGGCTTCCTCTGGGAATATTTCCCGCACTGTAGCTCGTGCTGCTGCTCAAGTGTCAGAGTCTTCCATTCGTAACTCTGCAACAAGATCCAAGAGACATGAGCTTCAAGGACGGTCTCTATATCTTTGGGTTTGGCCCGCACCTGTCAACTCTGCAGAGAGGCTCTCGATTTTAAAAGCACTTCAACAGCATGGCCCAGTCGAGTATTTTAAATGGCTGCCAGTATGACTTTTCAGAGTGGCTGTATATATACGGGACAAACAGCTGACCACATTGTGCTGCAGGGCCAGGGTTCTAGTAAAGTCTTGGGTTCCATCTATATATCTTTGATGAAAGAAACCCAAGATGCTGCCAAAGCTATTTCTTCCAGTCCAATCAGCATTACGGTCCCCAAGTCTAGCACAGAGACAACATATGTTGTCAAAATAAATGGCCGCAAAGCAGAGTTCCAGAAACAAGGCTCTTCAAAAGCAGGGAGTTCCGAATTTGTCGTTGAAATTTCCGAGACTCTCACCTACAGACATGAACAAAGCGCCAAAAACTCACCTCTGACCAGACCATGGCCAGAGTTTGTTGTAAACTCCCCTACACTCGCTTCCAAAACCCTACAGCACTCTCTCCCAAACAGTATCGCGGCCGTCGGCTTGAGGCACTGGGACGTGGACTTGGGGGTGCAAGAAGTGGCAGACAACAAACGATTTGAAAGAGAGCAAATGCGCAATTGGCTCCCAAGCAAGATAGCAAATCTTCCTCCGAAAGCGAAAGCAGAACACGGTCAAACGGAAACAACACCCATGGGTGGTTCACTAGGGGCTCCAACACAGACTTGGCCCGAGACTTCCATTAACAGCTTGGTAGAAAAGACGGCGGGCGAGTCAATGGAGGAGTCAACAGAGGTTTCCGCAGAAGAAATCACAGAGACTTCAACGGAGACACCCGTAGAGATCCCAGTGGAAGAGTCAGCAGCATCGTCGGCACAGGACCCCACAAAAGTTACAACAGAAAGTTCGACGCAGAGTGTGCCAGAGAAGTCGCCTGAGGGTCAAAGAGACAGCAATCAATAGCCTTGGGCCTTCAGCAGCATCTAAACACTCAGAGAGGTAGCCACGTAATGCCACTTAAGACTTTGAGATATCAGCATCGGGCCCATGGCTTAGGCGGCACTTGCGCAACACGTTACTAGTGTTCCCACCTTATTAACTCAGCCATGTTGGGAATCAATTACTCTTTTCTGGAACACGACGTAGATCATGGCCGCTTTGTTACAGAACGCAGCGCAGAACGAAATTGGGAATAACCACACTTACACGTCTTTACTACTCTGAATATATTATCCAGTGTGTGGTAAATTAAGCAAAGCTTATATCAACAAAATGGTTCGCGTGGAATAGACTGGTGATTTCAAACAGCTTCCGAAGAACCGTTGGTCTTGTTGTACTACTCGCTCTTAAAGTTCTCTGGATCATTCAATTCAATTGCCAAGATGGAAAGTGACGTTGGCATCGGAAAACAGGAGAGCTTCCGACATACGCACAAAGCAAAAACGCTGGGGCATCCCAAGTCTGGTTTGGTGTGGTTTCATCTGGTCCGAAATGCAGGGTCATGATCGAGAGAGGGACAAGACCCTCCAAAACAAGAAATTTGGAGCGGCCCACAACTTGGCATGATGAGCCACGATTCGACCAAAGCCACTCGACTCTACGTCACTTAAACTAGGTTCTGGAATCGGCATCTTGCGAAGAGGAAGCTACGACACGAATTAGCAGGGCTTGGCTCTGATCATGGCGGATTTCGGCACGCACGACCGCTGGAACAAGGCTTGGTGATGACGTCTCACGTAACAGTCACTGCACTTGCTGTAGTAATGCTGTGTTGGTTGAAGGTTCCTATCATGGCATCATGACCCGAAACGAGGGTGTTCTCACACAATCTGTATAGCTATAATATCTCAGCCTTCCTCCTCGGTGTATCGTTTGGAATTTTCGTATCAGAATAACCAATATACCAATTTAACTCTTAATATCAATAGATTCTTGGCTTGAGCGCAAGTCATCCCATCAACATCACTACCCCCTCTCACTTCCACCACCACACCACTTCAAAATGGGTTTCGGAAGATTCATCCACTATGTTGGTGCCTTCTTTCTTTTGGCAGCAACAGTGATGCTCGTTGTCGTGAGCATCACAGCTCCTGTGGTTGACCACATTGCTCTTCTCAAGGTCCGATACGGAGGAGGTGGTGTCAATTATGGTACATTTGGTTATTGTCAGCTACGAAACGCCGGCAGGTAAATTTTTCACCTCCTAAATAAACATGTTCGCCAACTAACAAACTCACAGTGATACCTGCTCAAAGGCTCGTATCGGTTACGACCCTACCGATCCTTTCCGAGGCCTGGATCTGTCCGAAATTGGTTCTGGCACTGCAAAGGCCTTGACCTATGTCATGGTTCTGCACCCCATCGGTGCTGGACTTTGCTTCATTTCTTTCCTTTTGGCCCTTGGCGCTGGCATCTTTGGCTCGCTTATGTCGACTCTCATTTCCATCATCGCCTTCCTTGTCACCATCATCGCATTGGCTTGTGACTTTGCTGGCCTCTCCATCATCCGACGACGAGTCAACCGCGATACCTCTGCCACTGCTAGCTGGTCTGTCGGTATCTGGCTTGTCCTCGCCGCCGCTATTCTCTGCCTCATTGGCACAATTGCCGTCTTCATCACTTGCTGCTCTGGCCGCCGCCGCAAGAGCCGTGAGCAGAAGAAGATGGCCGCTTACAGCACTTCCCCCACTCGTTATTAAACCAACTACCCATCAGCAGTAACGCTGATTACAACAACACAGATTTCACTTTTATCAAAAAGACGTGGACTAATTACAACGTTTGGAACATACCAATACCCCAAAGTTTTCATTGACTGAAATATGAGATCACGAATTGTCTATTTAGACGGAGTCTTTAAAGAGACGATACCAGCGTGGCGCGTATCACATTGACGATTTGCTTTTGTTATTTATTTATTTAAACTTAATATATGTACCTCAAACATTACCCAATACCATCTTTATCGTGACACAAGTGACATGTAGTGGTTTGTAACTAATCAACCAGGCGGGAGATGTTAACACCGTCCCACAAGGGCAGGACAAACGTCTCAAGTCGTGAACTCTTCAGTGCCATGTCGTTAAACTCTCGAATAGCCAAGATGCTTTCCGCCTGGTCCCCAGGAAGCTCATTGCCACCAAGTGCCTTGTCATCGGCAACCAAGCCTCGACGTAGGACATTATCCGAGACAATGAGGGCTCCTGGGCGAAGAAGCCTGTTGGAACTACCTGGCTTCGATAGTTCGAGAAGTTGTTTCAGATATCCAGGATAACCAGTCTTGTCTGCATCTATAAAAACAAGGTCATAAGGCTCAGAGGGATTGAGCTTGGGGAGACTGGCCAAACACATTAGCATCGGCCGTACGAAATATGTTCTTGGAGTAACTTACGATTCGGAAGCAGAACCAACAATGATCTCTACGTTTTTGGCGCCGTTTGCCTCAAAGACTTTCTTGGACAATTCAGCATACTCGGGCTCAAATTCCAACCCGGTAACAAGTCCATCGGGACCAACAGCATCAGCCCAGACGAGGGCCGAGAATCCAACATAAACACCAATTTCAAGGACTGTTGACAGGTGTTAGCCGTCGTTCTCTTGTCCACTTAAACGAATCGAGATATAATATTATCGGCTTACTTTTCTTGGCGCCGGTAGATTTGACCAGAAATGTATTGTACTGAGATTGGAAGACAGAGCTCATATAGTTTGAGTCATCACGGTTAGTAGAGATGTCTGCATGATAATCGGTGATATACTTGGGCAACGCTGTTGAATGTTGTTCCGCATAGTTTGTCACCGTCTGACCCAATTGTGGTGAAGTGTAAAGAGGAACGCTATTGTCCTTCATTTTGGAAGTGTATATAAGTGTTTATCTGATTTATAATGAGAGAGAACATGGCCAAGAGTCCTTGTTTATATACACAAATGCGTTGTTGATCTCGCCATCTTCCCCTCTTGGACCCACCAATAGAGCGATCTCATACGTAGTATGTGCGCTCGGCAACGTCCTCGGATTTAAGATAGATCAGTACTTATAACAGAAGTCCGCTGAAGTCAGATCGACTTTCAAAGATCAGGTCGGCGATATTCACCGTGTATCCGATGCTTATTCCGAAGAATTTACCACTTTGCAGTGACTTTTTGTTGTTATTCACATGAGTAACGAATGAGTGTACATCAAGTAAAACTAAACGAGTGGACAATCAATTGAAGAACTGTACAGCTGTCTAATCCGGGATAATGAGAACGGCCATCCTCCAATGATCTTACAACAAGAAAAGAACAGAAAAAGAAAGTCAAGACAAACTAATATCCTCTTCTCTACCGAACCATTATGCCTTGTCCCAGTATTCAACTTCCCTCGCAAGTCTGGGGTTGAAGCTTAAAGGAGCATGACAACAGCAATACCGACAACAATGGTACCGACAATGGAGACTGCATTGAAGCTGGCTCCGGACTTGGAGACAGTCAAGGGGACTCGGGGAGCCTCCTCAAAGCCATTGCTACCCTTGGACGAAACCTGCTCAGGGTTCACAGGGACGGGAGCAGGGACGGGGACTGGCTTAATCTCCTCCGGCTTGGGCTGAGGAGCAGGAATAGGAACAGGCTCAACCTTGGGGTGCTGTGGGGCAGGAGCAGGAGCAGGGACAGGCTCAAGCTTAGGATAGTAAGGCTGAGGGGCAGGAATAGGAACAGGCTCGACCTTGGGGTAATGAGGTTGAGGAGCGGGAGCGGGAGCAGGGCAGCCCTTAATCTTGTCGCAAATATCCTCCTTCTTTGGCTCAACATAGACCTTCTTGGGGTGCTCCTCCTTGTGATACTTGATCCTGTCGCAAATAGTCTCCTCGTGCTTGTGTTGTCCATGGCCCTTGGTGACCTTGCGGCAGATATCTTCATACTTCTCCTCCTTCTTGGGCTTCTCCTTCTTGGGCTTCTCCTCCTTGTGATACTTGATTCTGTCACAAATGGTCTCTTCGTACTTGTGCTCTCCGTGACCCTTGGTGACTTTGCGGCAGATGTCCTCATACTTCTCCTCCTTCTTAGGTTGCTCCTTGGGCTTCTCGATCTTAGGAGCTACAGGAGCCTTAGTCTCCTTGGGGACAACAACAGTCACACCATTGTGTGTGTAGGTCTTGGCATCATGGTACTTGTCATCAGTCTTCTCAGGAGCATACTTGGTGGTCTTGGTCTCGGCCGCCTCGCCCTCGTGGTTCTTGCAGTGCCAGCAGCCGGGCTGAGCCCAGTCGTCACCGCACTTGTTGCAGGGTTTGCGATCACACCGATCACCATAGCAGCCGGGCTTGACCACGGGCTCATGGATCTTGGTGTAGGTATGATGCTTTGTGATAGGCTCGTGGACGTAGTCGTACTTCTTACCATCGACAATAATGGGCTTCTTGTAGTCGTAGACATCGTAGTGATCGCCATGGTGCTTGTGATGTCCTGTGATAGTAGGTTTGTAGTGATCATAAGTCTTGTGTGTTTCGTGATCAGCTTTGTAGTCATGATGTTCCTTGCTGTATCCATGGTCGTAATGCTTGTCCTTGTCTTGCTCGTACTCATTCTCCTCTTCCTCTTTCTTCAACTTTTCCTTCAGGAGCTTGAGCTTCTCGTAGTCTGCCTCGGACTGCTTCTTCTTCTTCTCCTCCTCCTCCTTATCATCACCCCAATTGTCAAAAAGAGAATCGACATCCTGGAACTTTTGCTCATGGTTTTGCCCATGCTTGCCGATATCAGTCTCGGCCTCGCTCTGCCAGGAGAAGCGGTTGGCCTGGGCAAGACCGTTGACAATGGCCATGACGGCCAAGACATTGCGCTTCATGACGGATAACAATGAAGGATAAGGCTGTGTACAAAAGGATTGACTTGATGCAGATGAAGAACTATGTCTGAGCTTTGTTGCAAGTCAGAAGAAGCTGGAACGAAAGTCTGGAGCAGACAAACATCTGGAGAACGCGGTTGATTTATACCTACGACTTAGCATTTTCGATGGCTGATAAAAGAGAATCTATTACGCTGCTCGCTCACATGCAAATACTGCCCTCAGTTGAGGCAATAGGAGACACCGATTGCCTCAGAGACCTGACGCCAACTTACCATAAATTCCTTTGCATTATGGTATCGCATGATGAAATGATTTGATAATGAGACGATGGCACAGATACGCTTCAGAGGCGACCTCTCTTCATCTTCATGAAAATATCATGCGCATCGCCGCCGGACAAAACGCCGGACAAGGTTTGCCAGCACCCATGGCAACGGTGCGGGCAGGTCAGGTATTCGCAGGCAATAGGAGAGTGGCTCACATGAGGATAACAGTGTTGAGAAAACGCTGGTACCTTTAATCCAATTGATGTTTCGATGCTACCGCTGAAAGACCGAGCATTACGTCCACCAGCTGCGCGACCCACAATGCTCGCTATTAACTTGCACAATCTCAACCCCTTCTTTTATTTTGCAATACCTCCCATTCTCTTTTATGCCGAAAATTGCCTTATCCGAACGCCCCTGATATTAGCGGAGCAAGTCAGGACCGCGGTAGTTATTCTGTCTCTGCTTCTCCAACCGTAGCTTATTCCTATTCCTCCGGAATACCTGAGAATAGACCGAAACGCATTCGGTGGCTCTGTGGAAAGTCAGTACTAAGTTCCATGTGAAAGCATATCGGTTGCGTTATAGAGGAGAAACACTTTGGATTAAAGGCGGGAAGAATAGAGGCACAGGGGAGTAGTAACGCACAAAAGGTAGCTTAGGAATGACGACTCCCAAGACAGCCAGCAAGTTAATGGTAAAGTATGTCAAGTCGTAATGTGTGTAGTGGGTGCTGACAAGAAAAAGGCCGATCGGGACACTGAGAAGGAACTTCTTGGTTGGCGTGTATTGTGCCCCGTTATCAATCTGCTCCCACATGTTGAGATTGTCGAACGCGCCACTGTTGAAATCGAAAGGAACACCACGGACATGATGGAACATGATGTAGGAGCCAAACATGTAGGACATGTTGGTAAGGGTCCATGAAGTCTCCTGTGAGACACCAGGGATCGCGTCGAAGATAATTTTGGCAGCGAGAATCAGGACAATATGGATAGTCCAGGCACCTGTGTGATTGGGAGTTCGGGTCAGCATGTAACTTTTTTATTGTTGGTTGGTGCAATTTGCGCTGCGATAAGAGAAGTGATGTACCTTTGGCATTTGTCCAGTTGGCGTTGAGATTAGGCAGGGCAGCCTGATCACTGATTTGCTCAAGAGTCTCAGGAGGCTCGTGGTAGACTTGGAGGATGCTGCTAGATCTCCTCCTTCGAGCTCCAGCAGCTCCTTCTCCTCCTGTGTTTCGCTCGGGCATGTTGAGATAGATACTACCCCGGCGCGGAGGTTTGTTCGCCGCGTCGTAGGAGACGGTGCGCTGAAGTAGAATTGGGGAAGACAGTTTGGCGGTATTGACGGGGTGAGGATAAGAAATAAGCGTCAGTCGAAAGGATGGAAGGGGATGATCGACGAGTTTGAGGCTGAGGCCAACGGACGCTCAGGGTTCGAGCGGTTGTTGGTTGATGATAAATAGATGGTATTTCTTGTTGAATTGGGACTAAATGAAGAGTCGTAGTGGATGTTTCCCCCTAATGATGTCACGGGATGTCGTCTGGGGGCAAATGCAAAGGCAAAGAGTGGTTTTGTTTGTATGTTTGATGCTGTATACTAGTTAAGTCAGCCAGACGTGGTAACGGCGCAAGCCAGTATCAGTTAATGAAGATGGGTTTGATGTGATGTAACTGGAAAAAGTATCAAGAAAGGAATCAACGTGGAAGGACTGTACAAGATGAGAGGGGATGGGAAGCCGAACCGGAATATTCAATGTCCCTCGTGAGATGGTGAAGGAGCCACTCTCATGGGAAAGGAGCCGACAGAAGGATGGAACAGCCAATCGACAGAAAGGGACACGCAATGCAACCTGGACAAGCAACGGGGACTAGGCGGAAGATGTGGAGCCTGCTGCTGAAATTAGCGACTGTAGCGGGTGAGCTTGCAGCGGTAGTTTGCTGGAAGCATGGTTAGTCCGGGGATTTTTTCAGGGGACCTTCAAGGGATAGATTGGTAGTGTAGGGTACTTGTTCAGGGGCATTTGACTTTGGTCCGTTCCATTATTAGGGGACCTGGCCCAGACAGGCATTAGACCTACCTGGCTTTTTATGGTATTGCCAACTATAGAAATATGTGTCTCGTGATTTTTGAAAATGAAGCCAGAGCTCGATCTGAGCAGGGATTCACGTGTAATTTTGAGATCCAGAGATGGTAGAAGAGGTCGAGAATTGGCCAGAACGAGGCTAGTTATAGCCGGGGTTGAACATACGACTGCAACGCCAAGGTCATCCAGAGCAATCTCGACGGTTTGCATTAACTACACGTGATCGGCAATTGGAACGAACAGCAAACGTTGTATCACAAGGTCTGGTATCTGCAAGTAATGATGGTTTGCAGTTTTGTCTCACTTTTGAGTCAAGCAATAATAACTGATGCCAAAAAATAAAATAAAAAATCAATCGCGTTTAGTTGTAAAATGTTTGCTGTGATTGGATAAATGATAAGAAGCGAGATCTGTAAGTGCCTAGATTGGGCCGGGATGTCGCAACGAGATTGTTATCCGATATATGTATCTCTGTCTTACCCGAAATGAGAAAGCTGAAGACCCATGATAATCTCAAGATGGCGTGGAATGGCATGTCAAAGCTACCATGGCATGGATCCAAGCTAGACCGACTTATCTTCAGCCACCGTTTATCATTCATTGTCCACGATCATGGGCATGAAATAGCAAGACAAGACGTGTGATGTAGACCCAACAATATCTTGACCGACGCGTGGAATCGACTCGTAAAACGACTGACATGAAATGTTGCTTTAATCCATGGCAGCTGTTGGCTGAATTAGTCAGCGGTAGATCACCTGGGGCTAATCTTCGGCTCGTTGACTGACACCTACCAACCCTTTCCCTACAGCGAACTCTCCCTGATTGGCTAGCAGAGGAATTTTCTCCCAAGCCTGGTCTTTGAACTTATCGATATCATCACAGCTTTCATTTCGCGTCTCCTTGATACGAACGAAAAGCATCGTTGCATCTCGCTTCAGCGAAAAAGCTTGACTTTTCACTGTTGAGTACTGAATCAATCAGAGAGCCTTGGATTGCTTTTGTAGCATTATTGAATGCTGCTTTTTTTGTTTTTCAATCTCCTGCCTGAATTTTGTCCACATGACTTCATAGGTACGTTTCTTCATGTACGTATTTTTCCCGTCACCTCAAAGAGATCAAGCCCACGCAGGTGAGACCTTGACTGGATGAATGCACGTGCTCACCCTAGAACTACCCCTAGTGGACATTGTTGATTGAGATCTTTGATTAGGATATTTAATCACGGACGGATATTATTGAGATAGCCAAGTGGCTTTGGGTCGAAAAACTCCAGATCTTGCTTTGTTGATCAAGAGTACTCGGTATCTCAACAAAAAAAAAAAAAAAAAAAAAAAAAAAAAAAAAAAAAAAAAACATAAGCTAGCCTACGGCTCCATCATCTCGCTTTCCTAAAAAAAAATATATATATAAGGAAACTGTCATCGCTTCCTACAAGTTACACCCATTGCCTCCTTCCCAAGATGGCAACTGACGACCCAGGAGACGTCATCTATCTGTCCAGCGATGACGAAGCAGAGGCTGCAGCCGTAGCTACAGCTACTAAGAAGAGGCCTCTCGAGGATGCGTCCGACGAGAAGGAAGCTTCTTCAGTGCCCGAATCTAAGCGCTCAAGGAACAATGGTCCTGTTATACGCTCTTCCGCGACTAAAAACTCATTAGATGAAGACCAGAAATCTTCAAATGGCTCGCCGAATACTGGTGAATCTTCCACTGGGGAGTCCGCACCTGGAAGTTCGAACAAAATTCCCGACTTTAAGCATTCAGAATGGAGCTTCAAGTTGCCCGACACTTCCGAGAGCAAAAGCGGCTCCTGGCTCAAAAGATTCAAGGTCTGGGTCAAAGCATTTGTGCAAATGAACTCAGCCATAAGTAACGGTATCGATGTGCATGTAGCTGAATCTGCTTACGCTTGGTACATTGATCACCTAGGAGGAATGAAACCGAAGAAGAAAAAGAGTGCTAAGCAAGTCGCGAAAGAGTTTGAAAGCACTGGTGAACTTGGTGCTTTCCTCCAAAGTCTCCTACCCACGGGGCCTGGACCTGATCAATCAACCCTGGACAGTTGGGTGACAAAACAACCTAGCAAGGTACCCGTTCATAAAGGCAAACGCTCTCGCGGCTCTAGTGTAAGCGAGGGAGAGATCGATGAAGACGAGTCTGAGAGCGAAGCTGAATACGAACCAACACTTAGCACAAGTGAAAGAAAGAAAGGAGAGGCCAATGGATCCAATGGCGACTCGGCATCTCAAGTTTCAAACCACCAGAGTTTGCCGATAATTGAGACGCACAGAAAAGTTCCTACCGGAAACGATGCGTTAGAGCAACAACGGAGATACTTCCCATCGGCCCGTGACCCTACCCACATGTGTCTTCTCTGCGGCTTGAACACACATTTGGCGCCGAGCTGTCCGACGCTTGTCTGCTCATCATGTGGAAGTCTAGACCACTCGATTATATGCTGCCCTGAGAAGGAAAGGTGCAGGAAATGTCGTCAAGTTGGCCATCAAGCAAGTGGCTGCACCGAGAAGCTGGCGTTGACCAAAGGGGAAGGACTCGCTTGTGTGTTCTGCAATTCGACAGATCACTTTGAAGAAGAGTGCACAGAAGTGTGGCGATCGTTCCACCCAGATGTGTCTACGGTCAGAAAGGTCGCGTTCATTCCTGCGTCGTGTTCTGTGTGTGGAAGTGATGGGCACTTTTCCTCGGATTGCAGGACTCAGCGCACTGAGCTGTCTAATCCTACCTGGTCTACGAAGAACCGTGACCAATACATCGACCCTAATTGCGGTATGGCAACGATCGAGGAGGCGACAGGAGGAAATACAACCGGCAGATCTGCAAAGGCTCCTGAGCTCAGGATCCGCGGCCACGCTGCGCGGACGACAAACGTACACTACTCTAGCGACGACTCGGAGGTTGAATTCTTAGGGAATAAACGCGTTCAGAAACCAGTCGTCGGACAGATTCGAATGGCCAGTAACATTCAGATGCCAAACGCGCAAAACGGCAGGCCACGAAGGAACCCCAAACAGAACGGACCAATCCAGCCTCCCCTCCCTCCTGGACCCCCTCCTCCCGGGCCACCACCGTCTATGCGAGGGTTAGGTTCATTCTCGTCACTCCCTCGAAAGCCTCCTCCGCGAGACTTCAGAAATGTCCCCCCACCATCCCCCCCTCGAGGCTCGCAGGGGCAGGGAAGATCGTATGGCAATAACGCATCTTCATCTTTTAAGCCAAGAGGGGGTGGGCGTGGCGGCCGAGGCGGACGAGGAGGAGGGGGCCGTGGTCGTGGAAGGGGCAGAGGCAATTAGAGGAATCCTGTTTAGTACAATGGGGAAGTATTGGTTGGCGCAGGGTTAGAGTTGATGGTGCATTGATATACCCTCAGAGCCGAGTGGCTCTGGGAACTGGCTGGCGCATGAAAGCCGAGCTGTCTGCCCTGAGCGGGACTCATCCAGACTTGGCGAAAGGGATCGTAGGCTTTGATACCCACCACTTGTTGCTATATTCAATTTGGTTGATATGAGCCGCTTGAAACAAAACACAAGGTGACAAGATTGAAACACTGTGGACGATGGAGTCAATTGTCTTCGAGACATGGGTGACTATTGTAATGAGTGACGATTTCGCCTGTACTAGGCTCGAGTGGACGAGTAGTAGAGAAGGCCCTTATCTATTATTGGCTTAAGCTAGACGCACACTCCTGCATGAAGACTTCCTTGCAAGGGTCACGCGTGGATTGAGACAAACTATACAACGGTCGGAGAACTGATGGTCGCTGGGCACATATGTCAGATTTGTTACGACTCTTGAGTTAGATTATCAAAGAACGTCTTTCCCATCATGCAATATTTACGACATAATGGAAGGCAAAACATCTCATTGGTGTCTCGACAGAGAAGGCGAGATTTACTAGATGGAAACGACCAGTTAAACAATGAGTGACATTTACTCCATAGGTAGGTAGGTAGCTGCTATACAATGTACAAGTGGCAAGAGTCTTGGTGTGACAAAGTCTCGTGACAATGCAGCGTCACATCCGAGAAAGAAGCAAAATGCATTGACAGCCAGTGCCCTATACACTAGCGTGAGCACGAATGGATCCATCGCCACGAGTTTGAACGGGGCAGAAGCGTTTTACAGCCATAGAATCATAGATGCAAAGGGCCAGATGAGAACGAGCTAACTACCTAAGCTATGTTGCGTTGCAGGGGTGGGGAAATAAGAAGCTTAATAGGGATGCATGTTTTAGAGTTGAGGCTTTTTCATCCTCTTGATTGTGACAGGACCTTTTGAGAGCAAGGTCGTATCAACAGGGATGGATGGATGGGTGGAAGGCATTCAATGGCAGAGGCTAGTATAGTTTGTGACTCTTCGCAGTGTCCAGTTGGCAAGTGGAACGTGGATGAGCCTGTTGAATCAGTCCAAGTTTCAACGGGGGACGTTTGATAACCTATAGAGCCATTATTTACACTGACGAAGTTGATTCCAACAACACTAGACTCTCGTGAGTGTAGGATTCTTCTTTTCGTCCCGCCCTGTCCACCTCTGACTCTTAGCTGTCGTTGACTAACACGACAGTTTAGAAGTAGAAATATAGTAAAACACAGCCTATCACAGCGCGACAAGTGCCGTCGAAACAACGCGTCTGCCGCGTTGTTGGACACAGCAATGATTGGATAAAAATTATATGCATGTTTCCTGGGCGCGGGACCATAGATGGAGAAGCGCTATCGATAGATATCCGATGAGAGAGGTACTTAAGTAGTACCTGAGAAGAGGATTCGGGAGGCCTGAACCGAATGGGTCAAGAAGAGTCGACACACGTGGCTAGGCTGGAAATAGATAGCATCTGCATTCAAAGAGTTTGCAGTTGGTCTCTTAAGTGGTTGTATATCTTGGGCCATACAAGTACCAGTCAAGTATACCGCCACGATGCCCGTCGCGGCAGATCTGCATTGACAAGGATATGTGAACCAAGACAACCAATCAAGATACGAGCGCAACGCGTCTTTAACTTTTCTTCAAACGCGCACAAAAAGTCTCCACGATCTTAGTTAGACGAGACAGGGTCTTTGAAACTCTGAGTCACTGACAGCCAGTCGTTGTTAGTCGAGGGTGACCATCTCGCGATAGCACCTGCAGCCGACCTACCTTAGGGTCAGGAGTTAGAAAGAGGTACAGCACGAGAAGAAATGGGGTGGGGGAAGGGGAAAAAAAGCGAATTTTCACTTTTCTCGGTCTGATTTATTATTGAATTAGACAAAAGAGCGAGGCTGATCTTGGAGACTATAGTCAAAGTAGATATATCTCGACTGCCCGGGCCTGGCGCTCATGGCCTGTCTCAAATCCTTTGTCTTTCTTGATACTACCTAAAATTGAACGATATTTCTAAATACCACATTGACTTACATCAACTACTTGAATTTGTATTAGACATATCATACACATCTCAGAACAAGCACCAAGCATTCAGAGGCCAAAGCTTTCCACGACATGAGAATACAATGGCATCCTCAACAGAACAACTCTTTCTTGCCGTCTTAAGAAGCGATCACATCAAGGATTCTCTCTTCCCTCACCTCTCAACCACAGAACTCTGCAATATTCGCCAGTCTTCATCAGCTTGCTGCAATCTCCTTACCAAGCGTCTCTTCACTCGCATCCACGTCTCTTTCTCCGCCTCAACCTTTACCAAGTCAGCACGAGTTGCCGCTCTCGCTCGTATTGGCCATCATATTGAGCATCTCACTTTCTACTTCCCTCACTCAGACGCTACTTTCCTTCCTCCTCTGGTTCACCCTGTCTCTGGTAACGAGATATGTTTTCTGTACACTCCTCACACGAGCATGGGCTCTGTGCTTTCACGACCCAAGTACGCCAACGCTGAACTCGGCGATATCCTTACCCAGCAGTACCCCCCTCTATTCCATGCTGCCACCAATGTCCCCAGCTTCATCAATGCCATGCGCCACTTGACCAAAATGCGCCATCTCACAATCAGATGTCCTGGGCAAGACCCTAGAGAGAGATATCGTCGTGATATTGTCGACTATGCCCTGATCAGCTTGCGTATCTCTCTTGAGCGTGCTCCCCTAGACAAACTTCACAAGTTATCACTCTCCCAATTACATCCTGCTGCCTTTAACTATCTCCGTCATGTCAATGGCTTCGGAACTGTCCCCTCTGCTGGACGTCGCTGGCGGCAGATCAACAAGCTCTCCGTCTCAGTGGACGCCTGGGACTTTTACAGCACGTCACCTGGCCGTGACCATCTTAAAGTCATGGATGAATACATTCGCGTCTTCGCCCCCAATCTTGAAAAGTTCGCCTTTACATGGCTTGGCCGCAAGGGCCCTTGTCCAGTTGCCCTGGCTGCTGATCCCATCTTCTCACCACCCCGTGCCTCGAGGAAACTATTTCACGAGGTCACTTCCCCTATGTCTCCCCTTCCTGAAACACCTGGAAAGGGTGCTATTTACTTCCCAAAGTTGCGATACCTTCAAATTCGCAATGCTACTATGAACGCGCCCCAGCTCAGCAACTTGATCAATTCTCATCGCCCAACGGTCAAAGAATTCGACTTTGAGAGCGTTGCTCTCGCCGATAACGGAAACTGGGACGACGTTCTTGCTCCCATCGATACTGATGATTCATGGTCTCGAAGTAACAGCATGGCTGCTCACTCAGAGTATAGCCTGGTGACAAGCCCTAGTTCTGAGCATCTTCCTAGTCCAAGTGCTGCTGTCACTGCCGCTAGTCGCGAGCTCTTGGATTTCGACCTTGGTGGTTTCCCCTTTGGTGACATTGAGAATGAAGTCATTGACGAATTTCAACCTCACGATGTTCTCATCAACGACGATGTCTTTGCCCCTATATATGAATTAGATGCGGGCTTTAGTACAAAACTGCGAAAGAAGCGCTCGCGCCGTCGCAGAAGAAAGCATCGCAGCAGCGATGAAGATACCCCAGAAACCCCCTCACCCTCACCCAAATCCTCTCTGCGCTCTCTATCGCGCCATCATAAATCTAAACGCCAACCTTCAGTTAAAGAAGAGAGTCTCCGTCCCTGTACTCCCATCCCCAACATCACCGCGCCCCTCCTAATTAATGATCCTCAGCCTGTTCTCCTTCAACCTACCACCTACGACCCAACCGCAAGGAGGAGTAACAGTCGAGATCCGGACGAGGGCATATCCCCTGTCCAACGTAACATAGAACAAGAAGAGGCGCACCGTCTTCTCGCCGAGGACGCCTCTGCACGAGTGAGCGCGCTACAAAAAGCTAAAGCAGCTGTCCTGTCCAAGTTAAGTCGCGAATTCTGCCAAAGCAAGAAGCCTCGTGTTGGCGAGGCAAACGCGTGCCGCTTCCTGGCAGGCCGGGATCTTGGTACAGCCTTTGGACCTAATATGGTCATGGAGGACCGTAGAGCGCTGGAAAGTCGGAGCGTGCTTGTTCCTCTGATGTTCAGTCGGTCATGAGAACAACAATGCATGGTGGGATGAGGAATGTATGAAAATCAAGAGGCTCTCAAAGAGAGACTACGACCTTGTAATGAGATATGATATCACGTCCTTTGTTTCTTCATGTATTTACTGGCGACATTCCTTCACGGAAATACGAATGTAACATTATGGCCCCTAACAAAGCTATTCGTCCTTGGTGATTATGTACTCTCTTTCTTGATCGTCTCCATTGCTTTGACATATTCCGACACTTCTTTCAGTCCCGTGAGCGTCAAGTCCCGTCTTCGTCCTTCAATGATGACCGTGGGGACCGAGTCGATGTCCATGCCGATACTTCTGATGTCCTCTTTTGTTTTCCTCTCACCCTTTATTTTGTCACCAACTAGATCGTTTGCCTCCTTCTCGCCTATCCCAGCCTCGACACATGCCTCGACCAACATATCGTCTTCACCAGGATGTCTCCCCTCAGCAAAGTACAATCTAAACAATGAATCCACAAGCTTGTTGGTTACCTCTGCCCCGTGCGTCTCTTGGACTTGCTGGATGATACGGTGAGCCGGGAATGAATTGCCCGTTGGTCCTGTAAAGGCAATTGGAACACTCAGCGGCTTTGCAAGCGAGATCATGTGTTCCTCGAAAAGCTTCTGTGCCTCTTCATTGTCATTGTGCTTCCCGTGGAGAGCATGTGCGGCACGGTCTGGGATGGTTTCAGGGCGGCTGGGACTGGGCTGGTAGGACGAGAACTGGAGATCAAACGAGATTGAGGATGATGAGGAAGAGGAGCGGAACTGAGTAAGGGCCTCATCAAGTCTGAGATGTGGGTTTAAGCATCAGTTCGTTAGAGTAGAATTGGCCAAAGATGATATGTACCTCTTCTTTCCTAGGTATGTCCTAAGATGAGATCAGCGACAAGTCATTCTATCAGTATGTATCAAGAGTTCATACCAAGGACAGATGGTGTCCATGACCAACGTGATCTGCGATTCGTACATGTTAATTTGCTTGTCTTGTGTATGAGAAAGAAAAGTTCTATTATTCGAAACACCACTGGCAATAATATATATTTTAATGCGGGGAAGTCAAAGCTCCGCATCGGACCCCTGGAACGATAGAATGGCGGTTTGGCGACCGAATGTCCAAGGAAATCTCATGCGAGGTATTGCATCATGAGTATGTACATGTTCACGCAAGATGCTAAGAGCGTTGAAACTGGGGGGTATCTCGAAACGTGAATTATATCTCGCTGTACTTAATCAAACGTCATCTTGGAACCCGTATGCTTCACCACTGCACCCGTCAATCTAGCAACAGCAATATCTTCAGCCTCCTTGAGAGGCTTTGTTGTGCTCTCAGCAGCGCCTTTGTTTTCGCTAGATCTGTTTTCGCCCCGGTCATTTCTGCGTGGTGGAGGACGGCCCCGTGGGTTGTTGTCATTGTCGGGAACCGCCTTTTTGTCCTTGCCAAATCGCTTCTTATATCGCGCTTGGTCGTCCTCGGCCAGCTCGATCTTGAGCTCACGGCCCATCAATCGGTTCACCCACCACTTGCGCGTCTTGAATTGCTTCTGTTGGGATTTGTCCTTCTCTTCATCGTCCTTGAAATCTTCTTCTGTCTCAATCTCTTCCTTGATCTTGACAAAACCCTTGACGGCCCATGCTGCAGCCTCGGGCTCCTTGAACTTGACCCAGCCAAAGCCCTTGCACTTTCCGGTGTCTTCAAACGTGGCAACCTTGACCCATTCGATCTCGCCACACTTTTCAAAGTTTCTGGACAGGTCCTCATCGGTTGTCTTGAAACCCATGTTGCCTACGAAGATCTTGCGACTGGCATTGACATCCTGCTTCTGCTCTGTGGTGGTCTTGCCGTCGGCCGCATCCTCAGTGGCCTCCGCCTCCTTCTTGGGTCGGCCCTCGAAGGATGTCGCGTCCTTGATGAGAAGTTTACGGCCGCCGAGGTCACTCTCAGTGAGCGAGATAGCAGAGACCTTGGGCCCAATACCTGAGAAATCGACGTAGGCGAATCCCTTGTTTGTGGGCTTGGCGCTCTTGTCTCGGCCGGGCTCCTTGTTGGTTGGTAGCTTGATGCGGGTGATCATCTCGTCGGTGATGACACCTCCAGAGTTATCCACAAGCCACTTGCGCATCTCGACAGGCGTGATGTAGAAAGGCAGGTTACCAATCCAAACACTGTGCTCCGACCGGGCCTTCTTGTCCTTGCCCTCCTCTTTCTTCTCGTCGTCGTCGCCTTGTTTCGCGGGCAATGCCTTGCCTTTCTTGAGCGCACGCTTTGCGCGCTTGGATGGGGGCTCGGGGGCGTCTACATTGACTTCGATTTCCTCAAGCTCGATCTTGCGCTTGGACGAGGAGGCGGGTTCAGACTCTGTCATGTTGACATCTTCTGCTTCTGCCTCCGTGGTTTCGGTTTCGATCTTTTCGATCTTGACGACCTTATCAGGCTTCAGTTCCGATCGGGAAGACTTGGATTTCTTCTCCTTCTTTTCTTTTGTCGCCATTTTGTGTTGTGTTGTTGGGTCGTGATTTGATGGGCGATCTAGAACTAAATTCAGAACAGATGCATCCAAAGTTACCAGAAATTTTCTGATAGTTTTGGTTACGATAAGCGATAAGAGACTCGGGGAAGTGGGTCGTCGTCGGCCGAAGCTGGACCCTACAGATACTTCCGATAGTGGATCTTTTGGACGCCGACTTGATGAACTGTCGGCCGTTAAAGAGCCCAGCCTCCGGAATCTCGGAGAAGTTTAGAGATTATGATGACGGTGAAGTCATGAGTCATCAATTGAGTGTGTGTTGTAATTTTTGATGGATATTACGTGTCGCCTTGCTCGCATATTGTTGCAAAAGATTTATACTGGAATTCCCTTGGCGCTGACATTATGCAATGAACAACAGCAAGACGGTTATCGCTACTAGGTACCTAGGTACTAAGTTTTACAAACATGGAGAAGAAATCAATTTATACTCCCATGCGTATATTCAAAGTCTAATAAGTTCTTGACATAGTATTTGGGTCCGTGCAATAGCGGAGAGTAATTCCCTTGCTTTCGAGTTTCACATCAATTGGCAAAACCTCAATATCCATGGCTATATCCATTCTCTATGGAAGAAAGACTCAATTCTCGTCGAATTATTATTCCTTTCAAATATTGACACAATTAAGCTGATCTTATTTTTCACCGCCTATATCATTTAAATCTCAATAAACAGGGGTTTCGCTGTCTCAGCTGTGACATAGATGTCCAACGAATGCGACATTAAAAAACAAAGCATTGAGGTCCGTGTATCCTCCGTTTCCAGAATAAAGCTTACCATGGATAGCCCTGTAATCAGCTTCTCATCGAGCATGGTCTACCCAGTTTGCTTCATGCTATTATTTCGATCGACCAACTGCCTATCTTTAAGGCAAATTGAAACACCATGGCAAACTGCACCGTTCAATGCTTTGGAAGTTAGTAGAACAGCGCTGACACTCTATGCCGAGGCAGAACGGCCGATGAGCCGTAACGGACTACGAATTGGGGAAAGATCCCGATCCGGCCCCATTATGACGGCCCGGGCTTAGTTAATCTCAATAATTCGGGGCCCAATTCAAGGTAATGTTACCATAACTAGAGCCGGTAATTTGACCGACCTTATGCCACGTGTGCTCGCCCAGCCGTGAAGGCTAGAATCTTTGTTGATGTTGGATGAAATTTGCGTCGAGGACAAGAGTCATGACAAGCAGCTGAAAGACCGACCCGGACCACGGTGGAGTCTGGCTCAGTTGAAACCACGTTCGGACATGCTTGGAACTAGCAGCCACCAATGGTAGCATGCTGGAAAAGGTGCTAATAATTAACGCTATTATGGAGGCTGTATGGGCACCTGGAGGGTGAATATGTATGCCCCTCGATGGGCCCTGTTCACGTGTGGCTTCAACGCTGGCCCGGGGCGGTAGACTAGGTGTGCGGGCCTCAAGTGTGGCCCAAGCCGATGGATCACAGCGAATAAGGTACTTGTGACCCACCGACTTGCCTTGGCCTGGGCCTAGCAGGCAAAATTCACTAGCCCCAGACAACCAAAAACTGGAACCTTGGAAGGTCTCCCTCATTCATTCAAAGCCTAGTCCAACCCCAAACAAAGCCCATTCCGTCCCGTCCACTTCTTCACTTCCCTCCACCTTTTCAAAACCCTCTTCCCTCCACGCCATCATCAATCAGTTTCCCTTTTCATCTTTCTATTGCACTTGAACAGCTCTCCTTAAACACATCGCAAATTATTGCGCGACGTTTCTGCAGTCCCAGGCCTGCTTCTTCAGTCGTACATATTGCCTATTGACCGATCGTATTACCGCTCATTATCCGTTACGGACGCAGGCTGGACATTTAGGCTCGGGAAGACTCGACACTCGACACTAGGGAACTACCGTTGATTGTGATTGCCAAACAAATAGTGGTTTTCTTTCGACAACCCTTTCTTCATCGATTTTGATTACGCCGATATATTGTCTTTGAGTGACTTGCTTCATTCATCGACTATAAACAAAATACCGCTGCCCGCCTTCAACCAGCTTTACGATCTTCAATCAACATGAACGTTTTGCTCTCGCCACAACCTCCTGTCTTCCCTCACCAGCACGAAAACCCTCGTCTCTCCCCCCAGCGGTCTCGTAAGTCATTACTTCCCCCTTTGTTCGGTTCTTCGATGTTCTCTTAACCCTTTTCACCCCTTGTCGTGCTTGCCGCTAACCGACTCAGTGTCTCCATTTCACAACATGAACCCCCGTAAGCGAAAGGCTGACGAGGATGGCGACGAGACAATGTCACCCAAGAGCTCTCCTACCATCTCTGCTCGAGCTCTTGCTCGACCCTCCAAGAAAGTCCGTGCAAATGAAATTATTGGACGACCTCTCGCACTTCCACGACTCCTCGAAACCCTCGACACTTCCCAATTAAGAACTGTTCTTGAGCGCATCTGCGAGACACACCCTGATATTGGCCATGAAGTTGTCACTCAGGCTCCCCGCCCCTCAGTCTCCTCTGCCGTCGAAGTCTTGCAAGGGTACGAGCAGAAAATGAAGGATGCCATTCCTTATGGCGAGTCCAGCCCTGAATATACGTACTACCGGGTCAAGGAGCCGCTAGTTGCTTTCATCGAGGCTCTATCTGATTTTACTCCCCAATTTCTTCCACCCATTGAGACCCAGCCTACCAAGTCTCTGGAGTTCTTGAATGAGGCTACCGATTTTATCCATAGACTGCCTAACTGGGAACCCCAAGCATATCGACACCACAAGGAGACCGCATATGAAGAGATATCCAAGGCTTGGGCGCTCGTTATCAACGAGGCAGGCAAGAAAGCTGGAGGTCTCAATTTACATTCCGGAGGATGGGACCAGATTCTGTCTCGACACGACGAACAATCTGGCGGTCGTCTCTCTACCGCTATTCATGCCATGTCCATGAGTGTTGGATGGATGGGTTCTAACGCAAATACTGGATCCGGCGGTGCATCGGATTCCATATTGAACCAATTGATGTCAGGTTCATATGGAGCTCCGGTTAGAGTTGGACCCTGGTAAGGCACGTGTTGTTCACCGAAGCTTTTTCAAGATTATGATTGCATACTGAGGCGCACCGGACGAGTCAACTTCGCACATATAACGACCGTATCATCACGACGACTTTCATTTGGTAGCATAGGTGGCATAGACTTGAGGCGCTCTTATTTTTTTTTTTGTCCTTGTGTGGCAGGATGGCTGGCGTTTTGCTTGTCATTTGATATCCCTTTCCTTCATTTACGAACCAGTAGGGATTATCGTTATGTGGGCTGATAGCCTTTGAGTGGTATTCTCAACCTGACGGACAGGACATATTCTGTTTCCCGTAGTTAGATTTCTGATATATTTTTCTTTGTCATCTCAAATTTTACATGGATGACACTTGAGCTAATGGTGATTCATGTAATGGAAATTGGATGTGTACTTTGACAGTAGTAAGTGTAGCAAGGAATCCTTCCGGTATTTCCCCCTCTCCGATATCACTCGATGTGACTGGCTCACGTTCATCACATTTCAACTCTGTTACGCATTCTCACTAGTATTTCGTCATAATAGCCCGTCCCGTCGAATACGTGACAATACTGATGATGGGTCTCCCTAGTACACAGTAGATAATGCTTTCTCATGTCACAAAAGGATACCATGGTCAAACCGAGTTACCTTTGTGTGTTAAGAGTTCACAGAAGAACTTGAATTTGTTGATATGTGAGTTTGTATTTATGTATTTAGCTTGACAAACCCCAAGCGATCTCGACATACTTAGGATATGTCCCTCTCAAGGGTTTAAAGACTCTAAATAGAATAACGACTTCCCACACTCGAATTAGGAGCCATAAGATAACAATACTCGTGCGACCTATTACCCATAGCCCACCTATATCATGAACCATCGAATTTAGTGTTGAGACAGCTGAAAGGATGGTGGGGCGCGGGACGATCTGAAATCTTCTGTGGACCTTCTAGATAGAGTTTCCACCAACTGCCTAGGCATAGTCACGTGTTCTCCCGTCATTACGAATGGGAGGCGCGACTGCCTGGACCGTTAACGCGGTGTCGTCCATTAATCAACATAGTCCGCCACCGCTGACCAAATCTCCCATTCACTATAATACTCGTCGCTGTCCCTCGCCCCATTGTACTGCTTCAGGAAAATCTTGAAACTTGCTTAATCCTTCATGTTTGCTTAAATTTACGTCAAGTGTTGAATTTTTTACCATGCCTGCGTATGTTTCAAGATGCGTCGCGTTATTTGGTCTGTTGCTAACTGATCTTTCAGTCCAGGTGATCAACATTCGGTGGTGACGAACCCTTACGAGGAACCACGTCCACGAATTGCTGAATGGGCTGCCAAAGACATTGCTACGATAGCCGCGAAGCTCGATAAACAACTTGGCCCTGAATACATATCGGCACGCGCAGGCCCTGGTGGTACGAAAGTCCACTACCTGACTGCTGAGAAATGCATCACCTTAGCGAACGAGGTTTTTGGCTTCAACGGATGGTCATCTTCCATTCAGAATATTCAAGTCGACTTTGCCGATGAAAACCCTCAGACACAACGCTTCAGCGTTGGCCTGTCAGTTATTGTCCGAATCACATTAAGGGACGGAACGTACCATGAGGACGTTGGTTACGGTTCCATCGAGAATGCAAAAGGAAAAGCAATGGCTTTCGAGAAGGCCAAGAAGGAGGGCACTACTGACGGAATGAAACGTGCATTGAGAAACTTCGGCAATGTGCTGGGCAACTGCATTTACGACAAAGATTACGTGAAGCAAGTGACCAAGATCAAAGCCGAGCCTGTCAAGAAGTTTGACCAAGATAATCTACACCGACATTCCGACTTCATTAAACGTGATATTGCGAGAGCAGGGCCCGCGCCCCCAGCGCCCCCCGCTGCTCCTGTGATCAAAACCGAACCTGCACCGCCGCTCCCCGTTGCAGAGTCATTTGATGACTATCTTGGAGGTATTTTGTCCTCCGATGGATTTGAGGAGATCGAGGCTGAATATCTGTAGAGCTCGACGAAGCCGACTTCTGTGTGCCAGAAGATGGCCATCCAGACGAAATCATGCTTTCAACATCAATCTTGGGCCCGTCTGCTAATGAAAAGCTCACTGCCAACCCTCGAGCTCAACAAAATCAGCAACAAACCAACAGATCAAACTCTACCGGGCCTCCAAATGGAGCGCCACAAACACCGATACAAGGGCAGCAGCGATTCAATCCTTCTAACGGTCCCAATGCTCTTGCAAATCGCCCACAAGGCGGGACCTCAGGGCGTACAACTCCAAATCAGGCTGGGAATCCTCGTCCACCACCGAATGTTCCTCAAAATATACCCGAGACGGTCGGTTTCTTTTCTGCAAAGGCGGTTAGTCAGTTGCCCGAGTCCACTCTAGAGGGTTCGGGCAATGGTGCCCTGGCTTTGCCACAAGGGCAGCAAGCCTTCAACCCAAAGGCAGAGAGTCCATCGATTCGAAAAACACCCGGTATTGATCACAATTCATCTAAACCTGTTGCGAGGAATGGTCAACATGTCGCTCCGACCAGCAGCCAGGCAAATGTTGGCCCAACTACGCGATCGAATTCGAATAGCTTTACCCCAGTACGACCGTCCATGCCTAGCTCGCAGAGCCGGGGAAATATAATAAATCCATCACTTGACCAAACTCGTCGGATTGGTGCGCCATCTGGTCCAGGTAGTCCCCTGGCGAACAGAGGCAGTTACCGACCACCTGCGATGAAGCGACCACCTCCTGCTGATGGACGAACCGCTCTGGCCGATCTTCCTGCTAATGGGAACGGAGGGGCAACATCTACTGTAGCAACCGGGTTGGATGCGAAGAGACAGAAGATGGCATAGATCTCTTGAAATTCTGTTAGCTTTCAGGGGTGTACGGACGGCATGGAACCCAGGCGTACCGGTTTTTCAGGGATTTGTTAATTGTAAGGAGCTTAGGTGTGGGATATTGCTTATGGAACAAAGCGAAGGGTGGTGACGATTGGAGTCTAGAATCAACCGAGAGAGAATCGGTATCCTATCTAGATCACGACATGTATTATATATCTTTCAGCCGAGTGTCAATGTTGGGTCATGATGTTGAGGAATGGCGTTGTGATTGAAAGTGGCCGCTCTGGTTCACTAGACAGGCTACAGGAGAGATGGCTTATTTCCTTATTTCCTTCTTTTTATTTGTACATGGCAGATTCTAGCCTGGTCGTTATACACGTTCCCCTGGCGTGAGAGGACTTTTCTTTTGCGCATAAATACTTGCTTTTCACCTTAAGGCAGCTTTGCAAGCCCTGAACGAGCCTGCTTTACTGCATCCGGGAATCCAAGTTTGCCCGCCATCTCGATACACTGCTTGTACTTCTTGCGAGCCAGGTCATTATTTCCGAGCATGGCGGCAACATCGCCCCAGTTACACAGGGCAACAGCACACGCCTCGTCACACTCAGCTGTGCGTTCATCACCAGTAACATCCCTGGCGTGCTTGTAGGCGTTCTTGGCCCAGTTTTGCGCAGCCTCTAGGCATTCCTTTCGGGTAGCAGGCATAGCAGGGTCCTGCAACTCCTTGATCACATCAGAGGGTTCGCTGTTGGCTGGGACAAAGATAGGGTGTTGAGCAAAGCTAGCGGCGAGATTGTTCATGATAATAGGGCGGTGGCAAGGCGTTTCGCAAAGGCGGAGAGCCTGAAAGAACAGAGGGATGGCAAGGTGGAATTGGTCCTTGCGCTCATAGTCGCGACCTAATGACTCCATGGCACCGCCCATTTGTCCGGGGCTCAGCCAGTCACCCTCACCGGGCTTGACCCCTTCGGCTTTGCGGCGACGAGCTTCCCTCAATGCAGTTTCAACAGCCCAGATCAGGTGTTTTTGAGAGTTGTCAGGGTCGAGAACATGTTCATCAGCGTACAACTCTCCGAGCTTGATAGCAATTCCAACAGTCTTTGCAAGAATGCGCTGCCTCTTGTGCCATAGGCTCTCAGGTATCTCATCTTCATCTGACTTTCCTTGCTCTGGGGTAGACGTAGCGCTGGTGGCGACTTGATTTGAAGGTGCCTCGGGATTTTCTGGCTGAGATTTAACGAGTCTACCATCATCGCTGACTTTGCCGTCCTTTACAGAGTTCTCCATTACACTGATCCACCTGTTGCAATCGGCGAGGATGCCCTCCAAAACCTGGAGACATCCGTTGTAGTTTGTGATTTTCTCAAGCCAGTAAGAGGTCTGAATTCGAATACCCAGAACCTCGTCGGAGTAGGGATCTAATCCATGCTCAGCGCATTGATCCATAGCACGCTTGTAGTACTTCAGAGCTAGTTCGGCATCGGGATTGATGTTGGTATAGTAAAGAGCACGTCGCAAGGAGTTTGCGATAGGCTTGGGGTATCTCGTGAATTGGTAGTGGTAGAAGTAGTTGAAGTAGAGGTAAACGGTGTATGCGCCAATGATAGATACCACGCCAAGAACAAAGATTCCTAGTGTTGTGGTACCTGGATTTTGCTTATATGCTGTCTTGATACCAGTCGGGCTCATGGCTACAGCAAGACTGCGAAGACCGGCAGCGAGGGCTCGGCCAGCGAATTGACGAAAGGTAACCTGGGGTTGCGTCGAGGGTTGATTCTTCTGTGGTAACTGGTCCCTCTTGGCTTGCAAGTCTTTGTCATGGTATCTATTGGATGAATTGGTTGTCTTGAATCGATGTTGGTCTAATCGGAGATGGATAACGGTGCGGAAGTTGAGAGTGGTGGTTTGCGACTTGAGTTGGATGGGGAGGAGGTTGGCGTTTGTATGCTGCCAACAACTCCCACGAAAATGCCTCAGCGAGGCAATCGCTGAAACCGACATGGCAGGTCAACTAATGAAGTAGTTGGCGAGCGACGTTAGTTGTTGGTGGTGACGAACATAGAGATTAAAAAGCTGCAGGTCAAATGCTTGTCGGTTAGTTCCATCATAGTCACTCATGCACAGACCAGTTCCGTTTTTGACGAATGCTGGCCCGTGCGTTTCCAATCAAGCGGGTATCTGTATCTTCAGTGACCTTCGGAACCTTGGAACCCGCTAAGAAGCTGACTTTGACCGAGGGTAGTGGGTGGGTTCAGGGTCCATCTTGTTTGGCTTTGTCTTTGGCTTAGTGGGGGAGGGGAGATTTTGGCATCCATATGACGGAGGGGGACGGACGCACATTCATAACATTTAAAGGTTCCACCATCCTCTATCAGTCTGATCTAATCTTTGGTAACCTCTCATCAACCTCTACAACTACAATACAAATACCCTTGTAATAATGGCTGGAAAGTTTGAGCCCAAGACCCCCGTCACTCTCGATCCTCCAAAGGACGACATCATCTCAAAGGAGGAGCTCGCCAAGGCCAACGGTACGACCTCAACTCCTTAAGACGCTCAACAAGGAATGAGAACATTGTCTCAGCAACTTCGTCTGATCTCAGGCTTTAAGGATAACGTAACTGATTGATCAACAGGCGCTACTGAAGGGGGCAAGTGCTACGTGGCTATCAAGGTAAGTCAAAGCACACCCACGAGTCATTATGCACCTTGACTGTGCAACTTATCTCACCCAAAGAACACGACTAATTGTTTATCAAAATAGGGCAAGGTATATGATGTGACTGGCAACAAGGCTTACCTCCCTGGAGCTTCCTACAATGGTACCAACTCGTCTTAAACACCCTACTAGTAATGCCAGCATACAGAATAACTAACCAATTTCTAGTCTTTGCCGGCAAGGACGCCTCAAGAGCCCTGGCCAAGTCCTCGACAAAACAGGAGGATGCGCTTCCAGAGTGGCAGGACTTGGATGACAAGGAGAAGGGTGTTCTCAACGACTGGATCACATTCTTCTCCAAGCGGTACAACATCGTTGGTGTTGTGGAGGGCGCCACAAACACAGAGTGACTAGTTGTATTGCCCCCGAGTACTCATGCCAAGCTATGAATCCACCGTTTCCAATCTTACATCCTGTGTGCTTGTGAAGGGTCTTGTGTATTCTGTCTTATTATTCTCCGCTGTCGTGAGCTTGTGGGAGCTTCAACCATGTCGCGCCGCCTTACCAAATGATGGATGGATGTTTCACAAGGTACTTCCACTACATACAATGTAGGCACTCAATCTCTAACAAGCTCCATAGAGTTCTAGGATTGTGTACCAAGAAAAGTCCGAGAACTAGCTACAGGCAGAAAATCGATCGCCACGTACTCGTACGCCATTGCAGAACCAGGACGTATTTTTTCAGCGTAGCTCTCCCTCATACATACCTGAACAAGATTACACAAAACGGGCTGCGGCACGACGGCTCTATATGATCCTTGCGTTCTGACTCTTTGCCTGTGGTACTATTGAAGGTTGCAGTGTACATGCCCGTAACCGCAAGGCAGCAGGGGTTCATAGCCAGGCTTAACAGTTTCGTTCCACGAAGACGTTTGGTATTGATAGAATGGACTCTTTACTAATAGCTCTGGGTACCATTGTATGTAACGGATGAGATCGTTTATGATAGAATGGGGTCCATGCATGCAGCTAGCTTTCTCTATCCACTTGATTGGCACTTGTGCTACGTCGCAAGACAGCTTCAGTTCTGATTTTCAGCTACCTATATATACAATGAGAGATAAATCGGGATGCAGATACAGTGTTTTCCATAACCTTGAAGCCAAACGAAAAGAGAAATGATTTGGAACAGTAGATCGCAGCCCTTGACTAACTCTTTTCTGATCAAGCATCACTGCCATCCAGAACGGCAGGCTTTTGTTTGCTTTGCTCCTATTGCATAGATTGGGCACCCTGGCAGTTGCGTTGCGCCTGTATTTCCGTCGCTCGCCAAGCAATTTCGCAGTTCTCACAGGGAACGCATTGCCTCCAGGATTTGCGAAGCACTTTGACACCAAAACATTGGTGGTTAGGGTCGTTGCGGGCAAAGTGGCAGTATGATTTGAGGCGGAGGATTGAGTGGTTGCAAGCAAAAAGGAACTCTTCCCAGTCGCACATTTTGAATTATTGAATGAGGTGTTTTGGTCTGATAAAATGCTGATGAGGTTGAGTTAGTCAGGGCCCTCCCTAAAGCAGGAAACAGCTGCTCACCTAGATGGTGATCTTGATGGCCGCCGACCAGGACTTGGTATGATGTTTGTAACAGGACTGAAGGTGACTGAATGTGAGTACAGAACATTTAGAATTAATAGCAGACATCGAGTCTCTTATAGTAAGAAAGATCACCCCGGCGTTATCGTTTCTTCATTGATGTATCTTCTCTTTTCTTTTTCCTTGTCTAAGCCGTGTGGCTGTCTAAGGATGAGAACCGTAACCAGGATGACTACTCAACATCCGATTGTCACTCATTCATGCAAGCAATCGCGTTGATCTGCATAGAAAATTTGACGAGTCATTTTGTATCGAAAAAGAATCGATTGGCACGGATAAAGACCCAGTATACCGTTTCTGAAAGAAGCCGGCTGCATATGAATCAGAGCAGATAGCCGAAGGTTGCGTGGGGTTAAGAAGGAGCCTCGAGTCTTTGGTGATACAATGGTGTTCATGGTAACTGACGGATACTTTATTTTCTTTCCATGAGGCCAAGAGCCTACCTCTGGCGAGAGTTGGGATTTGTGCAAGCATTCAAGTACATAAGGAACGAAGAGATAGAGACCACATCCTAGTTGAGACACATATCATATGACGAGCTGAGGTTACCAAGAGGCTCGACTACGAGCAAGCTAGGCAGTGCATGAACGATCAATGTCATTCAACCTTGAGGTTTTGATGCACGTAGAAGCATGGCGAGCAGCTCTCGTATACCATGCATGAACCGATACCAGTATAGGGGAAAGAAACTAACGAAAGTCTCCTAGCAAATACCCTGGACGGATACTGTTCAGCCAGCCAATATCAAGGTCGATGACCTACACCAAGGACAAAATGTCTTGTTCACGGGAGGCTGCAGATTACCCAAGTCAATTGAGGACCCAGTATATGCAGGTAACCAAATTGAGTTGGGACGATTCAAGAGTAAATAGTTGAGAAAAGAGAAAACGAAAAGAGATATGGCAAGGTGTATGGGTAGGTGCACGGAGCTGCAAAAACGTCAAGGAAAAGTTCCGTACAAGTTATGAGGGATCGAAGTCCGAGGGATGATTATGAGAACAACGTCAGGGGTAAGCAATGATTTCTTCCAGGGTTCACGACGATACGTCGAACTAGTGGATAACAGATGAGGGATTGGAATGGAGAATGAGGATTGCCGTGTCTATTCACGCTGAATAGCTGGATTAGTACTTGCGTTGTTTGAGCTTGTGCTTGCGCCTCAATATCCTGAAGTGCCAATAGTGTTTGCCGGTGTAAGTACTATAAGTTGACGAGGATTTGCAGAGCTTTTTTTTTTTAAAAAAAAAAAAAAGAACTCCACTCAAGAGTAACAAAAGGGTTTTTATTTTATTTTACAGTTAGCAGTTTTATATGGCGGGAATGAGATAGTTACGTATCTGCTAGTGACATAAAAATGTGTGATAAATTCCTAGGTTGTTTGTTGAGCCGCATCAATTGTGACTGATTACAATACATGGTTCGCAAAATAGCCTTCCTCTCCAATTTCTTCAGTAGGCGGACACTAGTTGCCTCGCCGGATGCCTAGCAGCTTGGGGGTTGAAACGAGAGCTCTGGTTGGCTAAAAACCATCGCAATGCCCCAAAGTGAGGCGGTTCGGGGAAGACAGACAAGGAGAGAACGGGCGGGAGTCCGCTCAAATGATCGATCATTCCCAGGTACACCAAAATCCAAAGTACCTTCTGTTTATCGCGACACTACCTCTACGTCTGCCTCTGCCTACGATTCTTTTCTCTCCTCTTCTCTCCTCTATTTCCTCCCTTTTCCCCCGCTACTGTCGATTTCATTGCGCTTCCTGGTCTATTTGCCTCGTCGCCTGTCTCTTGTTCCTCCTCTTTTCAATTATCCGTGCTTGCCTTGCCTTGTACTTGGCTCTTTGGCTCGCCCATTCATCCATCGCATGGATCTATGACAGCCTAGCACTGAGCAAACACAACACCACATTCATAGCGTACCTCGATTGCAACTCGCTCAAGTCCTCCGACGTCGCGTTTGGCTTGTCTTATCGATCTTGTCAAGCTCAGGACTGCTCACTGCGTTAGCAACTGCCAGTCTGTGATCTGCCTGGGATCCCTTGTTCGGAGGGATTCTCACCAGCGAGGGACGACCCTTTCGCGGTTGATCTATCAATCAATGTATGCGCTTTCTTCTCTGTCTCTATCTCGTAGCTTCTGTTGGGATGGCATGACAACCTCTTTTGATACTTTTTAATCTCTTGCCTTATTGCCTTGCGCCACTTGGGCTGTACCAACTTTCAATATATATCAAGCCTGTCAAAGTTGTCTATCCGTCATATATTGGATGCCATGTTTATCTTCACATCTTGTGTCATCAAATTTCCTATACAATTCACAAACACTTTATCAACAAGTTTTCTTTCTTTACTGTACTAGATCATTCATCAAATTCTTCAATATATACAATGCGATTCGCAAACTATCCCTAGCTACCGAGTGTTTTACTTCAAACTCGAATGCTGACCACAAAGTAGCGGCAGTTTGCGACACTTCCCGAATCCGTGATTACCACCACTAGCATTGACGACACGGCTCGACCTTGCATACATCAAGTTCTTCTGACGAGAAAACTGTCATAACCACCATGGACTCTTTCAATTCTTTACATGACAGGCGAAACAGCTCCAATATGTCCCCTCAGATAGCTCAACAAAATGCCAATCTGGCGGGCCTAGGCCAGCCAAGGTCCCAGACCACAAGTTCCCTCTACCCGAACTGGTCTGGTGCAGGCGATGACCCTTGGACGCCCCTCTCCTTTGATTCCTCGAGTACTCGCTCGCAAATCTTTGGGTCTGCCAACTTTCAAACTTCATATCAAGAATACCAAAATTATAGGAGCAAACCCTTGCTGTCTGAATGTGATACCAACCCGGAAGACTCGGCTTACGGAAGTCGTCTTGCTCATAGCATCGGCAATCCTTCTACATATGGCGAAGACCTTGATCCTGATATCCAAACATTGGATTCGCAAAATGCCGATACGCAACTCGTCAACAACGATCTCGAATCGCTCCAACTTCAATGTCAGTCTGCTACCAATGATTCTCCGCAGTATTTGGGTCAATGGAACCGTCCTCGTCCGCCTGCCAGCGTGGCCACAGCACCTGTTGGCGGAGAAAGGCGATGGAGCTGCAGAGAGTGTCCGAAGACATGTCGTACTCGATCGGAGTTGAGGTGAGTTTCGAGTCATTGCACCGTATTGACATAATAATTGTACTGACTCACTACAGAAAACATGAATTGAAACACTCTCTTCCCTGGTGCTGCGATGTCTCAGGCTGCTCGCGCACTAAAGGGTTCACTTCAAAGAATGATCTTGACAGACATAAGAGAACTGTACACAATGATCGAACAGTTTCTGGCCGTGCTTTCGTATGCAACATTGGCGGTTGTGCGAAAAAGACCAAAATCTGGCCCAGAGCAGATAACTTCCGCTCCCATCTGGAAAGGATGCATCATAAAACATATTCAGCTAACGATGATCTGACGGAATATATTTATCAGTAGGTTACTCAGCTCTGTACTTTTATTTGCTTGGTTTTGACTAACATGATAAAGCCCCGTCCCGTCCCAAGGTCTCGAGGGCGTTGGAGGAAGTGCTATGGCATACCTCCAAGCCCAAGAGCGATCACCTGGCTTGGCCCATCCTACTGCAATCTTGTTGTTCCGCGGACACGGTGGGGACAGGCGAGCTTCACAGCCTCAACCTGGCATCAGCGGCCTGTCCCGAGGCACAGCCCCTATTTCGATCGACCGAGATATATCTGGACTTGCTCCCGTACGAGAAAGCGACGAAGGTTTTATTCGACCCGATATACACAGTGAGCCTATTCCTATATCTCAAAATCGGTGGTCAGGCCCTCCTACCTCTGGGGAGGATGCACCAGGTGATAATATTACGACTTCTGAGTCCGGACAGCATGACGATGCCGCCCCAGATGGCATGGACGGTGTGCAAGAAAGCGGAACCTTAGAAACGGAGACGTCTATCGTCAGCGACAATTCGAGCTCCCAGCAACCCGATATTGGAATGATAGATGTCGATGAAGCTCAGCAAACCCCAAGGGCGGTCGTGTTGCCAGACCAGTCCAGCCTTGACTCTTCCAACATCAGTCAAGTATCGTACGAAATTCTCGATAAAATCCCAAAAGATGTAATTGCAAGCTATATGAAGAAGCACTCGACTGAAATCAGGGACGAGACCCCGAAACCGGATGTGTCTGGTTTTAAGAGCCAAGGTCACTTACACAAGTGCCAGGATTGCGATAAGCTGTTTCCACGCCTTTGCGAGCTTAAGTAGGTTGAATCTAACTACAACACTCCAGTACATTACTCACAATTTATTTAGGAAACATCAAAAGAGACACTCAAAACCTTACGGGTGCACCTTCTTGAACTGCAATAAGACATTTGGGAGCAAGAACGACTGGAAGCGACATGAGAGCATACAGCACTACCAGCTCGAGGTGTGGGTATGCAATTGCACCAACTCCAGCACCGGCGAGCCTTGTGGCAAGGTCTGCCACCGCCGCGAGAGCTTCAGAAACCATCTCACGAAAGAGCACAAAGTCTCTGATCAACGTGAACTGGAAGAAAAGGTCGACACATGTAGAAGAGGCCGTCATTGTGATGCCCATTTCTGGTGCGGCTTTTGCCAGAAAACTATTGAGATCAAAGAAGCAGACAACACATGGACCAAACGCTGTGATCATATTGATGATCACTTCTCTGGTCGCGATGTGCCCCAAAGGGACATCAGCGAATGGGTACACGAGAAAGATCCCAGCACTTCAATCAATACTCCCTTGAAAGCTGCATCTAAATCTTCGCCTGCTTCATTTGTCCCTGATACCAAAGCCTCTCGACCCTTAGAATCACAGCGCAATAGCAGCGAGGACCGTCGAGACTGGAAGGACACATACATGTGGATATGCGTAAGTAAACAGCCAAATTCCTCTCGGATCATATCGAACTAACAGAAGACGAATAGTGCTATTGTAACAACGAGAATAGCTTTGGTCACAACAAGGTGTGTTTTGATTGCAATCAACGGAAGTGCGATAATTGCGCTGTGCATACACTGCCTCAACTTAGTGATAACTAGGTCCTTGCACTGAAGTATGTGAGGAGCACTAGTTTGTAGGATATAGCTGATGTCTGGTAACGATGTATAACAATGGAACATATACCCATATAGCGAAAATGATTAAAGATATGGTGGTTTGATACTCTAGAAGAAGGATTAATAGAATACTTTAGCTATATCGGGCGTACTTAGGAGCCCTTTCTTGAAACTATCACATATCTACGACTTTTGGAAGCACCGAGTATTAATGGAGGTGCACTATATCAATCATCAAAAATAAAGAGCAATGACCACAACAGTATTGCCCCCCCCCCCGAGAAAAAAAGTACAACAGGGAAGCACAGAGTGTGCCTGACTGACATCGAATGAACTCATGTTGTGTTCGAGTCCTAAGTTTGAGCCATCACAAATTACAACTTCATGTCAACAGTAACCATTAAGAGCGTCCCCAAATACTGACAATCCACAGTAGTTGTCCATAGATTCTGCGGATACTCGGCTACACGATTGCGCAGCCCTTGGGGATCGACAAAAGTGTAAACGACAGGGGCATCAGCTTGAAGAGCCATGACCATGCAATCCACACAACTTGCATACTGAATGTTTCGTTGGCATGCGTCGATTTTCCACTTTGGTCAACGACTGACAGGAAGACTATGGCGCGGGCTATTGTCTCAGTCAAAGCCACCTGGCCACGTCCTCGGCGCGTAGTAGAGCCCGTTGATAGCTGGTACTCCTTGCTCAGGTGGGACTACGACTCCCCGCTAAGTAGTTCTGTGTAACACGAGTATTATTCAGATTGTTAGCAAGAAATACACAGACGCGCGACCCAAAGACCGGGCAACGATTCTGGCCTTTTGTCATTTTTCATTTTGTACGAAGAGTTACTATTGCCAAGACATATATAAGTAGGAGCTGGAGCTGAAGAGGTTGAAGGCAAGGGTTGAGATAGGCAAACATATGATGTGATCTTGGGATCAGGGTATGTCAGTGCTGAATAGGCTATCTCGCAGACTTTACCACACTTTCACAAGAGATGAGATCTGCGCCTTGTTGCAACAACAGCTTGGCCAAACAAGCACGGGGAAGCAGACCAGCAGCCGCCCGAACAATACATGCAACGTGATTGAAAGATACAAGGATACTAGCCATCATAGTAGCCTTTTCCAAGCGTATCTGTATCCAGCAATCACATCTTGTACATGCTGCGGGCAGGGGCTTTTATCACGCAAAAGCGATCTCGGGACAAGTCCCGCCTCCACGGTACTGGATCGATGAAGAGGTATTTTTGAGGTTCAAGTCCTCTTGTGCCTGTATCTCGAGAAATAATTTCTTACTACTTGACATATCTCGAGGGAAACATAACGACATGCTTCAAGTACAGGTCGATCACCCGTGTTGGAGGTTGGTGCGTCACTAATCTACAGATATCATGCACCTTAATCATCTCGTGGGGAACGGCTAAAGACAGTGGGCCTCCTGGAGTTGCAAGGAATCAGGGGTAAGAATAGTTACTGGATCTGGAAGACATTAGGTAGGGGACGACAGATTCGTAACTCACCATTGGCTCCTATTCATAATAAGATGGAAGCGTCAGCGTTGCGTTCGTGTCTGACAGATACAGTCTGAGTTTCCAGCCTTTGGATGGCTCTGATACGGCTGCAGGGCTGAGTGTGAAGGCCATAGCCACATAGAGGTGCACGCACAGATATTTACAATACGATGGGGGCCAGTGTCACAAAAGTTATGTAAAAGAATTGCATTATTGATAGCCCCCAAACCCGGGGGCCATGTGCCGTCCCATCTTTTATGTAGGTACTACGTAGTCGAACTTCAGCTGGCCTGGGCGTCTATGCTGGGAGTATAGTTAATACGACTGCAAATTCGTATCAAAGATCTCGATCTCTTAATGTGGTTGGGTGAACCAAGCGCATGGGTTCGTAAGTGTCAATGTTGACAATATCTTACTGAATAATGCCTGTCAAAGTTAACAAGGTACCAAGGATTATGCGATGAACTATGACCTTGACCCTGGCTATTTGTTGTTCGAGTGTCGTGAACACAATATACATATGGGTATCTATTAAGGTAAACGCTTGAATTTTAAGTGTTGGTTCTTACAATCAATCAAGCTAAAAACGGTGCTGGTGTCATTCAGCACAGCGGCAGACAAGGGTCTATAGACCAATGAAACAAAAGCATGCAAGCCAAAGGGTGAAAAGCAAAACATGCGCAATCTGCAGTTCAGAATCCAGTAACTAGTATAACATGAGTGTGGTCTAAGTGAGTCGAGTGTTTATTGTACCTACTAGGTACAGTCGGGTATGTATTGTATGTAAGCCTGATGAGACTTGGACTAGGTGAACCCTGCCAGACCGGGCGACTTGATGCTTGTAAGCTGTTGGCTCTCGATACAGTTATACCTATTCGAGCTTAGTCTTGAGAATACTATTGGCTGGAAGTAGGCGACAAGGTAGGTAGATGCCTTTTTCAGTGAGGTCAAGCATTAGGTAGCTCTGGAAGGAAGGGTCAACCAGCCGGACAAGGGCTGCGGGGATTAGGGATTAAGGCCTCGCTTACCAAGGCTAGAGTAGGCGCCTGTCGATCCACGATGGGTCCTTCCTCCTCCTCCAACTCCACCAGAACAAGCCGGAGTTGGCTTCTTCAACAACGGATGGATACTTCTTGTACGTATCCGCACAGCTACAGCAATAATATACAGCCATCATCGTCATACATAGAGATAGCGCATAAGATTATATCGCTTGTTATATCTGTTATCAACAAGAGGCGTTCACGACACACCACGTTCAGAATCCCGACTAAACCCGGATACCATGGTCCTTATCCAGTACCACCAAACTGCACATACCTTACTCTGCACTCTATACATTGGGGGTTGCCATCGAGCAGCGGCTACTCCGTCCTGCAAATCAATCATGATCTGTTGGCCACAAATGGGGTTGTTACAAGATTTAAGACATTATCTTTACCTCACAAACCCACACCAGCCCAAATGAATGTGTGATGGCTGGCATGGCATGGCTTGACTCAAGCAAGACTTACTCACAGCTGGAGTTGTCACGTATCAGCTTGTCTCACTCTCTGCAATTAGCTAGACTCCAGGGGTCTTCTTCGTCTATTACGTCTTGTTCATTCTACACATTACCGGACACACAGACACCCGCCGTTTCCCCTACGCCTCCAACACCAACACTAGCATCGCATCGCATCGCATCCCCCTCAAACCTGTGTCAATGAATAGATTGATGGGTCCGGCCAAGGCTGGTTTTCCATTGGCACTACTAGGGCGGATGGACGGGCCATACCGTGCTATTAGTGGCGTTAAGGTGTTCCGGGTGCCTTGAACTAGTGCTATGCGTGCGTATGATTCAACAACAAGATAAGGCAAACTGTTTCTATCTAACGGTACCAATCCGTTATTGAGTCTCAAAATTCCCACCGAGGTTTGTGTGTATTCACAAAAATCTGGACCAGGTCCCTCGTGGCTTCTGCGGTGCCGGAAGACTGGATAATTCCAAGTCACGGAATTTTGAATGACAGCCACAACTTGGGACGCAGCCTACTTCTGTTAGCCCAGCCTGTGGCCTCTCCGTTCACCATTTTGGTGCGCACACCATCTTTTCAAGGCAAAAGGTAGACCTGGGATAGCAAGGGTCAGGGCCAGGTCTTGAGTTTCCAGGGTATCCTGCAGGTCTGTCCTGAAATGTACTCCGGGAGGGATCAGCGTATGGGCCCATGGTTCCCATAGCCTCCACAATCTCAATCCCTCTCCAAAAAAGATACGTATTGCGGCTCTGCTTGACAAAGTTGGGGAGGAAGCGGTGCCCTCGCTGTAGAATGCTCCCAAACAGGCCCGCGAGACCATTTGCTTATACAATTTTTGAAATCTCTATCAGCCTTTAAGATGACCCCCTTCGCCCTCCACCAAAACACTTCTTCTACATTTCTGTCAACGACTCAGATGTTGTCTCGTCTTGCCTCTTTCAACACAGGTTTCATCTTTTTTTTATTCTTTGACTTTCTGTCTTGCATTGACCTAATCCGCCATACTATCTGGTTCTCCAAATTTGCACCACCTGACCTGACTTACACGCCTTCCACCTTGCGTTACAAGGAATCAGATTTCGATATCCGCAACACAAATGCTTACATTTGTTTGTTAATTAAACATCTGTTCGAGTTTGTACTAAGATCACTCTCTTTTAAATTCGAAGTATCGCCTCCCTATACCCAATCACTAGTAGCAACGCTTCTTGATCACCAACATCATGAATTTCCATTACCGTCACGAAGAAATCGATGGAGCTGGTTATGCTTCCAGCACTCACTACATGTCCCAACACGCGTCTGACTGCATCAAATATCAAGACCTCGCCGATCGAATTGACCCTCTTCTCCAATATTATGCGCCTTGTTCTGGTGGTATCGATGGTACCATTAGCATGCAGAGATACCTTCAAGGACCACCGAGCAGTTTCTTTGCTACACCGCCCCATCTCCCTGTACAACAAAATGCCTACTACAATGGAGTTTATCCCAATATGAGCTCTTCTCTTCACCATAACTCGCACCTCCGACATGGCTCTCCTGTATCCTACCAATATTCTTCAGCAGCTAGCGGACCCCAAAGCCCCCCCCTAACGGACAACGATGGGTATGTCGACAGCACTCAAGGCCCATCTACTCCATCCGACACTGCTGTTTTGTCCCCCCATATCGCTCCCCTCGGCTCGGCGTCACCCAATACTTCACTTTACGGAGTTTCGGGTGTATCTCAAGGGTACGTGAATCCGGCAGTGATCCAGCCAACCCACCCCCAACACGACAACAACCACACGGAAGAGGGATTGTCTGATATCACTCTTGGTCTAAACATGGACCTTGATGTCACTATGTCTGCTTCTATCTGTTCCGCACGCGGCTCAAGTAACACTTTGTCTGCACACGCGCCGGGGTTCACTGAAGAGTTTGAAGGCCATACTGGCGCCTCCTACCCTGACATTGAAGCCCTGGGTGTCGATATCGAAGTTGAACACATAACTTCCGTCGATACTTCTTCCACTATGGCCGATGACGACGACGAGCATAAATCCGGTCGAAAAGGCAAACCATTCCGGACTCCCAGAGTGAAAACCCGACGTGGCCGCACAACACGATCAAGCCCTGACAGATTTGCTAGCACATCAAGTGTTACCAAGTCACAGCGCTCCCCCCGTACTTCGACAAATCGAAGTCTACTCTCAACACCTTCTGGTAGAAGTTCGAAGTGCATATACTGCGGCCTTGCTTTTTCCGATGCAGTGCTACTCCAGAAACATATCACCGCTGTGCACAACCGTCCTTTCACTTGTGTCTTCCATTTCGCAGGATGTACTCAGGTATTTGCAAACAAGAACGAATGGAAACGACATGTCTCGGCTCAACATCTCAATCTTAATTACTGGCTCTGTACCTCCGGTAGCTGTGGGAACTCTCCAAGCATTTCCAGGGGAGCCTCTGACAGCCCTACACACTGTAGAGTTTTCAGAAGAAAGGATCTCTACACTCAGCACATTCGCCGGATGCATGCACCACCAGAGGTTGCCCGAGCAGATAAGAAGGACAAGGCCTTTCCTCTCGATTGGATGGTCCAGGAGAAGGATTTGCAGGATAACGCGTTGAAACAACGGTGTACACTGCCGACCTTTATGCGCTGTCCAGCTCAGGGTTGTACAACGGTCTTCGACAACGGCCCCAGGACTTGGGATAATCGTATGGAGCATGTTGCGATTCACCTTGAGCGTGCCGCCAACGATAAAGAACCGCCGGTCGTCTTCGGTGGTGACAATGACGAAGCCCTTACGCAATGGGCGTCACAGCCTGACGTCCGAGTCATTGCGGCTACTGCCACAGGATGGGCAATATGCCAACCACTCAGAGCAGCTAGAATGGAGATATCTAAGCTTTCCAATCCCGATGAAGATCTTGATGAAGATGCAGAAGGCGAGGAATGTTGAACAACTTCATACAGCCATCGGCCATCGGCCATCAAGTTCAAATCATGATGGTCATTTTTATTATGTAGTTGGAGACTGCCACATGATGGCAAGCATGCGGTTCACTTGCAGAAAGATGGATCTGCTGGGGTTTCTTATGATGTTTCTTTTTTCATGTCGATACCACCATCGCATATACAGGCTTTCATTTACGGTGACATTGTAATATTTAGTCATACTTACGGACATTCTGGCATTTGTCGGGTCTAATCTGGGTTCTTCTTCTGTTTAAGATACCATGTACAAATATATGATGAAGGAGTAAATGAACATGTTAATAAACATATTTTTCTTTTACAACTGCTTTTTTAATCTCCCATAGTCACCACCGTTTCGTCTCACCACGTATGCAGACACTCGTTTCCGCAGAGCCTCAACGTCAACGTTTATGTACACTCGTATCGTCAGCTCAGCGTCGTACCATAGCCCCCAATGGCACCGCCTCGTGCACCCACACCACTTTGTACCCTCTGCTTCTTCTTGTTTGTAGTTTATCCACCACCGCTCTTTACGAGAAAGGGGGTGACTCAGGGAGGTTCTACAAATGCCATCATACCTGGGGGCCAAAGCCCCCCTTAAACATTGAGCTTAGCACGGTCAGGCTGTGAGGAATTACGATGGGAAGTGGTGTATATCTTCTTGGTGTAGGATATCATCGCGCCCTCAGCTGTTCATACAGGAAATGCAGAGTTATTTCCATGTTTGTAGAACACCAAAGATGGGATCAAAAGCCGATGGTGACTCGAAATTCTATTACATCATAATGTCAGCTGCTTCTTGCCTTGTTCCGGGATGAAACAATGACAGCTCGTCATAGCACGCACTTGTCAGTGAAGATTCATTGCATATTGGCGTTGCATCTCTTTGAATTCATTACACCTATGAGTTATTTATTCTCCAAGGTGATAAAGAACTATTGTTGGATCATGACTATGCCTATGTAATCTCTCAATAAACGTGGATTCTTTTCCATCAAGTATCACTGCTTGATAACCCTCGTGGAGCTTCTCTCCACTGCTTTCGATAGGCTCTGCCAGTCGTTGAACTAGGTGATCGGGAGTCCTCATCACCAATCATGTTCTTTACTATGTAATTAGTACAATTGACACGGATCTGCAATCTCAAAGTCAGTTGACGTTCATCGGTGGTTGAAGATACATACATCCTTGTCGAAACCAATTGATTTCTTGATCCATCGATAAAGCAACTTATAAGAATATTCTGAGCCGTGCTTGATGGCTGAAGTATAAATTGTCCGTATAGACGGATGAGAGAACGATAAACGCAAAATAAAGGGGCGCGCGATGGTGGCCTCCACAAGGACTGTTACTCTCCTCCAAAGAAAATCACCCATAGTAAGCGTTGGTACTCATACAGGTTGGACTTCACTATGAGGCACCTTTCCTAACATTGGATTTGGACCCCGTTGGGCCCGACGTTGTTGTCGGCTTTTGCATGCAAGTGCATATCCTGGTTCATTAGCTTTTCGCCACTCGATGTACGCTTCATATTTCTGTTGCTGGACTGGGTCAGGAAACATCGGTTTTGAAACGGGAGGTGGACAAGCTGAATAGTCACTACTTCCCAGTGTTGGGTTGTAAGGCAATTGGGGAGTTGCAGTGACACCCATCAAAGGGTTGGGTGCGACCGCGCATGGCTGAAAAGGAAGATTGGCTGTAGGCAGATTGAGTTGGTTTCCGAAACCGGTGATTTGTGGCCATTTACCAATTGGTGCCACCAGCTCAAGACCGGATAGGAATCCAGGTGAGGCGGTACTGTGCATCGCGGTCTGATAAGCGCCGAACGAAAAAGGGTCATTCGAAAATGGCAACATGTTTGGTGCGAGGCCGAACCCCGTAGGGCCTTGCCCTCCAACAGGAATTGAACTAGTCTCTGGGCTTGTGTTTCCTTTCTGAGCTGTGTTGAGGCAATCTGGATTTACGGGGAGCATATGATGTTTCAAACTTGCCGAATCCATCTCAGCAGGCGAGTTGACGAAGCATTCACTTTCACCACTGCCCCCGTTCAAACTTATATGGGGGAAGAATTCCTGGCCCGAAATTCTGGACTCCTCTGACTTCGTTGATTCCCTTGCGAAGCTTTTGAAAGATAGAAACTCTCTTGCTCTAGGGTTCAACCCGGAGTTGAGAGAGTCTCTATCCATACAAACCCCAGAGTCTTGAGACCACTCTTTCTTTTTGGGATAGGTAGTGTAAGCTGAGGCATTGTCGGAGTCGTGACTGATATCTTTGCATTGTTGCGGCACTTTATACGGCTTTTCCGAGAGTTCTGGCTGAGAATGATGCTCTTCTGGGGGAGCTGCGCCTGTATTTCGAGTTTCCGGCCCGCTATCTTGGCGAAGTTTTTTCAGAAGCCTTTTGAACTCCTCATTTCGTCGTTCAATTTCTTTTCTCGATCTTTCCTTGTCCAGCGTTTCGTTTTTGTTGATTGGGGCTCCATTGAGCTTCTGTAAAATTTTCTTCCAAGCCTCATGTTTACGGTTAAACCGATGTTCTGTTTCTGAGTTACCAGATACAAAAGATGGAAATGCCGCCTTCTTCTCCTGTGATTCGTTGATCTTGTTACCAACATTGGCGACTGCTGGGTCTTGAAAAACGGCCTCTCTGGCTCTCTCAATGTTATCAGCTCTGAAGCTTCTCAGCGCCCGGTACTTCGCTTCGCTTGATCCATGATGGGAAGAATCGGATTCTGTTCGGTATCCTTCGCATGTCTTATCTTCAGCTGCTTTCCATCGAGGTAGTCTTCCGCTCGCGGGCTGTATGCGAGCAACAGGATATACTTTCCCATCTTCCATGATGACTTGGCCAGAGCCAGCCTGTGAAAAGTCTTCCCCGGGGACCAGAGGAGTCAATTTCAGCATCCTCATGTGTTTTGGGGTATTGAGAATTTCAGATTCCTTCAGTAGGATACATAGTCCATTGGGGTCATATCCCAGGTTTTTATCCACGATCATATGCATGTTATATCGATCCATGCTTGTTTGATCTTTGTCGATACGTGGCACATTTCTACTGCCAACTTCGGAGCTGTCAAGACTGGATCGCAAGTGATTGTCACTGTCGATAAAGTCCCAGGAACTGGGTCTTCCAATTTTGCCGTGTGTGCTGGCATCATTGTCTGTATGGGACTGAAAGCTTTCACTACGGCCTGTTGTGTACCAATCCGTGCTAGTGCCTGTCGTAGCCATCGAGTCGTAAGAGCTGTAATTGTCACGACGACGCCAATCTGGGTTGTTCATCGCCTCGGCAAACTTCGAACCCGTATTGTGATCCCCTGAATACTCCTTGCGTGGCAAAGATGGTGCAGAGTGTATTTCGACGTATGATCCATCCGTACCTGTTAGATCAGTTGAGAAGCCACTACGGGCCATTCGACTCTGGGCCCTCTTGTCAGAATTCATAGCGAGAATCTATAGCGAGAATCTCAGCTCGTTCGAACCAATACGAGATGAAGAATGAGACACGCTTCCGATCGGATGCCGTTGTAAATGAACGATGGTGTATCCCTTCGATGCAAATGCGGCCTTGATCTCAAATTGCTTTTGTCAAGTAAAGTGGCTTAGCTTGCTCCTGTATAAGCTGTGTGAATATGAAGTATGATTTTTTAATTGCTTATGGTATGACCGAGTTATTTTGTATCTTCGCTTCGATACGGCACATCAAGGGTGCGTGGCTTTCGGTCATGGGTAGGGAGAGCCCAGACAGATAGTCGCAATGTGATTTTCCCAAGTCACAGGTAAATACTGCGATTCAACAAGGTAGCCAGACAGCCCACCTTGATCGTGGCAAACTGTGTTATCAGCTACCCCAGGGAAGACTTGCTCGAGGCGGACACCAACAGTGCAACCAAAACGTGGAAGAAGTCAAAACGTAGAGAGTTCGCGGGTGCTTGGAAGAGAAAAGTTGGAACGACCGCAAGGAGGCCGTGAAAAGTTTGGATGATGATCGCTGACAAGTGAACTCGCTTCTATAAAGGCAGTGTTGCTCTAGACGAGATGCCTTAATGCTGTGTGTAGCGGGATAGATAGTCCAAAAAAGAAGCAATCTGCTGCCAACGAAGGCCAAGATGTGATGGTGTTGATGGAAAGGGACAAATGAGAGACAACCTCAATCAGCGGTAGTGATCATCTGGAGTGACGGAGAAGGTGCACATCGAGGGCAAAGTTGGGAGTTGGGAAGGAGCTGTGAGAGTAAACCACGACGCCTAGGAACCTCGTTCCTTCCCTAAATCAACGAATTAACTAACATACTTGAAAGTTGCAACCAATATGATTGAAGTAAAATGAAATGACTGAGGCAGAGGAAAAGAAACCGAAGTCACGACATAAGGCTATCGACAGGTATCCAATCAATGCGAATACAAAAAAGGCCCCAAACTAAGGTATTAAAAGGAACATGAAAAGCGGCTGCTTCCGAAATGACTGATTTCCAGATATCAACTTGTATGATATTATTTTATCCCTGGTACTGCTGTCCGCCCATAAAGGCAGCAAATGCCCTCTGGTATCATGTCAGTAACGAGAAACAGAGCGGATAGAGACAGAAATACTCACCGAGTTTCTAGTCTGTATATAAACAGTTCCAGGGCCAGTGAACTTGCAGACCAAGCCTTCTGCAGCGGCAATTCCCGAGATGATACCTCCCGAGGCAACACGCTCCATAACATACTTGCAATTCCACGCGATCAAATGGCCATTATCTACAATATACTTTTCGTTTTCGACAAGCTGTTAGGTGTCAGTATACAATACAAAAACACTCGGGTGATATAAAACCCTACCGTCTTCTTGATGATAGCACCAAAACTCGATACCCAGAGCAGTCCTGTGCCGCTGATCTTGTAAACCCACAAGCCTTCGCCACTGAACATAGCTTTTCCAAGACCTTGTCGTTTGAAATCCTTGATAACACCCTGTGTCGAAGCAAGAAATGCATCATGGCCTACTGACCAGGTCTCATTGCCCGCGAGACGCATAGTAGTGATATCGCCAAGACTGTGTGGTGCGAGGAGTATCTCGCCAGGACCAACATACGTTGAACTTGTCAAGTCGGCACCAGTGATCATCTTCTTCATGCTGAATTTTACCTGTCCCTTCAGCGTGACGGTAGGAGACATGGCGATCAATGCGCCTGGCTTTCCGGCCATTGGGCAGCCCATTGCTAACTGTATAGTGAGGATTGTGTTTGTGTCGCGATGGCTGATACGGTAGCTGCCTCCATTGAATGTTCCGATGTCATCAGACGTGGCCTCAGCACCAACAAAGTGACCCGATTGGGGTGCACCAGAAACAGTCATCGCTACCGCACCCCCAGCAGCTTGTTGCTGGGGCTGCTGCTCCGACTCCTGCTTTGGCTTCTCAATTGGGTACGAATCATTGTATTGAGGCGATACTGGGCCTGAGGGTGGTTCAAAATGTTGTTGAGTAGACTGAGGTGTAGCTACCGGAGGCGTCGACATGGGGGGTGTTGGTGCGGGAGGAGTTGCTGCAGGCCTTGTGGCCAAGTTGTTCTGTTGGCCTGGCACAGGATACTGAGTCTGAGCAGGCGGAGGGGTTGCTTGAGACTGGTTGAACTGGAAGTGTTGCTGGTACGCTGGTGCCGACATGGGAGGAGGAGGGTAGTTTCCTTGAGAGGAACTATGAGAATGATTCCTAATCTGAGGAGAAGGAGTCGCCTGCTGCTGGGGAGGTGCCGGATAGTGAACCGGCGTAGGCTGATGAGGAACCTGAGGGGATGGCGTATGCTGGGGAGGAGGAGGATAGTTCATGGCCTGCCCGGCCTGTGGTGAAGGTTGAGGTTGAGGTGGAGGAGGGTAGTTCATAGCTTTTCCAGATTGCGGCGGCGACTGAGGTTGAGGTGGAGGAGGGTAGAACTGTGTTTGGTTCGCTGGAGGAGAAGTCGGCGGCGGTGCATATTGGCGATTTTGCTGTTGTTGCTGAGGAGCTGCTCAGGCATATGGTGGTTAGAGGTCATGATAAGACGAAAGTTGTATGAGAGGTGTTGCGAACCTGGTGAGCTTTGTGCCGCGCCGGGCGGAGCTATTGAGGTGTCATGATCAGTTTGGTTGTCATGATGAACAAGCAGATGGGGGGCTTACGAGGATAATAGTGGCTCGCCATGACTTTGCGGCAACTTCTTTTCGGAGATTCAGCAAAAGAGGGCTTTCGGTTATACAAGACAAAGATGAAGGTGTAAAAGGAGAAATAAAATAAGAGATGAGACCCTGAAGGAGCTCTCCCAGGATAGCTCCAAGCTGCTGCTACTCTACCTCTTTAGCCGCCCGTAACATGTGCCAAGCTAAGAACAGCCCCGCACAAGATGCTGCGTTTTCACTGCCACGATACTTGAACTAAGAAGTTGGATATTGGATATTCAAAGACGAGGAAAATTGCACGAAGTTCGCCAAAATTACAAAGAGATACGGTTGCCGCTGCCCATACTCTTCCGCGTCATCTCGGTATTTCCTTTGTCTCATCAAACAACAGCGAAACTGGCCGCATCACCAGAGACCAAGTTCCCGTCCTTGCCGAATAGCTGCAACACAAACTGCAGAACAATCATTGAATGGTTTATCCGATTCTACCTCGTGCCCAATCAGTGAGTGCACCCAAGTTATCGAACCCTGCTCATTGAGTTCTTTGGCTGAGTTGACAGCTGTAAGCGCCCGCGCGGGGCATCGTCGTGGGCGCTTAACTGCCGTTTCAACGAGCTTATTGGCCTGTTGGGTTTCGAAGGAGGCAAATAAACCCACGTCTTGTCCCCAATTAGTGGACATAATCAATTGCTTTGGATTGATTAGTAGGTACATAGGTAGGTAGGTGGCTCAAGATACCTACATAACCTGGAGGCCTGAGGCTCTAAGCTTTGAATGCCATCACGTGCAAAGATCTCGTGTCTTTCGTGGCTTGGTATGAATAGTGGTCCTCTGTTTGCCTCTCTCAACGTCAACTCGCGTTGCCCAAGGTACCTTCATTCCATTCCACCGCCAATGTCTTGGCATTGCTCGGGCTATGGTCATTCCCAGTGCCAAGGATACGGCGGTTTCAGCTCTTGTACATCTCGAAGTTCATATAGATGATCAGGTATTCCCATGTGTAAAGCCGCTCTTATTCGTACACCCTTACCCAATACAACTTGTGTAACTACGCGGCAATTTAGATTCAGCCTCGAGCTGAGACGTGTTTATCTTGTCATCAATGATTCAGGATCCGTCTCTCAAGAACGCTGGTTCCAAGCCATGGAAGTAGCCAGGCTCTACGTGCCGCAGGCTGCAGCATAAGGGGCCACTTACACAAGAGAGCAACTGATTGATCATTGCACCCTCTCCATCTTGATATGTAATCTGACAAGGCTGGGAAGCTCATGAGGTCATTTTGAACTTAATCGTAGATATACTGACCCGCCTGCTAGACCTGACAAAGCACCCATGTCGAAATGCCCTCGGATCGGCGTCGTGAAAGTGCATACACCAGCGATGCCAAGGCGATGTGCATACTTCTGACGTTGATGTGCGGCTTCGTTATCCGGGAATACCACCAGCCGGTGGTGGCATCTTCGTTTGGGATCTACGATACGACAGTACATATCGGCCTAGTTATCAAGGTTTGGCTTTCAACTCGCTCACAACGGTCTGTCTCTGAGGGTCGACCAAGTTCACGGATCCATATTGAGATTATCCTGCATTGATGCCACTGCAGATTTTCTGGTCGCTCCGGTCCGCGCGGCTTTGATCCCGGGGCAATCTCCCTCTTTCTCTTCAGCTGAAGAAAGCCACCGGAAGACTTTCCATTGCGACAGGTGATTCGGAAACTTGAAGGGTCTTTCTTTTCTAATTTTGAGTCACAGGAACTGGTCGAGCGTTTACCAAGAGCCAGGCTCTCGTGTTGGCCAAAAGACTTCGCCGTTGATCCTTGTGCGCTTCTTGACCTTACAGCTTTTGAATTCCGTAGACATAATTGAAATGCTTTCATGAAAGATGAATACGGCATTTCTTGAACTTACGAAATGCCAAATACAGATTTGAGGCGTGCTTGGCGCTTATTTAGAGTTCGACCAGCTTATTACTGTGACTACGCAAGTATAGGGTCAGCAAGGCAAACCCTCTGAGGAGACACTGTCTTTTGTCAGCCCAACTGGCAGTTGGATAACCGAAGACAAGACGCCACTTGTTTGAGAGCCTGGTATAGTATGGTAGCAGCTGGATATGCAGGTTCACCGAATGGCACGCGGACGCCTCGTGGGCTGAAATGCCTTGTGCCAGGGTAGATATGCAACAACTAACATACAATGTCAGCAGAATGTCGTAATAAACGAACAGGCGGACCAAGCTACTGACTAACTACAGACTAAGATCGCCATATCACATTACGGATCTGTCAGATGTATTTACAGCTAGCCCCTAGCTTCATAAGAGCACCACACCGGTGGCCAAGCATAATCTAAGCACAGAAGCCATACAGCTTTTATCGAGAGAGGTAATATGAGGTCTAGCAGTGTTTAGTGCGTTACTGTGTCGGTTTGTTGACATGCTTGTCTCCACAGACTAGCCATAACTCCCTCTTGATAGTAGGCGTTGTCCATAGTTTGCCGAAGCGTATGATTTATCTTGTGCTTGGAAAATTGTACGTCACAGGCAGGTATTGTGCTTTAAAGCAATAGTAATCAGTTAAGGGTGACGCTCCAGTCACATTTGACTCGGCTGGACCACAAGCTCCGAACTGCCTCAATAAAGCAATGTGGCTCTCTCGCATAGCAAGCGACAAATATGACATGTCGCGCTGGCGGGTAGCCGGTGAGGCTCACCCGTCTCTCAAGGTAGTGTGTCTAGACCAAGGAAACCTAGGGGCTTGGGGGCCTGCCCTACGAATGGAGCATCACTGTGCTAGTCCGAGTATGCCGTACAATAACCGTTGGCAGTCTGGCCCGTGTTAGGCCGAGAGGCATCTGGTTTGATCGAGATGCTGTGTTGGAACAGGCGCTTTTTGACATAAGCCACGCCTGCCACAACCCCAGTGATGGCTTTCATTGTCTGTAATTTCTAGCTGGCCCAACCAAATCTGGCCAGCAGTTCGCCCGTTGCGCCTCTTATGGCGTCCTTGCGCCCGCCACAGACTAAAGGTTGCACGCCTTGCAGCGTTTAGATATGTCGATTGAGTGGAATACTGTTGGGACACGGTAGGGCAGACAAGACACCACTACTGTGATCAGCGGGTTAATAGTGGACCATATGTCTACAAGGAGAGTTTTAAAAAAGAGATTAGCTCAAGCAGACAATACCAAAGCTCGATCTTAACTCTTGACCGTCATTCCCAGCACCCTTGTTGTCCTAGTCCGAATACATTGTGTTGTGTCTCTCAAGCTAGAGTCGGGTGCGGTCTATAAGGGATTAAAAACGAAACAATACCTCTAGATAGGTAGTTGTTGATCTTGGGTTTCTTTGGTGGTAGTTTGCTCATCAAGAGTGGAGCCATGCTGTGAAGGATTATTACTTGCTCCTTTCCAAGGGACAAATGTTTTGTCAGCCTTCACATGCCTTTTATCCAATGGGAATGCTCAAGGCAGTCGGCAATGACAGTGTCAGTAGCTCTTGCCAACAATCGACCTCGATCTCGACGCACGTGGATCGAATCTGGTCAGGAACGATGTAAGCCGGGTACCGTACCTGCCCTGGTCAAGCGTACCTGCACCAAGACCTTGAACGAGGCCCAGGCCTTCAAAATCTGGAGGCATGGATATCAGCACAAAGAAAATGGCATAAAACTAGCCTTTTGCGGATTCCCTTTAAACACACTTTGCATCCAACACAACGAAGGCCACGCTAATAGTGAAGAAGACCTTAGTAGCTCATAGCTACTCTGTATTCTTCGAGTCGTTGTCACAACCGGAATCCGACAACTTGGGTCGGAAACTGACCATCTTGATTTGGAATCGTCCACTACTATACAGAGTCGCCCGAAATGAGGCTTACGTGTTGGCTGCGCTACTATACAATACAGTGAACAACGTGCATGCTGATACCAGAACCGTGTCTTTGGGTCCTCTTTGTAGACCGTTCCAGGCGTTGAAGCCATGGTGTTGGTTTACACAAAAGACGGGCCTCTGGGTCCAAACGATATGCTCTAGAACCGCCTTTCAGTTACAAAAGGATAGCATGCAAGGGATCCTGCATATAAAAGAGCAATCTCTTTCTTGATTTACTCACTATTACTGGTAGATCTTGTTCCGGGTGTCAGATTTTGAGCCCAGGACTAGAGGAGTCAGCAAAAGTTCTAATCAGCGTGGAGACAGTCATGCACTTGATTTCAAACCAAGTGGCGCGATGATATGCAGAAAAGCAGCCATGTCATGATGTCGTCGAGAGGGCTTACTCTCTGCAATCGTTGCTGGCTGCCAAGATCAGTACAAATCCAAACCAGTCGGAGCTCCGTCATAGGATTACGATATGTCGCCTTGTAGGGGTAGGCGAACCGGATATTATGGGGTTTAGTTTCAATGATACTCTGTACTTGTCGGCGTACTGGGAAAGTCCTGGCACGCAAAGATTACGAGCGAGGCCAAGCTTCTCACAACTCGATAGTCATGACTAAAATTTCAAGACTTGCAAAGAAAATCCCACGAGTAGTTGTCCTGAAGCTCCTAATAAACCCCCTGACTCGTTAATCAATCGTGGAACCAATCTTCGGCACCGAGACATGGAGGTTTAGGGACTTCGGACAAGCAACTTACAAGAGTTTAGCGCACCATTTTAGACTCGGAGACAAACCAGGCTGCCCCTAGGAGCCCGACGCCCAGTGACGCGAAGGAGTTAGAGTGCCCGTACTACGGTAGTTTCAGGTATCAAATTAACTGTAAGTGCACAAAACACAAGTAGTCAGTGATTGGGGATTCTCCAAAGTTTTGAGGCTATTTTGGCTTTAAACAAGAGGCGTGTCGAATGAACAGCGGAAGTCTGTAGATCCGATCATCTGTGGGGGTATAGCCGATACAATGAAAAGATGCGATTGGACGTAAACACGAGATTTAGCATCTGCCCACAGCTCACTGCCCTACGGGGGCGATCTAGGGGATCTAGCGGGGGCTTCGTTGCTGGTATCTGGCAGTCAATCAGAAACCTAGGGATGAATTCTTTTGTCTGAGTACATATGGACCTCTTTCCTGCCTTGGACTCAGTACAAGTCTTTGGTCATGACAGGCATCAAAGTAAAACATTCCAAAAGAGAGGGGTCTATGCAAACGGGACCTTGCATCTGATCACGGGCTTGTACCTAAAGAGGATGCCGTATTCTTCCAAGACAAGAAACATGATTTGAACTTGTACGATTGAATTGCCAAAATCAATTCATCATCCTAACACCACACGGCAAGGGGCCCTGTCTGCATTTGCAAATGTGGCACTATGATTCAAATATGAGCGAAACACCGACCCTTTGAAGGTGAAGGGGCTTGGAAGGGTCTTATTGTCAGGGTGGCTTGCATAGTACAATACATACTTTGCGTTTCGTGAACAAGCAGACGGAGCGAAGTACATATACATCTTAGAGTAATATTAACTGGAAACAAATAGAGACGGTATTGAAATCTTCCCCCAAGGTCGTTTCCCGCATGGTAGTGTAGACGCTGATGCCAGTTAGTGGTCTATCCTTGAGCTGAGAAATGTCGAGTCATCGGTAATTATCCAAGTTTAACTAATGACGGCCAGCTAAACTCGAGTTCAGGGGGGGGGGTTCAAATTGAGGAAGCTGAAGTGATTCAACAAAGATGAGAGAGATCTGCAATGGAAAGCCAAAATCCACTACTACTGACATCCCGACAGACTGGACTGTGGTATTACCGAACTGACAACGACTCTGTGATGCAAGGGTTGATTTGATTTGATTTGAGTCAAAGAGGCGTGTGTGGAAATAAGAAAGAAATAAAAAGAGTTTAGCTTAGACTTAAGTCACCCTTGCAAACCTGGGATGGAAGCGACATGGGCTGATGTGCATTGCATTCATCCATGTAACCTGCCAAGGAGCTACACATTCGTAGATGAACCAATAAGAAACCATCAACAGGACACAGTTCCACCTACACCACAACTTGGGACCACCCTTGGACATGCTGTCGGGTTTAGAGACCCGGCTCTCGGTACAAATGCTGCACTCAAAAGGCCCAGAAGTGGCTTGATTGCTCCGGCAGGACGGGCGCACTTGATAAGTTGGGACGGGACGCCTTCAGAGGGAATAACATCAGACAAGACCCAATCTAGCCCAGCCCAGCCCATAGTAAAACAGAAACAAGAAATACCAGCCCCTGCTTCTTCTCTTTATGGGCGGTGTAAAAAAGCAAGGAACGGTAAGACTACTCTATACTACGTTAGCGAAAAAAATAAAAATAAAGGCCTACCATCCTGTCGGATCATCAAGCTCGATATGTCCTAGATAGCCTATAGCACCAAAACTACCTACCTGTTACTATAAGGTTACTACTCGGCGTTCCTTCTACTTGTCTCTACCACTAAACCTAACGATGCTAGTGCCTACCACCACCAGACTCTACTCCACCCCAGTAATGAAGCGGCGTCGACGCCTGTTCTTCTTCCACCTTAGCGGATGCCTTCATATTACTTAGGTCGACCTGTTCGCCCCTGCGCTTTCCTGACTGTTTCTATCTTCGCTTCTTCCTCTATTTCCATCTCTACCAACCATTCATCATTCAACATCTCCATTTTTCTTTAATCAATCATTCAACCACATATCCCCTTCTCTCTCTCTCTTTCAACCTTGATGGGTCAAATCATCTCCATCCTATAGCTCGAGCCATGTGCGAGCCTCACACAGCACGTCACCAGAGAGACACACAGGCAACACAACAACAAGATATCACTGCGTCCGCTTCCATCACAGACACAACAATGTCATCCGAAAAAGCGACATCGACCCATTCACCACTATCGCCACCAGGCTCACCCTCGACCAACCAAATTCAGCCTCAATCAATTGATGTCCTTGCATCTCAACTCGGCAGTTCATCTTTAAGCCAATACAACCACGATAACCATACTCTTTCAACAGCAAACATACCAGAATCTGCCCTCTCGCCTATCTCATTACCTGATGACCATGCTGTCAACGTCTCCTCAATGCTCTCTCAGTACCACTCAAGACCAATGGAAATTGATGCCGACCATGGCAGCAGCATGGTGACATTACAAGACAACTCCACCTCAGAGAAACAGACAGTCCCCACGGCCTCTACGAATACGCCTTTCGTTCCCTTTTCGCCTATTGCCGTCGATCCCACTGCGCTTGCCGAAGCCCCAGCAAGTATCTCAATGTTCAGACCCAATGCTTTTGGTGGCTTCGAAGTAGATGAAGGATACTGCGAGGATGACGACGACTTCTCGTGGCTTCCATCTGTAGCGTCACTGAGAGCGGCTAGTACGCCAGATGGGGTTAAGAAGCGTTATGGCTTGGGTTACAGGAGATCAGTCGATGCTGCAAGTCGCTGCCGTAACACCATCCACAGTGTTCCACGGATGCGACGACGTGACAAGAAGAGGAGCAAGCACTCTCAATCGACCGCAGGTTCTCTACGGTCACGCTCCGATTCCCAAGCATCGTCAATGGTTGCGGCACAATAGAGCCTTTTATGCAATGCCTTAGTCATGAGCGTTCTTGGTGCACGCTGGCGGCATGGCCGATCTTTCGACCTGCTTTGAAGGGCTGGTCTACGACACGGCGGCGTTAACATTCTGTGAGCATTTACATGAGCGAGGCATCCGCCCTTTCGGGACATAGCCATGGATGATCGGGCTACGGCGTTTTTATTTTATTTTCTTTTAATGTCTTGAGATTTAGACTGGTTGGTCGGTCATTTGTTTAGTACGTTTTGGGAGTTTTACAGCTTGGCGTATGGGAATCACGACAAGGAGCATATTTTGTTTTATCAAGGATCATGTACCAAGGCGCTTGAACTCGGGTATGCTTGGAAGACAGAACTAGCATGAGGCGCTTCACGACAGGAGAATCCCCGGCCAGGGTTCAAGGATCCCGGCCAGGAAGCCGGGATGACCACACATTACACTGCATCGATTGTGCGACCGAAAAAGGTCAATGGGTTAGTATCAGTATCATCCTGTATTTTAGCAGAGCATCACACTACATTGGGTTTTGATGATTGACCCGACGAAATCTTCAGAATGGCCACGGAATGAATACCACAAAGATGCGGAAAGTCACGCAAAACACCAAGCATGTATCATGTGAAAGAGTTCAACTCCAAGCGATGACGGCGTGAAAGCAGTAGATGTTCACTTTATCGAGTCAAGAATGACGGTTGTATGTTGGCACGAGAAGAGAAAATGGGTGTAGATGGCTCGATCTTACCAAGACCCTTTTTCGGAGCGACTTGTAAACTCTATCGGGACACACGGCTAGCTGATTTGAAGCCATCACCAACCGGGCCGGGTGGGTCGTCCACTGACAAATCAAGTGATCATGTCCAGCATTCTTGAGGTAAAAAGCCGGCAATGGCGCCTTGATTTCACCCGAAATCCTGTTTACTCTCATCCTCCTTTTGTGCCGTCGCGCCATAGCCACATATCCCATCGTACGACCCGTCCATAGATAGATAGGCTAGCTATTATGTACAGAAAAGCCTAGTCAATAACGAAAAGCTCCAGACTCGAAAAAGAAAGGTTTCATCGGCCAAGATGGTCTGGGCACGTACAGAGATAGAAAGAGAGAGAGAGAAAACGATGTGGACAACGGCGAATGCCAAAATCAGATTCAGGTTACTTTCCTTAGCGAGGCCTCATGACAAAGTGAGTCTGGACGGGATAACAAGACTTGACTCAACAAGTGAGGAGATTTTCAATGTTTACTATGAGTCGTTGATGAGGTGATGAGAATAAGACATTTAAATGGTAAAGAAACAGAAAAAGAACATTCTTGACGTGAGACAAACTCACGATTCCAATTATTTTTAATTGACTTAGTAGATACATATTGTGTATGCGGGTCGATCGGAGTATACGAGATCTCAGTAACTGTCACGATGACTTTCTTTTTCCGAGTGGAGAGAGAGATGGAGATGGAGGGGTCGGGACCGTCAGATCTGGATGATCCCTCCCCACCAGCCAGAGCCCCTGTAAAAACATGCAATGCAACCATTTTGGCTGCCGCTGCAAGGTACAGGACAGGGCTTCTAAGATCCAGGGCAGGCACAGGGCATTTGAATGAGGTCAGGGTCCGATGCAACTGTATGTAGGTATCCGTCTGTAAAACCTTGAGCTCCATCATCTGTGATGGAATCATTCACCAAGTGATGCAATATCAACAACCAAGATCTTCGCTTAGACGTCATCGTGTCAATCTTCTACTCGTCAATCTCTCCTGTCAATCACTGCAAGCTCTATGAGATCTTCAGGCAAACGCTCGCTCATCACTAACCGGGCCCAACTCAAAGCCCCTCCCCTCCCTCCTTTCAAGCCATGCTTTTCAATTCTACTCAACTCTCGGCTATCTATCTATCAAATCATACGCTCCCATACAGAATGCAAACTTCCAAGAGAAAACTACCCACCTTGGGCTAACGTAGGTACACCCGTAAACTCTACCTTAGCCCGCCCCCAGCGCCTCTGCCTCTCGACCTCTAGTCCCGAGTGGCTTCGGCCATCTAGAGCATCACCACCTGTCCGATGTCAGGGGGTGTCCAGGTCCAGCTGGGTCCTCTTCGTTCATACATAAGTCTTTGTTCAAAGTTGTCAAAAATAAACACTAAAAACCCTATCGTATTCTTCATTTCCATCTTCATTTTCATCCTCTACATATAGAAACATTTTCTTGTAATCAATCAGCATTTGTCGCACAAAGGGATCGTCCCTTTTTAATTCCCATCTAGAATGGACAAAGGGAGGGGGTCATGTTATGAGTTCATGACACAAGAGCCATTCTCAATGGAATGCTCCTTCATAGCGCCGTGCATTCCTCCCGTTGTCGCACTCAAACTGCTTCGCCCAAGTGACAACGCAACGCAGCGCAGGTCAGAGCAGCGCAACGGTCTCGTTGCTGAGCCAGAATGAATTCGTAGACCTCTCATATCGCCAATCTTGCTTCATGTTGCCGCCTTGTCCGTCAAATTCGCTGTTAGTAAAGTCATCAAAGACCAAAACGTCCTTGTTTTCACCCTCGTCGTGTCTCGCCCGTTTCTCTGGTGCCCGTTACTGGCTTGTCCGTTGCTCCATTGACTTGACTTTGACCATCTCCACGCCTTGCCAGGTCTCGTTCGCTTACCGGCCGAGTCTCTTGTTGCTCGTCTTGAACTTTGTTTTGCTGCCTCTGACTGGCTCCAGCCTATCGCCTCTCTTGTCGCTATCACTCAAAGGCCCAAGGCCCCTTCATTTCATTCCCTCCGCTGCCATTCTTTTGGCTCTCATTTCATTCATGCCATCAACTTCCACTTCAACTTCGACATCTTCGTCGCCTTCATTAACTTTCTCAGCAAGCCCACGGTGACTCGCTTGGCTGACCACGCCTCCGTTGCCACCTTACTCAACTTCACCCAGTGTAGCCGAACAACAGTGCAATATACCAATGGCCTCCTGGACGCTGCCCTATCGGGTCGAGGCCGTCGACCGCGACCCGGGCTTCTACTGGCAGGAAATCGAAGACGGACAACACAACGATGGATCAACCGACTTCTTTGGCCAGTTTATCAATTTTGACAGCGAAATTTCATCCTCTATGGCTGAGCCTCACGGTCTGCCCACCTTGGCCGATGGACTCATACTTGACCACCCTTCCGAGTCCACCGCGTCTGCCTCGTCGGGCGTTTCGACAACTGAAGATGAGTTTGACTTGTTTTCTTGTAGCTCTCAAGCCGACGCGACAGTCCCCTCCCAGCCTGGGTCATCAGTCGCACCTGGCGCAATGCATGATGTTGATCCGCGTAGTCTCGCACTCGCGAACAGCGGTGGACTGATTGTAGAGAAGCATTCCATGGCACCCCGGGTCTCTATGTCGGATCCAGAATTGCCTCGAGTTGATGGTATCTCACTTCAGTCTTCTCCCGGCAGACGGGTACCTGTTTCGCAACCATCATCACCGACACCACCCAACACCATGACTAGGAAATCCAACAAATTCGTCGAAGCACTTTCATCAACGATTCGAAAAGCCAGTAAACTCCGAAAGCCCAGAAAGCCCATCGCCATGGACCGTCCGGGATCTCCAACCATGGACAACCCCCCTCGTGCGTTGAGACTTCAGCATCACGAGTATAATGGAAACGACGCATTCCCTCCGTCGCCAACATGCGGGCAGGATAGCACCAACTTTGTTCATGGGTTTTGCGACGATCCCTTTGATGAAATCCCTCAGCAGCATCCTAACAACAACCTCCGTTTCTTCAACACCAACGGTATTCACACGCCAGCAGAGTCCCCGGGAGTCAAGGTTGAACCTGGAATGTACCAACCTGAGATGTCAGGACAAGTCCCTCAGGCAGCTTGGCAGCATCAGCAACATTCGCATCCCCATCATCACCACCCACAGGCACATGCCCACCCTCACCCTCATCCTTATCAACAAGCAGTTGCTGGCCATCCTCACCAACAGCCTGTCGCGGTTGTGGGTTCGGCACCCGAAACTTGGCCAGGACATGAGTACATGGCTCAGAACGCTCACCAAAGTGGATGGTGGGATCTGAATCTCCTTAATCAGAATGGCGAGTATGTCGTCGCTGATCCTCAACAACAAAAGAACGCCAACCTCAACCTCGCCATGCATGCTCAGCACGCCGAGTTGCCGTACGAATATCAAGTTCACGATCCCAACTCGGCTGGTCTCATGATTCACATGCCACAGCCGCGCAATGCTTCGGCGCCTGCTCATGACCTCACGCTCAACGCTCAAACTTATCTTCCTCCACCGCCGCCCATCCCACCAACCACGGAGCGACACCGCCCGCCACGAGCGCCGTCCTCTGGTGCTCGGCACTTGTCGTGCTCTCCAATTCGCAAGACTCGACAGCCATCAATTCCACCAACGCCTACTACGGCGCACTCACGCCACAGCTCCAACGGGTCCGTTGCATCGGCCCGCAGCGCCTCGGGCCGGGGCATGGTACCTGGTACTCCCACTGCCATGCGCAAGCAACGACGATCCCGGGATTCCAGCGGCGGCAGCGCAGGTGATATCGGCTTCGTCAACTTTACTCCCAGTGACGGAGGTCTCCTCATGACAGGTGTTGCGCCGAGTGGTAGTTCCAAGACCAAAGCGCGACGAGAACGCGAGGCGATGGAACGAAGGCGGCGATTGAGCGAAGCAGCCATGAAAGCGGTACAAGCAGCAGGAGGCGACGTCGACAAGCTGATGGAACAAGGCTTTGCCTTTTAATCCCTCAATATTTCCTTATTTTTGTTCCTGGTTCCTGCATAAGAACACGTACGTGGCTGCCGGGACTTCCCGCCATGATTTTCAATCTGCGGCTTCGCATTTCATATGGAAAATCAGCAACAAGAATTCAATGATGCAAGATGCATTTAGAATGAGGGAAACAAATGTGCAGTACAACACTGTGGAGTGGCACGTGGAAAGCTCCAAAGTGGCAGGCGCAAAGGTTCAGGTGGTGGTGGTGAAGTGAGACAATCTCCATCCGAGCTAAGAATCGACGGCGCTTGTAAGGGGGGACCACACGTACACCACATCTCACCTCACCTCACACACAGCACACCACATCACGACAACAAAATACCACCAATTGATATTTCCCCTTTCTCTTTCTCTGTCAAATTCCTATTGTTGTAAGATGACGACGGCGGTTTTTTTTTTTTTTTTTGATAAAAAAAAGAAAATCTTCTTTTTACCCTTTTTCAACCTTGTTTTTCGAAGCCTTTGTGCACCAACACCAGAGAGAGTCCTCTGTCTCCCCTTCTTTCAAACCTTTCCCTCAATCTATTTGTTCCCTTTGTTCCAATCTTTTTCGATCTCCCACTACTACGGCAAACTGCCCAGGGACATCACTAGTCTCCTGACTTTCTTAAAGTTCATCTCTCTATCTCTGTCTGTTGTTCCCTATATACCATTCTTGCTGTATCATTAGTCATATCACAAGACCTCACGGTCTTGCTTATTTCTTCGTCTTTATATCCCAAAGCCTCTCGTTTCGAAACGCAAAGCCTTGTTATTTCCTGAGTCATGGAGTAATTATTGTATCTGTAAAGGAAGGAAAGGAGTGGAGGGAGGCTGGGTTTGGTATTTTCCCTCTCAACATCCCGGTTGTTACAAGGAGGATATCAATAGGAATGGGTGGCAGGTATCCAATTTCTGCAGAGGCTGATTTGGCAACGCAGCCAAATAGGTAGATTCGGGCTTCAAAAGTGAATTACTCTCCATCAACACCTTGGAGATCACAGTCCATTAAGAGACCTTTTCCATAGACATAATAAACAAACTTACACATATGAACAATACCTAGTTGCCAGATCTAAAGAACAATCACCATTATCTAAGAAATATTCCCAACATAGTGTGCATATAGTTATTGTGTAATCTTGTTTTTTTTATTTGGGTAACAACGTTGAGAGACAAATGTCCCATTACCACGACTTCTTCAAGTCGCAGCATAATTCCTGGATATCGGATATAAACTGGTCGCTGAATCACCTCAGTTCAGTAAAAAAAGCACATTCCTCATCCCTTCCCAATACTGTTTATATATACAAAGCAAACACTCGTAAGAGTACTAGGGTTTCGATAATCGCCAACGCCAGGTCTCGTTGCAGACGCCATCGTCATGCTTCCGATGAAAAAGCCATCCAAGAAAAGAGAGAGAAAAAAAAAAAGGGGGGGGGGAACAAACAAAGAAATAAAACACGATCTTAGCGTGGGTAATGTTAATTACTGGCTGCGAGTCCAGAGCCCACTCGCGTCATCCACAGCAGAAATCCTGAAGGCTTCGTCTGCTGGGCCAGCCTCGCATAGACTAAGCTACGTGAAATGCAAAGTCTACCCCCTCAAGAATAGTCTAGTTATAAGCTCTCATGAGATAAGATAAAAAGGTAAATTCCTCCAGAGTTAAATCAATTAGTGCTCGTAACCAGCACCGCGCTGCCAAGGACTGAAAAAGAGTTAGTCTCAGTCGGAAAGTGAAAAATGATTTGTGAAAGCTTACCTGGCATTGTTCTGTGACCTGTAACCGCCAGGGCTATTGTTGTCTGCCGACCTTTGTTGAGACAGGTTTGAGTTTGACTGCTGGTAAGGGTTTGGTGACGCGGTACGGAAGGGGCTTGATGGGCGGCCATCAGCTGGGAAGAGTGGCATGGCCGGGTTCACCGGAGAGCGAGGAGGTGCGTCGCCCCTTTGGAACGATGCTTGAGACTGGTTGTTAGTCTCAGCTCGTCTCGCCAAGCTCTCGGATGAAACTGAGTCCTCTTCATCCAGGTCAAGATGCTTGTTGTAGCCAGACTTATCGCCTCGAGCAGTAGCCGCAAGAGCGTCGAGCTCGGTGGTAGCGTTGACTTGGGTCTGTGACTTCATGAAAGAGGCACGGTCGTCGGCCATAAATTGGTATCGAGCATCGGGGTTCTTGCGGAAGAACACCAAAGCGGTCGAGACAATAAGCATGAGAAGCAGAATAAGAGCAAATGAGGCGTTCAGAACGAACAGAACCACGCCGACAACACCGACAACAATCTTAGGTAGGCCAAAGACATTAGAGAAGATGAGAAGGAAAATAGCGTTAATGAAGTTAATGGCAGCAATGGCGATGTTGAATGAGTTGGTGGGTTTGTCCATCCAAGGTCGGAGAACAGAAGCGGCGATCAAGAAACCGACCTCGATAATTATGAACCCGACAGCCTGGGTGATGTCGCTCTTCTGAGACAAACCCACAAACATAGCCTTGACCAAAGTGTAGACAAGGACAGGAACGATGAAGTAGTAGGCAGAGGCTCGGAACTGAACGTAGAGAAATCCCCACTTGTTAAGAGCTTGAGGATCAGAGAACAGAATGTAAGCAGGGTTTCGGTGCATGGCAACAGAGCGGCGAGCGATGCGGATGACCTTACTGGCACCCCAGCCGAGGGTGAACGCCATTCCGAGGAGGAAGAAAACAGCGAGTACAACCTCAGCAGGTGAATCCTGCTGAGTAAACTCCCACAAGCAAAGAATAGCCATCTGAGGGAAACCAATGAGGGTCAAACGGAAGAGGATACCCTTAAGGACTGTAAGCCAACCGTTGCGGAACTCGAGGAACTTGTCCTGAGCCATCCACCTCTGACGGGCACAGAGCTCGCAGATACCCTTGAACAAGGCAATGGCCAAGCAGGTGATAACCACGAAAATGCAGAAGAAAGTAAGACCTGTCATGAACAAGTTGGTGGTTTCGATTCTGGACTTGAAGGCAACTCGCTGAATACCGTACACAACATATGTTCCGTCCTCGGTCTGGATGTTGGCACGCTTGGCAAGAGCACCTGCAGCATTGCCGATAGGCTCGGTGATACCTCGAGGCATCATTGCAGCACTGCGCTTGAAAAGATCGATACTGGTGGAAGCAAGATCCAAACTTCGCTTCTGTACTTGAACTGAGACCTGGCGGACGTTGTAAAGAATTGACTCGGGTGTACCACCAGTTGCTCGCTGGTACCAGGTGAAAATGTCCTGCATGAAGCCAACACGAATGATACCCATAGACCACTGGAAATCCTGTGTCCACGACGAGACAATCGGGGGAAGTCCGACACTGGTAAGTCCAAGAATAGCTTGAGCCTGGAAGTAGCCAAAGAGGGAGAGCGAGTTAGAAGCAACATGGGCAGCCGTGTTGGCATGACCAACACCGGAAACGATGGCAGAAGAAATCAAACCAAGACCAGCAATAATGGCAGTAGCCCACTTGACACCCTTGAGGTCGACTGTCTTTCCGTTGGAGAAGGCGGCCTCGACGCATGCAACACTCTCGCCAGTATCCGACATGTTGACGTAAACACGAACAGTAGCATCAAGATCTGGAATGTTGTATGCGATTCCAGGCACTTGGGCAAGATTCTCTTTACCTACAGGCAGGTTAAATTTAAAGGGAATCTTTCCAGAAACCATAGGACATAGACCAGCAAGGTTAATTGAGCATGGATCGACAGTCTGCTGGAGGAACTGGTATCCATAAGCCGAGAGTCGAATGTCGAATTTGACTTTGCCCTGGATAGACGACGTTGCCACGGCCTTGACGTAGGCGGAACCGTTGTTTGGTGTCAAAGCGACGTTGAAAAGTGTGGCTTTGAATCCGTTGTCCTTTTGGCAACTGTTGAGCGAGTTGGAGTAGAGAATCTTCTCACCCGAGACGGGCGAGGCCAGTGCAGCCACCGAGGCGATGACCGCCAATGGCTTCATGATGCAAGACCACATCGCGACGACCACTATTTCCAGGAGTTGCGATTATTATGGCCAGCGATCGAGTCGGAACGTTCGGTTGGAAGATGGTTGTCGTTATTTGTGTGAACTGGCCAGTTCTTTAAACGGTCGAAACTATGGAAATCCGAGGGCGTTAATTAACTAACAGTCGGCGAAAGCGGTAGCTTTTGGCTTTTAGTGTGCGCGAGGTTATTCTTTGGATAGAATTTGGGTTTGATGGCAAGCGAGTGAGGCCACGGAAATTGGCGAATTACGAACGGAATAAGGCGAAAGAAGAGACAAAGAAAGAAGTAAAAATGTTTAATAGCGAAAGGTCGAGGCGAGAATCGTCTCAGAGACGAGGTGTGGCTGGTATGAGCAGCTTTTGTCGTCTCGTCGTCGTCAAATGAGTTTGGCTTCTGCCGTTGTCGCGGATGATGAATGAAATGGGTTTGTTCTGTGTGGGGGAGTCGGGAGGGAAAAGGAAGACCAGCGGCAGCAGACTAAGGGAGGGAAGGAGTGGAAAGAAGTCTAAGGTAGGGGAAGGTTAGAAGGGAAGGCAAGGGAAGGAGCCAAGGGGAGGGATGGGGAACCTGAACCTGGTAAATAGCAGTGGAGGAAGCAGATACAACCTAGAATGGTGGAGGAACCATATCAACGGCAAGTACCTGGGTGAGCAGTAAATTGATCCAATGCACGCGCGGTTCGGTACCAACCCAGCCCAAGCCTACCTACGGTGGGCTTGTCGCTGTCCACTCACTGAACTTAGAGGGAAACAGGGGGGCGGGTGGTCACTCTCACGAGTGCGAACGCGGTGAAGCGGGGACTAGAGTGACAATAATAGGTTTAGTTTGGGCTTGGGGCTTGCGTGTGATAGGGGAGTCATGGATTATGCGAACGTGCTTTGTCTCTTGTCTTTCAAGATGTAGTGTTTCTGAAAGACAGAGAAAGAGATCTTTTTTTTTCTACCTTTTCGCTTCTAGTGAATCCAGAATGCTGCAACCGCAAGGGTAATAATACAAGGTAATGCGAGGCACAGTACGCACAAATACGGTGTTGATGGGGTTTTGTCGTCGGCAACAATTCGCTATTTCGTATATCATGGATGTACCGTGGGTAGCCTGTGCTGCCGTAGATTAAAACCTGGAGGCTGTGCAGGTACCTGGAATGTAGCCAAGTTCTGGGCCAAGTGCAAGTCAATGACACGGATGCTTGGCCAGACATGGGGTGACGATCTCGTATCGATTCTAACAGCATGTACTTTGTGGGCACCACAGCGGCGGCGACAACCCCTGGAAGACGATGTCCTAATTTTGCTACCCTTCCGTGTATATCGCATGCAGAGTACGAAGGCCCGGAAGGAAGGATGGGACATGGAAAAGGATGTCTCGGGCTGTCCACAACACACATCATCGAGTGAGTCGAAATTCGAGGATTACGATTTTGCGTTGCAAAAGTCCCATTGTTTACTGTAGATCTTGGCACAAGCTTGTACAACAGTTCTAGAGTGCTGATGCAGATCAACAAAGAGGCTGGCTGTTAGCAAGTCTGTAGAGTGACAGCGACATACAAAAACAAGGAAGGTCAGGACTTTTCAAGGCATCTTCCACACATTGGTTGATCTGAGACACAAACAGACGGTTCTGGCACTGGGAAACAACAACATTCCCGGTTTTTGGCGATTGAGCCTGCAGTAGTGTTGCCAGACTTTATGTCAACGACTCAATAAAGAGGTCGCCTGGTTGGTCCTCAGTATTTGCATGATGGCGCCAATCACGCCGGCCAAAAGCCAAGACCTGGGCAACAATAACAGATAATGGCATCCGTACTTTGATTGTATTGCAGCAACACCAAGGGAAACAAATAACAAACTATATTTACAACAAAAGACAGGTAAATATTGTGTATCACGATATTGTCCGGATGTTACGTCCCGTCGCCATCTCGCATTGTCACGTCACAGGTTGCGACTTGTTTAATTTAATTAATCGAGGCTTGCACTGCCCCCTTCCCCTTCTCTGGCCCCCTCAAGTTGTCACTCAGGCTATCAGGCTCTCTGGGCTTTGTTTGGCTGCTGACTCTGTAACGCTGCCGAAGTCCGAATCCAAAAGGGGTGGCCCTTGCTCAGGTCCATCCATTTCAGGTCTGTCGAGTTTATTAGACTACCGCCAGGCCACCAAAAGATGAGACGATGGATTCTATCAAAGCAGCAACACGTAGGAATGAATTGCGATAGGTAAAGAAAAGAGGCTGTGTTGCCTAAGTACTCTCACATCGTGTCTTGGTTGTTCTTGGACAATTTCTTGGACTTCCTTGGTATCTCAAAGCAAACGCAATACGAAGGCACTGGCTGTGCTACTCTCGGCATGCCCGCTAGGTTCAACAAGACGAAAAATCTTGCATGAATATGGTAATGTGCTCACTTTAGCACAACCGGGAATGTTGTCAATAGAGGTTCTGAAACAGAAAAGAGGTCTTGTGCTTGGTTTGTTTTGCATGAATCGCCCACTACCAGGCTCAATATGAATCAATCACCAACCCAAGCCAAGTCCAGCATTTTGAGTTGTCGATAGACTTTGAGAGATCTCATCTCCATGATGATGCCAAGACTCGCGTTCTTCTCTTCGTCCACTTCACACTCCGCTGCTATTATGGAGTACCCAAGCTCACTTGCAGCGGTGATTCGACATTGACAGCCAACATCCCTGACGGCGAGTAAGGGAGAGAAAGAAATGGTTTTTCATTACAATAATTCGCTTCGAGCAATGTTATACTATAACTATGGTTTGATCTTTGCCGGTATATACCTCAAAAAAAGTAAAGCTGCCGCGACTCCCGTTCTATTTCTAGCCCCAAAACAACAATTGAGTTTCAACTCCAACCGTCACCGCCGCACATCGACCAACTCTTATCAACTACTAACCCGTCGTAAGAAGTTTCACAAACAATCTTCATCCTCCTCCTCCCATTGGACATCTCTCTCGATCTCTTAACATTCCTGATCTCCAACATCCCCGACCCCTCACAGCCTCGATATTCAGGGGCACGCATTCCGACAGCCAATAACACTGCACTTCGCATCGTAAGCGCGAACAGACACATGCACACAGAGAGATTAAAGCACGTCAAGGAGGGGCTGATCTCACCTCTAAAGGTGAAAAAGGCGGATATAGCCCACTAGAGAAAAATGTCAGAGGCATTATGACTGGACAATTGATACACATCTCAAACATAAGCGTCGAATGCCATCGAGCGGAGTATGGACGCGTCAACTCGAAACCCACCAAGTAGAAACTTTACAGAGTATGATCGACGGGTCCCTTCTCTATCCACATGCATGGCTTTTGTTGCTCAACACGTGTCAGAGACGAGAGCAAGCGAACTGTTTGAAATCGTTACTATTCCGGTTCATCATCTTCCGAGTCTCATTTCACGTTTCGCTCGTCGCATACCTCACGAGAGGCCAGCTCCTTTGTCTCGGCCCTGACGTTTCAGAATCGTATCTCTATAACTGCAAAGAAATTCCAGAAGCATCAAAACTAAAGCATGAAATTTCCTTGTCAATGCCAGACATCTAATTTACTGAACGCCAATCCTAAACCCATGCGAATGCTGTCTGATGTCAAAATCTGCCTATAGATCGTCATGCGCAGATCTGTTACCCATAATCATTAAAAAAAACCAGTCAATTGCCGACCAATGCATTGCGCAACGTCTGGACTACAGCACGTCCCATTGCGCGTTCCACGGATTGTTCATCGTCGTGTAATCGACACCATGCTTGTATGAACTCGTCAACTCCTCTTGATCCACTCCGCAATGTGTCTGTCCATCTCTTCCTGTAAACCAACCTAATCCGTATGTCTTTCCATCATCCAACTTCTTCGCCATATCCGTGTTACTGAGCTTGGAGGTGCCTACGAAATTGTACAGCATCTTGCTTTGGTGAATAAAGGCCAGAATCGACGCAATCGTGTTGGGCTGTCGCGGCAGAAACGGGTGTCGTCGTCGAAAGAAAACCATGTTTGCAACGACGAACATGTATAACAATATGAACAGCGTGGAGCCGAGGGTGATGTAAAACGAGCGTACCGTCTCTTGTCCAGAGTTAAACAGCTTCTTGTCTTCATCATTATTGTCTTTCCATCCCTTGCCAAGATGTAGGCCATATCCCACGATAAAGTCTTGTCCGTCTACTGTAGCAAGACTAGTCACGAGGATCGTAAGGAACTCAGCCATGACAGAGCCGAATCCCACCAAAAACACCACAAAGTGTCCGTTCAAGAGCGCCCGTAAAGGCATATAAGCGAAAGGTAACGCTGTGTAATCAAGGGTAAGTGTCTTCGAATGCGCGTGTCGCTTGGAGAGGATATAGTAAGGCTCCATCATGCGCACCGATGTCTCCATGGCTCCCCAACACAGCTTGAGAATGACAGCCAACGCCGTAACAACCCAAGCAGCCTTATCTGTAATAACTTGGGCGGGCGTGAAGAGGAAGATCGGAATCAGGGCTGCGAAAAGAAGCAACCCGATTATGAAAGGGATGCATCCCATCGGTCGCAGCATTAGGGGATGTGGGTGCTCTGAGAGATGAGCTGCGTCATCCTGCTCTTTATCTGTTTCGACTTTCGCACTTGTGCCCTCGTAGGGTGCGAGAGAAGAGTTTCTCAGCATATACCGCCGACGCTTCAGCTTCTGGTGGATATCCTTATGTTTAGCCGTATCCATATCTTTGAAATCCATCAAAACATGGCTTACAACGGCCATGCTTGCAAGTCCAGCGATACCTCTCACATCAGCAAGCAGACCAGATCGCCGTGTCTGCAGCACGTAAAGGAGACCGCAGCCCATGAGTGCGCAAAATGATAGGACCACAGTCAAAAGCCGAGACCACATCGCTGCCACAAAAATTTCCTTCACGTCATCGGGCTTTTCCATACGCTCCTTACGGGTCGGTGTCAGTATAATGGAGGCAGCTGCACACGTAGGCACGAGCGAGACAGCCATAATCGATGCAAACGAAGACAATGCCACCGCATAATGGCCCAGCTTGATTGCGCGGAAGGGTCGCCAGAAGCTGAAGCTTGTAACATAGTCGGCGTTGATAGACTTTGAGGCCAATGCACCCTGTTGCTTGGATAGTTGGTAGAATGCCTCCAAGCGACGGACTTCGAAATCGGTGAACTGCCAGAAAACACCAAAGGTGACAGCAACAACGGTTGGCAGAAACTTGACTGCAAAGTAAACAAACGCGTCTATGTTCTTGGGCTCTGTAAATGAGATAATAGGTTTTTGGTGGAATGTTTGAAACAGGTATTCCTGTACAATTGCCAGAACAACAGACATGATAATCAACAGCGTCAAGTACGGCCATCGCATTGTATGCGGTTTCCAGTTCGGTTGAGGGTAGAATATCTCCGTCTTGCCTTCCTTGACTGGAAAAGTTGATCGGCGGAAATCATTGGATGCGACGGTGCTGAGTCCTTCGATGCTGCTCAAGTCGGCGCCTGGATTCTCTTCCAATATCACTTCAATCACTTCTCCTTTCCGGTTAGCTTCATCCTGGCCTCTCTGCCGAATTGTCTCGGCTCGGCCCATGCGCGCGGGCTGGTTGCGTCGGGAGAATGATCGCGAAAGGCTGCGCTGGACAGTTACGGGGTTTGCTAACAAAAGCTCGTCGTCCCTCATCTTAACATCCGCATGGAAACCTTGACCCAATCCTCCTGTCAACATCCCATTGGCCTCCTTTTCCTGTAGTTTCTTAATAAAATCCTCATCGTGGGAGGTCATTGGTCCCAACGCGGCAGTAAGGTCAAAACCAGGAGAAACATCGTCGTCCTCGTCGTCATCCTCTTTTATCCGGTTGTAGCTACTAGAACAACCCATTGAGGCCGCGCCTCCGAGCAATGACAGGTCGTATGCTTCTTCATCGTCGCCCTCTTCGGGAATTGTTCGTCCAAGTGAGGAACCATAGGCGGACATTCGCTTAGCCCTAGATGGGAGCCGTGAAGGTGGTGGTCCAGCTGCTGACACGGGCGCGTAAGATCCCCCAGCGCCATTGTAGCCAAACGACGCAGACCATCCAGAGCCAGGAGAATATATATGCCCATCGTTTTCGGCTTGGGGCGGACTCTGGTAACCGGCATGAGAGGCGAGCGAGACCATGGATTCGCGACCGTGGAGTGGAGGGTGCACCGCAGGATCGTAGGGGTTGTCGTCGGGATAAAGTGACATTGCAGAGACGCGGTGGCTCAAAGGCGCCTGGCTCGTCGCGGGTCTTTGCGATACAGTGGCAGAGCCAGAGGGATGATATGGCTCATAAGGGTGGAAGGGCTCTTCAGCCCGGTCATCTCGATATGCCATGTTGTTGCGCAACCCTTAACATTGTCAAGCAGTTGTATGATATTATCCAAGGTAGATTGAGCTCTGGGCCAGCGCAAGATGACCGTTTCAACGTTGCCGAGGTGGATTGCTCATAGAAGGGTAGGTAAGTGTTGCCCGGTAATAGCAGCGGGTAGTGGGCACCAGGGGCACTGCGAATTAGACACGCTGAAGACGGGCCGAGGCGAAATGTCCTAGGGATGGTCGATCGAAGGATTTAAAAAGGATTTCGGTTATCGAGCGAGAATAAAAGAATGATATATCGGTGCAAGCGAATGATAAAAAGAGACGCAAGGCAGACAGACAAGACGAAGTGAAGAGAGGTGGAATGAAAGAAAGCAAATGACCCTTAAGAGAAATGGGACGGAAAGAAAGCTTCAGCCGTTCAGCCATGAACCAGCGAATGCTTTTGATAACAACCTGGGGCTACCATGGAAGGTAAGCATGAGCTAACGCTCGCTAGGCTCCAGCTCCAAGCCTCAGAGGGGCCAAATGCCTAGGCTAACCCGATGACGGATCGTTTAACGTATATTCATAGGGCTGGAGGCCTGGTCTGTTCCTAGGAAACTGGGGTCTTCCCCATGCCATGCATTGCAAGTTTAGACTTAGACTTTGTTCAATTGCCGTTTTCATGCTTCCCAATACAGGACTCACACTCTCATGCAATTTGGTAACAGATAGCCTGCCATACAAAGAGTATTAAACTCCCACTTAAGCGCCTCAAACGCTTAGCGGCTATCTTCTTTGAGATACCATTGCGACGATGGATGTCTTTCTTCGATCCAGCTGCAGATGCGCTCTGGTTTGCAATGGGTGAGAGCCAAAGTTTCAGGGTACTCATCCAATCAGCCTTCACAAGCGGCCTCCTTGACTCACTCTCCCCAAATAGTCTGGTCAACTATTTGGTATGGACACTGTATACGCGAGACATATGATGACAGCTGGGGCTTCAGCTTCAAGCCTCGCATGTTGGGACTGAGTCTAGAGGAACGCCTTATTCTTAGCCACCGGAGAACTCCATAAAAGGTCTGTTCTTTTCAACAAAACCCAAGCACTTGTCAGTGTTTTTTACTTTTCTATGGTGTCCCTTGCTGAAGACGGGAACAGGCGAAAGGGGGCACGGTGCCTTTCACGGTCATGTGCAGTGAATCCTGCAGAGATGGGTTATTGCTGCAGTGTAACCCTACAATATCGTACTCCATGGGAACCCAACACTCCCACTGTTGTAATAAACTGGAACGGTACGCAACCACACTAACATCCGGATGAGGCCTGCCCTGGATTTGTCTGCCTTTTTCCCTGCCATGAACTGAAAATGGCAGGATTTCAAAGTGCATGCATACAGTACTGGTGGCTGTGGGTGGTTTACAAACAAATCCTACACTTGTTTGTGTTACTGAATTTAGATACATACAACTTACGGATACAGGTACTAAGCTCGGATCATGTACGTTAGACCAATTAAATGTTTGATTATACACCCTACTAATCAACCAAACAGTGGCGGATCAAAGTTGTGCAATGTAATGCGAAACGTTGTCGTCAAAATATATCGATGGAAACAGTTTCACTAAACAACGCGAAATGTTTGACGCTCTGTAGAAATATCATGTTATCTGTAGTAAATTATGGGTTACACATCAATTCCAGAAGTTCTGAGAATGTATTATGTTTTCAAACATCCATATGGTTAATTGTGAATTATTGCTGCGTTCCCTTGTACGCTGCCTACCCTGCAGATTCCTACATCATGAAATAGGATTCAAGGAATGATAGCCCCCCATCTCAGGTCAAACATTATCGTAATCCGAGTTTAGTGAACTTATGAGCAAGTTATTGAACATAGGGCTTGGTTTCACGTGTGATATAGCTATAAGCTCAGGTAAACCTTGATCACCCGGGTTTTAGCTACATGCAGTATCTTGCTGTGCTAGCAACTCTCCCTGTTGAGTGAAGTCACAGTCGCACCCAAAACATGAAATTTCGATGGGAAAGACAGCATTGCTATAGTATTATGTATCTATATGAAAAACTAGCACATAAGCCAATCCATGAACAGCAACTCCGTGTTCAATTGCCAGAGTGAACATTTCTATGCCAAATGCTCAATCTATCCATCTAATGCATTGTATTGAACCCTCCAGTCTATGGCTGAAACTTAAAAAAAAATAAAATCAATTCGCTTGTTTTGTTTGTGAACCATGCAAGTAGCAATTGCTGCCGCGTACGGACGGGGCACATGTCTAAAACAGGAGGTATGCTGACATCAATACAGCGAAAAGAGCTGTCATGGACGCAGTCTGATACGCTCGAGGAGCCAAGCTTGCAACCAAGCCACAGCACTTGCGATCGTACGTAACGTTGTTCATCTGCGCGGCAACTTCAAAGACAGAGCCTGGGAAGCCGCCGTAGTTGTAGTAATCCACGTTGAGAATGTTGGGAGCCCGTCCCCAATCAGAGCGGCAGTTGTTGGCTGCAAGACCTAAGCTGCCGTAGCCCGTGACGTTATTAGTCTCGTTGAGCAGCGCAACAGCCGGGACCAGGATCTCAGCACCAAACACATTGAATTCGGCGTTGAGGTTGTGATTCATTAAGTAGAGGCGGTTTTTGGCCGACTTTTCGCTCAGGTCCGGAGGTCGCTGCACAGTGCAGGGGAAATCGCGGTCCAGAGGATCGAATGGAGTCTCCCACATCTGGGTGAACTCGTCCAGAAGCCATGGGTACTTCTTCTGGTCTGACACGTAGTCGATAAACATGATGACCCGCTTGCCGCGAACGATCATGCTTTCCAGAGTAGGCCAGTCTTCCAGGGACATGGGGAGGTATGGAGCTTGGTAAACGTACTTAAGAATACCGCTCTCCTGGATGTAGGGGACGTAAAGGTCAGGGTGGGAGTAGTTTCCATTTCCCAGTAGAATGGTGACAACATCATATGGGTGGCTGTCGACCCATTTTCGCACTCTGGTGAGCCAGTCGGTGATAGGACCAGCGTCGAGGAGATCGCAGGTCGAATGACAGAAGTGTGGGACAGAAGAGTTGGCGGGGAATTGGATCTGAGCCTGGAGGAAACGAACACCGTCGTTAAGCTGTGTCTCAACCTCGAGCTCCTGGTTGGAGCCCGAGTTACCAGGTCTCACAAAGGGGGAATTGTGGCAGCCAACCATGGTAATATTGCCATACTTGCGTTTGCACAGCTCAACATAGTTGTTGCAGGGCTGGGTGTTTGTGGGCTTCGCCTTGGTAGTGGTCGAAGTGCCGTTTGTCGTGCCCGTAGCGGTAGCAGTCTCGGTGAGGTTGGTTGTGATCGTGGTGCTGTCTGTGTAGTCGGTAGGGAAGAGGCCCGTGAGAGTGCTTGTAAGCTCATCCGACTCGGTATCGCTGGACAACGATAGTGTGATTTTGGAAGCGTAGGAGGAATAGGCGCCTGTGGGAGGACCGGTTTGGCGGGTTACTCTCTGCGTCCTTGTACCTTCAAAGAATGTGAGCTCTGAAGTGGCCGATATTTCGACTGTCTGGGCTGCTACGCGACCAGACGTCAGTGCCAGAGCGGCAAAGGCTGAGGTGCAGAACTTCATGACGGGTATGTGATCCCGTGCAAGTTGGTGAAAGGCGAAGTTTCTGGTAAAATAAAGTATTGTGTCGACAAGGCGATAGGAGTCGAGTCGCTTAGTATGAACAAGCTTTCGCAGCTCAGGTCCGCGCACCGATTGGGTTCCACCTCGTGAAGCAGGCCCTCGTTTGGTATAAGTGGTACAGGACCAAAGCGAAAGTGCAAATCCAGAAGAAGACCAGGTCTAATCAGATCAAAGACGGAGAAAAAGTAAATAGAAGACAGGCTAAAATCGAGTATGGGTGAAACGCAATACAAGATCTAGTGCGATCTGCGGTGGATGGTCGCCCTGCTTGTGATCCCTGCTGTAGAAACACCAGGCCAATGTTGAGGAGCCACCTTTTGTAGCTATCAACAGATCGACAAGATGGAAGTGGGTAAAGTAAAAGACGGCAATGCCAAAGTCACCGTAGAGACGTATGATGGATGGAACGGTGGGATGAAATGAGTCGTGAGACAAGCAAGGAAAACCTTCCTTTTGCACAGCCTGGCTTGGCTTTTTAGTCAAAAGTTTGACGGCCCCAGACGAGATTACGGCAATGAAAATAAAAGAAGTGAGGAGATAGACCGATACAAGGGATCAAGAAGAAAGAAGAAAGGGGGGATAGCGATCTACCGCTTAGCTTTGATTCTGGATACTTTTCAAAAACGAACGAGGAATAAAAAAGAAACTATACATAGTAGTAAAAAAAAACTTGGCTTGCTTGTTTAGCTCTGCATTTGATGATGCGGCCTCGCCCGCCATGACATAATGACATGTGGCTATCGTTAATGGCTGTTGCTAAGGAATAGGCTTTGTCAAAGCGGTAATAACGGCAAGAATTGACTGAATAAATTGGTTATGTGGTGTTGAGCCGCAAATAGATACCAAAAAGTCATTCATTGATTATTCCGGACAGCGCTAGTAAAGTCTAGAATCGGTAATTGTAACGACCAACAACTCGGGAACTGCAAAAAGCATGTAGAGACAGCAGCGCTTGTCGATCCTCTCATGTCTCTTTGCTTTGTGGTGTTGAAACGCGTCATCATATATTGGGCTGCAGCCAAGACCCAGTCCGGTACTATCGGCATCCATTCTTATTTTATCTTAGTCCTTTGCTTGGTAGCGGCTATGTACATTTGGTATGTACCTGAAGCTCGGTACTCTGAGGAGGTTCTAGAGACTGATTGGACAAATCAGCAATTGTATATAAACTTGGAATACGACACGACAAGAAGGCAAGAATCAAGCGCCAATAGTTTTTGATTGTACATGGTTCGACGTGGCGAAGGCATTCAATATTTTGGTTGAGATATCTTGACTCTGCTAGCCACTTTCTTAGCCACGCATGTCTTGGTGTTTTCTTACAGGTATTTTTTTAAAACTGTAGTAGGCCTAGATTAGTATGGACCTTGTTCGATGGCCCAACAACCTACAGTATCAGAATACGGGCGGCTCGCTATTCTCGCCAGCGTTAACAGCTGAACCGAGGGAACCTAGAAAATCCATTCGTTCAGCTCATCAGATGCCCCCTTAACCACTACCCACAAGCATGGAAGCATAAGCCAGCCCGATTACCCTTACCGCTGAAGCACAGGTAGGTAGGTAGAGGTATCCATCTTTCTTGCTTCTCCAGGGGTCTGGTGCAAGGGACCCCACTGATGCAATCTTCTTTCGGATTAGCCTCATCATGCTCAGCGGCTTCGGCAAGGACCCACGACCCTTTCCTTTTTCGCTTGTGCCTCGCGTCTTTGCTGGGTGGCTTGGAAAAGGAAAGCTCGATCCTTGGAATTGGGATGTTCCCTTTTATCATGACGATTTGTGTTGTTGGCGTCGTTGATCTTTTAGGCTGGCCCACCCAGAACACGCAACGCAATAACACCTCTCATATGTACTTTGTCACTCGTTTTCTTGGTTCACTTCACTTCAGTCTTGTCTTGAGAGACTGAAACTTTTGGTTTCGCCTCTGTATTTGTTTCTCTTTGTCTGTATTGATTGATTGTATTGACGACTCCTCAATCCTATCATCCACAGTAATTCTCGTTCATCCTCTTCTTCTTTGTTTGGCTCTATCAGTCTGTGTCATTAATTTTCTTCTTTTCGTCTTCGGTCCCCAATAAACGGCGCCCAAAGCTGAAACTATCACCAAAAACGAACGAGCCCCCCAGGTGACTCCTCGTCCGCCTCACCAACCCGTCGACGGACAACATAACCAACTCAAATCTTCTCTGACCCGTCGTTCGATATCTTGTCTTGGCTTGAGTCATGGTCAACATCCATCGCCGTAACACGGCCATCGCTGCCAGTGTCTTCTACTTTCTTACGATTCCTTTCCTCATTCTTGTCATTATCGGAAACACACACATCAACTCGACCCTGAACGACATCTACTTTTTCCAACTCGATGTGTCCCAAGTCATTCCCATATCGGTCGAGAATTCGAGACTCCTCAACTCCGTCGCCCGAAGTCTAGGTCTTCACGATTTCTATCAGGTTGGACTATGGAATTTCTGTGAGGGCTACAATGATGAGTACGTTCCTCTGTTCCATATAACGCGTATTGTCGCTAATTGAATCTTCCAGAGGTGTCACATACTGTTCCGACCCTAAGCAGTGGTACTGGTTTAACCCCGTCGAAATCCTCGTCAGCGAACTGCTTGCGGGAGCTCAGATCGCTCTCCCTGCAGAGGCTGTCACCGTCCTTAATCTCCTCAAGATTGGTTCGAGGATCATGTATGGTTGCTTCATGGCTGGCATTGTCGTCAACTTTGTCCTCATTCCCTTGAGCTTGCTTGTCATTCGCACTCGCTGGTGGAGTCTGCTTCTTTCGCTCCTCTCGGCCATCACAGCAATCCTCGTTACTCTTGCTGCGGTCATTGCAACAGTCATCAGCATCGCGGCAAAGGTCGCCCTCACGGCCCAGGATCAACTCAACATCAGGGCGAATATTGGCGTCAAGATGTTTGCCTTTATGTGGGTCGCTGCTATTTTTACTGATTTGGCTTTCCTCTTGCATGCTGCCATGGGTTGTTGTTGCAAGCCAGACCGTCAAGCGCAGAGTTCATCACAACAATCCATGTCCGAAACCAAGAGCAACAGGATGTCCTTGCCAGGATTCGTCCGCCATAGAAAGAGCCACACGTCCTCGTCATAGATTCCCAAATCTTGTATGGTTCTACGGTGATATAAGATTGGGCCTCGCAAAGGGGCTTGCAGGTCTGGCTTTCAGTCTTATTATATATGTCAAGATTCACGGGGGCGGCAACTGGTTAAAACCAAGAGTTAAAGTTAAACCAAAAATAAGATCTAGGTAAAGGTGCATTGTCGGTGGAAGTGTCAGTCTTATCTAGAGGCTGGTAGTTCTGCCAATACCGGAGTTTGGAAGAGCGATTTGATTATTGGGCATGAAACTTAATTGTTCTATAGAAGATACAAATAGAGATCCGAAACTTCATTCCACTGCTACAAAATTTCCACAAAACCCAGCTTAAAGACATGTCTGGTACCAACAGTATACCTACTAAGATAGCCAAGGGGAAGAACGTACCCAATCTATCTTGTGATGTTAAGTAACATGGATGTATATCATATCAACAGTCACGGAGGTGAAAGATACCATCGACTATCCCTATCATTGACTTGTTACATAGTGATACCCTTAAGCTCGCACGAGAACCAGCTTTCTTTAATAAAAAAACGTTTTCTCTTCAAGCAGGAGCCGTTAGCAAAGAATGCAATCGATTGACTTCGTTATTCCTTCTCTTGTTTCCCGTCCTCTTTCATCCTGTTAGTAAACATACATGTATCCGCACCCGACCTCCCCCCTGGATATTCCATCGACCCCTAATCTTGTTTCGTCCCGGCCTTCTCTGTTTGAGGTGCACCTTTGTGTGTCATGTCCTCGTGGAGAAGCGTAGGACGTTGAGAAAACAGTTCCATCCTGTTGTATCGAGGCTCGTTGGCAATAGTCGTCTCGTTCGTGTCTAAAATCTTGTGGTGGATAGTTTCGTACGCACCATTGGACGCTGTTTCATCCACCACAACACCGTCACCTATACCGCGCTTGGCTTTATCGTCAAACTTGATTTCGCTTTCCATAGAATCGTTATCATCATCCGGAATGTGATATTCCTCGCTGTTGAGATTGACTCGGCCCCATGGGAAGTAGTTGAGGTTGGAAGCTGTGATTTTCTCCCGAGAAACTATATGATTCTCCTCCTTTTCTTCCTTCATGACATCAGTGATCTGGTTGATACCATATTTGCCGGGGATAGAAGGCTCGAGAAGATAGTCTGCGGCGGGAATGCGGGTTTCCGACTTGGCGTCTTCGTTCTTGCCGATGGGGATGGCCGGCATTGCTTGGGTGACGAATGGAAGAATTATGGCCATCAAGGCTAAAGCCTTGGGCGCATGCATTGCTACCATTTTGATGAGCACGATACTGTCGAGACGCGTAGTTGCTATGTGTTGCGCGAGTACGGTTTGTTAAGTTTGAGAGGGGGGATGTAGAATCGAGATGAACTACAGTGAAGAATAGAGTCAGAAGAAATGGTGGTAGGAACTTTTTCACTGTGGCATCAATTTCTTATATTCCTATGATTCTTCTAGCGGCGATTCTAAGCACTGGGTTTCACCCAGAAGTCTAATTATCATCACGGCTAACAATCCTATGAGCTTCAACCAATGCGCGCACTCAACTTCAGCGTGTATGTGTCAATTTTCATATATCAGAGTTTTACCTCGGGGTTTGTATTTAAGCTTGGTTGAATCAAGTTTTTGATTAAACTCAACGCTTTTGCAGCAACACGACGTACGTTTGTTTTCATTATTCATATGTGAAGTAGCACCAAGATCCTTTTACGATAGGAGGTTATGTATTGCAGTGCAACTATAGTGAATTTTCTTAGAAGCGGACACTGTTCCTCCACTAATGCCCATAGTAAACTTCTCACATGTAACGTGGAGTGTAAGGCTTGAAGCGGAACGGCAACTGGGTTTTCTAGCCATGTGCCATGATGCCTGTCATGAGGTCTTCTTCTTCTATCTGAGAATCGAAGCCAACTCCTGGGTCGCCCGGGTCCTTGTCGGCTCGCTTCTGCTCCTTGACGACGTGCTTAACGTATTCCTTGCTGCTGCTCAGCCGTTCATTAACTGCCTGGTATTGTTTCCCTAGACTCTCAGTGTTGTGGTATCGTTGAGCAATCTCTTGAGCAAACTCCGCCTCCGTCATAGTCTCGCTGTCGTCGTGGAAATGTAGGAAGAGCTCTTTCCCATCGTCAGACGACTCTAGGTCGCCCTTTAGCAACCCAGAATCGATCATTTCTCGTACTATGTGTGTCGCTATGTCATCCGTCGGAAGAATCTCGCCTGTCTCCGCAGAGAGGGTAGACTGGCGCAATTGTGAGATGGGCACTCGCTTATAGATGTCCCGAAGGTTGATGATTTGCCACTTTTGGTACGCTGCAATAACCTCTGCAATCAGAGACGAGGTGCCGTCCTCCTCCCAAACGTGTGTATTGGCATCAGCATCAGCCTTGAGCTGGCTTGCATTTGTAGTCGCAAACTGAAGAGCAATGTTCTTATATGGTGTTCCCAGCACGGTGTAGGTGTTCTTGGCCTGAGTTGAAGTATATGATGGCAAATTTGGCTCTTTCCCATCCTTGAGCAGACCGACTAGTAGCCATCGCTTATACGCCTCATCCATGATCTTAGCAACCCCCTTATCCTTAGAAGGGTACGTAATCACGTTCTCTAGTGCTCGATGGGCTTTCGTCCAATCTCGTTGCGATATGTAGCAAAGCGCGCTCAGATGGTAGTACTCCAAGACAGTAGAGCTTTTTACTGACTCGGTGAGACCCGTTTCGACCGAGATGAAGGCGGAGGGATGCAGGCTGCTATCGCAAAGCAGCTTCGAGTCTCTTTGTCCGGCCATGCCAGGGAAGAAGGTGGTGTCGCAATCCAGAACCTTTAACGCAGGCTCGACGCAGGCGGTCTGGTAGGCGGCCTTCACCAATACCAGGTGAGTAGATGTGAGCATACTTCCAGTGGGATCGAGTCGCAATAATGCGCTAGCTACAGCTTCAACAGAAACTGCCGGCTGACTCACAAGTTAGCTATCTATCGTGTTACAAACCAGGTCGATATGGGCACATACTGTAAAGAGCTTTCCTTCGGCGACATGTTCGAGAAGCTTTCGGAATACCACTCCAACATATCGAACCTGAAGGGGATTGAAATTGAGAAGGAATCGCAAGGTCTCGTCAAGAAGCGTACGTCGGTCGATACCTGGCGGCGGAGTTGGGCTTGAGAGTGCAGAATGAAGGATGGCAAGAAATGCGATGGAGTCGATTGACGGATCGATGCCCTGAAAAAGTTAATGAAGAAATACGACAGATGCAAAAGCATGTAATATACCTGTATAATTTGACTTGTATTCTCATTGATGGGTTGACGCTGGTTCGCTAATAGTGACTTGATAGCCCCGACGTGATCCTTTATGACCGAGTCGTACTTTTTGACAGACTCTGTTGCAGCCTGAGTTGGTGAGAAGGCGGCCAGAACTGCCGCTACAGGGTCCATTATGAAGAAAAAAAAATCGCGGATTGTCAAGTTTACTCTCGGGCTGGCGATTGCGAATATTGAGAATGAGTGAGGTGAGGTGATGCGATGTGGAGGTAAGGCTGATAGTGATGATGGATTTACGATGGATATGTCCAGCTCATGCTCTATGAGGTAATAAGAGCCACCGATCGGAGTTCTTCTTCTCTTTTCAAATTGAGATACAAAAATTAAAGCTCAGAAAGGTGAGCTTTGTTACTCGTCAACCTTAAGGCAACACTCATGAGATAGCTTTCGTTGGTGGGGTGGTGACGTTTGAGGAAAGAGCCGCGGATTAGCCGAAGAAGCTTGGCTTATCGATAAGACTAGATACATGGAAGGAGCTACCTACCCCACTACTTACCTACCTACCTAGTAGATAAAGACGAAAGACAGGTCTGTTCCATTTTCACGTTAGAATCAAGCCTGCCTATCAACCTCCAGACACTCATAAAAAGAACAAACATTTCTCTTTTAAACCATCACACTCAGCAAGAACATTTCATTGAAGCCGATTTCCCCAAACTTCGAGTTTCTATCATGCACAAACACCAACTGACCACATGTAGCAACGTACAACATAATCCGAGCTCGTCTCAATAACAAAGCATGCAGCCAATTCTATTTACACAAATGCCTTGCCTGTGAAATCGTATGGTCAATTCGCTAATATTTAAAGCCCATATAACCCAAACCTAAAGAGTGACTTTTCGTTGCCTAATTTGAAAGCGTGACAAAGCAAGTAACCCCAAACACTCTAAACCTCGGCCAATGAGCTACATAGTCCATCGATGGGGGGTTTTCGTATCTAATAGGGCCAAAACAAAACAAAACAAAAAAGAGAATGATATCTAGTTTATGCCATAAGAAAGACAGTAGGTAAGCCCCTTGACTAGCTATAGGACCAGATGGCCAGATGCATAGAACAGACTGCAGCAGGTTGTTATTCTTGTCTCATGACTTGACAAGTCACCTAATTGTGATGTCCCTCTCGTATAATTTGAACATCAAGTCACTGACGACTATAACCCTGATCGAATGAGCCAGCTGAGGACTGACGCGACGATCCGGGCCAGCCTTGGACCGTCGAAGGACTCACGGCCCAGTCTGTCTCCGACCCGGTTCGCGGGCGCTTTGCAACAACGATGGCCATATCCTCACGGTTTTCAGGTAAATGGCTGGCCTTGAAAGGTGAGTGTAGCCTCTCCGAACCAATAGGAGCTTGAACAATGGCAGCTTTGGCGGTATCCTCGTTGCTGCCGCCACGCCAATCCACTGAGGGGACGGCTTGGTTGCGCGGAGTCGACGAGTTCTTCTTGTGCTGCTGCTTCTGCAGCTCTTCCTGATGATCTCTCCACCACTTGGGAAATCCATGAAATAGTCCGAGAGACTGTTGAGTAGGCGTGTCAAACGGCATCTCGTGCTTGTACTTGCATCCTTGCTGAGTAAAAGCGCATGTTCCCTCGTGAACCCATTTGTCGCAGTAGATCTTGGTTTTGCGCTGCTGGGTAGGCGACGTCGCGACGATACGGTCGATTTTATTCTAGGCAGCCAAGTTAGCACTTCTTGAGTATAAAAAACAATTGGGTGTGATATGGAACAAGAAATGTCTGATTACCTGGACATCAGATGCTCGAGTCTGCACACTCAGCTTTCTTGATCTGTGTTGATTGTGCTTGACTTACGTACCTTGACAGTTACAGGTTGATTCATGCCAACTACCCCCTGAGGCGGCTTCATGTTCAGGTCTGGCAGAAGGACCATGCCCTGAGCACTAGACTGAGTTGTTGGGAGTTCGTTGAGGATTGGAAGCATATCTGCTGGGACGAGTCTGGTGTATCGACCATCAGGTCGCTTCAAGCAATAGGCAAAGCCATTGAGGCAGTCGGAGATGCTGACTGGGCCACCACCATTGTTGAGTGCCGGAGGAGGAGCGGGATATGCCATGATGGAGTGAGTGTTGTTTCCGGAACCATGGGGGTTCATCATCTCGACAGTCGGCTGAGAGCCTCGCCAGTTGCCTGATGTTATGTTTCGTGGCGCCGGAGGTTGATAGGGGCGGTTCTGTTGCCAATCGCCATATGCTACTTGAACCGGATGCCCGCTCGTGACAACACCCTGCGGATAGTTGTTGGAGGACGTAGGTTGAAATTGAATCTGATTCGGACGATCCATAGCGTCAAGAGATAATGGACTATTGGGTTGATTGTTTGGAAAATGAGTCCCGCGATGAACACTTAGAGCCTTGGAGGGGCAATGAGGAATAAGGTTGTTTCTTTCACAATGTATTGGTGAAGAGGTCTGTCTTTGGGCTTGATACTGCCTCATGCTGTCGGGTTTCCAAGTCAAGAGCAGTGACGCCAAAATGAACAAAGAAATGCAGGATATAATGAGTATAAGAATTACTACCCCTGTGTCTCTTTCCGGTCCATCATGCGGATAGTAGCTTGGACACGGGTAACGGAAGACGGGACATAGCTTCGATACGTGCGTTGGCAAACAACAAACGAAGGACAGCATGTGCTTTTAAACATTCGGTGAGGACTCTGGAACCTACTCGAGTGTGCTGATATTGGAAGGTATCTACTGCAAAGGTTGGAAGTGGCTGTATGCAGGAAAGTAATTATGGGCCATCTGATCTATGACAATATTCAGCACTTGAAATCACGGACATCTTAGGTTTGTTTTTGCTTTGAGGCTTGCTTTTTTAAAGGCACATTTAAACCTATCTGCGGTTACTTGCAGCTGGTGTTTGTTTCCTGACGCCACCTACACATTTAGGCATTTTACCTACCTGAATCACGAAATCATGGTTTGGGCTCATTTTATTTGCTTATGTTTTATTTCAAAGTATGTAGCAAATAACCTGTGTTGTGGTATCATGGCTATCGTTTGCGCTCCCTATCCTCTGACAGGGAGGTGAGCTGCTCGTGATCTATCTCCACTACCACCGGTTTCGTCCATGTGCATGTTGCCTTCTAGCATGCAAATGATCAGAGATCAGATCAAATATCGGGAAAGCAAAGGATTTGTCCGGTTTTCATCCGTCGGCTGCTTGCGCAGGGCGGTCCGGGTTTCTCTATCTCCAAAATCATAATTATGTGTGCTGCGATGCCTTCTCTGGGGTTAATGACCTTAGTCGGTTCAGAAGAAGAGCCTTTTGTGTTTCTTTAGTGCCCATATCAGAATTCGAATGATGAACAAAGTCAAGCGCTAGCCTGACTTCAGCCTCTGACTTAAGGCCGTCGCCTCTAAAGTTAATTATTTCATAGTTAGGAGGGGGATGATGACTTTGCGTGACAAGCACGCGTTGATGTGGTACAGGAGGTGCATTGTTGCCCTGGTAAATGTGGTTACCCATTGTGTATCTCGTCAAATCGATCGAGCCTTTGGAAATCATTTGGCCACCTGCTTTTTGGTAGGAGTTTGGCGTGGGGATGGCAGTGTGTTTTTCTTGGCCTTGCTGGTTGGCATTGTGGGAACCGCCGTTCTCCCACGTTCGCCAGTGCTTTTGCTGTTGTTTGGCTGTCGGTTTTTGGCCGGGCTGGCTGCCGTTTTCGACTTGTTGGCTGTAGAGTTGCTGCCCTTTTTTGCCGCGGGCCTTGAAATTTTGGAGTTCGAGGATAGCGTCCGCTTCGGCGCCTGTGTTGAATTTTTGTTAATTCTGTCTCTCGAGGTTGAGTTCTTGACTGGTGTTGTAGACGGAGTTGCCTGCTGAACAGAAGAACTCTTCTGGCGTTTACCTTTTGGCACTGATGGATCCTCCTCAGATTCGTCCCCAGAGTCACCTCCGGCAAAGTCGTCGGACGAATCTGCAGAGTCCGCTTGGGGATCACCAGGCACGGGGTTATTTACGGCTTCAGTCTTGTAGTTGATGTTCTATCCCAATGTGAGTTAATGATCTCAAACAAGTTGCCTTTCGATGACTTACTTGACGACGTCTACCACCGCGACCGAGGACCTCCCGATTTGCTTCGGCCTGTCGCTTTGCCTCTGCCTCTCTTTGAGCCAGAATACGATCCCATACGCTTGAGTTGATGGCCTCTGGTTCGGCCACCTCTTCTGTAGCAAGACCAGCCTCAAATCCAGACTTGTCGTTGGACCATACCTTGGCATAAGAAAATGAGGTCCCGTCATCGGCTTTGGTTTCGGGTTCGTCTGTTCGATCTAGAAGTGCATCAACAGCAGCAGAGTCATAATGAATAGATTTCTTCTCGTAATCATCATTGAAGAGCGCTTGGGCGCCGTGTTTCAGGATTGACTCGAGATCATCGCCAGCCAGATCATCGTCGTCCATGCTCTCAATCAGAGCATGATCCAAAGCCATCTTCTTCTTACCAATCTGCATGATTCTCTCCTCCACTGAATCCGTTGTCATGAGCTGGAAACAAAGAACCTTTTTCTTCTGTCCGATACGATGCGCACGGGACAAGGCCTGGATATCTTGATGAGGGTTGAAGTCAGGATCAAGGATGATGACTGTATCTGCAGTAGCAAGGTTAATACCGACACCGCCGGCTCTTGTAGATAGCAGGAATGCAAAGATGGGCGACTCGGGGGCATTGAATGCATCAATTCGTCGTTGCTTCTCTAGACTGCTGATACTTCCATCAAGACGGCGGTAATCATAGCCGAGGCCGCTGAGGAAATCCTCAATAATGTCCAGCTGCTGCAGGAACTGGCTAAAAATTAAAACACGATGGCCTCGTTCCTGGAGTTTCGGAAGCATGACTTGCAAAAGAAGCAGCTTAGCTGACGCCTCCACAAGGTTGCGTTGGAGCACTGTGGGATCATGGTGCCGCTCCTCAATAGCCTCGGAGTACATGAAAGGATGACAAAGACATTTTCTCAATTGCATCAAGATATTGTTGAGAGATCCACGCTCTTTTTTGTTCATCTTGCTGTTGGAGAACATGGCCTTGATCAGCTCTGGGTTCTTGGCCATGATGCTCTTGGAGAGCTTCTCCTGAATCACAGTCATTGTGACTGGCAAGATAATTTGAGTCATGGGTGGCAAAAACTTTAACACGCCAGCTTTCGTTCGGCGCAGAAAATAAGGTCGAATCTTGTTGTGTAGTTTGGGAAGTGTCTCCTTGTCGAGTACTTCATACTCCTCATCAAGCTCCGCGGCATTCTGCTTGTCATCGATAAACTGTAGTAGGTTGAACAGCTCTCGCTTGTTGTTCTGCAATGGTGTACCGGTGAGAAGGAGTCTGAAGGGGATGCGCATGGAGCGCAAAGCACCATATAGCAGATTCTCATCGTTCTTCAGGCGTTGGCCCTCATCAACCACAAGACCTGCCCAGTTTATAGACTTGAATAGGTTTTTTGTTGCGGGGTCTTGAGCCGAATCGTAGGACATGATCACGACATGGGCCTTCATGTCTGTGGACCCATTGGGAAACAGCTCATACTTGTAGGCCAATGCCTGTGGTTCTCGCCCACCATGATAGGCAATAACTCGAAGCTCTGGTACCCATTGTTTGAACTCTCGGCGCCAGTTGGGGCATGTGGCGTTAGGGACGACGATCAGGAAAGGCCAGCACTATCATCAGGTCAGCATATTAATCACCGTGGCCTCCAGATAGCCGTGGCTTACCTTTGGGCTGTCTTGGACAAGTGAAGTCACAAGACCTACCACTTGGACCGTCTTTCCAAGTCCCATTTCGTCGGCAAGGACAACGCTGCGCCCTGAGTGGTAGTTACCAAGCAGCCAATTGACTCCTTCAATCTGATAGCCCATGAGCTTTCCCCGAGTCAGACCAGCAGGTTGGATGTTAATCTCCTCGAACGGTGCAGCTTTGTAAGTCTTGACTCGTTCTTTGATCTTGGGTTGACTTTCACTTTTGAAGTACTTGCCCTCGACGTATTCGTAGTATGCTTCAGCAAAAGAAGCATATATCTCGCCGTCGTCTTCTGTTGGTGGTGAGTCCCATACAACATCATCGTAGCCTAGACCCTGGAATTTGACGAAGATCTTTGTGACGTGTGCCAGGTTGTTCATCTCCCGTTCTCTAGTTGATTTTGGTACAGATGGATCCGTTTTGACGTTGAATATAATATCAGCCATAAGAAACTCATCTGGAATGGCATCTTGCTCGTCTAGCTTCAGGAGATTTTCGGCGGCATCTCTCTTGCCGAATGATACACGCATCGCAGAAGCTGCCACGCCATATACCCAAGCACCAGGTTTCCAAACACAGTGAGCATACGATCGGCTATCCCATTTGATCAAGTACTCCTTGTCATCCTCTCGAACCTCAGCGCACGTCGGTCGAGGAACCTGTTCCGCAAGACCCTTCTGCGTGGGTCGCCATGCGACAAGCCGGTGTATCTTATGGCGAGTAGTAGCGCATTCTTTACAATGCCAATCAACCGAATGGTCTTTGAGGCGCTCAGACTTGAGATCTGTCCCAACGGTACCGCTTCTAGCGCCCGGGAGATGTTCAACGTGCCATCCTCTGTGACATGCAACACATCGAAAAAGGACGTTGCCAGCGTTGTTGATAAGTATTGGGGAGACGGGAGTGACTGGGTCAACGCCACCATTCTCCTCACGAAGCTTCTCTTCCTGTCGGGATGTCTTTTTCTCGGAAAAGGAAGCGCAGCTGCCACCAGGAGCTTTACATGCCTGGCACATGTCATGCTTGGGAGCCTTGTTGTCCTTTTTACTTGGGACGCCAATGCAAAATCTGCATTGTAAGACAAAGCTATCCTCACCAACCTTGGTCACCATGTGTTCACGACCACTGCGGTAGCCGATGCAAGACTTGTGGTAGGACAGTGTGCAACCTTGACAGTAGATTATTTGGCCCCGTTGGCGTGAGCCACCGCAAGTATGACAAGTGTCCATGTGCATCGTAGCGAATTCTGATTCGGTAGGCAGCGGTTGAAAGATTTCTCTTACGGAAATGATCTTTGGGACGCCGGGAGTTCTGTCATCGGCAACATAGAACGAATCCTCGTCCATCAAAGCATCGTCTTGCATGTTGGAAGTATTCCGCGTCGCTCTAGAAGAACGCCGAGGAGCTTCGAATTCAATATCAGAGTCATCAGACTTGTGGCGTGAGGGTCTTTGCAGTGCCTTCTGTCGCATACTTATTGTTTGTAGACGCTTCATCCGTTGACGTGCCTTGTTAGGTCGCCCCTTTTTCGGGTTGATGTCAGAGATAACGATCGGCATGAAATCATCATCTTCTTCCTCTGATGCCGGGGGAACATCTCCATGTAGCTCATCCTGATCTTGACTACCAAATCGGTTCTTAAAAGACGTGTTAGTCGACTGTCTGGACTGGCGAACTCTGAGGGATCTAGTGGGGCGTGATGGTTCTGGTTGAAGATCATCGAGCTCATCCTCGTCAGTCATTCTAGAAGGACTGCGAGAGAGCTGCTTTGTGGTCTCCCTCGAGCGAAGGTGTGAGCTGCGCATGCGCTTTGTTTGAACAGGTTCTTCATCTTCTTCATCGTCAATATCCATGTGATCTGAGATAATAGACTCGTGCTCAGAATTCCAATTGTCTTCGTCCTCATACTTTCGCTTCCGTGTGCTGGCCATGTTCTCGAAATCTAACGGCCCTAGGCCTTGGTTAAACCGGGCCAGGGCAGCTCTTCCGTTTTCGAGAGTGACAAGTTGTGTGAAAGATTTCTTTGAAGGGAGGTCAGTGGTCCGTAACTAATAGCAACTGCGTGCGAAAGTAATCAAAAGAAAATGCGATCTGTGCAGGAGAAGGCTGTGATATAAAGAGAAGCGGTGCGGGGCTGGTAAATAGAGGAGTATATATTTGTGAGCTTTGCAGTGAATAAGGCAAGCTGTAGACAATAGCTGCAGTTTTCAACCCTCCGCACCGTAACCTGACACTGCAAGACAATAGCGACCAGTGACTATTAGGTAAAATGACAATAGAGGCTCGAGAGAACCGCCCATAAGCAAATAAAACCGATATATGAATAAAAGAACATCCACCTACCAGCTCTTTTCTTCCATCTGTGAACTCGACCCGATAATCGATAGTTTTCTTATCGTGAACTTCGCCCAACACAGATTCAATAATACCGCTGTGGACAAACGAGTATTGCGCGCGCTCTTCCAAAGGGATCTCTGGAACCACAACCTGGACTCGATAGCTTGTTGTTACAAGAGGCTTGGGCTTGTGTTTAGGTTGGACCTCGTCCACTACATCTCCTTCGATCCGAGTTACGTCATCCTCTTTTTCGTCTGGTTCATCCTCCTCTCGTATGTTGTTACCTTGGTTCTGTGACGTGTGTTCCACTTCCAGATCCATGGCTGTGCCGACAGGAGGTTGTTGTTCTGATTCGAGCAGGTCTGCTCGTAATAACTCCAGCGACTGCTGGATGGCGTTTTCATCCTGGTCCATGATCTCAATCTCCATCATGGCGGTACTCGATCCAGTCGTGTATATATTCGTATAAGGCAGCGTGGATATCGTCGTCGAGGGAGGAGTTGGCGACGCTTGTTATACTCAAGATGCTGTAGAAAATCACCAACAAAAACTAGAGATACAAATTATTACAAACTTTAGTGAAGAAGAAAAAGAGCGGGTAGTTGATGCGACCAGAGCGCCATAGCCGGAGTTGTGTTGTCAAATCTACAAGGTATGAGACTGGCTTTTTGGAAAACGCGACCATCACATTTACATGGACGCGTTAAGTTACAGTCCATTAAGCACAAGCCCACCATGATATGCGCTAAAAATGGCACATCAAGGCTCACCGCCCGCTGAACCCTTGTGAGGCAATCGGCAGAAAAAAAGGTTTAGTGGGCCACGATGTTGAAGTCTTGAATCGAAATGGAATATCTTCCAACCTCTCTACGAAACTGCAACTGTAACCACGGCATGCAATGATATATTCTACTCAATTAAGAGCTTCCGCTCTTTCCCAGCCACTGGCTAGGCTTCATATTGCTCAAAAAAGTTTTGCCCCCGTTTTTGTTCGTGGGAAAGGACTCTCAGCCATTCACCGGGGTATTCGTATGGAATTTGGTAGAACAGAATCTGATGTTACCACCTCTCCATTGTCCAGGCGTGCACAGCGGTCTCTCCAACCAGATCCCTTTGCAGACAAATTCAAGGCGCGAGCCCTCGATAATGGTGGTCACAAGTCAGGCAGAGACTGGCGCACAAACCAAAATATGAGGAAGAAAATGAGAAAGGCAAAAGAGAAAGAGAGGGAACAAGAGGAGAGAGAAGCAGATGGCACTGCCCGTCGAACGAGGAGGAAGCGATTTGCGGATCCTGATACCGAGTTTGGGAATCAAAGTTTGGTGCATCGAATGAAGTATGGCGACCTGAAAGAGGTGGCCGATAGTCTGCAAGTGAAACAACCCGTTCAGCCACGGTCTTTCAGGCAAGCTGGGAGAGATCGTGCCCTCGAGTTTGGGGCCCGGGACGAAACCTCAAGAAACGAACAACGACCTGAGCGTTCACAGCAGCAGTTTAATCGTCCAGGCCGGCAGTCCAGTCATTCCGATCGTCAGTCTGACCGTTCGGATCGTCAAATTGATCGTTCAGATAGACGTCCTGACCGATGGTCTGACAAGCCGCCTCAAAGGTTCGATAACTCGGGCCGCAGCACCCCTCATCGGAACAGTGCTCAGAACGGTCGATGGAACAGCCAGGACGAAGATTCTAGCGACGTATATGCTGTTGAACGTGCACAAAGAAATGGAATGATGGCCATGACCATCAAATACACGACCTCTGCTTCTCAGTTTCTCTATGGCCGATCGGTAGTCAAAGCAGCCTTAGAGCAAAACCGACGAAAACTGTATAACCTCTACATATATGGTGGCGAAAATAGGGTGGACAACAAGGACAACACAATTATGACCCGAATGGCAGAGAAGCATGGAGTTCCTATCACCATCGTGCCCACTCACGAGCAACGAATTATGGATAAGATGAGCATGGGACGGCCACATAACGGCTTCGTTCTCGAAGCTTCCCCTCTGCCTCAACTGCCTGTCAAGTCGCTCGGCAAGCTGGAAGAGAGCACTGGACGTCTTGGGTTCCACGTCGATCTAGACTATCAAACCAGAGAGGAGACCGCAGTTAACGGTACAGACCCGTTCATCCGACGATCCAACGACGTAACACCTAAGCCATTCGTCCTTTTACTGAATGAGATTATGGACCCAGGCAACTTGGGGGGTATCATCCGCACTGCTAGTTATCTTGGTGTAGACGCCGTCTGCATCACTAACCGAGGTTCATCTGCACTCACCCCGGTGGTTCTCAAATCTGCCGTCGGTGCAGTGGAGGAAATTTCGTTGTTTACGGTTAACGACCCTGTGAAATTTGTCGAAGAATCTAGCAAAGCTGGTTGGAAGACTTATGCCGCAGTGGCACCGCCTGACCGAAAGTTGGTTCGAAGACATGGCGACAAGTTCATCTCTTTGGATTCCATTGAGTCCAATAGTCCACTGAACGAGCATCCTTGCTTGCTGGTTCTTGGTAACGAGGGACATGGTCTATCAAAGCCTGTCAAGGTCGCTTCTGATTACGAACTATCAGTTCCTCGATTTGTTCAGGGAAGCTGTGTCGACAGCTTAAACGTCAGTGTCGCGGCTGGACTCTTATGTCATGCTTTTGTCAAGGAACCAGTGACCGAGGTCAAGCATGAACCAGTCGGGCAAAAGACTGAGGCTCAGACCCTTGAGTCTATTGAAGCGGAGAACATAATTGCTGTTACCGAGATCGAGACGCAGCCCACCGAACAAGCCCAGATTGAGTCAGTCATTATCTCAGAGCAAACTGAGACGAAAACAGAAGAGGCCGAAGTTACCACTGGGGGAAAAGAGGAAGATTCAGAAGGAAAGGAGAGGAAGGTTGAGGAATCTAACGACACGATTTTTTAAGAAGCTTCACAGTCGTGAGGCTGTTATTGTAACAACTTATGTATACCACGATGCATTTGGATGGCGCTTTGGATAGAGGACGAGGCATGTAAAATATGTACGATTACGATTTAAAACAGTGTTGAAAATAATCGAGACAAAAATAAATACTTGCTTGTTTCAGTTCATCCTTGGATATAAATTATTCCGAGGTTGTGGAGTTTGGGCGTTCTAACGTTGCTACATTAGTATCCATGTATGAAAGACCCTGCATGACGCTGCACGCCATCCCGCCCAGCCATGAGTTCAGCTTTAATCGCGGGAGTATTTCCAGACTTTTATGACTATTATTAGGTCATTATTCTAACAGTGTTTCAATACTATCGGATAAATTCCAAGGCAATTTCCAAGGTTTGCCTCCCAATTCGATAGAACCCTTTGGCTCGTCATATCTTCACTAAGCCATCCCCCAGCCACCGAATTTGTTTACAAATTACCCAACTGGGAATAAGTCCAAGTTGTCATACCTCAGGTAGGCCTGAATAGCGGCCTCACTTCCTCTCTTCCCCTCACATTTTTAACTTGCCAACTCATTCAGCAATTCATCTTATATCGTTATCTCTGTATAGGCGACATTTCGCCTAACAAGGTGTCATTGGGTATTGTGTGGCGGTGTAAGAGCCTCATATTTCATATCTCACCGCCAACGCTTCAGCCAAGACACAACTGTGACAACTTACTGAGTACTTGGACTGTTCTTCAACTTCAGTCAGAGTGTACGAAAATGCGGCCCATATCGACAGTATTGTTTTCTCTCGCCTCCTTGTTACCTCCACAAGCTGTCGCAGAATCGAGTTCACCAACAGCTATCAAGAAACTCGCTCCCGGATCCAACGATAAACTCCTCCGTGAACATCTCGCATTTGCGCCGTTGCAAATTCTCTCTCCCCGCGATGCTGCTGCCGCTGCCATATCGTTCGTGGATAACCAGGATGACGAACTCTTAAAACGCAACGGCACGGAACGGTTCTATCGTCCTGCATTTGCCCCTCACAGCGAAGAATCGCGGGATAGCATGCTGCGGCGTGCCGCAGAGGCATTGGCGTTGCTGCAGAGAAGATCGTCTTGTCCTAAGGGGATGAACATCTGCTCTAACATCGAACCCGAGGTCAAATGCTGTCAAGAAGGAACATACTGTGTAGATGTCGGAGACAGTGTGGCCGGAGGCGTCGCATGCTGTCCTGACGGGGCTTCATGTGATGGGGGTGTTGGGTCATGCCCATCTGAAGCCGCAAGTTGCCCAGAAGAGCTCGGCGGTGGATGCTGTATCCCAGGATACGTATGTCAAGGACTTGGATGTAACAAATATACACTCACACTCTGCTCATGGGCCGTTACTGACTACAAACAGGTGTTCCAAGTGCTTCTGCGACACCGACAAGCACAGCCCAAGCGTCAACTACAGCCGCACAAGAGACAACCGAAGAGCCTACAGTGGAACCTACTACCGAGACAGAAACGGAGACGGAAGGCACAACTGCACCTACGACAGCTACGGGCTCCGTCACTGGCATTGCACCTTATCGCCCAACCGGCACCTCTGTGACAACCTCATCTGAGGACGAAGATACGCAAACAGGATGTCCCACAGGCTTCTATGGCTGTCTTGCAACTCATGGTGGTGGCTGCTGCCGAACCGACCGAAACTGCGATACGCACAATTGCCCAGCTCCCTCAACGACCATCGTCACCGACGGTGCGACAATCGTCGTTCTTGCAACCGACGCGCCTCCTGCTCCTGGGCCCGCATCGACATGTGCAGACGGATGGTTTCTCTGTGGCAGAGACGCCGGTGCTGTGGCTGGATGCTGCCCTGACGGTTACAGGTGCGGGACGGCAAGTTGTTTCACAGCAGTTGCCAGCGAAACTGGTCGTTTGCAGAAGGCATTCCCTGAGGCTGCTAGCGCTGGGCATGTGAAGCCCGCGGTCATGATGGTTACGGCTGCCATGATGTTTGTAGGTGTTGTGCTTGCATAAGCTTGGTGCCTACGGTTGGTATTGAAATGGAGTCTGGGCAAAGGAAAGGAGTATGAGTTTGATGAGACAGATTCAACGTTTGTATGATAGCAAGACACACTAGTTAGATACCCTTGTAATACAGTGGCAGAATTCATTGCCTGTATGGTTTCTCAATAATATAGTAACAATATATGAGTGGATGCAAATATCCATGACGGTACACTGTATACTTGAATGCTTCGCTCACATGATACGTAATATTGTGGTTTAGTTACTGATCGAGGATCGATGGCAAGTATAGAATGTGCGAGGTAATTATCCCTTTTCAGTATATTACTTTCAGGCTCTGGGCCTCCTCTTAACGACTCATTATATCATCATTATCATCGTATCCTGACGTTTATCTCTTACTCAGGCATGTGCTTGAAGGGCTTGGCGAGGTGCTCCTGACAGAAAGGCAACTTTCCGACGGTCCAGATCTCGGTATCCTGTAGCAAATGTTAGTTATTGCCAGTTGGTCATACAACGGTGATACTCACAGGCTTGAGGTTCTTCTTGATCTCGGTGTCAAGAGTTCCAGCCTTTAAAGCGATGATCTCAGGGGCAGCATCGGGGTCGTGGGCAATGGGAGAACCGCACTCAGAGCAGAAGAGACGATGGACAATGTTGCCCGAAGAGCCCTTGGTGCCAGAGTAGGTCTTGACGGGGCCGTTGATGGTGAGCTTGTCCTTCTTGACAACAGCAACGAGAGCTGGAGACAATGTTAACTCTGTTCAATTGTTCTCATCGCTCCAGATAAGGGTCTTACAGTAGGTAGAACCGCTCTGACGCTGGCAGTCGTCACAGTGATCGTAGCCAACAACGAGAGGCTCATCGTCAACCTTGTAGGTGACGGCTTTGCAAAGGCAGTGTCCAGAGAGAGGCATTGTGAAAGATTTGGGATATTGAGTGATAGGTATAGGTATTGTTCAAGGTCGGCGATGAATGTTTGGACTAATACCACATTCGAGTCTGGGAGAGGACAGGCTTTTTAAAGCTTATGAGGAGCTCTCGAAAGCTCTATGAGGGGTCGTAGCGGGGTAAAGGCAAGTCCCGAACTCCTGTTGGCAAATGTTAAGGGTGACGGTATGATGAGCAGGGAAAGCCTTTGTTGGTGGGGCGGTGATTGGATGACGTTGAACAAGATCTTCAGCTTATGGGTGTGTTGTCGTTCTAAATTGTAACTGCATATTTTGAGTACGACTGTACAAGATAGTATTTGTTTACAATGCCAGTATGGGTATTTCATGCGCTGACAGGACCAGAGTAGAGCTTAACCAAAAGCCCACATAGCCTGAACTCCCTTGACGATATCATGAAGCGCTTGACGAGCCATCAAAGCAAAAGCATCGATCAATTCCAGATACTCGGACTATCGGGGCATTATCGACATGTAGTGCCGCCCCATTGGCGTATATGCGTATCATTATCTCAAATCGTCAGCCTTGGCTCGTTGGACGCCCCTTGTAAACAAAGTGCCGTGTGACGTTGACTGAGGAATTTGTAATTCTTCGGGGACCATCCTGCAGGTTGACGAAGCGGGGCTTATACGGATAGTATTTGGAATTAGGAGAATTTGATATGCGCATATTGAGCTTTTTCAAGGGTGCCGTAGTATCGTTCGGTTGCAGTAAGACCCATTCTGAGAATTGCTAGAAGAATCCCTATCGTAGCCATTGACTTCTGTTCAGATGGGAGACACGAGCTCCCTCACAGCTTAATCAAAATGATGATGAAAGTCGCGGGGCAGTGGGGAGCTCAACACTGGGGCTTCAAGGTTCGTGGTGCTGATTGGCTGACGTGAAGGATCTCGAAACGCCAGTTTAGCCTGTTCCTATGGTCGTATCAAGCGGTATCTTGTGTCGGTCAAAGCGCAGATTTTTGCAGGCACAGAATGAAAGAATGAATATGTATCGGCGCTGATGAAGCACAGGTTTCGCTTCTGTCATCGTGAAGTGTTGAGTCGACCTTCAGCGACAACTATACGCTCATCATGACAAGCCGTGAGTGACAAGAGACGCTAAAACCCATGAGATGCCCGCTCTTCCTAAAAGTTCCATCATGCCAAGCAGGGCGGTGTTACCACGAGTGATGCGATCGGCCACAAATAATCGAAGGACTGCCGTCCTGTGGGCTTTCTTTACTCCAGCGTCTTCTTGTCCAAGTACAAAGGCGTCCATAGATGAAATGCGAAAGCCTCGGATATCGGTGCCGGTAGTCGCTGATGACGATTTGTCTACAGATGTCAAAGGTCTTTCGATCTTTCGGGGTCGACGTCTTATCGTCTTGATAAGCTGAAACCAAACATATTCGACAAGGCCCGAAGCATGAAGAGATGGCGATCCCTTCTTCAAGAATATCTTTGTCAACTGCTCAGGCTTGTCAGTCCAAAACGTGCAGCTTTCAGCCAGCTCACAGAAAACAGCCTCCGAATCATGCGCATAATGAACAAATCTTGGATAGAAGACTGGTGTCAAGATCTTAATCTTGATCTCGTTTGCGGATTCGCTTGAATCAGTTGCCAAAGGTGATCCCAAGACCTCTTCGGAGACTTCAGCATCCCCACTAGGTGTATATCGAACAACAACTGCTGTGGGCGATTGCTCAACAAGACTCCGGAGATATGCACGAAATACTTTTTCAATAACCCTCTCAATATCGCTGCTTGGCCGCCCTACGCTGTTTTTGCGAGGCTCGGGTCGGTACCAAAAGTGAAGATTATGCCTGAGTAAGAGAACGGCAGACTCCTTGATGAATCGAGGAAAGGTAGCAACTGCTGACCAAAACTAAGTTAATATGAAGCCAACCTTCTGGGCGACATTCGTCTCGTGTGGGTTAATTGCCTGATTTTGGGAAATTAACTTTGCCACAAGCTTTTTATAGCCTTTGGACGAGAAGAGATTGAGGGTGATGTCGAGTCCAAGAAATCCACACATATTAGGACCAAGAGGATCCCTCACGAGTATCGAGTAGGACCCTTTGCGAGAATTGAAGGGCGAGACATGAAATTCTTTTTGTACCGTTGCCCTTACTTGGGCACCTTGAAGCTTTTGGTTATCCAAATTTTTATACCCGATCTGCCTAGCCTCAGCCTCGAAGTTTCGAACAGTGAAATAGGAATGTCTTTCCCCAAAGATGTTACGCATCTCGACAATGATTGCTGAAAATACCTTGTCTTGAGCGTACAAGAACCAAAACGATACTGGGCTGTAGCTGAAACCTAGGAGCCACGGTGAGGTCATGAGGTAGGCATGAGGATATTGTGATGGGTCAACATGCTATGAATGCAAGTTAGAAGCCGGTCGAGTTACCATAGAGCTACGAACCTGGGATTCCAGAAAAGAGTCCAGCTTGCTACGCAGCCCGGCGTGTGAAGATTGTCGTTGAAAATGATTAGCAGCGTCTATACTGAACCAACCTTTTGGTCTGAGTGAACATGACAACCAAGTTGATGAATTGGGCCTATCAATCGATGTCGTACTCTCAAAATTCCCCGTAGAGGTTACTGGAACGCCAAAAGTAAGACATGGACAAGAGAACGAATGCTGTTTGGGAAACAACCGAGAGTGTGTTATTCGGCTAGGTATTAGCAGTGCTCGAGGGTCGCCACTTCGACCACTGGGTGTTCCGAGTATCAGCCATTGTAGAATATAATATCCAAAGAAGTAAGTTGCCGCAGCGATAATTGTCATAGAATATAGCTGACTCAGACTGATATATCGTGAAAGAACAGTGATTGCTGAGTGATTCCAGGCTATGAAGCATAGGGTAAGCCAAACATCAGGTTTGCCTGTCAGGGAATGGTATAGCCATGAGGTCAAAGCAATGATCAAGAGACACAACCACTTCTCGACAATTCGATCGATAAAGTCAGCGATAAGGATGACCGACAGAAGAGTCGAGTCCTCAGAGAAGCCGTCCATAAACAAGGTTAAGGTTAAGGGTAGGGCATGTCCTTCGATGAAGTGAATGGAAATCTCCTGGCCTGCAAAGGCATGAGTACACGCAAGAAAGAGAAGAGGGGAATGAATATTTGAGTATCTAAAGCAATTTCCATCCAATAATTACCTACGTACGACATGCCGAGGTTCTGTTGTTGTCCATCAAGGTAGATTGCCCGTGATGGACACTGAATCTATACAACAACCAGTAAGCGTCTCAGCTGCAATATCAAAACAGCCGGTTAGTCATCAATCACTGGAGAAATGTATAACACAAATATATATGCATAAAATCACGGATGGAAAATGCGCATCATATCGAGCATAAGCGCGTCACGTTCTGATAGTCCCGCATTGTCGTCATTGATAAATCTTTCTCTGTAACTAACAGTCATACCGGCCTGAGCAGATCCTAGACTCCCAGCCCAGCCCGGACAACCCGTCTTTAAGATTAAACCCTGCACAAAAATGGAAGGGTTTCGTCCTGGCAGAAGTCTAGCACCTTCCATGGACTGGGAAGAGGCGAGCGAATAAGCCACCAGTGGCGGTGCGAAACAAAGTTCACACCTACCTGAGCCTGCGCTGTTGCACTGTCATTTTCCGGGCAAAGCAGCCATATCGTCGTGCCCCGTTGGGCGCAGCATGTTAAGCCCAGGGGGCGTACCGAGAAGAGGCCACCGATGCACGGTGCCAATTATAGCCCCCCGCCGATTGACTCAGTGCCCCCTCGAGCCCCTCCACCCATTCCATCACCTTCTCCATAAATTCTTTGTCGCCCGGAACCCAGGTTGATCGATATTACATTCTCACTCACGCAACAAACAACACTTTCTTCGTATCCTCAGTCCTTTCGACTTACGAACTACTTTCGGCCACATACATACATTTTCTAAACCACAACACAACTTCAAAATGGATGACTGGGACACCCAAACTAAGATCGGCAGCCGCGCTCGTGGCCCCGGCAATGCTCAGCGAGAGACTGTTGTCCGAGGAAAGGCTGCTCTCAATGCTGCCCAACGAGCTGGTGGTCTTACCACCGAGAAGAAGTACTCTTCTGCCAATGCTGTATGTATAACGAATCCATCTATATTGCATTCATCACTAACACTTTACAAAGGGTTCCGCACCAGAGGGTCAGCGTATGACCAAGGTTGACCGATCCGACGACATCATCAAGCCCAACACCATCGGCAAGACTGTCGGCGACGTCATCGCGAAGACCCGACAACAGATTGAGCCCAAGATGACCCAGAAGGATCTCGCTACACGCTGCAACACCACCCAAGCTATCGTCGCCGACTTTGAGCGAGGTAGCGCTGCCCCCGATCAGAAGGTGCTCGGCGCCATGGAGCGTGTACTCAATGTTAAGCTGCGAGGCAGCGACATTGGTGCTCCCAAGTTCCCTAACAAGAAGAAATGATCAATTCATGCCTGGTTAGAGGGAAAGATTTGTAACAAGGCTTCAGAGCCGAGTCGAGCGTTAGCGAATGATGATATCTTGGCTGGGAAATATGGGAGTTTCGTGTGGGCCGTCACGATGCGTTTATGACAATGGGTACATGAACTTCTTCTTTTTTTATGATGGGTCTTTAGGATTCACGGCGATAGAAAGAATGGACTCCTCAGATTATGGATGTTCTGGTTTCTTAACTCATGAGCGAGGTTAATTAGCCCGCTCAACCGAATAAAATATCTTCATGCATCATGACCTTAAGGCCTGTTTCGTTCTTACTCGCATGGCCATTTCGGTGCGCGCAGTGATAGGTCTCACAACCTGTGGTCGTTTTGCTCTATATTAATGATATCATACAAAAATGTTGTTGGAAGCTTGAACAAGTGGAGGTAAAGATATAGTCAGAGCCACAAATAAAAACCAAACCACATAATACATTGACAGTATCGGATTTTGAGAAGCAAGCCTGGTAGTAAAAATGACTTTTTGTTCTAGTTCCATCACTATGACCCTTCCCCAACTTCTCGTAAAGATAGCGACACTACATACGCCATTTGCCAACTGTTACGGCACAACACATACACAAGATCTCGATACTCGTCGCTAAGGGATGCAATTCTTCTATCAACCATGTGCCCATCATTAAATCTAGCAATTCATAGACCCAAGTTCAAAATTATGCTGAAATCTTGGGGCTGTACTTTGTAGCGGCTCTGTCAAACAGGGCGCTCTTCTCTTCCAAGTCGGCCAGGAACTGGTGGTCAGGCTTGGCGCTCTGGAGTTTCCTGCAAGGCGTAAGTATCAAATTACTATGTATCAGAGTAGAACTTACTGTGTAAACTCATCAGACTTGCTGCCAGTGATGACGTTGAGGACGAGCAAGTTGGCGATGGCATCGGCGTTGTTGGCGTCCTTCTCCAAAGCCTGCTCCAGAGCAGCCTGTGCCTCTTCTGTTCGGCCAAGGTGCAATTCGCAGACAGCTTGCGAAACAAGGCTGCGTACTGATGAAGTTGAGGGAGCTTGGGCAAGCTCCTCATAGACGTAGAAAGCCTGCTGGTACTTCTCACCACCCTATATCGTCTTAGTAAAAGGCGTCACTCGCAGTTGTACCATGCTTACCACTCTCAATCCAACCCAAGACTCGGCCAAGTTGACCAAGAGACTATCCTGAGCCCATCTTCGCGCAGCAGAGACTTCCTTCAGGGCGAGGTCGGTTCGGTTTTGTTGCAAGTGGATCTGAACGATAAGGGAGACGGCGTCGACTGGATAATAGCGGTCAGCATGTTTCTGAACATAGTTGAGTTTCGGGTTTCCATACGGTTTCCCTGATGTTGGGTAAGGAGAGTAAGAGCCTCCTCGGACTTTCCAGCAGCTTGAAGAACTGTTCCTCCAATGACCTGCACTGTTGCATTGTCGGCGGCTGAAGATGCAAGTTTCTCAATCGTCTGAACTGCGGAATCGGTCTTGCCCAAGTTTAGCTCAGCAAGAGCACCAAGAGCCTGGAGCTCGGGTTCAGATGCACCCTTCACTTCATCGACGACATCTTCTGCTTGGCCAAGAGCTAGTCGAGCTCGGAGAACTAGAACGCGAACGGGCAGGGCGTTATCGGGGGAGAAGGACGAGGTATCGAAGTCGACAACTTCCTGGTACTGGCCCTGATGGAAGTGGCTGTGGATATTGATCAATTCGCCTTCGGTAGAGTAAGGGTCCATCTTGGCGGTTATTGCTTGTACGGTTCTTTACAATTGCGTATAATTGTTGTCCCTGAAATTGTCCCTTGAGAACACCTTGGGGATGCGCCTGAGATTCAATCTGAGGTGGGGCCGCTGTCTGTCCTTTCGTGGGGTGAGCTCCAAAAGTACGTACTGCCCCTTAGCCTCACGAAGATGAGGCGTCGATCATAACAGCCTTATTTTTCAGGTCAAACTGTGGCTGATACAAGCGAGTGCCACACCGCCCGAATGGGGCAGGTAGGGTCGACTGCCCACAAACTTCGAATAACCAAAACCCCCCAATTTTAGTCAATCTTTGGAACTTGCATCACCAAACACACCCAACGAACGGCACCGCACATCGTCGTCAAAATGGTACGTCGCATCAGTCCAAAGCCTCTGATCAGAATCGACAATAGCATCAGCACTCTTACCAAAAGATGCAATGCCATTGTCTCCCGCCATGCGCCCGTCGACCGCCCGCACGATGACAGTAATATTGGAGAAAGTGGGATGAAATTTTGAAAAGCGAGGGGACACGATTTTCGAAAACACCAAGCAAGGCCTAACCTCCGACCGCCGACGACAATTCAGCTGTCATGATATTGCGCCATTTCGAAAAAATTCCGACGATTCAACCCTTTCTTCCAAAACTGTCTCGGGTGATGGACGACTCGGCATGGCGAGATCTAATAGAGGTCTTGACACTCGAGCATGACCACATGGCTAACACTCCGGATCTTACAGGTCAACATTCCCAAGACCCGTAACACCTACTGCAAGGGCAAGGAGTGCCGCAAGCACACCCAGCACAAGGTCACCCAGTACAAGGCTGGAAAGGCCTCCCTGTTCGCCCAGGGTAAGCGTCGATATGACCGCAAGCAGTCCGGTTACGGTGGTCAGACCAAGCCCGTCTTCCACAAGAAGGCCAAGACCACCAAGAAGGTTGTCCTTCGATTGGAGTGTGTCAAGTGCAAGACCAAGCTCCAGTTGGCGCTGAAGCGATGCAAGCACTTCGAGCTTGGGTACGTGAACTACTGGGACTTACGGATTGCGACAATGCTAACAATGACTACAGTGGTGACAAGAAGACAAAGGGTGCTGCTCTCGTTTTCTAAGTGCTTTGTGTTTGGGGTCTCAGGGTCACCATTTCTATGCTTACCTCGGCGGCATTTGGGCATCATGGATGGACACAGGCGAAAGGAGGTACACGCCTTCGGTTTTGAGGCATGTTTCATAGGGAATGAATGAAAAGAAAAAATCTCTGTGTTGCACCAACACAACTTTCAAAAGTACAGCGCAAGAACATGCCTTCCCGGTGATGAGCAAGATTCGTTCGTTGAGTCATTACCCCTCAGCATCGCACACGATAGGTGAGGGGAGGGACGACTGATGAGTCATGGTTATGGTTCAGCAAGCTTCAGAACAGCAACAGCGTATAGGTCTATAGGTCTAACACGCGATATACTCTAAAATCCCTCTCCCAGCATGATAGTCTTGCCGCCTCCGTACCACAACGTCCCGTTTCGCGCATCAAGTCCTCGCTCATGACCGACAAGCCATTCGCTGTTGTACTTGGAGTCCGGGTTATTCCAGACCTCCTCCTCGAGCCATGCATTGATCTCATCAATGGCTTTGACCCAGTTCGCCCTCTTCTCCGGCGTGTCATGATCGTCATGGCTTAAGTAACGTCCAAGCGTGATGTGTGCACTAGGAACTTGATATCTTGAAGCAACAACAACGCCGCCCTCCTGGACCTTGTCATAAATATCCCGACGGAGGTGGTGGTAAGTGTAGCTGTCTCCCTGCGTGATACCCTCCGTTTCAACAGGCTCAGTAAGAGGTGGCGAGAGCGATGGTTCACCTGAAGCAGGAAGGAATGAGAGAGCAAAAGCAGACAAATCATAGGATACCATAGGCTTGACGAGACGAGACCTATGTGAGTACGGGTAATTGGCGATCTCAGGGATAGATGGCCTCAGGGTGTGAACATAGGCAGCGATTTCCTGAGGAGTCTTCGAGAAGGCGACCTCAAGAGCCGTCAAATGCATTCTGTGTGAAGGCATAAGCCAGACACCTTTTGAGTTATTAGCACCATACAACTAGTTTAAGTTAAACATCTTACTTGGTGCGGCCTTCTTCAACATCTCATTCACCTTGGTGGCCAATCGAATGATATGATCAGGAGGGCGGGCCCAGAATACCAAGCAATTCCGGTTATCAAGGAACCCTGGCTCTACCGTCGGGTCTTCAAGCCTGAGGAGGGTCTGATCAATGATGAGTTCCTCAAAGCCAGCAGCCAAAAACTTCTCCGCCTGTTGAGCATTTCGCTTGGTCCTGTGCACTGAGTAGAGAGTTTGAATCTCAGCCTGTCTGGTAAGTTTATGATCTTAACTCAGCAAAAAATGACACTTACAACGTTGTCGTTGCATGCCTTGATAAGTGCATTGTATGGGTTTTCGCCCGACTTGAGCTGGATTCCAGAGAGGTCCTCCAGCTTGTTGCGAGCCTCGACCAATTCGAATTGAGCCACCATCTCCACTCCCGATAGAAGGCTATTGATAACCTTTAGTGTTGTCAATTCTGGTTTGGGTTTCTGAACCGAATCTCAAAGGGCCAACCAGCAGCTATAAGAACAGTGTCTTGTCTATCGTGGCATGCCTGGTATGCACGATGACTAAGCTTATATTTGCCTATTAATGGGAGGACTATTCTTGTCTCCTCGTGTCTTAGCATAGGTAGGTAGACTCATGGCCAAATTTCAGCTCGATCATTTGGAGACTAGTGAAACAATCTGGACAGGGTATCAATATCGTAGGCAAGCCAGTTGTTGGTAAATGTGGTCTATATTTTAAATTACTTGTCAAGTATGTACTCAGCCACCATTAAATTACGCAGTTGCTAGCCCTGAAATATCGCGAGTCTTCTTTCAGCTATAACTTCGCGACAAGATTTCCTCCTCGCGGAAGGCGCACCTTAATATCAGCCTCCTTGGCGTCATGCCCCTCGAAAGTGACAATTTGACAATCTTGGATATCAACTCCACTGGAGAATTGGACGACCAAGAAATCTAGAGTTGTTTCTTTTCTTCCCAAAGCCACCATTGGGGCATGCCACGTGCCAGCAGCATAAGTTACGGCCTGTTTGTCCGTTGCTATAAAAGCGCGGAGGCCCTTGAGGTCAGGTAGTCCTCTGCCAGGTAGGCCCTCACCGCTTGGCACGGGGAGACCCTCATCTTGGGAAGACGGGGGCAGAGTGGGTGCCACGATGACCAGGTAGCTCGAAGCGGTGGAAGCCAACGGAGCAAAGGTCTGAGAAGTGAAAGGATGGCGCTCGAGAATGTTGACGGCGAACTCGTCCTGGGTTGAATCATCCCTCGCAGGTGCCAAGCTTCGTGCTTCGCAGACGAATTGGCTCATGATCAATCGGCCATCTTTGCTGGGAGCCTGCGAGAGCAGATCCTGCGGCTTGCTGACATCGGCATAGCGAATTGCTGTTCCTTGGTTGGCCGACGTGCCACTGTATGGGAGATTGTCGCCTTGAGATGCGTATTGAGAAGGAAGAAGACTGGGTCGAGGGTTGTAGACCACGTCTCCAAAAGGCGCAAATTCTTCTCGTGTGAGAGGAATGGTTTTGATCCCGAGGCTCAAATTTCCGACGTTGACTTTGACTGACATGATGGAGTTTCAAAATTCCCGCTTTTGTGTGGTGTAACTAATTATGAATGTTGCGAGAGGATTGAGGTAAGGCAATTATAGTTGAGTTAATTTTTGGGACATGTCCGACGTCGGCTACCGATTCCGAAAGCAACACAATGCTGCAACTACTCGACAAAGATGTCTAGATACAGTTGAAAATATATTTGAACATAAACAACAACCAGCATATCATTTAACCCAGACTAGATGGATTCATGGCGGTTATACAAGACAATACCAACCTTTAGAGAATTGCATCTTGCCTACCCTGAATCATCAGGCACTGGTGTTCATTTCACAGCACCAAGCAGAATTCAAAATAAGTTGGGATATCACTTGCTTTTTCTTAGGTATAACGATTAAAATAACCAATTTCTTCATGCTCATATCACGCGGGGCCTGAACGCCAAAGCTGCCCCGAAACAAACTTCCTAAGAAAACTCCCTCGGTCTCTGCTCACGTCCTAGATTCATATCGTCATCATCCTTGTGCGTCTGCCACGGTGATGGTGATCGCATCGCGGGTGACACCTCACCAAGACCTTGGTTTGATGGTGGCTGATATCCTGGTGGAGGATCGGATGGGTAGCCAGTGTTCTGAGGAGGTTGTCTCCATGGGGGCGGGGCGTATTGCTGAGGACCTGCCAGACCGGGACCTCGAGGACCCAGGCGGCGCTTGTCCAGATACTGGCGACCGTAGATCAATATGAGGCTGGTAATGCAGATGAAGATAATGAGTAGGGCGAGAAGCATGCCGAATCGTCGGTTCAGAGCGAATGTGAAGCCCCTAACGGTGTATTAGTGATGCGTCTAAAGAAGTGGATTGTCAAATACTCACATGAATGCGTTCAGTGTACCGAAGAACAGGATGATGCGGCCTACCCAGAGATGGATTTTGCCGTACCGAGTAGGGCTCTGAGTCTTCTTGTATTGAGTGTGGTGCATCACTCCCAGGCCAAATTGCCCAAGCAACAAACCAGTAACAACGAATCCAATTATTTGGTGAGTATCATCAAAGCTTCGAGACTAAGTCTCTGTTAGTTGAAGGCACAAACCGATGTACATATGGTACAACATACCCTTTGATAGTAGAAACTGTTTGCAACACCAATTCCAAAACCCGCGAAAACGCCAAAAGTCGCAATGACCTGATTGAGAGCATGCCACTTCACCCAGCCGCCAGATCTCAGCAGAACAACACCAACTGGCATGAGGAACACAATCGACAGAACCATGAAAACTCCGTGAAGCGGCGATGCCCAGTTTGGCTTGGCCTTTTTACCGTAAATAAACTTGGTACCGACATCCTTTGTTGAATCGCTGATATGTGGCAGTTCAGACTTGCCGTGTGTTCTGTCGATGTTGATGGAAAAGCTGCCGTATCCTGCATGGTATTTCAGAGGCGCATCTTTGTTCTTGTTGTAGAAATCTTCCTTGGGACCAAAAGCAAAGATGGCCTTGCTGTCGTCTGAGTACACATCAAGATATCCTCTGTTTCCACCATGCGAAGGCCAGCTACGACATCCGCTCTTGCAACGGCCTGTTACCACCATATGATCGTCGATAACTCCAGTATTGTTGTTGAGGATCTCGACATCCATTCCGTCCCAGAAATATGGTTCGTAATGACCGTAGGCAAGTCGTGGAGAAAATGTAACATTGCCACTGTCACTGCTCTTGTACACCATGAGGTACAGAGCTCCGGGCATATCGTCGCTTCCAAGACCAACAGCACCCCATGATCGGCTCTTTTTGACACGAAGGCTGAAGTAGACTTCGGTGTCGTGATTCTCGCCAATGTCAATGGCGAAAGCTACATCACCATCTGGGGAAACGAACGTGGATTGACCGCCATCATCTTTGTCTTTGGCGAAGGCGAATGGGAGGATAGCTACGAGGAGAGCAGTGATTAGTAATAGCAATGACATCGAGACTTGCGATGCTTGTAACGATACTTCATTTGTTTAACTCACCTGCTGTCACTGCCAAGGCTTGCCCGAGCTTGCGAAGCAACATTTCTGGGTATCGGTCTGGACAATGTGGGGGAATCAGATGATGGAGAAGAGATGACCCAGATTAAGAAAAAGAAGTAGGAGAAGAAAACCAGAGTGGAAACTAGGGGAAAAGGCAACCGCAAATAAGAGAGGTGGCTTAATTGAGGATATTGCTCCGTGGTTTATTTACGAGGAAATCAGGGAGACAAAGCCCGAAAAGGAGGCGCGCCGCTAGTCAGTGGTTTGAAGTGTGGTCAAGAAGAGGTAGGACAGCAATTGGTGATGGCAGCCTCATTCTACATGTATACATATGCAACCCATTGAATTCAATTTGGATAAATGTCACAAGAGAGCCATGGTCCAATAAAAGCGGAAATGCGTGTGGTACATTGCAGGCTCAATGGGGCAGTTCATATTTGTTGCAAATTGTCTAGCCAAGAGCTTGGTTGTTCAGCATCACAAGCAAAACTTCAGTGATTGACTGTACTTTCATTCCAAATAAAGAAAGGGGTTCCCTGGAAGAAACTTGGCAGGTCTCAAACAGATACATACCGCTATTGGCATTTGTTAATGTGGAATTTCTTTAGATAATGTCTTGGTAATACAGAGAGTGTAATCGAGCTCGTATTCTCTGTCTTTACTGTCACCGTTCATTAGGCTGCGATTAAACCATAAGCCGTGAGTGATCAATAAGGTCCAGTCGGTACCTGAATAGAGTTTGCTTAGCGTCTCTTGTTGCTGCGCAGGGGATCAGTTTAGTGGATGACCCTGCAGTAGTCAGGCACCTTCCCCCTAATCAACTTTGGGATTTGCGTTACAGCCAATCAAAGACCAGTGTTTACATACCGCACAACTGGATGGTATCACAACACCAACACACCACCATAATGTCAACAAACAAAATATCACACACGCAGCAAAATGAACGTCTCATAAACTTGGAGGGCAAAAGAATAAGCTGCGTAATCTGGGAATCGAACCCAGGGCTCCCCGATGTCGCTTGAATGGCAACGGAGAATTTTACCACTAAACCAATTACGCTGATTAAGCAGTTGATGCTACTCGGATTGATGGAAAACGCAGCGCTGAATCATCTCAAGATGTTGAGGCAACAGATAGTTAGGCAAAGCCAGCCTCAAGTTTACAACTTTGAGTCAATAAGCATAAAAATAGTCTAAGCATTGACTACATGACCTAAGAGCATTGTTTGTTAGTTCATATCAAGCTCTCTGATGCACAGAAGGTTGGTGTATGATATTGAATCACAGTGGATGAGCAGGACGGTTTGATTCAGTATTAAAAAAGACCACTCGCGGAAACACACTATTCAGCGTTGTTCACAATCCGTTCAACGACAGCTGAACTTTCATAGCATCTCCAACGTCGACCCAGTCCAACTGCAAAGGTTAGTTGGTAACTTTACAAGATTGACAAAATACTCACAAGTATAACATTTGGCTCTGTACCCCACTCGCTTTTGCAGAGGTCTTCTTGACTTTGAATTGACTTTGCAGAATTCGTCTGTTTTGCACGACGTCGACTCGGAATGATGATGCCAAGGACATCATCATTGAGCATGTGGTTCATGATTCCCATAAGATTTGCAGGATCTCCATTCTCAGGTCGATCAACTTCGCAAGTAGGGAACGAAGGGTCAAGTTCACCGAAAGGTGTTTCCCAAAAGTAGTCGAATTGATTCACAATGTAGTCAACCTTGCTCTCGTCCATGTTATAGTCTAAACTGATTAGCTGGATCATATATGGCCAACACCGCGTATACATACCCATGAACACAAGGAGACGTGTTCCGACATCAATAAGTTCCCGAATAGTTGGCCACTCGTTCAGAGCCAGTTTCTTCTCTGGCCGAAACACAAACTCCTTGAGTCCCGTACTGTCAAACGCAGCATCGAACTTCTCGATGGGCAAAGCGTCACGGTTGGTCAAGAGCAATGTCACAACTTGGTCCGGATTATTTGCCATCCAGCTCGATATATCTTCCAGGTAATCCTCTATAGGACCTTCGTCCAATAACCAGCAGTGAGTATGACACATCTGTATGTCACCATTCTTCTCTTGCGTCTGAGCTTGTAAGAACCGCACGCCGAAATCGAGTTGCTCTGTCACTGAAAGGTATTGGTTTTGGGATGGCTGTTTACCGACAAAGGCGCTGTTGTGAGCTCCGATAAAGGTGAGTTCTGAGTACTTTCGCCCGCACAGCTCATCATGGCCGTTGCACGCGGCACAGATTGCCGTGACCAAGAACGAAAAGACGATGAAGTGCAACAGAAACATTGTAATGGGCGAGAAAATACAAGAGTCCGACGAGGGAAAGATGGAACGGCAAAGGAAAAGTGTCGAGACGAACTCAAAACTGAGATAGAGCCTACCTGTATTTAACCTTGAGTTGCATGGTTGGCCAACATGATAAACGCATCCGCCAGCAATATGTTTCAAGTGGTTACAACAACGAATCATGTCTGTATATATCGTCACATCTTATAGCAATAGAACAATGGTATGCTGGTGGAAACATCCCAATTCAGCACGTCTCTCATGCAACAGGGCCTTGTAAGTGGTGGTGTTTGAATGCAACAACTGAATGGTTGGCCCATGATCCCCGTCACCTGGTTGTCGCAATTATAACTTGTGATCTAGAAAGTGACCCAAAGTCAGGGATCCGGGAATAATGGTGTGAATGCGATAAGCATAATTGCCATGATGGAGTTTTGGCATATGATTTGTTAGCCCTGAACATGGTAGCTATACTTTCATATTCGCAACTTAGGCTGGGCCGAGTATAGACCTGGATAGCGGAGTCGATGGCTTTTGAAGAGAGCCATGCGAAACTCTTCGTTAATTCTGTATAGAACTTTGACTGATGTTGGATTTGATAGTCAGTCAGACATTTGACATGAGTAATATGGAAGTTATGAGGATGTAAAAGCCGAGACCCACTCTGACGCACTGGAGCTCTAACAAAACATCAACGAACACCTGGGCTGTAATTGCCAGCGCAATCCTTAGACTTAGTACGAACCACAACCTGGCCACTTCACGCAAAGGCCAACTTGTATTACACACCCGACTCGACACACTATTCTTTGTTTCCTTAATACATGTAAACACATTTTCGCAAAGCCATAGAGCATCAATAAGTGCTCCGAGTGCCCATCATGTCTGGCTATCTGTCCATGATAGGCTGGGCCTTTCTCCCAGGCGTATGCACTTCTTTGAATGATTCCTCCAAGATCCATTTACTAACGTCTTCGCAGCTCGCAACAGGCTGGCTTCAGACTATCTACTATGGTCTTACCATTCGCGCCGGCGATCCCAAGCCTGCTCCTGGCTCAGCCCGCTACAACTCGCATCGACGCAACATCCACATCCTCGTCGTCGCTGCCTACCTCTGCTATACCATCTTCGAAGCCGACTACGAACAGCGTCGCATATCCTCCTACTATGCCGACCTCGGCGTACCTCTCGATGCAGCTGACCGCGAGATAAAGACGCGCTTCCGTCGACTGGCTGCTATGCACCATCCCGACAAGGCAGGCAAGGATGCTGGCGACTCGGCCGCCTTCTTTATGCACCTGAAGGTTGCCAGTGATACACTGCAGGATTCCGCCAAGCGATTTGCCTACGAGCGCTTTGGACCTGAAATCGCGCGCTGGCAAAAGTGTGTTACTATCAGGGACTTTGTCACTCGTGGTGTTATCTCGGGCATTCTGCCTCACTACGCTGTTGCCGCTGCATCCATCTATATTCTGGGCCTGTTTGGTTACATGGACTTTGGCAAATATTACCGATGGCTTGTCCTTATCGCTCTATGCGTGTTCGAGCTCCAAGCAGTAACGCGCCCTGACTTTCCGCCGTTCGTCAACCTTGTCAACGCCGTGCTCGCTCGAGTTACCTCTCTTCCACCATACCTCCCATTCCAAGTCATCTCGCTTGCCCGAAGGTTAACAATTACTTTCTATATTGCTTTGAACCAGATAGGCCCACTCGTGGCAGTGATGATCACTGGACCGGAAAAGTCCGAGGAGCAGGACGATAAGGCACTTCGCCAAAGCTTGGGCCGACTTGAGATGTTGGCCAAGCAGCTCGACAGCGACGCCTTGCGTTTATTGGATATGGAAATGGCCCCTTTCAAGGGCGATACTGAAGCCACTTCCAATTTGCAAGGCAAGATGAGAGAGTGGCTTGTGCAAAACACCATTAGGGCGGACCCTATGGTAAGAGATGCCATGGGAACATCGCTGAGGAAGAGGAGAGTTGATGCACCAGCAGGCGCTAAAGGAAACCGATAGGTGATGCTTATCAATTCGTTATTGTACAATTTAAATAGACCTAGACTGCTCCAAACAGGCACCTATATGAATAACACCAAAGTTGAATGCACGACCAGACCCTCATTTGTAAATGACACGATAAAATGCAAGTCACACCCAAGACCACCTTTTGACTCCAGGTCGCTAGTATGCGCATATTGATTTCATGCGGCGCCTTGGGCTTTGCCAGGGGCCGCGCTTTATGATTAAATAAAATATTGACGACTTATAGGCGCGAAGCACCTCTTGTTTCGATAGGGATGAGACAAATGCCAACAAATGCCGAAAGAATAAGAACGGCAGACATGATAATGGGAGTAGTAGCACCATCACCGGGAACAGTGGCGGCAATGATGGGCGCCATGAGGCCTGTAATTCGGTTGAGGAAGCTGGCTACACCGGTACCAGCACCTCGAACAGGCGCAGGGAAGATCTCGGGCGTGAAAGCGTAGAGAACGCCATACATGATGTTCTGGGCAAAGGCCTCAACACAAGACATGAGAAGCTGAGCTGTTGAGGTCGTGCCGTAAAAGACGAAGAGGAAAAGGAATATGGCGGAAAGGAGCGTAGAGCTAGCCAGTGTTCCACGGCGACCAAGGAAGGGGGAGGGATGATCAACCAGATAAGCGGCCAACAGTGAGCCAGGAACGCCCATGACGGAGGCGATGGCGTAATTGCGGTATGTTTCAGAAGAAATAGTGTCTGTTTCGGACTGCACGCTGTCTGAAGCCTCGTTGTGTGCACGAGCAAAGTACTGGGGAAGGAAGGCGTTGAAGAGAGGGTAACCCATGCCGATGGTGGCCCAACAGAACCAGACGAGACCCGTGGCCATACCGAGAGTCTTGTTCTGGAAAAGAGGTCGCAGGCGTTCTCCGGAGAAGGACCTGAGCTTCTCCTGGATAACGGCCATGGTCGATGGGGCCGGGCTCTTCTTTTCGGCAACATGGGCCATATCCTCACCGTCCTCGCATGCAACCAGGTCAAGCAGTTCTGAAGTAAGCCATGTTCTTGTGCCGTTGCGGTAAGCCAGTCCGTGGATGACAGCAACTGCCTCGTGTTGGCGGCCTTTGTTGAGGAGGAATTTGGGAGACTCGAAGAGGTGGAAGATGAAGAATCGGACGACGAACATGGCAAATGTGACGATGCCGATAGTGACGATGAAGTATCGCCAACCCTGCTCGACGGGCCAGTTGCCGATAAAGAACCATGCGATCAGAGACGAGACGAGCTGTCCGAAGGGCCACCAGACGGACAAGAGGGTGAGCAGAGCGCTGGAAGCATCGGGAAGAAACTCGAGGAACAAAGCCCCATCGACAGGGAGATTACCGCCAACTCCAAAACCAAGGGCGGCGAAGAAGAAACAGACGCTACCCCAGCTCTGGGCATAGGCGGACATGATGCCGAAAACACTAGTGATGAGTAAGGTCGTGTTGAAGGCGATGCGACGACCCAAGAAATCCGAGCCAATGCCCCAGAAGAAACTTCCAATAGATAGGCCGATGAAGAGGGCACTAGTTGTATACCGAACTGTTTTCTCATCGACACCAAATTCACCTGATAATGAAGGGAGACAGAGTGATACTCCCTGCATCCAGAGGTTATCGGCGAACCATCCACAGCCGCAGAGAACAAAGAGTTGCCAGTTGTAACTGCCCATACCAATATCTCCAACTGCCTTGTTCATGAGCTTTGATTTAACTATAGATTTGTCAGTTTATGTTTCACGGTGCTTTCAATTCTTGACGTACTCTCATATGTCGTCCATTGCCCTCGTCGCCCTTCTCTCATCTCTTTTCGCAGTCCTTCGACGGTGTACTCAGCCGCATCACCTCCAAGCATACCCTCGCGCTCTTCCTTCATTTCCAGATCGTCCAACTCGCCTTCTTCCCGTTTCTCTCCGTGGCTGGCATGCTTTGCTTTTGCCGCTTGGCTGTAAAGATGAGCCTCTTCTAGAGGCACTAATACGCCGATATAGTCATCCACCGACTCGACATACCCCGAACCCAGACGCCATGAAATACGCATTTCCAAGGTTAATGGCGAATGTGTCAAGTTATGGTTTTTTTGTTTTTAAAAAAATGAAAATAAATTTTTTTTTTGCCAATACGCAAACAGATGAGAGAAACCAGGTACACGTGATATTGACGTTCAAGCTTGAAGAAGTTCCTTCAGAATGAGATCGAGATTGATGGTTGGGATGCTCTTGGCGAGACTGCGTCACTGAACGGGAGAGCCGATGGCGAATTCCGACACGAACGAAATAACGCAGCGAAAAAGAAACTATGTGTGTAACGAATACAACAGTTAATGAGTGACGGAAGTAAGAAGCGAGAATCAATAAAAGAAAATTGGTGATTTCAATTGTAAGATGCGAGAGATGAAACAAGGCTTTGAGAGGACAAGTCAGAAGTTAAGGTGTTGGAAAGAACCAGTAATAATAATAATAGCCATCCTAGAATAGGAGACCCTGTATCCAATTTTTTGCTGGGTCCAGGGGCTTGGAAGGCGCCAAAGCCGGGAATTCATCATCCCTCCATCCATCATCTCCTATCATTGGAGGCTTGGCTTCTTTTTTGTTAACTACTTTACCGCTATTACTACTGCAGATTGTAAGAGTACTAACTGTATCATGGGCAGTACAGACGATCTTCCTGATCATAAGGCATTTGGGATAATTGCTGTCTGTCAACACAACTCAGCCTCTATCCAAGGGCTATAACTGATAATAGATCCAATCCGATGCATGCAGACGCCAAGGGAGACCAATGGCAATAGTCGTGTTCAAGAGTGGCTGGCGACTAGCAATCCGCAGCCGATATTGCCATGCTCCAAAGTTGCTGATCAAGTTCATGATCTTTGAATCCTATCAAATCTCAAGGGCTGGATAAGTGAAGTGGGGGCGAAGTGAGTTCTTCAAAATCGACAAACATGATGTTTCTTAACCGAATCAAATTAATGGAGTTGTTTGAGGCTCTATAGTCTTAAACGTCTGAAATTGCACCAGATATGTTAGCAGTAGTACAGAGTAGCAGACTATATGATAGTGAGTTCTGATCATGTCCTAGCTTATCGGGAATAAGGCTTGCGCGTCTACCCGCCCCTGGCGGAGTTGTGAAACTCAGGTTACGACGTTGCTGATGAAAGGCGTTTGATCTGCAGAAAATGATAGATTTTTGCCAAGCTTTTACAACCGCCCAGTTGGTTCTTTAACCAATGAGCCTTTGCCTTGTTATTGGTTTGATTCTCTTATAACGTCTGTATGTCAGAGATTATTTCTTAATATCATATGCCCTTCCAGGCTTGAGGGGGGGAAATCATTGATCTGGCAATTTGAACGGACCAGGCGCAACATGAATCAGGACGTCACATCAATGGAAAGAGATGGTAAAAACTACGATTATATGCCTGCTACCACGATATAAACAGGAAGTTGACTTGTGTAATGTTGCTGTACGCATTAACTATTATGGAAGCTTTGCTGATCTATAAATGTCTTCGTATTGTCCCGCCTTTACGGGCATGTTTCAGGTTGTCAAAACAGCGCTACAGATAGAGGCCCATGACTATTACCGTGCTATGTCATAAAGATAACGCCGTTACGCTCAGTTCCGTGCACCGGGTGCCTGAAATTAGTGATACAAAGTTAGAATAAAATGAAAATTAAAACAGTGCAGTGTCTATTACCACACTTTCTGAACCTCTGGCCCCCAACTTCGACACACCTGTCATTAACTACCAATAAATCTCATAGGAGACAATATCCATTTCGTATTTTTCGTTAATTGATTCCGGGGATACTAAATCTAGAATCCCGATATTAATCTCAAAGATGGTACCATTAACGCAATTCAATATTTTCCAGGGTGTTCAACCCGTGACTCCTGACTCCATACTCGGCGTAATGCTCAGAACCGTCGAGCGTGCAATAAAATAATAACACATGCATCATTAGTCTTCCTCTTCGCTGGTGGTCTCAATGTTGGCCTTTGGTGACTTTTTTTGTTCCCTCTTGGCCTTGAAGTCCTTGACCTGGGAGTCGACCTCCATAACAGCGTCGAGTTCCTCATCGCCTTCAACAACAAGACCCTTGGCGCGCAAAGCAGCATTGATACGTGGCACGGCCTTTAGAAAAGCGTTGTACTGCTCAATGCTGAGCGAGATACCCTATTTGAAGCCATCAATAACATGTACTACATGATTGAGACGTTATAATACCTTTTTGCCAGGCAAAGTCTTGCCATCTTTCTCATAGTACTCTCGGATGTTGACAAACGTCTTGTTACTGAATTCTGACACTCCAACACGGCGTTTGTTGGATAGCTAATAAGTACAATTTAGCACGCGGACCAGATAAATGGTTGGTCTCAGTCTCGCACCTCCCAAAAGGGGTTTCCATCGTCATCTTTGCCATCGGATGCGACAGTCACTGCATTCTTGACTCTCTTAGTCGCGACCTCAGGCTCGCTATCAGAGTCGGCGGCGCGTTTCTTAGCGGAAGCGTATCGGGCCATGGCAGTGAGTCGAGAATTGACAGATAAGAATAAACACGCGTACGAATTGAGCAGGAACGAAAAGGCTATCGACACATTCGTTTATTCAGTTGAAGTTCAAGTTGCCAACCATTAAACCCTGCTACAGTGAGACGCGTGTGATAGGGAAGGTACACGGGAACGCTTGAATATGACACCAAGGCACGTGATACATCACATCAGATTCATCCACCTCGAATTCGTATCCAGCCAATGGAATGACTTCAAGTCCTTTTACACGAATAGCTTCATGTTCCATTCCATCAATAGATCGTGTACTACCTACCTAGGTAATTTTTTGCTTCCTTGTTCCATCTACAGTTCGCTACAGAGTACTAGTGCTAGCTGCCTCACTTGCAGATTTGTTTCACTCAGCGGGTCTGCATCTTGACTTCTCAACAGACTTTAGGGAGATCGAACGATCGCGTCAAGGCTACCTAGGGTATTTAAACCTGGCAGGGCTAATCAAACGAAACAATATAACCAGCAATAAGGATTGGATGCCGTGTTTCCCGGTGGGGTTAAATTAGGGGCTAGCAACGATATCGATGCCGTTTTTAGTCCATCATGGCAGTTGAAACCCACAATTTGTGACGCGGACAACGACAGCATAAAAAAGCCTGGGGCAGTTGGCCTTGTTGACCTCTGGGGTTTAGGGGCCGCACCCCTGAAATTCGACAGACAAGCAATTCCAGCGGTCGCTAATTTAGAGCCAAGTTCCACGACACACCACGCGACACCAAGTGTAATACTTGTACCTGCACCTGCGGTTGTTCGGCGACATCCATTTCCCACCAGCGTTCCAGACAAATTTCAAACCTTCCACGCTTTCTGTATTTAATTCTTTTAAGCCCGCCTCGTTTCTCCTATATTCATTCTCTTTGTCCCCGCTCGCCGGCAACTTTGTTCTTGTCTTTCTCCTCAATTTCACATTGCTATGCTTACGAGAATCCCATTCGCTTTCGCTTCCTTCATTCGTTAGGGAGACAGCTCCAGCCATTAATTAATTTGGTTTGCGTACCAAGGATAAACCTACCGAGAAAGCTCGCCATTCCCGATGAGTTCAACAGCATTCCAAGAACAAGATGCGCCTCAATCAGGTGCCTCCCTTACGACACCGCCCAAACCAAAGGCTATAGAGCTCAATGGCGCTCCGATACCTGCACTCTCACACCCACAAGACCAGGAGTCGCCTTCAACAGATACGCTACCAAACATAAATGGTCTTGCTGACAGCTCCGCCACGACAGAAACAGCAACAACAAACGACAAAATGACACTCGATAAACCCCCTGCGAATTCTACAGATAACCACACGACCAAGACGAAGACGACGGTCGAAGATGAGACCCCAATTACAAAAGTCATCCATTTCTTCGCTACGGCGACCCCTGGCTCCCTTGCTGGAGTCGCAGTCGGGTTCGCTGCCTTCACATACATCACCATGGGACGTTTAGGACTCGTACTCATTGGCGCATTCGGCGGAGTGGCCGGTTTCATATCATGGGAAGCTAGGAACCCTGAACTTGCCAAAATGGTACGAGGAGAGCGAGGTATCGATGTTATAGATCGACTATTGGAGGCCAAGAACAACCAGGTTGCCGAGAAGCGAGAGGACAGCAGTGATGATGATGAGCCTGCCATGAAGAACTTTGACGAATTCCGACCAGAGACCCGCGAGGCCCTTGGAGGACTCGTCGATGCCGTCATCAAGGATTATGTGAAATGGTGGTACAACCCGATCGTTCCTGCGGACCATTCTTTTCCTTTGGCTTGCCGTAAGACGCTTACATCTTACGTCCTGTCCGTCTCGAACCACCTCGGCCGAAAGCGCCCCGCCGATACCTTCCTCGATCTTCTTACCAACTCATCCTCCATTATAATCGTCTTCATGTCTGAGCTTGCGTCTGCCTTTTCCGAACTCCCTCCAGACAGTAATATGACCGCTGCAGATGCCGTTTACAATTATCTGGCAGCGAACCCCGACTGTCATTTGGCCAATCTCGTGAACCAACGTCAACAGGCCTCAAAATTCAAAATGGTTGCCGAAGACCTTCTAGGGTTTCTGGATCGAAATTCGTATAATTGTGACCCTGCCCGTGTCTTCCTACGGGAAATACTCGCAAACTCAGTTCTTGAGAATACGCTGCGCACTTGCAGTCAAGCCGACTGGATCAATGGATGGATTGTATATCTGCTGGAGGCCGGCGAGCCCGACCTTAACCAGGCGATTGATGTTGGCATGAAACGCGCACCTGAGCCGAGTATGGCAGCAACTAATGTTTTTGCTGACCTGGATGGCAACGTCGGAAATATTGGTATTGCTAAGCCTGGGCGTAGTTCATCAGAGAATGAACGGGCTCGGCGCAAAGAGCCCCTTGGTCATAAGAAGAAGTTGAGCAAGGCAGAGGAAGAGATGGATGAGGCGATACAAGAAATGAAGCGCATGAACGAATTGATTGCTCAAGAAGAAGTCCGACGAAAACGCGCCTCAATGGCTTCCATGCAAGAACCGAACACACATACCCCCAATGACGAGAAGAGATTGTCGGGTGCCTCAGAAGTTGCATCGCCGGAAGGGTTCTCTTCCCAGACTCCCCTCACTCCTCAGTCACCAATGGACTCTTCAAGTCCCGAGTCGTCTCCCCGCCGGTCGGATGGCACTCGCTTCACCAGTTTCGACCAAATTGTACCTCCTGGGCAAGTGGTAGATGGAGAGGAGGAGGTGCCTAAGAGAGCACCGCTGACTCTCCACAACGCGACCCTCACCCTTCACGATGACACTCCTGGTGAAGCAACCCGCATTCGCAACAAGCCTAACTGGGACTACTGGGTACAAGTTGAGCCTTCGGTGACCGCGTACCCCGGGTGGATGATTGTGAGGCGATATGCAGATTTTGAGACACTACATGAGATTCTTAGGCGAATTGCCACGATCTCTGGCGCAACTGCTTTCACTGAGCTTCACAAGGACTTGCCCGACTGGAAGCTTCACACTCGTGAGTCTCTTCGCGGCGAGCTAGAGAGGTATCTTCGGGACGCTTGTTGGTATCAGAGTTTGGCCGAAAGCGAAGGAATGAAACGATTCTTGGAAAAGTCAAAGGGACACACGCATAGTGAATCCAAAGCAGGCTTTGGTTGGGAATCAATGGGTAAAGGTATGCTGGACGCGATTACCACGGCGCCCAAGGGTGCTGTAGAGGGCGGCAAGAGTTTCGTTGGAGGTGTCACAGGAGTTTTTGGCAACACGTTTTCTGGCCTCGGCAGGAAGTCTACTCAGTCAGTAGATTTGACGGCCAACTCAAGTCGTCTTTCCATCTCAACTCCTCCTACTCAGCTTAGCGGCGCACGATCTCCCGTTCGCTCAACTCGAGATAGTATGGACAGCCAACGCTCGTCTATTGTATCGCTACAGCCAGGAAAGATGCCTCCCATGGAACGTCGCCCAAGCTACCAGTCGCAGAGCGAGTCAGATGCAGACGGTCGAACAAGTCGCTCTGAGCGTAAGGAGTCGGGCTCAGCATCGGCGAGTGCTCTTCCTAGTCGGGAACACAGTCGTGCGCCCAGCCTTGCGCAACTACGATCGCCTTCCGCATTGAGCCTTGATTTTAGTAAGCTTCCGCCTCCACCCGATCAGATCGCCGACGACTACGGTCTGCCTGAAAACCAACCCGACATGCAGTGTAGTAGTGCCAAGGGTCAGCCGCAGGAGCGTAAAACATCTCAAGAGATTTCCACGCCTCCTCCTTCGGTCACAGGCGGCAAGAGAGCGTCTCTAAAGCCTGCTAAGCAATTCACCGCACTTTCAGAACCTGAAACTCGTGTGGCAGTAGAGCTTCTGTTTGCTGTGATCAACGAGATGTACACGCTGTCTTCGGCGTGGAACATTCGTCGTACTCTGTTGACTGCTGCCAAATCATTTCTCCTCCGTCCAGGTAACCCGTCGCTTTTGACAGTGCAGTCATTGATCCAAAAGTCCGTCATCGACGCCAATACGTCCGATTCGGGCATTGCGGAGCAACTGCGCAAGGTCCGCGAGAACATGATGCCAACAGAGCAGGAGCTTGCTGCTTGGCCAGCCGAGCCAACTGCCGATGAGAAGGAACAGCTTCGCATCAAGGCTCGTCGACTCCTCATCCAGAGCGGTCTCCCAGCTGCTTTGATGGGCGTGATGGGCCAAGCTGCGACAGGTGAAGCACTTGGCAGAGTCTTTGATTGTCTTCAAATCGAGGAAGTCGCAAGAGGACTCCTCTTTGGTCTGATTCTTCAAGTTGTCCGAATCGTGACACACTAGAAAAATCGGTACGATTATACATAATGTGATAGATGGTATGAACTTGGTGTTTGGTGTACTCGCAGGGGCTGGCTTATCTCACGAAGCGTAAGGGAATTTCTGGTACGAATATCTTGAAGAAAACGACCTATGGCAACGCCAACGGACTGGAGCAAAGGGAATTTTCAAGGTGCAGCCGTGGTTTGGTGGTATATCATGTATAGTAAATGCATACGATACGTCAAGAAGACCTCGATGGTCTCTGTCATTATCATTAATTAATATTGAACACTACAACATACGAGCAAGCATGCCGGGCCAGCTTTGGGTCACGCACGACCTGTCATTTCGTCCCATCTCGACGCCGAGCGACTACAAGGCGGGGGTTAAATCAGGCCCCCCATCAAAGCGTCGTCAAAGCATACAAAAAACAAAACCTGAAAATAAAAAGTAACTTTCCGCGGAGAATTTGGCTTCAAGGAATCACGTCAACTACTACCATGGTCCACATGACTTACACGATAAACCAAAGTCCTTATTTTTCTGGCCTCGCATACGTGCACACATAGTGGTCCTTTTCTAATTTCCGAATTGCATTTCTCCACTGCAATCCTGAACGCGAGAACGACGAGGGCATTCAGGTTAGGTAATGCAGGGTACAGATGAATAGTCACGTAGCATTGACCGATTTAATGCATATACATATGATGGAAAAGGTAGGTGGCAGGATCAGCGGTGTCGTACGATTATTCTGCACTCGGCCACTACCTTTGGCTGCACGTGGGAAAAGAGAGGGGTCTTTAACAGGGAATTAGGGTTCGGATGAACGACATGCACGGGAGAGGGGCGATGTAACAAGAATGCATTGACTGCAAAGTACATAGTCTTCAACGTCGTGTAACACAAGATTGTAACGCTCTGGCGGGGACTGCGATTAGAATAAGAACCCCAAGCCATTGAGCCGAGATGGTAGGACATCTCGAAACTGAATCTTCTGTGTTCCGATATACTTGGTGTGGTTGATTTTACTGTCATATTCATTGCTTTTGGAGCTTGCTTATAAGAATCTCACCAGTTGGTCATGTTTGATATGTTGCTCATCACATCTCATTTCAGAAGAGTAGGTGTTCCTGCAGGCTGAGGCCCTAAACTCGGCACTTCGTAAGCAAGTAGGGCATCAATCGACACATGGCAGGAGAATGTGAATATGCAGACATGGGCATGACCCCTCAAGTTTTGAGCCCCTGTCCGTATCTCCATCCAGTGGCATCGCCAACTTGACTACTCGCCAAGACGTTACATGCCTTGTGGTAACCTCAGCAACTTGAAACAAGACAAATTGATGTTGGAATAGTGTGCTTTTGAAAATGTGGCTTGGTTGACCGAAAGCATACCAAGATGAATATTATTATGAAGAGAAAAGGCTCTAGGCTAAGTAACAAAAGGTGACCATCATCTAGATGCTAAAGACGAAGAAGAGTATGCAGTATGCAATAGTGAATCCAGTCAGAAAAGAAAAAAAAAAAGTGAAAATTGACAAAAGGACCTCCCAAATGATGATACATGATATAATAAGGAAATGTTAATGCTGTGGCAGCCGTGAACTGTCATGAATAGCCACTTAAAAGCGCAAATATGCAGATACAGATAGAAAATGCCGTGTGGGTATCAAGAGATTGTAAAGTATTGGCCGTGAATCGTTGGAAATGCGATACAGTTTTGGCGGGCCCGTTGTGATAATTATGGAATGAGATAAAATTCATCAGGGGCGATAAACAACGTTTGCGAGCAGAGGCAGGCCATCTGCTGGTGGTACATTCTGCCCGGCGTTGGTAGTAGTGGTAGTCGTGTTCGTCGTTGTTACAGGCATGGGTGTAGGTGCAAGGGGAGATACTGCTCTGCTCTCAGAGACGTCCCGCCTTTTCGTCGAATGATTTTCTGCAGACAATCCGTTCAGAAGCTCATGACTCCTCTGACGGTGGACTGCGATCCGGTTCGTTTCTTTGACATCGGTAGGAGGGGTGGGTTCGTGCACCACTTGCTTACTCATTTTGGTGATCTCGTCTTCGACGTCAGCCAACAGAGAGTACACATCGTCGCCAGCATAGATTCGAATGCTCTCCACATCACTTCGCTTCAAAGATGTAGGACTCATAGCCCGATCGTCACTCTCCTTCATAGCCTGTTCTTCAATGACGGGCTGTTCCACAATCGTGCTTGGTACTTGAGCCATAGCGCGATGAGGTGAAGGCGAGCTGCTCGTGTTGTGGGGCGAGATGGGCGACTCCTTAGAAGGGCTTCGAGGAGGTGTCGAGATGTAATTGATGCCAGAAGCAGATGTTCCAATCATCTGAGGCTCCTGTGTCACGGTTGGTCCCCAGATAGGAAGACAAGCAGCTGCAGCAAGATGTTCGAGCAGCTTCTGTCGAACACGAGTGCGTCGGTTCTCGGCTTGTTCCAACTTATTCACCCAGTCATCAATCGAAGCATCCAGTTCAGTGAGTGCCTCTTCTTGCTTCAACATTGACTCGTTGCTGAATTTGGCAACACGCGGTGAACGCAGGTACTGGCAGATACGAGAGTGGAGGTTTTTGCGGCCTGATCGAAGAGCTGTATAAGTACGGCGGAGGTATTCCGTCTTTTCATCCAGATGGCGAAGCTCCTTCGAGAGTGCCTCGACGTCCTCTGCCCTCAGGACCTCGAACCGGCTCACTTGTTCATATGCCTGCTTCTGGAGTAAAGCAAGCTCGGGCTGTCGAAGTTCCTTTGAAGCATCTGTGTGTTTTACACCGACAGGAAGTTGCTCAAAGGCCGTCTTCTCGATGCTTTGGCCCCTCTTCGACTCGGGTCTTTGGACAATCTGCCCGTTGGTAGTGCGCGGGTCACGCCTCTTCCGAGGGCGGCCTCTATCCATCATGACTGATGATTCAGAGCCACCCCTTCGGTGACCCCCACGAACGGATTCGGTGGAAGCGATGGAAGGTGTATAATGTCCATCAGAAAGTTGTGGGGATTCGGTCCGAGTCTCGGTGAGTGGTGCAGAGACTGGAGTGGGTGTTATGGAACCTGTGGTTGCTGACCTGGGCGTTGTAAGGTCAGGCATAGAAGAAGTCGGGGTAAACGCGCTGCGGTTTTGAGGTGAAGATCCGTTACTGCGACCCTGTCGAATAGGCTCGTTTCCGACGGGGAAGCAGTTGAGAGACTGTTGCCGACGAAGTAAAGGCGACTGTCCTCCATGTCTAGGGATGACCAGGGGAGCCAGGTGTCTTGGTGAAGTAGGGGTTGCGGTTCGTGAAATCGGCTCAGCTTTCACTTTCTTGGACAATTGAGGGTCAGGGCCTTCATCATCACTTGAAGCAAAAAGAAACGTGTCTGTGAAGCTGTAGTCTCTGCAGGTGTTACCAGGTGCGCTGATTGAGCGCTCGTGGAAGGGCGGGCGGCCAGGAATTGTTGCTGCAAGAATGTTAACTCGATACGGGCAATCAAGCAAATCCTAGACAATGATACTTACGAGAGTCCATGGGCATTTCCTGAACTGTTGTCATAGGTCCAACTTCAGGCACACTGATCTTGCGTCGTCGAGCCAGACTATGTTGATTGAGTCGCTTCTTCAAGCCATTAAGTCCTGTTTGGAAGTCCGTCTTTTCGTTTGACGACGTTGCAGGTGCCATTGTAGCTTTCTCGGATTCTGCACCTTTGTTGCTGTTGAGAACTGGCAGCCTCTTCTCCTTTGGAAAAAGCTGATACTTCTTCGAAGAATCGGATTGTTGCATTCTCCAGGTAAATGGCTTCTCGTTCAGGAGATTTGGAGACGTTTTCTGAGAAAATAGCTTTGGTAAGTTTCTTGAAACAAGCTATTGAAATTGAGAAGAATATATACATACCAAATCACTGAATAGATGTGATGTCTTGTTGGTTATATAGGTGGTGTCGATATCGACGAGGCACTTGGCAATATGGGCCATTGGGTCGAAACAATACTGCAGCCAGGCAGCTCCAAAGGGAAATAAGTTGGTGTCAGAAATAAATTGCCACGGCTGAAGATACTACTAACGTCAAAATCGAAGCGGCATAGCATGAAATCTAACGAATATTGGACCGGTTTAAGTGTTTCGGATTCCTGGGATCGATGGTATATAACCATTAGTTGTGAAGGGGATCCCCGTCGTTGCTTTTTGCGCCAAGATGTGAGCTCTCCGGTTAGCTCTACCCGTTTGTACATAGTTGGACATGGCTACCGGACAGCCTCAGTCGGGGCCCCTTGTCCATGATCCATGACGGAATGTCAGGCCCTGAGCCCTGGCCTCGCATCCTAGTAAAAAACAGGCCTCGTCGCCCCGCTTAAAAGGTAAGTTGTCTTGCCCCAAGACTTAAGATCATGGAGAACTCTGATCAAGACCCGAGATAAGCGTGGTCACGAAGAGTTCTCAGGCAGGGCACAGATGTCAAGGCGAGGTTGACGACAAGTCAAAGTGCACATATGTGCGGCCCATGGTCCAAGCTTCATGCGAGGAACAGACGGTCCAAACGTCGTGTGCCAGGGTCGAGGGTTGGGGTGGGATCAAAAAGGAGGATAGATCACCCTGGCCTGGGCAAGCTAGTAGACGTTTTGTGTAGCAAACCACAACTGGTGTGTCTGAAAACGTTTTTCAGTCGACGCCTCATCGGGGTTTTGCTCTTGGTTGCATCCCTCTTGGTTCCCCCTTGACGAACCCTTGGCATCGAAGCTCGCAAACTTGGTGAAGCTTCCCCTGGACCCAACCTCGGCTACGATGTTGGTAGAACCGGGACAGGGACAGGGAAGTGAGCTATCTAGAGGGGGGAATTAAAACGCGAGACTTGGAGAGGTACTGTATCACTAAGATTTGGTGGGGGTGAGTCTCGTGTTTTTCTTTCCCCCGCAGGCTATGTACGGAAGCATCCCCACCATGACAGACACAGAGATGAGGGACCCTAGACAGACCCGCGACTATAGGTGAGCCGTGGGTACTTGGCGAACCGCTTCTAGAGCATGTCGAGCTTTCCCATCAATCATGGTCGTTAGGGATGTGGCTCGTGCGAGAACTGGCGATGTTTTCTAGAACGGCGAAAAAATTACCGACGGTGGAGGACGGGGAGGAAAAGAATTAAACACAGAAAGGGGGATAACAATAGGTACAGAGATAGTGGGCAGGTATCGACCGGCCGATTTACTGCAGCAACTGGAGGTAGGTGACAGATGAAAAGTGGAAGGGGGAAACAATGCACCCCAGGCCTTCCGAATTGGGACGTATCGTTGACAAACAGAGCCTCTCCCTTGTGAAAGCCGTGTTTCAGTTCCCAAGACGTATCAAATTTGGGAAGGAGAGAAAAGGATAACGCAGGAGGGAGGCGCGCCACACCAAACCAAACCCATCAGTTCCAGCGGGTTACCTCACATTACCTCAGTCAGTACGTAGTAGCAAAAGGGAGACTGCATTGCAGGAAAATAAAGTGATTGAGGCAGGTCCTGCAGATTGAGAATTAGAGTAGTAATCTACCTATTCAACAACCTGGATAGAGTTTTTTTTTAATCTCTCAGGGTATACAGAATATTGACCAATAGCAATGTCTCTGTGCTGAAGCACAACTCTAAATAACCTCAACTGCAACTCAAGCCCCATAATCTATGCCTCACGTGCAATGTGTGTTACAGAGCATCTGGTATAGATCAATAATATCTACGGGTAGATACGTGAGATAAGAACGAATACTACAGTGAGAGTTTTGCAGTGACTCGCGTTCTCGCCAAGAACTCATGCCAAAGTGCGGGCTGTCACTCTATTAGCTACCTATATGCCTCTAGTCCTGCTAAAGTTCTACTCGTATTAAAAAACCTGGTTAGTTATCTGCGCCTTTAACTATTTCCAAGTATAGCCAAGGGACCGTTATCTGTCATATTAGACTTGACGAGGTTTGCTAGACCGGATATCAAAATCCCATTGTTGGCTCGACATGAGAAATTTGCTATTTGCTTTTTCCTCCCTCGCACCGTTTTTCTCCTTACTTTTGTTGTATAACAAGGGCTGCTAACGGTGGTTTATTTTATCCCCGTCGGGAGACGCCAATGTCGCTGATCAACTCCAGGGGAAACCCGAGTGCAACGCAACGTGCCCGGCACTAACGACAAAGAAAAAGAAAAGAAGAGAAAAACAACTAAAAGGTTTGCATTTGATCTGCGAGGCTAGGAAACGTAGATTTACAGATATAATAATACAATTGTCACACGCAGTTGGGCAGAAGGGCCTCAATGGCTTGCAGTCCACTGAATGTTTAGAATTATTCATGCTTATCACCTGTATTATAGGGTTCTAATGCAGGTTGGAACTGTCCCCGTCAAGTCCCGAAACAATGGGCTCTTACAGGCTGCGGCATGGATGTTTCTCCGACGTCATTCGAATCACAACCGTTTTTTTATATTCGCTTCTACCGTCTCGTTTCCCATCCCACCTGAACCTTACATACAACCCCAGTCGATGACAATAGAATAGGCAGATAACCTTACCTATAACACATGGCTATATTTCCCTTTCTGTTTGAAACATAAGCATACCCAGTGCTGGTCGGGGGTTTCTCTCATATCCGTTGTTTTCTCGACGGTTTGTTGATCAAACCAAACACAGTGTATCTAGTAATAGCCTGCCTGCTACCCAGCAAGTAGCTAACCATACCAGACAGTAGGAGCGTTACAACTATTTCTTGGCTGTTTGATAGTACATCTTCCCATCCCACTCTAGATTGATCTAGAAACTACTCATCATTTCCGAATTGCATCTTCAGCATACCTTTTTGGCCAGATAATTGCCATTATGGGCAAGCTCGTCGTTCTCAGACAAGTCCTGTGACTCAAATATACCACGGAATTATATCCACTACGCTGTAACATGCTGCTGCAGTCACATCGTCTCCTCACCATCAAAATGAGGAACAGAATGGCGACGGCACGTCCTCCGCTGGATCTACCAGACTGACCCTTTTTCAGTCTATGTAGCTCAGCTCGCTTGTGCGAGAACACTTACAGGGGGGGCCTTGCAATATCCCGTGCTTGCTGTCGGTCCGGGTTGTGCACCCGGCCAAGGATCATTTAGTATGTGCGGTTTTAGGAAGTCTCAGATCTAGACTGACATCTCCTCAACGCCAGCGTTTCCAGTGGATGCACCTGCTGCTGTAGATATGGATTTTGCCCACTACACTACTACCTACCTATTATTGATACAAAGTCGATGATGCTTTTCGACACGGCACATAATCAGCATTGATCAGAGCGCAAACATGTACATGGGTTTCAGTTATCGCGTGCCGCTAATCACTTGCCATCACGTTATGATGGAGATAACGAGTCAAGATCTTGGGCTTGTGTCTCACTCGGATATCCAAAGTTGCAGATCAAAATATTACTTGGAAATGATCAGCACAGTTCTCATATGAAGAATCAAGAGTTCGCGTTATCGTTGCCTAGAAAACAGTTCGACGACGTAGACCCAGTCCTTGTGACATTCGCCCTTGGAAATAATTGACCCTCCCTTGGCAATAAAATCTGCGAGATCCTGCATGTCTCGCCCGGCTTGCTAGTGATTTAAGCCAAGCAAGAGGCAAATGAGAAAACAAGAGTCGTCCAGACCCTCTACATGAAACAAATGTTCAAATGATAGTATGGGGAATGGAGGACCCAAAGGATTGGGAATTTTGACAACCGAATACAGGGAATATGACGTCCGGACGATATACCTCGAAGAGTTGCTTGAGAAGAACGCCACTTTATTGCTCCCACTGGCTTAGATCTAAAATGAGAGGGAATGTTCTGGGGATGTTACTCTGTGGCGCCGTCGTCCATGTATGTGTCATTGCCTGACTGGGTACCTTGGCATATTGGATGCATAGTAGGTTTGGTTGGGAGCTACAAACACGTGGAATATACATGCGGTGCAGCCCTACATGCCAGCCTAGACAATGCGGATCATTAACCGTATTGTAGTTAGAGACTGTCTGGCCTGTATAGTGAGTTTCATTTTTCTGTCTAAGACCTCGGTTGCATAGCTAGTGGCCAGTGCTCTCCAGTCGATTTAGCTAATACGGCATTTGATCTGACATGGCCGAGCGCAAACATCGTGAGGAGAGAAGATGATGGAGAGATTACCGAAACACGCACCTGCAACTTTCCTGTGTGATCACGCAAATAATGCACATCACTTTCTCGGGAACAAACATGACCAATGACAGGAAAGTGTTCCTCAAGATAGCACAGAGTGTTTCAAACGAAACATGAGGCTTTGATGCTGTGCTTTAGTCGAGATCTACCATGATAAAACAACAACATTCACATTGTAAACACATGCAGAGATGCTTGACAGCGTGGAGACCCGCCTCAAGCTCTCTCATACTCTTTCTAAGACCGCTTCACGAAGCGGCCGGTTTCGGGTCTGACAGAGCTGGAACGTGGAAGACGTTTCGATAACGTTGGCGTGCTAAGACCAGGGATTGTCTACAAGCCTCCACCGGATGACCCCTGCATTAAATCAACGGCTGGGATCTCCCCCTTGCACCCAAAATGTCTGTTCTACCGTTGTCACCGCAGGCCTGGTCCAGGCTCGCTTGCGCTCTGGTGGTTTCGTGGGGTGATATTTGCTCCCTCACCATCAAGCCTCCTGCAGCAACGCCAAGATCTCTTACAGGGAGCACCACGGGATGCTTTCTTGACTACCAGCGAGTGAGTGCTAATTAGTCAATGCCACCTCTACGGGAATACGTCCGCACTTCGGCCTCGTTCATGATGGGCTGTACGCGGAATGTCCGCTATCGAGGAGAGCCTTCCAGTTTTGCCCAGTCTTGCTGAAACAACAATGCGTCTGTGTGACTCGAAATTCTCAATGAAGAAATCTCAAGGGTCAACTTGGTTTCTCTAGATCTCTGCCCCAAGACAGAGGCGACACAGAAGCGATACAGAATGGAATGCTGCTGGGATAATCACGTTCCGCCTATTTCGATTACACGGCTGTGAGAAGATCCGAAAAGCCTCAGTTTTACTCTGTAATGGTATCAGAAAGCGAAGAAAATGAATCAGCCCCCGGAGATGACAATAACTGAATCAACTATGACCTCGTCTACTAGATAATATTTCACGTTCCATAGTCATATTAGTTTCTGTCAGTTCCTGTCAGTGGGTGGTCTAGCTCCATTGGCCATTCAAGTTGCATTGATCACTCGGTTCAGGGGAAACAAACTGGCGTTCCGATCTAGTTCGTTGAGCTAGCAATAGTCCAAGGGCAACAAAGACGATCTTCACTCACGCTCGGTTCTCAGTAGGTAATTGCTTCTGTGCGCATCCCCCTTGAAGCCATGCTCCGGCCGCTAGCGCCAAGGACATCGCCGAGTCCAAATTGGACCCTTGTGCCGAGTATTTACCCCGGGGCTAGGAAGAGCTATACCGGTACATACCCTGAAGTAAAAATAATAAACAGTGACAGCATATGATCATGGAGCGGGAAGTGAACACCATCGTGGACATACGAAATTAAGACACCGACTAAGCGACGGAACTGAAGAATGAGCCACGACCGCCCCTGGGATTTTTGTCTCTTTTTCTCTCTCTCCCGGCATGACGTGAAAACATCGTCAATTATTGCTAATATCTTGGATGCTCAACAGGACTATCCGTAAGTCATCCGTCATTAACTAGTCTTGGCTTGCATGCATATGACCGAAAATCCATGTGCTCTGTTGTAATTGCTCCATCTAGGAGCCTTGGACTGTCTATCCCCCAACAATAGTAGGTCTTGATAATTTAATGGAGTTTTCCTCGCGATGCAATGCAGTACAACTCCATGCAAGTGCTTTAGTAGCAAATACAACTACACGTGACCAAGTGTGAACGCAAATGTAATGCAAATGCAGCACGAACTACTTGGCAAAATTGATTCAAAGATTATCTCAGATTTGTTTCAATTCCGTGTCATATGCCGTCGATAACAAAAGTTCCTGTTCAATATGCCGCTATTTTCATGTTTAATACGGCTTTGGAAGGTGGTGAAACCACACGAACGGGCCCCCTCACGTGATGTCATTGTGAAGAATACCAATGGATATAGCCCAGTTACGATGCGGGCAGGTGCAGGTCGTATCGTGTCGTGTGTGCTGTATTTTGCTGTGAATTCTTACTGGACGACCCTCAATGTCGTGGTTTTTGTCACTCAAGAAACCCTCCATTTTGCGAACCTGTCAAGTCACAATCACACACAACCTTAGACGCACATTTGCTACTGTCAACCCAATCATGACGGCCAATCGGGATCCCAGCACTCTCTCAAACTATAGCGCTTGGCGCACCCGCCATACCACCGCCAACTTCAAGATCGACTTTGACGAGAAGGCGCTCAAGGGCTCTGTTGTTCTACAGCTCGAGTCACAGACTGACAAAGAGAGCAAGGAGATTATTCTCGATACTCGTTATGTCGACATTTCTAGCATCAGTATCAACTCTAAAGAGTCCAAGTGGGAGCTGAAGAGTTTCAATGCCCCTCTCGGTGCCCCTCTTCACATTGCCGTGCCTGATGGTGTTGCCAAAGGCGAGCTAATTGACCTTGCCATTGACCTCCAAACAACAAGCAAATGTACTGCTCTGCAGTGGCTCACTCCCGCTCAGACTTCCAACAAGAAGCACCCGTACATGTTTTCTCAATGTCAGGCCATCAACGCTCGTTCCATCTTCCCTTGCCAGGATACTCCTGATGTCAAGTCTACTTTCACCTTTAGGCTGACTTCATCTCTCCCTGTTGTTGCCAGCGGTGTTCCTGTTGGAAACCACGAGGCAACTCCAGGTAAGGAGAAACTCTACCAGTTCGAGCAAAAGGTTCCCATTCCCTCTTACCTCTTCGCTGTAGCCTCAGGTGATATTGTAACTGCTCCTATCGGCCCTCGAAGCGTTGTCGCCACAGGCCCTAACGAGTTGGAAGGATGCAGGTGGGAACTTGAGCGTGATATGGAGAAGTTCATGGAGGTGGCAGAAAAGCTTGTCTTTCCCTACAAATGGGGAGCTTACAATGTTCTTGTCCTGCCCCCAAGCTTCCCTTATGGAGGTATGTTTTGTTTCCTCGCTCACTACTCTACAAATTTCTGATATACATGTAGGCATGGAGAACCCCATCTACACCTTTGCTACACCCACAATCATCAGTGGTGATCGCCAAAATGTGGATGTTATTGCCCACGAACTGAGCCACAGCTGGAGTGGTAACTTGGTTTCCAACGCCAGCTGGGAGCACTTGTAAGTCTACAGTCATTAAAACATCGAGATCGTGGCATTAATGGTCTTTAGCTGGTTGAATGAAGGTTGGACAATGTATCTTGAGCGTCGTATTCAAGCCACCATCCACGGTGATGCCGAGTTTGACTTTTCTGCCATCATCGGATGGAATGCCCTTGGTACGTAACACCACATTGCTGTTAAAACTTGGACTAAGCATGTTATAGAGGATGCCGTAGAGCTCTTTGGCAAGGATCACGAATACACCAAGCTCATCATTAAGCATGACGGTGTTGATCCTGAGGACGTCTATAGCACTGTTGCTTACGAGAAGGGCTTTCACTTCCTCTACTATCTGGAGGGTGTTGTTGGCCGGGAGAACTTTGACAAGTTCATCCCATTTTACTTCACCAAGTGGTCCGGAAAGTCCCTTGATTCGTTTGAGTTCAAGCAGACCTTCCTCGACTTCTTCAGCGGCCTCGGAAACGAGGAAGTTGCCAAGAAGATCACCGAGATCGATTGGGATGAAAAGTTCTACACACCTGGTCTCCCTCCCAAGCCCGAATTTGATACTACACTGGCAAACCAGTGCTACGACCTTGCAAACAAGTGGAAGGATGCTGTAAGTTAAATTTTCTTGGGACATTTTGCGTGTGCTCACTAACTTGTAAATAGAAATTCGAACCCAGCGCTAAGGACCTTGAGAACTTTACTGCAAACCAGAAGCTTGTCTTCCTGGCTGAAGTACAACAGTCCGGTGATCTAACAGCAGACCGAGCTCAGCTCATGGGCAAGACGTACGATTTCCTGTCTTCGCAGAACGTGGAAATCCTCTCAGCGTACTACCTGATTGCTCTCCAGGCAAAGGATTCTGCTATTTACCAGGATACCGCCACTCTGCTCGGACGGGTTGGTCGTATGAAGTTTGTGCGACCTCTATTCCGCGCCCTCAACAAGGTAGACCGACAGCTTGCTCTAGACACCTTTGAGAAGAACAAGGACTTCTACCATCCCATCTGCAAGGGCATGGTAGAGAAGGATCTAGGTCTTTAAAGCTTGAGTTGTATAGGAACGACAAAAAGGCGTGTAGATAGGCCTACTTTAAAAAGAATAGGAAGAATAAAGACACGTTTACTCTAGCCAGCTTGATGTTTCCATAACTTGCCCCCATGTTTGATCTTGTTCACGAACAAAAGTCTCAATAGAATCGACATTATCCGCACCGAAGTTACCATACAAATGGGGGAAGCCACCCTCCCATTTCATAGACTCAGTAAATTGAGTATATTCCAGCTTGATAACCCAGAGCGAAAATATATCGTTGAAGAACAAGCTTGCAGTCTTGGGTACCTGGTTAATTATGTTAGTGGCATAGTATATCCCTCAGCCAAGGTAAATAATTTCACCTGAGATGATGTGCTCAAGTGAACGAAGCCATCATTGCGGTCAAGGTCGGACAGAGGATGCTCCTTTGGAAACGGACTCTCAGGCGCTGAAGGGATAATTTTGTAAATGTACTTTGGAGGGGATTCGGAAGACATTGTGAATAGGTAAATAGGTACTAAGGTAATTGAGATGTGAAGTGTGCAGGTGGAAGTATAAACCCCACCAACTGAGGTGGAAGAAGTGGTAATATTTACAGAATTATGGGGCCGAAGAAGTTGACCTCTTAGTATCAGGATGCGGAAAATAACAAATATAAATTTCCATAGTAACTCGTATCAGTTAGCCGGCTTACTTATTTTATCTCTTGTGCTCTTAATTGGTAACTACATATAGTAGTTTTGTAATATCTGAGTTTGGGGTTATTTAGCTACCCTATACACTTCCGCAATTTAAGGCTGATAAGTAATTAATTAGTGGTACTGTGTTCGTATCAATCAATTGCCCCAATGCGACCTGTCAAACAATCACTTATCGTATTGAGGAGCTTTTTCGCAAGACTTGTGATGCCTTTGAAAACTTCCACATGTACTGTTGTTGCGGATCCCAAAGAAATATTATTGTATAGAGAGTGCACATTTTATGTCCTTGCCGGAGGTTAAAAATACCTTCTTTGGCAAACCTTGCTTTTTTTTATTAAAAGAATTTTTTTATTGGAATAATAACATGAATGAGAATGCTAAGCAGTGCCTAACGAACATCGACATGGGGAAGAGCCGATGGCAGTTTGTGGCACCTACACCGAGTGCGAGCTCATACTGTCGACGCGACGGATATCATAGTAAATGAGCAATCACTAACGGTCACACTGTGCTTCAGTAGTTTCAACACATTTCACGTGAAGCGCAGCATTCTTCAACCTCCATTCAACTCTTCAGCCTCTAGATATTCTATGCCACTAGCACACCTAATATTGCGGGATTTCTTCTAAAGCTGCAGCATAATCACACCTTTCGGGCCTCAAAATTTCCTGACACTGACAGAGCTGGCATGTCGCGGGGCCCAGTTCCCTCTCAGCTTTACTTGCTGTCTGATCTACCCGCTGTACCGGTCGGTGACAAGGTCAGGTTTCTGGGATGGTAGGACCAGTGAGCCCCTTTACAATCATAAATGTGTTGCGACGTGCTGATCGCTTGCTTGCACTTTCACACACGGCAGAAACTGTTGGCTAATAGCTTCCAGTGTCACCTCTTACTCAACCTCTTCGGCCCGCTTGGCTCTTGGTCACCTTTACCCGAAAGGTAGTACTGTCACTGTCACTGCTTCAGTGGATGTAAGCCTACTTTTGCAATCACTAACAGATGAAAAAACACGTGTTGGCGAGTACGTCAATGTAATAGGGTATATTACAGAACAGAAGACTACTCGTCATAAGAAGCCGCCATACCAAGAGTTGAAGCAGGTCGGTGTTCAAGCGATAGTACTCTGGTCAACTGGTCCAATGGACCTTCAAAAATACGAAAGGCTTCTTGACCCCCCAAAAGATGTTCTTAAGGCTGCAGTCGACAGATCATAAAAGCATCAGTTCAAAATACGATTCTTCGTCGTATATTTCCAGAAAGCAGTGATAATGACTGGCAGGGCATGATCGAACCAGCAGACCTGCACTAGGCAATGTCGACACAAAACACAATGAAAATTCCGATTGGATCATGAGTGCTGCCGGGAACTGAATTATCAACTTGACAACTGAACTTTCGTGCAATCAGGCAACCCCGTCTGCACTACATGCCTAAACCGAATATATTTGGGCGTTGTTGATACTCGCCTAGGCATGTTGGGTCGGAATTATGCCAGATGGCACCGTGTCTTTGGATAGACATGGCACCCATCAAAGCACTTGCTTAATTCGGAACAGCTGGGTATCTTATCCTCCACATGTCTATCTTGGGCAACATACAGCATTTGCTCCACCATTGGCCTCTCACCTCACGGCCTTTTTCTTCACCGCATTCCAGAATCCTTGCGCTCAAAACGCCTTACGGGCCTCAATACCTGGGGTGATGGTTGCTGGACACGACGTTTGACATGCAGACAACCCCCTACAATTGCTTGCTATAGTCTTGGCATCCACCACGAGGTAGCATGATCATGACTGCTGAGTCATATCGGAGCTCAGTGGCCACCATGACGGGGTCAATCATAGTAACGTCGATGAGGTTCTCTGGACGACCCTCTAGAAACAATAACTGGTTGATGCAACGGTCGTTTCAGCAGTTTCTCGGGATTTTGTTGGACCTTGGCGGCAGCCTGTCGATCCCAAAGATCTTTTGACTTTCGGCAGATATCATCGATTTGTTCCTGTCAATTGTGTCAGTCAAACTGGGAAGCCCTTTTACAAGACTGCAGTGACCAACGTCTGTGAGGCAGGAGCCTGGAGTGCTGATGAGGAAACCATCCTCTCCCTACGGTTGAACACATGAGCACATGATAGCCGCTGGGCTAGCTTGAAAAAGAGATACCTCCAACGTATAGGGTCGAACTGTTGCCTGAGGTCCCAGATAGAACTGGAGCTCCTGGGTTATGATTTTTCTGTGGATGTCTTGATGGGGAATCCAGTATTTGTTCATTGAAGAGGACATGATCGCACAGTAGATTCTCATGAGGAATCTACGATTATTCAAGATAGACGGGAAAAGTGAAGAGATATTGAGTCAAGGCGAGGTATCTATTTATATAAGGTACGGTGCGGTACAGCCTGCCACAAGATATGGTTACGATGTACCTGATGGAAAGAGGGTACATTTCATGCTAATGTATGCAAACCTAAAGTATGTTGGTATATTGCGTGTGACTTATGCTCACCGCTTTACAGGCTGGTATCTCAACACGAGTCTGGAACTGCTCAAGGGCTAGCTGAATCTCATTCGCTGCATCTACTTTGACCATTCCTTGTTGACAAAATTGATATCGCAGGAAACCCCTGCCATATGCCGTGAGAGTTAAAAGTGAGGCGAATCAGGTGTGGTTGGTCATTGGTGGGCGGTGTCCAGCATCCGCCCTGCCAGCGTGGCAAATATCGAACTGGTGCATCTGATGCCAGTAATATCGAGAGAAAGGTAAATCGAGAGAAAGTTTAGCTGATTTGAGACTCAATTGTTGCTCACGCCCAAACACCCGAGCGTTTTAGCACGTAATGTGGGGGTTTCGCGTGTATATCGACAAGGCTGTCTCTCCCAACAACCCTAAGGTCGTTTTTTTTACTTGGACGAACCCAGATCTGCGCTTATCACCCACTCAAGTCTTCATAATTGGAGAGCTTTATTGGGCGGGCCAAGCGCCATGTGCATCTCTTGACCTAGGGTCTCGGCACATAAAGTCACTCCTACGATGAGGTCTGCGGGTTGCCGATCTTGCAAGCGACACAGGGATCCCTTCGCTTTCTCCACGGTGCCGCAAGCCAAGCGATTCTATTATTATAGTTCATACCAGCATTGCCCTATCTGTCGGGTGGGAATGACTTACTCCAAGGCGAATCCAGGGCTATCAAAGCCGGCAGAAGTGCGACAAATCCTGGCCGTCGTACCCATGAAATGTGTGACTATAGGCTGATTTGTTCGGTTTTGGGAACAGCTACACCCATGAACCTTTGGAGCTTAAAGGATTGGCAATGATTCACGTTACAGGAGACGCCCGTAGAGCCAACAACCCACAATGCAGCCTCATATCGGAGAACGATTGTCGAAGCAGGAATACTGTTGAGGCAGGTATTGTGAATGACCGGTCCTGTTTCGGAAGAACAAGTAAATGGTAATTGTGGTTGCACTGGCCTGTATGTCTCGAGTTTATTCCTTCCAACCTCGTCGTGCAGATTGCGAGTTCTTCTCGGTGAGCGTATTAAGCAACTAGCTCAAGGCAACTAGAGAGGTTTGTGGAATCTTGTAAATGAGGCAGATCATAACTTTCATCCACAACCCGTGGGTTGTAGTCTCAAAAAGTCAAACAATGCGGGCAGGCTTCACAACTTGGAATATCCGGAGCCACCTGCCAGCTAACAAGACAGCTGCAAGACATAAGTTCAAGCCTTTTGCTGGGGTAGATCGTTCAAATAGTACAGGGGCACGTGTAAAGGGTCCAGTCTTGCTAGTGCCCTGCAAGCATGACTCTACAGCATTAATACTCTTCTCACTTTACCAGACGTTGCACATTATTTTCAAGTAATAGTGGAATTATTTAGATAAATTTGTGGTTATAGGCAGTCAGTTTAAAGCCAACGGTTCTGATCGTTGAAAGTTTGGGTTTTAAATTTTTTAACAACTTGTTGAAACTGTTGCATAAGTAGCACAGGAACGGACTAGGAAGGTAATGCCATGTAATGGTGTCCTTATTAATCCAATAGTTAGCTGTTAACATTTGGAATTTGTCGAGATTGTAAGAAGTTGGCTCATGCTGATACGTTGTTTCGGGCATTAATTTGGATTGAAGTTGATGGCATGGATGGTCGGATTGCGGTTAATGTTCGGCAGCGAGTTAATTAACGGTTATTTGCACGTGAACTCTACTCCAGGCTTCCCATCGACCCCAGATCCCCTGCTCCAGAATCCCCTGCCAATCAAAGCACGGGACTCAAGCCAACTGCAGAAGGAGGATGCGCGATCGCGCCCACCAAATTTGTTGACAAGCAACCATTCGGACAACCGTTGAGGATTCTTGTAGCTCATCTTTAATACGACGACTGCACTGTCAACTACCTACAAAGTGAACCTCTGTCAGAATCTTTGTCCAGCCAGCGACCTACCCGAGACCGACACTGTGTCGTCATTTCTGGATACGTACCTTTGAGCCGTGCTCCAAGGGCCGGTCGGTCGGTCAACCCCCTTACAAACGATCCCGACGAGCGACGAGACAATGCGCTGAGCTTCCGGACGGAGACTACGTCGTGGATACGCATGCCGTTTCTATAAACCATACGCTTCCAATATATCTGTCTCTTCATTGACAGTAGCTCCGAACCCCTCCGAACCCCGCGCATCTTCAACAAACAAGCTCTTGTCTAGAGGGGACCGGCTCGGGTCCCCTGGACAAATCTGCAATCATGCCGCCCGCCGGTGGAGGAAATATTAAGGTGGTGGTGAGATGTCGACCCTTTAACAGCAGAGGTAAGCGTTTTGCGCATGATTAGAAGCGACGACGAAGAACGGCACTGAAGTAGAGCAGAAATCGAAAGAAATGCACAATGTATTGTCGAAATGAAAGGGAACCAGACGGTGATTACCGCACCCGAAGGAAAAGGAGTAAAAGATTCAGGACCAAAGGCTTTTGCATTTGATCGCTCCTACTGGTCATTCAACAAAGACGATCCAAATTACGCCGGCCAATCCAACCTATTCGACGATCTGGGACAACCTCTTCTCGACAATGCCTTTGAAGGATACAACAACTGTATCTTTGCCTATGGTCAGACAGGTTCTGGAAAGTCTTACTCTATGATGGGTTACGGAAAGGAAATTGGTATCGTTCCTATGATTTGTCAAGAAATTTTCAAGAGGATCGATGATATTCAAAAGGATGGCAAAACCAAGTGCACAGTTGAAGTGTCTTACCTGGAGATCTATAACGAACGTGTACGCGATCTACTCAACCCATCAACCAAAGGCAACCTCAAGGTCCGAGAGCATCCTTCTACTGGTCCCTACGTCGAAGATCTCGCCAAGCTTGCAGTCAATGGTTTCCAGGAGATCGAACATCTCATGGACGAAGGAAACAAGGCCCGAACAGTTGCCGCGACCAACATGAACCAGACCTCGAGTCGAAGTCACGCTGTCTTCACTCTCATGTTGACCCAGAAGAAGATCGACACTGACACGAAAATGGCATTGGAAAAGGTCGCGAAAATCAGTCTGGTCGATTTGGCAGGTTCTGAACGAGCGAACTCTACTGGTGCGACTGGTGCGCGATTGAAAGAAGGTGCTGAAATTAACCGATCGCTATCAACACTGGGTCGTGTTATTGCAGCATTGGCTGATCTGTCTACGCCTGGCAAGAAGAAAAAAGGCTCCGGACAAGTCCCGTACCGAGACAGTGTCTTGACGTGGTTGTTGAAGGACTCCTTAGGCGGTAACAGTATGACGGCAATGATTGCTGCTGTCAGTCCTGCCGATATCAATTTTGACGAAACACTCAGTACTCTTCGATACGCCGATTCTGCGAAGCGAATCAAGAACCACGCTGTGGTGAACGAAGATGCCAACGCCCGTATGATCAGAGAGTTGAAGGAGGAGCTGTCATTATTACGAGGCAAACTCGGAGGAGGTGGAGGAGCTGTGGTCGCAGGAGAGACATACGCCGAAGGCACGCCTCTGGACCAACAGATGGTCAGCATCACTGGCCCCGATGGCGTTCTGAAGAAGGTCTCAAAGGCAGAGATCGCAGAGCAGTTGAGCCAAAGTGAGAAGCTGTTGACAGATTTGAACCAGACATGGGAGGAGAAGCTGCTGAAGACTGAAGAAATCCACAAGGAACGTGAAGCAGCTCTCGAGGAGCTTGGTGTCAGCATTGAGAAGGGTTTCGTGGGGTTGCACACTCCAAAGAAAATGCCCCATTTGGTCAACTTGTCAGACGATCCTCTTCTCGCAGAATGTTTGGTCTACAACCTCAAGCCTGGTACCACGACAGTCGGTAATGTTGACACCAACGCCGATCATCAAGCGAACATCCGACTCAACGGTTCCAGAATCTTACACGATCATTGTTCTTTTGAAAATGCACCTGATGGAACGGTAACCCTTACACCAAGCGAGGGCGCTTCAGTCATGATCAACGGAAAGCGCATCACTGAGCCATCACAACTACACTCCGGTTACCGTGTTATTCTTGGCGATTTCCATATTTTCCGATTCAACCATCCTATGGAAGCAAGGGCAGAACGAGCTGAGGTACCAGAGAGACCCCAGAGCTTGCTTCGCCACTCAATCACTGCCAGCCAACTCCAAGCGCTTGATCGGGGCTCACCTTCGCCGAGTCCTCGGCCAGGCCACGAAAGATCGTTCAGCAGGGTATCCGAATTTGGCGACGTCTCTAGACCAGAAACCCCTTCGATATTCCAAAGAAACGGCCGTGAGTCGGATTGGTCGCTTGCAAGGCGTGAGGCAGCTGGAGCAATCCTGGGTTCTGACCAGAACTTGACCAGCCTGAGTGATGAAGAGCTGAATGCTCTGTTCGAGGACGTGCAAAAGGCTAGAGCTGAACGAGTGAACGTACGTGAAGACGGAGACGATTCAGACTCCTCCTATCCGATAAGGGAAAAGTATCTGTCGAACGGAACAATGGACAACTTCTCATTGGATACAGCCTTGACCATGCCCTCAACCCCGAAACAAGGCGAGCCGGATGACAGGCTAAGAGAGGTCCGAGAAGAGCTTCAAAACAAGTTGGAAAAGCAAAAAGAGGAATATCAAGAACAACTCAAGAGTGCCGAGGCTGCCAACGTCGAGATCGAAGAGATTAAACAAGAAAAGGTTAAAATGGAGGCTGCGTTGCAAGAGTTAAAAGAGGATATGCAGAAGCAGCTCAACCAGCAGCGGAAGCAATTCGAGGAGAAGATGGAGAAGATGGATCCTTTGAAAATGCCCAAGAAGAGCCCAACTCTTTCTGATGAAGAAATCGAGAAGGCCAAGAGGGTTATCAAGGCCTGGAGAGGTCGGCACTTTGTCAAGATGGCTGAAGCGGTGTTGCAAAACGCATCCATTCTCAAGGAAGCCCAAGTGATGAGTCACGAACTTGATGAGCATGTTGTTTTCCAATTCGCAGCTGTAGATGTTGGCCACATCTTGTGCTCCTCCTATGATATGGTGCTCAACGGTCTTACCGGCGAGGGTGACGATGTTGCGCTGGAGGAAGCCCACAAACCGTGTCTTGGAGTACGAGTTGTCGATTTCAAGCATAGTGTGGTTCATCTATGGAGTTTGGAAAAATTGCACGACCGCGTGCGGCAGATGCGACAAATGCACCAATATCTCGATCAACCAGAATACGCACAGCACCTGAGTCTCGACAATCCGTTCATCGAGAACTGCATGCCATCCTATACGCTTGTGGGCGAGGTTGATGTGCCGCTGAAGGCTGTCTTTGAGTGTCGGGTTCAGGATTCCACATTGGATGTCCTCTCGCCTTATACATCCCATGTTGTTGGCATCATCAAGCTTTCACTTGAGCCATCGCATGCTCGGGCACCGACCAACACCGTCAAATTCAATGTCGTCATGCACGAACTTGTGGGTTTTGCTGAACGTGAAGGTACTGAAGTCCATGCACAACTCTTCATTCCTGGTATTTCTGAAGAGGATGGCATCACCACAACTCAAATGATCAAAGACTTTGACGAAGGGCCAATACGATTTGAGAGTGTTCATAGTATGAGCATTCCTTTGTTCGCTCCTAAAGACGTCACCTTGCGAGTCGCCATCTTCGCAAAGGTATCAACGATGCATCTCGATAAATTGCTTAGTTGGGACGATATGAGAGATGCTGTGCCTATCAGGGAAGACAAAGCCAAAGCGTCGCGGATCAATGAATCGCAGTTCTTTACACAAGAAAAACACGATCTGCTTTCTCGGATCCAGATCATGGAGCTTAACGAGAATGGCGAGTACGGCCCGGTGGAGGTTACACAGACTAGCGAGCTTGATACTGGAACCTACCAGCTTCACCAAGGCCTGCAAAGAAGGATTGGTATCAATATTTCTCACAGCTCTGGTGATGCTCTTCCATGGGATGGTGTCACTGCCGTTCGCGTAGGCAAGGTCAGACTCGTTGACTCTGCGGGCAAAACACCTGACATGGGAGCTACTGAGCCTGACATCTCCTTGAAGCTGTCACAAAGCCCAATTTTCCGTGATAATGCCAACGGCACCAAAAGCCTGACGGTATATGCCCAGTGGGATTCTAGTTTACATAACTCGTTACTCCTTGACCGAGTGACGCAGGATAAGTATCGGGTCCAGATGGCTATCTCCTGGGAGATTAGCTCAGAGAAATTGGCCGAGCCGATGAAGTTCTCTCAAAAGGTTTGTGTGCAAATTTTATCAAGATCATATGTGCGCCAGACTTCGATGTTCTCGGCATTGTGGCAAAACGTCCGTTTCGTGCGGTCTTCAACTGGTATTTTCACTCTTGCCATGCGCCCAGCTCCTGTCAAGAAGGTTGGAGACTTGTGGCGGTTAAACAGCCAGCATGATTATGTCAAGGGGGAAGAGAACCTGACAAGCTGGACACCACGCGGCGTGTCTTTGGTCAGTGACTTTCTCATGGCCCGTAAGAAGAAGAAGCGCGCTGCGGCCATGGAAGTCACCGAAGCTGTTCTGGCCAAACTGGGCTTGGATGCAGCCAGTACAACGTCAGAAAAGAAGGAACCTTCTCCCGAACCTTCTCCAGAGCTGAAGCCAATCATTCCCAGTGACGATGATTTGCTCAATGACACGCCAGAAAACTCACAAACTCTGCTTGACGTCGGCGAACAGCCTGCAACAGACGTGCCTCAAGCTGAGCATTCTGAGGAAACGCCACAGCTCGAGGCGGATGGGTCTGAAACTGAAACAGAGCAACAGGAAGAAGCACAAACTAAGATCGATGCTGCTGAGCGGGACGAGTCAGATGTGACAGAGACGGAAGGGCTGGAGGGACAGTCTGAGGAAAATGGCGCAGAAGAAGCGGTATCAGAGAAATCAGATGGCACGAATGTTAAGGAGGATGAAACTATTCAGGTCGAAAAACTGCCGCCACCGCCACCAAAGCCGGAATATGACGAAAAACAAACAGATCTTTTGACAAAGTGCCTCAAGCTTTGGAAGAAGTACCCTGATCCTTCGGACAAGATCCTCAGCTTGACGAACATGGCACCGCCCGAAGATGGACTGACGACTGATGCCCCAGCGCAGCCTACACTTGTCGCAACGATCATTAGGGTACCCAAGAACCCCAAGGTTCTGAAAGGCGGATATCTGATGATTCCCAACAGCGACTCAACCCGGTGGGTCAAGCGATTTGTCGAGTTAAGACGACCATATCTTCATCTGCATTCTGCTACTGATGGCGATGAGGTTGGACTGATAAGTCTGCGGAACTCCCGCATTGATAGTCAACCTGGGGTAATGGGCTTGCTCCAAGGGCCTACTGACTCTGGGCCTCAGAACGGCCAAGAAGGACCCGACTTTACACCAGGACATCGACGAACTGGATCAGGTCGTGTTATATCCACCATCTGGACAGGCAGTGGGGGTAATGCCTCGTCAGGAGGCTCTGGCCTTCAGCGTCTTCCAGACCGTATGCAATCGGCAGTGTTTGCCATTTACGGAACAGACAATACCTGGCTCTTCGCGGCAAGGAGCGAACGGGATAAGATGGACTGGATCTTCCGAATTGACCAGACCTATCTCTCAGGCAATGACAGCATCCCTGGAAGCGGGATAGCCAGCCCGTATCCGGGTAGTGATTTCTAAAAGAGGATGGGCCTGTTATGAGAGTAATGACTTGCGATTTCCTCTCTTGGGGAATATGATTTTCTTTGTAACTACTTAATGGTGAATTAGATGAGATGACGTATACCCCCTACAGGAGTAAGAGGGCACATCGACTATGTAGATTTATTTGCTTAGTTTGAAGTTTGGATATATCTTAGATAAAAGAGTCAATGAGAATCAATGGAGAATTTGTGCAAAGCATGCATCATAGTATTTGTGCGTACTCTTTCCCCTCAGTATTGGTCAAGCAGGGTTCTTTTCCGAGACTGTATCGCTTAACAATTATTTTATAAGGTTGACGGATATGTTGTTCCTTACTCCAAAGAACAAGTGCTCGGTTAGGTCACAAGCACATGCTTCTCAGCTGCAAGTCGCAGAACTTGTGTGACACTGCAGCACAGCATGATAGCACTGCGTAGCATGTAGTGAAACATGCATATCACAAAAGTTCAGAACTGCGCAAGTGATTTTTTTTAAGGGATATAGATGCCTTTTTTTTCAGTAGCACTGCTGCAGTTGCTACTGTTTGTTGGTCACTCAGTCGCAGAACTGCATAAATTGGCCCAAGTGTCTCGCATGAATTGGAACATAACATATCAGCCGAGCCCCCTGCATCCAATAAGGCTCTGCAAAGGACTTAGCATGATGCTCAGGGATGGAAAAAGCACGGAAATGTTGGGTTGCTTTTTTGAAGTCTTTTGGTAGGTACGCCCCGGAGATGGGGGAACTTTTGAGGTCAGACAATGTCAGGTTGTGTACCATGCGTTGCAGAACGGGGCTATGGGGTCCAGATGCTAAGACTGGGAGTAATTCAAATCACTTGGAAAGAACGGATGTAACAAATGAGGGGTTTTTGTTTGACCAGATGAATCTTATGTTTATCAGTTGACGTATGAAGCTGCAGCAAGGATGGGGGTTCGTTCGTTGTGACTCTGGACAAAGTACGATGCCAACTGCCTCGGTGCTTCACCAACATCGAGTTTTCACTTGTCTCCAAGCAATCGGATCCGTGGAATATGGAGACATGTCCTGTGATTGGAGTGCAGGTGAGAGGCACGACTGCGGATATTGTAGAGCCGAAATCTTGTTCACGGTGAGAGATGAATGTGACGTGTCCCTTGGCTTCGGTCAAGTTTCAAAGACTTGCTTGCCGACTTGTCAGTTTTTGCTTTTTGATCAAGACCTCGCTACGGAGTAGTAGCAGCTAATAACAAGCCCAATGTGGAGGTTTGGCCATTGGCGTTGTTGAGGATAACGCAGAGTGGCAGACCGAATTACCGGAACCGATTACCGCCATGAAAGTTTAGTTGCGTGTTACGATGGCACCGAGTATTGAAGATCTAACTAGACCAGTTGATACTTCATACTATTCCCTTAATCGGCCTACCCTTTTTGACTTTCCACTTTGGAGTCTCGCCCGGATAAAACAAAGTTGAAAAGCGCACGAATTAACATACAGCCTGTTGTTCACCGTCGTCCGTATTCTAGTGCCGTTACAATGAGGCCCAACACAGTGGGACATACAGACCCGGGGGACTATGCCGGTTCGGTCAACAGAGGGCATACGGATACTGTAGAAAGCAGGCCCCGAGGGATCGGCAGAAGCGCATCTCCCGTGTCAGTCTGCCTGTCAAAGACCAGGAAGGTTTGGCATGACAGGAATGAAGGGGGACTAATTTAAACTACAGTAGGTGATTGACCGATGCGGTGAAAGCTAGTTCAGCGTGTTGTTAAATTATGTCGAAACATGCATTGAGTTTGCTTTGAGGCTTATAGGCTTTACATCAAGTGCTAGAGTTGACATGAAACGTGGCGACTAACTTATAGTAACTGCAGCTGAAGCCCTAGGAGACCGAGGTGCGTCAGTAGTTTTCTTGTTGTTATTGCGTTGCCAATGGAGTCTATGTTAGTATTTATGTATGTAGTACTACAGAGGGAAAAGATTGAGTTTGTCTGTGTTTCAGATTTAAAGGCAACTTTAATTACATGACTCGGAGTTGGGGGCACGAGAGCTAGATAACACTCAAGGGCTGAAGGATTGTATTATCTGTACGTAACATTTTAGTTCAGATATACGTGAACAATAACTACAAATGCTTTTCTCTCTAGGTAGTTAGGATCCATGGCAACAATGAGTGACCTTGACTGGGTGTGTTTCAGAACATAGTAGCTTATCCACAGACTCTCTTTATTGATGTCTGTAAGTGGCCATCATCATTATCATCATCATCGTCGCAACAAAGTTGTCATCTTGACTTTTTTTCTTTTTAGTTTGATACTTCAGTATTTTTAGCAACTAAACAATCAGTCTATTGTTTAGATTTTACCGTATATCGGATATTATACGCAAACAATGTCAAGGTGTATGCTTGTTTGACTGCCTGCCTCCGTTAGTGGATTCACCGTATCGTGTTGTACCTTCCCTCGAAAAAGGTTGATAGAAGGAAAAGACCATAGGCCTGCATCCCCTTTACTAATCTCCTCCTATTCACCACCTCTCCCTCTCCCTTACATATTCACCCCCATCAACGCGCTGTCATGTCATGTCCGGTCCTAATAACGTCACATGGTACCTGCAAATGCAAGTCAATTCTTCGGCGTTGACGTGGCCAAAGCCTCACGGCGCAATCTCCCGGGAGCCACCACGTTAGGCGCCGGTTATCAAGGATACTGCCTCGAAAACGCCTTTGCTTTGCTTTGTCAATTCCGCTTACCACACGGCCGAAATAACGAAACGACTAACAAAAGTTCTATCAGGGAGGCCAACTGCCGGGATGCTCACACACTTTCCCAAGAGCACGGATCATCATTCCCAAGCCGTCGGAAAGTCGGTTGGGTTGGATTGGACTGGCACCGGTTGGTTGCACGCACTTGAACTTTGTCCGACCCAGGCCACCGGTTTTTGATCCCAGTTGTCAGGTTTGGTTCTTTAGCCCACCCACGCAACCGGGACCACTCGAAGGCCCCCCCTTGAGTGAACGGGAGTTATTTCCAACCCCTTGACCGCGGATGGATTCCCTATGCAGCTCAAAAGGAACTGCCGTGTCCAATGACCTGCCAGTTTGCATAATTCTATACAGCACCAAGACAAAGAAAGGTATAGCAACCGCCAGACAGACGTCCATTTTGCCCTTCACTGTTTTGCTTTGCGTCGCATTGCATTGTTTACTCAGACTTGCTTCCTCACTGCTGCAAATCGTCAGGCGAGACAGGTTATCTACTTAGTCGGACTCTATCTAGGAAATCGTGTATGCGTGTTTGTCTCTGGCTAGTGGGAAGCCACAGCATCTCCCTGGCACCTCGACCTCGGCATCTACTTTGACCTCGCAGCTCAACATATGCTACTGTACGTGCAGCATGTGCCAACATCTGCTGGCAAATGCTTTGACGTACTCCGTATAGAGCCACAGACTCCCGAAATTCCTTTTTTTGGTGGGGGTGTGAAACCCTTACTGCTAATTTGGTGCCGTCGTGCTACTCCAGGGTCCCAGCATCACAGCTATTCCCGACCGAATGGGTCGCCTCTTGTCCCGGCCGCTCTAGACTGGGGTAGTCGACACACCCAATACCCTCCCGTACAGTCTAATGCCACATCACTCACCAACAGGCGCCTGTTCCACTTGTAGTTCTCTTTTGGTAGGGCTTTGTGGCTTTGCCAAGCAACTCGAGAGCTAGATACCCGTCCCAAGCTGCTGGGTCCCTTTGTTCCTCGTCTCTTTGCTTTGGGCTAGCCAAGCTGCTGCTCTCGTCCTGCTCTTGGCCACCAATCCTGACCGCATCCACTTCTCGAGCCTTGGTCGCACCGGGTGTCTGGGTCCCTTTCCTTTTCTTTCCTGCCGTATCCTGGGTCTGGCTCCCTTTCTGGTGGTGTTTCCAAAAGAGAGCGGGGATTCTATTCAAGCTTCTCGCCCTTCTCCATTTTCATATCTAGCTTGTATTTTCCCATCTTCCATTCTAGCTTCTGTTTTACTCTCTACCTCGCTACTACTAAATTGTCCTGGATGCCGCTTTAGGCGATCCTGCCAAAGACGTTTAAATCCCCATATTCCCCTCATTGTATTTGCATTCGCAGCGACACAATCGACGACATCGCCTTCTTTTATTCCGTTTGCTTTGTTCACCACCGAACACTACACCCAACTCCGTTTTAACCTGTTATACCCGAATTTTTACTTTTGTATAACAAACAAACCCTTTTGATCCTAGGCTCTCATTTATAATTTACAAAGCCTCACGAGTTCATTTCGACTGGCACTTCTTTCATACTCAAGTCAGTGTGTGGGTCGTTCGCCACCATCGTCGTCTCAGCATTCTCTCTGGTCTTAGTTCGACAGGTACCATTACTCGCTCCAGTCTGAGATTGTGTTACTTTCTCACATAATTCCAGCGCAGAACCGCTTTCTGCGGTTGTCTGATGCTTCAGTCGTTTTTGTCGCATCGTTTCCATTCGCGTTTATAACAAACCATCTCATGGCTCATACCATTATGAGCAGACAACCTACCCAGTCACATAACAAAGAGAGCATGCCAGCCTCATCACCTCCCGGTCTCAACCACTTCCAATTCACTTTCAACTGTTCAGCTTCCAATTCCGGAGGAAATAGTTTCATCGAGCCAGACGTATGTTCTGATGTTTTTACTGTTTTCTTAGAGGGACTTGCTAACAGTTCACGTAGCCTGATGCACAAAACATGTAAGCTATAGACTTCTATTTGGCAATTCTAGCATTGAACCCAGTTAATAAGGATAAAAAGAGACTCAGAGTCTCTAACAGACAGCGTACAGAATTTTCCCGAAGAATTCGGTCGCACCTATCACGCCTACCGGGCCGGTTGTAAGCTCAAAGTAACCCACACTTCAGCGTCGGTGCACTGACGCTTTACAGCATACGCATTTCCCAACGATGAACTAGAACGCGAACGTCTAGAATTACAAAATGAGGCCTTGGTGAAGCTGTTTGGCGGACGTCTTTTCTTTGCGCCGCTGTCAGAAAGAGCCCCGCCTATGAACATCCTGGATATAGCGACTGGAACCGGCGACTGGGCCATCAAGATGGGAGACTTGTTTCCGCATTCAGAAGTTATTGCCACCGATCTTTCGCCAATACAGCCTCGAAACGTACCACCGAATGTCAACTTTTTCGTTGAAGACTCGTACGTGCTTTCCACTCTAAACTACTACCCCCGGTATCACAACTGACTATCAACCTTCCAGCTCCGAGCCTTGGGACTACTCGCAGCCTTTCGATTACATTCATACACGAGTTACCTCTGGATGCTGGTCTAACTTTAAGGAGCAGATTGCGGACCAGGCCTTTGAAACTTTGAGACCAGGTGGCTGGTTCGAGTCCCAAGAATATGACGCTACTGTTTTGTGCGATGACGGAACTCTGAACCCTGACGGTCATCTCGCAACATGGTTTCGAGAAATCAACGAAGCTGCGAGATTGATGGGTCGGCCTACAAATGTAGCTGCGACTGTTCGGGATGCATATGTCGAGGCAGGGTTTGTTGATGTTCAAGTGCGCATTTTCAAAATGCCCATGAACGGCTGGCCTAAAAATGAGCGTCTCAAAGAGCTCGGTCGGATGTGGGAAAGAAACTTCCTCATGGGGCTAAGTGGTTTCTCTTTTGCTCTCTTCAACCGTGTCTATGAGAGGACACCGGCGCAGATTGAGGTAAGTTCTGCGCAGCACCTCCCAGCCTATACAGATAACTGACAGGCTATCTCGCAGGTTTCGCTGGTAGACGTCAGGCGAGAACTCATCGATACCCGAATCCACGCCTATATACCAATACACGTTGTGATCGGACGAAAGCCATTCCCCGGGGAAATATACGCCCCAAGGGTGCCGTTCACATGAAGGACAAAGAAATTCGGAATCATACACACCTCCTGCTTGGATGAGATTAGCATGTCAAGACAGCGGGACTAATCGAGAATTGGGACACATCAAGCTCATCATCGACCCGACTGAAAGTATGAGACGCGAATAGTATCTCAGCGGGCATTGGAGTTTGACTTGGAGATTACACACCCATGATACCCAAACATAATGTTGAAATGATGCACATGACTAGAATAATATATTGTGTTCGCATTTATATACGTAGAGTCAGCTGATAGCCAATTGAGGGCTATGAGCGTGTGAACATGTTTGTTGGATATGTTCCACTGAACCTCAATTTTTCTTGCAGCATCGGTGGCCAAGGCCAGCAAATGTTCGCCATCCACTATAGTGTTAAAATGCCATGCACTCCCTCAGTCTCGTCGGAACGACGCGGTAGACGTGACAGCCAGTCCGCTGCTAATTTCACTCAGATTTTCTCACAAGCCACTCCAGTTCCCGGACTTGTTCCTCCTTTAACAACTCTTTGATACCTTGATGGGTCAGAAACGCGTGGTCTTCGTACTCGAAGCCGGGGACCACCGTCTCCGATATTAAAAGACCATCGGTCTCTGGTTCATTCGTTTCATGACTTGGGCTTGATTCATTGGGTAGCAGATAGCTTGCCTTCCAGACATCACCCTCTACGATCCATTGCAAGCGCTCACCTCGCTCGACAGCGTTACCGACAATGAATGATTCGATACGACCGTCGGGATGAATGAGTACATAGCGACCTCTTCCACGATGCAAAGTGTGAATGACTCGGCTACGGTTGCGATGAAAGTTCCCCTGCGAATGGCGTGGTGTGAGAAGGTAGAAGATTGTGGTTGAGAGACGGCGTGTGTTGGTACTATATCCCTTACGAGTACCGCCAGTAAGAGCAACTGTTTGATCTGAAAGAGGCTCGGATGAGTAGGTTGAGGGGATGGTCGTGGGGTTTGCGTCCGTCTGGCGGAAGTAGCCGCCTTCGATGTGAAGTTCTAATGAAAGTGCTTCGATAAGAGACTTGGATCGAGGATTCTCGGGCTCGGACGAGGTTGAGAAGGGGGATTTAATAATGCTCAAATCGAGCTTGCTGTCGATAAAGTCACCCATATTGAATTTGATCGCCTTGCTACCGGATAAGAAGCCTTTGAGATTCCAGCAAGAGAGAAAAAAGTTATCCAAGCTTGACACAGATGAAGATGGTGTGAGATGCCTATATACCCCTGGATGGATGTGATTAGGAGTGACTGATAAGCGCAGCACTAATATGAGCTTACGTATTTGAGGACGTACATTGAAAGATATAACGATCCTGTGAGAAGAGTGATTAAGTGAAGTGTTGATAAGAATTCTCATGAAACGATACCCTTTTGGTGGTGAAGGGTCTTAGGGTGCTCGAAGCAGCTAGACAAGCAAGGATGGTGTAAGCTAGAGTCTGACCTCCAGCTTAGCGGTAGTCGAATGAGAACAGGGTTAGATGAAAAAGGAATTAGATATAATAAGTATTACAACGACCACTATAAATGATGTAAGATTTGCTCTAGGTCGAGCTGCCGGTGTCGAAGGTGACCGATCCATCGTTTGGTGGTCAGACCAGGTCCGCAGATTCCGAGTCATAAAAAATATAAGGATAATGGAAAGATGATACCGCGTGATGAGCAAACAATTTATCCATAGCCAACTGTTATATTTCGTGCTGGGAAAACAGCACGTGAAGGAGTCTAGATGGTGATACTATCACGGAATCAACCGAAAGAACCAGTGGCACAGCTCGGCGATGAATCATTGTCGAATCGTAAGATATCTCAAAGGCAAGAAAGGAGCGACTATTCATATATGTCGTGATTAAGTTGATAGGCCTAATTCAGTACTCATTGTTGGTTTAATGTCATGTTGGTTTTAATAGAGTGGAGGTTGAGTTCGCTATAGCAGTCTGTGTTATATCCATACAAATACGTACCTATCTGTCCAGTGCCGTAGCCCACCAGACCTCAGTAGTGACAGTCAGTACCCGGTAGCGGGGGAGAGGTCCCTGGCATGACGCAAACGATGGAGCTTCAGTCCCATTCTACCCAAAACACCAAAAAGTATCACCAGGCATAAGCGACTGTCCAATTGTCGAATTCCTGGCCCTGTTTGCCCCCTAGCTGGCCTGCGCGGTGACTCGCTGTCCCAGCCAAACATTTTGTCCAGACAGACTCTCAAAAATCGACTGAAATCATTCCGGTCGCCAACGTAGACAATGTCTGCCCCTCGCCTGTTCCGCCGTCCCACCATTCTACTTTTACACTGCACTGCTACACTCTCTATTCCCCGTCAAAGACTCTTTTCGCAATGCAGTTCTCGCCTTCAGCGAAATTCAGGGCGAGACATAGAGGAGCGTCTACAAGCTGCGCGGCCGCTCGTCTCCCACAATGCTGCGCGCAGGTTCACACAAGCAGGCAGTAGCCGCAATTCACGTCTCACGGTCATTGCGACTGTCGTCGCAGCCATTGGCTTTTACTTTTACAACTCTCAGACGGTGCCTGTGACGGGGCGGCGACGGTTCAATTTTCTTTCCGATTCCATGGTTGCTCGCGCACATTCGAAGGCAGCTGCGCAGATCATTGAGCAGGTTAGGGCGCAGGGTGGACATTTCTTGTCGGATTGGGATCCGAGGACGATCTTGGTCAAGAGGGTTATGAAGAGGCTGATTCCTGTGAGTGGCATGACGGATCTCAATTGGGAGATTTTCGTGATAGCCGATAGCCGTATGTTGTTCCGTTCGCGATAACTAACCGCACACGAAATACTGATAATCATGGGACTAGGTACAGCTAATGCTTTTGTTCTCCCGGGTGGTAAGGTGTTTGTACACAGCGGCATTATCAATGTCTGCCGAAGCGAAGATGCGCTTGCTGCGGTACTTGGCCATGAAATAGCACACAATACAGCCTCGCATGCCTCCGAACGTCTTTCAGCTGCATGGGTTGGAAACCTGACAGCGGGGAGTCTATTCTTCCTTGCTGGAGCACTTCCTGGCCTTGCGTTATTCGGACTATGGAACGTTGTTGGAGGGTACTACTTGCAGGATCTGCTCTTCTACCTCCCCATGGGACGCAAGCAGGAAAGCGAGGCTGATTACATTGGGTTAATGATGATGGCTGAAGCATGCTATGATCCAAGGGCAGCTTTGGGCTTCTGGCAACGTATGGATGCTCTTCAGCACGCTAGTGGACAAGAGGCGCCAGAGATGCTGAGTACTCATCCCTCTGTAAGCATCCACGCATGAAGACAGGAAAATTAAACAAACTGACAGAAGATAGAATGAGAACCGCATCACAAAGATCAGCGAGTGGTTACCACAGGCCCTTGAGAAGCGGGAAGAAAGCGATTGCCGAGGAACAGCAGCATTCGCGGATCGCTTCCGTGATGCAATTCGAAGGCGATCTACTACGGTCGTGGTATGATAAGATATCGTGATCACGTATAAAGTAACTAAACTTCCAGTAAAGATACTATATAGAACCTAGCTTGGCATCACAAGAACTACGCGTTTTGGATAGACGATGAAGACGGCGTCATTCGAAAGAGTTTGATTTTATTTCAGCAAGCATTTGATTTGATGAGTATACGTGATTTACTAGCTCATATTATTCGTACTACAACGTATAGTCTAAATAGGTAAGAATCATTGAGATTTAATGCCTGTGCCTGGTGACGCCGAGGTTCTTACAATTACCTTGATTTGATAGGCTTGAGCTCTCCCGTATAGTGGCTCTCTAGTGGATTTCCCCAGGCTCTTCCCCAGCCCCAAATCTTCTGTAATAGGGAAAAGTACAGCTCGTGACCGTGAACCGAGGCAAAGTTCCCCCCACCTGCCGGGGAGTGTCCCCGGAAAGAACTCCTTGTTTTCTTTCTCAGCTTTCCTTGTCGCTATCTTTCAGGTTCATCAAACTCATTCACGGCACGACATCTTTATCATTTTCCCCAACTTTGAAGCTATAACCTCATCTACTTATCACAATGAGCGAGACATACACCACCGCTGAGGTCCAAAAGCACAAGGACGAGGCCAATGGCTTTTGGCTCATTGTTGAGAATGACGTTTACGATGTTACGAGTATGATACTCATCTCATTCGTTGCCAAGGGTTATCTCGTACTGACATTTATTTGCAGACTTCATCGATGAGCACCCCGGCGGCGCCAAGATCCTGAAGCGTTGGTCTGGAAAGAATGCCACCAAGGCTTTCTGGAAGTATCACAATGAGGGTGTCCTGAAAAAGTATGGCAAGGACCTCAAGATTGGTGCCGTTGGCGAGAGCGCCAAGCTGTAAAGGCTATTTTCTGTCGGCCTGTTGGGTTTCATTTGAGATCTGAATCGGCTGCGATACTTTGTTAACTTTGGTGTATTTGTTCGGATTTGTTTGTACGGCATGGCGTATACCATATATTGGATGGGGGGAACTTGATAGTCGGATTTGCAATGGATTGAAAGAGCACCTTGACCTGGAGCTAGTTGTGGGTGGCTCAATACACTTTCTATAGATCGAATCTCGACAAAGAAATATTGGATTTAAAAATTACAAACTCGTACAAAAAACACACCTTTCTAAACCTTTCGACTGTTATGTGTTTGTACCAGGTTCTTATCGAAGCGTGGACACCTTCCAAAACGGAACCCTTGGAAATGGATGCGCTTGTGACAAATCAGCACTATTAAATCCTTCGCTCCCAACTACGTCAACTAACGTTAGGATGCCGCGATTTGCGGCTTAAGCGGCAATTTCAAGCGGGGAGTCATAAAAGGAGTATTCGATTAGGTGTGAGTCAGTATACTGTGAACATATATAAAATGAAGAGTCTCAACAACAATACAACTATCATCTAAGCAAAAATGGGTGACTTGTTCAATTTTGAAGTTCAAAAGGCCCGTCTGTCCCGTCGCCAGGGCTCCGAGCCTCGTTCTGCTCCAGCTCCCACTCTGCCAAAGGCTTATGCCATTCAAATAGCCGAAGCCAAACTCCCGCGTCCAGACTCGGAAGGTTATCTCCAAGGCATCTCACAGGAAGCCGTTTTACGCCATATCACCGAGGATGTCGTTCCTGCTTGCAATGGACAAGGCAGCTCATCTCGATATTATGGCTTTGTCACGGGAGGCACCCTTCCCATTGCCGAGTGGGCAGACAATGTAGTCACTCGAATGGACCAAAACGTGCAAGTTCATTTGCCAGCGCAGACTATTGCTACAACCCTGGAAGATTCCGCCCTTGAGATGCTTGTTTCCCTTCTCAAACTTGGCGACTGGAAGGGTCGGACTTTCACAACCGGAGCTACCGGCAGCAATGTCCTAGGACTCGCATGTGGCAGGGAAGCCATCCTGGAAAGGCGAGGACAAAGCGTCGGCGAAGTTGGCTTGCTAGCAGCATGTCTTGCAACCGGTGTCAAGGAGCTCCAGATCCTCACAAGTGCAGGCCACAGCTCTTTGTCCAAAGCCGCCAGTATAGTCGGCTTCGGTCGAAGTTGCGTAAAAGAGCTAAGACTTGGTGAGAGTGAACCGTGGAGGCTAGATCTCGAGGCTTTGGAGAAGGAGCTTCAGAAGAGCGACGTGGCCAGTGTAATTGCGCTGAGTGCTGGTGAAGTCAACACCGGCCGTTATGCCTTGACAGGAATTGAGGAGATGTGCAGAGTAAGAGAACTGGCGGACAAGTATGGAGCTTGGATCCATGTTGATGGAGGTAAGGCTCTTCCAGTGTTTCCATGATCTGGTTGATGCTGATATGTTTAGCTTTTGGTATCTTCGCTCGTGTTCTTCCTGAGCATGATGACTACAAGACTCTTCACAAACGTGTAGAAGGTATTGAGTTGGCTGATAGTATAACTGTCGATGGTCACAAGCTTCTCAATGTCGTAAGTACTTTACACCCACCCCCTGTACCACCTGCTTTCGATCTGACTTGATATGTAGCCATACGACTGTGGCATGTTCTTCACTCGATCACCCGCCATTCTCCAATCTGTCTTCACGAATCCCAATGCAGCATACCTCTCAGGTGGCGTGTCCACCATCCCCTCGCCTCTCAACATCGGCCTCGAAAACTCACGCCGATTCCGCGCTCTTCCGGCCTATGCTGTTCTCCTCAGCGAAGGCCGCCCAGGAATGGCTGAACTAATTGGCAACATGATCGCTCTGTCCCGTCAAGTTGCTGCTTTCATCCGGAATTCAGAACACTACGAACTCCTCCCCAATGATGGGACTGGCTTGGATGAGATCTTCATGATTGTTCTATTCCGTGCTAAGGATCCCAAATTGAACGAAAACTTGGTGCAGAAGATTAATGAGACAAGACAGATGTATGTGAGTGGCACGAGCTGGAAGGGGGAAAAGGCAGTGCGTGTGGCTATATCCAACTGGATGGTGGATGTGGACAATGACTTCAAGGTGGTGGCTTCTATTTTGACTCACGTAGCTGAGGGTAAACAGTTCAATATCGAGGATTGTTACAACATGGGCGCGAGTGGGAAATGGAGCGCAACATCATTGTAGCCTCTGTGGGCCAGCAGAAATGTCATGTTGCAAAGATTTGGAATGCTTTATTTGAGCCGACATGGTCATATCTATGTGTTTGCATTAAGTTGGCAAGTTTCGGTGCTGTAAAAGATAGATTCCTACATCTCATAGGGCGATGATAGACGAAGTCTCCTCCATATGTCCAGGTATCGTCAGGTGACGAGTATGGAATTTGCGGCGCAACAGTGGCCAGACCTTCTCAGTTCACATTCTCCTGAAAATCCAAAAAAGGAGTTGTGATAAATTTGAAGAGTCATGAGGACCAGACTGCCCAAAAATTTGGGACAGATCGTTGGAACAAACCCGACTTGAAGGGAATCGAGTGCAATGAAATAAGTTTGGTACCTGTGGCTTGAAACTGTGACCTCTAGGTTGTCGCAGCACTGGTTTTCGAACTTGCAAAATGCAAAAACGAAGAGTGGCCGAGGGGAAAGTTTTTTTTTAGGATTTTTTTAGGAGCGGATTTTAGAGAGGTTTGTAGGTTTGTAGGTAGGTACCGCTCGGCCACTCTTCGTTAAAGTGTTTGATAGCAATCTTGTTATATATACTTTGCTTGGGAGTGACATGATGAGGAAAAAAGATACAGTCTGGATTCGAACCGGCAAAACGAAGAGTAACCGAGGGAGAGGTTTTTAGGTTTTTTTTTTAGGAGCGGATTTTAGAGAGGTTTGTAGGGTTGTAGGTAGGTACCGCTCGGCCACTCTTCGTTAAAGGGTGTGGCAGCAATTCTGATATATATGCCATGTCGGATGGTGCATTGTCAACATCGAACAAAGAGGATGCAGGAACCATAGCAATATGCCCCCGGTGGTGCAACAGTAACTCTCTGACATGGATATAAGTTACGTGATTACTCTTGCACTGTTGAAGATATACTGCCACGGTTGCAGCTTTGTCGTTGAAAGATGTCATGCACCGCCAGATAGCAATGCGTTGCCTGAGGTTGATCGCTGCTGCAAAAAGAGACGAATGATGCTGTCTGGTTCCGAACTTGAAAATTGCAAAAGATAAGGAGTGGTCGAATGGGGAGAGATAGGTTTTAGGTTCGGATTTTGAGAGTTCTTAGGATATTAGGTAGCGGATCCCACTTGACCACTCCTCATCAAAAGTAGAACAGCAATTTGGGTGTATATACTTGGGGGGCCCATTGTGGCCGCGGAAAAAAAAAAGACGATAGAGTCTATTTTCGACCCTGGAAATTGCAAAAGATAAGGAGTGGTCGAACAGGGAGAGGTTTGTAGGTTTTTTTTTGAGTTCGGATTTTAGAGGTTTGTAGGTCTTAGGTGCGTGTCCCACCCGACCACTCCTTATCGAAAGTAAACAGAGTAGATTTGGTATTTAGGCCCTAGATGCGAGGGCCACGGCCGGCGCGTAGTCGTGGTGAAGAACAAGTGATGTGACAAAAAAATCCAGCGCTCCCGGTGAAAATCGATCGTTGTCGTCCGCTCCCCATAATCCTCCAACATCAAAATTTAACCAAATTTCTTTGAACCACCCTTTGTTGTCGCCCTTTTATCCTTCTTCTTGTTTTCTTCCTTCTTCTTCTTCTGTCCGAGCAACTCGAGATGTCCCGCCCGCTCGCTCAGGAGCTTTTCGGTTTGCGCTGTCATGCCGCTTGTGAACTTTCTGTGAACCTTATCGACGTTCTTCTTTGTCTGCTTAGGCTTGTGCACCTTGGATGCCTGGCGCTTGGAGTGTACGACTTTGGCGGGGGCCACCCGACCAAGGTTCTTGACTGTACCTTGGGCCATTTTGGTAATGAGTTGTTGAGTGTGGGGGGTGGTGAGGAAAGGTTGGAGGAGTGAAGTTGAGAATGGGAAAGGTTGGTGGGGAAAAATAAAAATCGAGGTGAGTTTAGTGGGGTTTTTGTTCACCGAGCCTTCACCGCGGTGAAGGCTCTGAGATCCTCAAGTAGATATATATGACTGATCAGGCATTTGTAGTGTAGAATATTTGATTTGATGACAAGATGCGAAATAACTTGGTTTATCATTGCTCAAGTATCTGGGTTTAACTATTTGTTTGTCTTGCTAAACTAGATCTTTGAAGTTGTCATTTCTCGATAAAACCGTTTCCATCTCTCGATTACCTGCAAATGAAGTCGAACGGATTTTCTCGTAAATCTAACAGACAGTAAATTATATTAGTTTCTATCAACATGCTATTGAAATCCTTGACCGGTATCCTGGAGTTTTCTCAAATTAATTATGCGAAAAGCCATGGGAAAAGGATGTATCATTGTAAGCTCCAAATCTAAGCAACCCGGTGACGCCTTACCAGCCATCGCCCCAACCATCATCGTCATCCGCCTCCTTTGGCTTCATATCAATCTTTTTTGCTACGACTGGCTTCGAAGCAGGTTTGGTTATAGGCTTCTTGGCCGTCGAAGACTTTGATAGGCCCTTCGGTAGTGGTTTGGTATTACCTGACTTCTTTTGTGATTGTGCAGCTAACCAGCCAGCAAAATCAGGTTCTCCGTCTTCAAATGGGGTAGCAGATGCAGTTGTGGCTGCGGGCGGCTTTGAAGACTGCTCAGGAGTACCGAAACTGTCAAAGTCGTCATTCATGTCACCCCAAGAATCACCGGCATCATCGCCGTCATCTGCAGGTAGGAAGGAATCGGCTACCACACTTGCTGTATGTGATGAGTTGCGCGATAGGGGTGCCGGGGGCGACTTCACAGCTTGGCGGTGCAGTGACGAGGCAGTACCAGTCGTTGGTTTCTTGGGTTCAGAGCCAGCTGAAGGGACCGGTCCTGGCGAAGCAGTACGGGATTCCGACTCTGCATGGATTTCACCTGCAGCCGCTGAAATCTTGTTCGTAAAAGAGGAGATCGCCCAGCCTGCCCAGCCACCCGCGCTGCTTTCGTTTGGTTGAGGCGTGCCCATTCGCGGGGTCGCACCATCAGCCGTCTGAGGAGGAGGCAGGACCGTGTCAGGCATGGACGAAGCCGCTTTCTTGATCTTTTGAAGATACACCTCCATAGTACGGACAGCCGAATCGCGGACAATTTTCTCCTTGTCAATCAAAACAGGAGAGATCACAGGCAAAATCCTGCAAGCCGCATCCTCGTCCGTAAAGTACTCCGCGGTGGCCCCCAAAGCCATCAAGGAAGCATTCCTGGCATGTACGAAGGGATCTCTTAGTGACCTTGTAAAAGCAGCTATAAGCACCTTGGACCGTGATGAAGTACCGAGGTGTTTGGCGATCTTCCCTAAACAGATGGTTGTGTTCGTACGAATACCAGGCTGTTCATCGTTTGCTGTTCTCGCAAGCTGTTTGAGGAGATCGCCATTGATCGTGCGGTCGGAGAGTTTTGTGATAATAACAAGTACCGATTTGAGAGTCTGCTCCCTTACTACAGGTGTTACATCGGTGAAACCGGTAATCTTGAAGTTATTAGCTTTGCTTCTTAAACAAATGACGAAGGTCATACTAATTGCGGGAAGATCTTGTCGTTGACGATCTTTTGTGAAAGCTGATCAATCATCAGAGGAAGACTGTCTAGCAAAAAGACCCGGATGGCTCGATCAGGGTTTCCAAATAGGCGGATGATGAAGGGTGTTATCTTGGAGTCAAAGTCTTCCTTAGAAAGCTTGGATGCTATCTTTAGAACTACAGAGACAGCCCTAGGACCACCGCCGCCAAATTCGGCCGACTTCATCAACTCGGGCATCACCTTTAGTTTGAAGAATTCTTCTGGGAAATCATCGCTGATTTCGTCCAAGCCTCTGTTGAGCACGTTAGTAATTGGACTGAAACTTGCATGTCGAGGACGTACGCAAGAAACTCTTCTCGTTCATCGGGTGTCTTGATATCGAGGTTATCGATACCCTCTGTCAACTTAATGAGAGAGCTGTCGAAAAAAGATCCATTTCTGTTTCCTTGGTCGAGGAAAACGCCCACGCTGATTCGGGCCTTTGGGTTGGCGTTGCACAGGCGCTTATAACTGGACTGCATTGAAGGAGGAACATTCTTGGTCTGACCAGCCTGGTCAGCTGCGATGTACTCTCCGTTGAAAACTTCGAATATCAAGGTTCCAAGGTTGAATGCATCGACGGCTGTATGAGGATTCTTCTTTATAACGTCCCATCCACCCTTGGCCAACTCAGGGGGGGTATATCTTGCAGCATCAGGGACCAAACTTCCGTATGTCTGGTATATCGATTAGCCCCAGTATCGCACTGTACATTGGGGTAGCTTCTTACATATATGATGGATTCTTCATCCTTGAGGCTGCTGAGAACGTCGAACCCGCCTAATTTCCACTCACCACTCTCTGAAGTATAGATCGACCCAACCTTGATGCTTCCATGAATAGAAGAAGCGTCGTCGTTGATGAATTTTAATGTACGCTGCGTACAATTAGCATTCATCTGGATATTTGATATATTGGTAGCCATACTGCAACGCTATGAAGACCCCATTTTATCGTCTCAGGGCTGAGACTCTTTCTTCGAACGTCCCATCTTAGGGGCACCACCCGTTCGGTCGCGATGTAGATGTATGTTTCCGTCTAGCAAGTATTGTCAACGCGATGCGCCAAGTATGGTTATGTTCGAGAGTATACCTCAACGGCGTCTAGGACTTTGATTACGCCGGGATGTCGTAATGTTCGGAGTTTCTTTAGAGCATTCTTGGCTAGGGGGAGTTGGGATCGATTGGTAGTGATATCAAAGGAAAAGATGCTGCAGTTTGATCCGTCTTCCTGTTCATCAGATGTCAGTACGAGTATGCCACGAAGTGTAATGCGCTGCAAAGCTTACTCTCTTGGTACCGTTGTACAATGTCCAGATAGACTCGTCAATATCGACCTTGTCGCCAAAATTGTAAGGGAATGGAGGACCTTGCGCTATGGCCGATGCCACAGCAGACTTGAGAAAGTTCATCCTAGGATCGCAAGTATTGAGTAAGGATATATGGAAGTGGTTGGTGGAGCTTGTTGCAGATTGGCTTATATACAAACAAAAACGCTAGGCGTAGACGATTATCTTGGGTTTGAGTCGCAACGTGGTTATTGGCGTTGTACGTCAGGGAGTTAACGTCCCCCGCGCTAGCGCCCAATAAGTTCAGGAGCTGTCTGGCTGTCTACAGGCGGAACAGCCCGAATGGAGGGGCATTCAGCGTTACCTAATCCTAGACCTAACACATAGAAGATATTCAGCTACTCATGTCTATTTTAAAGTTAAACTAGTAGTCAATTTAGTAGCAGTCAGTAGGTTCCTAGGGAACAGAATTCCCATACTATGGATGCCTGTGAGTCGTGTTTTGTAGAAGAGTTCCATACTCATATCCATCTTATCCAATATCAACTAGGTAGATACCCAAGACCCACGTTAATCTGCTGCAGTGGTGGTTCCGGGGCGGAATAATTAGTGTTCCAGGCGAGTTGCTGAAGATAATTTAGTGGCCGTGGGGGGGTTCCTGTTGCTGCCCACACTCATTCCACCATCACGAGCGCTCGGACCAGCCGCCTTAAGGAACATCATACTTTCAGGTTGACCCCATCAAACAATGGATGTCAACGCGGTTGGTCCCCTCTTGAATCACCGTCTTGAAACCTACTACCTTTAATTACAACTGATTTCTTTGTCTTCTATTGTCCAGCTTCAAGATGCCTCTTTCGATCTAGTAGACGATAGAGGCAGAAAGACAACCGCACATTGTTCGACGCGGACCTGAAAGGACAGGAGCCTATCCGTAGTTTGAGCGCGTTTTCTAGCGTTCATTCGACCCTTTTAACTTTTTTTTTTTGCAAACTACCTAACTTGGCCTTTAATTACCTCTACTATTTCTCCTCCATCAATATCGAGTTGTACATACCTGCCTGCCTACCTACATGTTGTGCCACGACACGCGCATACTTTGTTCGCGCGCACAGCATAGCTCTTAACGCGGGTGCAACAAACTTCCTTGATCGCACGGAGTAGATGCTCGCAGACTTAGGTATGTCATAGCCATTCTTCATGCCCTTACCTCCTCCTTCCACATGTCGAATGATGCCCATGGTAAAAGGTCTGACTGAACGGAACCCTTCTGGTCGCACTACCTCTTCTCTGAACTCGTTCATGACACTGTTGTCTCAATCAACCTTGTCGTTATATATCGCGCCCCAAGCTCAACAGCTCTCTTACATTCCACCCTTGTTCGTAGAGTGCTGGGGCCGGTCACATTAGAGCTTCCTCAGTCGCAACATGGAGTCCTCTTCCTCGTCTCTGCCACGGATCTCGACCAAAGGCCGCGACTGACAGCAGATATCCTGCAATGACACGGTTCAGAGAAGATATGGCAGCAGCCGCTGGGTGCCTAGCTTGACGGCCATTCAAAACTGAAAAGATCTGACTCGACTCTCGATTCACATTTACTTTGTTTTTGCATCGCAATACACAAATCTAACTTGCACAACTCACAGAAAAATATCAATATATGAATCTCGTGACTCGCTTGAGTCACAAAACTCTGCGCATGGTGAAGCATACTTACCACGGCTTGATTCATCAAAGTGATACTCGATGAATCCTACTCCCCATATAGGCGGCACCTGCGCAGCTCCCGACTGTTATAACACTATCTTATTCAGCTCAACGACATTCTGCACACAACATCAACCAGCTGCCCCGGCACCTTCAACTGATAAAGGACACCATGCAGCAAATCAATGGGAGAAACCTCGACCATCAGGCAGGGTTTTGACCGCGAGAAGGGGCCGCCAACCCTGGGGCGCTGTTTCGCGGAACCCAGTCAGACGTCAAGAACCCCCCCGCGAATCTTCTCGTAAATCCCCCAGTACCAGAAGCGACACCCAAGCTAAACAGCCAGACGTTACACAATATGAGAACATAAGGACCTCTACGCAGTTGCTGTCGCCAAGGCGTTCGGATGACAAACGGGAAAAGGAGCATTCGACCCGAGGGCGGAAGGTGGACAATGCAGACAGTGACCGGTTGAGTGAAAAGGATAGCCCTCAAGACCGACCTACAAACACTGCGTTGCAGACAAGGATAATCGAAAGTTCGACAGGGACTGCGAAGAAGGCCGGCCCTACCATAATAATTTTGTCTGACACCTCAAGTTCACCAGCACCCCCCAGCCCTACAATAGAAAAAACGGTCAACACACCACGCGAACATGCTGTCGCTGAAAAGCCAAGGCCGCCGGCCGCATATGTGGAACCGCGTGTTCACTCTCCACGGAAACCAAAGCTGGATACGAAGAGTAGTAGGCATGCCCCCTTGTCACCCTCTTCTAGAATTTCAATTCCAACAGAAAAGGAGTCACTGGAGCATCTGCCAAACGAGTTGAAACGTGCAATCGTTAGTGAGCTAAAGTGTTCGCAGGGGCTCAGCTCGCCAACAAAAAAATTATCCAAGGTCACCACGAGGACAAGCAGGTCACGAGAAGTGGCCGAAGGATCAAATCATCTGGAAAAAGTACTACCTAAAAAGGCATCGTCCAGAAAGGCCACGCCAGAAAAGGAATGCCCTTCGCCAGATATGCTACTGCCTAAAATGAACGCCAAAATTGACAATGAAGTAAACATGGCTGGTACCAGTAATGTTTCGGATGGAGCAGTGGCTCAGTCGATACAAGCAGCACTGTTGTCATTAAGGACCAAACGAGGTATGGATAGGAAGAAATCATTGGCCACTTTTGACTCAGTCGCATTTGACTCGATCATCTACCGACAATCTCGCTTGCGTCCACCTCCTGGCGTCAGCTTGTCTACTCGCATTGTCAAAGGCGGTTCAATGTCACGTAATGGTGACCACGTCTATCTCCCCGTGAACCCAGCAATTCACAGAATGCATAAGAGGTCTCAGCGTTGGTATACGGAGAAATCCGAAGAGATCAAAAGACGTCCCAGTCGAAAGGCCTGGTTCGGTAAAGTCGAGGCAAGGCAACGTTGGTTGCATGCTGAGGAAGAAAAGTTGGAAAGAAGCCGCCAACAAGCTCAGCATGACGGAACCATGCCTCCTTTCGAACCGCCAAAACCACGATCTGTCAGGCAGATCTTGGACTTTGGAGATGTGCCCGAAGACGAGCTGCCCGAGCATGTTCGTAGTAACCCCGCATGGTTAAAGACCTGCGCTTGGTTCCGAATGTGTGAGGAACAAGTGGCTCAATATCAGCGTGAAATTGATAAATCTAAAGAGGAAGCTGAGCTCTTCTTTAAGAACAATTGCAACGCGGGTTAATGATAATGCTTGATGAGCTTATACGAGAAAGGGTCCATTCCGACGAAAACTTCCAAACTTGGAAGAGTTTCTCGGGCGTACAACAGACGCGAATGGCCATACTGTATATATACATCCCTTGTTGATAACATAGTTGATACCATTTGATAACATAGTGTGTGAGCCCCATGAGAGGAGGCAATGAATTTTGAAGGTCACATGACCACATTCATACCGAGCCTTGAGCACCAGGCCTCTACTTTTCTTGTGGGAGAAACATTAATGAAACTTTTTTTTTCGAGTATTCGATCTACGTGGACAGATTGACCTTGTTGATGAGAATGTCGAGACAATTGGGGAGGCTCGGGGTTTGATTGCGAATTGAAATATGCAGATTATACGCAAAGAGAAATTTGTTATATATACCTATACACGATTTACGGATACAAGTGGTTCAATCAACATAAACATTTCGACTTTGGTTGCTGAGTTTCAACTAGTGGGATCACATCGGACACAGCCGGATAGCCATATCATTCATGCGAATGTATGTGGAATAGCTGGAAGACAAGAATGACTGCTGGTATTGCTTGTTAGTATATACAATCTATCGCTTGGACATTTTTCACCCATCCAATAAACGCCCCTTTTCCTCTTTGTCCTGACCTTCCTAAGGCCAGTAACTACTTCACGTGCCAAATCAGAACATGAACAGATTTTTAACAGTGACGGCATGTGTACATATCCAAGCTTGATGATCGATGCTCACCCTAAATGCCCTTGGACAGCAAGTTGAGGGCGCTGCCAGCGAGAATGAAGCCAGCCTGGTCCTTGGTGACGGCGTGCTTGGTAGGGATGAGGACCTCCTCGCCAGAAGGCTTGGTGACGCAGAGCTTGACATCGCCCTTGCCACCGTTTTGAAGCATCTCGTAGAGACCGACAGTGGCGACCTCGTCACCAGCGGCGATCTTGTCGTAGTCAGCCTCGTTCTCAAAAGTTAGAGGAACAACACCCTGCTTCTTGAGGTTGGTCTCGTGGATACGCGCAAACGACTTGGTCAAGACAACGCGGGCGCCAAGGTAGCGAGGCTGCAGGGCAGCGTGCTCACGGGCAGAACCCTCGCCATAGTTATGCTCGGCGACAACCAGCCACTCCTGGCCACGATCCTTCCAGAGCTGACCAAGCTCGGGAATGGTGTGCTTGGAGCCATCAAGATCGTAAGCAGCGTTGACTTCGCCAGTTTCCTTGTTGATGGCGGTGTTGAGAGTGTTGGTGCTGATGTTGGGCAGGTGACCCTTGTACTTGAGCCAGGGGCCGGCAGCAGAGATAGTGTCAGTGGTGCACTTGCCGGTGACCTTGACGAGGACGCGGAGTCCTGAAAGGTCGGACGAGGGGAAAGGAGGGAAAGGGTCGAGGAAGGCCAGACGCTCAGAGGTAGGCGAGATAGCAATTTTGGTGTTGGGGTCGGGCTCCTGAGACAGGACACCCAACTCAGTGTTACCAGACTCGAAGGGGGTTTGAGGGCCCTCCAGACCGTGAGGTGGGGAGAACTTGAAGTCCTTGCCATCGGGGGTCTTGATGCTATCAGTTACGGGGTTGAAGGTGGTAGATCCAGCGAAAGCCATAGCAGTAACGATCTCGGGAGAGGCAAGGAAGTTCATGGTATCGGGGTTGCCATCGTTACGACCACGGAAGTTTCGGTTGTACGAGGTCAGGATAGCGTTGCTGGTGCCCTTCTCAACGCCGTCTTGTCGCTTCCACTGGCCGATACAGGGTCCGCAGGCATTGGAAAGAACAATACCACCGGCCTTCTGGAAAGTCTCAAGTGTGCCGTCACGCTCAAGAGTAGCACGAATCTGTTCACTTCCGGGGGTGATGTAGAAGTCGGCAGCGGGCTTGAGGCCAGCCTTCTGAGCATCCTTGAGCAGACTCTCGACTCGGGTCATATCCTCATATGAACTGTTGGTGCAACTACCAATGAGACCGGCAGAGAGGACCTGAGGCCATTCCTGCTCCTTGACAACCTCCTTGAACTTGGACAGGGGTGTGGCCAGATCAGGAGTGAAAGGTCCGTTGATGTGAGGCTCGAGAGTTGAAAGGTCGATAACTATGTGGTCGTCGTATTCGGCACCCTCATCAGCCTTGAATTGCCATCGGGCATCGGGGTCAAGGCTGTTGCCGGCAAAGCCCTCAAGAGCCTCGATGTTCTTGTTGGCCTGCGATCGTCGAGTCGAGTCAAGGTATCGTGCTGAGGCCTTGGTGTAAGGGAAGATTGAAGTAGTGGCACCGACTTCGGCTCTAAATAACAAGTTAGCATAAGAAACGAGATTCAAAACGTTTAACATTTAACTTACCCCATGTTACAGATGGTAGCCATACCAGTAGCGCTGAGGCTTTCGACACCCTCGCCAAAGTACTCAATGATGGAGCCTGTACCACCACGAACAGTAAGGTGGCCAGCGAGACGGAGAATGACATCCTTGGGAGATGCCCAGTTGCTCAGCTTGCCAACAAGGTGCACACCGAGAACCTTGGGAGCCTTGAGCTCCCAAGGAGCACCAACAAGAGCCTCGACAGCATCAGCACCGCCGACACCGATGGTGATTGTAGAAAGACCACCGGCGTTGGGGCTGTGAGAGTCGGTTCCAAGCATCATCAATCCAGGAAGAGCGTAGTTCTCGAGGACAGTCTGATGAATAATACCAGCGCCAGGAGGCCAGAAGTCCATTCCGTACTTGCGAGCAGCAGATTCAAGAAAGTCAAACACCTCCTTGTTAGTCTGAATACCGGCAGACAAATCGTCCTCAGCACCCTTGGATCCGACAATCAAGTGGTCGCAGTGAATGCTTGCGGGAATAGCAGGCTTGGCGAGATTGCAAGACATGAACTGGAGGATAGCCATCTGAGCAGAGGCGTCCTGCATGTTCACACGGTCGGGGTTGAGACGCAGGTTAGCCTTGCCACGAATGTTTCGTCCATTGCTAGTGTTACTGAGCAGCGACTCCTCGGGGTTGTCGAGATGGCTGTAAAGGATCTTCTCGGCAAGTGTAAGACGCTGCTTGCCGAGCACACGACGAACATCAGTGTACTTGGTGTAGAGCTTCTCGTAAGTGGGAGGAAGAGACTTGGAGCTAGAAAAGTTTCTCCTTGAGTTCTTGTTGGAAGAGAGAGCAGAAGTCGATCGAATAGCGTTAGGGCCAGAGCGTCGCAAGAGTTGCTATACAAATAGAGTCAGCCAGTCATGGTGGTTCCTCGTCGGTAGTTATTATACAGAAGCGTCCAATCGAGGTAGAAATTGTGATTGAGATTCCAACTTACCGTCATGGCACCGCCTGAGCGGCTGGCGGCCTCCATTGAAACCATGATGGGCAATACACAGTGGCTGTGAAGAATAACTGTTCGGGTTCTCCTTCCAATGTCGAGATTATGGTTCCCTTGCAATTGGTGGGGGCGAAATCGGGGCGGAAATTTTAACAATTGTAAATTCTCGGGACCGGATTGGAGATTGATTTTAGATCCGGGGGATATGGGGCGTCCTGGTCCGAACACCGGCGGGGAAGCGCCCAAGACATCCGCTGATTCGCTTTAATAATAAATGGATATGAAATACAGTAGAGGGCCGAGGAAAAACATGAATTATCTATCATACACATATAGTGTTCATTTTCAGAGCATTAAGTACAGCCTTCTCATTCTTCCATCACCAAAAGGCGCCGTCCATTCGCCTAACCAGGGTTGTCGACCAAAGCAACCGATCATCATTCTTGTTCAAATACATGTCTTCTAGTACGAGACAACTCCATCTGCATCTTCTAGCCAAAGCGCTGCCAGGTCCTTCGCCAATCCCAATCGCAATTTTCGTAGGACATCCTCGCCCTTGCTTGTTGCAAGCCAGCCCTTCCTCCAATCCCATCCCCTGCTTAGCTTTGCGCCGGCAGAGATTGACTTGTGCAGGTGGTTTACCAGCACAGAGCTTCCGGTCATCATAAAACTTCCGCCTAGACCGCCCGTCGACTTGGCCATCAAGTCTTGAGGCGTGGAACCCTTCAACCCTTGTGCAGATGCCAATACAAGGTTGAAAAAGTCATCACACGCCGAGTAAACTCTGTCACCGACTGTCTGAATGTCTTCAATAGCCTTCAGTAGGGTATCGATTTGTGAGAGTGTGATAACGGCCGGCGACTGGCTGATAAAGACTGTAGCCTCGCCCAGGAGAGCCAGTAGAAAGTCTTCGCTTACTACTGAGTCCCTGGTATCGTCGTACAGTCCACCACGGATATTGTCGTCAGAGCTGGAGATGACAGCCACCAATGCGGATGCGGCTTGCTTCTTCAGCTTTAGAGCTTTAGTGGCTGAAATATTATCAAAGTCTTCGGTATCTCGTAATTCGTAAAATTTGCGTAGTGTGGCGTAACCACTAAGCATTCGACCAAGCAGTTGAGCAGCTTCCAAATCTTGCTTGGCTCGTTTCTCTAAAGTCTCGGTTCGCTTTCGTAATAAGTCCTTCAATTCCTGATCGAGTTCCTTCTCTGAGGGGTAGGCCGTAGATTGGACAAGAGAGTAAGACATGAGGAGGTTCAGCACCTCACGAACCTTGTCTGATCGATGAGACAGGGCATAGTACCAGAGAGCTTCTCCATATCGATGAGACTGCTTAGAAAGAATCTCTGCAAAGGTCTGTTTTAAAGTTAGTTAAGGTCGGTGCGGCAATTGCATTATTCTTACCTCTGCTGTTTCTTCAGCGTAGTTGATCATGCCGAGATCGTTCAGTATCGCCCAAATCTTGTCCACAGTAGGACCGGAGTTCTCATCAAGTGTATCAAGAAGATCTCGGAGAAGCTCGCCGACGGTTTCCTCTGATTTCTCGGGCGAGTCCATTCGACCCAAAACTTGAATGGCCATTTCCCATCCGTCGCGCTCTGGTGACAGTTGATCTATTCCTGCCAGTTGCCTAGCGTACAGGACAAGAGTCGTGTCTTTGATGCCCTCCAACTCATCGGGTCCTGGTTGCGTTACTCCCAATAGTGCAAGGTCGTCCATATCGAGGCTATCGGTGGGAAATAGGCTGGGGACCTCAGGAGCAGGTAACCATTCACCAAGTGATGCAACCTCTGCCACAGTGCATGCTAGAGGCAACGACCATACTCTCAAGAAACCCAACACGGCATTAACGTTGCCTTCAAAGGCAGAGGCTACCGCAACCTCGACAGGGTTCATGACATTAGGGTTGAGGTCTGAGGCGGTCACCATATGGAAGGCGGTTGCCAATCGGTCAAAATAGTCTTCGGAGCCGGCGAAGCGCGACGAGGCTCGCAATTGCGATTGTGAGAATCTGAGGGCTTTGTGGCGTTGGTTTCCGTCGTCCCACCATCCAAAAAGGCCTATCGTCGCCTCACACCAGTCCTGGGCCACTTCCATGATATCTTCATGGTTACCCAAGATGATACCATACACTGTCTGCAGGTTCTCGTATATATCCCAGGGGATCTGACTTGACGCCTTTCGAGCCATTGTCGATAGAGATTGTGGCTGAGGGTCATCCATCAAATCCTGCACATCCTGCTCCTTTCCTTCTGCAAACAATGTCATTCGATTCAAAGCACCACGGGCCTGGATTCGGAAAAGAGTCCAATTACTGTTCCAGATATCCCATTCTGATCTCGCAGCCGGGCACTGGTCCAGAACATCGGCAGTAGCAGCAGCGAATCGTCTAACATTCTCGAGTGATTTGCCGATGTACGCGTAATCACCTCGGGGACCTCGTCGAACATGTTCCCAGCCAGCCGCCCTCAGCAGATGCGACGCACTTCTGACATCCCCGCGGAGAAGTGCGCATCGTACAGTCTGCCAAAACAGGCTATGGCATGCAGGGCTAGGGCTGTGGCGGCTGATGTCACGGACTTGATCAGGGTAGAGGTTGTGGCTCTTCTGCATCCAATCGAACATGATCTCAGGCAGGGGTGGAGTCTTCTCTTCGTCGGTATCGTTGTCGAATCGAGTGTGGTGCATGCGAAGTATTAGTTCAGCAATGTAGGCAGCCTTCTCGAATATCTCGGCGTTCATTCCAGGGCCGACTGAAGCAAAATCCTCTCCCTCTGGTTGGGGAAGACCATCCACGCATTTGTTCCATAGTTGAGTGAGACGGAATGTGATGTTCGATAGAGAGTTGTCCATCTTTTCGAAGTCTTCTTCCGTTCCGACTCCTTCCTCGTACAGTCGGCATACGAGTTCTTCGGTATCGAGAATCATGTCTGTAGGCTCGGCAATGTGGGCGGGTTCATACTGATTGTACAGGTTCTTGGCGATGGATGCAAATTGGAAGCCCTCCGGACGACTGGACATTCCAAGGTGAGTTGAGGTTTGCCTGAAAATGCTTTCTGCTTCTCTACGCACTCGGGTTGTCGCTGCCGGCGTGTTCAGCACCATAAGGTCGGACTCGTCTCCAATCATTGGTTGGCCGTAAGCCCGGTCGTCATGTCTCATATTCAGGAACATGTCAGCTTCTTCAGAGCTTTCTCGTTCAAAAACGCGCTCTTCTTCCTCATATTCTACATCTTCCCCATCGTCACCGGCAATATCTTGGTCGATCAATCGTTCGATCTCGGCATCGACTTCACGTGGGCGCTCTTCTGGCGCAGCGGACATGCGGAAAAGACTGCCTCGATGCGGCGGGAGTTCCATCTCTTCTTCAACACCTTGGTCTTGATCCTCGTCTTCCTCTTCGGTGACACTGAATTGGCGGCTCAATCCTGAAGGTTGTCGTCCTCTTATGGATCTTCCAAGTTGGCTGCCTGTTGAGCTATTACGCCCGAAGAGATTTTTCCCGGATCCAGTGTTGTTTGAAGTTCCGAAGTTGATAGAGCTTCCCATAAACGAAAGAGACGGTGCGCCGGCGGGTGTGGTCGAAGCAACTGAAGACGGTGGCGGTTGTCCACCAGGGGTTGTCGAAGGATGGTCGGGGAGGAATGAAAAGTCTGTGCTGCGGCCATACTTTGGTGTCGCCGGCGCAGGACTGTTCGGAGGGCTGCTGTCTGCCACAATAAATCTAGAAGCCATGATGCAAAGCTATATTGCAGGAGATCTTCAAACTTCAGGTTTGGGTTTGCCGACTCGGCGCGTTGGAAGCAGCTATTCTTTTCACTATCGAGGACGTATTTGCGCTGTTTTCGCATGCGGTGATGGTGTTCGGCGATGCAATGGATAGTATTTGGATGCAGTGTTGAGTTACAGCTTCTGTTTGCTGCAGCTGAACGCGCTTGGGATATTTTTTGGAGCTATCGCGATGGGTATACGCGCCGTGGTTTATCCGGCTCCGTAATCCCTGTCTTTATGACATTTGCCTCTCTTTGTTCTTTGTTCAATAATTTGAGGTTTTTCATACAAGAGTTTTTATTCGATTCAAATCATTGTTCTTTTCACTGCCTAAGTTGGCGATTCGGAAACTCATTCCTTTCGTTTCTTCAAAGTCTGCCACTTTTTGTAATTGACGATCAGCATGCGTGAAGCCGACTCTGCTTGTTGATGATTGGCATGTAATCAATAGGAAGAGCTGTCGATGGTAAGCGTTCATCTTAGACAGAATAACAGTGGATTTGATTCTATGCCCATTGGTGCAGACACCGTCGTGGTATTGATCGGATATGGGTCGAGAGCAGCTGGGTCGGAATGTATTGCGAGAACTTCTACAGACAGTGGAGCTGGACGCTCTGTGTCTTTAGGTTGTTCTTGTGGCATTCTGGAAACGCCTTGCGAGGATATCTTATCTTGTTCTCCCGAGCATTCGGCTCTAGTTCCGCTCTAACCTCAAGTCGACGATAATTCAAGTCATCTCGAACAACATCAGGCAGTGGGCACGGCATTATACGGAAGGTCTCCCGACCCCGTGAAGAAACAAAGACCTCTCATCTTGACTCACTGGCTGGCGTCGTATGTATCACCGACGGCCGAGACGGTCTCATCTGCCGAAAGAAGTGTAGGCAGACCCCGCTTTAGTCTCTCATCAGTGTCTTGTCTGTGAGGTTATTTGACTATCTTTACCAATTATCTAGACCTAGACACCAATGGCGTATAACCTTGGCACGCCAAGACAGGCTCCCCGCACCATATCCTCACGTAAACAAAGAAAACGGAGTGTCATGCCCAATGAGCGATAATGATATGCCCGAAGCCGCCTGAGATTTCCTATCTTAATGTGTGTTGTGGATTTTGAGCTCCAATTGCGGGGTACGCACCGTAGGTACGCGCCGGAGTTGCTCGGTGATCGGGATCTTGATGCGGGCGGGTTTCCTACCGATTCTATGCCTACATAAACAGTTTCCTTGAAACGGCCGACTTACCATTTAATCATCTAAGCCCCATTGCCCCCTTTAAATTGATTGTCTTTCCGTTCTCTATACCACTTCCTTTCTTCCTCGACATTCCATCTCATCACATAAAACCGGAACAATGTCTACCGTTGGCAAGGTATGCTCCAATGGCAAGCTCCCTCTTGCTACCTACCCCTCATCGTCACAGACGCCCCGCTGTTGATGATGGGAAGCTTATGAGAACACAATATTGATGCCATTGCCAGCCCATTACCTGTAAGGCCGCCGTCGCCTGGGAGGCCGGCAAGCCTCTCACCATTGAGGACATTGAGGTTGCTCCTCCCAAGGCCAACGAGGTCCGAATTCAGATCTACTACACTGGTGTTTGCCACACAGGTATGCTTTTCCTACTGGCGTCATCGTGCTCTCAGAGCTCCATAGACGCGAGAAAGACAACAGACAGCTAATGTTTACCAGATGCCTACACACTCTCTGGCAAGGACCCCGAGGGTGCCTTCCCCATTGTCCTCGGACACGAGGGTGCCGGTATCGTCGAGTCCATTGGCGAGGGCGTCACCAACGTCAAGCCCGGTGACCACGTCGTCGCTCTCTAGTATGTCTTTCTCTTGCCTTGTCCATTATCACACAACCTAATCGGTTCCCCAAAAGCACCCCCGAATGTAAGGAGTGCAAGTTCTGCAAGTCCGGAAAGACCAACCTTTGCGGTAAGATCCGAGCCACCCAGGGTAAGGGTCTGATGCCCGATGGCACCTCTCGATTCAAGTGCAAGGGCAAGGATCTGCTTCACTTCATGGGCACCTCCACCTTCTCCCAGTACACCGTCGTCGCCGATATCTCCGTCGTTACCATTGAGCATGATGCTCCCATGGACCGAACTTGTCTGCTCGGCTGCGGTATCACCACAGGTTACGGTGCTGCCACCATCACCGCCAACGTCCAGGCTGGCGACAACGTTGCCATCTTTGGTGCTGGCTGTGTCGGTCTCTCAGTTGTCCAGGGTGCTGCTGCTCGCAAGGCTGGCAAGATTATCGTTGTTGACGTCAACCCCTCCAAGAAGGAGTGGGGTGAGAAGTTCGGTGCTACTGACTTCGTGAACCCCACCGAGCTCGGTGACCAGTCCATCCAGGACAAGCTTATCGAGATGACCGACGGTGGTTGCGACTACACGTTCGACTGCACTGGCAACGTTGGCGTCATGCGCGCTGCCCTCGAGGCCTGTCACAAGGGTTGGGGTGAATCCATCGTTATCGGTGTTGCCGCCGCTGGCCAAGAGATTTCCACACGACGTAAGTTAAACCCTGACAACTCATTCATCATTCAGAGATACTGACTGTTTGTATAGCATTCCAGCTTGTTACTGGTAGAGTGTGGCGAGGATGCGCTTTCGGTGGTGTCAAGGGCCGTTCTCAGCTGAACGACCTCGTTGCTGACTACAAGAATGGTGACCTCAAGGTCGATGAGTTTATCACCCACCGCAAGACTCTCGGCGAGATCAACAACGCTTTCGAGACAATGAAGCAGGGTGACTGTATCCGTGCTGTTGTCGACATGCAAAAGCTCGAGCCCAAGATTTAATGACCCAAAATGTAGTATAAACAAATGATAATCAAAATTTTATGTTGAATGACAAAACTGGTTCCCTGATGTTAGGATGGGTTGCTGCCCTTAATATGTGCCATGGCTGAGTACCTTGATAGGCACATCCGCACAGAATGCCTTAGACTCTTGATACAGTATTGGATATTGTGCGTAGTATGACTCCACTTACCTCCATTGAAAGCTATGTGTGAAGTTTTGGGTTTGTGTTATAGGTCGCCTTGGTACAGAACTGCTCCATGCAAGTCGAAATGGAACAGTAGATACCGAGTTATGCGAAAGACAAGGATTTGGCCATTCATAGTCCAAATTTTATCGAGATATGGTTGGTCTATATGCCAGCAGTTTGGATGTATATCTCTTAGCACGTCGATATTATGTATTATACCTTGATGGTTATCTCAACAATTGGGAAAGACTTGTCAAGTGTTTTCCGAGATCTTCACGAGGTAAAGTAAGCTATTCTCATTTGACTATAAGGTCCTCTTATAGCAAACACAAAGGATGTTATAAATAACCAATCAACTCAACTAGCATATCTTAGTCTTGCATAATAGTTTGCACAGCTGCACAGTCTACTCAAAATCCGGGGTATCTCCACTACTTGTGTCCGACTCAACAGAGTGGAGCCTTTGCAATCCACCCGATGTCATTTGTCCAAGGGGTTCCATGACGAGTCGCGACTGAAATACAATTTGCGATACTAATTTTAACAGCACAATACCAGAATTCCGACAAGATGCGCTCATCGAGGATATCAAAAGATGCTTCGAAACTATTCGATCGCGTGAAAGACTCTACTTCACCACCGAGAAGAGTAACAAGATCTGCCTTGGCGAAATTCGCTTTTACCGCGACAGAAGAAACCAAACCTGCAGTCGGCGACATCGAAGATATCGGGGGGGCTGCACGGAAACGAAAGCGGGTTGCGACTATAAAGACAGAAACTTCAACATCCCCTCTAGCCGTCAAGTCCGAAATTCTCGACGAAGCCCTCGATGAGATTCCATCACCACCTCCAAAGGCGCGGCGCGTTCGCAAGCCCGCTCGTAAAGCTATCGATGTGACGACCGGCGTAATAAAGACAGAACCACCATCAGATTGGGAGGCCATCTATGATACTGTGAGAAAGATGAGGGCGCCAGGCGGTCGAGCGCACGGTGCAGCTGTTGACACGATGGGGTGCGAACGTTTGGCAGATGAAAAGGCATCACCAAAAGACCAAAGGTTTCATACATTGGTGGCACTCATGCTTTCGAGTCAAACCAAAGATACGGTGAACGCCGTTGTCATGAAGAAACTCCAAACTGAGCTGCCACCGTTTGAGTCAGGGGCGCCTCCGGGGCTAAACCTAAATAACGTCCTGGCGATCGATCCCAAGATTCTCAACGAGTTTATCTGGGCAGTTGGTTTTCACAATAACAAGACAAAGTTCGTGCTACCACCGCTGGTATGCTCGGGTATGTCGAAGTTTTGGCTGACATTTATTTAGGTATATTAAGCAGACAGCTGAGATACTCCGCGATCAATGGGACGGCGACATCCCCGACACGATCGAGGGCCTCGTATCACTTCCAGGCGTCGGGCCCAAGATAGGATACCTGTGCTTATCAGTGGCATGGGGAAGACACGAGGGGATTGGTGTTGATGTGCATGTACACCGTATCACGAACCTCTGGGGTTGGCACAAAACCAAGAACCCAGAGGAGACTCGTACGACACTTCAATCATGGCTACCACAAGACCGATGGCACGAAATCAATCATCTTCTTGTAGGATTGGGTCAGTCGGTATGCCTGCCTGTTGGACGAAAGTGCGGCGAGTGCGATCTTGGTCTCCAGGGTCTATGCAAGGCTGCTGATCGAGCCAAGGTATCCGCAGGCCGAAAGCTCAAAACGGAGGAGATAAAACTGGAGGCTCAAAATGGCGCAGTGGTCAAGACGGAGGTTTCACAAGACATTGTGAAAGAGGAGGGTGCCATTGTATGATGGGAGGTCCTTTCATTGACACTGACACGATTGACCCCCATTGTCGGCCCCGCCCCCGGAACCAGCCACCCCATAATAAATCCCCAGGATCGAGTTGGCTACATAAGTTGCTGGCATGAGACGATTTGACCACGTGTATGAGGCCTTGATGAAAGTTAGTGCAGAAAGGTGACAACTGAAAAGAGCGTCTCTGGGGTGCGTTGATACCCCATTGATACCCTATTCTCCATTATTAAAGTGATGAGTCTTTTCAAAAATCACTCCCGTGGTCTAGCCCAGATGGCGCTATCAAAGGTGCGGTCCAGACAGGTGCTCACGAGATCAACCATACGGGCTCGATACGATATCGGAGATAAGCCGGCAAAATAATAGCAGGGTCCTAGAGGCTCCTCGCTAAATGCAAGGTCGCATCCAAGGCCAGGCGCGAGTAACACGTAATCGAGCCAAGACAACTGATCGTCAGTCCATTCTGAGTCAAGCAATGTCACCGCTTCAGCACCAGTCGCTGTATCGAATTCATTCGATGATCTTCGTATTCCAAGCACTCACACGACTCAATCAATGGTGAACACATTTGATGAATGGTAGGTAATAATTTGTGATGAATTGATTTAATGCAGACCCCGCTAGAATAGGGAACTATGCCCCCTCAAAACATATCCAGTACGCCGTCGCATCCTCAACTGTTGAAATAGAAATATACAATGGCTAATAATGCCCTGCATCTCTTCTCAGGTAGGTGCTATGTCCAAACCCAATCCCATCGTTACGTCGTGGCCGTCAGAGTCGCGCATCGTGTACGTGAGGAGTGACGCCAGTCTCCAGTCCGAGACATGTCTGTTATGAGAGTGTGTATGATCTCTTTAGTCGGTTTACACGCCCCGGATAACCTGGGTTCGCTCCGACTCGAGTTGTACGGCGTTACGCTCGTAGGACTGCTTCTTACACTGGGAGCTTTGTTAGAGAGGGTTGACAAGATCTCAATTGTTCAACTTACATCCTCAAGACCGGTACACTTGTGGTCTTCTAGTAGACGGTGCTTGCCGCAGAAGTGACCTTGGCAAAAGGTACAGTCGCCGACGATGCGCTGGGCAGGCTCGCGGCAAGTAGCGGCGGTGCAACGGATTCGCTTAGGAGGCATGATATCGGTTGTTTGTGGTAGAAATGTAGTACGAGTTGATGGAAACCCAAGGGTTTATTTGCTCGCAAGGAACGGTGAAATACGAGATGACGGTGAGAGGCGAGAGAGCGGTAAGAAGTTGGCTAAACCAAGCGAGTTGTAGTAGTGGATGATGTGTTGGTTTAGTAAAGAATTAGATGCAAGTGACAGACGAAGTGTCTTTTCGAAAACCGCGGAAAGCTAGGAGATGGACCCAAAGGATTCACGCAACAACCTGGACCAAGAAATGGATTAACTGTTCAAATCAAAGCAAGAGAACCGTCGTTGGGAAAGGGGACCGAGACAGGTCTTTATACGGCAGACGAAGCAAGGCGGCTGATGAATGAATCATGCCTTGGTGGAGCCCGGTCGGTTCGCCTCCAGCTCATTCTCACTCTCACCACATTCACAACCATGGTCCATGGCCATGGGACAGGGGGGAGGCGTGTAGCGAAAATGTTTACCTTGCATTGCATTGCATTGTATCCGTGGTTTGGGGCGATAGTCACACAGTGTATTTAATTATGGGAAATGCAATGCTCGGATAGAGGCACGAAAGCAAGCTTACAACAACGTTAAGCAGCCACCCGTCCATACATGCACATGCACTGCATATGCATAAGGTACGATATATCATTGTACTGACATGTCTCAAGAACAGTTTAGAGGGACGAGCATTGGATAAATGGTGTCTCATCAGAGACATGTTTTACACAATTCATATTCCCAACAAGGCGAACAGCAGGAGAGACTACTATACTGATCCATGATGAATGACAAAGACGACAACGACAACAACATGGCAGAAACTCGTGGAATCGGAATCATACACCCCTCCCCTTCCATGTATCTCTGTCTCTGTCCCGTCTTTTTGGCTTGGGCATGGCTGGCGCCTGGCGGTTCCAACGGGCCACTTTTACCCGTAGAGGGATTGGAATGGATGGTCCTTGAAAGACCGGAATCAATAAAAGAGGCGAGGGCAAACTAGAAGAAGGGTTCGCCGCGAGGCTCCGAAAGCGGTGACTGAATGAATTTACGAGTTGAACAGGCGGGGCGAGCCCTGTAACTTCAATTGTAGGTGCTGCTGTACAGTGCTGTTACAGGTACTACAGTAGTGGGTACTGGCCCGGAGAATGGAGGGTCTCCGGGGGCGTGACGTAGATCAGGCGGGCGAATAAACTTGCATTTTTCCTACTGAACCCGAGGTAGAAAGAAGTGGTTACATTTACAATTGAGGCCGACGATGACGGCAGATGGGGGGTCTATCTCTTGTTGTCCACAGTTCAGATTCATAGTCTTGCAGGCCGTTGATCAATCAACCTCTTTCAGTCTGTGCATCCTTACAATCCAGTGCATTATTCACCAAAGCACCTTCTTGTTGCTATTCATTGTTGTTGCTCAGGCTGGCCTGTTACATAGCTGAGACATGGATGCCAACAAAGCGTCAATAGCCTCCATCACCAACAGCATCATCAACATTACCTGTGCTCACAACTTCAGCTCATCCCATCGACCTAGTCTTGTCAAACACTTATCACAGCGGCTAATGGTACGAACCACAACGTGACTGGCCCCCTGCTTTCTCAACCTGAATTCCGTATCCACGAGGTCTAGGCCTACAACAGGCCTACGTAACGCGCTGTCAACCTACAGTCCGTCTACGGTACCGCCTAACTACGAGCTTCACTGTTCTGACGAATCTTGTAAAAAGGGACCCGAGAAATTCCTGGGTTCCATGTCGTAGGACATTTTTCTTTTTTGGCGATGGACCGAGACTAGGATGAGGGTGCTACCCTGCATTCAGCAGGTATCTCAATCGCCAATCGTTTAGAGGCGGAGGAATCAGAAAAACATGGCTCTTATGCATGGGGATCGACCACCCCCAACAAGCAGAAGCAACGCAAAAGCACGAGCCGAGCATGGAGGTTTGCGCTGAGCCGAACTGAACCTACAGCCATGAGCCACTAGCCACAGCATCATTGGCAGCCAAAACGCTCTTCCTCTTGCCAGCTGGAACTGGGGGGGCGGGGACGGACGAGTCAGGCCTAGCCTATGCGCATCTGGCACCATGAATCGGCTGGATACAGCAGTACAACGCATATTGAAAGTCGGGTCAGGCGGTTACAAGAATAGGCGGTGGGAGTTGTTGTTGTGCTCATCAGGCTATTGCTTGTTAATCGACGAGAACCAACAACGACAAGAACACATGACTATTCACCCTAGCAATTCTAATCTCGCGATATTGGGGGATGAGATGAGACCAGTAGTAAGCCTCACTAATCAATAAGATTTCAAGTCTTTATGCTGATCTCGCATTGTGGGGACTACTAACCTATGTCTATGTGCGGTTGAAAGGAATGACGCCAAAGTCATGGATCTATACGTCAATACTGTTCACTACGTAAATGCAAAGATTTTGAAGTGCAGCACTGATTACTACGACGACCATGAAATTAAAGTCTCGGTCGATTTGAGCTCGGCCAACGTTGACTCAAAGGGTATTCGATCCACCGGCAGATACAACGATCGACATCATGGCATTCACTGTACGTGCTCTGTGATCAGTCTCAGATATTCTCCCCATTCCGTGACATGTTCGAGCCCATCTGGCGTCGTCCGCGTCCTTTGTCTCTGGCCCCGTGCATCTTCCGGGGACGCCGGGCCCGGATCTCCGGCTGGAATCGCTCTTGCATACCGATTAGGCTATGGTAAAAGACATTCTCAACTGTCGATTAAACTCCAAAACTACCATACTGTGCTGCAAGTCTCTGGAGCTTCCCGACAGCTTGGAAATCTTGGGTCTTGTTAGTGTATCTCTGCTAGATATCCGCCACTCCCGATAACTGGTGTTTTAGTGTATTTCTTGGCTCTTTTAAGTTCTGGTGATCCGGATATGGTTTATCTTTTGGCCAATTTCTTGGTCTGTGCAAAGTTTTCATGACTTGTCTGTGTTTCCAACTTGTTACCATATTGAAAGGTTGGTGTTGAGATTCTGGTGATTTATAGGGTGAGCTATCCATATAGGCTATAAGCCAAAGTTGCGACAAGGAATAACAACAAGCTAAAAAGCCGTCATCGTATAGGGGTCAGTACATCAGTTTGTGGCTCATTCGAAGCACTGAAAACGCAAGTTCGAGTCTTGCTGACGGCAAACTAATAATTCTTTTGCATTTTTTGCCATTTTCCATGCGGCAAATTATCTATCATGCGGATTTATTCGTACCATGATTTCTTTTTGTAGCTGACTGGTTGGCATTGACATCAATTGACATTGATTGACCTTGCTATTGGTATTATACAACTTAACGACTGTCTTTCTTTCCCCTACTTGAATAATTCCCCCTTGGATAATATCTAATCTCTTGGTACTTATCTCATGAAAGATATGAATGCCCCTCAGCTTCCCTTTCAAGCGATAGAAACCATCAATTACCAATCATGGAACGTGGGGTTAGCCGTGACGACATTAAAGCCGCTTCTCTCACCCTGTAGCGACGACCTCAACTTGCATACTCTTTGTGTAATTGTTCCGAGTTAGAGCCTTTCGACTACTGGAATACTTCGTCTTTATTCACTGTACTGTTCAAATAATACCACATTCTTGCTCATACCAGGTATCTCAAACTTGGTGATCCCCTCAACCTTATCATAGTAACCCCTCATCATACTACCAACATCCCGAAAGATCCCCGCCATGGCAGCAACATCTCAATCACGAGGCATCAGAATCGCCATTGACAGAGGAGGCACCTTCACCGACTGTGTAGGAGAGCATAATGGAAAGGAAATCATTATCAAGCTTCTATCCGAAGATCCGGCCAATTACAAGGACGCCCCGCTTGAAGGCATTCGGCGCATCATGAGCCACTTCCTTGGCCGAGATATCCCCCGAGGTGAAGCTTTGGATACCTCCAAGATCGACTCCATCAGAATGGGAACGACCGTCGCTACAAATGCGTTGCTTGAACGAAAAGGCGAGAAGATCGCCATGGTTGTAACCAAAGGCTTCAAGGACTGCTTGACCATTGGAAATCAGTCAAGACCAAAGATATTTGATCTTGCTATTCGAAAGCCTGATGTGTTGTATGAGAAAGTCGTTGAGATTGACGAGCGAGTCACTCTCGAAGACTACGCCGAGGACCCCGAAAGGACGCAAACCGAGGCAGAAGCTCAAGTTGGTACTAAAGAAGCAGAAGGCAAGACTTTGGTCCGAGGCTTGTCAGGCGAGACAGTGAGAATTCTCAAAAGAGCTGAAGAAGGCGATATTCGATTGAAACTTAAGGATGTTTACGATCAAGGTATCCGCAGTATCGCTGTGTGTCTTATGCATGGCTATACTTACCCCAACCACGAGGCCTTGATTGGCCGTGTAGCTAAGGATATCGGCTTTCAGCACATCTCTCTTAGTCATGAGCTTATGCCTATGATCAAATTGGTATCTCGAGCTACATCTGTATGTGCCGACGCCTATCTCACACCGGCTATTCGCAAGTACATCGATGGCTTTCAGGCTGGATTTGAAGGTGGTCTTGGAACTCGTAGCGTGAAGGAGGAAACAGGCACAAAGGGAGCGAGATGCGAGTTTATGCAGAGCGATGGGGGCTTAGTCGATGTGGAAAAGTTTACTGGATTAAAGGCAATCTTGTCTGGTCCTGCTGGAGGTGTAGTCGGGTATGCGATAACATCATATGATGAAGAAACCAAGACCCCTGTTATTGGTTTCGATATGGTAAGTTCGGAAGGGCCGATGCGCCATAGACCAGGATCTGATTTTTGTAGGGCGGTACCAGCACCGATGTTTCAAGATATGGCGAGGGAAGATATGAGCATGTTTTCGAAACGACAACTGCTGGTGTGACCATCCAGTCTCCCCAACTGGACATTAACACTGTCGCAGCAGGAGGCGGATCTCGTCTCTTTTTCAGAAACGGACTGTTCGTTGTCGGGCCCGAGTCTGCAGGCGCCCACCCAGGTCCTGCATGCTACCGAAAGGGAGGACCCGCTACGGTTACTGATGCCAACCTGGTCCTTGGTCGCCTGCTTCCCGAGTTCTTCCCCAAGATTTTTGGAGAGAACGAAGATGAGGGTTTGGATGTTGAGGCTAGCAGAAAGGTCCTTCAAGAATTGGCTGACCAAGTAAACCTGGAAAGCGACAAGAATCTGACAGCTGATGAAGTAGCGTATGGATTCCTGACTGTCGCCAATGAAACAATGACTCGGCCTATTCGGTCTATTACTGAAGCCAAGGGTCACGATTCTTCGAAACACAGGCTTGCTACCTTTGGAGGTGCAGGCGGACAGCATGCTGTTGCCATTGCAGAGTCTCTGGGTATTCAGCAGATTCTGGTCCATCGATATTCGTCAGTTCTTTCGGCATATGGCATGGCCCTTGCAGATGTTGTCGACGAGCGACAAGAACCCGATTCATTGGTATGGAAGGATGATGACAAAACAGTCAATGAACTGAAGAAAAAAATGGAAAAGCTCAAGGACCAGTCACGAAAATCTCTCAATGACCAAGGGTTTCAAGAAGAGGAGATCGCTTTTGAGGAATATCTCAACATGAGATATCGCGGTACTGAATCAGCTCTCATGATTGTTAGGCCGACACCAGAGGAGGCCAAAGAACACTTTGACGGCAAGGAATGGGATTTTGGCCAGGCATTTGTTAAGCAGCACAGATACGAGTTCGGCTTCACACTCGACGAACGAGACATTATTATTGACGATGTTCGTGTCCGCGGTATCGGCAAGAGTTTCCGGCACCAGGACGATACGGTGGACAAGCAGTTTAAAGATCTGAAGCAACAAGAGGTTTCTGACAAGAAGAAACTAAACAACCAACAAGTTTATTTTGAAGGAGGCAGGATGGTAACTCCTGTCTTTAAACTCGAGGATCTTGAAGTGGGCGAATCTATTCCTGGACCAGCCATGCTTGCAGACGGTACGCAGACAATTGTCGTAACACCCAAAGCAACAGCGATTATCCTCAAGACTCATGTAGTCATCAACCTGGAGAAGCAGGGCCCAAAGACCGAGTAAGTCCTTCGTTGTTATTGAAGTGTAGATGGAGCTAACACATACTCAGGTCTGCCATAGCATCAGAAAACCGGGAGGTTGACCCCATCATGCTTAGCATCTTTGGTCACCGTTTCATGGCCATCGCTGAGCAGATGGGCCGTGCCCTGCAAAAAACCAGTGTCAGCACAAACGTCAAGGAGAGGCTCGACTTCTCCTGTGCTATTTTTGATGCCACAGGCGGTCTCGTGGCTAACGCTCCCCATCTTCCCGTGCATCTTGGGTCTATGTCCACATGCGTACGGCGTCAGGCCGAGATCTGGAAAGGAAAGCTGGAAAAGGGAGACGTTATCATCTCGAATCATCCTTCGTACGGTGGAACTCATCTTCCTGATGTGACTCTTTTGATGCCGGCTTTTGACGAGAAGGGGGAAAACATTCTTTTTTATGCTGCGTCACGAGCCCATCATGCTGATATTGGTGGCATCAGTGCAGGCAGTATGCCTCCTCACTCGCGAGAGCTGTACCAAGAAGGTGCTTCTATCAGAAGCGAGAAGCTTGTGAGCGGCGGCAAGTTCAACGAAAAGCGAGTGGTGGAGCTATTCTACGAAGAACCTGCCAAATATCCTGGCTGCAGCGGAACACGTTGTTTGGCCGACAACATTAATGACTTGAGAGCACAAGTATCGGCCAACCAGAAGGGAATCTCGTTGATTGAGACCCTGATTGCCGAGTACGGCGAAGAGACGGTGCAGTTTTACATGGTCCATATTCAGAACAACGCTGAGCAATGCGTGCGCCGACTACTCAAGGATGTCTACAAGCGGTTCGAAGGCAAGGATCTTTCAGCAGTCGACTTTATGGATGATGGATCCCCTATTCGTTTGCAGATTCGGATTGATGCTGATAAGGGCGAGGCCGAGTTTGATTTCGCTGGTACCGGTCCAGAGGTTTACGGTAACATCAACGCGCCACAAGCTATTACGTTCAGTGCTATCATCTACTGCTTGCGATGTCTCATCTCGGAAGATATTCCTCTGAATCAAGGATGCTTGAAGCCGATTCACGTCAAGATCCCCCCCAAGTCTATCTTGTCACCTTCACCTGGTGCAGCTGTCGTCGGAGGAAATGTCCTCACCAGTCAACGCATCACGGACGTCATCTTCAAGGCATTCCAGGCCTGCGCTGCTAGCCAAGGTTGCTGCAACAACTTGACCTTTGGATTTGGTGGCAACCAAGATGGAGCTGAAGCGGTCAAGGGATTTGGCTATTACGAGACGATTGCTGGTGGAAGCGGTGCAGGTTCTGACTGGGAGGGTACAAGTGGTGTTCATTGTCACATGACAAACACTCGCATTACAGATTCAGAGATATTCGAAAGGCGATACCCTGTTCTCCTGCGTGAATTTTCCATCCGCTCTGGATCAGGAGGGCAAGGTCAGCACCGCGGTGGTGATGGCGTCATCCGCGACATCGAGTTTCGCATTCCTCTTCAAGTCTCAATCCTCAGCGAGCGTCGAGTCTACCGTCCTTATGGCTTGAACGGCGGAGGCGATGGAGAATGTGGTCTAAACCTCTGGGTCCGCAAGGTTGAAAAGGCAAACTGGGAGGCATCCCTGAAGCAGTTTCATACCAAGGATGACGCAGGCGAGGTAGAGTATGAGGAGAGACATGTCAACATGGGAGCCAAGAACACTGCTGCGATGAAGGCTGGAGATCGCATCATCATTTGCACACCTGGAGGAGGTGCATGGGGAGCCGAGGGAGCTGAGAGTGTAGCCAAGAAGAAGGCCGATCATACTGAAGCGTGGAGGAAGGGGAGTGGTAGTGCGAGGGATGAAACTGCGCTTCAGGCTTAGACAAGGTGATGAGATATTTTGCAAGACTAAATGATGAGTTTATCCAAGATTGACTCAGTCTCTTTGGATCTTCTTCAAACCCCTTACAATATTTCTAGACTCATGAATACTAAACGAAGCCACTTTCAAAGGCCTGGTATTGGTGTGATCTCGCGGGGACATGGAAGCCTAGAATGTGTCTCATTTAGCGCCAGCCCTATAGACTCAGGTCTAGACATTATCGAGACATGAGCGTGAATTTCGACTATGGATGTGTCTCCCTGAAACAATGACAGCAGGTGAAGGACATTTCTGTCGATCCCAACGTGAAGCTTTGTTGTTTAGGTACTCTTTGATGCCTGTCATGGTTTAGTTTGAGCTTATCCAAAACAAGCTATAGGAGGTTGCTCTAGTTTAGTTACGCTTGAGGAAGTCAGATCCGTCTTGGAGGTTGCCCCTGTTCGGTGATTGAAATAAGCAAGAGAGGAAAAGGTTTGCCCGTTTCTACCCTCTAGAATATTTCGATGAGAGACAATGCCTATGTTGGGAAGGAAAGAAGAAAAAACCCGCAGGAGGGGCATCCAAATCTATCCATGAGGGTGCAAAGAGGAAGGAGTTGGCTCCCTCTATAGGGAGGTGCTTGAAAATTCTGATCAAACGTTACTTATCAACTTACAACTTGCTTGATCTTCAACACCAACACCAATACTGATATCAACTGCTGATCACTACCTCGAATAATCCCGGCAATCTGAATCATTGGTGGCCAATTCCGATCAGACTTCCCCTGATCGCCGCTGTTTTTTCACTGCAAAGGAAGTCATGTGCCAGTCTTCTCGAAAACGCCTGTACTGTGCCGTATGCAAATGCAAGTCAATGCGCCACATCGATGTCAAAAAAAAGACGTTGGAACAAGAATCATTTACCTCCCGGATCGACACTCAAGAAGCCAACCAATGGATATGTCCAATTGCTCGCCACTCATACAAATCCCAGTCAGCCCTACGGAGCTCAAGCATGGGTTGCTGCATTAGCTCAACCACTGATGGGCCAAGGCTTTTGGCCCCCAACCACCATGCTGGACCCTTTGTGTTTATGATCTACAATTCTACAATCGCCTCCCAATGATTAAGAGCCTAGTTCAAATGCCTTTCCAAATTCAGGCTACAGTCTCTTCTGCCTTGCCGAAACAGGGGAGCCTCGCATTGTGCGTCTTGAAAAGCCAATGACGGCTTGTCCGATGCAATGCAGTTCAAGGTTGAGCTTTTGGGTTTCCTGTCCGCATTTGTGCACCTGTAAATCTGCATCTCTTTTGAGTTCACGATGCATTATTTGTGTTGGTGCAGGCTTAGTAGGACCACATTAAATGTCTCATGCCTAAGCATCTTCATCCGATATGAAGCAGCTCCAGACTCAGTTCACTGTATCAATGCCATGATGGATGCCTGACGCCGAGTTATGCATCATAACTGTGGCGCAAAACTAGGGAACAAGGATAGCAGTCGGAACTAGAGTCAAGCGGTTGGCTCTTGAACGGCATATCACTTTGGTGTTGTTGATAATTCCATGGTTCAGTATCGAGTTTTCTCAAGAACTAGTCGTCCATATCCATCGGAATTAAAAGCACAGCCTGGCTGTAACTGCCATACGGATGTGTTCCTCTCAATAGAGTTGCATGTGATCAGAACCAGTTCGCGACTCAATTTGCACTGCCTTTGTACGTCGTGAGCTTCGACCAAACAAACTTTGAGAGGACCTAGACATCCCGTTGCTACAGCCCCAGCCCGCCAATCTGAGACGCGGAAGCTCATGTTATATCGAGTCACTGGTCACCCCCCTTATTCGCCTGACCGTGCTAGGCGCCCTTTTTGACGGGATTCTTGGCTTCACATGGCGCTTGAACACTAAGGCGGGCCTGTTACTTGAAGCAGAAACTCCACTACATTCCATCTTTGCGATGAGCATGAGACTCGAGACAAAAACGGGATCGGTCCGTAAGTATCATGTGTGAGACTACGTGCATGCATTCGCTAATCAGCAACTTCACGGCAACTTATCAAGAGCCACTTACAGCTCTTAGCCTGAAATTCTCACCGGAGTTTCCTGCCTGTGACTGAGGCCTCACCAATGAGCCAAGTTTGAAGTTGGCTAGACTTGACGGTAGACTCCAAGTATACCAAATACAGGTTGTTTGTCCAAGCTTTGCGGCTCTGCTCATATTCTAGGGATACTACGTTCCAGTTTCTGAAGAGATACTTAGGGGGGGTCTAGTTCTTCGATCTAGACCTTAACCATCACTTGATATTCACTGTTTCAAACCATCCTCCGCACAATCATTTCGTGTCCCAAACAAACCTTCTTGTCAAATTCTATCCTTTCAACCAAATCCAACAGTATGATGCGTATAGCTATTGCCGGAGGGACTGGTCTTGGGTACTTCCTGGCGAGTCAACTTTCCCAAGCGGCCTATGCCTACCAAGTTGTCGTTCTATCACGTTCTGTAAGTATTATCCCCAGAGACCAAACCTTCCTAACATGATAGCAACACCCTGAGTATGCAGGACTTGATGTTCAAGTCACAGCTGTCGACTACGACAATGAAGACGACCTCTCGTTTGCACTTCAAGGAGTGAATCTTGTTATATGCACCTTCTCTGGAAATGAGCAACTCAACCTCATCAACGCAGCCGCCCAGAATGGCGTGCAGTACTTTGTCCCTTCCGAATTCGAAGGCTCGATTGACAAACGTCCTGACAATGACCAACTCTACCCCTGTTCCTACTCGACCGAAGCGAGACAACTTTTGAGACGTTGGGCAAGATCATCTCAGATGAAGTGGACCGTATTCTCCTGCGGTATACTCATGGAGAGATTTCTTCCTGGCGGACTTGGAAGTATGTTCATTGGTTACCGCTCCGACTTGGCCATGGCTGGATCTTACCTACTTAACACAAGCGCCTACACCGCCGAGTGCGTAGAGAAAACCGCTCGAGGACATACAGTTCGAATATGCATGACATCTGTCTACGATGTGGCTCAGTTCGTGGTTGCAGCTATTGTTCTGGGACCGGCGAACTGGCCTCGAGAATTGACCATGCGAGGAGACCGATTGTCGGTTCGCGATGTCGTTGGACAATGTTCGAGGGCTTTGAATGGTAAACCCAAAGTATTGCTTGATATGTATCTTACGCTAACTTGTCAGCCCCTTTTCAGCTTTCCCAGTGGCAGGCCGCGGATCCTGATCGACTTGCTACTTCGTCTTACCAGGAGGGCGATTATACAAAATACATATTCTATCGACAGCTCCAGGCGACTGTAGAAGGAAGATATGACTTTAGCCAAGCATCTCTGAACGATCTTGTCAATGCAAGTTCACGAGTCAATGTCCAACCCAAAAGTTTTCGTCAGTGGTTGAGTGCCAACTTTTGAAAGCAAGACTTTTGAGAGTAAGCAGGACTTGGATAGGACTTCTTTTCATTTTCCTATTTCCTTTTTGGTACAGAAAACGTGTTGGTCTTTTCATTTTGTCGAACTTTTATTCCCTCTTAGATGGGCTGTATACTTTCGTTCGTATTTCTGCGGCTGTGCTGGATTCACAAGAAATCGTGCTGGGAGCAACAAGGCAGCAGATGCGCGCCATGTCGCGATATTTCTTTTTTGTTCATATGTATTCTTATAGATAAAATCCACTACGTTCTTTTCAAATGCTCGGTCGCACTGCATAGTGAAATTGTGTTTGGCTTTGTGCCTTCATGCATTAACGGCCATAGTTGGTGGTGTGCTGTAGAGTAAATCACCAGATCAGTTAGGACACTTATGATTTCTCACTTCCTTTCTAGATTCATTTTCCTTGGTACCAAAGTTCCTATCCTTGAGGGAAAATTAAGTACAAAGTCATATCTAATCTAGTGGCTAATACAGGCACTTTTCTGAAATCACAAAGACAGTGAGTGGTTGAATCCTTTAACCCGTCCGTGTTGAACATGCTCTCAAATCTCAGTATGCAACGCCTTGATGCACCCCTTCCCCTTTTCTGAAATCTCAGTCTATCGTCTTATCGTAAAAAAGCTCATTTTTAGGCATCAGCGGCCTTTTCCTTTGTCTCAACAGCTTCCTTTACCTCATCCCCAAACTCGTCCCCGAACTCCTCGACAATCCAGAGACAGAATTTTTCCCACTCAATCTGCCACTGCTGCATCCGCTTGGCCTTGAGGGTGCTGCCTAGACTGGCTTGCTTGATGCCCTCAATCCAGTCGACCTGGCTTTGATCCTCAAAAGCAGCCCATCTGACACTGTTCTCGGCGAGACTCCCGAGACCTGCGAGACCAAGGTTCTTCCATCCTTGGACGGCCTGGAAAAAGTCGTGCGACATGCCTGCTGTGTCTTGTCCGAGCATAGCGGGATCATCGTTACACAGACTGCAAGCAACACCACGGGCCAAGAGGGCTGGCAGGGGGTGAGCTGTTACGGAGCCACAAAGACGGAGGACTTCGTTGGAGATGGGGCACGATTCGATGAGGATGCGCTTCTCCTTGACCATATCGATGAGGAGGGGATGCTTGAAAAGACTGAATCCGTGGCCGATACGTCGAGTTCCTAGCAGGATTGCATCAAATATGTTGGAATCGGTGTCTGTGCCGTCACCAAGAGTCTCTCCGGCGTGAAAAAAGAAAGGAAGGTTGACGCCTTCCTCAGAACACTGCTTTCGGAACCAAAACAGCTCGGGGAGAAGATCGGATAGGGGTCGACCCAAGTCTTCAGGGCCCACGAGATCGTATCCCGCAATGAGATCGGGAAAGCTCATCTTGGTAGCGATGCAAAAGTCCATGTTCTCTACAATCATGCGAGTCGGCCAGCTGCGCAGAGATGTCCAGATGGTTGTGAGACCCCAGAAACCCTCTCCTTCAGGCGACTTCTTGAAGTTGTCGATTTCCTCGCGAATGACCTCAAACAGGTGGTTGTAGTCCTTCTCGGGCTCTTCTTGTTGGTCGCGGCAGTAGTTAAGTGACCACGTCATGCTACACTTGTCAGAAGATGTTCGGAGTCGTTTGGTTCGTAACTTACCGAAGCTCGGCCCAGTTCACGCCGTCATCTTTGAGGTTCTTCATGAGTTCGCGAAGGAAGACTCGGAGCATGGGTTCGTAGTGAATGATGGTGGCGCAAACCATGAAACACTTTGCAAACTTGACCCAGATAGCGTCGATGCCGTGATGTTGCTCGTGGCTGTCAGTAACGGAGAGAGTACATCTTCCCTTTAGCCACTTGAAGAAACCTGTTCTTCCGCCATGAGGGAACTCATCAGCTGCCTTAGTCAATGGCACAAAGGTACCAGCCTTGTAGCTCTCATCCCAAATGGAAACCTCGGCGTCAGCCTGCTTTCTGTACCGAAAGCTGGGAGTTGCCTCCTCTCTAGACTTATCGGTGTTAAGGGGCAGGTCACTGCTTACGTGCATGCCTGGCATTTTGAGAAGTTGATCAAAGAGGAAATCAAAGTTGACCATAGCATCCATGTGAGCGTGCAGCAGAGCACCCTTGGGCATACGGCGAACAATTTTCCATAGATTTGTCTTTTCCATTCGATCTTTTCCGAGCATGAACATCATTCCTGGGAAGATGCACTCATTTCCAGCCTGGGCGAGGTCCTCCTCGACTTGAGGGGTCCAGACGGTGTCTTTCTCTTGATCACGAATGCGTTCGACAATGCCACTGGCGCGCTTGGCAATAGGTGAGAGAGAGGCCTTGAAAGAAGCATCGGAGCGAGACTTTTTCTCTTGGGTTATGAGGTTTGCCCGACCTGCAAGATACTGCTGCAGGAAAGGGTCAGAGAGCGAGGGGATGTCCTGAGACACCTCCTCCCACTCCTCGTTGGACATGGTATGTTCATCAGTCATGTTTGCTTTGCTGAACTTTTAGAGAGAGAAAATGATGGTAAAGCCAAGTCAAAGTCGACAGTGAATTGTTGTGTCTTGTGAGTAGGATGTGTAAAAAACGGTGGATGTACAGTAGTCCGAATAGGCAGGTCGGGGGAAAATGTAGGGGAGCTAAAGTGAGGACCTAGAGAATTGCTCAAGTCAGATAAGATTGCTTATGACAACATGAAAAGTACTGACGTGAATTCTAGTCCAATCTGAGTTTTACACGTCAGATAATTGACATGTAGTAATATCATCAAGAAAAGGAAGGATCAAAAAGAATACATCATATCTGGAGAGATGGAATGCAGTGGTAGAGGGTGAGAGTGACAAGAAACAAAACGGTTGTGCTTTGGGGAAAGCGTAACAAACGGTGACCGGGGCTCGAGGTCTTCGCCGATAACCGACGCACTCCGTTTCACGTGATCAGTTGGGTGCTGTACGAAATAGTGATGAACCATTCTCACCCCTCATTGGGTACTTGAAGATCATGCACTATCATCACATTTTGGTAGACAAGCTAATCTCTTACCCTAAACATGCTCTCGTTTTAACCAGTGGCTTTATTCAATGAAGCTTTATCCTCGCCCTTTTCTACTCCCAATTCTGCGGTGTACAACACAAAGAAAGGGTACCCTGACCTATCACCTACATGTGACTGTGCCTTGCAGCATCAAGCCCATAGCATGAACGGCAATCACAACCAACTGCATCACTAGATGCCACTCTGCTAACTAGTTCGCGGCTGTTCCTGAGAGGCTATTCGCTCCCGCAAACCCCCCTAGAAGGGCCCTAGCTATCCTCGCCCTATAGCGCGAAACCTCACGACTCCCAATGGCAATCGTCACGTCCATCACTAGGAATCACACTGCACGACCCATCACAGCTTTTAGAAAACTCGAGACCGACTCTTCGCTTTTTCACTCTTGAGAAATGTTACTCCCCCCGCTTACTTTGGGGCTTGATATCGTGACTCAATCCTTCGGGCCCAACATGCATTCACACGCTTCGGTTGGATGCCTGTGAATGGGCTTATTTGTGCTGATCGTGAGTAGTCTCACCTCGATCAGCAAGTGAATTGATGTCCTGGGTCATTATAAAAGGTAGGTTGTATCCTCCGTCGCAGTCGTTGATATCAATCAGATCCTCCACCGCCATCTTTGAACACTTTGAGCTGGCCTCAATCGCATGACTCCAAGTCTTTTACTCTATTTAACCACCCAAGATACCCAATACACACAGCATACATCATACTGCAATACTCAACTAGTTCAAGATGAAGTTTTTCTCTCTGACCATACTCTTCTTCACTCTTGCCACTGCGGCAACTATCCCTCGAGATACTGTCTTTGACGGCCACTGCTGCTTCACACTACATGACATAGCCAGCGGCGCAACAGTGCAAGAAAACAGCAATGGAAACTTGCTTCTCAATGCTGGCGCCACCAACGGCTTCTTCTGCATTGACCTATCCGACTCGCAAAACATTCTGCGGGACCGCGCTTTCAATGCCTGTTTCCTGAACCCCAGTGGCGAGGTCAAATGCGTCGATCCAACACCTGGCTTCGAATCTTGGACATTGAAGAAGAGCGGTAGCAACACTCTCCTTCATCGTGACGGTGCAACCGCTTTCAACTCATGCTCCAAAACTTCAACAAGTTCAAAGGGAACGGTGCTCTTTGGTGATAAGCATGATGGTGCTTCGACGTGTAAGAAGACTACATTGAAGGTGAAGAATTTGAAGGGGACATGCAAGAACCTTTGAGTCGGCGAAAAGATGGACTGATTAACTGGGCTTTTTTGTGTTTTGCTATTTCAATTCTCGACTACCGAGTCCTACTTCAGCAGTGTATTCTTAATGGATCAATTCAAGTATAGAAGCTCGGACTGTTGCAATGTCCGTGTTTGCGATCGCTGTGAACTACTTGTGCGCATGCATGCATGTGTGTACGTACGCTCATGGGTCTTGCTGGGATCAGCCGTGGTGAGGATGTCAAAGCTTAGGTGACATATCACTCTCAACACTCCCATACACAACCCCAATATCCCTCATAAGCTGCTCTTCGGTCGGTACCTTGTCTCGTTTCGTAACAACATTCTTTGCCTCTAGGAAGCGTAAAAAGATATCCAGTGCGGCTTGGTCACCATCACTGCCCGCATCGACGAAAAGCAGGATGGACACCAGTATATCTGCAACACCCCAGAGAATTTCTCTGGCGTCGCCCATCAGATCTATCAGGGACTCGCTTTCAATACGCTGCCTCGAAGTCTTCCAAGCTTCCGATGGGCCCCAGCCTTGAGGTCGAGAAACCTTTCCTTGAAAAGAAATACCTCTCTTCACAAAATATTCAAGAGAATCGAGAGCTTCTTGGCCACCCTTGGGATGTTTCAATGCACGCAGGAAATCGGTGCTCAGAACATCTGTCGTGCCCTCCCAAATGGGCAACACGGCGCAGTCGCGATGCAAGCGGGCGATATTGAGATATTCTTGTTCTTCGTTGGCGAGATACCCAACACCGCCGAGTGATTCCATACATGAGAAGAGAAGTTGAACAGACGCTTTGCAGACGTAGGCTTTTGTGAGCTGTGTGAGAACTCGTAAAAGGGGTGGAGCATGCTCCTTCGGAGGGGTAAGTGTCTCAAGTGCTGGTGAAAGACTTGAGGTCGAGAACACGCCATGCTCAGAGACACCAAGAACGTAAGATGTGAATAGGGAGAGAAGCATCAGTCCCCTGTACTCGCAAGATATCTTTGACAGAGTTTTCATATGCAACGAGCTTTCTGTAAGCTTCATCCGAGTACCTCTTCCTGCACCCACTTCTCGTACCTGGGCATAAGCCCTCGCGATGGCGAGTCCTCTTCCCAGGTACCCAACAGCCGCAATTGAAGAATGAACTCGGGTGAGTGTCAAGACGTTTGCAATCTCTTGAATACCACGACCTTCTTGGCCCACAAGCCAACCCCGCATGTCCTCAAGAACAAGTTCGGCGGTAGGAAGGGACTGCGTGCCTGACTTATTCTTGAGTCTTTGAATGCGCACACCATTTAGTTTCTCTCCATTATCTCTTGATAGCCCCGTGATTGTAGTAGCATGGGGGTCGTGCTTGTACATTGGTGCGACAAAGGTTGAGAGACCACCTTTAGAGGTACGGGCGAGAAGGACAGTCATTCTTGAATCGGTCGCTGAAGAGAACCACTTGAAGCCGCTGATACTCCAGGGTCCCAGAGGAATGTTTTCAATCTTTGAGGCCAGTCCGATGTCAGATGCAGAATGATGTATTGCTGTGGTTTCGGTCAACGATACATCACTGCCTCCTGTTCTTTCTGTCATCCACTGCCCACTAGTCCAGGCATAGGAAGGATCTCTCGAAGTAAGATGCTGGAATGCATTCTCAAACACTCTTCTCTGTGTATCTGTCAGGTTTTTCGATAGCTCGGGGCTCCTAAGGTGTGTCTGCAGTAGTCGAGCAGCGCCGTCTTGCATAGCAGAAGGACAGCCGACATTGGCACACGACGGCGTCCAAAGCTGTATACGCAAGAACTGGTACGCTCGTGCGAATGATCCGTACTCAGTATCATATCCGGCTGCGACGAAGCTGAGACGAGTTATTATGATGATTTGGTGTGAAGACTTGGCATCTTACCCTCGAGACAGACCAAAGTCCTGAAGGCCACGCCATCCTTCGCCAGTGACTAGATCGCCTTTCCACTGACCGAAAACATCACGACCTGAGCCTTTTAGGTAGGGTTTGTTTCTCTCTGCATCTGTGATCCAAGAGAAGACCTTATCGGAGAGGACATCATCCCCAAGAGCAGCCACTTCAGCTTCAACTTGGCGGATGATGCGTTTCGGAAGGAATACTGATCGAATCAGCACATGATAATTGACAAGATTAGTGTTAGCGTGGACCTACGCTTGAAGCATCTTTGGAACGCCACATCGTCGTAGAATTGGTTATTCAGAACAGGCGGTTTCTGGAAGAAGCCCTTGTCTGCGCCTGAAGCCTCCATGTTGCGATATTAGAAGAGTGGAGGTGGAAGTGCTGAACATGACGACCTTGGGAATATCCGAGGCATCATTGTTAGGTATATGAACCGTGTTATGCATACCAGGGTATTCCCTCGACCAGGCTTAAAGGAAGCATCAATCACAAGCCATCAACTACATACCCATGGGTGTTCTCTTGTGGGGTCACACCTCCAACTCGACCCATGTTCCGCCCGTTTTGGTAGGTATAACGGAAGTAATTCCGATAAATCGCGGAAACAAAGTGACTTGAACGGAATGTTGGTCCATTTTAGCCATGCAAAGTTGGTGACACCTCTTTCAACGGTCAGCCATGTCCTCTCCGCATTTCGTTAAACAAGGATCTTAGCTTGCCCAAGGCTTTTCATCCCTTTTACTCCACAAGTCGACTACTAGGCATGGTGGGAGCAAGGCACCTCACGCTTGCGTTATGAATAGTCCTCCGGATATCAACAAAGCTGGCTACTCGAGGCTCATCTCTTAATTTGTGTAGGATGTGTTGCATTATCTGACTCTATACTTAAGCATGTAGGTTTCCCTTCTGGTTACCTCAAATCTTAAGTTCTCAGTTATCCTAAAGGTCTCTCATCTCGCTCGCCCTGGTGAATCTGTATAAAGTGACGAGAGTCCCCGTCAACGAAAAGGCTCGATATTTGAGCCATGTAGACTGATCAACGGGTCAGGGTATCTTTTGAGAAGACGTTCTGTCCGCTGAGTAGATATCTCGAATGATAAATACTCGCTTTGATGTCGGATAACCTCTGGTACGCCTTTTCCATCTCTCCTCTCATAGCAATCGCACGCTCAAGCATCTCCACCTGCTTTTGAAGCTTCTGCAAGGCTTGACCCTCGCTATCCAGACATTCCATCTCATCACGGAGCTTGAGGATTTTGCCTACTCCATTACCGACAGGATCAATAAGGTCCGCCAAGTCTTTGTCAATGCTTGATGTCGCATCCTACGGAAAGGGTTGGGGAATACTCTGATAGATAATGTATATTCATAGGAACGTATACCTTGACCGTTGCCGCCATGCTTTTGCATACGTCAAAGTCTTTGAGAATTTTCTCCACGGCTGCTTTATCATTAATCATGTTCGAACTGAATTGCTGAGTTCCATACCTCCGGACGTGGCATTGTCTGCAGACATGTTCAAGCTGCCAAAGTCACGGACTTTGACTTTGGATCCGTCTGATTGCTGTTGCCCCATTGTAGTTTGTGTTGAAGGTTGTTGTTGTCGTCTTTGGACCAGATGTCTGAGATAGTTCATTGGAGTAAGGTCTTGACGAGACTGTTGGGTTGAGGGTTTAGAACGAAGAAGGAAGAAACAACTGGTGCGCATGAAGCAGACTATTATATATGCATTTGGGTTAAGAAAGTTAGTCAATTATTATAAATAAATTATAAATTTGGTATACTTTCGCGGCTTGCTTCGCTCAGCCCTTTTCAGTTTTATAAAGATTATCAACAAAGGTTAACCTGGTCAGTTATTATACGATAATTTCATGGCTTTGATTCACGCTTTGAGTGATTCAACATTATACCTAGTTAAAAATACTATGTGGGACAAGAAGCTTTGGACACCAGTTGAAAGTAAGAATGTATATATTAAACAATAGAAGACTGTGATGCACCTGGGGAGTAGCTGTCTAGGTGACAGCTATTTTTGACTCTTTCAACGGTTAGCCACAATAAACTGGCTACTCACATCCAACAATACACCAAGTTCCAAGTTAGACATGTCACTCAGTCTTGTATCCTACTCGTTGCCAATCAATTTGTCAAGAGACCAAGTCAAAGCGGTATATACGCGTTGTGTCAGTGGCAGTGGGGCAGTTCTAGAAATCCTGACAATCGTACGACCAATATTCCATCTATCACCCACGTGTTTGTCCTTGAGTTCAGTTGCTGCTGTGTGTATATCTACCTACCTAGGTAGGCAACAGCTGGTAAATTCCTGTCAGGAAAGTCAGTTGTTCTACTATCTAGTTTATAGTCCACGCTGATAGGTTAGTCTTGTGGTTGGATATTCGAAGTTTATTAAAAAGGTTTGAGTTGTACTAGAAACTAGAACCAAATTCGTTCTCCCTCCTTATGACTCTAAACGAAAACCTTGCGCAGTGATTACTTTATAGGTACTACTTTCTCGCATACAATTACATATACTACTGACGGTGTAAGCTCAGGGGATTTCGCGTTAGATGACTGATATCAAACAACGGAGTGGCTCAGGTAAGGTTGCGAGTTCGCTACTTTTCTGCCATGCCTAAGCTAGACCGCTATAACAAACGTTCGCAGGTCTCATTATCATATTATATTCTTTCTTCTCAAGGCGGTTGACCTTTTTAAGCTCATATAATATAAACCCTCAAAGCGTTCATATGTAACTCTGACTACCTATGGACAAATCATTAATCCAAATCATTCATAACCCAACCCCCCCCCCCCCCCCTTTTTTTTTTTTAGCTACCACCTTCCGTCTCTGCCCTATTCCGACAGAGTCTAAGGGGCAAACTTGCCCAGAGCACCTTCGTTGCCTCCATCAAACAGATCATGTAGTGTGTCAAGCTCCTGGAAATGCTTTGCATACTCCACACCCCTACGTCGCTGTGCCTCGACACGTCGCCAGTCCCATTCTCCCGGTTGATCCAGGTCGATATCCGAAAGGTCGACAGACATATCACCAAGCTGCTCTGGTCCAGTAGTCCAACCGCCGGGACGCTCAGGTAATAGTCCAGAGGCACCACCCAGCAAAATAGCCGGGTTCACAGTGAAGCGTCCAAGCTTGAAGACATACTTGCTGATGGCGGTCGCATAGATCCTCCTGTGCCATCCACTGGAAGCATCTTCGGGACCTCGTGCAGAAGCATCCTTGAACGTAGGGTCGAGCCATGAAGTGGGTTTGGCAGCTCCCTTGGGAATGTAATGCGTAACGATGTATAGCCACTTGCGGTCCCAGCACAGAATGCGACTCCACATCTCAAAGTTCTTAAAGGCGGGGATCTCGCGCTTGAAACTACAAGCAACGGAGCCCAGGATGATGCTCACATTGCCCTTGATTGGCTTGTCGGTCTTTGGGTCCAGAACAAGCTTGGTCTTTGCGTTGTTGGCGAGGGTCATGTAAGAGGCGCGGCAGAGGTAGGTGACGAGATGTGATCGTGAGACGTCGAGGTCTGCAAAGTATGTCGAATTTGACTTGTGTAAGTTGTAGTCTATCTCGAGAATGGGCGCGTGCGTGGTAGAAATCATGGGCTTGAATAGAGCATCGGGGCCGAGAGTTGGCGATTTGCGCCAGTAGCCGTGGAGGAAGATGGTATAGAATACGCGGTACTACATGATATCAGTAGAGTCGCTAAGTGCTGGAGAAGAGGTTGAGGCTTACAGTCCAAGCAAAGGGCATGCTCTTCCAGTTAAACACGATAAAAAACAACAGCAGGATCCGCGATGTCCGGCCAGGTCCTGTAAGGAATTCCCTAATTAGAGGACCCCAGTTGACTCGGTAGGCAGCATATCCAGCCGAGCCTGCGATAAGAGGCATAACAACAGGCACTACTTGTGAGAGGCCGAACATTTTCTTCGCGGCACCAGCCATGATTGTTGATTGCTGGTGTTTTGTGACCACAGTGTTGGAGGAGAGCGATAGGCAGGGGTAAGGAGTGAAAAGGCGGTCTTTTACTGTATTTGTCTATGCAACGCTCAGATGTAAAAAGACCCGCGAGATGCCACGACAAAAGATCGATCAGCTACTCTTACAGGAGCTTCTCAGTCGCCGAAGATGCCGTTAATTTGCCCTTGGGGAGAAGAAATAAACTCAATATACCTAATTTCGCATTCACTTAAGCAATGCCACTAGATTGGGTGAGCTACCAGAGGAACCGAGGCACGGAGTTTTGGTGGGGACTCGGCCGACGATAACAGCGTTGGGGAAGTTGAATGTACTCAATTAAACAGACATTAATTATCAAACTTCGACTTGTGTATGAGGAATAGAGTAGAGATAAACATAAAGAGATGAAATGAGAGTTTAGGTGCCTATCCGTCCCATAATCCCGCAAAACAGCCCCTGCACTGGCTACATTACAATCTATAACCAAGCTGTCAACAAACGGTGATATTGTAAGACTTGCAATCTCACTCGCTTAGGGATCGTCATACGTAAGCGGGTCATGTGTGCAAAAAAGATAGCTGATTGAAGTCGAACTTTAAAAAAATTACCTCTTTGTGATATACGAAGCTGGTAATTGTGTAACGACTCAAAAAGAGGATGTTTGTTGGGATCTAACCAACTGCGATGGACGAACAGGGAATCGAACCCTGGACCACTCCCAGATTATTCGGTCGAATTATGCTAAGGGAGTATTATACCACTAAACCATTCGCCCGGTTCTTGCTGAAGGGCGTCATTATTGTCGACTCTGTAGTCAAGGTTGAACGAGACACAGTTGGACACCCTTCATGATGCTCCAGATCATATCCACTCTGTATTCGTCGTTCTAATATACTTATAGAGACTTCTCGACCTCATCCACAGCCCCAATCACTTGCTTCCAGTTAGCCCACTCAGCATCGCCGCCTGGAATGCCTCCTACCAGGGGCAATCTTGTTCCATCTCTATCTCCAAAGCCTCTAAGCCTGCTAATAGCCTCCTTGATACCCACAGTACCAAACTTGACCACCAACTCTTCCATTGAGCTCACCTTGAACTGAAGAACCCTTCGCTCCTGGACCTCGGCATCGGTAGGCTGTATCTTAGTTGACAATTCGTAAAGTCGCACCAGAGACTTGGGGAAGAAGCCAGCTGAGCCGTCAATGGCACCCGCAAAGCCCACCGAGACGACAGGAAGCAGTTGTTGACCGAGACCTGTGTAGGCGTGGAAGTGGCTGTGGTCGATGGATGGGTTGGAGGCGATTTGCGCGGCTACCGAGACGTCGCCGTGGGACAGCTTGCATCCCACAATGTTAGGGTGCTCGGCGAGAGTAACATATGTGGATACGGCGACCTTGACATTGTTAGATACTCCGGGGTAGTGGTAACTAGACGATGGTCAGCGTGGTTTTAGTACTGCTTACACATGACAACTTACATCATAATAGGAATAGGACTTTGGTCAGCTACAGCAGTGAACCACTGAACAAGACCTTCCTGTGTAACAGCAGCAGCATTGTATCCAGGCACAAGAGTCAGTCCCCATTGGGCGCCAGACTTGTGAGCGTCCTTGAGTTGCTCGACAGTCTCTTCAACACTATTCGTTGCTGTTCCTGCAACAATAGGGTAGTCTTTGAAGCCCTCCTTCTCCAGGCCAGCCTTAACACCACTGAGAATGGCATGACGATCTCTGGGATGAATATGCACAGCCTCGCCCGTGGTACCGAGGACAACTACACCCTTGATACCATTCTTAGCCAAGTAAACAGCGTGAGCAATCTGTGTCTCGACATCAACAGGCGAGGAGATGGCGTTGTAGTTGGCGGCCTTTCTGGAAGCGAAGAACGTGGGAACGGGCACGTAGATGCCCGTTGGCGGAGGAGAAGACATGCTTGGTGCTGGTGGTACCTTGGTCATAAAAATGATATGAGGAATAAAGAGAAATGACAGAAACGTGAGGGGTTGCTGTGCACATCACGTATTATAAACACTCTCCAACGCAAACCTCGGTCTTCGGTACAGTGCAAAGCGACACTACATGTCGCAATTGGAGAAAGCCGACGGTTCGGCTCGCCGATGAGTCTTGGAAATGGCAGCTCAACCCGAAATCAGTGGAATTGTTCCCCTCATTACCAACACAGTTCCGTTTCTATTCGATCACCTGTCGGTAAATTGAGGATGTTCGATAGTCAATAAATCCATGATAGACATGTTAAAGGACAGCCGGTAAATGTTAGGATAGTGTCAGAACACCTTCTTAGTAAATCTACCCTACAGGCGTACTCTGAATCATGCTTTTCCGCTGTCAATATGTTAATACAACGACAGGATCTGTTTTTAGAAAGGGCTATAATCATTGAAAGTATCTTAAATATTTGCTTGGAAATTCCGATCCTGATTGATGGGTATGAGGCTGTTTTATTACGTGGCCACAATTGCTTCGTTATATCTCATTTATACAAGCGAGGAACTCCGACTTCGGAAAGACTTCAACAGTTGTTATTCTCATAGAGTATTCAATGAATGAATTGATATTTGTGATTTATTACGCTATTTTCGTTTCTTCGTTCTGGATGGCTTTGTTTATAGATATAACCTCTATGCCCAGTTTTCTCCCATAAGTTATCTTTGCACATAGACAGGAATTTGTGATCTACAAGTAAATATGACCATGTACATTTCTATGCCATTTCTCCATGATATCTTTTTTTTACAGCTAGGGATATTATGATCGAACAACATGAGTGCCCTCGGCAGGCTCGAGTACCAGCCACTGGCAAGGCAAGTCCTTCTTCTCGTTATGTTCCCGTAGCTTAGCAATGATCTTGCCAGCGATGGCCTCGAAGTTGTGCGTCGCCAGAGCCAAGATTGTGGGACCAGCGCCGGAAAGACACACGCCGAGGAAACCATCATCGGTCTTGGGGGACATTGTCTCGACGATCTCTGTGAGGCCAGGGATCAGGGTCTGTCGGTAAGGCTGGTGGATCTTGTCTTGCATGGCGAGGTGGATGAGCTCGGGGTCGGGGGGGGATTGGCCGAGTGCAACGGGCAAAAGGGCAATTCGTTGCAAGTTGAAGACCTAGGTTCATGAATTAACTTTGGGTTGGCAGGCTGGTTTGAGTACTGAACGTACCACATCGGGGCGAGTGTAGTTCGCGGGTAGCACTCCTCGCGCAGCATGTGTAGCAACCTGGAAATCAGGGATGATAGCAACAGCCTTGATCTCCTTGGCCCAAGGGAACTTGATATGATGACCGATTCCGTGAGGAGGGTTCGGGGGCTTCTTTCCAGTATCCTCTCCTCCGGCTGGCGCGGGAAGAACCTCACTCAGAGGAATTTCTGTACGAGCAACGTCTTCGGGGGTCAAGGGCTTGAGGTAGGTTCCGACGAAGCCGCCGTAGAGGGCAGCACCGACATTGTCAGGATGCCTCTCTAGAATTGAAGTTAGTTTGCGATTGATACTCTATGGTGAGAACGGTTTTTACCAATCATGAGACAGTAATCGAATAGCCGGTCATTGTCAAGGTGCTTGAGACCTCCAACTTCCTTGCCCAAAGCAACGCCAGCAACGACAGCAGCACCGGAGCTACCTAGACCACGGCCTAGAGGAATGGGGTTCTTGACGTGCACATGGGTCTCGACGGGGAAAGACCTCTGGTCATTGCAGCGCAAGACGTAGAGGGCGACGCGGGTAATGAGGTTGACCTGGGGGTCGAGGTCGATCTCATCTGCTCCCTCTCCCTCGTAAGTGATTTTGCAGTTGAGCGGGTGCTCGGACTTTGTCTTTGACCGGTCGATGGTGACGTGAAGTTCGAGGTAGACGGAGAGGGCCAGACCGATGACATCGAAGCCGGGTCCAATGTTTGCGCTGGAGCAGGGGGTCTTAATGATGAACGATTCCATGGCTGCGTCTGTCTGCTTTTGTTTCTAATTGCCGAAGTTCGGAACTGTAACTGGTACAGGTACTTTGCTAGAGGGAGAGGAAAGTTTTGAGACAAGCACCCAACATGCAAAGAGAGGGTCCAATGGCGCGATGCGAGTTGGGGCTAGTTTGGAAGATTGTTTCGTTACTTTTCTGCTCTCACGAAGGAACTCAAGAATTACAAAAAGTCACATCAAGAAGATTTCAATAACTGAAACGGCGTGGATCAGCCGATAGTGGAATTTGATCATTACTGTGACTGATAGATACTGACGAGTGAAAGGTTCGCCGCGACGGTGAGCTCCGTCATCGGCCAAGGCGCAACTAAAGGAAGAAAAAAAAAACCCGTTCGGCTTTGTATCGCATGTTGTGGAAAATTTGCTATGGTACGTTAGTTATATGAGCAGCGCAGTTGGCGGGGTAAAACACGAGCAGTCTTGAACAAGTCCAGTCCAGAGCAAAGCAAATGCGGCGGGGTAGAAAACTTATCTACGGGCCGATGACAGAAGAGTGAGGCTACCATGAGTGCTTAATTCTATGAACCGAACCGGACCAGTAGAGTGAGAGCATAGGTTAAACAAGGAATTAGCCTTGCAATGATAGTCGAAATGCTTAAAAACGGTGTTATTGTCTTATCTGGAACTGTTCATGCATATCAGATATCATTATAGGTTAATACGAACCGAACCACGCCTCTATCCTTGATTGACGTCCATTGCAGAGCTCAGCCCATTTGTGACATACGAGTGTAGATCAGCTCATTTGTGCTTATGGAATTATCCTGATATTCAATTTGGTACAACAATACCAATATAGCAATACTGAGCTGCTATTCGATGAATTTCAAAAGATTTAGTTATGTAGCACCAGCAGTCTCTCCAACGGGCGAGGAAAAAATAAAATAGGCCGTGCTACTGCAGCCGGTTATGCCGACGGCTAACAAGACCTAGTCTTCCAGAAGCTCCATCTCCCAAAAATAGCAGCTAAAAAGAGCATGGGTCATGTCTCTCAACATTCTCCAATTCCATCTCACCACCATGATGTCAATGCTCAGAGTGCATGGGTTTCCACGTAGGAAGTCCAGTTTCTTTTTGGCAAAGACAACATCATGTCTCTTGGCATCTTGCATCTCGTATACTATCAACAATTTTCGGGCTTTCCGGCACTTGAATCCTTGCTTTCCTCAGCTTCAGTGAGGTCTTTTTTGTCGACAGTTCAAGACCATGACGTTTGTGAATTCTCGCATCGTTTGTTCTCCATGGGGCATTATCCATGTTGCAGAAAACCCCATTCGCGGAGTTTTACTGATCACAAAGATAGGCCAAGACATTCAACAAACTTGTCATTTTTATTTATGTATCATCCGAGGCTACCGTTAGAGTAGCAAAGATGAGCCTTGATCTACTAGGGAGTCTATTCATATTACTCATGGTTCATGATTTGGATAGGACAAACACAACATCAAAAGCTCAGACCACTGCCATGTTGATCTCGTTGACGCCAATGATTTTCTGTTTGGGCTCCAATTTTACCACGATACATTGCAGCATATCCATTGACAACGCAAGGAGGAATACGAGAGTTCTCGCCCCAGCTAAGCTTAACAGGCAGGACCAGGACCCTTACCTCGAGATCAAAGGAGCGTGACTATACGGGAATAGGAAATGTCTCTGTTGAGCGGTGAGATCATCAGATCAACAGTCTGATCTCTTTCACGATCGAACGACGATGTTTTTGGTTTGCAAGCGATTACATTTACACAGCATTGAAATAATGCGTCTTCGAGTCAATGTGTATTTGGCGCCTCAGCGGCCACTCCGTAGGTATCACAAATAAACCCATAGATTTCTATAGTGCTGGAAGTTCGATTTACTAGCAAGATAGCGAATGCGAGAGCCAGCAAAAGGCACGTTACCTCGAATTGTTCACGGGACGACGCTAGCTTGGAAGCCGAGCAGAAATACGAGATGGTTCTCCCCTAAAAGCTACCCAACGTTACCCCACAATGCCTCAAAATGGGGGCCATGACCGGCAGAAAGCCACAGGCTAACACCTGTCCCCTGCAATGTAGGACGGGAAATAACAAGTCGGTTATTCTGGACCACAGTCTGGATCCCGTCGACTTTTGCTATCCGCTCCCCAAAATAGAACTGCGAGCTATCGGCAAGCCCTAGCCTCTTTGTGTCAGTCATGTCTAGTATTAGCCAGAAGCTGAACTGACAGCAAACACAGAGTTGTCTAGGGAGAGTCTACTAAGCTTACAACAGTAACTATGATGATGTATGGAGTAGAAACTAAGCTTGTCCTGCCTCCAGCCTCCCGGTCATTTTCTCGATTTGGATGTGGAGATGGACGATCGTCCGAGGCTCGTGTCGTGATGATGGACAAGACAGGGTAGCTTAGCTAGGTAGCTAGCCAGATGCATGATGGCATGGCATGGCCCATTTTCCGTTGTGAAGCCTGAAGAATCTATGAGAGAAGTCAACTATAAGAAGACTCTTGAATCTCCTCCAAATATCATTCATTCTCATCATCACTCTCATCAACAATCAACCACCCTCATCTTACAAACAACTCTCACCACCACCACCACCACCAACACCACTCGCCTCTTCAACTTGCACAAAAACACCCGCAGCCGTCAACATGAAGTTCACTGGTATCCTCTCTGCTCTCGCTCTCACCTCCGCCGTCTCGGCCACCACTGGTAAGTCTATCTAGATTTCTCTGATACATCCTTCACTCAACTAACACACTATCTTCAGTTTCTTACGACACTGGCTACGATGACAAGTCCCGCCCCATGACCTCCGTCGCCTGCTCTGACGGCTCTAACGGTCTCATCACCAAGTACGGCTGGAAGACCCAGGGCAACATCCCCACTCCCTACGTTGGTGGTGTCAACATCATTGCTGGCTGGAACTCCCCCAATTGCGGTGGCTGCTACCGTCTTGAGTACAAGGGACGTAAGATCAACGTCCTTGCCATCGACCACGCCGCCTCTGGCTTCAACATCGGTCTCGATGCCATGAACGCCCTCACTGGTGGCCAGGCCACTCAGCTCGGCCGCATCAACGCTCAGGTCTACCACGCCGACGCCTCTGCTTGTGGCCTCAAGAAGTAATCGGCGCAACTCTACGACTTTTTATGAGATGCATTACGGATGGCGGTTTTGGACAGCGGACATTTTATGATTCTTCCTCTCCTTAGAACTATGGGTTTAATACTTGGCATTGGATGGCGTTTAGACTATGATTTACCACCACATAATCTAACTAGATACTGACATTTACATATGAATGAAAATGAAGCTTAATTGCTTATACTCAATTACTACTGAATTGGAGAATGTGACATGTTGTATTTTATTAGATTTCACAATCTCGTAAAAATTTCTTGGGCGTGCCCTTTTGAACATTGTATCACTAGACGTCATTGCCGAGCTTTGGTTGTACAGAAAGACATAGATCCGATCCCGCTTGTCTAATTAGTATTTAAGTCCTAATTCTGGAAGTGCAATCCCATTTCGTTCTACCGCCAACCACAAGTAAAATTTCCTGCCATAACCATCGCCGATTTAGCCGTTCACGAAACATAGCCTTTTGAATGTGAATATCGACTCTTTCGTCCCAATGAAGAATACCTCTATATCTTCTGACAACATGGGCTATTCATCGAGATCTCCAAACCAAGGTGGTGTGTAGATTACCGCCGGTGGGTCAGATAGTTCACTAGAATCGCGAGAAGAGTCCGAATCTGAATCGTCAAGAAGCGGAGGTGTAGATATAGATGATCCACAGGAAGACAAAGGACTGTCGCTGTCACTCAAGCTCTGCATAGGCACATCTTGGTCTTCGGGACTGGCCTTGTAAGCCATGAGAGCATCAGGCGAAACTGGTACGTATTCGGGAGTACTGGGTGGGGGAGTTCGTGAAGCTATGGCGATTTCAACAAAGCTTTTACCTCCCTTTTCTTGTTCTTCAGTGATAGTAAGTACGGGATGAACGATGGGTAAGGATGAGAGATATGCCATACCGCTTGGTGAAGTTCTAATCCACATAGCGCACTGGAGCACTTCAACACGATCGACAAACTCTTCATATTTCAGTCCATGTTCCAACCCCACGAAAGGAATACGAATCTGTTCCGGCGCCTTCAACACAGCTGTTGTGTTGTTGGTGTTCTGCCTCGCGGCAACTGACTCGACAATGCCTAGAAAATCGTCAAGGAGTCCCGCCTCGCCTTTAAATATCACACATGTGTACTCTTCACAGTAGCCCATGAAGTTATCATCCAGGATATCCGACTTTCTTGTGATAGCCAAGTTGGTCGCAGCCCCTGACTTTTTGCAACGCGATAGTTGGACCGCGATGTCCGAGGATGCAACGAGCTGCAAGAGAGAAGGAGGAGGTGCATGTTCGCGAAGGTTGGCAGATTTGAGGTATGAATCAAAGGCTGGCTCAAGTACCTCGGCGCGAGCTTTGGAGATCTCTGATATTTCTCCCCCTGTCAGTTTGTCTAATCGATCGAGTTGATCTTCGAAAATAATAGTCATTTTGAGAGTTGAATATGTCGCACAGGCGAAGGCATAAAGAATGTTTTCGAAAAACAGTTAGTTGAAGGCAAACTGGTCGGGTGTCAAGTTTTGTTTTAGTTGTTAGGTGCTCCTTGTTTAGGTGCATTCACTTAATGCTCAAGGCAGCCGTGATAACTGGACCTGCCGCGCATTTGCCAGTGGTTGGCACTGGTATTTTTGGAGGAAAGGGGGAAAATAACGCACTTGACCAACGGACGAACTTGAGTTCGAATACAAATATCAAAGGCGAATGGGGGAAGACTTCAGAGTCGGCCAGAAATATATCCACATAGCATCGTTGGTCCTTTCTCTCTCAAACGTGATAACTCGAAACAAATCATCTTGGACAACAGGGATGGAAAAATACAGAACGAGTTACATTCATCAATTATAGATGAAATGTTTGAGAGAAAATTCATTATATTTCTTCTCTCAATAACCACACTGCATACTACATATAAACACCATCATTGCAAGAAACTTGAGCAGTAAGCAGTACAACTCCTACAAACCAGCCAACGCAAAGATAACAACTAATTGAACTTAAAACTGGTCACAGACACGAGCAAACATATCATCTTCAACTCGAAACTGGTTAGAGCATGCACAAATATTCCACAAGATCAAACTGTATATTTGAGAAGACTCGACTCGAACATGCGACCCTTATTGAGATGAGTGTTTACACGGCTTTATACAATTCACCACAATTTGCGCGAGAACTGGTACGTTTGTACACCCTAAAACAAGCCAAAGGCAGCATCCAATAAAGACATCCTTTCATCAATCTCGTGGCTAGGATAAAAAGCAAGTGCCGAGTCGGTGACGTGCCTGACGTGGGGTAATTCCGGTTCGTCATCAACACGTAGTCAGTCAGCTCACACTTTACATCAATCTTCCAAAACGTTTCCGTCTGAAACCAAACATGAACTTAATTAATGCTCACAGAAATTTGACGATGCATAACCTTCCCGTCGAGCTCGTCACTCACATTCTCACCTTCATCGACCCCGAAGCCGATCTACAAAGTCGCATCTACCAAGACCCTGCCAAGCTCTCGAGGCCCGTATCATCTGGACCAAATACACCCCTAAAGAATGCTTCGCTTGTCTGTCATCTCTGGAGAGCTTCGCTCATAAAATCTCTCTTTCGACATGTCGTCTGGTCCTTTTGGCGTTTCTACAAGCCAGCTACACAAGACATCGTATCTGAGATCGAGGTTTTGAGTTTCATACGTCGCAATAACTTGTCATCCTACGTCGAAAGTTTCACTATCCTAGTTGATGTTCCCCTGAAGTCTGGTCAAATCGAAGATGCTGATGACCAGTTCTGGGGGGTTTTGCCCCCTGCAGCACTTCGACCAGAGACACGTCCCTCCATGTACTGGGTCCAGTCTGTGCTGGACGATGAGCGCGACGGCGACCACGAAGAAAGTAGATACAACGAAGACAGGCTGGAAGTCTTTTGGGACAATAACTGGCTTTGGCATACCATCTTCAACGTTATAGATCCTCTGCGCCTCACATTGATCAGCTCAATAGACACCCTCGCCTCTCTTCTCAGCCGATCCGTCGACCTGTCGAGTGACTGGGCTTTCGATAGTACCTACCATGTTCTATCGCTATCACGACCATCTCGTAGTCCCGGGCACAAGATAGGATCAGACCTGCTCCCGTCACAGTTACCTGGACTGCGCGATCGGATGCCTTGCGACTTATTCCACATCAGAGACTGGCCCTCACTTCTCATCAACGAAGGATCCTTCGCACCTGTCTACTCCACCTACGAATTCTTTCACTACTCGGCAGCAACTTTACTCCCTGTCATATTCGATGCTTCAGATCCTTCGTTCAGAGTCATGTGCGAAAACCTCAAATCGCTATCATACATCGCTACGTTCCCCCTTTCTCACCAGCTGTCGGACTTTCTCATCCCTCACTGTCCACCCGTTGAGCACCTCTTCGTACAACTCATGCCCAAGAACCGCGACTTTTGGGAAAGCAGTAGTCTTGCAAAGGTCAATCTTTCTGACCTGTGGCTCGAGTGCGATACATCGTACGCCCTCCTCGTGCGTCAGTTGCTGCAACCTGTTCCCCAGCAGGGTTGGCATAATTTGAGAGTGTTTGAGACGGGCGACAAGCCAACAGAAGGCGTCTGGAGGATGAACACGTATGATGCTCACATTAATGGCGTAAATGGGTGGAAGGAAGAGAGCGAGGGTGTTTTCGTCAAGGATGTTTCCCAAGACGGCAACCAAGAACAGGCCGCAGAACAGGCCGCAGAACAGGCCGCAGAACAAGCTGCAGAACAAGCTGCAGAACAAGCTGCAGAAGATGAACTTTGAGGTTCCAAATCACTGCACGATGAGCCTTCTTAACAATGATACCCGAGGGCGCGTTCTACATTTTCCCCTTTCTTTTCTTTGGGCTGTTTTTTCCCAATGTTATGCTGAATTTGGAATGACACGACGAACATGGGTGATTTCGATGGCACGACTTTCTATTGGCATTGGTTAACGTATGAACCTGATATGTTCCGCGATCTGGGTGAGATTTTGTATGAATGACGGTGTAACCATTTATTTTTATGATGATCTATTTCTTGCGTCTTGCTGTCAATCATGAAGAGATGCAAGCTGAACAATAGTGCAACAGTGAGAGCAGTAATCAGAGCAGTAACTCTATAGGGCTCGACGTGAATGTAAAAGCCTGTATAATGATAAGGAAAAATTGATCTTAGGCTTAGCTGGCAACTGAGAGGAAGCCGAGGATTCACACAAAGTCGAGTGAATCCGTAACCAATTCTCAGTTGTTAGCTAACCCTAGGATCAATTTTTCCTTATTATCATACAGGCTTTTGTTCCTTCTAATGCGATGTCTAACACTCGGCATCCATACATACATCCGTCCAACTTGCAGGCCCGCATCGAGCCTCAGCCATAATAAACTGGCCGAATATAAAACATAACCCAAAAATAAACTCCTCTACATGTGCCATGTAGTTTATATATATCTCATCCAACGGGCAGTCTGTGGTGGCACGGCACGAATCAGCTGCCGTTACCTCTGCCATAACCGTTCCTTTAAACCTAAAACGCCATGTAAACATACCGAAACTTAGTCATCATCGCTGTCGATGTCGCCATCCTTGTCACTGTCTGTGAAATCGGCAACAGGCTCCCTAGCCGCATGCTCCTTCATTTCGCGATAGGTACTCCAAGTCAGGCCTAAGAAGGCTACGATAATCATCGCACCTCCAACAACAGCGGCAAAACTCAGGGGCTCCCCAGTTATCATCCAATCAACGATGGCGACGAGGAAGATGGTGAGAAGTGCAGCCACCGACGACAGGACAGGTGATGTGAGGGAAATAAGAACGAGGAATGAACCACTGAAAGTGGCATTGGAAAGAACAGCAAGAAGAATGAGCCAGCAGGTCGAAGCTTCGGGTATCTCGAACTTTTCGATGTTAAAGAAATCAAGGAGTGGGAGAGGAATCCAAAGGACCATGAGTGTGAAAAGACCGATCAAAGAGCCGAATGTATTGGCAAAGATCATGCCTCGACCAGGAGAGCAGCCCTCGGGCGGACAAGCGTATCTCTTGTACAAGACCTCGTAGAGACCATAAAGAACGGAACCGATGCCAATGACAAGGTTACCAAAGAACCTGTTACTGGCCTCGACGCTCTCGGCTCCCTCCTTAGTATCCCCATAAGCGACGACGAGGACACCGCCGATAGCAATAAGAACAGCAACCGATTTATCGAGACGCAGTGGCTCATGAAGTAGTGGAACAGAAAAAACGTATGCGAAGAAGGCAGAGCAGTTGTAGATCGCCGTCAGATCCGAAGGCGTCGTTAGACTAACAGCAATGTACCAACTCAACCCAGCAACAGTCAGGGCGCAGGTAATGATAGCTGTAAACCGAACAAAATAACGAACGGGTCGAGCGCGGTGCTGGATAGATATGTGAAATACATCGAGGGTCTGCTTCTCTATCATAATGGCAGTGGTGCGCAATTGGTTCTTGTGTCTTTTCCAGAAGACGGGCCATGGCACATCAAGCTTCTGAAAGCGCAGAATAAGGAGCTGAATTGGCCACAGAACAACCCAAGAGCCGTGAGTGAAATACATCATACAGTATGCTTTGTCCCAACCAAGGTCATGCTGGATATATGCACTCAGTTCTGTCTGGACGCAAAATGCGACCAAACTGACGATGAGGAAGAACCCTGCGTACGTATACCTCTGCTTGGTCGAATCTGCGGCAGCTTCGGCAACGGTCTGAGGGCTTCGGCTGCGCATTGTGGATCGTCGGCTCATACTTGGACGTCCCATCATCTCATTTGGATGATAGGGGAGATCATCCTCGCTGGATGCCCTTGATCCCTGGCTGGGTCGTCGTCCGGTATCGCTAGTAGGCGAATAGCCAGCGCGACCACGCTCAGGGTCATCCTCCTTAAAAAGAAGGGGTTCACCAGATTTACCATCGCCATGTCGATGGTAGTTTGGGCGACGAAGGTTATTGGGATTCATATCGTCCAACTCCAACCCTTCACTGTCAATCTTTGATTTTGACCTGGTATTCTTGTTGCGATTGTGGCGTTTCGTATCAAGATCGGAAGCGTCGCTCGGATGGTCGGCGGTGCCACGGGCGCCAACAGCTCTCGGTCTGGCAGTAGAGGATGAAGCTGGTTCGCATGTGGTATCGTCACTGGATGAGGTGGAAGAATCCGAATCTGAATCCGAATCTAGAGATACTCGATCGCGACCTTGCAGGAGACTGGCCTCTTGTTCTCTGTTATTGCGGCGAGACATGGAGGGTGAAAAGGGAGAGACTGGGGAAGTACAAGTATATAAATACAACAAAATAAAAAAGAGTGAAACAGTTTAGCTGGGATCAGCGGCTGGACCAGGTGTTTCTGGATATGGGCTACCTGTCGAATCGAAGCTGTCGTATTGGATCTGTGGTATGTAAAGGTGGTGTTGAAAAGCAGCCATGGCTAGTCCAGGGCGGAGACAAGCGGGTCCCAAGACCCCATTTTACAGGGGCCAACTCGCAAGGGACCAACAGCGCGGGGAATTGGATGGCACGGGGGACTAGGGGTGCCGTCATAGTTCAGTTGGTTTGCATGGGGGTTATCTCGGTTTTTTAGAGGCATGGATTCATAGGTAGTAGTGAATAGACGGGCATCCACCGGGCATTCACTATCTAGTACCTAGAGAGATTATCGCGGTTAGGATACCTATTCTAGAAACCAATGGATGGCTCGACCGTTGCAATCTTAACTTTAAGACACTTATCTTAAAGATAAAAAAACTCTACAGATGCTGAGACTTATTACGCACCAGATACTCATTACAAAAGTACTTTACTAGGAACCCATACATGCATGTACAATACCAGGTTTTGACATATCTCTTAGATCTGGCTAAGATCTGATTGCGTGCTACACCATCACCAAGATAAACAATGCCTAATGCCAAGGGCGTCACACCAACAAAATGACGCCTCGAAAGTCATGTGCCATCTTACACTCCCCACGCGCCCCTAATCCCAAGACATGTTCATATGCAGTATCAATGTCAAATCCGTACTTCGGTACAATTAATTATGATACTGGAACTTCTCATGAATAGCACGTGAGTCTCGGTCAGAAGATAAATATTACTATCTACCTGCTCGCAATTCACTTTGCTGATGCTCCAAACAAAGCCTCGTGCACGTCATAAGTATACTCCAATTCCCCGTGCCAGTAATTAGTTGTGTCTGCCTTGGAGTACAGCCAGGCCTGGTCAAGTGCCTCAACCACCTCGCTGGGAAGAGGGCCCTTCTCAAGAATCTCCAGGTTCTCCTCCAGCTGCTCCACCCTGGACATGCCCAGAATGATTCCATCGTTGCCGTCCTTGATCTTCAGCTTGGAGTGGTGCACCATCCATCGCAGCGCTGTCTCAAGCATACTCAGTCCGTTCTTCTCCACTGCCTGCTCTATAACATTCAGAGCTTTGAATGTACTCTCTCTGAAGTAACGCTGTCGGTATGTGTTGCCGATACCAGACTGGTCAGAGAAACGACCACTTTCAGGCTTGATGTCCATCGACTTGATCTTTCCGGACAAGAGACCGCCAGCAATAGGATTATAAACAACAATATCGAGACCGTATCTTCTACAGGCTACGAAGAGCTCCGTCTCGATAGAACGAGTGAGGCAGTTGTACATGCCCTGGTAGACTGTAGGTCGGACCCAGTTGTTGTACTTGCAGGTCATGACAACCTCGGCAACCTCGTATGCGGTGAAGTTGCTGATACCAAAGTTTACAAACTTTCCATCCTTGTGCAGCTTGTTGATAGCCTCGAGGGTCTCAGCGAAAGGAACACCACGATCGGGACGGTGGAGGTAGAGCAGCTATTTGTATCCTGTTAGTGCTTCTTATCTTATTACGGATTCACGACTTACATCAATACAGTCAGTTCCAAGCTCCTTCAGACTGGTCTCAACTGACTCAATAACCCTGTCGTAAGTGTTTTCGCGGGGTTCCTTGGGATACTTGACCTTGGTATCGAGAGTAAGTCCTCTCTCTTTCCATTTGGTCTCTTTACCAGTCCATCCCTCCTGGTTTCCGCCGACATACACACGAGCAGTATCAATCTCACTATAGCCCTTGCTCTGAAAGATGTCGAGCGCCTTGTTGAAGGTCTCCGAGTCAAAAATGCGAGCGTCGAGCTTCTCACTACCGGGAGGTCCAAAGGTCATAAGACCAAGGATAACGCGGGGCTTTACGCTTTGAGGTAGGAGAGGCATTGTGCAGTTGATGGTATTATTGATAATAATGATTTTCGGAAACTAAAGCTTAAAGGAGGACCCCGGGTTCTTTATAGACACTTGAGAAAGGATGGATCATCGGAGATGTGACTCTAAACTCCAGCTCCCCCATTCATCATCGCGCCTTTTGGTCGACCCTCGAACTCACCCCACCAATAATTGCGGTTTCGGGCGGGGTACAGCACGTTTCGGTTGAAGTCAAACGAGCGTCGCTACAAAGGATGGCTGAGGCACTGAGGATGTTTGTTTACTGGCTAGAGCAAGGATTGGTGGGTTAATGCTATTGAATCATTGGTGAGTGAGTGAAGTGAGTGAAAGAGGATCGGAAGCTCAAGCGAGCTATTGAACAGCTTCATGACGTAGGCATTTCTCTATCACTAAGCTACAGATATCTCGGGATGCAAAGCCGAATGAAAATATACCCCTTGCACCGATGAGAAGATATTGAGTCCCTTAAGATATACAAGTCAAAAAATTAGAATAAATGCCACAATGCTCAATATATGTCTATTCCTTTGTCCTGGCATCTAACCCCTCGCTGGATTCTTATAGAGCTGTGGGGACTAGGTATCCAAGCGTTTATTACCAAATGTTAGTAGACATGAAATTCTCCTCATACATCATTGAATGGCAATCTGCCGCTCGAACTCATTCCACATAATTTTTGAATTGTACCATACTTACTAAGGTCTCTGGTCATACCAAGTTTCTAACCCAGATTTCCTTCGTCCAAGTGAGATGGTAGTTGGGGACGTAATTGATAGTCCCCGATAGAGGATTCAGCACAATCGGTTAATTGTCGGCCAACATCCCGCAATCCAAACTCCAAAATTACAGCTTCGCGATTGGAGATTTCAAGATTTCGAATTGCCGTGTCGACATCCCACTTGCACCTGTGAATGCGACGTTTCAAACATGCTCTTGTAAGTACGAGCCACAAATCTCTATCAATTTGAATACCATCTAATCATATCAGTCCCTTCTTCACATAGACTAGTTCATCATGAGGGCGCAATTGGCCCGCCATGCTGGACGGGTCCTCATCCAGCAAGTCCGATCCCCGTCTTGCGCCGTCTATTCCACTCCCCTCCGCCGAACACGATTACCTAGAACAATAAACAATGGCTACTCACGGCGATGCTTCCTCGAAGCCCTGTTCTCCAAAGCACCTCGAGAGATTCGCCAGCCTGAATTCGAACCAGGATGGCAGCAGATTATGATTTGGAGGAGTCGCATGCTTGACAACTTACGTCCTCCACCACCACAAGAGCTTGTTCAGGCCTGGAGGTCTTTCTTTGAAGGAAAACTCTCCAGTCGAAGGCCATTGAACGGTACTCAAGCAATGCAATGCAGTCGACTGCTCCCTTACCTCGTGGCACAACGGCAATTTCCATTTTCAGCAAAGATTGAGATCGCCGATGTTATTAATGCCCTCAACGTTCTCTGCAGACTTCGACCTCGCGAACGAACGAATGAACATCTTAACCTAGCCAACGCTCTTTGGACTGCCGTTGAAGATCCCCGAATGCACGAAAAACCCGGCTGGACGACTCGCGGTGGATTATGGTGCACCTTTATCGAAGTACTGTGTCTCTACGGTGGATCAAAAGAGGCTCTCCAAATGATATACGATAAAAAGGACGAGGTAATGCAGTACTGTGATAAGAAAACGAAAAATCCCATATTATGGATGTGCCAGGGATTGGCCCGGGAAGGTCACGAAGAAGATCTTGTCAACTTTGTCAATTGGGCGCAAGAAAATGGATATCCTTTCGAAAAACATATTCAGCGTGTACTGGTCAACTTCTTTGCTGAGAGGGATCGAGTCGATGAGACGAAGTACTGGTTTGAGAAGCCCATTCCATCCGGAACTCGCTCCAACCTCGTTATACCACTCGTCGCTCACTTCGCTGCCCGCAACAACCTCCAGGATTGGGCGGTTCCATATTTCCTTGAAATTGGCGAAATGCTCAATAAGAAGCCAGAAAAGCATTATTGGGATAGCTTACTGCAAGCAATCCTCATCATCGGAAAAGGTCTGCCTGAAGTGGAAAAGATGATGTCCAGAATGGAAAGCTCACACGAGTCTTTCAAGTCCAATACGGCCACCATCAACAGCCTTCTTCGAGCTGGACTTGAGTTAAAAGACATGTTGTTAGTCGAAGAGATTCTTTCGCTTGCTGCCGACAAAGGTATCCCAATTGATGGTGAATCTCACCTTATTCTCATGGAGATGCGACTTGAAGCGGGCTACATACCTGGAGTTCATGCGGCGTACAAGAAAGTTACACATCATGAGCCCTGGCATGTTAAGCCTGATTTATGGTGGGACTTTGGCCGGTTGGTAAACAATTTTATGATGACGCTCACTGCCCAGACGACACCGAATTTTAAGCTCGTTGGTGAAATAGTCGAAATGTGCGAGGAGAACCAAGTGCTCCTCGAACCTAGCACGGTGGCTTCTCTATGTATTCGGCTACTGGAGAATGAGAAGCACTATGAAGTAATGGATATATTATCTGTTCACGCCTTTCAGTTCAGTGCTGCCGAGCGAGAAACTATCCAGGAGGCATTCACCAACTTCTGTACGGATCTCAAAACAAGCACGTCAAGGGCATGGAACGGATATCAGATCTTACGGCAGTTCTTTCAAGATCTCAGCTTTGACCACCGTGTGCAGCTCATGGAGTCATTCTTTGACCGTAAGCGTCCAGATATGGCATCTCATGTTTTCGGCCACATGCGGCAACATCGAAATAGCGACTACCATCCTAATCGGGAGACATACATCACCTTCTTCGAGAGATTCTCGAGATGTCCTGACGATGAGTCCTTGGAAATTGTCCATAACATGTTGAAAATGGATACTACAGTCGTGCCCAACACTAAGCTTTACACTTCTCTCATGTTGGCCTACGCATCTTGCCGCAAGTCCAGTCAGGCAATGGACTTTTGGCAGTCAATCACAGCCTCTGCCGAAGGGCCATCGTATGCCAGTCTAGAAGCAGTCTTTTGGGCACTTGAGCGCACACCCAGGGGTTCAATTCAATCCCATCTCATCTGGAAGCGAATTGAAAGCATGGAGGTAGACGTTCCTCGTTCGGTATACAATGCCTATGTCGGCGCTGTTGCTGGTAGTGGAGAGTTAGAAAAGGTTCAAGACATGCTCATAAGGATGAGCGTGGTGACAGGATATGAACCAGATGCAATGACGTGAGTTACCATCTACCATTTTCCAATTGACAAGACAACTAACACAAGGCAGATTGGGCATTGCATTTAATGCTCTTCCGGGACAACAGCTACAGGCGGATTTAAAGGCGTGGGCACAGGGGCGATATTCTGAAGCATGGGCTGCTCTCGAGTCAAAAGGCAAGCGACTTAACCAGGATTCGCTGTGCCAGTACAAGCTCAATAGAATACTAAGAGCTTGAAATGTATCAAAATTATGTCACACGAAAAGAAAGAGATGTGTTGGATGTTGACAATTGTATCAATATGTTACATAGAGGTTTGAGGCTGTTATACATAAGACCACAAAAATAATGATCATGACATCATCCCATTCAACAGAACGCCAGTGCAGGAACAAGTTGTTTCCCGTTTGCTTTTTTTCCTTTATGTACGGCTGCTCTGCTTTCGATGTGTGAAGAAATCCTCGCGGAGCATTTCGGGATGGGCGTGAACGCTAGGGTAGATACCCATTCCTTGAACTCGGCGGACCATCTTGGCCACCTTGCGCTGGTTGACGGGTCGAAGACGGGTGAGGTTGGAGTGGTTGATCATTCCAGATGATGATGTGAAGTATTCGATGAGAGAGAAGTTCTTGGAGGTGAATTAGCATCGGTGTATCATGTGTAAATGCTGATATAACGCACCTTGTACATGTCAAGAGGGTTGATGCCGAGCGCATCGATAACGTCGTTGTTCTTTACCGACTTCTTCCTCCACTTTTGCATCTCGATAGGGCTCAGATCATGAGGCGAGTAGACATCTCCTGCCTGCCATCGTCGAGGCATTTGCCTGAGGAAGTCGCCGGACATCTTCTGGTTCTTGAGGAAATCCATCTGGGCCGTCTTTTCCATTGTGTACGAGTTGTTCCGCGACTTGTATCGCTCTATAAGTCTAGCAGCAGCATCTCCGCCACGTGATGGCTTATTCCCATGCCCGCCAGCACGGTTGTTACTGCTGCCGAGACTAGCAAGTCGGTGGTTATGACCTCCTGCAGAAGGGATGTGCTCGCGGGGAGCAGCAGCAGAGGCTGTTGTGGAAAAGGGTCGAATGACAGTTCGCGCAATAGCCGAAGCTGTCGAGAGGTTTGATAGTCTAGGAGGCATCATGGGCTGCTGCAATTGAAACCTGGGGATTCAAATGGGCTGTTGCGAGGCTCTAGAGGCTAATTTTGGTGATGTTCAATCGTTGGAGGTTTTTCGAAGGGGCGGAATGCGGCGGGGTGAATTCCGCGTCTCCACTCACATTTTATCGCTGCAAATCCAACCTTTGAACTTTTGATAGTGGGACAGCAACTATTTACTCTACCATCGACAGCGACGACGCAAGCAGAAAAGGCGACCAAACGTCTCATAATTATCCATCTATAGATAGTAGCGTCGAGAAGCTGCAGTCATGGTCCGAAAACTCAAGCATCACGAGTCGAAGCTTCTTCGAAAGACAGATTTCATTACGTACAAAGGCGACAATGGCCATCGCGACAAGGCCGTCATGCGACGGTACATGATCCAAAAGCCCGAGGACTACCACAAGTATAATCGTCTCTGTGGCGTACGTGTCAATCTTCATGTCTTCAGCTCATCAACTCTTACTAACAATCGCAGTCTCTGCGCCAACTCGCCCATCGTCTATCCCTCCTCCCTCCCGACAACGCAACCCGCCGCAAGCACGAGGAGCTTCTCCTCAACAAGCTCTATGACATGGGTGTTCTTTCGTCCTCTTCGAAGCTTTCCGCCGTCGAGAACAGCGTCACCGTCAGCGCCTTTGCGCGCCGTCGACTTCCCGTGCTCATGACCAGACTGCGCATGGCCGAGACTGTGCAGGCTGCGACCAAGATGATTGAACAGGGCCACGTGCGCGTGGGAACTGAGACGGTTACCGACCCGGCCTACCTGGTTACGAGAGGCATGGAGGACTTTGTGACATGGACTGTGGGCAGCAAGATCAAGAGGAACATCATGAAGTACCGAGACCAGCTTGATGATTTCGAGTTGCTGTAATTTAAGCGTCTGAGCATTGGCTGTTGAAAGGGTGAAAGCATGAAGAGGAAATGCATTGGACGATTGGAGTTTAGGCGTCTTTGTATTGCGATCTTCCAAGGGCAACTATTACGGTGAAGCTCCGAGTTTGAAGGTGATGCTTCAATATGCATCAAAATTTTGTCAATGCAGTTTATTTGTCTGTCTACAATCACAGAATGGATCCATGGCTAGCAGTTCAATTTCAAGCCCTGCGTCTAAAGCTCTACCCCGGATTTCTCACTGTCATGCTTAGTTACCAGCGAAAAATCTACGCAAATGGCGCCGTTGAGGGGTGACAGAAGTAACCTCGTCGTTTCTTATCGAACATATTGTTGGAAGAAAAAACAGAGCTCAAAGGTCATGTGTGATAATAGATACTGTTCTTATCAAAGAAGAGACTACATCCAGAAAATGCACAAGGAAAGATGTTTAATAACCCAACGACAATCGTATCAGATCTGTTCTCATCTGTTCACCTTGTTAACCATCTACCTATTGCTAGTGAATGAGTGTTTGCAACAAGACAATGTGACTACCGGCCCCGCTCGAGTCCGTCTCCGGAATGCGGAAACCTTACAAAACGAGCCGAGTTCCGTGTGGGTGACCAATGTCCAAAACTGCCTTATATAAAGCAGTGCCCTCTTTCTTTTCTACACGTGCTAGTTCGTATCAGATTGTCTTATCTTAAGATCAGCGTACATCATGGCGGTCCTTTCCACCCTCAAAGAGCTCGCTGAGCAGCTTATCGACCCTTATCTGTTCATGAGCATAGCCATGCGTTTCCTCCCTGGCACGATTCTCGAAGTTATCAGGAATAAAGATCTGCGTATTCTGTTCTCACCATCTCGGTTTAAGGAAGCTTGGTTTGGAAATTTTTGGGCCTTTATAGGTCCCCAGGTGAAGGCCAACGCGGAAGCCAAAGTTATTCCACTACTCGAAGGACGAGTAAAGAATGGCCGCATGGGAGATGAGGTCGTCGAGAGGCCCATCAACGGAGTTGTTCTCGAGATTGGTGCGGGTACTGGAATGTGGGCGGATGTATTTGCCAAAGTCGACGTCGGGGCGAACGCCGAAGAAGGTGATTATGGGGAGCTCAGGCGGAGAAAAGGAGAAGAACGTGGTTTGACTCGCGTATACGGCATCGAACCCAATCCCAAGTCTGCAGCAACTCTACGACGACGGGTTAAGGAGATTGGGCTTGATGGTGTCTATGAGGTTGTCCCAGTGGGCATCGAATCTATCAATGACCCGAAAGCCTGGGATGGCCGGATTGAACCTGAGAGTGTCGACTGCATCGTTACTATTCTGTGTCTTTGCAGTATTCCTGAGCCTGAGAGGAACATCAAGCTTCTGTACCAAAGCCTCAAGAAGGGGGGTCGATGGTATGCGTATGAGCATGTTCGCATCGATGAGAGCCGGAGCTTCTTTTTGCGTGCTTATCAATGTGAGTCGATTATTCCCACTCCCTCCCGGGCAATTGCTGACAATGATCAGGGGTCACTGGACTTGTGTGGTCGCAAGTCATGGGTTCATGCCGAATCTGCCGATCGACTGGCAAAACATTGAGAGAAGCTGGGCCATGGGAGAAGATCGATCTGGCGCCACCAGTCGGAGAGGCAAGATTCCGTCTTCTTCCCCATGTCGTGGGAACACTGACAAAGTAGACATGCGAGAGTTTTGAGCTTTTAGGTACTGAGCAACATGAAATGGAAACACGAGTTATGCATTATGAATATGAAGGGTATCAAATCGAAAGCATTAACGCCTTACAATTCGTCGTCGTCGTCGTCATCTGACAGGAATATCGACGTTCGTATACTAGATCCTGCGCCTTCCGTCTTAATTTTCTTCTCTTCTTCAACTTTTGTGTTGATCATTTCAGTCTTGATGCTTTGCCTCTTGCATATATTCTCTTTATCTTCCTTGATATCTTCGTCTTTGAGGACAGAGACGATATCCATTTCCTCGTCTTTGACTTCTTCCTTTGTACCTGGATCGCGCGCTTCATCCTTAGAAACATCTCTCACATCCTCTTCCTTAATCATCCCTTCTTTAATGAGTTTGGCTTCTCTCTTCTTGTAGAACAGATCTAGACAATTCCGCCTTGCCTCCTGTGTCCAGCTTTCCACTACGAGTGCAAATTCTGTCGCGTTTGCGAAACCAAATTCTTTGGCCATCTCGCAAAATTGTCGCAGCTTCGACTCCTCAGGTGGGTTGTACATACCAAATAGGCCTTCACCACGCTCGTTACCAGGATCCGCAAAAAGGACACTCTGGCCCTCTTGTGTAGAATACGAGGTCATGGCTGCCCGCCGTGAGAGTTGCTCTTCAATCTTGGACGATCCAATCACCTCACTATTGTCGTGTGTATACTCGACACCGGCAGAAGTGAGGATGGCTTGTATCGCATCACTTTTGGGCTTTTTGGGCTTTTTAGAATCCAGCATCCGCTGCTGGTTCTCCGCCGTCAGAAGCGAGGCAAGTTGACTCATGCCACCGTCTTCGGCATCCGACGCTTCGTTCTTGATAATACCAAGGTCCTCTTCATCCTTGGCTGCCTTCTCCATGTCAACGTCAACAAGATGAATGCCCGCTTTGGCCTCGGCAATATTGGTTTTATTGACAATATCTTGGAGCAAGCCGCTGTCGTTATGATATGTAAAGATGTTGGCAAGTCCAAAGATCTCGCCCTTTCGATCTGTGTCCTGCTGAACACCCTTGAAGTAACGGCGCTCAGATGATGCAGTGTAGCCAATGTTTGCTTGCTGTTGCTTGTAAATTTGCCGCGCGTAGACAATTTCTTCAACTGTGCCAAGCGAAATAAGACGAAAGACTTCGACGTCACGAGTCTGACCAATACGGTAGGCTCGATCCTGTGCTTGAAGATCATAAGACGGGTTCCAGTGGGGGTCAACAATGACGACCTTGTTTGCTGATGTAATATTGAGACCAACACCTCCGGCCTTGGTCGATATGAGGAAAACAAATTGTGTTGGGTCGGAGTTGAACGTGTCAACGACCTCCTGTCGCGCTTCGTAACTCAATGAGCCATCCAAATAACTGACTGTGTAGCTCGTGTTGGTGAAGAGATGCTGTAGAATACGCAGAAGCCGCACGCTGTGAGAAAACACCAACACCTTGTCGCCATTGGTATGCCAGAACTTGAGCAACTTCTTCAAAACCTTCCATTTTCCACAGAATTCAGGGTTCACCAGGTTCTTAATCCGGTCCCTGTTGTCGTAGACATACTTCCAGGTATCTGGTAAACAAGTTCGAAGTGTTTTCATATCTGTGTCGTGTTTTGCTTCTAGGTCAGTCGTCTGAGGCACGAGAAGAGTCAGATGGTTGGCAAGCTTTTGCAGAACCATCATGCTGGGAAAGACTATGTTCTGCCATCGCTTGCCATCAGAAAGAAAGCTATTGCAACACCATCCCTTCTTCTTGCCTCCACAGCATGGTTCTGAAAGAGTTCGAATGAGTTCGATATCTGCACTGCTGAGGAAATTCTCGTAGGCGTCCCTCTGAAAATCTGTCAAGGGGCAAAAAACGACTCGATCCGTCTTCTTGGGTAACTGATGTGCTATGATAGTTTTCATTCGCCGAAGAAAGTATTGAGGTAGAAGATTGTGGACCAATTTGTCGGCTGTTGTCCTCGCGAGACTGAGTTGGGCTCCGGTTGCATCATGAGACTGTCCAACAGTCAGTGGCTTAGTTACCGTCTGCGTCCATTCAGAAAGAGTCCCAAAGTGGCCAGGGTTGGTCCAGTCTAGGAGTGTCCAGAGTTCCTCGTATCGGTTCTGGATTGCCGTACCAGTTAGACCGATACGACAAAGTGCGTTGATCTCGTTCAGAGCCTTGGTGGTCTCCGAGGACCTGTCTTTTAACCTGTGGCATTCGTCGGCGATCACTGCGTCCCACTGGACTAAGTTGATGGAACTGCGACTGTTCTTGTATGTGTCATAAGTGGTGATCATAATCTCGACTCGACCCGCACGAGCAGTACTCAGAGCATCCTCTTTATTAGCTCCATGAAACAGGTCGGTATGCCACCAGCCCCAACGGTCCAACTCATTCTTCCAATTCATAATCAGAGATCCAGGGCATACAATTAGTACTCTCGGGTACCATCGATCAGGGTACTGACGAATCTGCCGTAGCCGTTTGGCGTCACGTTCATCACCAGTCTTACCAAATGCAACAGTCAAAAAAGCCGCGACTTGCACTGTTTTGCCAAGACCCATGTCATCGCCCAGTATACCACCTTCTTGGTAGACAAACTTTCTGTGAAGGAACGATGCACCAGCAACTTGGTAGTCTCGAAGGTACTGCGCGATAGACGCCGGGATGAGGCCTGCCGATTGAGGCAGTTCAATGTCCTTGTACGGTCGGGAAGGCTTGATACCACTACTCTCGGGAAATTTTGGTCGCTCTTCTAATTCTCTGAGTCGTCCTGTCTCTTCAAAACGAATTTCAGAGTAGTCCGGGGGTACCATCAAGGCAGCGTCATGTTGGAGTTTCCTCTTATTGTCAAACTGTCGCCTGCGCTCAATGAGATACTCAGGTATGTCTACCAACTCAAAATCCTCATCATTGACTTCGTTTTTTGCATCAGGATCGTTTCCTCCTTTCTTCCGCGTAGACTTTCGTTTGCCGCGGCGCCTTTTCGGCTTGGTAGGCAGATCATCCTCATCGCCTGTCCACTCAACCTTCTCTTCGATTTCGGTTTCATGTTTTCTTTTCTGTGCCGATTTCGAAGGAGTAGGGCTGTTCACGCCAGTCTCCGAAGCCGTGTCATCATCGTCAAGTATTTCTATTACTTCTGGCTGTGCTAAAGGCATGTCGGAGGGTGGGAGTGGTGGTTTAAGTGCATGGTTCTTGAAACGCGTAGTGACACGGTCCAATGGCGATATATGGAGCGAACACACGTGACTTACACTTTTGTATGGAATACATGCTTTAAATAGAGGAAATCCAAATCATGAAACATTAATTTACATGTAAATACAAGTACATGGACATCAATTTACCTTGGTATATGAATATTTAGTTTAATAACATGCATAAATAAGACATGCTCCACATTTGCATTGATCTGAAATCAAACAAACTGCACCGCCACAAGATCCGCTGCAAGCAAGCAAGTACTAAGCCGGCAAATTCAATCCCATCGCCAATCGAAAACTTTGAATCCTTCGGGCAAGGTCTTAATCATTGAAGCACCAACGAAAGATTGATTGCCCTTATGTGACTAGAGTCTTTCAAAGAGCTCAGGAAGCAAATGCGTGTACTTCGGCGTTCTGGTTTTTGTTGTTCGCACAAGGTTTAAGTTGACAGGACCTTGATTCCTGATAGCGATCAATGGAAAAGGTTATCCGTCTACTCGAAGACACCCATGTCGCTCATCTGCCGATAGTTACGAGGCGGGTCTGCCAATAAGCCTGGGTCGCATCACATACAGACAGACATACAATCACCATGTTGCAACAAAGACAATAAAATTAGATGTCAAGGAAACATTGGATTGACGGGTATCGAATTAATTACTAAAAAGCCCAATGCATTATGCCTTGAGAGCCAATCCAGCATGCGCCTCCATCCGCAAATAAACAAAGAAAATAAGGAACTGGTATCGCATCGCGTCCATGCCTGTCGTAAAATCGGCGTCCAAACTCGTAAGTGCGGATCACCGGCGTAAGGTATCAAAGCGAAGCCAAGGTTGCGCAAACAGAAACACAAAACTTCTGGACGAAAGCGCGTACCCGGTTGACACGGCAGTCATTGGTTTCTTGGCCGTCAGACAGAATGTCGCATGGTCCAGGACAACCGATGACTGACCAGTTGCTGTCGGTGGTTGGAAAGCGGGGTACTCATTAAGCCATTTGGGAAGCGCTGTAGCCCTGAGAAGTCAAGTGCGGTAAGGCTTAGTACTTCAGGATGATGTATAGAGCGTGGATGATGCCGGGAATGTAACCTAAGGGCGAGTTAGTCAACTGCTGAGCAACACGTGTATGTAGATAGTTTTGAGTGCCGGCGTGGGCATGCGCTGGGGGGTCGGGTGCAGGGGTGGAATTGCTAAGTGACTTACCCAGAATGGTGAGGAGGATGTTGATGAAGAAGTCGGCACCGCAACCACGCTCGAGGAAGACACCAACGGGAGGAAGGATGATGGCAAGGAGAATCTTGCAAATGTCGCTGAATGATATGTCAGTATATGTTGCGATACTTCTAGTTTCTGTGCCTGTATTCTCAACAGCTCGAGAAGACCATCCTGCGATATCTTGCGACAGCATTGACTGCGGATCGCTCGGAATGACGTCGTCGCTCAGTCGAGAATACTGTAGTAAGTCGGCTTACCTAGCGGTGAAAGGCATGTTGTCGGTTGTGAAGACGAGGAATTTCTCGAAAATGTGTGATTGGAGTAGTTGGAAAGTTGTTTAGGAACTTTGTTGGGGTTTGGATTGTTATAAGATGGGAGAAAAGTTTGGTAGGTTGGAGGGAACCGGAGTCTTTTATACAGACTCGGTCATCCACGGACCAAGCATGGCATAATATCACATCACATCACACACCCAAACCTTAGTACCTTAGTACCTACGAAAGGTCCGGTAGGTACTCTGTACTGTACCTACCTGCTAATCACTGTTTCCAACTTTCCCTGACCAAGCAACAGCAAGAGTGTCCGCGCAACCTCAACCGCACCTGCACTCTGGGCACTGCGTCATCGACCTAACAAGGATGTGGCAAGCCACAGGGACAACATCTCGCTACGAGCCAGTCGTAGGCCAAGCAAACGCTGCCCTGCTTGGTCAATTTTAACCGCCTGACCTGAAGTGCAGAAGGTACAGCAAGCTTGAGTGAGGTCGGGCTAGCCCAACCCCCAGTCATGTTGTATTAGTCGCAGATTTGACAGGGGATGTTAGGGCTACGTCATGAGGCGCATGTCTTGATGTGGCTGGGTCAACCCATTTTACCAACGATAATGAGCTCAAACCACCATTAAAGCATGCGATAAACGAAAGGATTCGTCAATCGATATTCGTTGATCTTTGTGGCTGAGTTTTCGGGAATTTCGATCTTATGATGCCAATTTAGACCTCAAATCTCGATACTCATTCAATTAACCATTTTCGCATTCAATTGTAGTCTTTGCATGAGCCTCAGCCTCTTGGATATCGTAAGCGATGTGTCAAGGCGTTGCAAATTATTGAGATATGCAGTGTGCCTGATAACAAGATTGCCTGACACACTACTGTCGTAATGAGTACGTTACTGGGTAAACTGGCTTTGAGTACCACCACAAGATCAAAGATGCCGAGACTACCGACATCCAAGACTTAGCGGCAAGGTCAATTCGAAATGCCCTGCCAAAAAAGGAAACATGATTGCTACAGACTACACTTTTCTCTTCCCATGCTTCTTTCAGCCTTCCTTGCTGTCCGTGCCCACTGAAAACTCTTCCTGGTTTTTTTAGGCGTGGCTTGTCAAGTCTTTCGCTAGATTCAGCTTGGCTCTTGGCTCTTGGCTCAGTTAATGCTGAATTGTTCAGTGTTTTTCATGTTTCAAAAACACTTGAGGCTACGGATACGCGTCAGTGCCAAGCATCTACTCAAGTCCCAAGTCCTTGCATCACGGCCTCACCGGCACTCAAGTGGAGGGCCAAGAAAGAACAGCTCGGCAGCCCCCTCTTAGCAAGTCTAGATTCGCATTTGCATCTGCTAGAGGAATACACTAAACACAGAGGCAAGTTGTTCTTTGTAAACGACGCGATAGAAATGACCCTATCTCAAAGTCTAAACTTGACGTTATGATATCAGCACAGAGTAGGATGATATCAGCGTCAGCACATGGAATCTGGGGTCATAAAGTTTGGGGCCAACCCTAGACGCAGGGCTACGAGGCGTAGGTACGGTTCGCCCAATAAAGATGAGTCCTGCTCTTGATCTCATACCCAAGCAAGGATCATTCTAGTGTAGAATTCTCCGCTAAGCAGCCACAGCCATCTTACGGATACAGCACGGGCGAATGTGAACTTATTAAAACACGAACTAGCTCTTGCTTGAAGAATCGTGCCTTTGGCATCCACGTATAGTCCAGTTACTAAACAAAACCACACTTTATGACTTTCTTTCGTCCGGCAGTGTGCTGAATCTCCTGACTAATTATAACGCCCTTTGTAGTTTGTGCTCAAGCTACCTTATGCTTGAAGGACTGGGTAACAGCTCTAGCTTTGGTCTCTGCTCTTTCTTCGCCTTCGGGGTCAACACCAGACCGGTCTGGGCGTCATCGCTAAAAGGTTCGCCAATTCCCATATAGCCTCCCTTCTATCACCAGGACGACATACCTTCCTACGTTGACAATATTCTTGGAAGAATGTCTAGACTAGAGTCACCTACGGCATTGAAAAGTGATTCGAGGCTGCTTGGATGGAGGGATGATCCAACCATGGATAGCAATGGACAGCATTATAAACTTATTTCACATGCTGTCGCTTACATTTGGTTCCTATGACCCTATCTTCAACATTCCACCACAGCCTCATTGATACTGATCAGCTCTTAAATATAGCATTAACCGTTGGTAGGGACTGACCTATCAGGAAGGGTGAATTTCCCCTATGGCAAGCTCCGGAAGGAGGTACCGAGAAACTCCTGTGTTGCATGATGCCCCTGACTAGTGTGCGTCTATCGGGTGGTATGATGAATCTCGTGGGATAGGCTTCGTGACCCAGCTGCCTGTTCTTCCCTCCAAGGTTTTTGAGCTTAGATATGAATTAACGGGATGGTCAGTGTGCTCCAAATGGATTGAAGGGATCTCGTGTGACATCTTGCTTGCATAAGGTACTTTGAAAATCGGTCCTCCGTGGGTGGGAAGCTTCAACAAGTATGATGTGTGGGCCTACAGAAATGGCGAGCGACATGACAGTCACTTATAGTTATCTTATGCTAGACCAAATTAATGGTTTTCTTAGCCCTTTGTTACTTACGGCCTCGAAACGCAGCTATGTTGTACGAGTTTACGGGCATTAGATTATATCAAGCGACTACTAGCAAACCTGCTCTCCTTGAACAGAACTCTCTGGAAATCGTACGTCCCGAAAAGATTGTACTGCTTTGGAATATGAGGTTCGTGCCGTAAGGAAAGGGGCAACTCACGCAAGCGCGCTGCATTCAGAAATATATTGTAACCGCTAACGCCTGTGATATTGCAAGTCTAGATAAGTTTTCGCTACATTCTACGTAAATGCCTAGGTATCTTACTCTGTACCTGCGCGGCTGTACTATGTAGCTCAAGGAATATTTCTGTGAGCAGCATACTATTATATGAGTCTAATGGTCTTTCAGAACCTATGTCCAGTACCCAAGACATGAATGCGACGAAGAGGCATGACGTTCCAGCCATTGGAACAGGACGCCGAGTGTAGTTCCAGCCACAACGGGGGCGGACCCCCTTGGCACATCACAACGACTTGACTTGTCATACCTACGTAATGTCAGGGTGACCCGGGTAGAACCCGGGTCGTGAATCTGTAGGGCATCTGGCATCCTTCATCTCACGTACAGATTGAGGATTGACAGGGTCAGTGGCCAGTTGTGGATGACGAGAAGAGCTCGTTCCTGCAGCATTTCCACATGTCGATGTGACAGATTGGGGTCGTGGTATTTCGGTGAATGCATTCGCAAACACGAAGTGGGAGTCAATCTACTTCACAAGTAGTAGGGCGGGATAGTCTCGAGCTTAGTGCTCGATAGAGAAATTTCAAGCATTCGTATGGTCTAGCATTATACATCTTTATCCCTGTAATGACAGGCGATGTTGTTAGGTCAAAGACTTTATCTCATAGTACCTATATTCAGCAAATCTGCAACCCTGAATGTAGATCCAAATCCTGACCCAGCTATTGTGCAGACGTAGGATAGGCTTATTGGCAAGTCTAATGAACCAATATCTCATTCGTCTTTGAGCTCAGGAGCAACAGCCCAGCGCCTTCCATAAAAGACAGTACCCAGAAGCTGAGAGCCAACAATGTATCCAAGGTAGGCTCCAACAACAATCGTAACGGGCCACTTCTGCCACTCGCGATCCCAGTCGAGAGGGATAGGCACGGCTCCAAGCCACGCTCCAACCACTGTTCCGAGAAAGCCGCCAAATGCCTGATCGAAAGGCGCAGACACACCAACAACAGCCTGCAGGGGAACGGGATCGGAACCGCGAACGTAGAAGACTGGATATATCGCGAGGATGGCAATGTGTGCACAGCACAAGAATGTGTGTGGGACGTGAGTAAGGAACGGCGCGCCGAAAAGGACGAGTAGAATATGGAGGGCGGGCGTCAGGATGAGTGCCAGGAGCAAGGAAATAACGGCAGTCTGGGCCAATGATGTTAGTTTCGCAATTCATATATATATAGTCAACCACTTACAGGGAAAGACTTTGCTTCCCTCCCATCTGTCTTTTTCTTCTCACCAGGACGCGGCTTCTTAGATGACAAGGAAGATCCTGCTGGAGGAAGACTCAGCATTAAGTAGACTGCCTGAATAGCAGCAACTACGGGAAGACCAGTCTGAAGGGCCGTGACAGGATCAGCCACCAGGGCATCGAATCGCCAATAGAACAAGCCAGCTAGAAGTACCGAGTGGGCGATTGATGCTGGCAGAGCGAGGGGAGAGTTGACGAGAGGAATCGCGGGAACAGCGGCTTTCGTCGCGGGCTGCTGCTGGGCAGGCCCGCTCTTGATAAGAGTCGTGGACATGGTGATAGGGTCGACAAGAGGCATTGACTGATTTATAAAGGAGTGTCTTGAGCAATTGCTCGTCTCGTCTTGTCCGGGTCACCAATTGACTGGGGGTTTATCTCCAGCAAGGTGCTTTAGCTTAGCTGGACTTGACAGTTTGAACGTGCTGGGGTCCAGACTGTCACGTTTTGAGTCACATGATTCGAAGTCCGTCCTTCGGCCCCGAGATCCACTTTGCTCCGTCGTTGTGCTCCGGCTGTCACTTGAACCGGGTCCAAGATGTTACCACTTTCAGACATGAAATCCTCCGATGGGGACCACAGATTCGGTACAGGATGAGAAGGAAGAATTATAGCACTATACTGTTTCGGTTTTTCGGCATCGGCGAGAACCACGGCAATCATATCATGGATATCATCAACCGCATCTCATGCAACCATAAATCTTGACTGTCAATCTGGAACAATTCAGTCATGCAATATCAAAAAGAGTGGCTAGAAGCCTAGAACGTGATTAGAAGAGTCAGGGCTGTTGGTCTTGGGGTACGCAGGAGAGCACCGTGAGTGGTCAGACAGCTATCATATCATCATATCATGGTGAACGTCGATGTTTTCTCACAGCCGAGACCTGCACGGTTGACCTCTTGTGACCATTCCGGAGAGCGGCGGAACGAAATTCATTCTTCATTTGGAGATCCAGAATTTCATTTAGGGCAGTCATCAACATCAGTCGATAAATTGAGGTGCTGTTGACGGAATAAACAGGGTGGTAGCCAGCATGTCCTAGTTGACCAATCGCCAGCGTCGCCGGTCCCCGCCGACTCGATCAGAATGGCACCACAACCACCCAAATCGTGTCATGCACCACTGGACTGTTAAGGCTTATGCTGCTGACTCATTATAAATCACAATTGTGATTGGCTCTTTGGTCCTACACCCTTTAATTCCCCAGGATCGGGAACCCAAGCAGTGGTATGATGATACTCAAACCAGATGAAATCTGACCACTATGGATGTGTCCGGCTGCGTGGGTGCTGGGAGCTCGCCGTTTGAAGGAATCTAGTTGCCAAGTTGGTACCAATACAGAAAAATTGATCTGTATTTTTGCTTCTATAAGAAGATGGCATTTATCGTTCCCAAAGTAGCCTTCTCTCCTCATCACAATCATCAACAGCTTCATCAAAGCAATAACAACTTCTCCACTCCAACCAAATCACCACTCAATTCTTCGAGTCTGTCACTCTATTAAGTTTTTGACTTGATCAACAGCTACAGCTTTCCGCCAAAAAATCAACCCCATCAACCAATATGTCTCCCATCGTTGTTCGATCCGCTGCCCGCGCTGTTCAGACTCGCCAGTTTTCCCTCCTGACTGCGATGCGAAATGCAGGCCGAGCTATGGAATCTCACCCCTTCGAGCGTCTTCCCCTCACTCAGAAGCCCGCTTCTCCTGATTACGCTAAGATGTTCAAGCGAGTTGGCAGCCAGGCCCTCTTGTAAGTTGGCAACACTATACACTCACTCTTCCCTACTTGCATGTAACTAACGAGTTTCTCAGCTTCTTCCCTGGATTTGCTGTCATCCTTGGCTGGCCTTTGGCTGCCCAGTATGCCTTTGATGGTAAACTGTAAAGGATATACCAATGACATTCTCTGATCCGAAAGATCAATTTCGAACGAGCAAGACCTGACGGTACCGCTTCTCGGTAACGGCATTTACACATGGCTGCTTCAATGTTGGGACCGATTTGGATAATGCACAGTCAATTGTATATAGCATTGGAAGGCGTTAGGGTGCATTTCTAACTGGATGATGCTTAGAGCATTCTACCTACGACTACATATGATAAATTTCTTAGACATACCATAATTCCATATGTTCAACTACGAACTTTATTCGCTTTCAGTGATGTTTTTTCTTCCTTTGTACTATTTCTTGAATTATATTTACCCCGCTTAGTACACTGCGGTATTGCATTAGATACATCATAGATCACTTCATGCATGAACAACATGGGGCAATAACCGATCGATATCCCTGACAACTTTATCGACAGCATCGTACACATGAAACACATTCTCGGCAATCTTCATTTACCGCCAAGATACGCCGAGTTATACCCCGAATGATACGATTCAACAGACTTGTAGCCCGATATCTTCTTGACTCTCTTCCGGCCTGTAAACCAACCCAAGACAAAGGCAGCAGCAAGAAGAAATGGCACGCCAACACCAACACCGAGAACGACACCATTATGCCACTTGACGTCCTCATGTTGCTTATATATCATGCGTTGCGTTTCGAGATATGGTACGACGTGATCGTCCATGACTATAAAATGCTGAGACTTGTCCATCCAGGGGTTTCCATGAACTCGAGCATCGTTATCATAAGGCCTATCGGGTTGTGAGACGGCCCAGACGTTCATCAGGTTACTGGCGGCAGCTTTGACTTGTTCCGCGTCGATATCGTCGTGTTCTTTATTGGGAAAGTCGCTGGCCAAGTCGCTGAACTTAAAAGTATAAGACTTTTCTTTATTTTTGAGCTCTACTCGTGCGTTAGCCTGTCTTATTTGTAAGTAATGGCAATTTTTCGAGTCGTACTTTTGCTCCATGTCAAATTGCTCGAGTTGCTTGGCCGATCCGTGTCTCTCACAAAATGCCACTCGATTAGGGTGGTATAGTTGTCATCTGTCCCCTTCCAGCTAATCGTATACTCGTGATCCCACAAAACTAGTGCCGGGTTCTTTCCAAAGTTGTTGGGAGACTCTGGCCAGGTGTTCTCGGGATATGCACAGCCTTTAACTGTATCTTCATCAATGGTTGAGCACCATACAAACGAGGTGATGCAGATAGCATCGTTTTGTTGACAAAGCCACCGATTTTTAGCAGGATCAAAAGCATTGGCCGAGGGCACCATCGATGCCGTAATGGCAGCGATTAAAAGTTTTTTGACCATTGTAGTTGAGTAGAAGAGTACCATGAATAATCGAGACACCTAGCTCATCGTATGAGTCTCAACCTAAGATAAATAGTAGTGACCAAGCATCTTTGTTGACGACTGTCACGGGTACGATTAACAATTGGGCCAAACAAATAACTAAAGATGGAATAGCGCTTAAAGACGCCTTCGGTAGTAGTACTTTATTGTTAAACTATGGTGTTGACCCGCCGTTGCTCTCCCATGTCTGTTTGCGGACGGTTGCCAAGACAGCGACATGATCGCCAACTCGTCTTTGTTTCCCTAAGAAGCGAAATACCCTAACAAAGATAAATATTATATACTTATGGTGCCTTTCCAGCGCGTCGTGCCGGAGGTTTGTTCCATAGTAAAATGTCTAGACTGAAAGCATCCAATACGCGTACCTCGGCTGTCATTCATTCAATTATTGCATCCCAACTTTAAACAATCGGATTTGTCCATATACGAACAAGTCGAAGTTTTAGCATCTGATTGTTCAGGCAATACAAACTACAATTCAATAATCACAGTCTTTCCAAAATTGGTTGCAGACAAGAATTGGATGTCGTAGAACAAGCAAAATAGCCTATGGACTAACTATTCTTCGACGTGTATAAAATCAAGAGGTAATCAATCTCGCCATCAACTCTTTCATAGGTACTGTAATAGTATTGGGCGAAGTAAAGCCAGTAACTTCATTCCCTTCCCTTTCGACAAGACTTTGATGGTAATCCATCTCTATATATCTAATCATCCGTCCATAGCCATTTACAGTTTTCTAAATAAGTTCTCCTTCGCCGTCGTCAACAAGGTCATCGTCCTCTTCCCAATCAACATGAGCTGCCATTTCCTCTGCTTTCCGCTGAACTTCTGCCAAGCCTGAGAGCTCTGCCACATATTCCTTTTCTTGCAATGCCCTCTTCACAAACCCCCAGCCGTCATGGCGATAGGTATCGAGGATCTTGGGGCTACACGCGCTACAGCAATCGTAAGACTGGCCACGAATGACAATTTGTTGAAACGTCGAAGTATAGCCTCTGATCTGATGAGGAACCAATCCCAATGCATGATCGGGAGGGTCTCTTTCTGGAATCACTCCTGAATTTGGCTGTGGAGCAGGCGCGTCTTTACCAAGGGGGTGTTGCAACAAGCTTGTCAAAAGTTCCACCAGAAGTGCAGAGGCTATAGGTGCAACTCCAGGACGGGTAACGGTACATTGTTGGTCGAGTGTCTGATCCTTTTGTGACTACAAGAAGGTTAGTCGTGAAAGTGAAAGTATAGATCAAAACTCACGTCTGCTGGCGCAACAACATCATTGCAGAAGTAACAGCCCAGAGGTATTTGTCCTTCGGCACTATTCTCGGTACCATGTCGCATAACAACATATGAATCAAATCCTAACGCGGCATTCATGACAATCTTGCCTGCAGCCTTACCCATGACAGTCGGTAGCCATCGTGATTCTCTAGAATCCATAAGTAGGAATATGGCGTCATGATCGTTGATAAGCTTCTCTAGCTTCTGGTAGTCTTCTTTTGTCTTGCTTTCGTCTGTGAAAGGATGTCCAAGCATGGGAACTGATAACGCGTGTCCTTCACTATCGACGCCGGGATAGATTTCCTTGAGCGCCTCAGCCGCTCGGAGTGCTTTAGGTTTTCCCCCTTCGAGACAATCGTTAAAGTTAAACAACGGCTGCCGCACAGGGTTGGAGAACGACACTCGACCATAATCTACAAACGTGATCTTCCGAACACCCCAGCCCATCAGATTCCTCGATACGTAACTTCCCAAGGTGCCAGCGCCCAGGAGCAGGCACTTTGTATTCTTGATAGTTTCTAGATTCAGATTAGGAGCGATCCTCCATTTCATGAGCTTCAAATTCAGATCAACTGAACTATCGGCCAGTCGTACTGGATCCATGTACTCTCCTAGGTTCACTTGTTGCGCCTGGAGCTTGCCATTGCTTGACCGAGCCCAGCCAGTAACTTTGGGCATTTCAGTAATATCCAAGTTCTCGACAGGGTCCATCTCGATTGGGAGAATCAAGCTTTTCGCCTCATGTCTCTTCGCCCAGGTATCACGGTAACAAATAACTTTGGTCTTGGTCAGACGGAAGCGATGTCGGATGAGGATCAAGAAATTTCGTAAAGGCCATCCAGGCGCCTCTGGGTATGTCGAAGGGTCAGTGAATGCCACATAGCGATCTTCTTCGGGCACCTGGTCAAAGAAACCATTCTCAAAATCACGCAGTGAGCCAACTTCCCAGTAGAAAGGGAGCTCCTGGGGAGTGTCGGGATCATCGCTCTCTCGTCTTCCAAGGACCTTCTTTGCCAAGAAGAAACCACGCTCACGCGCATCGACACTGTATCTCCAAGTCCCAACTCTGTCGACTAGAGCTGTGGTTTCCTGTGAGGTTAAGCGTTCGATAGAGCCTGACCGTTTCCATGCAGGATCGGAATGCAGGGCTGGAAAAGCAAACCAGTATGTGAACTTGTACTTTTTGAGGTCGGCATAAGAGAGTATAATAAAAGAGGACAGAAGGGATGGAACAGAGTAGATACTACCATCTTTGATCGCATCCCATACCTAACCGTGTCAGTCAAATCCACATCCTTGGTAGGTAGGGAAGAAATACCTGCCGTCCAGCGGTCCTTAGCATGGCGGGCTTATCTGTATTTTTGAAATCCTCAAGCGTGTTCACATTTCTGATGATGCCCTCGGCTCGCATTGCCGCAAGGGGTGAACTGGGCTCATTAGTTCTGTTGTGGTCAGAGAAGAAATGCGCGAAGGCAAACAAGATACCTACTTGCTGCTCGTGAGAGCATTTCCTAGTATTTGCAAACGGCAACTGGATTCGGGCTCTTCGGAACGCGGTTCATAGAGACCAAGGACACTTCGCGCCGAGTCGTCGAGCTTGTCATGGTCAAGCTTTGAAGCGAAGAGCGCGGAATAAAAAGGCAACTCAATCTCCGAAATGAACGGAGCGAACTGCAAGGGCTTCGCCATGGTTACGGGAGAGCCTTTGTTTGCGTTTGAGTGTTTGTTTCTAGTTTTCTATGAAGCTGACCAAGACAGAACGTAGTTAGGTAGGTATATACGAAAGGAGCGAAGTAGGGCTGAGACGGGTTAACAAGGTTTAATACTGCGTTTGGAAGGCGTATCCAGAGACCGTTATTGGTTTGAATCAGCTGCGGGTGAGGATGAGTTTTGGGGGGATCAAAGTAAAGATTCTTGCACGGCTGACACAGTGAGGCTGTCACTTGACGAGTAAGTCATTCATCACAAGACGACAGATGATGTAGTAGTTATCGATTAAAGAAACAGGCAGGTGCCGTTCCAGGCACTTGCCATGGGTGGTACCCTAGGTAGCCGCCGCCCCACGGCGGGGTATTGTGGACAGAACAGCCCAACTTATCAGTTGCCTTTTTAAGTCTTATCGTTATCGCTCGTCCGTCGGGCAGGCACGTGGCTCGCTCGATTTGTGCTCCAGGGTAGGAGTTTTGGTAAGAACTTGAACTCTTGTTAACTAGGTACCTAAATATTTACCTATTTAAATACTTCTATAAGAACATCTTAAGACTTGAATCAGAGGTCATATTTGTGGTGACTTTAGTGGGCGTTAATAGTGATTTATATCTTTTAGTTTGTGTTTAGGACTTAAGTTATACCTTTCTTCCCACCACCAGAAACTATCACTTTGTTGTAAATCGTAAACTGTAGTTGCCAAGAAACTGCAAGCCATAAATCGATAGGTACACAAGTAACGTCCTCGCGACACGGATACTTTAGCAACGATTGAATTGTCAAGATCCCATTCTTAAAGTCAACCATAAACAAAGACCCCTTGGCGGATAATTTGCCATCACCCTGAGCTACAAGTGGTACAATCTCTTGTAACCACACTCTCGGTATATTCAAGGTTTACGCCTTTTTCAGATTTATTTCCACCGTTCACCACAAGAATGTGACAATCTCTCCATCTTATTAAGAAGGAGATTTGTATCTGATATAATCTCGATAGCATCACTTACCTGGGATGGCTGGAACGCAGATATAGTGCCTATACATATACCGTTACGCTAGATCGAGATCGTGGACTGAGACAAAACGATAAAATCGTAAGATGGACTGAAGCAAAGACAGACGTCCTCTGTCGGCCGCTTGCAAGGTAGAGAGATACCGTTTTCGAAGTTCGGCCGACCTTCTAGAAGAACAGAGCCGAAAACGGTTATCACAAGCTACCCCACACTCAAAGTATGAGACGCGCTTATAGAGCTTGCCCACGCGTTAAATGACCATGCAGAAATCTCAAGGCGGGAAATATCGTCTATTTGTTTCCAAATTTTCAAACAACGGACTTCAAACAAACTCATCAAATCTCACAAAATGCTCATCGGTGTCTGCGGAAGTAAAATTACCTCAAAGCCCATCTAACAAAGCCTATAAACTTACATTACAAACCAGGTATCTGCTCCGGCAAAAAGACGGTGGCACAATATCTGGTTGAGCACCATGGCTTCAAACACCTTTATCTTCAGCCATCATTGCAGACAGCGCCTTCCAATTCCTCCCTTGGCCGAGAACCAGCTTCTTCTGAGGGCTGCTGCACTGAATCTCTGTCGCAATCTCAATCAAACGACTCCGAAGCTTTCAAAGGCGCTCTAACTTCCACTGCGCTCACCACCAATAATGGCCACAATTCATCCTCTGAAACTACACTGACCCTCCGGACTGATCCGCAGCATGTTTTTGCCACGGCCGAGGAGCTTCTCGACTTTGTTACCAAGCAATGGCGCAGCCGCTATGTCACCACCGACATCCCCACAGAGGCTGTTCTGGATGTTTTCCTCCGCCGTCCCTTCTTCTTGCTCCTTTCGGTTGACGCACCATTGACGGTCCGCTGGCGCCGGTTTCAAGAGCGCGCAAGACAGAGGCACGCGGGAGAGCCTGAAATGAGCCTGGAAGACTTTGTCGCGGAGAGTGATACCCACTTGTACGATGCTCAGAAGGGTTTGTCTCCCCTCATCTCGCGTGCTGTTGTGAGACTTCTCAACACATCGTCATCCTTAGCGCACCTCTACGCGACCCTTGGAAAGCTGGATATTCCGAACCCTGATCGTCTACGCCCATGCTGGGACACCTACTTCATGGAATTGGCGTCACTGGCTGCCCAGCGCTCTAACTGTATGAAGCGTAGAGTTGGATGCGTGCTTGTAGGAAAAGAGCGCAGGGTCATCAGCACTGGTTATAATGGAACTCCGAGGGGACTACAGAACTGTGCTGACGGAGGCTGCCCACGATGCAACGATGGCAACAGCTCAGGAGTGGGCTTATCGACTTGTCTATGCATCCATGCCGAAGAAAACGCCCTTTTGGAAGCCGGCCGTGAGAGGATACGGGAGGGTTCAGTTCTTTACTGCGACACGTGTCCCTGCCTTACATGCAGTATCAAGATTTGTCAAGTGGGCATCAGTGAGGTTGTCTACGCACACACATACAGCATGGACACTGCTACAGCTCGGGTGTTCAGGGAGGCGGGCGTGAAGCTGAGACAGTTCATACCAGTAAGTACATGGAACCCCTTTCAGCAACAAAACCTGAATGGTAATCATGGCGTGGAGCCCGGGGAACTCTATCACTGACTCAAGTTTAGCCACCGAATGGCCTCATTCATCTCGAGAAGATGGAACTTTATTAGATCGTCGGTATCTTGGTCGTCTCACTCTTCCCTGCTTTGTCTTCACCAAGAACTTCGGGCAAGACAGGCTCGTTGATGTCCGGATTGTGGCTTGATGAAGTCCAACGTGATGATTGAGATGCTTCAATGGGATACGGTGACGATGAGGAGCTTGCCGAAGATCGTCAGCTGCAATGGCATGCAAAATACCGCTCATCTCGATCATCCCTTCACGAGGAGGTGCATATATGATGAGACTTCGCCTGAAGACTACACTACAGCTGATGTTGAAGCTACCCCTCGCCTTCTCCCTTGCGAACGTGATGTCCAATTGACCAATCAAATACTTTGGGCTATCCTCATGCAGTGCCAGTTCTGTACCGAGTCCACTTGAAGCAATGCTACGTCGAGTTTCCACGATAGTAACCAACCAAAGAGTCGAATGGGATGCGTTTGCATTGCCAGCGTGGCCCGTTATTGAGGCCAGCCGGTTTTGGTCTGAATCCCCATCCCAAGACCCCCAAATGACAGCAAACCAAAGAATTGGCATGTAGGTAATTCAAGTCCACTTAGCCGCAGTGAAAGGTCCCGGCAAGATCAAGCCACTTTGCGTATGGTGGTTTTTGTACGTTTTCGGTTTCGGAAAACGGTGCGCTTGGGTGTCAGGCTGGCTCAGTTCTTGACGGTTTCTGTGCACGGCCAACGGACAGTCTGGCACATAAATATAGGCTATGCCCACATCTTAGTGTTTTCTATTACATGAAAATGTGCAGGCTGCAACTAATTGCTGGTTCGTTTCATGTTGGATAACAACCGTTGTGTTAACTGTATCGCAACAACATGAAAACATTTACGCCCTGCAGGAATCAGTCCGTGGATAGGGGCTGAAGACATCCTGAAGATAGAACAGACACCGTGTAAGCGGCCTCTGCCCTGGCTACAGCAGCCCTTTGTAATATGAATTGCATAGGGGTTCCCTTTTATAAGCCGGAAACTTGTGTGCGGTGTGCTTCAATAGCCTCCTAGTTGCAGCCGATGTCCCATAAAAATATGCAACCAAGTCAAGCGGTCAACAATCTGGCCTATTTAGTTTGGATGCTGCACAGCCTGTTAATAACCCTGCCTAGTGCAAAATATGCGAGGGCGGGGCATGTGCAGCATAGTGTTAGTATACATATATATGTACGTGCGATGCATGGTAAGTTGTGTAGGTAGATGAAGTATAAGAAGTGACTTGTATCTCATGTTCAGTGTAAGTCCGATTTAGATGTTCGATCGAGAAGCACGGAGCATTTCCAAGAGTAGCCATAACAGCCGTCATGTGCCGAACGAGGGCATTGATTGGTAGATGGGTTCACAGTAAATACAACAGTAGCAGACTGACTTACTGGTTGGGTGTCGAGACTTAACTAGGGGACGCTGCTAAATATCCCAAGTTCTGTATGTGACTCTGATACGATAACACACCAGAATGGTCCCAGCCCACGAGCAGGGCTTTTTTTACTCTTCTCGTCCACATGCAGGCCAACAAACTCACAAACACACACACGAGTGAATTGTTTAGCGTGAATTACCGTATACTTCTCGCATATGGCAGGGGGTCACCCCGGACTCTCGCACAAGAAGCGAAATGACACAAGAGGGCTGGCATAAAGAGCACAATTTAAAGACCCAAATTAACACAGCTAGACTCAGTGGGTACGGTGGGAGTGCACAAGAGGGAATAAGGATAATAGGGGGGCTGTGGCCGTTCATCCACCGTTTTTGTTTGTTTTGATCGAGGAGATTTGCTGCGCGTCATGGGGAGGCCCGGCGTATCGGGAGGCTGATACACTTGACCTGGAACTGGGGATCCATGAGATGGGATGGATGGACGGGATGCTGCTGCTGCTGGTGTGTGTGTGTACCTGAAGAGGTGCCCTAGCTTCTGGTCAAGGCCACTGAGCGGTTATCTTTGGGACCGACTGGTATGGAAAATTTGCTGATCAAGACAAAGCCTTCTCATGTCCTTCCAGTATATGCCTTATCTGGCCAGGTTGACGTTTTCTCGGGTTGTACACGCTGTATTGTACAACACAACATATCTACACTGTACTCCGTCGCTCGCCTCGTACAGTACTGCCTCGAGTACAGACATCCACCAGGATGGAGCATGCTCATCAACAAGTGATGGCGACGATCATGACGCTGAGTGGTCTGAAGAAGACTGGAACCAGCGAACGAGTGGACATCAGACACGGACCAGGCAAGCCCAGCCAGTCCCCTAACACTACCCAAACCCCATCCAAGCCTCCATCGCATCGCATCGTATCTTGCTTGCTTGCTTTCTGCAAGCTGCCATCTGGACTCGGGGCGGCTCCAGCGTTTGCTGATGACACAGTCGATACCTTAGACAGTTAGGTACATGCTCTATCTGCGACCGCATGACAGACCAGCAGAAGCGCTCGGCTCTTTGGCTTGAGGACAATAAATCTCATGTCATTTCATCACGATCTTATCCCATCTCGTCGAAATCCCATACCATGCCATGCTCTACTTGTATGCGACCTTTTAAACGGGCGTCAGCCCCCAGGCAATGTGGAAACCCAGCCGAGCCATTCGAAAACCCCCCTGGCGGCGGGTTGGCTGGAAAGGAACACAAAAGAGTCCCCTGGGTCTGTCAAAAGGTCGCAAAGAGTGGCTTACAATGGCTTGACAAGAGTCTGAAGGCCACCAGCCGCCTCATGGACGGGAGTGCCCCTGAGTGAGCGCTGGCGCTGAGATGCGCCCAGTGGAGCACCTGGGAGAAGCGAAGACAGGGCTTTGGACGTCTCGACTTACATGTCAGTCTCCGACAGAAGATTTTCACTTTAACTGAACTGTGCCGGTGATGTCTGGAAAAAAGCCAGACGGTGAGTAATAGGTAGTCAGCACCTTAGTTGCCAGCCTCTCCCGATAAGAATATGCACTGCATTGTCCTTGATTAATGTTCAACCCTTTGTTACAGACTTAGATGAGATGCTTCTTAGTTGAGATGGAATCCAGGAACCACCGACTAGTTATCATGGAACTCTTACAAAGAGAGTCCTAGCGTAACCAAAGCTTGTGTATGGGTATGTCCTGTCGTAGAAAAACAACGTGCTGTTCCCTGACGATCGCTGATCATCGTTATGTATCGGGGAAGCTTGTTGACCCAACTACAGTACTGTAGAGTACAGTGCTGTATATCAGCTACGTAAGACTATGACGAGGAGAAAGTGTTTGGGTTCAAGGGGACACAATATCTACGTTGGATATGGCGAACGGAATGTGATTGTCTTGACGGATGTGCCATCATCGATGAGACAGAGAGATCAGAGCTACTACTACACTCCAAATTTTTGGAGAGTAGCTTTGAAAGTAGAAGAGGCTTGTAATGGAGCATGGGCGGACGGGGATCAGCTCCCGACGCTATCCTTGTCAAGAAGCCTTGAACTGACAAGGGGTGAAGGGTGTGATAGTGTCAGTGTCTGTTATTCTTGTACCCCTTGTTTAGACAAAACGCGTCTTTTAGTGACGCGATATTTCCTATTTGGGCAACCGTGTAAACAAATGCGTCACTCGTAGCGCGCCTCTCCCCCAGTTTGTTGTTTTCCCGCATCTGAAGATGACGGAGGTATCTTTTACGAGGGTACATAGTATTGAATATTTGCCTCCCACGTAATGACGCGTGTTGACCCTTTTTATTGTGTAGATGACGATAGTTTGTTGATTATGTTGCCCTTTTGTTTGATTTATTGATATTATTAAAGGGAAGTTGTTGTGTATTGATCGAAGGAGGAGTAGATATGGGGATATTCAGCGTTTACACGGGCGAAAAGCTCCACACTGCAGAGGCCTTCCATACCACTAACACACACTGCGCTACTGCATTTTGACGGGGCGTGCACCAAGATCCGCCAACTGCCAGCCTGCGTCAACCTAGTACCTACTGCCTTTTCTTTAACACGCGCCATCCCTAACCCAGGCCATGCCATACCCCAACAAGGACCCTCCCTCTGCACTTTCAGCCATCTGTCTCTCGCCCTTCAGGTCCCCCCTCTGGTCCCTCCCCCTCCTCTCTACCCGCTCTACAGCCCATCCCACACCCTCCTTGAAGTCTCTCAATCCTCGAGTTCAATCAATTCTGCACCAACTTTTAGACAAGTGCATACCAGCCTGACCTATCCACAACCACTCGTTGTCATTTCGACCTTGTCATCTGAGTCACAAGATCAGACCCCAGTTGTGAATATCCACGTCGATTCCCTGGAAAGGGTTCTTTTCTTTCTTTCTTTTGGTTTTAACGAGGGGTCTTTTCTGTACCTATACTATTACAACCCACAAAACAAAGACAGAAAAGAAAGGCAGGAGAGACAAGCGAGAAACGATTTGCTTTTTAGTCTGGTCTTTCACAGCTTCTTTAGTCTGTGTCAGGATCCATCCATACACTGGATACCCATGCTCAAGCCCGCCAGCGCCATGGTCCCAACTGCCACCCACTCATACTAGAGGTACTTTACTTTACTTTACGTCTCTTGAACCCGCCCACCCCCAAATCAATTCAACTTGCACGAAACACGACACTGCTGCACACTACTACAACTACAACTACTATACTTCTACAACTGCATAGTAGTTCCAACTTTCTACCAACCTCTCTTCTCTACAAACCTCAAACGTTTTTTTTTGTCGACAATCAACTCGTATTTAATTAGTTCGCGAAAACGCACGACACTCATACCCGGCCCGCGATTATCTTGCTGCCTTGTCCATTCATCACCGTTCGGAACCATCTCGATTGCAGCCTGCGCTTTCCACGTCTGCCTATCTCATTTAGCGTCTTGATTTCACAAACATAATAGTCGAGTCATGATATGACCTTTGACGTCCGAGTGAGACTGGCATAGCTATTTGCGATTTGTAGGGTATCGCGTCGAGCTACTTCTCACATCTTCGATTTCGCCGTTTAAAGCAGCACCTACCGTTTCGTTTCGTTTCGTCGTATCCCACTTTCACCACCAACAATCGGGGACCGTGACTTTTTCTTTTTCCCTACCGCATTGTTCAAAAGATATTTCTATTCATCTCGCACCGGTATTAGACAACAATAAGGCCTGGTATTTCCCACTGTTTACATCGCATCGGCCTTGCTCCACTTACCGGCTCGCGACAATCACGAGCGCGCATCATCTCGCAGCCTCACAATGTCCTTCTCGAACAGCAGTGGTGGCACAATCGCCCTACCATCGCCAACACACGCTCACCACATCGACGTCACATCGGCAGTTCGCACATTACGACGATCTATTTCGCGATCACCCTCAAAGTTCTTGACGCGCTCCAGTCCGCAATCGCTGAGCCCCGAGAGCCCCCACCAAACATCACCTCAATCGCCCTGCCAATCGCCTTGCCGTCGATTCGGCGCGACGCCCCAAAACCAACACACTCTACCGTCTCATACGCGGTCGGCACCGCCCAACAACGGTATCCTTCACCCCGCCTTCACGCCTTTCCGCCCCAACGTCCGACTTTCCTTGAGGTCCGCAAAAGCTGGAAAGACCTCGCCCTCGAGACAGCTAACAAGAACCCGCACGTCGCCAAGGAGTCCTCTGAAGCGGGCTCTGAACACCGCACCCGATAGTGGCAATTCTTTACCCGCCATGCCCGCGCCCTCTGTTATCGACGCTACAGGACAGGAGAACAACGCGCTCGGCGCCACAAGCCCTCTGACTGTGAGTCCCGAGAAGCGAAGTAGCCTTCACCTCGAGGCACCTGGATCTTCGCCAACGGCATTTATCAAGTCCCTTGACGGACACTACGAGTTTCAAATGGTTCCCAACAACGGATCGCTGAAGCGCAGCGATGCGACTATGAATTTGGACCAGCCGAGCCAAGAAAGCCCAGTGGCTAAGCGTCGCAGCTTGCATGGAATCTCGGTGCTGGGCCAGAACGAGGATCAGAATGTCTTTGGCTCCAACACGACATCGTCGCAGAGCTTCTTTATCCACGAGGATGCATCTACAGAGTATGAGATTGCGGGCAATATTGGATCACCATTCCGGGATCCAGTCCCTTCCCCGACACCCACAAACAGCAATGTACCCAAGAGGTCATCGTCTTTGCGGAAGTCGACCCTGCAACAAAGATACGGGGAGCGGGGTTCTTGGGGCAGAAGGTCTGGCGAGCGACAGCTAGCTCAGATGAGCGCCGAATATTCCCCTGTCCGAAGTCGCCCACGCCTCTCTCAGGATCAGTTTGTCCCTCCTGCTGTACCTCAGGAGAGTCCTTTTGCGTCCACAACACCAGCCTCGAAACCACCTACTTTTATCACCGACGTTGACTATGAGTCCAACCCACTATCTACTACACCAACCTCACAACCGCCTAGTTTCGCAGGTGCTGATGTGGGCTACGAGCCCACCCCTGTTTCTACTACGCCTATCTCAAAGCCACCTATTTTTGCGGTTGACAAGGGACAACAACCCCATCCTTTGTCCAAAACCTTGACAACATCATCTTCAGGGAATAGCCTCACCGAGGAGACGCCCATGTACGCTCCTGTTGCCAGGGTGCCAGCTAAGTCCCACATCTTTTCACGCTCCCTGCCACTCAACGCAACAAGGCCGACCCGTCCCAATGATATGGCCAGGGCAATGGCGACACCCAGCCAGAACCATTTGTGGGTCGGTGCCTTCAACTCCACTGGTTTGATTTCCAAGGTCAACCGAAATCCTGAAGAGGATGCAGACAAGAAGATGGCTCCTCCTGATACACCGTGCAAGAAGCACTCTAACCCTTTCGCCACTTTCCCTCCACCAGCTGGGAGTGCCATGAAGAAGAGGGTTAACAACCGAAATTCTTTTGGCGGAATTCCTTCAACACCGTTCAGTAATGGCGGCGTTCAAGGCACCAACTCTAACCCCTTCAGCAGGCCTGGTAAGGGAATGTCTATCTTCCAACGCAGTGCTTCTAGGGGTGCACGCCGCGGTAGCGTCCTTAGTCTCGATGGCGACGAGAACAATCTTTTTAATGACACGCTTGACTTCTCCACCCCAATGGAGGGCGACGCTCCTCCAACCCCGACCAAGAATACTCTTACTCCCAGCCTTAGCAAGGTTAGCGAGCACTCTTTTGAAAGCCCTCAGGACAACCATAGCCCAACCGCGAATCGTATCCTCCACGCCCCAACACCTATCTTCGGCAACCCAGTTTCTCGAGAAGCAACTTGTAAGTCGGATTCGGCAGCACCGAACGCTTCAGCAGGATCAATCGACAATTCAAGTCGACTGCTCCGCGCTGGGTGTTTGTATTCACCATCATCGCACCTCCCTCTGTCTTCGCTTAGCCGTTCCAGAGCTCGGCGAGGTCTACACTCTCCTTCTCCACTCAGCACAGTTTCTTTGCGTCATTCCATAAGCTCTCCTGCTCAAACGTTTACTAAATCGAAACTCTCTGTATCAGCAAGCCCTCTTGATGGACGAAGAACACCGCAAACACCTCGCGAGAGTTTGCTTCCCCTTGATACCAGCCGACTGTCAATTTCACAGGCTGGCGACTCCTTTTCCGACAACATGGCGCCTCCCGTAACTCCAACAGCAGGTCGAGATTTGAGGTCCTCAACTAGCCTCCTCGTTACCCCTGTGAATATTCGCACCAGCAATGTTGACCTTGACGTGAGCTTGTCTTCACGGTTTGAAAAGGTTGAGCAGATTGGAAAGGGAGAATTCTCGCTTGTCTACCGAGTCACCCAGGTGGACCAGCAGCAGATGACCTTCGATGACCTCATCGCAACTCCTTCAAAGAGCCCCGCAAAGGGCAAGGTATTCGCCGTAAAGAAGAGTAAGCAACCTTTCCAAGGGCCCAGGGATCGGGAAACCAAGCTCCGGGAGGCGGAGATTCTTAAGGCCTTGAGCCACTCCGAGCATGTGGTACAGTATTTTGACAACTGGGAGCACAACTATCATTTGTACATCCAGACCGAGTACTGCGAGGAGGGAACCCTCGACAAGTTCTTGGGCAATGTCGGACGAGGAGGTCGATTGGATGACTTCCGCATCTTCAAGATCCTTCAGGACCTTTGCCTGGTAAGTTATTTCGACTCACATTGCATTCTGTACAAAGCTAATTGGATCGCAGGGTCTAAAGGACATCCACGACGCTGGCTTTATGCACTTGGACTTGAAGCCGGCAAACATCCTTGTCACCTTCGAAGGCGTTCTCAAGATCGCTGACTTTGGTCTGGCTCAATCATGCTCATCTGCTGAGGGTGTTGACGTTGAGGGTGATCGTGAGTACATGGCTCCTGAGATGCTCAAGGGCAAATCCTGCCAATCCGCCGATGTCTTCTCTCTGGGCCTCATCATTCTCGAGACCGCAGCAAATGTAGTACTCCCCGACAACGGACCTACCTGGATTGCTCTGCGTTCTGGCGATCTCTCCGAAGTACCCAGTCTAACCTGGAACCCTTCAATCGAGGTTCAGCGTGATGCGACCGGTAACCCTACCGAAGGAATGGTTAGTGACGGGTTCGCTAGTGGCAAGACCCATGACCCAAGCAACCTGTTTGGCTCCTACAAGCGATCGGAACTACAACAACCCCCCGACTTCATGGTCAATCCCATGCATGCTAGTTCGCTTGATTCTATTGTGCGATGGATGACAGCACAGGAGCCCAGCGAACGGCCTACTGTGCACCAAGTCCTCCAACTAGAGGGCATGCAGTGGGTCAGCCACCAGCGCGCTGCACCGGCAACTGTTTACGAAGGAAACTGGGGACCAGCCGACATGTTCCCCATCTCCGAAATTTCCATTGCAGAGGGCGGCGACAGCGACACAGAGATGACGGATGTCTAAGGAGGATATACCCACTGCATGTGACTCTGGATATCATTGGAGTTCTGCAAACAAGAAACTTTTTGCTACAAACTTAAGCGCTTTTGATGCTATCCACATCGATCGTTACTACGACACGATACGAATAACATGAGGAATGGATGTCGTTAGCGGGAGTTGTTTACCTGGCGTTTTTATCGAGTCGGATATACAACATTCGAACCGGGAGCCTGTCGTTTTCCAAGCGCAACACGACACCATCCCGAACCCACACTCTTTTTATCTGTCAATTTTTCATTTGTCCGCCACTCGAGAGCGAGAACTCATAGTTGCTCCTCTGATCGATGTGGCTTGAATATTTTGCCGTCTCCGTAGCGAGACCGCGTGTACGAAATACCCCGGATGGAACTAGACCATGCTATGATTACAGCGCATATTGGGCGGGAGTAATAATTAAAAGTTTCGACATATCTGCATGGTTTCAGCAGAGAAAGGGGAAACACAGCACAGAACAAAGCATGTGGAAGAGCCACAAGAGACGATTTGATCTCGGCGACCGAATTGTATCAGGTTGCAAAGATTTGCTGCATTGGAGAGGAAGGATGGAATATTGTAAATTATAGTAATGGCTTCCGTGAGCACGCATGGGAGGGAAAGGACACTTCGAAGGCCCAACTGCCGATGCAGGGGCTTTATGGATTGAAAGGGCTACTGGATGGAGGAAGCCGATCTGATAGTTGTTGATGATTCTAACGACGAAATGGCATGAATATGATATGATCAATTCACAACAAAACTATCAATTGCTGCTGTACGTGACATGGGCGCATGTATGCATCCGGACATAAACTAGTAAACTGATAGCGTTACAACGTCCCTATCTATCTTACATGTTGCTTCTCCATCTATCTAGTCTATATGTCTGATAGGTAAAGTTGGAGAGGAGATCTACGTAATCTGAAGAGCGCCCCCGATTATTACCGTACAAGGCGGGGTTGCATGACTGAGTTGGTTTATATATCAACCAGCAACAACGACAAAGTAAAGTGACAGGCTGCAACTCTATGCATTTCCATTCTTAACAATAATTATCTATATAAACCAAAAAAATGATGATCCCTAAGCTTCTCCAAGGCCAGGCCGAGTTGCCCAGTGCCGACAGCACAAAATCGTATTGGCACAAAGAAACATCGGAGAAGCTCTTGGGCCATCGCAGTACGGCAGACCTGCCCGCAACAGCCGAAGTCGTGGTTGTGGGAAGTGGCATCACTGGTACATTCGCGGCGAGAGAGCTCGTGATGGAAGGCTGCCAGAATGTCGTCCTCCTTGAAGCAAGAGAAGCATGTTGGGGAGCTACAGGAAGGGTGGGTTTCATCTGATAGTGGGAAATGCTGCAAGATTGCTGATTTGACTTATCAGAACGGTGGCCATTGTCAACCTTTCATCTACGCTGCTAAACCACCAATAGCTCAATTCGAGCTAGACACGTTCAATTTTCTAAAGGACCTTGTTTCTGAGAACAATATTCCCTGTGACTGGGAGACAGTCGGAGGCGTGCACCGCATCTCTGAGGAGATTCTGGGAGTTGTATCCAAGCACCTGGAGCGATTGAGAACCTCCCATCCTGATTTGGTCGACAAGATCAAGATTGTAACTGAGAAGGAGGAGCTCGATAAACTACGTGTCTCGGGGGCGTATGCTGCAGTGTACCAGCCGAACGCGGCCAAGCTGTGGCCGTACAAGCTTATATGCTGGGTTCTTGAGCAGCTTCTTGAAGCGAATGACTCTAGTGTCTTTAACCTTCAGACAAACACACCCGTGAACCACATCCAACGCACAGGCGACTCTTGGACTCTGCACACACCCCGTGGCCAGATAGCAACCAAGAATGTTATCCTAGCAACTAACGCCTACACTTCACACCTCCTTCCAAAGCTGTCTAGCCTCATCGTCCCTGTTCGTGGACAGATTGCTGCTCTTACCCCCTCAAGAGGAAGCTCACCACTTGAACATAGCCACGTCTGGTGGACGCCGGTGGGAGGAGACAACTATCTCGTCCAGCGACCTTCGGGTGAGCTCATCTGTGGCGGTGAGAGGCTAGGCTCGTCTGATGGCCAAGTAGGCCTTTCCCGTGATGATGCAATCGATCCAGTCATCGCTGAACGCTTGCATGCTTCGCTTCATGCCGCTGTCAAGCTAAAGACACCGGGAGAGGTGGAAGACGCTACTCTTGAAGCTACATATGAGTGGACTGGCATCATGGGGTATTCGAGAGATGGTTATCCTTGGGTTGGCCAACTACCCGCAGCTCTAGGCGGTGAAGATAGTGGCATTTATGTTAGCGCGGGATACACAGGCCATGGTATGCCAGTAGCTGCAAGATGTGGAATCGCAGTTGCCCAGGCGATACTGGGGACCAGTGATGGTGTGGATTTGCCAGCTCAGTATCGGATTGAGGAAGGAAGAGCTGACAGGGCCAGAAGCATGGAAATTCCCTCGACGCTGCTGGATGAGGTTATGATGATGATTGGTGACTAAAGTTGGCATATAATCTCACTGTAGAGCTATGAGTTAATACATGATGATAGGCTTATAAAGAAACACTACAACTTCTACAGTGAGATGTCTTGGTCGAAATGAGCATGTCTTGTCGTTGACAGAAATCCATGCAAATGTGTTAATGTATATCAATTCCCTTCCAACTTCTTCTTAGCAAACGACGTCGGACAAAAAAAAAAGCGACCTTCTCTTCATCGACTTATCGGGGACCATAAAGTTCTCGGGCGTGTTGAAATTGAGAATCGTGATCGATAAAGATTAGCATGCGCACCCATCGCCGCCGCTGTCCTATAGCTTGGCGCGCACCTCAAGGTCGTTGCTAACTTCGCGCTTTGCTCGCTCACGAAGTACTTTTCTTAGAATCTTGCCTGACTGTCGAACAGAATATGTAAGCTTCGAAGATGCATCGCCCCAGAGCCAAAAAGGGGAGTAAAATAACTTACAGGAACTTTGGGGATGGAATCAACAAACACCACGCCGCCCGTAAGTTGCTTGTACTTAACAACACGGCTCGCTAACCACTCTGCAATATCCTGTTTGGATGTGTTTTTTCCGTGTGACGATTTGACGATATAGGCGCGTGGAAGTTCTTCACCATCGATAACGACCCCTACAACAGCGGCATCGGCAACATCCTCTCTTTCAAGAAGAAGGGACTCGAGTTCAGCGGGAGCAACCTGCATGCCCTTGACCTTGATCAGTTCTTTGACACGATCCACAATGTGGAAAAGAGTTCCCTTTGCATATTCTTCCACATAAGCGACGTCTCCTGTGCGAAGCCATTGAGTGCCGTCCGAGTCAATAACAAAGGCTTCTTGTGTCGCGGCAGGATTACGCCAGTAACCACGGGTCACCGTGGGCCCAGTGATCCATAATTCTCCAGGAGTGTTGGCAGTGTTGATTTCGTCTCCAGTCTCGATATCGACCAGTCTAGCTTGAGAATCTGGCGTCAGTTCACCGGCCGCAGAGCTCGGGGCCCTGATAGGGTCCCATGACAGTGCAGTACAAGTTGCTTCGGTCATTCCCCAGCCTTGCCGAACAACGGCTTCACCTAAGGGTATCATATTCGCTATCTCACGTTGTGTATCTCTCGCCAAAGGCGCAGCACCAGATGCAATCATATCGATACTACTGAGGTCCGCGCTGCGTGCAAGTGGATGTTTTGAGATGAGAACTAGGATAGGTGGAACGGCTAAGAGTTTTGTAATTCGGAATGTCTGGATGTGGGTAAGGATTTTAGGGAACTCAAAAGAAGGCATGATGTAGACAGGAACTCGCTCGTAAGGGAAACTGGTGATGAAGTAGCCCTGACTAAAGGCATGGTACATCGGGAGGAAACATAGAGCAGCAGCATGATCTCGTCGAGCCTCAAATTCAGGATGAAGCTGGTGGAAGAGTGTAACGCCACGACTATTGGCAACATGGTTGTAGTGCGAGATCTTCACGCCTTTGGGTATTCCAGTCTATGATTAGGTTAGACAGTTCTCTGATCTCAAGTCGAATGGTGAGATACAACGTACAGTACCTGAGCTGTAATTGATACTGCAGATTGAATTCTTAGAATCTTCTGGTTCAGTCCACTCGAAGCTCTCACCCCTTGACTTGGCAGCAACAAGTTCTGTCCAGTGTCTGCTTCCTTCAGAGGGTTGTATTTCGATAGAAGTATCTGGCCACGTTGAATCCAGCACAAATACTTGGAAAGGCTTCATGCCAACCTGAGAGGATGCGTCCAGTGCCACTTTTAGAGCACCGTGAGCACAAATGATAAACGTGGACTGGCTATCCTTCAGTTGATGAACCAGTTCACGAGCGACATAACCAGGATTTGCTCCAGTGAATATGCCTCCAGCCATCCAAATACCCATTACAATGATGGGGAAGAAAATACTGTTGTGGGCAAAAAGAAGCACTCGATCCCCTGGTTTCAGGCCATTGTCAATTAGACCAACGGCAATACGCTTCGCAAGTAACCGAGCTTGGTCGTAAGTAAAGTAGCGATCTTGAGGATGATCAGCATCGATGAAAGCTTTCTTGTCCGGTAATGAATCTGACGATGAACCAAAGATCCATTGTTGTATTGAGCAGTTGGGAACTTGGACAGAGAACCGTGATTCGATTGGCATGTTGCAATTGCTCGGCAACTTGGTCAAAGGCCAAATCGAATAGCGAGTGTTGTAGAAGTAGGCAGCTGTTGAAGATAGATAATAAGCCCGTGGGAAATGATTGAGTGTTTTTTTTTTCGTCTCCTTTGTTCGGGGAATGGAAGACAAGACCAACTCAAAGGAGTCGCGATTCCTATTAAGCCAAGCCAAGCTGAAAGAAAGCCCCATGAAGGAGGTGCGCCATCCATCTACCTCCTTCTGTAGTTCATTTAAAGATATGAGCACTTCTCTTAGTGGCTGCCTCTTAAAAAAGGGAGCTAAGATGAATGGGCTGAGAATGATACTAGCTCCAAGTTAACGACAAGGATCTCTCGAGATTCAATGTTTGAGACGAATGAACTGGACGTGTTTAGCTCACAACCGAGGAAAGACGACACCAATTTGATCTAGTAATGGCCATGGCTGAATTGCCAATAAAATGGGCTTGATATTATATATACAACTGAACAGTATGTGCTCCAGTTCTCAGTCTTTATAAATCCGCGCTTGACTAAGTTTAGGTCCTCATTTTAGTAGACGGACAACTCAGTAATCACAACACCGGCTTCCTACCTTTTCAGCTTCGCCTCCACTGGAACGAATAATATCAGCATCACTGTTCGTTGTCCGTATGTGCCAGATCCCGTGAAGTATCAACTACAGGGCCATAACTCGTTGGCCGTCCCGTGTTGTGAGCTTATAGAGCCACGACATGACCGTCTGTGAAACTTGGGCGCCCAATCCATTGTCCATGTCTTGGAATAGGAGACAAGCTTCTAGCCGAATTATGCAATTGTGCCTCCCGAGATAGAAAGCGGGAGGTTCTATTTCCATGCGCCGTCACCGCAGGGTCACCTTGACTCGGGTTCGTATCTTACCGCGTTGAAGCTTTAATATCATGCCCTTTTAAGCTTGTATTGACTACGTACGCCGCCGTCTAGCTCTGGCACGTGAAGAAGCGAGTGTCAAGCAACACTTGGGGGGAGTATCGGCATTGCATTGTCAAGCACGATGTACTGTCTCGCTTGTCCTACATGAAGGATCATGTACAAAGATGATTTTAGTAATAGTAACCTTTCGCATAGGTTTCTCGACGAGTAGATATCGAGAGGATTGACGTGTTGGATTCCGCTTGTGTTATCAAAATGAGCGCTTCTAATTGGTTTCCTGCTATGAGTGTTTGCCAATATCTCTTGCATGCATGCACGCTGATCACCCAGCCGCCGGGCATCGTCTTGCTGCAAGTTGGACCCGATCAACTTGGTACGCTAGGCTATTGAAACTATATAGCGAGCCACAACGTCGCTGATGATCAGGTGTACCAAGAGGTATGAGATGAGAGATCGCGCACAAGAACAGAAGAATATGCAGTGGCACCAACCTCGCTTGGTTCTATAGCGTGTTTTGTTATTGTTGGTGTAAGAGACGAAATGTTATGTGTTAATAAAGTATACGTTCGTTTAATGAGGATGACTGCAGGCCTTTGTTACTCAAGCCCGTCGATTTTGAGGGTGCTTAGCTAGTACAACGCAGTATAATGGTAAACATCTTGATATGAGTTGTAGCAATAGTGCATTCTGATGTTAATATTGACAAGTCCTTGCATCATGGATTGGGAGTTCGTTAAACTTCGCCCAGTACCGCTGAGGCAAATGATACTTGAAATAGAAAATAGTATCATGGATTTAATAAAGATACTATGAGAAAGAAGCCCATTCAAGTCGATACGTATCTTTCCTAGCTTCACTTTCGCTCCCCACCCCCGACCGGCTAAACCTAGGGTCAGCTACACCAATCATCAATCTTGATTTTGCAAGCAGCTCCAAGTCGAATTGTAATGCTCGCTACGACGGCGACATTTTGACAAGATCCGGAACCGACGACCTCACGATCACCTCACAAGCCCTCCCAGCCCCGCGACGACGCCCACCTCGTTCGCTCTCAAAATAACCGCAAAGATATTCACACAATGGCGAGCAAGTTCACACCTCTCATCCGCTCCGTCATCCGGCCGGCGTGCCGGGTTGCCCGCCCTCAATCTCGCGCCGCCTTCTCCCTCACAGCTAGCCGACGAAGCGACACTCTCATGGTGGTAAGTATCCTCAATTGACGCTGCCAACTGCGCCCACTGGGAAAATATGGCTCTCGCTTCTTCCCCAGAGCGCAATTGCTTCATGTCCCCCAGTCTGACATATGGCGTGTGACAGCATCGAAACACCGAGGACAACAACCCCAACATCCCCTTCAAGTTCAGCGAAGAGAACCAGACCGTCATTGCCGAGATCCTAAAGCGATATCCTCCCCAGTACAAGAAGGCTGCTGTCATGCCTCTGCTCGACCTCGGTCAGCGCCAGCACGGCTTCACCAGCATTAGCGTCATGAACGAGGTTGCTCGTCTTCTTGAGATGCCCCCCATGCGAGTGTACGAGGTCGCTTCTTTCTACACCATGTACAACCGAACCCCCGTGGGCAAGTACTTTGTCCAAATCTGCACTACGGTATGTTTGATTTCGAACTTGGACCTATCTTCCTTGGCGACAATTGCTCGAACGGGTTGTGGCAATGCTGGATAGACGTCATTGAAGAGTGTCAACAATCGAAATTACAGTTTGGACTAACAAAGGCATAGACCCCTTGCCAACTTGGAGGCTGTGGCTCTGACGTTATCGTCAAAGCCATCAAGGAGGAGCTCGGCATTGAGCAGGGCCAGACCACCGCCGACGGTCTCTTCACCATCCTCGAGGTCGAATGCCTTGGTGCTTGTGTCAACGCCCCCATGATCCAGATTAACGACGACTACTACGAGGACCTTACCCCCGCCTCTGTCAAGGACCTTCTTAAGGCCCTCCGATCCAAGGCCACTGCTGCCGATCCTTCCACTGTTGATGTTCCCAAGCCTGGTCCTCTCAGCGGCCGAAAAGACTGCGAGAACAGTGCTGGCCTGACAAGCCTTACCTCGGAGCCCTGGTCAACCGAGACCACAAGGAAGGACTTGTAGAATTATCATGTTATTATCTCTCTTTTTTAGTTATAAGGCAAGAAATGCTTTGGAGTGAATGAGGCAAAAAGTGTTGGGTGGGAAGAAGCCACAATTGTACATAACACCATGTCAAATGGTATACCTGGTATAGAAATGTGTGGTTCTCGTTAACGGTAATATCCATACTACACGAGGTATCGGTTCTGCAAAATGGTTTCTTTTTCTTTTTCATTCGTCCATTCATGGTGATCGCCAAAAACATGTTGCGCCAGAAAGCACTATATCCAACCCAGGAATCTCCTCGATTTTTTTTTGCCTAGGCATCGCCTACTCGCAAGATCCAACCATCGCCAAGTCTTTCGTTGTCCTCGCCGAGACCACCCCAAATCAAGATGCCACTCTCTTCAAGTTCGCCCATGGGTGCAGTGGCAAGCCAACCTCTTGGCTCTGGCATATCGTCATCGTTATCATCATCGTATGGTGCGAGATCAAGCTGGGTCCATTTGCCCTCGCCTGTCTTGCGTCCGACAGCTTGCCACATAGCAGCAGTAACGCTGGCGGCAGTCATACCCAGGGGAGGCACCTGGTACACCCAAACGTCACCCAGGAACTTGCCTGCGCTCTCATGGCCCTCTGGACTTGGGTCACGCTCGCCCATGGTCAGAACGAGGTATTCATATCCAGCACCTGAGGTGATAGCCTCCAGAGATGCAACGCTTCGAGGCTCAGGCCAGACCTGGTTTGGTTCCGCGTGAATCTCAGTGGAATCCGTCTTGAGGTCACTTGCAAGGACGATTTGCCAGCCGCCACGGGCGCGAACTGCGATCTCGCCCTTGGTGCCCTGGTCGTCAAAACTCTCGACTTCCAGATGTAGGAAGTCAAGCTGACCTCCAATCTCGTTCTGGCCATCGAAGCCACCAAAGCGGTATAACCGGGTCTTGCTCACGCAGATAGCGCTACCACCCCGAGCAGGCCCAGGAGCAGCAGGAAGTTCAGTCCAAGTTCGATCACGAACATTGAAAGCCCAAGTATCATTGGTTTGTTCACCACTGGCAAGGCATCCCGCATGGATGAAGAAGGTGCCGTAACCATCGGATTCTTCATCTCTAGCCTCTTCGGCCACATTACCAACGATAGGAGCCTGAGGAATGCCGGTCTTTGAGGTATCGCCCAGGGCCCACTGTCCCCAAGTCGCAGCTTCTTTAGGTCGTGCAGGGGCAAAGTCTCGGGGTCTCTCGATAGAAGTAGCTGAATGGAAACTTCGAGGGGCGGGCTGAGGTACAATGTTACCACCCGGGATAGCTGGTGCAGGGTCCAGGTATGTCCATGTATTAGAGCGGGTGTCGAAGACCCAAACACGACCGGCCTCGTCAAGAGGCTTCATGTCAGGGCCTCCTCGGCCACCAAATAAGAAGATTCGAGTACCAATGACAGCGGTAGCATGGCCGACTCGCGGAGATGGGACATTGCCCAATTCCGGTCGCTCCGGGCCAGCGGGTTCCTTACCCTTGGACTTGGTCTCGACTTGCTCATCTTCTTCATCTTCATCTTCATCCGAAGAGTCGGAGTCTTCCTCGAGGGAAACCTCATCCAGCTTCTTTTCGATGTCCTCCTCGTCAGACTTTGCGGCAGGTTCGGCTGGTTCTTTGGCTTCTGGCTGAGCGGGTGGCTGAGTCTCCACCTTCTTCGGCTGTTCGTCTGGTTTGGCAGGAACTGCCTTAATCTTGAAGTAGTCGGCTCCTGCGCTGGACCAGGGAAGGGTCACGACGTGCATATCATTGTCGACGGGTTCTCGTGGCTTGACCTCTCCGCCAAAGATGTAAGCGGTACCGTGAACGATGTTGAGAGAGTGAGAAGAGCGGGGGACGCCAGGAGCATCAATGCGCTCCCATGTTCCTTTGATGGAAGCCTTTTTCTGCTGAGAAGGCGCCGAGGGGATGGTAGGTACAGTAGGCATAGCTGGGAGGTTTTGCTGCACATTTTGTAAGAGGTCGGTGGTACGACGCTTCAGAAAACCGAAGGATTCCATGATGGTGGTTCTGGGCCAAAGGGCCTGGGAAGATAGGATACGGATGAATTCGGTGTTGGAATTTTTGATCTACAACGCGACAGGGCAGAATGATTGTGATGATGCAGGAAGAAAAAACGGCAGAAGTCTGGTCAGCGGCGGGGGAGCTGACATACGAGGTGAGATGATACTAGGTTGTGAACAACGATGACGCCTAGGGATGACGTAGACACCTAAATATGAATATATTCACAAGGATCTTTTAGATACTAGGTAGGTAATTATAAATTTGGAGGATGCCGAAGGCATGGTCAACTATCTGCAAGGCCCATCCTGCCATGGTCTTAACGTTTGATTTATCGCAATGTTCTTATGTCAATTCGTCTGATCTACTCTCCATTAATTAATGCATGTGATTCTGAGATTCATCTGCGTTCGGCAGTGGAGGCTGGGGCTTGAGCTGGCGGCAACACATTGAGACAAGCGCTGAAGAGTCCGGGGACCTGCGGGGTAAGCTCTAACGCATAGCTCAGGCGGTTCTAGCGGCCCGGGCGGATTGAACTTGAGGTCCATCGGAGCTTGGACAGACAAGCTTTAAACCCGCAATGAAGATTTAAGGGTCTATGCCATTAGAAACCCAGTTGTTTTAGATGCGATTGGCTTTCAGCGTTCATTGTCTTTTGATCTCACACATCGTGCATATCAATACTCGACGCAGAATGTAGTGTTTTGTGGCACTCCTTACTTGGGCCTGAGACAGTCAGTGGCAGTGAACACGAAGCTGACATTCATGCTGTGTGCAGGTTAGTGCTTCAGCTCCGTATTACAGCGGTGCTTTTTAGCTTACGCTAATCGGACTGAAAGTTGTTTTTATCTCAGAAGCGATGAGAACCATACATGGAATAATTCAATAAAACGTCGGGCTTGTTGTATGTAGATATTGACTCATGATGTGATATCTCAGTTCCAGTCAAGCAAGGGTTCGTCTCGGGCGGTTATGGTTGGCCCAGACGGTTGGATTTCTCTTACAAGTTGGGAAGGGGCAGCTGAGGCGGCGTCAACCTGGTTCGCCATTGCAATTCCAATAAATAAATGTCTTCAGCCTCAGCTTGTCGTTCTCATGATCATTTATTTATAGTAGAACGCCTTCGTGTTTTTAGAAAAAGAAAAACGCCGTGGAATCATCTGTACAATACACATACCATCGCGTCTATTTAGCCTCGCAACTTCCTTCTCAAACGCCGAGCCACTAGCCTGCGACGCGAACGCCCTGCATCCATGGATGAGATATACCACAAGATCGCCGAGTTCAACACTCGACGCCTTAAACACTCTCGCGACATTCTCTCCTTCAAGTACAGTGAGCTCTGGTGCAATGATGCCACCGGAATCGTCGACTATCATGAAGGGATCGTCACAATACCTGAGGTCGCGTTATGGCTGGCCACAGAAACGAGAAAGGGAACAGCAGGTTCAGAGTCACTGATTCTTCGATTTGTCTGGCCCAAATTCATTCTTGACGATAACCGCGTTGAACTACCAGAAGATACCAAGGACCAACTACTAGAAAAGTTTGGCATTAGCCTCGCATACAGCTACTTCTCGAGCTGCGTCGCCGGTGTCACTGCGTTTCCTGAAGTCGTCAAACCTGACATCAAACAACGAGCCTACAATTTCTGTTATGCACCCAAGCTTGCGTCTATATGGTCATGCTCCTACTTCAAACCACCGTCCTCACGCCCTAGTGTCACTTACGGCATGATCCTAGCTGGTGACAAGGAGCAGGAAGGCTTGAAGACGCTTCTCAAGAGCAAGAGCAAATGGCAGCTCAACACTGCAAGCCATGCACTATTCCCTGCGTTCTTGTTCGCGTTTATGTTCCATGGAGAGATCGAGGCGACGCAGAACAATATGAAGCCGGGCATTCAGGAGATAGAAGCACGGACAGGATACTCTGATTTTAAGACAAAGCGAAAACACATCGCAGCAGGTGAGCTTGGCCCGCTCAGTGCGAAGATGAGTGGCTTTGCAGTCCGCTTGGCGAGTACAGAAAGGAAAGACAAGACGGTGCAGAAACTGCTCGAATTTGCTCAGGAACAAGTGCGTCTGGAAGGAAGTACAACGCTTGTGGCAGATGGACTCATGGAACACCATGTTGGGGTTCTCCAGAGACGGCTCGCCATGCAGGCCATGGACCGCGAATACACGTTGAAAAGAGTTCAAATCCAGATTGATGTGGTATGTTAGCGATGATAATTGGGAGACAAACAGGCTAACAAAATATAATCAGCTGAACAACTTGATATCAGAAAACTACAGTTTATCCAACTCCATCATCTCAATATCTACTCTTCGTGATGCTGCTTCCATGAAGACGTTGGCTTTTGTTACCATGTTTTTCTTGCCAGGCAGTTTCATCTCTGCGCTTTTCTCGACTGACCTGTTCGACTGGGACAACGCCGAGGGACACGGCATTGGGATTCCGGCTACACCGCAGTTTAGGTTATACTGGGCTATCACGATTCCATTGACACTTGTCACATTTATTCTCTATTTTATATGGGCCGAGTTTTCCAGCTTTGATCGTAGTCAGAGAAGGGAGCGCAAGAGATGGGGGTTTCCCAGGACCGATAGCATGGAAGCTGAAGAACAAACAAGGTCGCCGTTGCAAGTATTAAAAGATCAACGAGAACGCATGAGCGAGGCGTATGCCATGGCCAAGAAAAGACAATTTGTTTTTGGGCGAGGCGAGAAAAACGAGCCGGTTGATAGGTAATGGGCCACTCACTTACTACCTTAGGCTGATTGGTTGGTTGGTTGCTTAATTACAAATGAATCCGGGGACAGATGGTGTTAAAAGATGGTCTAATTCATGGGTATTGTTCTAGTACGCACTACGGCATTGTCGAAAGAAAATAGGGTAAATCTGGAACATGACATACAAGAAAAACAGGGAATTCTGCATGTTGATCCAAGGTTCAAGAATTGGCGGGGCGATGTGTCTGCACAATTGAATCAAGATCGACTACAAGTGCATGCCAATCCTTGCAACGTTCGCCTCAGGCACGCTATAGGCACTGTCTAAACCAGTCGAGTTGCTCCTTGTACCAAATTCTCGGATCAGCCGAATTGAAATTGAGATGGGATGTCGAATCTCGATCGTTGTCATCTCACTTCCCCTTCAGTTTCAGTTCCACTTCCACTTCCAAACGTTGAACTTGCCCAATGGCTGTCATAGCGGGGGTTTACCTCCGATAGTGAATAGAGCAAAACAAACAACCTACATACCCGCAACGTAGGTACTCAGGCTATCTGCATCTATTGAAGGTCTAGGCCTGGTTGTCGCTATCTCTCTCTTTACCTGCCTACGTACAAAAAAAGAAAGAAAGAAAGAAAGAAAGAAAGAAAAGAGACAACATCTCCTCTCTTGTTCCCCTCATTCCCCGAATTCGTCCTGCATCTCTGTTAAATTCTACATTTTCATGTATTATTGTCCGCGCCCGTTAATTTGAGGCGCCGGGACCTTGTTGGGAGCTTCATTGGAGGCAGACCGTTACGTTGCGATCGCCGATCAACGTCAGGATTATTTGACACGAAACTAGTCACTTAAAAGCCCGGCGCAATCCAAAACTCCAACAGCCCAAGGCTTTCAAATCATCATAAACCAGCGGAACGACAGTACACGAGGCGTTCCAAAGGTTCCGAGAATGGCTGCTCCTTCAGCACCAGGGACAGTTGTGCCCGCTCAGCTCGGCTTTCTAGCCATCTTCAACCCCACACTGGGCAACACTGACGAGACCATCGAGGACCAAATTGTTTACTATGCCTCTGTTACCACCCAGGCTTCACAGAACAAGCGGCGGCGTACTCGTGGTCAGCCCACCCAAAATATTTCCCCCGAGGAGCGCAATGAACGTTTGCGACAGATTGGTCTTGCCCAGGGCATGGCCAGCTTCAGTCGCGGTTTCGCTAGCGGTTCGACAGTAGACACTATCGACACTGAAAAGTCAAGAGTTGTGCTTCATGAACTCGAACCTGGATGGTGGATTCTTGCAGTAAGACATGCGAATCCTTCTACCCCGATAATCTGCTTACCAGTATTACTAGAGCATCGACTTGACCAAGTTACCACTCCCTCCTCGGCTCGCTACAAAGAAGGGCGAGCCCACCCAAGAACGATATGAATACTCTAGTCGCGAGATGAAACCCGCGAGTCTTTTGTTGCGCGATCTTCTACGGGCTCATAGCATTTTCCTCATGCATCATGACTCTTCACTGAGCGCCCTCTTTGTTCGCAACAGGCGAACCAAGTTTGTTACAATACTGAGCCGTTACTGGGACCTATACCTTTCCACATGGAATGTCATGATGCATGGGAATCCGGCCCGCGATATATTTGGTGGCATCCCTATCGCATCCTCTGGTGAGCTGGGAGTTGGTGTAGGAGAGGAAGATCGTGGCAGTGGTGAGCGAGCAGTACTCGAGGGACTAGTCGGGAACATGGAAGGGCTCGTTGATCTCGTTGTTTCCAAATTCGGCGACTACGACCCCGAATCACCTCCCAACAATCTTTACGGTGACCCTGAACAGTGGCTCGGAACAGGGAGAGAAGCGGGCCCTGATGACGGTGCCATTTTCTTGGGAACGGGTGCTTTATCCAGAAAATCACTGAGAGACGTGACACACTGGATGGAGGATCTGTATACTTGGGGAGATCACGCTTACGGAATTATCGAGAGCCCAACATCCGTTCGGCGCGCAAAGAGAAGAAGGGCGGCTGATCGTGCATCACATCAAGCTACCCAAGATCAAACAGAAACAACTACAGCCAGTGAACCCGCCAAGACTTCGACAGAGCAGCAGACCGCAGATGACTCTGTCAACAAAGACCAGCCACAAGAATCTGAAGATGGCAGACTAGATAGGATGGTCAGCTATCTCAAATTGGGATATGGTACTTATTGGTCTCTGCCTGGAGGCGTTGGTGCTAGTGGTGACACTACTCCTAATCAAGCAGAGAGCATCAGGCAAAATTACAAGCCTGCTCAAGATAACCCCAAAACCACTCGGCCGAACTTGGCAGAGCGCACGCCCTCGTATGAGGCTGCTGGCCACTATCTCATTGGGCTCAAGGGTGAAATAGACCAGGAGTACAGCGGATCTGATAGTGCAAGCTCTGATGATGCTGGTGACGGAGAACACAATTCCCGGACTGTCTTGCGAACCGTCAATGTTGAGCTTGAGAGCGAGGCTCTGGATAGACCAGAGGCCATAACAGTGCGTGACTTTGAACACCCTGCCAGCGCTCTTGTTCAATCCCAAGTGGTTGGGAACATGATACCTGGCTACGATTCACACGACCTCAATAAGGCCATGAAGCTGCGCGTCGTTGTTTATGTCAACCGGCCGTTTATGTTTACATTTTTGTTCAATCTGCGAACCGACTCTCTCGCCATGGATTCTTTATATCGCTCCCTACATCATCAACTGGCTCCTCTCCGCAAACCTCTTCTCCTCTCAACAAGATATCGTCCCGAGCGACCTGGCCTGGACAATGGCTCTAGCAGCAGCAACTTGACCAACAGCATCTATGATCTCGTCTGGAACCCTGCTTCATTAACTGTTCATACATCTATACCCAACATTCCCGACACATATGATGATTCGGATCCTTGGACTCGTGCCGATGCCCTCAACACTCATCTTCACCTTGTAAATCTTTATGTCAATACTCGGTCCCGTTCAACTGCTCTTGAGCGGACTGAAAAGTCCAGTCGTGGATGGTGGATCGTCTGGACACGCCTGCTCGACCGCTTGGAGGACGGTACGACAAGTAACAACCTCTCGACCATCCAAGAAGGCGGTGCTGATGCGGATACGGAACACGACGCAGCTCTTGAAGAAGATGAGAGAAAGTATTCTGGCCCTGACCCACGCCACCCGGATGTTGCCAAGGAGATATTCCTAATCCGCCGTGCAAGTGACCACGTCGGCTTCCGTACTGATACCACCGAGGGCGCAGGCAAGCTCGCTCAGGGTATCGGTGTTGATACACGCCGCTACGTAGAGGAGTTGCTGAACCTACTATAATGGCTCGAGGGCACACACTACATACTGCTGATTTTGCGACTAAAGACCAGGAGTCATCGACGGTATTTGTGCTTTTGCTTGGCTTTAATCGTTATTTTGAAAGAGGAGATGGGGAAATACATGAACACTGCTGTAACATAGATGTACATGCAATGTCTGGAGCATGGGTTTGGCAGGGAGTTAACAAGTCTGCCAAGGCCGCCTATTGTTTGTATCCATATTCATAGTTCGTATTCAAAACGCCGCTGTCAGGCACAGAATTATTGACTAACCGTGTGTACCCTCCTCAATCACTTGATCCTCTTTAGGGACAAATCACAACTAAGTGTTCGTCCTACGCTATATGTCTTTCACTTGTTGATTGCGCTGTCCCTTGAATTAGCGCTTGCAACAACAAATAGTCTAGCTGAAAGGGAGTGGCTTTATCCACCCTGTTATTGTTATTACCCCTGGAAACTTGTCTGTGTCGCTAGGCCCTGGAACTCTAGCTAATCGTTATTCATCCCATGTAATTGACGTCTCGCTCTCCAAAAGGGTCCTTGCTTAATTGTCGAATATGTCATTTTATTGTCCGAGGGATATTCATTAGAAAAACCGAAGCCCCCATTTTCGTTGGTGGGTCGTTAATTGGTTCAAGTTTCACCTTTTGGATAAGGGTCATTTAAAGTCGACACCGCAAATGGAGACGGCACCTACATGGGTATTGCGACGATGTGATTCAACAGCAAACAACCAGGATACTAAATTAAACATTCGCTCTTTCATCAGTCTCTAAGATTAGACAGTAAGCTCGGACAATGCGACATCACGACATGTGGGGGAGCAATTTAAAACGCCAAGTATTGTAATAAGTGTATCCAAAAGGTGAAAATCCCCGTTCAAGGGTTTCATAGTTGTTTGTCTATCCGAACGGCATATCAAAATTTATGTACAATATAGAAGTCAACGAATGTCAACCGTAGCTGATTCCGCCTCGAGAAACCAAAAACACCCCCAACCAGAATCTCCGGGTCTAGGCTCATTAAGATACCAAAGTCCCTTTTTTGTTGTAGTACACCCCAGCGCCTTCTACAGGGTGGAAAGAGATTCCCGCTTCATGAAAAGAACAAGTCGTAAGAAAAGGGTATCTATCCTTCGTAGTGTTTTCATGATCCAAGAAATCATGGCATGCCTGTCATAGCGCTTAGTTGTTGAACCACCACTCGACCTCGGTACGGCCAGAGTCGAGGCTGCCCCAGATCTCATTGTAAACCTTGCGGCTGACATCAATATCGTTCATGGCACAACCCATGCACTTGTCCTTGACGGTAGCCTGGGCAGTCTTGCCGTTGGCCTTGATGGTGATGGTCTTGCCACACATGGGGTTGTCGTTGGAGGAGGGACCCATCAGAAGGTGAGAGAGAGCGACAATGTTGATGGAGTCATCCTTGCCAGAGTCGTCCTCACCGCAAGCACCTTGGCCAATGTCGTAGTAGGTGAACTCTCCGGACTTGGTAGCACCACCGCTGTTGGAAGCAGGCTTAGCAACCTTCTCCTGCTGAACGGGAGCAGCAACGGGCTCCTCCTCGACCTCGGGCTCAGCCTCAACCGAGGGTTCAGGGGCAGCCTCAGTGGTGACCTTCTTGGGGGCCTTGATAACGGGGGCCTTGATAATAGGAGCAGGGGCCTGGGTAGTCTCGACAGGAGCAGGGGCTTCAGAGGTAGGCTCGGGAGCAACCTCAGCCTCAGTAGTGGGAGGGGGAGGGGGAGGGGGAGGAGTGTACACGCTGGTGACCAAGGTGGTGGTAGGAGCGGGAGCAGGCTTCTTCTCCTCCTTCTTAGGAGCAGCAGAGGTAGGCTCAGGCTCGGGGGTCTCCTCTACGACGGGAGCAGAGGTGGCGACCTCAGGACGAACCCAAACGGTGGTGGTGGCATCGACCATCTTGGTAACGTACTCGATCTCAGTAACCCACTCAACCTCGGTGACGACATCACGCTTGTCGTTCTGGTGGTGACGGCGGTGGTGGTTTCCGTGAGGGCTGCCGTGGGGCTGGGCAACGGCAGCAGCGGCGAGGAAGGCAGAAGCAAGAGTGAAAGACTTCATTTTGATTGTTTGTTTGTTTTTGTTTCGAGTTCTGTATATCAACCAAGGAGTGGTTGTAACTGTGGTACGTCTGTTGTGTAGACGAATGAGTATCTCAACGCGAGTTAAGGAAGGCTAGGAGATTCTTTCCACAGGAATGAATCTGCTCAAAAAAGAGTAGCTGGATAAATGGACGCTGAACGTCTTGTGAGGGAGTGTGTGTGCGTTGAGAGAGAGTCCGGCTCAGTGCTCAGGTAAGAAGGAATGATGTTTGAACTCGAAGAGATCTTGTGTGAAAGAAACGAAACAAGGGGAGGAATTGGGCCTTCTTTTAATACCTGCTACGCCTCGCCGTAAAAGGCAGGGCCGGATTCTCATGCTAGTTCTTAGAAGACTTGGCTTTAGACTAGTAGCCTGTACCTTGCACTTAGCCAGGTACCCAGACTAAAGGTGTGCCAGCCTTTACCAACGATGCATGCATCCGCAACCAACCAATCACGAGTGAGTCCAGGGTACTTCAAATGTCAGCAACACCAGTGCAGACGGCGTCGTACCGGATTCATCCCCGGTAAGGTACCATAACAGCAGCTGAGAAAGATCCGCTTTTGGGGGGCCTGGCCACGCGTGGTTTTTCTCTCTTCCTCTTCCAAAGTGCCAAAAAAAATCCACCGCCCACACACTCCCGATGATTGCCCACCTAGCCACCCGCCTAATTCCAAACCAGCGGACTAGTCGACCATCCTCACAGTGCCCCTTGTCTTTCATTTTTCTCGTGCCTGGTCTTGTTCCGAAGTGGTGGGCGGATACGAAACGGGCCACCAGCACGGACGTGGCAACCTGCCAGCACTCAGACTCTTCCATTAGGATCTGCCGGAGCCAGCCATAAAACGATTCCCTGTACCATGCAAGCAGACTGCCCTAACAGCTACGTAAGAAAAAGCCATACGCTACACGGTCAAAACAGAGGGAGGCCTGCGGAGAGAGCAAGGGGTAGAAGCAATTGAGCTTTGTCGCTCACCAGGGATGCTGTGGCACCTCCAAGGGGCATTTTATCGTATAGTGACGAAGACTTCATTACCAGCCTGCCGAAAGACCAGCTTCTACGGTCAATGCCTATTTTCCAGTCGACTACTGCAACTGTGAACATGTTGGGTGGATGACAACTCAAAACTAAGCATGTAAAACTGAGCCGCGCGTCAATTATGTACAGTGCAACAAACATGGTGCTGGTATGTCGACTTCGAGAGTCATGCTGTTGAAGTATCAAGTGCTAACTTGATTTTATAACCCTCACAACCTCTGCGTACTGGATGGTTCGACTCAAGGCATATTTCTTCGCAAGGCTGCCTTGATTGGTCAACCTGCAAGGGGCCGCAATGTTCGTCAGCTTCCGAGTGAGATCTTGTCAGGCTAAAAAAAGAGGCAACCAATGGCAGTCTTGATGTACCTGGAGCAAAGCGGGAGTCCTGCCGAGTGTGAAAACAAGGAGTAAGAATTTGACAGAGACACTTCTGTCCTGGGAGGGGAAAGAACCAATGTCTGAGTTGTCCCCATCGGTTGGCGCTCTGTGTGTGGCCGAAACGCAGAGGCTTGAAAACACTCAACGAGCAGACGAGTCAATATGCATCATGGGGGTGTGGAGGCAGCCATACGCCAAGTTGAAACAAGACCCGTTTCTTCCCAGGTTCAGGACATCGGTAAGCTTGCGTGCCACTTCATCCACTAATAAACCACTCAACGGCTCATGGCTTGCAGCAGCGGAAGCAGTAAGAATAGTACATAGGAGAAAGAAACACCAAAGAACCATGGTGTGAGGGGAAAACTCTTCTTTTCTGCCTTCTCTCGTTGGTCCTTCGGCACAATATCTGGCACCAACGCATGCGTGACGTGAACACTTCGTGACTCAGGCGTCAACTTCTTTCTTCTCCTCACTTCGTTGTTAACATACTTTCATTCTAATGCGATGTGATTCAAATTATTGCGGTGTGCTCGAAAATTTCCGGCGTTCATAAGTTTCTAGCCTGCATCTACAAGCGCTCTGTTCGCTCCCACTGTCGCTTGTCAGGGCCTTGTTTGCATTTGCTTCTTGACAAAGCAAAATCGTCGGCCTAGCCGACCACAGTGTGTTTTGTCTCACAAAGACGATATGTTAGGTAGAGACGCAGGTCCCGCAAAGACAAAGAATAAGCAGGCCCCGTGTGGGCACTCTGCATCTCCCAGTCTTTCCAACTCTCAATTTCTCAACCTCGGTGGAATAATGGTCAACACGGGGAACCGATGAAGCTTTCCCACATATCAGTCCCCAGCACCACTGTCTCCTCAGTTTTTTTAGGTACCCTCCCAGTAGCATTGTATTTTTATGTCCAGACAACCAACCAATCGGGTTTGCATACTAGGACTCAACATGTGTGGACAGTTTCTAAGTGCATGCCAACAAAGCATCATGTTGTCAGAACAAAGCACTCTTTAACACACCATCATCATTCGACAGGCTGAGGTTCATTTTGCCTTTTGGTGGCTTTGGGCTGGCTTGGGCGGCTTGTAAATGAGAAAAGGAAAAGACCCTGGCGTTGAAAGACAGGTCGGTCCTCGTCGAAGATCTCCTCCACCTTGAAGGCTTTCTTAGCCATCTTGACAAAGTTCATATCAGCTCGTCTCCTCTTCTTGAAACAGAAATACACGACAGCGTTAGGGTTGAGCTCCAGTAAAGCCTTGAGTGTAGACATCAGGAGCGGAAATGCTGGTTCGAAGTAAACGCATTCGCCAGCTAGGATCACATCTGGTTTTTGTTCTAGTACAGTTGCTGGCAAATCCTCTCCCCTACACAGTCAGGCCCATTGTCAGCAAATCGATCAGCCATTCCCTGTTTCCATCGAATGGGAAGTCATGCATAACAGTATATTGGGTAATACGCACCAGTTGAGCACCATGGCTTTTGCCTTGTGTTGTAGGTTGTTTAGCTCGATGTTATGCTGCATCAGCTCGTACATCTCCAGCTGGTCTGTCACCAGCATTGGATTTCGAAGCGAGCATTCCAAGGCAATGGCAAGGCCTATGAGACCACCTCCAGCGCCAAGTTCCAATCTGTGACCGACAAGTCAGTAAGCTCGCTCTATCCTTGATCAAGCGCTATCTGTGCAAACAGAGACCAAGGTATCTGTTACAAGTCACGTGCACAATGCACTGTCGGGGAAGGAAAGTTGAAACTCACATTTGAGCATCAACAAGTCGATCTTTGTGGTAGCGCAGCATATGCTTGCCGAGAAGCATTCCTGCTGGCCACGTTTGGCCACCACAACCAGATCGGACATCTTCGTATACCTTGAGAGGTTTGGAAAGAACGCCGTCGAAATCGACATCCGCAACGCCACTGGCCTTGTAGGATGGTAATGGGGCGATATCCTCACTCATGGCGACGGGGTCCATCGAGGGAGATAATGGTGGGCTACTCATGATGGAGGTCTTTCTGTTGCCTCCTGTTTGTGTCTTTTGGTGACGGGCAGGAAGAAAACCGACGATATACAATATTTGGTGCTATCACGACTAGCACTTCCACGTGCTCAGTAAGGGAGTGGTTCTTGAGGGATGCAGTGGAGTGTGAGAGGCGCTGCCCTGAAAATGAGTTGAGGTGAAGTGAAGTCGGGTGGAAGTCAAAATGGAAGGAGTGACGAGTAACGTTCTATGGACGGCTTCGCTCCTGGCCTCGCCCTTATTGAAAGCACTTCCCTCTGCCGGCTTGCGCCTACCTACTACCTACCGAAACTAACAGGCTTCCACTAACATCCATTCCATTATACTCTTTTCTTCACCATTTTCATTTTCCACCTATTGTATCACTTCTTCTTTGGCCACTCCTCTTTTACTCCTCTTCAACTTGTGTCGATTACTCGTGTGTTTGTTTTTTTACTTGCATGTGTGTGTGCGATCCAGACTCAAATGGACCCGACCCTTTTTATTTTTTTTACTGCCGTCGATCAAAGTGCGCCTTATCCTCCGTTTCGAAGAGTCATTGAGACATTTGAGCGATTGGCTCGTCAAACCATGTGGGACTTATAGTGACAACTAACTCGGACAGAATACTAGCGGGCAGGGCAGTTGTACACCATATCTCGATAAGGGCCTCCACACAGTAGTTACCTACCTATCCTGCCCTTGCGCGAATAGGATCGACGTACTATTGGTTCACTTATACCCTTCACTCAAATAAGTGCACTGGACAAAAGAGTATTGAGTAGTTCTCTAATATCTCAAGCCCTTGCTGAATTTCATGGGATTCAAGGGATCAACGACTTTGCCGACAATATATGTGTGTTTACAGCAACACTACCATTGCCGACTATTGGTTCTCCCTCCCAACTATTATACCTTGATAGGCATTTCGATATATCATCCCTCAAGATGACCCTATTGAATGGATCGTGATAGGTTGGGTGGTCTCAAATGTCTCGCCTACGCCTCTGTATCCGCAGGCCTTGCAAGGGAATGTGCCTACGGCTTTACCAGCCTATGACAGGAACACTACTACTATTCTAATGACGCTCGCCACATGTCGATGTCTCGTCTTCACGGATAGATAGCCTCAAGCCGAGACATCTTGCCTCTTGTTGCAATGGACAAATGGACCTAGGAATAGTTCCCTAGTTTGACTAACACCACCAATTTTCTCCCGTGACCCAGAATGGCCCGGTGGGAAAGCTGTACTGGAATGAAGGGTGCAGTATTCCTTGGATTCAAGTCTTGATTCTGCCAGCCATCAAAATGTCACTATCAACATGCCTTCGCGCGATTGATCAATGCCCCGACCTTCCTGATTCCCACTCTTCTTCTCTATCCTTCCGCCGATATCCAGCTTGTCTCTTTTCTCCTGGATGGCGTTCCATACTAACTATATTCATGACCAGGCACTGAAATGTGCATTGCCATGTCACGATGATATTCACAATTGCTATGCTTCTTTTCAGCATTGTTCGTTTCACAAACTCCCAACCAACGATTAACTACCCGATCAATTCCCAGTTGCCTCCTGCAGCTCGAGTGGACGAGCCTTTCTCTTACACCTTTTCTCAATATACATTTCGCTCAGACTCCAATATCTCATACTCACTCGGCAACGCGCCAGAATGGCTCTCTATTGACAGTGAGCGTCGCCGGCTTTACGGTATACCAACCAACGACAGCATCCCGAGCGGCGATGTGGTCGGTCAAACGATCGAAGTAATCGCTAGAGACGATTCCGGTTCGACGACTCTCAGTTCAACCTTGGTCATCTCGAGAAATAAAAGCCCGTCCATCAGAATACCACTATTAGAACAGATGGAGGGCTTTGGTGATTACTCGCCCCCGTCATCACTGACGTCTTATCCTTCCACCGACATCAGCTTCACTTTCGACTCGGACACCTTTGACTATCAGCCCGATATGATCAACTACTATGCAACGTCGGGTGACGGTAGTCCCCTGCCGGCCTGGATGAGGTTTGATGCCAATTCCTTAACATTTAGTGGGCAAACACCTTCTCTCGAGTCACTTATACAACCTCCTCAAACTTTCGACTTTGAACTTGTTGCATCGGACATTGTGGGATTCTCGGCAGTATCAATTGCATTCTCTGTCATTGTTGGTAGGCATAGACTCAGCTCAGACGAGCCAATCATCGCTATGAACACCACGCGAGGACGGAAGCTTGTATATCGTGGACTGGCAGACAAGATAAAACTCGACGATCAACCAGTCGACACAGAAAATATTGACATTTCGACAGACGGTTTACCCAAGTGGTTATCTCTGGATAAGAGTACATGGGATATTGAGGGTACTCCGGGCAAGAGCGACCATTCAACTAATTTCACCATCACATTACGCGATCAATACCAGGACACGCTCAACATATACGCCACTGTCAATGTTTCCACCGCCCTTTTTCGCTCAACTTTCGATATTATTGAGATTGAGGGTGGGCAAGATGTCAATATCGATTTAGAGCCTTACTTTTGGGACCCTGAAGACATCGATCTTGATATTTCAATCACACCAAAGAAAGATTGGCTCAAGCTCGATGGGTTCAATGTCACTGGCAGAGCCCCTGCTTCTGCATCACAAGATTTCAGGATTTCCGTGACAGCCTTTTCGAAGACTTCTGATGATTCAGAGACCGAGGTTCTGAAAGTGAACGTACTTCAATTTGAGCCTACATCTTCATCGACAACTGCATCACGCACTTCATCAACATCCCCGAGCATGTCTACGTCTGCCGCTCCCACTGAGACCTTTTCCGGTCCTGGTGCAGAGCTGGCAGATTCTGATGGGGGGCTGACGACTGGTACTCTCCTCCTCGCAATTCTTCTCCCTCTTTTGGTTGTGGTATTTCTTTCCATGCTTCTCATCTGCTGCCTCCTCCGTCGCCGTCGAAAACAACAGACGTATCTTTCCTCGAAATTGCGCAACAAAATCTCAGGGCCCGTCCTTCAAAGCCTTCGCGTGAATGGGGACTCAGCGGCCATGCAAGAAACCAACAAGGTTTCGAGTATAGGATATGCTGGTCAGCAACCGCGTCGACCATTACGTATTCCACATTCCGAGGTAGACTCTGAGACTCTTGTAATGACATCTTCAACACTGGGGTTCATGGTAACACCGCAAGTTCCTCCAATGTTCGTTGCAGAAGACACCAGCACCAGCTTCTCCCGGTCCAACAGCGCCTCGAACAGTGATGATGGTAGACGATCTTGGGTAACAGTTGAAGGACCGGCGATGACAGCAGGAAGACAAAGCCGTACATCATTCAGGAGTCAACGGTCAAACTCAACTTTATCAGAATCAACTCATCAGTTAATACCGCCACCGGTGCTACTGTCCGACGTAAGAGCAAGACCGTTCAGGGGAAACGTCGATCCAACAGTCCCGTCTCTCAATGGCTATCCCAGCATCCACTCTCAACGAGCAATCTTTCAACAGAGCTCCGAACACTACACAAGTGCAAATGACAGCTCTTTAGCATTTGCATCATCCCATCAATCAAGCCCGAGGCTTTTGACTGGTGGGTTCTCAACACATACACCAGGTGCAAGATTCAATACTGCGACCACTAATGGTGAAGGTCCATCAACAGAGACCACTCAAAGTGTGCCGGTACTAGGAAGGCCTGAATTGGTGCGTCTATCGAGTCAACAGCTTCTTGGTGAAGATAGTCGACCAAATAGCAAAGCGTGGTACGACTTGGATATTCCAAGGGGACTTTTCGCGGACCCCTCGTTTGGGTCAAGGGAGAATTGGCGAGTGTATGGTTCACAGGGCGACGCGACAAGCATGTCATATCATCAGCTTGTAGATGAATCACCATTTCATCCGCTTCGACCAAGCACGGCAATGAGCAAGATGTCTCGTCTGAGCGTCGACCCGCTCGTCGTACTAGGCAGTCGGGATACCAGACCATTTGGGAGCTCACCAACGACTTGGAGGCGAGAAGATTCAGGGAGGAAGTCAGATGGAGGGAGTTACGCCTTTATTTGAGCGGATGGGTTGGATCGTTGATTGAGGAGCGAATTAAAGCATCAGATACCCAGCCCTCAATACTTTTCATCGGTAGATAAGGTGGAAATCGTTTTCTTGGACATGTTTGCTATAGAGGAGTATTAATGTTATAATATGTATTCAATAGAGTACCAGTCAGTTACCTGGCTACATTGAATTCTACTTTTCTCTGCATTTGTAAAACATAAGAACTTGAAGCCTCATACCAAAATACATTATTCTGAATTTTATCTCGGATAGAAGCCTTTCTGGTAGCCATGGTCTCTCTCTGCTGTAGAGGTTGACCTGTTTGACAATTAGATGTTATCAGTGTGATGTCTATAGGGTAAACGTGGTTCAAGCAGAACTGTCGATACTTCAATTGTTGAGAGTGTCCGGCCCACTATGTATTTATTTATTCATTTGATTGATTTCAATCGCCTCATGGTAGACTCCTCACTTTTACTGCCTTCATCTAGGACGGTTTGTTAAAATAGATGGGCCTAGAGATGCTTGCAGGTGTCATACCTAAGGAAGGTCATGCAGAGTAGCATCATGGGCCTCGGGTCAATGGATGCTGGATAAATGTTTTCCAACAGCCGCAGCTATAGGTTTTGTTTCTGTCTCTGTTTTATTTACCAATGTACGGAACAACAAGACACGCACGGATGGGGGACTGGATTACTTGGAGACGGACCGGACCGTCATCGCAAGGGCACTCACGCGACCCGACTTGAGGCTTTTGTATCGTATCGGGCAAATTAGATAGGTCCCTAACAGGCAAAAGTACACAACCCAACAGGCAGGCAATGTGGCACAGCAATAAAGATCAAACCTAACCCAGCAGCACGCGGCTAGAGGTGGCAAGAACAACAAGTAATTTTTTCACGCGTGATGATGAAAAAAAAAAGAAACCTAGCTTCTAGAGTGGCCGCTTTTTAGGCGCCAGCCGCTGACTTTTCTTTGTCTTGTGGGTAAAACTGGAGGAATATCATACTTTCAGGTCGACCCCATCAGACAAACAGCTCAATTTACCTCTGCCAAGTGTCGTTAGAGTGATGATTTAGTGCCGTTATAGCCACTGACGTGTGGTCATGGACCGTATCACCACAAATTGGAACGAGTGCTGCACCAAAACAATATCTTAGTACGTCGTTGCCAGTGGCATTCTCATTCCTGTGGTTACAGGGGTTGGACAGTAGAAGGATGATGTATGAGAAATGGTGCCTATATTTGCCCCTGCCTTGGATTAGAACGCTACTAGGACCAAAGTAGCCGGGCACTATGATAAACAGGACATGATGTTCAAAACACCGTGATTAGCACATACCAATTAATGACTATTGTTTAAGTCACAAAACGTTCAGCATGATCGTTCAGTAGAGATTGATTAGTTATTGAGCTTTGTCAGAAAATTGAGGTTTGTGCTTTCAGTCCATGATTGGATCAATCGTCCTAACTCGCCCCGCTTTTAGGTAGTTGACTTCAGTGCTCAAGGTTCATTGTTAGGTTGGTAACTGCCTAGAGAGTTTGTGAGGTCGAGGATAAACATCACTAAAACCTAGCAGGCTTACAGCGGGCAGGTAGCTATAGCACTAGCACCCCGCCGTAAGCAGCTGAGGACTACCTACTAGATAGTACCTAACAAACCTAGGAGCAGCTCCTACCACATCATCTAGACTCTCGCACGTCGAAATCTCCCTCTTCTGCTCTCCATCAACAGAACAGGTAAAGGCGACGTGAATCCACATTCGACCCTGGTGCCGAGATCGTTCCCCTCCGACTCTATTTCTGTCTACCTGAACTTTACTCTACTATTGCCTGTTATTAAACTTCACCTTTACCTACTCATTCTCGATATTTGAACTTGTTAACCAAAAATCTTCTGTCGAGATCTTATCTCGTCATCTCCCCCCTCCTCTCCAGCTATCGACCCTCTTCCCCCCACCAACCCCTCGTCGGTCGATCTCTCTCCTCTCCTCTCCTCTCTCTCTTCCGCTTGAACGCTCGCTCGCTCTTGTCTTGTCTCGTCCCAGCAACACTAGGCTTTTTCTCGATCGAACCGGCCACAACAAATTTATAACCATGGGTCAGACACTGTCAGAGCCCGTTGTCGAAAAGGTGCGTTTTTGTGCCTCAATTTTTCCTACGCTTCCTCCTTGTGTCTTCTTGTCCTGCTTTTGACCATCAAATTTGGTACTCATACCTGGCGCGAGAGGGGCATTGTTTGCTCAGTCATGAGCCCCTCACGCAGCGCTGGATCTGGTTTCGGATCCAACGCAAGATCGGACCCTAAGCCCACCAGTCGCGCTTCTGTCGCCAGCCTTGTTGGACGCAGGAATCGATCACCATATGCCTCCGTTGTGCTTCATTTCTCGTTCTTCTAACCACTATTTCATCGCGACACTGTTTCTATATTGTTCTCCGATAATTCCGCATGACATGTCGTTAGATCTTGTTATGCTAACGCTTCCTTCTTTTCATAGACTTCGGAGAAGGGTGAGGATGAGCGCCTCATCTACGGTGTATCGGCTATGCAGGGCTGGCGTATCAGCATGGAGGATGCCCACACTACAGTCCTCGACCTCGACACGGCCAAAACTCACGACAGCAAACTGTCATTCTTTGGTGTCTTTGACGGCCACGGTGGTGACAAGGTGGCGTTGTTTACCGGACAAAACATTCACAACATCATCTTCAAGCAGGACACCTTCAAGTCGGGCGACTATGCTCAAGGCTTGAAGGATGGCTTCCTTGCGACAGACCGCGCCATTCTCAACGGTATGCGCCAGCTTCCGTCCCTACTCAGTGCTCGATCATGATCAATTTGACTCCGTGTCCATGGAGCCACAAACGCTAACGAGTTATGCTTCACTGAGATCAGACCCCAAGTATGAAGAAGAAGTTTCTGGCTGCACAGCCTGTGTTAGTTTGATTGCAGGTAACAAGCTCTATGTTGTCAGTTCGCCCCTCGACTCATTTTGTTCGCATCGACCCCCTAACCTCATCGATGGAGGGGTATGCGATATCTCGACATGAAGCTGACTTAGGGACACAGGCCAACGCTGGTGACTCAAGAGGTGTACTTGGTATCAAGGGCCGCGCCAAGCCTCTGTCACAGGATCACAAGCCCCAACTCGAGAGTTAGTTATATCATTCCGAAAGCCGGCGCTTCGGCGCGAGCCGAACGACAATGCTGACATCTCACACCAGACGAGAAGAACCGAATCACAGCCGCTGGTGGTTTCGTCGACTTTGGCCGCGTGAACGGCAACCTTGCTCTTTCACGAGCTATTGGTGACTTTGAATTCAAGAAGAGCGCTGAACTATCTCCTGAGAACCAGATTGTCACTGCCTACCCCGATGTAGAGCAACATGATCTCACAGACGAGGACGAGTTCCTTGTCCTTGCTTGCGACGGTAAGAAAAGTCCACTCGGGTGGTAAAAGAATAACGATACTCACTAGCGTAGGTATCTGGGATTGCCAATCCTCCCAAGCCGTTGTTGAGTTCGTTCGACGAGGCATTGCTGCCAAGCAGGAACTCGAAAAGATTTGCGAGAACATGATGGACAACTGCCTGGCCTCCAACTCCGAGACCGGTGGCGTTGGTTGCGACAACATGACCATGTGCATCATTGGCTTCCTTAACGGAAAGACCAAGGAGGAGTGGTACGAGGAGATCGCCCGCCGAGTCGCCAACGGCGATGGCCCATGTGCTCCCCCTGAGTACGGTACGAACGATCCCAATGCTACAAGCCCTGAAACACCGAGGCAAAGACTGACATAATGCCTCGACAGCCGAATTCCGAGGACCTGGTGTCCACCATAATTTCGAAGATAGCGACAGTGGCTATGAGATGGATCCTGAAAACAAGGGACGAAGTTTTGGAGTTGGTGGGTACCGAGGCCGGATCATTTTCCTCGGCGATGGCACTGAGGTTCTTACGGATTCAGATGATACAGAGATGTTTGACAACGCCGACGAAGACAAAGACCTCGCCAGCCAGGTCTCCAAGAACCCGACGTCCGCCGAGAAGGACACCGCTCCTATCGCCGCCCCCGGTGCGGCCGAGAATGCTTCCGCCGACACGAAATCCGCCGATACCGATAAGGACGTAAAGACCGAAGTGAAGAAGGAGGCCTCCCCCGAGGTGAAGAAGGAATAGGTGTCTACCCGAGAATAAAGGGCTACGGATCCGAATTCAACCCAGTCGTCTGTCACTCCTGCACCTCCGATCATGTTTCTCGAACCTCGACATAGGGAAGTTCAAGGGCAAGAAGGTGTCAATTGCGCGGGATGAAGGGTGTTGGTATTCTCATGTCAGGTCTTGCATCTTAACTTGTCGGTGTATTGGTGTCAAATCTGGATCGTGCGTTCTTCGTCGACCTGGCCAGGCGCATAACAAGAATTGTGAAAGCTGGGGGAGGATGTCATGGCAGAGCGGGAGGTGGATATAAGCAAAGAAAGCAAGAAAGAAAGAAAGAAAGAAAGAAAGAAGAGCGAGAGATGCCCTTTTTGATGTTTTACGCATTGGGATTCCCAATTTCCTTCGCGTCGTCCACCTGCTTATGAGATCGTCTTTCTCATTCCGATACTCCGTTGGAATGTCCAGCTTTTCTTTGTCCTTAGCACAGGGAGAATATGCTCGAGTGCGGGTGGATCGTCTTAGAGGGTTTCATGAGGCAGTGAGTGTAGTATATACAGGAGACTAACTGACGGCCCATTTATTCTTTTAACTAACTGATCTGAGGGATTTGCGTGAAAGGGGAAGGTGTTCTGATGTGGTACTCGTGGTAGGTCCTTTTGCTCAACCAAGGCTCTTTCGTAAACATCAGTGAGAATACACACCGACCTAATTTAGCTTCGTGAATTTCGCCATTGCATGAGTTTGAGTTATAGAGTGAGGGATGGAGTTAGTATTGGAATTTGAAAATGGCGCACAGTCACCAAATACCAATGTCGCCAACCAAGATAAGTCATGCTTCAGGTTTCGTTAGTAAACACTTAGGGCTCTTTGGAACAATGTGTATTTATTTTGTCAAATGCTCATACGTCATAGCCTCTATAATAATTTGCTATTGTGAATGATATACCCGCTGCTGTGTGTTTTGATAACGCCAATGTGACGAGTTATAGTCTGGAAGTGGAAGTAATATACAGATAGTTGATGCATGCATTGTATATATGCGAGAGCCGGATGTCCTTGTGCTCTGCAATAAAGGTAATCGGTGAAATTTTATGTCTTGTTTTTCTCTCCATCTTCCTAAATTTTTGGATCGAGCTCTTTCGAATGCCTCTTCAAGAACAAAGAGTCTGAATCTTCGACTCCCGAAAGGCCCTCCTGCCCGCGCTCAAGCTCTTCTTCGCGGCCTTCTGGCAAGTGCTTTGATATTTCAGTATCGGGCCAACAGTCTGGCTCGTCTGGCACAGTATTTTGATCGACTTCTTGTGACGCTGCCTCAGACGGCCCCCAGTTCTCAATCATGCGCGGAGGGTCAAAACGACCCTTGAGACGCACATTGATATTGCCTGGTTGTCCATCCAACCTGCGAAGCTTGACAATGAGGTCCTGCACTTGGATTGACTGGCCTCTGGAAATCTGGGTATGCATGGGCTGATCGTTAGAGCGATAGGCGAGTTCGAGGGAACGCTCAAGAGATTTGACTGGTACGTAGCCAGCCCACTTATCTAAAATGACACGCTCGACACGGGACATGACGGATCGGATATTGGAGATCTTCCTGTAATGAAGTTCAGGGATAGCTTGCCTGGGAAAGAGACCTGGCTGATGCTGAACCTTTTTCCAAAAATGGTCGGGGTGTGTGCGAAGAAGTACTCTACTAAGCACCTGCCGCGAAGCTTTCTTGAGCTTGCGGTGGAGGACTCCGTAGAAGTAGACGGTTCCGAGGGCATGAGGTGAGCGCGTTTGAATCGAGAGAGACATGAGGCCCGCGTACGTTTCCTGATCAGGCTCGCAGCCTGCATCTTTGAATAAGCCTAGCGCCCAGAAAGCAGTATCCCAATCTCGAGTCAGAGCAGCATGTCTGATAAAGATGTTGATAGTTTTCGGCTCAAGTCGCTGACCTGAGTTGATGTGCATATCTATCAAAGTCTTGCAATCTTTGATTCGAGGATCCTCTGGACGGTGAAAGCGGAGAAACTCTGTGATTATGCCGTTGAGACCATCGATGGCTAGCCAACCCTTAAGATAGCGCTCGTTCTGTTCTGCCAAAAAGGTCTTTAAAGGAGTTCCAGCTTTCAGGGCAGCGTATGCGTCCATAGGAGCCATGACATCGGCAATGCCACGACGCGTAGCCGCATGATTGAACATTCCTAGCTGGTACATGGCCACGATAACCTGTCTCCGTTCGTCCTCTCCCTTAACAAGTTGAAGGAAGAGCAACCATGTCCGAATGTTGGGATGGTGGTATCGTGCCTGCATTCTTCGAAGGAATCCGTAGAAAAAGCCAACATCACGCTTATGAACGTAGCCTTCAAGCATGATGTTGTAGATATCAGTATCCATCGGTGTACCCCACTCCTCACCCAACTGCACGAGGTGGCTGGCTGAGGCACGATGACCGCCCCGGAAGGCCATCATTGATATAGCCATCTTTAGGACAGGGGCCGTGATGAACGGTCTAGCTGTGGGATCTTGGAAAGCATCAACGATGAGTTTGATCCTGATACCATCGGTATCAATGAACCTTCCATTTGTCCGCCGCTCGCCATAAAATGGAATTGCTAGATGCGAAGGGATTCTCCCGTAGCATAACGTAGAGATGTATTGCTCGAAGTTGTCTTGTGTCCACACCGCAGGCCGCGGGATCTTTTCATATGGCACCGTAATAAAGTGCTGCTGATACTCCTTGTGCACCCAGATTTCATTGAGATGATCTTCGGGGAGCGAGGCACCCCCGTTGGGTGCATTCTCAATAGTTGGCCACAACTGCCTCGTCCTATAATCCGATGTCGCAACTTCACCCAATTCGTAGATTTCAGCTTCTTTACAGTGCCGAACAATTTCATCAGCCACCTTCACCAGGATCTTGCTCTGCCCACGCAGCACAATCGCAGAAGGGTTCCTATCCACTGCTGATCGTAGCTTTTGAAGCACACCTGTCGCAGAGTCTACGTATTCCAGGTTCTGGTTGTTGACCTCAATATCCCAGGATTTCGGCAGGACGATTCTCACAGCCGACATATTAGCCCTCTCACTCCATTGAGGGGTAATACGCTTCATGAGGTTGAAGCACTCTGTCCAGTCCCGAATCTTCTTGTTGAAGTGACTCCAAACAACGCTCAGACCAGCTTGGCGTCGTTTGTCTCGCAAATGCTCCCCCAAACTCGCCTTTGTCGCTAATTCGTTCGGATACTGAAGAGGTTTTGCGATGAGAGGTTTGAAGGCTCTCATGGCATCCTTGTCTTCTGCCAGTTTTGGCGCATCGATTTTAAAGGCATCTTTAAAGACCCGGTTTCGCGAATCGGGGGGATTGTCGAGGCTGGCGATGACTTGCTCGGGCTGCTGATTTCTCACTTCCATGCTCATTTGAGGTCGATCGGACACCGGAATGAGAGCTGTTCCCGAAGGCCCGGTCGAGCTTGTGCCTTCTGTTTGCGCTGCAGTCGATTCAAATCGAATTGCTGTATATGGTTTCAGGACCCGGGAGGGCATTAGGGCCCTGGAAATCAGGAAAGGTCCTGTAAAGGCCGAGCATCGCGACCGAGCCCTCCATACTGATTTGATCCCCAGGGACATTGATCATAAGTCACGCATGGTCGAAGGCGCTATGAGGTGATCAAGGCCCGCAGTGTGTCGTTTGTGCTGGATCCTTGAGGGTCGAACATTTAAGTCCCAAGGTGGCATGGCGGAAAAAAGATTGGCGCGGGCGGGTGTTATCGCGATAAAGAGACCCGCGATGTCGGACGGGTCACGTGTGTCCCCAAAGACTGCCATTCTATGCTACCGACCTTCTCAAGAGTCGTATATGTGATATTAAACGAACAGGACATACTACAGAAATCAATTAAACCGCTTGTGATCAATAATAGAATCGCTCGGCAAGCCCATGTCAGATAACGCCTTGTCCCCGACCGGCGCCTGTATTTCCTTCCATGATTTCATATCACCCGTTAACATAAACCCAGTCTTGGAAAAACTCTTCGCTCATGTATCCACGGCTGATTTCTTACCGTTAACAGTAGCCTTGTCTCGTAACGGGTGGGCGCCGCCACTTTGATCCACGCCCTCCCAGCTTTCATCCCATCCCTTGTTCCCTTTGACGGCCTCTTTTGCCTCGCCATTCTCAGCCATTTGTTTGACATCGCTCCAGTAGGCCAGCTTTCTAACTTCTTCATCGGCATGATGGATGGAATCTTTCAAAGCTTGGTTCCGTTCTCGAAGTTCAGTGGTGTTAGTTCTCTTGACTTGCGCTGTAGTTTCGTCATGGATCTCCATCAATCTACTGAGCAATATTCGGCGTGATTGTTGGAAGACGAAGAGAGACATAATCTCATGCATTTCGTGCTGGAGATTATGGAGGTCCTCTGCGTGTTCCATATAGTTGTCAACAGCATCGAGCTTCTCGCGGTCTATCCTTGCTTGTCGGAGGGCGTGTATAAGGTCCTCCACATTATCGATGTCGGGAGGTTTCTCGTCTCCATCACCAGCGGTAATCTGGCTCATACTTGACTGGCTAAGTCGGCTGCTAGTGACGCTCGCATGTGATAACCGCAACTTGTGTGACGCAGACTGAACCGTAAAGTATCCGGTGTTGAGCATGTGTGGATCGGCCGAAACATCCTCATCTCTCTTTCGTATCCTCTTTCTTGTCCAGGCACGTCTCCTCACAAATGAATTCCACCACTTTCCGCTATGCCACGAGAACTTCTTCGAGAAGTAAAATGAGTATTCCCAGCCGTGTTCATCAACACCATCCTGGTGGTTGATGCGCCACTCTGGCCAGGCCCATTCCCAGGAAGGGTCTGGCACTTGCGCATTGTGTATATTACTTGGCGATGCTTTATGATAACCATTGGCTAGGGGCAAGAATGTTAGTCAGTTGCTCATATGATGGGTTGCGGGTTGGGCAGCTTACTCCAAGCAGGCGGATCAAGGCCACCCAAAGCTTGCGAAGAAAACAAAGGAATGCCACAAAGGAAGCCTCCTCGTTCATTTTCGTAAAGAATATCAATGGCAGTCTCGCGCTCGATGCGAGGTTTTCTCGGTTTCACCTGGGGATGGTCTCCATGGAAAGCATCAGGCGTAGGCTCTATCACTATGTTAGAAGAGTATGTAATACGATGGGTCTGTTCTTACTGACCTTGGATCTCAATTGACGGCCTGGCTTGTGGCGGCAAGCCTTGTTCGCCCTCGGTCTGATTTGGTGATGGGTGGACTTCGTTGTCGTCCTCAGTATGCGAGTCGTCATTCCCGTTGGCTGGAGCATTGTCGGGCTTCTTGTTTGAGTTGTCGTGATGCTCTCCGTTTTGCCCATTGCAATCTTGTTCTTGGTTCTCTTCTCTTTCTTCTTCTATGCCCAATAATCTTGAAGTTGTTGAGTATCTCGCTATATCATTAGGCTCCGGTGTAACTGACCCTGTCGGAGTCGTAGCGGCATCGTGATCTACCAGGGCAATCTCATGGTCGTAATCGGTGGGCTTGAGTACCGCGGGACGGCGCGAGCTCTTGACTCTCAGCATTGTAGCTGTGTATGGCTTTTGATAGCCAAGGGCTGATTGCCCTCTGGCTGAGGAACGTTCTCTTTATGTAGGTTGTCAATGATGGCGCGAAAACACGATACGTATGCTGTCTGAAACAAGGGAGAGTGAACAAGAGGCTCGCTATAGAGACAAGGCACGACACTACAAGATCAACAATGTCACCTCGACTATAGGCAAGACGTTAAATCAATGGATAGAAGGTAGAAGAAAAAAATGAAGGGTCAAAAAAAGCAGGCAATGTTTTGGAGGGCTGGTTTCGTGAACTTGAACTTGGGGTAGGCGCTACTGTTAGGGGCTCCAACATGATTTGGGCGATACCTATTGTGGCGGGGCGTTCAGCTGAAGCAGGCTTATTCCGCAACAAATATTGACGGACGCTTTGTTGATCACAATGATGGGTATTTTCACATTGGAGGCCGCATGGTAGAATAGGTAATTGCGCTAAGTTTTTAGTATAATGAGATTCGGATGTTGAGAATAAGGGCGAACGGCTGCTAGTGAAGTTCCTTCTAGTTCGCATTCAATCGAAAAAAAAGTTTCATGATCTTCATCGATTAAATAAAGATGACAAGCTTGAACCATGCTTGGAAGACCGAGTTCAATGATGTAATGCCGCTTTTCAGCGGGTACATGGCTTTTCCAAGTGGGGGCGTTCCCTGGAGCAAATCGTGAACTGCAGCGCGGCTCATTCAGTGTTAGTCAAGGTACATTAGTGCTAGCAGAGGATGAATCTAGATGCAGTTCTTTTTATGACAGTTTAGATCATATTACGACATTGAGGAATTTTGAGCTTCTCTGATATGATTCGATTGCTTGTTGGCTTTAAGACTACAGTAACAAGTGATCATTGTGCTATTCCTTACCTTGAGGTTGACTATCCATAGTATGGACATTATAGTGACGATGACCAACCCATCCCTTACAGTGACAACCATTCGCCAATTCGAGATCTAGGCTACTCAAAGACCTTTCTAGATTGTCGTAGTACCTCAGCAGACCTAGAGAGAACGTATCCGCATTCAGTGCCATCATGATCCAAGCTGCTGGTCTCGTCTCCCCGCCTTGTTACGTCATGTACTTGCAACCAAAGTCGCTGGCATGAGCACATGGAATTCAATTTCTGGCCAAACAAGAGGGGCGTGACGGGATGACAACCGGGGTAAAACAAGGCCAATTATGCTTTAGGGGAAGGAAAGCTCCTATGAGGTAGCTCCGACGGTAGAAGCAGAAAGAGCTTGTCATAATAAATACCCCCAACCACCATCACTCCAACTGTCACTCCATACTCAACTCTTTCCTCACCTTTCTCTACCAAACACAAACACTCCACATAACAACACATTCAAAATGTCCAAGTCTCGCATGCCTCTTGTCCTCGGTGGTGGTGTCGCCGCCGGTCTCGGTTACTACCTCTACGCCGCTGGAGGCAACCCCCGAGCTGCCGAGAAGAAGATTGAGAGTAAGCGCAAACAGCCGCTCGATCCCAATAGTTAATCGTCCTGCTAACATTCGCATTAGGTGACGCCCACAGCGCTGCTGCCGATATCAAGAGCCACCTTCCTGGTCGCACCGCCAACGCCGAGGGCGAGCTGAGGGGAGCTGGTGCCGCTGCTGGTCAAAAGATTGACGAAGTTGTATGTCTCCCTACCAAGCTCAACTTATCCCAACTTGGTCGCTAACCCGTATTATAGACCGCTGCGGCCGATCGCCAGGCTGGTGTCCTCAAGAGTAACGTCCAGGCTGTTGCCAAGGACGCAAAGTCCGAGGCCATGAGAGTCGTCGACAAGTTTGACAACCGTGTCGAGGCCGAAGCTGCCAAGGCCAAGGGCGGTATCTCAAGCTGGTTCGGTGGCAAATAAACCATTTGTCGACAAAAAAAACACATCAAAGCAACTGTATTATTTATCTAATGAAGGTCGGAGCCTAGGGTGCCGTTTTGGGTTTGAGCGGGCGAATAGTTAATGCATGGCTCAGCAGCATGAGACTGGCCGTGTGTAGCTCTGGGTCTCTCTGCATACAATGTAATTCAACAGTATAAGAGCAATGAAATCATGGTCAACACACAAGACAAGTCTCTACAGTGAAGCTCTTAAAAACTCGGATACAATGGTGTATGATGTTTTGTAGCTAAGCCTCCGTCGTCTTAAATACAGTCTAAAGCTCATTAGTTTCATATAGCCAAGCACCTAAACTCCAGGCCGTTTAACAATACACATTCTGGATACCACCAGTCGCTAGCCTGCTAATCTTGGCAAGCCTATTGCTCCAACTCTTCGACAACCAACTTCAGAATCTCTTCACAGCTCTTCCCAGCATTCGCAGGCTTCTTGGCGACTGCTGGCCACACGTCGCCATGTCGAGGCTCGTTGAGAACGCACTTGGTCACAACATCAGCCTGCTTCTCCTCTGTGCCGTACTGGAGCAGGAACTTGTAGTACCAAGCCCATGAGTCTCCATTGTCGTTATCCAGCACAATAGCCTTCTCGAACCACTTCTGCGCCTGTTCTTTCTTGCGCTCACCCCAGAAAATGCGCGCTGCGACAACGAAGATGTCAGGGCTACCGTCCACCGCCTTGATAGCCTCGAGAATGCGAGCCTTGCGCTGTGTTCGCGCTTCCAAATACCAAACCTGTTCTGCCCAGAGGAGACCATTCTTGGGGACTTCTCGTTGCGCTCTAGCCATCATCGCCTTGGCCTGTGCCATGTTGCCTGCTCGTCGTTCAAGTCGCACCGACTCACGCCACAGTAGCGCATCATTTGGTACTGCCAGTCGAGCACGGTCAAGCACAGATCGAGCCTTGACGGTGGCGCCGGCTTCCTCCTCCAGCCTGGCATATAGAAGCCACAAGGGTACAGACTTGGGTACAGCCTTGACACCGGTGCCATAGGCCTCTCTTGCCGGGCCAATCTTGCCTAGATCCTGATAGATCTGACCCTTAAGCATCCAAAGTTTAGGCGTTGCAGGAAATAATTGGAGTGCCTGAAGGACAAGGTCAAGTGCTGCCTCGGCGTTGCCCAGCACTCGCTCGTATACAACGCTCTTCATCCATACACGATCTGTAGGTGCCTGTTCGCGGGCAATCTCCAGAAGCTTACGCGCCTGCTCTTCGTTGCCACTCTCTGACTCCAGTTTGACAGCAGAAAGCCAGATGTCTTCGTTATTAGGGTTTTGGTTAAAGGCTCGCTTGAGAACGAGACGAGCAGCGTCCAGCTCTCCGGCCCGCCACTTCTCCTTGGCCAGCATCATCCACAGATCCTCACTCTTGGGGCATGCCTCGACGGCCTTCTCCAATACCTGCCAGAGCGATTCTCGGTTACCGTGGTTTCTCTCCAGGTCTGCTGCTGCCATCCACATCGTCCTGCTGTTGACGAAAACCCGCAGGGCATAGGCGTAAATAGCCCTTGCTGTCTCGTATTTGCCTCGGTTGATACTAGACTTTGCGTCCTCCATCCAAATGTCCTTGCGATCATCGTCCTCATCCAAGCTCCAACCCAGGGTTTCGCGGATAATGTTTTGGCAAGTGATGACAGCGCCTTCATCTTCACATCGTTCAGCTTCGGTGATCCATTCTTCACGCTTGGGCATGGCAGATTCCTTGGCCAGAACCTGGACAGCACGCTTCATAACGTTGACCTTGCTTCCTTGTCCAAGCTGCTCCTGTAGGCGTGCGGCTGCGATCCAAATCTCGTGAGAAGTAGGACAAGCCTTTCGTGCCCTGTTGAGAACCTTTTGGGCGTTCTCGGGTGTCTCTAGACGTGCTAATGCCAGCCATAAATCAATAGAAAGAGGAATAAGCTCTGTAGCCTTGGCCAAAAGAAGCCTCGCATCTTCGACGTTCTCCTCTAAACTCACGGCCTCCTTCCACAAAGCTTCCGACTCCGGGATGTGATCAAGTGCCTGTCGAATAACTCGTTTCTTGTTGCTTGGGATCAACTCTAGTTTCATGGCCTCTACCCATAGTCTGACCGAGGTACTGTTGGCCTCAATGGCTCTTCGCGCGATGATCTTGGCATTAGCGGCTATGTCTTCGTTGAGTCGAATGTTCTCCAGCCACGCATCTTCGCTTTTTGGACACTGCGCACAACCCTTTTCAATAGTCTTTCGTGCTGTCACAGTCTTGCCTGCCAACTCCTCCAGTCGTGCCGCTGCGATCCAACCTAGAGCATTTGAAGGGTTTGTCTTGACAACCGACTGCAAGAGTTGGCGCACACGGTTGACATCTCCGACACTGTCTGCTGGGTTGCCCGTGGATGCTTTGTTGAGGCTCGTCAGATAGCCTTGCGGATCAATACTGGTTGAGGTGCCTGGAGCAACGGAATCGCTGCCGGCCTGTTCCAGCCTGGACTTGAGCACCTTGTCGCGAGCCGCTCCGATCTTGGCAAAATTGGTCATTGTGCCGTCCGCTGCATCGCCACCGGCACTCGGTGCCATATCGTCATCCACAACAGTTGTTCCCATCTGGCCCGCATCGCGCGCTGCCGCAAGAGCGCTGTCAGGAACAGCATACGCTCTCTCCCGCATTGCCTTCTTGGCACGTCGGTTCTTTCCTGTCAAGTCTCCAACTTCAGGCAAGTTTGCCCATTCGTCGTCTGTAACTGTGGCGAGAGCTCGCTTCAAATCGGAAAACTGCTGTTGAATCTTCGGGTTGTTTCGTTCGTATTCGTCCTTCTCGGCCTGCTCTCGTGCTTCTCGTTGTTTCTTTCTTCGGTCCATTCTCTCGTCTACCCATTCCCAAATCTTATCGGCTTCTTCATCGTCCTTGTCGTAGACACCGCCGGCAAAAAGTCCGACTTCATTATCGGGATCTTGGTATCGCTCTTCATCTTTTTCCTCTTCTTCCTCCTTTTCCTTGCCCTTCTTTTCTGGCGCGAGACCAAGTTGAGCAGCTCGCTTCGCGAGCGCCTCCTTAATCTGATCCTCACTGGGCCCGTCTCTAGCGGGACCGAGGTCGGATCTTGTCGTAAAGCCTGTCGCGCCACGACCAAGACCAGCGACGTAGTTCTCGGGCGCTGCCTGGTTGAGGAAGTCGCGTCGCCCGGACATGTTGACGGCGAGCCTATATGCGCTCTATATCGTGTTGTTGAAGCGAGTGGATGGTTTGGTCGTGTCAATTCCTAGGGATATGTGTAAAAGAAAGGTGTGTCGAAGGAAAAAGAAGTTGTAGCTAGCTGCTGAGGTATCACTTTTTGTATTCGTGAGAATAATGCTGTGGCGTGGACTTTGTCGCACTATGACTCTCAACTACAGATTGAGAGACGAAGTCAGTATTGAGCTTTGAATGCCACGTCGAACCAAGTAACAGAAAGATGAAGAGTGCACGAAGCTTGAATGAAAAGGCGCCAAGCAGTCATGGAACTCCAGAGCTACGAACAAAACATAAAAGCGGACCAAAAGCTTGAGGATCCACGCCCGCCACTTTCCGTCTAGCAGCAAATCTGCTGACTAAGACTCTAGAACCATAATCTTACATAGTACGACGACATGATATTAGAGTATAGGCACCTAAAGTTAACTACACAACCTGGTCACAGAAGACAGCGCGTTCTTAGTTAGGTATATCTCATAGTTTAAATCTCTTTACGACAATAATAGATTTTGTGTTGAAACTGCGTTTCAACATAAATGTACCTCTCTTCTGCCCGCCCCAACTATCGGAGTGTTTGATATGCTCCCAACTACATCTTCCTCTTGAAGTCGATCTGATCTGACTTGTTCTTTTTCTTCTTGGGGGTTGTCATAAGCCGTTACAATTACAACGAATAGTTGCCGCTTTTCCTTCTATGGGTTTTGAGAAACAAAATGAAAGCAATAACTCCATCCCTAACCTTGCTCCGAACCCTCTTAACAAGCAGGTATGCACCCGAGGTACACGATGTGCGAGATAATCAGGTTGAGGTGAGAAAAAAACAACCCAAGAAACACCTGACAAGAATCATGGGTGTCGAACCTGTCTAAAACCAATAAGCCAAACACAAAATCTTGCAGCTCCATTTCCTTATAATGGTCAACCATAATGCGGATGGAGATTTACATCCAACGCCTGCTGCTCCCTAATGCGTCATGCTATGCGCGCTCAAAATACATAAGACAATCGGGCAGTTGACAAAAGAAAGGCCAGAAGGACTTCCGCCTATCTTGAGGCAGTTCCTTGTCTAAGTTAAGTATTCAACCTTGGTACTGTTGGATGGATCGTTCGAAGAGTTCGGGCTGACTGCCTTCCTCCCGGAGACCGTGGCGCTGCGAATGCGGGCGCTCATGGGAAGAGTGTACTTGACCACGCCCTTAACGATCAAATCAAACTCATTCTGATAAATTCGTTCCCATCGTCTTGCTCCCCCCACTGTGTTGTTGAGGGGATATTGTAATTGCATCTCCCCAGTCGAGGAAGATGTTCCCTGATGAAATAAGGATCCCTCAAACGTCAATGGACTATCGAATTCAAAGATACGGCCCAGAAGAACGTTGGGTCGGAGGTCATCGTCAGGATCGGGATCTTCTAATGGAGGATCGTTCTCCGGGTCATCGGCTATCCGGATATCATCTGGACCATGAGGGAATGGCCGAGCCCACCAATCTGAATCCGTCCCTGTATAATCCGATTTCGCAAACACCTCCAGGTTCGCATGGTCAATCGTAACTACAACAATGTTTGGGTTGTGTGCTTTGACAGTCAAATCAAACATCAAGACTTGGTCACTGGTCACCACGTTGTGTATGGCAATGATTTCGATGCCCGTCATCGGCTGTGAAGTCGCAAACATGAAGCCTATGGCGCCGGTGATCACAAGCATGAACATCATGGTGAGGACCAAGCATGCTGCAAAGCGATTCAAGTATGAAGACCGTCTTGCGAATGTCTGTGATTCAGCTTGTCGGAGGTTGTGTGGTCCACGACGATTTCGACCTGAACGACCCGAGCGGACCGAGCCGATAAGAGGTGTACGCTCATCGTCGGCACCTGTTGTGTCATCCATATCGTAACTAGACGACATCTGCATAGCGGAACGTTTATGGCCGAAGTTACGGTGGGAGTGAGCTTGACGAGGGCTTGGTGGCCCTGAAGAATGGCGTGAGTTGTTGCTGGCAAGCTTCGACCTTGCAGCGTTTGGGAATGGGGACTCGTTGTCAAAGAGCGAGGCGTGGCCGTTGCCAGGCTGCCGACCCCAGCGACCAATATGATGATGGTGTCTCGCCGTACCTCTCGTCGAGCCACTGCCGCCACTACGGTTAGAGCCCTTTCCGTCCTCGGTTTCGACTGTCAAGGTCTCGTTTCCGTTAGGGTTGAAGGTGTTGACGAATTTCATCGTCTTCTTGGGACCATGTGCAGGACCACCGTTTTCCATGATGCCATATATGGATCGCAGATTTTGGCGATCAGCCTGGCTAGCCATCGATGTAGCGCTAGGGGTTCGCGAATGGAAACGTCGTCCAGCTCGATCATTGTTGTCGGGAGGATTGGAATCATAGACAAACGTTTCTTCGGAGTCTGATGTATTAGCTTCGTCAACAGCGCTGGCGATAGTTGCCTCGAAGACATCAGCTTTGGAAGATGCTGGAGCAGTGTTAGCAGGCATGTCCAGCCAAACCCAAATTATCTAGCTTACCATTCCCTGCGTTCACAGCAGGTTGTTTGCGCGTGGCCTTTTTCTTATCCTTCTTGGGCTTGATTGTCTCGGTACTCTGTTTGGTCTTGAGGGTTCCCGTAGACGCCTCAGCCTTCTGGGTGGTAGTGAGCGCAACCTGCGGTACGCTTGGAACTGTCTCGGTCTCTACTGTCATGGTCTGTATGGAACCATCCTGCTTCGACTTCATTTGCTTATTCGACAAAGCACTAGATTGCCGAGTAATCATAGGTGGAGGGACAGATGTTGGCCTTCGCACCTCGTTCTTGTTGTTATCGCTCCCGCTTTCCTGACCTATTAAGCTGGTTCTGGCTCGCAAAGTCCTTCCATCAACAAGCGCGGTATCGGAATAATTCTCTGGGTTTGATAGCTTCTCTTTCACCTTTTCCACCAAAGCGCTGCCACTGGGAGGATTAGGCGAGTTTGGCAAGCTGACCTCTTGGACAGTCTCCAGCGGCCCTCTGGAAGGAGTGCGCATACCAGAGGGATACGCTTCCTCCATTTCACTTTCTGATGCTGCCTGGTTCTCCATGGGCGGCTGTGGTGACGGCGTAGGTCGCTGTACACTGATGGAAGGGAGCTCCTGATCGCTGTGACGAGCAGGCACTGGTGGCCTGGTACTAAACTGGGGAGGTGGTGACCGCAAACGGGGCGATATAGGCCATCGCGGACTGTCCTTGAGGTCTGCGTTGAAGTTTGGCTTTAGAGGTGTCGGAGCTTGGATTTGTTGCTGTTGTTGTTCCTGAGAAAGCAAAAGTGTGGGTGTGGCAGTCGAGGACAGAGAGCGTAATGGTGTGGCAGCTGATGGGTTAGGTCGTTTCTGACGCGAAGGGCTGTTATCGGTCTGGCTGTTTTTTCGAGATCGAGCACCAGTCAGCCGGTTTGCCGAAGCGGTTCTCCGAGGACGCCGCGTGGGGGAAGAATCTCTCGAGGCCAAGGGCGACGGGCCTATGGAATTGTTGGCGGACGACTGCTTCGATGCGCCTGAGGACGTTGTAGAAGGGTCGGGCGTGTTGGAACGCCGCCTGTCAGCCATGTTATGGGCAGCACGACTGACGCCGGAGGGGCCGTCAGTGACGGCAGATGACTTGTCCATGATGACGATGGCCTGTGGTAGTGGTGGAGTGAATGCCGAGCGAGCATACCACCGGGACGGGCCTTAGCAGGGACAATGAATTGCAAAGCAGTTTTCAATATGAATCATTGTGGTTGGTTCGTCATTGAAACAGAATGGGCGTGTGGCCGAAATCGAAGGCCTCGAGACAATAGGGAGAGCTCGCGAAGATAATCAACCTATTCCGGACGGCTACTGGCACCTGTCTGTTGAGACTATGGCAGATGGAATATGGCTAGAAAGGATGTCACGTTGATGTAGGGTGACTGTCAAGAGTCGGAAGCGAAATAATCGAATGGCACGGTAATTAACGGTGGGTTGGGTTGGACTGGAAAGAGTGAAAACGGTACGATGATGAGATGCAGCAAATCGGTTGTTGTTATTGTCGTAAAAAAAAAAAAGTGGTGTTGAGGTCAAGAGTGAGTGATGGTATGGAGGTAAGTGGGAATACCTAAAGTGAGTTACAGAGGTAGAGGTAGCAATGATGGTTGGTGGGAGTGACGGTGGGTGTATGGGAGACCAAGCCAGTAACGGGTGGACGTAGTGTTTTTGCAACTGGGCTTTAATTGTAGGCAAGTTAGTGGGAAAAGGTAGAAAAAAGGTGACGCTGATGTTGTACCCGACCGTACCTATATCCGCAGGGCACTCTCTATCCCGTTGCCCGTTGAGTGATAGTCCGGTTCTTGAACTTGTACGTGCTGTTTGTAGTACGTACCTAGTAGGTATCTGTAGTACCTATGCTTGGTGCCCGGAAATGGAAAGAAAAGGAATCAATCTAAAGCAGCTTGTATATGTACGAGAATACCACGTACCTCTTTCTCCTCTTTCTCTCTTTTTTTTTCTCCGTCTTTTTCTCACCCACTTGTTGACTGCAACGTCCGGAAGAGAAAGACGCCCCCCAAAAAATCAGAATGACATGGGTTGAGATGGGCCTGGACCTGGAAAAGGAACCTGAAAAAGGAATCACGTAGGGGCGGTTTTGGGCTGGGGTAACTCAATTGGATTGGTCGGTTTAGCTTAGCGTAGAAGCATGACACAATCTGTCGGGTCAACTTTGACCTGGTACCTAGAGGAGTTATGGAGGCTGCTAGGTAAAGCCCTGCTCTGTTTGATGTGAGACCAGAATGCTTTCTTGTTGAGCTGGATAAGTCGAGGGTAGCGCGGGTGTCAATATTGACGCATTTATTGGTTTACTACCTGTTACCGATTCAGAGGCTGAGGTTAGGCATTAAGAAGAAAAGAAATGATGACAAAAAGTAAACATAAGAAGCCACGAGGGGTGTGCTAGAGTCGACACCAAAACAATGTCGTAATGCTCTACAGTCTATCAATGAATCCTTGACTACAAATGGATGCTTCTCCTCACTGATTGACGGCAAAGTGGGTGTAGGCTGGGTTGCTGGTCAACTGTAGTTTATAAGTGACGCAGAAGACGACTACAAAACGGATTGAACTGTGATTATGCGTTTTAACTAGAAAATAAACATTGACCTAGCAGCATGAACATGTCTAGGCAGAGCATTTGTTCATCGAGATACAATCGTCGTCCCACTGTCCTCAATGTGTTAACCAGGCTGAGTACGTACTGAAAGACACAGACATCAATCAAGGACGAGACAATTGTCCATGTGACTATGAATATGCAGCAGTATGCAAGTAAGGCGAGCGAGATTTGTACTTGTATTGCCAGTGCTGAAAGTTTCGGATAGTGTACCTAGCAAGTTGAACAAGCAAGCAATAAGCCCAGGCCCAAGCCAGGTGATGTTGAGAAACTGGATCCATGAAACGAAAAATGAATGACGAAAGCAGTTGTAACAGTACGTTTGTGGTCTGTGTCGTATCGCGCTATATGAATACTTTTGTCAATACATAGTCGATCCCTAACCAACAGTATTTCTTCCAGCCTTCAGACTTGAGCCATTCACAATGAAATTCGTACTCGCAACTCCCCCTGCAACCGGTTCCTGGCACCGGGCGCGACATCAAGGATCCAATCGTGGACGGAGCGGAGTGGCCCTGGTTTGGCGTTTGGCGGATGATACCCCTGTAGCCGGTACCTGATTGCTCCCACACACGGAGTTATCTGGGCTCAGATCAAGCACTTGGGTTCGACTTCCATTTCGCTTCTTTGTTAAGCTAGACGAATATCTAACTTAATGTAGCTACACTCCTCCATTATCACCACAATTCATCAGGTTTGTTGCGCCGGATGACAAGAGACAAAAATGGATGAAAAGAAGCCTTTCCCTTTTAATGCCCCTCTTTTTCAATCTCTGTCGGTAATGCCACGCCCAAAGTCTCGGATCTTTCAAGACAAAGTCACTATACTATCGGCAACACAGACGAACCAATGCTGGTGGGGAGGAAAGAAGCTCACGAACCAGTCCCCGCTACGTATCAAGACGACTGAGAAGAGAGCCCTGATGGGCCTTGCAAAGGCGGCCAGAAGGGGGGAAATTCAATCTGTAATAGACTTGAATACATACAGCCCTGCCCCTCCGCCATACGGCTGGATACATTATTAAGAGGTACATATACAATGCAGTCTTCTCACTCCGTAGGTAGTGAGGGCTATCTTGTTATTGACTGAGCCTACAGAATACAGCCCACTGTAAAAAGATACTCGCAGCCACGTTGACAACAGCTCCTAGTGGCTCAAGGTTGGGCTACTTGTGCTCTGCGGCTCAGCAGTTGATACTCATCGCAGATCATGTGGGCATTGAAAACCTGCTTCAATATCATCTCTCAAAATTCATTCACAACGCAGAATTACGATGGTCACAATTTACAGGCTGCACGTCATGGAACTTGTGGCTTCCGTGGTAGGAGTAGGAATAGGCAGAGGAACACTCTGCAGGTATTGGGCAGACAGGTCTCCCCAATAGCCGGCCCTCCCTCTTCCTCCTCCCACTCTTACTCCCCTGGCAGACCGTTCTGACCAGGGCATTTCGCTAGTAGAAAAGGCCCCGTTTGACAAGCAGACAAGCCAGCCGGAAACAACATCACAGTCCCGGAAACCACTCCCAACAATTAGTCTGGGCAATTTGTATGCTCAAAGTCCCAGAAACCACACGGCACTAGCCCTAGCAGTATGGTACACTAACACTACGACATCTCACCGACTCTTACATACCATAATCGTATGTATCCTTTCGGTATTCGCGTTGCTGTCAGGGGGGGGGGGGGGGACAAAGAAGAAAAATCGTGACTCCCTTTGACCGCACATTCTCTTGACAATGCTTTCCTATCTCGGTGGCCGGGGACCGGAAAGGACAGTCCGGGCACATGTGAGACGTTGGAGTTGTGAATGAGAAAGATCCTGGTTGATTGACTTGATTTGTTGCTCTGCTTTTACAGCACTCAGGCGGAGCTACGGAATTAACCACCGTTATCATGTTGCGTATGCGTATGCCTGGGGCTGGTTCGATGCCGACTCCCCCAGAAAGACGAATATGCAGGTAGGCTTGTTATGCTGATCATTGTCAACGCTGCTACATATCGTCACAAGGTTCATGGCTATCAGTCCTGGTTACTGGAATTTCATGACAACAACGCTGCCACGGCTAGTGAGCTGCCATTATCAGCAGCCGAGTTTGGCACGAAATAGTAATAGACAAATCGAAAGAAGTGACAGAGTCGCATGACTATGCACAGAAGCGAAGCCTTGTTTCTGCACTGTCAATCCCACCCCAGGTTTCGTTCTCTGCTCCAAGCGTTGTGCTTGCGCTTCACGTTGGAACCCCAGCAGCTACCCTGAATTGATTTGATGACCCACGGTCTCGGACCAGACGGAAACATGTATGGGCATCGTTTGAATACCATTTGCATGATGCATGCTTTCCCCTCTTCCTGTGCATACTCAATAACGAAGGGGTATCAACGTCCGCTCGCCCTTCCGAGGCCTGTAACTTGAAATATGTCGGGTCCTAGATTCGGCTTCCGTCCACGACAGATGCCTGATGCAAAGTTTTGAACTCTGGGGTACATCGGCTCCCTGCTTAATGCAACAGGAACAGCAGTGTCCGACCAAAGCAAGCACTCAGCTTTGTTTAGATCGAAGCCACTGTTATGCTCTCTTTAGCCTCTCACAGCTTGACACGAGTATTTGTCTCCACCACAGGTTTCGAGTGTGGCACATGTTCAGAGGCACAGACGGCGACAGAGTGAGAGATTCGAGTAAGATCCAAGCCACAATTTCAATAAATGTCTCTGTAAGATCAGGCTCGATTACGGAGGACAAGATCGATACGGCCAGGGCCGAGCGAGCGATTGACCTTTGACCTGCCATAGAGTCCCCCATTCTTGGGTTGTGTAGCATGGAATGTTCATGCAGGTGAATAAGACAAGTTTCGAGATGCAACAACCAGAACACCAGAATCTCGATCCGTCAGCCCTAACCGAGCTGTATTAACTCAACAATCGATTCTGAAAGCTCAGCCACTTGAATTGTCCTGCTCCTTTGAATCCTTCAACGAATACACTTCTGATAATGGAGCCAAAGTTAGAGTCAGCTGCCAAATTCTGAACCCCTGCCATGTTAAATAACAGACTCAATCACCACCAATACCAACCAGTAGATCATGATCGTAACCACAGTCACAATCCTGATCGTGTCCCCCCAAATCACTATGTATCTGCCTGTACACCTCATCCTTTAACAGCCTATCTGATCTTCAAAACCCACGCGCCATTTCCTGGGTTTCTTTGTCTTGCTACCTCACCCTTCCGAGGCTGACATGTCATGATCCGGCCTATCGCCGCCTCGGGTTCCTGCGCAGATGATCATCCCGCGTCGTGCCGTCTGAGCTGTCAACGGGATGTTCCTCGTGCCACAAACTACTTGCCCTTTGAGACATGTGTGTTGTGTTGGCATGTCTTGATCTATGCGCGCGCTTACGAATAATTGCTTTACACATCATGATGTCTGAGTGATTTCTTGTACATATGGACTCGTTGGTCTGGTTCCTCGGCTAAGCAGCATTACAGAGTCCTATTGATTTTGCACATGCTGCATGTAGGGTCTGGTATAGACGTCATATTCCTTGATTTGAAAGCTGACATCTGTTCGTAAACTGATCAATTGACTGGAGGCTGCCTAATCTAAATCAGTAGGCTCACATTGCATTTGAGGCCAGCAATGGTTGGCCAGATGGAAGAAAACGGTTTGATGAGATTGTGCAACCCGCACAGTAACGGTCATGCCAAAGAGTCAGACTGCGACGCGACTTATTACACGTTTTCTTCAAGGCAAAGCAGTAAATTACATTCGTAGAGCAAGCCACAGTCGATACTCTCTCGGGTCTGATAAACTTCTTTACATACAAAACAAACTAGCATGTCAAAATCATCAAGTATGTCATGATTGCAAACTCGCTAGACGAGTGCTTTTCATAAGTCTATATCTAGAAAACATCATGCCTCCATTCACAATTCGTCGTCAACAGTCATGTGCACCCGTAATAACCTGGTACTGCCCGTAACTTATCCCAAGGATAACCAGGACAATCCCCAAAAAACCACCCATTGCTTGCGAGACGGCATCGATAAAGCCAACGATAATCCATGAACCAAACGCCGCTATATCTAATGACGTGAACCGTACATGACCAGTCATCAGTCCCTATGGATGTTCCATGAACGTATATATCCAACCATTGCGTTCCATTAACAATGCACCATCGCACGGCATAATCTCTTGAAGCTTAGGTCCTTCCTACAGCCCTTTCCCACTCTACTCGGGAATGGGGTTGCCTGAAGGCACCTGCTGTTCCTCCTTCTTGGCGCCCCAGGTGAATGGCGAGTACCAGCTGGCCCTCTTGTTCTCCTTGACGGCATCAGGGTTCTCCTGGACCAGTCGCAGTGGCCGTGGCTTGCCTCCCGCGAACGACGTTGTGTGCCTATCAGAATGAGCTCGGGGCGGCGACTGCGACGGCGGCGTCGACATGGACAATTCACCAGACTCTCCGCTCAAGCTTGACGTCTCACTCCGCATCCCAGGAAAGTTGCCGCTGGTGGCCACCGATGCTCCGGAAGGCACCCGGGCGGCCGCGTTAGGGTTACCCGAGTTGTTGGGGGGCGAGAAGAAGGTTTGGGAATGCCGTGGAGTCCCAAGTGGTGGAGAGACGGGGCCGTCTGGCCCCCGATACATCTGGCTGACCAGGCTGGCAGCCCCGGTAAATTGGTCTGAGTGTGGCCGTGGACTCCGCCGCGTACTTGTTGATCTGGATAAGCCGATGGGAATACTAGGCGCCTTGTCGGGATCGGTGTGGTCTGAGGAGGTGGAGGGCTGCATGACGGAAATTGGCCTAGGCCTTGGCTTGGTAGGACCGGGGGCCATAGACTTGGCTCGCTGGAGAATAGTTCCAGATGGCTGCTGCTGTTGCTGCGGCTGCTGCTTGTCGACGGGGGCAGGCGGAAGTTCCTTATTGGTATCTGGGAGACTTTTCAAATCGCCGGACGTGTCAAGGATCGACTCAAAGTCTTGGTGTTGAAGAAGACGCTCAATAATCTTGTTAATATATAGTGTGAGCGCCTTGTTCTGCTCCTTCATAGACCTGAGTTCAGATTCGAGACGGCGGTCGCCATCAGAGACAGACTCGCCCTCAGTTGCTTCGGACAACTCATCGGCAAGACTAGAGCCTCCTGCCTTGCCTTCCAGGGCAGCCAGGGCGTCCTGGTTAGAGTTGCTGCCCATATAACTGAAGTCGTTCTGTCCAAAGTCACCCTTAAGGGTGCGCTCCTGTAGAAGAAGCTGGTAACTCTCGTTGTCCTCCATAAGTCGAGCGTTGGCCATGCGAGCTTCCATGAGGAGTCGCTCGACCTCATGTAGTCGACCGCCACCCTGGTTTTCCGTCTCCACTAACTTGATCTGAGCCTCGGCGAGTTCCAGTCGTAGCGATTCGATAAGCTTGTCTTTCTGAAGAATAAGTTTCGAGCTATTTCGGGAGTCGCTGCGCTGTATGGAGGAGGGGGGCGCGAAACTGCCATTCTCGAGGGATGGTGATGAATTACCAGAGTCTAAACAACTGTGAGCGGGGGAAAAAGATGGGTAGATGGGAGTAATAAATACACTCACGTTGTCTGGAAGGACGAGGATCCTCAACAATGTTGTTTCGTTGGGCTAGACTTTCCTTGAGTCGCTGGATCATGGCCTGCATCTCCTCCTCTCGGTTTGCCATCTCCTCTTTCTCCTTCAGAATAGAGCTGCGTTCCGATTCATAAATGGATTCCATCTCACGCATTTGACGAGTCACCTCTCTCTTCTCATTACTCAAAGTCTCGATCTGTTCTTCATATTCGTGCGCTTTCTCCTCCAACTTGGCCGACTCCTTGACCGCCTCGTCAAGCTTGGACTGGAGAACCTCCGCCTGGCGCTTGTATTGAAGTGAAGACTTCTCTTCATTTTCCAAACGCTTCTGAAGGTCCTCTACGGCAGCAGCAGCTTCGGCTCGCGCATCTGAATCAGAGGCACTGAGAGTATCTCTCCGGGCAATAGCGGCACGAGCAGACACAGGTGCGTTGGTTCGTAGCGATCGAGTTCGGGAATGGCCGTTGCTAGTAGGAGTAGTTGATCGGGAGCCAGGACGCGGTGAAGGAGAAGGGCTTGCTGAAGAAGAAGAATCTGTTTGAGATACTCGACCAACACCACCCGCCGGGGGCTTCTTTGTAGCGGCAGACATGCTGGATATGATTTGGGGTTGGTTAGGTTGTGTTGGGTCGTATGGTTTTAGCGATGGAGCGTAGGAACAGTTGGCGGTGTCTCAAGAATATGAGAGCAACACCAGGACATTCGCCGTCGGGGTATAGATATTGTGTGGTAAAAGGTTGTTGTAACGCCTGCTTCTCGGGTTATGTTGTGTTGCACGTTCGCCCGGTGATCTGGAACGTGGATAATGCACCCAACAAGAAGGGTCGGCACTGAAATAGGAGTGTCCTGTCTACCGTTACCAAATACGGTACAGTAACAACAGTCCGTCTGCGCCTCAGAAGGGACGTTGCTAAGGTACGGGGTAGGGGCCTGCCTCCCTAGCGTGTGGCGTTGGCGTCCAGAAGGTCGATATTTCTGGGGCAGCTTAGCCTGGATGCTGTTGAAACAAGCTATGCCGGCCCAGGAAATATGGACTGTATTGAACTGTACTGGCGGTGAAGTCGGTTTTTTGGAGGATAGAAATTTAAGAGATGGTAGTGCGTAGAGATTAAACAAGAGAAAAGAAATCCATATCTGGGTTGCAGTCGGTAGATGAGGACAAAGAAATTAAGAATAAACTGAAGTTATGCAGGGACTCAAACTCAAACCGTGGTTAAGGCTCAATCACAACGCCCAAGCCACCTCTTGCAACTATACTATACAGTTAATATGGTCATTTCACTCATACTGTAAGAGCCAATCTAAATCCGTGACACTGCTGACGTGTAGTGTCGAACAGGTAACGAGTGACTATCAAAATGGAACGGTTCTCAGGGGGATATTCCTGTGGATTTCACCGATCTTTCCCCAGAAGCTGCTGTCACATTTGCCTTGCTTGAACCTTGTGCCCACCTAGGTTTGTCTCCCGAAGACAAGACCAGTCGTTGATTATGCATACTGTGCATGACTTCGGTTCTATATGTCCCATGGGGTGACTGGAAATTGCGATTCAAGTTTTGTCATGCTGGGACGGGAATTTTAAATGGGTAGTTTGGATCCATTGTTTTGATTGACTAATAAACTGGTTACCAAATGGAAAACACCTACCTATACTCACTATTTTAGCAACTCATTAAGAATTCTAGGCACCTAAGTACCGAAATAAAGAAAGGTTATTTGCATTTGACATACAAATAATAACCATGACGAAACTTGATGTATTCACTGCTGATCGCCGTTGAAGGGTCTGGGGAATCAGAGAAAATGAATCCACTAATCTACCTAAGAGCGGATGGTCAAGGTTGAAACAAAACAAAGCTTAGTATGGTCTCACACAATGCCTGGAAGATTTGTTATTGCCTTTGTTGTCATGTCAGTCAATATGACAATGTTTCTTTGACAATGAGGGAGATTACTGGAAGCTTTCCATATGTTATTGTTTTGCTCTAAGGAAATCATCAACCTGAAAAGGGAGAAGTAGCCCAACAGACTGGGAGCACCATGGCATGTACCTATATCTACAGCCTTGGCACGAAATGTACATGGCTGCTTCGACATGGACCATGTATAGGTATGGACTGAACTCGGAGGCATTTACATTCAACACACTTAAACACAGCGAATAGACCAATCCTTTTCGGGGAACAATGTTCATGAGCTTTATTTTCTTCATTGGCTTGAACCGGCATGCAGTACCAGGCCCAATTAAGCCCACGACACATAGGTCATGGGGAGAACTGCTATGCTTCACATTGCACTACATGTTCTCACTAAGAGTCGTCGCTTTTCACCACCCTTGTTTGGTATATCCTCAAATGCCCTAGACCCATTTTACCCGAAACGCCTGTAGAAACATTCTCTATCAACGAGACATTTAAGCCTGCTGGTCGCTGAGGATGTCGGAGTCACCAGCGTCGAGAATGGCCATGGTGGAGCATCGGAAGAGCTTACCGCAGGCGGTACCGAGCTCGATCTGTAGATTTACGAGTAAGCTTATGAACCCTCCAAAGTCGAGATGACTTCTTCTCTGGGTAGGCCGCAAGAACCAGAGTCCTTGAAGCCAAAGAAATGTTGCCAAGCAAGCATTTCCGAGAAGTGTCATCTTGCAGGAAGCTGCAAGATGACAGTAGTTTTAAGAAAATGTTGACTTACGTTGTTGCCAGAGAAGTGGTGGATGGGGGCCTTGGACAACATGCTGTAGTACTCGAGCTCAGACTTGCGGAGAGGAGGAGTGTTGCCAGCAATGATGATGAGCTTGGCCTTGCCGGATCGGAGGCTCTTAAGGGTAGACTTGTAACCAAGAGTGACTGAAAATACCAATTAGCCAAAAGCTCGTCTACCATGATTCTTGGAGATTTTCAAGCGTACCCTTTCCGGACTTCATAACAAGCGCCAACTTGGAGTTGATGCTGTTGGCATCCTTCTTGCTCTTCTTGACGGGGGCCATTGCGACTGATTGGGCGACTGGTTGGCGGCGACTTGTCGTTTGGTGATGGATTGCTGGAGTTGAATAAAAAAAGATCCCAAGTCAAAATGATTTTGAGGAAAGTGTGCCCCATGGAAGACCCACTTCCCTTGTGAGCCCTAATCGGGTGGGGCGGGTGGCGACTCCGGATTTCTAAGCGTTCACAGTTCAGAGATAGGCAGGCATTTGGGATCCCTCGCGAAACTCATCTTCCCTCCCACAACCAACTCCGCCCAGATCAATCAACAATCCGACAAAATGGCGCGCCGTCCCGCTCGTTGCTACCGATACTGCAAGAACAAGGTCCGTTTTATCGTATTCGACGTTTATGAGAAATATTGGAGGATTTGGGTCTCTGGAAATTCCATGACGAAATTCTCCATGCTGCTCCTTTGCGGGGGCAGTTTCTCTGACTGCGGCGAAATTCCCTTTTGGCGATGACTTCAATACTGACTTTACACTTAGCCGTATCCCAAGTCTCGGTTCAACCGTGGTGTCCCCGACCCCAAGATCCGAATCTTCGATCTTGGCCGAAAGCGCGCCAACGTCGATGACTTCCCTCTCTGCATTCACCTCGTTTCCAACGAGTATGAGCAGCTGAGCTCTGAGGCTCTTGAGGCCGCCCGTATTTGCGCCAACAAGTACCTGGTCAAGAACACCGGTAAGGAGGGTTTCCACCTCCGAGTCCGTGCTCACCCTTTCCACGTCGTCCGTATCAACAAGATGTTGTCTTGTGCCGGTGCCGATAGACTGCAGACCGGTATGCGTGGTGCCTGGGGTAAGCCCAACGGCACTGTCGCCCGTGTCAACATTGGCCAGATTCTCATGAGCGTCCGCACTCGTGATGCTAGTATGTCAAATCCGATTATCAATCAGCCCTGAGTCATCTTACTAATCCACTACCAGACCGTGCCATCGCTCTCGAGGCCCTCCGCCGATCCCAGTACAAGTTCCCTGGCCGACAAAAGATCATTGTCTCCAAGAACTGGGGCTTCACTCCTCTTCGACGTGAGGAGTACCTCGACAAGAAGGCTGCCGGCCGCGTCAAGGTCGACGGTGCTTACGTCCAGTTCCTCTCCAACCACGGTTCTCTTGAGCGCAACATCCGTCGTTTCCCCGACGCTTTCAAGTCTGAGGCTTAAAGGAATGATTGATAGGATGGAATATGGGTTTTCTGGCGTCAAAATGGCTTGTCAAATAAGGACCTCTTAAAACTCGCTAGTTACAGGGCGTCGATTAGGCAAATTGAAATCTTACATTCAGAACTGGACTATGTTTTCCCGCTGCACAATTTTTGTATGAACATGGTGATGTCGTGGTGTTCTTGATACGGAAAAAGCGACAAGTATCGCAGCAAGTGATCCCGTCCGAGTGTTCCGGCTTGTTGGAAACTTTGTATAACGTTATGTGCTTCTTAACTAAGGCGCTGTAGTCTACACAACTTATGACGACTCTTGCTTACTATGTAGGTACTAGGTAGTTTATCATCTCTAGCCTGGCATTTCTCCGTTCTCGAAATGGTGATTGGTGGAGCATGTCGTCCGTCCATCCACTCGTGTCAATGCCGGATTGTGGTGTGCTCATGCTCACCTTGTAACATGATTTAATGCAGGAGAAATACTACCGTTCTTCTGTGATTCCAACTTGACCAAAAATGCATATATCTACTAGAAGAAAATCTGATAAGCAAATATTGGTAGAGCATAAACGCGGGACATTGTCTTGTTGGGGACATTTTGGAAACAAAACCACTCCCTCTGTCTCGGTAGGCCACATGACTTTACTGGGATGATTTGTGACGCCATCCAGGTCACAGGTAGCGCACATCTCTTATCCCCCAACGTCTGGCCAGTCATCAGGGATTGCCGTTGACAAGACAGGATTGTCCCGCATTGCTAGTGAGCATGAATCGTTGCTCTAAGATTACCACGTAGTGGTTAGCTTGTTCTTGCAAGTTCTTTCATCTGGTGTGTTGAATACCAAGTGAACCTGATAAAATCACATCATACTGAGATGAGCTTGGGTACGCACACATTAGATGTGTGACGTTGCCACTTATAGAGATACTAAAACTGTACAGATAACATCTACTAACACAGTCAGATCAGATGCAGCGGGAACGAGATGAGAAGGTGGCTGGGTGGTGGACACTAAAGCAACGAGATGGAGGGCCAGAGGGCCAGTGGACCACCTGCGGTTGTGTCAGGTCGCGGGAACCAGCAAGGTACAGAGTACTGAAGAGCAACTCATCAGCCTGCATCTGCTCTTGCCTCTTGGCTTGACCACGGACCCTTTTTATTCTCGAAGGATGTAACAATATTCTAACCGTCCGATGCATGAAGATACCAAATATCGGTCAGCACAACACAACACAGCAAAGCAGAGTAGAGCGCAGCATGAAGCATGTAATAAGCAGGCCCGAAATGCCATGCTGTGCCCATCCACGTCAGACGTATAATACTGTTCTGTACATAATAGCGGAAGCAGAGGGCTGCACGGTCTAGTTAATGCGGTCTATCAATCCGCGCTGGCGACTCATGCGGGTGGACTCTGTTGAGTGGAACGCATAGTCTAGGACATTAGAAAGTCTTCAGACCCTTGAGATGATAGTGTCCGCATACCCGGATGCTCGCGTTTAAGTACTATCGACTATGTATATATGATAAGCATCAACCCGAAACAACAACTGGAAACAAAACAACATAAACCAGCTGAGCTTTATTGAGCTGGTTGTTGCGGATGGGTGGACAGCAACTGAACACGCGAGCGTCTCTCCCCCCACCCGCCGATCAACCCCCGACTACAGTACAGCGTAGAGCGTCTACATGACGCCTGGTATGAGAGTAGCATCCTATTGAGCCTTAAGGTACGGATACAAGCCTAGCTTGGGTTGCATGGTTGGGTTAATCTTGTCATCCTTCCCGCCTCTTTTTCTTCCTATCTTTCCTTAGTGAGACTACCTAACTCGGAATCCCTCTTTCTCCCCCAACATCCCTGTTCTTGACTCTTCTCTTCTTTATACTACCTCTTTGATATCTCCGTCTTTGGACCTTGGACCTGCTCGACATTTTTGACTACAAGCTATCAAACTTCTGCAACTCATCGTCTCATCCTCCATACTTACTCGCATATTGTCTCTGCAAGAAAGCCCCCGATATAGGCGGGCATATCTGGAGGGTCCACTTCCATCATCGACGCATCTTATCTTACCCGCCACTTCCTTATCAGTATCAACCTCACGACTTCGCGACGACTGATCGAGTGCGAGAATCATGGCATTTCATCAACCGACTCGACAGTCGGTTCAACGCGTAGTGCGGCCACCTGCCGATGAACAGGAACTCCCACGAAGGGAAGTGCCCATCACTCAAGAGCGTCAACCAGAGGAATCGCAGGCATGGGTGCTGTTCGCGCCGACTGATGTGACGACAACATCATACCTTACCGAAACAGAACATTCATTACAAACCCCTGGAAGGTCAAGGGTGGGCGATCTGGGAAGTTTGAAACCGACTGCGAAATCGGAGGATGCATCACGGCAATCCGCCCCAGCATCTACTCTCGACGATGAGGACGATGCTGAGCTGGACAGTCTTGATGGCCATTTACCTGGCTTCCAGGCTATACCCGGAGCGAATTATCAACCACAACAAGAGGATAACCAAACATCTGGACCAGTATTTCCTGCTCATGATGGACTGGGATCTTTTCACCTTGACCAACCGACGTTGGGCGCTGCAGCCCAAGATCACATTTATCAGTTCGAGCGTTTTAACCCCAGAAGGCAGTTTCAACGAAAAGAGAGCTTTGACTTGAGGCAACTTGATGTGGAACACGATCAAGTACACGATACAGACAAGCGCCAACGGATCGAAGCGTGGCGCCTGGAACATAGTCGAGTGTTACTTGGCGAGATTCAGCGCGAGACAAGGCGGCGGCGGTTTTCGCAAGCATCGATTCCCAAGCGCCCATCATCCAATGTGCCTTCTGTGCCATCAGCTCTTGCATATGATGGAGAATCAGATAACATGACATGGCACGATGAGGACGCTGTGCAGACACCTGCTGATTCAGAAAGCATGTTCTCCAAGCTTACCAGGAAATTTCTACGGGATATTGTTGGAATGAACGAACACTCAATCTCAATCATGTTGGGAGAAATCGTGCCTGAAGACAACGAAGATTTATCTTCAACTCCCCGTGCCTCTCAGCACTTGGCATGGGACTCACAACAGTTCACCACTAGAGAGGAGTGGCAATTGAGCATGCTCGAGAAGATGTCGAAAGAGCTTGGTTCAATTGTGAGCCATATATCGCACCACCCTGGTGCGTTCTCGACATATATTAGAGTCCAGCAGATGCCACTTCCCTATGCTGGACTCCCAATTATCCCAGAAACCAATTCCTCTCATTCCGCCACAGAAAACATCCGCCCTACCGAGCCCGAACACTCATCATTCCCCCAATTCAAACCAACCATGCAGCCTTCAAACCATATCGATATCCTTGGCAGATCAGCCGAACCATCAACCGAGACAGAGCACACTTCACAACAATATACGCCCATGACCAATATCTTTACGCAAGAGGAGTGGGAGAAAGATCTGGATATGAAACTGGTATTCCGCTATTTACGTTCTCGGTTTATGCCACGAACCAGCAACCCGCCCCCTCCCACTCCAGCTCACCTGGCAACATCGAGCAGTCAGGACATAGCAGCCAAATTGGCTCGCGTGCGACAGCACCACCCGCTGGTCTCACGCATGAGGCCTGCAGCTGAGCGTCGAACATTCAAAGCTACGACGCCAGGCAGCCCAGTAGCAATACGACATCCAAGTAGTTGCGCGAGTCAGAGTACAAGACGATCAGCTCGACGAAGTAGCGTCTCATCACGGCATTACTGGGACATTGGTGGGTCTCTGGGTACAGGTTCTGTGATTGCGTCCAACGGCCCGATGGGCAGTTGGGGCGAAGTATGATGATGACGATTGTGAAGGTATGACATGTGTTGACTTATGAAGCCGAACCACAAAGGTCACACTGTAACGACAGCATAAAGGGGTGTTGTGTGTAATATCTTGTTTTAAGATATTTATTTTGTGAACATTTAAACGTTGGGGATCGCCGTTACAGGAAACCATCTAAAGACGAATCATGGCGTTACCACTCATCACAATAGAGCTTCATTTTTTCTTGAATACAAGGTGCTTGCAGTGCAAGCTGGACCAATTTACCTCAAAGTCACACATACAACTGCATTATTGTGATGTTTCCTTGCATTTAGGAAGACCGAAGAAGAAGCTCGCCTCAAAAATTTCAATTTTCTGTTCGGCAAGACGACGAATTGCCCCTTTTCACGGAGCCAGCCATTTCTCAAGGCGGAAGACCTAGCTGTCGCCTCACTGAACGAGTCGAGATCGCAACGCTTCGCAGAGACAATCGCGTCGATTTTGGAAAGGAAATGCAACAAGGAGAGAGACTAGTAGCCAATGGCGCATTCAGCCTCAAGTGGTGACTGCCTCATTGATGATCGTTTTAATACTTGCATGGTCCGCTTATCTCTTGTGAATACTGTGCAGTGGTGTACCTTTTTAGACATGCTGTTTTGTGAATGATACAAGTCTTGAGACACGATTTATTCACTCATACGTATTTGAGTAATTATGATTGATTTCTTTGATGCCAACTGCAACTGTAACCAGGTATTCAGTAATTGAAAACCTCTTATTCTTAAGTCTGCCCAATTTGGTGAGAGTTATGTTTGAGACAACTTAAATGGACTGGGACACGAGGGAGGCGCCTTTCCCTCCCGTCAATTACCGTAGACAAGCGGGGTCGAGAACTGGGACTGTAGAAAGTATCTTATTGGTTTAATAATCGTTATCTTGAAGCGCTTCCTTGTTCTCTTGTATCTTTTGGTGATCGTGCACTGGCTTGAGCACTTAAACTGGCGTGCTTTAGTATAACCAGGCGGGGTAAATCAGAGAGGCAGCTCTGAGAGTGACCTGGAGAGAAGCAAGTTCCAAGACAACCTATTGGTGCCGCTTTAACAGCCCGGCTGTGCCTCCTTGCATACACTGTAATTAAGCGTCATTGAGGTGGAAATTTACGTCTCCATTGTCTAACAGTAACCGTTGAAAAGACGCTGTTGAACGGTTGAAATGTAAGCTCGAACTACCTAAATGAAACTTATAGTGCCAAAGCTGCAAATGAATAACGATGCGCAGACTTTTATTAAATACAAAATCACCACTCTTCTCTCTGATGTCCATGTTAAAGGCAGCGATGATATCTTGCCATAAATGGCGATAGTGCGTCAACAAGGTGCGCGCATCGACACCGTCGAGGCGTGTCTTGTCTCTACTGTGGGGGGAATGCACTTCCATTTCCACATCTACCTACCTAACCACCACCACTACCAACCCATACTCATCCCAGTCCACTTTCAGTTCCATTCTCGCGAGCCACTCGAAAAGTCGTCGCCTTGTTCGCCTTGCTTGCTCATCGCATATTTCATAGGCAGGCAGAAATTCTAGCATCCCTCCATCACGTTGCGACATTACTTTTTGTCCACTCTATTCTATCCGCCTGAGATTCTCTCGTCTCCTGAGCTTTTCGTATAAATATTGCTGTTCCCTTGATCCACGACTATCTGCTTCTCTTTCTTTCGCGCAGTGGTTAGTCTCCTCCATTTTCCTCGGACCCCATTTCCGCCTTCCTCGCCAGGCTTTTCATGGATCGTGACCGGATTTTTCGACCTTGGTAGCTGGTATAATGATTCTAATTGACCTATAGTGCGATGAACTGAATTAGGCGGCCGCTCTGCGCGACCCTCTGGGCCTGGCTGAGGAGCACCCGTGACCCATTCATCACGGCCTCCACTGCTTTCAACCATTCGCGACATTCTATATAGACTTATATCCCCCTCGAAGGCGCCGAGCCTGCTTTATCTGCTTTGCGACTTTGGCCTCGCGACATGAGCGCGCGCGACTTCCAATGGCAACGACTCCATTCGACCCGTCCCACTTCAACCCAAATGCCTTCGATATATATACAGATGCTGTCGCGGTCAGGACACCGACACCCAACCTGCCAGGAGGATCCTGCGGTTTCGTTGATTTAAACCCAGGTGCTAATGGAGCTCGTTGCGGATGCCGGAGGTTCTGGAGTCGCTGTCCAACAGGCAATCCCACTCCGGATCAATCCCAATGGTGTATGTGCAATCACCACGCCTGCTATCACGATGAGGGACCTCGTGATATCCAGCAGCCTGAAGTGAGTATACCAGGCCAAGAAAATGAGAGACCTAGGACTGGACGCGAACCTCTTAGCCCTGTTATGGACATAACCCTCAAGACAACTCCAGTGATTCCTGGAATGGACTTTTCAAGTTTTAACCCAGGAGCCTTATCTTTTATTCAAAGGACATCAGACCCAAGATTTCCGGACCAAAGGATGGCATTAGATATCGGACAACATCCTAGGATCACAGCCACTCAAAATCATGGAACAACTGCCTCAATACCGGATACTATGAGTTGGGGAGGATTAATACAGTCACAGCCATGTCCTTCTCCTATACCACCAATACCATCGCAATGTCTGATGGCATCCCAAACAGCATCTACGACGTCATCGGTCCAAGCCAAGTATATACGGCCTTTTGCTGGAAAGGGTCTTCACACGCTTAATAGTGTTCCAGAAAACAGACCTTCATCTCCAACCCAGCCCAGAACCCAGGATTCACAACCACCTGCTATGTTTAAGGAACCGGTGCCACAAGGCGGATCTTTTTCATGGACGTCTCAGGATCACAGAGCAGCTGATACTCCCGGAGCTGGCACGCCGACCCAGTCTGAACCTCGAGCTTCAGCTTTCAACGCGGCCGTTTCACGGCGTGCTTTCAAAAACCTATCTGACACCGTTAGCGGCCACGACCAACGGCTTGACCGACTAGAGACGGTTTCCTTTACAGTCGCAGGACATGAAGATTGCCAGGAAAAGCATGATCATGTTGACATCCGGATGACTGATTTAGAAAGTCGGGTTGAAGAGGTGGAAAAGATTGTCAATGATAACAAGAGTGTGCTTACCGACAACAACAGCAATGCTTCTCGCCGTGGCGATGATGCTAGCGTATTATCGGTTTCAACCAGTATTACAAGTCGTCCAAGCCACTCCCAAGAGCTTTGGAGCCAGGTCCAATCTCTTCAGGCACAAATGGTTCAGCTGCAGTCGCTAATGCCTTCTCCTACTCATCCATTCGAGATCGAAGTAGTATTTCTGCCATTCCCCCTTAAAAAGGTGTGGCAGGAGGCTCAGCAGTTCAAGAACGAGCCACAAATTTCCAACGATGACTGGACACAATTACCCATGACACACAGTGCAGCCACCATGCGCTCTGAAATGTCTCTATATCCTGACTGGATAACCTCGGATCAAGAAACTAAATGGCTCTTACCCAAAGCTTGTCCCGATAAGGGTATTGTTGATCGACGACTGCGCAGCCGTGGTTTGATCAAGACGATAGCAGTCAAGGGTTCAGATGCTCGCAGTGTTACCATGGCCATTAACGGGGCCTTTGGGCATCTCTTTCGCGAGATGAACATCTTCTCTCGTCCACAGACTACTGACCCGCGCTCATCCACATACCTAGGACTTCAGTCCACTTGGGTCCCTCTGCGCAAGATTCATAAAGATTCGCGACTACGTTTCCTCAGCCCTGCCGAGATGATGACACCTGCGGTATGGGACGTTCAGTTTCTGAGCCAGGTCATGATGCGAGCTTCTGAACCTAGGTTGTTCATCACTCACCCTGACGCCTATCTCCAAGACTTCCAAGCGTACGAGATGGGTTGGACTTGGCAAATGCTCAGGGAGATGAGCCCTATCGTTCCTAACCCATCAGACTCGTTAGATGATAGCAAGGCTTTCGAAGAGTGTTGGGCTTGGGCCGAACAACTTGACGAGCCACTCAGCGCTGACATCTCCACGAGCATGCGCAATGAAAAGGCCCGAGTTTCAAACTCGCCGTCGCAGACATTCTATCCGGCTCTCTCAAGGATGAAATCTTCGAGCCCGTCTCTAATGCGAGCCCAGTCGCCCCGGCTTGGCAGCCGACGAGGTTCCCATCCCCCTCACATCCGAACCTCCTCGACGCCCATGGCTGCTCCGATGCAAGCTTCGCCTGCGCTTAGCAGACGCCGTGTTTCGTCCTATGCGCAAAGTCGTCGTCAATCTCCCGCCTTGCTCGTCAACTCCCAGTCAGCAATCATGAAGCGTCGTCGTACAAGGTCCCCGAGCCATCGCTTTACACCAAGATGGACTGCATCACCAAGTCCTATGCCCATGGGTCTCAGCGATCGTCAGCAAGCACGCGGCACTACACCTTTTGCATATGCCACGCCTTTTAGTAACGCCCCTTTGCAAGAACGGCCTCTGCGTTCTGGAAGCGTGGCGCCCGCCGCCGCCCAAGACGAATTCGATGATGACTCGGATTTCAATATCGATATTTACGAGAGCGGTTCTGACGATATGGAGGCTAACGAGAGTGCGGACGGAATGGAAGTAATTACACATGACCAGGTCTTACCAGGCCGACGATCACAAGGCTGGCAACTCCCTGAGGACGAGCCGTGGCCTGGAATCGAGGACCAACGTGCTGCCGAGGATAACGAAAACGTGGACCCTCACCATAGTGATCCTGCTAGTAACGTCAGCAGCCAACCTTCCGAGTATCCCAGTCACCAAAATGTTTGGCCTAGCAACAACTCGGCCGAATTCCACATTCACGAAGATGATGACAACAATCACAACAGGTCATGAATTGTTTAAAATACGTTACACATGATCGATGCCATATGAAATAACGGCAACACCAATTCTTACTATCTGTACTCGCATTTTCCCATCCCCATCAATAGTTGGCTATCTCATATTTTCCCTCTTTGCATTTGCACGTTTGGCGTTTATAGGTACGGAAAGGTTCTGGTTTATAGGGCGTTCCTGCAATCATGGTTTCTTGGGGCTGAACGGAACTGGGCAAAGGTCCAAAGGCGTTCGGTACACGAGGTGGCATGAGTTGGGGTGTTATATCTGGATTGGGCACTATCTTGTTGAATAGGAAAGGGTTGCCTTGACTCTGCGGGAAAAGCCTGTAAACCTAGGATGGATCTTTTGTACCTCGATATCAGCTCCTTACTCCCCTTTATTGGAGCTTGTTTTCGCTTATACCAAGCAGACAAGCTGTGGCTTTTTATCTGAAACCATATTTGTTCATGTTTGTCTTGAATACAAGAAGTGAGGAGTACGTTGCTGGTTCAGCTTTTTACAAGGCAGCCGATGCCCAACTACCTCTTTCAATTCTTTGTCCGAGGCTCAGTCAATACAAAGGAACAACTGAGGGTCTGTATGTCCCAATGCTAATGTCTATATGCCTCAAAGTCTTCGAGTCATTGGCCGGGTCGCTTTACTCATTTGGTGAAGTTTCCAATTTAGAAACATGCTAGATATATCAAATACTGGGGAAAAGGTCAAGTTACCAGATATGGAAATATCTAGAGAGAAATTAAATCCACCTGTTCATGTTGAACAGGTGTGTTCCACCACCCCACGTTGTGCTGAGCATGAGCTCTTCTATCACTGACGTGTTGGTTCAAGATTAGACCCAAAGCGGAAGCAATTAGACAAATTTTGACAAGATTAGCTTTTGAACAAGCATGAACTGACAACGGCCAATGTACCTTTTTACTGTTCTTTTACCTGATAGCTATTTGGTCTAGGGTACCTTGGCCTGTGGACCAGGTACATGACTTGATCACCGCCTGATATCGTCCGGGGCACCAAAAGAGAATCGATGCCCAAAGTGAAAATGACGGTACCATCATCAGTTTCTGTTGCTGGGGCCATGTCAAAAATTTTACCCGCTATTCCGTCTCCACCAATTGTAATTGGAAGATGCAGTAGCAGCTTGAATTTTAGTTGCAGGCGCGGGTACAGCAGCTACGGGTACAACGCTTTGGCGGGAGGCTGCACTGCGCGACATGTCCAGCAACAGCACCTTGTTGATAAAAAGTCAAGACTCCTCCAGCTCCCGCATTTTTCTTCACCTCCACGAAACTTCACCACCACAACTACATCGTCACTTGCCTTTACTTCGAGTCGTCGACTTTCTTCTACTACTTTAAAAATGTCTAACGAAGAGATCACCCACCCCACCATCGTCGGTATGTTTTTATTCATTTATCTTCATTGCCCCGCGCTGTGCTGCCCCTCTCTCATGATGATCATATGGATGCTTGGCTTGCTTTTTCGCTCTCGAGAATTGCTGCGAAAAGCCAAAAACCTATGCCTCAATCATTAATATCACAAGAATGCAATTGATAGAAAATTAACTAAAATATCCTCTAGATGGCTGGTTCCGAGAGATCTCGGACATGTGGCCCGGTAAGTAAACTCAATTCACCCAAACCCACCAACTCAATTCTTACCCAATCGTCTAGGCCATGCCATGACCCTGCGAGTTGAGAAGGTCCTCGCCCACGAGAAGAGCCAGTACCAGGACGTCCTCATCTTCAAGTCCACCGACTTCGGCAACGTTCTCGTCCTCGACAACGTTATCCAGTGCACCGAGCGCGATGAGTTCTCCTACCAGGAGATGATTGCTCACCTTGCCCTCAACTCCCACCCCAACCCCAAGAAGGTTCTCGTCATTGGTGGTGGCGACGGTGGTGTTCTCCGTGAGATCGTCAAGCATGACTGTGTCGAGGAGGCTACCCTCTGCGACATTGACGAGGCTGTCATCCGTCTCTCCAAGGAGCACCTCCCCTCCATGGCCTGTGGCTTCGACCACCCTAAGTCCAAGACTCACGTTGGCGATGGCTTCAAGTTCCTCAACGACTACAAGAACGAGTTCGACGTCATCATCACCGACTCCTCTGACCCCGATGGTCCCGCCGAGGCTCTCTTCCAGAAGAGCTACTTCCAGCTCCTCCACGACGCACTTCGTGAGGGCGGTGTCATTACTACTCAAGGTTGTATGTTCCCTATTTTCTTGAGGAAAGCAAATGGCGTCCCTAGGAACGGCAGAATCAGGGAACCCTGCATGGTCAAAGTTGGTCGGTGCAGTAGGCTCTCCCTCGATGGGTACATCACTGTACCGCTTCCCTCCTAGGGACTTCCAGAAGCTAGTGCTGCTTTCCCAGCTCTGCTTCCGGTAGTCCCGCGATAGCATGTGTTTTGTTTAAACGTATATGTCAGCCGCTGCTCTGCTCGGCCACGTTGTATTCTGCTGTTCCTGAACCGCCATGGTCTTGTTCTACTGCATCCATAGCTTTATGAACTTTACTGACTCGTTAACCTGCTTACAGCTGAGAGCCCCTGGCTCCACCTCCCCCTCATCACTCGTCTCAAGAAGGACTGTGGTGCCATCTTCCCCGTCGCCGAGTATGCCTACACCACTATCCCCACCTACCCCTCTGGTCAGATCGGCTTCATGGTCTGCTCCAAGGACCCCAACGCTGATGTCAAGAACCCCCTCCGATCCTGGACCAAGGAGGAGGAGGACGCCAAGCTCCGATACTACTCTTCTGAGATCCACAAGGCTGCTTTTGTCCTTCCCAAGTTCGCTGCCAAGGCTCTTGAGTAAGGTCATTAACACACAACAAGATTGGTGCAGACCGGCATAGGTGGCCACGTTTATGAGTTTACGCAGAAAAGGGATCAATGGGGACAAAAAAGGCCATGGTGGCCACATAGATTTATCCGGACGCAAAGGTATATATGCCCCGAGTTGGAAAATAGTCTGGTATTACTGCCAGTCATGGAATAGAGGATTCTGGTCTCTACCATAATATTTCTCTCGCTTCTGTGATCTGATTTTGATTATATATACTCTTTTGGGGGTGAGACTGGTCTCAGACACTCGGTCTGATCTCTTAAGACTCCTCAAACTGGATCTTACCCTTGCTCACGTCTGGGTACACATCGAATCTTCGCTGTGTGTTCAATGGGATGGCCTTCCTTGCCTCTGTGATCTTTTCAGGGTCAAGCTCCCAGTCCACAGTGGTCTCCTTTTCGTCTGCCTCAACCTGGACCTGCGCCATGGGATCCGCGACGAGACTATGACCATAGGCAGGGTAGCCTGTCTCGGCGCGGGCGGGGCTACATAGAGCTACGTAGAGTTGGTTATCCGCGGCACGAGATCTTCCCAATAGTTGCCAATGCAAAGGACCAGTTGTAGTATTGAAGGCACCAGGGTAGATAAGTGCGAAAGCGCCTTTTCGGGCTGCGATAGTGGCGAGCTCGGGGAAGCGTACGTCGTAGCAAATGGCGACGCCAATCTTTCCATACTCGGGAAGGTCAACGAGCGTCACTTTGTTACCAGGGCTGAGAATATCGGACTCGCGGAATGTGATCTTGCCGGGAATATCAATGTCGAAAAGATGCACCTTACGATGCGTTCCCAAAAGAGAACCATCCGGTCCGAAGATGAGAGTTGTGTTGTAGTATTTTTTTGTATCAGGGCTGTACTCGGGGATAGAACCGCCAACAAGATAGACCTTGTTATCAGCAGCCATCGATGACAGAGCGTGATAAGAGGGCGCGTCATCCTTGGATGGCGGGCTGGGCAGCAGAGTCTCAGCATACTGAGGGAAGTGGTCTGTTCCGTAAGGCGAATTGAAGCATTCTGGCAAAACAACAATCTTTGCGCCCGACGAAGCTGCACGAGCGACGCGTGAAGCCGCACTGTCAAGGTTGGCCTTCTTGTTTGATCCAGAAGCAAGCTGAATGAGAGAGAGCTTGACACGCTGCTTCAGAATGGGAGCTGTGGTGGACGACATGTTGCGTATTGTGTGCTGAAGCAATGAGAGTGGAGTTGGTGACGATGTGAAAAATCGAGCTGTTAATACGATTCGTCGAAGGACAGTTCGCATTGTAGGATTGCGAGCGAGTGAAGATGGCGAAATGTTATAGAGATGAGATGAGAGAGTTGGTGGAGGCCGGCATCGGGATTCGGGTTTGGTGATGCAAGGTGGGGGTGGGGTTTATTACGCGATTCTTTTAATAGACGCGGGGCAATCCCAGGCCGTGCTATTCGCTGATGGTTTGTATATTATATCGAAACTGAGAAATGCCTGATAATAGATACGTAGGTATGGTAGTTCTGCTTCTTCCGAAGATGTGAATCGAGGACTATCGCCTGGGGTCTGGTCATCATTACACCTGTGTCGGATTAAAACAACCCATTGGCTATTGTAAACTATATATTCAAATAGAATGTATAAAATTTGGAGTCCAAGTGTCGAATCTTGAGTTCCCCTGATAACCATCAGAATACATTCTTGCTTTTACCAAGTGGCCTTGCCGATAGCTTTTCGTCACTGGTGGTAGCAGGATTCAGGCTTATGCTCATACTGCTTATGTTGTCAATGGAGTGTGTTGGAACATCTTGTTTCTAATGATATCCAACTGAAAGAGATTGGCTGCTGGTTATTGCTCCCTGGCAGCAAAACGTTATCCTCCCAAAGAACCAATTCGAATCGAGACTCAAACGAGTGACTCTTCACAAAAGACCGCCATAATCAGACTACCTGCCTAGGTATACCGCCGTCGCTATAAATCAAATCCCAAGGTATCTCGAACTAATGATTGTGCACACTTATAGCCATATCGGGCTGGCCTATCTAATACATGTACTGAGATACATTTGTAGACGAGACTAGCTTTAGTCTCGCCAGCAGTAAAGCTCATTAGGCGCGACGACTATAGACGCTGAAACCACCTGAGCCTCCGCGAGAGTGATCGGGTTTGTCATCCTTTGGAGGAGGTGGTGGCGGTGGAGCAGTGCCTCCCTGTACTCGAGGAGGTGTTGCTCCCGTAGCGAGATAGGTGTAGGATACTCTGCGGAGTTTAGTCCCATAACATCCCTGGCATGTCCCATCACTGTTCAGTTAGCCAGGCTAAATAGGTAGCGAGGCATAGCAACTAACGCTCCACGCTGAAAAGAGCCTGCGCATAGATCACAGGTGATCCAAGTCATGTTTTGATCGTCAAAGACGTAGGAGGAAACAGGTGAAGACATAGTGATGGAGATCAGGGATGGTTCGATTTCGTGATATTCAAGCTTGGCCGTGACTCTGGTTCCTTGTTCGAATATTTCCGTTACAACTTCAAGGGAGATCAATGATATATATAGCCACCTGAGCGTATCGGTCGGAGCTGCTCAGCCAAATATCCAAATGGCATCATACCACCGTCTATCCTAACAACGACGGCCAACACACCGCCTCTTTAGATGACATGAAGTTGCGGTTCGATACAAAGGTGTCATATTATCACGCCTGTCAGAGTCTCTAGCCGCTGTCATGATGCCGACTGCAACCAGGTCTCGTGGTGACGATCAAGTCAAGGATGTTTGGTTGCCTTAATCGGGCTCGAATCTCGAGATAAAAGAGTGAAATTGACTTCGTGCCCGAATTCAAAGACGCTCGACTGAGCCGAGATAGTAATTATCACATCTGCTGTCCTGAGTTGGGGCCTCATTCCTGGTTGCATATCCCCACACCAAATCTGTCGGCTATGCGCTGCAGCACATGGTTGACCGAATCGCAGCATTTTGTGGCTTCGACAGTACATGCAGCTTCCCCCCTCCGGTCTGCACCAGAAACGCCCCCTGAACCGAGTTGTCGGTGATGTATATGGGGAATAAATCCCTCGAAATCTTGACCGGTTGCTAAACCGTTCGGCAAATCAATGTCCAGGTTGACCAATAATAACGGCTTGCTGCATGATCGCAAGGTTATGCCTCATACCCAAAGTTTTGCGATAGACTAGGGTTTTGTAAAAGTAACTTTGACTCATTTCAAGAAGCTTTGCGGGTAGTGATAGGATGTCATTTCTCAAATAGAATTTCTATTGCGTGCATACCTAATTAGGTGCAGCAGCCATAAGATGAGACTGCCTACCTAACACCCCTTCTGGATTATATTCTGGAAATTGCCCATCGGGTGGGTGGGACATGCCGTCCTTGAGAAATAGATGGGCCATGTGCCGTGAATCATCAGCCCAAGCCTTGTCCGCAATGGTAATGAGGCGTCGAACGAAGAAAATGTCTCCATCTTGCGCGAAACTGTTTCTCTCAAAGGCTCGGTGTGTTGATAATTGTTAGCAAAGCTCTCTTACTGATGTGTAGCTTCAAGGTAAAATAGTCCGCAGAGAGGAACCGTCTTGGCTGTTATGCAACTTCTGTCCTGTCTCTTACCCGGTGCAACCTTCCGATGAGCGTCGGACCTGTTCAGCCGGCGCAGTTTGCAAGTTGACCGACTTTATTCTGACCACGCCCATGGTTGCTTGCTGCATCAGACTGTTCTCAAAGGCCATCCCGTAATAAGACCAAATATATGAGGCCACGACATCGTTATTCAACATACCACTCTTGTACGCCCATCGATAATCTGACCGGTCAAACAAAAGTTGCTGCCCTTCGGTCAAGCCAACACCAAAAACAACGAGAGATGGACGGTGATTTTGCTGTAGTTTTTGATACGCAGAGCCATGCACCTTGTCTCTGGCTTTGCCTTTTTGTGTTACCCTCTACTTCTTCAAAGCCGCTATGACAAGCAGAACCTTTTGCACACCAACAGGCTGTCATAGACGAAGTCAAGGCCTAAGAAATGTTGACCAATCTCGGCCCTTTGATCGATCGATACCGAGTCTGGCCTCTGCTCGGCTTAAAATCTCGGCAATAAGAAAAGACTACTCAGTCTGACCACCACACTTGGTGATTCTGGCTATTTCGGGGTGTGATAAGGGTACGATATCCGCTAGAAAGGCGGAGTCATCAAAGATAACAAGCTCAAGATGTAGGTCCTGGAGATGTTGCACGAATGCTCTTGTAGGCTATTTTGCCGGCGTGACATTGTATTATCTGCCTTGATGTTCGAGGCCATGCATAGCCAACCCTCGACCCATGAGATGCAGATGATGACGTCTAAGCTCATTAAAAGCTTGTCAGATGACCTCGACGAAGGATAGGGCGTGTCTTTTACCAATCAAAGGTGTTATGATGTTCGTGTTGTTATCTCCGCGCAAGCCAAGTCGGCTTTAGGCAATGGAAATCGGTAATAAAAAAGCAGCACAGATAATCTGCCCAGTCTGTGGCATAAATCCTTGGCCTCTCGAATATGCTGCGATACCTCGCTCGGTGAGCTGGGATAGACCGAGTGCCAACCTATGGTAGTAACTGGAAGAAAATACCATTGGTACCCTCTATCGTCCATGGTGATAACACAACGCCAAAGAAACAAGTAAAGGCAAACTTCTGAGTCCTCAAACATGACATGTTGAAATGTCTCAAAACTTCCGAAAGACCAGGGTCAAGATGTCGTATTGAAGTTTGCAACGGCGTTGCACGACATTTGGACCTGCGTTTATAATATCGTTGTTGGATGATCTGATAATCTGGTTCGGAGAGACTTTGAAATTGGCAAACTTGGAGTGTGTCCTTCTTCAAAAAGAATGTAGCGTGGTTCCTCCTGACTGCCGACTCTTTTCACATAGCTCACCAAGAAAAGTGAAGCAATACATCGACCGTGAATATTGATCTTCTTGACATGGCCACACTTGTGGCTAGATGGGACTGTGGATTTCGGACTTTTCTTTTTTGTCAATTTTGACGAAAGTTTCTCGAAGTAGCTGTAAATGAGCCGGGTCCTGGTAAGGACATTTATCGTCATTGCAAAATCATACCATCAACAATGCCCAACCATGGCGACAGTGGCATGGGCGTTCGGGATGAGCGACATACTCAGCGCGGTGTTGCTGAACTGCAGAGACGGGTGATGGCATGGGCGAAACTTCGATGAGCCTGTGTGACTGGTTACACAACGCATGCCTCTGACACAATGACGCTTTTTGTGCGCAAGAACACCTCTATTTCGCTTGACAGAACCCTGTGAATGCTTCCCAATTTTCGTGTCGCATGACTGCCTAGGGTCAATTTATGGATTTTCGTTCACGACATGTCGCACTTGCATTTGCACTGAGGTGAACAAGTGCATAGGGTAGCACCCGACGCCGGAAACTGACGTAGAATTTGTATGTATCTTTGAAGAGATTTGTTTTCTAGATCAGTACTTGAGTATGTAAGAATGAAAGAAATCCCTTGTTTTCAAAAAGGGAGTAGACGATGGTTGCAGATCATGTTATGGCAGGAGGTAGGTAGGCAGGAACAGCTGGTCGTTGAGGCTGTACCTGGTAAATGCATAACCCTTTTGCTGCATTCACTCCACGTCCTCGTGCTGCGCGGTGGAGAGCCTGGGAGTTAGGAATTAGGAATTGGGAACAGATCCAACTGTATTTTGTTTTATTTCTTAGCCAGCTCTTCTAATAAAAGGTCCCTTGAGGACTTGTTCTACCATGAGCTGAGCTCGAAGCGACTGATTTCCCATCTTCAAAATGTCTGTCATTCTCTGCACAGGTAAGTGCGACGTCTCCATCATATCCATTCATTCAAGTTAACCCATGTCGCAGCTGGATACGATCATACTATTAGGTTCGAATGCGACGCGCCTATCTGATTCGGCTCACAATTGACTGACGCTTTAATTCAAGATTCTGGGAAGCTTTATCGGGTATCTGTTCGCGAACAATCCAGCATCCCGACTCCCAGGTCAATCGCCTCTGTATCTCCCCCGACAAGCGGTACCTTGCCGCCGCTGGCCACCACACCGTCAAGCTTTACGATATTAAATCGACAAACCCAAACCCGCTATTGACTTTCGAGGGACACACCGGCAACATCACAGGCGTAGCCTTTCACTGTGAGGGAAAATGGATGGTTACTAGTTCCGAAGACGGCACTGTCAAGATCTGGGAGACGAGGACTGGGTCAATTCAGCGAAGCTATAACCATGGCTGCCCAGCGAATGATGTTGTGATCCACCCCAACCAGGGTGAGATTATCAGTTGCGACAGGTCTGGAAGTGTCAGAGTATGGGATTTGGCCGAGAACAACTGCTCCCATGAGCTTATCCCAGAGGAAGACGTCTCCGTCTCTAGCGTCACCGTAGCTAGCGACGGTTCCCTGCTATGCGCCGCCAATAATGCTGTAAGTAACAACGAGGATGCTTAGGTTCTGTCTTTGACCATTTCGCTAGGGAAACGTATTCGTATGGAATCTCATCCAAAGTTTCGACCGCACACAGCTTGTGCCTGTCACTCACTTCAACGCTCACAAGGAATACATCACTCGCATTTTGTTGTCCCCGGATGTCAAGAAGCTCGCGACCTGCAGCGCGGACCACACAGCCAAGATTTGGGAAGTTAAGAACATTGAGCCCACTCCGGATCAAGAGCCCAAGCCTTACCCTTTAGAGGCCACTCTCACCGGTCACCAACGCTGGGTGTGGGACTGCGCTTTCAGTGCTGACTCGGCGTACTTGGTGACTGCCTGCTCTGACCACTACGCGAGACTATGGGAATTGCACAGTCAGCAAATCATTCGACAGTATAACGGACATCACAGAGGAGCTGTCTGCGTTGCTCTCAACGATTACTCAGAAACGCGATAATGTGGTTACAGGGGGGTGATAAAGGACTGTATTCAAGCCTACGGCTGGAGGGAGAATGGCGTTGGATCGATGTTTGCATTCTGGCTCGGGATGTTATTTCAAGACTTGTAAGCTTCATAGACAGGCGTATTTCCTAACCCGCAAAGTGAACGAATTAGTGTACCAACTTGGCCCCGCCCTAAATTTGTCACCGTTAGAAGTGACAACAAAACATTGGATTGGAATGTTTTCAGAGAGTTCCTAGTGTTCTTGAATCCCAAGTGAGTTGACATTGTCACGCTACTTCCAAGTACTTCTGACTTTCCACCAATCCGTGTAGGCATTGAATAATTCTCTGGACACGAAAAGCATCAAACTCCTTAAAATTCCCCCTTGTCGAGTCGCTCCTGTGCGTTCTCCTTAGCCTCGTCAGAGACGTTGGGGTTGTTCAGAGTACTAAACAATTGTTATTTGTCAGTAAGCCGTAGAATAGGCATAGAGCAACTCACGCCTTGAGACCACCGGCGACATTATTGGGATTCTTCTCCTTGTTCTCATCGGCACCAGCGACTGTAAATGTCAGATAAATTTCTCGTCGACGTTATGAAAGGTGCAGCTCACCATTGCCGCCATTGAACTCGTTCTCAAGGACCTGACGAGAGTTCTCCTTGGCTTCCTCGGAAGCATTGGGGTTATTGATAATAGCCTTGTGGCCGCCGGCAATTTGAGCGTCAGACATTTTGAAGGCCTTGAGTGTTGAGTTAGTAAAGAGGTAGAGATTTGTTGCGACAACTGTTGCTTGAGAGTTGTAGATGTGTTGATGATGAGAACGGGCTGAGTCGAGGGACGACAAGAGGACCTTCTTATAGTCGTTTATTTACACATGTTTACTCTCTGATCGCCGATTTCACATCGAAGCAACAACCACCAGACATCGAATATCACCTCGTTGACGCAACCGATGATGTTCTCGATGGGCCAGCTTCTCTCTGATGCTTTGTTGCCGTTGGCAAGCTGCTTCCCCCGAGCCAACTGGCATGATTGATCAACATATCTGGTGTTACAGATTGCTTCAAACTTAATGGTTAGACGGGTATTGCTTCTCAAGTGGTGACGTTTAGGCTGTCCATTGCAAGACTTATACAGGGGTTTTGACACGGGTGACCGCTTGGTCTTGGTGTTGAAGCATGATGAGCAACTAGTCTACACGATTTCGACATCAGCTACTACTACTGTCTGGGAAAAAATCTCGGAGCAGATCTTCCAGACGATGCTGGCTCAATCGATACAAAAGTCCGATCTAGTTGGGTGCAAATATCAGCCCTACGCCGATTCCCCCTGTAGATCATCCGCGACGATGCAAAATGAAGCAGATAGCTCAGTAAGTGCCATGGAGCAATGGCGAGGCAAGATGAAGAAATGTATTTGTTTGTATACCGGCTTTGTAGATTTCCAGTCCAGACGTTCAATAGCTTCGAGGCTCACGTATCCGGATATCTAATTGTCGTTGAGATAAAAAGTCATGACGCATCAACTCTGTGCTTTCCATACAAGTATTCCTAGAATGCCAGCAAGTACCTAGGCAGGCTAACGGCTTCATGTCTTAACTCTGGAATCAAAAGCAAACAAAAGGGAAAGGGCGGCCCGTGCTAGCTTGATGAATCATTGACGCGGATCATGACATCAAGACGTGTCAAACAATTCAAGGTCAATCGCGAAAGCAGCGCGAGGTCCCGTGAAAGGATGGAAGCCATAGGCTTGTGGTAATTGCTCCATCAAAATCTTGTATTTGAGAGTAGATATTAGTATAGCTGACTCACTCTTGGTACATGGGTCGTCCTCAGAATATCAGAAAGGTTTGCCCCTCTAGGAAGAGACGAAATTAGCAAACCAGCTTATGCTGCCTAGGCTATACCTTGGGTTATTGATTTTTATATGATAAAACTTAGACATTAATGTTTATGTTACTTGTTAGATTGCTCTTGTACACACAGGAAACTGACCCTGTTGAGTATGGAAAGACAATGTCGCAGACTTGAACGAATAATAAACGTGAAAAGCCATTGTAAGAGTGAGTAGATCAATCGGTGTTTTTAACAATTCGTCCGATCCTCAATGTTTGTGCCAGCCTTGTGGTTGGTCAAGGGTAAATTGATTAACAATCAGCCTGCATGATCGACAAAATAGCTGACATTGTATCTTTCGGACAAATCCGTCAAAAGGAAAGAGGATGATCATGAATAACAAATTCGACCGATGCCAGCCGATTTGTTCGCAGAACATGGGATTTTGAAACTGAGACACTGAATCGATCACCAAACAGTACTGCATTTTGTGTCGTTGAGCTCGCGGATGATTCTGAAACCTACAAACCAATCAGAACATGTACCAGCAATGCCATAGATCCGAAACTTTGACGAAACCACCGGTACCCATACTAACTGGCCACACTCTATTCTGCACTGCAGTAGCGGACCCGGTTGTCGCAGTGCAGCGAGACATTCTGTGACAACCCATCTTGAAGTATCGGCGTGTCCGCGTTAAAACAAACGAATCATGTTAAAACGACGACATTTCAGCGGCTCTTGGTAGTGCGTCTATTGAGAGCCTCTCCATATTGAAACGGGTCCCTCCTTTCAGGGTTCATGATGATCAAGGGAGGCAGGAGGCCAACGATGGTCATCTATGGCTGGCTTGCAAATGACGTCGCATCAGAACTTAATCAAGTCTCCATACCCAGCTGGACAGGGATCATGGCCAAGAAGCACCGATTGACCGGGTCGACATGTGGATTATCTTTTTAACTCCGTAGCGGTGACGGTGAATAAGACGATGGATGGGTGACAGGAGAAGTTGAATAATAGCCCGAGTGTCGCTTGTCAGCGCGGGAGTGCGGCTAAAAGCACTGACCATGCGGGGAGGTACACTAAGCGAAGCGACCTCAGCCACCAACCTAGTGAAAGCCCCCCTGTAAAGATAGCGTTCTCAGTGGATAGAAATCCCCTAGGGCGAGGCTGAGTTGATGACCCCCGCCAGCCACGTTGACGCCTTCACCTCCAGTAATATTTTTAGAAAGCACTTCTTCTGCCAGATTCTGCCTTTGGTCTCAATCTAAACCTCCACACAACCATCTTGTCCGACTTTTCATAGGCTTTGCAGGGCTGATCTGTGAGATCCTTTTTTTTTTGTTAGACAAATGCACGAGCCTCGTGTTCACGCTTTATATCCACTCCCTTTGTGGTCCAGAGTCTCGAACGCAGGGGGAAACCTACTCGCATCATCATCGTCACCATGGAAGCTGCAGACGAGAAGCCACCGGTCTTCAATTACATCCTCAGCTTCATTCTAGTAGGCCTCGCATGGGGCTTTACTACCCCTTTCATCCGACGCGCCGCGCAATCGCATAATCCACCTGCTCATCCTGTACTCGAGAGCGAATCTGTCCAGGCCAGCTGGCTCAAGTCCAAGGTCTATAGTGCTTTCTTTGCAGTCGTTGACTTATTGAAGAACCCCCGTTATGCAATCCCGTTGGTTCTTAACCTCACGGGAAGTGTATGGTTCTTTTTGCTCATTGGACAGGCTGGTAAGTTTTATGCTTTTTGGTCTCACTTGTCAAAGCAAGTGCTTGTCAGGGGTGTCGATCCTGCGGATAGACTACCATTGACACTTCGCCACGCCGAGGTCTTGAGTACTAATGACGGCAAACTTTAGAACTAAGCTTGACGGTTCCTATTGTAAATACATTGGCGTTTGTCTTTACCGTTCTTGGTGATTGGTATGTCGATGGTAAAGTCATCAGCAAAGGTGTGCTTCTCATGTTGAACCCGTGATATCAAACTAATGCCCACTTTAGATACTGCTGCTGGGATGGCTCTAATGTTGGTCGGAATTGGCTTGTGTGTTCAAGGCAAGCGTTAGTAGAGCAACACCCACGGATCCTACGTAACCCAATGTAGTTAAACATACATGATCCTATAGGTTCATCAAGCTGCACCATTCGGATTGGTTACCAATAATTGTAACAATGCACAAACTCCACTTCTGTAGGAACCTCTAAGTTATCTATACACAGTTCTTGCTAGTGAACAAGGACAAATTGTAGAAATCGAGATAATTGAAAGAAACATGTTGTAATAATAGTCAATTGTATCATCTGCTCCAGGCAGTTCAAAGGAGCCCAGCCCCATTAACTTCGATCCTTAGGCCCTGTCCTATCAAGGAGGATATTCTCCCTGGATCTAAAAATGGTGCTGATGCCAGAAACTTCATGCTGTACCGTTTATAACAGACATGGGACGTAAGCCATGACTCAAGGTCATGGAAGTAAAAGAAACATACTGTTTTAGCCTTTGCGTAAAAATCATACCCCAAGCCGCAACTCTCCCCTTTGAATACAGTCGTCAAAAAGTTTCGTCAAGAATCGTAGAAGTAGTAAGGGAAAGAATCTCATGATTAGCGTAGTAGACGTGGGCGTTTTCGTTGATCTTAAGTTTTTTCGTCTCTCGTTCGTCACAACTGTTGCTCATGGGGTATCGTAGATCGTAGTCGCTTTTGTCGTCTCCCTTGTTCTCAGTTCACCGGCGTGCTCGGAGCCAGCGCAGCACACTCCTGAGACTAGGGTCTTCGGCCGTCCAGCGGCCCATCTGCTCATCCGAGGCCTTGAGCTCGTTGTAGATTACTTCGTCGACGACTGCTGCGAGCTCCTATAGTAATAGTCAGCAAGGGAATACTCTAAATACAAGCAGAAAGGGGTATCGTACTGCTCGCAGCTGCTGATCACACGCTTGAAGTTGAGACCGGTTTCTAGAGTTGGGTGCGCCGCCCTGCAGCACTTGGTTTCTGTATTCGACCCATCGTTGTGCCGCTGCCTGTCGGAGATAGATCTTTTGGCCTTCGTGCCGTCTCGAGTACGCGTCCAGGAGTACCCTAAAGATTGTTAGTACTTTGTTATTCGCGTCAGTGTTCATGTTGTCGAGGAAACATACTGCTTAAGCTCGGCCTTCATCTGCTCTTCCTCGCCTCCAGGGGGGGTAGGTACGCTGGTGTCTGCACCGCATTCCAGAATGTGTTGTCCGTCCAGTGCGCATTGCCGAAGAGCAGCCCATCCCTCGGTGTAGTAGTCCGCAGTGTCCACAGGGTCGACTGGCGCAGCAGCTATGTAGTATTGAAGTGTTCGGAAATCAGAGAGAACTTCAGCAACTCGCATGGTGCGGTATTCGTTTACTGTCAAGAGACGAAGGACTCGCGTGTCAGTTTCCGAAGTTTGGTCACAGTGACATAGTTGATGCAGAGATGCCAATTGGCATCCCTTGGTAGCTGTCAAGGTGGCTAGATTTGACTTACATCCGTCCATGATTTCCCGTGTTATTTTATTACAGGATACGTTTGTAAAGTCAAGAAGTGACCAGGCTAGCTGAGACACAATTGGTGATGGGATCGAAAGTAGTAGAAACGCTGATAGACAGAATCGTCAAGCCTTTATGCAAAGCAAATTTGATCCGAATTGGAATGAAATTGGCGACGGGAAAGCGTGATAGGAGAAATAGGCAATGAAATATTATAGAGAAGTTGTCATGTCGATCACTTGGTAGAACAGTTGAGAGAAGCCGGCCTTTCAATGCTTGGTTGACTGAACAAACAATCAACCATCCGCCAGAACTGGGCATCCTTTTTGTATATCGTGATGGTCTTCGAAGGCCTCCCAGTTTCTCCATAAAGAAACAACAGAAAGAGTTGAAAGAAGCTCTTGCTCCAGAAAAGTCTCCATCTTCCTTAGCCCGACTACCTGACACCGTACAGTAGCTCAAGCTTGCCAAATGTAATGTCGTGCTCCACCAACGGGAGCGAACGGCTACTAGATCCAAGGGGGGATGCCACCCGAACGTCAAGCACCACCCCTCTCCCGTCCCAGTCAAAGGACGCTATGGCACACATGAGAGGCTCGGTATTTAGAGCCAGCCTTCTGAGACAGAAGCCGTAGGCCACCAGTGAACATGCCATGGTGAGCCTCCACCCTATCCCTATCCTAAGCTTGACATGAACGACCCTAGGCCAGCTGGTGGCAAAGGCTAGTGTCGTCGAATCGAACTCAAGTTCGAAGCTTTACCCTCAGCCCTACCCCTACAGTACCCCTGGGCGCATGTATGCAGACAGCGATGCACCATGCAGGACCAGGACCCGAGAATGAAGAGCCCCATGTATGTGGCACGTCATGAGCATGGTGCAAGAAAGATGGGATGGATGATGTCGAGGGACAGCGAGGGTGTGTATCTTTCCAGCCACACCCGGTTGTATCCCCTGATAGGGATGAGCATCCGATGTCAAAGAGGCTTCTGTTAGACTCGGCTGGCACCAAGAGATTCTCTATCGAAGTGAACAACGTGGGTCACGCCTTTTTTCGAAGCGTACCTTGTCAGTAATTGGTCAGCGGACTAAAACATCCTAAAAAGCATCTTGTCCGAGCGAGCAAAGTAAAAAAACATGCTGGGCTATACGCTAAGAAACTTCCCATAAGAAGAAGGCGTAGAGACTTTTTTCTGCAGGGGGTTTAGATTGTTATCCAAAAAAAAGAGACACCGGCAAAGACAAGACTGGGTACACGGCGTAGCATGTCAAGTAAAACAAAGAGACGGTCAGATACTCTGAATTGATAGAGAAAATGTGTATGGAAGTAAGTAGTCAGAGGGAAAAGGTGGATTTCCCAGGATAGGTCGGCTCAGCTATCCATGAGCCACCCACTAGTTTCTCCAAAATAGGAAACGCTCTGTAGTTCCATCGGGCCAGCGAGGCCAATAGGCGCGCGGATACTGCTTTACTAACTGTCCGGGGCGAGCTGATGGCTGGATACGGTCAAGTTTACCAGCATGAGGCCGTCTGAAATGCAACCCAAAGAATGCCATGAACGAATTACTCAGATACTCACTTGTCCAGTATATTGCAAATTTCCAGGCTGAGTCAAACACGGAGAAGCCGATAGACATTTAGCAATCAAGGAAACAATAATTCATATTGCATACCAAAAATGACCTCTACCATGGAAGTGATACTTAGTCGGCGACTGACATGCCAGATTAGGTGGGTAGGATAATACCCGATGCTGATATCCAAGTCAGATCTGAAACCAGGATATGGCATGCAATCATGCTTACTTGGGATTGATTGTCCAGCTCGTCCAGGTTTATCTTATCCCAACAAGGCTTGTTATAGCCATTGCAGAAATATCGTATGTATGATGTATCTCCATCCGGTCGAGAACCAGGAAATCGTCAGTTGACTGCAGCGAACCTTTTTCAAAAAAATAAAAAACAAAAAGCACAGGCGTTATGTGGCGTCACACTCTCTCTATTCTCTGCATGACGCCCTTCCAAGGCCGCTGAACTTGACTCTCAAGTCCCAACCAACGTGGTTTTTGATGCTGTTCAACTGTCGCTAACGTTAGTCTGCGAACTTCCTATCGTCCGCCTTCTCAACGTTCGCCTCCCCCATCGTCTTTAACACGAACCCATCCGCTTCCCGCTCCCGCTCCTATTCCCAAAGCGACCCCATTGTTGTTGGATTGGTCCTTGCATGTATTTTCAGTCATACCCTTGGAGGCTCAACGGGAGCTTGTCATAGGCAGCCAGCCATCTAAAATTCAAGGCCATTCCCCATCGTGCCAGGGACACCCCTGCATAGATCCGATCGACTGGAAGGATGTCTTTCAGATGAAGTCTATCAAGCCTCTTTTCTCATACGATGTCGAGAATCTATGACAACATCCTTGGAGTGCTAATTGAGAATTACTCTGAACAAGCTTGTCTTCGAATCCGAACCAAATTTAGAACTAAGCTACCTGTGGTAACACACCTGGCATGGTCGAGTTGGGGAGTCTTAGCAGCAAGCCTCATTCTTATTTGCGCCTGTTCCTAATTAGTCTCACAATGGAGAAATATTGAGAAAATATTGGTGTTGTCAACAGCCTACTGCGACGGCATAGCATGACCCACCACCTGGTCTAGCCCCATCGTGGGCTTTTGTCTTGGTTGTTAGTCGCTTGGCGCGAGGCATACTCGCCCTCAATTGGGTCATCAGGCGCGCAGGTTTCAGTTGACCAGATAGAAGAGGCTCATCATTTCTATTGCACATGGTTAGGACGGCTAGTGACACGCTGGATATGGACCCGCGGCCACGACGGCATCCAAATCCTGATCTTGATAATCCACCCCCCTGCATTGGCCTTGTGATCCATGCTCTTGGGAGCAGCACGCTGTCCCTGCTACAGCCCGCGAATCAAACCTCTAAACCCTTGCGACAGAAAGCACCAACCTTTCCACTGTCGCAAACTGGCAATGTTTCATGCATGTTCCATATCATTCTCTCCACTTGTTCAGTCCTTCTCTGCAATAGCTTGTAATCGGTCGTCAATCTCGTCTTCGGTCAACGTTCTGAAGCCCGAGTAGGTTCCCTCTTCACCGTCAGGTCGAGGGCCACCCACGATACCAATCTCAATTTCTCCCTTCTTGAAATCCATGCTCAAAACTGTGCTCAATGTTGTAATCGCCAGTTCAACAACCTCCTCCCAAGAACCCTCCGCATGGTCCTTGTTACGGAGCTTCTTCTCAAGATGGTTCAGCGCCTCCTGTTGCTTCGGGCCAGCCGCAGTTCCCTTGTAACCAATGTAGTATCCAGCAGGGTCGCATTTGAACAGCTGGGGGCCGTATTCCGAGTCGAGCGAAATCAGTGTGGTCGCAACGCCGTAAGGTCGCATATAAGCCTGGGATGAAGTCAGTCTCTGGTTGGTCATAATTTCTATGGCTACATGATGCTTACCCGCTGAGTGTAGACTTGGCTGATGTTGGCAAGACGCTTGGCCAGGGCATCAGCTGGCATCTCGTAGCCGTATTTGTATCGAAACTCAGCAGCCTCGCCCTGGGCTCTTTGAGCGAAAGCTCGGGCATCTGCAATGGATCCTGTGATGACGCAACCGACTGAGGGAGAGAGCTGGAAGATGTGGGTTACGGAATCAGGGTCCATGAGCTTGTCCTATGATATTGATCAACACCCATCATAAAGACTCCGACACTCTTATACATACGGGAACTTTCTTCTGCGACAAGACGACAGCGCAGTCCTTGCCCCTCACACCGACAGACATGATGTTGGCCGCTGTGATCGCCTTGAAGGCGTACTCTGTACAAGATCATGTCAGTCTCAATTCCAGATGTCTGTCAACGTCATCGTTCAAGGGAGTATCGTGGGGTATAACGGGTTTGAAGGTTCGGGATTCGCATACCAACTTGGTAAAGCCGACCATTGTCAGCAAATATGGTAATGTGTCGATCGTATGCGCCGGCTATTGAATTGTATGTTAGCTTGAAGATACAGCCGATGATGGATCGTCACCAGCATGAGGTACGTACCCGACATTGTGAATGATTCGTGGTGTTGATGTTCGAAATCGGATTAAATTAGAAAGCGAATCTCAAAAAAGAACTTTTCCAGTTCCAGATGAGGAGATATGGAGGTGATGGTTGCGTTGTGGAGGTTGAGAGGAGCTATGGCGGGTTGAGATAGTCGACGCGTTGGCAGGAGCTTGCCTAGAGCATGAGGCAACAGAAGCTCAATGAAGGCTGAGTTGGTGCCTCGTTGGTGTTATGTAATCCTCAGGCAGGTGTAAGATGACACAAAAGCCGGACACTGTAGACACGACAAAAAGCAGTATTTCGCTGGCGATTGGAAATACGAACTGGCCCAAGAAGCTGTCAAGTCTCTAAATAGTGTCACGAGATCTCCTTTAAGCTTTTTTCTTGTATTAAAATACGCATCATCTGCGGCAGAGTATGAAGTAATACATGTTCCTGATCTATGTATAATTATGTCTCCCTCGTTAGCTCTCCACCCTTATCGTTATCTACTACAATCGTCATGATAAGATCCACTCTCGATAATTCTCAAGATCCATTTAGAAAAAAAGTTACTGCCAACATCCAATCCAGAAGATCCGGCCCGCAACAACACGACTTTGCATAACTTCTTTTGCACTTGCGCTACGCTAAGAAGAGGATCCTGCAGCCATTGACAACTCACAGTCCATCACTATTCCTTGCGTCGCTGCCATTGGCTATTCTTAAGTCAACAGAGAGTCCACCGCTCACCCAGCAGCTAGAAGAAAATTCAAGGACCTGGCAATCGCAGTAAAGATTTGAGAAAGTTGAAGAAAACATAAGGGACAACTTGAAAGTTTCAAACTTGAGATTGGAATTGCACACTATTATCGTCTCTTTCTCATATTACTTCCGTCATCTGAAACTCTTCAAAATCACCATCTCATAATGTCTGGCCAAACTCCCGCCTGGAAGAAATTGGGCTTGAAGCTCAAGCAACCTTCTGATGCGCCTGAACCCAGCTTTGGGCACCCAACCGGTAGCTCAAGCACACCCATAAAGAGGAAGTTCGACGCCCCTCCACCTTCCAGTTCCTCTCAGGATGCCAAGCGACGGAAGTCAGTATCCTTTGCGGATGCACCATCCAACAACAACTACCCCAAATTTTCTAGAACACCAGCAAAGGTCGTCAAGCAGAGCAAGTCCAAGAGCAAAGGACCCGCAAAGAAGCCTAAACCTCAAGTTTCCGCTGACCTCAAGCCTGCACTTGAATACTTGAGTCTCTGGAAGAGTTCTCGTGACAGCTGGAAGTTCAACAAAAACCATCAGTCAAACCTTATCAAGCACGTGTTCGACGCCGATGGAATCCCTGCTTCTGACATTGAAACCTTTTATGACTACATTCAAGACCTGAAGGGTTTCGTGAGAATGCGCCTTCGAGAGAGTGCTTGCGAGGTCAGGGATCAGGATCAATCCGATGGCGCAAAGGCATTCCCCGAAGGAACCAAGGATTTGGAGGCTACTCAGCAACGATATGAAGAAGCTCTCGTCAAGTACCTGAGCCAACCTGTGGGATCTAAGAGAAAGGGTTTTACTGAGGTGGATTACCTCTCAGACTCAGAAGAGGATGAGATCATTGTCCAACGACTTGTCAAGCGCATGAGAGCTGAGCTTGTCATTGACGAGCTGTCTGATGGCAATGAAACCGAGAACACCACCGCATCATCACAGACAATTAACTCTACCGACAGCAATGCCGCCACAGCCACGAAGAACACTGAGAAGAGTGTGAAGCCTGCTGATGGCATACCTGCAAAGCGTCGAAGAAAGCTTCGTGTGAACGTGGAAGACAGCGACTCGAGCAGTTCTGAGTCTGAGTCTGACTCGGATGATGATGACACCAGCAGCAGCGGAAGCTCATCCTCAGAAGACGAGTCAGAGAAGAAAACACCTGCAACTGCGCGGTCTTACCGAAAACCTGGTGAGGAAGACTCGAGCGATTCTTCGTCTTCTTCAGACGACGCCAGCTCCGACGACAGCTCGAGTGACGACGATTCAGACTCTGACTGAGGATTTAATGATGCCCGACTGTTCAGTACATAGGAATGAGGGCTTCAAGATTGGATAGACTGTAAGAATCATATATGAGATACCCTCGACACGTTACTTTGTGTCTGAGCTTAACTATTTCAAACGAAAAACGGGGAACTAGATAGATGCTCGCCGAGCAATTAATGCAATGGTATAGGCGTTGATGCGCTTGAAACTTGCTACACTCATTCTATGTATACAATTTGGTGAATCCTTCCACAGGCGGCTGTAGCCAGTTCTTTGCATCGTAATCCCTATCATGTCCCTCGATGATGTGGAAAGTATAGATGATTCTTCCCTTTTGGCTGGTGTTTTTCTCACTCTTGTGCAATAAGTTGCCATGAATGAGGACCAAGTCACCGGCCTTGACTTCTCCAGGGACATAGTCATGCTTGTGTGTCGGCTCATCCTTTCCATAACCATCTGTCGCTGGGAACCTCGGCCCATCATTCTCCACCATCTCTGTACCAGCATTGCCTGCCTTACGAACAAGTCTCTTTTCTACCGGTGCCCAGCGATGCGAGCCTGGCAAGAAACTCAGGCATCCGTTCTCGAGCGTGGCATCTTCAAGAGCATACCAGAAGCCCACAGCAGAAGGAGGGTTAGTATACAGGAAAGTAGAGTCCTAGTATTGTAAGCTCATGTTACAACAGCCCAATCAGGAAATCGGCTCACCTGATGAGGTGGCACGGCACCACCGATTTCTGGCTGTTTACAGATGATCATACTTTGTAGACATCGTGGATCATCGAAGCCAAGACTGCGCGCTACGGCGGGCGGGCTGACCTTGCTAGTATCGTGGTCTAGCAGATGCGCAAAGGGAGGTGACAAAGCATGAAGATAGTGACCAATTTTGTTAACAGCGCGAGCTTTGGGCTTAATAAGATTTCCTTCATCATCGAAGGCGTCTTCCTCAAAGAAGAACCGAACCTTGTCGCCTGATGTCAGGAAGTAGTCGTCGCCAACATGATCGCGCTTCTCGCCTGTTGAGAAACGTGTGAGGGGATGATCAACTAAAGAGAAGTTTTCTAACAGGTTGTGTGTTTCGTCTAGAAGAGACTTGACGGTTGAGCTGGAGAGGGCACCGGGAAGGATAAGGTAGCCATCTCGGTTGAAAGCTTCCAGCTGCTCTGGTGAGAGACCTGGTGCATCGGTGGTCATTATGGAGGCTGAACTAGTACGCTTATGAAGGTGAGAGTTTGTTGATGTGGGAAATCCCTTTGGAAATCCGTGTCGTATTTATTTATCTGAAAGCCGAGGTTGGCTGATGATGAATGGAACTTGATAAGAGTTATACAAGGTGGGGTGGATATACCCCGCCTACATCACCAGATGCCTCATATAGCAGCCAACAGTCGGCAGGAATGGCAAGTCATTTTTGTCATTTGGAGTTGTATTCTCTCTCTTGGCACATTTAGTATCGAAATTTCCCATACCGAAGAGAACCGATAGTGTTGGCTTACGTACTTTATTCTCAATATGGTATATGATCCAGCAGGTTTGTTTAAGCTAGTATAAGTCGCGGTAACTGCACGAAAGTAATTATAGTATTTAATACGGCAGAGAGAACGTCTAGACTTCATAAACAGAACCGGAAACAGAGTATATAATATTCTAAGCGATTTCCAACATCTATATCGAGGCGACTGCAGTAGAGCCCCTCTACATGAGTCTAGGCCAGCTCCTCTTATTATGTAGGCACCATAGACAAAACTTAAGGACTCCTGTCTCGCGAGATACAACTATCCGGCGAGAATGACAAAATACAAAACATATGAGTTTAAAGACCAAGACATCGATTACATATAGACATTGTTTAAGCATCGAGCGGGTCCGAGAGGAAGTCGTAACCTTCCTCAGGAGGTAGCATGTATGCTGAGAAAGCAACGCCAGCAGCAGTCAAAAGACTAATGGCGGCACCGACGGTGCTGAGGTAAAAAGAGGTATCCAGATGCCAACCTGGGATAGTAAACTGGTCATCGTGATCATAAAGATAGGCCTGACCGATTAGCTATTGTACCATCATGACTTTTGTGCTAGTGATACTTACCACAATGGAAATGGATACAAACTCGACCACAGCTACAAGCGTCAAGAATGCGGCGGCAAAAGGCCATCCTGTCTCGCGCTTGTATTTACCTCCACTCATAACAACAACAAAAGTTACCAGACCTCCCAAGCACAACAGAGTTGTGAAAGAAGCCAGAAAACCAACGGTCCTCCACATGGAACAGAAGTATCGCTCTCCTCCTTCACATAGATCCTTGGGAGGAAAGTCTCGACAGTACGGGTCATCCAATGTCGAACAGCTCTTGTGTAGACCGATGTGCTTCTCGATAGTTTCGCCAGTAGCCGAAGTAACGGAATAGGTCAACCAGTTTGGAAGCCATATCGGAACCACAATCATAACCGTCGCTATCGTGTGTTAGTTGGTGATAAATTTGGCAGACTCTGAAGTATCGCCATATGCCTACGTCATTGAAGGCGCACGGTGACTACAGAGGATGGGAATAGCTAAACGTACCAGCTACAAAAGCCGCCAGGGCCGTTGTGTAGACTGAGACTCGCGTCATGGCTATAAGGTGCTATTACTTCCAAAGAGTTTGAGGTGACAGATAATAGGTTGCAGAATGGTGTGGGATAGATAAAGGAAGAAATGTCGGTGCCTGTCTCCCTGCCTTTGGTTGCCTGCCTTGAAAGCAGCCAGGTTCAGGATAGTGCTGTAGCATGTGAGTGGTTGATGCCAAGTTTCAGTAATGGATTTGGCGGGGATCCAATTGTGGCTTAGTTCCAGTAAGCAAGGGATCGTTAAGGTGACCAATGATGATATTCATCTCGATTTCGTACCACCAGGTCGATTGATTGATCAAGGCCGCTTTTGCAAAATTTACCCACAAGTGGCAGTATAAGTAAAGGCGTGGTAATTGATCATGACCTCTGTAGATTACTCGAGCAATTCACAGTATATCGAGTGGAAACATTGGCAGTATGCTGCCCGACTAAGGAATATGAGGTGAGATAACATTGCAAGTTTATCTCTAATCCTAACATTGGTTGAGGAATAAGACAAGGGGAAACATTGTTTGGAACAAGACACTTTATTGATAATCGCAGGCTCTAGTCTCAAGCCTAAAATAAACAAGACAGAAATTCTCGAATTAGCCGACTGTTCTCGCCTCTAATTCTCTGTATCTGTCACAGGATGCTGTACAATTTGAGACAACATGTTGTGACCAAACCGTCCAAATCAACGCAACAAAAACACAACCAGGTATTGATCTTTGTGACAAAACTCCCCAACAAACACCTATAAACATGAATAACACAGAATGCAATGTGTACTTGAGTTCTATCTCCTCAAACCCTGCTCGGTAAAGTCGGCATCGCTGAGACACTCGGCCACCACGGGGTTTTCGAAAATGTGTTTTTGCAAGTGACCTCCAAAAAGAAGTCTCATCATGTCGATTCGGGAAGAGAGCGACCAAGAATCGATAACAGCTACATAATTACCGAGGCGTAGCTTGTGACGGTACCCGAACTCAACGACACCATCCTCATTAGGTTTGGCGGTAAGATGTTCGCCCTTTTGGGGAGTGTAGCCGGCGGATGAGTACCCAGGGCCTACACCCTTTTCAAGTGAAGTGATGGCGCTGATCAGACTGTCTCGAAGGTCGCGACGATCCTTCTTGGACACTGATTTGGAACTTTGCTTAGCAAGCTCTGACATGCGGCCTGTAAGCTTCTCTGGATTGACAGGGAGGTCCCATGACTCTCCAGTCTCCTCCTCGTGAGTTCGCGCTGACTCAAAAATCAATGCGATGCAGGCCGAAGCGTTGGTCTGAACTCCAACATCAACGCTGTCGAGTTGTTCGTAAAATCCGTCCAGAGCCATGGTAGCCGCATATGAAAAGTCATCGACATGGCTAGCGACAAAAGCCCAACCTCGCAGCGCAGCTGCGACAATGAAACCATTATCAAAGGAGTCTATATTATCTCCATCAGACTCGATAATGGCGTATAGGTAATCAAGCAACTCAAGAGCTTCTGTCTCACCGCCGCCACCGTAGAGGACAGTAAAGCACAGGGCGTATATACCAAACGCCTTGCACTCTTCATCGTCGTCGTCGGCTACAATCTGCTTGAGAGTTGTTTGAGCATGCTCGAAAACGTCAACTTCCTCGGACGAACTGAGAGTCAGGAGATATGCCTGGAGGTAGAGCAGTCGCTCTCTAGCTTCCATACCACGGTTGGCGCCACGAACGAATAGTTCGGCAAGCTCGTTGGCAGATTCATCAAGCCACTCATGAGTAGCCGGCGCAAACCGATGACGTATAACCTTGATGTAAAGTTCTAGTAGCTGCGTTCGAGCATCGCTGTTGTTGTGCTTACGATCCTGGAGTTCCTCCATAAATTTCTTGGCGTCGAAAGTGTTGGTGCCGTCGTCGTTCGTATCGACCAGAGAGCTTGCAGATGCAATGCTCATGGTATCGTCGTACTCAAACTCATCCTCGCTCTCGTCTGAAGCTGCCCTACTGGGGGCTGCGGAATGCGCCGGCGACGTAAGGAGCGAAGCGAAAGGAGAGCCACGAGGAGTCAAGTTGGCGGAAGCGCGACCTGACTTGATGGCCTTTTTGGATACGGTTTTGCCGTCGGCCTTGAGGGCCTTGACTCGAGCGTGATTCATCATTTTGCCGAAAGGGTTGGCTGATTGACTGGGAAAAGCCCGAGTATAGAGTGTCGGTTATGTGAACGCAAATGCGCTCAGGTTTGTACAAGTTGACGAGGAAAACTTGCAAGGTTGTGTGCAAGTTTTGTGATAATCAAAAAATATCAAGAGCTATTCAGCAAGTGATCCTCGTCGAGGTGAAAATTCTGTCACTCGGGTATGGTTTTAGACCTGGACCGATTGGTATGGGTGTAGTAGACGGCAGTTTCTGTTGTTTTATAGGCGTATCGAGGCATAAAGTCCATGTGGAATCTCGAGGGACGAGTCTGGTGAGGAATCGGAGATAGGTGTTAGTGAAATGGTATCACCTTGTGATAGTTATAAGCAAAAAAGCGAAGGAAAGGAAAGGAAAGGAAAGATGTGGATGGCAATGAAGATTTGTTTAAATCCAGTGAGAACCGGGTTGTGGCGTGGCGGAAGTGCATGAGCTGCCCTGTGGAACAGTGGATCAGGCGCCGCTGAAAATTCCAGGGCTTTCAGTGGCGACCTGAAATGTTTAGGCGCAAAGGTTACTTGCCCGACCTTACCTACCTAGGTAGTAGGTACTGGGTAGTAGGTATGCAGGTGTAAGTACAACGGCTAAGGGGAAGGTGACTCATGTGCCTGATTCTCTGGGCACCTCTGAGCGCTTCTGACTCTACATATTCTGTCATCTATCAGAGTCTCATGAGGTTTTTGGAATCGTATCACACGCGGTTCCTTAATCTTGACACCATATGACAGCATCTGTGGGCATCCCCAGGAAAAGGGACAAGGAATGTTAGTGCTTAGTCCCGCTTTTTGTTCCACTCACCCGCTTCTCTCCACCTAATGACCCTTGTCTCGAACATCGTCATCGATCATCACTTAACGCGTTTAGTCCCTTGTTCATAAGATGGCTTCAATCAGCGCGTTGTCTTATGAATAAATACCTGAGCAAGCGTCGATTTGACCTGGGTTTGCGCCGTATGCTTCATGATATCAGTATACCTGTCAGTGATCTCAATTAAAAAATGTTGGGATTAATGATCTCAAGCCAAGGTCTAACAAGGTTGCCCATGAAAGGTAGACTGACAGCTGATGTGAAACCCGAATAAGGAGATGGGAGACAGCAGCGGAAGAACTTATATGGAACGAGTCCAAACTGCGACCCAACTCCGAGGATTACGAGTCCAATAATGTCTGTGCCATTGTTCATTGCCCGTTTAGGTTGGGCACTTGTTGGGGCAGATCATGAGAACAATAAAGCTGAGCCAAGTTTCGAGCAGACCGAGGTATCGAGCATTTGTGCGAAGTTGAGCAAATTCCTGAGATGAGTTACACCCATGGGCAGAGTGTTGAAGGCTTGCAAATCAGAACACGACTCGAATAAGCGAGGATTGTGATGATGAAATGGATGCTTTATTGGGAAAGCATTGACGGTGACACTGCATCCTCTTAGCTGACTCACAATACACGAGTTCTGTTCCGGAAACCGTAATACTCCAACATTGTAGAGGCTGTAGGCAGGTGGATGCATTTGAGACTTTGAGTGATAGGATATGCCCTGTCTTCACAGTGCATATTGGATTCATTCAAAAGTGTAGACAGGCAACCCCTCATCCAAGGACAAGCATGATAACGCAAAGGGGGCTGAAAACCCGAGCTTACGACACACATAACTTGCAGCCGAAACATTTCACCATAGGACTTGACGCCTTATCGCCGGCATCCATCTAAACACGATGCAGTGGTTGAAATTATTGTAGACGCGGGGTTTGTAATGGAGCTCCATCAATAGTCATGTGGTCATTTAGACATGCTCGCACAATTCCAGCTTAACAGTGGCTGATACAGTGAATTTAAGGCATTAGCTAGCCGCTCTAAGCCATTCTTAACAACGATTCAACTTTGATGTCTCTATCTATGACCGTTCGATATAATTTATTCTTCAAGATACGGGGGAGTCAGAAAATGACACTTACCAGCCATGGTGAAATCGAATAATATCTTATAAAGGCAAGTACTCGTGATGTTGCTGCCATCTTGTAGTCCAAAATCAGCCCAAGATGTCTTGATAGACACAGTGCGATCCACTCACTCAAAGGGACTTCCATTTAGACCCTTAGACCCTGAAACCAAGGGAGTCAGTGATGCTCCTGCATCTTTGACCTCGAGCGCTAACTTCCCTTGAGATACTAAAAGCGTACAACCTCTTATTGAACATGAATGCCCGTTAAATGTGAACTCAAATCAAGTGCCTTTTCACTCTGGAAGCACTGTCAAGCAACCCGAACATCAAAGTCACCAAACCTGGCGGGGTTACTTTCGCCCCGCTGCCATTAACTTTAGCCCCGATAAGCCGCTTATCTGCCTACTGGCTGTCACCTGTTTGCCTGATACGGCAGTGACCTTACACTGTTGCCCCACTTCTATTTCACCCCCAGGCCTTCCTGCCAGCACCTCTCGAATCACGTTCATGCTGTTTGCCTTGCACCTTTCTTCTTCTGCTGTTTCTTCTTTCTAAACCTCATTTATTCCACAAACATCAACTCTTTTTCTTCTTCTCTTCTTCTTCTTTTCTTTTTCCTCTTTAAGTCTGCGACTCGTTGCGTTGTACATCACTGGTACGGAACCCACTTCGCCTGCATATCGTCAGGTGTAAGACGCCCTACATTACGCAAACAAGATACTCTACACAAAGTCTACATATTCGACTAAGTTTGGCTGACTACTTGGTCGGCATGGCGGTCCCAGAGTATCACGATGAAGGTAAAGTTTAACTTGTTCTTTCCAGATTCTCATGTTAATTTGTTCACAGTCTTGATCACACTTTCGAGCGTGAACCCTCCTCCGAACTTTGCGTTCAAAAGACGTCATATCTTCCTCAGCAAGAAAAGCCCTACGATTCAAATCGGCAGAACAAGTAAGAGGAAGACGTCCCTTGAAGCGGGCAAGTCCAACGCATGGTTCGACTCGGCAGTCATGTCTCGAAAGCATGCCCTTCTTACATTCGACCCCGAAAACCAGGTAAGCTTTCTATAACAGCCTGAACCTTTTACACACTCTGACCCTTTTCAGAAAGTCTATATCAAGGACACGGAGTCTCTCCACGGTACATATAAGAACGATGTCCGCCTCAACATAAACGAGGACACGGAAATTTCGACCGGAGACAAAATCATGCTTGGCACTTCGATTGACAGAGGCATGGAGAAATACCCACCCACACAAATCGAAGCCACTCTTAAGTTCGGACCTTTGAGGTATGCTCATCTGCTCCATTTGAAGCGCCCCGCAACTAACAGATATTATAGCCCTGAAACCCGCGGAAATTCTTTCCGTGTACCCGACGATAGCGACTACGATGGCATGAGCAGCGACGGGGATCAGATACACAACAGTTGTGAGATGCTTTTCGCGAGACGGATCCGCCCTGCCCCTGGAACATCAGCATCAAATGATGCTCCGATCGACTTGACGGGCGACGAGGATCAACCTTTGCCCTCCAACCTGTGCGTTGATGCACCTCAGCCTCGGCTTGTATTGACACCCCCAAGACTGGAAGAGCACCTCTCTCAGCCGGTCTCTGAAGACGCTGGCGTAATACTTTATGACTCTTCAGAGGATGAAGATGAGGAGATGGGCGGTGGTGAAGATGAGGAGATGGTAGAAGACTGTCAAGTCGATCAGTCTGCATTTAAGGAGGCAGCCAATGTCTTCTCTATGCCTCACTCTGATTCTTCATCTGTTAGTGACGTTGAAGACAACGGAGATTCTGCATCGGTAGATGATTGCTTTGATGAGCACGATGAGTTCGAAGAAGGTATGTTGACAGAATCCGATTTCATGGACTGTTTTGACCATTTAGAAGAGGACCTTGGCGATTTCACCCCTTCAGTAAACAATGACGCAAAAGCAACCGATGATAGCCCAGCAGAAGCCTCGAGTGCAAACAATGATACCCCTAAACAGCAAAAGATCGATGACATTGAAGATCAAACTACAAATGTCTTCGGCCCGACCAACCTTTCCCGCAGGGCTGCACCTGGCAAAACTTCCTTCACCAAGATAAACGAGTTTTATACTCTGTCTCCCATGCCAAACACCGCTCCCGCTCCCGCTCAGAAGCTGCCTTCAATCTCCGATTGGGCTAGCAAGTCATTCACATTTGAATCCTACCCACCTAAAGTTGCAGTCGAGACAATGGCCAGCAAGACGGGAAAATCCGAATTCTTTGAAGCAAGGGAGATCAATAAGGCTACTGCCAGGATCAATCATTCACTATGGTCACACCCATTAGATCACTTCTCAACTGCTGCGCCTTGCCACATGCAACCACATGCAACAACCACTGAGCGACTCACTCAATCCCTACAGGTCGACCGAGTTGATCAACTGTCGCTTTCTGATTTGATAACTTCGGGCGCTCGGTTCATTAACTCCCCTCAAGGTCCTTTCCACCAAGTTGAGCCAGAGGTCACCACCCAAGAGCCCGTTTGGGATGAGACATCTGCATTCAGTTTTGAGCAGAGCAAGAAGACTTGTGATGTTTACAGGCCCATCTCTGGTGCGTTGGTCAAGACGTCAACTCCCCAGAAGAGCCACCAGGAAGATGCTGCTTTGGAAGGTGAAGCGCAAACGCTCGCCGCAGCAGAGAATAAAGACGAAGCAGTCAGGGAAACAAAGGAACTTTCTGAAACTCCCAACTCCTCAAAGAGAAAGGCCGAGGAAATTTCTGAGCTCACGGTTGAGGAAGAGATCATCGAGTCTGACGAACCCCTGATCCCTCAACAGGACACATGCCGGCCACCCAAACGGGCCACAGGCTCTTTTCACCGGGAGAAACATGCGGCAGTCGCACCTCCACCACCCAAACGTCTTCGCCGCATGGCCGAATTTGTAGGATACGCTACGTTTGGTGGAGTTGTTGTCATGTCCGCACTCATTGCCACAGCGCCTGCCCTTTAACTACAGAATGGAATACCACCAAGAGATCACGCCATGCTTTGTATTTTGATTTGGGAGTTCAGATTGAGGAACGGTGGGTTTAAAGGTTGCCATGCATGCTATGCTTACGGTCTGATTTATGGTCTACAATCGTTGCTTTACGAAGAATGGTCTGTACGAGGCCATATTTTAAGTGTACTTATATATGAATTCGCTAGTAGTTTCCGAAACTTGCTGCATTCCACGTAAGGTCCTTGAATGGTATTCGTTAAATTAAATGAAAGTAGTGAACTTGGCCCCAGGATTACTTCTCTGCACCGAACGCCAGGCCTTTGCCATAAGCTTTCCAGGCTCCAACATATTAGACAATTTATTACTGTACTTTTCCATTCATCAAGCTTTCAAGTTCCCACGGACTCAGCGTGCTCCTTCGCCGTGATGTTTTCTTACTCGTTCGGCGAGCACGGCGTCGCTTCTCTGGTTTCAACTGGTCATCAGCTGGCACCGGATCCCTCTTTACAGGGTCCACGTTCTCAACGTCGCTTCTCTTCAGCTCTGGTTCCTTGACTGGAGGATCTGCGGTTTGGGGTTCAGGTTGAGATGAAGCGATTTTGGGTTTTTGGACACCGCGGGTGCTTCGCGCAGCACGAAGTTTGGCTCGAACACGAGCAGCATCTGCTTCTCGTTCTGAAGCAGCCAGCTTGGCAGCGATTGTTGCCATTGTGAGAGGACTCTGTTGAGTAGCAGGTTCGGTGTTCCTTGGGAGAGGAAGACGAGACGCAGTTCGACGAGGCGAACGGTTAGGCGAGCCTTGGTTTGCGTCGTTTTGGTCGCTACGCTGAGAGCTTTGCCGACTAGGCGTAGTAGGCTTTGCTTCAGGGGCAGCACTGGAGGATCTGAGAAGCGCCTCTTCAAGGGATGAGCTTGACGAGACACGATCTCGAGGCTCAAATTGTATAGGGATTGGATTCGTCTCGAGAGGAAGGTCCCAGTTATCCTCTTCGGCTATCGTGGTAAAGTCCCTCTTTCCTGATTGCTTGGCTCGATGGGAGCCTCTGTTTCCTGCAGAGGCGGAATCCTTTAAGGGACTTAGTTGAGGGGGTTCAGGGAGTGGTGAAGATTCTTGCTCCCGGTGGTAAAGGGGCGCGGCGGTGGATTGTTGGAGGATTTGCACGTTAGGCTCGTCAACATCATAATCGTCGATTGGTACGTCGTAATCAGATTCAGCATCGCTATCATGACCGTTATCGTCGTCTTCCGGCTCTGACTCTGGAACAAGCTGCACACTTGGGGCGCAGCGAGATGGGCATGGCGAGTTCATATGCACATCTTCCTCTTCCTCTTCAGCGACTGCTGATAGCCGTAGATCAGAGGCATGTCTTGTTTCTTCAACGTCTCTCACCCTCACGGGACTAAGACGTAGTCCCATTTGGAGCTCTTCGTCACAGATTGGCCGGCCGTTGGCAGCCATGCGTTTTCGCCAGCCGTCGATAAGATGAACTGCTTCTGTCCAACGACTCTCCATCTTGACCCATCCATCTTTGAGACGACTAATCTCTTCTTCTCGAACCATGACCTCTTCAATCGGCACGAAAGAGGGATTCGTTAGGATGGTTCGCATGTGAGCTAATACAGAGTCCAGCTCTGTAGCCATGTCTTGCCATCCTTGTTGTTGGGTGACAAGGGTATCCTGGTTGTCATTACTCCAGCCGCTCATATCTCGGAGTTTTTGCATCGTCTTTCGCATCACCATGAGAATGGCCTCGTTCTCCTCACTAAGATTCTGTGCCAGGTTTGCCAGGAATGCATTCGTTTCGTTGTGTAGATCGTAATCCTCCGACGTGTTGGCGCCTCGCGTTGAGGACTTCTCATCGCCGATATCGCCTGTAATGGTAATGGTTGTCACACCGGGGTTGCCTCGAGCTCCTCTCGCGCGTCCAGCTTCGCTGAGCTGTTTCTTTAGGGTATCAATTTGACGATCTCTTCTGCGTACGTCTGTCGCACATGCGGCGCGTGTTTGAGCGACGAGTCCCTTTGTGCGGGCGAGTTCTTCTTTCAGCCCGCGAATGGTGGCGTCGGCGGATTTCATCTGGGTTTTGAGTGCGGCTTCGGAAGCTTCAGCAATGTCGAGCTTCCTTTTTGCCTCGTTGTGTTTCTCTGTAAGTCGCGCAATGTCGTTTGTATGCTTGAGGTTGTCGGCACGCAAAGTTCGCATAGTCGTCGATAGAGATTCGCGATGTTCTGCATCACGCTGTGGTATGTTAGTCGGATACCAAGACTAATAGGGAACAACGTACGTCTCTTCTCAGTATTAAATCGTTCAGAACGCTCACAATGCGTCCCATTGTAGCTGCGGCATCATGGCCATCAAAGGCCACGCCGGCGAAATCGATGCTTTGACCATCGCGAAGTAAACCTCTGGACAGAAGCTGGTTATTGATATACAGCGAAGCTGTACGGAGGTTGTCGGTATCAATCATTGTGGTGTGAGGGTCGCTGAAGGGGGAATGATACACATAGCCTCCCTTGACTGCCCCTTTAAAGTTGAAGGTTGAATGATGACTTTTTGTCACCAATCTCTGCGCATCGGTAATTAATTAAGCTGTAATGCCTAGGATGTCCGAGTAAGGTAAGGTATACAAGCTCTTTAATTGTTGTGGTGGGGAGAGCTGGTTGCTATGTGGGGGAAAAAGTAAACAATGCCCGAACCAATGGGGAGTCTGGAAAAGTGAGGCGGGTCTGAGCGACCGCGGCCAGACAGGGTCATCCTTTTGACAGTTAGACAAGACAACGCTCGACAGGTGGCAATGCGAGTGCAAAACTTTTCTTATTACAAGACGTTATTGATTCTAGTTCTTTTCAGGGTCATCGCCTGGGCCGAAAGTTCCACCCGTGAGACTAGAACGCCTTCTCGAAGGGTGGTGATGGGGTAGAAACCAAACAAACATCCATGTTTACACAGTAGCAAGGCCAAAGTAATGGTCGTGGTACATGGTGATAATGTACTTGGTCAAGAGCTTTTGTTTACATACCTATAGGCTATATACACGATATGACACAAGCCACAAGGTATGACACAATGGACATTCACTTAGAACAAATCTCAAACACAGTGGACCCTGATCGAGTTTTGAAGCCTGAATCTATATTTTCATCTCTTCCCTTGTCCTGACAGGGTACACCCCGCATTGTCCGCCTTGATATCATCTTGGCCCGAGAGTGTTACAAAGAAAAATATTGGGTAGAAACCAAAGGCCCGAAAGCCTCGCCCTTATGGCCCAACGTACCCGTACTTTGTCTCGAGGACCCCTCAGATTCGACACAACCGTTAGTTAGTGTTGTGCCCGTCGTTGATCTAAGCGACGGATAGAAAACCCTGCGTCGGGTTGATGGCGTAATCAGCACGAGGGACCAGGTATGTTGACTCGCAGTCCATACGGGGATGGCTTGAATCAGTCCTGTAAATAGTGGACATTCGATTTATATGTAACACAGACAACTAACTTCGTCAGCGGTGATTCGCCAGTAGACTCAATAGCAAAAAGTAAAATGTGAGTTTCAGACAAAATTGAGAAGATTGTTACGCGGTTGTTTTCGGCACCCAGATGGGAGACCAGAGGCCTCGCTACCCCATCATGCTTCGATGGCCCCGCGACGTCATCATGAAAGGAAAAGTAAAATACTCGACTGCGACTTACATTAATAGCCTTCATATTAAAAACACTTCAAGTTTCTGGTCGGAATTTGCCTCTCTTTTCCCGCATTGCATCCACCTTTCTCCTGTCGTCCTGGAATCTCTTCATCAAAGCCATCTGCTCCGCCTTGCGCCGCTCTCTCATTTGGAAGCGGTAGAAGTCCTTCAGCTCTGACTTCTTCTTGGTTTCCCTCTCGATCATCCTTCGCTTCGCTTCCTCGGCCTCGTTTCGGCTAGCGGGAGCGGATCGTCCGCCGCGAGTCACTGTAACGAAACCATCCTCGTCGGGCTCGTTGCGGAGTCTCTTGGCAAGCTCGACAGCTTCCTTCTCCTTGCGGTTGAATGAGGTAAAGAAGGCGTGGACAGCCTTTTGTGTCGCGGTCTTGTCAACGCGCGATAGTTGTAAATGTGATGCAATCCATGTAGAGCCAAGATCAGGGACGTCGTCGGATAAATCGCTACCCCATGTAGGATACTTTTTGCTCTTTTGCAGTTTCGAAATAGCCTTGAGTACCAGCTGCACACTCTTCTCGTCTGCTAGAAGCACAACTGCTGTACTGCTGCTGCGTTGTACACGTCGCAACCAGATTTGCGGTAATTGCGCAGCTTCCTCCTCACGTTCCCTCTCCTCGGCCTCAACGTCTCCACGCTTTCTCTTCTTTGCGAAACCTGTGACTTTTGTGGCCTGCTCAGGATCGATAGTCAGCGCTGTTCGCGACTCGTCCTCGAAGGTGATGGTCTCGAATCGGCCGGCTCCAACGAGCTGTGTAAAGATTGAGCGAAAGTGAGGTTCTGTGCTGTCCGCGGGAATGTTTTTGAGAAATAGGCTTCGCGAGTCGTTGGCGGTTGGAATCTTGGGCGCATTTTTCCGTATGCGAATTTCATGAATGGAGGTCTCTGGGTATGATGATGTCGCAGGGAACTTGACAGGAAGTATGGAGAACTGATCTCCAGCTTCTTCTAGGGGAGCCATTGCGCTTCGCTTGATGATTGGGGTATCAAAGGAATGTTTAAATTGATCGTGCAAGATTGAGGTACATCAAGAAAAAAAGTCTAGCTCCACTGTAGATAGATACAGTTATCTTCTTCGTTTCGCACGGTCCACTTACACCTCTCAAGTCCTAGAGTAGAAAAATAAGTGATTTAAGAACCATTCTAACGAGCATAAATTGACCCATTAATTTGCTTCCAGTGGACATTTCTGTTGATGCCCCCAGGGTAACTTCATATTGGACTGGATGAATTTGTTATAATAACAATAATTATAAATAAACTCAGCAATCAATTGACTTAATTGTGATGTCTATAACTAAGGAAGCATCTGTGGCCTAATGCACTTGCGAATTGTACCAACCTACTCCAAATCCGTGAATTCGTGATGATTGCTATTCCTCGTCTTCCTCGTTTTCAATAGATCACTTGGGGTGTGACAAACTATCTGATAGCATTCTGGTTCAAGAAATAACCCATGAAGTTCTCATACATCAGATCCATTCAGGTACAATAAGAGACTTAACCGACTGTCCAGAGGATGAGGGACAAAAGCGGCAGGCCGATTTATGATATAATAGACTAAATACATCGTATTTCATAGTGTATTTACCTATATCTTTTAGCCTTGACCGCAATCTACATATAGTGACCCGTTTCTTGTACTGTCTATCACAGATGGCTCTTCACCGTGGAGCTCAACATGCAACACGTCCATAGTCATGCCCCTGTCCCTATGCTCTGTTGAGAGACATAGATAGAGAAATAGAGAGTACGTTTGTGTGTGTATGCATACGCTGTCCGTCAACTACCTTCTGGTGGTAATCGGTCTCGAGATGTCCCTTTCTTGTGGCAGTGGCTGCAAACCTTCTCGGACTTGGGCTTCCGGGATTGCTTGCTGGGTCCAGTAATGCCATCGCTGGCACCGCGCTTGTGACGGATCTTGGGAGGAGTATAGCAGTCTTGTTTGTGGGGACTTTGGAGAGGCATGGCCTTCAAGGCCAGCGTTAATCTTGGACAGGGGCTTGGGGGCATTGTTTATGGTAGAGTAGCCATCAGTCGGCTTGGGGGAGGTGAGCTTAGAAGAAGATATAAGTACAGCCCGGACAGACAGAGTGGGAAATGTGCTGGGTCTGCTGGTACTGCTGTTATTGAGGATAAATTGAAGAAGAAAAGTGTCCTAAAATACCTATGAGATATAAAATTGTTAAGTCGGCTCGTGCAGTTTAAACCAGACACTTTGTGTTTTTATCTTCGTACCTATCCTAAAATCTCAAGGCTAAAGATTGTAATACTTCCTTTCACATGAACAGGAATGTTAGAGTAGATCGATTTGAAGGACGGGAAAGAACTTACATAGTGCAAAGCCTGGCACACGTCGTAAGCTTGGGTTCAAGCCCAGTAGTACTAAGCCTACACAAAACGACGAATCTGACACATCGGCCAAAAAGTGCAATGCTGACCTCAAGCTATGTTTCTTGTCAATGGAGGGGGTGAAGAAATAAAGGAAGACAAGTGAGAAGCCAAGTAGAAATGGCCCTTCTCCTCCCGCTTCTTGATATAGGCTGGTATATATTGTGTGTATATGCTATTCCTTCTGCCGACCAGTATTTTCATAATACACTTTAAAGTCTTGGTAGTGAACTGCCTGCGTCGAATGGCGGACAGACACAACCTATGCCATAGCTATAAAAAAAAGAAAAGTAGATCGCGATTGCGGAGTTCTCCCGAAGTCTCCGAAAGCTTCTCGTTAATCTTAAAGAGCTTCTCCTCAAGGGTAACAGCAGTCCTTTTGGCCTTGTCAGCCTTTGACTAGACACCTTTGAGGACTCTGAAGAACCTTAGTCTCGATAAGTATTGAAATAATTATCGTTATACTTGAAGAAGCCAGGAGAAGCCAGGAGAGGCATAGTCTTGGCTATTTACTTGGCGACGGTATCGCTTATTGGGTCCGGTAATATCGTTGCTGGCACCACACTTGTAAGAGGTCTTACGGAGAGGGCTGTTGCCTTGCTGAGGGACACCAGGGACAGGCATGGTCTTTATCGTGTACTCGTCGAGGGCAGTGTCGATTTTGGACAGGGGCTTGGGGGCGTCCATGATAAAGTCCCCGGTGAGCTTAGGAGAAGACATAGTGGCAAGGTAGGCAGAGTTTATAGAAATGTGAGCAAATATGACTGTGGGTGCTTCTGTTAATACTGTCGCTGTTGTTGAGTTGCCCACTCGAGGTCATTGCCAGGCTGGGTAACCTCCTCAGAGCCAAGGGGGGCATCCTGGACAGGCGCAGCAAAGAGGCCGGCAGCCTCCGTGAGATCGTGAAAGTCGCTACAAGAATTAGAGTAAGTGAAACGAGCCTTGAAGCAAGCTATGGGTCTCGGAACACTTACTGTACAGCCATGGCGGCACGAACGAGGAGCGCAGATTCTGTACGAATGGTTCTGCACGGCAGTTATCAGGACACAACTAGTGTCGGCTGACTCGTTCTCCTGATAATGTGCTCTGACTATATTACCAATAACATTTAGTTCCGAATTGGAGAATCGCAGTGCCAAAGCCACCACTGCCAGTGACATCAGAGTGCCTCTGTTCCCGTACAGGACGAGCGTTCTATTTATTGACGTTGAAAATAACAGAGCCGACTTGGCTGTCTATCGGTATATTTCTACAACGGCAGTTTGGACGCTTCTGGCGTGCTTAGACCCTCTTAGGCCATTTATATTTATATTCTAAAACTTATGTTAGCTTTTATGTTACTCAGTGGGGACTTAGGCAGTCGTGCACACTTTCAAACCACCTCAGCGTTGTTTCTTACCTCGTGTGCTCTTGAGCCAGAGCTAGCAGCTGGTTCTCCAGCTCGAGGGGTAGTCAAGAGTCTTGAAGTTGCCTCAGATTGGAGCGAACGACTGCGTATGTTTGCTTTTTGCAGAGTCCAGTTATGCTTTAGATCGTCTCCAAGGGCCGAGTACCATCCTGAATTGATCAGTAGCTATCTGAGTATGAGGCTGTATAGATTTCATACGAATCGTGTCATCTTGCGTTTGGCAATTTAGCCACCATCGGAAAATTAAAGGCGTTTGACGTAGGCGACATAGGCAAGTGCTGTGGTAGTTGGCGGGGTATACTCCTCATTATCTGAATCACTAATAATCTCATATGGGCCCATAACACGGCTGATGTTATGCCCTCAGGGAAGATTGTTGTTTCTAGATGGGTCATCTGAGGGTTCATCAGCATCAACTCAGGGTTACTGGTCGAGGCTCAGTTGAGCTCACGCGAATGTTCTTGGACAGAATACGCGCCTGGCAAGAAACTAAACCCTGATCAGCTCATTGGTAAGTTTATACTCATTCCATACCCATCAGAGTGCCAGAAAAGCTAGCCACTAGGAGCATAAGAGACGAAATCCGTAGACCATTTTATGCTACTTAGACCATAGTTCTTAGGCTTTCTACTTTCGTAGCCTCGAGCTCAAAGGTCAATGATTTTGCTATCCATTAAATAACCCACAGGTCCGTCACCTAAACGGCCTCCTAGTGTTGATGACTCCTCCCAGGCTCTCACGCCCATGCGAGAGGCAACGCGAGGGTCTCCAGCGCCGTAAGCGCCCCGAGTGACAAAATAGTTACTCTCTAAGCTTTAGTATATATAAAAAATAAAGGACCTAAAATATGGTCTAAACAGCGTAAGCTACCTTGCCGATTTTATCTCTTATGCATCCGGTCCAGCTCTCTGATCTCCCAAGGACTAGGTCAATAAAGTCGGCCTCCCTGCGATTGCAAAAATGCGTCGTAGCCATGGATTTGCGACTAAGGAGAAGTGTGCTCACTGCATTATAGTAGAGCAGAATTGTCCGCCTCCTAAGGCCTATGACTCTAACTGTGAAATTTGGTCACAGTACGAGAACCCGTTTCAGCGGGAGTTTTTCAGTTTGTAACCACTTATAAACTGATTTCCTTACCATTCAAGATCAGGGAATTATTTCGTAATCAATTAACAGGCAGATTGTAATTTAGTCTAAATTAGTCAATCTAGTTCTCGTTGTCGTCATCTTCATTGTCTTCCTCATGCCCCTTCAGGGCATCACAGGAGTTTAAAAACTCCTCGACGTCAGCAAGTCGCTGTTCAAGCTTCTTGATTTTCTCCTCCTGCTTCTTTTCCTTCTTCTTGTCCTCCTTCTTCTCCTTTTTCAATCGGTTTTCAAGAGCCAGTATTGCGCTCTCCTGGGCCTGGAGGCCCCTTTCCAGGTCCAACAGGCGCTGGAAATAGATCAGAACTAGTTATAAACAGCTTGAGAGTTAGAACTTACAGGGTTCAATACCTCGTTTGCCATCTTCATGCCCGCGAGGCGATCAGCCTCTCGCTGCGCTTCGCGGGCCGGGCAGTTCTGAGAAAGGTGGCCAGGCTTGTGGCAGTTGAAACATTTTTTGTCTCGGGCCTAGTAATGTCAGTATGGATCTCCAACCGCTTGTGAATTATCTCTTAATTAGGTAATTCTGAGCGGGTTTTAGTTAGACTCACAGTATGTTCCTGCCCATTTTCCCTCTTCTTCCCTTCGTTCTTCTTGTCTCCTTTGGCCTTCTTGGGGTCTCGAAAGAATTAGTTGAATGCTTCATTTGTGAAGTAGATGGCGGGAATTCTTCCGCCTATGATGAGAAGTTGGCACTAGTTTGTTCGTTAAAAACCTCTCTGTGGATAAAAAAGTATGAGCTGGTGCAAATCCTACGATGAGGTCGCCGCGTGCTCATTGCATTTGGTTCACGGTACGCCACGTGATTTGACTGACCGCGCCTTCCATTTCCTCACAGCCAAATGGCTGCCTGTGTCAAAAGCACTTATCAATGCAAAGGCTCACATAGCACCTTCCGCATCGCCTTGGCAGCATGCCCACCCCATCACCTTACGTCTTCTTGTTGTCATGAGCTATTGAGAGAGAGCGGTACGAGTCCAATCTAGGTAGGTAAACCAAGATATCTTCCACCTTTGACAGCTCTACCAGAATTCGTAAAGTCTACTCTAATGGTTGGCATGCTTACCCAGAGAACATGTTTGGTTTTCCACAGAGTGAGCGGCAGCATTCAAAGAGCTCCCGCGAATGTTTTTACCCTACACAAGGGTTTGATGACATCTTTCCGGGTCCCTGAGCCAGGTATTTAGTCAAGTTTATCAATAGAAGGCAGGAGATAGGAGCTTACCATGTTGAACGGCCGACCGGAAGCATCCATATGCGGGAAGTCTGATGTGAAGATGAGAAACGAGAGAAGAAGAAACTGAGATGTTTTTTTGAAATAGAAAGTGGAAAAGCGCGAGCGAGGTTTTTTCAGGAAGCAGCGAAGTTTCAAAACAAACGGCATCGAGACCTCTAAAGGGTAAGCACAATCGTGTTTTTTGTTGCAGGCAGCTCTCGACAGTGCATTACCGGTGCCACGGCAATCGACGGCCATTAATGCAACACTTGTATTATAGAACAGAAGTTTGGTATTGGATTTCTCTGACAGATTGGCTATATTGCCAACAATCTTACTGGTGGCCCTGGCTTCAGTGAGTGTTGGTTCGATATTGAATTCCAGCAATAGTCTATGAGGCTTGTGAATAAGGAGCACTTTATTAGAATGGCTCTTCTCCTCTCTATAGAGAGTGCAAGGTAATAAGAAAGTAATTATCAGAAGCAAACTATTGTACACACTGAACGGAGACCAGTCTGGATCCTGAGGTTCACCGGCTGGTGGCCAGAACAGTGAGCAATGATGATGGCACGGTGGTCAGCCAACAATGACTGGCAAATTTATCGTCAAACAATAGGTTAATTAGTGATAAGGAGAAACGGGGAGCATGAATGGACAGAAAGGAAGATTGAAAACGTTGATAAAAAAAACTATTAAAAGGGGCGACCGGTTTGGTGGGAGGGGCGGTGGAGGTTGTTTTCATTCTACCAACAGGAACAGCTAGCTGGATCAATTTCAACAGCTTGATCCATCTATTGAAGCCATGAATCTTTCTGAATGTATAATCGCTATTACAAGTGACGATGTCAGATTCCAGATATCCTCCTTGGGTGATGACTTTGTCTTTGTTGACTTTTTGAAGAGGTTGCTATATAGTCGTGACATTTCGCCTTGATCTTTCCACAAAATTCGATGACGCCTAGGCAGCAGCAAACTTGATCATTTCAAGGCCGGGCTTGTTACCTCCCTATGGTCTGACAATGTGATCATCCGCAAGCAATCGCAGCGGCTAGCCACAAAAAAGGGGCGCTCACAAAGCTACCAAAATTGAACCCCGCATACGCCCTATGTTTTGTCAGGCTTCCAACTTCACACCTAACTTTGCACAAACCTGCTTTCGTACAGTACCAATTGTTAACAAACTAGCCAAGACGATGAGCTATCTGCGATGTTTTTCTTGCTATAGCTTTTCTTACTAACCTTCAAGTTTGGCGAGGGACGCCTTCTCCCCAAAGCTATAAAGCATACCGATATCTCTTGGACTTTGATTCAAGAGTGGCATCGTGTGTCAACCTGTTGAAAGAGCTTCCTGGCGTTCGTAACTTCGTTTTCGATGAGCTGGCCCTGGGTTCCTGTAGGATATCTTCGACAAGCTTCCTCCACCGATGAAGACTTGCCTGACGGGCGGACACAAGCAAATCCATTTCGAGAATCCATTTCATTGTGGGTGCCACTGGAGGCATAAGAGACGAATTTAGTAAGTCAGTTTATGGTATTTAGACCATGCTCTTAGGTTGTTTATCTTTATACCATAAAGCTCAGAGGCTGACTCCTACCCAAAAATTCGTAGATGCGCACATGAAAGCACGGGAGCTATTCGCACTCTCCGGCAACGGTCTCGCGAACCCGCCCAAGCTTATGGCCCTGTGCTTATTTGTATTTTTTATTTTTTTTAACCTCTAACTGAAGCTTAAATCTTCTTTTTCAGGTTAGAAGTATAAATAAGTATAGGATCCTGAGCTTGCGTGGGTTAGTGTATCAGAATCTTGTATATCCTGAATAACAACGTTGGAGACATTCTGCCAACGCCTACGTCAAGATTTTCAGGATTGGAGGTTCTCTCAAGACAACTACTCACTGCGCGTGCCTGATATCATGCGTCTTTGAACGCGCCTTACTCTCAAGCCTCAGCCAGACACCTATGTCGACAACCTCGCAGACGAGTTCACTGCGTCTCAGGTCCGAAGAACTCAGTTCCGGCTTCACCAATAGTTATGCTACCTCCAAGCTTGCGAAGAACGCAAACCGGGACAAGCCTCTTCTCCAATTTGCCAGTTACAGCTTATTGAACTATGCAGAACGTCGCCCGCATTTGCAAAACTCGGTGGATCGCATCAGGAACGGGGATATTCTTTCTGAGGAACAGTATGCCTTGTTCAAACAACAGTTCAAAACTCTGTTCCGCGATACAGTCTTGGTGACGATTACGGCTATTGCTCCTCTTTGTTTACGCAAAACTACACCCTGACCTCGTCATCGTTGATGAGATAGCCACTCTGGATGAAGCATCGCTACTGGTTTTCATCGCCTTTTTTACGTCTAATGCATGGGTTATCACAGGTGATATCACTCAAAACCCTCTGTTACAGCGCGTTGCTGATAGTGGTACGAAAATAAATAGCCTAAGAAGTCTAATCTAAATGTCATAAACTGACTTGCTAATTTAGTCTCTTACGTTTCCAACGGCCAGTTTTTCTGATGCCTTGAGGAGGTTCCATAGTTATTTCATCCCTCTCGCCTGTTACCTCTATCGAAGATGGTTAACTACAAAAAGCACCCATCGTACATTGCCTACCTCAATGGAGGCACTACGCCGGATGAAAGACTGCTTTCGAGACTTGCCACTAATGCAGATGGGCGACCATTCATTAACCCAGGAGAACTATATTGCCGGTATAATGTTGCACCAGACCAGATGTGCTCTCTGGTATTTGAAACAATTCTCTATTACTTACTTTCCAGATGCTAATAATTATACAGACAGCCAAGTTCTCCAGTGAATCTGCCCTCCGGAACCACTACAGGAAGGCCCACGAAGTCATCTTGGAGGAATGCCGCCCGGGGCGATTAAACCGGAAGACCCAGGACGATATGATCCGGTGGTACTCGGCCCTTGGGGCACACCTGGAACACAACTGGACGCCGCGAAATGCAAAGGTACTAGGGCGCTCTCCGCAGCAGCAAGTAGCTTCTAGCCTGCTTACTATTACTCGTCATCAATGGTATGATCTATGCACATTACGAAGCATATCAGCTAACATAGATGCGTCGCAGCCTTTCGACTGACCGAATCGGCCAGATACAATCAATCACGCTGATCCAAGGACGGCTCTTACGGGATAAACAATCCCATATGCTCTTTTTCACCGAGTCCGAGTTCTACTTGGAGGGAGTACGGTCAATGGTCTACCTTTATCGACAAGGGAGCTAAAGTCTTGGGATTCTTGGCATCAAGTGACTAGAGAAGACCCTGGTAGTCACCTCTTACACTACTTTTTCTGTCCGGTTCATTTTGGATACTAATTTGTTCGGACTTTTCTATGACTTTTCAAGCATTCCATGGTGTCACAAAATACAAACAAACGTATCGTAGGCCTATTGGCTTGGCGTCGGAAGTGGCACATCATTTTTCATCCTGCGACCATTGCTTTCGATCTGGCAGCAACAGTCTATCCTTCCTTGTATGTATATTTCACTCAAGAGCCACATTTTGTCACTATCAACTCATCGTTGTAAAATGATATGTCACTTTTGCTCGTGTGTGTACAATATCATGACAGTAGCACCAGCTAGATTTTTCTATTAATTGAGATCTCGTCTCACACGGTAATAACCAAAATAACAGAAAGTCGCCTGTATGATACAGGAATGGAGCGCTCCCTTAGAGCCATGAACGATGAATGTGCGTGGGAAGGGGAGGTCATAACCCCCTTCCCAAACTTTGGTTCGGGACGGTTAGTGGGTCCACGTCGCGTGGCATTAATAACCTTAAATTCTCCGATGAGCAACGCGGGGTAACCGACTGACCTTTTTTGTCAAGAGGCAGGCGTGGGCATGCTTGATTTGACGACATGTCTACAACCACGACAGCAGATGCATTTCCAACACAATACCTGTAGAATAGCATTGACTCCGCAAGATGGTTTGCTGAGAGCAGTAACAAGTATGGACACGTTATTTGTTAGTAGCAGGTGATTGCGTTGCGATCATTGGATTCAATTTGGCACATGTTCGATCGCAGTCAGGAATAGATTTTGTGTTGTTTCACTGATTCTTGTCATTATTGGGTCCTTTGAAGTCCCATTCTCATGCTATCTATATAATCAAATAGTTTCCCATACCGTCACGCCGTAAACCATGAGACGAAGCCGTCTGGAACATAAAAAACACGCTTTACTCCATAGAGAACTGAAGGAGAACCTTTGTGACCCGGTAAGGGTCAGCGTTGGAAGCAGGACGACGGTCCTCGAAGTAACCGTAGCCCTTGGCAGCAGTCTCGCGGGGAACTCGAATACTTGTGCCACGGTTGGCAACGCCCCATGAAAATGAGTCAATAGAGCCAGTCTCGTGTCGGCCGGTGAGACGGAGGTCGTTGTCCTCACCGTACTCAGCGATACATTCGACGTGATGAGGCTCGAGCTTCTTCAGAGCCTCCTCAATAACCTTCATGCCACCCTCTTCACGCATAGCCTTGGTAGAAAAGTTCTGAGACAAAAGTTAGCAAAACTCCTTCAATCCTTGGCCAAATCGAATGATTTCTGGCTCAAAATGATCAGGAAAACTCACGGAATGTAGCCCGGCGCCGTTCCAATCCCCCGCGATGGGTTTGGGGTGCAAAGAGACCTTCGCGCCGAATTCCTCAGCAACGCGGTGCAAGAAGAATCGTGAAACCCAAAGTTGATCACCCACTATAAAATTTGATGGTTAGCATTTGGAATGTGGGTCTCGGAGAATCCTTCAGGTGTGATATAATTTCCCGAAGTAAAGAAGTAACTTACTCTCGATGCCTGTGCAGGGACCGACTTGGTACTCCCATTGAGCGGGCATAACCTCAGCGTTGGTTCCAGAGATCTGAATTCCAGCATCTGTCACGATGTCAGTTTGGCCGATAATAAGTGTCCATGATACGGAAGCAACTTACACAAACAAGCCTTGTAATGAGCCTCGACAATATCTCGCTGGACAACCTTTCCAGTACCAACACCACAGTAGTACTCTCCTTGGCTATATGGAAGTCAGTAACAGATACAAACTGATAAAAGTGAGAAACTTACGGAGCAGGGAAACCACCAGCCGGCCAGCCATAAGGTCTGTCATCAGATCCAAGGAGGGTGTACTCCTGCTCAAGACCGAACCAAGGCTCCTCGTCGGCGTAGGTCTTCATGACCTTGACACAGTCGTGGCGGAAGTTGAACTTGTTGGGAGTGCCGTCTGAGTCGTAGCACTCTGCGAGCACAATGATGTTGGGGGAGCCACGGAAAGGGTCGGGGTAGACGGCGCAAGGTCGGAGGTAGACATCAGAGTTCTCGCCGGGCGCCTGCTTGGTGGATGAACCGTCGAAGTTCCAGACAGGGAGGTCCTCAGGCTTGTATTCCTTCTCGGGGAGAGTCTATCATGTGGTCAGCAGACAATTCGACGTTTGATGGATGTTGAGCCGTTGTTCATCCTCGTTCCTTCCTTCCTTGCCAGTGCGCAATAACATCGGCTGGGGCCGATGCCACGCACCTTCGGCACGTGGATGCGGCCCGTCCTATTTTTGGGCGCTGATCAAGGAAGGCGCGATCGTCAACGTTCAACATCAAGTTTGAACTCACTCGAGACTTGGATCGGGTACCGCCCTCGGCATCGACCCAGACGTACTCAGCCATGATCATGCCCTTCTGATCAAGTCTGAGGTACTTCTGGAGAGTCTCCGTCCTTGAGGTGATGGGAGCAGCCTAAACTCGTGTAAGTCAACAGATCTATGTGGAGCCGTTGTAGGTGGAACGAACCATTGTGAATGTGCTTTTTTGGTTGATGAAAAGGAACTAAAAGAAGAGAGATAGTACTGAGATACAAATGTATCAAAAAATTAAACGGAAATGTGTAGGATGATCGAAAATGAACTTTTAGAAGCCTGGGGCAAGGCGGGTTTTATGTTTACGGATTTGAGCCGTCAAAGAAGGTTGACTGTTTCTCGTCCGCTCAAAGATAAGGATTCCCTGCGGCCGGATGCAGGGGCGTGGCTGTTACCGGCTTCCAGAGGTGTGGGGATGTCGACTATCATAAGAAACTACAATTGGTGCACGGCGGGACTTTGGAGGGGGGTGGCGTTCAAGTTGCATGCACAGGGGAGATACTTGATTTCTACCAAGGATCGTCTGTTCTTCAGCACGTCGTCGTCACGAAACAACCACTATCAATTCAAAGTAAACTTTCGCTACAATGTATAATTCCTGGGTCACTCAAAAATCAACAGTCTGTCAACGCAGAGACATAGGGCAACCCGTTCGTTCGTTGCCTAGATCTCGATTTGTTCTTTCCTAGAAACAATCCACCCATTGAGCGGCATTGACGAAACTCTCGGGGCATAGCCGTCTTGTGCTGGGTATAGCAGTGAATGCGTATGACATAACGGGGGGCGGCTTCGGCGGAGGTCTAGAGGGGGGTGGTTGTAGGGTGTACGATACGTCCCTCTGTTCGTTTTGACACAGCCGCTCGGCTGGGATCGCCAGCGGCATATGGCGGTGCTGTTTTTATCGACGTCCTATCTAACCAACACCGGCCCGGAGAGGTTGGCTCGGTGATTTTCACGGCGTGGTTTGACGACAATTCGGCTCAGTGCCGGCTCAATGGTGTTTGGCAGTCAGTTATCTGACAATAGTAGGCGGATATCAAGTGATTTTACTCCGCTTACGGAGTCCTGACTCTGATCAGGGGATTGAAGACCCAGTGAGCCGCAACTAATTGACCCAGCGTCTTATCACGACATTGACCCATTAACAGTTAAAGGTTGAGTTAATTGCGTGTATGCTTGTACGTCTTGATGCCACAAAAGGAATGGTGAGCGTGATATGGGTGCTAATCGTACTTCTGCCATGTGTAATGACAATTCAGTCTCTTTGCCAGAAAACAAATGCCTCTTTTTTGTCCTGCTGCAATATTGAGCAATGTCTTCATATCGCTGGTTAAGTTAATAAGTTATCTTTGCAAACCATAGATAGGAACGAATTTCCGACGCACCTCCGTACCCAGTATCCCCTCCCCGGGAAATTGAACCCCCAAACTTCTCCCACTCTTGAGCATCGAGGCTATCTAATGGTGCCCGCGCCTTCGTGGGCAAAGATTCTGGGGTCGGGTGGGACATGTGCCTCTCAGTGGGTGACAGAAGGGAAAAAGCCTAGCGATTGTTGGATTCCTAAATGATAAAGCATTTTGTTTATCTCTACTGATGTGTAAAAGCTGATGTTTGGATTCCGTGTCCATTGTTTGCAACATTCACATTAGTAGAACTCGATGTCCTTGTTGACATGCCTTCTTTAACTATATTCATTCTTGATCGCACACACTCCAGCAGCATCAACAACAGAAAGGACATATGCGGTGGGTATTGACATAGTTCAAACTCATGTATTCCCAGGAACCAGTGACAACGTTCGGCTCAGGCCCTGTCATGGATCCCTGGGTCACATTCGTACGTGCTGGACAAGACAAGAAGCGAAAGGCGCACACAGGGCATGTCAGATACCAACGTGCGCCCTGAGCCCTCTGTAGATGTGAGCCCCAGACTTCTTGGTCCAGCTATTTCGAGAGCCGCTTGAAACCTGGTGCTTGTGACTCTCCAAGAAACCCCAACAGCGTCGGTGGTTCCGGTTTGTCCCTGATCTGTTACCAAATCGATTCTTGGGCCCCAGTTAAACCTTACTATTCTGGGAAAGACGACCTTGCTTCTTTATTCAACCTGTCCAACCACGGGCGGCGACGCCATAGGCGGAAGTCCTGCCCTTCTACCGCCGCTTCTTTTTAGCACTTGCTGTACATCAGCGCTGCCCGGGTGTAGGTGGCTTTGGTCTTTTAGGTACGGTATTCTTTTTTTGGGGTGGCGTCGGTGATGAGGTTGACTAGGCGTGCTTGGAGAGAGACACCGACTCTTATCATTCAGTCTTGATTGGCTCCAAGCATGCTCTGCATAATGCCTGTTATCTCACGTTGGGCTTTCAGTAGGACGGCTTTGAAGCCGTTTCAGACGTCAAAGCCTCTGGTTGGCTGCCTTTTCAATGCCGATGAACTGTAAATCGCTCAGCAGAACTGAGTTTCCTCCATTTCCCCAGACCGTAGATTGCTTGTACATAGTTTTCGGGACGCTCCAGATTTTCAGGCACTTCTCCATTCAACTCAGCACTGACACAAATGCTGCGACGGCTTCGGTATGGGCGATGAGGTTCGACAGTTGGATGGTAACTATTATTGAGTATTGGATTAGTGTCGGTCCGGTCATGTCACTCGATTTCTTCACCTCTTCTTCCATTTCTCCTTGGAAACCCGATCTAGAATCAAAGGAACGACTCCATTCTGCCGGTGCCCAGTCCAGGGTTCAATTATTCCCGAGCTGAATCCGACTGGCTGTAACAAATTGTTCCTGTGTGGGTTGAATAGACTAGGGTGTCAGGGTGCAAAGTTGTGACTTAGGATAAGAAAAGACAGAACATTTTGCAAGGTTATTCGAAATTGAATTTGCGCAAATGCATGATGAGCTTGTGGTGATTGCTTTCGAGGAACCCTTGACCTGGACTCTCCTTCCGGCGAAGTTTGAGGTATTGTGATGATGATTATTCGAGACTTTTCCTGCGGGGCCGGCTCGCACGAGACCAAAAAAGACGATAGAACCCCTGACATGCAGGGGTATTTCATTTTCCGACTCTTTAATTGACAAGCTCTCAAGTAAATGTATGGTAATGATAAGGCAAGCCAAGACCTAGAATAATACCCAAATGGGGCCATTTCCTATGAGCCTGAAAGGAATGAAAAGGATAAATTTTATTTTGTGTTGTTGGGATGGGCTGATGCAAACCGTATTGTGCAGATCGTTCCTGCTTCGTCGAATTATATTTCTATTTGGGGAGCGACGAGTAAGATAGCGATACGGGGTTTGGTAACTGCACCACGGTTGTGCTTGCCACTTTTCTATCTACGATACCGTCAACCTAAACAGAAACAAAAGACTTCAAACTTCTGATCGAGAAAACATAGAGACTTGTGATAACTTTACTTGAACTGCAACTACTCAAACAGGCAATTCTCCTGCTTCAATGTCCCACCCAACTCGAGATGGAGATCTGCCGCCCCCGCAATCCCCATTTGACTTGCTGCGAATGAGCCAACCAATCAGACTCAACCTTGAGCCTATTACACATTTAAATGAGCAACTTGAACTCGTCAGGTCCTGGGCTTACCCCAGGTTTCCGTCGATATCTTGCTATCTCCAGGTAGCAAAGAGCAATTAATCTCGATCACTAAAGGCCTCAAGGTCATTGGATCGCCAGAAAAAGAAAGCAAATCGTTTGGCTTTCCTCACTCCCACCCTCCAATTTTGCCAGTCATAAATCTGGGGAATTGGGTGATGGAATCACGTCTAGATAATTGACGCGCGAATGAGGTTGGGCCAACCTGTTAAGCAGATATCGTTCCGGGTTTTAAATCTGAATCTGCCGGTTCCGCATTGAGTGTCGTATTGGTGAAGAATTCTGGCACCTGGAGCCTCGGAATCAACTCCGGGTTTGATGTCCCGATACGTTGCGAATCACGCCGAGACCCGGCGGGGGGGATTAACGGGGTGTGACGGACCTTCACCGGAGCTTGACCGTGCCAAGCTGGAATCGTTCAAAATATCTGTCTCGACGCAGTTCAACACCATCCAGTGGCAACGGGTAATGGTGGTTTAAATCTCGTGATGGATCAAGACCTACCAGATTGGGCGGCGGGTTCCTTTTTACATCACTTTATTCTCATTTGTCTTGGCAAAAAAAGGCCAAGTTCGATTTTTTGGTTCTTGACCCTCAAAATGACGTCGCTACTTGTGTCACTACACACCCATGACGCTCTGAATGGGTACGTCCCAGTACCAACTTGCAGCTGCCATGCCGCCGACGCTCATCATAGCTGCCATGAGGAAATTGACATCATTGTTGTCCAGAAGATCCCACCCGTTCTCAATGGTCCGCGATGGTCGTTCATCTCCAAAACTTGACTTGCGGTGCTTGTCCTTGGGGTCGTAAACCTCGGCATGAGCATCGTGATCGTCTGCAATGGCGGAGCCATCCGACTTCTCTTTGACGTCTTCCTTTTTCAAATGCGCTGCGGAACCCCCAGTAGACTCTGTGACCAGCACCCGGTTGCCACCCTCACCCTCAACAATTTTACCAGAACGTACGTCACGAACTGAACGTTGAAACAGGCCTCCCAAGAAACTGTCCAAGATACTGCCAAGAGCACCCCAAAACACCATGAACCCCATGAATTTGCGGCGTTCCAGCATCGTCCACGGTGCACCACCTGCGGGCGTCTGAGCTGACTCTTCTGTGCATGATGGCAGAAACAGCATAGAGGCAGTGACAATAATCATGGACCCCAACAGACCTGCACCCAGTCCCAGTAGAGTAACACCACCGTTCGTTCCACGAGGGACCTTTCGTAGAGTTGGTGATGTGATGAGGCGGGGTTGTCCTGAGGAAAGAATGCCAAGCTCGGAGCTGAAGGTATCGGCCGCAACGGCCGCATAGTTGGCGATGATCCCAACGACCAGGAGGTCACCGCCCCATGAGAAGCATGATGATCCCACAGGATCCGGTGTATTGGGATCGGCGAATGCGGCTTCTCGTTTGCGTAGCTGGTTTGCGTGGAGGAGGGAGAGGACAGAGGCCATCAAGCTGTTGGCGAGGACTGCTGAAGTGTCAGCTATTTCTGAAGGGACAACTGTATCCAAGCGCTTACCTTGAACATGTGTTCTAGGCCCTTCTCCTCCAGATGTGCCCTTAGAACGGAGAGTATAATTGGCCTTGATTCCTTCTTTGATCTGGAGTTTTGTCAGAATAGGGGTGTTTTATGCTATAGCGGGCGCAGCTCACGTGTGTCACACGTGTCCCAGCAAGGAAGAAAACGCAAAGGAGTGCGAATGGTAGATTCCATGGGTGATATGCGTGGGCGATGGCTGTCAGAGTCGCAGCGAAGATGCCAGCGGGCGTCAAAGAGTTTCTGCTCTTGGCGCGGTAAATGAGCGCGCAGGTCGCGGGGAATGCGTACAGCAATCTCATGACTGATTTCTCAAGCGCTTAGAATATTAGAAAGTGCAGGGCGGAAAGCAAGCTGGGGTTGTTAAGCTCCCTTGTAGTTAAATCAATGCTCCTGCTACTTTCACAAGTTCACGTTAGATGAGTCGTCGAGTACGAGCTTCCCCAGTCAGCTGACGTCAGCGACCTGAAGACAGCCGCGCAGCCACAGACGATGAACTTGGAAAAGAGCCAGCAAACACCAAGAAAAAGCATGAGAGTATGATCAATAAAGGATATGTATTTCGAGGATGGCTATCTAGAGGCACTAGGATAACGCGGAATCCAAGTCACGCACATTGATGTTCCAGGCTTTGCGAATTATTCGAGGCGTACCTACCCTAAACTCTGACCACAATGCCTGATACCATCAGGGCATCAGAAAGATTGGCCGCTGGGAGCATAAGGGACGAAATTAGTAGGTCACTCTATGTTTCTTAGACTACTAAGGTACAATTCTCAGGGTACTTATCCTTGTATCCTAAGGCTTAGGAGGACAAAGTTTCCACTTCCCACTAGCATACGTGCTTTCCGAAATCAGAGATGTTTGCCTTTCGTACAAGTTTTTACCCTATCCTTTGTGCATGACGCAATTGTCACTTCTGTTCGTTATCTTATCGCATATTCTTTTTCGAGGCCGTGATGATTAAACCCAAGTGCCAATTTTCCAAGAATTGATAATAATCACTGTGGTTTGCTGCCGATACACATGCAACCGATAAGTGCAAACGCAGACGAATCATATGATGATGGGCAACCCCGTAGATGACAAAGGGAGATAATGAGTAACCCAGTGCGATATTCGGTGGTTGTATATGCTTTCTAAAGTCTAATACTGAGTTCGTCCCTTACTCCGTGGTCAAGACTCATACCAAGTGCGATATAGGATCGCTAAGTTTGTGGTCTCCAATTCCTGACTGACCTTTATCTGTTTATCAAGTTTAATTGGGCGACACTGTTGATATATGGCAACTTTCGACACGGCCACTTATGTGGCTTCTACGAGCGAAAGCTACATACGACCACACAATGTGGCATATCACTTTGAGATGTAGAATAGTTTACTACTAATAACACTTCGTCCAAGGATGATAAACTCACAAGACTTCAGATCAAACACTTCTTGATATGCTACGTATCTAAGCTCTAGGTTTCCTGTTGCCACATAGCCACAGGCAAATTGTGATATTGCCCCTATCTTGGAGGATAAATGTTGATAAGGCACATACTTGGGATGCCTTGGAAACACAAACAGTGTCCAGGGCTCGATACCGTCGATAGCAAATACCCAATTGCATAATTTGAACCAGTTCCCATAATACCTGGGCAGTTAATTTTGATCTTTCCGCTACAGTAACTCCAATCACAATCTCGCGCTAACTTATAAATCATCACGTCCAGAAAACCTATGCGTCTTCCATATCCAGAGCTTGGAAAGACATATACGTCGCATCTTCGACACCTGAGCTAGGCCAATCCCATTGAGTGTTCTGTACAGAGGCTGGGTCAGCAGCCTGGAAGTTCGACATGTGGGCCGGCTGCGAGTACCACACGTTCTGCATTGGAGTCCCATTTTGCAATCCCGACTGAACTACTGTCGGAGAAGTCAGATTACCTGTGGTCAAAACACCTGAAGAGTAGTTCTCGTCGATATGCCACTTAGTCATTTCCTCAAAGGGGGTGAATGATTGGGTCGAGACACTGGTTGACGACGCTGATGAGGATGGCATGGATGAAGACATTCTCGGACCACCCTCTGCATAGCGGAATGGTGAAGGGATATCGGCCGAAGAGTCATCTGTAACAATGAAATTATTCGATGCCTCGTTGTTAGGGGAGTGGGACAAGGATCGAATATTGCTCATCCTCGGGTCTAGCAAACCCAATGCATTTGAGGAACCCTGACCACTGAAAGCGCGGATGCAAGCTTTCAGTTGCTTCCTTACATTCCGCAAAGACATGTTCTGGTAGAAATGTTTGGTTTTGCTGATTGTATACAAAGATATTGCTAAAGAACAAAGCCGGCTGTCCCAATCAGGACGGAAGTAGTCAGGGTCGAGGCCAAGCCCTATGTTCTGGCTAACAAGACTGAAAGCTCTAGAACACGCACCCAAAAGATTGCAAAGGGCCTTGGATAGATGTTCCTGAATAGGGGAAGCAGGGCTTGTATGTTGGCTGAGCTGTCCTGAAGTAGGCGAAAGGGAGCGGACAATATGTTCCAGCGACGAGCAAAACTGATGCAAAGTCTCTGTAGGGATGATGACTTGGTCGTAGAATGGCCCATTCTTGGGGAAGAGGAGTTGAATGATCATTATCTGGTGGAATGCAACGATCAAATGCTGCGATTCATCTGGTTGATCACCCTGACTGGAGAGTTTGGCATTTGAGCTTTCGACTTCACGCACAGCCTCTCTGCAGATATCAACACCACGTTTGGATGTAACTTGATCTGATTGTGAGAAAAGGTAGGCAACAGTGTTGACAATATGGGCAAGGGGTCGCATCTCTTGAATGTTGCGCTTTTGTTTTTGTAATGTGTTGAAGTTCTCGGAAACAAGGTCGAGTTGTATAGAGACGGACGAGTTTTCTGTAGCAGGGAGAGAATCATGTGCAAAGGTCGGCAGGCTAGCATCGGGTGGAACTCCCGCCTGGATGGACATCCAAAGGTTAAGCGAAAAGGTCGTCCACCAGAGATTGGAAACAATCTCTTTCTCAACATCGAGAACATCGACCCCGTTGATGCGACTCGAGCTGGGCGGAGAGTCATCGTTCGACATGCAGTCCTTGATTCGGGTTACCACTTTGCTCGCAACTTGTACATAGCAAACGGCTCGGCGGAATTCGTTTGCCGAGAGGGCATTCCAGGCTAGCAACAACAGTGTCTGTGCAGTGGTAACACCTTTGTAGACTCTTGTTGGCACTCCAGAGTACACAGCGTCGTTTTCTTCGGAGGGGTGGGCAGGCCGCATCTGCAGCTGGGCCTTTGCCCATTGCAAGAGTTCGTGCCCGCGCGTTACCATGGGCCCCTCTCCAATGGCAAAACTGGCATCTGCGAGCATAACCGCTATGAGGATCTCGTCGCATGTATCTTCGCGCATTTCCCGGAGGAGTAACGTCTTCGAGATAAGGAAGGTCAAAGGATGTGCCGAGAACCAAACATCTATCAGCTGGTTTCTTTGTCGGTGGCTAAAGCTGGAGATAGGGCTGCTGCAATATGATGCATTGTTGTCGAACATGCTAAAAGTTTTGTCGCTGGATAAACCAGCACGAATCAATTGACTGTTGGAATCATTAGGTTGGCAAGATCCCAATATGCTATGTCCGTGGCCAACATAACCGACAAGATCGCAAGCTACCAGGGGAAGGAGTTCGATACAACGAGCTTTGTTGCTGTTTACCTGCAGCTCAGCATGGTTTGCTTCTCCAAAAACCATTTGGGAAAACCTATCCCGAAACGACTGCTCAAGGGAGGCAGCAAGGCTTTCGACACCATCCCCCAGCAACCCAAGATCTTCATTTGCTTTTCTAGGAGACATGGAAGAACTAGAATTGGCCGAACATGACCTCCTCCTCTTGCTTTCGGGCAAGTCATGTTCACTTCGTACCTGCAATAGGTTGTTGCCTTTGGTGCCGTCAAAGCTGAGATTCCGTCCTTTGACTCGTGGAGATTCAAAGTCGTAGATGCAGTCGACGCCTTGCTTGCGGCAAGCCTCGCAGATTGTTTCGTTGGAACACTTGATCTTCCTCGCTCGACAAAAAGCACACGAACGTCTCAAGGGATGTTTTGAAGCCATGCTGTTACTCAAGGGTTTGGCAATCATGGATTGTAATACATGGGGACTAAAGAGACCTGAAAGCTCTTGGGGTAGTACTTGGCGAGATTAAAACAGAGACTCGGAGGAATAATCAAGAAGCTGGTCTTTGTATGAGGTTGAAATGGCGTTGGCTGCCTTGATCTGGCTTCGAAATAGATTGGTCTCGACAGAAGCTAGGCAAGCCCACACTGTAGGGCCCAGATCAGTACCAGGGCCTCTCAGATCCTGGTAGCCCGTCTTATTGGCAGGTAATCTTGGAAGCAACCGAAAGCTTGTTTAGCTCTCCCTGTCAAAAGCCTGCATCATTTAGGGCTGATAGCTTCAAGTGGCAGTGTTCTGTCGTGTTGGGTGATGGCGCGCCATTGTGCTGGTAACGTGGAGGGAGAGTTCTGGCATGATCCTAGCGAACGAGGCAATGTATTGGATGATATGAGTATGAGGTTGACATGACACATCGGTCCAAGGCAGTGTCAGATGCTTATTCTTAGTTTGTAGGTAGTATTAGAGTAGGCAGGCACGACCCACGTTTTAGATCAGGCTCTTGACAAGGCAGTCACCGGTATACCCGTTATGGTCACCGCTTAGTCCACGTCTATATACGAAAACTATCTAGGTATCTATGTCGCTGGCACGAAGCTTGGTAAGTGTCTTGCACGTGTGCGTATTAACCAAGCTACATTACCTGAGACGGAAAATAACATAAACGTACAAGCCACAACAATGCAACAATCATATCACTAGACTCTTCGCATTCCCTTCCCAATACGGCACACCTGGAAGAGTCAGATGTCTCACAGAAGCAACTTTATCCAGAACTTCTCCGGAGATGTACGCAGTTTATCACAAACACTGTACAGAAGATGGCGTCAAGGGCCTCAGATTCTAACCCGTTCTGTGATCAGCCGTACCGTACCGACAGGGCAGAACCGTTGGTGGGGTTGAATCCTTCGGCAGTGACTGTCTTGCTTGTTGGGTGCAACAAGTCTGAAAGCTTTTCCGTAAAATACCAATGCTTGTCAAACCAAAATTGTCGACCACAAGTAAGCAATGCTGTATAATTTGACCTCGAGACGTAAGCGACAGTCTACTCATGAGAAGTTGAAAAGCAGCACTTATTCTTCAACTTCCTTGGACGTACGTCACCCCTTCAACTTTGAACAAACTCGCACAGAGTTTAAAAATGCAATGACCTCAATGGGCGGTAAGGATCAAACAGTACCGCTCCCTTATGCAGGCGCCGAGCCATTGGTTCTCACCTTGCTAGTCGAGTCGGGCTGAGTCTTACATGGCTTCTCGTGGCTATCTTGTTGTGGCCAATAGCAAGCTTTGGATCTGTAGCTCCCATACAGTGAAATCTGAGCTGAACGACAGGCCTATTTATGCAATTAAGGTAATGCCTGGTAACTGTAATCAACCATGCCTGTGATTATTCCAGTTCAGTTATTTCCTGCTCCACCTCCCTACATATAACAGAACTCCGATCAAATAGTGAAAAGAAGATGTCAATTGCAACTCTCCTGGAACATCTTTGTCGACAGCTCAAGTAAGGTTAATCTGTACCCCACACGAAACGCCTCTTTCCAACTTTCCTAGACTTAGTATAGTAGTTAGGTAGTTATCAACGGGAAAGTCCGACTCTGTCACATTGTCTAGTACAAGGTTTGTTGTGGTGGTAAACTTCCTAGCCAACCACATATACAACAATCCCAAGTTACATAACACGGGACCTACATGTTCCCAGCACCGTAGGCATGCGACCTTGTGGCTGCAGTACTACACACTGGCGTAACACATACAACGGCAAATCCCGTTGACGCCTGTTACGTGGTATGTGTATGCATGGTGCGGTTGCATTCCCAGCCAAGGCAGAATCCATGGAGTTCAGCTGTGACTAGACTATTGACAGATCTGAATTCAGCACCTCCAATGCCGGGATACTCCAGCCCTCATTCAATCATTAACCATCTCATCACAAGTAACTCCAGCTTTATCCTAATAAATTTCGATTCTAAATGTTGCCATATAACGGCAGATGATAGATGATATGTGATTCCGCTAAACCAGTCCCGCACCATGTGTTGAAATGTCACGTCCAATGTTTCGCCTTGCCATTTGCGACTCCCACGTTGAGTTGAGGGAGTACAGTGCCGTATGCCTTGCTTACAGCTACTTATCCATTACGCAGTTTTGGTATCATTAAAACAGACCTTCGATCTCGCCTGTCTCCACGTTGACGTCAACGTTGAGATAGCCAGGTGCTGTTGGCAGACCTGGGATCGTTTGAATATCGGCAGCAAGGGCATAGCTAGGCATTTGTTAGTCACGTCGCATTGAAAAGTAGGGAACAAGCTCACAAGTATCCTGCTCCAGCAGCCAATCTGACATCGCGAATGGGAACCGTGAAGCCAGTAGGAGCGCCCTTCAGGTCGGGATCATGAGAAAGAGAATATTGCGTCTTGGCCACGCAAATAGGCAAGTGGCCAAATCCTTGGCGAGTGTATGTGTCGACCTTCTTCTGGGCAAGCTCGCTGAGCTCAACCTTCTCGGCACCATACATCTTCTTTCCAATGGCCTCGAGGCGCTCTTGGACGGTTCCCTCGAGGTTGTAGGTGAACTTGAGGTCCTTGGGCTTCTCAGCTGCCGCAATGACACCGTGGGCCAGGTCGACGGCACCCTTGCCGCCCTCGGCCCAGTGGTTAGACAGGATAGCATCCTCGGCACCGGCCGAGACAGCCTCCTCACGGATAACAGCGATTTCAGCATCTGTGTCAGTCGCAAACTTGTTGATTGCGACGACGACAGGAATACCAAATGACTTGGCATTGGCAATTTGCTTCTTGAGGTTCACGCAGCCAGCACGCAGGATATCGACATTCTCCTCCTTGTAGACAGGGCTGAGGGCAGCACCAGGAGCGATAGGAGGGGCACCGCCGTGGACCTTGAGAGCTCGGACAGTGGCAACGATGACAACAACGTCGGGAACAAGCCCAGAGGTACGGCACTTGATGTTGAAGAATCGCTCACCTCCCATGGTAAAGTCGAATCCAGCCTCAGTAACAACGAAACCGGCCTTCTCCTTGTGGTCCTCATCAGCCTCGGTACCAGCAAGCTTCAGTGCAAGCTTATCGGCGAGGATAGAGCTCTGTCCAATGCTAATGTTAGCAAAGGGGCCAGCATGGACAAAGACGGGAGTACCCTCGAGGGTCTGCATGAGGTTAGGCTTGATAGCATCCTTCATGAGAGCAGTGAGGGCACCACCAGCACCGAGATCGTCAGCTGTGACGGGGTCACCACCCCGTGATGTGGCTATGACCATTGATCCCAGACGCTCACGCATCTCAGCCAAGTTGTTGCTGAGAGCGAGGATAGCCATACACTCACTAGCGACGGTGATGTCGAATCCAGTCTCTCGCGTCTGGCCCTTCTCAGTAGGAGCGGCGCCCACTGTAATGCCTCGCAGGTGACGGTCATTCACGTCGAGAACTCGCCTCCAAGTGATGGTCTCTGGGTCAATGTCCAACCGAGCAAATCGGTGGATCTCATCTTCTGTCAACTCATCGGGGTTGGTCTTATCAATGCCGAGCTTCTTCAAACGACGGAACATAACAGGAGCAAACTTCCTCTCGCCATTCTTAGTGGGGACTAGTCGCTTGTACAAGGGGCCGTCCTTCTGGGTGTTCTCGTGGAAAATGCGAGTCTCGATAGCCGCCGCCAGTAGGTTATTGGCAGCACCAATAGCGTGGATGTCTCCAGTCAAGTGCATATTGAACTCATCCATAGGAATGACCTGACTGTAACCTCCTCCGGCAGCACCTCCCTTGATACCAAAGGTAGGGCCCTGGCTGGGCTGTCGTACATTGGCGAATGTCATACGTCCGACATGAGCTCCCAGAGCCTGAGCTAGACCCATAGTTGTTGTGGACTTACCCTCACCAAGAGGAGTAGGAGTGATACCAGTGACGACGACATAACGGCCGTTTCTTCGGTGCTCCAGTCTTTGCATGAGACCAAGGTCAACCTTGGCCTTGTATGCGCCGTAAGGCTCCAGTTCATGGGGTGCAATGCCAATCTCAGCGGCAATTCGTGTGATATCCTTGGGTGTTTGAGCTCGCGAAACGGCGATATCTGAGGGGACAGGGTCCTCCAGTTTTAGAGGCAGGGGGATAGTCTTGCGAAGCTTCTGAGATTCAAAGTACCAGGTTGTAGCATCGACAACGTTCTGCATCAACATGGCAACAGTCATGGGCCCGACACCGCCAGGAACCGGAGTAATGGCGGAGGCCACCTCAACTGCAGAGGCGTAATCCACATCTCCAACAAGTCGGTGGCCAGATTTTTTAGTAGCATCGGGCAGGAAGTTGGTTCCAACATCAATGACAACAGCGCCAGGCTTGATCCAGCTGCCCGGGACAAAGAGAGGCTGACCAATAGCGGCGACGAGAACATCTGCGTTTCGGACATGTTCCTCAATGTTTTGTGTCTTGGAGTGCACAACGGTAACAGTGGCGTCGGCGTTTCGCAAAAGATAACTGACGGGGCTACCGACAATGTCACTTCTTCCGAGGACAACGGCGTTCTTGCCCTTCAGGTCGATACCAGACTCCTGGAGAAGGATCATGCAACCCTTGGGTGTGCAAGGAATGAAAAGAGGCTTGCCGCCCCTCTTGGCGAGCTCTCCAATGTTCTTGGTGCCAAAGCCGTCGACATCCTTCTCATCTGCCACGAAGGATGTAACAGTATACTCAGAAATGTGCTTGGGGAGAGGCAGTTGAACCAAAATACCATGAACAGCAGGGTCGTTGTTGTGCTGACGTATATGGTCAAGAAGCTCTGCCTCGGAGATAGATTCAGGGTAGTGCAGCAATTGGCTGTCGATGCCAGCCTACGACAAGGAGTCAGTAAATGAGTCTTAGGTTGTGATCTTCCGAATTACCTCAGCGGCAGCCTTGAGCTTCATGCGAACATAAGTAGCTACATGGTGGGGTTAGTGGTGAGATGATCTCATGATGGCGGGGCAGCATTTTACGAACAAGAGTCTGAGCGATCACCAACTGTAGGACAATTGAGTCAGCATTAAACAAGTAAAGTATTGTGAGTAACAAGTCATACCTTGGATGATCTTGAGGCAGGGCTTGAACCTGGGGTTAATCTTCTGCTTCTCATTCACCTCAGCACAGAGCTTCTCCCTGATCGACTTGGCAATGGCATTGCCGTCGAGCTTTGTAGCAACCATTGTGGTCGAGGAAAAGAGTCTCTTCTGCTGTAAACGATTGGGAAAAAACAAAGACTCGACAACAGAGGCTGGAGAAAAAACTGAAGCCAAGTTGTTGCGTCGATTATTGGCAGGGAAGCAGTCGCTGTATATAGAGTGGGCTTGAGCTGTCGATTTGAGAGGAGGGGCAGTTCGAATAGCGGCGTCTGGGGGAACTCCGGTGAACACGGAAGGAACGTCCGAACACGTGTGAAAGAGGCTTTGCCTGTGCGACTTTGGGCATAAAGACGCCTGCGTGTGGGTGAGAATCTGACTTTGCTGGGACCCGCCTACTGCGGGTTCGGCTTGGAGCGTATATGATCGGCTGCGCGGCCGTTGATGCTTGCAATTGAGCCTTGATGGTATCGATAACGCTGATGATAGAAACCTCAAATGCCGTCGCTGTCTCGGCACATTTCGGAAACTATTCGTTCTCGTCAACACGGCGCAACGGAAGAGCTCGCCGTACATGATCAAGTCGAATATAAATTATACTTCAAAATGCAAATATGCATTAGATGCCGAACGATCTCCAGACGTCCGACAATGTGTGCATGTAATTTGATGCAATGCGACTGAGTCTTTCCGCAGAGAAGTTCTAGATCAAAGTTAAACAGAAAGAGAAAGACCATAATATCAGATCGTCGAAACCAGATGATTGATGTAAAAGACGGCAATAACACCGCACAGTATTGCTCGAGACACACAATTTCTCTGAAACTGGTAGCCTCTTTGTGAATATTGTGAGCTCACTCTATAGCTTTTTCATGACCGAACAAGTTGGTACAGTCCACTCTTTGCAGTTGTTGGTCGTGGGACTATGCCTCAAGGTTGACACAATATCGAAAGAACGGTAGGATCGACTAGGGTGAGCCTGGCTGTGGCTCGTATGCATGACCAGTATATATTGACAGGATTGACTGCAATTATAGATATGCCTTCAGCCTTGCTTTATTTTACATCGAGGTGAGGTTGAAGTTGTAAAAATTCCAAATATTCTAGTTCTTGATGCCTCAGGATTGTGTGCTAAAGGTGAGGTCATATTCAGTTAAGGAAGGATCATGCAATGAATCATCTCCAGGCGCTCCTACCAAGTGAGTTACTCATTCTAGTGACTCTTTAATTCTTAGATGACTCTGGCTGTTCTTATATGGCTTGATATGTGATAGGCTGGAATAGCAAACAGTCATTTACAGAATGAGCGACAAAATTGATCAATCACTCTGAGGCGCTTAAAACCAAGCTTTGAAAATTTATTTTTGTATAGCCTTACTTTAGTAGCCAGGCAGCCAAGTATCCAGACATGGCTAAGCCCAAGTTTAACACACCATCTGCTCTCCATCAGGCATCAGCCCTGTGTCACTATTCTAGCTGCGAGGCGGGGGACTCATTTCTTGCCCCACCAAAAGGTCCAAAACGCACACAACCACCCAAAAATTCATCGCGAAAGCCCTCGCCATATAATCAGCCGCTCCGAACCTGCTTCCGTCAACCCCTCCTAGTGCCTGACCCCAGAAACCGAAATCATGAGGCCCATTCTTCTTGCCGGGCACGAGCGTGCGCTCACCCAAATTAAGTATGTAAATCTTTGTCTTTGTTCTGTCGAGTCTGAAGACAACGAGAAAGAGTTGTAAAGAGGGGGGGATATTGGTCTGCGAGCCTCTATTCGTTATCAGACTTGGGGACCTTCAACTTCACCCGCAACTGTACTGACACACATCCAGGTTCAACAAAGATGGCGATCTCATCTTCTCCGTCGCAAAGGACCAGCAAATCTGCGCCTGGTTCTCCCACAACGGCGAGCGTCTTGGAACCTACCACGGCCACGTCGGTGCTATCTGGACTGTCGATGTTAACCCCACCTCAACCATGATCGCCTCCGGTTCTGCCGACAACACTATCCGTCTCTGGGAGGTCAAGTCCGGCCGCCTCATCAAGACCTGGGAGTTCCCTACCGCCGTCAAGCGAGTCGAGTTCAACGAGGACGGAACCAAGCTACTGGGAGTTACTGAGAAGCGAATGGGTTACCTTTCCAACATTGTTGTTATCGACATCAACCCCGACCTCAACGCCGAGCAGAACGACGAGAAGAGCCTTACCATCGTTTGCGACGAGAGCAAGGCCACTGTTGCTGGCTGGAGCGCCCTTAGCAAATACATCATCGCCGGCCATGAGGATGGCAGCGTGAGCCGATACGACGCCAAGACTGGTGACCTGCTCGACAACGTCCCCGTCCACGAGCTCAACCAGCCTATTGTCGATCTCCAATGGTCTCCCGACCGCACCTACTTTATCACTGCTTGCAAGGATAAGACTTCCAAGGTACGCCCAGCCAAGCTCTCACAAGTTGCCATTCAATACTAACAATACCCAGCTCATCTCTGCCCGTGACCTTGAGGTCCTCAAGACTTATGTTGCCGACACACCCCTCAACAGTGCCACCATCACCCCCAAGAAGGACTTTGTCATCCTCGGTGGTGGTCAAGCCGCCATGGATGTCACACGAACCTCTGCCCGTCAAGGTAAATTCGAGGCCCGTTTCTACCACAAGGTTTTCGAGGACGAGATCGGCCGTGTGCGAGGTCACTTCGGTCCCCTCAACACTGTCGCTGCCGACCCTACAGGCAAAAGCTACGCAAGCGGCGGAGAGGACGGATACGTGCGAGTTCACCACTTCGACAAGGGCTACTTCGACTTCAACTACGAGGTCGAGAGGGAACGAATCAACCGAATGCAGTAGATGCGTTCTTTTCCTGTGTGCTTGCATAGTACGGCGTTTCGGGGGACAAACAAATAAATCTTTTTTTGTTCAAATGGGGCAAAAAATAAACGGAAGCTGGTGGTGATGGAAAAGACTGGGAGTGTGTAAGGGGAGATATAAGAGGAAGACAAATGGGCTTGTAATTCTTACCGTCTCTCCAGGGTTTAAGGAAAGGTCGAAAATTGCACGATTGATCACGTTTCTACAACTTTGAATCTGATACACATCACCCTCTTGATGCGATTGCGGCAGTCAAAAGCCGCTAGTTCACCACGTCAAGTTGAACATAAGGCAGTACAAAGCTATATAGGGTTCTTCTGCTCTCAAACAACTCTTTTTATTTGTGCCATCAGCCGTCCTCGCGCCTTTACCCTTCCAACCGCCGCAGCATTGCGTGATGCATGTTCTGGCCCCTTGTCACAAACTGCCAAGCCAGATTAATAAAGTACTACACGATGACTTCTCTTATGAGTCCTCAAAGCAACCAAACGCCAAAAGTCTATTTACCAACCAACATACTGGAGCGTTCTTTTTTCTCCGCTCACTTCTTTCTACCCTTCTTGCTCTTGGCAGAACCACCCGCGGATGCGGTAGACGCAACACTGGATGCTCTAGACGGAGTTGCCGAGCTGTCCTTGCTAGATTTGACAGATTTGACATTGTCAAGCGCCTTATTCTACAAGTTCGTTAGCAACAAACACTAGAATAGAATAATCAATCAGTGGCTCACCTTTACCCCGTTCTTCGCCTTCTTCTTTGCCGGTGCCATTCCAAGAATGCTATCCTCGTCGTTCTCGTCATCAGGCTCTCGCTTGGACTTTCCATTGACACCATTGCGAGCAGGAACGTCCTCAAACTCTTTAACGATAGTAGTGATCAGAGTAGTGCAACGGCGCGACAGCTCAATAGGCGTTCGGCTGAGGAAGAACCAGTCAAATCGGAAGAGGGGCGATTCTCGGATATCATCTCGCATCTTCTCGTAGAGACCCTCCGAGTCAATACCGTAGCGGTCCAGTAGAACCAGCAGAAATCGATCCTCCTCCTCAGTGTACACCTTCTTGTTCGTAGTGGAAACAGAGTAGTTTATCTTGAGCTGCTGTAGAGGAACTCGGTACTGGCCCATCTTCTTTTTCAATAGCTTCTGGTGATGTTCGATGCGGCGTGTACGCTCCTCGCCGTCCTCAATGGTTTTGATATACTTGGGATAGTCGGCAATTTCGGTGTACCTTTGCCAGAAGACCTTGGCATAAGCCTTGATTTCGGGAGGTGACTTGCTGTCAATCTCCTGGGAGATGCCTTCGTAATCGGTTCGCCCATATTTGCCAGACCCGTTAACAAACTGTTGGAAATCTCGCTTATTCCAATCCCCAAATCCTTGCAGCGAAAGCTTCTCTTTCTCTTCTCTCTCGTCCTCAGTCAGAGGTGTGGCATTATCGATCTCCTGTTGGTCAAGGGCTCTCTCGGCCTCCCGCTCTTCAAGAGTGTCTTCTTCACCATCGGCAAGAGGAACCTTGTACCCGATTTCCTTGCGGTAGTAAGCAGTTTCCCTATCTTGGAGATCGCGAAGACGCGGCGGGTAGAACTGGTAGTCGTGGACAGGAACCTGCTTGGGAGCGCGGGGTGCCTTGGGCTTCGCATCCGCCTTGGGATTGGGATACATGGTCTGTCGGAAGTACTTGTCCATCGAGTACGACTGTTCCTTTCGCTCTCGTTTGGCTGGGTTGATCCAAGTCATGTTGATATTCTTTTTCGTGTTGGCAAAGTTCTCGCCGTTCCACTCGTAGGCAGATTCTGAGGTGAATTTTTGCAAATCGTCAATCCCTAGCTTCTCATACTTGGCGTTGAGCTCCTTGGTCCGATCTTCACCTCTGGCAAGGATAGCATCGATGTCATCATCATCAATCTCTCCATCCTTAGATCCCATAGTACCTGTAGCTCCTTTAGACTGGAAGACCTTTTCGGCACCATGCTGAATCATTGACAGAAGTTCGTCCTTGTTTGCTGCGGCTTTGGCGGCTTGTTGTGCGCGGCCTTGCTGAATAACCAGCTGATCTAGTCGGAGCTTTTGGGCGGCTCTTTCCAAAACCTTTTCTTCGATAGCGTTTTCCGTCACAAATCTGTATACAACGACTTGTTTGGTCTGGCCAATACGATGTGCTCGATCCATGGCCTGCAAATCAGCCTGGGGGTTCCAGTCACTATCATAGAGAACGACGATATCGGCAGTCGTCAGGTTAATACCCAGACCACCGGCACGTGTTGTAAGGAGGAAGACAAACTTCTCCGATCCAGGCTTGTTGTACTCATCAATAGCAGCGATTCGGTCCTCGTGAGCGGTTCCACCATCAATTCGGCAGTACTTGTACTCTCGGAAAACACAGTAGTCTTCAAGGATGTCCAGTAACCGACTCATCTGGGAGAAGATGAGAACACGGCTGCCCTGCTTCTGGAGCCTCTTGAGTAGTTTGTCAAGAACAGCCATTTTGCCCGCATTGTAAACAAGATGCTCGTCGGTTGTGTATGGAGGACCTGGCTCAGCGCCTTCGAACAGATAAGGATGATTACAGCACTTTCGAAGCTGCATGACAATGTTGAGCAATCGAGTCTTAGACTCTCGCTTGCCGCCTGCACCGTTGACAGCGTCGATGTCCTTTTCCAAGATCTTTTGATACCACTTGACCTGCATTTCCGACATGCCCAGATAGACGTTGACTTCTTTTTTGGGCAGCAAGCTCTTCTCCACATCGCTCTTCACACGACGCAACAAGAAAGGGCGAAGAACTTTGTGAAGTTGTTGAACAACTGTATCTTGGTCACGGTCTTGACCTGAAAACCATTGGTCGAAAGCCTCCGAGTCACCAAATACATCGGGAAGCAAGAAGTTGAGGAGAGCCCAGAGTTCGTGCAAGTTGTTCTGTAGAGGTGTGCCAGTGATGAGCAGTCGATTTCGCGAGTCGAACAAGCGGATAACCTGTGAAAGTGATGATTCTTCGTTTTTGATACGATGCGCCTGGATTTCTGTCAGCAAGTCCCACTCAATCAGTCTAAAAGGAACGCACCTCATCAATGATAATGTACTCCCAAGCAAATTTCTTCAGGTGCGACTTCTCTCGAAGCACCATCTCGTAACTAGTGATGCAAACATCGAATTTCTCATCGACGAGTCTGTCATTGATAAGGGCCTGTCTCTCATCTTTGGCACCCTGTAGCACCAAAACGTCCACTTCAGGTGTCCATTTGGCAAACTCGCGCTTCCAGTTGTCCAGCGTAGATTTGGGGACAATGACCAGGTGTGGTCCGTTAATGTCCAGGATGTGGCGTAGGTAACCGAGAAAAGATATCGTTTGCAGAGTCTTTCCGAGACCCATTTCGTCCGCGAGAATGCCAGAGATACCGTTCTCATGTAGCGAAATAAGCCAATTGAGTCCAGCAATCTGGTAGTCTCTCATGGTACCATGGACGAAAGAAGGAGATTCGCGGAATACCGTCTCAGCAGAGCCTCCCTGTTTCTCATCTTTCAGCAATTCAGCATCTTCTTCAGCTTCTGTGCGTCGACGTCGGTCGCTCGTAGCACCTCCTTGTCTTCCGGCCCCCTTCTTCGCACGGGTTGCTTCAGCGTTCTGTCGATCAATTTCGGTCATAATGTCGCGGATCTTGGGGTCTGGGTTCGTCTCAATGAAATGTCGGAATAGATCGGTGAGGCCGAGCAGATAGCGGAATCTTCGGATTGTGTCATCCTCCTGAGGATATCGTTAGTATCCTCCATGGCGGCCAAGACCTAAAGGGCGACAAACCTTTGATTCACCTAGTCGATCGTGTTTCTTTCCGAAAATGCTGCGGCGCAGTTGGTTGACTTCTGTACGGCGCCTTCGTCCATCTCCGGTAGGCTCTCCGGCGACACTGCTAGCAGTAGTGCTGGGGTTTTCCGTATCGGTGTAATCGGGGGTCTCGTCAACTTCCTAAGGATATCTGATTAGTACATGGCTTTTGTATCACGAGTCGCTAATAAAGTAAACGAATAAACTTACCATATCCTCCGCCTGTCGGTGTTCCTGCGCGTCGGACATGGACGCGTCAGTATCAACAGCGTTGGCTCGAGAGCGAGGCGCCATTACGAGTCGAGTTTATGATAAACCTCTTTACGCGACTAGCGTCGAGAAGACGCGTTCAAAGAGGTTGTGAAGCGAAATGAAGATCAATGTTAATTCGACTGTTTGATTCTTTGTCTTCTAGGATGTTGTTCGCAAAACGATCCTGTGCGGCAATTGTCGTTTGAAGGCTTGAAAACTGTAGATGCGTTTGCTAAGGCGTTGCAAGTAGAATCTAAACTGTCACCTTGAAGGGGCCAGGCAAGGTTAGCGCATTGCTGCAAAGGTCCCTGTCATGGTTTCCCGGCCCCACAACGCCGTGAGGAAGAAAGAATATTCCGGACAGGACAGCGACGTCACTGCATTCGATCGAGGTTCTGCTACAAAGGCATGCTTCCAGCAAAAGATCTGATACGATAAGAGATTCCCAAACTGTAACACTGATTATACCTGCTCTTTATCCAGTTGAACTCTCGATATCGAGTATCGTATACTTTCAACGTCACCCGTCAAGTCACGTGTCTAATCTCCCCACTCCACCTGCCGACCCCTCGGTTAGTGCCGTCCATCAGGCTCTGTTGCGGTGTTGAAGTGGATGACTGGTCGAAGGCTTCAGTGACCCCAACCTTTGTTCCCTGCCAACAGTTCAGACTTGGGAAGCAGCTCTTCAGGAGCAACACAACCCAAATTTTCTCGACTCTTTTGCATTGTTTGATATTATCTCCCTCTCTTTCTTTTCTAGGACCATTATAAGACAGAAATTGTACGACTTTACACTAGACAACAAACAGGTGAGGCGATCATCCCCTTGACTTCCATAAGCCATCGCTGACTCTTGCACTTCCAGCATCTTCGCTACTCTTCGTCGCTTAATCAAAATGGAGCCTATGAGGGGCGTCTCTGGTGGTATGGGCAAGCAGCCTGCTCAACAAGAAAGCCCTGAGCAACTTCTCGACGTCTTCAAGGCAGCTGCTCTCTCGGTGACCAAACTCTACAAGATCTCTGCTGCTGGGCAGTCAAAGGCACGAGCCGATGGATATCAGGATTGTCTCGATGACCTTTTGCAGTTCCTGGACAAGGAGGGATTGGGCCTCGGCGATGGAGAAGGATGGAAGATTCGGAAATGGGCAACTGAAAGGCTCGACGGCCGTGAGAGCAGCTCTCTGAACACAGAGAGCGAGGATGAAGCGGAGAAGACGGAGACAGCTTCATCACCTGAACTGAGCCGTCAAAGTGTTCCTCCTCAGCAGCCAAGCCAAATTCGAACCGACTCTGCACCCCCGAGCATTCCTCCGGTCCACGAAGAACCAACACCGATTGTTGTCCCCACTCAGGACAACTTCAACTTCCAGTCATCACATCCTTACCCTAACATCGCCACTCTCGACCTGTCGGATTCGAGGTCCCATGATGACGCGCCTACTCTTACACGACCATCGAAATCCAGACTCACTGGCGGCTCAAGCCGGGCTTGTCCCAGGGGTCCAGGACATTTGGTACAAAGAGCAGGGTCTAAGCGCAAGCTGAACTTTGATGAAATCTTCGATCTCGGCAGTCTCAGTGGAAAGGATACATTTGGTAATGGGGGCAAGCGTAGCCGACATGCTTGAGCGTTTGATGAGTTGGCGATACTTTCTTTTTGTTCTTGTCTTTTACACAACATATGTCTCGGAGCACTGGGTACTAGATGGAATGGGATGGGATGGGATGAGGCATGTTTACAGACGGACGCATTGACTAGCGAAGAGCATGGGCGGCGTTTGGAGGACGTAACGATTGCATTTGAAGGGTGTCTCTGAAGGTTCTTGCTCATTTTGACCTAGCGATTGACCCCCTTCCTTTTTTATGGTAGCACGATAAACTTGACGATGATGAATCCCCTTTTCTGTTCGGCTTCGACTATTTGCTTGTGGTATTCGTATGTAGAGCTGGCACGCCAATCAGCGATATGTGAGTGTTGCCCAAGTGTGGTTCACAAAGTTCGAATTTGTTGAAGGCATTTTAGCACTGTTGACATCACGTTCTCACAAAATCGATCATTCTGATTTAAACGCTTAGGAATATAATTAATAATTCGTTGCCTACAAAATGTTCCAATATGTCGGTAGTTTCTATTCATCCAGTCAATCATGATGTGTCGGCTTATCTTCGGGTAGACTCGTCTCCCCACATGCTCTTGTAAGCTCGAGTTAACAAACAAACTTGCAGGGAATGCTGCTATTGTACATGCAGCCCAGTGCAAGGTACAGACAGCTACTGCACCCTGGCTTTTGCCTCGTTCATCGTGCATTATTTGTTTCCTCGCGATCACTCAACTTGTTTCGCGCTTTTTCGTGTGCCATATTTTTTTCTGATTCATTCTCTTCACTCATCCAGACAACATCGAGAACTTCTGTTAAAGGTATGTGTTTTCCAGCTCTTGAGATGCGCTACGCTTTACATCGTTATCAAATGATGTCAAGGGCGCATTAGACTACTACGTGGTTTTTGTTTGGTCTTTTTTCCAAATCATCCAACCTTTACTAATCCAGTTCACACAGAAACACCGCATACGAACCTCATAATAGATCGTACACGAACCAGCCAACATGTCGGATTCGGGCAAACAAGAAGACAACCCCATGGTCGAGAATCAGGCCGAGATTGATCATGACCGCGAGCATGACGAGGAGCAGGAGCCCAGAACTGAGATGTCAGCGACTGAGGAGGTGTGTTAGGCGCGCAAAGAGGTGGACTTGATGTGGAAACTGACGCCGCACCCTTAGGAAGAAATCACTGCCATGAAGCGCCGCGTGGCAGAGATGGAAGAGGAGGCCAAGAAGCTTCGTGAGATGCAGGCGACCTTGGAGCAGCAGTCTGCGGAGCTTGCGGATGACAAGGAGTCAATCGACGCGCGCAGTATCTTTGTCGGCAACGTCGACTACTCCGCCTCCCCTGAGGATATCCAGGCTCACTTCCAAAGCTGCGGATCCATCAATCGAGTCACCATTCTTCTTGATAAGTTCACTGGACAACCAAAAGGGTATTCTCCAGCCGACTTTTTTCCATCACGAAATACTGCTAACACTCGATTTCTAGCTACGCCTACGTCGAGTTCACCGAGCCCAGCCTGGTCGCCCAAGCCCTCGTTCTTAACGAGAGCATGTTCAAGGGCCGTAGCATCAAGGTTACACCAAAGCGTACCAATGTTCCTGGCATGAGCCGTGGTCGTGGTCGTGGCGGATTCCGTGGCGGTCGAGGCAGCTTCCAGGGCCGAGGCGGCTTCCCTCGAGGAGGCGGTTATCGTGGTGGCTACCGTGGTCGTGGACGAGGCTTTGCCCCCTACTAGGAGCAGGACCGCGCATTGCCTTTTGGACATGATCAACGACCCGATCAGCCCAGACCTTTCGAGATCAAAGTCGAGGAATCTCATGGGCTTGATGACACTCCCTACTATCCCGGGTCTATAGATCACTAATTGTGCGGTTTCTGTGTTGAATATTTCTTATCCTTTATTCAGGGTTACATTTGTAAGGAGAAGGGTGCGTTGAGCAGGGACAAGATGATGCATGTCGTCCGTCAATCATACTAGATGGGAAAACACAACCCTGAGCGATGCCAAGGAAGGGAACCGGAGTTTTAGGTCTTTACTTATTTTTCATCATCAAAATTACAACAAAAGCGGTTCATAATGCTATCAACACTTTTATTCACCTTCCCACTTCTGCAGTTTAAATGTCTATGATGATACCTAGGGAAGCATGGTTTGAATTAAAACTTTTAATGACATGATGCCACGCGTTCGCATCGAAGTTCGGACTGCTCCAGAGGCCGCCCATATCGTATCCCCACAGTAGTTTGTGCTAGGGCGCAGATTGGCAATTGCAATGAAGGCTTTAATGCAGTGAGACACAACTGCCGTCAAGGAGTATGTCAAATAGAAAATCTGGCTGACATCAATATATTGCAACAACCAATAGTTAAGATCAGTGGTAGTGACCTTACCCTATAGCCTATGCGCAACTCGACTCGCCAGCAGTCAGACAACATGTAACCAAGACAATGATGAATTTATTCGAATAAGGAGCGAGAGCAAATACCCAGTCGTTAACCCAGCAAGTAGCTCATCAATCATTGTGGTTTCATGATTGTGAAAGTACAAGTACCGCGCAATGGAAACATCTCCATCCGTTCATATAAGGCCACAATCATGCAACCATCAATTAGGTACTTGACGGGAAGATCATAACTAGGTAGGTATACTAAGCATTGCTTCTGTATTGTGTGAGAATTTGGTTACTGTATGAGCCCTACCCCTTTTGATCATTGCCATCGCCGCAGTCATTAGACTTTGCAGCAAAACCATCAAATAACTATCTACTTAGGTAGATGGGTAGGTAAACAACATCCCTATTGCTTAGTCACACTAACTTCATAGCATCTACCGTCGACGCAATCAATTTGTTGTTGACGTCCACCTGGTGGCTCAGAGGATGCTATTTGTAGACAAGCAAGCCACTACGAATTCAGACATCTGCTCCGTATTCTTATGATGGGGTGTACGGATAAGTTGCGAGAATGCGACAGGGAGAAAGGATACCTGTCTCTATGTTACAAGCTTGTAGGTAATGGGTTTCATATTGACCCTACAGCCCATGAGTATTAGGCATTATGAGCTGGTTGTCAAAACATCCACATAGCAAGGAACCCAAACTTGGCCATGGGACCCAGCAGTAGGGCATCGCAGGCCTGCTTTTAAGCGCCAGATGATGCTCGACTTGACTAGGCTGCCACTGAAAGTTGTGCCGATGATCCGTACGCTGCACTTAGTCTTGGAATATCTACCTAATAGGTCAAGAAGAGGATTTGAAAGGTACTTATGATTCCATAACGTACGCTACCGCGACATGGTTCTAAGCTTTACTGCCTCAGCAGTGTTGATTGTGAATGATTATTAGTAGAGGTATGATTTCTCATCAACCACAAATCAAAGTGGCGACTAGGTAAGTAGTTATGGGGTTCCAGCCTCAAGCAGATTTTTGCATAGAAGATGATACAAAATTAATAAGACATTTCAAATGAATTTGCGGATACTCATGTCGGTTCTGGAATATTCATTATGATGGCATGTTTCATTGAAACGACCTTTACCAAGGAGTGAAGGCAAAAGAACCTCTGTTTGCCAACCACTAACTTAATCTCGGGACGTCTAGTTTAATGGCTTGGCCCACTCAAAGGCCCGGATATAGGACACAAGACATCCATATCGACTTATCGAATGTCAGGATAATTGGCACGAGAGGCGCCAGGATCCTAGGGTCTGGGCAGGTATGGAGGTGCAAGCTGTGTATTACTTGGCGAAGCGACAGGAGGTGTCAGAAGTACTGAAGCTGCTTGCAGTTATTCAGCGGGAGTACAAGATATGTACTTATGACCCAGGAAACTTTCAACAGAAATACCTCAGCCGTGTTACTGACGACAGAGAGGTTATAGGCTACTAAGAGGTTCGTTCTTCCTCGAAAAGAGTAACTTTGGTTCTTCTCCACCACATGCATTCGCTAAGAAACTATCCCAGTCCATGAAACTGCACCCAAGCCCCCATTTACAAGGCCCAAAAGATCCTCAGGCCGTCAACTCGGGTCGATTGATTTGTGGTATCAACACCAACAAACCAACCACAGGACAGGTCGATTGTGCCTGAATCCACCCAGATCGTGGTAATAAAATCCAATCAATCAATTGACCGTGCGCCCACTGTGGCATATACATGCATATTTTCTCTCTTGTTCATTCTGGATGATTCACCAACTCGTCCATCTCGGACCATTGCTGTATCATAAAAGTACAGAGAACAACTACCAGACTATTTATTGCTAATTGAGCGGTCGGTACTTACCCAACAAAGCAGCTACCAAGGTAATAGATCTTCCCGTTCCGGCCGTTCTCTCTCTGTACCTTCTTTGTACCCAAGGTCTAAAAGGTGCTGTACCTAGAAGCGGGGAGTCCGTCCGTGTCCAGTCTTTCCCATCCTTTAGGCCCGCGCCCGCCGCCCCGTGCACAGCCTCAACCTCCCCCGTTCCCAACTCCAAGCGTCGTCAACTTTCTTTCAGTTGAACCCTTCGACCTGGACCACCCGATCTACCTACATCAAGCGCCTTCCCCTTTCTCGACAAAGCCTCGCTGCGTGACCCTGAACTTCACCTTCACCTCATAAACAACCTACATTATCGTTGTCGTCGTTGTGACTTAGTCCCTCGCTGCGCAGTGCAAGAGGTGACACCATGACCAGTCGCACCGATTCTAAGTAAGTTCCCTCTCACCTGTTTCCACATCGCATCGCGTCCAGCTTCAGCTTGACAGATAACTATATTGTGCCTCTGGCCTCTCCATAATGCTCATACTGACGTCTATCACAGCAGGCCTAACCTTCGGGTTACCAGTGAGTTACTGCCGTTCATCTACCCCTCCGTTCGACTTTCAATATTGACATCATCCAAGTTATCGCGGCCGACGGTCTATATAAAAGGGATGTTTTCCGTATGTGCCGCTCTTGAAACAATACACAACTCCGAGGCTAATTTTTCTTAGGCTTCCCCGACCCTTTCGCTGTCGCGACCATAAATGGAGAGCAAACCAAAACAACGACTGTCAGCAAAAGGACTCTGAACCCGTACTGGAACGAGAGCTTTGACTTGTAAGGTGCCCCGCCACCGTGAATAAAGTTAACATTCAGCTCACATCTATCAGTCGCACCAACGAAGATGGCATCCTCGCAGTACAAGTTTTTGACCAGAAGAAATTTAAGAAGAAGGACCAGGGATTCTTGGGAGTTATCAACATTCGCGTCGGAGATGTCATACCTGAGCTCAGTGCAGACGCCGATGGTCAGTTGACTTTATACCCAAACGAGGAATGTGAATAGCCCTGCTGACATTTACACGCGCGCCTAGACCAGATGCTCACACGAGACCTGAAGAAATCAACCGATAACCTTGTTGTCCATGGGAAGCTTATTATTAATCTGTCTTGCAACCTAAGTGCACCAGCCCGCGGCGGCCAGACATCGACAGCTCGACCATCCTTAGGCGCCGGCCCTTCGAACGCTTCCAACCTCTCCGCCCCGCCCCCAGAGAACCGACCGGGATCTTCAATGTCAGGACCAAACGGCGCTGGTGGCTCTCAGGTCAACTTGGCACATCGCCCGTCTAGCATTAACTCTGTTGGCGGTGCTAGCGCCTCGGGACCAAATGCATCCGGACAAACTCGTCAAACCAATCAACTCAGCCCATTCGAAGATGCTCAAGGACGCCTACCCGCAGGCTGGGAGCGTCGTGAGGATAACTTAGGTCGCACCTATTATGTCGATCACAACACCCGAACAACGAGTTGGAACCGACCCACTGCAACTGGTGCCCAGGAGCAGCGGAACGACCGAGAGGCTGCTACCCAGGTCGAGCGACAGAGACATCAGAACCGTACCTTGCCCGAGGAGCGAACTGGTTCCAATTCGCCCACACTGCACGCGCAACAGCCGCAACCAGCAGCAGCACCGGCAACTAACGGCGGTGCGGTGATGCACACTGGAGCAACAAGTCCCGGCACAGGAGAACTACCTCCAGGCTGGGAGCAGCGATGGACACCCGAGGGTCGACCCTACTTTGTTGACCACAATACAAGAACGACGACTTGGGTTGATCCACGTCGCCAGCAGTACATCCGTATGTATGGCGGCCAGAACAATGCCAACGGCCAAATCCAACAGCAACCTGTGTCACAACTTGGTCCTCTACCTAGTGGTTGGGAAATGCGACTGACCAACACTGCCCGGGTCTACTTTGTTGATCACAATACCAAGACCACTACATGGGACGACCCTCGGCTACCCTCATCCCTGGACCAGAACGTTCCTCAGTACAAGCGAGACTTCAGGCGAAAGCTCATTTACTTCCGCTCACAACCAGCAATGCGAATCCTTAGCGGTCAGTGTCACATTAAGGTGCGACGATCTCACATTTTCGAGGACTCATTCGCCGAGATTACACGCCAGTCAGCTACCGACCTGAAGAAACGACTAATGATCAAGTTTGACGGCGAAGATGGTCTGGACTATGGTGGCCTCTCTCGAGAATTCTTCTTCCTCCTCTCACACGAAATGTTCAACCCCTTTTATTGTCTTTTCGAATACTCCGCCCACGATAATTACACCCTTCAGATTAACCCCCACTCTGGCATCAACCCGGAGCATCTCAATTACTTCAAGTTCATTGGCCGTGTTGTCGGCCTGGCGATCTTCCACAGACGCTTTTTGGATGCCTTCTTTATTGGAGCTCTATACAAGATGATGCTCGGCAAGGCAGTAGCCTTGGCAGACATGGAGGGTGTCGACGCAGACTTCCACCGATCATTGCAGTGGATGCTGGATAACGACATTTCCGGGGGTATCTTGGAACAGACTTTCTCTACTGAAGACGAAAGATTCGGAGTTCTCACTACCGAGGATCTCATTCCCGGCGGCCGTGATATCGAAGTCACCAACGAGAACAAGAAGGAATATGTTGATCTCATGGTCAAATGGCGAATTGAGAAACGCATCGCCGAGCAATTCCAGGCTTTTAAGGAAGGTTTCCAAGAGCTTATCCCTCAGGATCTCATCAACGTCTTCGATGAACGTGAGCTTGAGCTCCTTATCGGAGGTATCGCCGAGATTGATGTCGATGACTGGAAGAAGCACACCGATTACAGAGGATACACCGAATCCGACGAGGTCGTGCAGAACTTCTGGGCGACAGTACGATCCTGGGATGGCGAACAGAAATCACGACTGCTGCAATTCACTACTGGAACCTCTCGAATTCCCGTCAACGGATTTAAAGACTTACAGGGCAGTGATGGTCCTAGACGATTTACAATTGAAAAGGCGGGAGAGATCACTAATTTGCCCAAGGCACACACTTGGTAAGCCACTCTATTCTTTTGTTATGATGCAAAACTGACTTTCAACAGTTTCAACCGACTCGATTTGCCACCTTATAAGAGCCTAGAGATGCTTCAGCAGAAGCTCACGATTGCCGTCGAAGAGACTATGGGTTTCGGTCAAGAGTAGACAACAACGACATTACCTTCAGCAGGGACACTGAACTGGAAAGGTTTAAACTACAGTCAATTGCACTGTCCTGTATTCACCACACAAGAGAGATCTTCTCTTGTCTGCCCCGTTTCTCATATACATGCAACAACATTTGGGTATTTGCTTTGGTCCCAAAGAGGGACAGACTTGGGTCGTATGATGCTGGTGAAATCAATTCGCCTTCAACATGCGATGCAGCACCTGATTCTTCTCCTGGCTCCGTGAATAGAAAATGGACGAGATTTCAAGCGGGCTTGCCAGCACAAATGCATCTTGCCCAACCCGTTTCGTGGGGAAGAAGCTTTCGCGAATATTGTGGAACTACTAGGCATGCGCCAGGACAGACGGGTCCTTGGCTGCGATGTTGCTTGACGAGCGATGGAAAAAGAAACTGTACTTAGCCATGTATTACGTGCGTTGTCAGCCGAGGCGAAACCAGCGTGCTTGAGCTGGAAGTTAAGAAGGATAGGGTAACAGCGCTTCATTTCAACTATTTATTACATATATAGCACTCTCACTACCTAACATTCCGGACACTTGACATTAGTTTTATTGGCATGGTCAGATTGATATGTGTATGCAAGTGTGTGTATATATATACATGGTGGTCACGGATCGATTGTATACATTCGCGAGAATTCTTGAGTTGGTTTGACTCCTGATTAATGTAATGAATGCTAAAGTTGGACAAACCATCTCCCATCTACTCCTTATATCAGCCGTTCCATCGGAAAGCCGCCCATGATCAAACCAAACTAGGAACAAAAATAGTATAGTGCGAATATGAGGCCATTCAACCATGATATACATGGCCGAGGATATTTGGTAACCTCGAGGCAACCCTGACAGTGTCTAGGATCCTCCAACCTTGTGGTTCCAGTCCTGTGAACCGACTCCGTCTTGGAGTCTATCGCGAGTAGGGGTGAAATCCGCGGTTTCCACCTCGTCCGCCACCACGGTAGTTGGCACCTGGTTTACCGGCATTCTTGGGACCAGTGGGCGCGTTGGCTGGTGGTGCATGTTGAGGGCCAGAGCTTCCACCAACGCTGCCGGCTCGGTTGCTTGGCTGGGGGACATCGTCATACATGCCCTCCCATGAAGTCGGAGCTCCGCCACCGCCTCCCATGTTGTAGCCTCCATGTCCTCCTCCATGGCTGCCGCCGTAACCTCCGCGACCCCCACGGCGACCTCCCTGGGGCTGTTGCTGTTGGTATTGGTTAAAGTTGCTGTTGTCATATCCTCGGCCGGCACCACCGTTGGCCGATGCAGTGGGACTGGCACTGCCGGAGCCAGCGTCTTGGCCACCTTGTTGACCCTGTTGTTGCATCATCTGTTGCATTTGCTGTTGCATCTGCTGCGCCATCTGAGGGTTCATGTTCTGCATCATGTTTTGACCGTTGGCGCCGCCTCCCCGACCACCCATCATCTGCTGCTGCATTTGTTGCATTTGCATCATGTTCTGCCACATGGCTGGGTTCATGGGCATTCCTCGGCTCATGGCCATCTGGGATTGCATCATGGTGAAGTATTGCTGCATGCGTTGAAAGTACTGGGCCATGACTTGAGGCGTCATACCATTGTTGTTGCCCATCTGCTGGCCCATAGAGCCTTGGTTCGACTGGTCGCCATCCTTTCTGAACTTGTTGCGTCGCGAGGCCTCCTCTTCTTCTCGAAGGTTGCCCCTTGGCTGAGCCTTCTTAACCTCGATAGGCTTTCCGTGGATCTCTAGTGGCACGTTGATGCAGGCATCAACACCAGCCTCATTTTCAAACGTGACAAAGCCGAACCCGCGTGGCCGGCCGGTATCTTTATCCATCATAAGGGTCGCGTCCACGACACGGCCGAACTGGGCAAAGTATTCCTTGAACTCCTGGTCGGTCGTTTCCTGGCTGACACCACCAACAAAAATCTTGCTGGTCTTTTCTTGTTCATCTCGGGGTATGGCTCGCTTAGGATCGATCTGCGACGATATCAGCTGCTAGAACGAAAGGATAAGCTGAAGCTCTACTCACAATCTTGCCATCGAGGAAATGTTCCTTGACCATCACGATATTGACTGTCTTGGCATCCTTGAATGTGAGAAAACCGAATCCTCGCGAACGTCCTGTGCTACTGTCTCTCATGACAGTGCATTCAACGACCTCGCCAAATTGAGAGAAGTAGTCTCTTAGAGATTCTATTAGTTGTCATTAGTATGAGACTTGACGCGAGTCGTATTTGCATGACTTACGGTCGGTAGTTTCCCAGTTGAGACCACCAATGAACATTTTACTAAACAAACATGTCAGTATCTCTGCGATTTTCAAGTACAAGTTTATGCATTGCGAGACTTCAAAACGGCTGTTTAACACAATCGTGCTGGACCTGGCACAGGGATGTATCCAAGCTGAAGGCGAAGTGGCTTGCTTAGGCATATCCGGAAATTGGCGAACAATCAAGGGTCTTGCTGGGTTGGGATTGTGACCTCGAGTTTAACAAAGCTCACAGGTCTAAGTCCAGTACCCGATACAACGACAAAAAAAACCTGGTGACCCTGGCTTTCATCGTTGAAATCTGGCAAATACTTTGCATCCGCAGCAAACAATCTGTGGAAGTTTGCAGGGCAATACGGGTGCATGCAGAATGTTAAGTCCCAGTAGCAGATAGCCGCTTGGTCGGTTTGTTGTAGCTGTTGGTGGGAGAGAACTGCAAGATCCCTGTTTGTGGATGCAGTATGGGCCAACTTAACAAGGGCGATTGTTGACAAAAAGTTGATCATGAACCGCCAAGATGGTCGAAGGAACGGCGCAGACATTGCAACGAGAGATGCCAGATCAGCTTGGTCGAATATTTTTTCGTCTTGTGCTATCGTCTTGACTGTCCTCTGTCTCATGCTAGGTACTGGCCTCGAGCGCTATTCGCTGCGAATCTCGCTATAGCATCCGGGAGTGTTCACCACTCCCGTTGGCTCAAAGATTTCTGCGACTGAGGGCTATGGAAGACTCAAGTAGTGTCTTTCGTCTGGTCTAGTGCCGGCTGATTCTTCTTGGGAGTATCCACAGGGCGAATCCCATACTGATATCGACAGCCTCCTCTTCCTCTCATTGCTCTAGAGAGCAGCCGAAAAACTCGTCTCAACTGGTCATAGCTCTTGGCCCCCATTACTCTTGGCTGAGATTATAGCAAATCCTCCGTTTTGAATCTTTGCAGTATAATGTCTCCGATGGCAGAACCTTCTTCTCTCAATTTGACCGCGACCCTTTCTAGCCAGCCACCGTCCGAGATGCATGTAAAGCTAAATCGAGAGCCACTATTACATGGCAACCCTGTTGCCATCACGATTCAAGGTCGTGGAAACACAGCAAAGTGCAAAATTTGTCCCAGGGTATGCTTAAGGGATAGAAATCACGAAGTGCAGGAATGATTTTAGACTTACCCATCTTCTTTGGCACTTGCCTTGTGAACCGTTCCATAGGGAGGTGTTTGAGCATCATCATGCATGCCAGACTGGCCTGTGTGACTGCCATAGCCTCCCCCTCCGCCAAGATTGAAATCAACATCATCGTCATCATCGTCTTGATCCTGGGTCATCTGTTCATCACCTCCTGCATCTTGATGTTGGTATGTAGCATTGTGGTCTTCGTTGTCGTGGGTGTTAGTAGGAGGTTGCACCTCTGGGGCAGGGGGAGCTGCAGGAGCTGCAACAGGGGCAGGCGCGGGCTTTGGGGCATCGTTGTCGTCGTAGCTATTGAAGAGTCAGCATATTGAGATTTACTAGGCGCATTTTTTTTTTAGCGTCATATATAGCCAAAGCTTACAGATCGGCGAAGAGATCGTCCTCAAAGTTCTCCGGCTCGGTCATGGTGATGGTCAAGGTGCGTCGCGTAGTCCTGAGAAATAGAGAAGGGGAAGATGCGCAAAAGATGCGCGCTGCGTGTTAAGTAGAGAGCGAAATGATTCACTTATCGTGCGGTAAGCGAAAAGAGAGCAAAAGAAACGTGATGCACGGGATTGGGAATGGAAATTTATTGATCAGGAAAGAGGATTCAAAGAGAAAGATGGAAGAGGAGGCGACTGAATGAACCATGAAGGTAACTTCGTCGACTGGCGGAGCTAAAGGTAAATACATCTTTGACTAAGCACATTAACGACCAATCAGAGGCCAGCGCATCGAGCAAAATAAACGACCTGTATGATGAGAGTGAAAACAAGTGAAAACACTTAAACCTCTGAACAATTAAAGAGGTATTCATCTTTTTAAACAGTGAATGCCATTATTCCACTACATAACTTCTCATTATGATAGCCTATAGTTGTTGTGCGTAATTTGATAATTGATTAGAACTCTCCTGAAATTCCCATCCTATAGTCCATGTTATAAGCAATAGAGGCCCATGAAAGTGGACACAGCGTAATTATTCACATAATTTAGCATCGTCATTGAGGGCCCCTTTTCTCCCCGAGTTAAACTCCTTTCAAATGCATAGACGCAGCTTATGTTGATGATCTGGCCCCAACTACCATTATGCAGTGCTGATGTTGTTATCAAAGAATTAAGCGCAGATCTATCCTGGATCTGTACCTAGTATTGAAGCCACGGACGGGCTGGCGCTGGCAAGTAGCCCACCGGACGCGGGCAGGGTTATGGGTGATTTAGCGGACAACCCCACTATGTATCCGCTGTTGTCCAAGCTGCTGTAGTGCTGTTTGCGGGGTGATCTCGTGGTCGAGCCAGGGCAACCTAATTAAGCCCGTTCCTTATTGTTCATCGATCCATCGACTACCTATGTCAATCCAACCAACCTACTGACTTTCCTGCACTTTACAACATCATAGCGTCGCGTTGCATCGCAGCATGTAAAAGACGTCCCAGGTCTCTTGTTAACGGCCTTGCTTCTCGTCATCGAACCATGTGGTCCTCTTCTGGAAGCGGCAAGAAGCCCGCGCAATCTGTAAGTCCTGACTATCACCGTCGAAGCTCTCATGGCTCACGAGACTCGACGTAATGGCCACCCGCCTTTGCTAACAGCCCCACTGCCGCAGGAGATGGTCCAAGTTGGTATGTTCAGAAGGGAGCTTAAAATATGCCGAATTTTTGCTAATACAAGCTCAATTGCTGTTGAACAGATCGGTCAGAGTATGTATTATTTGTCCTGGCCTTTCGCATCCTCTGAGTTCGCCTGCTGAACCTCGTCCAACTAGTTCCGCATCACCTTTTTGGAGACCGCCACCACGAGACAGTCTTAGCTCGACCTCAAAGAGGAATGTCACGTCACCTGTAGGCCATGGATCTGGCCTCATTGTTGGCGCTGCATATTCCCATGCTGATATGCTGAAATTCGATTCCTTGTAAGTTGGATTGTTGTGGTCATGAGAGGGACAATAATCGCTGACGTCGATTTACCAGGAATTCCAACTCCTCTCGCCCCAGAACACCACCCTCCTCCTCTTCAGCTAAAATCCGGATTCAAGAAGCCTCTCCTCCGTCAAGGGCGACGCCAGGGAAGAGCGGTTCCCCTCCCTACAAGAGCTACATCAACTTCCTATCCAACACGAACGATGACTGGAAAGCGGACGAAGACGAGATGATGGGTTATGAGGACGATGATGGCGATGATTTCGGCTTGCCTAGTCTGTCTAATACGAAGAGAAGGACGCGGCGCATTGCCACACAGAACAGGGCCGAGTCGAGTACATTATCGCCGTCAACCGAGGGGCCTTCCTCCAATGCCTTCCTGACAAGACGATATTCCAATAGCGCCGATATCGCCATCGAACGACCTGCGCCCACTTACCCCATGCCTAAGAAGAGCGAGGGCAAGATACTTCGACCGCAATACAAGGAAATTCTAAAAGGTTTGCCCATCGCACTTCAACGCGCTTCTCGTATGGTACTGACAATGGACAAAAAGACCCCGCCAATGCTTTACATCTCATCAACTACCCTACCGTACCAGCCAACGCCACACCTAAAGAGACCGACGCCATCAATTCTCGAATCACACGTATAAATAAGTTCAAAAAGCTGCTGCAAGCTTCAACAATCTCTTTGCCCGACTTGAGACAACTCGCCTGGTCTGGTGTGCCGCAAGAGGTTCGCGCCATTACCTGGCAACTGCTGCTGAGTTATCTTCCTGCGAATAGCGAGCGCCGGGTTGCTACTTTGGAGAGGAAGCGCAAGGAATATTTAGACGGTGTTCGCCAGGCATTCGAGAGAGGAGGAGGCCCTACAACCACATCGGCAAACACAGCCTCCACAGGTCGAACCCGAGGCCTGGATGAGGCCATCTGGCACCAAATCAGCATCGATGTACCTCGCACTAACCCGCACATTGAGCTGTACAGCTACGAAGCAACACAACGGTCACTCGAGCGCATTCTTTATTTGTGGGCTGTGCGACACCCGGCAAGTGGCTACGTTCAGGGCATCAACGACCTTGTGACGCCTTTCTGGCAAGTGTTCCTTGGCATCTATATTGGAGATCCCGATATTGAATCTGGAATGGACCCTGGACAACTTCCCAAGTCTGTACTAGATGCAGTCGAAGCTGATTCTTTCTGGTGTCTTACAAAGCTTCTCGATGGCATTCAGGATCACTACATCGTGGCGCAGCCAGGTATTCAGCGACAGGTTACCGCGCTACGCGACTTGACAGCGCGCATTGATGCAAACTTGTCCAAACATCTGGAGAAGGAGGGCATCGAGTTCATCCAGTTCAGTTTTCGTTGGATGAACTGTCTCTTGATGCGAGAATTCAGCGTCAAGAACACCATTCGGATGTGGGACACTTATTTGGTTTGTCACCCCCTTTGTTGCCAAAGAGCCAAGAAAACTAACCAATCTACCAGGCCGAAGAACAGGGTTTCTCCGAATTCCATTTGTACGTGTGTGCGGCCTTTCTTGTAAAATGGTCCGATAAGCTCCTCGACATGGATTTCCAGGAGATCATGATGTTTCTTCAGAGCCTTCCCACCAAGGGCTGGACGGAAAAGGATATCGAGCTACTTTTGAGCGAAGCCTTTATTTGGCAAAGCCTTTTCAAAGGATCGGCTGCGCACCTGAAAGGCCAACCTGCTCGAGAACCAGTCACGAATCTACAGCTATGAGAAGAAAAGATGAAATCTTGACCCTGGTATTCAAGCTTGAATATGCATATTGCAATACTGTTCGGCGTTGGTTCATCATGGGTGTGGCGCGGCGAAGTATTCTTGGTACAATGTAATGGCCAAGCATATATGTTATATATACAGTAATGAGGATGAAATGACGACCGACATGCTCTCGCGATTCTGGCTCTTACTTTGTATGCCATTCTCCGTGCATTCACCCATAGCCTAAAGACATGTTGATCGTGACAAGATTTGGTATTGTGTTTTATTTATTATCATGGCGAATTATCCTAACATTTGGCATTCGAGAACCAAAATCGAGAGCATCTCTTCTGTTTTGTCTCTTTTTCATCTTACTTCGATGAACCAACCATGTTGGTTTCGAGGTATCCTTAGTTAGGTATGTGACTTTTATCTCTCAACACACGTATGCCTCTTATCGATTATGTGTTTGAGCGTCTTGTATGCCCTCCATATTATGTCAAACATCTGCTCTTCTATAGGCAAATAATCCAAATCCGGAACGCCAGGCCGTGAATATTAGTTATATACATTCGCACCAGGGACCATCCTGCTCTGTAGAGGATCAGGTGGTGTAGCAAACAGGTACTGTTGATCTCAGTATGAGTACCGCCGTATAGAGTCCTTCCTAGGTTCCACAAGATCTCTTATAAATCCTAGTTTCTCGCGGTCCTCATCGCACACTCGAGCCCACTCGAGCAACAAACGCCAGGTATAGAGGCGCATGTCTTCACGACGCAGGACTTGGCTCGCCCAGTCTCTCCCCTTCTCTGCAATGAATCGGGCTGCGGTATCTCCCCCAGCTTCTTCATCGGTAAAAAATTCGAGAATAGGGTAGAGGTCCCGGAAAGTATTGTCAAAGGGCACAAAGTGAACCCATGGAGTAAGACGATCATCATGCCATTCGGCATAGATTGTAGCTTTAAGCGGCATACTTGAAGAACGCAAAAACCCTCGGAAGCGGGCGCTGAATGAGTTGCCATCGGTATCGGGGAGGAATTTGAATGCGTACTGCTCTTTCATAGGCATATGCTTGAGTTCGCGGTAGTAAGGAGAAAACTGCTCGCAACCGACCTTTTCGCATAGAAGTCGCTTAAAGCCACAGTCAGAGATCTCCTTCAACCACTTACCAAGGGTATTGGTAGCACGATGAGTGCTATTGTAGTTGTCTGGGTCTGGTAGTTGGAATGTTTTCGGCTTCACGCCTTCATGCTCGACACTGTCGACATATGAACCGTTAAGCATCTGCATAAGACGGTGACGATGGAAACGGTGCCAAACGTCAGCCCTCGGCTCGCCCCCAGATGCATCGCCCCTCCACACAATACCTGTCTTCTTGGCATGCCATGCTGGGCCCATCTTGTCTCCTCCAGAATAGAACTCGTCCTCCGTCAGGTACATGGCACCAGGAATCAAAATCTCGTTATTCATTGGGAGCTTGGATCCGCCAAACAATGGGATCAATTCGGTAGAAGTTGACAAGCTAAGGGGTGCAACAAAACTCCCGTGCATCTGACGTAGATGTGGCTGTTGGCAAGGATCTTGGGAGGCGGTCCAATTCTTGATATACCCTCTGTACGCATATTCGGGGCTCCAGTTTGATGGGTACTCAACAGGAGCTTTAAAGTCTGAGACTTGTTGGACATTGCGCGACGGAGCGTTAGGGTCACACGTCACACGCGCAAGCTCCCAGTAGTTTGCTGAACTATTGTACCAGTAGGGGTCGTACGGCTGAGGTTTTTCATCGTCGAGTTTAGAAAGGCTTTTGAACTTTGTAAAAACTTCCTTCATGGGAGCTATGCGTCGGTTGTCGCGCTCTTGTTCAACGAGCTTCGACAGGTCTTCAAAGGGGACAAGAAGTCGGGGCTCGTCCATATAGTTGATTGGCATGTCGACGTCGGGCAAGTCCTTTGCGAACTCCGTGACAAGATCGGTCCATAACGTCAGCCATGGCACACGATCCGTTGTGTCACCAACGCCGGTAGCCTCGCCGTTGCGAACTTTGACAACCCAGTGCCAAGCAGATGCGCGCCTAGCAAGCGTATGAGCGTCGAGCGCCCAGTAAGGAGCCAAGTCCTTGTAGATGCGATCGAAATAGTCCTCCACAATAATGCTTTTTGAAGCAATGGCAGCCTCTACCCATTTATCGAAACCGGGTGGGGGGTGACGTCCTCGGCGAGAGCGATAACGCTCAGAGGCGTCATATAGATCGTAGCTTCGTTTTGAAAGAAGACTCTCATGACGAGCGCGGGCATCAGCCATGAGCTTCTTGATTGGATGTTTTGGGCCCAAAGTGACGGGACCTTTCGGTTCGGTAACATCCCAGCCTTGACTGCTGGTCCATAATATGTAATTGGTAATCGCGAAACATATAAGAAATAGGGTACTGAGATAGCGGAAGACTAATCGGGAAGGCCAATTCGATAGCCATTGTTTGAACCTAGGCCACATCATGGTCACGGTTATGATGTAAGGTGACGAAGGCGGCGGAGGGAGTCGGAGATTTATGCGCGCCTCGGGAAAGTGGGCGAACGAAGCATCGATGGACGACCGTGAGCTCAAAGAGCAATGTACAAGGGCATTATTGAGTGAGATATTCCTTAGATATGCGTCGGAGAGGAGACGTTCGAGGTAGGTCTCGGTAGGGATTCGGCGGGTCGTAGTGGATATCGTAGCAGCGACGCAGAGGAAGGCCGGAGTAGGATAGGGAAGAGAATTTTTAAGATGAAAGACGAGGAAGAGAAAAACAAGGAAATAGTATGATTACTAGAGTTAAGTGAAGAGTGACAAATTTGAGATGAGATTGTGGTGTTGAGGACAGTCAGGTGGAACAGGAAGGAGTCCCTTGACAAGTACCTGTCCTGCCCTGTTGAGTCGAGGTGGGAAATGGAAATCGCCGGGATGTCAAGACCTGGTCCTCTGGCCCTTTACCTAGGCAGGTAGTGGAGGGGAGGAGGCGTTGTAGCGTGGAGAAGTCACACTTGAAGATTGAATTTGCTGGCCACATGCAAGTGTATGAACTTACAAGGGGAAGGAGTAAACAGATTTTACTATTAAAAAGGCGTTATTGACTGAATTCGAATGAGACATCTATTTTAAAAGAATGAATTCATAACTTGCGACAGCAGTTGCATTAAGTCAAGATACGTACGTAATCAGCGCCCATTCTAACGGAGTATCAAAAACATCCAGGCCATTCGCGGAAAGACTACCTGAAGTCTGTAAGCTAAAGATTAGCTTGAAATTCTTTGTTGATTGGCCACCTTGTGAGGTTCGGTTTTATGGAGATGCATTGTGCTGGGGTATGGCTTACTTCGGGGGAGACATGGTTCTATGGTGCTGAGAAGGACTCGAAAATAGAAGCTTCTTACAGGTAGTGAATCTTAATTCGAATTTTTATAGGATATATGATTTATCCCTGGTAAACTTGTTTGACTTGCTGCATCTGAGTGTGTTCCAAGGTTGCACCACCCATCCCCAAAAACCACCCACTTGCCGTTGGATGTTACGAAGCAGTAAAATGCAGCTAGAAAGGGGGAACAGGTCTCAGAACGGCAACTACTGCTCTGCCCGCATCCAGACCTTAGCGGGGTGGCTTGGCATCTTGTTAGTGATTAAAGCTGAGTTGGTCCACTGATTTGGATGTGGTTGGAATGCTATTTATGTCATTAGGGACTGTTTGTCCTTGATCTCTTATTGCCGTAGATTTAGTCCTGGCGAGTTATCAGTCAAACAATAGCTTGGTTCTTGAATAATATCATCTCAAGCCCGGCATTTAAAATACTGCATGGCTCTCTCTGTATGCATATCGAATGCTAGCCTCGCGCTGGCGCCCGTAGATGACTTTTATCCATTCGCATACAGAAAGTGACATCCAGACATTACCAATAATTATGAACGTAACCACAAATGTCTTTCATTTTTGATAGAAATAACCACGATCCCTGCATGAGCCGGTTATTAAATCCGAAAGCGTGAATTGAAGTCCTCGTCCAGGGGTCAAGGCATTCGAATTTTAATTATCTATATAAACCACCCGCGGTTATTACGGTCGGCCGCAAACAAGACAGAGAGTCGCTTACCACACCCCCGTTTGTTAAATCCTTGATCAATAACCAAAGCGAGAAACAACCGAGACTACAAGCATTTAGCAGTATGAAATCCAGGTAGAGCAAGATCAGCGAATCACCAAGGTTTGGTTAAACATGATCATTGAATTGGCTATTTCTTATCCAACAGCGACCCTACCAAAATTTCTATGCATAACCGACCTGTGATTGAAGCTGCAGCTAATTATCTCCGCTAGTGGGTAGCAGAAAAAATGGCCTTCTAAGTCTTAGGGTATAAAAATAAGTCGTCTAAGAGCCATAGTCTAAGGAGCATAAAGTGATACACTAATTTTGCCTCCTATGCTTACAGCGGTAAATTTTTCTGATACCTAGGGCCCCGGTCCCGAAGTGAACCACCACCATAATCCTTGTTAGTACCTGTCACCCTGCCAGTAACCCATGGAAATCAACTCATTTCCATACAAACACTAACAAAGCCTGTTTTTCTTACAGGGGGATCAGAGCCAACCAGGCGTTGACTTCAACGGCTTTGTGAAGCTAGTCAACTAATTGCCCCTTTTCTGTAAGGGGACGTGAACTCTGGGGAAGATCTACAAGATCACGTTAGTCAACATATCGCGGTCGATTTAGACATTTCTGGGAATAAGCGTGTTTGTAGTAATAACTATAGAAATACACCAGACCATTGTAAGATGATGTGTGTTTGATACACTGTCCCGGTGGTCGAGCTCTCAATTAGATTCGATACTCAACCTCAACAGCTTCAATGCAAAACAACACAATCGAGTTTTGATCAATCCTTGAATAAGGGCAAACTAGTGTGAGAAGCCTCTTCAATTTTTCCAATTGTTTCAACACTTCCACATTAATAGTGACAATCATCTTGCCAGCCCTGTCATCAACCCTGCCTGTAAATTCGTTTCGATAGCGAAGTGGATGTTTAGAAACATGGCATTCCTAGAAACCGATTGGTTATTTGGAATCAGTGTCATCAATCAGTATTGCATTACATAGTACCCAAAGCATCCAAGGATAACGGTCAGAAGCATAACAAAATGATTTGTTTTATGCCATTTAGACCAGACCTTGTTCTGTTGACTTCTTACACCCTAAAAGAAGTATCTACTACATCCGCGATTGAGGACCCTTGATCTATAAAATGGAAGATGCAAGGTATTCGCCACTAGATTCAAATGATTTGAAACTAGGAAAACCTTTTAATTGGAAATTTGATGTCTGTTGGCAGACTCCCTATCTAAAGGCAATACGAACGTCATGGACTTTGAGAGTAAAGCCTTTTGAGTCCCGTGATGGTTTAGTCTGAGGCGAATCGCTCACTAGGAAGCTCACAAAAGGAAGTTCTCTGCTTAATTGTTTTCGAGTTTTTAATTCTTTGCAATTCAAGACTTCCTCCTGAATCATTTATTTGGAGATTTATTCTCTTGAAGTCGGAGTTATCGCCAAGAACCATCCCCACACCCCGGCTAATCTACGGCTCTCTGTTTAAGCACCGTCAGCCAATCAGAATCGCCTTATTCCGCTTCGGCAAGCAAAGAGGCGAATCATCCAAAACGTCAACGAAGAAAGCTTCGCTCCGCCAACGCCGTCGACCACGTCCGCGCCAATCTCCCCTCCTCCTCACCTCTGATATCGTGCGATCGAGGTAATCTCGTCCGCCGAATCGTTCTATCACCCACGATGTTTTCCTCTACGCGATCCGCAGCCTCAATGGCCCTCCGAGGTGGGTGCTCTCGATAGCTCCGGCCAGGCGGGTTTTTATAACTCGAACTTCGAATATGGCCATCGCAATGTCAACATGCCTCGCTAACGATGCCCGATCCTCTAGCCAAGCCTACGACTACCCTCATTCCTTTCCGAACCGCTACTGCCGCCTTCACGACTAATTCTCGCCGCGATGCGAGCGCCATCCAGACCCAATCAGCCACTGGTGTAGGCAACGTTCGCCGAGAGGTTCCCCTGCCTAGCGAGATCCCTCCTAAGGGCGCTCTTCAATACGCTCTGTATGTACATACCTCAAAATTCTGGGCGCCAAAAACCACCGTCCGGCACCGGTCCACGATGAGGCTAATTCATATACTGACAGTACCACACTCGATGCTGTTACCAACTGGGCTCGTCAGTCTTCCCTCTGGCCTATGACCTTCGGTCTGGCCTGCTGTGCCGTCGAAATGATGCATCTCTCCACACCGCGTTACGATCAGGATCGTCTCGGTATCATTTTCCGTGCCTCGCCCCGACAGTCCGATGTTATGATTGTTGCAGGCACTCTGACCAACAAGATGGCCCCTGCTCTTCGACAGGTCTACGATCAAATGCCTGAGCCTCGATGGGTCATTTCCATGGGTTCTTGTGCCAATGGTGGCGGTTACTACCACTACAGCTACGCCGTTGTCAGAGGGTAAGCCCCTTACCACCCCAACATCTTATACACCTCAAAACTAACCCACGCAAGCGCGGATAGAGTTGTGCCAGTCGATATTTATGTGCCTGGATGCCCTCCTACTAGCGAGGCACTGATGTACGGGATCTTTCAACTTCAGCGAAAACAAAGACTCACTAGAATCACGAGAGCTTGGGCTAGAAAGTAAGGGATGGGTTAGGGAACACAAGGAGAACATTGCAGAGAAGAAACGGGTCAGAAAGAAGGTAGTTTACCAGAATGAAGTTTATTGTCAGTTATTTCGTTGTCTCTTTTGCGACATTTGTAGGGCCCAAATATCAAGAACCTGCCCGAGTTGATACATGGAATTATTTGCCTAGGTAGCTAGTCAACCCAATATAAGATATCGACGCATGCATTCATTCTTGTCCGTTTAATTAGTCTATTCCAGATGCTGTGACATCCATCTAGTTAATAAACCCTACCCTGCATGTAAGATCCAGAAGCGCACTGCCAACCATGATGGATGGACACCTCGTCCCCAGCTGAAGATGAGGCCTGGTGCTCCTACAGTGGTCAATGTAAAAGGTCAAAGTTATTCATGATCAATTTCAACATCTTGGGTCAACCCGACAGAGTCGCATCAGATCTACAAGTATGATCAAGTTGGTCAACACCGAATCCCAGGCCTTTTCGAATGCTCTTTATTCTCATTATTCAGTCGTTCCTTGTTTCCCCTTCCGCGTATATCTGCCGCATCTACACCGGTGAATGCAAGACATAAAGCTTCTCAGCTTGAGCACTACGCAGTAAAAGGACATGGTTCGTCTATACTTGGCTGTTATGCGAAGAAATGTGATAGGCTGTCTTGTGTGATTCTAAAATCAAGGGTACCTAATTCATCCATGGCGAGCAGTTGCATAAAGGGATAAATGTAATGTAAGTTGATAGACTGGTGATCGAGTGCATGTCGTTCGGTGAAATGAGCGAGTTTGTCTCGCGCCTGTATCGGTAGCAGAAATATCTACAATAACATCATTGGTCCTCTTCGCCGTTAAGTGATCTCGGTCACGCAATGTGTGCAGAATGCAACAGAGCACGTAAAATGAAAGCCAATGACTGTGATCTGCTGTTCGGTAAGAAGAACGAGGTTGGTCTACATCCGCATCGATAGCATGGAAAGACATAGCGACACTCAGTCCTTTCTCGACCGAAAGGGCAATACTTCCTTGCTGCGCTACTTGTTGGAGTTATAAGGTGAGGAAAGATCAAATGTTCTTGCCCCGAGAGCCGGGTTACCAAGACCAGTCACTTAGACGGGCATAAGTTAAAAAAAAAAAAAAGCTGTAGCAGTAGCAGCGTTCTTACTTTTGTGATGGATAATAAATATTGTTTGGAAACTTTGCGAAGTCAACTGCATGGAAACCCATCGTCACCAGATCTTGGAGCTCGGCAATTAGTGAAGCTCCTGGCATTAGGCACTTGCTTGGAGCAGGGGCTCGAGGAGCCTAGAAATGTCTCGTCATACATAGCAGGTACTAGATAGTCATCAAGGCCATTTGATAAAGATCTGTTTTTGGAGCTTTTTGGCGACCTCATTGGAGTCGAAGTCCCTCACTCATTAAAACTACCCAAGTATCAATGCGGATAGCCATGAAGGCAATGGATAGATGAGCGTTTGATATGCAAGGAATGCAGAGTTTGTAGAAACGAGAATGCACATACAACAAGGAGGATGCAATAAAAACGTTTTTCATCTAAAAGTACCCCTCCCTACTAGGGGCTTTTGCTAAGTTAATCATTCCTTCCACATTGGCTGACTATGTGAGCAATGCCTCTCTTCTATTTCTGAGATGTCCGAATTCATTGTGAATATCCCACAATTCCACAATCCCACAAAAAAACTAAAAAATAACTCCCAAGATTTCCCATCCCGATATCAGTTTTCTTCGCCAAAAGCTTCCTGTATGGCATCGTTTACTTTCCGCCTATGTGCTCTTATGTAGCAAGCCCTACATCTGGTGTTTTCTCTCCATCCATAGAATGTCTTGTCTCGAGGCTTACCGCAGCTGCCACATTCGTCTCTGTTACCAAAGGAAAGCCACTCTTCGTGAACAGATTTGTTGCCATGTGCGATCACTTCGGGTGGCTTTTCGACTTTATGTGTTTTCCGATACTGAAAACAGGATCGGCATCTTCGGTTTGCTGCTCGACCGGTTATTTCCTTAGCAAATTGAGCCCCAATGCCACACCAAGCGCATTTATCGCCATGTTCTTCGACCCAGGCTGCGTCCTCGTCCTCTGTAGGCCGGAATTTCTCATTGCATGGTGGACATTTTGAAGCGTCAAGCCATCCGGTCCACCCCAAGAGGTGGCTCTGATCTGGTCGGGGTGCCTGACACATCCCACATACATCATCGTGTCCATCGTCTAGCCATGCCTGATGCTTGCTGAAAGGCTTTCCGCTGTGAGGGTTCGGGTCTTCTTTGCCATCGTGTTTAAGCATGTATTTGTAGCATGCCAAACATCTGGACTCAGGGCCAAATCCCGTGAAACGACCATATCCCCTGTACTCACTCTTTTCGCGACCCAACTGAGGGCGACGGGGTTCTTGGCAAAGTGGATTTTGGCAGACATCATCGTTGCCGTGTGCCACCCAAAGCATGTGGTCTTTGTGGCTGACGTAGGTTCCTGCAAGCTTTTCATGACTATGAAGATTGCGATAACTGTGACATGCCCGACAGCGACGATTTAGAAACCACCCGACCCAGGATTTGTCGTCTTCAGGCGCTGGTCTTCCGCAATTCATGCAGATGTCTTCGAGATTGTTTTCTTTGAGCCAGTTTTTGTGCAATGTCTTTGACTTGGGCAACCCCTTATACCCATGGGCAAATGGAATGCTGCGATTCAGACCAAGGTTAGAAAAGTCCGGAAGTCCAGGAATATCTGCTCGCATTTTGGTGAGAAGTGTCCCCTGCTCTGGATAAGTCCAACTGAGAGTTGACAAATACGCCATGATAAGAGCCTCGGCGATGACAGTCGGAGCAGTTTTGCCGGGACCGACTTTGAATAGGGCTATGAAACGAAAATTGGAAGTCATTCCGGGTTGTGTGGTAAGACGGTAATGCTCTGACTGTTCGTACTTCTGGATAGCTTTAAAAGGTTTCGCAGAGTTCTTCAAATGCGCTGCTACGCGGCCGGTAATGCTAATATAGGCGCGGTATGCTACACTTGAGCCGATGTAAACTCCAACAATGTTGCCAGAGCTGTCAAGGACGATGTTTATGTAGACTCCCCACAAACGAAAGCTGCTGTCAATTCTTGGTAGATCGAGAAGGTCGTATGGGCTTAGATTTGGACGGCCAAGCACAGACATAACCTCAGGTGGTATTCCGACGAATAGGGGCTTTCTCAGCTCTGAAATCTCAAGTCTTTGAAAAAGATACCAGAAACCGACCGAGAACGCTCGCGCTTTGAAATCTTTGACTCTAATCTCTGTAGGGTGTGTCGTGTTCGTATGATCTTTGGTGTTCTGTAACATGGTTTGGAATGCCGACTTGACTCGTATAACGTTGGCATCTACAATAGGGAGAGATACGCCTGGGTTGAGGAACGGTGTGATATCAGTGGGAGGTTCCTGAGATATCGCGATGAGCCGAGTCACCCAGTATTTGGTTTGACCATTCGGAATTGCTGTGTCTTCTTGATTTTCGAGGTCGTCGTTAATGTCGACAAGATCGCCATCGTCAATGTCCTCATCCAGATCGAATAGTTCATAGGTGTCGACATCGTTGTCTTCCAAGTCGGATTCTGAATTTTCGGAATTGTCGTCAGTGTTGACAAACTCGTCATCGCTACTTTCTTGAGCTAGATCGGCGTTTACTTCGAAATCAGTTTCGGATGCAGGACGAATGGCCATACGCTTGCGTTTGATACTTTGAACGAGTGGCGTATCAGAGTCAGTATCTGAGAGAACTTCCTGTGTAGATTGTGCGGCAGGCTCATTTTCAGAATCCGTGTCTTCAATGATACGTCGTGCCATGCGTTTGCGTTTTGACTTGGTCTGAGGTTGGATTTGGATGTTTGGATCTACATCCTGGAGAGGAACTCGTCTGGAACCAGAAGCCATTTTGACAAAGACAAACTGGCTTTTGATGATTGACAGGACCAGTATTGAGATGTGAGGTCAAAGTCTTTTTTTTTTTTTTTGGTCGTCCATTATTCGTTGGGGCATGTGGTTCCTTCCCAATAGGTTTGTCGTTCCTTCCCAACAACTTGGACGAGACAAAGACGGAAGGTGCTACCTCTCTTGGTAGGAAGCTACGCCAAACGAACCTTGAAGCCAAAGGAACGAATGTCTGAAGGGAATAAAACTGGCGATTCTGCAATATAGCCTCGTCTTAGACTCAAAGGAGGATAGTGGCGAGAAGAGATGGATGCATTGGTGATAGGTAACGACAAGAATCCGTCGGATTTCGGTTGGGAAAAGTGAAAAGTGAAGTATGATACGTTTCCTACTAGTTAGTCATTAGGGATAGGCAATGACAAAACCCCGGACAATATTTCGATACAGCCTCATCTTAGGCTTGAAGAAGGTGTTGTGACGAGATGTTTTGATGTGGATTGGAGTGAAGTTTGATACGTTTTCCTACTTAGTCATTAGGGGTAGGCAATGACAAGGCCCCGGACAATATTTCGATACAGCCTCATCTTAGGCTTGAAGAAGGTGTTGTGACGAGATGTTTTGATGTGGATTGGAGTGAAGTTTGATACGTTTTCCTACTTAGTCATTAGGGATAGGCAATGACAAGGCCCCGGACAATATTTCGATACAGCCTTATCTTAGGCTTGAAGAAGGTGTTGTGACGAGATGTTTTGATGTGGATTGAAGTGAAGTTTGATACGTTTTCCTACTTAGTCATTAGGGGTAGGCAATGACAAAGCCCCGGACGAATAAAGCCTCGTCTTAGGCTTGAGGGAGGGTAGTGACGACAAGAGATACCGTGCTCATACATAGCATGAGTCATCAGGGTCAGAAGGATTGAAATGATATCCCGGAGGCGAGTCAACATATTATAGGGGAGAAGGAATAGTCCAGGATCAACTTGCAGTCGAAAGTCATCCTCCGTATGCAGGTTCCCGATTCATGCGGTGGTGATTGTAGTATATTGGGAAGGGAATAATTCGTGAGAAAACATGGTGAGACTTTGTATTTGACTGAGGTGCGCTCGTTAATAGGACGAATGAGGACATCGCGAGTCGTCTGCTCACGAATCAGGTGGATGTACCAGTCAACGATATCAAGAGGAATCTCTGGCTTGCGTGCGATGGCGTACTGGTGAATCCAAGAGGTGGGACTCGAGGGCTGACCATGACGATGCTGCTGCTCGATGGTTGGAATAGTGTTGGCGTTGGTACCGGTGCTCTGGGTTTTCTTCCAAGTTCTAGAGCGTTTCTGGTCGACCGAGTGCTGAATCGACTACTTCGGCATCTGAAATTCGTCTGCTACCCTTCACTATGTTGGAATCACGAATTCAGGTTCCTCCTGAGGAGTGAACTTGTATGTATGCTTTCTAGGGAAGTCGGAAGCCAAGGTCGGGATATAGTTATTCTCATCATTGTTGGGCTGTCCACTGTGGCCAGAAGTGGCACTATCGTATTTGCATCAAATCTTCCGGTACGTCAACGTAGCCAGGAATCGCTTGTGCTCAAAAATAGGCAGTTTCAAGCGTAGTTTTGATAATAAGATACTAATGTTGTGCTGTTGTCGTATATGTTCAAAGTCGACGTGTCGTGTATCTTGCACTCCTCCTCTTGGTAAATAGGCAAGCTGTATCCATTTGGCTTGTAACCATAGCAGTTGTGGTGTTCTGACTCTGACGGCTGCAATCCTCGGCCGCCTGTGGTAGCTGGCTTCTCTTGGTATTCGTCTTGTCTTAGTTAGGTATCCTGAAAGAGATGCTGGAGGGTGTGTCGATTGATACGCTTGTGGTAGACGATGAAGGGGTAGCATCGAACGTTGTGTAAACATCGAGCAGGCAATATTATTCATTGAATATTTTGACATGGTCTCAGACAAGCTGTGAGCAAGACCTCCGAGTTTGAGGATATTTTGGAATACAGCATCGGTCTTTAAAGCAAAATATACCGTTAGAAACCCCTTGAGTTGGACTAGAGTTGCGTGGATTCTTACCTTGTGAGGCGATGCCGACAAAAATCATGCTGCAGACAATGAATGAACCAGAACACTGTCATCGCTCCGCTCATCGAACAGACACCGGTCAATCAGTACGTGAAACCAGATTTGCCTTTTGAATAAAGTTTCGTAATGAGATCTATCGCAGTATGGTCAGCTTTGTAAATTCCCACTATAGGATAAAAACATCCATTACCTCAATAGCCTAAAGATCGCCTTGTCCTGAGAGGTGTGAACTCACTGATCCAAGGGGTGGTTTTAAGATCCTGGTGTGCGGGGTCAATGGGAGCCAGATCACGTGGTGCGAATGCCGTCTTAATGGCATCTCCGTCCCCGTACGTAGCTACAGAGCGAACAAGTTAGTATGCGCACAACCACCAGATCTATTACCTGAAAATAAAATCATCTGACCATGTAGTACTAGAAACCTGGCAAGACATTCTGCAGCCTTTTCGCAACATGGGGGCAGATGGCGATCGCTTCTGTGCATTGTCGAGAATGTGAACAACGACCACTCGCGCAGTCGCTGCATTGGACTACTAGGCTGGTGCTCACATAAGCAGAGCCACTCAGGTACTTTTGAGTCTTGACAACATGGCTCTGAAGAGAAGCCTTGGAAGAAGGCTGCCAGGCGCTTTGGACAAATTCCGTGACGTTGGCGACGTAAGCGTCTGGCAAACTCTTGAGGCATTGCTGTGGGCCACTATGGACTTGCACGACGGTCCTCTTATTCAAGATGACATCTCGCGTGCACTGAAGAACGTGCAACGCCTTGACGGTGCTGTTTGACTTGGCATTCATGTTGACGCCCAAAATGCGGCTTTGATGTTCCAAGTCGATGAAGGGTATGTAACCATATCCTCGTTTTACTAATTGCTTGTTCATGACTAACTTCTGAAGGAGATAAAGGTCAACATCAGCCATGCCAGTTAAGATGTTGTCCTGAGAAGCGACTTGTCTGTGGACTTCATCTAGCATGGTGCGCAAAATGCGACACTCCGGCCATAACGCACTTCCGACGCCCTCACACCCATGACCAATATCATAAATTCAAGCCACTGTCGTGATAACTCAATACTCAGTACCGAACACTTTGCATCACATCAAAGCCATTCAAAATCACCAATTTCGTCCCGTTTTCCAATTGCCTGGTAAGAATTACTCATCTTACAAACAATGCTTGCCACTAACCTGTCCCAAATTTACCTCCAACAAACGGATCCAGGCCTACAGAAAGAAATGCCTCCAAAACCCAACCCCGCACACACCCTCCTCCACACTCAGCCTTCCATTCACGCCCACCCCACACATCAGCTTTCGTATCATCTCTTTAGACCACGTTGTACTGCTTGTGGGGCCTCCTGACCCGGCGGTGTTCTATTTAGTGGAGTAATTGTGAACCAACCCGCAGGTAAAACGTTTGGCTCCATGCGGACCGCATCTGATAAGGTCCCAGAAACTCAAAACTCACCCGAGGCGGATGGGGAAAAAAACTTGGTTGAGAGCGTAGGGGCGGTGGGTGACATAGCCAGTTCAATTTCAACAGCCTTGCCCATTCTTTAAATCATAAACATTTGTGAATGCATCGTCGCTGCAAGCAGTCTCGCAACCAAACTCAATACTACATATACCCACCCTTGGGGTCAAGTCAGCGGTTAACTCGATGAATATGTCCAACGAAGTATTGAATGGTGAGGTGGGCGCCACTTGTATCTTGTGCTCGAGAACTTCTTCCTGATCTTTGCACCTGTATGCACCTAGGCCCCATCTATTGGCTCCTGAATTATGGATTCCGCACTCTTCCTTCTTCATTTAATGAGCTATCAAGGGAGACGATTAACAGCCATCTACAACTTGCTTTTGATACACGATGTGGTGAGCCAGACTGGACGACAACTGAAATATCGACGGCAATCACAAGTCGATGGGCTTGAACAGTAACGCTCCTCTCTTCAAGCCTCTCATACATATCCGCATGAAATGCTGGACGAAAGCAAGATGGTATCTATACATGTTGAAATCGCTCAACATGTCACAGTAGAATATGATTTTGAGAAGACAAGAGCTAGCATCGACACCGAAATCAGCACTTACGGCGATCCTGCCATTATACCACTGTATATGAGCCATCCACGCCCGCAATCGATATCAACTATTGTATGATTCAAACCATTGCTGGCGCCGGCATGTTGACTGCCAGTCTATTCTCATTCTCCGGCTGAAGGAATCATACAGGGGGGGTTATGTTTTTAAGAAAATATAGCTCACGGCTGATGCAGCATTCACCCATGAATCGAGTACAAACCATCAAGACAGCCCACCAGACTTTGTATTATGACAAGATAAACCTCAGATACGCAAAGAAAACGACAGACAACCGCTGAGGCTTTGTTCAGGGATATGAGTGATATGTGGTATAGACCTTGTGACGATCACCATTTGCATATTAATAGCTTCTGGATCAGGTTACTGGGACAGATATTTTTGGCAGATCGCGTTTTTGATACGAAAAGATGCCTCAATAGTCCAGTATTGAAATTTTCGTTCGTCTTGTAGCTTTGAGTGGCGGCACTGGTCAGAACGTCGAACCAAGTAACTTCCCTTTCACATCTGTTGCCGAGTTGCACAAAGGCATCTCCTACTCGTTGCACTTACTTCAATGTGTAAACATACCGTCGAATGACCACCATGCGGGCTCCTAAGTTGGTCTGGACCAGGTATTTGAGAGACCTAGTGCTGGGTTTATGAACAGGTCAGTTTGGGGCTTTGAAGCAGAGATTCATACAACGACCCGGCCCGCCGTCCGGATGCTCCGAGTCTCATAGCTTCTCAATGCATGACGGCTGGAAGTATCCATGTTGAAATGGGCCTTGTTCAACCGGTCTGCGTTTAGCTGTCACTTGCAGATATGGTGCTGTTCGGTTCACGGCCGTTCAACCTTGTTGCGTTCCTATCCGCACGTTGTTCACTGCCTGTATACTTGATCTCTAGCTTCGATGGAGCAAATATTATAGGATGTTTGTCCATGAATTATCACAGTATTCGTCACACCCGTATGCGCATGTTGCCAAGAACCGAGGTTATCTTCTCTTTTTGCGTTGCGGTCAACGGAGCGGTTGTTACCCGCGTTGTTGTCGTTCCAGTACACCTTGCCCCTTGGACGTTACCAGATGGCCTAACGCTGATCGTCACATAGCTCCATATCCAAGCAAATCTTCTTGCTTGTATACATATTTCCTCCGCCTAATCTGACCGAGAGGATGTAACATATAGAAACAGAGATCATGAGGATCTGCTTTCAACTCGAGGTGGCACGACTCTCTTAGTTGTTGGAGGCGTCGGGTGATCCCTAAACATCCTTGCTGATAGGTACGAGGACGCGTTGCGAATGGGGAGTTTTAAAGACATTTCAATATTACGCTGTGCCTTGGGAAATGCCGACCGAATACTTCCTCAACAACCTAGGTTGGTAGCAAGTTAGTCAGATGAGTGGAAACGAGGAGTAGATAGTAACATGCCAGATAAAAACCTGCAAGATAGGAAGACAACTTGTTGGATCTCTTTCCTCTAGATCCAGAGATCTATATCTACGCCTTCAGTTAGCATCCTCGGTTGGTGTGGAATATTGGAAGTATCTCGCGCACAACCACTCACTCTTTCCACTAGTAAAATTCCTCGCCGGCGACTTTCGCTTTGTGTTGCATTTTCTCTTGGTATGATGTACTGGCTGTATTCTTCGATGATACGAGCGTGTTGACTGAAAGGCTCCACGGATACCTTGCAAATGCTGGATAAGTAGACCTCGAGATTCTGTCCCAAAGGCTAGATTCCAATTAACATGTATGTTCAAAAACTTTCGACCAGTTTCCGGGCGACGGAAAGGTTCCAAAATATCGCGAGTGTACCGCATAGATCGACCAGTCGCGCCTGCCACTGATGGGGGATACCAGGTGCTTCACCCACAACTTAGTCTTCATCGACTTAAGTGCAGATTCGGCCTTCCAGCCGATGATGGAGGGACTGTAATAGGTAATCTCTGGCATTGTCCGTATCGTTGTCTGCACCCGGCGATGCTATTGGGTAAGCGAAATCTCCGTCGGGCAGTCGGTCGGTCGGTCGGTCGGTCGTAGAATTACTCAAGAAGAAGCCGCCAGGTTGAAGTTGTAATCGATACCTGCGCGATGAAATAAGTTAGCTTATGATACCACGCGTCAGGGTGGAACTTTCTTATGACTGTTTGTTCGTCATTGAAGGAGGAATGCAGGCTTCGCAAAGGTCACGGGAGTTATCAAACCGGGAAGAAAATTTTATGCCTAGAATTTATCACGTCACCATAGTAATCATGCACTCGGATGTGTTTGTGGCTGCAATGAATGGGTCAAGTAGTTGAAATTGATCCTGATAACTGTTTCTGTTGATAGAATAAAGCAACCTCCACCGCCACTCCCACCAAACCGGTCGCCCCTTTTGATTGATTTTTTTTTGTTTTCTGTTTTCCTTCATAATCTCCTTCGTATCTCCTTCGTCATGTCCTTCGTGCCACATTCGCGGTCTCCATCGTGCTCCCCGTAGTCACTCGACAACTACTTACCAGATGTTAGAAGTATCTTGCTTGCCCCAGGTATCAGTAGCTGCATCAGGTACGTCCCAAGAACCTTGCTCGCCCCAGGTATCAGTAGCTGCATCAGGTACGTCCTGAGAATCTTGCTCGCCCCAGGTATCAGTAGCTGCATCAGGTACGTCCTGAGAACCTTGCTCGCCCCAGGTATCAGTAGCTGCATCAGGTACGTCCCGAGAACCTTGCTCGCCCCAGGTATCAGTAGCTGCATCAGGTGAGTTCCAAGCACCTTGATCGCCCCAGGTATCAGTAGCTGCATCAGGTGAGTTCCAAGCACCTTGATCGCCCCAGGTATCAGTAGCTGCATCAGGTGAGTTACAAGCACCTTGATCGCCGTTGTTCTCAGTATCGCTTTGATCCTCCCAACCTGGACCGAGAGCATCATCAGCAGATGGGTTGAAATACTCTTCACCCCTCATTACCGAGTTGACGGCTTGATGTCGACCAGAAGGTTCGACATCGGCCAAGATCAGGCGTCTCAAGTTGCGAAAGCCTTTCTCTGAGCTGGGGTCCTTGATGGGCTTTTGCTTGGGCTTTGTCTTCTTGACGTCTTGCTTCTCGCCGTCTTGCTTCTCGCCGTCTTTCTTCTTGCCGTCTTTCTTCTTGACTTTACGTCGACAATTGCGTTCAAGATGAGGACCACCACAAACGGGGCATTCGGCGGGGGGATTTTTACAGTTTGGGGCAAGGTGATCAAGCTGAAAACAACGATTGCAATGCGGGCGAGTGCAAATATCTGCACTATGTCCTTTTTCGCCACACCATTTGCATTCGCGTTCAGGACAGGATGGCTTCGTGTGACCGGGTTTACCACAGAGCGGACACCCTCTTTCTTCAGGACAATCGCTGACCTTGTGTCCGGTGTCCCCACACCTGCGACACCCGAACTTGGATCCTTTGCTTTTTTTCTGATCCTTGGGGCATTGGAAGTGTGTGTGGCCCGGAGATTTGCAGTTGTCACACCATAGGGTCTTGTCATCTGTGCGACAGTTGAAGAAATGGTGGCCACGTCTGCCACATTCAGAACACAAGAAGTGTTCGAGAGGACACTCGCCAGATGTGTGGCCACGTTTGGTGCAATTGCCACAAAATCGTCTAGGGCAGAAAGCGGCGGTATGTCCCGTTTCGCCACACGAGGTTCGTTCGCATGTCATGTCGGTCATGTCGGGATCATCGATGTTGCACTGTTCTGAGGAATGTTCAGATGTTTCGCATACCTTGCACGACGCGATACGCTTGTTGACGCCGAGGCTTGCCACATAATCGTAAGTACGCGACAGTTCCAGAGCTCTTGCCTTTGTAATATCGTTGACCTCGTGCCCGATGAAATTTCCGCGGTTTGCAAGGATAATCACAAAAGCCCTGGCGCGGCTGAGGCCAAGAGTATTCCGAAACTCCGCAGCAACAAAAGCTGGAGTACTGGTGGTAACCATATCATAAATGATAAGGTCGGCTTCATCACCTTGTGCGTTGTCGACAGTCTTAAATTTGAACCGGTCGCTGTCGGCAGCAGACACGTTTGCTAGTTGCAGGAATCGTTGCTTGAGCTCCACGACCTGTTGTTTGTATGTTGCTACAACGAGGACGGTGATCGGCTTGCCTAAATTCTTGCCAATTCCTGTCAAGTCTGACTTGAGAAGTAATGCGACTTGTCGGATAATCCATTCGGCGTGCGTCAAGTTAACCTTGGACGATGATCGTTGTGTAGCTCTGGCGTGAGAAAACTCCAGTTGGGCTACGCACTGATCTTGTGGGTGCTCTGGGTTAACGTTCTCTTTGTACCAGGCAATAATGGGATCCAATGCGTTGGACTCAATCCACTTATGCTTCATTCTCATGATATCATTGTAGAATAAATGATTCACAGGGTTTCCGACATTGCCGTGAGCGCGCATGTTCATTGAAAGTGTTGAGTGTTTAGCGCCACCTTCGACAACGCGATGCAGAAGCGAAGTCTGCTTTTGTGCTGCGAAGGGGTTTGACGACACCTTCCCCGGACCAAGGTCGTGCTCCATGGTTAAATGCGGAGGCTTCTGTGCAATGTCCCCTGTGACTACCCATGCTTTAGGGGCAAAATTGGCGATGAGAAGGAGTAGCGAGGCTTCGTCCATAGTCGCTGCTTCATCAATGATGATCAGGTCAGGTTGGAGTTCTTCGCGGATAACAGCGGGGAAGGCTCCGACTGCAGTGGTTACAACAATACCAGAGAACTCTCTGATTGTGTCGCGGTAGAGAGTCTTGATTTGCTGCTTGAAGGAGGCATACTGATCCTCGGAGAGAATGTCTCCGTTCTTGATGCTATTGACTGACTTTTGTATATAACCGTGACGTTCTGTATGTTCCAACATGCTCTTACTGGCAAACTGATGGAGAGACTTGTCTCTGTTCGCGTTCTTGGCAAGTTTGAAGGCAGCATGGCTGTTGGTAACGTCGGCGCAGAGTTCTTGCAGAACCTCAGACACGGCAAACTCTTCTGCGAGGTTCTCGGCTTCGGTGTCTTTCTGGGGCTTGACCGAGTTTGAGGTTGTACGTACCTCACCTTCCAGAGGGTATACGCGCATGATATCCGGTCTGGGCTGTGAGTCGGTATGCTTCGAGAACCAGTCCTCAAAGGTTTGGCCTAGCCGTTGGGCGAACGTCTCTACACCCACATTATTGTTCAGAATATACAATATTCTGGACTTATGGGTGTTTTGAAACCCATTTCCATAGAGCGTGAAAAGCATCAACACTTCCATGAGATACGATTTGCCAGAACCAGCTACACCTGATATGAAATGAAGTCGTGCTGGGGAGTTTTCCATTTCCGTCAGACACCTCTGCATCGGTTCTGGTAGATTGTCGAATATGGGTAGCATAAACTCAGGTCCCGCTCTGTTGATAATTACATTACCGACTCCGGGAAGCTCCGTCAGAAGATTGAAGTTCGTCGCCTTCTTCCGGTCAAAGTTCAAGATATACTGATATGCTTGAGTACTCGTGTCAGAAGGAGGGGGTTGGCCCATTATAGGGTGCTTCAAACAGTTGAGGCTGTAGGACTGCGCCTTGATGGTCTTCTCCGAAGTGGCCATCTTGACTTCGATCTGAGTTAAGCCTTTGTCACGAACACGAGAGATGTATTCGGTCAGAGTCTCTGATTCCTTGAGAGATGCATAGGGTAATGCTGCCTTGGTACCGCTTTCGCTCCTCGGGTGGCTGATGAGCATAGTGCGAAAGCCAGATGGAATGTCGTGGTAGTCGCTGCTAACACAATGACCTCTGAAGGAAGGCCGAGTGTCATCGTTGCTGGTGTTTGCAACTTCGCCAGTGTCTGCATGTTCGCCAGTGTCTGCATGTTCGACGGTATCTGCATCATCGGTGGACTTTGCATCATCGACGGTATCTGCAACTTCGACGTTATCTGCATCATCGGTGGACTTTGCATCTTCGACGGTATCTGCAACTTCGCCAGTGTCTGCAACTTCGACGGTATCTGCAACTTCGCCAGTGTCTGCAACTTCGACGGTATCTGCATCATCGGTAGACTTTGCATCATCGACGGTATCTGCAACTTCGACGTTATCTGCATCATCGGTGGACTTTGCATCATCGACGGTATCTGCAACTTCGCCGGTATCTGCATCATCGGTGGACTTTGCATCTTCGACGGTATCTGCATCATCGGTGGACTTTGCATCATCGGTGGACTTTGCATCATCGACGGTATCTGCAACTTCGCCGGTATCTGCATGTTCGCCAGTGTCTGCAACTTCGCCAGTGTCTGCATGTTCGGTGGACTTTGCATCATCGACGGTATCTGCAACTTCGCCGGTATCTGTATGTTCGCCAGTGTCTGCAACTCCGCCAGTGTCTGCATGTTCGGTGGACTTTGCATCATCGACGGTATCTGCATCTTTGCCGTTGTTGCGTGTCTGCGAGACTGTGGTTTGCTTAAACAGTTCAGTCTTTTCAACGTAGAGGCGGTGAACTCGATCCGTGAAGTCTACATGGTTTTCCTCTTCATTGCGAGAGAACTCGTCGAACTCGACTTGCGTGAATGCATGGTCCAACAACTCACTACAGCTGTTGTTGAAAGCAACAAGAGGCTCACGTTGATCTTCGGCAGCGAGGAGAGCACGAACAATCGCCAAAGATACATCTTCGACTTTTGCAGGTGCCGAGCTGAAAATGGCGCCATCGATGAGGACGTCACAAGAGTCGCCGTTCTGAGGGAAAATGTCCTCTCTCCCGTGCACTTTGACAATAAGAAGGTCCTTGTTTTTCTGGGCGAGAGGGATGATGACCGCACGAAATTTAGTTTGCGACAGCTGTTCGACCATCTCATCCTGAATTGCTTGCTCCCACATCAAACTGCAGATGTTGTGAATCAGGTGTTGCTCTGCATTGGCAAAACGCATGAGCTGGAAACTTTGGACGTTGTGCGGAAATCCTGGGCTACCGGGTTTGGGGGCTTGGCTAATTCCGAAAGTCTTCGCTTCAGGAGCATGACGGAAAAAAACGGCGAGCGGATCAATCTTACGCTCTTCATCCATGGCCTCGGACATAGCATGAGAGAAATAATTCGCATCGTCGGATTTGTGACCTGGCAGAAGGAGCGCAATTTCAAAATCGTCCTTGGCAACCTCTTGGCTAATGGTTTGGAGTTGTCTTGCAACGTGTTGGCCTTTCTGGTTGAGGATGGTCAACTTGTTCAAAATGCCTTGGGATAAGCGAAGTTGAGCCTTTGATGCCTTCAGACTGATGACAACAGGTGTATCCACAGGCCTGACTCCCTTACAGTATGCCTCCAGAGACTCAAGTGGCTCAGGGTGACTGCATGTAGATACTGAATCGACATCTTGCAAAAAGATGGTAAGGTGAGCGAGGCGGATGTTGTCAACGCCAATGCCATAAGCGTAGCATGAGATGTGCACTGTGCTATAATCCCGCTGAGGCAGGCGGAGATTGATAAGCATGTGAAGTGAACCACTCTCAATGTCACCAAAGTGAGGAGCTTCTGAAGGGGCAGGTGTACTAATGGCGTTGCCATTGATAGAAACGAACGCAGAGAATTCGGCGGTGAACTCTCTTTCATCTTCGCAAGTCAATAGTTTCTGGAGCAATTTTCGGTGCTCCTTTTGATCATGCTGTCACCAAGTCAGCCTTTGTCAAATCCTAGAGAACAAGATACATACCTCTCCTTGTTCTTCATCGGGATCGTCCTCGGGAGGTTCTTCTCCAGCGGGATCGTCCTCGGGAGGTTCTTCTCCAGCGGGATCGTCCTCGGGAGGTTCTTCTCCAGCGGGATCGTCCTCGGGAGGTTCTTCTCCAGCGGGATCGCTCTCAGAAGGTTCTTCGGTGCGAACGCTTTCAGAAGGTTCGTTCTCAGAATGCTTGGATTGAGCGACGTTGGAAGAAACATCACCCGATAAAGCTTGGACGTTCTATTACCAGGTCAGAATTTTGTTGGATTCCAAATGAAGCGGAGCAAATACATTGTCATTTTCTTCGAGTTTGGGCTCTTCTTCAAAGTGCCCATTATCAGAATGTTCTTCTCCAAAAAGTTCGCTCTCAGAAGGCTTGGATTGAGCGACAGTGGAAGAAACATCGTCCGATAAAGCTTGGCGGTTCTATTATTAAGTCAGAAATCTACCTAACTCAAAATGGAGCAGGACACATACCATGCCAGTGGTCAACCGCCGCCTGGTTCTGGTCCATTTGACCAAGAACCGTTGCCCAGCACTGTTTCGCGCCGAACTCTGAAACTAGTTAGAAAGCTTATTTGCAGATAATGGACAACAAATGGAGGACATACCATTTTCGGCTAGACAGCGAGTACAAAAGCTGACAAGCTCAGAGTGCAAATCGGGCGTGAGCGGAAGATAGCGTGTGAGTGATCGGGTGTAGTTGTAAAAAGTGGCTGGTAGAGTGGGAACAGAAGTGGGATTTGTGTGGGAAGGTAGGAATGAAAGTGGGATTTGTGTGGGAGGGTAAAATTTATGTGGGTGGGATTTGTGGGTGTAGACCTGTGCGTGCGGGGTAGGGTTTTGTGGGCGCTTGTGGCTAGGCAACGGGTCAGCGACAAAAAAAAAAAATAGAGAGAGCGAGAGAGAGAAATTGTGCAGCAGGATCTTACTCTAAGAAATCGACGATTGCGAAGAGGTTTCGTCTTGAGTGTAAGAGAAGTGTAGTATCCTCAGAATAAAAAAAAAACACAATATGAAGTTTGGTACGGTTTTCCTACTAGTTAGTCATTAGAGGTAGGCAATGACAAGACCCCGGACGAAATATAGCCTCGTCTTAGGCTCAAAGGAGGATAGTGGCGAGAAGAGATGGTTGCATTGGTGATGGAGGTAGGTGTGTGATTTGAATCGGTCGGCGATCAAGTGGGTAAGTGGAAGGTATGTCTCACGTGACTCAGTTGGTCGACCCTGTCGGAGATTTTAGAGACAGTGAGTTTGGTCGTGCCCACTAACTAGCTAGCTCTTGAGACATGGAACTGCACACCACCTTCAAGTTAGCTTCAACCCTAAAGCGTACTAGCCTAGCTCATAAGAATAACAATTGCGGAAGAGGATTACTGTGGCTGTGATAGTATACCTCCAGCGTCTCATGGTGATCATGTACCATCTACCTACTACCGCTGAGGTATCTAGATGTAGACAGGTATAAGACTATTGGATACTGCCCTGCCGTTTGAGCCTTCAAGACAATTGGAGTCGAAGTCCGTCAATTACCATGCACGTTACGATCATCCAGGGACCAGACTGAGGTTTACAAGTCACTATAGCATGGACTGTCTATTATAATGAACATATCTTATACTACTCGAGGTATAACAGTAGCTGGTTTTAGGCATATAAGTAGGCAAGTAACTCCATCAATGGTCGATGATGGGTCAATCAATCTATCGTTAGGATTGAACATGCCGGCATTTGTTGTTAAGATTTGTCACCCTGCAAGTTACACACTGGATAATAGCAAGCGAAGCTTCCACTGGTCATTTATCTCAGACATTCTGTCGTTACCACTACAATAGGTATGCAGAGAAACTTTGGGTTTTATTTTCGGCTTATTGTCAACAAACGCAGAGGCAAATGTGGAGATATATTGGCCACGGCAGGTAGGACACTAATTGACAGCATCAAAGGCCGATAGGGAGTCATACGCACCCAGCCTTGTTACTGTTCAGGCATTAGTAGTTAGTGCCCCTTTCTTAGTGAACAAGCGATTGATTTGATCACCTTCAGCCATCATGGTAGCATCAATCCTTTCCAAGTAACATACATTTGGTAGTTGCGCAAGATTGTCAATGTCTGATCTGGCCGCGTCCTTCATTCTAAATCCAACAATCATATAGAGTGATACTCAAAAAAGCTAGCTTATTTTCGGCAAACAACAATTTTACTTTGGAATCGCCAAAAAAAAAAAAAACCCTTTGCTTGTAATAAAAACGGGACGTCGTGATTGACATCTCTACATCCAAGATGGGAGCCTCAAGTCCCTGCCTCACTACAAAATAATATCTTCGCACGAACTGTCTCAATGCCGTTTAGACAAATAAGAACAGAACCAGTAGTTCCACATCGTGAGAGGTGATTTTGCGGCCCATCAATTGATGCTAAGAGCGCAACAAATACAAGACGCCTTTGTGGGACCTGACGATGGGTGCGTGTGAAAGGGTTACCATGTTGAAGTTTCGATCAGTGACGTACATTATCGTCATGTGCGAGCAAATTCAGTGCCTACGTAGGTGATTACAACAATGCTATTGGGAAAACGACAATAATGCCTCAACCCCGTACATAGGTAAGAACTGTTCAAACTGACTTCTGGTCGGCAGGCACTCGATAAGAAGACATTCGCCATATACCTGCCTCTCAATGTTACCCTGGACAATACCGATCAAGGTGGATGTGAGGATGTCGGGGGAAAAATCTGAATCACTGACAGCACTGAGAGCGTTCAAAACGCTCATGGTGCCGATACCAGGACACTGTCTCCCTATAGCGGCGGTCTACTCATGCTCAGAACCCCGATGAGGCGGCCCTATAACAGATGATGTCCAGTATTGACAAATCTATCACCATGCGGAACAATAGTGGAACATGGCCGCCTGACGTCTGGAGAATTACTATCATAGTGCAGTTCTTCAAGGCTCCAGGAAGAGCTTTAGAAGATGTTCGTGAACTCATTCAGTAATACCATCACCGAGCCCAGTGGCATACCCGACGCCGACAAAATATCTCTGCCAACATTAGGACTGTAAAAACGGGGATCTAGCCGAACACCTAGCATGTATAGAAGCCATTATCACTGGCCGATAATCATAGTCTACTATGATTATCAGCAATGGTTTGATGCTATTCTTGAAGTCTCCACTGCCATGACACCTATAAAATGAGCAGAATTACGAACGCACTCGGAGAGAGCCAACACACAGGGGAGGGTGACACTCCAAGTCGGGTCCAAACCACGCTGAAGGGTGTTGGAGTGAAGCGGACAAGATTCACATGTACAATCAGGATAAGTAACTGGAAGTTGAACTCAACCTTGGGCCAAATTAGGACGACAATGACAAAGATGCGTTATCGTCAAAGCATCTGTGGCAGGTCCTGCCCCAAGCATAGCACGGCGAAAAGTAAAATGTTCTCGATATCATTTTCGACACTGAATTGGTTAGCCAGCTACAATCTAATTGTGCTTGATGATGGTCTTTAAAATACTGGCCGTGAGGTTATCGTCGAAGAGGTCACTGACCCTCTTAGGTGCGTTCCTGTGCCTGCTATGAACTATACGTAGATTGTATGGATCTCTTTTATCCCTGCGATCTGCTGTATAAGGTTTATTGACTCTCTGCTTAGGTACCCAATTGGACATATCTTTAGCTGCGAGGGGGTTACAAGCATTCACACTTAACGGTTCTGTCACTGTGGCGCTCATCTCCATCCTAAAATCTATGATATTGTCATAGCACAAGGTAAGGGTCCGCGCTCATAGTGCTCGGTGCGTCTGCTCTCATCAGGTTGCTGTGCGGATACGTCTTGCACTTCTACCGGTCATCATACATGCTCAAGTATTTAACCATGAAACGATACGTCATCGAATCCCATCTACATGGAAGGTGCTGCGGTCTCTATGCAATAAAGAATGTTTTATTCATTTCCCTTCGGTTGTTTCATAATATGGAAGCCTTGTACGTTAAATTACTCCGACTTTGGTGTAGCCAAATCAAATCTTCTGTCGAGCCAAATACGTGCATCTTTGAACCGCGTAACGCCTGAGGGTCAACCACAAACCCTCAGCAAATTGCCCAACAGCCCGATTAAGTATAAGGGTGCAGGATACATCTGAGGCCATATTGAATAATGTAAAATTAAAAGTAGCTGCCAGAAAAACTATAAAAAGTTATCCGCAGATATAAGATACGTCTGCGAAATTAAGTGAAGGGAAGTCATAGGAAGATGTTGCAGTGGCGAGCCCCAGAGGCGCTACTTGGTTCAAACAGATCCAACATAATTGCGCTAACGGCGGGTGTTGTATGTCCCATTGCGATCGCTACAAATGGTAGAGTTTCCAACGAATTCTGAAATTTACCCCCCCCCCCCCCCCCCCCCCCCCCCCCCCCCCCCCCCCCCCCCCCCCCCCCCCCCCCCCCCCCCCATCGTACCCCTAGTTCCACAAGGCTACACCAGACCCCAGTATGTATACACCCTAAGAGAAGTCCCGATTTCGCCAGTGCCAATTCCGCATGAAGCTGAGCTGATTTTCAAAGATTCAACTTTTCACTGGCGGGGTTTGCGGTAACCCGTCGAGAAACAGTATCATGTGTTCAATTTTAGCGTTACAATTGCTCCATAGTCCTGAGCTGGGCGACTGCTGGCTTTATAAAAGGGAGCCAGTGCAAATCTATGAAGGGGTGAAAGACTTGGCTTCTACCTGCGTTTCGAGAAAGCCTAACATGAGCCAGGTACTCTTGATTGGGAATCTATGGCTCGTGGGTTATCTATCCCCGTACTGAGTATGACAAGCGAGTTGAACAACCACAGCGGACGTGTAGCTACCCGCCCCTTGTTACGCACGACCTACTGAGGCGTAATAAGACAGCTATAGAAAATTTCTCGAGATTTAGTGATCAGATTGATGGATAAATGGTATGATTAAGGAGTATTAGAATGGCTTACACCATCCGTTGGCTGTACAATAGTCTCAAACGGCTTCCGGACCCCAGAAAAAGAGCTTCACTTAAGACATCTACAGAGTTTATAGAGGTTGATGGTCTTTTTAGTGAAGGAGATGCAGTGAGAAAGCATACAGACCCCTATTCCTTGTTATCTCGAAAACATGCGCTTTATTTTTGGTCCTTGACTTCGTGGTTGTCGTGACAGATGCTGTGTCAATACTAATGCCCCGCCATCTTACGCATGTATGAGTCATTCAGACGGTCGATTGCGAGAGATGACCGGCATTCTCTTTGAAATGTGCGTTTGTTGAGGGTAGGTCTGCACCTTCGTGATTGCCAGCCTTGTTACACAGACCGCCTCCAGTCCATTCAATCCCCTTGCAACCATGAAACAAATTGAAGGTAGGCCGACTGGTGGGAATGCAGCCGCGTCAAGCAATCAATCTGGGCGTAGACGGGACTGCCAAGTACTAGGTAGCAAGTTTGATCTGTAAATCGAGAGTGATCCTTGGAATGGTTGCGGTTGTGTAAAGCCACCAACAAACTCCAGCTAGGCGGAATATCAAATCAATGCCTACCTAGGTAGTAATACTATTACTACCTACCTATATATAACAAAAACTTACTCGCCTGCTAAGTCCTGTCGGAATCTTGAATGTACGTCGCTGCTATACCATACTCATGTAGAAAAGCAACGCAACTGTCTCTCGGAATCCTGCCTTTCATGGGTACCTACCTATGCTGTCAATGTTTGTATGGATGTACAGATGGGTTTTCAGCGGAGCGATACCTCTAGCTCTCGGTGTTACATTCCAAGGCGGATATGAGGGTCAGCATTTTACCAATCATAAGACTGGAGGATGACTTGGACAGCACGGATTCATGGTAGCTGCAAGCACCTAGATACGACTACATAGTATTGCACGAGGTCTCTACTACCCGGGATTATAATGAATGCTTGTTTCAGATGTAGGTAGTCGCTGTGTTACGTTTGCCAAAATCCAAAATGACAACATGACCATCAAACTTGCAATCTAGTATCCAGTTTTGAAGTAATTTGTTGTAAAAAGTGCACGGTCACCTAGGGCAAATCTATGTTCGCATCTTTCACTGCTTTCATCCTACCGCTTCTTCTGCTTCCCCTCTCCAGTTTTGGCTATATATACCATCACCTCTTCCACATTCCACCTCTTCTTCCTTTCATTCCATCCACTACCGCCAGCCACCCTCGTCTCGTCTCGTCTCGTCTTTTGTTTCTATCTCGTTTACTACATTCCTTTTCTATTCTGTATACTACATGGATAGCATAACTTGGTAGTTAAACTTCAACAAGCACTTGGCATCCATGGAAGCCCTCAGCCAGCCTCAAGAAGAATGACCAACGTCACGCAGCAAAGTAGGCCGCGGTACTGGTAAGGACGACATTCGTGCCCGCAAAGTCGTAACAGACCACAACGTGATTAATTCTGAAGTGAGGGACCATCATCCATAGCGACTCTCGGGCTCGGCTGCAAAGGCACCGACCGGATATGCAACACACAGTTATTCTGCAGAATCTTTAGTCTTTATTTTCGCGTAATCGAGTAATCAATGCCTATCAGCCCAGCACTCACACCTTTAATAACCTCATACAGACTTAAACAACAACTGACTCACAACATTATCTGGGTTTTATTATTGCCACCATTGATAACTCGCTAAGTCAAGGTCATATACCTAAACCAAATTCACACTATATCACTTTCGGCCACATCCCACTTCAAGCTACAGATAGAACTGTATCGCAAAATCGCCAACCCTCTCCCTCCCATTATCCGGTAAGCACTTCTCATCTTAAAATTATGTTTTTACTGACTTACCCCAGATCCAATAATCGGAACCGCAGTTTAGCCCAGCCTCTCTCACCGAAAAACAACACGCACGACTTCCAACAGCCCGCACGCGCCGCTTATTTTGTCAGTCGCCTAACCTCCAAACCCAAAAAACAAATTTTGTGCAACACCACTGGAAGATCTCCAGCCAGCACAATGGGCTGTTCATAATGCTCTTCGTCGTATGATCCAGCTAGGCTCAGAGTTGCTCCAAAGCACTCCGATACCTCGTAGACCTCGACCCAGGACTTGCCTCGAAGGCTAACGTGTTGACGGAGCTTCCCGGTGTTGGCAATGGCATGTCGATATGGTCAAGTTCAAGCAGAATATCTTTGGCAAACATCCCCCACCGACGAAGACTTGCCTGGCGGATGTCAGGAAGTTCCTTGCCACTACCCATCAGCAGTTCTGTGACCAGTCTGGGACATTTGCGAGATATGGCAATTACGAGGCTGATGCCCTCTATAAGGACAACGACTAGGTATGGATTTTGCTCTCTTAAATTCGACATAGCTAACATCGATATAGCTTATGAAGTAGATGCAAACAGTACCTTCTTGACGGTTGTTACCATTGCTGGGGATTTGAAGAACAGAGACTTGTTCATCATTCAGACGGATGAACAGCTGGACGCTACAGCACTGCACGCTGTAAATCACGGTTGCCGTTTCCAGATACCTCCCCAAACTATCTCAATTCGTCGCTCGCAAGAACAAATACATCACGAACGGCGTGATCGAGGTTCGTAAGGAGCAAGAAGTCCAGGGAATTAAGCGATATATTCTCACTTGCTCTAATTGGGACATCTATTGGCACCGAAGTCTTGTTGATAAAACATGATACACTTGTACGTTCTGCGAGCCTTCTATATGGAAAGGACTGCCTGAATTGTACAAACGATGAATCTACCGCCTGAGGGATACGAAACTTGTTTCATAAGGTCTAGTGAGCTCTGTAGCATCACTATAGACTCACACCTTCTTCGTCCCTCAGTGTCAACGTCCCCCAAACAACAATTGCGAGATATAAAGGGGCAGATATCGCCAGTATCCTTCTTGATCAGTCACAATAACAGCCGCATCAAAGACAGTCACAATAACGGTCGCATCGAAGACAGTCAGGTCTAAGCATAAGAATCAAGAGGTCAATATCAAGAGGCAGATATCGCCAGTATCCTTCCTAATCTGCCATAACGGCGGCCGCATTAAGAGCCCGACATCAAATGCCGATATCAAGAGGCGGATATCGCCAGTATCCTTCTTAATTTGCCACAATGACGGCTCATAGAAGACAATCAAAAGCTTAAGCGTGGCTCGGTAATTGAGCCCTGCTTAACAAGATGGACAGGCCTCGTGAGCTTAGTATCTCGAACATAGCCCCGCTTCCAAAGGTATATCCCCTAGCACGTCTAGATACCTGTCAATGTGTGCTGTATAATAATACTAATGCTACTATAGATGACCATAGGACCTAGGCGACCAGAGCGCTGGAAAATCGCGTGCTCAAATCCCTCGCAGGATTTCACTTCCTTCAACACATGCACTCGATACCTTTTTGAAAACTAGCGGCCCGCGTCAGTTAGTTCTCCCAACCTTCCCTAGGCCTAATCCTAGTTCCTTCCACCTCAACAGCGACACTTCCATCCTTCTTCCGCTACTGCAAGCCGAGTCTTGCTTCCATGTCGGAAGCGGAGACCGGCTTCTCTCCTGACCTCCAGTAATCGAAACTGCCTTTTCATTACACTATCACCACAGACCCTTACGATAATCAGTATCAGATCTATCCCTGATCTAAATGGCGAGGTTGCCGAAACCTACAAGGATACGATGTGCTTCTGTGGATACGACGCTGCACACGAGAATTATTGCTCAAGATTAGCGAACAATTTTTTAACCTGCTAGTGCCAATAGCACCCGGTGGTACTCCCATTTCAGGGTGAAATATGCGTCTATACCCAGGTGGCGGGTGGGAGTCAAAGTGCCCAGGGTTGTACGAGATGCTGGAAATGGCGGTGCCGAACCCGACTCAAAACCGCCACGTACGAAAACTTGGCTGCGACAGTCGCAAGAGGAGGTTAGGCCGCCCAATGAGGCACAATCCTTCTCCAAATCAATATGAACAACTCTCCAACTCTCTGACTGCCGCTCTGCCGTCTAGGAATCATATTCACTGGGGACTTGGGTGTCGCTCACGAAGGTGCTCCTGAGTGGCTATTCAATGACCTAGACAAACTTCAACAGTTCAACAAAGGCCAGATAACTGTGACATCACGCAAAAGGTCTTTCAGTCAGACTCAATACAGAGAGACGAGACTATCAAACAAGCCTTTTCATGATAAATATAGAACTTCAAAAATGTTACCGTGGTCGCCAACTGCCAGAGCTTGTATAGGCTAGTTGTTTCCCAAATCCTTCTCTTACAGATAGCACAAGTTGTCCAAAGTGGAATTGGCGGACTACTTGGTCGCGTTGTTCGCCACGGTCCCTATCCGCGCCGCTGTCATTTAAAACTAGAGAGCATCAATCTTTATAAGAAGATACACAATATATCCGCAACCTCGATCCGGGCGGCATATTGCTCTGTATTCCTGAGCATATCATGTCATTCAAGCTCACTTGGATAAATAATTCGAAGAATTTTATCTTGATCTTGATGGAAGCTCGACTGACACGCGAATCCGAGTATTGACTGCAACCGCCCATCGCGAAGACATTATTTGCTGTTATCCTGATTAGCGGCAATGGGTCAGAAGGGTAGTGCTTTAGTACAATCGTGTCATGGACACTATTGGCGAAACATCTTCATCAGGTATGTTGGGTATTTACTAAAGTGTATCATGCATAAATACTAATTGGACATGGCAGGCGATCAGAGCGCTACAATATCGAGTGTACTTGAATCCTGTGCTAGAATTTATTTCTTATGACTGATGACGCTATGCACTCGTTACGCAGATGAGATTGTTTCCCGGCAAGAAAATACTGAGAGTATCGTCGTGTCCATTCATGTTATGGAAATAGTCGCCCGCTGGGACTCGAAGTCGAACCACTGTACAGAAGCGGAAATGCACACACTCAACTGTATCTGGTGAGTAAGGACATGATGTCAAATGAGGCTACGTATCCCTCTTGACGTGACTAATTCTTTCTATCGACAGATCGGTTTTCATTTTCTGTGCTCGGTGAATCTCTGCGCTCATTACGCGAGCGAGATTTTCTGGTGGTCAAAATGACCTACATTCATATACATTCATGCTGTCGATATGGCTATAAAACAGACTCGCCATTTATCACCGCACAGCACTCTCTTGATCACCAATCTACCGACTTTAAATCTTGGTTATGGCCTTACGGAACCGTCAGTCTCTCTGGCTTGCAAATCCCTAGCGGAATTTAAGGGCAAGACCCTTGCGAGCAACCCTGAGGTCTTCAGAACTGCACCGCATGCAGCCAAAAGGGGAAGCGTGATTTGCCAAGTAGAGTGGAGGGCCTCGATGGAGACATCTACAACACCATATGGGATCCAGAAGTAAACCCGTCGAGAATATTTTCACCAGCCCATCATCCAAGGGTTGCCCCCATAGCTCTGGATCGTTCTACGCTTTGGAATCATGCCGCGATATTGGCGACCCAAAAGTTTGCCAGACCCCTGAGGCATCGCTACAGATAACCAAGAACTCGGACAGCGGCCTTCTATCTCGAGACGACATTTGAAAGCACTGGAGAATGTACAAAGTTTTGAACGACACCGCCTGGTAATATCAACATAAACCCACTTTAGCACGATATGGATCTCGATGGCAACCTCGTTGTCCTTCGGGAACCCAACACGCAGAAGGTCATTCTGGATGTACCTCTCCATTGCGAAGATAAGCTGGGAAAGATGCGCCTCTTTTGTGGGAATTTAATCTGGATGTTCCAGTGTGGTTTTGAGGTATTTTGCAGCTTTATCCTCAACAAGAGAAACGCCCAGACCTGCCGCCAGGGGGATAGATCTATTGAGCTTAAAGAACAGATCAGCCACACCACGACGTGGGCTGTCAATCAGATTCGGGATCGGAGTGCAGGCAATGGCACAGAGACATCCCTCGCATTAAACAACGCACAAGCCCTGTCACTTGTTAAGGGACACATTATCGACCTCAAGTTAGAGTTTCCCAATAGCATCGATATCATGCAACGACATCAGGGTTACCCGATCATGCACAAGCCCTGTCACTTGTTAAGGGATACATTATCGACCTCAAGTTGGAGTTTCCCAATAGCATCGACATCATGCAACGACATCAGGGTTACCCGATCATGCACAAGCCCTGTCACTTGTTAAGGGATACATTATCGACCTCAAGTTGGAGTTTCCCAATAGTATCGACATCATGCAACGACATCAGGTTACCCGATCATGCACATCCTGCATCTAGAAGTCAAGGACAGCCTTACCTTACACCTAATAAAGGATATCTATCAGGGTTATCTCCCATAGATACAGTTTAAAAGTGCAGTTAACTATAATGCCTAGGCATATATAAGATCAATCGTATCAGGCGCAGACTTTAACCTAGCGACTAATTAACAAGCAATAGCATCTCTAACTAATAAGGTATTCATAATAAGAAAATCTTTACCTACTTAAGGGTCTCATTTCTAAAAGTCTACTACTAACCTATCTAAAGAAGCAATAAAATGTCCAGTATAGTCTTTACCCTAAGCGAGCCCCAATTGCGGTTCCTTTTGAAGCCAAGGGCATACCCAACTTGTCCCCAGCCAATTTGAAGAGCCCACCGGAAGTCTTTCTCGCTGGGTTATAAAAACCCCTGCATCTTCCAACTTAGGTAGACGAAAGAGCCAAGTTGCTTCGTCCTTGTCTTATCTCCATCTCAAAGCAACCAAAGTTGCGTCCCGCCGTGCACTGTATTCTTGCCAGACTTTCGCCTGCACGTCCAACCTTGAACAAACGAGCTTGAGTGTAGGAAGACACCAGGTGCCTGGCCAGGATGGTAAGTTCTCCAACATGTTTTTACTGTATCGTCTAACTATTTAGTCTTGGAGTTCAGTCGAAGCACTCCGATATCTTCTGGACTTCAACTTAAAACCTGTCAGAATTCAACCCGCTCAAGGAGCCTCCCAGAGTTAGCAATTCTATTGCCGATAGAGCTATCCCTGATTTTATGCAACAGACCCTCAACGAGATGCACTTATTCTCTACCAGACGACGACTATTTGGCGAATGAATTCTCGGAATGTGAGGTCTTTCACTCGTGTGAGGTCCTTAACGCACTCTGCACTCTTGGTGGCCACCAAGAGTGCAGAAGTCCCAAAGCTTCAAATGTCTGGCTCAGCATGCTCGTCATAGCATATTCTAATGCCAAGATCGATATGTAAATGTACAGCGCTATATCGATCATGCCAAAAATAAACATGCTCTTTCTGATGAAGAGTACAGTGTTCAAACAGCAAGTTAAAATTTGTACTGCGAAATGATTAGAGGATTATTTCGTAGTCGTCAGGTTGTTAAGTCTCGGAGAAGGTTTTATGAAACTTCAACATCTACCCAAAAATATGGTCAGGGCTTCCCACATGCTCGAGACATAGTCGCAGGAAGCTACTATCGAAAGTGGACACTTGAAGGAAAATTGTGTAAGTGCCGGTATTACCTGGTAGCCTTTCAGTGCTTGGGTAGTTAGTCCATCAAGAGATTTTCGTCTTCATCAGATATGCCTTCTGGGATAGTACTAATAATGACATTGGCAAGGGGTACTGTGGTAACGACTCCTGTTGGGTTAGCCTGCATCCATCAAATGAACCGCCTTCATTATGCACGTTTTGTTAAATAAGGGATGAAACTCTATTATATCAACTTTTAAACTCTGTAGGTCTATACAGGAACTATGTTTATTTGCTGATACATATAAATAGATAGCACCTCCAACTAAACGCTCATTTCCATTCCTCTGTCTTTCCCAACCACCGGGTGTGTAGTCTAGGCAATGACAGGACCCGGATGTTATTCCCACATGAAGGCGTTAGATGACTCCCATCCATTCTTGCCCCTAGCATGCGTATGAATCTCGTTAAGAGTAGCAGGGATGTGTCCTTGGAGCTTGCTTGGGTCGCTGGTGGCGAGGAAGTTGCCCTCGCTTAGATCGCTGGTAGCGGGAATGTGCCCTCGGAGCTTGCTTGGATCGCTAGTAGTAAGGAAGTTGCCCTCGCTTGGATTGCTAGTGGCGAGGAAGTTGCCCTCGGAGCTTGCTTGGATCGCTGGTAGTGAGGAAGTTACCCTTACTTGGATTGCTAGTGGTAAGGAAGTTGCCCTCGCTTAGATCGCTGGTAGCGGGAATGTGCCCTCGGAGCTTGCTTGGATCGCTAGTAGTGAGGAAGTTGCCCTCGCTTGGATCGCTGGTGGCGAGGAAGTTACCCTCGGAGCTTGCTTGGATCGCTAGTGGCAAGGAAGTTGCCCTCGGAGCTTGCTTGGATCGCTAGTGGCAAGGAAGTTGCCCTCGGAGCTTGCTTGGATCGCTAGTGGCAAGGAAGTTGCCCTCGGAGCTTGCTTAGATCGCTAGTGGCAAGGAAGTTGCCCTCGGAGCTTGCTTGGATCGCTAGTGGCAAGGAAGTTGCCCTCAGAGCTTGCTTGGATCGCTAGTGGCAAGGAAGTTGCCCTCGGAGCTTGCTTGGATCGCTAGTGGTAAGGAAGTTGCCCTCAGAGCTTGCTTGGATCGCTAGTGGCAAGGAAGTTGCCCTTGCTTAGATCGCTAGTAGCTTGGATCGCTAGTAGCTTGGATTGCTGGTGGCGAGGAAGTTGCCCTTAGAGCTTGCTTGGATCGCTGGTAGTGAGGAAGTTGCCCTTGCTTAGATCGCTGGTAGCTTGGATCGCTAGTAGCTTGGATTGCTGGTAGCTTGGATTGCTGGTAGCTTGGATCGCTGGTAGCGAGGAAGGTGTAGGCCATTTTGTCTAATGGCTGGTTGCCGATGCAGAAACAGCCGTTAACCATGTTGTAACCAAGTCCGATGCCACCTTTCTTCAAGTTGCCGCTTCTTCGAACTGAAACGTAAGTTCCTTTGCGGACCTCAACGATAGCTCTATCTTGGAGAGGAGCTGTACGTCGACTAGTCTGGTGCGAGTCTCGCTTGATGGCGAGCAGGTTTCTGTAGGGGAGTATAAGATGGTAGCCGCATCTAAGCCTTGAGGATGCCATGGCGAGAAGAGACAAATGATGCCAAATTTTCTGAGACTGTGATCTTAATGCCAACAAGTCTTTCGATCCAAAATGATGGGAAGTAACACCGGGAGAATCCATTCTCAGAAACACAGAAACATGACCAATATAGAGTAAGGAGCAAAGGGGTGGAAGAACCTGTGATCGACTAACTGTCAAAGTGCCTTTTCCATACCCAAGTGTTCGTGCCATGCAGTATATTTGCAACATAGCGGACACGAGCAAGAGTTTGCGAGAGAAGAAAGGTGAAACTTTTGCGATCGGTCAAGACTGACGAAGTATTGCGGTGAATCTTGAAAATGCTGCCATATTCGCTGGCGTTGGCAGTAAAGCTCTAGATATTCTCACAAGCCCTAGACCGCTCATGATCTTTTGAATGCTCACTGAGACTCTTCAGCATTTGAAGTCCGTCTGCTGCCCTTGCTGCCCCCTTCGCATTTCTTCTTAGAATCACGAATGTCGTATCTTCTTGGGAAGTGGACTTGCATGTGTTCGTTAAGGTAGTTAGAGAACAAGGTCGGTATGCAGTCTTTTTTCTTCCTGCTGGCTGTACTGTGCCCAGAACCGGCGTCACCGTACACGCGTGAAGATCGTCGGGCATATCAACGTAGCCAGGAGCCATCTGTGTTTTAGTAATAGGCGGCTTAGGTATGGCTTTTAGTGACGAGACACTGACATCACGCTGTCGCAGCGCGTATTCGAAGTCAACAGGTCATAGATCTGGCACTCTCTGATCTTATCAAATAGGCATAAGAGGCATGGAAATGCTAGTGGTGGTTGGCGAAGGGGTGGAGGTTGTGAGTATCATAGTCGATGGATCGTGATGTCAACAACGAGCTGACATTGCCGAATTTGATACTTTGGCTTCCCATAAAAGAAGACAAGGATGAAGCTGTAGAATCCAAAAATTGTAACGAAGCACATTATCGACCTGTAAAGCGAAGGAAGAAAGTTAGAAAGTTCAAACATGACCCACCAATTCTTACCCAGTGATACGGTACGGACTGGAGTTATCCTGCAAATGCAAATATACAGGCTTGTGGAGATGCAAAACTGTACTGCCTGAATATCCAAACAAGAAAAGGACGTTGCATATTATTGATATGACTGTAATTTTCGCTAGCTTCAACAGCCGATGATTGACGTCGAGAAGCTATAGTGGCGAGAGATAGCCACTAACACAACGTGACGTCTGTCAACATTTTATAGTCGCTCCGATATGATGACAGAGGCCAATTCATGTGGTCGCAGCAAGATCAAAGAATTATCTACCCAGCGGAGGATGACGTAAGATCAGTAAGGGGTTCCAGAGATTGTAAATCTCTATTATTTTTGTCGTGGTAGAAAGGGTGATTGACGAGGAGCTAGTGTGCCAGGCCACACCACTCAGTATTGGCATGTCGATGCGTGCTGGTATAAATACACAACAGCTAGAGCCTCTCGTTGAAGCCTGTGGCAGTATGGTACGCTGCTTGTTGGTATTCGGTATGGGGCATGACTATGGTATCTTGATAACATGATGAAGACGGGAATTCTTGATAGGCGTGTGAGATGCCCTGTATCGAGGAGTGATTTTCAACGCGGGCCTGCAGGTGGGTGACAGATGCGGGTCGGGAGTTATCTGGTCAACACTGGATGTGAATGTTTGGACCGCCATACGTTCATTTTCTTGATTTAAATCATTTCACAGTCAACGGAAGGAGTTACATATATGGCCAAATGGCTTTTATTTTCACTTTTCTATCGTGAACTGCGCAACAGTTTCATCGACCCTGCCTGATACTAAGAACATGTCATTTCTCTGTCGTGACTCTCTGCTGGATGTAAAAATCAGATCTGGCTGATGTTTGAATGAAACTACTCCTGGCTCAAGAATAATGCCACATGGACATCGCCCTCCACAATCCAGTTCTTCAGCTCGTACATGTGCTCCATGCACTGTTCTCGCAATGTGTCGGCGGAGCGGATCGTTTCCTGCAAAAGGAGAGCGGCATCGTTACGAGCATCGAATTGATGGTTGTTTTCCTGCTCAGTGACTTCAGAACTCTATTGTTCCATCAGTTGGAGGTCATCATCCATCTTGTAGACAATCTGAAGAAGTTTGTCACGGACATCGCCAACGATAGAACAGAGTCCAGAGATCTCCTCTATATCATCTGCGTAGTCATTCCAGCCATGAATAGCAATTTCGGCCGTGTTGCAAATAGAACGTGCCTCGTCACACATGTCGGCAGTCATGGTGTCGGCAATGTTGGCGCGCTCGATGAGCTGATCAACATACAAAGTCATTGTCAAAAAGGGATGATCAGTGGCCTGTAAATAGACGACGTTAGTAATCTACCTATAGAATTATTTATGAACACATACCTTGAATAGTAGGAGACTTGAAGTTCTTGAAGGTACGGTTGATAGTGGTCGTTGATGCTATGCACAGTCAGTTAGGCATCCAACGCATACCTTCTGCAAGACTTCAAGACATACCTTCCAGTTAGAGGCAAACGGTTGGGTTGATAGTCTCTTCTGAGCGAGAAATGTAGACCTGTGATGGACCTGATCAGCAATAGTGAGATGATAAATGAGTGCAGAATGAACTCACCTTCGACGCTTGGAAAAGAGCCTCCAAGGTTCACAGTTGGGTGAAAGGTAGATGTGGTATTCAAATCGAAGTGAGGGGAAGAAAGGAATTTCAAGAAGAAGAAAAAACAAAGGAAAAAAGTCGGTTGGTTGCCTTGACTGCTGCCTAACGGCTTGAGCTTGGCGGTAAGAAGATCGAGCACTGCTTGCAGGTGGCAGTCACTGGCAGGTCGAAATAATCAAATCAGAGAACATTATATGTTTTCTGCTCGCGACTTCAAGAGAATGGTATGTTAGCCAAGGAAGGAATATGATAAAAACAACGGATCTTACCTTGTTGATTAATGGTGAAGTTTGATACGTTTTCCTACTAGTGATAAGTCATTATGGATAGGCAATGACAAGACCCCGGACGAAATATAGCCTCGTCTTAGGCTTGAAGGAGGTGCTGTGGCGAGGGTGGAAGTGATGGAAAGGTTAAAGTCTGCTGCTTGCTAAAGCTCGCTGGTGGTAGGTACTGATATGGCCCAGCTATACCTAGGTAATTCCAGAAGGTTCCTTGAGTCGACTGGTGCCTCGGGCACCTGCCGGCAGCTTGCATCTGAGGGACCTCGACAAGCAACAAGCGAGTAGCAATTTAGGTGACAGCCAAGATACCTTAGTAGTCAGAACATCTGCCCAATGTTAATGTGGTTCTAAAAGTGACCAAAAAAATGGAGTAGGACGAAATTCAGTCAACAGGTATCACGGTTATCTTACAAAGTGACTCGCAAAAACAGGTGCAAGGTCAGACACTATCATTTATACTTGATAAGATTGTTCTTTATGCTCTGGCCAACAGCCTTCCAAAGGATTATAATCATCTAGCATCTATCGTTTCTGGGTAAAACTATATTCAATTTATCTATTAATGCATCGAGCCGTAGTCGTTAGAAAGACCACTTGCTGATACGATTTGTGCAAACCCCCTTATCTGTCGGGTATACAAGTCGCACTGCAGTATGCCCATTTCTATTGCGTTGCCCTGCTGCATCTAAACCGACGCTCACTGGGTCAGCTCATGTAATTACAAGACATTTGCTGGCCTTGACGTTTCGGGAGGCCTGAAACCCGAGGTCGAGGTTGCTCGCATCCTGACTCTGCCGTAACCGCTCGCGCCACTACAAGCAAGTTTGAGTGATTGAATTCATATGCACCCAGCAGTGAATTTTTGAAAAGACCCATGTCTCCGTACCTATGTTTGCATTCTAAATTTTGCGTTTAGATCTTCCTGTACTTCGTATCATAAGACCAAGGAGGAGTTCAGCATGAGGTACAGTCGATTTGCTAGAATGCATCTTATGGCAAGAAAAAGCCTCAAATCAATAACAACCCAAGTATATAAAATCTGTTCAGAGATTATAAATTAGCGAAGTTAGCATCGTCACTATATCAAGTAAATGAACCTGTCGGTAGACTTGGCTACTCTCTTCAAACTTTCCTCAAACTTTCCTCAATCAAGAATACATTCGTCAAGGTAGTTATCTCGAATTTAATACTCAGCATTCATATGCGAATTGCGTGTAGATCTTGTCCGGTGCAAACCACGGAAGCCCTGGCCATGTTTGCACGTAGTATGTCAATACAATTTAGATGTTTTCGCACATGAAACTGAATTGAATGTTACGAAATAGAAACCCTATGCCACAGCGTTTGCTTGGAAGGCCATAAAAAACTTGAGCCTCAACAATGACGTAAGTTCTAGACGTTTATCTTGCGGCTACTTATCTTTTAGACCACTTTGACTGTGCCTTAGATTGAAATAGTTCTTTACATAAATGGAATTGAGGGAGAAACCGTCGAGGCCTGCATAGGGGTGGGTAGCACTCGAACCTGGACTCAAGTCACGCTGTATAATGCAAGAATCATTTGCTCATATAATTCAAGCGAGCCACACGAGCTTTGACTCAATATTGAGACTATATCACGGCGAAGAGAAGGTCAATGGCGTGCTGTATAGATATATGTTAAGATTCTGGAAGATGACATCACATGTGATTGGTGCTCGTTTGTGTTCAAAGGAAGTAGACTGATATCTAGGCGTATATACTGAAATGTCCTACCGGTAGCTTGTAGTTAGGTATCTCGACTTTTGTAATTTGACATTTTGAGTGCCCAATGCTAGTACTGACGTCATCAAGTCTTATGTGACTGAGATCGAAGTCAGAACAAACAAGACGACCTATGCCCTAGACAGCGCGTGGTGGGACGCATGTTGAGAAACTCGTAGAAGAAATCGGCGCTGTACATAATAAGGTCGCACATATGACAACGTCGTCGAAGTTGAGAAGAGAGCAGGTGAGATCAATGCTGCCAATATCGTCTTAACAATATCAATCTAGCGCCAGGCCTCGTGCTGGTATTCTTGCAGGAGTGTGGGCTCGGATGAGATGTCGTGAGGGAGCAATACCGTGCGAATAGATAAGTTGAGCGTTGAAAACAAGGCCTCAAGATAATTGCAAGTAGTACAACGGCGGTTGGTAATATCCTGTCCAGTCTGTCGAGACAAGAACTTGAGGAAAAGATCGGATTTAGTTTGGTATTCGCCATGATGAGGGAGGTATTGATCGGAGGATTCCACTCGTTCACATTTAGGTGCGCCGGCTAGACCTTCATATCCCATATACGTAATGCAACATCTAGTGCGGCTGTTATCGTCTCCTAGAGCAACGTCGGGTGTGATTATGGACTGACTGACTGTTTTTGGGGGTCTTTGCAAAACTTGGTGATTGATCGAGAGTCGTAGGAAGAGATATCCACTGCGCGTACAGAAAACCCGCTCTGGAGTAGAACTGCGTCCACGCCGGCGAGCTCGCAGAGTAGATGAAGTACATGACCTATACATTGTAATCGATTGCTTGGGTGCCAGCTCAATGACGAGTGCCTTTATCCTGGACTTTGACGTTTTCGTTGGGCTGAGAATGCATATCGACATACGAGTCGTCATCACGTCTCGTGAAGCTATAGAGCTGAAATAGATGAAACAATTAGCAGTTGTCACAAGAAACGACCGCTTACTAGTCTCCGAGTTCGTGGATGCTTGAAACATGTCGCAATGTGTGTTCCCACTAGAGCTTACAGGAGGTAAGCCAATCCTGTCTTTTGATTTCCATCCATTGGTGATATTCATACTTTAGTTTTAATTTTACGAGAAATTTTGAGAAGACTTGGGCTTTGGCATCACTTTCATTAAACCAATCGCTCGTTCTTTTGTATTTTTGTATTTATAAAACATCTCTTTTCGGTTTCTATTCTTTGTTTTATTGCTCTATGTCCCACATCATCCCTTGCTTCTTACCCAGCATAGACGTCTGCATTCACTCTCATTAAACACTGGAATTGATCATGGGTGTCTGAGGTAGTCGCTCGACGGACATAACAGAAAACCACGCTTTGAGAAGTGTGTCAGATAATTCCTTTGTGATCCTGATCTTGATCAAGTCTTCATTTCCGATATTAACGATGTATTTAGCTAACTTTTCATTCTTATCATACTGACGTACCGGAAAGGCGTTAAAACCGCCCTTCGTCTCGGAATGACTGGTTCTGAACACTTGGCATCCATATGGAAGGTCAATGTCGCAGAAAGCCAAGGACTATTCACAGTAGACCTTTCGTCGTAGACTGGTGTACGAGGCTGCAAGTCCCTAAACTGATTGAAAAGTTTGGTTTTCTTACGGTAGATGCGGAGGACGCCTCCCACATGCTCCTTAGTTATGCGATTCATCCATGATTAAGGACTGGGCAACTGGCTCGTGCGAAACTCAAGGCCAAGACGCGTCCCTGCGCCGTCGCCTACACTTCGATCCTGAATCTGCTTGACAATCCATGCCATGGTCCAGTTGATGTAACCTGTAAGCTTCCTGAATGCATTCACTACCAGCAACTCTGTGCACCTCTCTTGTTGAGCAGAAAACCACAGAATACCTCAAGGTAACATTGCAGTATTCACGTTGGTGCTGACATGAATGAAAGGAGGAGATCTCCTGCCTAGCTTGGTTTATAATGAACAGATACTCCGGGATGGTATTCTGCATGTTAAACATTGAAGAGAAGCGACGATGCCGCCGTCAAGGTCTATATTGTACAAAACTGAACTTTGATGTTAGTATGATAAGGCCAATGCTGTCCGGAACATTATACGCTTTTGATTGCACTCGCAATATCTTCTGGGAAAGAGGGCCTTCATGTAAGTTATTGTGGCCTGTAGTGATGACTTGAACGTTTTCCAGACTTTTGGTTTGCCAATATCGTGGAATGTGAAGAAGCCGAGCAATGAGGGATTTGGTAAGTACTCAATCTTCCAGCGCCCTGATCACTTATAATGTCGATCTGGCGTACCAGCCTTGTCTTGTGGATAGATTTGTGGATGTGCGTTTGATCGTTGGAGGTCTCAATTACCCTGAATCCGCAACAGGTCCAATACTGAGGATGGTCGGAGACTCTCCTATTCATTGGCTGCCTCATCTCTTTGCTTCGCTCGGAAGACCTTGTCCAGTAACACAGTATAGTGCGCAGGGCAAACTGTGCCTCTTATGCCGGGCCGCGAAGTAAGATAGAAGCCCTAGAATTAAGCCTGCACAATATCAGATTGATAGTGGCGCCACTTTTATATTATATTGTGATACTATGCTCTTGGCATAAGTAGGATAAAAGCGAGTCTCATATCGCTTGACGGAAACAATCAGCGAGACTTTCGGTGTAATAACAGGTCCTGGTATGTAGCCTCCCCGTTTGGAACGGCTGCCAGGCCCAACGCTGGTATAGTCGGGTTATGTGGTAATGAGACCCTGTTAGAACGGCCGGCTGTCACACTGGGTATAGTCGGGTTATGTGGTAATGAGACCCTGTTAGAACGGCCGGCTGTCACACTGGGTATAGTCGGGTTATGTGGTAATGAGACCCTGTTAGAACGGCTGTCACACTGGGTATAGTCGGGTTATGTGGTAATGAGACCTTGTGGAACGGCTGCCACACTGGGTATAGTCGGGTTATGTGGTAATGATTATAGGTCTTAGCAGCCTCCCCGTTTAGAACGGCTGTCACACTGGGTATAGTCGGGTTATGTGGTAATGAGACCCTGTTAGAACGGCTGTCACACTGGGTATAGTCGGGTTATGTGGTAATGATTATAGGTCTTAGCAGCCTCCCCGTTTAGAACGGCTGCCACACTGGGTATAGTCGGGTTATGTGGTAATGAGATCCTGTTGGAACGGCTGCCAGGCCTAACGCTGGTATAGTCGGGTTATGTGGTAAGGAAACCTTATGGAACGGCTGCCACACTGGGTATAGTCGGGTTATATGGTAATGAGATCCTGTTGGAACGGCTGCCAGGCCTAACGCTGGTATAGTCGGGTTATGTGGTAAGGAAACCTTGTGGAACGGCTGCCATACTGGGTATAGTCGGGTTATGTGGTAATGAGATCCTGTTGGAACGGCTGCCAGGCCTAACGCTGGTATAGTCGGGTTATGTGGTAAGGAAACCTTGTGGAACGGCTGCCACACTGGGTATAGTCGGGTTATGTGGTAATAAGATCCTGTTGGAACGGCTGCCAGGCCTAACGCTGGTATAGTCGGGTTATGTGGTAAGGAAACCTTGTGGAACGGCTGCCACACTGGGTATAGTCGGGTTATGTGGTAATGAGACCCTTTTAGGTCTTAGCTGCCTCCCCGTTTGGATCGGTGATAAGATCTGCAAGGATCTCATTATTATACAACCCGGCCATTACCAGTGTAGGTCTTAGCAGCCTTGCCATATGTGTAAGCAAGTTGCAGGTGGAGGTCCACGAGGCATCAGAGTGCTTCAACTGAGCTCTAAGAACTATGATCAGACAATACAGTAAAAGAATCTTGCATGCGTGATAGTGACCTTTGCCGCAACAAGTTATAGGGTTAGGCGAATGTTCCTGCCCTGCAAAAGGGTTTAATGACATCTTTTAGAGACCTTAATTCAGACTGTTAGATAGGTCGATCGGTAGGCGGTAGACAGGAGCTTACTATATTGAAAGGCTGACTGGCACCTATGTACGGAAAGTCTGGTGTGAAGTTGAAACCCCAATGAAAAAGAAATGGAGTAGATGTTTTGGAAAGCAGCAAGTGTGGTGGTCCGAATGAAGTTTGGTCTCTAAGTGTTGAAGGTTGCAATTAGCTGATTGGCCGAGCGTGTGTCACGTGGCCACGAGGCTCGATCGAGCATAACGGCCCGTGGGATCTCCCCGAAAAGTCAGACAAAACAAGGCTCTTTGAATCTTCTTTTGCATGCTCTATTCGGGTGAAAATAGCTGCTGACAACACTAAGGCACTAGGGACAATTTCCAAAATAAACGGCAGCGAGACATCTGTGGGTAGGTAGGTGGGTAGGTGTAAGAGTATTAATTATCAAGGAAACGTAGGTAGCCTTGCGAGCTATGATTGGCCGCCGAACCCTGAGCCCAAGGCCGGCCGAACTTCGAAGGAATTCCACCAAGGCAAAGACTTCGAATAGCAACCCAGAAGTAAGATCTAGGTAGTAAGTCAAAGGAAATTGATATAACCAGTACGATGTAAGGCTAAAGTCTTTTTCTTAGTCATTTATTGTTCTTTAGGTCATATTTTCTTTAGGTCATGTTGATTATTCCGAACTTGGACGAGATAAAGACAAAAGGTACTACCTCTCTTACTACTAATCTAGTAAAGTACGCGAAACGAACCTTGAAGCCAAAGGAACGAATGTCCTTAAGCAGCCATTTCATCGGCGTGGCTTAAGTAATATCCCACTCGCTGTCTTCGTCGTCACCAACGTTCTTGCCACCTGACAGAAGTCCAGCGACCCGCCCTTGCAAATCAAATATACATGAACCTGAATCTCCTCTGGCAGAAAAAGCCTTCCTTGGAGAGCCTTTTACCTTTGCACCCATAATGCACCATTCATCAGATAAAATCCCGTCATGGCCATCGGTTGTTCGTCTCACCGATACAACCTGATTTGCAATCCCAATAGTAAAGCCAGTTTTTGAACCAAACTTTGCTATTGGTAGGGCTTCCTCATCCAGCGATTGGCCACTTTCACTGGAAACCTCAGCACTGCCTCCGGAACACATTCGTCTGTAAGTGTAGTTACCCCGTTCCTCCTGTCCAGTTGAAGCTTGCCGATGTCGATGCCGTCCGGAAATGCATCTGGCTCATACTCGATTGCGAGTGCTCCATCAATGGCACGGGTGGCATGAATTCCTCCCATGACTATGTTCTTCTGGGTCTGGAACTGTGTTTGATGCTTGCTCTGATGTAATTCAACAAGAGCCCGATCGCGAAGTCGCTGCCCTTGCGTGGAGTATCCCGGACGATATAATTGTGAAGTCGAGGTACCGGTACCGAAACGAGGAGATAAAAGGACGTTTCCGATGACGCGTTTGTGAAGATCCCTGATTTCATGGTATTTGGAAAGCAGGCCTTCCAATGCCGCCTTCTCAATAAGAACATCATCTATATCTTTGCCGGGCGGTGCTAGATCAATCTGTGATCACCACAGTTACAGACCAGAATGAGCTTTGACATTGATTCGAGATCTCCAAAAGTGATTGAGACGATATATTGCGCTACTGTACGTTGGCTGTGAGCATTGGTGGTGAGTTGCAGCATTTGCTACGTGAACAGCGAACTTGCTGTCGACAGGCGACCTGAACGGAAGCTACCCCAGATTTTACATGAGTGAGAGGAATTATACCTGGCGATGTGCCACTGACCTTCGTTAGAGAGAATGAGCCTTGATCTTAGCAGTATTACCCCAGAAGTTTGGAAGCAGTAAGGACGGTAGAGTAGACACATTTTAGCAAGGCCACAAGGTTGAACAAATACGATGAGGCTCAAAAGCAAGTCTATACAATAGTTCCAAACGGTATAGAGTAATCATCTTGATCACATATGGCAGACTAGCTCGGTGGTATATTGAATGTGGTCTCCCTTTCATCAGTATGGCCTAGCTGGACAAGTGTTGTTACCCAACGTGCACCTAACTAGTTGTTAACATCAACTGAAAAATACTCTTGTACTTAATTAAAGGCGAATTGATTCTGATGTTGGGTGAACTGGAATCTTGACGGTCATATCATCCATGAGTCTGACCCGGGTTGGTACAGATGTAGACACTACTTCTCGCACGGCCAGCTCAATGCCGAACTGATATCTGCTCCCACACTCGAGACACATCCATTCAAAAAGCAATATTACTCTGTAAGACAATACGACAGCTCGAAAAACGAGCGTATCATGCAGCGCTTCTAGGTCATTCTCCAGCGGGTCGTCAGGCATGGGTTCCTCGATGAGTGATACACCCATGATGCTTTTCATCGCTTTGGCACGCAGGCCAGCTTCTTCCCAGAGTTCGCGAACGGCCGGCGATGAGATCAGCTGACTTATTGTTTTGGGACGGCCATGTTATCAAAAGGAGTGGCCCCAGGATTAGGAAACCATCTCTGTTAATGCAGCCCAGTTTACCACTGATATTCCTCAGCCGACAAGGCACAAGATATATGACAATGGTGCCACTTGATAGATAATGGGAGTCGAATTCGGAGATGGGACTCCTGGTATCAGCGGACCTTTTCAATGGACAAACAAACTTTAAGCTTTAAGACGATCGTCAGTTCCAAGCAGGAACGAGGATAGACTGCTAACTCTGCTCGTTGATTCCGTGGGTTTGTGTTGAATCTCATGCCCAAGCCGTCGCGAGACAGGGAGGGACGACAGATGAGTACTGTTAGGAGAACCAGAGGCCCCGAGGGTGACAACAGAGAGTCGGACAAAGAGGTGCTCGGTGCAATAGGGAGAGTAAGAAGCCTCCATTCTATCAAAAGAATTGGCCACCGGGAACATAAGAGATGAAATTAGTAGGACAGTTTATGCCATTTACACTAGGCTTCTTAGGCTATTTATTTTTGTATCATAAGACTTAGCAGGTCAACTTCTCTGCTACTTGTTAGTAAAACCCACCCCAGGCATGATTGAAGTAGGAAGCTATGTTTGGATGATTGAAAACAGAGCTTGATTGATCGGTCGTTTTTTGGAAAAATTAGAAAAAAGGAAGACAAAAACGACAACAGAAAGCACGCTCCCTACTCGTTCTTCAACAGGGCGGGAAGCTTCGCAAGGAAGGCATCCATGTTGGCGATTTTTTCACCCAGTTCGGTCACCTTCTTCTTGAGCTCCTCGACCTTCTTTTCGGCCTTCTCGGCCCTCTTCTCAGCCTCCTTCTTCTCCTTCTTGAGCTTGTCCTCAAGAGTCTGTTGGCCCAGCTCCAACGCATCGAGACGCTAGAAACGAATGATGTTAGAATTGACTTGAATAGGGTTAAATGGGAATTGGAAACTAACAGGGTCGATTATCACGCGGGCTAAATCGAATCCGTGTTGACGATCAGCTTGACGCTGATTCTCCCTGTCGGGACACTCATAGGCCTTATGCCCAATACGCTGACAGCTGTAACATTTAACGGCATCACGGCCCTGAAAATATTAGCATGAGTATTATCAAGAGAAGGTAAGTACTTACGCCCTGTTCCTTGCTCTTGCGCTTCTTAGCCTTTTTATCCTCCATGTCCTCCTCCTCCTTCTTGATCTTCTTGGCCACCTCCTCAGCGGCCCCCTTGTCGGCAGAAAACGGTGCAAACATTCTTTGTTTGTATATATATATATGTGTGTGTGTGTGTGCGAGTGCGTGTGTGCGAGTGTGTGTGTATGTGTGTGTGTATGTGTGTGCGTGTGTATGTGTGCGTGTACGTGTGTGCGTGTGCGTGTGCGTGTGCGAGTGTGTGTGCGCACGCGTGCTGCTGCTGCTGCTGCTGCTATTGTTGCTGTAGAACCATTTGCAATCTACTAGGTTCAGTGACTTAAAAACCCAGCCTTGACATTTCTCAAAAGTATCAGCTCAATTTGCCGTTCGTGCATATGGATACCTAACTCAGACCTCCTCCTACCAGTGCACTTAACAAGATAAATAACCTACTTGATGATGGGCTTTAGGCTGTATAAAACAATTGAATATTTTGGCTTTTACTTAAATAGTTATAATCGTAGGAGTCCTTAGTCTAAGATACTGCAGTGATCAATATCACATGAGCAGGTATAAAACAATAGAATGAAACAGAATCTTAGCCATTTGCTGCATACGATAAAACTGCCGTGTTATTCCCGGTAAAATGGGGTTACGCCAAGCTGTCAACGTTCTTTGGATGCACTGATTGGCCTATCTCTTGAACTAAATCAGGTATCCATTATTCATATGCAGATCGATCAGGGTCTAAAAAAAAACGCCGAGCCGATTCAATGACATGTCTAATGACAATCCCACGTTATCGTCTTAGTGCATAGAAAAACTTTCATAATTACAAGCTCAATCTAATTGGAAGCTAAGTACAAACGGAAAGACTTTTATTGGGGTTTTAACGTGTATACCAGGGCACAATCAGTCAGCTAGACACCTAGCCGGGCCCCAGAGTATCGGAAAAATTAACCGCTGTGAGCAGAGGAGACGAAATTAGTAAATCACTTTATGCTCCTTAGACTATGGCTCTTAGACTACTTATTTTTATACCCTAAGACTTTGTAGGCCATTTTTTCTGCTACCCACTAGCCGGGCTAGCCTGGCGACTCTGCTTTTCACTTTCTCTTTATTTCTTATAAATAGCGGCACTGGTATATCGCCCCCCTCTTCTACTTCTATCTCGAACTCAACATTCTCTTCTGCTTTTTCCCTCTCATATCAGATCAGCATATATATTCATTTATGTACACAGGGTTTTAGTCACTGCGTCGGCAGCAGCAGCGGCCTCAGCTGGCAGAGCGGTGTATCGAGTCAAGGATCTATCTTGCATAGGTCATTTTGATCTTTGCCCGTCAAGTTGTTGAGCTCTTCTGGGGGATGGTTAATTTTAGCCGATCTTTCAGATCCAGCGTCTAGACTAAGAGCTGGATAAAACGCATAATACCCCATAACTCACGGCCTAAGTTTTAAGCAACTTGCGGGAGATTGCGTGTCTCTTTGCGCAGAAGCAAGCATCAGAGCGTCTCACTCCGCAGATGTACAACTTCAAAATCAAGGATATCATGCCGGAGGCAAAGAGCACTTTATGACCGGGGTGCCGCGTCGATTCTCAGAACGTCAACGACGATCCAAGATCCAGAAGAGACAGAAGTCACAGGCGGTTCTACCAAATGCTGAATGGTACGGATGATAATAATAGCCGAGGAACTGTCCGTTAACATTACTCCCCAATCCTGGTTTATTACTCCCTGTTTTTGGAGACTGGATAGAAGTGATTCAAATCTGAAATTGACTCAAAGTACTAAAATTTTCGTAGACATGTCAGATCCCACAGATTTCCAAGCCAAGGAGTTCAACGTGTAAGCATTCTCAATTGACTCCTGGAGGCTTCTTGACTGTCTTGGCATTTCAGAGTCGTTTCTAATAGCCATGTCGTCCCCTCAGGCCATGACCCATCAAACACATACACGGCATTCATGCACTTATCTGGCTGACAGACCATAGGTTCAGGACTGCAATACTACGCTATCTACTAGAAGTTTCTACATAATGGGAGAGGTTTGGGTTCCTGTGTGTTGATTTGAGCTAGCTTAGACAAAACTACTTCGGTAGATGCACAACTTCCAAATCCTAAGTAACCAACGTACCTATTTCTCTCTTGGCCCAGGCAGCAGCGCAGAATCTCGTAAGCACAGATGATGTGATACTCCCCCGTGATGGAGTCATTAACGCTGCCCTCAGCCAGCAGAGTTATTGCATACTTCTCGAGGTTTCAAGCGTCCAAAAAAAGAATCGTACGAATCTCGTTGATGGAAGGGCCCATCAATGAACCTCCTCCTGACTCGTTCTCCAAATCCGGCCGATGCCCTGAATCTGTGTGCCAAGATTCTGAGGTCGCTCAAAAATGATGCTATTAGAGCAGGCGAGGTGGAGGTTGACGCTGAAACTGGAGAACTGGAGAACTGGAGGGAAGTGTCAAGGGCGCTGACGGGCACGGTGGCAGAGTTGAACTTCTTCACCGCGGTCTCGCTCACCGTGGGAATGCCTGCTCTAGATGGACAGAGTGTGAATACCCAGAGCTTCAAGCATGTCGTGAAACGTCACAGGACACGGAAATAATACGCCTGGATCCGGGGACAAGTGGCAGAGCCTCAAACAGAGCATCCAGGGTAGGTCAAGATTCGAAAGCAAGTTCCGAGACCCTGTTCATAATAACTAAGACGCATGGCGAGGAGATCATAGAATGCATCTGAAGCGTATCAAACAGTGGCTCTTACAATCACTAGGACGCATCGCCCTGAATGCACACAATCACAAGCAGTCTGTCTAGCTATCTATACCCAAAAACAAGAAGATTGAAGTTTTTCAGTTGACATAGTTTGGTGGTCCACAATGCCAGATTTTCTGACTCAGTGCTTGACTCTAATATTGGTCATCATCATAAAAACTCCAACCCATCTCGTCCCGGGTTTAGGTCATATTCCGTGAGAACTTCCAGCGAAGTTTAGAGTGTAAAAAAATGGAACAAGACCGTCGCCCGAGGGTCAACGGGATACCGGCCCCTCGCATCAAGAATGAGCCCCATTGAGTAACCCAGCTTTCGCCGGGCAATCGCATACCTGTCAATCTCGACAACAAATCCTAAGCGGCCCGATGCCACACACACGAGCACTAAACGTCTGCCAACCATCCACCCGCCAGACAACCACGTCCGCCCAGAACTCACCATCACCTCGACAGCGGACTCATATCTTCATCCGAGAGGACCGAGGGCGGCAAAGACCGTGAGACAAAGGCCGTTGACAAGTAAATGTAGCGGAGGGCAGGGCCAGCGCAGGGCGAGGGCCTGGGCGCAGAGGTCAACCGCAGTGCTTCTATGGCGGCGCGTTTCCGCAAACTTGGTCGAAACCAAGACGTCCGGGGACTTTCTCCCAAAGCCATAAAGAGTGATCGAGACGCTGCGATAAATCACAGTGTCTCTGTTTGTAAGCTTCGAATAGCGATCTATTGAGCGAGGGGCGCGGATGAAGAAAGAAAGAGAAAAGAAAAAGAAATCGAGCTGCGATTTGAATTTTTATGTCAAAGATGGGGCTGAGGTGTGGCGCTAGTGATCCAAGCTTGGAGGTGTGGCTGTAGCTGCCTTTTTTTCCCAGTCGCGGTTCAGCCAATGCGAACCTCGCGTTGAGAAGGCTGGGTCGCTGCCTTCGTGCCTGTTTACCTATTGTCTTCTATACAAAGCTCGCGGCGCATCCAGCTTCGACGTTGTAGATAGACAACTCTCATCTAATTCGGAAAATCTGTGTTTCTGTTCGATCAATTCGAATAGCCCTCAGTTCTGAGTCATCGACTCTTGAGTTTCTGCAACTGCGCTTAAGGAGCAAAAACGCAAAAAGAGCCACCGACCGGTTTTCTTTCCTTTCTACCACGCATATCAATCTACAATCATGTCGGGCCTCTTTGGCAGCGCCGCGGCCACAACGGCGACGAGCATCGGCGACCTGAAGCAAGATGTTGCGCTTTCCGACCCTCCCACCGACACCATCTCCGGCCTCTCTTTCTCTCCTGCGCCAAACGGTCCCGACTTTCTTGCCATCTCCAGTTGGGACAACAAGGTTCGCATCTACGAAATTGCTGGCAACGGCCAGAGCCAAGGTCGACACGCCTACGGTCACGATCAGCCTGTGCTGAGCTGTGACTTTTCCAAGGTACGAAAACAAGCTGCCGACGCGACAGCGGGATCGCTAACCCGGACTCTAGGATGGAACAAAGGTCGTCTCTGCAGGTGCCGACAAGAACGTCAAGGTCTGCGATCTCGGCTCCCAGCAGGACATCGTTGTAGGCACACATGACCAGCCTGTTCGAGCAGCTCGATTCTTCGACAGCGGCAGCGGCCCCATGGTTGTCTCGGGATCATGGGACAAGACGGTGAAATACTGGGATCTTCGACAGCAGGGGCCCGCCGCCACATTACAATGTCAAGAAAGAGTCTATACGATGGACGTTCGCGACAACCTGTGTGTTGTCGGCACAGCCGATCGCTACATCAACGTCATCGACCTCAAGAACCCTACCAAATTTTACAAGACTCTGCAGAGTCCGTTGAAGTGGCAGACCCGAGTTGTTAGCTGCTTTACCGACTCTGCTGGATTCGCTATCGGAAGTATCGAGGGACGTTGCGCTATTCAGTACGTCGAGGACAAGAATTCCAGGTAAGCAAGCTTTTCAGGCTACTCAACAGGACCTGAGCTAACATGATGCAGCTTCAACTTCTCCTTCAAGTGCCACCGCGACCCCCCAGCCAACGGCGTCACCAACGTCCACGCCGTCAACGCCATTTCGTTCCATCCCGTTCACGGCACATTCAGCACTGCCGGTTCCGATGGAACATTCCACTTCTGGGACAAGGATGCCAAGCATCGTCTTAAGGGTTACCCCAACGTCGGAGGTAGCATCACCTCTACTGCTTTCAACAAGAACGGTAGCATCTTTGCCTACGCCGTTGGATACGACTGGGCCAAAGGTTACCAGCACAACACTCAAACCTATCCTAACAAGGTCATGCTGCACGCCGTCAATGGCGATGAATGCAAGCCCAGGCCATCCACCAAGAAGCGATAAACGGAACGGCATGACAACGATGGGATTCAGTAGGGAGGGGCTTGGATGGCGATTAATACTTGGCTGCGTTTTGCGATTATGTTTTGTACTTGCGTCATTAACAAAGACTCGGAAGATTGAAAGGATTCAAAAAAGAGAGTAAGTCGGGTCTGAACCAGGGAGTAAACATAGGTGGTGTTTCACGAGAGATGATACCATAGACACAAAAACATCTACACCTATCCACACATCAATCAATCGTGGTTTATGTCCTTAAGTCATTTCTAAGTATTTTGTTCTATGAATAGCGAAATCAAACTGGAAATGGGTCTAAATATCATTTTAATTGAATCATGCCAAGGGCCTAGTGAAGCTGACACTGAACCATTCATGTTGAGGTCGGTTGTGTCCTCCAAGCTTACGTCTCACTTCAAGCTAATGGACGACAGTTTGTAGAAATGAAAACCGACAAAGGTCTTCACTAAACAGCATTGTAACAACACAGGACTTGTATTTATTCGATTCTGCCGCTTGGGCTTTCATATGATCATTGTGTATCGTAGTGTGAAAATGAATAGCTTCGAGCCATGTCAAGCCACTTATAAAGGGCCATTAGTTGATGCAATCGCACCCCGTTCCGCGAAAACAAATTACAACGCTTAATAGATTTGCAGCTCTCTTTGTAGAGGCTGGTACAGTAAACACCCGCTCTTTCTCGTACTTTTATCCCGAACTCTTAGTTTCTCCTGAGCTGAGGGGCGACACTGAGAATATCCTCCTTCATACTACGATAGATGTCGCGCATAAATGTGCTTCGCTCAGGGTTATACTCCTCGGAAGCGGCAGCAGTAGAGATCTTAGGCTGATCGTGGACAAACTTGACGTCGATGTTATCCATGTTGGTGGCATCCATGTTAGCCATGGGGGCGCCGGGGACGACAATGTCAGGGTTGATAGCGAAGATGACAGGTCGGTTACTTGTCAAGTCGGTGGCATCAGACATAGAGTTATGGTAAGAGCCGTAGTTGTCTGGAAGAAGTGGCATACGAGGAAGAGGCTCGTTGAAGCTGGGAGTGTTGTAAATCTTGGGCAACACCGTGGTGTCAACGTGGTTGACAGGGGCACGAGAAGATGCAGAAGAGCTGAAGGATTGCATCAGGGGCCGTGTGCGACCAGCGATGGATGGTTGAGGAGTGGGACGGTGGGTAGTCTTGAGACCACGAGCCTGAATTGACTGTCAATAAGAGTCGGATTAATTAAAAATCACTGCGCAACTCACCTCAGAGTGCTGGGACTGCTCAGAAGAAGATCCAAGGAGCTCGGCATACTTGGGCATGAGAGCGACACCGGCATGGCGATGCGACTCGGCAAGAGTGCGAGTGACCTTGGAAACGGAAGCGGTGATTCTAGGCATTGTGGTAGAAATTGGGGTTGGTAATTGTTGGATGTGGTGGTAGAGAGTTGGCGGTGTCTAGCTACTTATACACTTTGTGTAGCAAGGAGCAGATAAGTTGGGGGTAGCGGTGACGAGTTTACAAGATCAGGCGATGTAGGTGAGAGGGGCCGACGAGACGAGACGATATGGAGTGTAGACGTAGATGCAAGTGTGAATGGATGGCTTAATGGAGGGAGGGGAGGAGGGTTTATGTATTATATTGAGGGAAAGATAAACTACTACCTAGAGGAGGGGGAAGGCGCAAGCTATGATAGCTGTCCTGGGGGTGTACCTACTGTCTTGGTGAGTTGAGGTGAGGCAGGCGCGGATAGTCGTCCGGGAGCCCGTGTGATCTGGGGGATGGGGATGAGATTGGAATGAGCTACCACTAAACCTGGGCAGGGACGGGGTTGAGAAAAGAGTTACTCATAGCCTCCACCGAGTCACCAAGTACAGGTACAGCTTGAAGCCTCCCGCCCTGTTAGCTCACCTTAATTTAGCTACACCTCGTTGATCCCGCAAGTGTGGAGAGGTACAGAACACGACTGATACACCCTCTCAAGGAAGCTGCCGCTGTTTCCAATTGAATTGTCGAAGGGCGGTGTCAATCACCAAACTTCCGCAATCCGATTATCTAAGCCACTACCATCAGTCAAACGCGAAACATTATCATGCCAGGACCAAAATTATAGTTTCTCTCGCTTTCTGTTGCAAACAAACAATGAAACAAGCAACAAGCAGTTCCTGACTCGGCGATGAGATACCGAATGCCGTCCGGCGCGTACAAGGTACTTACCCAAGCTACTCTATGCAAAAGCAACACCATCAGACATCTGTAGCACAAAGTCGGTATGTTGGGGGTCCAATAAATAGCCCTGCTAAGGAGTTCCGGTTACAGTGTCTACTGCACTCTACAGTGCCGCCAGCTCTCAAGGTATCACTGCGTTGCTGCTCATCAAATCCCTCTTGTCTCGCTTACTGCTTGCTTCTCCAGCTTTTTTAATGAGAAGCCAGGTTCCACCCCCAAGCTGGAAAAGGGGACAATTATGGGCCTCTCCAAGTCACTAAGCTTTGAACTTGCTCTTCAATTATCGATCTCGAACCACAGGTTGCTTGAGCCGTCAATGTCCGAAAGAAAACATGGGGCTAAAGTGGACGACGAGTAGATGGAGGTGCCAATGCTAGACCAGCTATGTGCTCAAGCTCAAATTGTTTCACACGTTATAGCAACCAGAGATAACGGTATCATTAAAAAAACAGTGGCGTCAAAAGTGTTGCAACAAACTGCCGGCTGATTGATATGGTACCATCCTTCAAACGACCTTCACAATCAGATACATCTGAGTGGAACTCGTTGAGCTCACCTGCACAGCTACTGCAGCTGGTGAGACAAGGGTCTAAACAGTGCTACTCAGCCTACTGGAGTCAGATCAGTGCCGCTTTACCACTTGCTTGCCACCAACAAAAACCAGTGCGGTCTGGTCAGCTCCTGCTGATGAGTCTCGGCAGGGGAATGAATCTATGGATCTAGCACACGTGGAGTGTACCTGTCGCTCGATCGCCATCAGTTTTGTCCAATTGTTGGCTGAGCATTAATAGGGCGGTCAGAACAGCGATCTAGATTATTCTCTGTTGATACCACCCTTTTACTTACGCGTCAGTTACCATGTTACAATGTCTGGAGTGCCAGTATCACCGCATCAGCTTTTCATAACATCAGTCAACGCCTTTTCAATTTGCTGTTTGGTACAGACCTGCGCCGAGCTTGTAGCTTTAAAGCGGCGTGATGGTCAGCAATGAGTGACAGCACGGCAGTGAGCAAGACCCGAAGACGGGAAGAGGTCCGTGACACTCCAGGGCTGGCAACGACCAAAATTGAACGTCCCCTGGTCCACTTCTAGAAACCCGTCAGCTTGGTTATCCCCTTTGGACCGGGGAGAGTTTCTACATCCATTTCTTGTGGTTACGCATCGTGATTGGTTTCTCTCCGGCTATAACTTGATTCCATTCTTGCGGACACTGCTTCTGAATGCCTCGGCTCAAAAGACAAACGGAAAACCTCCGAGATTAGAAGCTCAGGATTCAAGGCATCTCTTGCAGAATAAAGACCTGGAAGCGATCGTATCAAGACTCAGGAAGCAAACACAGGCAATCTGGGTCGCGGGTCCTGGGCTGACCTGTGCATATCCTAGCCTGTGCGAATATTAAGATTCGCGCGCGTGCGAAATTGTTGAGCTGCCCTTGCCAGAACCGATAACCTAAATTTGAGAAGGAATCTTGAGCCAAAACACAAACTCAAGCGAGGCAAGACAAGGCTAATCCAGGGGGCTGATGGAGGGGTAATTGCTATTGTTGGAATTACGGCGGCGCCGGTCAACAAAATTTGTTGAACGGGACCTGCCTTGAAAGCTCCCTCACCTTGGCCTCACCGTAAGAGCTAGGGTCTCTAGTTCGAGATGACTGTGACACCGCCATAAGCTTGACCGAAATCAGAGGCGATCGGATACCCTCCCGCTCAAGATACACGATTACGAATTCGTCAGGAGCTGATACCAGGGCAGCATGACGAAGCTCAACATAAATAGGTATTCCCATCTGGGTAGAGACATGGTCAACCAATCAAGCCGCAGCAGATTGTTTATTGTGATACACATGCTTTATCTTGAAACTTTCGATATCATGTTGGCCAATACGGTCGATCAAGATATATACAGTATCCGTATTCTTAATCATGGTCACCAACAAACAATTTCACCGAAACTCTGACGCATCCAGATTCGACTACATTGGAGGGTCATACAGGGTATGATGCATGTCGCCCTGACTTTCGTGGAGGTATGTTGCTTGTTCACTTGGATCACCATGGTTTCATTGGCGGGCCTGATCTAGGCAGTCTGCAGCCTGACCGATCTAGTGAGTAGCAAACGAGTTGGCCTACTAATTTCGTCCCTGACACTTGCAACGGTCAATCCTTCTGATACCCTGAGGTCGATGACAGGTATTGGATGCATATCATACCTGTTGGTCATATGGCAATTCCTGGTTTCGGCATACAAATATTGGGACCAAGGCCTCGGCTTTCTGCCGAATGCCTTGGAGTTAAAGTCCGGATGAACAACATGACGGACGACATTCCGAATTGGAGGAAAAAACGGTTTAATTTTTGAAACTCATGTGACATAATTTCATGCATGATGGAATGAGAACACAACCGAGGTTCAAGCATGACATGATGGCTTGCATTGGTATTACGAAGTTTTGGCCATTGCTTGGCTCGCATATCCTAAGCTCTCGAGTCTATTTTGGACGTTCTTTCTTCGTTCTGTCTAGTAACGTCTGCTGAAGATACCACATCTTTTACTCTGGAGTAGGCTGTCTCGTACTCCAACCATAGGTACTGCGCCATTTGAAGGGAAAGATAAACAACAATCACAATTGCATTCATATTTGCATTTGCAAATGCTTCCACAGTCTGGAATATTTAACAGTCTACTCCAACAAGTAAAACGTCAAGACCACATTTATTTCCTCCTACTTCTCTCGTAAACAAGTAAGTTCCATGTTCTGGACTATACTTGCAGGATCTGTGAGTGTACATATTCTTCTCCAATCGAAACTACAGGCAAGATCGCCATAGAGTCATTTAGGACCCTGAAATGACCCGTATTTTCCAGGAACCACACCCGATTTTGAATATCGAAGACTCATGATATGCGCTTTTATAAGCATGCGAGTTTCACGATCACGGCTTCCAAATGTAATCAGAATCCGTCAAAATATAATTTAATAGCATGTATATAAAAGCAATTTCGCTCTGTTGCTTGAAATTTGCTCTTGTTCGTTGACTTTCTTGACTACCCCTCCCCCGCTAAAATCCGCATCTCACCATATCACTTCAACTACTCAACTACGAGTATATATATTATCAGTTTATAAATATGGCAGATTCTGAGCCCAGAAAACGAGCTGTCGACTCATCCAAAGGTAAATCATATCTTCTACCAATATCGTCTCATCTCTAACAAGCAAATCTCTAGTTTGGACGACTTTGATTACAAATCTGAGTTATTTGCCTGGTCTTCTCACTTTGGACTACTCACTTCGCGTGACAAAATCCAAGTATCCTCTTGTTGCTCTTTACACGGACTCATTCCCTCCTGAAGGTCATGCTGCCCTACGAGCTCGCGGTATTCCCACCCAACACATCCCCTACTTGCTCCCAACAAAGGGCAAGGACTACTCCAACGACCCACGCTTTTACGACTGCTGGAGTAAACTTACTCCGTTCTCTCTGACTGAATATGATCGCGTTGTTCAGCTCGACTCGGATATGCTTGTTCTGCGCAACATGGACGAGCTGATGGAACTCGAGCTGGACTCTCCTTCAATTGCTGAGACGGGTGACAAGACCATCAGCAAGCGTGTTTTTGCAGCAGGCCATGCTTGTGTTTGCAACCCTCTCAAGAAGCCTCATTATCCCAAGGACTGGGTTCCTGAGAACTGCGCATTCACATCGCAGCACTCAACACCGGATGCTGCTCAGACCGAAGCTGCGGATCCATCTGTGGGACCATTGGGTTTTATGAACGGTGGTCTGCAAGTCGTCAATCCCTCTGAGGGACTTTACGCTCAGATAGTCGCGCATATGGAGGCTGACGCAGTCAATATGGATTTTGCAGACCAATCGCTTCTCTCAGATTTGTACCGTGAGCGTTGGGTACCGCTGCCATATATCTACAACGCGCTTAAGACGCTGCGTTGGGAAGGTGTGCACGATGCTATCTGGAAGGATGAGAGCGTCAAAAACATTCACTACATCTTAAGCCCCAAGCCTTGGGATGAAATTAACGACAAGGGCGAGTGGACAGGCAAGGACGAGAGTCACAAGTGGTGGGTTGGTGTAAATCGGGCAAGGAAAGAAGCGGAAAGAGACAAGAGTATCCCTGACGATGGTTTCTAAGAGCATATGAACATTAAGGAACAGGCAATTGGACAGTATACATCAATAAACTAGTATACACATAGTTAACTTAAGCGACAACTTCCATTCTGTGACTGTATCTATATGATCGAGAACGATTACCACATAACCCCAACCCAAGCACAACGCAAACCACACACCGTAAGAGAATCCAACTCCAAACCACGAGGGAAATTTGTCCAACGCGTTTCTGCCTTTCCCAGGTCTATCTTGTGCATTCTGCATGCATCTTCGGTTTTTGCCCGGTCTATCATAGATGACATGGATAGAAACATGGTTCTACCTCGAAAATAACAAACTGCGCTAAATATTCATTCATAAAATAACATTGGGATAAAGGAAAAGGGACATGTAGGGCCAGAGACGCCAATGATGTTCGAGATCAATGTCTCGACATCAATGCTATAAATGCTTTTCGTCATCTTGCCTGCCTATCTAGTCATAATCACTGATACCTCAGTACCGTTTGTATTTCTAGACAACTGTTAGCAAGATTCGTCTTGGGACGAGAAAAAGCGACTTACCTCTTCAATTCGGCGCCTATTATTTGGGTCGATCGAATTGGTCGCGCCCATCAGTGTTTGTCCGATTGCTCTTGTAACACCTACAGCAGGTCGGAAGATGATAGTCGGCGCACGTTTCAAAACAGCCTTCGCGGCGCCAGACGCTGAAGAGCTTTCCATGACCTCACCAGGGACAGCAATGATGGCATCCCGAACGAGATTCACATCTCTAGCGAGAGAGCGGTATCCGCCTCTAATACCCGAAATCACCCCAGTAGGTTGATCTGCGTAGAGAGAGATTTGTCTCTGCTCGTCAGGATCCACGTCGTCCTCATCCCATCCTTCATATACTTGTTGAGGACCGGAAAGCATGCCTTCCGCACCCTGCAGCGCGTATTGTGTGCCGACAGCAAGTTTGGCACCAAGCTTCACCAGCTCGGTACCTGTAGTGCGAGCAAAGGCAGCGGCGCCCTTGGAAATGCTGCGAATGACACGTCCATCCTTCTTGTATTCGCGAATAGGTACTTCAACAAGATCTTTGAAGCCACTGCCCACGTTGACGAGTGACCGCACAGGCGCAAGGCCAGCTAGAATACCAGGAAGTTGATTTGCCTTGACATCGGGTGTCCAAATATCGTTAAGAGTTAGGCCGAGCTTTTCGAATCCAGAGATGCCGTAGATGATCACATGACGAAGCACCATTCTTGCCTCTTCCAGGACGATAAAGTTCATGAACTCGGTGGTATGCCCGGACCGAAGCCCAGCATAGTCGACTCGTTTTGGTTTAAAATCAAGCTTGACCGATATGTTGTTGACTTCGGCTCTCTGAAGAAATGGCACGTCGCTCTTGGACGTGTGAACAGGTACTTGGTCGTCCTTGAATTCGAAAAATCGTGTAATAAAGTCAAGAGCATCCTGGTCAACATGGAGCCTCAATGGTAGGATTGTTGCCCGTAGCACAATCTCGGACGCCTCGAGTGATGGTTGGGGCTTGACGTTGAGCATTTCAAGGTGTACCATGCTTGTGCCCATCTCTCGCTCACCCATGTCTTGGTCATACGTCGCAAATTTCTTCCATGTTGAGGTTGGGACGTGGTCAAAGACATCAAGATTCTTGATGCGAATATCAATGCTGTTGAGTGTTTCGCCCGAGTTGGGTGGGAAAACGAACAAGTCCGCGTCGATACCCTGTAACTCAAAAGTAATCTTGTGGTGCTTGCTGCGCTTCAGCTTAAGTCGTTTTGATCGAGGACGAGTGCGTGCAGTTCTGTTAGTCGCTGAAGTAAAGGCTGTGGTAGCAACAGACTCGGTTTCTGTTGCGTTGTCATTGAAGCCTTCATTGATGGCGCGAGACAGCTCTTGAGGGTCACGGTTGGCTGGGATGCCTATGTAAATTGAGTTGAAAAGAAAGTCTCCGATGGCTTCTTCATCTTCCAGTTCTTCCTCATACACATGGACCTGACCGGCCCGAGATTGTCGTTCATAAGCCTTGGCTTCAACATCTTGGACTGCCTTTGTTATGACGTCTCGAGTATGAACCCAGTCGTAGCCGTCAAAGAGGTTCCATATGATATGTACGTCTCGCACCTTGACTTTCAAAATGCTTCGCTTGACCAAATCGCTTGGTGCTCCATCGTAGCTGTTCTTCTTTGAGTTCCAAACCTTGGCCTTGCTATCTTTTGACGCCCCGGAACCATAGTAATCGTCATGAATGACCAGATCGTCAGAGTCTATGCTCTGCTGGCTAGTCGGTTCGAAACCTGTCAGTAAAACACCCTCGTTGGTATCTTCCATCAGAGGGCCACCAGAACGGTGAGATCCACGGGAAATTATGGAGCTACTTGTTGCGTCGAAAAGCTCCTCGGTGGCAGGCTCATCGTAATACCGAGACTGTACTTGTAACGGGCTGTCGGTGTTGTAGTCGGCTTCTGAACCACTGCCAGCCATCTCTTGGGCACCAGCAAAGTCTTGATCAAAATCGTACTCACCTTCGGGTCTACCAAAGGCCTCAGCAGATATTGAAGCGAGAAGATCCTGCATAGGCACCACGTCCGTCAGATACTTATTCTCCTTACTTGGTGGGGTTGGAGGCTTCAGGGCATTTGCCAATGCAATCAGAGTCTGCATTGAATCCGCACAAGTTTCCAAAACAAGCAGGTCATCTTTCAGCTCAACAACAAGTTGTTTCTCTCCATCCTCGAGTTCCTTGACATCAACGGTAACCTTTGCAGATGAGATGTAGCAAATATCAACATATCCTCTGGCACACATGTCTGCTACTTGACGAGATGTCGAAGACGCAGCTCGGGGACGCTGGGTGACAGGTTGTTCATTCATCTTAATTTCGGCAACATCATTTATGAGAAGAATGGATGACTTGTTAATGGTAAAGACAGCATTTGTTTCGACATCTTGGGGCAGCACAGCCACAAGATGGGCATCCGTAAGTGCAATTACCATCTTGGAGGGCTGACCCAGCGGGTTAAGTCCCAAAAGGCAATCTCGGAAACCAATGTCCAGAGTCATAGGTTTCCCGCTCTTGGCTTTCCCACCAGGAGAGCCAGGAGAGCCAGTCAAGGCATGGTGCGCTTGATCGCCAAGGTTTGCCACAGAAGCAGCAAGACTGGCTTCAAAGTCTTGTGGAGTTGCATCTTCTCCAAGCTCAAGCAGGTCCATGATGGTGGGTACACGGTACTCAATGCATAGATCTTGCATCTTCAACTTGATAACTGGTTCGATCTCGTCACCGATCATTCGTGCCGTCAAGACCGGGCTACGAGGCGAAATTTCCTTGGTGCCATACGGAGACGTGCTGACCAGTTCTTCCGACCTATTCCTTTGTACCGAAATGCCGTGCAAAGCGATAGCAACGAGTGAGGGGATAGAAATGTGGCCGACATGGAGATCCTGAATGTCAGTACCCAGATGGCCTAACTTGCCGCCAAAGTCCAGGCTCAGGGCGAGCTTTTTAACCTTGGCCAAGGTCAACAAGCCAGGGCGGTCATCCTCAGGCAGATACTTGGCAACGGTAGAAAGCTTTGCAACCTCTTCGCCGAGATTGGGCAAAACGGAAAGGAGCGGCATGTTTTGCACTCGAACACTGACCGTGTCCACGTTGACCCTCAAAACCGAACCCTTTTTTCGCTGAAGTAGCAAGGTGTCTAGCATGATCTCGTCGTTCTCGCCATCAAACTGATGTTTTGAAGGCATGATCAGCTCGAGGAGTTTCTCAAGATCGGTATCTTTGGGAGTTGTCAAGAACTCTATCCGAACACCGCCGATCTCGGTATTGATAGGGGGTTCGGCCGTCGAATTCTTCAGATGAGGTCCAGATACCCGCATCATACTACATGCCATGCCAATGACTTCGTCTCGACTTATGAGTTTGATAGCACTTGTTTCGGCGATCATGCTGCAGTCTTTTCCAATGAGTTCCACCCACGAGCCTCCAATGCGCACGTTTAGCTTGTTCTCTGACGCCGCGGATTTGTCGTCTGGGTCGACTGGAGTGTCAAATCGAACTCCGCGGGGTTTCTGTGCAACAGAGGCCGGTTTCGGTGTTGGGGCAGGGCTTGAGGCGATCGAGGCACTCATGTTAAGGAAACTGCTTAGACCACCGAACCAACTAAAGGTCTCGTCGAGCCGTCGTAGATCAAGCTGGAAAACAAGAGGCAATGTCTGTACCTCTGTTTTGGTATTGCCGCCTGACTGAATAATCTTGACACCAATATCGGTGCCATCAGAAAGGAATGTGTCCCTAACAGATGTGCTCATAGGCTTGCCACTATCGAAGGCGATGATGTCTCCATTCGCATAACCGAATCGGAACTTTTTCAAATCTATCCTGGTCAGAACAGCTGGTTGTATCTTCAACTTTCCCTTCGTAACAGGAGCCGTTGATACTTCCGTCTGGGAGATGGAAATGGCCAAGTTTTGCAAGGTTGCGTTTAGGAGAACCTCCTGGTCAAAGATGAACGCGGAAGGATCCAAGTATCGTTCAGGAGTGTCGGAAATTCCACCCAAACGATTGACAAAGTCGAGCTTGATCTCTTCAAATGTCACCTTGATGTTGGGTGATTCCTTCGAGGGTGTCTCCTGCTTGCTCTCCTCCGTTGGAGTTGGTTTCTTATCTTTGACGGCGTCAAGTAACTTCCCAAGAACCATAGCAAGTAGAAAGCCAAGGGATGTGTCAAACCGAAGATTGATAGGCGATAGATCGACTTCTAGGGTATTGTCGACACCTGAACTGCCTTGGCTGCTGCGCTGCTGTGTATAGGCAGCTCTATGTACGGAAAAGGCACCTGGCGCTTGAGGATAGGCTGACTGGCCAAGAGACTGCGACAGCTGGGCCATGGATTCTGGAGATACGGGTTGAACCTGTATGTGTTTGTGTTGTGATGGGATGTATATTGATATGGTCTTCAGGCTCAAGAGTTCCTTCACGAGGCGAGTCGGACCCTTTGGAGTAGCAACGTCTTCTTGCTGTTTAGAGCTCGATTTCTCTGGATCGATATCAGTGAGACAGGCCCTAGAAAAAGCAGGCTCAGAAGATTCACTATCAGAATTATCCGCCGGATCAGGTAAATGTGTACTGCGATATGCTGATCGTCTCAAAGTCGTCGATGCCACATGTTCGTCTTCTGGGTCGTCATAATCGTCATCCCATGCACCTGGAATGAAACCTTCGGGTTTGCGATTTTCTTTCACGGGGGACGGCAAATCTTCTGTAATAGGGCTTGGCGCTCTGGGACTCGATGCGTTGGGACTTGGTGCTTTAGGACTCAAGGCTTTAGGACTTGGTGTTTTGGTAATTGGTGTCTTGGGGCTTGCAGGTTTAGGTTCGGGAGTCTGAGGCCGGGCTGGTTCGTGGACACTGGTGTCCAAGACTGGCGAGTCTAGTTTCTCTGGCTCAATCAACTGTTCTGTCTCTGGGGCTGGCTCGTCTTGGAGTTTGAGTGATGTTAAATTGACATGAGAAACGGCAGGCGACAGGACGATCGGTGACGGAACGGCTGCTGGTTGCGCGTTGGTTTGCGAGAAAGCGCTCATATACATACTTTCCGCCTCTTCATGTGTGTACATGTGAGACTGTGCCAATTCTTCGGTTGACGCAACCCCAAAACTCTCACTCGATGAGGTCCGGCTGAGCTGCTCATTTGATATATTCGAGCTGGATGCTCCAATGTTACCCTGTGTTGTCGGGGTTTCGAGATTGGGGGCAGATCGAGCCTCTCGTTCTAGGGTTGCCCACATTGGTCTCTCGTTTTCTAAAGCGCTATAGTGGGAACCGTGCTCAGGAAGCAAGATCGAGTGGAATAATGTTTCGTCATTAGCTGCGTTGTGAAAATCGTGATACATCGACGCCCGGGGAGTTGCTGGGCTATCTTCGTCGTCATCTTGAGGGCTTGAAAACTCGTATGGAATTCCAAGCGCATCTTCACTATCGCCCAATGGAAAATCCTTCTCCACAGGTTCTTGATCCATAAAGTAGTCATCCTGGAAGCTTTGTTGTGAATCAGCTAGGGGATCCTCGTGTTGAAGACTTGGTCGTAAAGAACTCGCAAGTCGTTGGTCAATGCTATGTTGCGAAGATATTATAGGATCATCGTTAGGAAGATTATGGTGTGGCGTCAATTCCAGCTCATTAGATCGGATACTCGCTTGGGATGATGATACAGACTCGTCCTGGAGACTGGCAATTGAGAGTTCTGTTGCCTGGCGTGATGGCGGATTTCGTGTCATGGCCGGGGAGGAAGCAAGAGATGGCGATGCGATTGAAGGAGATTTCGCTAGGGCGGAAAAGACGTTTGCTTCAGAGATGAGATACGCCCGTACGTTTGATAAAGAGACATGTCGTTTTCCCTCCTTCGGTACAATGGTCGGAAATCCAGCGTCGTCATAAGATCGAGTAGTAACGCCTTCAACGTCGATGCCCTCGAGCGCAACTTGAAATGATACCATCTCAGTCGTAGTAGAATTTGGCTCGACAAGTACCTCAACATCGAGTTGAAAGTTGACACCCTTTATCCTAACTTGCATGCGATCAACAATACCCTGGAGGAAGTCGGCCAAGAACGCTGGCAGAGAGAGCGCTTGACCCGTCCCATATGCCAAGTCATCTTCGCTTCCATCGTCACTCATCGACACTGAAGCACCCAGGTCCTGACTTTCGGCTGCTAGCGCATCTTCAAGTTTCCGGCGCTCTGACTTTGGTTGTGTTTCTAGAAATGATTGCGCAAGATCGACGGTATTTGGTACAGCGACGGTTTCTTCCGGCGTTCTTGTCCCTGACGAACGACTCGGTTTGGATTCGGTACCTATAACCTGCAAGGCGATATCGACGCCATCGACTTCGACTATTATAGGACTTGTGTAAAAGTCCATAGGTATTGTGACTCGCAGCAACAGGACCTTTGCCTTCTTCAACTTGAATGTGTCGGGGAGCTGGAGCAGCTTGTTGAGTTTCTACGATACGCCATTAGCCATCATGGCCTCCCATGATATGTCGCTATCAGGACCTACCTTTAGTTTAATTCCGACATCGCGAAATTCAAAGACTGTATTCCTTCCTATTGCCAGATCTAGATTGTCCATCTCCAGAGCATCAGCGTCGAGGAGTTCTAATCGAGACAGAGCATACCGGAGCAGCCTCTTGGGCATAGAGGAGCTCCGGAACGACTGAAAGAAGGTTGCCATGATGTCGTCGTTGAATGCGTGCGAATCGAGTTATGGGTGGCGATGACTGTCCGCGCAGCCCGGAAAGGGGGATAAAGGAGGACGACGAGTTTAAAAGAACAGTCGGCTATTATGCGAGTCGTTGATGAGTATCGTCGCTGTCTAGGCAGAGGTCCGCGTTTGTGTCTATCTATCGGTCGGTAGCTTGAAACCCCGGCCAACTGCGGGGCCGAAGGGCATATTTAGAAGAAACAGAGGGACATGGGAGTTGATGTTGGGGAAATATTCTAAGTTGAGGTCTGAGCTGTGAATGTGTGGCGGCAATTTATCACTGATAAGTTTTAGTTGTTTGTTGTGAAAAGGAAAAAAAGATAACTAAAGTTAGAATCGATGTTCGAGGCATCCTTCCCAAAGAGTCGGGTCACCGTACAGACAGCGTCACACAGTCACGACATGGGCATGGATGATGGCTGAGGCGGCAACGCGCGGGCAAGTGGGGGGACGATTACTGCCGCATTTAGGCAAGTTCTAGTTGGTAAAGGGCTTGAAAAGTCTCCCCGTTGGACCCTGGCTGGCTGGCTAGGGGGTTTAAGCTTTGTATGCAGAAAACAAACAGCCCAAGAGGGGGTTGAGTAAAGCACAAAGTGACCAAGTTCTTTTGTCTCTAACAAATAGAGTCAACTCCAAAGCATGCATGCCGCCTGGTTATCGCATCCCAGGCGCTAGAGTCACTAGGAGCATGAGGCTCGTGACTCGGTTTCAAGGATAGTTTCGAGCGACGAACAGAAGCAGATGAATCTCTAAGCGCGTCAGTTGACCTCAGAATTGCGCTTTTAGTGAGTGATACGAGTCGCGCATCCCCTGCTACACAATGAATCGACTCAACTCATTGGCAACACCATCAGATTGTACAGCATGTGTTAGGCGCGTCATGGATACTACAGTACCCGTTCACCTCGTTTGATGTTCTACCTGCTGCTGTGACCTGGTGAGTCAAAGCAGCAGTAACTCCAAACAATTGCATCGTCGATCTTGTTTTCCGATGCCCCGATAACCTGAGACAGCTTCCGTCTAGCTATCACGCGAGTAGTATCATTGGGATCCTGGATATGTCCTTATCTGGTGCGTCATTCACCACGGCTCAGTATTAGTGCACGACATGCTTCATCTCTATCTATCTCTTACTTGTTTCGTCCATAAGCCTCCGCTATACGTTTCCCGACCGCCTCACCGCTCCAATACGCCCCGGTCGCCGTGCCAAGACCGACAAACGGCGCCGTATGTTCGCCTGCCAGCCACAATCCATGGTCCGGTAAACCCTCTCGCATTGTCCGGATATCTACATCGCCTTCTTCCAAACCAACTTGAAAGTTGCTGTAGCTTCCAAACCCAGAAAGCTCATCGTGAAGCCAATCTGTTGCCATGAAGCCAGAAGGTTCACAGTCAGGATCACTCTCCAAGTAGTGCGGCAGTAGTGAGTAATACGGTTTGAAGAAGTTGAGTAGAAACTCATCCTTCTTCTTCGGATCCGACATCTTGAAAAGCTCTCCGGTGATGTACTGTGATTGCTCGCCATAGGTGTAGAAGAGAAGCGTAGGATGTGACACTTCTGGGCCGAGACTTGCAAGTTCCACGACCTCTTGATTCCACCTCTTTGGATTCAGATCAGGGACGTAGTTGGGAGACAACCATTGTACGAATCCCTCTGCCTTTCGATCGTCACCTTTGCCTCCCAGCCAAAAGGCCTTGGGGAAGTTGATGTATACCTTCTCGAGACATCCGTAACCGATGGCTCCAATTGCCTTGGTCATTCGAGCAGGCAGCGCAGGTTCAAACGCATCAAGGTTCCGCTTTAGCCATCCAAGGGGTACAGTCATGACAATCTCGTCAAACTCGAGTATCTGGCCACTGTGTGTCCTGACCTTGGCCTTTTCCTCGAGGCTCGTTCTGTATGATATCTTATCAACCTTGGTTTCGAATTTGATCTCGGCATTTTCGAGAGCAGGTTTTGCAACTTCATCCAAAACCTTTTTGTAAGTTCCAGCGCAGAACAAGTTTTCTAGTAAAAGTCAGTCAAGTCTTGTCCTGGTCGAGTGTTTCTACGTACTGCCTTCAATGCACTCCTCGAGCCAGAAGAACTTTAAACTCTGCCTGTAAACAGGACTTCCAATAAATGCGCCCCACATCTCAGATATCTGCAATACAATGTTTCGTTTCCTCTCATGGTCGGCCTCAGTACTTGGCACCTTTTCGGTTACCTTTTGAACAAAAAAGTCATGGAGACTCTGCTTAGGATCGATATCGTGAGAGGAGTTATTGGAATGCTTAAAGGCATCTTGAACGATATCCCACACCATGGTGGAGTACTTCTCACCATCCTTGAGTGAAAAGAGCTCGCCGTCCTCGGAAAACACACACGAAGTCGAGTCCCAGTCGCTGACAGCAGTATTTGTCTGTTTGGCTAGGTCTAGCATGGGGTTATCGTCAGTTCCATGTATCCAGTTTGGTCCTACATCGGCTAGATGTCCATTAGGGAGAATCTCCTGGTGCAAGCGCCCACCGACCCGGTTACGGGCTTCAATAATGGTGACCTGAAAGCCATTCTGGAGTAGAACGTCGGCGCACCGAAGTCCCGCAAGCCCAGCACCAACCACGGCGATATGCGGTTTTGAGGCATGATCGATTCTCCTCAGGCCATTCATCGTGGTAACCTTCTTTGATATGTTATCTGGATTAAAGTCGACTCGGGTATGGGGGCGAGTTGACCAGAGGTCCTGATATATCCTAGAAGTGTGTCTAGCAGCAGGACTAGTGCAACATATTGAGTAAGCATCCATCTAGAAAGGTGAAAGTGGGTTGACAAAGAGAATGTGTCTGTGACTGAATATTTGACAATTGGTTAAAATAGTGAATAAACTGGACTTCCAGTAGTCGGGGGCGAACGAGGTATATTGGTATAGCACGGTGTGATAGGTGGGGGATAGAAAGCTGATCAACTAGGTACGCAGTAGCAAGGCCGATATAAGCCTCAAGACGTGACAGGGAGGTCACCGGATGTCAAAGGCATGGCAGGCAAACATTGGCTTTTGGCTAGGAAAGTTCCCGGAGAATAAATGACAACTCGAAATGGGCTAGATATCGTGACGACGACGATCACGAGGGAGATATCCACCACTTGTATGGATGGATGGACGGAGTTGGGCGTGCGTTAGCCCCCAGTTCGAGTCGAGACAATAACCAGCCAATCATAATAGATGTATGCTGTCGACAACTTGAGCGGTCTATAAATCTCGAGATAACGGGGAAAGCAACCAAGCGAGGGTTGACAAAAGACCCGGCCAGAACTAACCAGCACTGGCCGTTTAGACAGTGGGCGCAGGGGAAAGGGCCGCCATGAACGCCTTGTTGCTTTAGCCTGAGCCTTAACTCAACATTGGAGGCCCACGATTGGAGCAACATGACCGATAAAGAAGCTCGGCGATAGGCGCATAGTGTGGTGAGGCGGACTATGCATCGTTTTCTTATTTCTGCAGATCCAAAGGTCCAAATAACCTGGCCAATAAAGACTTTGAATCAACACTCATGGGGCCACAGCTTCAAGGCAACAGCCGTCTTGTATAGAAACCCCTCAAAGGGCCACTCAGGAAAACAATACTCCATGCAAGAGGTTAACTTGGGAAAGAATAGTTCGGGAATTGTGAGTCAAACACGAGCCAGGTTATGTACCTAGGTATGTAAGACAGGGGCAAGGTGAAAGATAAGAAAGTGCAGGAGGGGGTTTCGCCAAGTCAAGAAAGAAGTGGTACGTACCGTGCTACAAATCCAGGTTGTAGGTGCGGTAAAACAGAAAGGAACAAGCAATATCGCATGCCCCTCTGCAGAGCTTCAAAGTAGACAAAGCAATGAGTTTAGAAACGAGCCTGGCGTGAAGAAAAGTCTCTTTGAGGCTATCAACAGTTTCTTTATCAGCACCTAGCGCGTGGGTCCATGACTAGGGTGACGAGTCGAACGACAAACAACTGAGACTAGTTACACATCAGGATGTTATTCCCAACTTGTTTCCCTAGGAACTTGAAATTTTGTCCATCTAGTTCTCCGCTTGAATCCATTGAGGTTACTTGTCGATCGCCCAGCCTCAAGAAGCTCGTAAGGCGAAATAATCTAGAGTAACCTACCCTGAAGCATTTGCTTTTTATGCAGGCCAACACAAGGTTGAGTCAGAACTAAAGAAGGGGACTAGTAAAGGAATACCTGAGGGTCTAGGTACAGGTATCAAGTAGCTCTTCGATAGCTATTTCACTAACAATATCGATGAAAGCGGCTCAAGAACCATCTCCATCATGTGCAAATGAAACTGGTTCGGCCCCGCCCCCGCAAAATGGAAGTGATGCCGTTAAAACCAATAGGAAACTTTGTATTTCATCACGATAGGCCCACTTAGTCGGTGCCGAGGTTCAGCGCCAGTCTCATCCGGGGTAATCATCGTCAAGGGTGTGTCTGTCAATGCCAAAAGCCAGCTCTTCCTTTAACTTTTGTTTCCTACTATTTCTCTTCTTCTTTCATTTCTGTATACCCTCAAATCTCCATATACTGCCACAAAATGAGCACACCCACAGACACATTCTCCCGCGAGGAGGTCCGCTCGCACACCTCTGACGAGTCCCTCTGGTGCATCATTGACAGCACAGTCTATGATCTAACAGACTTTGTCGATGCTCATCCCGGTGGTGAGACTGTCTTGCGTCAAGTCGCTGGCCAAGATGCCACAACCGCCTTCTATAACCTCCACCGACACGAGGTTCTCGCAAAGTACAAGGACCTTGCCATTGGCACCATCGAGGGCGAGAAGGCTCAAGTCATCACCCCACAACCTGGCGACCTAAGCAAGGTCCCCTACGCCGAGCCCCTGTGGCTTGCCGAGCCCTTTAAATCCCCCTACTACAAGGACAGCCACAGGGAACTGCGGCGCAAACTCAGGGAGTTTGTTGACAGCGAGCTGTACGAGGAGGCGCAGGAATGCGAGGCGACAGGTCGCTACATCAGCCAGAAGATGATTGATCGCATGAGCGAGTTGGGTATCCTGCACATGCGCCTTGGACCTGGAAAGCACCTTCATGGGGTCAATCTCATGGGAGGCGCGGTCAAGGGCGAGGAGTTCGATTACTTCCACGACTTGATCGTGTCTCAGGAGCTAGCACGCGCCATGGCCCGTGGTTTCGCTGATGGAAACATGGCTGGTATGACCATCAGCTTGACAGCTGTCCTCAACTTTGCCCGCGACGAGGCATGGAAGAAGAAGATTGCCGACGAGGTCTTCAGTGGCAAGAAGAAGATATGTCTCGCGATTACCGAGGCCTTCGCTGGCTCAGATGTCGCTGGACTGCGCACTACTGCCGAGAAGACCCCTGACGGCAAACACTACGTAAGTCAAATATCGTCATCAATTGCCAGTATGTGGAGCTTACGTTCGCTAGATCATCAACGGAACTAAGAAGTGGATCACCAACGGTGTCTGGTGTGATTACTTTGTTACTGGCGCTCGCACTGACAAGGGTTTGAGTGTCTTTGTTATTGAGCGAGGCGAGGGTGTCGAGACCAAGCAGATCAAGACTTCTTACTCTACCACCGCTGGTACGGCTTACGTGACATTCGACAATGTCAAGGTCCCTGCCGAGAACATGCTGGGCAAGGAGAACAAGGGTATCCAGGTCATCCTCAGCAACTTTAACCACGAGCGATGGACCATGGTTTGTAAGTCACCTCCATAACTAACAACTACAACCGAACAAATGTTTACTGTTCAACAGGTGGGAGTCTTCGTCTTTCAAGAAGTATAGTCGAGGAGTGTCTCAAGTGGGCCAACCAGCGTCAAGTATTTGGCAAGTCGCTGATTGACCAGCCCGTCATCCGACAAAAGTGAGCAGCCCTGAATTTCCAATCCCAATTTTATACTAACGTCCCCCAGACTCGCCAAGATGATCGCCCTCGTCGAAGCCAACCAGTCCTGGCTCGAAACTGTCACATACCAAATGTGCCACATGCCCTACAACCAACAAGCGCAACATCTCGCCGGCCCCATCGGCCTTCTCAAGATGAGCGCAACCCGTGCCGCCCACGAAGTCGCCGACGAGTCTGTGCAAATCTGGGGTGGCCGTGGAATTACCCAGACCGGTATGGGCAAGTTCATCGAAATGTTTCACCGAACATACAAATTCGATGCCATTCTCGGTGGTGCCGAGGAGGTCTTGGGAGATCTTGGTGTGAGACAGGCTATGAGGAACTTCCCTAACGCCAAATTGTAAAACTATCTTTGGCTGTATATATAGTCATCGTTTTAGCTGCCGTTTGGAAATATCCCATAATCGAAGCGATCTATTTTTGTTTATCAAACACAAAAGTCAATAGGAATTAAATGAGCTATCACTGGAGGCTTTTACCGGTTATCCGTTTTAAACCTGTTTTTCTGCATCATCCTGTCTGCCACTCCTGATCAGCTTGATATATGAATGTATAGGTATGCAGCGTAATATTTAAAGTCAATGTCGTACATTGCCTTGCTCAAACATCTTCAGAGATCCTTGCATGATGGACTATTTCGGATTATTTTGACAAATAGTAGTTGAGACCAGTACTGGACATCAAGACATTGCAAGTCATAAAGCATTAAGCCTATAGTTAAGTGTTATATCAGGGATGCCTGGAATGCTAAAGATGACTGGTAGAAATTCTACATTTGAGTGGCAGTCGATATATACAAACATTAGGGGTCAGCAAAACACTCTATTCAAACACACTGCAGGATCAAGAAAGAAAACACAGCAAGACTAGCTACTGCTACACCTCTAAGGAACGCAAAAGCCACAATCACCTGTGGCGAGTGAATCATAAACCATATTCCTCTCGAGATTATCAAATCCCTGGCACGGGGCCACGGGCTGACTTGGTTCTACTTTTGATATTCTTTGGTAGATCTATGCGTTTATCTAATATTGAATTCCTGTATAGTGTGTTGAAGGCTTCGCATTTATGTTTAGACTTCAGAATAGAGGGAAATATATTGTAGATGGTGATGACTTATCTATATGACTGCATCATACCAATTGTTAATTTACTTAGTGCCTGTGCACTGGTGCCATATTGATATGGAAACTCTATGAATTCAACCTGAACGCCAGGTCTTGACTGCAACCATACTTCTTGTGCCGTTCTGTTGACCTCGGCCGCACACTTTGATAATTCTATGTCTTTTGAGCTCTGAATTTCAAATCGACCGCCAACAACAAGATGCCGGTAGTCGTGTGTGTAACCCTCTTCACCTCCCAGGAGACTCAAATAGGTCTGTTTTGGTATTGATAGCGATGTACAGGGGTGTCTTTGTTGGCTGCTTGCAGCAGCGATGTCTTCAAAGAGGGAGATCGAGGTTACACAGATAAAAAACACAAAGCTTGCCGAAGGGCGTTCTTAATAAAACCGTTACCTTGAGTATGCAAAGAAGCCTCTTTCTTCAAATTACCAAGGTCTTCTTCCACAAAAGAAAGAATGGCCACAGACCACGACTGGCACCAGAGACAGAAGGTGGCTGACCGATGCTTCGAGACCTTCTCAGACCGGTTGCTGACTTGATTCAGGAACATAAAGCAACCTCGCTCGGTTGCCTTAATGATCCTGTTGCAGAGCATGTCGCTGTATTAAACTTCCATAAGTATGACCACTTAGTCTGGGAACAGGCCATCTGTTTGCCGCCAATCTATAAGCCAAGATGTCCTTCAGCTTTCCTCTTTAGGTAAGGAGAATGTCGTTTCTGGCCGTAATAGCTTGGCTTGTGTATAATCGAGTTGTTCATCTTCCGGGATTTTGATCTTAGTCTTTGATCTACACCTGCCCAGCCGCTTGCGTTCAATGCAGAGCAGCAGTGAGCTAAGTCAAAACACACACACAGTCACACCAGGTTGAGGTTTCCACAACGTCGGGATCAACACTTTTCATCTCGACTTGACTACCAAAGGAGCACACCTAGCTCTGTTGAGCTTGGGCTCTCCACCAACAAGCCACCAGATAACCTTTTTGATCTCGTCACCCTCTACCCGTCACCATTTTCTCTCAAAGTTGAGTCGTATGAATGGTCGTAGTCGTTCGTCCAGTCGGTGACGAAATCCAATGCTGATATGTTCCAATCAAGGCTGGGCGCCGCCAGCCATCGTCGAAGATTGCGCACGTTGTGTTTTTGTGAGCTGCCATTCTTGCCGTGATGATCATTAAAGTCGTGTGAGGAAATGAACTTTTGTGAAAAATGCCGTAAGAGAATAAGGAAATAATCGTCCGTGGGTATCAACAGGTCGCCACGTCCTACTCGCCTCAGTGAGAGACCGAGTCACCATTTTAGTTGCCGGGGCACTGAGACTGGACATGTCCGGGCTGCTGGCACTTGTAGCAGATCTTCTCACCACCAGCGGACTCCTTGGGGCAGTCACGAGAGTAGTGGCCAGACTCGCCACAGTTGTAGCACTTCATGCCATTGACACACTCGCCTGCGTTTTTGGTCAGTTAAAATCAAACTACTCGCAATCACTAAAAACTCACGAGACATGTGGCCGAAACCACCGCAAGAGTAGCAGGTCTTGCCGGCACCACCCTGCTGGAAACCGCCACCGTAGTTGTTACCGTAAGAAGACTTGTTGCAGTTGCGGGCAATGTGACCGATCTCACCACACTGGAATCTGTTAGCTAAAATCTACATGGGGACAGTAATAAAAACTTGCCTTGTAGCACTCAGTGGCCTGGCCGCTACCGCCGCTCATAGGGCAGTCACGGGAGATATGGCCGGGCTGGCCGCACTTGTAGCAGGACTTGTTGTCCTTCATGGGCTCAGTGCAGTCACGGCCTGTACCTAGTTAGTGCTTATCGCTTGAAGTGGGAGTTGAAAACATACTCATGTGGCCCTCGCCTATAGTCGGATGTGTCAGTCCAGAGAATTCTAGCAATTATCGGATGTGAGTAGCTTACCACCACAGTTGTAGCTAAGAGGCTGGTTAACATATAATTCTTAAAAGAATCGAAAAAAACTTACCACTTAGCGGGACCCTTGGTGGGGCAGTCTCGGGCCTGTGTATGATAGTCAGTATGTAAGTAGAAATGACAGCTGAGGCAGTCACTGTACCTGGTGAGCGGTGGAACCGCCTGCGGAACATTAGCATAAATTCAGACTTGAGAGACAGTCGAAAGCGAGTTGCGACATGAGTGCCTAGGCCGAGTCCGAGGGTCCGCATCTCGATGCCAAGCCAAAACTGCCCTAACGCAAAGGTCACGGCACGAAGCCAGTTTGGTGCAAAGGGAAGTCAAAAACAAGCCACAGCACCAGTGTTGCTCTGGGAGAGCTACGAAATAGTGCGCCGCTTCTTTAGACCGAGACCAAGTGCGACGACCCGCAAAGACAATTTGGCGCCTAGCAAAGGACTGGTGTAAGAAATTTGAGACTTACAAGAGTAGCAAGCGCCACGGGGCTGCTGCTGTTGCTGCTGGAAGGAATCCATTTTGAAAGATTGGGATGTTGTGTGAAGGGTTTCTGAGATTTTGGAGTTAGTTGAGGAATCAAAGGTCGGGTTGAAGTTATAAAAGTGCTGAAGGAGCTAGTGCAGTTAACCGGCGCCAACACCGTTTGAGGCAAGAGATTAACGAGGGGCAGGCGAGTGGTGACGGAGAAGAGAGGGGAAGAATGAGAGCCTTGTCTATGCCACTGAGGGAAAAGAAAGACTTTTTAGCCCGAGGCAGTAAACAGAGGTCCATTTTGGATGTGATTCACTGTTTGAGATTGAAGTTGTAATGTTGTTCTTAACATCCGATTCACCGTTGACAGCGACTCTTGCTAAGTCCACGTAGAATGACAGGAGCTCTCGAATCCACTCTAGAGGGTCTTGAAAGCTGAAAGTGGTAGGCGGGGGCGGGGTGCAGAGATTTCCAATGGCGGGCAGGTATGGGAATTTTCTCCCAGGATTTTTTTCAAGCGAGCAAAAGTTCAAGGGCAAGCCCGTGCTAGAATAGCAGACGTAGGCGTTGTAGGTGAAGGAAAGGTGTTGAAGTACAACATAACAAAATTGAAAAACATACCGTGAAGTTGGATTTGTCTGCGGTTGCTAAGGAGAAACTTCAAATCTGAGGATTCAAAGAAGGTCGTGGGTTGTGGTGTGTGAAGGAGAGAGTGAGCCGAATCGAGTTTGAGAGTTGAGTTTTGATACGCTCTGACGGGTTGGGCTTTGAGCCCAGCTCAGGTTTTTTGCAGGAGCGGGTCAAGGGTCACTTTCCTCCCCCAGTCCCAGTGCATTTCCCAATCCACAGTGGACTCGCTTACAGGGCACAAATCGTTGGTCTAGGTCCGCTGCAGGTCTTGTTATCCGTCCCTTGCAGTGCATACCTCCACTATGAGAGCACTTCTATCAGTATCGAAGAGCTAGATCTGACACTGTGTGATCAATCACACGACCATTTCTCTTCTATTCTTGACGTCGACTAATCTGCCTCTACCCGAATAAGATGATTCAGATAGATTAAAGTGTCATTGTGTAAAGAGAGGATTGGCTCGGTTATCGAAAACATTGTGTTCTTTGAGACAGATCAAGCAAGTAGTACATACAGCATCAGTCTGACAAGGCGTGTATCGTCAGATACATCTGAGTTGGCGGTTACACGGCGTCTACTGGGAGACACAAGCCTTGTTGAAGTTGTACAAGATGATGCAACGATCTAGAATCGGAGTTAATATGCGACTGATTAGGCTATTGGGCCTTTGTGTCACTTGGAGCTGTCCACGCTTGAAGCCTACAGGTATACTTCCAGTGTCTACCTAATCTGGTACTATCTGTTAACAACCACGGATATGTGTCTGAAGTTTGAACCAACTATCAAATATAATACCACTTCTATCCAGGCTAAACAATACTCATAGTCATTTCAGACCTACAAAGCCAACATCAAAGACCAAAACATGCATTGTCAACTGACCACTGTAACGTGATAAAATGCAGTTGCCCTAACCATGCACAATCAGGGCGAGATCGTCACAGACGGCGCGACCGCACAGATGGGGCACAGAGGGGCCGCTAACCTGTTCAAGCTTAGACTTGAAAGCCATAGCCTACGTATGGAGCAGATCATGATCGGCAAAATACAGGGTAACTCGACAATACCACAACCATCGACTTTATGAGGAGTTCAAGTTACCCGCCAGTCGACGAATATCATGGAATGTGTTTCCTCCAAGATACAGCCTTAATCTCTTGGCATTATACGATTTGATCACTTGTATTACAACAAACATGCAGTACTACAAACAAATCGGAGAATTGTACTCAGTGGGAAGTTGCATGGACACAACACGTTGTGCAACGCGTCTACTTAGTTTCTTCTACGACCACATAATCTGTCAAGCATTGATACTTACCAACACAGACCGCTATATCCCACCCGCGGTGATAGTAGTGGTGAGTAAAGATACCAATTCTTGGTGGTAAATGGACCAAGTTGACTTTGATGTTGGAAGGAAATCAAACAAGACTGTATGCCACCAGAAAGGCAGCTCCTTGAATAGACTGCGGAGGCTTGATGATATCCGATTGTTTCTATAATTGTAAGATGGCACATCTAGGAGATATGGCTACAATGTAGAGTTGCGGAATGTTCAAGTTATGACGAGTTTGACTGACTTCACGAGTGTTAATGCTTAAACGTTTAGACAATGTTTACATCATCCGAAAAACAGAAAGATAATGTTTTAAAAGAGTATTAGGCTTTGGTTAATTAAATATAGCAGTACCTAGCTTAGCAGTCATATTAGAGGGCAATGTTTAATATAGGCAGGATTGTATGCCTCTATTACCGGTGACCTGCTCAGACGCCTAGAATATGTGTTAGTTCGTATTGCACGCCTAAAGAATATCATACTTTCAGGTCGATCCCATTAAATGGATCAGTCCGCTAGAAAGGCTTTTAAAAGTTTTAGAAACTCACCTTGACTAACATTATGCATTAATTTCTGCAGCCTTATGCGTATATTTATCAGTATAACTTTCAGTTTTTAGGTTGCCTGCACAGGCTTATCCACTTTGAAGATTCTAATAATTTAAGTAATGAGTGATGTTCAACATGAACCTTTGTGCTATGTTTAAACTCCCCTCAGACAATCCAGTCACCCACCACTTATTCTTAAACCCTACCGTTTGTCAGGACAATCAAATAAATAGAATGACCCGCGCCCAGGTTCCGTTCTTCCTTCCAACCTGCATCCAGAATCAGACAAACACTTACTTACACTCACATATAGAACCATGAGACTAAAAATACTGGGATGCCTCTTGGCGTTTTTGCCTCTACTACTTCATGCCGCCCAAGAAGACGAAGACTCGAATACACTCTACGAGTGGTCCACAACCTCCCGTCCGACTGCAGCATGGTACATCGATAACAACTCATCTTCACATGCCAAGCGTGCAAAAGAGCTGAGACTCAGTGGCTTCAGACCTACGTCGCTATGCGGCTACGGAAACCCAAGCGAGACTCGATATGCTGCAACTTGGATCAACGACGGAACAACGAATCATTCCTGGCAGATGGCATGGGGTTTCGACAGGAAAACGTTCGAGAAATGGGTTAAAAGGTGGGAGATGGAGGGCTTCCGGATGGACATACTCAGCGCGAATGGGCCAGCAGAAAGAGCTGAATTCCACGGCGTGATGGTACTTCCTAAACGCCGCCTCAAATGGGCTCACGAGTGCGATATCAAGGATCTCGACAAGTGGATGGCAGGTAAGGATGATAACGGTATATCCAGAGTTGTCAGTTTTCGTATGTACGGAGAACCGGGCAACAGAAGATATTGTGTTTTGATTCACGAGAACGAAGGCAACGAGCGATGGGCACTGGAACATTCCGAGTCAGGCTTGATGCCAAACCAGAGCTGGGTCTCCGAATTCAACTATCCGCATGTATCAAGACAATTCCTGTATCCCGCCAAGCTCTTCATGTCCGACGATGGTGTGATTACACCTCTAATGACTGATATGAACCTGGGAGGTTGGTCAGCCGCAATTCGTCTCAATCAATCCGAGATGGTCAAAGAGATTGATAAGCAAGGTCGCCAGAGGTTCATACCGGTCGATATACAGGGAGCCTCAGGTTTCGGCAAGACACAGTTCAACGCCGTCTTCGCTGAACGCGCGAAATACCAGCCTCGAGTATGGGCAGCGCATGGACAGACTTCGGGCTTCAAGGACAACGACAGGGCTAAGAAGGAGCTGGACAAAATCATGAAGGATTTCATCAAGCATAACGGCGTTCGGCAGGCCCAAATAGCCATCGGGATGAGGGGCCACGCCGTTCTCGAGCGAAGCTACACGTATGCCGAATCAACTTACGGCACCGTGAAACCTCATGATGTTTTCCTCCTCGGAGGTGTCAGCAAGATGTTTCTATACGCCGCCGTCGAATGGTGTATTGATCAATTGCTGATCACATACGACACACCTGTCTACAAGTTGCTGGGTTATCGTAACGCCTTCGACAAGCGAGTAGAAGACATCACAATTCAGCATCTGCTTGATCACACAGCAGGTTACGACCGAGACGAATCTGGAGAAGCCGCTTTCGAATTCGGCAAGGTTGGACTACAACTACCGCACAATGGCACAGAACCCGCCACTCTTCACGACGTGATCAAATACAAGCTTGAGAAGAGGCTCGACTTCAACCCAGGCGAGCGGATGGTTCATTCCCACTACGGCTCCCTACTGCTGGGCGCAGTAGTTGCGAACCTTACCGATATGACCTATGTGGATTTCCTAGAGAAACACATCCTCGATGGCCTTGATGTGTCCCTGTTCGAGACTGACGCCAGGGCTCACTCTAAGGACAAGGTTGTTCAGCAAGGCTTGCAAATTGGGGTCGATGCCAGATACCCCGGGAAAGGGGAGTATGTCTCTGGAGTATATGGAGGAGACGGTGCTATAAAAGAAGAAACTGCCGCCGCTTTTTCTCTTCGCGCAAGTGCTACCAGTGTGATGAAGTTTGCTGCCCGGCACTGCAAGTACCCCCATAACCTCTCGCATGACGAAAAAGGTCTGACATTTATATCCACAGCTGTTGCAAGAACCGGTAAACGCAAGGATGGCTACCGCAGGGGCGGAATAGAAGGCGGTTACGCCTACGTAGAGACATACGGTGATTTCGACTTTGCCATCCTTTTTAACACAAGGGAGTTTGCTTCCAAGAATGCGGTTCTGGGCCTCGCCCACGACAAGATTCGGAACTTTATCGATCGAACCGTCGCGGAGAAAAAGCATGGTCCATTTAAATTCACCTGTAATCCTGGACCCGAGATCTTCGAAAAGGCCTTCCCTGTACTGCGCGGAGTACCGATAGACATTTTGAAGCATCTGCCTGACTGTACAGAGAAGGAATTGGATGAGATTATGCACGATAGAAAGGACTTTAATTAGTACATATTGCGGTTTGCAAATTCGGGTAGAAAGAGGACTTAGAGGAGACTATACACAGTAGAAGGTATGGGTGTCTAGATTGTCATTGTTGTTTGTTATGAGTAGAAAATATGTTAATTCAATATGCTACCTTTTCTCGATTTGCAGTCCTAAGACTCATCTCCGTCCCGTCCAGGCCAAAGAAGCTTCTTACGAACAACTGCGGATGCCATTCCATATAGCACGACAAACCACATAATAACCAGAATTACCGTCATGGCGCTTGCTACCCACTGAATTCCTTCACTCTCAAGCTCTTGTCCGATATTTCCAGTGGCGAGGGTAAAACCGATGTTGGGGAAAACAAGAGCCCACCAAGTCATGCTGAACTGCAACTTGCGCTTGAACGCAGACGACAGCACTGAAAGGAGGGCGAAACCAAAGAACCAGAACCCAACGCACCATATCCATATGCTAAGCCATAGCGCTGTTATCCTGAGAACATCTTGGGCCATCGGGTACGTCGCGAAATAGCCATAACCTTCCGGAAGTGCCCTGGACATACCAATGATGGCTACAGAGGTGTATCCTGCCGGACCCACAGCAATGAACATACCAGGTCGCATCGCTGGCGCTGGTAAGCCATCTTGCATCAGTCTACCCACGTACAATGGGTATATGAGGAATGCAACAGTCCATCCGAGACCCTGGAAAGTTACACCAGCCACCAGCATCGACATTCGATGTTCTAAGCTTTGGGTAGACATGAGAGATGACGCAAGAGTTCCGGTAAGCATTATTGGGAAGATGGGTAAAATCCAAGCGGGTGTCATGGAATGAATAGGAAGATGAGCTCCGGTAAATAGGACAAAGTACTGGACTATAGCCGATAAGATGGTGACGCCAGCATAGATCCAGAAACACGCCCTCAGGGCATCGCCTAACCAGGGCCCTGCCGAAGGAACACCATAAGCACCTGCATTCGATATGATAGTCGCAATGCTGAGCAACGAGCAAGGAAAGAAAAGACTCTCAGTCGGATGCATCAAGCTCTTCTTCAGCGCATCCGGTGTTGTGGTGAATCTTAGAATAAGACCTGAGACGAGACAGAGGAACAACACTATTGTCAGAATATAGTATATCTTCCCGATAACCTCCAGCCCTCGAAACTTGTGTGGTGTAGAGTGCAGCAACAGCGCGATACCGCCCGTGCTCATGACAAAAGTGAACCAAGCCCAGGTCAAATGCTTGATGCGATCTTTTATGCTGACTTTTTGTGACGACTTGAAGCGTTTTTGGCCCGCGACTCGAGTGTGGCCTTCTTTCCAGTTGTCGTTATCCATGTCTTGGACGCGTTGTTTTAGGTCGAGACGACCATCTCCTTCAATCGAGAAGGACATTTGGAGACAGTATTATCGTTGAAAAATCATTAAAAAGAAGAAAGAAAGAAAAATAATTCAGTGAAAATTATTAATTAAAAAAAACCTGGTCGAGCTCAAGTCTATGTAAGTGGTTTGACATGGTCGATCCACTGTTTGCGGTTCACTGATTACGATATTGTAGGCTTGCTGATGGGTCATCATCACCAACCAACCGGAACCCGTGTCTCGCTCATATCGAAACTTAATATGCAAAGCCTCAATTCATCATCCGATTGCCAAGATGGTTATACGATGGCTTAAATGCACGATGTGTATCTTTGAGGAAGAAGATACAAATCGTGATTAAGGAAATTAAAGATATCGTCATTTTCTACTTGGTAACAGGTCCCACCATAAGTTCACAACTCCATAATATCAAATCATGACGTGCATTATCCACCATTCGTAACAGTTCCACACAATACGCATTGACTATACAGAACATCATGGAACTCAAACTCTAGTTACCTAGCACCCTAGACGACGCGGTAGTTGTAATAACCGGGCCCATCTCCAACGCTGAGATAATCGTTATCATCCATAAGAGCGTCGAAAACACCAAAATCCCTGGTCTTTTTCCACGGGTTCATAATATCCTCTGTCAGCGAAACGTATCCAATTCTACGATACTCTCCTTTTTCTAGCCCCCTAACAAGAACCAACGCATGGGCGACTGGATGTCTATTAAGGCCAATTCGACAATAGATGACAGCCAGATAGACGTCGATTTCCTCATCAGGCACCACCGACGAAGGAACGGCGTCTAAATGAGCCATTGTCATTTGCATTTCGGCGCGTGCTTCTGCCGCAGCGCTTGTCCGATTTGGCAACGATACGTAATTTCGCATGTACCGCAATTTGCCTCCTGGCACAAACTCAGCAGCTTGTTCTGCGGTGAGACGGTTCGAGAGGTCTATCAGCACCAGGCCAAGGCGGCCTTTAATCAATGGCCCATGAAACACCAAATGGCCTCCAGACACGGGGCCAAATTCGGAACTTACTGCCTCAACCGATGCCTCCCGAACAGTACCAACAGCAACCCATGACTCTTCATCCGGCAGCAGGTTGACATTTATGTCTCTCATGCCGACTGAAAACTTCCCATTCCAGTTCGGTGCTGGCTCAACTGAAGCCCAGGACCATGAAGGGCCGCGGTAAAATTGCGGTGGTATAACCTTTCTCCCGTTGGTGACAGCCCACAAGAGATCTTGTGGGATAGCTTGGCGCCATATTCCTGCCAGGTATGAGCCAGGAGGGAGTTTTGCAAAGCTTTGATATAAAGCCGCAATGCCGGCAAAGGCTACCAGGCGATCGGATTCAAAAGTAAGATCCCGCGAAGTGTATTCCTGCAATAGGTCATGCCATACTCGAGCAGAAGTCTCCGGGGACTCGTTAGTAAGCGAGTATAGAGCTCCAGGAGCCATAGCGTGAACGTAATTTCGATCGACATCAAAGCCATAGCCTTCGCAAGTCTCATTTGCAGCGTAACCTTGAGACTTCATATTAATGGATGATGTCCACCAAAGCTGATCTCGGGCCACGTGGATGGTTCTAGTTGATAGAATCCATTCCTGGAACGTCCAGCCTCGACGAAATAGAGGCTTTGAAAGAACCTCGTCACAAAACCCAGATTGGATTATAATTCGTATAGGCCCCGATGGAATCTCGCCCTCAAAGCCTGTCCACGATGGAGTGATCTCACATGGGTGTCTGAGCATTGAGTTCTGCTGCCCGAGCCCCGCGGCCGAATCCGCTGCAGCAGTAGCAGCGATGGTGACACACGACTGAGAATACACAGACGCCATGCGCGCAGCTTCAGCTTGCCAATCATCTTTGGAGTCCTGTATAATGCAGAGGGAGTCTATCCACATGTACTCCATTCCGATATCATTTGCCAACTTGATAGCGTCTTGAAACGTAGCCGGGATAGACGCAAAGGGAATGTTGTTATGAAATGCCGATTTCCGAGCTTCCAACAACTTAAGAGGCTGCACGGCACCCCAGCGATGAGTGAGAGCGGTATAGCGAGTCGAGAGGTCAAGATTGATGGAATCGACTAGCCTGACTATAGGGTCACCTCCGGGACTTGATGATGGCTGGCAGTGGAGAAGCCTCGTAGGCAACTGAAGGCAAAGGTCTGAAGTCGCGGTTGACGAATCCAGCCAGCGGCGAATTCGCGAGAGTGACTGTTGCCGGTCAAACACGGGTTTCCATATAGCCCTATCATCTTGGTTCCCAACGTCTGCAGTTGTTAAGTCTGTTTAATAGGAGAGAAGGAGACAGACTTACTAATCGCTTTGAACACGGTAAATCTGTGAAAGGTCACACCCATCCAATTGTGTCCTGACCAAGTGACATAAATAATAGCAAAAGAGAATATACCAGTATGGGCCACTTTGGACTTGATGGTAGGAATGCCAATAATATCCTTCTTCTTTATCTCATCTAGAACTAGAGGGTAGTATATAAACCCCTCGGTAGCCAGCCTTTCCCAGATCATGGCACAGAACACGCATTTATCTGCAGATTCTTCCAAGTCTTGCAGACTGTGGTGAAGATATGGCACCGGGGCTTCTTTTCCTGGATCGTTGTCCAGCCTGACCTTCCACTCGGTGTCCCCCCCTTTAGTGAGGCTCTGGGTCAGAAACCATTCGACCTGACTGTCGATAAGATCATGCTGGACCAGAATATCCGGAGGCACATAGTGTCCATGGAAAATACCGACACATCTTGCGCAGAAAGTTGACGGTGGCATTATAGCAAGTCGGTTCGAGATACCCTGAGATCAAACCAAGGACTTGATGGACTCACGAGATGGGGAAGAAGTCATGCGAGGCATCCATGCTAACAGTACTTGTGGTTGACCAATGGATGCCCTTAGACATTGGATGGGTGCCTGCATCTGCAAGTCGCAGCCTATAGGTAACATTCCGATAACATGGGGGCTATTGAATGATAAGAGTCCACAAGGTGCACTTCAAATGGAGGTTGTGATGAGAGTCGTCATTGTATAAGTAATTGACATGTTGTTGATAGAAGTTTCAGGCTAGACGTCATTTGTCTTGTTTGGTAGGGAGGTTGCTTTTTAGCTGCAGCCAATTTTAAGGTATGTAGTGCTGAACTTTAGTAGACAAACAGCACTACCGATCCCTGTCGCCTGAGCATGCCTCAACACCAACCCTTTCTTTTTGCGATCTTCCCCTATTTCCTTCAGACAAAGACGACTCAATTTGGTTGGTTGGACAACATAATTCTTTGAAAGACTACCGATCTCTGGATATTGTCCGAAACTTGGCCTTTTGTCAGGTGCCATGGACAAATTCCTTACAAAAGGACCAACACGAACAACGCGTTCGAGTGCGGCCAGTGCCTCACGAAACATCATTTCTCAGCTGGAGCTTGATGACGAGTTGGCTGTTCCTGTTGAGAAGCGTGCGGTAAAACGTCCTTCACCTCGTCCGGATGAAGATTTTGACGCGTCTGAGTCAGAAGAAGACGCGACACCTGAAAACGATATCAAACAGCCTGCCCCGAAAAAGAGAAAAACACAGCCTTTAAGGACTAGTAAAGCTGAGATTTCCAAGATTCATGAATCTCTGTTTTTTTCAAAGGGAGAGACAAGTCCAACGCCATGCACTCCTCCATCCAGGCGGCACCAGATCACATATCACCGACCACTACTGCTAAAGGAGTCCTCCTCTCGTCAAGCGCTTCTCAAATGGTTTGACGGTGTCAGTACTAAACGTTCAATGCCATGGCGCAAGGCCTGGATAAGTCCAAAAGACCACGGGCAGGATGAACTTCAGAACCTCTTAAAGCGACGGGCATATGAGGTCTGGATCAGCGAAATCATGCTACAGCAAACACGAGTGGCTGTGGTCATTGACTATTGGAACAAATGGATGGATAAGTGGCCTACAATTCATGACCTCGCTGCTGCAAGTTCCGATGATGTTCTCAGTGCTTGGCGTGGGTTGGGTTACTACAGTAGAGCGACAAGAATCCATGAGGCAGCAAAACTTGTGGTGAACGATTCGACTATGAAGGGTTTACTGCCCTCTGATACCCAAAACCTTGAGGCCAAGGTTCCCGGTGTTGGAAGATATACTGCCGGTGCCATCTCATCTATTGTTTTTGGAAGGGCTGCACCCATGGTGGATGGAAACGTTTTGCGGGTATTGAGTCGACAACTTGGACTGTTTGGCAACGTCAAGACGAACAAAACTGTCATTGATACGCTGTGGGCTGCTGCTGACGCCCTCGTCAAAGCTATCGCGCGAGATGGAACCGATAAACAGGAAGACGAAGAAGTTGAGATAAGTGATCGGCCAGGAAGATGGGGACAAGCACTCATGGAACTTGGAAGCACTATTTGCGTTCCCAAACCAAATTGTTCTGAATGCCCCATCACTTCAACTTGTCGGGTTTATGCCGAAGGAAAAACGCTAGTCTCAGGCAAAGACCGGGACGCAAAGATCGGAGATATCGAAGACTTGTGCGACATCTGCGAATCTTTCGAAGAGGAAATATTGGATGAGACAGAAGTCAAAGTGGAAGAGACCAAGGCTTCGAGAAAGACCACAGCTAAAGGAGGACAGGGCAAGCAGATGACACTTTCGGCATTCGCATTCAAAGGGCCAACTGAAGATAAACCAGCCACGACCAAGGCGAAAGCAGCCATGAGCCCCCGCGACATGGAGACTGTTATCGATCACGCTCGAAAATTCCCACTCAAGGTGATCAAGAAAGCCGTAAGGGAAGAAGAAACTTTGGTGTGCGTGATTCGTCAAGCTGACGGCCAATACCTGATCCAGAAACGCCCAGAAAAGGGGCTTCTGGCTGGTCTGTGGGAGTTTCCGAGTTACATCCTCCAAGACGCCAAGGATGGCAGCACTCCAGCAAAGAGACGATCGAAAGCGCTGGCACATGTCTCCAAGCTCGCTGACGCGCACGGGGACAAAGCAGTGAAACTCAGGCATGCGGCCGAATTGGGCAGTGTGCCTTGGCTTTTTTCTCATATAAAGCTCACAATGCACGTCCATCTTTTTACACTTGAAGATGGTGGTTTGGACGATACGGGGTCATTGATTAAGGATCGCTTGAGGTGGGCGACAAGTGAAGCCGTTGATGCAGAGTCGATGGGAACTGGGATGCGTAAGTGCTGGGCGCTTGCACAAGATCAGGGGAATAAAACAATATAAATTGCGATACCATCCTTGGATGTAATGTACTAGTCTAGAGTGTATAGAAGACTTATGGAAGACGAGATTTTGGACCATTGTTTAACTATTAATACGATAAAGTGACCTCCTTTAACCATACCAATTACCTCCAAACTTACTTCTCATGTGACCAGCGACCACTTATAGTCTTATGAAAGAATGTATTCAATTATTTGGGCATTTCTCGATGTATCTCAACTTCAATAAACCATGTTGTTATGCATGAAGCAAGGATATTGTTCATCATGATAACTACCATGCCTCATCATGAGTTCTCGGTAATCACGTGGGGCCGCGCTGTCACGTCCAAAGTAGAAATCGCCGCGTTAGGCAAAATGTGGAGACGCGTTGACACTGCATAACGACAGACTTGGCCGTTACACATCGTCCGAGTCAGAAAAAAGGTCAATTCAAGATATGTTTAACAGGTTGTATAGAAAGAAATGACAAGTTGGTTTGCCTCAGGCCGTCCGGCTCTTCTTGATGCCATCAACAATGCCTGCGACTTAATTGATCAGCGTATTTCCTTAGGTACGTCACACTGACACGACATGATAAAATTATCCATGGCTAACATCACGGCCCAGATCTTGAAAAAACAAAACAAGAGCTTGACGAGGCTCTAAAACAGCGAGATGACAACGCGTCTCGTACTGCTGAATTGGCGGATGAAAATGCCAGATTAAAGGAACAATTGCAGCAACAAGCATCTACCAAACCTGCTGAAAGCACCGAGCAGACTCAAACGTCGCCTCCCCGCAACCCCTCGGGAAATGCAGACGAATCAGACTGGAAGCTCGAGTGTGCTAAAGTGAGCCACAAGTTTAAGGCGCTGTCGGAAAACTTCAAAAAAGCAAAGGATGCCTTGCGTAAGAGGAAGGAAGAAAGAGATCGATGGTACAAGCATGCCATGATGTTGGAGGAGAAGATCAAAGCGGCAGAGAAAGAACGCGGTGTCGATATTACAGAACGCGAGAACAGGAACACCAGAGCGAAAACGCTTCCCGCCCCACGAACAGCAGAAGAAGCTGCGCCCAGTCCCGGCACTAGCTTCACTTCTGAAGTTGGTATAGATCAAGCCGATTTGGACCTCCCGCCCTTGGCTGCTACCTCTTTATATGGCAACAACCAGCCACTTCCAGATACTACGGCTGCTAATCCCAGCTCAGACGCGACACAGAGTGACACAGATTCAAGGCACGATAATAACGAACTACCAGAGTTGCCGCCCCAGAATTATGTCAGAATCAAGGAAGAGCCGTCGTCCGATCCAGTCGTCCTGTCTGAAAGACAGGTGCGGAAAAGGAAGCGCGACAATGATGAATCCAACGATGTACCTCTGCAAAGGGTCAAAGTGGAGGAAGATGAGCGCTTCTCAAGTCCAATAGACCCCCTGGAATCTGTCCCTCTGCCTCCGCACGAAAGTCTGGACCTGGGAAGTGGTGTTTCACCGCGACTCTTGACACCTCGAAAACGTCGGGAGCTGGAAGAGTCGCAGCGGCAAGAGAAGATTAAAAGCGAAGCATTTGCAACAGCAACGACAACTCCCCGAACTCTGTTCGTTAGGCCAGATCCTCCAGAAATATCTCGTCCGATCGATGGAACTTCTGCACTCACGCCATTAAGCATAAATCGTAGAGTGGTTCGGCCAGGTAAAGAAACACCCATCACGCCCCTCAGAAAGGGGCTGGATCGCGGTATTTCAACCTTGGCCGATGACGGGGAAGCCTACAAGCAGAACGTAAGGACGGATGCAGCCCCTAAGGGGAAGCTTGATGCGCTGTTGAATGGTTCTGCTGCCAAATATGGCGCGCCTGCTGCTCGAGTGACTTCCCGGTCGGCTGCGAGGCCAAACACTATAGCAGAAGATCTTGCGTTCCCAGGGCGACGAGTGCTTCCATTTGAAGCGGCGGGTCGAGCTAAAGATAGGCCTCCCGTTCAACAGATGCTTACACCCAACAGAACACCAGTCGCAGCTTCTACATCAAAGGCTCCACCGCAAAACGTAAGATCTCCGCTGGCCTCTAAGCAAGGAGCGCAATCAGGGCTGCGGCAAAAGCCACTTTCTCAGCTGCGTCCGGATGATTTCAAGATCAACCCCGAGGCCAATGACGGGCATGACTTTGCATTTACGGACGTTATACGCGATAGGGACGAGAGGTCTCGAATGCAAGGATGCACCGAAATGCACTGCTGCGGGAAAAAGTACCGACAGCTCGCCGAATCCCATCGTCCAAACCCTCCCCTCACAGCTGCCCAACGTCAAGAAGAGCAGAAGTTGTTGGAAGAGTACTTGGGTGATATCGCATACAAACTAGGAACCATGGACAAGAAGGAACGCGATGAGTTATGGGTTGAAGCCAAAGCCCAAGAGCTTTCCAACAAGTACAATAATCACCGATACCACTACTCACGAATGCAAAGCCCTCCAGGATATTGGGACGCAGATTTCCCAGATACGCAAAAAATAGAGCAGGAGAGATCAGAGGCTGCTCGGAGAGAAAAGCAAATAGTAAAAGATAGGCATCGGGAGGCAATGAGACCAGGTGGTAGATGGCTGTTTCGTGATGAGTAACTTTGACGGAGTTTATGATGTTTGGATTAGGAGTTTAGCGAGACTGGAAAATGTCGATATCCCAAGTTTAGTATAGTAATTAAAGCAGCGTTTGAGTGGAAGTGTTTACCAGGAGTCTATGAGGGAGTTGAATGTGCCCGAGTCCATTGTAGCCTTTCCTATAATCTCATTGCATTCTTTTAGAACCTGGGCCACTAGGATCTGGATTTCATCACTCACAAGCGATTCAACTCGCATGTTCTTACATACATGGATGTTACTTACAATATCGATCCAAGGCAGGGATCAAGATGAGCGGCTGGGGCCTGTGCTGGCAGGAGTGGAGCACGGCGGTCAAGTGTGGAATCAATTTTCTGCCTCAGACAGCAACATTTGCCTTGAGCTTGTTGGAACTTGGGTCTAAATTGTTGGTTGGCTCGTGCAGTGCCTGCTCATACTTTGCGGCTCGACTTTCGTCTCAGTGCGCTCATAGGTCATCAGCTCAGTACCAGACGCCAGACGCCGCCCGGCCTCAGGTTGGATAATTTTATCTCCAATACCGCCCTAGGCTTGTGCCTGTGCTGCACCATTTTACGCTACGTCTGTCTACCTGACCTCACCTACCTCAACTATCGCAACGCAACTTCAAGCGTGCCCCCCCGTTTTGCCTGACGCAACTCGGTCAAATCCGCTCTCTACTTCCTCCCTCAGTGCGTCTACTCTTCGGTTCCGACCTTGCCTTTTTTTGTCTTGGTTTTTATTTGCTGCATTTTCACTTCGTCTTTGTGCTTGTGCCGTACAGCTTTGTTAACCCACCCTCAGGCGCCTTTGTTCTCCTCCAGCTCGATAGACGTTACCCATCTTACCTACTTTCTTGCGGTCCTACTAGGCCGTCTTGCTTCTGGTGTCGCGTCGCAACTTTTCTCGTCCATCGCTTTTTGAAAACACCGACAAGCTGAAGCCCGACGTCTTCGAATTTTGCTCTGTCCGCAAGAGCAGACTCACACGCTGTCTGCTAGGGTGTCGCACCAACTGGGCGACTCCCGTCCTCACTCAATCCCCAAGCCGGCACGATGAGTAACCGCCATCTGCCGGCTGGGCAGAATATACAGGGAGGATCTAGTATCCTAGGTACCGAAATGGTCGGCGGTCCCGGAGGGCCTCGCCGGAGGCAACCTCCTCCTCCCTTTGTTCCTCAGTCCCAGTACCAGCAGCAGCATCACCAGCATCACCATCAGCCCGCAACTCACATGTATAATAACTACATGAACTACAACCAAGCGTATTATGGATACCCACCGCAGTATCAGGGAGTTCACTACCCCAACACCCAGTACCCCAATGTCCAGTATCAAGGTGGACAATACCAAGCTGGGCAATTCCAGAATGGCCAGTACCAAAACGCACAGTACCACAATGCCGGAATACCTTCACCTGGTGGCTATATTCCTTACCAGCAGCAGCACTATGCACGATCGCCGCCCGCTATGCACCAATACGTGCCCATGTCTGGTGTGAGCGTCCCTTCGAGTTACCCAAACCGCCCAGTTCAACAACAATCTCCTGCTCTGCCGACTCCCTATCAGCCTCCTGCTCCGGCCTCACTTCCACCCCAGACTCCTACTTCAACCCACTCGTCACAGATAATTCCGACTCCAACTCCCCCGGTCCCGCAGGAGACTGAGCCAGCACCCCCCGCTCCTCCTGTTGCCCCCGCTGAGCCTCCACGAGAACCGTCGCCCGCTAGTGCTCCTGCTCCTGCTTCTGATATTGCTACTGCCACTGCTCCCGCTCCTGCTCCGAGAGAGCCATTCCGTGCACCTGTAAGTCTCGGGCTTTCGATATACCAAATACAAACTAACAACGCTCAGCTACCGTGGTACTCTCACCCTGATGAAAAGTTTCCTGTTCGAACTACAAAATCTAGAAGATGGAGGAGACGTCTCAATGCGGACAGTGCAAACGTTTCCCTACCAGCTATTGACCAACACAACGCTGTTGCAGAGCAGGCCAGTGTTCCTGAAACTAGCTCTACAGAACCATCCATTTCGGCTCTTACCCCCGCGACATCAACAGCTCCATCCGAAGCTGCGGCGACTCCTCGCCAGTCTTCCGAGACTCCTGCTCCTGTACAGCAACGATCGCGCACCAACACTGCTACCAGCGCTACCTCGACTGCAACGAACCGACCTGCCACACGTTCTTCCGCTGCTCCCGCCCCTGCTCTTCCGTCGCTTCCTAAGGCGAACACCAAGGATGCTAAACCTGCACGTGCTGAAAAGCTGGTGAACGGTGATGTAGCTACCGAAATTGTCCCTGAGAAAGCGGTCACTGCTGAAGATTCAGAGAAACCTATGGAGTCCAAGTCAGTCGCAGCTGAGCCCGCTCATGCTGTTAAAGCTCCGCCTTCTAGTTGGGCGAAGCTCTTTTCGAAACCGGCTTCTGCAGCTACTGGAAAGACTGAGGGCCCTAATGGTGCTGCTCCTGCTGATGCTGTTGCTAATGGCCATGCTACCGAAAGTGTCTCTGGAACCCCGAACGGTGCTGCCCCCAGCTTCTCCAAAGTCAACGCCAACTCCGTTGCGGAGGCTGTTCACACATTCCATGTTGGTCTCGCCGATCAAGTCTCATTCCTCGAGCCTCGCGGTCTGATCAACACCGGGAACATGTGTTACATGAACTCTGTATGTCTTTTATCTGCGTTCCTTATTCATCGGGTTGAACTAACAAGCTACAGGTTTTGCAAGTTTTGATGTTTTGTTTGCCATTTTATGATTTCCTTAGCCAGATCAGCAAGCGCGCTGTTCACAGCTTCAAGAGCGATACTCCTCTTATCGATGCAATGTGAGTACAATTCTAAACTACAAGGCCCGAAGTACTAATACAGGACAGGATCATGTTTATGCATGAGTTCAAGACCATCAAGTCTGCTGCCGGTGTTGAACCTCTACGTATGGCTCTGAAGAATGAAGAGCTCGAACGTTACGGGGAGCCTTTCACTCCCGAATTTGTGTACGAGGCCATAAGACAGCTTCCACGTTTCGCTAGCATGAGAGTATGTGATTTTCCTCCGTAACAAGTAATCTTACTAATGAGATACAGCGGGGTCATCAGCAAGATGCCGAGGAATTCCTTGGTTTCCTGCTGCAGTCACTTGATGACGAGTGCACTACAGTCCTCAAGAACTTTACCCCCGACGAAGCGGAGCGCCAACCTAGTGCTGGCTCTGATTCTGGTGGTGCTGACGACTGGCTGGAAGTTGGCAGAAAGCAAAAGTCTGCTGTTTCTCGATCTTCCGGATCTACCTCATCTAGCCCTATTTCCAGGATCTTTGGCGGTTTGTTGCGATCTGAGTTCCGTGTCCCTGGCCTTAAGGATTCCATCACGACTGAGCCTTATCAGCCTCTTCAGCTGGACATTGGATCATCTGATGTGCGCAATGTCGTGGATGCACTCCGAGGTCTCACTCGACCTGAGCGTCTTCAGGGAGATTTCAACTCTTCTCGCGGCAAGGAGGTTACAGCCACCAAGCAGGTTTTCATCGAGTCACTTCCTCCTGTCCTCATCCTGCATCTCAAGCGCTTCCAGTTCGATGCAGAGGGTAACGGAACTGTCAAGATTTGGAAGAAGATCGGTTATCCTTTAGAACTTGAGATTCCCCGCGAAGCCTTGTCTCGGCAGAAACGCCAGACTTTGGGTGAAGAGGGAATGCCCAAGTATAAGTTAATTAGCGTGGTTTACCATCATGGAAAGAACGCTAGTGGTGGGCATTACACTGTTGATGTGCGACGACAGGAAGGGCGCGAATGGATTCGCATCGATGATACGGTCATCCGCAGAGTTCGAAGTGAAGACGTCGCTGAGGGTGGTGAAGAGGAGGAAGTGAAGGACGCTCGTAAGGAGGGCCCTGCATCGGGCAACCGATTCGGTGCTGTTCTGGACGACGACGCTGGAGATGATGACGGATGGAGCAAGGTCACTGGCCCTGCTGGAGGAGCAAAGAAATGGAGCAGCGTTGCTAACGGTACCAATGGCACCGCCAAGCCCGCCAAGCCGATCAAAGATAACATCAAGGACAACAAGGTTGCCTACCTGCTCTTTTACCAACGAGTATAAGGGGTTCTCAAGCATCTTTTCTCGAAACTATGTATTACTGTCACTGATAGCCCCCATGCCCAAGTACAGGTCATGGAGAAGGCGACACGATTGAACACGAGCTTAACGGCCATATTTGGATGGGGAAAAGCACTATTTTAAGACGGAGTCGCATATTGGGTGGTGACGAATTAGGGAAAATCGAGATCCGGTATCTGCGGCGTATGGCGTCCAGGGTTGGATTGTTTCCCATGAATCGGAAAAAGGAAAGGAGGCGCTGGGGGGACGATGCCCGAGAGAGGCTGGTCAGTCAGAGTGGAGCTCGTGTAAGAAGAGTCATGAAGGATATCTTGACGAAGACGCATTAGAAACTTCTTCAACTAGATTTCCTGAGACAGGCGGCACAAGAGCTGACTGAGGATGGGCTTCTGGCGAAGTCTTTCGTAGTAGTATATTGTACATTATAAAACTGTGCATGTATGCATGAGATAGCTTCATATAAAAGAATTCACATGGGTCGAATGGTCATGATATGTGCAAATGAGTCAAGTCAGACGTCTACATAGGATACACGGGAATTGTCTAATCCGTTCAGGTGTAGCCACCCTTTCTCTAGGAGGCGGGCAATTCCCTTTCGACCACCATCCTGTTACTGCTCTCCAACTCCTTCATTCCTACTGTCCTCCCAACCTGAAGGTCAAAAATAATTTAGTGCTTTCGGACGACAGCGATGGAGTCAAGCTCGTTCTTCTCGGCCTTCTCGGCGGCGACCTCCTCCATAAGAGGCTGGAGGTAGGGCTTGTCCTGTAGAGGGGTGGCAAGTTAGTTGACGCTATTCATTCGTGATATATCGGGATCGTGAACTCTCTCCAATTGCCGAGGAGGAACCGGCAGAGAGAATAATCGATTATATGATTGTTTCATACCGATGCGGAGGTAGTCCACTGGTCCTTGGGGAGGAGCTTGTGCTGATAACTGCACTGGACAGCACGTCGGATACGGTAGATGCGCTCGTAGGACTCGCGGTTAGAGAGGCGCTTAAGGGCAGCCTGGGCAGTCTCGTTCTCCTCCTCGAGGAGATCGTCGTATCTTAAAGACCCGCAGTCAGCCAAACCCATCCCAAAAATTCGCCGTTTCCATCGTTCCGAGATCCAATTGGCGGCGTAACAAGGAGGGGGGATTCGCATACTTGAGGCCCATCTGGCGGTACCCGGCAGTGTTGACGTACCAGGTAGCGGCGGGCTTGAAAAAGCGGGCGAGCCACGGCCGGCGGAGGATGAAGGGAGCGAGCGAGTACTTCATTTTGAATCGAGAAGAAGCAATTGACGTCCGGGGGTTGAAGTGTCGTCTTCGTCGTCGGTCGGAAATGGCGCGAATTGCGGATGGGCTGAGGCGAGCAATTGCAAAACTTCCTGGGAGAGCTCGGGACGTCACGTGGTCTTGATGACCATTCCTTTGTCGTTCGCTGGCTACGTTTGGTGCTCGGGCAGAAGGGGACAAAATGTATGACTAAGGTATTTTTTCCACAGCCTCAAGCATTTAGAGAAGAAGTGTGGCTGCTAGATGAAGAGTGTGGCGCAATGACATCTGCACATGGCATCTGTGAGACAGTGGAGAATCATACTCGATGAGGTGGGGGTCATTTTCTATGTCCCGTAGGAAACCGGTTCGGGATAGAACGGCCAAAGATCAGATGAATATATGCAGCAGCAAGTAAAAGGCAAGATATCGAAAGAAGATGCTATGATACCGAGGTTTCATTCTAGGTACAGCTTGTATGTCATACAACCTTTTTTACCTCGGACGAAATTTCTACTCAATTATATGCAGGCCTCGGGAACGTGTCGTCATTCCATCCCACGTTAAACAAGGGTTCAAAGATCGGTATCGGAGCTTGTACGAGAGACCCTACAGGCCAGGTACTGGACATGCGAGTCGCAGTCGCAGCTGTTCCAACGCTCGTGCTCCGATACCACATGTAGTGGAAATTGTGTATTTATGCAGGTCGAAACGTCTGCTTTTTCTTAGTGCTGTTTTAGTCTAACTGCGTTATTTTGAAGATTGGTTCATCCATCGTCTCCGCTAATGAGACCGGCTTGCACCGGTGCAAAGACGTTCAGAATGGAATCCAGTGAGATAAGCAGGGGAAATGCCCTTCTTTGATCCAGAGAAATGCTCCGAGATGAATGAGGCCAGCCAAGCATTCAATGGTAAGTCCCCTGTGAAAAATAAAATGGTGAACAGAACCCTGCAAGTGCCGATGGCGCATCAAATAGCCAGTCGGAGCTCGCTTGTTTCAGAATGCAAGAAAAAATACCTAGCAGAAAAAGATGTTGCATCAGAGAGCAAGACTAAGTGGGCAGATTATGATATATTATGAGATAATCGTATAAACCTTTGCTTCGCTTCATAATGTTAAGTGCAAGTTTCTACAACTAAAAATACTTGATAGGTTTATGAGAGGTTTAATGTCAGGTCCAGTCGATAGTGTCTGGGTTTTTATGGCGCCCTTAGCCCGTCCCCGTCCTGGTTTCCTCCGCTGATTTCCATCCTCCGCTCTGTTTCGCCATCCAACGGGAAACCTGATTCTTCTTCCCTACTTCCTCTTTCTGATAACTTCACATATAACTCTTCACTCTCGGTCTTTATCAACCTCGTTTTCCTTATTTTTTTCGACCCTCAACTTCCGTCTCTGCCTTTAACTTCCACCGGTTTTTCCGGTTCCAAGGCTCTCGCATTTTCGACTCCCAAAGTCAATGGCCGGCGCCATTCGCTGAAGTGGGAAGCGGTCGGTCACGGCGCGTGGGAGCGAGCGTTCGTTCCCCCGCAGTACCTTTGTACCGGCTGCGAAAGCTCCAACAGCGGCAGAAAGACGTCAGACCTATTTTTTTTTACGGACGGGAGCTGTCTTGTTTTTTTGGGGGCGGAAACGGTCCGGACATTGAGGAATCTCGACGGTTACGATATCAAAGGCTGCGGACAATCAAAAGCGTGCAGGAAGATTTATTGCTAGTCTCTCTTGGTCTCGGTTCCCGAAATACATCAACCTAACGTTTGCGACGGACATCTTGAAAAGAATAATTTGGCACCACGACAATAATCTTCACGGTTGAGCGATAACAACGGGCGCCGACAATATCAATTTTCATTCTCGATTGTTGATATCGCACAACGAATAACCAGACGATAAGTAACAGGCGATCCGACAGTGGATGACTGGGATGTCGTCAACAGACCAGGTTCCTCCCGAAGCTGCCCAGCCGCCGTCTTCAGACTATGCTGCATCTTCCTACGGTTACGCATCCTCCGACACCTCAATGTACTCCACGACGGCAACCCCAATGCACCGTTGGGCACTCAACGCCTCCGACTCTCAGTTCAACGCTATTGCTGGTGCAGTGGGTGGTTTCACCTCAGGTGTTGTGACATGCCCGCTCGACGTCATCAAGACCAAGCTTCAAGCGCAAGGTGGTTACGCTGCTATCAACAAGGGACGACATGTTGGGCATCCAAAGTTATACAACGGCCTTCTTGGTTCAGGGAAGGTCATCTGGAGAGAGGAGGGAATCCGAGGTCTTTATCGTGGACTGGGGCCTATCGTCATGGGATACTTGCCAACATGGGCTGTATGGTTTACGGTTTACAATAAGAGCAAGGGATATTTATCACAACATTATGGTATGTTACAAACAGAAGTCGCACGGGACGATGTCATACTAACAATTCATCTAATAGACAACAGTCACATAGTCAATTTTTGGTCGTCGATTATAGCAGGCGCCAGCAGCACAATAGTTACCAACCCGATATGGGTTATCAAGACACGGCTCATGTCACAGAGCAATATTCGACACAACACCCAAGACCACCACTCCGCATACTATCCAAAAGCGACTAGCACACCAACAACGCGACCAACACTGCACGACTGGCACTATAAATCCACACTAGACGCAGCTCGCAAGATGTACACCTCGGAAGGTCTCATTTCCTTCTATTCCGGACTAACACCTGCTCTTCTCGGCTTGACGCATGTTGCTGTACAATTTCCAACGTACGAGTACCTCAAAACCAGATTCACTGGTCAAGGGATGGGCGAATCCAACGAGGGAGATAACAAATCACACGTTTTCGGGATCCTAGGGGCCTCGATTCTGTCCAAGATCCTCGCCAGTACCGCGACGTACCCTCACGAAGTTATTCGCACCCGTTTACAGACCCAACGGCGTCCGCTTGCTGGCGAGGAGTTCGCTCAGGGTATGGGAGTGACGGGTTCAGGCCCCCGGGCCCCTGCTGCGAAGCCCAGGTACCAAGGTGTCGTCCATACTTTCCGGGTCATACTGGCTGAAGAAGGGTGGAGAGCGTTTTATGCTGGACTGGGTACCAACATGATGCGAGCTGTCCCAGCAGCAACAGTTACTATGTTGACATACGAATATGTTATGAAGAAACTGTATCACACCAGGGCTGAAGCGCGGCATCTTTTGCTAGATCCGACAGCAGAATCATAATCATCCCATAACTGTTATAGGTTGCGGTCAAAAGCGAGAAATCACTGGAGTTGCAAGGGATTGGAGAAGGAATGTACACCTGGGTTCATGGACGGAATAGGAGACGGAGCAAGGCTGAGATACCCTTCGTCAACTGTAGGCTAGATAAATCTTGGGTTCCTATCATTGACGATTTTCATACACAGAACAATGTACACAGCAGGCGCACACGGCTGCAAGCCCCTTTATCTTTTTGGACAACAGAAACATTGAGTTGCAACAAGGGGCTGACGAGTTTCGGGCATGGCGAATCTGGTGCAGCGCTGGCATTAAGAGGAGTTTGTTTTCATTTTGCTTGAGAAATTAGACAACAAATCATAAAAATTACGATATGCCCTTTGAAGTCGATGCGACCAGCAAGTGATTGATTCACTCCTTGCGCCGTTGTATGTTCCAAATGACTTTCTTTTGTGTTTATGATGGACCACCTCTTGAAGTGCGTTCGCCATTCGCAGGCAATCTTGATGAGCGCTATGAAGAGTGTTAGCTGGTAGGTGATGCAGATAAAGGAGTCACATACTGCTTGTTCTCGGGCAGAGTGTATAGATGAGCGAGTGTATCTATAGAATGTCAGCTTCTCTACCATTCTAATTTATAGTACAGCCATATGCAGTAATATTCTTCATATCAGTGTAATGTTAAGAAACAAATAGATACAAACGAATGTCTTCAAAATTTGCGTTTTGAAACAACACGCCACTTTCTTTACTCACACGAACAATACACAAGCCATTGTAAAGGCAGCCCCAGGAGCCATAAATTTCTGTTAAATACTGTCAGCCCAAGACATAAAAATACCCGAAGTTATTAAGTCATACTCGAGGATTCATATTGTAAGTGTTTGCATCACAGGTTAAATGTTGCAAGTCGGTGGTGACTTGATCATTTCATCCTACACAAAGTACCTAAACGGATGATCTCGGCAGGTATTCAAGTGATAGCCATTAAATGCATAACTTCAATTGATGAATGACCTCTACCGGCTCCAAGCTCCGCTTTCGCGCCAAATTATCGAAGCGAGAATGGTCTTGGCCCGTGCATCTTCCGCTGCCGAGCAATTGATGGTCCAAGCTCCCGGAAGCTTGTAAGGGCCTGGAACAGGCTCTATTGGTCTCCCCAGATGAGACATGCCGTAGCTATTTGGGGGGAGGAAAGACAACCTATGGAAGGCAGCCCGCGCATCAAATGCGACAGCAACGGACAGGGCCAACCCAGTCCTGGTCTGGGTATGGACGGTAGGTACTAAGCCTCTCTCCATTTCCCTTTCTCTTCTCCTCCTCCCAACGCCCAGCCTTCGTTGTCTTTCCTTTTCATCTCTCTCTTCTGCCTTTTTTTTACTTTACGCGTTTTCGTAGTGTTCACGCAGCAGTTTTCGTCGCAAATTCATCTCCGTGTTTTGCAAAATATAGCATTGATCTATCTTGTCGCATACAGCGTATCGCATCGCATAGACTCTTTTTTCCCCTTCACAACATCACAATGCCTGTCGAGCTCCGTAAGCGCAAAGCGCCTGCTGCTCCTCCCCCTCCTCCTGTGAAGAGAAAGGCCACTGGAAAGACCGGAAAAGCCGCCAAGGTGAAGGAGGCTGCTGTCAAGGCCGCAGAGAAAGAGGAAAAGCCTGAGAAGGTTGAGGAATCCAGCGAGGAGCTCAACGAGGAGGCTAAGGAAGAAAAGAAGTCTGAGGAGGATCCCAAGACTGAGGAGCCCAAGGCCAAGAAGTCAAGTGGCAAGATCGAGGTTGGCGACTTTGTGGACCTCGATGGTTTTGGAGGCGAAATTGAGACCAACGATGGCGACAAGACCACCTTGAAGAAGCTCGTTGATGAGAGCAAGTCCGGTGTCGTTCTCTTCACCTACCCCAAGGCATCCACTCCCGGCTGTAAGTTTTCATAGCCTTCGCATCCGAATTCTTATCTGACTCTTTCGCAGGCACAAAGCAGGTCTGCTTCTTCCGCGACTCATACGAGCCTCTCACCAAGGACGGCCTGGCTATTTACGGTCTCAGCACCGACTCGCCCAAAGCCAATACGACCTTCAAGGAGAAGCAAAAGCTTCCTTACCCGCTATTGTGCGACCCCAAGGCTACCCTCATCGGTGCCATCGGCCTCAAGAAGGCTCCCAAGGGAACGACGCGTGGCGTCTTTGTGATTAGCAAGGAGGGCAAAGTCCTCATCGCTGAGGCGGGAAGCCCACAGGGTACTCTTGATCGTGTGCAGGCTCTCGTTGATGAGTTGGCTAGCAAGTAAGAGGCATTGGTGCGTATATAGGCAAGTATTTTGCGCGGAATTCTTTATGGGTCAGTAGCAATCTGGGTTTGTTTTAGTAAGGCGTGTTCTATCTGGAATCAACCAGCTACCAGAGAAGGTTTATGGGCCATAGTAATTACATGAGTGATACTAGACTTTTTGAACATTCTTATTCCTGCACCCCGAAGATGAAGGTGCTATTCTAGACATTGCTGAGTCAGATCTCAACATCTTTGGCGCCTGGTTACTTTCCTGTATCGTATACTTAAGACATGTTGTTCACCATTTGTGGTAAACAGCTACTTGTCGTCTCTCAACACCACTTTCTTTGTACTTGAATGCACAACCGCTAAAACATGAATTAAACTCAATCAACAACAACAGCATACAAACAGATTGCAAAGCGGCTATCATAGCTCTGGTAGCCAGAAAGATAGCTCTCGTAGAATGTACAGAAATAATTAATATTATGTCAAATCAACCTTCATTGAGCTATTCCATCGACCAGTGCTGCAGCTGCAGCTGCAGGGTAGGTAACATCACATCGGTGGAGCCTCGGATAAATCCTCCTGCCAGCCAATAATCACGACGGCATTTCAAGTTGGAAACGATTCCATCACTCGAACCTCAACGACAGCCGCCATCAGCCTACCAGCCGCCATCATGTCGTCCCAAGCGGCCAAAGCCGCCAGCAACGTGGTCAGCATCGCCAAGGTACGAATTAAGAACATCGCCTCGGATCCAATGCCTCCCAATCGTCTCTCGCCAGCCACTCCAACCTCTGAAGTCACTCGCACATCATGAAGCCCGTACATGACATATATAAGCCGCTAACAGAGCATCCACTCATACAGAAGCAAACCCTCCAGTCGACTGGTATCTGGGAGGCCTTCCGCCGATTCTTGGCCATCGACCCTGAGCGCTCCAACGGTGTCCCTCTGAACCCTCACTTCCGCAACCCTCCCCCCGGCGCCAACGACCCTCTCCAGTACGACGACCCCGTTACGTTGCCCGCTGGCGACATCGCCGACAACCCTTACTGGAAACGCGACGTCCGCCGCGGTTACCCCCAGCTCAGCGTTGTCGATCAGTCTCAGTTCGCTCAGCTCCTCACCGTCGGTAGCGCTGAGGCTCCCAAGGTCGATCTTATCGGCGAGGCCGGCGAGAAGCAGCTCGTTGCTGTGAAGCAGGAGTCCGAGACTGGTCTGGCAAAGGCTCTTGACAAGGCGGGCAACGCGACTAAGGATGTTTTTGTCAACGGCATGCCTCCTCTTCCTAGCGGCCAGAGTCTGAACACTGGAAAGTGGGATGTGCACAAGTACGAGCTCGAGGAGTCATCTTATGGTGAAGGGTACGTCTAAACAGTCAGAGGATGTATTTGGAGAGATGCTAACTATTCGCAGATACCCTTGCAGGTCATTCAAATAAATTAGAAGCGAAGGAAGATGTTGTGTATACAAATTATGAGGTAGTGAGGGTATAGAATTTCCATTGACAATGCAGATGACTTTCTTTTTTCACATGAGTACCGAATTTGTTTTGCCCTAACTATCATACGCCCAACCGAACTCCGATTTTGTTCATGATGCTTTACGGGCTCGATACTCCTGCAGTCTCTTTCCCACCACCCGTCATTCTCTCAACAATCTTGGCCTTTCCCTGTGCTCTCTTGACCCGATCATCAAAGTCTTGAACCGCCTCATCCGAGTTCTCTGTCGAAAGCGTCTCCGGCTCCACGAGGGCATACAGAGTGTTGATGTTCTTCTCAAGTCTTGCGTTTTTGGGCAGCGATGGCAACGTGCAAGTCGCCCTGGAAGAAGCTTTGTCTTTTGGTGGTATCCGGTTCGCCCAAACGATGGCTTTGCTGGCGAGACGACCACTCTCGAGGAACTTTTCAAAACCCTTTTGCATGCCAAACGATCGCCCCTCGATTCGCCCCGCTTGAACGCCGTCTTTTATGCCAAGTTGGTAACCTTCTGAGTAGAAACGCTCTTCGAGGTTGAGAACATCCTCGAAGGGATCAAAGGCATCTGTTTGTCTTGTTTCCATGGTGAAGTTTTGTGTCTTTGAACTGAGTGAGAGTCCTGACTCACTACGGATTTGTAAGTGAGTTGAGACTTGACTTGAGTGAGCTTGGCAGAATTTGCGTCACCGCCTATTAATAAGGCGGGGCACTTTGACTTATAAGCAGTTGAATAACCCACATGTTAACAGTAGGTGTCTCCTCTGTGATATTGAATTCAAAGAAGGCCGAAAACGGCAAGCACTTATGAATCTCTCATGGGCCTTCAAACTTGAATCAAATCTTTGGTTGACGTCTCCATTCCATTTACTTTCTTTGATCGAGACAGCAAGTCACCACTTACACCATTGCTGTATAAAATACAAATCTATATGTTCACTGAAACTGTCTTCTAATTCTTATATCCCAACGTCTATTTCTATTACTCTTTGACAGAACCATTATTGCATACCAAAAATCATTCCTCCGTTGGCACAAATAACTTGCCCAGTAGCCCAAGCACTCTCAGGGCTAGCAAGCATAGCGACAATACCAGCGATCTCATCAGCTTCACCAGCGCGACCGCCGGCTGTCTTGGCCTCTTCAACGACCTCAGGATCGTCAATACCTTCGCGAGCAGCCATGAGAGGTGCATTCTGAATGAAGGGCTTGATGAGACGCTTGAACTCGTCCGAGTTGCGCGAGTACATCTCTGATCGGACGGGGCCAGGGTTGATGGCGTTGACAGTAGCTCTATCGCTCAACTCGCGGGCCCAAGTTCGTGTCATGGCCTCGAGAGCAGCCTTTGTACCACCGTAGACACTCTGGCCTACAAAACCCAAGCTCGCGCTCACACTGCTGAGGTTGATGATTCGACCAGAACGATCTGTTGGAAGGTAGGGCTCTGCGGCCTGGACTAGAAGTAGAGGACCCAGGACATTGACATTGTAGCTGGTTGTGAAGTCGTCGGGCTTGATGTCGGGAACCTTGTCGTTGAGAGCAACGCCAGCGTTGTTCACGAGGATATCGATGCGCAATGGGTGGAAAGCATCGGCGGCTTGCTTGATGAGAGAAGCAGGACCCGAGACAGTGCCGAGATCAGCCTGGATAGGAACAGCCTTGATAGAGTGCTTGGAGGCTAGTTCAGAAGCGATGTCAGCTGTTGAAGCGGCAGAGTTGGCGGATGTGTAGGCGAGGACGAGGTTTGCGCCGCGAGCAGCGAGGGCTTTTGTAATGGCCAGACCGATACCTTTTTAGGTCAGTAGAGTTCAATTGTATCTAACTAAGATAGTTTAAATACCTCGAGAGGCACCAGTGACAATGGCAAGCTTGCCAGTAAGAGGAAGAGACATGGTGGTAGTGGAGCGCTTGGTTGGTAAAGTGACACAAGATGAGTCGGGTATCACGAGAAAAGAACAGACAGAGGAACTGAATTATAAAAAGGACACTTCTTCTATGGGGGACTAGAAAAGAAGAGAATCTCGTGTATATTTATATTTATCAACGTTTCTGCTGATCTGGACCCTTCTTCTGTCCGTATACCTCTTTTGCGTATTAGTTTAACAACTTGACACAATCTAGAGTCCACTGCAATTGTCGCGCCAATAGAGACAAAGCACCAAACTCCTCTATGCAAGTCCCGTGGCGGCCATTGCTGGCTTTGACAGGTGCGCTTCCAAGAGAGGATATTTATCGGGTGCTACAGTGGAGGAGTTTATAATTGGTGCCTGGCTTAGCGTTCTAGGTCGTCACCGGGCAGTGTCCATCACAGTGCAACAAGGACCGGGCAAGTTTGGTGGGGGTTTTTCCTTCGGCGCGGGGGAGTTTTCCTGCCGACCTCCGGGTGATGGTCTTCACTGTAGAGTTAGAAGTTGACCGCCCGCCAGATTTTATGACCCGCCGTAAATTGAGGGGCCGATTTGCGCTTCAGAAAGTGGGCTGAAGGAAGCTCCATCTTGACTGTCTGTTCCCGTACGTCAATTCTTGAGCCTCATTCAACCACCACCAATTTACACCCATCCACTACCGTAGCCATGGATATTCGACTCCTCACAAACGCAGACTTGCCCCTCATCCAGCACGCAAACCTCGAGAACCTGCCCGAGAACTACTTCCTCAAGTACTACCTCTACCATGCCCTCTCATGGCCTCAGCTGAGCTACGTCGCCGTCGATGTCTCAAGGCCCAAGAAGGACCCTTACGAGTACCCCAAGATTGTTGGGTATGTCCTTGCTAAGATGGAGGAGGAGCCTTCAGACGGTATTCCTCACGGCCACATCACCAGTCTGAGCGTCATGCGCACACACCGAAGACTCGGTATTGCTGAGAAGCTGATGCGCCAGAGCCGTGCGTAGTACATACCCTTTACTTGAAATTCACTTACTAACATGCGCAGAACTCGCCATGGTCGAGACATTCCAGGCCAAGTACGTCTCCCTGCACGTTCGTGTCTCCAACGCTGCAGCCCGCCACCTTTACGAGAACACACTGGGTTTCACCAACGAGAAGACCGAGTCCAAATACTACGCCGACGGTGAAGATGCCTTTTGCATGCGTCTAGACCTCGGTGACATTAAGAAGCAAGTCGATGAGGCCGCCGCTGCAGAGGACGAGGAGGCCGTTGATGAGGGTGATGCCGTGGGCGAGGTTGGCCGTGATCCCGAGGCTGGCAAGGACAAGGAGGATGGCGGAGAACGAAAGATGAAGGTCGCCGTAGGGAGAGGATTGGGAGTTGGATCGTTGGTGGAAAAGGATGAGTCCAAGAACTAAACAAGTAAAAGAAAGGGGAAAATACAAAAAGTCAGGGGAGAATTTGCTCTAATAGACGGATAGACAAAAGGATGTTAGGTCCGGGCGAAGCACGTTATAAGCAGTTGCAAAAGGTTTCATGATGTCCTTGAGTTTGCATTATCATTGTATTACTAGGACATGCGCCAACAACTACTTATGTAGGCATGACGAGAATATCTGTTTAACCACGGAATCCTCCTCTGTTCGGCCATCCCCACCAATCTCCACGGCCTTGTGGATGAATAGGAACATGAGCGGGGTGGGAATATGGCCAACCTGGTGTGAAATGCGACTGTGCTGAAGGAAACCCAGGAACAACAGGAGGGTTCCCGTGACCTCGACCTCGACCTCGACCTCGACCTCTTTGCTCTCTTCGATGATCTCTGTGAGCAGCCTTCATCTCTCTTTTCATCCGTTTCTTCCCTTCCTTCTCCGTCCTCTTTCTCTCTCTTCTCTCTTTCTTCTGCTCACGTTTCAGACTCTTCCATTGGTGAGCGAGAGCCTTGCTCTGCTTCTTGAGTTCCTTTCGGTTGATGTTTGGATCAAGGGGGGCTGTGTTTCTCTTCCCTGCTTTTAATTCCGTCCTGAGCTGTTTGACATCTGCCTTGCTGCGCACCTCATGAGGGTTGGCAATCCATTGCTCGAGACGGGAGATGTAGAATGGCAGTTGCTCTTCTTTGATGTCGTCGTGATCAGGGAGTGAGCCGATGGATTCGCAACTCGAGGAAGAATCAGATGATGATGAAGAAGACGTCGAGGAAGAGCGATTGCGAGCTCCATGATGGCAGTTACGGGGTGCTCGTCCTCGGGCAGGACCAAAATTGGCTTCATGAGGTGCATGCATATGTTCACGCCCAGGTCCGAAAAGCCAGGCATCTCCTATGCCCTGCCCACCCATGCGAATACCTCTGCTGTCCAGGTGTAAGTCTCCAATTCGAAGCCCATTGGCATCAGCGACAAATCTATCCCCTCGCGTAATGCCTCCCCAACCACCTTGGAAACGCCCTTCTCTGCGCTGCGGCATTGTTTCTCTCTGATATGAAGGCCCAGGCTGTGGGATTTCCTCTGGAGGGTTGTCAACTGTCGCCCCCTGCCTTCCAGACGCATGTACTGGTTCCTCGGGTACAAGTAACACGACTACCCTCCGAGGTATGAAAAAGCCAGTGTTCCAGTGGTATATTGTAGCCTCGGCTTCTTGACGGAATAGATGCCGCTCATTGAAATCAGTGGGTTGTCGCTCTGGTATGAAGTTTGCACTGGGAGTGGCAGACTTGACACCTGAGCTGTTCTCACTCTTTGTCTCTTCACCAAAAATCGCCTCGTTCTTTACCGAGTCATGATTAGGTAAAAGAAAGTTGACAAACGTCGCCCAGTCCTGAGTTGTGACATCGTGCGCAGCCCAATTCTCAGGATAAGGTATATTAGCAGGTACGGAATCCGGAGTAACAGTAATACTATATTCAAACGAAAGAGACGTTGAAACTGAATGTGGTCGGGTCTCAAAGTAGCGTGTGGCAGAGGCCAAGCGATTACGCAACAGTTGTATTGGTATTTCAATGTTTGAATTCACTGCTTGAGGCGTTTCTGGGGGAGTGTAGATGACTGATCCAGTAGTTGAAGTGGGTGACATTGGAAAGGTGACATGATCGCCCGGAGCTGTGGGGCCGTGGCCGGATCCAAAGCCGGTAGGAACCTGTGGGGAGCGAGTGGTGGCAGAGTAGATGTCTGTTTCTGAATATGATGGCGGGGGCGCGTCTCCATGAGACAAGTCTCTGTTTGTAAAGTCCATGTTTGGTGGTGGACCTGCCATGATGTGTAGTGGATGGTTTGGGGTTGACCAGTTCAGTCGGATAGGAGCTCTTATAGTTATGAGCAGGGAAATTTCGATGGAGCTTGGTTAAGTGAAGAGCAATTATGACGGATATTGTCGTGGGCGGAAAGGAAAAGAAGGGATATGCATCTCTTATTTAACTTGTTGTATTCTATCTCATCACCTTGCAGCATGTCCATCCAAAAGGGCAACCCTTTCAGCCTACAAAACGCCTTGCGCTGATCCATAGAGGTACTGCATACGTGGTTAATGACAATCGAGTCAGCAAGACAAAATAAACGGGACGTATTTCGACCGAGAACAGCTAACAGGCCACAACTTACTCTGTTGGCTCTCCACAGTCTGATGTAGGTGTCTAGTTATTTGTTGAATCTTAGCAGTGGCTGGGGTTACGCAACTAGGATTCGCAGCCCTATGACTCCCCAGGATCGTCAGCATCCAATAGTCGAGTTTATGCTTACGCGGCCGAGAGAGGCAGCCTATACTTGTCGATGAAGGTGCCGTATTTCCGACCGGGGCTAATACTTATGGGAAGGAAATATGAACTACTGAGCAGCGCTATGTTTTCATCCATGATCATGTATTGAGTAAGGGTACGAAAACCGACATACAGTGGGCACCATTTGCCGGGCTTCTCAGTGGCAGTATGTAGAATTGTTAGTCATAACCTTTGTTATTGAATTTCCGCATTGGACTCCAAATTATGCTTAATACATTGCCACGTTCCTGACAACGCGTGTCACTACGTAATGATCAAAGTATGGTCTTTTGGTGTAACGTGTTGGCTGAAACAGGCCAATAGCTCTTGAAGCTGATGATATAAAGATATCGGACAATTCTATGGGACCTTCACTCCATGTCGTTTTATCCGTTCACACATGTACATATCACAATAGACAGTAGAACTCCACCTCGCCAACGCCAAGGGAAAAATAAGAAGGGCATTCAAACTTTTTTGCAGATTTCTTTTGCTTCTTAGTCTGGATTGATATCTCATAATCATCCGCTCCACATGTGAAAGTCCACGTCCTCCTGCTTGTAATGGTCTGCAATAAGACTTGAGAGATGATCTCTTGAGTGTGTTCCCCTGTAGTCATGTCAGTAAATCCAACAACAAATTACAAATATTATCAACTTACAGGTTGGTAATGTATGTATCGATCAGCTCTGGTGGGACAAGCTCTGTGATGGCAGTTCGGACCTCGACACTGTTCACCATTTGTCCATCCGCAAAATTAACAAAGCTAGCAGAGTCTCCCCACTCAATCAACGACTCCTCGTTGAAGGGGTTCTCTGGGCTGAGCTTGTATACACCACCGAGAACAATGACTGCATTTCCTTGCTCCTTGGCAGCCCTTGCGATCGCTGCAGCGCCGGCATCGGCAACAACACCACCATTGGCCACAATAGCCCGCGCGCCGAGGATGACCTTGTCCACTCGGGACATGTATGCCATTAATCCTCCGTTCATGATGTTGATCGCCGTGATGCCAGCAGAAGCGAGCTTCTTTCTGAAACTTGCATGTGGAACTTCAGTGGTCTGCTTCTTGGGTGGTTCAGTAGCAATAAGCACTGTAAATCGACGCTTGAGAGCCGCACGCAGGATAAATCGTTCAACTGTGGGCGAAGGCTGGTGGACAAGCACGTAGTCTCCAGGGTGAATCTGAACCTCGGCCAGGGACGCAATCTGGTCATCCACTTGGCTAATCTCGTCCTTGATCTCCTCGATGGCGTTGATGACCTCGGATCTTAAAGCGTGGACCTGAGTAGAAGGAACCTTCCATGAAGGAGTAGATGTCCCCGAGAGTCCCACGGGGGATCCCTGGCTGCTAGTTGCGAAATCGTTGGGAGAGGACACTGAGAGAAGGTGGAACAGAGTCTTGGGGACGTTGACGGAGCTGTAGGAGGACAACGGGCCAGGCCGAGCAGGAGGGGGTCTGGCGCTGTTGGTGATATAGTCACCAGCGGAATCTTGCTTGCCGTATGTCGAGGGTGGCCACTGGTGGGAAAGAGTTTCTGGGTGTGGCACGGCATCGGTTGGCGTCATCTGGGCCTCACTGGGAGTCTCACTGGCACCCTCATTCCTATCCTCGGCTGCTTCGTCGCGAATGAGACCTAGAACTCTACGCACGATGTTTGCAATAACGAGCTCCTTGGGCTGAGCCTCCACCAGTCGACGGCCGATGCGAGAGACGTTATCAATCAGGGTATCAACGTTAAACCATTTTGATCGGGCAACGACCTGAAGTAGGATATGTGCGGTGGCGACTGCGCAAGGCTCGGAGCCCTTGATTTGGCGTCGCTTTAGGAGGCTGAAGATATGGCAAAAAGTTTAGCAACGAGCACTGTTTTAGCAAGGGTATTTTTTTGGTTGGTGCGGCTCACGAGATGAGGCTCTCAACAGAGGATTCCAATGCCTGACCCTTGAGAGACCGGAGATATTTCTCAAGATCGGGCGCGTAGCCCGTAGATAAAGGAGCCATCTCTGTTGATTTGTGAAGGATTCACAGTCTTGGTTGTGGCCGTAGCCGTAGCTAGCGCGCAAGCTGGGGTATGTTCCTGTGTAGTGTCTGCCGTCGCGGGGTGCTCAATGGAGGGGTGATTGTGAGTCTCGGCACAAATATTCGCAGTGACCAGATGTTGTTTTGCTTTGAAAATGTTGGAATAATTTTTGCAAGAGCTGAAATAAAAGATGCCGTAAGTTTGCTTTGCTGATACTCGAGGTGGGCGCCGTAAAACAGACAAACGATTGTACTGCTTTGTTCGGATTGGGGTGATTTGTGAATATGAGTCAACATAATTCCTCCCACCGGAGCCTTTTTTTGCGCAAGGCTGGCTTTAAGGTGGGGGCTGTTCAGCCTCGTCCTCGGTGGGCCCTTGCTCCGAGTTGATGGACAGCCATGACGACAGGGGAACAGGGGGGCTGAGAGATAACGAACTCTATCAAAACCAGGACGACTTGAGTTAGAGCAGTTGCTCAGAAAACATCCATCATTCACAACTTGGAAATTTATTGGGTTATGCGTCTCTTATGAATTCGAATTGACGGTTTGGATAATGGACTCACCGCCATGATCGACGAGCTGTCATGTCATAGTCTAGGAGGCATCGAAGTATGGTAATTGATGTGTTGGCAATACCAATACAGTAAGCTTCCAGTCTTTCAAGTTTCAATTATTCCGAAAAGGACTGAAGTTGGGTGAGCCAAGAACGAGCCACAGACTCTAGTACACACTCTAGTACAGTACGCGCATACAGTTCCAAGAGTGTAGCCGGGTAACTCTGAGGTCTGTCTTTTCCAAACCTATAATGGCAACATTATGAGACCCCTATATCATGACCGGCCCCTTACATAGTATATTCTCACTTGTTCTAATTTTGAAGATTTGCAGGAGGTTCTGTAACGGAAAAGTTGATCTTGAAACACAGTGTGCAAAAATACTACCCCAAGGGTCCACTCCAGAAAAGCATAAGCTGGCTCACTAATTTTGTCTTTTATGCTTCCAGCGGCCAAGTTCCCCAACGCCCTGTGGATGCCCTAGATTGGCGATCTTGACATCGACTTCACATGCGAGTAAGCAAGCAGAACATAAAATGGAACGGATTGACCGATGAGCATGTGTTGAATACGAAAACGAACAAGGAGATCCGAGATCCACAAGTGGTCCAGGTTGAACCATTCTACCCTTGCTCATAACCCTTGTAGCAATGAATAAAGGATGTTAGCCGCCTGACAGAAAAACTATCGCAGGATAATAAGGAGTATGAACATTCAGGGACAGGTTCAGTATATGATTTCTTAGTTGAGACGAGTTTGATGTCTTATATGGAAAAGGCTTGGGTTTGAGTCCTGCTGTCGGTAGGGCTTCTCGTTGCAAACATCTCTTGCACAGATTCATCATGTCACTGACTGCGCCCTACTGGAGTGATTGTCCTATGCCAATTTCTTATCCTTCAAATATATTTAAGGATACAGAGTACAGAGGAGGAAATGTTATGGGGATAATGCTCCTACAAGCGAGATGTTTTGATCTGCTATATATCATTTCGGTAACCCTCCAGACTTGTAGGTCAACGCTCGAGCGTCTTGCTAATAATACTTCTGTTGAAGAGTCATGAGCTTGTTGTTGGTAGTCAAATCCGTACTCCATATCCGTACAGAGTAGTGAGTAGAGAAATCATAGCTAGAGTTTATGATAATCCCGGTTTATTGGTGACAATGCCGGAGTAGCATCCTTTTTGTGAGTGACCAAATTAACTCTTATGATGTTTATTGTCTGGGTCGGTCTGGAAGAGTTCCCATACTGATCCCCTGTCACTGCGGTACGTGCGCATAGAACGGGTATAAAAACCGACAACGGGTGTACTGGAGCGTCTTAAAGAGAACTGAGCATAGTTCCTTTGTGAAGCATAAAGATCGGATGCAGCTATATACCTAGAAACCGAGGAGTATAGGGAAATTTGGGGCAATAAATATCCGTTATCATCATGAGACAGTGTCATTTATGATAGATTCCTGTGATTGATTAGAACATATGTGAGAGATGCCCGGTGAGCCGCGGCTTCCCAGCCCCCTGCAACGCTACAGTCGGGTATAACGACAGGGGTATAGGGCGCTGGACTGGCCTGAAAAATCGCCGCTGTCCATCATTAGGCCCTCCGGAGCCTCCAGAGTTGCCAAAGTCCCCAGCATGGATTGGATCTCGGCAGCTAGAATCCCCAACACGTGAACCATCTCTCAACCATCATCCGTCAATCGAGCCACCCACCACCAACCAAGTCAAATCAGATCGACTCCCCTCTGGTCCATGTACTTTTTTATTTGATACTGTCAGCTTTCGATCGTTTGCTCACACGCTCTTTCTTGTATTTCGCGCATGTGCAGATTCGGAGGCTTTTCTCTTCTTTCATCCCCAAAGCCCCGTCGATAGCCATAGACTCACAGCGGTCCATTTCTTTGGCAGTAGCGTTCCCAGCAGGGCTGCACTGCTTATTTCTGACGGGTCTTTAGTTAGACGAACCCCGGCCTGTTATTAGTCGACACAGGCCAACAAAGTTCCCCCCCAGCTCCCCTCTCAACGCCACGAAAGACAGGACACTTTTGTTTGCTCTACTGCACTATCCATCCGTATTGTACCTACATATCATTGATTCCATACAACCTGCTTTGTCTTAGCGGTACAACCACCAAAGAAGCGACTAAACCTTTCTGACCATTTGAGACATCTGTACTTTTGGATTGAGTTAAGATTATATCCAAAACTTCCCTTTTTTCCCTCCCCTTAGGATCGCAAGCCAAAATTGTACATTTCCCTGGCATTTCCACCATCGCGATTCTTCTGCGCCCCTGGACATCTGCCTTTTTAGCTTCGCCGCACCTGATGCATTCTTGACATTGAATCCCTTCGTTTCAGCGTTTTTGTCAGATAACGTCGTTGTCGTCAACTATCAACATACAAACTCTACTTCTTTCAGCGCATCCGACCAGACCACCGACAACGAAGATCGGTTCCTCGGATTACCTGCCGTCTCTCCGTCCTTTCCATTCCGACCGACCCTAACGTATTCACACACCCTTTCCAAGGCGGGAGCTAAGCCTGCAAAACTTGTTAAGAACAATTCGACATTCTACAAGACCTCTTGACTCTTGCCTGTTCGTCCACACAACGATCATTCACCTCATGGAATGCTATAGCTCGTGGCGATGAACTCTCTTAACATCTTAACGGCCCGTGTGTCGCCGCCCCCGAGTCCGACTCAATCACGATCCAACAGCATAGGCTCACTTGTAGGCCTGGCCTCCGAAGACGATCACCAGCATGGCGACAACCGACCTTCCAACGAGAACGAGACCGAGCCCTTTCCTCATGATACCTTTGACGAATCGCGATTCGAAACTGAGAAGTCTGGCGAGGAAACCCCGTTGCTCGGTGATACAGGCGAGAATCAGACGAGGAGCTCATGGTACCACTCTATTCCTCGGCGAATTGCTTCCAGCATTATTGGTTCTCTTCGATGGGTTCTTGCGACTTTGGCTTCGCCAGGTGTATACCTCATTGCTTGTTTCTACGATGAGTATGGCAACTTCGCACCCTTCTCTCAACTTGGTAAATTGTTTGGACTAGGAGGTGGGGCCAAGGCTATGGAAGAACCCAGCCAGGTTTCTGAGAAGGAATATGGTAGAACTACAGGATACCGGAGGCTATCACCAAAACCCAGGCATACTTCATCTTCTTCGACGTCATCAGGTCTCTCATCGGAATCGGAATCGGAAGGATCGCACCCTAACAGTCGGCACGCTCGATCTAAATCGCTGCAGCCTGCAGAGGAAACAGGTCCGGCTCGAAGGTCAATCAGGATTAAACTCAACAGCGATGAAGATCTTAGACAACGGAAGCACAGGAAAACGCAATCGGCGGTCGCGCGAACCAAGGCAAGCGATCTGGGTAGTGGCGACCTTTCAGCACATCTCAAATCCCCGACTTCTCCTATCGCAGCGCTCACCAGATATCCCAAGACTCCAGCACCGCCTCGACCTTTGATTCCGCGCCGACAGCCCTCGTACATCAATCTCGAGCCTCCCTCGAGCCCGCAAAAGACTTTGATTCTCGACCTAGACGAAACTCTGATACACAGCATGTCCAAAGGGGGCAGGATGAGTACCGGACACATGGTCGAGGTGCGCTTAAACACGACATACGTGGGGGTTGGTGGACAGACATCGATTGGGCCGCAGCATCCGATCTTATACTGGGTCAACAAGCGACCGTACTGCGACGAGTTCCTGAGACGAGTTTGCAAGTGGTACAACTTGGTTGTGTTCACAGCATCAGTACAGGAGTACGCGGACCCGGTGATTGACTGGCTAGAGACGGAGAGAAAGTTTTTCTCGGCACGATACTATCGACAACACTGCACATTCCGACAAGGCGCTTTCATCAAGGATCTGGCCTCGGTTGAATCAGACCTGAGCAAGGTGATGATTTTGGACAACAGTCCGTTGAGTTATCTGTTTCATCAAGGTAAGAGAGCTATATCAGTCAAGTTTATTTGAACTGGCATTGACAAGATGATTTCCAGACAATGCGATTCCCATTCAGGGCTGGATCAATGACCCGACGGATACTGACTTGATGCATCTGGTGCCATTGTTGGAAGGATTGCAGTATGTACATGATGTTAGGGCGCTGTTGGCCCTGCGGGGTGGTGAAGACGGGCAGCACATGGCATAACTTATGATATTTAATATGGAGTCAATAATGAACGGTTTCTACTTCTCATGGCATCATACTATGCAAAACCCGATCACTTGGTATTGGTGAGATGAAGTTGACATGATAATCGATTGATTTGGTTCAGGGTAAGGACTTTGACACACTCAGTCTACCCTAAGCAGCAACATTTCGGGACTCGGTTATTTTATTCTATTGTGATTCATCGAGTTCATTCGTCTCAAATGTAAGCTATGGGAAATGATGCTGTCAACGAAATAATGAAATCTTTGTGTGCATCTTGTGATCCGAGCACCTGTACAAAGCTCTTACACGCATCCAAACACAGATATTCAAAGCAAACGGTCATCAGGGTCCATCCACAACCACACTTTAAATCCGTCATGGCAACCATGAGGTGAATACTCGAATGATATCTAACGGATCTTCTTCAGGGACAGGGTCTGATGTCAATGGCATGTGGTGGAAGTCTGAGACAAAAAATGCAGATGCAGATGTTGTCCGACTTGGTTAGTCTAGGACGGCTGTTCACGGGAGGTCAGGATCGGCTTCGGCTTTGTAAAGATGGATGGCATTGTTGATCCAGTCAATAACCGGAAAATGAAAAAAACAAGCTTTGGACCGGCTTTGATTCCGTGGATCTTGTAAACATCAGTTCTACGTAAGATCAGTAGCTTGTCTGTAGCCTGCGAGGATCCTGATTGCGCAATGAATCAACCCCATCTTGTCAAATTACTAGGGCTCGAAAGAAAGAAAAAGAATGGATCAAGGGAATGGGATAGTATTAGATATAATGACGCTGTAACACCATCATCGCCCGCGTAACCGCCGTCACGCAGTTTTGTGTGAGAAATTGACTAGGTAGGAATGGTATGATTTGGAGCTGCTGCTGTGTGATGTGCAGTTCCCCACTTAAGACTTGCTTTTGCATGCATGCATCGCAACTGATGAATTGAATTTCAGACATCGATCCAATCCTTGTCACTGAGAAACTTGACTTGTCTTGCTCTGTACCTTAGTAGCTCTAGCTCGGGTCTGGGTTCGAATTGTCCCAAGCTTTCCCCATATTTTTGCCCCGCTACAACAGGAGATCAAGCTCCTAAGCTTCCCTCGTAGGTCGAAATGCGATCGCAAGTATATGATTATCCCCGTAAGCTTGGTTGCGAAATCGTAAACGTCAGATCAGGTACGGCTGTTCCCCCGTAACAAAGTTGGCAGTGGAGAGTTAAGTTGAGTCATCCCCGCAAAGAGAATTATTTCTATTGGGCATTACTGTTACTGAATAGAGCTTCTTAGCTGGTGTCTCGTCTCACCAACCGAATGGTGACATCATCACATCTGGTGACGACACTCACAAAAATGAGGGAGAACGGCTGGGGGAAAGACAGCTAGAACCAGGTCCAGACAAGCCACCCGGACTCGGGCTGGGCTTGGGACTGGCTTTGCTTGGCTTGGTTGGCCCTCCATGATGCGAATGGAAAAATGGGTGCTTAGATCGAGATCCGTGACGGACTGTAAAGTACAAATACTGGGAAGGATCCAATGCCAGCTCCAAGTGTGACCTTCATTCTCTCCAATCGAAGCTAATAGATAAATTCATCTCTCTCAACACACAACAAATAACTTCTTCTCTTTAACAACCACAAACAATCCAAAATGTCTCTGCACTACCTTCCTCCCGTCAAGCCCTCCGCCATCGCTCTGGGCACTGCTTTCAACCACGGTGTTGAGCTCGCCGTCCTCGCCCCCATCTTCGGCCAGACCTACCAGCGCGCCAAGGCCTCAAACACCAAGGAGGAGTTTATCCGCTCCAAGGAGGCTTCCGGTGCTGCCCTCGCTTGGGGTTCTTCCCTGACCGGCTCTGCCCTCCAGGCCTACGGTGTCGGCGCTCTCATCAACGCCACTGGCACTCTCACCTACAAGGGAGCTGCTTACCTCGGCGCTCTCATCTTCTTCGCTACCTCTGCTCCTGGCGTATGTTGAACTCTCACTCCATCCACCAAACAATAGCTAATATCTTTCCCAGTACGTCTCTCAGATCTTCGTCGAGAAGCGACCTCTCGACACCGTCGGCGTCAGCCTGGCTACCAAGCTTGTTGAGACCCTCGGTCTCTCCGTCTTCCTCACTTGGTGGGGAACCCGAACCAACCCCTTTGAGTAAGGGACTTCTCTCATGACGAATGTTTTAATCTCCCCCATTTTCAGCATGGGGTTTTCATGAATTTGTTACACCGCGGCTTCGGGCCCGTGTGAGATAGTAATAGGCACGGGACATGTACCTCTAAGAAGGCCAATAAGGCAAAGTAATACCAAACAAATGAACAAAATGCAAGCCCATCCTATGTGAAGCAATGTTATATATCTGTGGGAAGTTCCAGGATGGCGTATGTCGACCGTACCCAAGCTATTGCAAGATAAGCAGAAACGTTGACCTCCTAAGTAATAGGATACAAAAACAAAAAGCCGAAGAATTAGTCATGGTCTAGCATACATGGACCTATTAACTTCATCTCAAGCTTCCAAAAATCAGCTTTGCTCATACCCTGAAGACCTTGGTAGAACGATGATCGAGAACTGCAGAGCAGAGCTGAACATAATCATAAAGGCGTACTCGTGCGAACATAGAAAGTTAAATGATGTCTGAATAATCGAGTAAGCTAAACATTATTGCAAGTCGATGGTCGAGCAAAGGCCCGTGTCTGGTCGCGTGCCATGGCTTGACTGCTACCTGTCGACCGGTGAGCATCGCGCAGCGCAGTCGTCATCACCGAATTTCAAGCTCAAGGTCTGCTGGACATTTGAAGGGCTTGTTGTAATCATATCCCATTTTTAATGCAATAGCTAAACCTGAACGCCGCCAAAGCCCTCATCCTGCCGCTGTTCTCGGGCTGGGATCTTTCTGGTATAAATACACCCAGACTTGTTTCAACACCTCTTTCTCTTCTTGCCCTTCTTGTTAGTGGCATCCTTTCCTAATACAGCACCAGCACTAGCATTCGTACTCTCTTGTGTCCGGCAGTCATCTTTCTAGTACTTGGTTCCGCCCTTGACCCAGAAAGCCTGCTTGCCGTACTCCTTCTGGACGTACTTGACGAGCGAGGCGTAACTCTCGCCAAACGCCTCACCGTCATCCTCGCCGTCCTTGTCGGCGGACTTGTCCTTGGCCTTCTTGCCCTCAGCCTTCTCCATGATCATGACAACGGATGTAGGTCGCTTTGTCTTGGCAGCGGCGCCGAGCTCAGCGCGCGAAGTGACGAAGATGAAGGGAACGTTGTGGTCCTCGCACAGAACGGGGAGGTGAGAGATGACGTCCATGGGGGAGATGTCGCCGGCAATGATGACAACACCGGGGAAAGATGTGTTACCAGGACCGGAGGGGGCAGACTTTCGGAGGGTCTTGACGACCTCCTTGACACCGCGCTTGAGGGTGTTGTTCTTGGCAGCTGTAGTAAGAATGTTAGCAGTCTGTTTATAGCCGTCGATGCCTCACGGTGGTCGCATACCCTTGCGGATGGTCTTGTAAACCTTCTTCATGCCCTTGTCGTCTGCGACGGGGATGGCAAAGGGAACGACGACACGCTCAAGAGGCAGCTCTGCAGCCTTCTCCTCCTCAGCGTCGGAGTCGTCGTTCTCAGCAGCAGCGGCGGCGGCAACGGGAGCATCCTGCTGGATCTTCTCCTCGAGGGCGGCGGCGAGCTTCTCTTTCTTGTCCTTCTTGTCCTTCTTCTCCTTCTTGGGCTTGGAGATACCGGACTCGTCGCTTCTCTTCTTGTCCTTCTTCTCCTTCTTATCGGGCTTCTCGGCGGCCATTGCTGCGGTTGTCTCGAGGAAGCTTCGTCGAAGTTATTACTTTTGGTTTGTATCAGATCCGCTGGTGTAGCACGCAAGTTTTGTGTGCCAATTGATTATGCGGGACGGATGTTTGATCGCAAAGTTTCCGTGTTTTCTTTACACTCCACTGGTCTCGAAATTTTCTAAACTTTTTTTTCTCGAGAGCTGTCGCGCCGGGACCCGGTAGTATGTTCCGCCGGTTCCGCTCTGTGAGATCACGTGTCCCAAATAGAAGGCAGTCCAATTAGATGCCCAGCAATGACTATTACCAGTGGATACAGAGATTCTGAGATCATGGAAAGAGATGAATCACTTAATCATGGGATTGTAATCGCAAGTAATAAAGACAAATTTCAAATTGATAAAGGAATATTGTGACACATGTCTATTGCACCTCCTGATCTAGGTATTGATGATGTACAATGAGTCCAGAGGACCTACCCCAAAACATCCGCCATGGTTTTGCTGCCAAAATATAACAAATTTACTCCTCCTCGTCACCGAACTCGGCACGACCAGCCTTGGAGTTAAGGTACTCGCTTCTGTAGAATGAATCAGTATTGGGCTCTGCTTTGGGTGCTGCGCATAAACGTACCGCTCGACGGCCCAGCTCATCATCCAGTAACCGGCAACCATGGGAGGGAGCCAGAAGAAGATCTGGTTCTTGGTGCGGCGGAAAGTGTTGAAGATAGCATCGTTGGCGGCGCCGGCCCACGGGTTCTGTCGGTTGGCGGACAGACCGTAGGTGATGATACCTCGCTGCTTCTCACCACCTGATGCATAGTTAGCCTCCTGCTTGGTTTCTGATGTCGATGTTCTCCAAGATTGCCCCGTCCATGCATATTCAAGTCCGCTTGTACATATGTATAGAATTTGGGCGCTGTGTCGATCTAATTGTGATCCTCCCATTCATCGTCTTCAATCCGGTGGTCCGTCGCGTTCATCGATCCAAGTCCAATTCGTTCGCATATCGAAAGAGCAATCACTTACCGAAGTGGCCCCAGTTACCAATGTAGCTGTTGAAAATTCGTCAGCAATTCGTTCTACTTCGACTGTGATATTTCGAGATAGCCTGGGTGTTGTTGGTTCGGCCATTAACCAGAGGAAAAGCCGCACGCAACAGCACCATCAATTGCCCTCGCTGGAGCGCATTTCACGTACTGTCCGTTCTTGGGGTCGGCAGCGCCGCTTCGGAGCATCTGAGTCGGTCTCATATTGACGGTTTTGGCACGGGAAGTCGAGTCTCGTGAGGGTGGTTTTTTGGAGTCGTCGGTTGGAGGCAAAGGCAGAAAAGGGCCACTTGAGGATTTCTCGGGTCGGGTTGGATTGGAAAGCGCAGAAGCCAGGCTTTCCCCCATCAGCCGAGCTTTCCCGATATAGTTTAGCGGGGACAAGACAGCCCACTCTGAACATCCAACCAGCAAATACTGCTAGGAATTGGACTAAGAGACAGAGCAGAGCGAGCTCCAAATCATCATCGCCGTTGACTCCGAAAAGCTTCAAAGCTACGGCCCCATCACCCTTCGCTCCCTGGGTTTTCCGACCTCCATTTTTGAACGACAATCTTTCACTCATAAGAAAGATTTAATCGCAATATTTTCAAAATGGCTGGCGCTGCACGAGCTCTCGGTTTCATGTACCGTATGGCGGTCCCCGCCTCAGCTGCTGTCTTCCTAGGCAGCCAGGCCCTATACGACGTCAAGGGAGGAACTCGTGCTGTTATTTTTGACAGACTGTCTGGTGTCAAGGAGGATGTTATCAACGAGGGAACCCATTTCCTCATTCCCTGGCTGCAGAAGAGTGTCATCTTTGATGTGCGCACCAAGCCCAGGAATATCGCAACTACCACTGGTAGCAAGGATTTGCAAATGGTCAGCTTGACACTGAGAGTGTTGCACCGACCTGTTGTCAAGGCCCTTCCCAAGATCTACCAGGTAAATCTACAGTTACAAGATTCGTGGGTCAACGTCATGGCTAACTCTTATAGAACCTCGGTGCCGATTACGATGAGCGAGTCCTCCCCTCTATTGGCAACGAAGTCCTAAAGGCCATTGTTGCCCAGTTCGACGCCGCAGAGCTCATCACCCAGCGAGAAGCTGTCTCCGAGCGCATCCGCAACGACCTCACCCTCCGTGCCGCAGAGTTCAACATCGCCCTTGAGGATGTCTCCATCACCCACATGACCTTTGGCCGTGAATTCACAAAGGCCGTTGAGCAGAAGCAGATTGCCCAGCAAGATGCTGAGCGAGCACGATTCATCGTTGAGCGTGCTGAGCAGGAGCGCCAAGCTAATGTTATCCGTGCCGAGGGTGAGTCTGAGTCCGCCGAGGCCATCAGCAAGGCCATCCAGAAGGCTGGTGACGGCCTCATCCAGATCCGAAAGATCGAGGCTAGTCGCGAGATTGCCGCAACTCTCTCATCAAACCCCAACGTGGCCTACCTTCCTGGTGGAAGTGGAAAGCAGGGTGGCCAGTACCTGCTGTCAGTGGGCAGGGCTTAAAGTAATGGATTATATGGTGGAAAGGATGTTAAGGAAATGAATGGGAACTCCCCGCTTATCGTTGGTAATGAAAATATTGTTCATGAGCGCCAACTATGTATTTCTAGAACGAGACTGGATGGGCAATTCAACCCTATCTCGCAATGTATAATCGCCTCTGGCTCTTCCGTTCCATGCAGCTTTCGTATTCTCTATGCTCTATGACCTGTGAATTTCCCCTTCTCGAATGTCTTACGTGGCACGATCCAATACTGGTTTGGTCGTTTTGTAAGCCGCCTGCTTTCCACTACCTATATTGGGCAATTGCCATGACCTATAAAAACTTCATTGCTTCAAATCATTGCTGCCAACGCTTCCCACCCATTACCACTTGACAGCCGCTGTAGTAAAAGCATCAGCCAAAATTTTTCGGCTCCTCGTCAAGCATTACCAAAGCCTGATTGATAGAAGGCTGTGGGTTGATTATGCCTCGATGAACGCCTCGGTCAATCTCGCACCTTTCCCAGGGGCCACAAAACTGCCATTAACCAATTTCCATCCATTTCTCTGCATGTCCATCCACTCATTCTTAATTTTGAGACGAACGAGATCTCCTGCTGCCCTAGCATCTTCAGCAGAATCGTGACCCAGCATCTTGGGACCCGTCTCCTGCTGAATCTTGCGGTTGAGGTGAATATCCATAAGCATCTTCAGACTGTAGCGGTACGGTAGACCAGCTTGATGAGGGAAGAGCAGCACCGTATCTATCAATGTGGGATGCACAATACGAACCGAGTTGAGATCATTTTCCAAACCGTGACCTATCAGGGGCGTGGTTGGTGAGATGAGAGAAAAGAGCAGATCTCGAGCAACTTCAGGGGATGAGACGATCTTGAGCTGCTTCTTCTTAGGCTTCAACTCACCGTCCTCACTCACATCGTCGCTGCTGCTCTTAGTCGGCTTTGTCGATTCGTTTGCGGACCATGACTCAGCTTTGGCGAGGTCTTCTGGCCATACGCCGGAGTATCGCGAGTTGAGGTCCAAGATCTCTCCTAGTGGTCGCACAAGAACGTCCAGCAATTCCTCGCCTGTCGGCCAGGAGGTTGCAGTCAGGCGAATGAGTTCCATTCCAAAGACCGTGTAGCCCATCTCACAGTCAAATGCTACTGCTCTATCTGTAGGTGCAAGGGGGTTCTCGGGTGTTTCTACAAAGTTGAGTATTGATGCCAGTCGCTTAGGATCTGAAGTCTTGAATACGTGGTGATCGCGTGTGAAACAACCCACTGAATCTCCGAGTTCCTGTCCACAGCACTGGAATCGCTTGGGTTGCCTGGTTCTGTCGCCCAAGGCTTTGGGGGCGATGAAAGTCTTGCCCCAGTGAAATGTGCATGTTCCGCCAGAAGTGAGTGCGCCGTCTTCTTCACGTCTTCCCGGAAAGACTTCAAAGCGCTGTTGACATCGATCGCATTTTTCCCACCCTGCAGCTGTCTCGACGCCCTGCCTTGCCTTTGTGATCTCTTCCTGGGATGGTACCGCAGAGACATAGCCATGATTTGCCAAGCCGTTAATAGAAGTCAGGAGGCGTTTTGCAATCTCAAGTTCTTGAGCAGGCGTCAGACCAGTCTTGATTTCTTTCGGTTGGTCGGAAAGATCCTTTCCACTAGATTCGAGTTCCAACTTCTTCCGTTCCTCTTGTCGCTCGGTCTTCCACTGATCTACCTTCATCCTTTTGTACTGCATCACTTTGTTCTTCATGACGTTTGAGTAGACTGCAGCTTTGTGAACAGCGACATGCTCTTCCACATCCAGTGTACGTACAATGAGCTCTTGTTCTGACAGGAGGAGGTTCATCTCATCCTTCTTAGCGTTCTTTTTCAGTTCTTTGTTCAATCGAGTAAATTCTTGGTGAAGCATTCTGACGAGCTTAAGTCGGATATCGTGGCTCGCAGGCATGCTTTTGAGGAGTCTGGGGTTTAGTGATTCAGCCTTTTTTGGCTTTGCTGGAACAGATTTCTGAACAGGTGGTGGCCGTGAATCATTACTGGACTGGTTTGTTTTGGCGACTTTCGAGGAAGCTTTTGAAGCGTTGTCCTGAGGGTCGATTTTTCGTTTGAGTGTTGAGGGTGGGATTTGCCGTTTGGTTTCCCGATTTTTTGCAGCTGACGTTTGAATCTCGTCCTTTGAGCCGTTTCTAAAAGCTCCTGGTGTACTTTGTCCAACATCTTGAGAAGTCTCAAGGGACTTGGGTGGATTAAAGGGGTCCGTTCTCACGCGCTGGCGTGGTGCATCTTGGTTTACTGCTACCTTCTTATCTGCATTATATAATGCGATTTTTGACGATGGCGCCTCCGGAGTAGATGTTGTCTCGTTAGGATGTCCGAATATGCAATGAAACGCCGTACAATCATTGCCCTTGGGGCAGGGTATGTGTTTCAGAGACAAACTCATGGTGGTGACACCCGGAGTTGGTGTTGTTAGCTTTAGCAGAGGATGTCGTGTATATGATCGCTATCATGTGAGGTGATGATTGAGAAAACAGTTCTGGATGGTGAATGAGTGAGATGAAATTGAGTGAGTGAGTGAGCTTAAGTTTAGATATGTTTGGTAGGGCGAAAGGCGATAGGAGGTGACGATCCACTGAGATGACCTACATGCGGAGAATGAGACCCATCCTGTGACCAATGAAGTAAAAGAAAGACTTTATGTATATAAGATCAAGAAGAAAGGGATTGAAAGTTTGGTTGTTCTCTGAAGCGAGAACGTATTACTTTGACGTCCTTATTGATGAATGAATGTATCCATTGGAGTTGAAATGAGAAGCTGTAATAAAGTCACTATTTTAGAGCGATTGCTCCCTTGAAGAGCCCCACTGTAAAACTAAGCACTTGAACAATCGCATAGAAGGCTTATTAGCCACGACGATTCATTGTCAGCCTAGAACCGCTTTGAAGTTATAGTGACGAGAAAATGATAATGTTTCAACTATTGATCTGTCAAATGGGTCTAGAGCATATTAAGATAAGTCAATATGGTTTCCATTTACCACAGAGACAGTTGCGTTGTCTTACACGACAATTCCATTGCCAGCTGATAAGCTAGTAGCAGGCACTCTAGTACCTGCAATAGGCTACTGCTCGCTTTCGGATTTCCTGGCTTTCAACTCGTCATGATAGGAATTCAGCTCGTACAGCTCGTTCCGATGATGCAGTCAAGCGCCACTTGTCAGTATCGATCAATTACATAGTAACCAGAATTAGATCCTGGCCCTTCTTCTTGTCTACAAAAGGACAGATCTGACAATAACCGGACTTTGTATCTATCCGAGATAATCTTTGATATCTTGAGTGGTGGTAACTCCGCAACTATAAAAGCCAAACACAGCCTCTCCGAGGAGTTATCAGCAAAGCAAACTCAGCCCCGCGGGTTTAAGCATTTTGAAGTACCGAGTCTTACTGGTAAAACTTCCCTGCAAGAGCATCTATTGTCAACGCTTGTCATCGATATTGGTGGGGCTTTAACACCAGTTAACTCCGTGCCTCCGTTCCCTCTTACAAGGGCGGACTTGCAGTCAGCCCGATACGCACGCAACCCGAAACTCCGTTAGGGGCGCATCTCCTGAGAACTAACTAATTTATTCTCTTTAAAAAGTTTACAAGTGGCAACGTCGCCCTCGATACCTTCTCCCCATATTTCCCATTGATGCTTTAACTTATTCATCATGTCTAAACCCTTTGTACTGGAAGACGTTACCGGAGGCAGTGTAAATGCAACCCATCTTTGTGTATTAGTCCACGGGGTAAGTAACTACTAAATCCTTCCGCCCCGTCATCCCCTGACGATCGACTCTGGGACGTCATGGCTGACCACCTTTGTTATTACAGCTTTGGGGAAACCCATCCCATTTGCGCAACGTTGCTAAATCCCTTCGCGATAAATACTCTGAAGACGAATTGTATATTTTGCTTGCGAAACAGAACAGCGGCAGCAACACTTATGATGGCATCGAGACTGGAGGCGAGCGCGTCTGCGCAGAGATTGAGCACGAGTTGAAAGAAATTGAAAGGAAGGGTGGAAAGATCACAAAATTGAGTATCGCAGGATACTCCCTTGGAGGTCTAGTGTCGCGATACGCAGTTGGTCTACTTTATGCGAAAGGAGTCCTCGATGATCTTGAATGCATGGTAAGTCACAAGAGCCGCCAATAACTGGTAATGGTAACACCGGATGAATGCTAACTTTCCCGTGTCAGAACTTTACTACATTCGCATCCCCCCATCTCGGTGTGAGAACACCACTAAAGGGCTGGCTCAGCAACATCTACAACGTTCTCGGTGCCAGAACGCTATCCAAATCCGGTCGGCAACTGTTCACGATTGATAGCTTTCGCGACACCAGCCGACCTCTTCTTGCAGTGCTCGCCGATCCGGATTCCATTTTCATGTCCGGCCTCAAGAAATTCAAGCGTCGAACTCTGTATACAAACATTGTCAACGACCGAAGCGTTGTGCATTATACATCGGGCATTACTAAGACCGATCCGTACACAGATCTCGAAAACGTCAAGCTCAATTATCTCAAAGACTATGACGGTGTTATCCTCGACCCCGACCATCCTGTGACACCATCTCCCCAGGCTCAAGGTCAAGACACGCTATGGTCAGATTTTGAGTCTGTCAAGAAATGGATTAAGAACGTCCCTTTTATGTTGACGATTGGCGTTATAATCCCGATTGGCGTTGTTGTTTTCCTGGCCAACTCTGCCGTCCAAACAGTCCGCAGTGCGAAGCGAATCAAACTACACGAATCAGGGCTCGCTGGTTTGAAGATCGAAGACTACCGCATGCCCTTGCGGATCAAAGCGATTCAGGAAGAGGTGGAACAAGCATACGAGGTTCTCAACGGTGCCCAGGACCAACAATATCTAGCATCCGACTCAGACGACGATTTGGCCTACGATGTTGAAGATCGCCAATTGCTCAAGAGAGAGCGCAGAATGTCAACAGCAGAACAACCCACGCTGGCATTGACTCCTGATCAATTCGAAATGATTGAGAATTTGAACGCGGCCGGCTGGCGCAAATTCCCTGTTCACATCCAGAAGCATCGACATAGTCACGCAGCTATTGTAGTGCGCATGGATAAAGAGAGTTTTGCCGACGGGTGGGTTGTTCTAAGGCACTGGGCCGATAGTGAATTTTTGATGTAAACGGTCATGTTCATGATTTGGATCACAATTAAATGTGGGTATACAGGCGAGGAGTTTGGTTATGTCTACTGCTATATGATGGGATAAACGGATAAACAGGCGTTCATGACAAAATGGTTATGTTATATTTTGTTTACAATATTAATTACATCACGTGTACTATTTGAAGGTAATTTTTGGGTTCATGATGGGTTATCTTTGAGCATCATTCTCTTACGTGAGCGAGTCGAGCTTATATGTGCGGCCGAAGTCATTGATTCTTTTGCCGGTCATTGATCTACCGGGAATACTTACTGGATTATGTCTATTGAGGTGAGTACGCATAATAGTGTCGAGGACTCATACATTTGGTACTGTCATCTCGTATGATAATGTGAAACTTAGACAGATCTGCGTTGGAATAGGTGCATCGCATAAACTCTGTTTTCGTCAGCTCGTCTAACCGACAGACGCAATGACACAGTGATACCAGTAGTGTAGTATCGTGAAGTTGGATTCTGTCGTCATCTCGCCTAGCTTTTGGTGTTTATGTTGGTTTGATGACGCTATGATAGTATCACGTGTCAGTCGCCACATTCTCTCCCCAGACTGAATTAACCCCTCACCATCACCCAATCGGAAAGTTGCGAGTCGGCCAAACTTTGGTGATCAAGAAGCTCATAATTGGCTAAACTCGGAGCAGTTGCATCTCAATCAGCCGATTGCTCCTTCTTTTGCCTCCACTTTCTTCCCTGGTCTCCCTCCTCTTTTTTCTTTTCTATTGCGCAGTGTGATTGATAGTGAGCCTCTTGCTCAGTTCTGCTTTGTCGAGGTCGCGAGAGCTCAGAACCTAATCACTCCATCTTCTACATCTTCATCTCGACACACTCTGACCATATTGTCCTCCCGTGTGAAATCTCTCTCGCGGCCCGACATAGCTGCGAGCTACGCTTCCGTTTTCATCTTACACTGCTCTGCTTTCTTATCGATTTCCCGGCTCCGCCGCCCGGAGATAAGAAACCACTACGCTTAAGCCGAGGCGCCCGCCTTATTTTTCGTAAACACCAACCTCGTACCCATCAACTTGATCGAGGATTATACTAGAGCTTGCGGCTCATTGGGATAGGAACTGGGGACTAATAGCTTAACTACTTTGTTCTGAAGCTTTTTTTGTGCGACTGGAAGGTTATATTGATTGTCAATCGTCCAATTGGACCCTCATCTTCTTCTCTTTTCTATACAATTCTTTTCGTTAACGAGCAGTATCTGCTCAATTCGCGAACATGGTTCTCACTCACACAACAAACCACACCTACTCCCACCCGTTCCCTACCGTCACTCTCGCCTACTTTCTACGATACTCGTCTCCTCAACTTAATCCCTTCGCCGCCCATGTTCTCAGCACCGACACAATCGAGAACTATGTCGACCCAAAGACTAGCCGACTTCACACCACTCGCATCCACTTGAAAAAGAGCCGAATGCCCGGTGCTGTATACAAGCTACTCCCTGCCAGTGTCACCGGTGGTGGCTCTGGCGATAAGGCCTCATACATTCTGGAAACGAGCATTGTCGATATCAAGGAGGGCTGGATGAAGACTGAGAGCCGAAACCTCAACTTTACAGGTGTTTTGTCGGTTATCGAGAAGCAGGAGTTTAATGTTCCCAACGAAGGCACTGTCCAGAATCCTAATGAGACTGCTGTGACGACTATGGTTCAATTCAGATCGAGGATCGGAGACAAGATTCGGGGCAAGTTGGGTCAAGCTCAAGAGGATGGCTGGTTCAAAAATGGCATCATCGGTAGCTGGGGTACGAAGGGTATCCAGCGCAGTATCGAGAGTATCGCCTCTACAAAGACTCAGGATCAGATGGGTAAAAGCCGCGATGGCATGAAGATGGTTCTCGAACGCCTGCGCAACAACGGCGTGATGGGCGTCCTCGAGACGATAAGGAGAGAACGTCAGCGTCAACTTGCCTGAGCATCTCTTTCTATACGAATCATTTGTAACAATGAATGGCGACGGCCTTGGAGTAGCACGATCTCAAGTGGGAATATCTGGAAATGATTCTCGAGTCGTGCACGCTCAATGTACTATAACTGCTTTTCACACGAGCATGGCGCAATGTGTTTTTTTTGGGTAGGGGTATCTGAGGAGGGATTATGAAAACTCGGTGGCTATAAGGCAAGCTGAAGCTGCTGGATTTGACCAGCTGATGAGGGGACGCAACGTGCAGCGACACATCCATCGCCTCTACTTTATGTGGCATCCCCTCTCTTGTATTGAGTATGAAAAGTCTTGTGAGACAAAGAATTAAATGTTCCAAATACTTTCCTGAGTAACTATACCTATGTGATTGTCCTACCCTCAGGGTATCGGCAAAGTTAGCTACTCTATATAAAAGAGACAAAATTAGCAGGTGGCTTTATACTACTTGGGCCATACCTCTTACGCTGTTTATTTTTGTATCCGACCCGAGACCAACTTTTCTGCTACCACTCTATCTCCAGCGAATCATGCGGGTTTCCAAGGACGACACGTGACCTGAATCTCGGCTCGGCTCGGCCCCACATTGCGGGCAGACAGTCACGTGTACCCCCCCGCTTGACATATATCCATATCGAGACATTAACACAACACTGAACTTTAAACGCCGATATCTCAGCCAAAAAAAATCCAAAAAAATATCTGCGACATGCTATATGATGCTGCTTACGTAAGCCAGACGCGAGACTCGAACTCGCAATCTTCTGATACCTATAGTGGCAGGTTTTTGCCCTTCTGAAGAAGTCTATAGAAGTCAGACGCGTTAGCCATTACGCCAGCCCGGCTTGATTTTATTGTTATAAGTGAACTCATATTTTAAATATATAATACCTTTTTGCTTTACTATTCTTTACTAACTCATTTAGTATATTAAGTTTAACTATATTAATAATATTAAATAAATAAAAATATATTAAGCTTGTGTATGTATATAAGTAAATAATTACTTAATTAATATTCTATACTAATAATTCTAATGTATTTATTATATTTAGTAGTAGAGGTTATTCTGCGATGAGGTTGTATATAATGGCTGTGGGGTAGGAAATATGAGTTTGAGTCGTCAGTAAGCAAGTTCGGTATTTCACCTATTCACAGTCGGCTATAATTGTGATATGCCAATTAATTATTTGAATGCATGCTTCTTAATGTCAATCTCAGTCTAATTGGTTTTTTTGCGTGTAGACTTGATGTTTCAATCGGGGGGGTTCCCAGGTGTGGCCTCTGTGGGCAGCGCGGTTACCCTGTTGTTTTGGTTCATCTTGTCACGGGTCGGGCTCGATATACAGGTGAACGGGGAACGCTTCGGGCGTAATTGGGTCTATTGCTACGGATAGACACTGCAGGCAGGTCAGGCCGTATTGACAGACACATTCCATACTATTATCCGTCGCTCCATCGCTTCATGTCACATAAGAGAAACACCGAGCTCCAACAGAGGATCCCCACAGAGGAAACCATCAATTAGATTCCCATCACTGCGTGAGAACCGACAATGTCGGTTGAGACATCGACCGTTCTGTTAGTTATGGCTTTTCACAAGATCACAAAGAGAAACGTGAAAGACGCCATTCATTACGACGAAATCAAATTTGTTCAACAACTAAACTGGACTGTACTGAGATATACTAGGTTTCAATGAGGGGGAAAACCGGCGAGCGAAACAAAACCCCCTTGAACACCAGTATCTGTAGCCATTTGAGAGCAACCATCATGAAGAAGAACCGAACGCCAAAAAGAAAAAACCAGATAACAACCAGCCATCAGTCGTCGTCCTCACCAGAACAACTCGCCATGCAACCTTAGTTAGTAGCCAAGTTGCCATGCTCTTCCTCCTCAATATTAGGGTCAAAAGGAGCCTCATCCATGTCTGTCACCAAAGAGTCACTTCGTGCTATGTGAGGGGCAAGACCGAGTTCTTCAAGAGGCTTCTCATAGAGGAAATCTTCGATCAGATTTCCATCGCTGCGCGAAAATGTGCAGGTGGTTGGCATGACTTAAAGTTCCGTGCGAGAAACACACGTCGCAGGCGATTCGGGTGTTGCCGAGGAAGGCTATCCCAGACCTTACCCCGATTACCGATCGTATCAGTCTGGGGGCTAGGATGAAACAACTATTGAAGCTATGGAATTTGATACAGTTGCATGAATGGATTGCGTTTTTCTTGTCTTTTGAGTATATTCCTTAGACAATATCTAGATCCTGGCTAGGGCTTGCATTATGGAACTGTCCACCTCTGAAGTTATATTGACCTTTGAAGACTGGAAAGGCACTCCTACATTATCGTGGAACTGTCCATAGGTACGTTAGAAGGATATCGATTCTGCGTTAGGCTCCTCCGGTTTGATCGCGGAGGAGGTCAAAGAAGGCCCATGGCCGACATGGGAGGATTCCTCCCCCCCCTCCCCCTCCACCGCCTCCTCCTCCTCCTCCTCCTCCTCGCCGTCTTAGACGGCTGTGTCGCTGCTCTCCAGTGACAGTTTTTTGTTCTTTTTGGTCGGGCTTTTTTTGGGCTTTTTTTTTTTTTTGGAGCGAATTGGGTTTTTGGCTTCGCCTCGGACCTCAAAGCTCCTCGGGGAGCTGCATGGTGTTGTCTCTCAGAAGACTCGGACTCAAGGTATGTATATGACCATTGCCTATTGTTTTGGAGCAACGCTGAATTCAACAGGACTTCCAAGAAGCATGCCTTCGCGTTACTTACTACATTGCACCTTCTACCGAGTGATGAACGGTTCGTTCTTTCCTTCCCATACCTTGATAGACGGTTTATTCTTTCCCTGGACGTCGACTGACAGATCATGTAAAAGGAAGAAAACCACCGGTACACTCAACGATCGACTTCAAGATGCTGCCTCAATCATGAGCGAGTCACCGACTTCATCTCGAACTTCAAGGGCTATTTCTCTTCCTCAAGGGGGCTACTTCACCTTTATCGTGAACAAGCCACCGACTTTACATCAGACCTTGGCGGCTATCTCAGATCATGAGCAAGTCACAGGCTTCGCCTCGGACCTCAAAGGGCCGCTTCATCTTGTACTCCAAGAAAACAGCTTCGCCTCGGACCTCAAGGGGTCGCTTCATCTTGAACCTCAAGGGGCAGCTTCGCCTCGGACCTCAAGGGGTCGCTTCATCTTATACTCCAAGAAAACAGCTTCGCCTCGGACCTCAAGGGGCCTCTTCATCTTATACTCCAAGAAAACAGCTTCGCCTCGGACCTCAAAGGGCCGCTTCATCTTCAGCCCCAAGGCCGGCTTTTGGTGTTCCTTCTTTGAAAGCAGCGGAATAAACAACGTTTTGGATTAGAGATTGCATTTGGCGTTATTTTGGGTTGACGTGTCTGATGTCAGATTAGTTCAAGGATAGAGAAGGGACAATGCATATAAACAAGATCCTCATGCAAATATCTTCCCAGCAGCATAACAGCGAACCGAAATTTTTTTATCAGGCAACATGGCCATACTTTCAGAAAACCTAGATGTAGAGGGTAGTAGTGAGGTGATCGAGGAGAACTCCGTACACTACAGGTAAACGGATCAGCTTTTGTCTTGCATCTATACAGACCCTAGCATACGAGACTGAAGAGCCGACAAAGAGCGATAGCTTGTCTAGTACTAAAAGGCCGTTCCATTTCGTCCTTGATCCTATTACTTCTTGATATGGTTAGTTATAGAAATGGATGTTTGCAACAAGAAGAGCTTGCAGCAAATTGTCTGCCTCCCTTCACTCTATGGGATAGGAGTCCCGCCATAGGCTTACGTAAGCAGCATCATACAGCATGTTGCAGAAATTTTTTTGGATTTTTTTTGGTTGAGATATCGGCGATATTTTTTTGCATTCTCACAAATCTGTAACCATCGATCCCAGCTGCCAAGTGCCTTTCGATATAAGTTGCCTTTAGATGAGGCACCAGCTGGACTACAGGCCCATGCTTCTTCCGAACGAGAAAGAGGAACCAGGTTGCTTGTCATCTTTTGTTATCCTCCTATGGATATAAATGTAAGTGTTATGCAATCTTCAAGGTCAACAGGCAATGGCATCCAGAGGTGTTTTTTACCTGACCTTACTGACTGAAGCTTTCCCAATATTATAATTATCATGTTTATATAGATGCATTAACCAGTCAAGAGGTTAGATTACACTAGACTCTTATATTGTGTAAGAATAAAGTTACTCGATGCCACCTCTTGCGATTGAGGTACACTAAGAAGTCGTCATTCCTCGGAAGGCATCACCATCGAGTAATAGGGTCTCAAAGCAACAGCCAGATAGAACAACAATAGCCTCTGACCTTAGCAAGACTTCAATTTGTTTCTTCCGTTTTTCCCACGCATCAAAGGGACACGTGACCCACACAACGGTTGAACTTCGGTGATCTGATACGGCCCCACATTCTGGCCAAACAGTCACGTATAACCCCCGTCTCACACAAATCCGTGAGGACCTTACTATAACACATGAACTTTAAACGCAGATATCTCAACCAAAAAAATCTAAAAAAACATCTGCAACATCCTATATAATGCTGCTTACATAAGCCCGAGGCAAGGGTCGAACTTGCAATCTTCTGATTAGACAATTAGGTAGTTAGTATTCGGGGTTCGAACTTGGGGACTTATATACTCACAGTCAGACGCGTTAGCCATTACGCCACAAGGGCTGGTGATTGTTGGAACTGAGCGATCGTGTTGCCGAACATGTAGCTGATGCAGCGCTCCTTCCCGTATTCAGGTCCTCGATGTGTTGGTGTAAGAGAAAATAGAGTAAGAACACTGAACGGTCCTGATGCAAAACACAATCGCCCACCTCATCATAACTATGACTTGTTCATTACAGCCTCTCCCCTTCAATATCTCTTTCGGTCAAGTTCTATTTGGTTGTTGTTTAACTATTCACTACTTGTACATCCACCGTCCGTCATGTTTTCGGGTGATACTCCAGGAGACAATGTTACAAGTGGAGAGAAACCTGAGCGCCAACAAGATGAGCTTTCCATTATTTCCGAAGAATTCGACGTCAAAGAGGAGCAGAGACTAGTGAAGAAACTCGACCTGTTTATCATGCCCATCATGGCAGTTGTTTACTTCTTCCAATGTGATCGTCTCAACGTCATGTCCAACTCGAGCCAGACTGACTTGAAATTATAGATATCGACAAAAACTCACTCACCTATACCGCCGTCTTTGGCCTCAGAAACGATCTGAAGCTCACGGACAAGGGTTATTCTTTGGCGATTTCCGCATTCTATATCGGTCAATTAGTCTCGCAGTATCCATCCGCCTACATCCTCAGTCGATTCCACATCATACGCTTTGTCGGTGCTACAATTATCTCCTGCGGTATCGTGGAGATGTGCATAGGAGCATCGTTAAACCTCAAAGGTCTCGCTACCTGTCGCTTCTTACTAGGGCTCGCCCAAGCCGTTGTGTCTCCCGCCTTCGTAATGCTCACGTCCATCTGGTACCGTCAACACGAACACCCAATGCGTGTCGCGACATGGATATCGATGAACGGAATCAGCCAAATAACCGGGGGCTTCCTCATGTATGCTCTTGGCGACGTGGAAATGGAGATGCGCAGCTGGAGAGTTGTATTCATTGTCTTCGGAGCGTTGACTATATTCTTTGGTGTTGTGTTCGTGGTCATGATGCCTGTGAACATTGCAACCGCCCGGTTTTTGAGTCCGCGGGAGCGAGGGATTGCCACGAGAAGACTAGCCATGGATCGTGCTACATGCGATAAAGCAGACTTTGACCGCCAACAGCTGCATGAAGCTCTGTGGGAACCCTTGTCATGGATGTACTTACTCATGGCTTACCACATAGCGTCTGCCAATCCTATCGCAAAGGTGATCAACAAACCCCCTCCCCCGTTATCGAACTACGCTAATGATGCGTGATAGTATTCCTCCATAGTCATCGATAGAGCCGGGTTCTCCAGGTCCAATTCGATGCTCGTCGGGCTTCCCGCTGGTCTACTAAACTTCATCACCTCCTGGGTTTCAGCTCTCGTTCCCTGTTTCTTCCCCGGCACGCGGATATACACAGCTCTTTGTCTCATTCTGATACCCCTGGTCGGCTCTATAATGCTCCTCGTCTTTTCCTCCCAGATCAACGGTACTAATTCTTGGGGCATCGCGGTCTCGACATGGCTGGCAACGTGTTACACTGCACCACTCTGCTCATGTGCTGGCCTTCTAGCCAGCAATGTCAAAGGAAATACCAAAACGAGTGCTGTTGGTGCTGGGTTCTTTGTTGCATACAGCGCTGGGAGCATCATAGCGCCGCTGATATGGGGGCGTGAGGGCGACACGCGGTATTTCGCCGGATGTATCTTTACAATTGTCAATTGGTGCTTACTGGTTACTACACTTGTCACGTATCTTTTGATTGTCAAGAGAGAGAATCAAGCTCGTGATTGCCTGGCTGACAATCGACATCTGAACTCAGAAGTTGGAAGACCAGGCGGAAGAGATGATGATCTGACAGATGTGTCTGAAGATTAGGATCTCACAGACAAACAAGACAAGGAATTCCGATACAGTACGTAGTGTATCAAAGGATGGTGTGCGAGTTGGTTGAGAAGGGACCAACAGGGGTGTCTAATGACTTAGCATACCAAGTATCATATTGCAGCATTGATTACAAATTATTCTTACGTTTGCGAGAATCATACTACAAGGACTATGATTCATATGTCACTGTGAATAAGTTACATTGCCGTTCAAGCCCATTGGTCTATTCCACTCAAGCCATTTGATACACAGCGCCGACTGATCCCTCAGTGTCCTCAAAGAATCGGTATAAGCCGTGTTCGCCTTCCTTTTCCTTTTCGCTCAACATTTTACCACCAGCCTTTTCAATAATAGAGCCGATATGGTCAACATCCTCGACATACCAGTAAATGCATACTCCTCCTTCTCCAGGGGCAAAGTTGCCAGTGTGGTCAGGGGCTTTTTGGATACCGCCTGTCAGGCCAAGGCTAGGGTTGAAGTCGAACTGCATGAGCTGGTCTCGGGGGTACTTGTCGGTGGCCTCCTTGAAAGAGAAGTTGAAGACGGCCTTGTAGAATTCCGAGGCTGTGGGCTTTGGTTAGTGACGGTTCGGGCATGGTACATGCTGAGACGACCGACCGCGAGTCACGTCTTTGGCAGGGATACCCATCCAGACGGGAGTACCAAAGGCTGGGGGCTTCCAATCAGACATGGTGAATGGCGATTGAAGATTAAGGGGATTGATAGTAAAGGAGGAGGATGATGGTGGTTTATTCTGGGATTGTGGAGGCCATGATACTACCTTTTATAGGCAGTTTGTATCGTAGTGACATCAATTCACGCTCATTCACGGCCTCAGATAGTATTCAGGGCTGTCAGAAATGGAGAGACTTTGAGCCGGTGGCTTGAGTCAAGTCACGATGCCTACACGTTTCGAGCAATGAGAACGCGTCTGGACAGCCATCTTGGCAGGGATGTTGTACGCCAACTGAGCACGAGAGCACGTGCTCCAGTAGGATACTGTGAAGCTTCAATTACAGAACAAGTTAGCCATACTTATTATGCTAAACTAGTAGGCCAGATTTCGAACTATTCAATATTCGTGTCTTGTATCTATGTCCGAGTTTCCTCCTACCCTAGTAGTATAGATGACATCTGGGGCTACTCAAGATCATGTTATTCTGGCAATAGCAAGGATACAGGTTGTTGAATGAAACAACCCGGGGAAATGGTGCTGCACGCTAGGTGTTGTAGTTTGGTTCTACTATACCAAGCTTGCCTATATCACCGTTTTAATAGCCAGAGCGTAGCTGTCCAGCACCGTGACATGACTCCGTACATCCACTCCGAGGCTTGGAATTCCAAGATGGCGGGGCAGGTTAGATTATGCGCATCGGGCCGGGCACGTCATTGCGACCGACCATCGATATCTCGGTTCTTTCTTACAGCCTTTTCCCTCCTATTTAACTTGGAATCCTTTACGAAAATTATATCTGCTTCGACTTTACTATCGTATCGCCACTGTAACACAGCACAGTGCAGTAACAACAAAATGCCTGACCAAATATCCGTCCTCTTTGTGTGCCTGGGCAACATCTGTCGCTCACCCATGGCCGAAGGCATCTTTCAGAACCTCGCTAAGCAGCCGAATCTCAAAGACAAGATTGGGCGCATCGATTCTTGCGGCACAGGTAAGAATATCATTCTCGTCGATGAGCTCATGTCAATTCGCTAACTGTTCCATCATAGCTGCTTATCACAGCGGCGAACCCCCAGATGATCGAACTATGGCTACACTAGAGGCCAACGGTATAGGCGATTATGACCATCTCGCTCGGCGCGTACGTTTTCTCCCAACCCGTGGCGCATTATCACTGACGCGACTTCTAGTTCCACCCGAGCGATTTCACAACTTTCGATTACATCTTTGCCATGGATCGATCAAACCTCTCGGACCTTCTCCGACTACAGAAGAACAACCCCGACTCCACTGCCAAGGTGATGCTGTTCGGAGAGTTCAGCGGCACAAAGCGACCCGAGATCGTCAACGACCCTTACTACGGAGGAAACGATGGATTCTCCAAGGCCTACGAGCAGTGCACGCGATTCTCCAAGAACTTTGTAAAGGAGACTTTTGGAGAAGAGTAAAAGCCAGGATTAGCGGATAGAGACAAGGATGTGGAAGAGATATAATACCCAATGCCTGTATAATATACAGAGGTCAAGGAATAAGGTTGGACAGGGTAGACTAGATTAGATTATTTATTGACAATTTTGATGATAATTGGCTGCCTATTCCCAGCATGACGGTTCGATTAATTTAGAGATTATTTGTTTATATTAATACTTTTTGTCGATCCTACATCTTGTCTCAGGTTCCGGCTCCTCGGTTCGCCGATATACCGCGAAACTGATCAGGTTCCCGACCAACAAAGAGCGGCCAGAGTCAATTCACCAGAGTTGCAACCTTTGATTTCGAGTCCCACTTGGCAAGCTTCAGCCCTATACGTCGATAATGCAGCGGCCTTATTAGTGGCTGGTCTCGATCTCGGGGCTGAGAGAGATATATCTTCATATACAATCAACTGTTGATAGTGAGTGATTCTTACATGTTGCGTAGTTGTGCATCGGAGAAGCCGAAAACGGACAGGGCGATTGATGTATTAGTGGAGGCTTTACGCGAGGCGGATCTTTGAGATGCTGTAAGATTGGATGAGATGCTGACCATCTTTTTTACATTAGAAACTCAGCCCCAATATCATGGCTTGCGGCTGGTAGGTGAGATGCAGCACCCACGATATGATTATACGGACCTAGACAAACTCTCGTGGAAAAGCGGCGCAAGGCTTAAATCATCAAATTTGAATCCCGACCCTCTGAGCGTTCAACACGAGGAATTTCCCCTTTTTTACACAAGATGAAGCCGAGCCGTTGCATGCGTTATTGCGACTATAAAGCATGGGTCGTTGTCGCGCGGCTATCGATATTGAAACACTGATTGGTTAGAGGCCCTGGCGAGCTAGAGCCGAACAAATCAACCACATCACCAGGCGGTGACTTGTGTTCCTGCGGGGTCCCTAAGTTCTGCTGTTTAGCGGCTTCGGGCCACTGTGGATCGTTCTGACAGCCCTGGAAGTCCCCATGGCGTAGTGAACCCCGGGTCAGGTCTATCCAATCCAGTGGCAGATGGCGAAGCAGAAGCAGCTGAGGGGAGCTCTTTTTCTGGATCCAGTCCCCTCGCTCGACCCAACCAACTTGGCAAAGGAACCAACCAGCAATTGTCTTGTCTGTCAGGTACCTACATCCATACATATATCCTTAGAGAGACGCGCCGATTCTTTGTCTTTGTTCTTCTCACTACATTGCTTCTGTTTCATCTTTACATCCCTCTTACCTTGAATTACCTACAACTCTTTGCATCTAAAGCGACATTTCTACCCTCACAAACCTTGTCGCATTCGAGCTTCCACTGCCCCGCACCATATAACACCACAATACACCATGGGCGACCTACAAGGACGGAAGGTCTTCAAGGTCTTTAACCAGGACTTTGTCGTCGACGAGCGCTACACTGTCACTAAGGAGCTCGGCCAGGGAGCTTACGGTATCGTCTGGTGAGTTTGCGCATCCCGTTGCTCGTGGTACTCGTCCTCAAACTTTGTGCTGCGACTCGAAACTCTTTTGTCTCGTCTTCTACCCCGCCGCAGCTGCTGACGATAGCCCCGCCTCCCAGTGCCGCCGTTAACAACCAAACCAACGAGGGCGTAGCCATCAAGAAGGTCACCAATGTTTTTAGCAAGAAGATTCTGGCCAAGCGCGCCCTGCGTGAAATCAAGCTGCTCCAGCACTTCCGCGGCCACCGCAACGTGAGTTTCTGCCGAGGCGCAACATTCAAAGGACGCGTGTGCTGATATCTTGAACCATCAGATCACATGTTTGTACGACATGGACATTCCTCGACCGGATAACTTCAACGAGACCTACTTGTATGAGGGTCAGTAACGATGCCTGCCCGAAAGAGAAGAAACATGAACAATAAGCTGACACAGCATAGAGCTGATGGAGTGTGATTTGGCTGCCATCATCCGTTCTGGCCAACCCCTTACCGACGCCCATTTCCAATCCTTTATCTACCAGATCCTTTGCGGTCTCAAGTACATTCACTCCGCCAACGTTTTGCACCGAGATCTTAAGCCCGGAAACCTGCTTGTCAACGCCGACTGTGAACTCAAGATTTGCGATTTCGGTCTTGCCCGAGGTTTCTCAGTCGACCCCGAAGAGAATGCTGGATACATGACAGAGTACGTCGCTACTCGATGGTACCGTGCACCTGAGATTATGTTGAGCTTTCAGAGCTACACCAAAGCGAGTACGTGCGAAGAAAACCATTGTGGTTGCGAAATGGCTTACTGACTTGATATAGTTGATGTTTGGTCCGTTGGTTGTATTCTGGCTGAGCTGTTGGGCGGCCGTCCTTTCTTCAAGGGTCGTGACTACGTCGACCAGCTTAACCAGATTCTTCACATTCTCGGAACCCCCAACGAGGAGACCCTTTCCCGTATCGGCTCACCCCGTGCCCAGGAATACGTCCGCAACCTACCTTTCATGCCCAAGAAGCCTTTCCCCAGCCTGTTCCCCCAGGCCAACCCCGACGCTCTCGACCTTCTCGACAAGATGCTCGCCTTCGACCCTTCGTCCCGTATCAGCGTAGAGCAGGCCCTCGAGCACCCTTACCTGCAAATCTGGCATGACGCCTCAGACGAGCCCGACTGCCCCACCACATTCAACTTCGACTTTGAGGTTGTTGAAGACGTTGGTCAGATGCGAGGTATGATTCTGGATGAGGTTCAACGATTCCGACAGAACGTCCGCACCGTGCCTGGTCAAAGCGGCGGAGGTCTTCAGGGTCAGGGTGTCCCTGTTCCTCTGCCCCAAGGCAACGGTCAATGGACTGCTGAGGACCCCCGACCACAGGAATATGCTGGTCACGGCAACACCGGACTTGAGCAAGATCTTCAGGGAGGCCTGGATGCTTCTCGAAGATAAGAGCTGCCAATCAAAGTATAAGAGTCGAAAATTGGATATATCCTAGAGGGAGGTCGAGGACGGCATGCTTTCTGTATCAAAATGAAAGATACATACAAGGCACGGGAAATACGGATGAGTCTTGAGCATTCATGGATTTAATGCCTGGAATGGAGAAAGAAGGATGAACAAAGAAAGCTTTTTGGCTTTAGCAGGCTGAAGAAGTATGCCTTTATATGCGTTGAGAGGGTAGTGAAGCGTTTCCCTCATCTTCATTTCCATCATCTGTTTTTCCGAATGAGAAACGATATCAATATTATATTTCTTTATTTGTTACAAATATTCATTTTGTATTCTACCATGTGAAATTGAAGAGTAGAAGACCCGCAGCGATCATGAAGATGCGCGTCTTTCACTAATGACTACAGGTGAGAACTTATCATTCCAGTGTATGATTAGTTTCATTACGAAGAGACGAAACTGTTTTGAACCTCTGCGAATACCCATCAATTTAACTACAAAGACATCACTCATGTGCAGACAAGACTATAAAGCCATTGTTTCATTCATGATATGGCAAGTAAATACACGTGGCTTTACGTAAAAACCACCCCTTGACCTTGTGCCTTGTACGTTGGCAGTCCTTTATCAGACTTGAATGTTCATACCTCAGGGGAGCCTTTACTAAACGTTGGAGTCCAACTCCATTGATGGAAGTTTGTTGTTAAACTTCACTGTTGAACCCCTTGCTGAAAGAAGTCGTTGGTCATGCTTCGTTGCTTGCGTACCAAAAAGTGAGTTGCTCATTCCATATCTGGGCTGAGTGTATGCGTCGAGGCGCAGATGTCGTCTTGGGGATCGAATAGTTTAGTCGACATAATGGCCGAAGATGGGACGGTCATCGTCAGAGCTGTCCTCTTCATCCTCGTCGGAAGAGGAAGACTCAGAGTCCTCTTCCTGGCTATCTTCCCGGGTATCAACCTCGCTGCCGAACCCGACCTGATTTCCACGAGTGTCTCCGAGGATGGCCTCGAGCTGGTGTCGCAGTTCAGAGTTACGCTTGCGCTTCTCAAGTCTGCGACGGCGGAGGATATCGTGGCAGTACATGCTCAGAACGTTCTGGACAGTTCCGACACGGCGGGGCTCCCAGCCCATGGCGGCCCGGGCGGCGATGTGCCAGAGCTGAAAGGACTGGTAGTACTGCATTTCGCTCTCGTTGTCGTTCTCGAGGATGTTTTCCTCTTCGTCCGTCGTCTTGTAGAACTCCTCGACGGTCTCGCCGCACTGGCGCAGGGCCAAAAGGGGTGCGACTCCGAGAGCGGTGGCCTTGAATCCGGGCAGCTCGATGAGGTTCTCCTGGGTGAGCTCCTCGAACATGGCAGTGAAGACCTCCATCTCTTTGGCAGCGCGCTCAACGCGGTCGCGATGATCCTGGACGAGGACGTCGGTGACGTAAACCCCCTTGTTGACCTGGTCGTGGTTGACAACCTTGTAGTCCTCGGCGTACTAGGCAGCGAGGGCATTATCGAGCTGGTTACGGATGACCTTGACGTGCATGCGGTAAAGTACGGTGTCGCGGATGGTGGTGAGCCAGGTGCTCTGATCGAAAGGACCGGGGTCATCGCCGGGGATCTTGGGAGCATGGTTGTAAACCAGGTGAAGGTCCCAAATGCGATGGATGACGCGGAGAGCGGTTTCGCCGTACTTGATGACGATGATCTTGGAGAGGCCGTGGAGAGTCGCAGTGTCGTTCTCCTGCCAGTGGCCGATCTCGGCACAGAGAGCATCGACGCAGATCTTCAGACCACGGTTGTCGAGCTCATCGATATCGCGAAGCTCATCATAAAGACGTGTGTTGCGCCGGCTGGAGTGAGGGACGGTGAGAGGGAAGGGTTTAGGGGCCGGACCGAGGTCATTGGCGGCTGCAGCACCCTCACACCAAGGAGGAGTGATGGTGACGAGCTTCTTGGGAAGCTCAGGAGGGGGCACCATTGTTGGATGGATGATTACGATGTAGCCTTGTGATGTTGAGTGCTGAGAGTGGGCAGGATAGGACACTTGTGAATGAAGTGTCGGGCTGAAAATTTGGAAGTGAAGTTAAAGGAGATATCGTTCTTTATGTAGTTGAGCGACAAACAGTGCAAACTGAACGAGAGTGTTCGAAGTGAATCAAACGTTTTCATCCAGCTAATGGCATTGTTGCCAAACGTTATTCTAAAAGTCTTTCCAGTGCTATTCAGAGTGACGTTGGCATCGCGAGCCTGAACAATGGGAAAGGCGGGGTCGTAAACGAATCAAATGACTAAAAACCACACATTGAAACGAACAGGCAGATAGAAAAGGCACAAAAGGGTATCATTCAACGTTTGTCTAAAGTCTGAAGCAAGTGACAATTGTCCATCTCTCTCATCGCGCGCTTGTCGTTTCATGCTAGGAGTGCATCGTGATAGGATCTGGGATCTCGAGCGTCGAGTGGCAAACCCGAGAGACTGGTAGCATGGTAGTCTCTCCGTGCTGACGATAGTAATACCGCCGTTATTTCGGGTAGGTTATTGATCGAGATCTCGTCCTGGATTATTGTGACCCACAGACACAGTTTCCGTCAGGCGACCCAGCCGGCTCTTGTCGTCGGAGCATATCGACCTTCTTTCCCAACTCCTGTCTTGTAATGCATGTACGTTTTATCCGATATGCTCATGACGCTGGAGGCTGAGGATTGTTTCCAACAGTCTTGTACATATCCCTTAGCTCAAACTCCTCATGTCCCCCCTCAGGAATCTCCCCGATAACCTTGGCCGGTTGACCCGCAACAACCGAGAAGCTAGGAATTACCATGTTGGGCGGCACGACCGTCCCGTCGAGAATCTGAACGTAGTCTTTGAGGATGGCAAACTCGCCAATGGTACACCCCTTTCCGATCTGCACATGGTTTCCCACCGCCGCAGCCTGAACAACAGTTCCCTGGCCAACAAATACGTGGTCCCCTATGCGCAGAGGCATATATGTGAAGGCGCCCTTGTACATGCGGCCAGGTGGACGCAGGAGGACGCCCCTAGCGAGGAAGCAGTATCGGCCTATGGCGACGGCAGTATTGTTGGCTGGAGCGCTACCGGAAGAAGATGCGGTGATGGTGCGAGCGAGGTCGCCTCTGATCATGACTTCGGGTTGTATGACGGTTTTGCCGCCAAGCATAATGTTTTGTGTTCCGACGAGGACGGCTTTACGTGCGACTTTGTTACCGGTGTCCTGTAACGGTGTGAGTATGAGGATAGGGGGGAGGAGAAGAGATGCTTACAGTCTCGATGTACTCGCCTTTGGGAGGTCGACGAGACATGATGAAGAATTAAGGTGCCGGAGAGGCTAAGGCCGGGACGGGGAATTGAAATGGAGACGGACGGAGACGGAGGAGGAAGAAGAGAGTCGGAGTGTCGGTCATGTTTTGGTGGTTGCTTAGGCCGATGTCATGGCATGTGGGGCCGCATTAAGCGGATACAACCTCAATTGCAGAAGAGGTACAGGAAATTAATAGGGCCTCAAATACATGCAATAAAGACATTGCATTGCATATTGAAAAAGTGTATTAACTATGATATCATCTACTAGAATGGATACAGGCTGGGAACCCGATTGAATTCGTCTGGCATAAGCAGTTGGTTGTTGGATATCTACCTTGTAAGCGTCTAAATCACCAACAACTGGAGTCGCATAACCAACAGAAGCAGACAGGAATAAAGAAAGCCTTGCTAAGCCTTATGGAAAGTCGGTATTGCCAACATGAATTACCCTGTCAAGCGCAGTTACAACCAACAACTGGATGTCCAACAACTAACAACCGCCAAGCTTGATCCTCCAACGCACCTGGTCCAATTCGTAGTAACAAACAAATTCATAACTAAAACCATGTTGGTTGTTGAGAAACAAACTTGAAATTCCATGTGCCACAAAACTTCGGCTGAAAGGAATATGTTGAATCTCTTATCCTACACCCAACCTCGTGCAAGCCAACTCGAGAATGGAATAGCCCAATGATACTCTGACGGGTTTTCAGTGTACCATAAGCTAAGGAAGAGAACCAAATTAACAGAAATCCTTTGAACTGAACTAGAGACTTGAAACTAGACTATAACGAGGGTTCATTAGAGTGTAAGAATTAAAAGAGAAGGTCAATTTTTCCGTGCCGCAAGCCGATTGCAACGGTCGCAGGGAACATATTTTTTGTAAAGGTTGCATGATGCGCGAGATTGAACCAACCAGAGATGTAGGAGCGTTTAATAGCGTGTAATTTCTTTGTTCTTTTCCTTCTGATCTCTCTTTATTATTCTTCTCACCACACAGTCCAAACTCGTGTTTAATATTAAATCTAATTAGAAAAATGCAATAAAAGAGAATAAACACATGCAGTGGAAATGAAAAGAGAGAAGAAAAAACAGTGATTCGGCTGTTTCGTGTGCAGTAGCGTTGTTTAAACCAGCTGAAACTTGCCCTGACAAGGGACATGACAAGGTTTTGTAATGTTTGAGATAAAGTCTTTTTTTTCCAGTATTGCTTCTGTTGTGTAGAATCATCATGTATGCACCTCTTTTTCAGGTGAGAGTAACAGTACATACAGTATATGTAAGAGATTACGGATAGTTGTCTTGGTCTACGGTCTGAGAGCCAACTCAGATGTCAGATTCTATTTGTTTCCCGTTGCTTGGCTCTTACGATTGTTGCACACACACGGCAAGAGAAATCACATAAGCAGATTACCTACCAAGAAAAGAATATCGTGGCCGTGTTTTGTTGGATCTATTATTGACCGCGTATCTAGGATCTTGGTCTTGGTATTGAGGGGCGCAGGGCGGGAGTTGCTGAGTCCGATAATCTGCCAAGGATGCAGTAGAGAAAAGTAAAGTACCTACTCTTCTGAGAAGGAAAGTTCAGATGATGATGCACGGGTTAGTTATAGTGTTTCATCGCTATGATCCTCTTAAGAACATGGGACTATGATAAAACAAAACGGTAAGACACTAAACAATTAACCAATTCAGCCATTAATTTAGCCATTTCTCTTTCTTTTCTTCAACTAAAAAGATAAAACACTCACTTTAAAAAGAAAAAAAGAAAGAAAAAAAGTCTGCTTATGACAAGTCAACAAGTAATCAACTATGCCCTATGTACCTATATCGATACATCCCTGTATATACTCTCGCGCTAGGGTCGCCTCTCAACGCGGCCGCCCGTCCACCGCACGAGGCGTCCATGTCGCTTGTCCATTTTCCCTCTCCACTTACAAGGTTAACTAACAAGGAGGGTCCCGCGTTTCGAGGCCTAGTCCTTGCCTGCACATCGCTCGACAGGGAATACTTGAGAAGAGAAAACAGAAACAGAAACAGAGAACCGAGGTGTTTTGTGTTTCTGTTAGGTCTTGATTACAGAGTCTACTCAACCTTGTCTGGGGAAGGGACAAGGCGCAGTTAGTTGATGATGTTTTATATAAACTCTTACCCATCCTCCCTTTTCTTTTTCAACAACAAGAACAACTCACATCCAGTCTCTACAACTCTTCTCTTTTCTCCTCATCTATTCATAGCTTTTATCTCTCACTCTCTCTAATAAAAGAGTCCCCGCTTCTATCCTGCACGACACCCACACCACGACACCCACACACCAAAAGAACGCATCCATAGTTAAGCGCCCAGGTGGAAACGCCTCTCTCGTCCATTCGGTCCACTCAGAATCTTTGGCCCCCTTGCTACTTGCGTTTATTATTAGCATTGCCGCCCTTGTGCTTCTTGTTGCCGCGACCTGTATAACAAGACCGCGCTCTTCCGCCCCAAAGCATTCGTTTCTCTGTGTGCTTCTTTATCACATTGCATCTTCTGGTTCTCTATTAGCTGCTTAGTGGTTCTTTTAAGTTTCAGGAATAAGGATATCAACACCATCTTTTTCTAATAGAGTCCGGCGTCTCAGATCTTGTATACCTTGACCCCAATTAAGCAACCATCAACATGCTCGTCAACTCCCTTTTTGTCCTCGCCTCTGCGGCTTTGGCTTTGGCTTCACCTCTCAAGCCTTACGGTCCTGGTTCCAGTTGTAAGCCTGGAAAGCCTATGCCTGTCCTTCCAGTCAATGGTGGTCGTAAGTCACTCTTACACTTATACGCATAAGCTTCAGTCTCACTAACATGCCACAACACAGCCACTGAACTTCCTTCTCCTCCTCAAGGCGCAACTCTAAAGCACATCGCCCTTGGTTTCGGTATCCAGAACTACACTTGCGCTGACGCCGCTGCCACACCCGCAGCCCAGGGTGCTTTGGCTGTCCTCTACGATGTCACTCACCTCTACCCGGGTCAAGGCCCTGCATCTCTCAACACAGACAAGTGGGCTGCTCTCACATCTGACGTCCTCAACACGGGCAAAATTCCTCTGAACCTCAACGAGAACGGCGTCGGAGCCTCCCTCACTAGCCCCTTTCCCAAGAAGTCATCTTTCAAGCTTGAAAGTCCACCCAAGAACTTGCCTTACCTTGGTCACCACTTCTTCAACGCTGCCGGTGTTCCCACCTTTGACCTCGACGCCGCCAACCAGCTCCTCCTCTGCAAGAAGCTTGATGGCATCAAGGCTCCTGCTTCTGCCCCTGCTGGTCCTGAAGGAACTGGTGCTGTTGACTGGCTCTATCTTGGTGACGCCGGTGGCAGCATTGGAGTCTCATACGTCTACCGTGTCCTGACTGCCGGTGGTGCTTCTCACGGCTGCAAGGCAAAGGGTGTCGACAGCACCTCTTACACAACCCTCTACTGGTTCTACGGTTAAATCTCCTTCGAGTCATGGGGCAAACTTATTTTTCACGAATTTCTTTCTTATTTACATATTTTTCTTCTCTTCTCGATAGAACGGCGGTTTATCGGAGTTTGTACAAAGGGTCACAATCGTTTATTACATTACATACAAGGGACATTTATACGTTTCACGACGATCGTTATTGGCACAATCTGGGTCTTTGCAGAGATACCACGGTTCATGGGCGTGAATAGGTCACTCCAAGGGACGTTTTTGGAACTTACTTTTTGGCGTTTATTTTGGTTGATCTATTTGTTATTTGCATGGCACTTTAGTGGTGGCCAATGGGGTGACCATGGATGAGGATGGCATGTAGATAGTTACATTAAATGGAAGTGGACTCAAACGATACGATACTGGATCTATATGTGAATTGTAACAAGGCTGCCATCGCTAATGGAACTTAAAGTTTATTCCCACACAATGAATACTCCACCATCTGTCATCAAAAGCAATCAAGACAATACACAAGTAACTCATGCCGCCTCCTTTCCTACTTCATGCTTTTCATGCTCCAAGCTTTGCCTCTCGCAAGAAATAGTCGCATCCTTCAAATACTTGTGAGTCCTCCAAGTCAACGCAGCACACCATATAGCCATGGCTATACTACAAGCAATCATTGCCCACATTCCTCGCTAGTCAAAGGTTAGTATTTCTCAATGAAGCCATGTTTGTGGGAAACGGAAACTTACAATAAACCAGGGCGCCATCGAAGCACCGTAAAAGACTATACTCCACCAAGCATTGATGACATTACTGCCTGTGTTCATTCCAGCAAGGACGATACCACGGAACATGGCTGATTCATGTCGCATAACGTCGTTGCACCAGGCAAAGAAAGTAGCTTGGCACGCGTACACGGATCCAGCCCAGTAATAGGCTGCGAAGACGACAGTAGTCGACGCAGGGTTGGTTGGATCCCTAGAAGCAACGAGTACCATGATGGACGTGGCAATACCAGTAATGCCGATAAAGTACCCGACAAGATATCGCTTGCCAGCTAGGAAGTCCGTCAATGTTGCCCAGAACAGGGTAGACACGATGCCGATTGCTGGAACGCCACTGGGGTAATTGTTCTTCTGCGCGACAGTGTATTCGTTGGTTGGGTGATTTTGGAGGAACAAGGCAAAGAGAGCATTAGTACTGAAGGACTCGGTCTCGCCAGCAATGATCCAGAGGATGACGAATCCCCACCAGAACCACGAGGTGAGAACCATCTTTCCATAGCCAAAGGTGAGACGAGGACGTTCTTCAGCTGGGGGAACTCTAGAGATGGCGAGAGCTCGCTCTTCCTCGGAGAGGTAGAAGGCGGTAGTTGTGTGCGGCGTGTCAGGAAACAAGAAGTAGCCATAGATGGCAACGGGGATAGTAATTAGCCCATCAATGATAAACAACCATCTCCAACCGCTTAGTCCATGGTTGCCATCCATACTGGAGTGGATGCCAGTCTGGATAAAACCTCCAATCATGGTACCAGCCAAGCCAGAAGCAGTAAAGATTCCACTTCTTTTACCCAGCTCCCTCTCGGTGTACCACGATCCGAGGATGTAGTGCGTGCCGACAAAGGTTGATGCTTCGCAGATGCCCTGGAAAAAGCGAATGACCATGATGGACTTGGGGCTCTGGACAGAGGCGGTGACCATTGTGAGGCCGCCCCAGAGAACCATCATGAGAGGGAACCAGATGCGAGGTTTGATGTATTGTAGAGAGAGGTTGGAAGGGACCTGGCCTATGACATATCTGTGCGTGTTAGTATGTGGACTTTGGCGAGAGACAGCGACATACCCAACGGTGAAGCAGGTAAAGATCTGGTTCAATTGATCACCCTCGAACCCAAGGTCCTCTTTCATACCAGAGACGTAGGCATTGTTTATGTTGTTTCTGTCAAGCTGCCAACAAATTAGTATCACGATTTTTGTAAGCCAGAGGGGGACTCACATAGTTGACGAAATAACTCAAGCAACAAAAGGTCAAGATGAAAAAGTCAATCTTTTGGACCAGACGTCTCTCGCCTGGCTTGTAGTCCACATGCAGATAGGCCTGCACTTTTGACAACATTGTGAATGACTGGTGGCGATGGATGAAAATGGAGATGGACGCAAAGAGTAAATGAGAGGCGCTGTGCTGGACTACTTATACATAACCTGTATGCAGGCGCTGAAGATCTTGGTAGTAGTCGGGGGTTGGTTGTATGTCACCAATTGAGATAGCCACCCTCGATTCATTTACTCAGTGTACTAGTCTAGTCACTCTTTCAATCAGCTCAAGTTCCCTTTGTCAAGTATCAGCAGGTATAAACTCACATTGCAGGGGCAAAATAAAGTATTGATAGAAGGTCTATCCGATACCGCGGTTTAGAGAAGTTTTTAGGTGGAGTTGTCTGCCGAACGATAAGCCATTAATTTGCGGGGAAACGATCGGCTAACTCAGCAGGTGATAGTGAAGATTGCCGCTAAATCAGTCAGTAAAGAGTCACGCGAGATAGGTATACTTGGGAGTCTCTTGTTGATTCATTACTCTTTTGGGAAACGAATCTATCGGGTGCAGATAACAATCGCAGTATCCTTGTTTCTTCCCCATGTTTTATTGCTGAGATACGGATAAACAACAAGCGATATCTGATAGGTACCTAAACCTGTACCCCGGAAACTGCCAAGTCTTGTATACCATTGTTTCTAGACGCGGAATTACTGCAATACAGACTCCAGAGAGGGGTGAGTGATGAATACTACTTATTCCCATCTCTCATACTCGATAAGACTAATCTTTCCCTTTCCAACCCAGCATCAACAACTCTCCTCATCCGGAAAGTAATCAACCACTAGTCTCAAGCCCGTTATATCCGTGTCGATAGTAGCCCAAATAGGAAAGATATCTATTATATCACCACTCTCATCGTTGCGACATTGATTTCGTGATCAGTTCAACTTTAGATTTAAGCCACCGTTGATTCCTCTTGGCTTTCAACAAACACATCACACTATACCCAACCAGACATACAAGGGCCTTCCATCATGACTCTCACTACTACCACAACCACCACTACAGCCAAGCTCGACACTACTCCCTCATGGAAGGACATCAGCACCAAAAAGATCGAGGCTCTCAACTCTTCTATTCCTCAAGAATGGCGCATTCCACAAGATCTTCTTCCACCAGCAGACCAAGCAGATGTCACACAATGGCCAGAGACATCATCATGGTTCACAAAGGATGAACTCGTTATCACATCCCTGACTGCCACTGAACTCATCCAGAAACTCGCTTCTGGCACCTTCAAGTCTGAAGATGTAACGAGAGCATTCTGCAAGAGAGCCGCAGCTGCTCATCAACTTGTGCTTCACCCGCCCATTCAACCATGCCATTAACTAATAACTTGTAGACCAACTGTCTAGCAGAGACTTGTTTCGAACGCGCCATCCAAACAGCACGTCAACTTGACGAGCACTTTGCCAAAACAAAGACACCTGTTGGACCTCTCCACGGCCTTCCCATCTCCCTCAAAGACAATTTCAACCTTCAAGGCCTTGACGCAACTGTCGGCTTCACAGCCCACGTTGGCGACCCCGCCGAGTCCGACTCTGGCCTTGCAACGCTACTTCAGAATGCCGGCGCTGTCTTTTACGTCAAGACGAATGTCCCCACGGCCATGATGATTGCGGAATCCGTTAATAACACTTTAGGACGAACTGTGAACCCCAAGAACAGAAATACTACAAGTGGTGGAAGTTCTGGCGGCGAGTCAGCACTCATTGCCTTTAAGGGTAGTCCTTTGGGTGTTGGAACCGATATAGGTACTTCCAAACTCCACCACTGCACTGAGATACATACTTACAACTATTAACAGGAGGATCGCTACGTATTCCCGCGGCTTGCACTGGCCTCTTCACTCTCCGTCCTTCAGCAGGCCGTTTTCCCGTCCGCAACTGCCGCTCGGGAATGCCCGGCCAAGAAGCAGTCCAATCCGTCAACGGCCCTCTGGCCCGAACCATCCAAGACATCCAATTCTACAGCAAAGCCGTGATTGACGCACAGCCCTGGCTCGCCGATCCCAAATGTGTGCCCATCCCCTGGCGACCAGCTCAACTGCCCGACAAGCTCAAGATAGCATTCATGTGGCATGACGGCGTTGTCCTTCCAACACCACCCGTCGCTCGAGCCCTTCGAGTTGCAAAGGAGAAGCTGGAAGCCGCTGGACACACCATCGTCGAGTGGGATCCCGTTGACCAGAAGGAAGGCTCTGATCTTCTCCAGCGTATGTTTTTGGCGGATGGTGGACAGACAATTCGAAAGGTACTTGAACGGACTGATGAGCCATGGAGGCCCGAGATGGATGGTTATCGAACCGCGAGAGATTTGAGTACTTCTGAGATGTGGAAGCTCCAACTTGAGCGAACTACATTCCAGAATAAGTATTTGGATCGATGGAATAAGGCGGGTATCGATGCTATCGTCTGCCCAACGACGCCTTACAGCACTGGAAAGAACGGAACTTTTAAACACGGTTTGTCCAACACTCCTTTTCAGATTCGTATACTGACTGTAGAAGTTGCTTATACTGGCGTCTTCAACGTCGTCGACTATTCTGCCGTGTCGTTCCCTACGGGAATCAACGTCAACAAGGACGTCGATGTGCTCGGCTCGTCTTATCAGCCTTTGAGCCCGTTGTGCAAGTGTGTCAACAATGATTGTAAGTGCATTGTCTTTATTGTCGTAGCATCCCGCTGGCTAACTAATCCTCTGCAGACGACGCTACATTGGTGCACGGTCTACCAGTCAGTCTTCAGATCGTTGCGCGCAGGCTAGAAGAAGAAAAGGTACTGGCCATGGCCGAACTTGTGCATGAAACCATGATCTGAAAGAAGTCAATGCTCTCGTTGCAAACGACAGCCATGCTCTGCCGAGTATGATTGGCAGCTAGAGCTAGTGTTTGCTAATATGAGAGTAACAATTCAAGAAAGTCATGTAATACAAATCTTCAACCCGTGCAGCAAAAGAATTTTGACGAAATGCGGATAATATCGGGCATCATGCTGTTGATCCAAAATCATGCAGATCATGCTTTCGTCAAAGAAGCGAATGCAATACATCATGGCTCAACATGAGATCTACACCACCGAGTAGTCAGCGCAAGTAGACAGAGACGACTTTTACAATCGAAAACAAAAACAAAAAGCAGACACAATAGCCTTTGGGCCATTAACCAAATAATCTTTATCCTGATCTTTACAATTTTTTTTTTACTGTACAGTGACAATTCTCAGCCACAACTCGCACTCACCCAACCCATACAAATTAGCAACTAAAACAGAGTTTCGTCCCATGCCCAATCTAAACATAGAACAAAAGCATCGCATTCCCAAAATCCCATGCTCATCTATTTTTTAGACTTTCCTAGTTGCCCACCCTCTTCGGTCGGTGCGGGGGAGAAGAAAGGGGTTGCAGCCACCGTTGTTTGTCGGCCGGATGGGAACGGATTCGGCTCTAGAACATAGCGAATGCCGGACAAAGACCGTCAAGAAGCGATGAATGTATGTATGGGTGGCTGGATCAAGATGATGGTGTGTGAGATCGGTTCAACCGTGGGAGACAAAAAATTTATCTTCCTGATTGCCGCGGCTGAGAATTAGTATCTAGTCATCGATCATGGGATGACATTTTGATCACGATGATGAAACGATGAGTACATGACTGATTTAATAGGTTTCATGATTAATTATTCTAATCAGTGACTCTATCAAGAAGCCCGTTCTAGGCGATGAACCCGAGGCATTTCCTCGAGGTTCATGTGCTCTCAACTGTCTAATAGACCGGGGGTATAGTCCTAAGAACTCCAAAAAAACAAAAGTGAGAGCATCCTAATTTTGATGACGCTCAATAAACAATAAACCGGTCTTTTTATGTATAAAACTTTTGGAAATCCAGAACCGTCTAAACGCCTTGTGAAAATGCTGCAAGCCTTTCTCCTCTTCTTCTCCGTTTTGTAAAAAGTCGCGCCCATTTATGCCGTGTCGTCGTTAGTGTGGGTTGGTTGGTGGTTGTAGCGGTGAGTAGTGGAGATTTCTGTGTGTCGTGTACAAAGTCCCCCATCCTTGGCAGATAAGGAAATGCATGTCGGAGATAAGACGTGATTCGTATAAGTGCGGAGACACAAAAAAGAGTCACTTATAGAACCTGGCGGGCTTTCTCTTCGGCAAAGGCCTTGCGGCTCATCATCAAGACGCGCTCAAAGCCTTCGCGGCCCTTGACGGCGTTCTCGCGGAAGCGGGAAACCATTGTGTCTTCGATGCTGTTCTTGATTCGCTGCCAGCCACCGCAAAGGGCAGTGATGTTGGCGTTTTGGATGAACTGGGTCTGGTGGTCGCCGAGAGGCTTGTAGACAACCTCTTCTTGAACGTTGACGAGGTTGCTCCATGTCAAGTTCTGGCTGACCATGGTGACGGTCTTGTTGACGGGGTCGACGTAGCTGGCTTCGTACATGAAGCTCTCATCTCCGGTGCCGCCGATGATGGTCTTGATCCAGTCGGGGACGGTTTGCTTGCATGTGATCAGACGCTCAGTTCGGAGGATACCTGTCGCGGGGTCGACTTCGCGGGAGAGTGTGTCGACGGCGATGACATGCTCAGACTTGTTGTTCCAGGGGCCGTACTTTGTCCAGTTGGCTGTGGACACCTCGTCCCAGGAGTAGTTGTAGGTAACGCTGTTGCTGAAGACCTTCATTGTGACGGTCGCGTGAGGGATAGAAGTTGCTCGCGTGTGGTTGTGGAGTAAGAAACTTTTTTTTTTCCTTTGGTGAGAAAAGAGGCTGATATTTCTTTGATGGGAAAAAGAAGGTTAGGTTGGTGAATGCAAAATTGCAAGAAAAAAGAGGGAGGGTTTCCTCCTTGTTTATATCACTCGCAGAAAATGAGGAATAAAGCAAGATCTCCAGTGGCGATGGAGTGACGGGCGTGAGGGTAAAGATGAGCAAAGACAAGATGCAGCGTGAACGGAGATGGAGATGCGGCCTTTTTAATTGGGGACCTTGCAAAATTATTCCATGTGAAAAAAGGGAAAAAAGGAACTTCTAGCATTCTCACTCGCTATCGCCGGCCGTCGGCTCTGGGGCCCGAGCAAACCCGCAGAGTCATCTAAGCCCGATATGACTGCTTACTAACTCTATAGAGGAAAGACTCTCGATCGCGATAAAGGCTCGGGATATCAAGAGGTTTTGATTGGTCCGGCTTGCAGGAGGAGGTCGGACCTCTAGTTCTGGTCTTGTGCAGCAAGAGGGGGAGACAAGAACCTGGGAGGGCAACGGCTGTGCCACAGAGTGGCGAGTGCGTCAATTATGGGGAAAAAACCGGAGAACTATGAAGCTAAGCGTTGGTGATCAAGTGTCGAGCATTGGCCAGTCCTGCGAGATCGGGAAGGGATTAACACGGTCTGAAATCATATCAAATTCAGGGTCCTGTACACAGATACTTGTGGAATGTACAGGAATCGACATTCAGGATTACCAAAGTAGAATTCAGTGACATATCTTCTCATCTGCGCGCATTTCATCATGCCTCGATCGAATCTTGCAGCCGTCATAGTCTGTGAAGAGGGTGTTGCTTGCAAACAGTCACATGAAACTATGCACGCAGTCCACGTAACAACGCATAACTTGGATAATGCCAGCAATCAACTTGATCCTATCAAATGCATTGATGTCTCATTTGCATGATATACTACAACAACATACAAGACATACCTTAGCTATGCTTCAACCTAATTCATATTTTTCGCCTAATGCATTTACATCGTCTGCATAGAAAGAGGAGAGTCATATTTCAGAATCCATCCGTCTCACAGCCACCATAGTTCCATATCTTTCTCGTCATATTGCTTAGTAGTCGTCTCCACGGCTGATGACCTCCTTCACGGTGGGTCGGATCAGGATGGTCTAAAATATGTCAGTCATCCGCACAAGCGCATACTAGTTATCCAGGGTTCACTTACATGCTCAAACTGAGCGGTGTACGAACCCTTCTTGTCACACAAGGGTGGGTACGCTTCGACAATACCAGCGTTGACCAGGTTGTTGAGCTGCAAGACCGTTAGTTAGTTCATCATTGCACAGTTTATGTACGAGATACATACTCCAAGCAGATACTTGTCCTGACCAATGCGGTCCAGGTATCGGCGACAGAACGGCAGGGTGCCAAAGTTCTTGTTAATCACGTTGAGAAGCGACTTGGCAGAGCTCAAGCGCAGATCGACGTGCGAGGAGTCTCCTCGCTTCGCGTAGTGCGACGTCTCCATATCGTCCCGGACGTATCCGTTGCCGGTACTGCCAAAGGTCTCAATGGCAAAGACATCGCCCTCTTCCATCTTGGTCTGGTCGTTACTCTTGACAATGGGCACGGCCTTGGTGCCGTGGATGCTGTAGGGCAGAATGTTGTGGCCCGTGAGGTTGCGGATACTCTTGACGGGGTAAGTGGTTCCGTCGATCTCAACCTCGAAGCTCTCCATGGTCTCCTGGATAACACCTCCAATCTCGCCAACGCGGGCGTCGATACCAGCCTCGGCAATACCAGCATTGGTGGCCTCCTTGACAGCCTGGAGAAGGTTGTCGTACTTGTTGTCGAAAGACATGGTAAAAGCAGAATCGACAATGCGACCGTTGACGTGGACACCGAAATCGACCTTCATGACGTCCTCCTGCTGAAGAACCATCTTATTGCCGGCGTTGGGAGTGTAGTGCGCGGCGCAGTGGTTGAGACTAAGACCGCAGGGGAAACCCATACCAGCCTTGAGACTGTCACCCTCCTCCAGTCCAGAGTGTCCAGTGAGAGCACGAACACCATCCTCAATACCCTCGGCGATCGAGGTCAAGGTCTGTCCGGGCTTGACGTTCTTCTGAGTCCATTGGCGCACCTGGCGATGAATCTCGGCAGCCTCGCGGTAATCGGCAAGGAAGTCGGCGTTGAGGTTATCGAGATGGCGCTTCTCCTCATCAGTGGTACGGTAGGTGTTCTCGTCCTTGTACTCGACCTCCTCTCCGGGAGGGTAGGATTTGTTAGGGAACAGCTGGCTGACCTGGACTCGAGGAGGGTCGCTCTGGCTGGTAGGGTTCTTCTTCTTCTTCCTGGGCTTTCTCTTCTTCTTTTTCTTGGCGGCTCCTTCACCGGGGGCGGCACCATCGGCTTCGTCCTCTGAATCATCACCACCATGCTCGTCGCCGGCAGCGTCGGTGTTTGGTTGTGCGTTCGCGCCAGGCTTCTGAGAGCCATCGGCCACTGCGGGGCAATCTATGTCAATCCTGGATTCAAACGGTAAAAGGTGCAGAACGTACCGTTAAGCTCCTTGAGAGCTTCAGTGGGGGCTTGAGCTGCCATCTTGGCTAACTTAGACAGTTCTGCACGGCAAAGCAAAAACAAAGCAAATCGAAAGAGAAGAATTTGGTGGGAGGGTTGGATCGAGTGGGAAGATGTCACACCCCACTAGTAAAACAGACACAAAAAGTTAGACACTCTGAATCCCTATTGGCGCGCATTCTTTTCTGTCGGATAACTCCCCGCTGACAGATTTTGACATGACGAAAGTGGATTGGGCATTCATTGGTGTTGGTAATTCAATTATACGCGAGGCGGTTCCGTTGTAAGAAAATAACTGCATCTGGCGAGATGGATTGGTTATTAATGAGTAATAATTCGATGAACTTAAAATAGTACATTGGCTGTATGTTCATCAATGAACCAGGTTGGTTTTCATTCCGTCTCATTCCAGCCATTCCAGGATCAAATTTGGTCATCACTACTCAGCCAGGGTCCTGTTGCCGTTACGATCTATCATATCAAATTATCACTGAGAGACAGTATGCTGACAATCAACCAGCATTTAACATTTTGGCTGGGCGTCAGTCATCAACCAGTAAATGTCATGTCAACCCTGGCGTCTTGGTGTCACTCCCGTCTAGGTGTTGTATGCTGATCTTTTCCTTGTGCCACGACCCTGCAGTAAATTCTGGGAAATATTTATTCATTGGATAAAGATTTATATCTCATTTACATAGAAGCAAAGATTATCCATGGTCTCACAAAGAAGTCTATGAATCGTAAATGACTGTTTCACAACACTTCTACAGGGTATCCCAAGACATCCCCTGTCAAATCAGCATCCATGACCTCACAACCAGCCAAATACAAGCTAGTCCTCACTGCTGAAATTCAGGGCATCGTCAAACCAAACAAGGGGTTCACTAATCTCCATTCGTTAGCCACCAAAGTCATACCTGGAGCCATTTTTGCCGCCTTCTCATGGGAACCTAAAACAAGCTGTCACCCCCCTTCTTTTTCTAATCTGGTGATAACTTCAGACAGAAAACCTCGTGAACTAGACAAAGCCACATCCATTCGTATCAAGCTTACGACAACACAACCGCCGACTTTTGTCTCTTCTTTCATCTCCACTGCGGCCGGTGCCTTATAAGCTGGAGACCCGTTTCCTTAGCGGCGCCACACTACCACCGGGCCGTTCGAGACCCCTCCAGTCCGTTCTTGACCTCAATTAAACCTGAACTTAAACCTCACCTACTTGCTCGACGTAGCACCTATAGCTCTGAACCCCGTCAATTCCGAATAGCTGCGTCTTGACGGCAACATGCCCGATAATCACACGGAGGCGCCACCCTCTGTACCCGCCAAATCTCCCATTGAGCGAAAGCCCGTGGGAGGCATCCCACCCAAGGATCCCGCCGTTGAACGAACCCCGACTCTTCCTCCTCGACCTTCCCAAGACATAGGCAAGAAAGAGACCGAAGCTGCCAGTTGTGACACTTGCTCAATGCCTCAGAAGAAGTCTACATCTACCAGGAGCAAATCCCCGCCATCTCCAATCAGAATCGACAAGTCACAACCCGAAGACTTTGAGGGCGAGCTTGCGACGAACAACGATATTCCCTCCCCCGAGACTCTCAAGAAGATTGGAAAATATATCGTTCTTGACCGCCATGGAAAATCACACCCCTTCAAGACTCTTTACACTGGCAGTAATGTCGCACGTCGCGTGCTCATCATCTTTGTCAGGCACTTTTTCTGTGGTGTATGTCATAATCCCACGTTATATGAAATTGCAGCTTACTGATCCTATTCTAGAACTGCCAGGAATTTCTCCGTTCTCTATCCGATGCTGTAACTCCCGAAGCACTACTGCGATTACCGGTCAGCACCTTTATCGCTGTCATTGGATGTGGTGATCCCGCTCTCATCGACATGTATGTCAATGAGACAGGATGCCGCTTCCCTGTGTACACCGACCCGACGAGGTCAATCTTCGACGGCCTCGGCATGTCAAAGACGCTGCAAATGGGTGCCAAGCCTGCATACATGCGCCGGAGCATGGCCCATAGCATTGTGGGCAGTATAATCCAGGGCGTCAAGCAAATCCCTACCGGAAACGTTCTCAAGATGGGCGACCAGCGTCAAGTAGGTGGCGAATTCCTGTTCGAGCCGCGAGACATCCTTACGCCTGTTACGACACCGCGAAACGAAAAGGCGCATCCGATAGGCGCATTCGAGGAAGCAGAAGAGCGGGAGCCAGGACCTGACAATCACGGAAATGAAGAGAAGAGAGTGACGTGGTGTCATCGCATGAAGACCACGCGCGATCATGCTGAGATCCCTGAGCTTATCGAGGTGCTGGGACTGGACCAGACTGCTCCTGCTGGACGAGAGGCGAACCGCGCTTCAGTGACTTCAGCTCGAAAGGGCAAGGGACGTAGCATGGCACAGGAGATCAGAAAGCTGAGCGCCGAAAGATCTAGGACATCTGACGAGACGTGATGCGGTTACCGTGTATCGAAGCGCACTACTATGTTTGAGCGAATTAGAGCATTGCTGATTTTGTTACAGCGTTGGAGTAGGGACTCATTTGTTATTTTTGGCATAGCCTGTGATTTTTGTTTATTTAGAAAAGTGTTGTGAAGAGATGGTTTAAAGGCATTAGATCAGACATCCCAGATGTTTATCAATGAAACGTACGAGCATTTATCTACAAGACCATTACTCATGTACCCAGTTTCCATCTTCGCGACTCTGGATCACTTCGTCTACTTTGAGCCTAAAATCGATGATCTCTTTACCATTGACAAGATCATTCTCCATCGCTCGCCGATCACCCTCCTCTAAATCCTTGACAATACCCGCTCTAACATGCCTTTCCCTTAATCGTCTCCTCGCAACCTCAAAGTCGACCTCGACAAACCATACCTCGTCCAGTAGCTTGGCCGCATCCCGCCAAACATCTTGATCCAGGGCAAGATAGTTCCCTTCAAGCACAACGACACGATGCTCCGGCTTGATAACGATGTCATCGTCTCGGGGATCCTTCAGCGCATGGTCAAACGACGGCGCCAAGATAGACTCTGATAGGATGGGTGTCTGGGAAAGTGATTGGACCAGAGTAAGGAACTTGGGGGCATCAAAGGTAAAGGCTGCGCCGCGACGGAAGTGGGCGGTGTCAGGATCGGGCATGGCCGAGAGAGCGGCGCGAGTGAGGTGGAAGCCATCCATAGGAACAAAGGTTGCTGGTGGAGGTGAAGATGAATCGGAAGATGATGCACGGGCGTTGATTCTATCAGTGATGATTTGTGAGAATGTTGTTTTGCCTTGGAGTGTCAGTATCCTGTTTTATACATGTCAAGTTGTTGACTTACCTGAACCTGGGATACCCGCAACGCCAATTACTAAAAGTATTAACGATGAATTTCGATACTTCTGATGATATAATCTTTGTTCACTGAAGATGCTCTCTTGCTTACATTACCTCTCATGATAGCGATCTCCAGTGAAATGTCATAGGGGAGTACTTACATAGTCGCTTATCTTTTGGCGTCTCTTCATATTTCTTCCACGCCTTTTCGACGAGTCTCTCAACTTGGTTCTCCATTTTCGTATATGTGCGAGGGTACGTATAATGAGAGTGAGTCTGCACGTTGTAGAGGAGAGGGTTATTCTCATAAGTAAGTTCGAATGTTGTTCGTGCCCCACGGCAAGTCATTGCCCCACGTCGTTACATCAGAGCTCCCCACCCAATGCGCCGTTACACCAACATTAGCAACATCCTTTATGTCTTGATAGATTGGCATCGAGGACCAGAAGAGTTGGCCACCGGAAGCAATGGGGACGAAAATAATAGGCCAGTTTATGTTATTAGACCAGAAAACGGGGGCAGTTAGGTGAGCGGTATTTCCTCTACAAGAGAGGGACAGAAGCCATTATATAACTTGTCTAACAAACTTTAAAACAAGTACAGATTTCCAACAAGACTGAAAATATGCACCTAAGTTCATTTGTATATATACTTGTGTAACTAGTAGTGTCTTTTATCTATCGTTATAATGCCTGGGCTTAAAATTGGTTGACGGGGAGCTGGAATGATATGCCCTTTACTAGGATCTCAAAATTAGCCAAATGACAAAAAGATAAACTGATAAAAGTTCAACCTAAAATCACTTTCTGATGCACCGAGATATAAATATACATCTATATAATCCACAGATCCAAATGTGCTGTAAACTTCCTTCCGTCTTTAGTTACCCAAGACCAAACCCAAGTGGGTCCCATCACCAACACCCAAAAAATCAACTAAATACTCTCCCCTCAGTATTGAAAAAAATCCATAACAGCTGGAAGCATAAAAATGCGAAATTAGTAGGCTAGCTTATGCTCCTTACACTATAGTTATTGGACTATCTATTCTTTTATCCCAAGGCTTGACAGGCTAATTTTTCTGTTACCCATAAGCCTCTATTTTCATCTCCTCAATTCTCAAAATGGATGAAGAAGACCCTCTTGCCAATTTTGCCTTCGCAGACGTATCCTCCGATGATGCCGACGAGGTAGAGGCCACAAAGTCACGCCGAACAGGTCAATCAGAGGAGGCCTGGCGAGTCATCCAGAAGGGGTACGAGGCAAAGGTCGAAAATGGCAACGTAAGGACTTTATCTACTCATTGACAATTCAAAACTGACTTTAATTAAATAGATACACCAGAAACTCAAATTGCCGCTTGGTGCAGGAGCATCAAAAATGGATATTCAGGAGGTCATTCATGCTGTTGAAGAACACTACTTCTTCCGTCGTTTCAAAGAGGCTGAAGAACTGGCAAAGGAAGTCCTGAGCGCAAGCACTGGCCTGGATAAAGACTCGCAACAATTATTGCAAGTGTACCAAGACAAAAGCCACCAGAAGAACAAATCCACTTAAACATCGTGTGCACATGGAAAGAGTCTTGTGCAAATTCCTCAATTCAGACATCTAATCTCCTACAATTTTCGCTATACGCTTTTGTTTACCCCCCCTTCGAAATGTCCCCCAACTCCATTCTCAAATTTCGATGCCGCCTTCTTGTTATAGCATCGTACGCTCTACAGCAAATTGAACTGCGCGCCTCTATAATAGCTTCCTCGTTCAGGAATCGGCGAAAGGTCCTGAGCCCTACTTGTAAGCGGTGCGAGAACGGGGGCCGGTGAAGTTGCCTTCGCAAGCAAACGGCTTCTTTGCGAAGCAGGAGGAACCTAGACCCTGAGGAGCTCCGCGTTTAGGACGCTTGGAGCTATTAACCTGCTCAGAAGCTTGCATAGCTCTGCCTGATGGCTTCTTCCCAGAGAGGATCAATTCCACATCCACAAATGTTCGAAGCATGGCAAACGCAGCCTCTCGTTCCCTCTCACTGCAATCTTCCAGGAAGCCTTGGCTCTTCCACTGATCAAAAATAGCATCTTCAATCCCTGCAATTGTGCCAGCACAAAAGTTACCTTCGGCGTTGAAGTACGCGAGGCATCGTCGAACAAGTAAAACCATAGGGTTCACAGCCGCTTGAATAGCCGGCACTTGCGGGTTATTAGTGCTGTCCCAGTCGTCATCCATCGGGATCAAATCCTCCTGTGTGATTAACTTGATCTTCTGAGGCACACTCGTAGATGCAGTCGGAGTCGGGGCCGTACTCGGCTCGGGGCTGGAAACTGTCACTTCAGTCACCTCAGTCTCTTCAGTCTCGGCGGCCTGAATCTCAAGTTCCGACTTCTTGTGAAGCAAAACAACCTTCTTGACCCTAGATAGACAGGCCTTGAAGATCTTGAGGTCTCCGTCGTTACTGAATCGAATATGGTATGGCCATTTTTGCGTTGTGGCCTGTATTCTGCAATATGGACCCTCAAGGCTTGGCTTGTTAAGGTCGAGGACGTTGAGGATTTTATCCCCCTTGAGCTCACTGCAAAGGACCAGGAAGCCTCCGTTCTCTTCATGAATTTTTAACATGACTGAACTGGTAAAGCCTAGTGCTTCATTTTTGGCCGGAACAATCTGGCAATGTCCGCTTCCGATAATAGTTTCCACGGCCTTGGAGTCAAAGCCTTCTTGGTGAAGGTTAAAACTCAGGGACACTCGTGAAGCATCATTCGCCATAGGGGTACTGGTAGAATCGCTGATAATAGGTGATTCGTTTCCAGAAGTGGCGTTCGAAAGGTGATTGTTGGATACAGGCTCCTGGACAGGCTTGGAAGCCGCGCCTTGAGAATCAAGCGAGGGAGTTGATGCGTTCTGCATAGTACTCCACTTGGTTGCAATGGGATTATGCATAGGGCTTTTATCGACCATATCCCTGACGCGTTCTTTCCATCCGTCTGTTGGTGGTTTGAAATAATCTGAGATACCGTTTCCATTGGCCTGGGCCGAAGCCTTGGGCTTGTGGTGAGGAATACGGGGGGGCGGGCCACTGTGCAAGGTGTTAAAAGAGATATGAAATAATTACATACAGTAGCTGCTTACCTTTGAATTTTGTTGGAGGATAGAGCTTCTGCTACACGGCCTCTGGCCCAAGGGCGCGCATCCTCGATCTCGAGACCCTCCATCTGTCGGGTCTCCTCATCCTTGATTTTGGCACTCCCCCATTTGTGGATGAGTTTTATCTTTAGATGCGGATCGATGCCGTTGGTCCCATTATTGCGCCCTGGGGCAAAGGAAGGACCACGACGTGCCTGATTGCTCAGAGGCAACTCCTCCTGACGCTGGCGGCCCAAGTCGGCCTAGCAAGAGTTAAAAATTAAAGATCAGGAATGAAAGAGCGTGAAACTTACAAGGCAGGCTGCCCGGACCATCGCTTCATGGTCGATGTTGTCACTCATGGCGGATGTGTTCGCGCAGGATTGTTGATCAGGAGCTCTATTGAGAACACAGTTTGACGATGACAAAGAGAGATGTGCGTATAGGAAGGCAAAGAAGAAGAGATTAAAGGAGTCTTCGGTAAAGAAATAAATGCTGAACGGAAGGAGTGTTTCTCCTCCCTTTCGCGTCTGCAAGAACCCGAAGCAGGGCAGCAGCACTCAGCCGAGCTGCAGATAAAGGAATGTAGAAAATAACACTCTGGAAGGAATAGAATAACAAACCAAAAGTTGATGTTAGTTGATATGAGGAAAACGACACCACTGTGGCTCCTGTAGTGTTGCGATGAAGAAATGTTGTGTGGTGAAGGAGAAGAGTTGTAGGTGCCTGCCCCCCGTGGGGAAATTTATAGCCACAGAGTAGCACGTCCAGGTACCTGTGAATCACAGTCCCAATTGCTAGTAGCCACAGGGGTAAAGAGGAGTAAATTAGGGACTGACAAGCCTAGGAATATCAAATGGAAAAATAGTGAAGAATAAAGGAGTATATATTTCCAGCTGAGACCTACGATGACACTGGCACAAAGAATGATATTAGATGATACAAGTGAGTTCGTTTGGCTTGTTTCAGTTAACATATTACTAGAGGTAGACTTGTTGAAGATTTTCTAGACCCTAACAGACCGCTCAATGTTTCTCTTCTAGATCACTTCTGGAAAGACAGCATTGGTTCGATAATATGCAGCCTCCCGCGTAGGAAACCGACATATCACAAGCCACAGTTCATCCCCAAACTTCCTTTGTTACCTTCTGAATGCAAGTGTATCCTGGTGCAAGTTAGGAGACGTCATTTGAAAGACATAAAGGTATCATTCCGAGATGACGAAATCAAATTCTCTTTGGCACCGACTATCCAAGCCGACCAGCTCATAACTAACGATGGAGTGCTACAGATCAGTCTGGAACGACTATAGACTATGATGAACAGTCAAGGATGCTCTTATGTACTAGATCCTCTTTCAAGAAGTAAAATACTTCTGCCAGAAGCGCTCCAGGGTCATGAGCGTCCCATCACCAGCCCCTTTAGCCTCAGCCGCCCTCGCCTTAAGATCACCGGCAGGAACGTGATCATTAGGAACTCCGTAATACAAGCCACCAGAATGTTGGCAAAAACCAAACATATACTTGACAGTCTCGAACCCCGTGTCTCCATACGTCTCCATGGACTTCCAATCTTCGATGGGCACGAAACGCGCTTTCTTTCCGGTCACTACCAAGCGATTAGTAAGGAAAAGGCAGAAACCATTCATGAAGACACGTACCGTTTTCAAATTCAGACACAAGCTTCTCAGGAGTCTCGCTGGCGCTGATACCTTGGACTAAACGTCCGTTGTACTTTGCGGGATCAAGGAAGATACCGTGAACCAGGTCACCATAATCGTCTCCGATGGCAATGAAGGGAATCTCGCCATTGCCACCCCAATGAGGGATGTGCAATGTCAAATATTCTTCGTCGTCAGGGCTGAAAGGGAATCCACCCAGTGCAGGCGCGAATTCTTCTACTAGATGATTTTCAAAATACCAACCGGGACTGACGATATTAACAGTTTCAAAAACGCCCTTGTCCTTGGCGTACTCGCCGATAGCGTTCTTAGCTGCTAAAATTTAGCACTGTCGATGTTGGGAAAGGCGGATAACTTACTATCGAAAGCGCGAGCTGGAACTACACCTCCAGTAATCTTGGAAGCAGATGCCATGCCGCTGTACACGAGGTGAGCCACTCCAGCTTCAGCGGCTGCATCTACAATATGCTTGCCCACATCAAGCTCAGTAGGTCCGCCTGGCTGGTTCATAGACTAAAGGCGATGTTAGTGAGAGTTTGCTTGCTAAACATTATGACTTACAGGATCATCCGAGTTTGTGTTGACAAAAACGCCCCAACTACCCTTGAACGCCTCGACCAGCTCAGGCTTGACAAGGCCATCGGCCTTTACGACTTCGACGCCCTGACTGGCTAAGGCCTTTGCCTTTTCAGACTCAGGGCTACGGGTGATTCCGCGGATCTTGAAGGACTGGGACTTGTTCTGGAGGAGTGACTGTACAACACTTCCACCTTGGGAACCAGTTGCTCCAAAGACAGTGACAAGCTTGGAAGAAGTCATGATGACAATAAGTGGAGGAAAATACAGTAGAAGATGTGCTTGGTATAGTTGCTTGGAATCAGATGCTGATTTTACATTCCCGTCTTCTAGGGGTACAACCGTCCTTATATATACAATTGCCAAACGTCAAAGGCGATACGATCTCAAGACATAATTTCAGCTCTGTTACGTATGAACTTGTGAATAAGTGATCTCGGGGCACGCGGCCACCGTTATAGTCGGTGATACAAGACTTGAATTACCCCGACCGCCCACTTTCAGCTTGAAACAACCAACCAAAAGAGAGATGGAGCTGATAATCATCCGTCTCTTGACGATAGCGGTCATAGCTTGCAGTAAGCCCACTTTCATGGTGTTGTGGAGATTAGTAATTCCGCTATAGAGGGCTGAAGATGGGGATTGCTGCGGAGTAGCGGACTTGTTGGTGGGACGCCGACAAAGCTGGGACAATGATACGATTGATACGATTATTCATATCGGCTTGGAATTATGAGTCTATAGTCGTCTGATTAGACTGTGTCGAGTAGTGGGTGTATGGGGGACTTGAAAGGGTGTCATAGAAAAGGGATGCATGTAATCAATGTTTACTAAACACTGCGAGACAACGATACTTTACCTTATTATATCCCAACTGCGCGCTTCGTTCACCAATAGAACATCAAGCATGTTCTTTATCACCGGTCTGGTGGTCTAGTGGTATGATTCTCGCTTAGGGAAAACCCTATAGCATTGCTTGCGAGAGGTCCCGGGTTCAATCCCCGGCCAGACCCTTTCTTTTACTATTTTGCCTTTCAACTTGCCTGTACTCTTTTTACTTTTGCTAGATGGAGGGAGGGGAGGCTATTTTGTTTGTTTAGGGTCCTGTGATCATGTAGTGAGTATGTGCAGTGCAATTGGTGATGATGGACAAGATCCAATAACGGAGACATCACTATCAGTCATAACTTAATGCGGGAATGGAAACGCAGACAAAACTCACGAAGAGGGTGTTCTCCTCGTTTATACCGCCCTGAATTGAACTAAAACGTGTGAAATATTTGCCAGTCGAGTCGAGTTCTGTGTCCCCTACCCTATTTCCTTGGTCTGCAACGTGTTTAAGACAGTAACAATCTGGCAATTAATAGGCAATCATAACTGACCACTGATTGCGTTCAATGATAGTTTATATAATGGGAAAACTTATTCTAGTGTCCTTGTTTAGTGTCAATTCACGTTTATTTAAAAGTCATTCATTATACATCCAAAGCCGAAAGCCTACTACCCGTACCCAACCAAACACTCTTAACAAACTCCCTGCTAAGTGGGAAGACCAACGTTGCGGCATAAAAGCTACTACATATAAAGAAAAAAACCAACGCTACAAAATCTGGTACCTGTGTCCTATCGCTGACGAGAATTATCGGGTAGTTCCCACCTCTGAATACTCTCATGAGGTGTGTAAGAATTCGCTGCATTCGTGTGACCAGGCAGCTCAGGAGGTCTTGCAACGCCCGACATTTCCACCCGCGCATCACGACCATCCATCTCCAAGTTAGGCCGCCAACCCTCACCGGTCATCTCATGCTGTCCTGCTACCTGGATAGGAGGACTGGGCGTCATGTCGGGGAAAGGGTGTACCTCGCGACCAGCAAGCTCACGCTGAACACCAGTACCAGACAGTTCGTTGGTTTTCGACAATGAAGAAACAGAAGAGATCGTTGAGGCACCTACTGGCTTTCTTGGAAGAGTGTCCCTCCTTTCTGGTGTAGATGGGGAAGCGGCGACAACGGTAGGTCCACCGCCAGTGGTGAGTGAGGTAAGGGGTTCGGTAGGGTGGGAGAGTTGAGCCCTGCGTTGTCGTCTTCGACGGATGAACCAACATGCAAAGATACCGGAAGCAATGAGAGCGACTACAGGAATGGCTACGCCGACGCCAATCTTGATAGCGGAAGCGCCATCATCATCATCATTCTTGGCCGAGGCTGGAGATCCGTCCTTGTTTACCCAGTACGTCGATGTCGCGTCAACAATTACTAGTGAGGACACGTTAGCAGAGTATTCGTATAAGACAAGCACAGGAACAGTACCTGAAGCAGCAGCAAAGGCACCGTCACCATGAGCAGCAGGAACTTACCCTGCGTCCTGACAGCACCATCCTCTGCCGTCTGCGTAACGACAGTCATACGAGTCGAAGTAGCATCGCCACCAGAGTCGGCTGTACGACTGGGCATCGCATTACTTCCACCATCACTGCTCTCTGCAGTAGACACCTCCGTAGCTTCCTCTGTAGCCTCGGCTGGATTATACCAGTCAGTGGCACCTGGCTGTGTGAAACCCGCCCCCATGCAATAAGAAGCATAGTACGACTGCATGGAAGTCAAGTCTCTGGCACGATCACCGGCTGAGCATAACGACGTGGCACATTTAGACATGAATCTATCGGCCTGTGACGCCGAAGCAGCTGCCGTAGCGCAATAGCAATTGTTGTCATAAGGGTCATCGCAGCCCATGGCCCTGCCCATATCGCTGAAGACGGTGTAGTAGAGACATTTGCTGATACATGTGTGGCCAATGTTGTCGAGGTTGGAACTGATGGTGACACTTTCAAAGTCGGCAGATAGAGCCAGAGGGAGGGAGGCAAGAAGGAGTGAGAGAAGGCGAACCATGGTTGCTGAAACTGAGTCCCCTACAAGGAGTCGTGCAGTAGATCTGAGACTAAAGGGCTGAAGAACTAAGAGATGAAAGCAAACCACTAAACGACAGACTGGGGACCATCACTATATGAGTCCGACAGGCTCACGTACCAAGAAGCCTATCTTGCGGCACACAGTTGACTACACCCGTACCTCATGCCCTCCTCCGTCTTGGCTTTCACTATAAGCTTAACCAAGTTGAGGTGTAAGTCGAGGATCGGCATTGAAGCCATACCCGCCAGAGTGTGTAGTTCAATATTAATGCCAGGGGCAGGTGGTTCTCATTGGTGTCTTTGCAAAGATCAAGTGTTTATTGGGTGATGTGCTGCATGAGCTGAATGGTATTGGCGGGTATTGAAAGGGTCACGATGAGATATGAAACCGCCATCTGCAAGGTGTCTAGGTGGTAGCAGGTGTCTGAGTGACTCAGACACGACAGTTGGGTTTGTATTAAAGTGTAGATCAGATCCAAATTCTAAAATAATAGCAGATCTCTATTGTCTTCACTTTAAATAGCATTAATGTCCTCTATTGAAGCTGTCAATTGCTAATGAACAGTTCACTGAGAGATGAGACTGGGAGCAAAGCCGGTTGCATGTCTGCACGATAGTTATTGGACCATGCCAAGAAAACGCTGGCAATTTGATGCGGAAGAGAGATTAAGACGACACCAGGATGAGATATGTATGGAGTTCAGCCGCAGTCAACAAGGGACGGACCGTTATGGCTCGGCATTGGTCTCTTGAAGCATTCGACCCCCCGTGACCTGAGACCCCGGTCATCTTGATGTATTTGCAACAATTCTATTGGATGTAGTGCCGGGTTGTCTATTAGAGGACATTCGTGTATTTCTTAAGAGACTTTGATGTCTCCATCCATAGGTAGGGTAGGCAAGGGAAGACAAGGCAGTCTTGAGATTAAAGCGCTTCGGTGTCCAGTGAGGGCGGCAGGCCAATATTGACGAGGCGAGATCTACATCTTTATGTACAAAAGATTCCAGAGATGTATTCTGAGTAATTTAGTCGAATCCTGATTGATTATTACTAGTCGTTAACTCGAATGGGTTGTTGGGAGTTGATGATCACAGACTCGCATTGTTCATGCCATAGCTTCCAGCATCGCGGTCGTTCCATAGGCCTCACGAGGTCGAAAGTAAGTATAGATAGGCACTGATTCGCCGGGTTTAATCTGAGCTTGCCATCTACTTATATTTGGGTAGAACGACGTTTCCATAATATTGTCACTTCTTATCCCACCCTGCATTTACCGTTATATTGAAGGGTCCTGTGGCGGTCGGAATAAAAGACGATAACCAGTAAATTCTGTTAGATTAAGCTCTTTGACTTTGAACCTCTCCACTTTGATGCGGGGTCAAGGCTTTCAGATATGCGAGAACTTACTACAGTAGAGCGACGGTTCAGCGGGTGTTGTGGACATTTGTAAGATCTGTTCCAACAGATTTAATGTAATAAACCAGAGAGTCTATCGAAAGAAAATCGCTAGGTCATTTATTGTCACCTAGGTACCTATCCGCGTAAGGGATGGCAAAACGCTTGGGGCAAGACTACGCAAAGACAATCGCAAACCTGAATCTTGGCGCAAAGGGTTTCTGTTTGACAGGTCGTGGCGCAGTTCAGAGCCGATGCGGCATTTCTACAACCGACCACAAAAAACCGATGTTTTCTTCCAGTCATCGACTAGTTATCGGTATTTTTGGATCTTTGGTTTACTGCTGATCAGGTACTGGTTGTGCGAGTGGAGGGGACGGGATGCAGGGCGGGCTGCAGCTTACTGTACTTTGAGATTGTATCTACTCCGTAGGAGATAAAATAAGCAGACCAAGGTGATGCATCAATGGCTTGACTAGTCGAGTCTAACAATTAGAGTTCAAGGGCAGATAGACGTTCTGCTAATGATCAGAGAGCCTTGCAGTTCAGCTCAAAAGCCTCAAGGGCATTACTTACATTCGACGCGAAGGCTTGAAAAAGGGCTGGGCTGGATGTTTTTGGGCTGGATATCTGGCGGAGGCGCGGCTTGAAACTAGACTCTGCTTGGAATTGGAGGATTGTGCTAGGCTGCGGCTGGGCTGACAGTAGCTATATTAGTAGCACAGCTGTTGGGCTGAGGTGATGTACTATGTACAGCTGACCGCAGAAGAATAGGATAGAGTAAAGATAATAGATTTACCTGCTCCTCCCCGTGATATGTCGTTCATTTCTCTCTCTTGCACTTCATCATCTCCCATCAACCACTGGAGACTTGATCCTTGTTCCTATCTTGCCTCATCCCTGTTGACGGTTCCAGCCGAGCCCCAAACTCGACGTCACTTACTCTTTGACTATCAACGAATTAGTTTTAATTATCAGGGGGACCTAATTTTTTTATCGGTCACTGGGTCAGCGGAGGATCATCCTTTGGTATCCCATCCGGGAAGCGTCTGAAACACAAAGACCTTTTGCATTAAGGAACCCTTCCAATTCCTTGGATTTAGCGCAATAAACGGAGCCTGCCAAGGAGTTTGGTATTTTTTGACGACGTTACGCATCTCTGCTCGCTGAGCCACAAAGAGTAGACGCAAACTGTTAGCCACTGATTCGACTCATTGATACTGCTGCGGGCAGTCTGACATACATTTGGATTCGTCCCAAACCAATATTTTCGTCGTCTTTTTTTATCCTACACCCTTTTTCGTTTTTTCTCCTTGAAACACTTTTGCATTCGTCGTACAACATTACGCAAAAGACACGCACTGCATCGCATCGCTTCGCGCAAGCAAACAAACAAACAAAACAGTCGGTCGGTCGGTTACTTGCTTGCTTTCCAGGCTTGGATTGGGGAAGTGGCCAGAAAAGTTGGCCGATCGAAGTACAAGAGACGAAATTAGTAAGTCAGTTTATGCTATTTAGGCCATCATCTTAAGTCATTTATTCTTGTACCCTAAAACATGGAGGTTATCTTTTCTGTTATCCTCTACCTGGAGTGGATCATTCAGAAGCGAAACCCGGGGCAACGGCCAGCGCATTCATCATCGTTGACAGCGAGAACCAACTTTATTAACCGCGCCCAGCCCAGTCCGCTTTCGAGTTGCATACCTTCAAAGCACATGCGAATAGCGCCCAGAGTGCGCAGAAACAATCGCAATCATGTCGTATAATCGCCTGAGTAAGTCAATCACTAGTGACCCTTTGATCATCACCTGGCCCCCTTTCTCCCTTACCCTCAATATGAGACAGACGAGACATACCCCTCCTCCCTCCCCTCGCTCTTAACAGCACCCCTGGTTGTAATTGCGACTGGACGCTGCTACTACTTGAATTCCTCTTTGTTTCGGGGAATTTCAAGAATATCAACTCTCCTTTCTCCTCTTCTGTCCTTGTTATCCAAGATAGAGTTTCTCGTTGCTGCCACCGAAAGCGCGATTGCTGTGGCATTATCTGCGACTGCTTATTTGATTGCGCCAGGGTATCAGAAAATTGCCTGCTCGCAACATAAAGGACGATAGCATTGGACCAGTTTATGCCTTTTAGACCATACTCTTGGGCCATTTATCTTTTGTATCCTAAAGCTTAAAGCCTTTTCTGTTACCCTGGTTGGTAATTGCGACGACTCGGCTGGCTACGACGTTCAATCAACATAACCTTTTCTCATCATCCAAGATAGAGTACATATACACTCAAGGCATATAGTCTAACTCCAATCGCAGACGACGATTACTACACAAACGAGATGGATCCTCGATATGGCGCCCAGCCTATGCCGCCGCGTCGGTCACCTTCACCAGGACAACACCACCCCATTCAACCAGGCTATCAGCTCGATGATAATCCCTTCGACGATGGCCGCTATGGGCAGTACGGTCCCTCTTCACAGCATCTTGCTATGCCGGGTCCTGATCCCCATGGACGCTTGCCCACCCCCAGCGACCACTTAAGTCTCAACGCAGCAGTAAGTTTTGAAACGTTGCAGATACCCGAGTTTAAATATCGTATTGACTTCGTTCAGCAATCAGTGGACAACCTGGCCGGTTATGGTCCCCCAGGAGGGGACTACGCTGTGAACCCTGAAGCGCATCACGATGCCTACTATAATCAACCCTACGAGCCTCGTCCTCCTCAACATCAACATCAATCCTACGATCAAGGCTACGAGCACGATTACGACGTCCCTGATAACCGACCTATGTTACCCCATCAGCAATCGGATGTTCCGAGCGAGCAATACCAAGAGCCGCTACAACAAGGTGGTGGTGGTGGCATACAACGTCGAAAAACAGTCAAGCAATTCGCCCTGTATCGCGGTAACCTTGTTTTCGACTGTCGTGTCCCTCCGCTCCTTCTACAGCAGAACCCCCACGGTGAGCGAGACGAATTTACCCATATGAGATATTCCGCTGCTACCTGCGACCCTAACGATTTTTATGACCACGACTTTACGCTACGACAGAAACTCTTCAGTAAGCCCCGCCACACCGAGCTGTTCATCGTTGTGACAATGTACAACGAGGATGAGATCTTGTTTGCCCGAACCATGGCTGGTGTTTTCAAGAACATCGAGTACATGTGTAATCGACCAAACAGTAAGACATGGGGCAAGGACGCTTGGAAGAAGATCGTTGTTTGTGTCGTCAGCGACGGTCGATCCAAGATCAACCCTCGCACTAGAGCCTTGTTGGCTGGTATGGGTGTTTATCAGGAAGGCATCGCCAAGCAGCATGTCAACGACAAGGCCGTCACAGCTCATATTTACGAGTATACCACACAAACCCATGTCCAGATCAAGAGCAATGTTGTGCAGCTTGTTCATAGACGTCAGCCTGTCCAGATGCTCTTCTGTTTGAAGGAGAAGAACGCCAAGAAGATCAACTCGCACAGATGGTTCTTTAACGCTTTTGGTAGAGTCTTGGACCCCAACATTTGTGTTCTTCTTGATGCCGGTACACGACCTGGTGGAAGCTCAATTTACCATCTGTGGAAGGCCTTTGATCTTGAGCCCATGTGCGGTGGTGCCTGCGGTGAGATCAAAGCTATGCTGGGTACTGGTGGAAGGTTTCTACTGAACCCACTGGTCGCTGCTCAGAACTTTGAGTACAAGATGAGTAACATCCTCGATAAGCCACTTGAATCCGCATTTGGCTTCATTTCTGTGTTGCCCGGTGCTTTCTCGGCCTACCGCTACGTTGCCCTTCAAAATGATAAGAACGGAAAAGGTCCTCTTGAGAAGTACTTCCTGGGAGAGACCCTCCACGGAGGAAGTGACGCCGGTCTTTTCGAGTCCAACATGTATCTCGCCGAAGATCGTATTCTTTGCTTCGAGCTTGTCACTAAGCGCAACTGCCATTGGATTTTGCAATACGTCAAGTCAGCTACTGGCGAGACTGATGTGCCCGACACGGTGACGGAGCTGGTTCTCCAGCGACGTCGCTGGCTAAACGGTTCCTTCTTTGCTGCTATCTACGCCATTGTTCACTTCCTCGACTTCCTTCGATCCGACCACACCTTCCTCCGAAAATTCGCCTTCTTTATCGAATTCATCTTCAACACTATCAACATGATCTTCGCTTGGTTTGCTATTGGCAACTTCTTCCTGGTCTTCAAGATTCTCACGACGAGTTTGGGAGACGATACATTGCTCGGACGGACAGGCGAAATTCTCGGCGTGGTCTTCACTTGGCTCTACGGTGTATTCTTGATTACTTGTTTCGTGCTTTCACTAGGCAATCGACCAGCTGGCTCTGGTAGACTCTATACCGCCATGTGTTGGTTCTGGGCTATCATCATGATGTAAGCCGATTCTATCCTTATCTCCCGCCCCTATGCCTACTTCTTACTAATTATCGTCTCTAGATATCTAATGTTTGCTGCAATCTTCATCTCAGTCAAGGCTATCATTGCCGACGTTAACGACGAAAATGGCTTTAACTTCTCCGACATATTCAAGAATAAGGTCTTTTACATGCTGATCATCTCGGTGATGTCGACCTACGGTATCTGGCTTATTGCGTCGTTGATCATGTTGGACCCTTGGCACATGGTTACATCATTCGCCCAGTATATGCTCCTCACGCCCACTTTTACCAACGTTTTAAACGTGTACGCCTTCTGCAACACACATGATGTGTCCTGGGGTACCAAGGGTGACGATAAGGTTGAGGAGCTTCCTTCCGTCAACACTAAAGACGGCACTGGAAAAACGGATTTGCCCGATGAGGGTGATTTGGATACGCAATACCAACGCGAAATCGCCGTCTTTGCTCAAAAGCACGTAGAGGTCAAGACCGCTCCGACCCCCAGCCAGCTTCAGGAGAAGCAGATGGACTACTATAGAGGTGTCCGTACCGGCGTCGTGCTTCTTTGGATGGTCACAAACTTTGGTCTCGCAGCTATCGTCCTTAGTTCGGCCGGTCTAGACCGAATCAGCAGCTCCAAGACAGATAAGGAGGCAGAGCAACTAAGCCGCTCTAACATCTATATGTCTATCGTTTTGTGGAGTGTTGCGGGTCTCAGTGCGTTCAAATTCATCGGTGCGATGTGGTTCTTGGTTGTGCGCATGTTCCGCGGCGTGTAGGAGGCTTTTTGGGAGGCGCGCGTGACGCAGCAGGGAAACAGGAAAGTTCATTCTAGGTCTTCACTTTATACCCTTTCACGAAAGATATGTACATGTATTTTATGTTGACGTTTCCTCAAGTCTTAGGCATAAAAATAAATAGCCTAATAAATCTGATCTAAGGAGCATATAGCTCACCTACTAGCCGTCGCGTCTTCAATTTGATCGTTGGTGGGATTCGTGCCATTGTCTAAGGAGTTCTGTTGCATCGGCGCCAAGCTTGGATCTAGGTATATATCCTGTTGTTGAAGGTTGGCCCAAGTCTATAAAACTCTACGGGGTTATAGGTGCCCCTCTTTCGTTCTTCCTATACTAAAATTCGCAATAGTTTTCTGTGTTACTGTCTTTCGTATTGCGTTACATAGGTCCCTGTCATATGAGTCCTCTGGGGCCGGCTTGAGTTGGTCTACCAATATCACTGGATGAATGCCTTGATGTTTAGGAAGTTCCAACTCGTGTCCCAATATGTTGACGCGTCCTTCGTCCCTTATGATTCCAACGGCCAACTTGCCTACATGTTTGGACGAGGCTGTGCTTGTGAGGTGAGTGGTTTGCTAATTGTTGTGCGCAATCCCCCTACTACCTACTACCTACTAAAGTACCTAACCCCGTACCTAATGCATGGCAGCATCCCGCCAATTTATTTAAAATGATTGTGTTACGTGGGTGGAATACGTTGTACGAATGCACCTTGCCGTCCTTCTGCCGTGAATTTTCAGTCACCCCTCTGGTTTACGAAGAACATGGTGGTACTGGTTGCCTAAGATACCTTTTGACCTGCAAGATAATTTTACGCACCGCATCCAATATTGGAGCTCAGCCTCCCATAACCCACCAGAATCAACACAGTAGTACCTACCTCTCAAGCATACTGGATCCAGGTAGTAAGTGTCCAGAAATTCTCTTTGCGAAGCACGAAGAAACCATCTTCGGAATGCCAGAAACGTTAGCCGCCAGAAGCATAAGAGACGTAGGTCAGCTTATGCTACTTTGACCAGACTTCTTAGGCTGTTTATTCTTACTTCTTAATACTCAGGAAACTGATTTTCTAAAGCCCATCAGATCATCTACACAAAATCTTATAAGAGGAGGTCTAGCAAGTAGACCTGCACTCAGGATGACGGGGTGGGCATCGCTGCTGAGTCTCTCACCTGAGCTCATCTTCCAAATCGTCGACCACACCAGCTGCCCCTCCATAATCCTCTCTCTCGCTCTCACTTGCTCTGCCTTTCACAGCAAATGCCAACCCGTACTGAAACAGCATCGCGATGCTTACAGAAAGTACAGAGTTACCTCGGACCTGTCCCCGGAAACAGTACTTCATCTACTGAGAGATGGCCCCACGGCGGAAATAGAGAGATGGCATGTTCGTGAGTTGGAGATCTGGGGTAGTCGATTAAGTTGGAGAGACTGGCGCTCGTGGGTTCCAGAGCTACCTGGTGCATACGGACTTGCGGAAGAAAATCCTTCGAGATCAGCTTTGAGTGCACAAGAATTACAGACATGCACCCGAAAGATAGTCGACTTGTGGAAGAATCTTCCTGAAAGTGAAATCGCCATAGATCAACGAGAATTGCAATCAGGCGCGGACAGCATCCTGAAAATGCTCCTTGTCGCCTCATGCCCTCGACTTCACAGCATCAGATTTGCCCGGCGACCAAATGATAGTTGCTCAAGTCTCTTTTGGATTGGATTGGCGATCTCTTGGAGCAGCTACAGTGGCAATAAAATGCCGCCGGGCTTCAAGTCGCTGGAAAATGTGTTTGCTGGTGTTTCAGTCGGTGTATTGCCCGAGGAAGACCTTGAAATGCTGGTCAATTGTTCCGATATTGAAATGCTTTTACGCCTCCCCAATCTCAAGAATCTGTATATATGCGAACCTTTCCCCAACAGGGAATTTGACGAGGAATATGAAGAAGAAGGGGGCCTCGAAATCGAATTCGACGATCTGTACGACTTCCCCATTGGCACATCCAGTGTCAAATGCCTTTATATCGACGGTCCCTGTGATCTATCCCCAAATTTCTACAAAGCCATTGCTAGGGCACCAAAAGAACTGGAAATCCTCGTTATTAGGGGTCGGGCCACGGCTACACGTCATACAGACATACTGGAAGTCCTCGTGGACAATCTGTCTCGCAAGAACCCGCAGCTAAAGCGCCTCATGGTTTATAACGGTGGAGAATTCCGCAATCACGAGTGCGTCCCTAGAAGTTTAAGAGATCTTGGAGCCATCAAACATTTCAGCATAGCAGCCCATGACATAGAATGGGAGTGTTATGATGTGATAAAGAACTTCTCTGGTGCAATGGGTGAGGAATGGATACAATTCGCTTTCCCTCCCAATATGGAAGCAATGTATGTTTGGGGACATAAGCCATCGGGAACTCTCGATTTCTTATTCGCGCGACTCATCGAGTCAGGGGCTTACAAGTACCTCAAAGTCATCTACATCGAATACGTGCAAAACCCACAAACGGACGAGGCCAACAACTTTGTCAACACGGGACTGGAAGAGATTGTTTTCCAAAATACTATTGCTGCCGGGCGAAAAGCTGGTGTGCACGTCTGGACGCCCAGGAACAGAAATGACGGAGGTTACTGGAAGAATTTCCCTGCCAGGCCTGATCGGTTCGACCTCAAAACTGGTCCTTACGGAGAAAGGCCGGCGGACTGGAGGCTGAACCTTTACACTGGTGAACGGGGTCCTGATTTAAGGGAATGTGGATGTGGAGAGTGTGACCAATGTTTGGCAGTGTATCGCTCCTGAGCGGGCTGTGGAAGAAGATGAAGAATGATGCCGTGGCATGAGGAGAGAGGTCAGTGAAGGACAGGGCCTTCACGCCGCCGGTTGTCGAAACCTTTTTCCCGTCTTTTCCCTCGATACCGACCTCAGGGTGTCGGAAAAGTCGGCCAGTGAAAGCAAAAAGGACGATGCAAATCTAGATAGCAAAAAAAATAAAACAAGAAAACGAAGGAACAATGTTATCCTGCCTCCATCTCCTATAACTCCAGCAACGATTTCGCTGATGTCGTGAGGACCATTTGTGAATGTACTGATAGCTCTGTGCCATATGCTTGTTGTTTGATAGTTGGTTGAAGAGCTTGGCGTCTTGCGGGTCCGACACAATGATGCCAAACTCCATGATGGGAGGAACTACTCCCAATAGTCATGACCAGGTCCAGCTAGCTTGAGATCGGTGCTGTACCACCTCAAACTTGATCCAAGAAGCTCACTCTTCCCTCCCTCCCCCTTCAACGATCCCCTCGCCGCGCGTCTGATGCGTCGTCCCCGTCTTTCTTCACGAACCTTCTTCCACTTCTACCAGCCTCAAACAAACCCCATCCCCCTCTTCCACCACTCCCCCAACCCTCTCTCCTCCATGAACTTTGCAAACTCCTTCACCTCCCCCGTCTCGTCAAACCCTGTCCTTCTCACACCCTCCAGCACAAGCACAGGCGCTGGCTTTGCGACACATCTGAAATCTTTATACCGCAGCGCTTGTACCGTTGAAACCCACTCCGTCAGTCCCACCTCATCGCGCGCTTCGGCAAACATGATTCCCGGTGAGCCGCCGCTGCGCACGAGAAGCCAGTCAATATTGAGCTGCTGGGCTGCGCGGCGGACGCGTGAGAGCTTTTTGCGCGATGTTATGTGATGAGTTTTTATCAGGCAGTTGAATAAAGATTGGGTTTGCGACATGGTGGTACAGTGTGTTGGGAGCTGAGGATTGGAGGCTGGCTACCAAGTTAAGACGTCATGATAGATCAAACCTTTGTGGGTCCCGTTCGATACGAGTCTGCGACTACAATCATAATCAGCTGAGTCAAAATATAAAAAGGCCTTAAAGTATATGGGATGCCAGAAGCATGGAATTGAAATCAGTTAGTCAGTTTATAGTCTTTGCATTCGATTTTTTAGGCGGTTAATTCTCTACCCTAACGCTTCAAGGCCATCTGTTCTACTACCCAACAGGGTAATCACGCCCAACAAATAAAAAGACAATTCACAAACACAGTTCATCGGTGTGCTGAGTTGTAACAAATTGTCTAATTTTCGACTGGGTATACATATATAATCTATAAACGACTTGAAGAGTGCATCGTGCATTGGATATCATACAACAAAAATTGATACAAAAAAGATCAACGCTTCATCCATCAGTCATAGCAGCGGCAGATCTTTCGTCAGACCATCCTATTTAAGCAGCCATCATGAAGCCAGCGACACCTGCAGCAGCAGCAGCAGCAAACTTGCTGATATCGCGAGCAACACCAGCGTCATTGACAGTGGTGGGCAGAACGAGGGGGGTAAAGCTGGGAAAAGCAGTCTGCATATCGACAGTCTTGGTGGTGCTAGCAGCAGTGAAAACGATAGTGCCAAGACCAGAGCACTCTGAGCCGCCAAGCTCCTTGTTCAACTCGTCAAGGTCATCCTGGCTGGCGCACTTCTCGACAAACTTGATAAAACTGTCACTGTTGCCCATCTCCCACTCGGCCAAGGTAGTGTAGTAGCTCATCAAGTCAGACGAGAGCGAAGCAGGGACCTCCAGAGTACAAGAATCGCTTGGAGTTTCGGCAGTGTTGACATAGCTTCTGAGACTGCCTGTGGGTGTGGGAAAGGTTCGTAGGATGGAAGTGGCTGAGCTTTGGCATTCATCATTCGAGTCGCGAGCAAAGAGGGCGTTGATGCTGCGCTTGTTGGGAGTGAATTTGGGGACTTGGTTTGTGACATGAAGTGTCTGGAAGATGTGGACGACGTCGACGTGCTTGACATCACGAGTAGAGACACTCGCAGCAGCTGCGACGGTAGCGCCGAGGATAGTGAGGTACTTGGTCTGCATGTTCACAAGTGGGTTTTGTAGTAAATGAACTTTGTGTGAAGTTGTAATGATTCTGAGAGAAGATGACGATAGTTATGGCGAGAACTTGAAGCAGAAATCCTGGACCTACTTATACTATGCGAGACTTGGTGCTTGTAATGTCACGATCGACAGAGAAATAGTAGAGTCACACCGTGGATGCCAATCCTTCTGGGCCCTCTGCAGCTGCCTATCAACCCACTCTGAGGCATTGTCGAACAGCTCACTTGTTAGTCAATACGAGGGAAATGAGACTCTGTGAGGCACAGCAACACGAAAAAGCCCAACGAGGTAATTAATGAAGATCATACCCCTGCAGGGACAAATCCTAACAAGGCTGAGCGGAGGCAGAAACGGAACGAAGGATGAGTCTAATTGACGAACTAAGGTCCTGGGTATCCACTACAAAGCCTTAATCTCACCGATATTTAGCTTCTACTACATACTACTAAGTGATGGGTTTGGGTAGGAAATATGTTTTTGTCGATGGAAGGAAAACAGACTCTTGTCTGTCCGTCTAATCGAAAAGCGGCGCACTCTACAGTGCAGAAGCGGCCGGATAAGGCTCAAGTGACAACTGTCCAAGGGCCGGGCCTGCAGATGAACTGGGATGAGTCTTATCCTTGTCATACATTGAATTTAAATGTCACTGGATCGCTAAGATAAGATACGATACGATAAATTGTTCCCTCGTGATGCAAACTCATTCACTCATGATCGACTTTATGACTTCATCAACAAGGCGCAATGGTTCAACCATGGTTTTAGTAACTGGATACTACAAGATCAATAGAAAACTAACTACTCAACTCCATAGGCTGAAGTATTTAATGCTGGCAGCTAATCGCAATTGAGGCACCTTTCACATGCACCAGCAATGGCAGTCATAGCGTTTCAGTACGGATTGCCTAATCGGGAATTCAGTGCGAACATTCAATGTTGAGACAACCCACAGAACAAAGTCATTGCCAATTACCGGCCGAAGTCCGTAGCAATATCTCAACTACTGTTAGCTCCGTGGGCGATGTTATCGTTTAATTCCTCTCTTATCTAACTACCTAATCTTGACCATATTGGCGGCCATGATTAGTTTGTTGCTATTGCATTTTCTCATCCTGAGTCTCGGCCTTTACTCACTGAAATGGCATAGAGTCAGCACTCTTTCAATGGCCAATAAATACAGGAAGCACTCCTGAGACAAGCAACGGAGACAACTCGGGGCATATAGCCAACGTTGAACCCCTACCACTGGCTGATTACACCTAATGACTTGAAAATGTACACTCCCACCAAATGTTTTGTAAAGCAAAGACAAGCAATCGATAAACGGTTATATATATTTTCTGCGTTTAATGGTAAGTTTACTGGTAGATGACGCTGTGAGTTGTTGTGACTCAGTGAATAATGGCTACCCAACAGAGCGCAGCAACTCGTGCTTTTCAACTTCCCAACAGAATGATCGATAAACGAGTTACGCAAGAGTCTACCATAAAGTCTCGAAGAATCGGAGAAGCAAATGCTGACTAGAAGTGCTCATCTAAGAGCTGGGCGCGCGTCATTATGGAAGCCAAGTTCAAAAGAGCTAGATAGTGACACAGAAAACAACATGTTATGAACCTGGATGTTTGAATCAAGAGGTCTGCAGTAGATCTTTAAAGTCTAACTTGATCACGTTGAGTATCTATGTATTCGGAATTCATCCAACAGGGATAATAGGAACATAGAAAGGCGCTCAGTTGGTTTTATCTTTTTCATGTCTAGAATTGGTTAACGGTGTATGCAATTCTTAAATAGATATCCGATTGAAGGGAAGGGATTAGAGCTCTATGTGTGAGATCCTACTTTGCACATGAGCCGGCCATACTTGTATGGAATGCAATCCTGGAACTGGGAATTTGGTTTCGCAACGGACACAACAGCAGCAAAATATCATGGCGGTCAACTCGCAACTCTTATCCTGACACTAGTTTTCTCTTCCGGCGAATAAAAAATCATTGCTCTTTTTCTTCGACCAGGGAGGATTGATCTTGGGGCCGCTCATTGGATCTGACTTGCAGCCGCCAACAGATTTTTGCAGGGGTTTACAGAAATGCAGTCGATACCTCAAATATGGGCGAAAAAGAAGTCACGGCCGCAAAGCGGTTTTACATAAAATGACGGCCGATTTCGTGACCTTTCTGTATATATTTCTTCATCTTCAATTTTATTTCCATCAGAGATTTCATCCGAAACTTGTCGAACTCATTTTCCAGGTTATCAATCCATGTCTGACCAGATTGGCGAGTTGACGCAACAAAATGCGGTTAAGTCGTCGGATGCTACAGCACCCGTTAAACATTCACTTAGGGCGAGTACATCTCATGACATGAACCATTGACAAGAGCGTCCTTACACTAATGTTTCTGTCATTAGGTTCTAGAATCAATTTCACCTGGTCGCAGTACTCGGGAGGATGACCTAGCCAATGGTCCCTTGCTGCTGGCCTTGGGCGATGGCCATGAAGACCCCATCGTTTCGCACCAAGACACAGATCTGACCTCTCAATATTCCCGTTACCGTCTGCCAGAAGAGAGTATACTGCCATATATACCCCTGAGACGACAAGAGACATTGCCCACGAGGGCTAGGACTTCATCGACGATGTCACAATCAGGGCCATCGCTTTCTGTACCTCCCGAAAGCATCCCGTGTTCAGATCGGTCGTGCCAGGCGTTCCCGGTAACTTCTGAAGTTATACCAGATTGCAACCAATTACTTGCAGGAGAATTGCCAGAAAGCTCAGTCGTCCGGGATAGAGACGCTTTTTCGTTCTCACAATCTTACGAGTTTTCGTGGCAAGATTCTGGTCTTTACTTCGGTACCGAGCCATTTAGAGTTGCAAGGACACCAGATGATTGGTTATCCAAAGTCGATCCAGGCTCCGAACGTGTCTTGTCAGAACCACACGAGCCTGCAACATGTTTGGTGGACCAGGATGTTCAGAATGGAATTCTTGCCTCTCTCGGTATGGCTGGTATAGGTAGTTCTATCGAGAACTTAAGTCCTACAATACTGCTTGGAGATCTTGAGCTAGCGTCTATGGCGAGTTCCGCTTCGAGCAGTACCGCCAGCTCTTTGGGAACAATAGACTTCGATGCGATCGAAGAACCTTCTGATCCACAGCTAGTGATAGCTATGGAAAAGTATGCAGAGTGGGCAGTGGAACTGCTCATAGATGACTTCTACAGGTCCTGTGCGTCACAAGCCTCACAAGGACGATCTCACAGAGTATCAAAGAAGGTCATCGGGTCTGACTTGGATAACGATGATGGCAAGAGAAAGGCTGCCAACGGAAAATCCAGGGTTGAGTCGAAGTTCCGGAAACGCAAAGCACTGGGTGGTGATGATGAAAGCGAAGATGAGGATTCTCGGGACAAGAAAAGAGCGCCATCTACCGTTGGCAAGGACAGGAGTCGACTGCGTTGGGCTTGTCCATATGTCAAATGGAACCCGGACAAGTACAAGTGTAAGATCGGTCCCACACAACTCAGGGGTATAAATGCCCATATCAAAAACATTCATTGGAAAAAATACTGCGACAAGTGCTGGCGCTGTTACTCAACGAGTAAAGAAGAGATGGCACATGAGATTTGTGAAATTCGTTCCGGTTCCAGCCCTCCGCCTGGGCTTATGACGAAGGAAATGAAATCCGAGATCTTTGAGAGTAAACCTGCGAGCAGTGGCCTATCTCACGAAAAACAATGGTTCAGGCTCTACGGTATTCTTTTCCCAGGAGAACCTCAAGGCTTCAGCCCTTACGTCAATGAGAGGAATAGTGATTTCATGGACCGGGCAGAAGTTCGCTTTCGCAGTAAAGAGTCTCGAAAGATACTCGAAGAAGTGATCTTGGAATCAGAGGTTTGCGGAGTCGAACGCAAGCAAATCATCGACATGATATGGGCTAAGTATCTTCCTCGAATGTTTCGCGAGGATGCCCTCAACAACAAGAATCCTTCTACATCGGCCTCCCACAAAATTCAAATCATTGAGAATGCACCATACTGGCAGGTCGATGCTCCTGGCACGGACACAGAAATCACAGCGTGCGATTCTATGTATCACGTATCTCCACCATGTCCGGAGGAAACGTGCATCTCTCACCAGGTTCTTGGGCTAGAGTTTCTAGACCTCATGACGTTTAGTCCACAACCTGTCGAGGGTGAGACAATTGGTGGGAACCAAACTCCCAATGCTTGGGTTAGTCCGACAGAGTTTGAGAATGTTCTAAGTAGCATCGAACCACGAGATTCGGAATGTTGCTATGAGACAATGTTTGACAAACCTCTTGATAGTAACTTTGAGGACCCCTTGTATAGCAAGCTTGATGTTGATGGAGACTACCAGGAGTACATTTCAAGTGCATTGAATTGGGTCGGGGACGAGTTGTTGGAACAAGTATAATGACTCTTTTACCTTGCTGTCTTACATTCTAGTTCATAGTACGTATTAGAAATTTATAGAAATATGATTGTTTGCAACGTCTCTTTGTTATCTCTGTTCTAAATGTTTAGTAAAGCTCCTTTAACGCCATTGCCCAGCTGAGCTCGCCACATCTTGGTTTCGTTGAGCATGAAGATCTCGCCGTTTCTGCCGAAGCAAAAGTTTGCAACGCCTCCCTCAATAAGAATCTTGCCTAGCAGTATTCCACCTGGCGACCAGATACTGACTCCATCGCCGCAGCCGCTGTAGACATTACCACCTGTATCACACTTGATTCCATCCGGTACACCAACGTCAGCCATGGCAAATAGTCTTCGATTGGTGAGAAACGGCTGTCCTGAGTACGTCGCTATATCAAATGCATATCTGATAGAATTGTTAGTAAAATTTGACTGCGAATCATGAGGAGTAGTCTTTGATTTACATGTTTGACACGCGGGAATCATCTGTTGATCCATCGCCGTGTATCCAGTCCGTATCCGTGATATAAACAATCCTTTCGTCAGGACTGAAGCAGATACCATTTGGCCTACCAAATCCATCTGCAATCGCTCTTATAGACTCATCGCTAGGATCATATCGATAGACCTGGCATGGTAATCGTGGTTTTGGACGTATACCCTGTTCATATCCATAGATAGGATCAGTGAACCAGATAGACCCATCAGAGTGGACGACGACATCATTGACAGAGTTGAAGTCTCTTCCATGGAACGAGCTGATAAGAGTTGAGCAGCGGTATGGATGCGCGGATTCCATAAACACGAGGCCGCCAGGTTCATCCAAAGTGCCTTGCGAACAAAAGAGGATACCTCCTCTATAGTTCACACCTCCATTGGCCATTGGAACAGCCGGTGCTTGGATCTCCTCGCGGCCAAGAAACGCGCCGTCGGGAGATAGGTTGACTTTGCTTATCTGGATTTTGCGTTGTCCAGTTTGAGGATCACTGTATTGGTTGCTTGTGATGAAAAGGGAATTATGCTCGGGAATAAAAACGCCAGCTTCGTGGGCGAATGGGTAGTCATGGTTCTCGTGTAGAAGGTCTAGCTTTGGAGACATGCCAAAAATGGCTTGCCCGTCATTATGATATGCTTTGAATGTCATGTTGCGATGTCTATTGCAGATAATAGACGGTTCAGCCTCAGGGATGTTAGCAATAAACTTGATATTCTTTGGGGTAAATACGACAATAATATGGCTGGTAGAGAATCACTGGTTGCTGCGAAGAGCTGCTGTCGGTTGTCGGTCTTTGGCGTTACAGTTTAGACTGAATAGTGCGGCTTATGCTACCCCTCAGCGGCAAATGCTTGCCGCTGACCGATCACCGAGGGGTCACATAATATCTCAATCGCCGGATCTATGAGAAGATATGACGCTCACTATTCAGTGGTATCCTGCGCGAGATTTGTTGACTCATGAGTTGCTAGTATAATGTTTGTATTTTAAAAAGTACACGTGTTTTGATATACCGATTATCTAACTAATTCTTATTACCAAGTACAAAGTATATAAGACTCTCAATGGAAACTATGTAAGTAACCTGAGTCTCATCTAGGCAGTGCCATCTCGGTCCACAGATTCCATCATGACCACAGTGCCATGATTCTTCTCATCTAGTGTCCTTGCAATGTCTTCGCCACCGAAAAGATGATCAACATCCTCCAACTCCAAGCCCTTGGTCTCGGGAAAGAACAAGAAAATAAGAGGGACCCAAAGAGCGTTCAGTACCGCAAAGATGATATATGTCCTCCAACCAATGTTGTTGATTGAGATGGGAGTGATCTGTACAATCATCTGGAACGAGTTAGTACGATCCATCTCTGGTTCATGTAGAAAACTTACGTAGTTGAAGATCCAGTTGGCAGCTGTGGAAATAGACGAACCACGCTGTCTTAGGCGGAGGGGCAAGATCTCGGAGCTGGAATTGGTTAGTAAGAGGTTCAACTGTGTGTTTCGATTGGGACTTACGGATAGACCCAAACCGTTGCTTGAAACCCGATAGTGAATGCTCCCTGAAAAATGAAAAGCATTGCTGCTGCTGCAATACCTGAAGCATGCGCCGAGGCTGTGTTATTTTCCACTTGATAAATCAGGCCAGCTTGGACCGCCATAGTGGCGGCCATGACGCTAATCATGGACAAGAGCTATAAGACGGTCAGCTTAGGTATGTTATTGGGAATAGGATCTGCTTACAAGAGGTCTACGTCCAATTCGATCGATCAAGAGCCATGGAATAAAAGATGCGACGAAAAACCATGTCTGTAAGAAACCTGACATGAGAGCTGACATATGAGCAGAGAACCCAACACTCTTCTCAAACAAAGTACTCGAATAGTCTATGATCATCAGTATCCTACTGCAGCATCAAGCCCAAAGATAACTTACAAATTATAGCGTTGATTCCGCCCAACTGCTGGAAAGATTGTATGGCGCATGCCAAAATGAGTCTCTTACGAGACTTGATGCTGTCTTCTTTGAGGAGGTCTTTCCAGGAACCGGAGCCGATCGACGTTTCATAGGCAACAGTTTGAGTGATGACACTATGGAGGACCCGCACGTCAGGATCGTCGACGGAAGTACCCTGAATTCGAGCGAGAACTTGGAGACACTCCTCTGGTCTGTCATGTGCTGCCAGCCAACGTGGTGTTTCGGGAATGATGGTCAAGAGGCAGATCATGACAATGATGGGGACGCATTGGAGAATAACAGGGACACGCCAGGCATAGCTCCCTTGATGAGAAGATAGAGCATAATCTATCCAGTAGACAAGAAAAATGCCAAAGTTGAGCGTTGAAAGCTGGGCGCAGACGTAGATTCCTCTGCTGGATTTGGGACTGAATTCTGCCTGCATCACGGGAACAGTTGAATTGATAGTACCAAGTCCGAGACCCGAAACGATTCGGCCGACAATCATCATAGCTCGACTATAAGAGGAAGCCTGAAGGATAGCGCCAATGATCAAGACGATGCAACCGATAAAGATTGAGCGACGACGACCGAGTTTCTCGCCCCAGATAGCTGCAAAGATGGCACCGAAAAAACATCCAACTAAGTGGTTCGAATGTAAGTATATATCATCAATGATTTTGGGTGGTCAACACACTTTCGAAAATTGCAACAATGACACCAATCATATCGGCATCAGGATCATCAAATGTATCCTTGAATGCTGAAGTGTTGACAAGACCACCCATGAGGCCATTGTCATAGCCGATGAGCATAAAGCCCAGAGACGTCAAGACACTGACAGTTAATATAAGGCTTTGACCCTGCAACTCCATGTTGGCGGTCAACGATTGATTCAATGGACCAGAGTTGTAATAGAGAGGACGAGGCTTCGGTGTCAAATCTTGGAGATGCTAGTCAACGAAACGAACAACTAAACGAGAGGCATGATGGGTTAATAAAGACATCTCGACTCTGTTTAGCGTTGTCTGGGGTCCCCATGTTTCCAAGTTTAATGTTGCGGGGAAGGTTTGACGTTCTCCAGAATCGATCAGACAAGAAGAGACGTTCTAGACTCGAATCAATTGCCGTCGGTGTTTGGAACGGCATTTGAAGTTACCGATGGCGGTGAATGCATGGGGTTTCGGATAGTCGGCGGAGCTAGGTCTACAAGGTTAGCGTTTCCTATAAGACGTCAGTGTTGATGATCAAGAAATAAATGTTACGAAGACCGGAGGAACAAACAAAGATGATGCTTCGATTACAGCCAGTCGACAATAATCTCAAAGGCCGATTGGCTTTGGTTACGGGCTCAAGGTGTGTCGGGATCCAATGGAAAACAAAACAAGATGAGTTTGACTGACTTCCATAGTGGCGGGATAGGTTCTGCTGTAGCCAGAGCTCTTGCTTCTGAAGGCTGTGATGTCGCCATTCACTATTCTTCCAACAAAGACAAGGCAGATAAACTCGCACAAGAGCTAAGCAAAGCACATCCATCACAATTGTTTGTGACAGCACAAGCAGATCTTTCTCAAAGAGAATCAACAAGATCGCTTGTATCAAGTTTACTCGGCCAAGACTTTGTTTCATCCAAGCACAAGACAGTATCGATTTTGGTCGCAAACGCAGGACTGGGACGACGAATCCGTGATGTAGCAGATATAGGAGAGGATGATTGGGATGAGATGATGGAAATAAACAGCCGTAGCCAGTTCGTGGTGACAAAGGCTTGTATTGAAGGGATGAGAAAGCAAGGATGGGGACGAGTGATTCTGGTTGGAAGTATCGCTGCTCGTGGGAGTGGACTTAACGGATGCCATTATGCAGCGTCAAAAGGCGCACTCAGGTAAGCTAGACCTGTGATCTACAATATTTGGCTATACTGACGAAATTTCAAAGTTCTATGGGCCAGAATCTGGCTACTCTGCTGGCACCTGAAGGCATCACAGTAAACACTGTAAGTCATTTCATGTCTCTCGATGGCCTAGACCTGACCGTATAGGTTTCTCCAGCTATGATCGGTTCTACAGGGATGATCCCTCCTCCCAAATCCGAGTATGTTTTGATTCCTCACCTGGAGGTGCTACGGTAGCTAATCTCTAATCACAGAACTTGGGAGAAAGGATGTGATATTGAAAGCCTCAAGGAAACGGACCCCGGACTTGCCATTGCCGCTTCTATACCAGTCCACCGATTGGGGTGTCCTGATGAAGTTTGCAACGTGATAATCATGTAGGTCTACATTGTTGTGAGTTTGCTGAGGTTTGCTGATTCCTCTGATAGGTTGGCAAAGAGCGGATACCTGACTGGACAGGACATATTACTTGGCGGTGGTTTGAAATAGATACCTAAACAATAGAGGCTAGGGTATCTAGAATGCAGTAGAGGCAGTGATCATGCGAGACTGGAGTCCTATAATTCATGAATTTGGAGCAATTGCCGATTACCCGAAAATGGCGGAACATTCCGTCGTCGTTTGTGTACCTTCCTTCTTGTGACTTTGGCGCTTGGACTACCGAACGTTAGTCCAAAGTCTATCTCCTGCCTATGCTTATCTTGGCATTAAAATGGAAGCAATGATCATTATTCTCAGGTAAAGGCAGGTGCCGGCCCTTTTGGTTCAAATGCCGCATGTTTCTTCTATCTTCGGTGTTTGACTTCTCTTATTGCAACGACAATGACTCCACCAGCGTCAGCAGACACCGACAAGAGAGTTTCGCGGGCATGCATCGCTTGCAGATCTCGAAAGACGCGTTGCGATCTGTAAGTCATGTCTTGGTGATTGATTACATCGTTGTTGTTAACCTACCATTGTATAGAGACTCTACTGGCATACCTGGACATCCTCCGTGCCGTCGGTGCATTGAGAAACACCAAGAATGTGTTCTCGCAACTTCACGTCGAGGGGGACGTCGCATCAAAGGCCAACGTCTTAGTCACCGTCAACCTTCCACCGAATCTCATCAACCCTTGGAAAACGGAACGACTAGACAAATGGACACGCCCTCACGTTCCCACGCCCAAAGACTTCAAGACACAGCGGAACCCACTGAATGGCTGTCTTCGCATCTAGGATCAAACTCAGATGACGAAGAAGAGGAAGGACGTGACGCCGTGCAACTCCAGGGTCATTTCACATCTTCGGATCTTCTCAACCCCTCAGACGCACTTGATCTGTTGGCCCATGTCGCTGATATGGAACCTGAGAGACATAATCAAGACCAAGCGCGAGAGGCAGATGGACAAGCCGAAGGTTCGGGAAACGTTACAGGTGCACCTCAAAGCGTTTGCAACTACCCACCTATAGAATCGGGGGCCCTTACACTCTCAGAGGTATCATTGCTGATTGAGCAGTGAGTCGGCACAGACATGATGATACTGGGTATATACAGGGCTGACAAATGCGACTCTAGATATCATGACAATTTTCACATCTTCTTCCCCATTGCCTACAGCGTCATTTTCGACTACACCCGCCTCCTCGAATCACTAAAGAAAGAACAATATCTTATCACAGCTATCTTAACCGTAGCTACGAAGGATGATCCCTCTTGGTCCAAAGCCCACACTGCATGCGCTCGATATATGGAGAGTCAAATCTCAAAGTTAATATATACCGGCTCAACAACCGTTGGTGCAGTGGAAGCACTGTTGATACTCGCCGAATGGGCTCCTCAGCCACTTGAGGAAAATCTCACGATCGGTTGCGGGAAAGAGGACCAAGGATCATGGATGCTTGTGGGCGTTGCTATCCGTCTCGCATACCTTCAGAACTTGGAACAAACTGGACTGACGCAGCGAGGTGAAGATGTGACTCAGGATCTGAGTAGGAAAAGGATAGCTTGGGCAGGTAAGTTACGGTTCAAGGCCGAGATAGTGAGAAATCTAACATTGTGCTAGCATGCTACATGAGTGATCGTCAAGTATCGATCCGGCTCGGCAAAGGATTCTGGTCTCGTGGCCCAGGTCCATCCGTCAATCTGCGGGCTGCTGACTTCCCGTATCTTCAGACGCAAACTTTGGGCAATGATAACCTGGCTCTACTTTTCCAAGCACACCTTGAGATAACTCAACTTTTTAGCAATGCACACGATATTCTCTACTCCTCAACCAGCCACCGGGAGCAGCTATATACAGGAGGAGAGTACGTGCGATATATAGTAAGATCTCTCACTATGCGACCTAAATTTAATACTAACTAGCCAGGATGACTTCTCCGCTGTTCTTCGCAGGTGGAAGCTATCATGGGGTGGACTTAGCTTCGTACCTCGTGTCAAAGCGTCTCTGATGTTATCGTATGATTTTCTTCGTTTATATATCAATGCTTTTGCATTTCAAGCCAATCTCAACCGCATAGTCCGTCGTCAAAGAAAAAGACCAGCCGGGCCTCTGTTTTCAGAACTTGCTGCTGCACCGGATGCAAGATTTATCTACGAGTCGATCGACGCGGCGAATTCAATACTTTGCACCATCAACAGTTTCATTGATCCCGTCAAAGTCTTCAAATACATGCCCTTGAAGTATTATCTCTATGTTATCTATGCTGCTGTCTTTCTATTCAAGGTACGAGAAACAGTCAATTCCCCACTTTTATGACATACCTAATGACGATCGTTTGCGTAGGCCATCTTCGCTGGAGCTATCAAACCTTCCGAAGCACGCGGTGTTCGTCGAGCTATATACGAAACCATATCCCGTCTACAGAGAACCTCTGATAATCAGCAGGGTCTTGGTCAACGATACGCTCGATCCCTTAAGCTTCTTTGGTTGAAAATGCTAGGAAGATCCAGATCGCAAGCTGCAAGGGCCGAGCAACCTTCTGACGCTACTATCTCGATGAATCGAGGAGCCCATCAAGTTCAAATGGATCAAAATGAACCAACACCGAGCTCTGATCCTTTCAACAGCTTCTCATGGAAGGACCTCCACTCCCTGGGGGAGTTTATATCCAACGACGGGACTTTGCTTTTCAATGATAATTTCATCATTAGCCCGGAGCAAGACTCTGTACAGGGAATTGAGGGATCTGATCATATGGGTGGTAGTTTCTTCTATTCCGGATCCCTTGGAGAGAACGATATCATATTCTAATATTTGAGTTGGTCGAATTTTTCGAGACAATTTGATCCATTTGCTTCGACTTCGGTCTTACACAGGATTTTCAACTAGTCAGCAGGTCTATTCGACTAGTGCATGACGCTCCGACTAAATAAGAAATATATCCCCTCGCTAGAGAAGCTTAGTGCTTATATCAGATTTTCAAAAGACCGACGGATTGATGACAGAGTTGTCAAAAAACCGTAGAAAATCAGCTATATTAAGTAGGTGCGATCTTACCAAATGCCGAATCACAATAATACAACAATTCAACAAACTACGATTCAAATGGCTTCTGCTCAGAGCAAAGACCTTCCCTCTTCCTCGTACTTTTCTGCGTTTGCAGCAAACTATGTCCAGCAAACTGGAAGAAGCACACGCCGTATCTTTGAGGAGTCATTGGGAGAGATTCAGGCAATCAAGCCCATTAACAAAGAGTCCTTGGTGCATGACAATGCTGCTGGGCCTGGAATAGCTGCTTCAGTTATTCTCGAAAAAGTGTCGGCCGAGGATGTTCCTGGGATTCTAGTGACGGACAATGTGCCGCCTATGGTCCAGGGAGCTCAAGATTCCTTCGCGTCTTGGCCTCAGGTTGAATCAAAGATTCTCGATTCACTTAGTCTGGAGGGAATCTCCGACGATCACTTCACGCACAACATCCTCAACTTTAGCGTTTTCACTCTCTCCGAGCCCGTAAAGGGTCTCAAGGAGATGCACCGCACGCTCAAGCCAGGAGGCCTAGCTGTCATCTCATGCTGGAAGCGATTCGGCGCTGGCCAACTCGTTCACGCCGCCCAAGCCATTGTACGACCTGACTTGCCTCCTCTAAAGATGCCTCATCCTGAGTTCTTCGAGCAAGGTGTGCTAGAAAAGACGACAGCCGAAGCTGGTTTTGATTCCGCCAAGTTTAAGCTCTTGGAGAAGAGCATTGTCGTCAGTGGACCCGAACTTGATGATGGATTGAAGAATTTTATGCTTGGACCTTTGATGGCTCCTGCTCGAGCTGGGTTTACGGAAGAGGACGAGAAGAAGTGGCCTGTGGCTGTTGATGAGGTTATCAAGAAAGAGACTGAAACTTATGGTGGAATCAAATTTGATGGATGGGTTCTTTTGGCTCAGAAGTAAGCAACCTGGTTTGCTCGGACTTGATAACTCGGAAGCACGAGTTGATTGGCAGGTCTATCTTGGTCTCTATATATACTTATTGTTTAGAATTGTCATTGGACGTGATACCGACCCTCAATCCTGTTGAATTATTTGATCTCGAAGTACTATCCTAACCACCATCTCTCCATTAGTAATACTAAAAGTCTTTTCACAATAGATCTTTGTGATTCCAGATCGAATACCATTTTCCCACACAGTTTCTGGTCTGTGCAAGTCTTCAGGTTCGGAAAGGATGGCCAAACGCGAGGTTAGGCCCTCAATATCATCCTTGCTTACGATCCATCCTATCGTCAAGAAGGACATGTTTCGCAGCTTGGGCGTGTTTTCAAATGCTAGCTTCGCATAGAAGAGATCGTCCTGAGAAGGGTAGAAACTGAAGGATTTATCATCCCAGCTCTTTGAGCCTGATGCTTCAAGAATGGTGAGGAGCATAGTCCCCAACGCGCAACCAAGGATCACTCTGCTCGGTTTCTGTCGGTCGTGTAGAGGCGATTCATGGTTTATGAAGTTTTGTACATAGATATGACTTGGCTTGATGTAGAGTGTATCCACCGATTCAGCCTCGGTGATCATCTGCTCATCCGAATTGATGCGTGCGAACTGGCCTTCCTGGTTCAGTCTGCCAAGCCTGATACCATACCAAACATCTTTCCTTGGATTCGATCTGTGGCTCACATCCAAGATGGCGTAAACTTCGTCGGGAGCTTTTCGGCTCTTGATAAGTCGTACTTGCAGGTGTAAACCCTTGTTCGTCATCTCATACGGCATATCGACATGTTTGGACGATAGGCCCTGGCAATAATGGATTGAAAAGTTTCTGGGTGATGGTGCGAGGAGGCCGCTGAAGGTGGGAGTCGGTGAATTTGACTCCGAACGCCACGCAAAGAGCGTATGATCTGGTTGCCTTTTGATAATCTCCTCTTGGAGACGTACGAAAGCCTTGTTTCCTTCTCCATACAAAAGCGGCATCTGAACACCGAAAATTCCTAGTAAACAGTATGCTTGGTCCTCAGTACGCGTCGTCTCACGCCTTGACGCCCACGACATTCTCGTGGCGACTGAAAAAGAAGCCAAATCTCCAGTGAAGAAAACTTGATCCGGAATTCCGGTAATCTGAGAGACTTGACCTGGAATGTTGCTCCGCTCGGGTAGAAAAGGATTTAGTTGAAGCTCCACAGCCGAAGCCTTGCGAAGAAAGCCGTTGACGAAGTGTTGACTGTAGTGACTTTCTGAGATGGACCCGATTCTCGTCCAGTTCACATCGTAAAACTGACGGACTCGCGGGGCCACAAGCTCTTGCAGTGTCCACCCACGCGTAAACCATCTTGCGTTCTTGAAAGAACTATCTCTTCCACTCGACCCTTCGAGATGCACGACATCATCGAGGTATATATAACAAACAGCCGAATTTCTATACCATGCAAACATGGAGTTGATAGCTTCGGAAAGTTCTGCGCTGCTTGACTTGTCGATACAGCAGGTATCTACCCAGCAATACTGGAGTTTGTCTCTTTTGGCTTGTTCGGCGCATAGTTCGATTTTCTTAAAGCCCTTTTTGAGTCTGATGTCTGATAAACAGTTTTGCATCTCGTGGAAGAGGACTTCTTCGCTTTTAGGGCCCCATGTGTGTGATAGAATTGCATATTGGGGGATGTTGCCGTGGAATTCTTGGAGTTCGTATGTTGAGACGTTAATGAGATACATGTTGCAAGTATGATTAAGAAGGAAGGTGGATGGTATTTGTGAGTGGGGGAGTTGTAGTGCAGTTTCTAGAAAAGCTTGTCATTGGCTGTAAGTGGTTGATATGTAACATGGGAATATCAAGACTTCCATGTCAGCATCTCTAAAACAGGACAAAGACTATTGATTGTATAACTAGGTAGGTATAATTGAAATCATACCGGTGGCTTAGTAAAAACGAATAAACAAATATGCATCACTCTTGAAGAAAGGGTGTCAAAACTTCCTTGGTATGATCAACGACTCTCTTCTGTGCTGTTTCTCGTAAGACGCCAACCGTCTTTGAATTCAGCGTGCAGTCACATTTACTAGTGACAAGAAACAAGCCATTGTCCTTTTCTCCATGAGAATTCACTCCGACTTGACCTCTCCATGCCGTACCTCTCCCTCCAAATGCAGCACTCGTGCTTTGAAACAAATATCTCTGTCCAGATTCTTCATCACTGAATGAGAAAATGGCAATCAGTGGCTCAAGAAGAAGCCAGATGATCCAAGCAAGAATCGTATCAGGATCCAAACCCCTTCTGACGTTTCCGGTGTTGACCCAGCCAGGATAAGAATGTATAAAGGTAACATTGGAGTTTTCGTTGGCTAGATGTTCTAGGAATAGAGTGTTCATGTCTGCGGCTTGCGTGCTGGCTGCGACAAAATTGAAATTCCCTGGTCTCTTGAGATCAATGTCGTCAAGTTGGACAGGTGAGCGTTCCATACCACCAGCCAAGACGCTGATGACTCTGGGATTTTCAGATGCATTGAGAAGAGGAAGCAAATGCAGAACAAACAACATGCGTGAGTGATATCTCAGAGTTTGGGAGATGTCAAAGCCCTCGGATGTATCTTTCCGGTCTGTGAAAGGTGAATAGCCTGTCGAGAGAAAGAGTAGGTCAACAGTCTTCTCTTTATTTTTGACGACCTCGCACACTTTCTTTGTGTCGGCAAGAAGTGAAACTTCCCCTTGCACCCAAACGATTTTAGCTTTGGGGTTTATAACATGCATCTCCTCAATAAAAGTTTCGGTGCGTTGTTGAGCGCTCTCTCTGCCCACGATATAGACTCTGATACTGGTCCCTTTTGCGATCAAGGCTTGAAGAGTGAATTTGCCAATGCCTGATGTGCCGCCGACAAAGACGGCGATGCGCGGGGCTGTTTCATCATTAATGAGAGCGTTGGAAGTTTGGATGTCTTTGAACGAGACCATTGTCGCTGGAGCTGAAGCTGAAGTTGGATTGCGCTTCACGATAGTGGGTCATGGCGTAAATGATATTAAAATATTGGCATTAGATACGGACCGGGCGACAAAAAGCACCCGGAGTGTTGCATTCCAGGCAGACTGTGTTGGTCGTCATGTCACGCTACCATCAATAGATTCAATTCTAGAACGTTTTTGGTCAAAGAGGCTTGCGTCGGAGTAACTAGACCAGACTAGAGTAGGGGGTGATTAATTCGTCCCCTATCAAGATGCCTATTGCATGGAAATGAACAGCTGACTTGAGGCAGTTCGCATTTCAGATGTTACTATTCGCAAATCTCATTTTACAAGCACAAGCACAGCCTGGATCGCATTCGCAGATCAAGTATAAGCCTTGGCTCGGGGTTCGCGGCCTGTAAAAGAGGAGTAATAGCCCGCTAATCGGCTCGAATTGGTGCATTGGGCGAGCTAAGCCACCACTAACATTGGGCTGCGCTGACGATGATCATGACGATCAATTAATTGCGACGATTATTCATAGAGATATTCAATATATAAGTAGATGAATCAACAAGAGATTGTGTTTTTTTTTTTCTCAACAAGTGTCAGGCTACAGTCTCAATTCACTACACTATCTCAACCCTACTATATACTGCATCATGTCGTGTATCACAAGCCGCATCAAAACCTTCCTATTGGGATCTTCCCTGTCAAACTCACCCAGTCAATACAACTCTCCATCTGAAAAGAATGCACAGTCTTATCAACTACAAACTGCATCAGATGATACTACCCCTCCACCTCCACCATACTCTTCAAACCCAACCTGTGATCAATCACCCAAGCCATTCATTCTAGAGTTCCAACCACCATCACAACAAGGTTGCCGAGTCTCCCGACCAGACAGTAACGGCCAACGGTTCATCTACCGTCAGAGTTCTTGAGTGGGTAACTCTATTTTAAACTCTATACTGCTACTACAGCTCTTGTCTTTTACCGAAAACATGCCCGAAACAAGATATATCTGCTCCAAGTTATACCTGTGGATACTTTAATGGACAGGTATCAGACAAGGACATGGGACGATAGAGACCAACAGTATCTGACAGGTGGAGAGACAAGGGGAAATACTGAAACTCGGAGGAACAGTCAATCTCGTTTGAGGATTAGAGCGATCGTCGTGCAACCTGACTAGACAAGGGAATAGATTAGCTACATGGCACTATACATACGTCAGCAAAACAGGGCTGAAAGTTTCATGTTATATCTTGATAACTTTATTACTACTTGGACGCCTATCATGATTAAACTTATCATAATTAACATCTACATTAGATACACTATCAAAGTTAGTATTCGATAGACTTTGACGCCAGGAACAAACGAAACTATGATTGGCCCACCATAAAGACCCCTGAAAAAAGACCGTTGTTAGTCTTTTTGGGGTCCAAAAAAACGTTGCAAAAAACAAGAAGAAAAAAAGAAAACCGCCAATCTTAGCTCTTACTAAGATGTCGAAATTGCATGGCGTACTTGGAGGTGGGGTTCTGTACGCCATGTCCCCCTTACTACGTAGCACTATCGATTCCCTATCCCTTGGAAAGAATAAACACGACCCCTTTCCTTTTGGTATATATATTCATGACCCTTGACGACATGATCAAGACATTTGCTTGACCTGTACACCTGTCTGATCTCTGTCAGATTGTCTCCTTTGGATAACCGTCAAAATGGTTGCCGCTCTCTTGTCGCAAAAGACGTCGTCATATCGCCGACCGGCCACTATAGCCGCCGCCGTCCTCGTCTTTTTTATTATCTTGGAGACTTTTTATTTATACTCCAGCGCAGTATGTATTCCTTATTACCTCTTGTTATAACGTACTGACCATAGAAAGTGGACACCTGCACACGGGTTGCTACCCTCCGAAACGACATCGACCGGGGCATCACAATCACCGGTCCATGCGCCGCCCAAGAAGCAGCACAAACCGAAACCGAAACCAATCAAGACGTCACAGCTTCACTTCCTCCTCCCGGCCTCCGACCCAAATGATATGGTCTGCGCCATCATCGCCTCAGCCCTCGTGAACCGATATCCCGCTCCCTACATGATCGGTTGGAAGGGAGAGGGCAAATACAACGCTTCAGCCGCTCACACTGCAAAACTTTACTCTATCAAGAAGTACCTCGACGAGCTTCCAAACGGCGGTGACGATGATGACCTGGTTTTCTTCGGCGATGGCTACGATGTCATGGCTCAACTCCCCGTAGAGGTCGTCATTGAGCGCTACTTCAAGGTTGCTGCTGACGCAGACCAACGCTTGGCGGACCGTTTCGGTATCACCGTTGAAGAAGCTCACAAGCGTGGTCTCAAGCAGACACTCTTTTGGGGCGCCGACAAGATGTGCTGGCCAGCTCTCGGCGAAGATCAGTGCACCAAGATACCCGGCTCTCATCTCCCAAATACCGTCTACGGACCCAAGACAGGCAACGGTGATGCAACATATCGCGATGCCAAGTTCTTCAACTCGGGAAGTGTCATTGGTCCACTCGGCGACCTGCGCAAGTTCATCGATGCTGGTATCGACAGCTTGGAGGATACTTTCGATCCCGGCTTCAAGTACAAGACTTCTGACCAGATCTACCTCGCCCGTCTGTACGCCCGCCAAGAACTATCCCGCGCCAAGCAGATTGAGTACGAGCTCAGCAACGTAGACAAGGCCTCTGGCGAAAACAACAGCATCAACCCTTTTGCAGCAGAGGATGTGGCCGAGTATCACGCCGCCATCGATTACGAGTCGGATTTCGTGCAAACTGGATGCTTCGCCCACAAGTGGATGCAGAAGCTAAACTACAACAACCCCGATAACACAGCGACCATGGCCAAAGATCTTTTCGAGCAGGGCAAAGTCTTCAAGCCTTATAAGATCCAGCTGCCCGCCAACGTATACCGCTCCTTCATCCGCGTCTTCAAGTCGCTACCTGACGATACAACCAACAAGTCCGCGCGTGACTGGATCGCCAGCCTCCAGCTCGACACCAATGTTGCGACACGTAAAATCTTTGGCTTCTACCACGCCACGTGCAGCAAGCGCCAGCTCATCGCCGACTTCAAGAAGTACTGGTTCCACCCGTACATCGTGCCCCTACTGCAAGCCGGCTTCCATGCCACAAAGCAGGATGAGCTCATCACTGAGAGGCTCATCGACGGGCGCAAGTGGGTGTACAAGACGGCGTTTCCCTCGGAGGGAGCCCCTGAAGATGAGCTCGGCGGGGTTTTGACGGATTACAAGGACGAGGCTTATATTCCTTTCTCGACGTTATGTCAAGCATCGGCACATATTCTCGATAAATAATAAAAAATTGGGATAGAATATATTTGTTAATGAGGTTTGGTAATGGAGTACAGGTATTGGGTTTTGGTAGGGGTTTTTATAAGCTATTATACGGCTTTGATGTTTTATAGCCTGACTTTTCTGGGAAACTCTTTTTAAGAGTATATTCAATTTACTATGCTCACAACTTCAAGGCTTTCGGTTGTTCACAACTGGTTCCCCTAGCCTCACCGAGTGTGTTTTCCATTTTTGAACCGCACCACCTTACAAAGCCGACATAATCATGACTGGATTTGAAGCTGGAGGTTCTTTGACGGGTGTCTGTATCTCGGCGGAACTCGGTACGATCCTAGGCTACACAAGACATCCCTATTAATGGTCGGTAGTATGGCCGATGTTGTACAACGTCGGATGCTTGTCACTGCACAATTGGGCTGGTGATTGCTGAGCACATACGGCTCTTTCAGGGCTACAGAATGGAGTGATAATCAACGTGAAACTTGACATGACTTGTCGAACGATACTACGTGGGTGGGCGTGTTGGACAGTTACATGTTACTTGAGCCTCATCAGTTGAACACGAGGGGTATAAAGGCCAGATGAACCTCTGCTTACAGTACCATCATGAGTACCTTCCACGCCTTCAATAAAACAAAACAAATCGACAGACAACTACCAATCTATCATCAACAATGAGGTCAACCATCTTGCTCTCCCTTATAGCCCTTCCTTTCACCCTAGCCGGCACAACCAACAAAGTCAAAGCACTATCCCCCGACATCAGCGCATCCATCGCAAAGTTCCGCTCCATCTTTGATGAGGAGTCCAAGGTTATCTCGCCGAGACAAGATAAGGGTCGAAAGTGCAAAGATCTCGAAGGGTGGAAATGGTGCGTGAGTAGCTGTCTTGAGCTATGTGACATGATCTGCGACTGCAGCGGCTGTCCGTCAAATTGCGGTACTTCCTACTCTATTCTGTAAATACTTGGTGTGTACTGACTTTTGCTTTGTAGTTGATGCATGTGCCGAGAATGATAAGTACAAAGGTTGTAATGGGGATGCTTTACGTTGACTTGTCTTGACTTTGTCGGGACGAGTATTGATGGCTGCGTGGTTAATGGAAAGGAAGTATTTTTTACCTCGTCCGCTATGAGGTTTCTACAAATTTTATGTCTTTAGTTTAATCGTCGTTCCCGGTCGTTCATCCTCGTGAATCTATCCACTGTTCTCAAGATAGAGTATCAACACTTTTACGATATACCATCACTTTTTGAGAAACCCGAATTCTTTAACCAGTTACTATTATCTTCTATATCTTCATCGCTGGTTGCTCGATAACTACCCCATCACTACTCAACAAATCTCCTCCGTTCGTTGCTAGACTAGTTACAGTCTATCAGTACTAGCTGTAGTCAGTCACAATTCCTTAGCTCAACCTCCCACATCAATTGAGCCAGTTAACCAGCACGGTCTCATTCCTAAATGACGACATTTAAATCCTACGAAAAAGAGTTGAAAGTATCGGGGCATCTTTCCTCCGTAGATAACAAAGCGGTAATTAAATACGATAACGCAGTCGGACTTATCCCCCCGGACCAATCCGACTTCTCCCTTCCGGCTTCGGGCAGAATAACGGCATGTCCAATCAGTGCTGATAAAGCAACGACTTGCAAATGAGGGTATCGCAAAGGCGTGGACGACAACAACATGTAATTATTTATATCGGGGCTTTTGTATATAATGTAGCTAGTATCTACTTCTCTCTGCACTTCATATCATACATCTGTCACTCAACTGACTTCTTATGTCTTCTCTCTTCCACTTACACCATTGAAATGTCCTCCCCTAAACTCATCGCCATTCTCGGCGCAACCGGCAATCAAGGTGGCTCCGTCGTAGAAGCTTTTCTCTCCGAGCCAGATTGGAACGTTCGCGCCATAACCCGCAACACCAAAAGCCCCAAAGCCCAAGGCCTTTCCTCCAAAGGCGCCCAAGTCGTCAAAGCCGACCTCGACGAACCCTCAACTCTAGTCGCTGCCTTTGAAGGAGCCAGTGCCATCTTTGCAGTCAGTGACTTCTGGGGCTTATACAATGACCCGACAAACAAGTCCAGAACAAAGCCCGGACAGCCTCTTAATGAGTGGGCGGCTGAGCATGAGGAACAACAGCTCAAGAATGTAATTGATGCTGCCTCCAAGGTTCCCACGCTAGAGCGTTTTATTCTATCGTCTTTATCCAATGCTGAGAAGTGGTCCGAGGGTAAATACACTCGGGTGTATCACTTTGATGGCAAGGCTCGTGCGGCAGAGTATATCCCAAAGGCGCATCCGGATCTTTGGGCAAAGACGAGTATCTTCCAAGCTGGACTATTTCTGAGCAACTTTGTTCAACTACCTTTGAACCAGCCTGTCAAAGTAAAATCAGTCCTTTTCTTCCACCTCTATCACACCAAACTAACCTAAACACTCAGAATACCGAAGGCGTTGCGCAGTTCATCTCACCTCTAGACCCCGATACCAAGTTCCCCTTCATCGCCGCCGAAGAAGACTCAGGCCCCATCGTCAAGGCTCTCATCACCCAAGAACCTGCAGGACACAACCTCATCGGCTACAGGGAATGGCTCACAGCCAGAGAGATCGCAGAATCGTTTACCAAGGCTACTAGCATTAAAGCGGTGGCTGTCAAATCATACGGGACATTCCCACCTGGTTTTTCAGAGGAGTTTGTAGGCGAAATGGAAGATTGCTTCGGCTACTTCAATGAGTTTGGATACGAAGGCCGGGACGATCCGACCGTGGTTCATCCTCGACATGTAAGTCGCTGTCTGTGCTTTTAGAACTGTCTACTGATACGATCGCAGTTAAAGTCGGCGCCCAAACTGGATACAGCGGAGGATTACTTCAAGAAGCAGAACTGGTCTCAGGTTTTTAGTTCTTGAGGCAAGCGATACTGGGTATTTATGTATCATCTTGAGGCACAGATGGACCTTGGTAAGTTCTATCGTGCTGTAATCAATTGGCCTCGTTCGCAAAACTACATCCTGATTCCATGAATGGTCACTGTCTATTGTTCAGCCTACCAGTCACCAAGATAAGGTTGGTCCCAGAACAGACCTTGCTGCTGGTACCACCGTATAATTCATTTGTCAAACACTTAGATCTTATATTGGTCCTATCTCGTATGCCTATGGACACAATTGCCCTTTCCTCCTCATAACAATTCTTCCAAATGACAAGGCGAGAGTTGCACCACGTCACGAAATAAAACTTGATGCTACCTAAACACTGCTTTCTGATATGAGTAGTGGCACAACTGGAAAGAAGGCCACCGCCTCAACACGCTTGGATGATCCATCAGAGCATGTCGTTGTAGCAATCGCTCATCACCTTGTAGGTTTTCTTGAACCAACCGCCGTCTTCGTTCGAAACTGACCTCTCCTAAAAGGCCAGCTTTTCCAACTTGTCGTACAGAGGTGTTCCAAACCCACTAATGGGATCCCATCCTTTGACCGCCTCCCAACCTGCACCGGGAATTTGGGGAGCGGGAAGTTGTCGGAAACTGAAGCCTTGACAGCCATAATTCCTCCCATTCACAATACTAGATCGGTGATTAGAATCAAGCAGTTCGAGTTCGAAATGGATCCATATGAACTTACTCAGTGAATCCTTGGTATCCCTTTTTGTAGATCCAAGGGTTAAGGAATCCCATCGCAGACTTGCCCTTTCTCAATCTCTCATTTGATAGAAGAGCAACGATGGCCCCAAAAGTTGGCGCTGCAGCACTATCACTGTGTCAGTCCTCGCTGCTTTAATGAGCCTGCTTCACTTACCTTGTTCCTATTGCATAATCCACTGTATCATTAACCATGACCGGTAGTTTGACCGCCATAGCTGCCACATCAGGATAGCCTCGTCCATTTGGGTTGAAATAAGGCTGCCACTTCTTCCCATGCTTCTTCAGATATTCTTTCACAGCCCTATCCTGGTACTCAGGGCGCGAGAAAAGGTCAGAGAACCCGCCACCAGTCGAGAATGGCGATCCTTCTCCATCACTCCATGAAATCTCAGGGTTGTTGCCTCCTGTACCACCAACGGTGGTTACGTACGGACAAGCACTAGGCCATGTAGGGAGAAATTTTGTGGTGTTCTTTCCATCATTTGATTGGCATGAGACACCCACACCTTGATTACCAGCCGGGACAATGATTGAAACACCCCGTGTGCCAATCTGCCCAAATTTGTTGCAGACCTGACGCGCATATTGCTTAGGAATATGCTGCTCGTATTCACCCCAAGATATAGAGATGACTGAAGGGAGTTTCTTGGTAGGCAGGTTCAAGATGTATTCAGCGAACTCGAGCCAGGTTTCGATGCCATCTCCTGGAGGTAAACTATACCGTTCAATTAGTAACACAAATTCACCGACATGTAACAGATGACTTACTCAAGATCGGGGATGTAGTCGTGGTTGATACCTCCAACGGCCAAGTGTTGTATAGGGACCCGCGAGGCCAACGAGACGGCATATTGGATATTCAAATTTCCCTCATTCTCAAAAAGCACTTGGCCATTAAAAAAACTACCTTGCGGGTTTCTTCCGCCATTGGCAGAGGCATCAGAAAATGTGATGCCCTTGAGATCAGGAGCATAACGTCGGAGAAACCTTTGGAGTTCATCGCGTTGGGAGGTCATCTACTATCTGTCAGCTAGGTTATTCGCATATTAAAAGGGCATTCTTACGTTTCTGAAGCTGACAGTTGTGAATAAAGAGCCCTTTGCAGGCTTTGGGTATTCTTTTGGCATCTTGTAGAGCTTGCGGATACAGGCAGGCGTTGCTTCTGTTTTGCACTTTTCAAGGTCGATCGGTCCTGATCCACCATAGTTGCCATTCTTGGTAGATCGAGGCTCATTTTCAACCTGAAAATCCCGCTTCACCATGTTAGATGCAGTTTCTTCAAGATTTCGAGTATGCTGGAAGCTTGGAAAAAGCGTTGTGGGCTGGATTGATGTAATATGACGACGGATATTGTGAGGGACAGAGTACTCTCTCGTTCTGATGATGCTTTTTTCATCACGGGCGAACACGGAGAAGCGAGTATTGAGCATTCCTTCAGCGTTCTTAACAGTGGTCCGGATGTGAAGCCATTCGCCCTCATCGCGGACGTGATGTTCGGGAACTCCAACCTCAGAGAGCCAGCGCTTGACAGACTTGGTAGCCACATGAGAAGGGTTGAGTAAAGCTTTGGCAGATTCACGAGAGAGATGTTTTCCATACTTGTGATGGTCAGGGTCGGAGACTTCATAGATGGTACGTTCAAGCAACTTGTGATCTTCGGGCTCAAGTCCAATAGAGAGGTTGATGAATTGGTCAGGAGAAGGAGAGTCTGATTCCTCCCATCCAGCGGGGGTTTCGTTCAATGACTCAACCACAACTGGGACTGCTAGAACAGATACCGCACTGAGGATGAACCCCCCGGTCGCCAGGAGATTGATCGCCAGCATGGTTCAAAAATTGGGGTTCAAAAGAGAGATGATAAAGAGTTTGAAGGTTTGCTCGTCAATGTAGGCTTGAGGGCTTTCTGGTATTCTGAAATATCGCCCGGAGTTGACTCTCTTTATATCAGGTTCCAGAGACAATATTGCGTGTAATGTCGAGCGAAGATACCACTTCTACATCCCTGCCCCAACTGCATCAAGTTGGTGTTGTGGCTGTTACCCGTCTTCCCATTCAGGTAGGTGGGCTTTGAAGAACAATACCAAGCCGCTTCATATTGTTCATGGCACGTTCCTTCCATCAACCAACACATTTGCCCCAAGAGTTCCGATAGTGCGGGTCCTGAGAATCACTCCTGCCCTACAGGGCGGGAAGGCTTTCCAAGTCTTGCCCTAAATTTTTCTTCATGTCGTATCATCTGCCAGATGAGGAAACAGAGAATTCGTGGCGTCGTTCAGAGAATTCCCTGGCCATGGCTCTGGTGAGTCAGTCTTTCTAGAAGGGCGGGAGAAGTTGTTAGACTGGGCAAACACAAGTACGGCATTCTGCAGGCACAAGGAATAAGCATGCAAATCGAACAAAGACCAAAGTAACACATTCAGTTACGAAATTAACCAGTTGAGTTTCAGAATACTGTCGCATTGTGTCCGTCATTTTACAGATGTGATAAAAACCTCAAGGCTTGCTTGGATATGTCTTTCATTCCTTACATGAGGCACTCGAAGAAGCAAGAGGCACAGATGGTTGCATCTCCCCTTGCATTTACTCGGTTGGTCTGCATGTCGACTGCTGGCAAGACTTGGATGTACCTTACACTCAACTGGCTACTTTCGAGCTGCAGAGGGTCACCAGCTGATCAATGTTTCTGCTGTTGGTTCCTAGGTTCCCAATAGTTTCTTGGCGATAGGGTGGTTAAATGCTTTGCCTGCATAGTTTGGGGCTCGAATGCAGTTGCGCCAAAGCCGAAGCTTTGGCTGATGACGGTGACGCATGGGTTATAGAAATATTGACCTCTGAACTTGGGCATACGAGAAATAAGCAGCCAAAGAACTCAATCTCATACGGGATAATGTGACTTACTGATTTTGCCTCTTGTGCTTTCAGCAGTCAAGTTTCTCTCGCGCCAGGGAGGGCCAATGATCATGTCCACATGTTGGAATGCGTAGCTGTTGATCACACTTACAGCCAACAGTGTTTCAGTGCAGATATTCCTACGGGCCGCATCGGGAATTTTCAGCTTTCACCGCCAAGAAGCCTGTCAGGATTGTGACTCTGGCTCTGACTGAGGTCGTGGTACCTCGATCAGGCCACGTTCCGTCAGATCGACCAATAACTTGTGATCAAATTCAGTGTCTAGGAACTCGGGGCGCCTTTAGACCTCTGCAAGATGAGCAAGTTGGCTGGAGATCTGCAAGGATGAAGCTGTTCCTAGTGGTCGAGCTGTACCTTGGAATCATCGGATAGAAGCATAGCTCCAAGCTTGGGGCAAGCAAGCTGGATCAAGGTGTAGTGCAGCTCCGGATGAGTAAGCCTGAATTTCACGGAGTTTGAGGAGTCACAAGGAGGAAACTGTTTGAAAGAAGGTCGTATGTTTTGTCGGAGCTTCGACTTATTTACTATGCTGCTTTGCACAACTGTACATCGAATCCATGCTCATCATTTTCTGGCGTCTAGTGAGGCTGCTGGGTCATTCAATCCTGCTGGCTGCTTGGCTGTCGTTGACCATTTGCATACGTCGTACATGCTTGCACTAATAAGCTGGCTGAGCTTCAATCCTTGGCTGCCTACAATAACAATGACAACCTCAGGCCTTCAAGCGAAGCGAAGCTTCTCAGCAGCTCCAAAGCTCTTGCCTACGAGATTTGACCCACCGCAGGCAGCATCTTCAGCCGCCCCATTTTACGGGCCCTCGTTGGTCCAAATTCTGCCACTCCCACAATCAGTCGCCTCTTACCGCCTTCAGAATCTTCTATAAAATGCCAGCTTCCTCAGCCAAGCTACGCTTTTCCTTTCTTCTTTTCTCCTTAGCTCTCTTTGCCTTTTGGCTTAGATCAAGTGTAGTATCTGTTCTTTTCAGTTTAATCTCTGAAAGATGTCTAAGGACATCAACATTGATTATTCCTATTTTTGGTCAGAGGGCAGTTGCCTCTGTGCTTGCACATGCTTCTGCCCACTGTGTCCCTGGTATTACACTGCCTCCAGGTGACGCGAATCACACTCTCGAGCTCCTCGTTTTTCATTACTTTCTCAGGCTTGCCTGGGTAGTGAAGAAGAATTTCTCCATCTTGAAAAATGATGCACCGTGATGACCGTGACAGGTAAAATGTAGTAAGTAATCAAGTGATTGTAGACAGTGACAGCGCTGTACCTAAATTTTTGGTGAACATCTCGAATTTGTGCTGGGCAAGAATCACACTCGTCATAACCGTCACGACGACCCTAGCGTGTCTCCAACCACTAAACCTCCATCTTGAGAACCTCATCCGCAGAGCATCATCATTCATCCATTCACCATCAACCGTCATCATGTCCTCCGAAACCCCCCTTCTCGACCCTTCACTCTTCTCCTACCTCCAAGAGAAGCTCGATGAAGAGACCAGCGTTCGCGACAACCTCACTCAAATAATCCAGCGTCTCGAGCGCGCCGTCGCCACGGCTCAAGGCCTTCTCTCCCGTGTCCACTCTACTCCTCGTGCCCGCTGTCAGTTTTTTTCCCTGTCCCTACTGTGATGCTCAAGGCTGACTTTTGTGAAATGCAGATCCTGCGTTGGTCTCCCAGGTTGAAGATGCCATCAAGGAAGAGGTCTCTATTGTGAAGGAGCTGAGCGAGGTTGCTAGCCAGCACCCATACTACAAGTGCGTTCTCATGACCTGAGCCAAGACATGCATCAAAATCTGACTTTCTGTTGTAGATACAACCAAAAGTGGGCGAGAACCATCCAGAATGCCATCGGCACCGCTGTCTACGTTGCTTGGCTCGGCGGCCTAGGCTCCGAGTCGCAGCCTGCTTCTCTCGGCCGTCTTCTAACCCTCGAGCAGGTCGGCGATGTCTTCCAGGGTACGATTATCCATCACATGATCATTTGACACTTGACTGACATTTCCCAGTCCCAACAAACCTGAAGGACCGTGACGCCTTCCACTTCACAATTGAAGAGTATCTCCTCTCTCTGACAGACCTGACCAATGAGCTCGCCCGTCTGGCTGCCAACGCTGTGACCTACGGAGATTTTGAGCTTCCTCTTGTTATCAGCGCGTTCATCAAGGATCTTTTCGCTGGGTTCCAGCTTCTCAACCTCAAAAACGATATCCTCCGCAAGCGAGCCGATGCCGTCAAGTATGACGTCAAGAGAGTTGAGGACGTTGTCTACGATTTGAGTCTGCGTGGGCTGGTGAAGCGACCGGGCGAAGGTGATACAGAGATGGCTGCAGCCGAGTAAATTTGGCTCTGGAGAGCCCTGAAAAAAGGATGTCGATATTAATCAACGATATCAATCGACGATAACAGCTAGTTAGCCTAGGCATCTACGTGAAACCAATTATGGAATATTCTAAAAGGTTCAAGGTGTTACAAATATGCAAAAAGTGATTATAATGATTCAATTAATCATGCATGCCGTTATGGGCACCTCTATTTTAACAAAATGGTTCGGTGTCTTGCTCGACCCTGGTTGAACCCAGCCGATACTGATTTTTGACAGTAAAAATACACCATGATCCGTCCCATCTGAACTCCAAATCAGGTTCAATATAGTTGACGAGTCTTCTCCAAAGCTCGTTTCTAGTCATGTCGAAATGTACACTTGTCACCTCTGGCACACTTGCCCTGCTGCCAAAAAGTACAAGGTTTAGTGCCGATGAGTGCCTTATTGGCAGGTTTATGCGGCGGGAGGGTGCCTCTCTTTTTCCGTCCGTCTTTACCGTCACCTCGACCTCCGTGATGGTCATCACGGTCGTATGTACGATCACGATCCCATCCTCTGTCTTGTTCGCGATCTCGGCCATGGTCCCTTTCTCGCTCCCAATCGCGCTCGGCGGCAGGCGGCGGCGGAACCTGTTGACCCTGTGCCATCTGGCTTAACATCATGTACTGCTGGAATGAGGGATCACTGGGGTTCAAATAAGGAGCTGCATTTGAGGCTGCTGTCTGTTGTGGTGTGCCCTGTGATGGCTGGTTGATGGCAGCCAAAATAGATTGAAGCTGATTGTCCGGAATTTGCGGCTGCTGCTGTGGTGGGGGTGCAGCGCTTGTTGGAGGCTGCGCTGGCTGTTGACCGCCATTCACCTGCTGCAGCAGAGCCATATAGGGGGCAAATTGCTGTTGCTGGGCGTAATAAGCAGCCCAGTCCTGAGGATTAGCTGGAGCTTGGCCGGATGAAGTACCAGACATCGCCGATAGCAGGGCATTTGCTTCTGCTTCAGCTCGCGCACGCTCATCCTCCTCCTTCTTTTGTCGAGCTGCCAGTTCTTTGTTAAAGCCCATTTGCCATTCACGGACCTTCTCGTGGTCGTGCAAGATCCACTCAGGAGGGGAGTTAGCGGGAAACGGCTGGCCAGCCAGAGACTTGACAAGTCTTTCAATGATACTTCCACAAAGAGCAGCTGCGCCGTCAGGGTACTTGTACGCCCGCCAAACATCGCTTGTGCTTGGGCTGGGATCACGCCAGTTCCTGGCCTTTTCAGATTTGAGAAGGGCGATTGCCTGCTCTAACACAGCACGGCCTGCGATAATGGGCAGAGTATCACTGGCCAAGTCGCGATGCGAAGTCGAGGTGCGCTGATGAGATGAAGATTGTGCAGGGGCGCCACGGAGGTTACTCATGATAGAGTCGATTTGATATGCCGGGCTGTTCTTGGCATCGATGCGTTGGACCGCCAAGTAAAGCGCCTGATCAGCTCCCATCTGCTGCTCTTCGCACCATCGAGCTTGGATCTCCTGAAACTTGACATCATTCGGTAGGTATTGTGTCTTTTGCTGGGTTGTTGTTGCGGTTTCAGGTAGCGGTGATTTGGGTGTTGGTGGAATGTCGGCTGGATCTGTATATATAGCCATAAGCTCCCGTTGCTCCCTATCCGCAATTCGCTTCTGCTCATCTGTTGTAAAGGTGACATTTCCGCCTCTGTTAACAAAGTTCTTGTTCCGGACATCAGTGGGCAATCTTGAAAGATCAATCCCAACTGGTCCCATCCAAGGCTGATAAGGAACATCATCGTCGTCGTCGTCATCATCCACGTCCGCACGCTGTTTAAGCACCATTCCTTCGGATCGGTCATCAGCAGCGTCTCGAATCATGTTTTGCTCTCTGCCCTCGTCCTCGGCATCCTCCTTCTGGAAAATTTTGACCTGGACGAGCTCGCTCTCAGGCTTCCAAGTGACTCGAAGCTTGCGGCGAGCCTCCTTACGAACACGTTTGGCCTTCTGCTCGGGCGTTTCAGGAGTTTCAGGACCATCGGTTTCCTTGGTTTGAACGGGAGATTCGGCCTTGGGAGCGTTGATAGAGTCAAGGAGGGAGGCGATGCCAGACAAGGCGCTCGAGGCTGCGCTCGAGGTTGGGGCCGAAGCGCTGCCATTGCGGGATGTAGGCGGTTTTACTTCCATTCGTGACGGCTTTGGCTCTGGTTTGGCCTTCTCCTCGTTTGCAGCCTTGACATCGGGTTTGGCATCTGGTTTTACGACCGACTTGGCCACTGGCCTAGATTTCCCTGGCAGAATAGAAGCAGCAGCAGCCTTCGCGGCGCTGGTTTTAGATGCTGATTGGAGTTGAATCTTGGGTGTAACGAGTTTCCTCATAAGAGAACCGCCGCCAGATTCAACAGCAATCTTCTTTACCGTGCGTGTGTCAGCTTCATCATCACGAGCACGCTTGACTGAAGGTTCCGTGCCAGGCTTAGCCTTTGCTCTGCTCGATGCAGAAGTACCAGTATATCCAGTGCTTGTCTCAGGCTCATTGGTCTTGAGTTTTTTGACCTTTGCAGTTATCTCAGATACAAATTCCTTGACTTCAGCATCACCTTTGTCGGCAAACCTCTTTCGAACCGTCTCAAAGTTGGTTGTCTCGGCTATCTTTTTCGTCATAGGAAAATGGGTAAACATCTCGAGAACAATCTTGGGGAACTCTCCTGAAAAGTCACCTGCCTTGATGCACATAATCAATGCATTCACCAAACTCAAAACAAGCTTTTGATGACCTCCAAGGTTGTCCAGGACAGCATCATCAGCATGCTCGATAGTGGCATCCAAAGCACGATAAAGCACCTGTTTCTTTTGCTCAAAATCGTGTCGCGCATTGGCCAGCGCAGCTTCGGTTGCCTTATCCTTTACAGCCTGATCTAGTTCCTGCTTGGCGCGATTCATGTCACTACGGAGTTTAATGAAATACTCGCCTGCTTGTTGAACACGTGTTGCGATCAAAGTGTTCGTTCTTGGAACAGATTGCTCGACGTGGACCATCCCGATGGCATCCCAGGCCGCTGCTTCAGCAGGATCGGTTGGGCGAGTGGTGGGACGAATCTGCCTATTGTTAGAATTACACTTTATTTGGTTTAAAGGCAAATGTCTTACTGGCTTGCCTCGTTCCTCCTCCATCTCTTTTTTTGCCTTTTTCTCTGCCTTGTTCTTGGAAGCTTCATCAGACTTAAGTTGCTCTTTGAAAGCATGCGGGTACTCTGTGTACTTTGGGCGACGTTTCCCTAAGCTCTTCATGGCCCGGTCAAAATCATCCAATAGTCCCTTGGCCTCCATGCGTCTCTCATCCAGTCCCCCTTTGTCGGGTGAAGGGCGATACTGGTTTGTGAATCGACCTTGGACTTCGCATGGGAGGTTGTAACCAAGTTCAGGAACCATCTGTCTTCCACTACGAGCTGGCAGGGCTACTAAGGGAGCGAGCTTATCATAGCTCTTTGGGGCTGGAAGCTTAGCTGTGCCCTCATAGACCAAATGGGGAAGGCCCTTGATCGCAGGCTGTTTAGCTTGGGCAGCCTTAGTCCTTTTGTTGAATTGGGCAATCAACTGGGCTTCTTCAGGTGAAGGTGTAGGAGCCGGCAGACCATCAACATCGTCAACCTTCTTTACAGCAGGAGAGCCCACAGGCGAGTCGATATATATCGCAGCGGGCTCTGGCGTTGGGGTATCTGGGGCACTCTTCACCGCTCGCTTCCTCTTTTTAGCAGGAGGCTCATTGGTGACCTGCTGAACAATACCAGTGTCTTGACTGTTGATGGGCTGAGGAATAAGATAGTGGTTGTTGGTGACGGGTGGCGACGAGGCGTTACCAGTAAAGTGCGGCTGTTGGTGATGCATCTGCTGAAAGTTTTGAGCAGCCATTGGCTGCGAGGTTTGAGGGTAGGCAATCGACTGTTTGGGAGCGAATTGGGATTGGACGGACTGCGGCTGTTGCTGGGAGGCATGTTGTTGGGGAGGAGGCTGTTGACGACCTTGATGGGACTGCTGGAAATTCATCTGTTCATTTGGCCGAGATTGCGGCGGTTGACCATTGACCGGGGGCGAAAAAGCAGTCTGATTGTATTGCTGTTGGTTCTGAGCAGGAGATTGCTGAGGCGGTCTGCTAAAATTATGTCCCTGTGCGAATGTAGGTTGGATAGCATCAAATTGTTGTACAGGTGTATGGCTCTGTTGCCGACTTGGCTGAGGAATCACATGAGGCTGAGAAAATTGCTGGATGGGAGATTCGAACGATGACTCGCTAGGTGGTGCCACAGAGTATGGAAAATTAGAGGAATGAGGGTGATTTGAGAGTTGTCCAATACCAGCCATAGCATTATCCAGGTTCATCTTGCCATGCTGGCCATAGATATCAGGATGCATGGCACTAAAATCCGTATCCATTATATCTGGCGTCTGTTGTGTAAACTGCTGGTTCAATGACAATGAATCATGGCCAGGGTGGTAGCCTGGTTGATCTTGTTGGGAGCCATGCAAACTACCGGGAAGGAAAGAGTGACCTTGGTCCGAGTCGAAAAAGTTTGAGGCAGAGGCATCTTGCGGGTTAATTTGAGAGAAGGCAGCCTGGTCATTCACAGACTGCGACCAAGCTTGATGAGGGTCATATTGGCCATTCTGTGCTGAGAACCCATAGTTGTTATGCCACTGATGCTGTGTCTCATCAGCGCCGTTTTGGCCATTGTTTGACCAAGACTGCATTTTGTGTTAATGCTCTACCGAGCAACGAGAGCTACCACAGTAGCAATAAGACCGCCGAGATCAATTAAAATGAACAGCTTTACGATCTAATACAAGATATCAGCAATCTTTGCTATTCTGAAATGCATTGCTAATAAAACGCAATGCAGAAAGGAGCAGTCGATAGAACAGCAGTAAAGGGTGAGAGGTGTGTGTGATGGAATAGACAACCTGTGGCTAGGCGTTGACGTAGCCGTGGTTACAGTAAAGAATGAATTATCAAGCGTATAAAGAAAAAAGGTACTAACATGGAGAATTAAGCTGGAAAGTAACTTTATGCAGGCGTCTTTCTGTTAAGGAAAAGCTGTCGGCTATCGCAGCTGCAGGCGACCCACCATAAGAGCGCGCTAGGCAACAAACGGACGAACTGACAGGGATCCGGGTCTTGGAGAAGAAGACAAGGTGAATGTGAATCTGTAGTCTAGAGGAATCAAAAGAACCATCAGCAAGGCCAGCAAAAAAGAATTGAAAAGCAAGCGATAACTGGTATTTGATAAGAGGAAGCGGCAGAAGAAATAGAAATAAGAGGTAGATTATGGACGTCAAGTGATGATAAAGAGCATCCATCCAGCACCTCATCAGCAGTCAAAAATAAGTGTCTTGCTGTGGTTGGACAAAGACTGTCATGGGTGGGTGACAAAGAAGCCCAAGACGAAGAAAAAGGTGAAAAGATAAGCTCCAAAACCCAAATTAAACTCTCGCCATATACAGTGACTTTGTCTGCAAAAATGGAATCGACTTGTCGCTTGCGACATTCTGGAGAGGTCTTTGATGGTGGAGCCACTGATTCTTGGGATGCGTGTGCACCCGCATTTTAGCGCGTATGGTCCCTGAGATGTTGCTCTCTTTGGTGCTGAGGGTGCTGAACAGAGCGTTATCGTTATCACCCCCTGTACCACGCAAGCAGCTTGACTGATGCTGCAACGTCGCGAGACGATGATCATCAGTCAGAACGCCTTTTTTTTTTTTGGCCTTGTCTGGATGCTTCTTTTATCATCAAAACACTTGCGCCGCGGGTTTTTTAGGTTCGCGTTCGCGTAGCTTCTAAGCCGGCCAGGTTGTATACACCGAGACTTCGCCACATGGGCGTCTTGGTTACCCAGTCACGGCAGCTTTCTGCTCCCAGAAGGCAACACGGAGGAGCTTTTATCTCCAAGCCTGTCTCCATGACGGTCACCATCTCATCGGCTTGCAATTTAAATGCTGCAGAGTCCGAGTGGTTGTTTCCATTGTTATAGAGAAATCACGGATACAATACTGCTGCTTGATTTTGATGGGGTGGTCGAGCCATGCAGAATAACGCGACAGAGGTAATGTGGTTGATTGGTGCAGATAGGGAAAGGGAACGGGGTCAAGTTTGGGCATACCCTTTGATTCAAAAACAGTTCCTTCGATACGGGAGCTTTGCCCGTCTTCCTACCAAAAAGATGCAGAGAAGTCCTATCCCATTTGTATATAGCGCAAGTCGCGTGGTGTTTACAACATTATCGAACGTAGGCGTGGCCTGTCGGGGGGAGGTAGAAAGAAGACAAAGACAGTACAAGGGCGACCAGTCAATTCGCCAGTGCGAGGCGACGATGCAGGCGCAGATAATAAAGATGAACACGAAAAGAATCGAATCCGGAATATTAAGCGCCGCTGCTGGTATTTAAGTACGCCTTAGTTGAGCGCCGACACAGCGTCTTGTCGCGATGGATGATGGGGGTTGATGAGGTGTCGTCGGGTCAAAGAGAATGAAAAGAAGTCCCTGGCAGTTCGCAAGCTGGACGTGTAGAGTCTGGCCCCAATTTTCAGGCACCAAATGCTATCATGAGTCCATAATATCAGGCATAAGGAAGGCAGCTCCACAATTCGAACTGCTCTCATCAGTGGCTTGCCCCTTGTAACTCGGCGGGCCCAGCACCGTGGCACTTTCCATGTCCAATCGTGTCGGCGCTTGTATCGGTCCGTGCTTCCAGCTTGCGCGCCGCCGTAGGGAGCTTCTCAACAGTCCAGTCCTGTCTTTTGGTATTGGATCGTGGCCTCAAGTGGCATCAAGTGATACAATTCTTACGCCCAAGATTGACTGATAATTTTTGTTCGAAATTTATCTGAGAAGCCCATAATTCACATCTTTGGCCTGTAATTTATCAACACGGTCGAGCTACAGACAGACCTTGTTCCTCGTACAACTCCTAAACTTCACATCCCACTCTTGAGTTCTCAGGCGCCCCGACGTCATTCGCCAACATGGCGACAAAGGGCAACTCTCTTCGCGATCGCCAAATAGGTTTGCTCCGTCATGCTCAGAGCACACCTTGACCTTCCGCTAATATTCTTGTCAGCATCGCTCAAGAAAATCCTCAACCTGAATGAGACTGTCGAATCCTCCGAAGCTGACGAAGCGCATGCCAACGGTCTGCTTGCTCCTGTTGCCCCCATTCTCGACGCTGATGGCAACCCTATCTGGAAAGTCCTAGTCTTTGACGATCTTGGTCGAGATGTTATCAGTAGCGTAATGCGCGTCAGCGACTTGCGCGCAATGGGTGTAACAATGCACATGTAAGTCAAAGGCTTGATGGGAGAAATACAAAACTAACACAGGCGTCGCAGGCATATTGGCGGCGCAAGACACCCTATCCCCGATGTCCCGGTCATCTACCTCCTCGAGCCGAATGCGCAAAACCTACAGGCCATTACTTCCGACTTACAGAAAGGCCTATACACTCCTGCTTACATCAACTTCCTCTCCTCCCTCCCTCGTGTGCTTCTAGAGGACTTTGCAACACAAACAGCCACAGCAGGAACATCCGAGCACATTGCTCAACTGTTCGATCAGTATTTGAACTTTATCGTAGCTGAACCAGACTTGTTCAGTTTGGGTATGCAAAAGGAGCATACATATTGGGCATTGAACAGTGCGGCCACCAGTGATGAGGAGCTCGACCGAGTAGTGGACAAGATCGTGAGTGGTCTCTTTAGTGTGATCGCCACCATGGGTATGTATAAAATCCGACTTAAGGCCAGTGTGCTGACTGACATGTTGACAGGTGTTATTCCCATCATTCGATGCCCCAAAGGCGCTGCTGCTGAGATGGTCGCTGCTCGACTTGATCGCAAGCTTCGAGATCACATTCTCAACTCCAAGGACAACCTCTTTTCAGGACCTAGGCCGAATGCATCATCTGGCACCCACTCTTCTCGACCCGTTCTTATTCTCCTCGATCGAAACATTGACTTGATACCTATGCTGTCCCATTCTTGGACATATCAGAGTCTAGTTCACGACGTTCTCAATATGAAGTTGAATCGCATTACTATTGAAACTCCTGCGGAAGAAGGAAACCCGGCAAAGGGGCCTACCAAGAAGGGCTACGATCTGACGACAAACGACTTTTTCTGGGCCAAGAATGCGGGCAGTCCATTCCCCCAAGTGGCGGAGGACATCGATGCTGAGTTAACCAAATACAAAGAGGATACAGCTGCCATCACAAAGAAAACCGGTGTTACGGATCTCGAGGACCTCCAGGCTGACACTAGCGCCAGCGCTCAACATCTCAAAGCGGCAATAACACTACTTCCCGAGATGAGAGAACGCAAGGGCATTCTAGATATGCACATGAACATCTTGGCAGCATTGTTGACGGGTATTAAAGACCGTCAGCTCGACAACTACTTCCAGCTGGAGGAGAATGTTGTGAAGCAAACCAAAGCCCAGATTATGGAGATCATCAAGGACGACAACAAGGGTACTGAACCCGTCGACAAACTGCGACTATTCATCATCTGGTTCTTGAGCACTGAGCAAGAAGTTAACCGACAAGAGTTCGAGGGCTTCGAGAAAACTCTCTCAGAAGCTGGTGCAGATGTCTCATGTCTGCCCTATGTTCGACAGGTTCGCGCAACTACCAAAATGACACAACTCACCACCATCAACAATACCGCTCAACCGGCTCAAACATCAGATCTCTTCGGACGCTTCTCTTCGATGTCTTCACGTCTCACCGACCGCCTAAAGGAATCAGGAGTTCCTACCGGATTGTCATCCAACTTTGAGAGTCTTATTAGTGGGGTGAAGAACTTCCTTCCCGCTGATCGTGATTTCACTGTTACAAAGATCGTTGAGTCCATCATGGACCCTTCTTCCGCCTCTTCTTCTGCCATCGCAAAGACAGAACACTTCCTCTACTATGATCCTCGGTCAGCCAACGCTCGAGGCACTATGCCTCCTCCTAGCGCTGTGCGATCAGGCGCAGGTACCAGCACACCGGGCGGTATGCCTGGATCTCAAGTGCCTAGCCAGACTGCTAGTTTTGGTCAAAGGCGGCAGGGCTTCAGCGAAGCTGTCGTTTTCACAGTCGGTGGAGGCAGCATGGATGAGTACGGCAACCTGCAGGAGTGGGTGAGCCGCACAGGAGGCGATCGGGCGAAGAAGAGGGTCGTGTATGGCAGCACGGAAATGGTCAATGCCGCAGAGTTCATCAAAGAGGAGCTTGATACGTTAGGGAAGGAAGTAGCATCATGATGATTGTTCGAATATGGAGACCAGTGTCCTAGGTCTTAGGGTATGAAAAATAAGTAGTTTGAGAACTGTACTCTAAGGAGCGTGAAGTGGCCTGGTAATTTCGTCTCCTGTGTTTCCAGCAGTCGATTTTTTGATACCCTGAGGGGAGAACACAGTAAATAGACACGAAGGCCAAAGCCAATCCAAGAAACATTTCCTTCGCATGAGAATCTTAAGGCATACAAATTGTGTATGTGTAATTGTGACAGTCCAACACACCTTAACTGCGAATGATATTTCTTACTGGAAATAGTACTCTATTGAATGTCATTATGCATGCTGTATACTGTTGGTTCCTCTACCCTAGACTCTGACTACCTACCTGGTAGACTCACTGATGTGAGTGAGATCCAACAAATATTACAGAAATACATTGTATACCAGAACTTAATTTTGCATGTTTAAAACAAATAAGTAAAAATAATCGAGCTGTTAACCTCGATAGGAGTATTTGCTGATTCGGAAGATAATCAAATTAGACTACGTAACTCATCTGGGGCAGTTGGGTCATCGCCATACCAGCTCTGGGACGTACCTGAGCTACTGTAAGGTACGTACCGATCCAATCCGAGAACAACACCACCTGTTTCTCGTCTCTGAACTTGGTTGCGCAAGGCCCCAAACCAACAAATCTTATTGGCAAAACCCTGCCTACTAACCTTTCATTATTTCCATTTGTGTCAACATCGCGAGCATCATCAACTTCCAATTTTATCAACAACAAACACAACGCGCACATCAATCATATCACCAACCACCCCCTCCGAACCTCAATCTTTGCGCGTTTCATTGACGATATCTGCATCCCGGTCGCGCCTCGCTCTCCCTCGCCATGGACGAGACCCCCATTAAGACCGAGGGCGCCTCTCGCCATCGGGCCGGCTACAAGTCTTGGAAGAAGAAGTATAGGAAGATGCGCATCGTTTTTGACCAGAAGATGCACGATGGCGAGGAGCTACACAAGCAAGAGGATAAGGCCGCGGCGCTCGTCAAGCGCTTGGCTGTAGAGAATGAGTACGCCATCTCCCAGGCTCAGCTATGCAATTGCGAAGGGGAATGCTAACTGTGACACCAACAGTCGTCTATTAGATCTATTACTCGATATAAACAATTCCCCACAGATTCCTCCCGAGAAGCAGGTTGAGGTATCCCTTCAGCCGCCGTCAGACTCAAAAGCGCCTGTCCTGCCCCTGGATGAAGAATACAACCTACGTCAAGACACCCCAAGAAAAAGACTCGAAGATCTCGTCAAGAACGTCCCACACTCGACATTCAGCACCGCCAAGGAGACACTACCTCAAATCGTCGGCGAATTGAAGGCCCCAGACGGCGAAGCTTTCCCAGCCGACTTCCTATCCGCCGACGACATCGATAATTACATCTACGAGATCGACATGGCTCTCGATAACGGCACTCAGCACCTCCCCACGCTCGCCCCTCGCGCCCACCCCGGCAACCATCAACTCTCACACCCGCATCTCAAGAATCCCACGAGTGTAACGAATTGGCTACGTAAACACGCCCCCAAGATTTTCCTCCAAGACGGTGAAGCGCACGGTGATGCGGACGACAACGAGGGCGGTCATACTGGCGGGCGTAAGACGCGCGGGTCACGAGGTGAGCGTGGTGGAAGGGCAAGCACAAGGGGTAAGCGCGTCAGCGCAGCCGTTCGTGCAGCCGCAGCAGAACGTGATGTTGATGTCAGTATGGACGAGGAGCAAGATGTTGCTTCAACGCCCATCAGCCGTGGTAAGCGCAAGAGAAATAACGAAGACGACACTGGATACAAACCCCGCGGCTCATCGACAAGGCCGACAAAGAAGAAGCGCAAGAGCGAAGCAGAGGGGACACCTAGTGCGCGCAAGCCAAAGAAGGAAAAGGAGGCTTCTGTCGCTCAAGCCGATTAGTTTTAGGCAGTCTTTGGAAGATCTCGCCCGGAGCGAGAACAGTCGCTCCCCTGTATGGTGAAAGCTTACACCATGGCATGTATTACTATCGAAATCAAGAATGAAGCCTCACGGATATCCGCCGCATGCACCTACCTACACAGCAACCAAACCCCGGCATCACAATCGCATGCCTCCACAACTCATGGTGTTCCTTCCGGCTAACCGAGGGCCATCTCGACCGGAATGACCCGGGTATACGGGTATCATTTTCATTCTATTCATTTTTACACCTTCAGCCCCCTTTACACGACCCATTTCCTTATGTGTACACATGTGCGGGCTTAAGCCGAGGCACTCTCCGGGGAGGGAATCTGGGGTTCATTTTTTTTTGGAAGGGAGGGGACGGAGGAATAAGGGAGTTCTTTGCTACTGATGTTTCTTTTTTGTTCTCAATCAGGGAATTATTTTTGGAGATTGGGTGTCGGTTACGCTAGCTACGGACAACTACCGAGGTTCGATAGCAAGTAGAATGAAAAAACAGGCGTTGTGAGGAAGCGGCAGAGAGAGAGCAACTGTGCGATGATGTACTGTACATGTGAGAGAATGAGGTGCAGGGATAATAAGATCCAATAGATTTGCTTTAAGCTTTGTTCAAGCTCGTTTTATGACTCCGTTACTCCGCGACTAAGGGGAACTAAGGAAGAGTGTACTATGGGGATTAGGGAGTCACAATGTCAACGGGCTAGGGAACGTGAAGTGCGGAAAACTATAAAGCAGGGCTGGGTATCCCGTTATGTCTATGTGCTAAGAGCAAGAAGCTTTCTATCTACATCGCATCTACTCCCCTGAACTATGCAGGATGTAGCATGCTGACCTCCTCTTTCATATCTTTGCCTTCACATATTCAGAAGCCCAACATCCTATCCAACCATAATGACGATGGAGGAACGTTCTTCATAAATCGTTAGCTCGCTGCATGTGGCCTTGCAGTGAGTTCCGGTGCACGAATGCACTTGACAACGGCATCTTCTTTTCCGTTGAGAAGATGGGTGGTCAAGAAGCCACAAGAAGTGAGGCTCTTGTGGTTTACTGGAGTGAGATGCTATTCAGATGGTGACAACAAATTCGACGCCGATGCTTGAAGAAAGAGGGTGCTCTTGCTTTTGCAAAAGAGACCAGAAGGCGGAAGCGGAAGGTATTGAGTGATTAGGGGAAGCCTGAGAATCATTGAAAATGTGTTTACAGCTTCTCCTTGAGGGTCTTCTTGAGGCGGCGCTCGACAGCATCAAGGTACTCGTTGGTTGTGGCATAGTCCTTGCGCTCAGACTTGCCAGTGGCAAGAGCAAGATCCTTGGTCATGATACCGTCGATGTCGACAGTGTCAATGCAAGCCTTCTCGAGGCTCTCGGCGAAAGCAACGACATCAGGAGTGTCGTCGAGCTTACCACGCTGGACGAGACCACGGGTCCAGGCGAAGATGGAGGCAATGGGGTTGGTGGAAGTCTCGTTGCCCTTCTGGTGCTCACGGTAGTGACGAGTGACAGTGCCGTGGGCAGCCTCGGACTCGAAGGTCTTGCCATCGGGGGTGATGAGGACAGAGGTCATGAGACCAAGAGAACCGAAACCCTGGGCAACAATGTCGGACTGGACATCACCATCGTAGTCTGGAAAGCTGTTAGTATTCTGATCTTATGCGTTGAAGGAGACGTGGATAGCTGAACCAGTGTTTAACTATCCTAAAGCGGGAAAACTCACTCTTAAGGGCCATGATGTAACCACCGGAGCTCTTGATCATCTGAGCGACCATGTCGTCGATAAGGCGGTGCTCGTACCAGATCTTCTTGGCCTCGAACTCCTTCTTGTAGGTGGTGTCGTAGATCTCCTGGAAAATGTCCTTGAAGCGACCATCGTACTTCTTGAGGATGGTGTTCTTGGTGCTCATGTAGAGAGGGAGCTCCTTGTCAATGGCGAGCTTGAAAGAAGCGTGAGCGAAGCCAGTGATAGACTCGTCGGTGTTGTACTGAGTCTGGGCAACACCACCTCCCTCCTTGAACTGGAAGACCTCAATCTCCTCGGGCTGGCCACCTTCGGGGGTGTAGACCATGGAGAGCTTACCAGGACCGGGCAGGACAGCATCCTTGGCGCGGTACTGGTCACCAAAGGCGTGACGGCCGATGATGATGGGCTTCTTCCAGCCAGGAACGAGACGGGGAATACGGGGGATGACAATGGGCTCACGGAAGACGGTACCGCCAAGGGCATTTCGGATGGTGCCGTTGGGAGAGAGCCACACTGGACATGCAAGTTAGCCATGTTCAATCTTATCAAGCTTACTATATGTCTGATTCGCCATGTTCCTGCTCGTTGCCCCTCGTGTCGCTCCTCCTGCATATTTTCATGCATGCGGGGTTGCGATTGGTGGTGGGGAATAGCAAGACGCAGCGCAAACCAAGACAACGCAGGACGGGTATGGACTTACTCTTCTTCAGCTTGAACTCCTCAACACGAGCCTCATCGGGAGTGATGGTAGCACACTTGACACCGACGGAGTACTTCTTGATGGCCTCAGCGGCATCAATGGTGACCTGATCGTTGGTCTCGTCACGGTACTCAAGACCGAGATCATAGTACTTGAGGTCGATGTCGAGGTAGGGGTGGATGAACTTGTCCTTGATGACCTGCCAGATGATGCGGGTCATCTCGTCACCGTCGAGCTCGACGACGGGGTTCTTGACCTTGATCTTCTGGGTAGAGGAAGCCATTGTGCGGACTGCGAATGGAGAGATGGTTTGGATAGCACCGAATGAAGCGCGAACAGGGCGGATAGTGGTAGGAGTATAAGCGGCACGGCGCAATGAAGACGAGAATAGAGATCGCGAGGCGGAAGAGGCGAGAGCAGCGACGGGCATGATGGGCAGAAAAAGAGAAGAAAAAGAAGAGGGTGGAGGTTTATAAAAGAGTCAAGAAGAAGGGTCACTGCACGAGAACGGGAACCGGACTCGGGAATCGTCGCCGGGAGATTGACGGGCTTGACTTGAGCTAAAGGAAGGACCTTCCTCTGGGATGCTGTACTGCAACAGCAATAAAACAAGCGCGGGGAGGGGCGGTTGGTTTGGGGTTCGGAGGTGGAGATCGGAGGGTCGGGTCAGGAAGGTGTCTGGGGTCTTTTACAGTGACAGCCGAGGAAGTAGCCGGTTACTGTGGCGGCGACCGAGAGGAAAACCGACGATGCGATGCGATGTGAAGAATACGGGGTAAGTTAATGTGACCTTGCCCCCCAATGAGACGGGGTGAATTTGATCAAAAGAGGCGCCGCTAGTTGACTGTCTGAAGCTGGGGGAATCATCAGGTGTTAGTTGCAGTTGCGCGAGTAAGAAGCAGTACTAGAAGAGGGGGGAAACAAAAGCATGAGACGATCTATGTTTTGAGTGTTTTTGAGGACTACCATTTTCTTCTTTGCAAAAGGTGTGAAGAATAAAGTCGTCATTAAATGTAGAGATCAGAGAGAAGAAAATGATTTCGTTGGTCCATGACGATATGTATCATGACAGCTCTTTGTGGCTGACCTCTCATGAAAGCTAGGTGTGACATAAAAAGATGCACTTACAAAACGTAGTTTTCTGGTTAATAAGTTCTGCTACCGAGTTGAAGCTGCTGAAGAAAGAAGAACAAGGTAGATGATGCAAAGATGGGATTTCAGCCTAGATAAAAAGAACTCAAAGGATATTCATCTTCATTCTGCCGACAACGGCCTTCCGAAGACGGATGTTGCGGGAAAATAACTATGGCTGACATGATCTTTTTAGACAATCGCTTGCTATGACAGGGGTTTGTCGTCTCTCTATCTAAAGTGTATACATATGACGTTCCCGTCCGTCTTAGACTATGAAGCTCAACCTACGCTCTGTTGTTCAATCTCACGATACTTTTCTAGAGTCTTTAGATGCGTAGAAACTCCATCTCATCACCCCCAAACAGTCAGGGCGTGTCTCGAGCACTCTTCTTGCCAGGTTCTTTGGTGATGAAGCTCGGTACCTGACCGAGCTGGGGCACCTCATCAAGAGCTGCACGCAGAGGGAAAAAGCCTCTAGCCAGTCCCAGCCTCGACGGTTAACGCTAGTATATATGGGTTCCGCATTGAGTCCCCCGCTTTAGTGGGGATATGTCTTTCTTGGCTTTGGATTAGGCACTGCATCTCGTGCATGACAGCCGCTCTCGTTTTTTGCCTCATCTCGGTATTACTATCCCCGAGGGAATGCGTCACACGATACTATAGTACTGATGTTTGTAGCAACATATAGTGACCTAGACAACATTTTCAACTTGAGCAGCCCTGTAGCTATATTTTTTTGTCTATGTCCAGTACCATCAATATCCCAGCTTTGACCAACTTAGCCATGTAAACTCATTGACAAACCTCACCGGGAATAAAATTTTGCGGAGCTTTGCATCTCGGCGCGGAACGCATTTCCGTCTCGGATCTCCGGTCAAGTATCCACTCTCCGCGCCGTCATCGGGGACAATATTGCCTTGCGGTCATCGTCCGAACAGAAAACAAAAGGTATGAGATGCCGAGACAAATTCGTATTGTTTGGGCGAAACGGAAGAAATAGTATCGATCCCTCTTCCTTCGACAACTAAAAAAGTTGGCCGCTAGTAGCACAAGAGACTGACTTGTCGAGTGTTTCTGCCACCTATACCAGACTCTTCGGGCCGTGTAATCTCAGACCTTGATACTGGAGACTGACTTTTCTGTTAACTTACTCGCTGACTTTATCTGCTTTTGGCAACCTGGAGCTAAAAGAATATAGGTCTCAACACTAGATCCTACTATAATTTAACGATCTCTATCACAAAGTCGTGCTTTGTTTTTTGTTTGTCATCTCCAACCCGACTAACCAAAGTAGGGCCAGGCAATGCTTAGATATATGACCAAATGCGAGCTTAGTCAAGTAAATCATCACGAAATTGTACGTACATCGTCTAGGAATATTTCTGTTCTAGTATATATCCCATCCTCATAGCTCGTTTCACCAAACATTCATCGCAAATAACGATGTTCAACTCAAACATCAAAGATCTCACCCACACCTTCATTACCCCCTCTCCTGATGTCGACAATGTCCAACCTCCATCCTTCCCAATGCTTGAGTGATCGCTTGATCTCTTTAATCCGCTCGATTCTTCTCTTAGACTCCTCCTCCTGCGCCTTGCGGAACGCATCTTCATCAAAGTCCATATCGTCGTCATCGAGAAACTCATCATCACCGCCCCCAGCGAGTGCATTGAGGCCACTTGTGAAGAAATCACCGATTCCACCAGCGCCAGACTTTCTTCGATGAGTTGGAGACATGCCTTGTCCCGAGAGGTCGACATCTTGGAAACCTGGGCTGGTTGCCTCCAGTTCACGACGCTTTTCAATCCATGCCCCGCTTCGAAGCTCATGAACCTCGCTCTCGAGAGCTCGGATCTTCCTTTCGAGTTTCTGGCGTTCCTCATCCTCAAGCTCGTCGACACCTTCATCGTCCAATCCGCCACCTCCTTCTAGAGACTTGCGGCTCTTGAGTTTCGTGTTTTCGCTTTCGAGCTTCTCAATCTTTTCTTGAAGCTCAGTGACTTGATGTTCCGCCTTCTCCTTCTCCTTTTTAACTGCCTGTAGACGAGAATCTTGCTCCTTGTGTAATGTAGTAAGCGTTGTAGCCTTCTTATCTAAAGCCTCGACCTTCTTCTCAAGCTCATCACGCGCATTCTTCATTTCTTCAAGTTCATGCTCGAGAGTCTTAACCTTGGTTTCGGCACTCGTCCGCTCGCTGCCCTCGCGCACTGCCTTCTCTGCTGTTCTCTCGAGGTTGCGCTTGAGGTCTTGGAGCTCGCGCTGAGCCTTGCCTGCCGCGGCCTCAGCACGCGCAAGTTTGTCCTCGAGAGCTGTAACCTGCTCCTTCTCTGATGATGAGCCACTGGCGTGGCGCTCAGCCTGGGTCCTGAGTTTTGAAATCTCGATTTCCATGGACTCGATGGTCGCTGTCTTGGCCTCTAGTGCAGCCTTGAAATCCGCTGGTGGTGTTGCCATTGAAACAGATTGACGATGGCCATGGCTGGGTCCACGCGACACCTGTTGCTGGAGCTGAGCATTTTGACGTTCCAGGGCGGCCATTTGGCTCTTCTGCGAAAGTGTAAGCGGGCTTAAGAGCAAACGACAGATCCATTACTTACCAAGCTATCCACAAGACCATCATCGTGACTGCCGTGCTTGCCACTTCCCTCACCCTCAGCCTCGCGAATGTCGGCCAACTCATTCTCAGCTTTCTGCCACCTCTTCTCGGAATCGGCAGCCTCTTTAGATAGTCGCTTGTTTTCCTTTTCCAGCTCTTCAATCCGAGCCATGTGTTTTCTGTAAATATCTGGTGCAGTCTCGCCATCGGGACTAAAAGGAGATGCTGCCCCTCCTGAAGGAATAGAGCCGGCGCGGAAAGATGTAGACCTCAATTTTGACTGCTGTGCAAGGGATGGGGTGGCGGCAGGCGAGTTTTCGTCGTCGCTATCACTCTCACTATCGCTATCGCTGTCGCTATCACTGTCATCGTGATCTTTGGTTTCGATCTTGAGTGGCTTCTTTGGTTCTTTGGCAGGCGCCTTTGCTGGCTTATCTGTATTCTTGGGAGGTTCTTCAGCGGGTTTCTCTTCGACCGCAGGAGTGTTTTCGGGTTTCTCCTCAGCAGACTCGGGCGCAGGGGTTTCGGTTGCTTCTGTCTTTGTTTGTTTGGCTGGGGTAGCCTTCTTCTTCTTCTTCATTTGCTCGACCTGGAATCGCATTGAGTTAGTCGTGTGATGAATAAGAAGGGAGGGGCGAACGGACTCTCTTCTTGGCCGCAGCAATCTTCTCCTTGCGGGCCTTTTCCTCTGCGTCGGCCATGATGACGGGTTGGTGAGCGCAAATCTGCAGAGAGAATTCTTCTTGCGCAGATTGATAGTTGTGGTTATTAGTGAAATGTGTCGTCTTGGCGCTAGATGTTAAATGTAGCTCCACGTTCCAGGGACGGGATTGAAGGGAGCTCCCCCACTGTCATCGTCTCGAAGCTTAGTTGGCCTGTGCGAGCACCGTGTGGGGTGGCGTAACCTGCAAAACACACTGTACATCAATCTGTGTAAGTGAGTTCCATCCTCCCCACTAACACACTGAAGTGTAAATGCCTTTACTTTACCTATTCTCTGTATACATAATAGTTCGTTTTAAAGAGCGGTGGATAAAGCTCAACGCTTATTCGTTTGATTTACTTCCACTTGAGTAGATAAAATCGTCTCAGATCAGGCCCAACAGAGTTGCATTCGCCTATCGTGATCTTGCAAGATTATAGTTGACCTTTATAATCGGCTAGATATGGGGGCAAAGAAGGAGATATATGTATAGGTTCTACAACTTTGAATTGGTTGATAGAGTTCTTTGGTACGTATGTACTCAATATCACGAAGCTTTATGCATCCTCCTCGGCTCAGAACACTACAGATCTCCTGCACAACACTGTTCTACTCTACTAATACCAAGCTCGGCAAGCAATTTCTAAACCACCCGATTTGGCCAGTTTCTACCAGAGAAATAGCTTAGTAGGAGGTAGGCACTAACGTGGAACTAGGAGTTCTGGCTGGTTGGAATCGAGTGATAGGGCAATTAATGTTGCCTAATCGTCTCCCATTGGACTTTCCTCGAGTGATGCCCAAGTTACCTAGCGTTGAGAGGTAGATGTTAAGGCAGTTACAGGTCCGATCAACTTTCCGCATTTGGACCACGTGCTAGTCAGTTGAAGTCTTCAATAGAGGTTCTTGATCTCTGCTCGCCTTATTCCTCTACACAACCTTTATCTCCCTTCTGGTGAACATGAATTGGACTGAAGGTGCACTAGCTCGCCACTCACGCCGTAAAGGCTGGGACAAGGACGCAGCTAAACAAAAACAATACTTTGCCAAAGCCAGAGCCAGGAAGAATGCCCCCTCATCAAGCAAAGGTTTAGACATTGTATCATTTGTCCCCGATTACATTAAGCAGCCACAACCACAACAACCCCAGGACCAATACTCGGTGTCTTCGACTCACGCAAACAAACAAAAAACACCAAAGAGAAAACTCATGCATAGACAGAATGATACCGACAAGATACCTCCTCGCGAATTTGTTCAGGGTATCGACGTTGAACTCCCCAAGCCTGACAGTGAACTTTCCCCGTCACATCATTTCAAGAAAACCCATCAAGAACTGGACATCGCGGCCAAAAGGCGAAAATTGCTTGAAAAGAATGACTGGACGGGCGTCAACACTCAGAAATCTTTGATGGCAAACTCTACTTGGAGAAAAGACCGTTATCCCCGACCACGAGGAACTGACAATTTCAGGCAAGATCTCACATCTCTTCCCCCAGCATATGACCAAAACGGCCACTACAATAAGAGAACGCTGGGTCGACTGTCTAGCAATGGAATGAGAATCAACATCGGAAGTCAAAACTTTCGCTGGAGTCGGGAAAGCAACTCTGTGCGAAGTTTCGACACACGACAAGGCCTTCCTGCTCATATTAATTCGAGCTCAGATATATCACTGGAAATAGAAACAATGTCGCCTTATCAACTACCCTCGAATGAACAAGTACCTACAAGGGCTACAAAAAAACCCCGAGAGTGTGGCATCAGTCTGGATCGCCTGGATTCTCGAAACAAACTGTCCAGCCTTTCGAAGACTGCCCTAAACACCACATATGGGAATAGTAACCAAAAACTGAATAGGCAGGAGGGACCCGATGAACCGAGATTCGTTGCAAAGACTCACATACCTATCATACATCAACCACAACCAACCCGTGGTACACAACCCTCGATGTTCAACATGCGCTCGCCTGACTTGGAGGATAATATGAGTACCACTGCTGTTCTGGGCGCCCCAACGCGATCCTCAAAGCGTATCACCACGGAAGATATACGGTGGAATTCATGGTTGAACTCCAAAGCCACAATACCATCAAAAGAGCCAGCTCAAATGAACGAAATGAGCGATTCCCCAAGGTCTATTAGTCCTGGAATCAGCCACTTTTGGACTTCATCAAAGGAACATTCACAAACGCAAAGCCCGGCCCAACCTCAAACCCCACGACAGAGACCGCCGAGCCAAACTGATGAGTCACAACTAAAATCCTGTGAAAGCAGGCTTTCTAATGTTATTCCATCTGACAGCATACAAAATGAGATGCCAAGTTCCAAACCAGAACTTCTTGAAGTACAGACAGAAGACGACCCAATTTCCCCCACTACTCTAGAGACCCACGAATCACTCAACAACCTGAACCATGAGAGACGGCATGCTTGTGCCAAGCGCCGAAATGACTGGACACTTTCGGCTCAGACAAATTCACGAAAGAATACCAATGCTCGAGACTTGCTAGATATATTGAGTGAGAGTGAGGATAGGAACAGAGTAGTGATTGAAAAAGATATTGACAGGAAAATGCCACTAAATCCAGAAGACGAGGACGAGATTTGGAAAAGATTTGTTTTCGATAACAATATCGCTGAGACTACCCGCAGAGCCCTCGAAGAGGCGCAAGAGCAGACTAAACGTGAACTGGGCCTCAGAAAGACAGACAGCCCTCGCAAATTTCAGGATCTACCACTAGCCTCATGCTCGACGGCGCCGCGAAGCGATATTGCTGAACCTCCCTCAGTGTCACGAGACAACTCATTATCGATGAAGTCGACACTCGGCATCGCGGACGATGAGATGGGAGGACCTTCAGGCACAGACCCAAACTCAGACTTGGATGATCAGTCATTCTCGGAGGTCACCGCAAAGGTAGATACTACAGATACCAACGACTCGATCGTCGCCCAGCCCTCGTCGCCCGAACCGATACAGGCCGAGTTCAGATTCCACCAGCCCCAACTCTTCATTGGAAGACTAGCTGCTGGCGGCCCTTCTGATACACCATCCGTAACCTTACATGAACCAAAGAAGGGTAGACGATGGAAGAAGCGCCGGGACAAAGGGCGGCCTGATTTCCGCGCTATGCCCAACTATGACGATGATCCAATTGAGGAAGACTAACATATCGGAAACAAAGCAAGATCTACTATGGCACAGCTGTGACTCAGAAATCCGCCGGGGTCTGAGAATCTGCCGGCTACGTATGTGGTCACGAGCTGGAAATGCAGTGCGCCATATAGCGCAGTGTGGCATGGGGAGAGTTTTGAGAGTATCCGGCGCTGTGTAAACCGGACACTACGCCCGTGGGCATGGCGGGGAACACAACCCTGTAGTGCGACTAGGATGTAGTCTAGCAAAGGATAATCTCCTACTATTGTACTCACTTATCACTTGCCTCGTTGTACAGTTCAGGGCAGGGGAATTTGCCATTATGTGGCACATTAAAGAGAGTAAAGAGACAACAAAGTGTCCAGCTGCATCGCCATCTTCAAGCGAGGCGTCATAATCTATCATGGGTTCAGATGTTTATGGAATACAGTAATGATTTGTCTAGATGCGTCATTAATTCTAACAATACTACCTAAGCAAAGAGAAAAGAAGAACAAAACTCCCCGCCGTCTATATAATAACACAATCTATGTACCGTACTGGCCTCATGTCTCGTAACAAACGTCACTGCGTTATCAAAACCCGCCAATAACGACGCACTCTTATCTTGGTGCCTTCAACTTGAATCGTGAACCCCAGTCAGACCCCAGTAGACCCATCCAAGAAAGGAAACTCGAAAGAAGGAATGGAAGCATGACAGAAACATCCATCGTGCATACACAGCCACGCTGAAATAATCCCCACAGACTGCCCCCCGCCTTACCCGCTTCCAGAACAATTCTCTCAAGTCAGCCTCAGCGCGATGAGACGCCCCAGTGGGGATAAGATCTGCAACGCATGGGCGTTTTCCTGCAGATCGCCAGGACATTCATGGTAGTAAGTGACAGGAATGAAGGAGCAAAAGCCAAGATTGAGAATGCCTGGCACAGAAATATCCTGCAGAAGCGTTGTTTGTTGGGTGTGGGTGGGTTGCATGCATGTGAGGAAACAAGACGAATTGAGTGTCGTTTTGTTGTCCTTTGATGTAACAGTATGTACACTGCAGCTAAGGCTTTCACCATCAAAGCTGAGTTGACTGAGAGATATCCCCAATGTCGGTGAGCTATCCAAAACAAGAACAGCCTGTAAATGACACATGGCAGAAGCTCTTGTTTTGAATAATTTCGGTGGGCGTACTCTCAACCGTAATGTCGTAGTTTTTATCCATCAAATGTAATGTTTTGTGGTGCTTTGCGGTAGGCTTTTTTTGTGCACAAGGCTGTTTCCTTGCTTACAGAATTCAGGATCGGCTGCGGCGCTTCTCTTTGCGCTTAGACTCGCAAGATGTCTTACAGCCAGGGCATTCGAAACCATTCTTGGAGACGTAGACTCTGACAAGGCAGCGTGGGCAACGCCACCAGCTAGAGGGCGCATATCGACCCTCAAGCCATTCCTCATTGATGATTGCTCCACGCTTCTGAATATCCTCACGGTGATATTCCCGTAAATGATCTCGGAAGTGATCTCGACGGTGGAAGGGCTCTCGGGAGCGACCGCATCGAGGATAGTCACACAAGTAGATGTCCTTGCTCGACGCAGGAGCATGAGTATTCTTGTAATGACGTTGAAGATCCGCAGTCCGCTTGAAAGGACGAGCAGGACAACCAGGGTGAAGACATTGCACTGGCCAGTCGTTACCACTAGATAAGAGTTAGCAATGAGACAAGCCATGGTTGGATCATAGATTATGCGTACGTTTCACTTCGAGGAATGGTAGACTCCTCGGCCCTGGCTTGCCCTGAAGAGAACTGCTGTTTATAATCTGGTGTCTGTTGGTAGCCAGAGTAGCTGTTCGGTGATGAACCGTACAAAGTATAGTAGCTGCGCGGCACAGGTGACTCCGGAATAGTAGAAGCCTGAGAGCTGCCACCAGAGCTTATATCTCTTGCCATAGGCTGGGACTGGTAGTAACCAGAAAAGTATTCCGTAGGTGATGAGACCTGATCCTGGGGAGAAGAGGCGTGATACCAGCCGTTGCTGTACCATTGGTTGGAGCCCATGGTGATGAGATTTATTTTGACAGTTTGTTTCTTGTAGAGAAACTGTTTGTTGTGCCAATCGATCAGCTGGGAAATGGAAAGCACGGGTGCTTGAGAGGTCGAGCCAGTGAGTTATGAATAAGCTCGCGAGAGGTTGTAAGTGATACAAAGAACATACAAGAATAGCCCGCAACCAAAGTGATATCTTGATGGCGGTCTTGAAATGGAAGAGATGAAGTCTGTGGCATGAGAATTGATATGATGTTGATGGATTGATGGATCAATGGAAAGAGGACGAGAGTGGTGGTTATATGCTTGACGGAGATGTGAGAGAAGGGGTGCCGCAGAAAGTACACTAGTACAGGCCAAGACGTCGTCACTCAAGGTGAGGCTCAAATCGCATATTGAGTGAGGCGAGGTTAGGAGTCATTCCTGTGATACACAAAAAATTAAGGGCAGCATGGACTTGAAACTGTAAGAGACCTCACATACACAAACAACCGCGGCCCAGCAAGTGTCGTCAGGGTTCCAAAGTACATTCTGGGGTGAAGGACATGGCCAGGGTAGCTGCCGGGGAACCTAACTCATGGAACCCGGACCAACCCACGATAAGGTAGAGCATAGTGAGCTAGATGACAGACGGCTAAGAGATAACCAGTTCCAAGACCGAGGACTGGAGGAACGCAAGGGGGCAGTATGCAGTACACAGGACAGGGGTTGAAGGCGAAGCAGCAGCAGCATCTGGTGCATGCTGGCTCGTGATGTGTAAGTAAATCGAGACTTATTCGATTGGGTGGGAACCAGGGTAAAGTCAAGCTTGATGTAGACAACAACAAGTATACGTGGAGACCACGTCAAGGTTGTAGGTATCCTATCAAGAGTGATGCATTCTTGGCCGGTGTCCTGAAGAAGGAAAGATGGCGGGCGATGCAACAGTAACAAAGGAGCTAACGTAGCGCATTCGGAGGTTAAGAAGAGAAGGACTTCAGGAACGAGTGATCGCCTTACGGAGCTCTGGGTTAAACGGAACTTGTGAATGGCGCGACAGTAGTATGTAGAAGACTGATAAGTCCAATGGAATTCTGCAATTGACAGTATGGAACTAAGCTTTTGGTCAGAAGCAAGGGTGGAAACCCATTTGAGAGATTCGTCTTGGCTGCAGGCTGAAGGCTATGGGTAGCCGATTGTTTAGTTTGCCCATAATTGGTATGCTCAGTTGGTATCGGCAACTGATGAGTTACCGGTTGGGCGGCGACTGGGCGTGGCAATGCGCTGGGGCTGAATACCAATTAACAAATGGTTCTGGCACGAGCTTGCAGGAGTGGATGCGGCAGTGATGACAGTAAAGACAAAGTTGGTGACGAGCGATAAGCGAACACTGACTGTGCTGTATGCAACAGTAGGATAGGGGCTGTGCGAGGCCAGCGCAGCGGATTTCGGTCAATACCAAAGGTAAAGTTGGCTTGGCCAATACTCATTTGCGTGCTTGTGACCCTGATCACCTTTCAAAGAAGCTTCGGTGCAGCAAGAAACGGCAAGGGTGTGTATTAGCCGCGGAATGTAATCATCGCTTTTGACTCTCGGTAGCGGGAGGAATTAGATCGACATGACCCAGGATTCGTCTATCTTGACTATCGGTCAGAGGAGGTAGGTTGAAAATGACGATGGAGGGATAATTGAGGATGATTTGGTGGTGGCAGAACAACAAGGCAGAGCTGGTGCTACAGCACAGGAGGTACCTTCTGTAGGTGAAAGAGCTACCTGCCTCTGCACAAGAAAGATGCAGTGTACCTTCCATGGGTGGTGCCTGCTCTGCCTGCCATCCACACTTCCACTTGCCATCATCGCACTGGTTACCCCTCCTGCTCCTTTGCAGCTACCCCCTGCGTACGCGCCCTTCTATTTGGTGTTCTAGGCGAGCAGGTGCCGTACCGAGAAGCTATGACCCAATTCACTGCAACCACAGGTCACCTTCTATCGCAATGCTATAGTGGGCCGGCAAAAGTCCCGACACATTTCCAGATTAACCTAACCACCCCGATTACATCCTCAATCTTTAACGATATATTTATCTATATAAATATCGGTTAATTAAGGAATTATATATATTATTCTATAGCATTTTAAATGGAGAATCTAAATATATATATTAATACTTAGTATAATATCTATTTGCCTTTTAATACTTATTTAAACGGTTGGGTATTAAATTTATTACATTTTTAACTACTTTATCTTTAATCTTACCCTATATCTCTCCTATAACTTTAATAAGCTATTTTAATAATATAGCTAACTTTAGGTATACTGTAAGTTCTAAATAAGTCTTATATATCCTTTGTTTAAGGATTTTCTATAGATTTTTAATAGGATTTAAGTTAGGACTATATAAAGGCTACTTTATAAAATAGACTTTATTTTCTCTAGCCTAAGGGTATAGCTAATTTTAAACTTTCCGTAATGTAAATATATAGGCATTATTATATTAAAATATATTTCCTTCCTTAAGAAGTCTGGGGAAATAGGACTGCAGATAGGTTAAAATATGCTAGCCGGTTATGCCTTTCTTTTTAAAATTAGGATTGCCAGGAAAAGGGACGATTATAGATAGTTTTTTATAGTTAATATTACTAAAGAATATCTAAAAATATCTTACAGCCTGTCTGTAAGGTTATACCTTATCTTTATAAAGTCTTTTGCCCTATAGTTATATTAGAAAATACTTTTAAAATATTAGTCTTTAGACTTACTATAAAGTAAAATAATTACTTAATATAATTACTATTTATATAATTAATTAAAATCTTATTAAAAAATTACTAACTATACTAAAATAATATATCTTTATAATGATATTTATTATAAAAAGCTTTCTTTATTTTAGTAGCTTTTTTACTAAAAAACAGGCATTAAAGTATAAGTCTATATTAAATCCCCTTACTTAAAAGCCAGTAATAAATTATCTTTTAAAATACCGTTAATTATGCTTAATCTATAATATCTCTATATAAAATAAAAGCATTATTCTTAATAAGTATTTTAATATATATTTTATCTTAATCTATTAAGATTTACGGCCTGCTACTGTATAGGTTATCTCGGTATAACTTTTATTATTAACTGCATTAAATAATGCCGTAGATTGCATAATGACTTAATCTGGCTTTATCTGTAATTACTTAAGCCAAAATACCTAATTTATGCATTATTATAAACCTTATTCTTATATAAGGAGAATAATATATATTTTGCCTTATTCTAAGTATAAATATCTTAAAAAATTATACGTTAAAATTATATTATTACTATTAATATTTGGTTAAAAGTGAAAATAGACCCGAAATATATCGGAACTTTTGGCGGGGCACTGTAAAATACCCAGAGAGAATTGGCCCACTATCTTACACTTACATCCGATCTCTTCCCCAAGCGTCCTTTTTTTACCAGCTTGTTGCATCACATCATGCACTTCCATGCGGAGGCCTAAAGTAGATGCTTCGCATTAGCACTACGCCATCGCTGCAAGGCCAGCTTGTTATGTCGCTCTCTGTGGTGCAAAGCCATTAAACAGCCGCCCGATGTTCACAAGCATGAGCACAAGCACGAGCACGAGCCTCAACACTATGGAGAAACCTCAGGAGATGCGCCAATAGAGTGGCTGTTCCTTTGGTGACAACCAAGAACAGATCATCGTGCTTCAGCAGGCAGCAAAATAAAGTTGTTTTGGGGATAGTTGATTGATTAACGTCCATGGCAGTTAGTTCTGTCAGGTAATGGCAAATACATAGCATTCACGGCCTCGATGTGTCTGACACAACCAAAGCACAGACAAATTAAACCTGGCATCACCATTCCGCCATCTCCCACACCTTCCACAGCTCCCCACAATTCGGTCACTTGTTGTTTGTTTGACCTTCAGCGTTGTGTAACTTGTCCTGCGTCTATCAGTCTCTCGCATTGCAGCCACTTTGACATGTCTCAAAAGATCGACGAGGCAGTCTCCCAAGGCGCCAGGCTAGTAAGAAAGCCAGCAACCGTCTCTACTATGCCTGATCAAGAACAAGCCTGGGCGTCTTGTTTTATTTGTGTGACCTAGCGGATCCTTCTCCGGCACTTGCATGCCCACGTCAGGAAATCTTCCGAATAGATCACTGTCGGACATTCCATCAGACCGCAGTTTAAGTCGCTGGGCGAGCTCGAGACGTATAACTGAGGCTGTCTGAAGTTAGACAACAAGTGCAGGCGGAGTGTTGAAAATGGTTCGCCTGCCATGAAATCATTGTCTTTGACAAGGTCATCGGACACATCACCACCCCAGGACCCTTCCTAACCTGTGACAAACTGGCAGGAAGACTGATCCATGTCGCCCATTGCGCGGAATTGACGCCCGCTCAATAATGCCCCTTTCTCGTATCCATGGATCTGCATCCCGAAGCTCCAAGAACGCATGACGGGCATAGAAGTCTTCCAGAAGCCTTCCTGATATACCGTCCAATAGTTCCGTTTCATATCCCAGTCCACTCTCACGGCGAACTCCGACCAAGTTGGGGGCGGGCGGCGACTCTTTTCAGATGAATCCTTCGACTTTGGTGATGGATGGCAGCAAGCGCGGAACTGTGTCGCTGTGCCGCAAGCTTGCCAATCGTAGAGGAGCCAACCTCACCGACAAATGCGGCGGCTGACGAACGCCATTAAATTGCCTTGCCAGGACTTGATAGGCATATTGAAGAGTGCCGAGTACATATGAAAGAGGCAACTGTGTCGGCGGCGGCAAGGCCACCGATGCATCCATTTCGCTAGCCTTGACTTCGGATGATAACACACCTCTTAACGTCCTTTCACCTAGCAGCAGAGCTGGGAATTTATTGTGTCGTGGCATTCTCAGTCAAGTCATACACATGTCAGCTCAGGCTTAATGAGTAATGAGAAAGCTCAAGATAGCACAAGTAGTTGCAGTTGCAGTTGCATTTGTACCCTGACGACAGCAAGGATCTGTCTGTGTCTCGACCACTCGAATAAATTGTCATCTCCGCGAGCCACGTCGTTTGAATGATGTGAAATGTGCTACAAGTGTAGCAGTGCCCTGTTGAAGGTAACGGTATCCTAACTCACCCAAGACATTGCGCCTGTATAGCTGATAGAGAAAAGGTAACAATAGAGGCTCAAGATCAATGACAAGACACCCGGTTTCCTACCGAGTTTGGTCCTGTTCTTATAGTTATGCCATCGTAGAACCACCCGGTAATTTGATGTCTTCTCAGTCTTTGGGCAGCAATGCAGCAACCTCTAGCCGTCAAGTTCGTCGTTTGAGAATCTACCATTTGGAACGCCTTACCAAGGATGTATTACAGCAGACACTGCATTGGTTAGCACATCAAGGAGCTCCAGAGACAATGTCAGCAGTAGGCACTTAACATGGCGGTACGCCACTAAGCAAAATCTCTGCCCTCAAAGCCAACCGATTATGAGGCTGCAGTTACAAAAGAGGTGGCCAGCTCTCCCAGAACCAGGCTTCTCACCGCTTCCTGTCTCAGTGGATGACTATCTGCCAGAGGGTTCGCAAGGCAGACGGACCGGTCACATTTGCTTTCATATACCGAAAATTCTTGTTGTCCAGGGCTGCAGCCCGGCACTCGAAAGGTTCGTTTTCATATTCTCAAAAGATGGGGTAACTAACGACCCTTGTAGCATATCTACCTGTCCCAATAGAACAACAAAAGCGAGGACAGGGAAAGAAGACGAGGCTGCTGCTAATCCCGTTCTCATCTCCCTGTGCTCCCAATGTGGCCCTCTCTGAAAGGTCACAAAACCAAAGCACAGACTGCCCGAACCCATAGCTCCATTCCATTTCTCACACAAACCAAAGAGAGGCGATCGTTGGATGTTGGGGTAATCTAAGATTAAACCTCGTCCTCTAGAAACTTATAGGCAAACTTGAAGTCGGCTTTTCGTCGATTCATCCTGTATTCATGTCAGCATAGAGAACCATATTTGACGGATAAGATCCTACTAACCAAGTGCTCTCATAGTCGAAAAATCGATATGTTCCCTGCTCGAAATCTTCGGTAATGTTCTTAGGCTCCTCATGTCGTTGAAACCATGTTTGATATTGCTTATGAAATCGCCAACTTTGGTCCTTGAGAGCCTTGGCTGCCATGTACTGTTGAGCGGATCCTTGCTTATAGTAAAACACGTAGAACAGAGTGTCGGGGTCAATGCGCGAGTACAACCGCGGGTCGTCGAAAAGGGGGAGCGGCTCGCGGGGGAAGTTGGATCCTGTTGGGGGTACCGGCACTTCGGGTCGGTATGTTCGTGGCACATCGGCATCCACAACATCGGGGCAGCTGGCCTGGCTGGCAGTCATCATGCGCAATGCTGATGGTGCGGAGGGAGGATATGGCCGCTTTCTTGAAGTCTCATACGTATCAACCAGATCTTGCAATGACGCTGGCAAGTGGTAGATGGACTCTTCCTCTTCCTCGGTAGGTTTGACACCATTGGACGTGCCATTTGTCCTTGCGGCTATGTGAAAGTCAGCAATCGAGATCAAACAAGGTTGTTCAGTATACGCACGCTTCGAGGGCGCTGGGCTCTCGGGCACCAGAACCTGCTTTCCAGCAGCCTTTGATCGCTTGGACTGTTTTGTAGGTGCGGGCACGGGTGCGGGTGTAGGCACAGGTTCGGGTTCAGCAGGCGCCGGCGCCGGCGTGGGCTGCTTGGACTCTGCCTGTTGAGAAGCGGGTTGAGCAGATGATGTAGCAGGGGAGTTGGTGGCACTGCTTCGAGATTGTGGCAATGGAGATATACTTGAAGATGCGGCGCCAGGTGGCGGAGGTAACGGGGAAATGCCCACGTTGTTCTTGTCACTTGCGGCCGCGGCCGCAGCTGCAGAAGCATACTTGAGACCCTCTCCAGCAGGCCTCGAGGGCACTGAGGCGGGCTTCATAACTGGTGTCCCAGAGTTGCCATTGCTAATGGTTGGTAGAGGAGCATGAAGCGTTGCGAGTGCGGGTAAGGGTGACTTTGTTTGAGAAGACGTTCTCCGTACTGGATCGACTTCCTTCTGCGCCTTCCTCGTCAGCGTCTTTGGCAGGTCAGTGTCGGTGGTCAGATCCTCTTGCACAGATTGCGCGTCCAGGGAAGAACCCTTCTCGTTGTCGGCGCCCATGCCGTAGGTGCCTTCCTCGTCCTCAAGATCCAGTTCCTCGTACATCTCCTCGTCCTCCATAAAGTCCTCGTTCATGCCGTCCGACACATAGTATCGAATGCTCTCTTCTAGGTCGGTTACTTGCTCGGGCTCAACACCACCATTCTCCAAGGATCTCCTGATGAGCTCCAGCTTGCCTTGATGCCACTTATGTCGTTCGATGACCCGTTCGACTTCGGCGATGCGTTCGGCCTTTGCGGTATTGTTCTTGCCCTTCTTCATGGTCGCTTGTATCGATTCGCCCTCTGCTTCGAGGGTCTCGATTTGCTGCTCTAGCTCGTCGACCATACCGCTTAGAAACTCGCTGGCCTCGACCTTGGCCTGCTCTTTAGGATCGAGCTTAGCGGCGGCTGATAGACCCTCTTTCGAATATGCTTTCGTCTTCATGGCCTTTTCCACTGCCTTGAACTTTTCCATTTGCTATTTCCACAGAACCGAGTCAATATTGAACTTGTACAAGCTTGCTCGCTTTTGTCAGCGGGGACCAACCGTCTCAATCAGCTTCCGGTGCTCCAGCAGCGGAGCTTTGTCCTTGATGTCGTTACTAGCGGCCCATGTTTTAATTTGATCCCTCAGTCGCTGGAGCTTCTTGATCTCGCGCTTGAGGTTATCTTCTAGCTTGTCCTTTTGGGCGGGGTTGCTCGATTGTTCGATCTTTTCGTAGATGGCTTCAAACTCAGTCACGCCTTCGGCGACCTTTTTGAAGCACTTGTCGACCTCTTGGGCCAGTTTCCTTGCCGCCATTATGAATAAATGTATGCAGCCTCTCAGGCGCAGGATCTAGTCGTTCGTCAAGGCTCGTCTCAGTCGACTGCTATGTCGGGGGCTGCGTTGTTGTGTGTCCTTGGCTGCACCGGTCGGGGAGGATATAGCAGCGCAAGGCAAGGGGAGGGGAGATTTTATTAAGGGAATTGAACCGCGCGTCGTAAGTAGTAGGATTCGTCTTCTTTAAGTATAATGACCTGGCGATATAGTATCTGTCGTTAGGAGAGCCAATTCCGCGAGTGGTTGGTGGATGAAATGCGGTTGCTAGAGACAGAGACAGGCTGGCCAGCGTTTGATGTTACTAAGGTTCAAGGTGGGAGATGTGGAGTGTGGATGCTAATGATGAGGCCGAGCAGCCGCAGTGTTTTCATTGGTTAAAAGAGCGCGAGTCACCTGGAGCGAGGCGCGGTTAGTTGCTGAAACAGGTCGCAGGGGGTTTTGGGGGGCTACAGCGAGCATTACAGATGGAGATTGGAGAAAAGTCAATTAATGGCTGCCCGTTTCAATCAATCAGTTCACGACTAATAATACCCACCTAGTTATCGAGCAATGTATTGATTATAGATTCAATAATGGCGTGATACTCTATTGCTGCAATTGCGGGATAGTTTCAATGACGTGGTTTTTCGCTAAAGGCTATATGCATAAGTGCCCCAGCATCCATAGTACGGATATGTAGCACAGATCGCTCGACGCTTCTCACATGACTGATAAATAGGTACATCCATTCATTGCCGGCTGGACTCCCCTAAAAAGGGTTCTTTTGTGATACATTCCAGTACGAGGGGCTCATAGTTTAACGTCGAAACTCCATGTGAAAACTATTTCTGTAACCTTCTTCGTTCCTCTAAACTCTCATGACTCCAAAGTAAAACGCTGTAATGAGAACCTTCGCGTAGTATCTGAAAGCGAGTGATAAGTTACACGGTAAAGTCGGAACCAATGCCGATCCGGCTACGGAGCAACATCTACATGCAAAGAGCTTGACTCAAGCCCGACCGATAGTTCAACTCACATTCTCAAATACACAAGTATTTTTTATTTATTAAAAAAACTTATAAATCATAAACATGAAGGGTATGCGCATTTCAATGGCCGATTGGCAAAGCGAAGGAAATGCGAGAGCTAGGGGAAAAAGCTGACCAACATCAACTCAAAACAGTCATCCTGCAGCGTGTCCTGTCGGCGTCCGTGACCGTCGACAAGGAGATGATCTCGTCGATCGGTAAGGGAGTCTTGGCCTTTGCGGCCGTAGCCCCTGGGGATACAGAGAAGGAGGCCGATCTCATGGCCGCAAAGGTCTTGAAGATGAAGTTGTGGGATGATGAGGAGGGCATCAAGGTGAGAAACCAATCTTTCTGTGGTTTTATACAAGATTTTGGTCTGACTTTTTGTAAAATCTAGTGGAAGAAGAGTGTTGGTGATATTGGCGGCGAGGTTCTCTGCGGTGAGTTTCGACTTGGAGCCTCTCTTTTCTTTTCTTTTCCTTGCCCCCTCTTCTCTTCCAGCCACAAAAGGGAGGATGCAAAATGGCTGATATCAGAACACAGTGTCGCAGTTCACTCTGCTGGCCAGCACAAAAAAGGGAGCCAAGCCCGATTTTCACGGCGCAGCCAACCCAGAAGAAGCACGCCGACTTTACCACTACTTTGTCCAAAAGGTCAAGGCTGGGTATATGGAGGAGAGAGTCAAGGATGGTCAATTCCAGGCGTGGATGGAGGTAGCCCTCGTCAACGACGGACCGGTGAGTTTTTCTTAAACGTTTGTTTGTGAGTCTGTATTAATCATGTTGAAATATTATAGGTCACTCTTGAGCTGAACAACGGAGCCAAGACGGGATAGACGGGCCAAAAGTGGCTTTTTATAGAGAGCATAAATTATATAGAGTAGGGGAATGATTTATAGAGGAATAGCAGTGTTATACGAAAGAATTGCAAGTTTGGCGGATTTCATAGCTGTGTTACCGTCACTGGTGGATGAGACGATGGCTGTGAGAAGCCGCCTTTTCGGGAGGGTATTCGGCTATTGACTCTTGCAAATGGAGCTGAAAGTCCTGGCGAGCATTGACCAACATAGACACTGCATGTCTTGTGTGTCTGAGAGGGTGCATTGTGTCGTGCTACAAGGGCTGAAATTCCGCGTTTGTTTGTAGAAGTAATCCCAGGGTAGCTCAGGCGATGATACCACTCTACTTCATACAGTACACTTGTTGTTAACGAAAAGACAGGCATATATACTGATATACCAGGATAGCCTAGAGTCCTAATATACTATTGCCATACTGTTCTTCCAAGAGTTGACTGGGAGCATCGTGTCTTGTTAGAGGCTGGTCGCTTATCAGATCCTTGTCCTGGGCCTCATGTTGATGACCCCTCCTCATCATCTTGCCCCTCCCCCACTTCTGTAAGATGAGAAAGTGTGTTCTGCATGATGTGATTGTTGTCTCTTTCCTCACTATGAGCTTGTTGTGATTGACTGATACGAATTGCTCTCAGATATTCAAACATAAGGGTTCTCAAGATTCCAGCTTTCTAACTTGAGACACAGCCATATCTATGTTACCTTAATACCTAGTAGATAGGTAAGCTGAGCAAACTTCAAGGGTTATGCCTCTAATCTCTCTTAGCTGCAGGGTCAATTTCAGCCTCACCAGGGCCAATTGATTTGGACAGTTTTTATTTCGAGTCATTATTATTTGTCAGCTATGGTGAGTAGTATTGATATAGAGTTTTGTTCTTTCTTATGACTTATCACCAGCGGAAGAAGAAGAAGAAGAAGAAGATGCGCATTGTGTTGTCCGTTCCGCGGATGTCATCAAGGGACGGGAGGGGCTGACGGGATCTACTTGGCCCTAGTCTAAGATATCTCAGGGTTTAGACATGTCTGTATCAAATCATAATGCTATCTACGATACTGAGGGATCAAGACCGACTGTTCTTAAATAATAAGCAATGCATCATAATTGCTATTATTGTCCAATTCAGTTCAATTGACTCAATACCTAGTTCATCCATCATCGTCGTACCCTGGCCTCATCCAAGTTACCCACTTATAAGCGGCACGATTACTTGCATCGTGACGGAACCTTTCCATAATTGGCAAAGAAGCTCCCCTCTTCTGTTTCCTTCTGTGCGATTCTGCCCTTGAACCAAACACCCCACGTCGTGATAACTCCTTCCTTCCTACATAACAAAAGCTTCCTTCTTTAAAACTCATCCTTTCAGCGACTGCATCTTTTCTCTCCTCCTCCCAATCTTCCCCAATAATCCATCACCAAAACTTCACAATGGCGGCTGAAGGCGACTCCCCCACGCGACCCCGCGTCTACTTCGATATCTCCCTCGGCGGCAAGTCCGTCGGTCGTATTACCATGGAGCTTTATGCCGACCTCGTCCCCAAGACGGCCGAGAACTTCCGCGCTCTCTGCACTGGCGAGAAGGGTGTCGGAAAGTCTGGAAAGCCTCTGCACTACAAGGGCTCCGTCTTCCATCGCGTCATCAAGCAGTTTATGATCCAGGGTGGTGATTTCACTGCCGGAGATGGCACTGGAGGCGAGTCTATTTACGGCAATAAGTTCGACGACGAGGCTTTCCCTATCAAGCATGAGAAGCCTTTCCTTCTGTCCATGGCCAATGCTGGTCCCAGTAAGTTCACTCAGCCAGAGTCTCCTCGTACCATGTCATGATGCTAACGGGAACTACCCCACTAGACACCAACGGCTCCCAATTCTTCATTACCACCGTCCCTACCCCTCATCTCGATGGCAAGCACGTCGTATTCGGAGAGGTTCTCAACGGCAAGTCCGTTGTCCGCCAGATCGAGAACCTTACTACCCAGTCCGGCGATCGTCCTGCCAAGGAGGCTCTCATTGCCGACTGTGGTGAGCTCACTGGCGATGCCGCCCTCGCTGCCGATGTGAAGCAGCCCGACGCTCTCGGCGACCCCTACGAGGACTTCCCTGAGGACTGCACCGACACCCTCGATGCTGTCGCCGTTCTCAAGATCGCAAAGGCCAGCAAGGATTACGGCAACACTGCTTTCAAGTCAGGTAACTACTCGCTTGGACTCGACAAGTATCAGAAGGGTCTGCGCTACATCAACGAGGAGCCTGAGCTTGAAGATCAGCCCCAGTCCATCAAGGACGAGCTCCAAGCCTTGCGTTTCTCTCTCAACAACAACTCAGCTCTCCTAAACATCAAGCTTGAGGCTTGGGACGATGCTGCTCGCTCTGCTTCCGCTGCTCTCGACGTCGGCGGAGTCGCGGATGCCGACCGCGCAAAGGCTTACTACCGCCGCGGTCTTGCCAACATCCATCTCAAGGATGAGGAGGCTGCTCTGCGCGACCTGACCGAGGCTAGTAAGCTTGCACCCAACGATAGCGCCGTTGTCCGCGAGCTCAACGGCGTCAAGACCAAGGCTGCCGCTCGTGCTGCCAAGGAGAAGGCTGCTTACAAGAAATTCTTCGCCTAAGTGACACCTGCCCAGAAGGTATCGCAGAAAATAGAGGGCGTCGTTTTTACTCATCATGAGCGACGTAGAACGCCAAATGTATTTACAAGACCAAAGCCAATGTTTAACATGCCGGACGGGGGCGGAGGATATGATCCATCTTTTATTATAACATGACCCATGCGAGGAAAAAGCGGGTTACTTAGGAGTCGGCGCTGAATGAGATACCATCGAATTGCATATCTTGCAATCTACTTTGTACGATACGGTGCCATGATAATTGTGATATGTGTGATTGAGTTACGTTTTGTAGTGTTAGGCTGGATCAAGGGGCTTTCAGGAATATGGTCGTGATTCTTGGTCAAATTTTGTCTCTTGCTTTATCTAAAAGTTACAGTATTTCAAACCCTTTCTATATGATCCCAATAATTTCCTGTTTCTTCCACCGTTAGACAAACGCCCAGCGTTATCACGGTCTGATACCTCTCAACACAAGACTAGACTCCATTGCTAAATACGTTTGATAGACGGCCACTCTATAAGTCTACCATGCCATATATAATCCACAAGCCCGCCCCCAACACCAAGGAAGATATGAAAAAAGTTATGAATGAAAGAAGAAGAAAGATGTTGAAAAGATGAGACAATGTTTGAAAGAAGTTGTATTGTTTCATTCAATCATAAAGACTAGCTCTCTCCTCCAACTAGTCGTCAAGAAGGTATATATATATATGTGTGTGTGTGTGTGAGGATGTATAAACGGATATAAGATGTTCATTTTTTGACTCTTTTACTTGTGATGCTTTGGAGATTCCTTCTCCTCAGGGCTCTCGCCGCGCCCGCCTATGCGCATAATGCCGCTGAGAATCGTGCGCCCCACGCGTCCGTTCTTAGACTTCAGCGTGTTACTTGCACTCGCACTCCCTCCTGCGCTCGCACGCCGCTGCTTACGATGCTCCCAGCCTTCTTTGTGGTGGTGGTGGTGATGGCGACGACGCTCCTTACTACGTCGGCGACTATTCTGCGCGGTTTCATCGTTGGCATCACTGCCTGAGCTGTCGGGTGGAGGAGGTTCGTAGACGTCGTTCCATGCTGTCGAGGAGCCAGCGTATGAGATGGATAAGGATTCCATGAGGGAGCCTTGCTCGAGAGATTCGATGACGTCTTCTGTTGTGGCGTTTGTAGCTGTTTCACTGGCGCGTTCGGATTCGACCTTTGCGAGACAGGCGTCGGCACGCTCTTGAAGAGCGAAACAGATGTCGTTGAAGGTGAGGAGCTCTGGATCTACTTGTTCTTTCTTGTCATCAACTGGTCTGGCATCCACCCATAACTTGACCAGGCTAGCCATATTTCTCGTGCTGTCGATTAGGTATGGCAGGCTAGGGAAACCCTCTTTGGAAGTCGGACTCAGACGGCCAAGGATAGTAACAGGTGTGCTGTAACCAGCCGGAACGAAGTTGTTGGTTTCGCGATCCGCGGGAATACTGCAGACCTGATCGATGTAGTCACGAACAGATTGTCGTTGTAGGTTCAAGAAGCGGTTCATCGGTTCCATCCACTCTTCTCGTTTGCCAAAGTTGGACAAGTTTGCTAGCTTTTGCAGTGCCTTTGCGATGAGGGTAAATGTTCGTTGCGCTTGAGGTCGGGGGTGATCACGCAGGAGGTTGAACAGCTTTGGTGACAAGATAGCTGGGCAGATGAAGCGAAGAAACAGGAAGCCAGACACGGATGTGTATGTGACGGTACGTAGGAAGTCTCCGTAGCGGTCTTCTGCGACTGCTCGAATGTACTTGAGTATATGTCGTAGCTCAGGGGGTAGTCTATCGGCTGAGTTGGCGATGCACTTCCAAACTTCAGTCGTGTAGTGAATGAGAACAGTCCAGTGCTGATCCAGATCCGCCTCGTTGGAAATCTTACTGGGATCAACCTCGCAGTTGGGGTTAATCTCGTTGATCTCGAAAAGCTTCTCCTGTAAGATCTCCTCCATGTACTCCTTTCCAAGGCGACGCATGTGAAACTCGAGAGACTGCGTTAGTAGTGAATTGCCGCGGAAGAGCAAATTCGCTTCTCCAGCAAGAGACTTGCTCATATCTCGCACAATGAGCTCGCGATCGGTCGCTGCGTCAATCGAGTCGTTGGATTTGAGGCGACTGCTGAATCTATACTTCTTCATAGAAGCCTGGTTACCAATTCCATCAATTTCGTCTTCCACCAAGCCCATGAGCCATTCGCTAGCAGTGCCGGATGTCTGAAAAATGTTGAGAAATAGCTCTGACAATCGACGCAAATGTCCGGGCAAAACAGCCGAAATCGAATTCGTCAGTCCTGCTGGGAACCGTTGCAGGATATCTTTAAGCGGTTCATATTCCTTCGACAGGAGAACAACATGCTCGTCGTGATTTACCTTGATTAGCATCTGTCCAACAGACTGGTGCTTTTCGTCAAATACTTGAAGCCATTGTTCGTTATCCTTGCCACGGTCAATCTGATCGAGGCTAAGGTCAACAGCTCCAACCACAAACTCTTGCAAGTTCCGCGTCCTTGGCAATCCTACAGAAGCCTGGAGGAGGTTGCTCGAACTATCCAGGTTTCCTTCTACCCTCTTCAACATAACAGATAATAATGGTGTAGAAGGTGGAAGATCAGTAAATTCGCAATCCTCTCTCCAGAAAGGATTTTTCGTCCCTGTTTTGGTTGTGGTTCGCGCCCGCACTTCGCCATCCAGTATGACCTCGGCCAGATAGTTCCCGATTAAAGGATCCGGCTCTGGCCGTCCTGGTCTCTCATGTATTGTCGATTCAACCGCACCGATCCCGCTCGGTCTGGCCTTGATCTTTGCTTCAGTGACTCGAACACTGATGGTTTTCTCAATGCGAAAGACTTCACCATCGTGTTCGTTCTCGATATTGTCTACTTCCAAGATTTGTGATGTGTTGGGGTCGTCTAGGTGGTATATGTCCGGTACTGCAAAGGCTCGGAGGAGACACAACCAAACTTCGAAATGAATTCTGCTGTCGAGCGCCAGGTACACTGGTCGGAAGATGGAAAGATGAGTGGATGATGAGGCATAAATAGGGAATATGGCAATGCAGTATTCCTCGTCAAGTACCGTGCGATCGAGTTGCTGGACGGCACAACGAGAGAGTTGAGAAAGGTCGATGATGGACAGGACCGTGACGTCGTTCTCTGTCATGAGTTTGAACTCTCCGCCGTCCTGTAGAATACAAGAGACCCTCCTCCACGACGTGGTTGGTGAACGAAGATCTCTTGTTGATGGCCGTTTAACGATCGCCCTCGGTGAGACAGCTAGACCCTTATCCCATAACATGACCTTTCCGACCTTAATAATACTCGTAGGCTTATTCTTCTCTTGAGACCAGCCATGCCTCTTAAGCTCCGGTCTCATCGGCATAACCTGGTTATTCGGCTTGCTGTTGGAAAGCTTGATACCTGTTGGGCGTAATTGCTGCCAACATAGTAAAGCTGCCAACCACAAATCGAACTCTTCCATCTGTCGAGGGCATATCAGAATTTCGATAGGAGGCTGCAGGCAAACCAACTCCAAACATTCTTTAGTCAGTTCGGGATAATCGACAGGGAGAACCCTGCAACCACGCAGATCGGAAACAAGCGGGATGTGGAAGGGTCCATTTTGTCCCGAATCAAACATGAGACATCCCTTCTCTTCTTCAATGTAGGCCACTCCACTGTGCCAGGGGCCGCCTGTTTCGCCTTGGTACTCGATCTCGCCGCGCATCCGACCGCACAGGGTTCGCATGAGAAGCAGAACTTTATTCGCATCATCGGTAGCTATGGGTAACGGTAGTGAGTCGACGGAAGGCGGTGGAGAGATGAGGGGAGATGTAGGCCGAGATGATTGCCTCTTCATGAGTCTTCTAGCTTTTTTGTCTTTTGGTACACCTGAGGAGTCTCGTCCTGTTATTACAGAGTGGTGCAAAGAGTCCAACGAGCTGAGTTGTGGTCTTAGTTCATCCGACGGGTGTAATGACCCTGATGAGCTTACACTGCCAACACGGTGTCGCTCTGATGTAGGTGGTGGTACACTTCTTTGAGCTAGCATAGAGGTATCCATTGTGCGCGTCCGAGGCCGCAGACTGCCGCTCGTATGCCGTAGGTGTTGCCTCGGAGGGCTGGATTCGCTGCTTTCGTACGACTCGCTGAAAACCTCGTTAAAAACCATGCCTTGCCTGCGAGTAGGACCGCCTGAGGAGGGTATCGAGCGGGGTGAGGTCTGCTGCAAGAAAACATCTTCTGGAGATTGAAGAGAGTCCGTCGTCACGCTGAGGGTGGGTGGTGTGGGAGGCTCAGCGGCATCGGGGGTTACAGAGCGAACGGTGTTGGAGGCATTTATCAGTGTGTTTCGAAAGGCAGACCTCAGGTTGGAGGCGCTTGAGCGTTCCATCTTCGGGTCCCGGGGAAGGTTGAGGTCGGAGGTTGAGGCTTGGTTCCAGGACGCGGTATCACTGGAGGTACCAGATCGGGAGTTGTCTTGTTCGTCCATGTTTGGCGGTCGCAAGCCTAAGCCATTGCTTGTCCACATCCACATTCACGCGCCCGTCCCGCATTGAGGTGAAAGAAACAGCAATAGTAGTGGGTTTTCGCTAATAAGGTCGGTGTCTAAGGCTGGTTTGGGGTGCCTCGAGGGCTTTCTTTGTTGCGGGTGAGGGGAAGCAATTAAACGATGGGGTCCGTCTCAACGAGGGTCGGTATCGAATGCTGGTGATGCGAATATTATCGTCGACGTGGGTCGGATAGTGCGCCTATTGTGAATGTCTCCGGGTGCTGGAACCGATTGTTGAGAGAGATCTCATAAATCAGTCACTGGTTGCGGGGAGGGCTTGTTAGTTAGTCTGTGCATGGAAAGAATCGAATCGCAAACTGGACTGGACTAGACTCGGCTGAACTGGGTCGGGCAGACGCAGACAAGACAAGATAGTGGAGGGGGGAACCAACATACAGGTTGGAAATGGCACTAAAACCAAACTAACCAGTCGGGAAGGGAAAATGAAAGGAAAAAGATGAAGAAGCCAAGAATACATACATTAAGAAATATCCCAATACAGAAATAACAAGATCCGAGACCAGTATGAATGGCGATAAGCGTAGGTGCGCTCAGACGGACAACAAGCAAGTGAACCAGGTAGGCAGACACTTGTCAAGGTCTTTTAGAAAGGAATCGAATTGCGGTGAGTTAAGTCGAGAGATGAGTTGGAGGTTGTGTTTTCATGCAAGGTACAGACAGACAGCACAGACAGAGAGTTGGAGAAGCAGAAACAGGAGATATTGCAACACAGTAAGTCAACTCGAGGTGCGTATGCGCATTTGAGGGAAATGAAATGAGAAATAAAGAAAAACACTTCGCCACGCACGTATATTCTTCAGTGTCTAGTCAAGTCGAGTCAAAGTCGGATGTCATGTCTCTCTCTACGGATATAGACCCAAGGACTCGGCACAGAACCAATGAGTTCGCCTTGTCTGCCCGCAAGCTCAGGCTTAAGCGTAGCCGAGAAGAGGCCCTTGTCTTCCATCTTTCCAGCACCAGCCACCCTTGAACGCTGTTCTAGTAGGGGTCTTTGTATCTTTTCTTGGGGCCACGAGGGAGGGATGACCTTGAAGAGTCTTATTAGGCTATAGTGCAAGGCACTCTATCTCGAACAACTGCCGGAGGTTGATGGGTTTTGACAGGTTTGACAATTAATCTCTTTTTTTTTCTGCGCCTCTATCGGATTAACTAAGAAAATCTGCATCTCATCTCTGGATGCTTCTTTTAAAGTCTTGGCTCGGCTTCGAGAAGCGGGGATTTCAGCAAATAACCAACTGTCTCTTTTTTCTGCTGCCGATCCCCAGCCAGCCATGCAACCTTTTTTTCTTCGGTTTCGATCGCAGGCGAACGTCAATACCCAATCATTTTATTTACTTGTCTCTTTCTAATTGCAGGAAGATGCCGAGACAGGACGGGCCGTGGCGAGAAAAAGGGGACATCATCTTACATGCACCACAACCGACAACCTACATTTTAGTTACAGACTGTTTCAACCATCTCATTGCATTTACCCTTTTCGGTAATTTATCGTGCACATAGGATCCGGAGCAAGTGGGCACAAAAAGAAAAATTAAAGCATGACTGACGATGGTCATGCTAAGTAAAAAAGAAGAAAAAACTAAGACAATACAACACACAGGCCCTGTAAGTTGGGATCCTGGGTTCTGGTCCTGGTTCATGATCCTGGTTATGGGCACGCAACGCAGCACGCAACAGTGGAGGAGTGGGGGGAGTTTAGAGACAGCGGATCTCTACAACATTAGCTACAGGTGCTTTAGCTACTAAGGCAGGCTAGCTGCTAGCCCACAACTCAGTCAGCTTAGCTGATGAGCGGACTTTCCACTACCTGATAGCTCACCCAGGAAGGCAGCAACCCACGTATTCGCCTTTTATCCCTTTAATGGCCAGGCTACCAATGTTGGACCAAAACAGACCATCTAGTGACCCGGGGACTGTCCTCTCTACTCGTTCCGATCCATTATACTGGTTTTTACATCTCAACTATAACTGCCTTGATATATACCATCATCATCATGACCACCACATAGCGCCGCACGACATCCCTTGTTCGAGTTTCATCCCAAGTCGCTCAGTGTTTCCACCAAATCCCGACGTCCCTGTCCATAGGGCCCCATCCCAAATACCAGAAACAAGGATCTTTCGGGTGCTTTCTACCAAAGAGATGGATGGCCCGCGGATGAGCTTTTCCAGTAAAGGCTCTGTTTGCGATTGTAACAGCTACCTCGACCATGGTACTGTGGGATGAAAACCCATCACCTGGATACCCTTATCCCGGATGACCCGCCAGCTAGGAACAGGGCATATCACAAGTACAAACTACACATGACATACAATCTCAACGTTCGCTAGCTTGAGCGCATACATCTGAGATAGCTATGAATGACTCGAACTGTAGATCGCTCCTTTGTAAAGGCTGCAATCTTTAGCTACTAACTACGAAATAAGAGTGAAAGGAGCTCAGGAGTTTCTAGTTCCTGGCGCCAAACTGTCTGCGTACTTGCGGGCGTAGGATGGGAATAATCAGCCGGAATGTCACCCGGAATGTCTCATCCTTTGCCCGCAACGAACGAACGGGCTGATATCACTTGCTTTGTTAGCATCTACGCAGCTCAAACCTGAGCAGCCACTAGTGGGAATTTCCTAATTCGTCGCATCTCTTCTCTTCTTCCCTGAATTTTCAAATCTGACTGGTCCAAGAACGAGATCGACAATATAAAAAAAAAGACAGACCAGGGGGGATGGACAACGGGGAAGCTGGAACGAGAAAAGTCACATCAAATCAAGCTGGTTTCTCTCTTCCAACTAAGCCCAAAACTCCTGTTTAGACGGCCGATAGTATTCGTGTTCCTGGTATATATCACTGAGAACTTAAGATTTGAGGCCCGATTCCCCCACATGGGCATCCTTCTCTTTGTTGAGGCCAACAGTTCTTGGCAGGGCTTAGAGGAAAAGCGAAGAAAAATAAGAGATGATTGCCATCTTCTTCCAAATGCTAATAATGCGACGGCGGTCACAGCGCATCTTGTTCGTACTTGAATGTATTATCGTCGTCATTGATACGGTTTTCTCCTGAAATACTCCGCCCCTGATATTCATGTCAGAATCCGGGAATAAGCTGAGATATGACATTGATGCCCCTGAGTTCACGGCATAATACTGACGCATCCATATGTTCCTAGACTAATGCTAGTACATAGTGTTATCGCAGTCGTGGTGACCAAACAATGCTATATGCATGCATACCCAATCCAATAAAAGCTATATCCAAAAAAGCAAGGCTGTTAGTTCTATCGACACGGGTCTCTTGTCCCGTCCCGCCGGCGTGGGACGTACATTTCGCACGTGCATGTAACATCTGCAAAAGAGCCTCTCTCGATCTTCATAGGCAGACAGATATTATTTACTTTTTTTACTACGCAAGATTCCATATCCTACGTGTCAACGTCAGACCCTGTCGTTGATGAAATTTGACTTTATCCCGTTTCTTTTTTCTCCAGCCACGATGTGACATACTTTGTCACAAAATTAGATAGAGGGCCTCTCGCTTGCACAGGAATCATCAATCACATATCACATCCGCCCGCCGAATGCTTCTGGAAACTCTCTCGACGTCGGGGCTGTTAGTGGCAGCAGGGTATACCAATCAGTCGAAATTAGTTTGTCCCCAAGTTCTGCTTGACCGCGTCCCCATTCGCGGCCTCCGTAATTCAAGCACTGTCCATCACTGGACCTGAGAGTCTTTCGAAACATCGTCAGTTCATGAGGCCGTATCAAGCAACGCCTCGGGCAACACAAGCACACCGCTTCTTATTGATATAGATACAATGGCTGAACCAAAACATTGTCTGTGTTTCCCGTGCATATGTATCCGTCGTCATGATTGATACCAAAACATCCATGTCTCATGTAGTGCCACACCATCAGTTCCAGAAACTCGGCATTGAGTAAAGAATCTTGTTTACGAGGCCCACCATTGTAGTTAGTAGTAGTATATCCATTGGTTTTTTATTGGAACCTCCACTGCACTCTCCGATTCTGGAACCCGTCGGCGAAGGGTATGTCGTGATGATCATGCGGTGTTCCAGCAAGACCACTCATGAGATTTAAAGACCCACCATGTTGATGCGTGTGTGATTTCAATATGAACGCTTACGTCTTCTTCGTAGTCACAACAGATACATTGGCCGTTTCAGAACTGGTTCGTCAATCAAGGATAGTTGTTTGTGATCGGCTTGTGTATGGAGACGTTGCCTTGATCGGAAGTCAAATATAGCAGTTACACATAACATCCATTGACCGCGTTTCCATCCGGTGTGACATTGGGAGGTCATATGCCACCCTGGACCTTCTTGCACTGGGAATCACTCATGATGAACAAGGGTAGACCAAAATGCATGTTCAATACTCGACTGCCAACTCACGGCAGGTTTTTGTATTTTTCTCACATCAGAAAAGAAGACAATAGCGGCCAAGAAAGCATGGCATATATACATAATGCCTGTATCGCGTAAAAGTTTCGACGCCTAGTAGAACTTTCTCTTCAAACTCCCAATTGCCAGATCCCAGTGTTCCCATTCCCCCAAAATGACGATGCCCGGGGGTTATCGTAGTCGAATCGAATAAAGTGAAGTATAATCACCAAATGGTAAGAAAGAAATAGAGGAAAAAGAGTTGCATTTGCTGTGTGGATATCATCATTGCTCTCACTCATCAAGTGTCTTGTTTGAATCATACTGAAAGCTGTCTCTAACGAAGGTGGGAGCCCTCAATTGGGCTTGCAGGACCGCTTCGAACATGGCTGAGATCAGTGCTGCCAGTTCTTCGCAGAGCCTGACTCATTGTCTCGATGTTCAAATCGCCCCCTGAAACATTCAGCTTGAGGTTGTTGATGCTGGTAGGGCTACCCAGTGGTCTTCGTGAGGGGCTCATCTCAATACCCTTCATACTGCCGGGGTTGCTCGTAGGAGGGCTTGTCTCGGGTCCTTGGCTCGATACAGGTGATCGAATGGGTGAAGGTGAGCGGTTCATTGCTGCGGGTAAAGATGTAAGACCCGCAAGATGGATGCTGTCGCGGGAGCCCGCAATACCTGACGAAGGATTGTGCTCAGCTTGTACAACGTCGGCGAACGAGATGAAGGATAGCCTGCGGACGTCTGCAGAGTCCAACGATCCATAGTTGGAAGCGTTGTCCGTCGAAACAGCGTCCCGATCGGCAAACGATGCGAGTTCCGCTGCCCACTCACTCGCAGAGGGATCGTACGAAGGGAGACCATTGCTGGCACCTGTGACTGTCACTGAGGCAGGTTGATGCGAACTGTGAGTCACAATCTCGACCGAATCAGGGTCCAGCTTGTGGTTCGTGATAGCTTCGGACGCATCATCAAGAACGGGAGGAATATAGTTCTCAGTCTGAATGTGCGTTGGGATAGCTGGGGAGTTGGGCAAGAGAACGGAGCTGTCCTGGACATCACGCTCAAAGATCTGTGATGTAGCTGGCGAGGACAATCGTGGAGAACCCGTGAAGCCGCGGCTCGGGGACGTAGGTACAGTGAAACTCTGCTCGCCAGTAGGGGACCGTGATTGGTGGTTGGAGGACAGCTTGGAAGTGTCTCGAGATAGAGATGGGCTGGTGAGGTTGGAGTTTTCGTTGGAAGGAGTTTGAGACTCGTTGCGAGATACAGGTTTGGCGTTGTTGGTATCGGTTTTCGAATCAGATTTGATGACCGACGATGATTTCTTTTTACCAAGACCGAACAAGCCACGCATCTTGCTCTTTCCGTCCTTCTTTGTGTCTTCGCGATGGCTATCCGTTTCTCTGTTGAGTTCGCTGGCGCGAGGCGTCGAATCGCCTAATCGCTGGTCGTCATATTGGACATCGCGGGCGATGGGCGCAGCGTCGGCGAGGCTCATGTTGACTGGTAGATTAACTCACGTGGTGAGCTAACAACGCTGGTGTTGAGTGGTATAATATATACGACAAAGGTTCTTTTGGTGCAAAAGGACGTCTGATGGACTGTTAAACGAGGTGCAGTTAGTAACGAAGGTCGTGGAATACAAGTCTTAGTTCGACAAGCGAGAGGAGTGGGACGATAGGCCGGGGGAGATGGTATAAGTAGGTAAGTACCTACGGAACCAGTCGCAATCGGGAACAGGAAAGGAAAAAGGAATAAGCAAAAACGGCCGTGCGGAACTGGGACTCTCTGGACTACTGTATATTTCTGTTTTCTGTTCCTGCCGCCGCCTCGGCTGCCCTGGGAAGTGGGAGAAACATTGAATATTGGATTGGATGATTTCACAAACCTTTTTGAGACTAACGACCTGTAAAACAGAACAGCCCGTAGCTCCCGGTACAATACTGGGGACCTCCGTAAACAAAGACCCGCAACGGCCAGCGCTAAGGGTCACTGTGGATGAGGTTGGAGACGTGCTAATCGCGGTACTGCCGTTGGGATTGTCCCGTTGCCGCCGTCTGATCTTTCGGATAGCGTCGATGGAACGCGTGACGGTGCCGAGAATTACGTCTATAGCTGATGAAGACCGAAAATGGTCTTCTTTTCTTTTCTTTTACCGTCAAGCTGACGAGGCAATGACGGATGAATGGATTGCGGAATAGGCAGAGAAAGCAAAGGGCTGGCTGAGAAGACGGACCTTTGTACCTAATGGCTGCAGCGTATTCGTGCAGTGGAAGGGCGACAAGAGACCCGATAGGTACCAAAGGCTATTGTTATTGTTATTGCTTTTTTTTTCCCCGTCGAATGTCGCTCGCTTCTTTACCTCTTTAAAGGTAGTAGTTGCAGGGGGTTTCCAAGATTGTGTTGTTTATTCGTCTATTGTCTGCCGAGATGAACGGAAACAGAACAATAAGAAAAGGGAGAGGGGAAAGGAGACAAGTCAGATTCTTTTGGGAATCGGGACTTGAAGAAGAGGGGACGACGATACGATATCTAAAGGAATGAACAAAGTAGCATGGATGGAAAGGTGGGAGGGGGCTGACAGCGGCGTAGGTGGCTTTAGAGCTTCAAACTTTTGGAGGATCAGCGCACTTTGATCAAGGCACGGGATCAACTGAAGGCACGCACTATCCAGTAGCCAGGGCAGTATGGGGCAATTTTGTGAGTCGCACGGCAGAAAAAGAAATATCCACTACCTTCCATGTCTTTTACTTTACTTTTCCAGGGACGAGAGATTTAATTGCACTTATTTTGACCACGGGACCTTGACATTCTGCCAAGTTGAGCCAACGAACGACATTTCTCAACTGTTGATGTCAAGACCAAAAACCTGATTGTCAGGGATGAAACGGGAAGATACACATCGAGATGTTATACATGTAATGCGATGCAGAGTAAAAAACGTCGGCCTACAAGGTGACCACGTTTTAAAACCTCGTCTTTCCAGATGTTCTGTTGGTTATCCATGTTGTGATCCTACATTGCATGTTACGTATGTCTGGTACCGGGCTGCACGAATCCTGCCCATGTACGGAGGTATGCATGCACTCGACAAGGGGACTCTCGTCCATGCAAGTCAGGCACCAGACCTGAAAGTCAACTATTCAAGGGACTTAAACACAATAATGCGAATGTCAGCCCTGGGCTTCCTATCTTAGATGCTAAGGGAATGATCCGATGGGCCCAAATATCCCTTTGTGTCCCTGAAATCTCATGATATTTCGGCCTCTCCCTTGGACATTTACAATAGTCTCAATAACATGTGGTTGCTATATTGGGCTCAGTCGAGCCATTATCTCCCTCAAATTTGCCCACTATTGTTTCCTTGGAACGGTTGGGTGACAGCCCGTCATCGTCTTGGTCACTTCTCTTATCACACATCCCATGCCGTTGTTGTCACCAACCTCACAACCTGGCCATGACCCCGCTACCGACATGGACCTCGTGACAACTCCTTCGGGGCTGTTTTCTCACGCCCTGGCAGAATAGCATAGAGCAGGTTAACAAGGGGTAAAGATCCGCGCGTATCTACACCAAAAAGCAACAAGGGAGATGAGAGAGAAAATAGCCTGCCCTGCTTGTGTATCGATGGGTTGCGTTTCTCGTCCCAAACACCATCGACAACACCAAAAGTGCAATCTGCGATGCACCATTGGATTTTACTTTGGACCCATTTTTAGAACTCAAGCTTTTTGACATGTCCATGTGCCGAACCCCTTTTTCCCTGTCATAATTCGCCACTGATAAGGGGTCGCTGATCAGTCCCCTCCACAATCATCTCCAACGTTCCCAGGAAGACGTAATTGTAGATCTACTCGATGTACCTGGAAAATTGGGAAATTGAAACAAGGGACTCGTCAGCTGGAGGTTTCAGTATTATTGGAAAGCGCGGGAGTTTAAAGCCACGAGGGGTCAGTCAGTAGCTTGGACGGAAACAGTCGACATGCCAAGAGGGGCATTCCAGACATCCGACGTCATAAGCTTAGTAACGAATTTCCAGCTTGAAAAAGCGGTCCAATGATCTTCCGAGCCGCTGCATATCATGTGACCATTAGTATCTACTTGCACGTGATGAGATTGGAACGCCAGCGTCGTTAGGTAAGCGAATTTGGCGGCAGAAACTTCAGATCTTCGACTTCAAGGTGTTTGGCAGGATCCAGCTGTAACCACACGACAAGCCAATTGCCGTGGCCAATCGTCTTCAAACCAGTGCACGAGGTCCATACGAGAATCCGACACCTCGACCAGCACTCTCAACCTCCACGTGCTCCTGACCGTTTCAATTCGGTCGTTCGATAACACTCCAAAACACACATCATGGAGTTCCGAACTCTCGCACGACCAGCGGCTCGTCTGCTCAGCTCTCGCCCATCAGTCCTTCCTATCGTTCCCTGCCGTGGACACAAGACAACAAGCCGAACGAAACGATCTCTCAAGATCGCTCCTCACGAATCTTTCCTCCCCGACCGAAAGGCTGCCTTCCCCGCCTCCGACTCCATCATCTACAACCCGCCTTCTTCCGAGGCATCTCCTCTTCACACACCCTTCCTCTTCCTCCCTCCCAACGATGCGCGCCGTGTAGCCCTCACACGACTTCGACACACTCCCGGTTCTCCCCTGGAGCCTCTCTCCCAGAGCAAGCTGCCCCCAGAGATGAAGTACAACCGCCGCAGTCCTAACTACAACCTGACCGCTGCCGACATCAAGGAGATGAAGCAACTAAGGCAAGAAGATCCTGAGACATGGAGCGTCAACAAGCTTGCCGAGAAGTTCGGCTGCTCCGTTATCTTCGTAAAGATGGCGGCTCCCGCACCTGAGGCCCATTTGGAGAATGTCAAGCGCAAGCAGGAGAGAAGGGAATCTCGATGGGGAGCTATCCGAACCAACGCCAGAGAGGAACGCAAGAGGAGAACGGAGATGCTGTACCGTGGCGAGTTGTAGGGTGCGTCTTGTTGAGGTGCCAATGACCTGGCCCAGCGGTTATCCATCGAACGTGTATAAACACATAAAATCGCCAGGAGCTTGTGTAGGATTATGACGATGGGGAGCGGTGAAATGCGAATCATGCTGGATTCAGCCCACTGAGTTGGGCAAACTGTATAATGTCAAAAATACCAATGAACTACATCAATGCAACGGTCTCTCTTGTTTCCATGCCATGTTATTTCTGCTCACGATGATACGCCATCATCTATTACCTGTGATTTGTTATGTACAGAATTTTTCGCGCTATGTACGCTTCTTGTTTCCTGTTGGGCCGAATTAATGGTGATTTATATATATGCTTGTGTCAGTACAGGTCAGCATTAGCCAAAAACATCAAGCATGAATGTATTCATCTATTATTTTTTTTTTACTTGAAATAAACGCTCAAGCATTACTTCGTACGTTCAACATACAGTTTACCAGTCCTGGCAGTTCATTACTGTGAAAGTCGCTTACAGCAACCGGACTTTCACTCATACTTATGCTTATATATAATGATCATAGAATGAACCAAACCGCACTAAGCGACTCAATCAAGCTTCATCTCAACAGATCTGGTAGATGTCGATGTTCGTCGACTACCTCCTGCGTCTGAAGACGATGAAGAAGGTGGCTCATTCAAGAGATCCTTTTCACCAGGAATAACACGATTGCACCAACCGCACCATGATCGTCGAGCACCTCTAACCTCTCGACCGAGAACTCGGCTACCGCTAGAACGCTCATCATCCCATTCAGGCACTCCATGGCCGACACGCACCATACGAACTCGCTTGCGCTTCACAACACCGCCAATGCCTTCGATCTCGTGGCGCAGATAGCCAGGACCAAGTGAAGGTGACGGCGTACGCTCGTGTGTAAGACGGAGTTGGTCGATGAGAGCATCAACTGGAGCTTGTTGTGGGTTCAAACCTGCAGCTACGTTTCCGTCTCGGGCGTCCTCGGCGTCGCAGTCTACTTGGTGTTCGACTTCTTTGGCTGCACAGCAGTTTGCTTCGCGGCCGCAAATTACACCACGATCACCCTCGCCGATGCCCGTGCCAAGACCGCCGAGGACTTCGCCATACTGGTTACGCCAGCGCCAGATACTAAGAACACTTAGTAAGAAAAGACAAGGTGTTGTTGAGGATTGGAATGTACCGTTGGTAGTCATGATCTGCGGCCCGGATACTTCGCCCACACGGCTGGCAGAGCCAGACGCCATCGTCGGCGCACTTGCAAATCTCCCGCGATACCAACTCTGATGAGAGAATAATATCTGGATCTACGGGGGCCTTGACAAGAGTCGCGATAGGCGCATGAACACATGGCTTACAAAGTCTTCTATGTCTTTCTTTGAGGGCGACAGAAGCCGGTGGCTTAATGGCACAGTTCTGCGAGGGTACGAGATTAGCATATGCAGCCATTCAACAATCGCTATGTGCCTGCCGATCGCATGCATGTACATACCCGACATATCACATCACTGCATCTGCGACACTCGCCGACCATGTCACGGGCGCAACTGCCCGACTTTCCATTGTAGCTGCGGCCATCTTCCATGTAGAACCAGTTACCGGCGCGAGCACGATAGCGAAAGGTTTCGGAACCATCGACCGGGACGTCTTCGTTTTGGCAGTGGAGGGTTGAGTTGATAAGGGTAGTGCGGTACTGAATGAGGCCATGATGGATAAGACGACAGGTGCGCGATAGAGCGTCGAGGGTGTTCAAATCTATGGAAGAAGCGATGGCTTCGACAACGCTGTCGAGGTTCAGTAAATGGTACTGTCATGATAAGAGGGTGGGGGATATCATGATGAGGTTCAATGCTCTTAATTTTGAGCACACGAAAGCATCGGAATGAGAAATCGGGTACAGAAAGGATCGGACTCACGGATAGCACTGAAACGCATTGGTGACAGGCGCTTGGAAAGTAGAAGCATCCATGGTGCCTAGCGGCTCTGGGTTATACAATGAGTGAGGCCAAGGTCCATTCCGGCTGCTGCTAGATGACAGCAACTCGAGCTTCCTGAGGAGTAAAAGATGTTGATCTTTCTGGGAGAGCTCGTTGAGCTGGGGATGGTCGTCATGATGTATAGGCTCCAGAACTGGCGGAAGAGTGGCCTCATGATGAGCATCGTGGACGGGAAAGCCGCTGGGGCCCGCTCCTGCATCCTCGTCTTCTTCCAAATCCACAAAACGCGCCATGGCTTTTTGTCTCTTTGTATTGTTTTAACTAGTGATTTGCGGCTTGGCACTTTGACATGTACAGTGTGTGAAGAACAAGACCCCAGGATCTGATAAGCAGAACGAGCACGGGTGCTGAATTGGGGCGTGTGTAGTCTCAATTCAGATGGGCGGTAGACCGGATGTTGAAGGCCGGATGAGAAAAGCAGGGATGGTTATGATGCGATGCGATGCGATGCGATATGAATTGGGGCTAGACACGGCAAAGGAAGGTATGCGGTGAATTGTAGGTCAGTCGGATCAAAGTCAGGGGGAGGGGGTGTAGAAAGAGGAAGTAAAGAAGGACAGAAAAGAGAAGGTGTTGTTGGTATCGTATTGTCTCGTTTACGGAAGGATTAATGTTTCTGAGTGTCACTGGCAACGTAACGCAACTGATGGAAACTGGGATTCCAAGAGTCAGCAGCAAGAAACAAGTGGGTTCCTTGTTCTTTTTTTGGGTTATGATAGCTACTGTAGCAGTAGCAGTAGCAGTGGTAGTGGTAGTGGTAGTGGTAGTTGAAGCGGGGATATGATAGTAGAGTAGACGATAGATAGCAGTTATGATATGACTTTGTACTCATTAGATGAGTTTTTGTCAATTAATCAAACCATTAAATGAGACTTCTATTGACTGCACTTGTAATTGATAAAAACAAATGATGGATGATGATGATGATAATTGCATCAACGGGTATCTCGTCAACTAAGGTCAAGCCTGTGTCAGTCACTTGATACCAGCCACATGTAAACTAGTATGTCTATGGTAAAGTCCAGGACCAATTCGTGAAGCTTGACAAAAGACCAATCCAAGCCTAGCTGCAGTTGTCTGCCTGTACCTGTACCTGTCCATCATGGAAGCGAGCACCCCCCTCTTTTGTTCTTTCGATACCTAGTTAGTAAATCCCTACTGTTTCCAAACACTCTAGTGGAGACTTTGTCAGGTTGCAGGTCGAGTTTTCACCGAGCAGGAATATACGATCCAGCGGTGACGGCTTTACATAGGTAGTATACATAGCACTATACGATGCTTCAATGCTTCGATTTCTTCATTAAAAATAACAAATCCAATCCCTTCTCGCCAAGTCATGCGGGGTGTACAAAAAAAAGCCAACCCCACGTGTTTTCCCTCGTCATGAGACGAGCAGAATATCCCATGTCCGCATCTTCCAGTATGCACATATTACAACTTCTTCGAAAAATCCTTTTTACTTACGTACAATACCATGTCTAGGTTACAGATCATCACAATGTGCGAGCAGAAAATTGCGACACGGTTGCCGGTCTCGGATAGCAGCCCCATACCATCTCATCTTATCAATCTAATCTTTCTTCAAGTTACCCCATACTTGACGCCAATTATACCCACCAACAGTCCTTGACAGGCGAAGAAGTTTGTTGGGCGTACGTAATAGCCTCTCAGCTCGGGTTAAGAATTGCGTGGCTCGGGACTACATTCCTAGACGGCCCGGGATGTGTGACTGGTTGGGCAAGCCAGGAACTGGTTTTGTTCTAGAACGTCTTGTACAGTTTCGATATACAAGGATTGTACGATCATTAGGAACGCCAGTTGTCATGAGGAGGCGGTAAGTACATGATGAGCTGGTAGATCTGCAAAACGTACAATAATACCGCCAGAGCATTTTTACATGTAACACTTGTAAGCCGGAGACATAGGGAGTTCGGATTACGGGCTATAACAAAGCCCTGACCTCTTCATATCGTGCGACAATCCTTGTCATCACTTTAACAACCTATCCTCGACCAGTCAGCTAACTGGTGTGTCGTCTCGAAAATGCATTGATTCCAATAGGGACACACATAATTATATCCTAGTTTTGGCTAACAATCGTTCTTGAACTGCCATCAAGTCTACAGAAGCTCGCCTTTTGGTCCTAGGCTCACTTGTTCATTTACAATCTGCCGCTCCATGTCCAGTCAGTACTTCACAACCTTTGTTGAAACGTTAGAATCCCAGGCTCTACCATTAGGAACCAGTCTTTTCTATGCTAAATATCTGTATATAAAGAAGGATTCCAATAGCCATGGATGTCATTGTAACAGATGACAAGACCTATTTCCCTCTCAACTTTATCGGTCATAGTAAATGTCAATCTAAGCAAGCATTTATTATGACTAATTTCATTGATCATATGGATAACATATTTCCCTTTTTGTTTGATTTCCTATCACAATCCTCTGAAACCCAAATAGTTCGCTTACATAAACGTGAACGAGTTTTTGTTATCTTAATAATGAAGTTTCCATACTATGCTTATATGAAACCTTGCTACATGATATTTCATTAACTAGAATGAATGTGAAGTTCTGGAAGAAAAGGCCTGAAAGTAGCAAATCAACGTACAGGTAGAGCAATGTCAACACCTGTTGATGCAAAACGATCAATGCGTGTGACTTGCATACCCTATAGTCAAAGCTCAAGTCTGCGTGGTCAGTCGAAGTGATACAGCAACGTTCCAAGGTGATACTGATGATCTTTAGGGGCGATATAACCTCTTAGATCAAGAGTGTTCTTTGATTATGTATGCTAAGTCTTCTTAATACGGGTATTTGTGTGATGAGATTCCCTACGCCGCTAGTGGTTCAACTCGTTGGGTTCTATTGACTTGAATCGCAATAACTCATTATCTCTTGTCTCACATGGTTTAACCATGTCTAATAATTCCAATATATTACTTTTCCACGGTGTTTTCTTACTACTCAAATTCGAGGCAAATGGCGACTCTCAGGCACATCTTAATGCAGATGACAGTGGTTTACTTACGTTGACATGGATGTTGAGGATCTACACGGTTCTGCTCTCAAACATTGTTCAATGATATCTAACGCCGTCATCCGAAACTGACTGACAGACTCGCAACTGTGCGATAATGGCTTTTTTTTTTTTTTGGTGACACGGATTGTTTTCAACGGGCCGCTATATATCATGAGTGACCAATTGGCAGGGTAAGGGAAGCATCTTTGTCTATCTGAGTCTCCCGACAAGATGCCGAGTTTCGTACAGGTTCCACGAGATAGTTATCTGAGATAAAACATTCAGTCTCGCAATGACGCATAATTAAGATGAACTCATGCACATGGGACACTTGATGGACAACGCTTTTGTACTTAACTTCCAGAGTGTACACCCATCATCCTTGTTCTGCAAAGCACGTTTGTTCGGAAAACTCAAATGAAGTGCAAACGCCCGTCCAATATACTTCATGGGTTTTTCGTCAAGCGTAGTGCTTTGAGCTATGAAAGGAAGCACTGAGGCTGTTGTGATCGAGTTTGGCTCATCGGATGACGATCTTAATAATGCAGGAACAATAGCTGTTTGATTGATCCACTGATCTCCAAACCCACTTCAGTTCATCGATCCGTGCTACGCTGTGATACTACGTAGGTAGGCGAGGGAATGAACAACAAACGAGGTCGAGATGGCTTGAATTGTTGTAGGACATTCGATCATGAAATACCACAGCAGCAACTAGTATGTACTATGTATTGGTAATTGAAGCAATGTTACCAAAATAGATACCAGAGATTAAACGATCAAAAGTCTAGTGCAAATAGTAGAATTTTAACCTACCTACCTACAAGTACTCAACAACATTGTAAGCTTACACGTTCTTCAAGATTTGTATTCGTCATTTCTGCCTTGAGAAATATTGCCTTATTCCCGGCTCAACTGCATTTTGTTTTGCCTTGAAATAAAAAGTCCCGAGACGAATAAGGCAAAAGAATGCACGGATAGTGATCCATTAATCTTGTGCGGATGGTTGATTACATAGGATCACAATCCTAGTTTGTTTCAAAGAAATGAAATAGAAACAAGCTGACTCAGGGAAATAACCAAGTAATAGAAGGATTTAGCAAACAGGACGACACCTGCAAGTACGCAAGATGATAAATTACAGAGTTGCGATGATCCGGCCGTGCCATATCATAGCGGTATCTAACGCGTGGCGCTTGCAAGGAATATATCATACAAGCGCGCACTTGTTAACGGTGGTGAGCTAACGCATTAATTTGATTTCATCCTTGTCTCGGATCAATTGAGACGAAGATCATTTATTATTAACCAAGATTCTCAGAGTTTGTATCACTCGTGTCGTATGAGCCTCAATTGAAGCTTCTAGAAAAAGATGAGACACGATTCACTGTGGAACATCGGCCGTGTCCTTGATGACACACGTATATACTAAATAAAAGGTATAAGAGACAAGATAAAGGCAGGCAAAAGACAAGAAGCAAAAAGAAATTCTCCGATATGAAGAGATGGACAAAACAATTGGATAGATGGTTTTAAGTGAAGGAGGCTGTGTTTGTTTCCAAAGTTGAGTGTAGTTGCAGCATCCTCAGGGAGAGATTATGCTTGTTTTGTATATGATGGACTCTATTCGATTTGGGACGAATGACAGCTCATTCGTGTGAAAACGCATGAAAAAGTCACCTCAATTCGGCCATCAAGTCACTTCTGAAACGAGGTGCTGGACAAGGTTGCTCGGGCTAAGGCTACTTACAAGGCGTAAGGGGTGGAAATGAAACTTGGTCGTGATTCATGTTAAGGGCAAGTATGGAGCTTGGACCGGGGTCATCTCAGCTGTTGGGTTTTTGTCACTGCTTTTGGTGCTTTCGCCTTTACCGTAATTGGTAATCTCTCTTAATGGAGGATGTTGTCCGTGGTATTTATTGATAAGCGAGTAAGTTGTGGTGAACTCATGAAGAGAAGAACGATACTGAGATTTTAAGATATCCATGGTAGGCAGTGATTAATTATCCCTCTTGATGTTAATACAGGCAATTACCCTTCATAGAAGTGATATTCTCGTCATCCATGGGCAGATAGAGATAGCAAACAATAAAAATAAACCTTTGTCGGCCGTACCTGCCTTTTGTCTCTGCGACTTTAAAACCCCCGCTCCCCTCTGAAAACCCACTTTATGCATATTCCCGGCATCGCATCCCTGCATACCGCGTCTTCCAATTGAAGCCTTCTATTCTGACTACCTCGCAACCTTTTCTCCGCGTCAAACGCCTAAACTAGGTTTGAAAGCAACGTTTAACGCTACTCTATGCAGGTACACTACGGTGACTGTAGAGAGAATAGGCTTTACGGCAGATTGCGAGGAGGATCGACGCATGCCTCAATCGACAGGTTCATCCTATCATCCCAGCTCTGCCTTGGAAGAACTGCTCATCATGACCAGTCAGCTAATATAGCTGTCTCATACATACAAGTCCCTACTATTGATACCATTACCAATAATTCAATACGTACCAAGACCAGCTTGGCTTGCCCTATTTTTGGATACCGCTACGGGGATAGTTTCACCGTTGATCGAATAGTCCGTCCACAAACAATCACTAAACAAACGCTCAATAATACACCACATATTACGGATGTTGCTCTGCAAGCACCCTTGACTCTCGTTAGAGCTACCGAGTCAACCGAACGGCCTACCTGTCCCATCTGGGAGACGACGGCTACCTAGACCGACAGACGTTGTTTTCGTCGTATTCGCCGCCGGAAAATTAACATTGACAAGTCGGATGGACACCAACGACAACATGGGGTCATAAATCTTCCACTATCTGAAGAGGATTGCCTGAGCCTTGTGCCCAGGACCCATGGATTTCTAACGTCCATCGTCCAGTCTCCAAGGCAATTCGTCTTTAGTCAAGGTCCTCGACCCTAATATGGCACCGCCTTGCCAAGTCGGCAAGGTTTTATTCGCAATGGTCTCGTCTATAGTGAACTGAGACCCGAGCACTTGCTGTATTGAGGCATATGAGGAGGGGGGAGGCGTCAGATCCATCACGTCTCAAGTTGAGACCACCTCAATTAACCCCGATCGATGTCAAGGATGACTGCTGAATCGTACTCCGCTCATACCCATGTCACAGTTGACGCTGGGGACTTTCGACGAGGCTTAGCAGAAATGAAGATGCTGTTGCTTAAAAGCGATGCCTTCGCCGCAGCATCTCTGCTTTTCTTCCTCTTCACTTTCAACTTCAATACACTCCTTGGTTTTGTTCCCCGATTTGGGATTTTTTCTTCTTCTTCAGTCATTCCCTTCTTACAGGTGCTTTGGTCGCCTTTGTTCAGCTTGATCGCTTTTACTTTTTGCTCTTTGATAGAAGCATTCACTTATCGCCAAATCAACAAAACACCATTTCCATTAAACGCCCTTTGATTGAAATCCTTCAAAATGTTCATGCGTAACGTTTTTGTCGCGGCTGTCAGCCTGCAAGCCCTCGTCGAGGGTGTCGTTGCTCAGGAAAAGGTAACTCTTACCAAGTATGTCACCAAGGCCAAGGCCAAGCCTACCAACGCCTACCCGGTTCCCGATGTTCCTGAGCCCGAGGTGACCGTCATCCCTACCTCTTACATCGAGGACGGAACCACCATCTTTGTCGACGAGACTGTCACCATCCCTTGCTCCAGGTGCACAGCCAGCACTGCTGGCGACGCCGATGCCGAGGCAACTTCCGAGGTTGAGGTTTTCAGCACTGTCATCACCACCGACGCTGGTGAAGTTTCCGACCAGACTGCTGAGGTGACCGTCGTCCCTACTTCTTACATCGAGGATGGAACCACCATCTTTGTCGACGAGACCATCACCATCCCTTGTACCAAGTGTGCTGGAGGCAAGAAGACCGAGACCGAGGCTGGTGCTGAGGAGACCTCTGAGGCTGCCGTTGAGACTGAGGTCACCACTGGTGGTGATGCTCTGGCCCAAGGTACCTCTTCTGAGGTCGCTGAGACCCTTTCCACTGATGTTGCTGAGGCTACTGAGTCTGGCGACGTTCCCGCTCAGACTGCTGAAGTGACTGTCATCCCTACTTCTTACATCACCGACGGAACTACCATCTTTGTTGACGAGACTGTCACTATTCCCTGCACCAAGTGCGCTGGTGGTAAGAACACTGAGACTGTTCCCGCTGAAGGAGCTGAGGAGACCACCACCGGTGCCGACCTCGAGGCTTCCACCGCTCTGGGTGTTGCCACTTCTGAGGTTCCCGAGGAGGAGACCACTGCCGCTACTGAAGATGTTGCTGAGTCCACCCCTGTTGAGAACGACACCCAGACTGCCAACACCGCTACTGATGAGGTCGATGCCAGCACTGAGGCTGAAATTCCTATCCCCACCACCATCATCCCCAGCGTCATCCTCACCACTGGTAACAGCCAGAACACCGTCACTTCCCAGCCCGGTCCTTTTGCCAACACCACTATGACTGCTCCTGCTGTCGCCGACACCACTGCTATCGATGAGCTCCCCGCTTCCTCTGAGGTTGCTACCAGCAGCGCCGTCGTCAGCAAGATCGTCAAGCCTGTCATCGTTGTCATCCGTGAGGTCACCATCTTCCACCGCACCATCGTCATTGGTGCTGCCTGCCCTCCTGTCAAGCGCGGTAACAAGGGTGACTTCGTTGTCGGTACCGGTTCTGATGAGAAGAGCTTCACCAAGATCGATGAGGCCCTCGACGATGCTTGTGGTAAGCAAGCCAAGGCTTGTGCTGAGAGCGCTGGAAAGAACTACGCTGTCACCGACTGCCAGAAGCAGCTCGAGATCTGCCGTGCTGATGCCTCTTCAACTGCCAAGGCCCCTACTGGCGACATGAAGGAGTCCACTGAGACCGCTACCGTTATCCTTCCTTCTGACGCTGCTGTTACTACTGGCAAGGACAACAAGCCTGCTGTTGGTGGTCATGTTGTCATCTCTACCCGCACCCTCACTGTCTCTGAGTCTTGCGTTGTTTCCGATGGCACTCCCGTTATTGAGACCCCTGCCTCCACTGATGCCTCTGCCACCACTGTCCAGACTGCTGATGCTGAGACCACTGATGCCGAGTTCGAGGCCTCCACTGCTCTGGGTGTCGCTACCTCTGATGTCCCTGAGGTTCCCGAGCACTCAGATGTGATTTCCACTCTCACTCTGACCAAGCCCAACGGCGAGATCACTGTCACTTCTATGATTCTCACCCCCGGTGTCCCTACTGGAACCGGTGTCACTGTCCCCGCTGAGGAGACCACTGAGGCTGCTTTCGAGACCACTTCTGATGCCGAGTTCGAGGCCTCCACTGCCCTGGGTGTTGCTACCTCCGAGGTTCCCGAGGTCCCTGATGTTGTCACCACCCTCACCTTGACCAAGCCCAATGGCGAGGTCACTGTCACCTCCATGACTCTCACCAACGGTGTCCCCACTGGCACTGGCATCTACCCCGGAAACACTGATGCCGAGACCTCTGAGGCTCCCGTTGAGACTATGCCCGTTGTCGAGACCACACCTGCCGCCGAGACCACCGCTGAGGCTGAGGTTTCTTCTGCTCTCGGTGTTGAGACCAGCGAAGAGGCCACTACTGTTGTCACTGGAACCCAGACCGGCGTTGTTGTCATCACCATGACCAAGCCCAACGGTGAGGTCAGCGTCACCTCCATGACCCTCACCCCCGGTGTTCCTACCGGCACTGGCACCGCTATTGTCACCGTTCCCGCTGAGGAGACCACCGTTGTTGAGGTCCCTGCTGAGACTTCCGAGCCTGCTGTCGAGACCACTGTCGTTCCTGGCGGCCAAGAGACCACTGTCGTCGGTGACAAGACCATCACACACACTGTCACCAACCAGATCACCTCCTACGTCACCGTTGGCGTCGACACCGTTACTGAAGGCACTGAGACCATCACCAAGACCTTGACCAACGAGGTTACCCAGACCGTCACTGTCCCCGCCGAGGAGATCACCAAGACTGTCACACTCCCCGGTGGTGGAGAGGTTACCAAGACCGTCACCATCCCCGGTGAGGGTGAGGTTGTCAAGACCGTTACTCTTCCTTGTGAGCAGGGTGCCAACGTCGTCACCTCAGTTGTCACCATGTGCCCTGCCCCCACTACCATGGCCACCGCCTCTACCAAAGCTCCCGAGACAGTCTACGTGACTGCCACCGTCGAGGCTCAGGGCGTCAAGCCCAGCCCCTACCCAGTCCCCGGCCGCTTCCGCCGCATGCTCGGTCTTTAATCAACTAAAAACAAACAAAAAAGAAGCATAGCATAGCCAGGCCAAGTTTTTCCTTTCTTCACTTCAACACTTGGGGGATTCAATCAAAAACATGAGATTTTTAGACAATTTGGGAAAGGGTATAGCAAAGCCATCGTTATCCAGATTCAGCTTCAAGCTCTGGTTTGAAATCGGCTGAGATGAGTTTGGATAGATGAGACGTTTTTGCTGAGGAATGAGAATTTTGGAGTTGAATACTTATCGTCCCCTTTGTTTTATGTGCACATGAGATTTTTAACCCACGGGTTGTGTAACACGATGTATGTACCGCATTTCAATTAGAGAATACAGAACGCTATCACATGAACGCTTTTGTCCTTTAGTTTGTTGATTTGTTTATGAAGTCACTGGTGTATAAATACTGGGAAATGCTTGCAACATTAAGCTTGTTAATACAACTAATGTTGGTGTAGCTATTCGTCCTTCTGCAGACACCAGGTCGACAACAAGGGGCTTCGTCAAACCCTCCTGGCACGTAGTCGCAGGGTGCGCGAGGACTAAATGTAGAAGAGCTCGTTGGCCTAGAGCAATCTACAGTTTACAATTCACGACGTATTCAATTCTCGTAGTTGCCATATAACAAACACAAATGTGGGAGAGCGACGGTTCTTATGAATTATATCCTAACCAGTATAAACCGACGAACGCATAGTTATATCTCCCTAATCAAGCTTATCAAGCTATACAACCTCGCCCTCCAACCAACCGTGACCAAAAAGAAACACAAAACGCCCACAGAGCTCGCCAAACGATAGCGTAGCAAGCATTGTCGCTGTGAGCTCTGGTTCAACACACTATCCGCAAAGCGATGGCGTAGAAGCACTTTCGCTGCCGAGGAAATCAATGGGGGTAAACTCGTAGGACAGCGTGTACAAACGCTGATGGGGTATCATAATAACAAAAAGAGCAAAAACAAGACGGGCCAAGAAAGCCGGGAAAAGTAAAATGTCAGAATAGTCCGAGAGGAGGGCGAATGCTGAGAGGATAGTCTGGCCTGGTGAGGGGAACGTAATGATAGCGCTGAAGCATTGTCATCATGTTGTTCGCTGGGTCAGGATATCCTCCGAGAAACAAACCGTTGTCGAGGCCGTCGTGTACAGTGATATACCGTTTCCGAAATATGACGACGCCTCGAGGGCGAAACGATGGTCCCTCTTCAGGAGAATGCAAGAAGTGAATTTCGTAGGCATGTTATTAGTGTAATGCCATGTTCTTACATGCAGCTAGACCAGGAGGTTGGGCTACTGGTAGCTGCCATGTGCTAGGAGTCGCCGAGCTGGGCGATTGTTGAAGATGCGTTCCAGACGAGCGAATCCAGAGAGTTCTAGAAGAACTTATACGCGGTTCGACTTCTTCCAGGGAAGAGATCGAAAACCACGCTCTTGACCTTCTCGTCTGGCTGCACCATCCTCAAACTCACTAGCCGAGTCGGACTGAAGCTTGCTGCTGGCCGGGTTACCAAAGTACGCAAGAAGGGCCTTCATAAGGAAAGAGCTGAGAATGCTCATGCACAAGATTCCAATCATGGTGTAGTTGCTCTTGCGGTACTGGTGAGGACCAGGAGCGGCGTCCTCGGGCCAGCCAGTGTAGAGAGCATAAGTTGTCATGACACTACCCAAGTTGCCGAGACCAGAGACAAGAGCAGTGGCGGCAGCAACTCCAACTTCCCCATGGCGCTTCTGGAAGATCTCTGAACTCCAAGCCATGCAAATGGGCACAGTAGGGCCAAGACCGAAACCAACCATGAGGAGGCCTCCGTATCGAGCCCAGCCGTTGCCAGTCGCTAGTGTGGTGGTAAGAAGACCGGCAATCTGGATGCAGACGGCAGCAGAGAAGAAATATGGTCGAGATCGATGGAAGCGATCCGAGATGGGAGTCACAATGAGAATTGCGATGAGATCCATAATCCAGATGGGCGCGAACAGCAGACTCACTTCGATACCACTGGCCTGAGGTCGAATGGATGCGATAATAACGGATCCGTACATTTGGGTGCCTATACCAACGCCAACAACACCGAAGTACATCATGGTTAGGGGCCACAAACGCCAGTCGATGAGGACAAGGCCGAGGTCCTTGAAGTTCCAGGGGCGAGCGTGGTAAACGCGTTTAAGGTCGTGGTAGTGGATTACGGCGTCCTGTCCCTTGAGAACCTCGGGAGTAGCAGGCAAGAACTTGAAGATGCCGGTCTTGGGACGAGTCTGACCAGGCGCAAGAGGACGGTCAGGAAGCCACCACAACAGAACGAAGCTCAGAACGACACCGACAAGGCCGTAAACCATAAACATCCATCGGAAACCAACAATTCCTCTCTCGCCATCCATGAGCTGGAAACCGGCAGAAACAAGACCAACAACAGCAGCAGAGACTTGGGAAGCGGTAAAGTAATATCCAATGCGCTGACCAGTGCGCGACGGAGGATAGAAGAGGGTGAGGTAGAATGCCATGCCAGGCCACATACCAGCAATGACGACTCCGAGCAAGAAGCGCAAGAGCTTCACACTCCAGGGATCATTGACAGCAGCAAAACAAGTGCCAATAACACTGGTGGCAAAGACAATGCGGGCCATCCAGAGACGAGGGCTGAGCTTGCTCATGACGAGGTTGGAGGGGCAGTCAAAGAGGACATAGGCCACGTAAAAGAGAGCCAGAGCAGTTGAAACGTCCTTTGGAGTCATTCCAAGAACAGTCATGAGGTCATGACCTTTGTCCTTATTCATGGTTTGAGCAATCCCAATGTTTGATCTAATGGCTGAGCAGAGAAAATAAAGGACCCAGAAAGCTATAAGAATTTGAGTAAGTGTGTTTTAATAGAAGAAGTGATTCTTGACTTACCAGGAATAATACGACGATCAATCTTTCTAAAAGTTTGAATTGGTTAGTTATATATTGGCTTGGCACAATAGTCAATGGCAAACAAACCTGTAGATACGCTCAACCGTTTCAACGTCATAATCACCCTCTCGGGCATTTCCCTCTTCCTGATTCTCAAGCCCAGTAGAAGCAAAGTGAGGCTTTGACGAATGATCATCATGCTGACCACCGCTGGCAAGCGAGCTATGAGCTGACTCTGCCATGGATGTACAAGTCAAGAGATTGATATAAACAGAAGCAAGGAATAGGAACAGAGGTAATGCCAGTCGAGAGGGTTCAACGATTATGATATCTAATAAAAATGAACCGTTGAGGGGGAAAGGAAAAGAGAAAGAAAAAGAGGGTGGAGGGGATTGATTTATCAATGAGTAAAAAGTATTGGTTGTGAGCCGATCCAGGCCGCTAGAACCCAAACAAGCATTGGTTCCGTTCCAGCTGCATATTCTTTTTTGATGGGTAGCTCTTGCATGTTGGGGAAGCTCCAAGTTACTAGCTTGAGTTTAATGGGGACACTAGATGCGGCTCCTCCTGGCATGAGATATAACCTCTTTTATACCGGCTTTTTACTGGGTCATATACGAATGGATAACACGAGAAACTACTTGATGCAATTGATTAATTATCTCAAGGTCCAAGAGATGCCCCAGACTTTCAAAAACCATGATTACGATCAATGTAACGATAGATCGAATATCGCGGGTTACATTAGAAATAGCGGCTCTTGCCGTGCCGACTCGGTTTCGGTATTACCGGCCGTGAAACCGGAGACCCTGGACCGAGAATAAGAACTCTGCCGGGACCAACCGCCGGTACTCGGGAAACTATGACCATTAAAATTGGGACTATCACTGTGAGCGCCATCCTTGAACAAGTCTCGGATACTAAATACTCTAGACATTCGGCGCAGCGTTCGGTATTCTCTTGGTTTCTATACTGTGCTCAGAATAGACCAAAACATGAGCACCATCACTTCAAGCATACGGAGACCCAGGCAGATGGTTTTGGTTATATGTGGCTGCTAATGCAGAATCGCTAGAGAGAATCTCCATATCTCGCAATACATGCCAATGAAAAATGAAGTCCCTTTATTTTATTTTTTCCCCGCAAAATTTCAACTGTCCGTCTAAACGCCAAATCAGGTCCTCACCAGAACGATGGGGTCTGGAAAATTGTTCATCAAATCCGTGGGTTGAACAATATTACTCCAACTCAATAGTTCCAGGAGGCTTGGAGGTGGTGTCGTAAACCACTCTCGCGATGCCGTCAACCTCGTTCACGATCCTCCTGCTAATAGCCTTTAGGAGGCTCCACTTGAACTCGTAGGGCTCGGCACTCATCATATCCAAGCTAGTAACGGCACGCAGAATACAGATGTAGCCGTAGACTCGGGCATCACCCTGGACACCGACAGCTATAAAACCGGTCAGATACTGTTATACGTTCATAGAGTAGGAGATTGGGTTTACCTCGGCTTGAGTCAAGAGCAGCGTAGGCCTGAGTGACCTCGTCGTAGATTCCGGCCTCACGGATCATGGAAATGAAGATGTGATCGGCCTTGCGAACAATCTCGACTCGCTCAGGGGTGACCTCGCCGATGATTCTGATACCCAGACCAGGGCCAGGGAAGGGGTGTCGGCCAATGAGCTCCTCGTGGATGCCCAGTTGGCGTCCGAAAGCTCGCACCTCATCCTTGAAACTGTGAATTGTTAGCAACCGTAACACGTAATTACCCTCTTTTGAAATCCAAATTTAGGACTGGTAACATACAGTTCTCGGAGAGGCTCGAGGAGCTTCAGTTGAGCCTCCTGTTTTTTGTTAGTATGTTTCAACAGAACATCGAATGGTGGATGAAACTTACGCCGTTTTGCATACGAGCGGGAAGTCCTCCAGCGTTGTGGTGGGCTATATAAAAGTCAGTCATATACAATAAAGAATAGGCAACACAAAGACTTACACTTGATGGTAGAGCTGGCGGCTCCCTTGAAACTCAAGCTTTCAACGATATCGGCTGAATGGTGTTAACGAGTATTCGATTCCAGATGAACAGATGGAGAACCCACCATACAGTGTTCCTTGAAGGAACCACTCGACCTTGCCGGCACGGTCTGTGTTCTCAGCCTCCTTCTCGATGCTAGATACAGTCAGTTCAGGTCTTTGGCGGTTCGAAAATGACGAGTGCGGACTTACCGGAGCGCCTCAATCTCGAAGAGATCGATGACTGTTATGTGAAGTTAGTATAATGGCCTGATTAGCTTTTAAGAGGCTTTCTCACAGGTTCCTCCGATGATCTTTCGCTTGGCTTCAGGCTCAGTGACGCCGGCAAGACGGCCGAGGAAGAGCTCAGATCCGTCGACAACGGTGAGGTTGATGCCCAAGTGCTTGTCAAGGGTTTCCTTGACCTGCTCGCACTCGTTCAAACGCATGAGACCCTGGTCAACCAAGATAGCTATCCCAGTTAGCAAAAATGCCGTAACATCTTGTCGAGTAGGATTCACTCACCATGAAATCGGTCTCCGATGGCCTCCTTCATGAGCTTAGCAGCAACGGTGCTGTCCACTCCTCCACTGACGGCACCAATCTTCACAGTAGTAAGCAAGCTGATAGGGGTTACTGGGAAAGATGGAAACACATACAACTTGGGCCTTGTCACCGACGAGCTCGCGAATTCGCTGGATTTCACGGGCAGAGAAGTCGTCCATCTTCCACTCAGGTCGAGCACCACAGATGTTGACAGCGAAGTTGCGGATAATGTCAGTTCCCTTCTCGGTGTGCGAGATCTCGGGGTGGAATTGGATACCTATCAATTACCTGTTAATAAGTGCTGATGTGAGCTCTGGAGAAGTCCACATACCAAAGATAGGCTCAGTCTCGTGGGCGATACCGGCAAACTCGCTGTTCTTGGTGGTAGCAATGGTCTTGAAGCCATCGGGCAGCTGAACGACCTTGTCGAAGTGGCTCATGACGACTAGATGAATGTCAGATACACAACGGGCCACAACATCATCTACACAACGTACCGTTCAGAGAGTCGCCCAATCCCTCGAAAAGTCGATCACCGTGGGTGCCAATCTTGTGGATGGTCATTTCAGTTTCACCGTACTCACGGTTCACTCCAGGTGCCACGCTCTTGGGGTTTGCTCGCCAAGCTAGGAGTTGTTAGTCAATAATGGTTTTGATACATCCAGAGGAAACCATACCAATGTGCTGGTTGCCATAGCAGACTCCCCTTGATAGCATGTTAGTGTTGTTCTCCATGCTTTCAGCCTACAACTTACAAGACAGGGACGCCAAGCTCAAAGACAGCAGGGTCCGCGCCGGGGGCATCATCGGCATAAACACTTGAGGGACCTCCGCTAAGAATGACACCAACTGGCTTCCAGCCCAGATCCTTGATCTTTTGGGTGCAGGGCAACATTTCAGAGTAGACACCCAGAGATCGGAGTCGTCTCAAGATGAGCTTTTGGGATTGTTAGCCTACATGGCAGAAATAGGGTTCATTCCTGGAAAGAACAAACATGACTAGTTTGAGATCCCATGTCCAAGACGAGGACAGTCTACGGCAACAAAGGTCAGCTATGATGAAGGTACTACATGGAAGCCATTGCTCTTACGTCGTAGGTAGCATGCGGCGGTGCCGCCGTCTCAAAGGAGTCGCTCATGATGATGGTTTCTTGGGACGGTGGTGAAACTTGTTATAGCGGGTGATGAACACGACAAAACAAGCACGGCGCAAACCAAGAGGGAACCATGAGTATTAAAAAAAATCTGTTTCTACCCAACCTTTAGTGGCTGACTCATCTAGGCGGTACACATGAATCTACTGGACAGCCCCACTAGTGTTAGGGTAGGTACGCCTGTCACTTCTTATCAACAAACTCAAAAAACGTCTCGGTACACGAGTCATTTCTTCGCATTCGATTCCTATAGTAAATTAAGAGATACTGAAGATAAGTTACTGGTGGGTATTCTGGTATAAACTTATGTTGTGTAACTATGTTTCTGTTGTCGACTCTACCCGAGGTCTTATGATAGCAGAGCCAGATAACAAAAATGACCGGACATCATGATGGCGGGGTAATGAAATAAAAATTCCAAAGTGGATTGCCGATAGCGGATGTACTGGGTTTTAAGTGCTGTACTTGCCCTTATAGGCCAAGGAGTATTTCGCTTTTCATCTTACATCACGTATCAACAGAATAAATGATGTGGAATATCCTTTGTATATAGTACCTCATTGACTTGTTTCTCTAATGCATTAACCCTTGAATGCCTTTTCCAACTCTGCGATATTGAGTTTCTTCATCTTCATCATAGCTTCAGTCACTCTCCCCACAGCAGCCTTGTCCCCAGAACCCATCATGTCCTTGAACGCAGTGGGCACAACCTGCCAAGCGACGCCGTACTTATCCGTCAACCATCCACTCTGTTGACGGGAAACATCCCCATTCTTGCTGAGCCTCTCCCAGTAGTAGTCGATCTCGGCCTGGTCTTTGCAGTTGACCATTAATGAAATAGCCTCGTTGAATTGCCAAGGAGCTGGTCCGCCACTGAGGGCGACGAAAGTGCGGCCTTGAAGCGCAAACTCAACAGCCATAACTCTTTCAGTATTTTGGCCGGGTGGTGTGTTACGTTGAATAGTGGTGATTTCGGAGTATGGGGCGAAGATGGTAGTGTAGTATTGTGCTGCCTCTTCGGCTTGGTCCTGGAACCAGAGGGAGGTAGTGATTCTTTCAAAAGACATGATAACGTTGAAGTGATATTTGGTGCAGGTAATCAGTGCAAGATGTTCAAAGTGATAGTTATTAAATAACAGAAGATGAGAACATCGTGTCTATTTATACCTATATCATGTTATAAAATACACGTACATCTTGGCTTGGAATCGTTTCATATTGTTCTCGAATTGGCGTCTAATCAGAGTGGTAGCTAACTCTAACAAACAATCTAGAGGAACCACTAGCATTCACATGATATAGAAGTTAAATGGCAGGGTATCGTGAACACAATGGGTGCCGCAAGCCACTTCATTAAGAGGCGTTGTTGGCTGCAGGCATTGGATGAAAACAAAGACAACCTTAGGTAAAGCTGAACCAAAAACGACACTCTGACCAGGCAGAGTTAGCTGTCCAACCCTACCATTGTAATCACCCAGGATTGCTTTTGGCGTATCAAACAACAACATGAAAAATACCAGAGCACCTGTGAAAACTCCAAAGATTCTGATCAATACCACTTTGCAGAACCAAAGTTTATTCATCCAAATAGACCAATAATATGTCACATGTTTGCTGTGGCTCATCTTCTACTACTAACAGATCAGCATTAGCTGCATTAGGCTTGGTAGACCCCTTGTAAGGTGGTATCGTTGCAGAGAAGAGAAACGAGGTTCAACCTCATATTTCTGGTGTAAAAATGCACAAATGCCTGAGAAACCAGCACGCGCGCTTGCTTGCCGCTCCCGCTTCCTTTATTCCCCCAAAACAACAAAGCGCACTCCAAATCTCCAAATTCCAACTTTCCTCCCCTTTTCATCTTTCTCACCTTTCATCAGTTCTTATCTTTCATTACCCTTTCAATTGCTTCCCTAAATGACATCTACAATTCAATTGCTACTACGGCTGAGTCGTCGTCAGCATTCAACTCTTCTCATCTAAGCGAGCCCCCCGGTCTTTACGGTCTCGCCAATGTCATTCTTTGAGCTATCGTCGTCACCACCATCGTCATCCGCTTGTGCCACCCTCTTGCGGATGCTCTAGTACATACGCAAAACCTACGACACGCTGATAGTTGCAGCTATGTCGCAGGCCAGCCCTTATATGTATTAATTGCTTCTACCTTGAGCCCTGTCTTGTTGCGCTAGAGGCTCAGCGGCCTCGAGTGACTCCGTCTTTGTTCAAGTCGCCTTTTCTACTTCAGGCCTTGCCACCTGAAAAATAAGGTTATGAGGCCTCACCACCAAAGGACCAACCTGACACGATGAGTCAGGTGCCTGTGGGAATCCCATCCAGGCGAGGCCAGCCAGTCATCTTGTGTTGCGCCTGATTTAGAAGATGGTATAAGTCAACTTGACTGCCTTGCACTGTTGGGAAACAGGTTTATCGCTGAAAATGTCGACAGGCCTGTTGAATTACGGCCTGACAGATTCCTGTATTGGCAAACCAGGATTAGACAACTCAGTCTACAGGTTATTTGTCGCCGACAAGAACCTATCAGGTAACTGGGTGTGCCTGGAAAGCAAAGTTGCTTAAGTCCAAAACCGTGAATAAGATCACGAGACCCTTTTGGGATACATCTTGAACGTACCCATGGTCTTGGCTCACACAGCCTTGTACCTAAAAATGTGGTATCTTCAAGCGAAGATTTGAAAAACAACGAACATGGTTGTTACACCATCCTGCAGCATCCATGCAAAAGTGTACTTCTGGATTGTTAATACAGTCTTTTCTCGCCGCAGCCTTGCTGGTCTCCACGCCTCCATAGTGTGCCGCCACTAGGACGTACAGCGCGTGAGTCACGATTCCGAATCCCAAGGCCTAAGGACTTTGCTTATTATGGGACCTGCCCTATCGAGTCACCCCCGTCGTTGGTTGTCGTCTGCCTGGAAACAATCAAATACTAATAAAGCCGCCTTCGCATTGACGCTGTTTCAACAATAAAACCTGGAACAATCGGCGCCACAATAGAACGAGTCAACCCAAGCCACGCCACACACGCGCGCTGTCACGTGTCACAACTTGACTAATCAGTTCTTCGAGCTGCTTCTCCACCCTGTTTTCCAGGTTCCCGTAGCCTCCCGCTTTTTTTACACCAGAATTTTCAGGCCAACTCCAAGCTTCATTCATCATAACCGACCCGATCAACCATCTATCGGCATATTGACATACCACTAAATACCGGCGTCAACCTTTCAACTTTGAACGACGTACCCTCGACAACTCTTCACTGTCGCCCCCCACTACTAACAGTGCCTGAATTTGCTCATACATCAATTAAAACCTCTTCCGACAGCGTTTCGGCGTCACCTCCCAAACAGTCGCAAATCAAATATACATTCACAGGCGCCATGAGTGTCGCATTCGAACCTCGGAATTTTATACACGATGGGGGATATCCTCCCATCGGTGACGACCATGACCATGATCACACTGCCGATCAACGATTTACAGACAACGATGTCGCCGAGCAGCTCAGCCAATACACAACCGAGGCGTCCATGCTTCCAGACTCCACAGGTGTTCTTGGAGATGACCGAGGGATGATGCCAGATGATGCTGCTGCTGTGCATGATGCGACTCGACTTGACTTGGGGCACCCCACATTCCCCTCTCCCATCGAGGTTAACATCCACGACGGTCTTCCTGAAGACAAAGACCTTTCGCCCAGTATCGACTCGCCCCCTCCCTCTCGCGTGAGACCCATCGCCAAGCCAGAGAGAGAAGCTGTCAAGGGTGCAGATGGTAAGTTTCACTGTACGCAGGAAGATTGCCAAGAAGAGATTCGAGTGTTTTCGCGGAAGTGCGAATGGAAGTAAGTTTTATCCAAATCGCATTTGAGAGTTGTGTTAACTGTTTTGTAGCAAGCACATGGACAAGCACGAACGACCCTATCGATGCCCAGCCGTAGGATGCGAGAACCTCCCTGGTTTTACCTATTCAGGTGGTCTACTCCGACACGAGCGCGAGGTTCACAACAAACACGGAGGACCCAAGAAGACGGTCAACTGTCCTCATTTGAACTGCAAGCGACATACAGGGAAGGGATTTTCAAGAATGGAAAATTTGAACGAGCATCTTCGCCGTGTTCACACCAATCCTGATGGACCTGGAACCACCCCTCCCCCTGATGTGGTCCTGTCCGACGAGAATGATAGTGAGCAGACAGGTGCAAAGCGCAAGCGCCGCCCAAGCGATGCGGCTGCCACGGAGATTATCGAACTCAAAGAGGAGGTCAAAAGGCTGCGGGAGGAGAACGACAGACTAAAGGCCGATATGCAACAGCAGTCGCAGAACTCCCTGTCCATGATGGCTCAGATCGCCGAGTTGCAGGATACTCTACGGGAAAGTCTTTCACACCATGGTTTGGGAGCTCCTACAGCGCAGATGATCTAAGGATGATCTCCACATTCTGTGAGCAATATAGACCGTACGTGAGGAAACAACCGAACCAACAACAGCCGTTTCGTTGGAACCGGAAACTCATTTCCTCTACGACGTTTCTGCTCAGTCCCTTTTCCTATCATATCCAGATTTCACTCATACACTCCACTCGGCGTTTGGTTTTACACGGGGTTCACAGTTTATTCAACACAAGGAGGAATACATGTTGTATTCCGCCCCTGGAGGTATCTTCCTCCCCTTTTCCCCACTAAACACACCTTTTACTACTCAAATCTGTTACTTTCTTCACCTTCTTCTTTTTATTTTTGGCATGGCGTTTATTCCAAGGTACCGGAAGAGATGATATCCCCCTCCTATTTGATACACGCAAATTGCAACTGCACACGCACACCCGATATGATCAACGAAACAAAGAAGGGAAGGGAACAAAAACGGCAGATGGATGGATCGGAGGGGATAGCTAGTATACCAGGATGACTTACATGAGAAATGAATACAAGGTGGTATCGGCGGTGGTGGACGTCGAGGTTGCTTCTTTTTTTCAAACTTGTAATATACATATATATACCTAGACGGATGTTGCATCGCCTCACTTCTCACGTCCAGCGTTTTTTACAATGAGCGATCAACGCTCTAAAAAAAAATCTTCAAATTCCGCTGAACTTGGGTCTTGCTTGTGCTCGTGATGTTATGACTCTTTGTTCGGAAAGTTCGGCCAAGTGGCAAAGACACCAGGATTGCTTCGTAAGCTATTATACCAAAGCGGCTCAGCAGTTCATGCAACTACATTAGGTACTGCATGTATGTAACTATACTCCATGGAGCCATCATGTCTATCTCTTTCTCTCGGGTATTAATTGGAATAGAGAATTCTATTAAGAAGCTTCGCTCTTTGGCTTCTCATCCAAGGAACTGAATTCTACAAAAAGGTAGAAATGTGATTGTTCTTTCAAGCAAATTTACCTTATGCCCCGTCGCCAACGACAAACTCTACATCTACACTTTCTGCTCGTTTTCTAGACAGCCTGCACGTAGCTTGCAGGCACACTGCCCGTGACGCCCGCCTTTTCAACCTCGACCCAGCCATCGCCGGGATCATCCTGCACGAGAACAAAACGCTCGCCTTCGGCCATGGAGTGCTCCGTGTCAGCCTGGGCTGTGTACTCGTATAGTGCTTCTACGTAGCGGAGCTTCTTTGCGCCGCGCTTAGGGGCGACGGCGGGGCCCTTTTTCTTGTTGGACTGTGTGAGGGAGGATGTTGTGGAGGTAGAATATGTGGATGATGGTCGGGCGGAGGGAGCCGGAGCAGAAGGTGTTGCGGCAACGGTGGTGAATTCGACGTAGGATGTTGGGACGAGGCCTTCCTTATAGCCTGCTCGAACCTTGACCCAGCCAGAACCATCTATAGGGGGTTAGCGTTATGACGAGAGTTTAGAGAGAGAAACTTACCATCGGGTTCGAGTAGTACTACATCCCGACCATCTTGAACAGATAATTCACCATCGCCAGTAGCCTCGAAGGGATATATCATCTTGCCCCTCTTCTCTTCTCTGGCACCACCGTTTGTTTCGTTGGCGCCTGGATCCTTAATATAAGCAGCCGGTGGAGGTGCCATGATTCTTCGCTTAGGCGCAGCACCAGAAGTTGTTGTTGACGACGATATACTTGGCCGTGCTGTTTCTGGTGGTGTCTCTTCTGTAGGGCTCAGCTGCCCAGAGGCGGATCCTGATATCGATGGACGTGCCGAGTGTGAGCTAAGTGAGGTCATGGTATTTGATCGGGTAAGTTCAGGTGCATCTGAAGTGTTTGAGTGAACCGATGTCATGGTTGCGCTGGGCTTAAGGAGCTTGTTGTTTGCAGCATCCTGGCGTTCGGCCTTGAGCTTCTTTCGCTCATCCTTTGTCTGTTCGCCAGGACAGTCAGGGGGAACCTTCATCTCACACTTGCTATGGCATGTGTAACCACAGTCTCGGCAGTCGAATCCTTTTGCGCTAAGACCCCAAATTCTCTCTCCGCAAAGGTCGCAGTTGGTGGGTATCTTGAATGTCTGACCCTTAAAGTTGTGGTTCTTGGCGCCTAATGTGACATCGCCTACCACAGATGTAATGGTTGATGTTTCAACCTCAGCCGTCAACCGTTGACGGTCGATAGAATGCAGGTTTTCTTGCATTTGGAATAGCGTACGGACGACCTCGACCTCATCCTTCTTCTCCTTTCCTTCTCTAACCCTAAGCTTTAGCTGCTTGACACCCTCGACTTCTCTTCGTTTCTTATCGACCTCTCTCCGTAGTTCTCCCAGCTGTGACTTGGATTTACCCAAGACATTGCGCAGAAAGACCTTTGCTGTTTCATCCACTACCATAGTACCGTCATCGTGCCAGACAGGACTAGCCTCGAAATGTTTGTCGGCCGGCTCGTTGAAAGCGCCCATGTTGTGTTGGATGTACATCATGGAATCGAGGTGAGGCAAATTCCTGAGAATCTCGGTACCTTGGTGCTGAACCATACCGTTGCTCTGCTGCAGTAGGTCGGATTCGATGTTGGTCGCAATTGTCCAGAAGTTGTTCAACTTTGTCGTCTTGAACTCGCTGAGGTCTTGTAGACTATCCATAACTTCGGGTACATATTCGTGGTAATATTTCTCTTTCTGCTTGTTTGTAACGTTGATCGCAATGATGTAAGTGTTTTTGGCATTATTCATCTCGAGGATCTGTTGCTGGTAGGCATTCTGCGTCTTGACCTTGTCGAAGTGCGATTCGGTCTTCTTGCGCTTGGTCTCGACTTCTTGGCATACGTTGTCGTATTTGCCCTTAGTCTTGGCGAGCGCGGCATATTGAGCATCGCGCTCCTGTTCGAGCTTGGTGGCATAATCGGAATGGCGCTTGCGCAGTTCTTCAAAACGGCCGCTGAAGAACTTTAGGGGCTCTGCGACTTGGGTAACGAGGTTATTAGCGTACTTGTCATGTTCGCCAGCGCGGGACTCGAGGGTGGTAAGCTGAGTAGCCCATGTGGTCAAGGAGGCGCTGTATTGTTGCAGGGTGATCAGCATGGATTTGACACGTCAACTTATGGGGTTTGGGCATACCTCTCAAGCGAACCAGGTGTCATGGCAGGAGTATCTCCTACACTGAGCTGGGCTGTCCTCTTGTTTTTCTTGTCAAAGTACTTCTTAGAAAGCGCCATAAGTTTTGCGCTATATTCCTTCTCTATGGCGGCACGCTCTCGGTAGAACTGTTGAATTTCGTCTAGCCAGGCAATGCCATGGCCGAGCCACACGTTTGCGGGTTTGAAGCCATCCTAGTTGGATGTGTCTGTTAGCGATGCGAACGAAGTTGCCAAGAGGTAGGTTTGAATGCAGGCGCAAAGCTGGAAAGGAGGCCAGGAAGCGATCCCACGAGTATACGGATGCTGCGGGTCAAAGGGGCAACCAACCTTGAGCTCTGAGCCAAAGGTGGGCATAACGTCCACCTCAGCCATGATGGGCGATTGTGTATTCGATCGTTCTCAGGAGCGGGGAGTAACCGGTCGGCGCGGAAGAGATGAAGGCATGTACAAGATATCGCGATCAATGCGAAGCCAAAGATTGTTTGGGCTGACGGATGATTGGAATTGGTGATTGTTGAGAATGTTAAAGACACACGATAATAACGGATGAATAGCGGGGGAGAGTTGAGGCGCAGCTTGTAAGATGGAAAGTTACTGTACACACGATCAAGTTAGACTGAGTTGGAGAGAAGAAAGGCGCCAAACCAACCCGCGCCGCGCAACCGTAACCGAGTGGAGGGTTCGGTTTGGGCTCTAGCGTCGTCCACCCCTGAAATACAGATGCAGACAGCCTAAATCCCCGCCAATGGAAGGAGATGGGGGCGTTCAATGACCCAAATCGTGGAGATAATTGACCTAACCTGCCTGGGCTTTGAAGACACAAGTCGCCGATTTACGGATTGCGAGCCACATGGCATTTTCTTTGTCAGGGTTACATTTCATGTAGGTACATATTTGACGCCTCATGTCAACCGTTTCTTACGGATAATTCATTGCATTAATGAGACACTGTGGTCATGTCAGATGCAGGCACTTAGTTGGGCGTCAACAGATCCATTCCCTGGTAGCATCGATTGATTGCATTTATGGAGTAAAGTCCACTGATTTCTTAGCAGGTTCAAGCGAAAGGATGGACCCTTGCTATTTACATCATGCCAAGTCTCGATACCAAAGTGTCAGCTACCAAACTGTATGTAGTCTTTCTTCCAATTGACTTTCAATCTCAGGGGAATAAAAAGACGCGTAAACTGCCTGAATGTTCACTTGGCAGTGGGCATAGTTCGGTGGATGGTCGGCTCGGATGGAAGCCGAAACACCCCCGGACCCTTGGCCGCGACAAAATGGATCAAGGGCCAAGCACGTCATGGTAGGGAGATTTAAGAGAGGAATTCCCCTTGTTTAGATACCTACCTAGGTAGCTACTAAGAATAACACTCAGTGGTGCCAGACCGTTGTCGATTAATAACCGTTGTATCGAGTTTAGATCTCGTTCCACTAGCTCAAACCTATTTCGCTTTCTTCCTTTCTTCATCTAAACTCATAATCAATTAATCAACAAAATGTCTACCCTTCAAACCGCCATCAACAAGAGCAATCCGCTCGCAGAAGCCATCATTATACCTTCAAAGCCCAAAGCTCTCACTGTCAGCTACGCCAACCTCGAATCTGACGTCTCAGCTTTCCAGCGCAAACTCGCTGATCTGGGCATCACAAAAGCCGCTCCCGTCTCCATCGCGCTCATCAATTCCTACGAGTTTATCGTCTCTTTCCTCGCCTCTTCTTGGCAGCGTGGAATTGCCGCGCCTCTCAACCCGGCTTACAAGCAGGATGAGTTTGAGTTCTATATCGACGACGTCAAGAGCGCCATCGTGCTTGTTCCCAAAGGCGCTTGGGCGGCCGGTGCGCCTAGCGTAAAGGCGGCCAAGAAGTTCAATGCTGCTGTTGCGGAGTGTTATTGGGATGAGGCCAAGGGTGAGGTTGCCCTCGATGTCAAGGACTATGGTCTCTTGAAGGGTAAGAAGGAAAGGGTTCTTACTGCTGAGCCTGACGATGTCGCTCTTATTCTGCACACTAGGTTGGTCTCATGAGATTCGCGATAAGAACACATCTAACAAGCTGACAGCGGCACTACATCGCGCCCCAAGGTGGTAAGTAAATTGAAACGATGTCGTGATATCTCATACTCACAGCGCTAGGTTCCTCTCACTCATCGCAACCTGACCCGAACTATGAGTACGTCTCACTACAGTTCACCTCACTCACCATGACTGACTCTATCGCAGACAACATCAAAAACACATACGACCTTACACCCAAGGACCGGACCATGCTGGTCATGCCTCTGTTCCACGTCCACGGTCTTCTCTGTGGTCTCCTGGCTCCTCTCTTCACAGGAGGTTCCATGGTCGTTCCCACCAAGTTCTCCGCCTCTGAATTCTGGACCGACTTCAACACCCACAAGGCCAATTGGTACACAGCTGTTCCCACCATCCATCAAATCCTGCTCAAGAACCCTCCCCCAAGCCCGAAGCCCAACATTCGCTTCATCCGATCATGCTCCAGCCCGCTGTCGCCTACTGTCTTCCAGCAGCTCGAGGAAACGTACAATGCCCCCGTTCTCGAGGCTTATGCCATGACCGAGGCAGCTCATCAGATGACCTCCAACCCTCTTCCCCCTGCCAAGAGAAAGGCTGGTACCGTCGGTATCGGCCAAGGCGTCGATGTCAAGATCCTTAACGATCAGGGTGAAGAAGTCCCTCAGGGTTCTGAGGGCGAGATCTGCATCATTGGCGAGAATGTCACCAAGGGATACCTCAACAACGACAAGGCCAACGCCGAATCCTACCACAAGAACGGTTTCTTCCGAACAGGCGACCAGGGTAAGAAGGACGAGGATGGCTACGTTGTCATCACCGGACGCATCAAGGAGCTCATCAACAAGGGTGGCGAGAAGATCAGCCCCATCGAGCTCGACAACGTCCTCACCCGCCATCCTCAGGTCAGCGAGGCGGTCAGCTTTGCGATCCCCGACGAGGTTTACGGTCAGGACATTGGCGTTGCCATCGTTCTCAAGAACGGCGAGAAGTTGACTGCCCAGGAACTCAAGGCTTGGGTTGAAGAGCGCTCTGCCAAGTTCAAGGTGCCCAAGAAGGTGAGTTTTTACGATTGCAATGAATGACGGGCGCAAATGCTAATGAATTTGTAGGTTTACTTTACTGAGGTGATGCCCAAGACGGCGACTGGTAAGATTCAGAGGAGAATCGTGGCCGAGACCATGATGACTGCTCCCAAAGCCAAGCTGTAAACGTGATGGTTTTGCGTCGCATAAAATATATGATTTCGTAGATTACAGGATATATGGGTAGAAGTGTATTAGAAGCCGGTTAGATGCTGTAGAAAAGATTGATAAACAGTGCTTTGAATTGCTATACATATCCGTCCCCCACGCCGTGTAGCATAGATTTCCATGATTCAGTATCCTCCGCATTAATTCCAAGTCGTAAATCCATCTTAGTCGTATTGTCCATCGTGGTCGGTGACTTCGATAACATCATCATCATCGTTGACATACAACCGACTATCATTCCTCTTCAGCTCGGGCTTACCAGCAGAGCCCGTCACATGTGTCTTGCGACTCGTCACGGTATGACGCTCAACCCAGGCGGCAGTTCCATCGGCTGCCTCCCACCGTAAAGGCTCCTTAACAAGCGAGGGCTGATCCGAGCCAGTAGCAGCAGCAGTGGGCTTGGCAGTTGCAGGGTCGACGCCTGCTTCTTGTGCGAGTTGAAGAAGCGCGGCGTTGGCGTCTTGAAGATCGAGATAGACTGAGGAGACTATGACTGTGGACTCTGTGTCGCGCTGTAGGAGGATATACACTGAGGGTGCCATTGTGGCGTGGTTTTGTGTGATGTATGGGGAGAAGAGATAGTTGTTTTCAGATGAGAGGTAGGGCATAGATTGAGTGTTTAGTGAGGTTATTGCGTGTATTGTGATTGTTTGTTTTGATGATGAGTGAGAGTGAGTAGTCAAACAAGAGAGGGTCAAAGACATTATATCATTATACGGATATAGAAAGGACCCTGCACTGACATGGCCCATTCCGTCCATCCCGCGTCTACTTGCATTGCCTACAACTTTTCCCCGCCAACGATTGCGCGACTTATAAATGGGCTGACAACTCATGAAACGATTAATTAACAAGAGGCACTAGAAACACACATTCTCCAATCCCAAATCACTCTTCATACATCTGTATTTGATATATTTTTGCCGATTTCTGAGATTGAGGCCCTCAAGCTTGGGAGGCAAATACGGAGAATAAAGGCCGATACTGCATCGTTTCGGAGCTGAAGCGGAGCATGCCCGGCTTTTCAGTCTCCGCGACGTCCGGGAGCCGCCCATTAATCAAGTTATGATTCATCTTTTGAACCCATGGTGAGAGAATTTTTACATTCAAAGGGTAATGGGACAATTAAGAAATATTTTGATCGTGATAATGCTCCCCAGATATGATGTACCCCAGACATTCATCATGGCACCATGCCCCATATCACGAGCATGGGTTATATAACATGATAACTTATAATGTATCTAATACTCCAGATCCCAATATAATGAGATCTTTGACCAGACTTTGCGATAATATCTAGGCTAGGCAAGATAACAACATGCTTCAACAACTTCAGCTGTCCCTAGCCTACGGTTAACAACTTTTCCGATGACGACGATGTTCAAAACAGGGTCTTGTCATTAGTCAAGCCTAGTCAGGGCCCATCACTCGCTTAACAGAGCTACCCCTGTCAGATATTTCATCATCTGACCTCATTGTTTTATTCTGACTTTATCCGCCGTACATCGGACTTGTAGTAAATTCTGCTCACGAGAACGAAGACATGGGACCTGTACCTGGCATGATAAAAGCTTGGCTGGGCTAAATCATCATATATCAGTTCATCTTGTACGTATCTCGTAATCATTATGAATAATGCACAATGAGTCAAAGAATAAACCTGATTAGTGGCATTTCTTGGACAAAGAACTGAGAACAAATGTCAGAACTAGAGTCCTGCACCGTCTACATCACCACCCATCACAGTATCTCGGTTCTGTAATATACTTCTCGGCCACTCAAGATAGCCCTGCCATTCATCAGGCAATATCTCCTCAATCGCTCTAATCTCTCTAATCCCCGAATCTCCAATCCACCAAAACTCACTCAACATTGACAAAAGAGCAAAGTAATATGTAAGAATAACAAGCGCTCTTGGACGAAGCTCCTCAACCAGATCCGCAAACTTGGGGCGCATCATCATAGGGAAAACAACAGTTCTTCGTCCAATGCTCTTGGTAATATTTTCCCTATCCATGAAATTCCGTATGCGTCCTATGAGACTCAGCGCTCTCACGTATGCATCTTCTGTTTTTTCATCCCACGGCTCTTCGCTCTCATGGGGTTTCTCGCGATCCAACAAGGGTTTTAGATCATTGGGTAGTTCTGTGCTATCGTTATCCTCGAGAAGATCCGCGGCGCTTTCGATCATTTGATACACTACCGACTCGGGATTATCCTGTATGATATCCCACGCGTTGCGGAACAGCGCAGTACTCGTCCCTGTGATGCGCAATAGGTCCACTGGGGGTGTATAAGGTTCCAGCGAGCGGCGCTGTAGTCGAGCATAACCGTAGACACGAAGCATACTCGAGGTTAAACAGATATACTCTACATTCTCCGCACTGATATCAGTGACGTCCTTGTGATGCTCCCGGATAGCCATGTTGAGGTAAGTTTGGCTTGTATCGAGGGCTTTTGTATCAGTAAAGTTGCTGCGCTTGTTGGTGTGCAGCGCAGCAACCATGTATATTGAGTATAGCGTAGCATCGGATTTGAGCGCCAGGCGACAGATGGTCGTTACCCAGAAATGTGCTGTGATAGGATCCAGGGAAATGGACGGACCGGTATCAGTCATGTACTGGTGAAACAGACTGAGCTCTTGTCTTCTTCGAGATTCTGATTCCGGGGGGTCAACGATGGTTTCTGTTATGTCTTTCTTTTGTTGCTGGCCTCCATTTTCAGTTGGAGAGGATGAGTTGTTGTCGGATGCAGTGCGGTCATAGATACAAGATAGTTGAAGACGACCGCAGTGCGAGCATACAGGCTTTGTTTCGTCACACTTGAATATTGTAAGTCAAGTCGTTCACTGATCGACAATATAAGGGTCAGATGTCACTGTACCTTTACACGACGACTCCGACATTGCTGACAACCAGTACGAGACTTTTTGTGGAATAGCTTGGGTGCATGTTTACGTGGCTGTTGCCGAGTTCCAGGCATATCTACAATCAATGAAGGGATGTTTTGTAGTTGTGTTTTTTTTTGTTCTTGTTTTTTGCGATGCAGGATTGAACGAGAACGACGAGCGTTGGGTCGTGGCTGTAAACGAGATCGACAAAGGTTAATGATTCGTCAGCCTGTGCCGGTACCCGATGCCATCTCCATTTAACGTTACAGAATGCATTTCCGCAATTTAATAGACATTGTACTGTCAACAGATTAGAAAGAATATCAAGACGTATTCGTCGCAGTATCTTTGCAGATATGATACCAATGTCATCTTCACAAGGTGAACTATAAAAAGAAAACCCCCAACTCCAAAGTCCATATCATTTATAGGTCCTATAAAGGCTGTACTGTGAGAACCGGCTTATAAGAATGTCTTGGTACCAATTGGAAGCGATAACATTTAAACACAGCCTTCCTTTCTCATCAGATGGATCTGTTCAAGGGTGGGCGCCAGGATCTTGGAAAGTTCTTAGCCCTACCGTGCTTATATCTGACTGTGAATCTAAACACCAAAAGGCCCCGTCGTCGATCATCATCGTTCTCGTTTAACATCTTGGACCAATCATCATGTCGCAAGACATCTTCCAAACGGCAACCATCGAAAGTAGTGCCACAGGGGTATAGAACTTTGAATAGAAGAGGCAGCCAGTATAGTACTTTGACAAGTATAATAAAGACCATAAATCATCATGTTTTCCACATTCACATTCCTGGTTAAACAATTCTCTACTTCAATACACTTACAACACTAAACATCCTTTCTTGTCAAAATGACAGACTCAATCGCCGCGGCTAAACTAGCCCTTTATATCATCTTGGCTCAGCCTGCCATATACTGTCTCTTCAAACATGGAAAGACGGGTTTCATCGGCTGGTTATACGTCCAAATCTTTTGCGTCCTTCGAATCGTCACAGGCGGTATTGGACTTCATGGCGCAGGTAGCTCGACAGGAACAGTTATTCTCAACAGTATTGGTCTTTCTCCCTTATTGCTCGCAGCCTCTGGCATCTTGCACGAAGCGTAAGTACCATTCCCTCTAATCACTTGCAGAGTGTTAACATTATCAGTCGACGAGCTACAAACCCTCGAATCAATCGACGATTCGATATCGTTCTCGAAGTTCAATATCATGCTTTGGTTGGAGCAGCTATGGCACTCATCATCGTGTCTGTCATTAATCTCCAGAAAGGCAAGGACGTTTCAACATACAAGACTCTTCTCAAAGTCGCATCCGCAATCATCGCGCTAGCATGGTTTCTGCTTGCTGTCTGGTCCTTATGGTCCCTTGGCAAAACTCGATCATCTCGAAGCGGCTCTTTACCTTCTCTACGTGGAGGTATGCTGGTGAGTTGACCCTAAATACATTTCGCCATGTACTGTGCTAACTTTATAAGCTCTTGTACGCAGTCTTCATCACTCTTCCTCTCCTCGCCCTCCGACTAAGCTACGCGATCGCATTTCTCCAACTCAAAATCTCAGACCCAAACTCAGGCTTCCTGTCTTCGAAAGCAATCGAAGTATGTCTTGGTCTGGTTCCGGAGCTACTGGTTACAATAATTTTTATCGCTGTTGGCGTCAAGACCCGCAATATTAAGCATGATATCAAGAAGCTGGATTATTCAAAGCCGACTGGAGAGGGTCACGAGTTTCGAACCCAAACTGCACAGGCTTAGAGATGGATGAACGGCGACTGTCATGTATTCGGGAACTTCTGTGTGGGCGAGGAGATGTGCGATACTAGAGATGCCTATCTGGAGATTGGTGTAAGATTTTAGTGATAAAGATGGTTTTTAGTAATATAGACAAGTAAAACACGTTGGCTATAGCGGCTGCTTATTGCGTTTGGTGTTGGAGTGATGTTTAGTAGATGATTCGGACATTCTGTAAGATATAACCAAAGTCAACCGATACATTCATACAACACCCTGTCATGAAGACATATTTTATGCATGTTCAGTGGACATCCCCTTGAAAATCATTCTTCATTTGTCTGGATCGATCCATCATGACAGTTCATGTCCCAGCCGTAGTCCGCAGAACTAATTTGAACTCGGTGGTCCTACCCTGAAGCATTAATATACCTATTTGATGCTGTGAGATACATCGGTTGCAAATATCCCAGTTTCAGCAAGTAAATCCATTGATTAACCTAAACCTACCCAAAATATACAAGACCTAATACAACCACCAAAAATACTCCTCTTACCCCAGTTCCATGCATCAAAGGGCGTACCCACGATGAACACCACGCCCTTCAACATCAGCTACCCCACATCCAACAACTCCCACCCCGCAATCCACACTCACCTCATCTTACCCAAGAGTACATAAGCAAACATACACCTTCTCTACAATGTCATCCTCTCGTCTCTTATCTTCACTCATCAGAACCAAACCTGTACCCTATCTGACTACACGAACACTTCGAACAATGGCTTCAGGCGCAGTTACCGTTCCTTCCGGAAAGTATGAGTTTCTCGTCGTCGTTCATGATAAGCCTAATATGCTTGAGAAGCGACTTGAAGTTCGAGGGTAAGTATCCCTAGAAGAGTACCAATTGAGAGCAGTTTCTAATTACTTGTCTAGACAACACTTTGAAAATATGAAGCCCAATGTTGAGAGTGGAAATTGGAAAATGGGAGGTATGCTATGCATCCATGTTTATACGCCCCGTCGTATACTGATATCGATCTACCATTAGGTGCCATCCTCAACTCTGTTCCCAAAGATGATAGCCCCAGTAGTCTGGATTTTGCCGGAAGTACGCTTGTCTGCATTGCCGATTCCGCAGAACAGGTGCGAGAGGCACTAAGCAAGGATATTTATGCCACTTCTGGTGTTTGGGATATGGACAAGGTGAGCTCACAGAAAGCACTTTCGAAACCACAAGCTAATGCGATATACAGGTCCAAATCTACCCTTTTAAAGCTGCCTTTAGATTCAACTAATATCGTTTCCAATCTCAGATACTCAAACAACCAATTCGCAAATAGCCAGGTTACAATATACCTCGATTAGATCCCTATCCCTGTCCAGTCGCTGCTGATTCCCAAGTAACCACTTCCTATGGCATGCTGGCTCAAAAGGTTCAAACCCGAATCCCTGTACATACGTTTCATCATTAGCTCCGCAGAAGCAAGACAATTATACCAAACACCACAAGCAAGGGTTGCCCTCCAACGAAATTCCAATTCAAATAATAGTAACGCCATCGTACACCAGTTCCCCCAGGGAACATCTCATACTTCCACGTATAGAGTGATCTGCTACTGCTGCATATCAAAATCTAAGCGTCGTTGCCGTTTGCGCTGTTCTCAACTGCCTCTTCAGCGGCAACTCTCAGTTCGTAGTTGAGATCGAAGCACTCGTGCAATAGCTCGGTAACACTGCCTTGTCCTTCAGGAATATCGCCATTCACCACAAACTTGCCATCCACTTTCATGTTGTCAAGAGAGTTGAGCTGTTCTCGGTTAGTTGCTGCTCAGAATACAGAATTACATGCATATCGACATACCTTCATGCTGTAAGGGTAAAGCTCTCGCACTGATGAGACACCTCCGTTATTCTTGACTTCAATCAAGCATCGTTTCAGTGTCTGCAACTGATTATAGACAGGCAACAGAGCTTCAGACACTGGCTCAGATGCCAGCATGAATGAGTAAATGTAAGCGTATGATCGTCGGATGAGGTAGAGGAAAGTTCGCTGAGTCCAAAGGTCTGCAGATCGCCCCCGGTCATCTACCCAGTTGCCATTATCTCCTCGGCTCTCGTCAATCCTGTCGAGTTGTCGCTGGAAATCGTACAGATCGGTTTCGCGGAGTGACCATGCTTGTGTGAGGGAAAGTTTCTCGAGGTCGTTGCGAATGTGAATGAGGGCGTCGTAGACTGGTCGCCATTGGTCGGCCACCTCTCCTTGCCTTGCAATTGTTAGTTGGGTTTCTCTTGGAGTTACGCGCAGCTCACCTCTCCAGAACCAGATCCGACCAGCGGACACAGCGATTGTACAAGTCTCGGACTACTTCTCCACCCTCCTCCAGAGCACCATCTTCCGCAGTAAACGTGCCACCATTGTGCTTTTCGCCAATTTCCAAAATTTGGTTCCGTAGCTTCTTAACCTCGGATGTCGAAAACTACTTCACGTTAGTCCTATAGTTTACAGTATGCCACTAAGCTTGCTCACCTTGGACTTGGTGTTGGCTAGCGAAATCGATCGCAAGATTGAAATGAGCTTCTCGTGAGCTTCCAGCAGATAATCCGGCAATCTGTCTAGTCGCTTTTGGAGTCTTGATAAGGTCGAGTTACACAGTTCAACACGGTTCTCAAGCAGTGTAAGCATGTAGGGAGGGTGTCGCTTATCGGGGGATGGGTCATTAGCAGCTTCGTGAATGTTTTTAGATAAATCCTCGAGTGTTGTCTTGATGCTTCCAAGATCCTTGGCGGAGTAGAGTTCGGCTTCATTCAGGTGATCGAGGAGTCGCTTGACGGTTGATGTCATAGCGTAGGTCGCTGGCGCCTCGTTGTTTCGTCCGATGGTAAGGTAGAATAGGGAGAGTAGTTGGAAGCAGCTCTCTAGGACCTTGTCCACTGAGGAAGTAATTGTCAGTATCTTGATAATTGCGCTCGCAACTTGGCTCGATGACATACATCTGTTCTCCTCTTTGATGCCTGTCTCCGCCCGTACGACAGTCAAATCCTTGACTTGGTCCATGGTCTCGTCAAACAGGGGCATTACATCCTGGGTTCGAATGTAATTTGTGCGATCTTGCTTGAGAAGCAGTAAACGATCCCGAATCATCGTTAGCTTCTGTAGGATATCTTGTTCGCGGGGATCCCGCGGCATTGGGATTGCTGGAGTGTCCATGACGGCAGCTACTATTCGAGGTTACCGTAGGTCTATGATGGTAGGTTTGATGAGAAGTAAAGGAATGAGTTGGTGTTAAGGTCGATTGCTGTTCTTGCTCTGTAACTTGCTCGAAGATCCGTGGAGTGATGAGATGCGATGAGGTGGCGGCGGGGCGAGAGATTCAGGGAAGTTGAGTTGTAGTAGACCTTTGGTGGGGAGTCGTGGAACTAGGCGCAAACTATGGTATGTCACTAGTAATGAATGAGGAGGTAAAGTAAGTGGTCGGATGTCCAAGGGAGATAGAGATGATAATAGACTGATTAGTGGACTAGAGAAAAGATACTATCATTACTGTACAGCGATAAGCTGAAGTGTTTGCATTGATCAAGTTATGCTGTCACTGAGATGGAAAGCCTAGACCACAAGGCACGTCGTATAAAAGCCGGTATCGGTTAGTGATTGATTGAAATACTGGATCAGCCTTTGTGAGTACACCGCCTAAGAGAGTACTAATATTTTCGTCTGTTCCTTTTCCAGTCCCTGTTTTTTTATGACCCGCTTGCCCCCTCCAAGGATCCATGGATTGCTGCAGGCGATATTGAGCTCGAGCCTGACGACAACCGGTGGGGGCTACAGCTAAAGGTGGGGTAAGGTGCAAGGCAGGCATGGAAGTTTACATGATTGGCTCGTTTGTTACCAACCAATAAAAGGCGTGACTCACGGACGGAGCGGATTATCTATCGCTCCTTCCCACTTTTAGGTCTTGAAAGCCCTCCAACCGAATTTCGACCAGGATTTGTGGTAAGCTCCATTTTGGTGATATTCCGACTTCAAACCATCAAACGACTCGACTTCGTGCAGACTTTACAATCTCCCACCCGCACGCCAAAATCCATTCACAATGTCTCACGCCGAGCTCGCTTCGTCCTACGCGGCCCTGATCCTCGCCGACGACGGTATTGAGATCACCGTACGTTACAATTCCTTCTTTACGGCCAGCATCACATGATGCCCCGCGATTTCTACGATTTTTGTTTGTGTGTGCGTAATCGCTAACCTCGCCATCGCGACTCAACAGGCCGACAAGCTCCAGACCCTCATCAAGGCCGCTAAGGTCGAGGAGGTTGAGCCCATCTGGACTTCCATCTTCGCCAAGGTACGAAACCGACCACCCCAGCGATTCGCGCGCACCATTTTATTATCTCCCTGGACTTCGATTTTCTGACGGAAATTTTTGTGTATAGGCTCTCGAGGGCAAGGATGTCAAGGACCTTCTCGTGAACGTCGGCTCCGGTGGCGCTGCTGCCCCTGCCGCCGGTGGTGCCGCCGCTGCTGGTGGTGCCGCTGACGAGGCTGCTCCTGAGGAGGCCAAGGAGGAGGGTACGTTGAACCACCACGAACCGCGAAATACAACAACAGATTGCTGACAATCACTACAGAGAAGGAGGAGTCTGACGAGGACATGGGCTTCGGTCTCTTCGACTAAGAAGTTACGCCGCTACGACTGTTTCCTTGTTCTTTGTACTTCGACTGCATGGCTTCGGGGTTTCCAATCAATCGATCATAAAGGATGGAATGCGGGCACTATACCCTGCGCCCTGGACAGAGTCGCTTCTTTCATACGACGCTATGATGAATGCGCTCAACGGAGTTTCGCGGAGGGAGAATTGGTCAATTCAAAGGCTCTGATAAAAAAAAGTCCCGCCATGGGTGGTTTGAGTTCAATATGGGTTTCTTCAAATTGTGACTACCGTCTAAAGTGCCCTGTGATTGTGACCAGAGGAGTAAGCACCTCTCTACCAACTTCTATCTACCTAAGGGCAGTTTTCGTTTTTTTGTAGCACCATGCCCATGTTCTGCTGTTCCCATCAACGCCGCGCCATGCACACTTTCACATCTACGTCATGATCTATTTAACGATCAGAACGGAAGAAGGAACCAATCCTGCCTCCTTTAGAGTCTTTGAGAAACCCACGTCGCCCTCAAAGGTCTTTCGTGGGAACGTAGTCGTGAAGCTGGAGACAGCGTTTCCTGTCTCGCTCTGAACCTGCTGCGCCAATTCGAACAATGTTGTCTCGGCGGGCAAAGTCTTGGTAATGTTTCCACCTTCGGTCTGCAGACGGAGACGAGCCTCGTTGTGGTTGCTCTTGGGCTTGGCCGCAGCGGCAACAGCAGCAGCGCCACCAGGAGCAGCAGCCTCGGCCTGGGGAGCGCGGCCCTCTCTGGCTGCCTTCGCCTCCTCTGCCTTTCGTCGTCGTTCTGCTTTGTCAGCCTCGATCTTGGCCTTGATGCGTCGCTTGGCCTCCAGATCCTCTAGTTTCTCCTGTCGCTTTGCTGCAGCTTCCTTGACGGCCTGCTTGCGGGCCAATTCTTCCTTGGCTTCCTGACTCTCCTTGGTTGACTTTTGACGGATTTGCTGTAACAAGTTAGATTGGGGGTTCAGGGTGAATGTCTAAATCTGCTTACCTCATTGCGCTTCTGGTCTTCCTTGTCCTTAACAGACTGAAGGGCTCTCTTGGCTTGGAGACGCTCACGGAGCTCCTCGAGCTTAGCCTTCTTCTCATCTTCGGTCAGAGGGGCAATCTCCTCTGTCGATTCGGAAAAGTCCGTGTGCTCACTGTAATTTCTGTCAGTCAAGTTGTCTTGGAGATATGCCAGTCCAACATACGTCTTTGTCGCGTGATAGGTAGCCAGATCATGGTTTCTAAATCTCTTGCCGCACTCATTGCAGACAAGAGAGGCAGCCTTGCCAGTTTCGATTTCCTTGATCTTAGCCTCGGTGTCATCTTCCTCATCGTCTTCCTCTTTGGCAGCAGCAGCAGCAGCCTTGATCTCATCAATAGGTTTGTCCTGGTTATCCTCTAGCCATTGGAGTGCACCCTGAACTACTCAAGTTAGTTTGGCCAGAAATCAATGGAATAATAAAACGTACGGCCTCCTGTCCTCTTGACAGCAATCTCAGCGCGCTCCTTGTCAAAGCCCATATCGAGCAGGGTATCCAGATCGGAAGGCATGTTGGTGGTGATGTTTGTTGGTAGTGGGGTTTGTTGAGGGGCAAGTAGTGAGTGGTAATGATGGTGAAAAGAGGAGTCTCAATGGTTTAAGTACTTGCGAGAAATGTGATCAAGATTAATCCTCCTGAGCTAGTTAATTGAATATTAACGTTAACTTTGGCAGTGAGAGTGAGCTGAGATGAATGATAACGTTGGGACCGAGCTTAGGTAAAGCCTAAAGAGACGTCATTCAAGCCGCTGCCTCAAATGTGGCAGTTGTTTGGACCGGGCTTACTACGGTTAGGTAGCAACCTCCACAGTCTACAATCCTCGCTCTCATTACCTGCTTCCATCATATTTTGTTAATGTCCATTCCACAACAATTGATATAAGCTGTTTGGGGTATTTGTGAAGAGAGTTAGTTGGAAATGCGTCAATCCAACAAACTTTGAAATATACTTCCAATGCCTAAATTCTATTAATGACTTCAAAGCTTATAACACATTCCGGGTACATTCGAGAAAGCACTGCATGTATTCTATTTTGCACTGAGGCGTGATAGGTATAGTCATGGCAATCGATGCGAATACGCCATTACATCGCAATATAGTAAAACATTCTCCAGGCATCGGTTATTTGTTGTATAATTTGTAGGTGATTGGTAAAGTTGCCCTTCCTGGCTTCACATTTGCTTCTCCATCCAAGTCCTCTGACCACCACCAAACATGATCCCCTTTGGATACCTACAATAATTTCACCCCAATCATCCTGCTTGCTAGTCATCCTGTTGCATTCACATACGAATTTCGCTTCAGTTACTTATCGGCGTGGGATCAACAGCTCTCCGAAATCCTGGCCGGCTCGGCTATAAAATCCCCAGCTCCCCTCGGACTTCACCATCTGTTCGACATCTATCATCTATATAATCTATGTAACAAAAAGAAAGATATCCAGAAGCTTACCGACTCTGAGTCTTATCGTCTCCTTCATCATCATAAAAAATATCGTGATCTGATTGTCTTGTCCCCTTGCACAAAGTATAAGCAGTTTACCCAAATGAAAACCTTGAGTGAGTATCTCTTCAGCCCTTAAGCGTCACACTCTAGAAGCGCAATGCTAATTTGGATTCAGACCTTCTGCCTTTTTGATCCTGTTGCCGCTGGGGATTTCTGCGTCGACTTCGAGCCCTCCCTCGTCTGAGACTAAGGACGCAGCGCTTCAGGCTTCCATTAGGTTGCACTATCGAACGCGATGACTAAATATGCCATAAGAGTCCATTGGAAAAGACCACAGCGAGGCGTTGGTGGTAGCCTCCTGTCCTTGAAGAGAGCATCGAAGTCGTGGCATGTAACCTCTTCATCATTTGTTTCAACATGTCGCCGGCACTTCAGCTGACAAAGTGGCCAACTGATCTGTTGGTTTATACCACCTTACCCAACTAGTGAAAATCTTGTTCTTAAGGTCCTCCCTGCTCCCGCTGTCAGCACCTCGCAGAGAAGGCCCGGGATCATTTCTGCATTCCTGCTATGTAGGATAATGTACGAAAAGCTCAGATGCAGACGCTTGTCTGATGTTAACGAGACTGGCCGCTTCCTTCGATCTCCCAATTCATCAAACATCGAAATTTTTAAACAGATTGTTGAGGGCTACGACATTGTTTTTATATCTCCAACGAAGAAGAGGTCCCAAGGAATCAGAGAACAGATCAAATTGATGAGATAGTCGTATTCGTAACTAAATCAAAACCAATATTATCATTACAATAGTGGGTGTAAAGTCAAACCCGGGTATCATCATCGAAATCATGCTGTCTAAATCTAACATTCCATAAATAGTCAGCGCCTCTCTTCCTTCCGTCTTTGCCATCTATTAATTCCACACAATAGGCCAGTTTCCATGCTTTCGGGCATAGGTCTCTTCCAAACGTCGGAGCACCTCTCTTGAGACATCCTGGTGATATGTCAGGCACCAATCCTTGATCTGTTGAGCCATGATGTAGTCTTGGCCAGTGATGCTGAGATATCGGTAGAGATAGTCAACTGCGTCATCCATGTCTTCTGTTCGGTTGTGGTTGTCGCAAGAATGATTGAGCTTGCTGCAAAGAGCAAAAGACCAGGGCGCAGCGTACACCCTCAGACCACCGTTTGTTCCCTGATGCTCAAAGACAATCTCGTTTTGTTTCTTTGCTTCTTGGACAAGAGAAGTCTGGACATTTCGCGGCAAGAACAGTTGCATTGAGCTGTTGAGCCAAGTCTCGCCAAGGCGGCCGTGAGCTTGACTGTTGGCGAAGCTAGCAGCGTTGGTAAGAATAATGTTTTCCTTTGAAGAAGGGTCGTTGAGAAGAAGTTCGACGTCGTGAGTCGAGTCTCTTGAGCGAAGGTAAAGAGTGTTGACAGCGCCATCGACTGCGACGCAATCTATGTTTACGCCATACTCGTTTAAATATTCGGCTGTCTTTTGGAAGGCGTCGATGATTTGTTGTCGGCGGAGTCCGGGATAATCTTGGAACATGGTAGAGGATGTCATTGCAGAACCAGCTGAATGACTTGAGAGGGTAACGGGACGGACAGGACGAGATTCCATCTCGAGGACATGGCGTGAATTGTTACAGCCCATGATGAAGGTGTTTGAAAACTTGTTGAAGGGTGGATGGGTGTGTCACGAAGGAGGGAAGTGGTATTAGTAGGTATCTTGAACAACACAAATATGAGGTAGATACTGTATCAGGTGTTGTTCTTTTTCGTAACAAGACACATGAACACTGCCCAAGGGGCATGTTCATGTTATTATATACACGATTGTGTTCCAGAAAATTGCCCTACCAGACATGCGAGTGAGATTCCTGCGCCCAAAGCGGTTATTCCAGAACAGAAGGACTGTAACGTAGGAACAGTATGGAGTTGCACCGCCCTCGTGTCGATCAAATACGAGGGCCCTTACCCGCAGCTGGCGTTCCCTTTGAGCCTTGCAATCCACCTTTTCTCATCAGCTCGTAGGCTGAGCGTGACTGCACTTGTTCCGTAGCGTGGGGAGATGGGAATTCAATGTTTAGGACCGTATTATTTTTAGATGTGGTAGGAACTTGATCGCATTAGTCCTACGCCAAGGACCCGTTGAGCGCTTAGAAAATATGGTGATGATGGTTACCTACAGCAGTATAGTATGTAGGTCATCTATTTCATCGCGTCAACCGCGATCAATTTTTATTCGATAGATCTAAGGGTAAGGAGTGTGTGGGATCGAATCCACATTGTACATATCTGAAGGAGAAAAAAGACTGTATTTCGTATCAAAATACAGTCTTGGTCTCACAACTGAAAAGATTTTTCCTCTCGGGTGATACAGCCGATTGAGTTGCACATCCGAGTCTATCGTCCGTAACCAACGGGACGGCAGAAGCACTCATTCTTGTACGTATAGTAAAAGACTTACGTATCTGTATCATCTGAAAAATGCAATGATGCTATTCACCTTTTTGGAAGCGTTCGTGGGGGCGCGGGGTCATATGGACTACTTAGCAAAGAAGGGTCTCGGATCTTTCTGCAAACCATTCATCTTGTGTGGATATTGCTTCACCGAGATACCAATGGCTTAATTGGTGTGGGGATGCCCTTTGGTCCCTTTTTTTTTGTTTGTTTTTCCAACTTTATTCAAGTATTTGGCGTTTTTGAACAAAGAATAGAGTAAACTTCATGGCTGCACTAAACGACACAATCCTACGCTAAGCTAGGACTCCGCCTTCAAGATCGTTCCGCAAATCATGATGCCCTCACTTGTCTGGTTTGATGTTTGCAGTCAAGCAGTATGTTATTTGGCTGCTTACCAACTCCGTTTTTGTATATGTTGATTCCGAGGTAACCCAGAAACCTTCTTCTTTTTTTTTTGTGGACAACAAACAAGCACTTGGCAATTGAGTGGATAACTCTTGCATGTCGTAATGGTCAAGGTAAACAAGGGGAGTAAAGAATCCAGTCTGGACCATAGAAAAGATGATTTTGAAATGGACTTTAATTGCCCAGATATCTTATATTAAATGAACCCTGGATTTATAAAGAGACGAGATGAATCACCCGCTTAATACCTGATAACCGAGTTTGAAATCAGTCCCCTGATGGCTCGTGCGCTGTAGCAACCACCTGAAGCTGCTTCGGCTCAACTGGGAATAGGGCGTGCGAGGCAAGAGTGTCCGAAGTAAGAATGAAGCAATTACGTCGTAGGCCTGCCCAGACACAAACGTCAACCTGCCAAACTTGACAAGACCATACCTGGCTTTCTCCTTCTCTCTCCATCCACTACGTCTACTCTAATCTTTTCATTTCGTCACCTTTTCCCCTTGTGCACACGCGATCAACTCCCTCGTACCTTACCTACTCTGCGCAACTCGAACTACATATTCCCACCTCTAATCTAACTTTCCCCCTTGTTCATCTACAACAGCCATATCTGCCGTTGACACGTTTCCACTTTGCAACCGCCAACAACAACAGCAATATCCATCTTACCCGTCGCGCGACACCACAACACTATTTCAGCTTGAATTACGATAAGCAGTCAATATGTCGGTCGATATTGAACCCTTTGAGCTTTCATTCAAGCGTACGTCATCCACGAGCGACTGCCACTAGAGGGGCTGCGAGAGCTTGGAATTGACTTGTCTGCTAGGCCCCTTCACTACCGAAGTTTCCCAAATCTTGACTCTCAAGAACCCCAATCCAACCCCCGTCGCCTTCAAGGTAAGCCAATCACTAATCCGAACATGATGAACATTCACTAATAACCTCTGCAGGTCAAGACTACCGCTCCCAAACAGTATGACCTCTCTCCCTGAATTCCCCGAGTCGCATACCTGACACCGCAACAGATACTGTGTCCGACCAAATGCAGGCCGCATCGAGGCCGGTCAGAGCTTCGATGTCTCTGGTGAGTCTCTTTCCACGTAGCTTGTGCCGCCAACCATTAACAATCGCCCAGTTTTGCTTCAGGCTATGAAGCAGGACCCTCCTCCCGACGCCCGATGCCGTGACAAGTTCCTCGTCCAGTCCACGGCCATTACCGCTGATAAGGAGTTCGCCAATCACGCCTCCGTGGTATGCATCCTCCAATCGCTATCCAAACTCAACTTCCATAAACTTACCCGATTTACTAGCTCGAGACGACGGACAAGGCCTCGCTTGTAGAGCGCAAGATTCGAGTCAACTGGTTGCCGGCTGGTTCTGCCGATGCTCCTCACCGACCAATTTCAACTCCCAACAAGCAGGCCGTCGCTAACGGCGTAAGTCTTCATAACACCGATTCCAAATTTTACAACTAATCAAGACCTAGGCCAACGATACTCCCGACGTTTCTCGCACTTACTCTTCCCCTGGCGTCCGGGATGACTCGCCTTCCTCCTCCGCACCACCTCCCTACCAGTCTCCTCAAGAACCTTCTTATGAGGAGAACAGGCCCAAATCCATGCAGTCCGACTTCGAGGTCAAGAGCGCGATTTCCCAAGCTACAGCATCCATCAAGGAGACTGCTGAGCTGACCTACGAGGAGCTCAAGGCTAAGCTTGCCCAAGCTGAGCAGCAGCTCGTCTCTCTTAAGGATAGCGGTCTCCGCCAGCGAAATGTCAAGTCTGATTCCAACGACGATGAGAAGCGACCCGTGGCCCAGACTGCTCAAGCCATTCAGCAGACTGTCGAGGGTGTACCAGTGCAGATGGCGGCCATTCTCTGCTTGGTCAGCTTCCTGCTCGCTTATTTCTTCTTCTAGAAATAAGAAGATAGCAGCCCAGGATCTTTTACAAAGAAACTAATAGACAGGCCTGATGACGCTTATGATAACTCCACTGGGAAGCATGGAATTCCCAGGTGCATATATCTTCAAAGTACGACAAAGGCAAAGCCTGGAAAGCATATCATATGATGGACGGGATGTGGCAGCGGTTACAGGGCGATACCTCACCGAAGCGAATGGATCATGAAGCGACTAGGAGCCTTCAGACCAAACACGAGCGAAACAGGTTATTTCGTGATGAGTTCGACTGAGTATCTGCAATCAGGAGGAGGGTGATGTGATGGTGTTGGAAAAGCGATGGGCAAAGGAGAGGAGTGCTTCCCACGCGGCGACTTTGACTGTACACTCTAACTTGAGTCTTCCTTGACTCTCGTATTTTCTTGCGTTGTGTTATTCTGCTGATTGAGCTTACTGAGAACTTTGGCGTTCTAATTTATTATGTTACTACAAATCCTTGGTTTGTGCAATTTGATCGCTCATGACTGTAACGTAATTTCCGCTTGGATTCGAAAATGCCCCTGCTTGAACAAGTAATGATCACCAGTAAATATTCTTCGACACTCGCTTAATTATGATCGTCGTTTCGAGATCTCATGTGTTTTGTATTCATAGCCTAGAACGCCTTGCGCAAAAGATCTACACTCTATCGTGCTTTTGTCTTGATCTAATCTTCTTATTGCAACCAATCCGCAGCCAAACGAAGAACAAGGATCATAAAATCGGAGCCATCTCTTGCTCTTCGGTGTTGGTTAAAAAAACCAATACATCAAAATTCAACTATTACAAAGTATGTATTCTATCGCATGCTTTTATCCTCGTTTTAAATCGCCTCAATCTCGGACTGTTTCCAGTCTGCAACAGCACCGCCTCCAACGAGACGGCCACCTTGCTTGCGCTTGACACGGCAGCTCATACCAACGTTCTCGTCAAAGATGAAGCGCCAGATGGCGTAGCACCAGCTCTCGTGACGGGGCAAAGGATCGTAGAATTCGTGAGCAATGTCTCGCACAGCGTGGAGACGGGTCCAGGGAATAGCGGGAAAGTCGTGGTGCTCGTTGTGAAGACCAACGTTGTAGGTGAACCAGTTAAGAGGGCCGTAGTAAGAAAAGGTCTCGGGCACGGGGATCTTGTTCTCGGGATCGCGAGCGGAGGGTGTGACGGTTTCGTAAACGTAGTGCTCCGCGATGAAGTGGCCGGCCAGGGGGTGCAGACTTCCTGCGAGGAAGGAAGAGAGCAGTAGGTAGAGGAGAGAGTTGACAGAGCCGTACTTGAGGAGAATCAGATCGAAAGAGACCTGAACGAAGATGTTGAGGGCGTGGATCTGAGTCAGGGGAATGCGGTAGATGGCCATAGGTCGCAGGGCGTAAAAGAAGATCTGAAAAGTGCAGAAGAAAGCCTTTCCTAGAATCGAGTCGAGAAAGACTGCCTCGAAAGCAGTAGGAAGATCGGTGTCGAGGCCATCGACGCCGAGGGACTTGTGGTGCGTGAGATGGTAAGGCTAAACAGAGAGTTAGCTAAAAGTTCCAGCTTTCAAATTAGGTATTGTAACATACTCGGAATGAAGCGCTGTAGGGGATTCCAATGGGAAGGTTGGCAAAGATGGCGATCAAACGGTTAAGGCGAGGACTCTTGAAAGCCAAGTTATGCGAGATCTCGTGAATAGCGAGAAAAAGGTTCTGGTTGGCGGTCGCGCCAAACACGTATGCTACAGCCCAGAACTTCCATGAGAAAAAGGGTGTTGACTGAAGCATCCATGCGAGAAAGACTTGGAGGGAAACGACGCCGAGGACGACCCATTTCGTAAGAGGTTCGGGACCGCAGAGCTTGGTGATCTATAGGAAGACAAGTTAGCGGGTGAGAAAGAAAAGGCGAAGGGCACAACGAACCTCTGGGTGAGCCTTTATAATGGCAAGGCGACGAGTTCGATGAGGTTCCTCGGTATACGTCCAGAAGAAATCATTTGTCTTGTAGGCGACATCATTGTGTTCTGGCGCAGAAGGGCCATTACCCTTTGCCCTTGAAGTAACAGTAGAGGACATGACGACTGTGTTTTCCGATTTATATGTGACTCGGATGATGTCGAAGAAGAAAACAACAGAGAAAGAAAGGGAGCTTTAAAAGAAGCTTAATATTCGCCTCCTCCTGATAACCTGTCAAATGCGGCGTAGAGTAGAGAGCCAGGGGCACAAAATAAAAGAAAGCTACGTGGACCCTAAGGCGGTGAAAATCCAATGAAGTTTCGATTAGGGGCTGGCGGGGGACCCAAATTCAGGGGACCCGAAGCGTAGCCCGTTTTTGAGGGGTGAAAAGGCGGGGCATTTTTGAAAAGGCAGCAAGCAAGACCACTCAGAGGGGCGAATTAGATGGCGTGGACATCCAGTCTATTAGATATTATGTGTGTGTTGAGAGCTTTTATTTTTATCTATAGTATTACTTATTTTACTCAGGCATATGTATGACTTGAATATTTATTAACGCACTGATTGGCATACAAGAATAAATATATGTCTCTGGCAGTGAGAAAAAGACGAGAGGGGAAGTGGTTCGAGTGGTGCCATTGTTCCGCTGATAATCATAAACACCATACGATTATTCGGTATTTGTTGGAAGCTCAGACTCCCTTTATGTAAAGTGAGATTTATAATTCCGGTAATCTGGTAGGGCCATCTTCTTTAAGTGGGTAGGGATTAACAGGCTGTACTGTAAAGGTGCGAATACGAATACTAAAGTGCCTGTCAATCTTGTTCTTGTAACTTTAGTGATGTTCAATCTCCAATTGACAACAGATGTTTATGTGTTCTACCAAGATGCATCATGATTCGACAAAGGGACTGCGGCATCAGCGCGAGAAAATGGGAAGTTCCAGATGATGCCAAGTTTCTGGGCATTCTTGGCAAGAGGCCTGGTTGGTGGCTAAGATTGAATTCAAGACTCAGCCTCAAACTCAACCTCAACAACTCACGTCACTTTCGTCATCATAGAATACCGCACAGAATCAGTTTATAAAACGTTAACTGCACCAAAATACAGTCCGTCTCGATATCCTTATCAGGGGACACTGCCAACCACACATCATGATCACAAGGGGTATATACTCGTCATGTCTTCCTCTACCGCTCGTCCGCTTTCCAGCGGACGAGCATCTTTTCCTCCAGATTCATCACACCTCCTCTTTAAAGACCGTTTGATGCACACGAAAAGACGCCAGAAACTGTACCAGCATCGTACTGATCAATAATACCTTGCACGCTCGCGTACGTGCCAACTGTAAGGAACACAATACCAATCGCAATCAAAATTAGGTTCAAGATGTTGCCGGCGAGATCGGTCACCTTGCTATGGTGTCTGCCAATCTCTTTATCAGCAGTGCGCATTCGGAAGTAGGCGACACCCCAGAAGATGAAGCCGAACCAACTGTCGAAAAGAGACGACATGACGGAAAGAACTTGGCAAGAATGTTAGCGGCTATCGAAACAAGCTTGTGTCCCAAACAATACTTACGAGAGTTGAAGAAAGGGATGATCATGGCAATGATGAAAGCAAAAACCCAAGTCACGAGAAGGATTCCGCTCCAAGATCCCCAACCAATAATTGTGTGGCTGTTCAAGTGCTTGGAGTTGCGAAATAGTCGGAAGAAAACGAAGCGAGCCGAGACTGAAGCATACAGGCATCCAAGGAAGATGATGGTCGGAATCATGAACGAGAACGCAACCTTCTTGTAGAGATCTTCTAGTGACCCAAAGGCCGGTGCTGTCACATATTGATTGCCTGTGTAGTTGTACACGATGGCTCCAACAAGACTGAAGACAATGATTTCAGCAATTGTGCAAGCCCAAAGAGCCTTGGGGAAGTCCCGAGGGTCTCGCATTTCGGCAATAAAACTCGGCAGGGTGATCTGGCCGATGAAGGTGTAGCTGATGTTGAGAAAGGCGGACATTCCGTTGACAAATGTTGTCCCTTTGACTGGAATGGCGGTAACTATGGGCTCGCCCAGCTTTGCGGGATCGTATCCGAATGGGTGGTCCTGAATACCAGCGAAGATGGCAGCAAGCAAGACGGAAATGAAGGTGAAAAAGGCCGAGGCTGTGCCAAGCTTGGCCATCATGTCGAAAGTTCTGGGTAGTGAGCAGACCCAACTGATGAGGGCAACAACGGCCGAGAACATGACTGTCCGGCAGTGACCAATGTCGTCCGACTCAGTCATGGTGTTGAGATATTTGGCTCCAATCAGCACATGAAGACCCTGAATAAAGGTGTTGTTCAGGATGAAGCACACAGCAGTTGCCCACCACGCCCATTTCTTGTCCCAAAACAGCATCTGACCAATATCGCAAACATCGCGCATTTCTGGGTGACGCAAGCAAAACTCCCAAAGGACGAGACTGGTATAAAGAACGATGAGAGCAATGACGATGGTGAGGATAATACCAGGCACCAAACCGAGCACACTATAAGACCAAGGGAAACTCATAATAGCAAGACAAATATACTCGCTAAAGAGCAACCCAGCGGTTTTTTGCCATGAACAAGTACGGTATTGAATCTGCTCTCCCTGCTCAGCTTGCAACTGTTTGTTGAGAATGGCAGAGCTGGAGTCTTCCGAGTCGGAAATATCACGCCTGACGAATTCGGGGAGCTGAGCGATACGAGGGCCGATTGTGACGCCTGCTCCACCAAATAGAGATGCCCATCGCGACGAGGGTGTCTGGACTTGAGATTGGCGGCGCTCGGGGTCTGGACTTTGGCTTCCGCTCCCAAGTGATCTTTTTTCAGCCATCTTTGGTCTTTAAAGACACGATGCAAGTTCTTGTTTGGATGATCAATTGGTGTGTTTGTGATATTGACGCACTGCCAAGGGCGATGACGAAATCGCAACAAGATCAAAAGAAGAATAAGGGCCAGGCACAAAACGCAAATGGGCAAGTGCTGGGTGTGAAAGCTACAGAAAAGGACGGGAATCGAGCTGCATTTAAAGGGTCTGGGGAAATCTCTAATCTCAAACATCATCCCTACTGCATTCTACAACAGGTTGCGATACCATCGATCACTTCCAAGTTACAGTACCATTTATTGGTCACACGTATTCTACCAGAGCCTGTTCCCTACCTGGACAAAGAGATTTACTGCTAGACTGAAAACGGGACTTTTCTGGTCATCAATCTCTGCAATTGCCCCTTCGGAAATCCTTCACATCACTCGTCCTTGGTCCTCTTTTCTCAGCAAACCTTGCGCTAGGATGATATTGACTCTCAAAAGTGCAACATAACACACCACTCATGGAGGATCAAATGTTCCACACACCACGGAGTGCGGCCAAATGGCTACTAACGTTAGATACGGCCGTCGTATATCCACACGGAACGGCGAACGATGCCCCCACTCAACTCACGCCATGTGCCGAACTTCCGGACTAGACCTGTCATTAACCCCGACGGCCCAGAACTGAAGCTGCATGTCAGCCAGTAAAGTCCAGTTTCAGCTGTATCATCGTTTAAAACGCAAAACTCACCGGGGCCTCCGTTTGGTCGATCTTGATTTTAAACGTCTGCCTAGAAGAGGCTTTATTTCGAGTGTTACCCCGGATTGCAACTCATCAGATTCGCAAGGACAGAAGCAATCACTCTCTCTTCAAGTCGACGAGGAGCTCGTTCCATTGTTTCATAAGCCTCGGTTTTGAACATCGAGTTTTCAACAATGCCCTTGGCAATCCAGTTCCAAGATCCTTGACTGGGTCGGGTCATAGCTTCTCAAGCGTGGGTCTTGAGGCTCTGATCTCAAGTCAACGTAGTTGTTACGTACAGAGCTTTCAAGGGGCGAAACCAATCTCAGTGTAGCTCGATCTACAATGTTTGTTGGTCCAACAGTTTAAGCTCATAAACTGCAACTAACGAGTCGCACGCAATACCAACTATTGAACGAGGCGTTTATCAGGTGGGTGATTATGCAACTGCTATCACTTATGATGACATTGCAGGATTAAAGACATCTGATTCGGATCCAAGAGCACGCAACCAAGGAACTGATCAGCGCCCATGCAGCATCGATACTACGTCGCCTTCACTCTATCTGAGAGCTGTTTCTCCATCAACCTTTCTTGTCTTGGACCATGGACCCCGAATTGCTCTCGTTGTGACGGCCGTAGCCGAATCTTTGTCCCACTTGCACGCGGGGAGTTCAAATGATGTGATTTCTCAAGGGAATAGTGTGACGTTCTAGCTCGAGCCTCTTTGGAAGTTAAGTAAATGCTGCTGTGATTTCGCCTTCCGCCCCGAGTCTGGAATGCTGACTCCATCAACGGCAACAAGAGTGGTGCTATTCCTGGCTCTACAATCAATCCAGACCCTGCCGTTGCACCATCACATCCTTGGAAGACGACATTTAAACTGCAACTGAACGTCCGGCTCGTCGGTGTCTTTGGGGATTGTCGGGGTCATTCTCTCACGTAATTGTAGTTCTCAATCTCGTGTCCTGTCGCTTTTCCAGTAACGGGGAGCTCGGGGAGCGCAAGTCTATGTGCGCAAGTGGGCCATTTAAGCTTATTCTTCAGAAGCAATGTCATGAGCGTCTGTGTCGTCTAATACCCACATTCAATTGAGGTTGTCGCCAAGCTAGTGCCAAGGGCTGGGCGATCTCTGGGCAATTGAAATCGCAACCAATAGTGTAACTCTTTTTTCAACTTCACTTATCCATTCAAAACATCAATTTAAATTTCACAGAATAATCATTTTCAATTACTATACATAATTGCACAAACTACCTACAAGATAACGTTCAAAAATTTTAATCTAAGCATTACTCAATTATATAATATATATCCTATTTCGCTATCTTCCCAAGTCCTTAGCTGAAATGCAGATCCAAAGATACAACACATTTTTACATCACAAGTCAAACTGCAAAAAAAAATCCTATTTTGAAATAACAAAAGAGTTCGGAGCCCCGGACGGCTCCTACATCTCTTGGCGTTGTGGCGTCGGGTTCGGGGGCTACAGTTTGACCTGACCCGAAGGCGCCCCTGTAGGTACCCCTGTTGTCGTCTTTAGTTATCAGTTCTCGTCAATATCTATTACTATGCAGCTGTTCTATTGGCGTTGTGGCGTCGGGTTCAGGGTTCTACAGTGGCGCCCCTGTAGGTACCCCTAGCTGTCTTTTGTCGTAGTCGTCGGGAATCGAATGCTTGATCTTCGTAATGCTGTGATCTAAACCTCTTATCCACCAGGCGAGAGCAGTTTGACCTGACCAGTTCCGCTGGCGCCCCTGCTCCCCCTTGGAAACAATTGGAGTTAGGACAGCCTATATAGCATTGGCAGATCGTAGCCCTTCTGCTGAGTAATGAGGTGCTGGTGGTGAGGCTGTTCGTGGTGGTTGACGCTGGCGGTGATGTGCACAGTGGAGAGGGGTCGCTGTGCTGTGAAAATAGAGGCCGTTGGGCAGCCGGCAGCAGCATCATGACCTGCGCCAGCGTGAAGCTTTCGATTACCCGCAAAACGCAACGCCGTGGTGATTCCAGGGTGTTTTGAAGTCATTGTGATGTGTCCCCGCTTCCGCAAAATTTTCCACATAGAGTTGAAGCCAACACCACATAGCACAACATCCAGCATCAATGTGACTCAACATGTCTCTACGAAACAATATGTCTCGCACACAACACAACACGCGATAACATGACAGCGACGCAATACCACAGCACGTAGGAACGTGCAACTGGATTCAATTGACAATGAATGAAGGATATTTACATGCACTTGCATTACTTGTGAATATCTTAGTCGGCAGCACTGGCAAATAAATGTCTCAACACGACGCGATTCTCCTGATGCATTGTCTTCTCGACAGACATACAGCAAGGCTTCGCGACCTGGATTGACATCCTTCGCATAGCAGTTCCTTCCTCGTAGTATAGAAGCACTTGCTATTCTATACGGCACGTTCGTGGATTTGGACGGCAGCATGGCGTGTCGGGTGCATCGTATCGGGTCGGGTCGTCGGTATCGAGGCAGTTGGACCAATATCGGGCGTTTGCGCCTTTTTTCGTGTTGGAATGGAATGGAGAGAAAGGCAAGGCATGTTGATAATTTGTGCAATGTGTTTAAAGTTTAAGTAAGCATGGAAGGCACAAAGCAAGGCAAGGCAGTGAAAAGTTAGATGGGCAAATGTCAAGTTGTTGGGCATAAAAAAGACACAAGTATCATAGCACTAGCGCAAATACATAACATCTTTTGAGGACTGAATGAAGCGTCGGGAGGAAGTTGGGTTCGTGGGAACAAAGATGGGGAAAGTTGAGCAAAAATGCGTGAAGTGGTTGTGATGATGTAGGAGTCAGAATGAGAAGGCTACGATACGACATGGGGGACAAACTCTTGGCCAAAGTGGGGAATACGTTGGGTTGCGGTCGCGTTTTTCCGGTGCCGAATACCAAGACGGGCACCAAGTCGGACATAAGCATATTCACGTAAGCGTAATACGATAACCATTTTCAAGGGACTCATGACAGGGCCAAACTATGCCAAATGTGTTTGTTTGATCATGAACTTTATTATCAGTTGCTAAGTCAAGAATTAGCGGATCTCTTCATGGGTATCATTTGACATTATTCTGACCCGAGTAGAAACTCATGCATCGTGGTGTGTTGCTGATAAGCAGATTCACAGAGAGTTTCAGTTATCTGCGTAACACAGGTGCCATAATAAGTTCATTATTGATGCTGTCATCGTTCCTGATCCTTCCTTGCTGCATGTAGGTACTGATCTGCTTTCTTGTTTGTGAGATACTGCAGGCCTATCATGTCGATGTGACGCTATCGATCAACCAAGCCAGATCGCCAGCACAGCCTCTGCTTGGTCAATCACTCAAAAATAGAACACATAAACCTGTCTTTCAATCAATCTGAAACTTGGTTTTCCGTGCAGTAGCATTCTTTAGTTCTGTTTTATTTGCTTTACATCCGAGATAATACTCAGTGCTCGAGTGACACGTGCTAATCGTCACCAGGCCACCTACGAAAAAAAGCTTCCACCCCCTCCGTCAACTTGTTTTAGCGGCCGAGTGACGCTCAAAGCTGGCCTGAGCTTCTGGGTGATGTGATGGATGGATCTTCTCTGTGGTGCCCTGCGCTGCGCTATTGCTAAGTTGTCTCTGCCACGTGAAGATAGCGGACGATAAGCAAAAATTGGTCGCTACCTCCAACAGCCACATTGCATCGCCTTGGGTTCAAGTCACACTCAAACATTTACCAACAGCCGAGAACTGCTGCGAGAGCTACGCTACGTACCGTGAATTTTAGATTGGTCAACCGCCAACTTTAGAAACTGACCGTCTGTTCTGATCTGTTCGAACTTGTCAGCCTTTACTCACAACTTACCTTGCTCGAGCTCTGTATCTTTCGTCCCTGTCCCGCCTGGACCCTCTCGCTAGTAGCCGGCCTTAAAATATATCGCACGCACTTTCACAAGCCGATCGAAACGAGCCTTATCGATGGGCAAAATCTACCCTTGAGCAACTCCACACACCGGGCGACATCTTTGAACTGCCACGATATCCTCCGCCGTCGCCTGACCGCACTTGGATGCCCACTTGCTGCTGCTGAACGCAACGAAAACGATCCCGATATCCTTCCTTCGGCGCCGCCTACGCCTGCCATCTCTTCGCTCCGATGTGGTGGCTATTCAAGGCGCTCTTCAGCTCCATCTTTCTGCTCAGCATCGTCCTTTCGATCCCCGTCGCCTTCGATGTTGGCGGTCGCGACAGTGGGCTGGCTTACAGTCTAGCCCTATTCCTCTTCTACTTCATATACTCCAGCCTTGAGCTTTTGACGCCCGAAAAGTCACGGTCGCGGTATTTCCTAACTGGGTTCCTACGGCTGTCGCAATGGATCATCATCCCTACTCTCCTCATCTGGGCGTTGGGTCAGTTTGCTGTCGACGCCGGCAACACAAACTGGGTGGAGCGAACAGTCGGTGGTTTGTTCAACTCCAAGAGCACAAGCTGGAGGGAATGGATGTTTGGCAAGGACGGTTTGATCGAGACGGTCACCCTGGGTACATGGGATAATGTGTTACGATATTCGGGGCCCGTATTCCAGCTCTTGGAGGGCTTCTGTACCTTGTTGGTTATCCAGGCCGCAGGGCAACTCACCAGGTGGCTCGTCAACCGTGGAAGAAGCGATACTTGGTTGGTGAGTTTTTATTCGAGAGAAATGAATATATCACATGTTAACACTATTGCAGATTGTCCTTCTGGTCCTCTCCAGCTCTACTATGGCCAGTGCCGTCTACTTCCTCTGGAGGGTCGCACAATTCCCTCAAATTGGCAACGTCGATGCCACTCTCATTGGTATCGCAATGACGACTGCTGTGTTTCTGTGCGCCTTTGGTATCGGCAGTGGTCGCGGCAATCCTATTGAATCATCGCTCCTCTTTGCCTACATCGTCCTTTGCATTTATCAAATCTTTACCGATTACCTACCGTCAGAGAATGCCGACCAAACACATGGCCAGGACAACTCGGAATCCGATATTCCTCCTCTACCACCTGCCATCATGGCATCTTACTCAACTTTCCTTCACATGCTGGGTTCATTACCCCACGCTGTCCACTCATCGTTAGCTCTGTTATATGCGGCCTTCCAGACCATCACACCCTCGGTCATCATATCCCTGACATACCGTTCATTGGTATTCTATTGCGCTACACGCATCATCCCTTCAATTCGCGAATCAGGCGCCCGAGCTATGATGCAAGAGCCTGATTGGGAGGATTCCGAGACTGCCAGCAAATTCCTGGGGTTCCTCAGCTGGTTCTCGCCTTCAATTTTAATAGCGGTTTACACGAGTCTACTCCTGCAACATTTTTCCACCAGCGATGGCCCTGACGGCTGGACATTAAGAGGAGGCGATGTCGAGGGCAGCAATTGGCAATGGGCTAACATCGGACTGACCATGGTGTTGTACGGCGTCGAGCTCTATCTCGGCTCTGATGAGCACGATCACTGGAAAGTCGATTAAGAGATGGAACAAGACTATTCAAACGTGCCGAGATACACTCGGCAGTACTACAGACAGCCACTCTCGAACCGCATTCGGTTATAAAAGGCACTGGAAGACCAAAACGATCTTTCTTCCTTCTTTTTTCTTTTCTCCTTCCCCTTTTTTGAACAAGGCACATTTTCGCGGGCAGCATAAAGAAACTGGGCTGGGTTGGGTTGGGACAAAGGCAGTGGGCAAACGGGACAAGGCACGATACCGCACAATGGCGTTGAGGAAAGGCTGGGCAGTTCTCTTTTTTTTTTTTTTTCCCTCTGCTTTTCCAGCAGCATGGCGATGGATGTTCGTGATGTTGGCCTATTTACCCTTTTTTATATACTTTAGTTTACGTAAAGCAACCGCAGCATTGCGTGAATTGATAATTCGTTTGAACTGTTGAAGATGGTTGTTACGATGTAAATATTGTGATATGCCGGCACCTTTATGTTTCCCACAAGAAGTAACCAAGCGACCGGCGAATATTAAGAAAATTATAATCTCTGCTTGAAAATTAATAAGCTCGCATGGATTATCATCATAATTTTGTTAGTGGTGTTATTCGTTTAACTTGCGATTTTTAGCTTGCCAGCTAGCCATTTATCTTCAAACCACAACCAATATCTGTGATACCATATTCTCTTCTCATAGCAGGTCCGACACATACCCAGTCACGTAAGAATCATTTATTTCTTATTACTGATCAGAAGAGACTCGGTTCATTTCTGATATCTCGAATTAGAAACGTGACATGATGCAATGAGTTTTCGGACGGACACCAGCTCCGCTACCCTAGACCCACATGCTGATCTCCAATACCATTCATCCAACTGGGATATCTCGCTCGATTTGATTAGAACAATCAATATCCTTTATTTTACATACGATAGAAATATCATTATGGCAGACGTATACTCTACCAAGGGTCTACCAGACCCTCCATCTATCTCCGTCAAGACAATCCCTATGGCAGGTTTGCTCGTCGACGTCTACGGCCTCGACGAACTGCCTCCCAACGTTCCAGTCTCATGTCTCTGGCTCCTACACCCCCGAACCAGAACACGAGCAAGAATGCACGACATCGCAAAACGCACCATATCCGCATGGACATCACAAGCTGGATCAACCCCCAAACGAGGCCTCGTCGCTCTGTCCTTTGACATGCCCAACCATGGAACTAGACTTGTCAGCCAGGCAGCGAACCACGCCTGGGACAAAGGCAACTCTACTCATGCTATCGACATGTTTGGTATGGTAAAAGGTGGTGTGGCTGATATGAGTGGTCTCATGGATCTTGTCTCTGGGTATCTTGGTCGCGAAATTGACGCACATGTTTGTTTGGGCTGGAGTTTAGGTGGACATAGTGCTTGGCAGGCATTCTTTGGGGAGAAGAGAATTGATGCGGCTGTAGTAATTATCGGATGTCCTGATTTCGCAAGTAAGTCAAAGCTGAGAAGTACGGGAAAGGGATTGAAGCTGATGAGATAACAGGCCTCATGAGTGATCGTGCCGCACAAGCGAATCTAGACTGCGGTACCGATTTCATCGGAAGCAAGTATTTCCCAAAGGATCTTGTCGGAACCTGTAGCTCCCATGATCCCAAGACGTTACTTTTCGGTGCTACACCTATCCCTTCTGGAGCTTTATCAAATGCCGAACAGACTCGTCTGAGAGCTATCCTCGACGAGCGTATCAGAGGCAAGAAATTGCTTCTCTGCTCAGGAGGAGATGATGCTCTAGTTCCGTACGCAAATTCCAGGCCTTTTGTTACGATGCTGAAGGAGGCAGTGGGAGAGAAAGGCTGGTATCGTGATGAGGGCGTGGAGTTGGATGATAGAGTGTATGAGGGTGTTGGACACAAGTTTAGTGCTGATATGGTGGAGGATGCTGTGCAATTTTTGGTAAATGCTGTTGAAAAAGGACCGCGAGGGAAGAGTCAGGTAAGAGAAGGAGAGAAAAGCGTTCTATAGAGATGCGACAGATATGTAGAGAAATTAGATGTCATGATGACCTTGCCTTTACAGCTTCAGACCCATTCTCCATCTCCAACGCAGATTCACTTTGATCAAAATCTTGGGGAAAACGACCTTGCCATGCACCCCAAGGATTTCTCTTAGCTCTCTTCCCAGCAAGGGCCTCTCCTGTACCGTGCGGATCATCCTTCCACTCCCCCAAAGCCAGACCGACACCCTTCATCGCATCTTCCTTGTCTTTATCTTTTGACGCAACTATCATCCCAGGAGGATCTATGCCGATAAAGTTGACCCGATCAAGGTCAAGCTCTATAGCTGAGCAGTGGCCGTCGATGAGCCGCTCTTTCTTGAAGCCGTGGCTGATGACGGTAACGTGCGTTGGCCATATTCTGAAGCAAGAATAGATTAGTGACCGAGAAAATAGGATGTTGTGGTATGAGTCGAGAGCGCGCTCTTCCATCAATACAGCATCTCGAGCCTTTTTGTCTGGCAATAGTCCCCAGTAATCGTTTGCGGCAGCAATGTTCTTGTATCCAGCTGCCTCAGAAGTATGTGATTCTTTGCGTGTTGCAGCTCTAATATCGCAGTCAGTACACTAAAAAGGAGCCCCATGATTGGAATACATACCCTGAGAATACCAGCCATGACTTGGAAAAGTTTGTTGATCGTGTGTCGAATTGACAAGACCTCCGAAACCCTACTTTGTCATCATCTAATTGCTTCTCGGGCGCAACGCTGCCGTAATCCTCGGCGAGGGCTGCTACTCCAGCTTTAATATGTTCAATAAAAGTTGGGGTTTCGCCGCGTTGAAAATCGGCGATGAGCCATTCATTTTCGTCATAGCCATGACTTGGGCCGCCAAGCCAAACACCGTGGCAGCAGACGATGATAAGATGAGTGGAATCTGTGGATGTCATAGTGGCGATGTGAATGATCTGGCGAAGGTTGGGTGGTTTGGTAGAGTGATAGAGGCACGATATGACAAGATATCATGAGGAGCTTCAGATGTCACGACCAAGTGAGGGTCTGATCATGTGATATCTAGATGTCAAAGACTTGCGTGCAGATTGACTATACAATTCCCAACATCATAGACAGATTCGTGCAGCCGCAATGCTCACGTCAAATTGAAGCGTCATGGTAGATCAGAATGGGCGGTGCCCTCAATTCTCGTATCGTACAAACTTTTCCTATACATAATTGCACCCCCAATCTAATTCATCATTCGCTTTGTACAGTACAGTCAAGCTTTTAATATTCCAAAAAAAAAAAACATCTCAACCATCTCATGAGTCGTTTGGGCCTCACATGCCTCTTCTTCCGGATTCGATCTTTGATACAAGGATGACATTAGGGTCCTTCGCATCCCTCTCGGCCTTCTCAGCCTTCATGATTGCAGCTTCTTTCATCGACCATTCTCGCGCTTTCTCGGCGGCGGCAAGCTCTTCACCGAAGTTCTGAGATCGGTCTTTCCATGCCATAACAGGCTTCTTATTCTTCTTCTCAGGCTTGTTGGTCTTCTTGTTGGCGGCGAAGGGAGACTTGGTTGGCGCTTTGGGCTTCTTGGGGTACCCAAAGATCTCGCGATGGGTTAGGTACTTCATGTGCGGTACGGCTTTGTATCCCCTCAGTTTGAACATAGCGTCGTCGTACTGTTCTCTGTGCATCTCTGCCTGTTTCTCCAAGTCTTCGATGCGGGCCAGGAGACTATTGGCAGGACTTGTGAGTCCCTCTCCTGTCTCCTCTGCTACCTGCACGTCTTTTTTGAGAGCTTTGATGGTCTGGATATAACCTCGCCTCTGATGTTTATGAAATGCAGCCTTACTTTGAATCCGTCGTGTTGGCTTTCTCCACACCAATCTCAGGGCTATTGTTCGTAGTCTTGGCTTGCGTGATTGTGTGCGACGGAAAACCGAGCTTTTACGAGGCGATAGCTCGAAATGTCGCCTAGCTTCCTTGAACTCACGTTTTTCAGGTTCTGACAGTTTGTTCTTCCTAGCAAGCTGGCTCAATCGGTATAGTTGGGAACGTCCAGGTCTTCTCGTGCCCGGCTCCCTTGATCGGTGAACGTCCTTGAGCTCAAATAGTTGCCGAATCAGATAAAGACTCCCTGTCACAACCACCGGCCCACCCTTGGATTTGGCGCACGCCCAGGGCAGAGCAGCTGAAATATCGGGAGGTCCGTCGTAGACTTGGTCGTCGGGGTTTTGGACAAAACCCCTAACATGCTCAGTACCGTAGTGGGCGGGTGCCGGTTGAGGATCATTGGGGCCTTGGAAAAATTCGACCATGGCAAAATTATCGTGAGGTTCAACAAGCTTGTCGATGATTTCCAATATAGGTTTATCTTTGCTGGCCGACATGCCCATGACCCAGGTCACTGGCACATTTGGGTCCTGTTTACGCAAACGGTGGAAGACATGTTTGAACAACGTCTCAATGCCCAACATGTTGTGAGCACCATCAACCACGATATCTCGAGGCGTCTCAACACTAGGCGAATCTACGCGAACTGTTTCCAATCGACCCGGCAAGAAAGGATAGGAACTCAAGAGCTTGTTGAGGTCGATTGGGTGTCGTGGGAACAGTTGGCGGAAGGCCATGGCCGCGCATAGCAAGTTCTGGACCTGATAACTCTCAAGCTTCCATCTTTCATTGTTGAGGGTCAAGAGTAGAGGTTCGGCTTTCCATGTAAGAATGATGCTTGTACCGATTTCCCGAGCATGTTGTCGGAGAACATGTATGACAGCAGGAGGGTTAGTGTGGTCAACAATACAGGGAACGTTTTTTCGCATAATGCCGGCTTTGACTTTGGCAATGTTTTCGATGGTGTTGCCGAGGTACTCTTGGTGATCAAGACCAATCTTGGAAATAATAGTGACCGACTTTTGCTTCATGGCATTGGTCGCATCGGTGGCGCCGCCCATACCGACCTCGACAATACCATAGGGAACGTGCATCTTGTTGAAAACCCGGAATGCTGTTGCCGTCTCGGCTTCGAATGGTGATAGACCTTTGGGGTCGTCCAGGTGTTGATATGTCCAGCCAGTGGCAATTCGGTGCCACTTCTCTTCAACATGCTTCATTTCCATTTCGTACATGCGTTTATTCACATAGAGGCCGTTTATGATGACTCCATTATGTCTCTCTGGAATAGCGGGCGATGTGAAGCTTCCATAACCGAAACCGGCCATTCTGAACAGGCCGCCGAGAAAGGTACATATTGAGCCTTTGCCATTCGTTCCAGCGACATGGATGCCTTTCCACTCTTGCTTGTCTGGGATGACACGTTTGATACGATCGAGACCTAGGCGAATATCTCTAAAACCAGCTGTTCTCTTTCCTTTCAGGACACGGTTGATGCGGCTAAGAGCGAACTTGATTTCCTGAGAGGAAGACATATTGAACGTTCAAGTGAGACGGCATCTCACAGGAGCCCGGCGCTAGGGTTTACTAATGCCGTATGAGGCTCCTGAGATGCTGTTAAGAACAGTTCCAGAGGGAAGTGATGAACTGGTGAGTTTTGAAAGTTGAGGATTTTCATCGACGTCAAGACATGAATGAGTCTTGTATGGCCATTAATTTTCACTGGGGGCAATTGATGTCGAAAGTAGTGGGGTTATTGCTCATCGAGCTCAAGCCACAGATTCCGAATACCGATAAAGTGGTATCATGTGGCGTCGTAAGTGGCGGTGCATTGATTGGCTACCATGCTAGTAGCAGAAACGTTGGCGTCATGAATCTTGGGGTAAAAATAAATGGTCTAAGAAGCACGGTCTAGATGACATGAACTGATCGACGAATTTCGTCTCTCGTGCACTTTTCTGGCACCCTGATACTGTGTTCATTGGTTCAACACGATACACGTGAATTCAAACGCGCACGCGAAGTAGGCACCCCTTAGAGCCGCAAATGCTAGTACTCGTTTAATTGGTTGATTTATTTTTATTACTCTCACTTCCTCCTTGACCCCCGCAACTGCAGCGGTAAACCCCTTCGCCCACTCCGTTCTTTCATCCTCTCCACTGGTTAATTACCCGCTTTCACGCTTCACGCTTCTTTCTGGCTTTATCAACTTTACTACCTATCTAGGCAACGACATCATCATTATTGTCATATCGCACCGCCTATTTTATCCATGATAGCAACTTGAAATCATTCAGCATTGTCGTTATAATTCTTGGGCCTTTTATTTGGATTTTCAACGTCGATCTCGTCATTCGTTTTTCAATTCCTCAACCATGGGACTCCCGTAAGCGCATCCTTGTTTTTTCAAACCCCATCCACAAACTTTATCGTCATTGCGCCGATGTAGTGATGCCCCGGTCAATGGACATCATCATCGTCGACATCGCCATCGCTTCACTGCATCAACGCAACTGCACACTGCTGAATCCGCGAATGCGCATAGCCGCTATTTAATATCGCGCGCTTCGTCTTTGCATACTCGTTGCAGTAGTGACGGCCTTGTCCTGTCAAAATGTAAACTTACTAACATTGTGCAGTTTGTTTGTCGCTCCAGTCGAGTCAGATGTCCCTTCCAAAGCTGCCGACAAGACAAGTACGACTGCGCCACCTCGCTCCAGCATCCGTCGCACACGCACTACTGGTCGCGTCACTGACCGCGCCGAGCGCCGTAGGATCCTGCGCCATTTCGAATCACTGCGACAGTCTGGCATTTTACCTGGCCCAGGTGATGATCTATCTGCACCATGGGAAACTGGTTTCCCCCCTGACAACGACCTGACAACAAGGCCCCTGCGCGATGTGCTGAGAGACATGAACGCATCCGATGAACACAGAAGGGACCATATTGAAAACCGTCTGCACTCGTTATTCAGGGATGGCAGCAGTTCATCTGTAAACCACGGAGATTCCCTTACTATGAGGGATGAGATAGTAAGTTTTATCCTTCGATGCCTTGAGGTATCCATCCCAAATCAGATTTTATATTGACGTCTGATTTTAGACAGTGCCATCGTTCCTTAATGACGAAATTCCGGCTCGAAGATATCCACCGTTCTGGCTCCAGCCTTCGATTCATGGTCCTCTGTCCAACGTCGAGGAGTACCGCGCAATGGCTCGCACAGATCTTTCCAGTCAGAACCAAATTAGACTCCCAACACAATCGGCTACTAGGCGCAACCGAAATTTTGATGGGCTTGGTGATCGCGAAAGGAGCCTCAGCCCTGAGGTGTGGGACACACTTCTGTCTACTCTCACCCCTGACCCTCAACCGCCGAGTGCAGGATCGTCTTTTGCATCAATCATGGCTTCTCAGAGTGCGGGCGCTACCTCAGGCACCTCTTTCACTGCTCCCGAGCCAGCCCAGGATACAGCAATAGATCAGGTTTGCGAGTCTGGCTGCGAGGGATCTGAGACAGAAGAACCCGATCGTTCGCAAGCAATACTGAACCGAATTCGACGACGTCGGGAAGAGATGCGACGTGTTCGCGTACGAATGCCTGGTGTAGAACTTAACAGCCCTTTCAACAGAACGGCCGGTCGAGACAGCGGTGCAGTCAGCTCTGATTCAAGACACCAAAGATCCCCGGATGGCCCAGTGGCTGATCATTTGAGGCGCGCTAGATCAATCCGAGATCGTACAAACCACAATGGCTACAATCGAGCGCGCCAAGCTTGGGTTGGGCACTTATCCGTCGGTAATTCAGATGATGAGCAAGACCCGGACCGAACAAGACGCAATCAAGATATCCCTGCAACATCTGGAAGCAACACCCAGAGCAGAGAAGAAGATTGGATGAGCATGCAACGTATCGTACACAGCATGGCGCGGCGCGAAGACATTCCCGATGAATGGTGGGCTGGGGCTGGCCTCAGTCGAACGCTGCCCGGTGATGGGACGGAATAGAAGGATCCAAACGAGCCAATCTTGATTTGATTTGGAACGGTGGTACAAAGAATGGGGTTCCTGCCTACAAGTCAGGGCGGACGGCGTTATAAAGGAAAAGCGAACCAGGGTTGGAACTTATTGTTTGTATTATAATTGTATGGACGTTTGTACATGGCTCCATGCAGAGCAGCAAGGAGATATAATGAAAGTCATGGTACTGGTGCACTTGTCTTCGGGCTCTGAGTTGTATTACTATGTGTACTATGTGTTCAATCACGTCATGAGCATATGAAGCGGCCTAGCTCCAACGAACATAATACCTAGATCCTGGTAGATCACATTTTGATGTGGCTTGAAGGACCTTGTCATCGGAACGGCTACATGCTGCTTCAAGAAGCCCTGGATAAAGAACACGAGAATGTAAGGTATAAACAACGACCCAACTGCCCATGGCATAAATCGCACCAGGGAACTGGCCAGAGCCTACCAAGCTTGCGATACATCATCAGATGCAGGCAAAAAGGAATTGTCAAGATTGGGATTCGAACCCAAGAATCTTTCGATACTGCAGAACCCAGGTAGCTAGGTAAGATATTCTCTTGAATGCAGCGCCTTAGACCACTCGGCCATCTTGACCGCTGTTTTATACAGTAGAGTGACTAATCACATTACATATTCCCAATGCTAACGGACTGATCGAAGGCAAAACTTAAACAAGAAATGATAATAGTTTCCCCACGATGAACAACTTAACAAAAAGGAATTGTCAAGATTGGGATTCGAACCCAAGAATCTCTCGATACTGCAGAACCCAGGTAGCTAGGCAAGATATTATCTTGAATGCAGCGCCTTAGACCACTCGGCCATCTTGACAGATCAATTGTTTACGATTGGGCACATAGTTGAATATGTTCTCGTGGGTGCGTGCTTATCCAAGTTAACAGCTGTACCAAAAAGAAATGTCAAGATTGGGATTCGAACCCAAGAATCTTTCGATACTGCAGAACCCAGGTAGCTAGGCAAGATATTATCTTGAATGCAGCGCCTTAGACCACTCGGCCATCTTGACAAGTGATTTTTTAATTCTTTTTAATAGTATCGTGAATATATTCATAGTTCAGACTTTTATTAAAAACTATAGCTTAATCCAAGTAGATAATTATAGCGATGGTGGTACCAAGAAAGTTTGTTACCTGCTGATGCAGCACGATTCTACGGATAAGCGGCTTGCTACATGGGTAATTTGAGGGGAGTAATCTTTCACTTGTTACCTGGCAGTGCTATGGCATTGCTGTACTCGCCTATGTGGGGCTAGTAACTTGTCATTCTTACACTGACGATTTTCATTTCTGCTCTCGAAATGAATTCAAAGTTGACTATTCACCCTACCTAATTCACGTGAGTTTCTAGAATTTCCAACCTATATTTGGAGCTAATCCTACAGTACTCGAAAACAGCATGTGTCTTAAAAACAGATCTGCCAGTTTTTCTCATGATACGAAATTACCGTTGAGAGGTCCTGTCGGCCGACAGAGGAGGCAGACGGTATCCTCATTTGGGAACGAATACGTCTCTATGAAAGCACTACGATCTCGGCTATGCGCCGGACAACGTGGCGAGAGTACTTGGGGAGAGGATTATCACCCCTAAATTCAATGATGAGTTGAGATCAACTTTGCAGTACTGGCTAGACTTCCCGATGCTAGTGAATGACGAGCAACTCGCCAATATCATATCAATAGAAGAATCTACAAAATCTTCTCCTATCCTCGCAAACGGTTCAGTTTGCTATTTTCGATCATGGCCCATGGAAGCCAGCCAACTCTCACAAATAACCAATAAGCTTCAGGAAGCTGGGTACGGTAATATGGTGGAAACGTGGGCGTTAATGCTCAAGTCCTGTGAACCTGCCACAATTGTCACTGTCCGGTACGTCGGAACCACATCTTTTCCCCGAAACCCCTGGAAGCGTGTGAACAAACGGACAGAGCGACCACAGTCATTCTTCGGAATGTTTTTGTCAATTTTGCGCTGTCTGTTTCCCCAGATTTTGAAACTGCACAAGGTATACATGATTCATGGTAGTTCTGTTGCCAACTTCGGCGCCAAAACGGGCAAACCTTGCCGGTTTTTCTTTCATGCAACTGATCATATTGAGCGATATGTGATTTCGTTCTTCGGATTTCCCACGCTTCTGAATAGACAAAGAGGTGGTATGCATAGGATGCTGTCCCCTAGTTTCGAAGAAGAACAAGTCTTTAGACTATGCCGAACGCGGCTGTTGGATAACACCAGAGAGTGGTGTGCTTCTCCGCCACAAGACGTATTACCTCGGGTGCGAGATCTGTTCAACAGCTGGTAGGGTTACGCAAGAGAACATGTTTGGACGACTGAGGATAAAGAAAAGGAGCGCGAGCGGAGTATGTACATCGCGAAAACACCTGAACAGGCTGTTGCCAGGTCATGGATTCACGGATACTCGCTCCTGGCTATATGTGGCCGAGAGCCGCCCCTCGAGAGTGTCAAGGATGGCGCCGGGATCCTGAGCGGCAAGCGAGCTTCAAGTGGTCTGGTGAGGAGCATCCTAACTTCCATGGCTTCATTCGAAACGGATGCCCCGAATGCCTCGATCGATGTGTTGGAAAAATTAACCAGTTTCAATCAGCTCCTAAACTGGCCAGGTAAACTGAGCCCTAGCCAGAAGATGCGGTCAAGAGTTAGTGTATCCTGTTCCTATCTTGAACGCCATGACTGACTTCAGCTCAGGAACTATTCGACTCATGGTTAGATACCATCAAACCCTTAGTTGCGGTAACCTTTGGTCATCAAGTTTATGCTTGGTTGGCACAGCCAACGAGACGACTCTCTCCGCCGGATCCGTATGTCCGAATTACTACCATATTTCAATGTCTAACTTAAATACAGGTTTTTCAGAGAAGTCGGGCTACCAAGAACAGTGAAGATTCCAGATATTGAATGTGCAATGATACTCATACCTCACTTTCATCCTGGGAGTTATGTCAGGAATGCCACAACATCGAGCCAGGATAAACTATCTTGGTACCCGTGGGTAGCGACTTGGGTATTGCTAGACACCGCGATCCGTCTCTTATCAGAATTCGAAACACTACGTGGCTCACGACCTGACTTACTCACCAAAATCAAATTAGAGGCAGACGCAACACTAGAACGGGCGGGGTACTTTGAAAGTCTAGCGGCAGCCAAAGCTGAGTTCGCGATTGAGAAAGCTGTCGACACCTTGGCAATAACCACTTCTAAGCGGTTGCGAGACATAGAGTCCAACAACTTGTCCCAGCAGGCTCCTATCGAATTCGTCGTCTCTGATGATAGGAAAACGGTACTTGATCTGTACCTGTCGCATAGGGCTGCTCCAAAAATCGCTCTACGATCCGAAACAGAAACGGGAGTGGTAGGTTCGAAAAAGAGATCCCGTGAGGAGTTTGAGCAAGATGATAGACGGGCCGGGTTGAAATCCGCCAATTGGGGACCAACAGACAAGACTTTGGAGAGATGGAGGAAAGTCCACAGTTTTATCCGAAAGGATGGCCGCTTCCAGTCTACCGACGGTTTGATCAACAAGGCTATGATGTACAAGCAGTTCTTTACTGTTGCGGCCAGTGTTCACCGGTTCACTGGGGGTTTGATCGTTGGAGACACACCGTTCCATGCCGAACATCCAGTTCAATGGGACCATGACTCGCATGAGTTCTTGGACGAGTTTTCGAAATGTGTCAAGTCTTTCCAAAATGCTGTCATCCGAAGCCCCATCCAGAGATTACCTAATTTTCTGCTCGAGCGGAAGTGGGCAGAATCGAGCACCGTCTCAGACGATCAAAGAGCCTCTGCCGCAAGATACCACACCATGGAAACCGATTCGCATATATTTCAATCGCTGTTCACTACGAATTCGGGAAGTACACACCCTCCTTATCGCTACAAAATCGCACTCGAGCGCTGTGGACAGACCAAAGGCCTGCCTGGTTCCACTGTTAGATTCGAGCAAGCCGAGGCATTGTTTACAGACGGAACCGCTGGTCTTTGTGGCTGGCCCTCAGAGAAAGCACACTGGATTGAGTTTCTCCATAGCTTGGAGCAAGACGTCTGGATTGCTGCTTCAATGGAAGCCAAAAGCCCTGATGATACACAACTAGAACGCCAAAAATTCATCGAGAAGTTTGGTGGGGAAAACGTTGTTGATCGAACAAGTGCTGACATGGCTTTTGAGAAAGACCTTTTGCAACAAGCTTCTCAAAGCTTCATGGTTATCCAGTCGCGATGGCTCTCTAGCTGCAGAAGGGGGAAACCAGGCAGCATTTTAACTCTCAATTTGAGTCATATCGACGGACACAATGTTGAAGTTTCTCAACGAGGCCAACTACGGTTAAATTACAGGTCGATTGATGACCACATAGTTACTGCTGAATTCAAGTTAGGGCCCTCTGTTGCACCACTAGAAAAAGATGATACACGAACGATCCATTTCACAGAACATGGGATAGATCTGAGGACACACACGGGCTTCACGCTCAGAGTGCCTGCGTACAACTCAGCATGTACCCTGCCGTTGTCAATCATGAAAGGCCGAGAAGCCGGTCGAGCTTTTGTTACTCTTTAGGAAACTATCAGAAGCAGAGACATAGCTGTGGCTGCTTCGCTGAGACCTTTGAAGGCATCTGCTACCGACACTTCAGAATACCCTGAGGCTTTGCGTGTGTCACCGATTGGAGAGAAAGGTGCGAAACCTCCGAGCAAACGCCCTGGAACCATACAACCACCTAACCACAATGATGCGCTGTGGCTGTTGGGAAGATACATAGATCTACGCTTACCACATGGTGGCGATTTCTGGACTGGGAGTAAAGACGACTTTCCGCAGGGGACCGACGATGTGGCAGGTTTTATTGAGTGAGTTGCCTGCGCTTTCCACCCATTTCAAATCTCCCAATTTCAGAGCTAAACATATAATCATAGATTCCTTAAACTACCCGAATACTGCCAGCATCCATATGCTCAATATTGGTACCGATTTCTCGTGCTAACGTCAAAAGCTCAATGTCGTTGGATACTTTGGCTTTCGTGCCTGAGAAATGGCAAAGTGCGGCACGCTAATTCCCCATCTGCAGCAACGACACAAGGAACGTACCGTAAAAAGTGTGTTGTTGTCAATCTAGACCCTATCTCAGTCGGGTCGGCGTAAGGCCCTTGCGACTTTCGAGAAATGAACTCCTCAGTACGGTAAATATGCGGACCGAGCCTAGAAGATAACATCGATAAAGGCCGACTCCTAGCTATTATCACGCAGATGTAGCGAAGCTAGTATTTCAAATGTTTTCCAAAAAAGACGTTGGCTACACTCACCTAATCTTGACCATCAAGAATAACAGTTGGGACAAGCGATAAATTGATATTTGCGACTGCTGCTAACTACCAACTGACCAAAATTCAACAATAAAAGTAAACAGTAAAAAGGTCAGCAAGGCCACAAGACATAATAATAATAATAATAATAATAATAATAATATCATGATAATTAGAAATACAACACTGGCAGAAAGGTACTCAAACGTGTTGCCTGTATTGTAATTACCAGCCACTTATTGACAGAATCTTGGAATTGCAGTTCAAGTACACCTGACTACAGTTCAAAACCTGTCAGCACGGGGAGTATAAAATAAAACCGAATCCAAGAATTTAAGCCGCCGTCAGTACTGTTACGTATCAACGAATTTAAGACAGTGGTGGCACAAAGTACCTGCCTCTATAACTACCCAGGTACTAACGATTACCGACAAGCAGGTTAGAGTGTTACTCATTACCACATAACAGCTTTAACGGCAATGAACCAAATATATTCATAAAATGTACCGGCTGCTTTCGCATTAGTCCTTTCTCTTTAGTGGTAGGTAGGTACTTTTGCCAGGAAACGAGTTACAGTGTCTGAGTGAGCGCAACTAAACCATTCCGAATTTCATAAATCACTACATGCCGCAAGACGCCGTCATGCCAGCGTCACGTAATGTGCGCTTTGAACGGAAATGAGATGAAATTTCAGCTCACGGTTCAGCTCACATACAAACCAAGAATCGAGAACTTCCGTGCACGATATAGATCGTCGGCGAGATAGAACAACACCTCTCCTCCCCTTGTCAAAAGACGATAAACCTAACTCAACTTAGCAGGCAGCAACCATTCATAGTAAAGCAGATCGGAGACCCTTGGCAGTCCCGGCCTACCTGACCTTGCTCTCTTTGTACCCAGGATCAGGATGAGACGCATTAGTGGCAAGACTCGACGAGAAGCGAGCAGGGGACACTTTTTCGATTGAGTTTGATGATATTAGCCTAGGCTAAAGTCTTTGGCTTGGAGGGTTGTCGATTGTTTCCGCTTATAGGTGGGAAATCGATCTTTTGACACAAGCAGTAATTGAGGCGTCGTAGATACAAGCTGAAAGAGTGGTAACCAAGGATGTTTAGAGACTTTGATTCACGGGCGAGTCTGCAAGTAGGTGAGTTATAGATTATAACATTCCTTTAGACTTGGCTAACGGTGAGGCGTGCGTTTCAGGCAGAGTATATTGTGAGCACATTGTTTCTTTATCCCGAGGTCTTGTTCTCGTTTTAATTACATCTGACACTGCTTAGGTCATAGTACCTCTCAACGGAGGTAACGGACATTTGCGTTGGTCTTGGATGATGAAATACTTGTCCGGTGTCTGAAAGCATCCATGCGTTGTCGTGTCTTTGCCATAGATTGGATGGCATGAGCAAGCATGAGCCGTTCCAAAGAAGGGTGAGCCTGGTAAGTTAGGTATTCCAAAACAACCCGAGTAGATTTTGCTCTTAGTTTCAAAGTTCACAATCGAGATTTACATCATCATCGAGGATCATCAGGCATCCTTTTCTCTAGCAAAACATGGAATGGACACCCAACGCATGGATTGCTGTGTTGTTGATGCTGCTCAACTGTGGATGGATAACTTCAGCAGAAGCGAGCTAGTGGGGGATTAGCCCTGCAAGCAGCCAGGTTGTAAGCGCGGGCAGCCAGGGCGTTGAATACAGGCGGCACGGGCCCTCCGAACATCCCTAATCCCCCGCCGTCAGCAGCCGAACCACGCTGTTCAGTACCGGTAGGTTCCATGGAACGTACATATGGACCCATCAACCCCAGGCACAGGCTTCCATTGAATGGGTCTGTCACAGTGGTGTGCTTAGCTTAGGTTGCGAGACAAGAAACAACAACTCGAGTCCCTCCCAAGCGCGCATGATTGATTGGAGATCCGTTGGTTTTGGTCCAAATTTCCGCCCAGTCAGTTGCATGCGGTTCAGCTGCAGCAATCCTTCTTTACCTTCCTTACCTCTACTTTTTTTTCTTTTTTCTTTTTTTCTTAACCCTCCCGTTTTCCTTCCCTTCTACAGCAACAGACGCACCATTAATTCGCTTGCTGTTCGCCTTGTCCCTCTTTTAACCCTGTTAGCGATCCCACGAACCGAAGCGAACGGGCTCCCTCGCTCCCCTCTCAATCATCGATTCCGCACGCTGACAACGGTCGACCAGGCTCTTTAGCGAGCCCAAAGTGCACGTCCTACCTGTATCCAGGTATCAACGACGATATCATCCGTCACATTCGACTGCGACAGCTCGATCACCGAACCCGACCGGCTTCGTATGTAGAAACGAACCGCCCTGCGTCATTCCGCTCCCTTGACTCGATCCTCGCTGGGAAATGACATCTTTGTCTGGGCATAAACTTCGTCAATCCTCCGCCGCTTGCCTCTGCTATCCTCGAGAAAGCATAATTCAGCTGGTCACGATCCAAGTCGAGCATCATTGAAGCTAGGGAGTTATTGAGAGATGGTGCCCGAGCGGCAGTACCATGGCAATGGCCGTCCCGCCATGGCCTCTCGCGAGCGATCTGTGCCTGGCACACCTTCACGGAAAGAGAAGATTCGAGAGAGCTCTGCCCTACAAGACCCAGGTCTAAAAGATTATGTTCGTATTACCTTGTCGCCGATATCGCTGATATTTGAGCATCCGGGTTTCTGGATCGGAGCAGGATTTCGCAAAAGTGGTGGCTAACATGAACTTTTCTGTTCAGCGATTAGGTGAATGTCTTGGGAAAGGTGCTTTCGGATCCGTATATAAAGCTTTCAACTGGGGCAATGGCGAGGCAGTTGCTGTAAAGCAGATAAAACTCGCAGACTTGCCCAAGAGTGAGTTGCGCATGATCGAGGTGGGTTGCCAAACAGCTATCCTATGCTTTACTATGCGACTTGAATAAGCTAACATGTGCGGATGATATTCAGAGTGAAATTGATCTTCTCAAGAATCTTCATGTAGGAACATTCGCTCTGTATGTCGACTGTGAAGGCTAATCATAGTAGCATGACAATATTGTCAAGTACATCGGTTTCGTCAAATCCGATGACTGTCTCAACATCATTCTTGAGTACGAGTGTGTGCTGCCTTGTACGATTATAGAACTAACGAATCTAGATACTGTGAAAATGGTTCTCTGCACTCAATTTGCAAGGCGTACGGCAAGTTTCCTGAGAACCTGGTCGGGGTTTACATGACGCAGGTCTTACAGGGACTGCAATACCTCCACGAACAGGGTGTTATACACAGAGATATCAAAGGCGCCAATATCCTCACTACAAAAGATGGCACGGTAAAGCTCGCAGATTTCGGTGTGTCTACCAGCACGCTTGCTGGTGGCCAGGATAAGGAGGCACAGGTTGTCGGGACACCTTATTGGATGGCCCCCGAGATCATTCAGCTTTCTGGAGCAAGTTCTGCATCTGATATCTGGAGTGTCGGTTGCACAGTCATCGAACTCCTTCAAGGCAAGCCTCCATATCACAACTTGGCTGCTATGCCTGCTCTATTCGCAATTGTCAACGACGACCACCCCCCACTACCCGAAGGCATCTCTGCAGTGAGTACCGGTTTGTCCCTCAACTTTATGTTTGCTAATCCCACCAGGCTGCCCGAGATTTCTTAATGCAGTGCTTCCAGAAAGATCCTAACCTACGTGTATCTGCTCGAAAATTACTTCGTCATGCTTGGATCACAGGATGTCGCCGAACCGAAGCTCCTGTATCACGAAAACCGGCCAACTTTAGTGATGCCGTTGAGGAAGTTAAACAGTGGAACAAGGCTCTAAAATCTTCAGAACCCAACCTCCGAGCATCTCTCGGCTCTGAAACCACACCTTCAGCACCAAGATTCCATGGTGGAACTCCTGCCAAGGGTTCTTTATCGCTTGCAAAACTTCGACCTGGCGCTGGAGCTTTTAGTAAGCCTGAATTAGCCGGTATGTCGTACTTTTATGCCAGTTTTGCCTCGAGTCCAAGCTCTGACCCTGCCACAGATGATGATAACTGGGACGACGATTTTGCAACATCTATTTCACCAAGTGCGCTGCATCTACCTCACCTCAAACCGCAAGACAACTTTGGTGGCCTGCTGTCGAGTGACCGCTTAAAGGCATTCGCCTCAATAAACGATGGAAGGAACGAAAGTAATACATACGACGACGACTTCGAAGGGGAATTGATGACCATAAAGGGTTTGGGCCAATGGCAAGACAGCAGTGATCTCCAGGAGCAGACCATCAGACCAACACCAAGAAAATCTACAAAAGCACCAGAGCCTGTCAAAGCGCACAGCCGGAACAAATCAAGTACGAGCAAGGCCGTAGGCGGAGGCCGGACCAAATCGCCTACGAAATCCCATCTCAATAATAAGTTCGAGTTACCACTAAGGCCGGATCTTGCGTACCAAGAACAAAGTATAGATGACTTCTCGGACCTCTTTGTGGACAACGACAATGTTTTCACTCACAATGTGAATCAGGCTGTGAGAAGGGTAGGTCAAACGTAACAGGATTGAGAACAAAGACTTACATCTTCACAGAACTCACGACAGAGCGATGCTCCACAACTATTTCACCCATCCGATCTTACGTCGTTGCCAAGGTCAACGCAAGAAACTGGTTCGGGCAGCATAAAGAAGAAACCGTTATCGCGACCCTCAGTTCTTCCCGATGCGCCAATGCGACGGACACGGTCGGGGATAGAAATTCAGAAATTCGCAGAAGATGACGACGAAGATTTTAGCGACGTTTTCGGACCTGAGTCATCAATAGCGGAGAAAGAAGAGAGTGAGAAGGGATCTGAGGACGGCGGCCTAATGCTTATGTCCCGCGTGTCAAGCAGTTCTTGGTTAGGAGACGAAGAGGACGAGGATGATCCTTTTGCATATATGGATCCAGGTTGGGATGAAATGGATTTGGAAGCCAACATTGCCCGAGATCGACATGCCAGGTTAGCAGTGAGGGTCGAGGATTTGGTGAGGTCCCTAAAAACGACAGAGGGTGATGATGCCCTGGCTGAGTTCTCGGAAGATTTGGTAAGTGGTTGCGATATCATGCGACAGGGACCAGCGCTAACATGTTGCAGCTTGCTTTACTTTGGGAAAACAGCGAGGTCAAGAATCTAATCATCAGTGCTCACGGGCTGTTGCCAATCCTTGAGATTCTGGAGCCTTGTACTGTCAAAAGCAAACAATACATGATCCTGCAGCTTCTCAAGGTCGTCAACGCAGTAAGTTCTTCCGTATCTAGCACATTTGTAATTTGCTGACTCTACAGATTATTTTGGATGATGTTGAAATCCAGGAAAATTTGTGTTTCGTTGGTGGCATCCCTATTATTACCAAATTTGCTGCCAGGCAATATTCGGACGAGATTCGTCTTGAGGCAGCGGCTTTTGTTCGCCAGATGTACCAAACGTCGACACTAACACTGCAAATGTTCGTGTCTGCGGGTGGTCTGAACGTACTGGTTGAGTTCCTTGATGAGGACTACGACGCTACCCGAGACCTTGTTCTTATTGGGGTTAACGGTATCTGGAACGTCTTTGAACTTCAGGGGCCAACCCCCAAGAACGACTTTTGCAGAATCTTCTCACGAAGCAAGATTCTATACCCACTAGCACTCGTCCTCCATCGAGTCGTCGATGAGGATGAAGAGGACGAGGACGGGCTTGGCGAGCTCGTTGAAGGTCGGATTGTCAACATTTTCTATCTCTTCAGCCAAGCAGAAAACTACGTCAAGGAGGTGATAGCAGATCGGCAAGTACTGAAGAGCGTATTGAAGGACCTACGTCTCATGACACCGATCCACCAGATTACGATGCTGAAGTTCATAAAGAACCTTTCTATGCTCTCGACCACGATAGAATCGCTGCACTCGGCCGATGCTATCGAGTTCCTGATCGATCTGCTTAGCTCCAGTATGAAGAAGGGCCAGACGCACTTCCGCGAAATTTCTAACCAGGTCCTCAACACTTTATTTAATCTCTGCCGTCTCAGCAAAGAAAGACAAGAGGACGCCGCCGTCCATGGTATTATCCCTCTTCTTCTCAAAATTATGCAGACCGACCGTCCACCAAAGGAATTTGCCCTCCCGATACTATGTGACATGGCGCACTCAGGATCCAAAGGCCGCAGGTTCTTGTGGCAGAACAAGGGTCTCAACTTTTATGTTTCATTACTCACAGATCAGTACTGGCAGGTTACTGCGCTCGATGCCATCCTAGTCTGGCTCCAGGAGGAAACCGCCAATGTGGAGTCTCATCTTGCAGATGGCGGTTTCACACGCGCCATTATCAGCTGCTTCAGCACCAACAGAGTTAACGCCTTTGATTCCAACCTATTAGAACCGCTTCTGAAGTTGCTCCGCCTCAGTCCTTCAGTTGCAGCATCACTAGCGAAGCCCGAAATGTTTGCTGGTATTGCACAGCGATTGGGTCACAAGAAGGCGGTTGTCCGACTTAACCTCCTCAGGCTGGTGAGAACTATTATGGATGCATGTGAGCCCCTGGGTAGTGGTGATGGAACAAGGTCGCTTAACAGCTCTCAAGTGCGGTCTCTCATGGCTTCTATCCAAACGTTGGCAGAGAAGGACACGGCTGTTCTTGTACGGAACCTCGCATCGGAACTGGTGCGATCAAATATCGACACCACCGTGAGACCAAGCGAGGGTGCTGCCAGTGCTGTGCCAAGTTCTTCATCATCAAGGCGGGGAGGTTCTCGTCGGAATAACAGCTACACACCTCCCAGCTTGCAGACGTCTGTATCGGCAGGCCCACAAACGCCCACCCACAGGAACCGTACCAGTCTCGCAAACAACGCCTATGTCGAGGTAGCAGCCAGTCCGCGCCGATCGGCTGCCGTTGAACGAGAACGGGAAGGAATGATCTACCGACCAAGGAGTAGGGACGGACCAACCGGTATCCCCCGGCGTATTAGCGGCGAGTTCGCTCCTGTTAAGAGTCGTCTTCCTCGCACGTCACTGGTCACCTCAAGCGGTACCAGAGCAGCTGTCGGGATCAACGCCAACGGCAACAGCCCTGGTCTCAGCTCGCGCACTGACATAAGTATGGGTGCTCGCAGCGACAGCAGCTTGAGCAATAAGGAGAACGTAGGCCGCGCGCCGGGCAGCCGAGACGGGATGGGTAGTAGGGACAGCAGTAGTAGTTTGGCGTCACCTGGCTTATCAGGGGTGCCAGAGCGGGCAGGCATAATAAGCAAGAGACGGAGTCGGATGCCTACAGAACCGAAATGGACATGAAGGAAAGGAACTGAAACATAAAAAACGAGAGATGAGTGGAAAGCGGCATGGAACGAGCAACATGATAGAGATGTGGGAGTCGTGATTATGAGGAGTTGTTGCGCCACGATAGACATGAGGGACGGCAAAGACGCAGAAGGACTGCGATCCCTCGATGAATAAACCCAAGACAAGGACAAGGATTATAAATGAAAGATCAAGCTGACGAAGCAATTCACTTTGTTAAGATCATTTTCGCCTCGCAACAGTGTGTTTTTCCCCCTTGGGCTAATCCCTTATTGCAACAGAACCGACAATTCGGTCAATTTATCCAAGCTCCTGCCATCAATAGCGAAAAACCACAACTCATTCGACTGAAACAGATGCTAGCATTGGTTAAAAAGCGTCATTGTATTTGCCGCTTTGTGTTTCGTGGATATCAGATATTCCACGTCGTGCGGTTTCTCACATCTGCCTCGGTAGATGGACATCCCGATTACTAAGAGATTTTCCAAATCCTAGATACGAAGCGTCGAAACATGCCGCTTGGACGCTTTTCGAGCCCCTGTTTATTCTACGGTCTGACTGAAGAGTTTCAGGCTTCAGGATAGTTACTTGGTGAGGTCAACCTGAAAGTATGGTTCCTTAGGCGTGCAAGTTGGTCACGAATAGGGCTCATGTAGTAACCTTATTCTCTCACAATCAGGATAATTATATGGCTCCTGGCGTGAGCCCTATATTTCATGACCAAAATGCACGCCTAAGGAATATCATACTTTCAGGTCGACCCCATCAAATCAAAATGGCTCCTGGAGAATCTCGGTGAAGTCGAACGGTCATGGATCCATTCCGGCACCCGCCAAGTCATCGAATCGGCTGGCTTCCGTAGCTCAGTTGGTTAGAGCGTCGTACTAATACTTCAATCTGAATATTCAGTAATGCGAAGGTCTCAGGTTCAAGCCCTGGCGGGAGCAATCCCAATGCCTTCCGGTTCGTCTTTTTGCCATTTAGATATATCAAGTATCGAGCTGGGTGGTGAATAACTTTTTGGTGGGTGGGTTGGAACTGAACTGATAGGGTACTAAAGTTGGTGGCGGATATAGGGTAACTTTACGCGAAATCATATTCGATAACAAATGCAGTCAAAACTGGATTTAGGCATGAGCTTACGTTCTAATTACATTTTTTATCTATTAATCATCAACTGTCGAGTCACATTCTGAACTAATTCATTGAATCAATGGCTCATCACTAGTGGATGCAGAAAAATTAGCCTCTCAAGTCTTAGGATATAAAAATAAGTAATCTAAGAATCATAGTCTAAAGAGCATAAAGTGATCTAATAATTTTGCCTCCTATGCTCACAGCGGTCAATTTTTCTGACACCCTGGGGCTGGCATAACCGCGATGGCGGCTGCAAGTCTAAGACAAGCGAATCACGAGAACAACTCTAGACTGTTCGGTTGCATGCAGATCGCATGGCGCTAATAGAAAACAGCAAACAGAAACTCTTGGTAAGCGCCGTATCGTTAACATGATGGTTGCATATCTGCAAGCGACTGCACAGTGAGTTGATCAATTATTGGTTGTTGATGATGCGACGCCGTTGTGAAGCGCGTAAGAGGCGGCTGATAACTGGTAATACTGGTCGTGCTAGACGCGTTAGTTTGGCTGCAAGGGAAGAAACTCTACTCTTCACCGCAATAAGGTCCGAGAGTAACCTGTAGGTTTCAGGGCATGCACTACTAAGGAGTTTGACGATAACAAAGAAGGTTATACAGTGTTGGTTCTGCAGGCGCCAATGAAATTACCTGCTTGGTATTTCCAACTTCAAAACTTACGTGCCACAAAGAGACATTGAATTTGTACTCCGAACATGATACACGACCAACACGATGATCCCATTCCACTGTAATATCCAGATATTTTCCGTGCCGGCATTCGCCAAGCGGAACGAGGGGGAGCAAGACATGTCTCTGATATTAAAACACGGCTAGTGTCAAGGAACGGAGCGGGTGACTATAATAACTTAAGCTTAGTGCACTCTTGGGGTCTTGCTCCTGTCTCGTAAAGCCATCCGGTACTATTTACTATCGTCTGTCAAGCTTTATTTATTAGTGTACAGATGGTCCTTAGGGCTCAGACGTCTGAGATTAAACAGAGATGACACTGGTTTTAAGTAAAAAGTTTCTTTGTGCGTGTGGCTGTGGTATTGCATGTACCTGCAGGATGACCCTCGCTTGTCAACTTGATTTGGTGGCTACGGTAGTAATAGGTACTTGTATCCGTAGCGGTGTTTCGTTTCTCAATGGCTTCTGTCGATGATTACAAGGGTCCACGATGCAAATCTATCAAAGCTCATTCCAAAAAGCCACGCCACGCCCTGTTCTCCTAAGAGCTGCAGCTTACTAGAACAGAATAATGGAGAAGAAAAACAAGCCACCGAATTACTCATAATAAAAAAGAACACGTACTTGCCGGGTCAAAAAGAGGAGGATTTCTAATTTAGTCCTCTGACTACCTGCCTAGTAGATACTTACTATTTAGGCAGTAGAACAAGGGACCGAGGTCGGTTCGCCTGAGAAATAGGTAGAGCGCGTTACTTTTCACTCGGCACGTGTCGTGTTGGGGATCCTCATGCTCCCTAAATGATGATCTGGGCAGAACAGGACAGGGTTAAAGACCGATGGACTGAAATGGGAAAAAACGGACAAGGAGGCCCGCGGCGATGAAACATTCAACGTGGGGAAAGAATACGAATCGAGTAGTCCCGACAAGGGGGGCCTTGTGAAGCATGAAAGAAAAAGCTGCCGATACCGAACAAAGATGAGCTCAAGTTCAAACAAGGAGGAAATATTATGCTACACGGCTGTAACTCAGCAGCAGCCCAGCTTTGAACCAAAAAAGACGGGATGGCGGTAGCTCCGTTCCCTCCACTCGGAGGACCCTGTATTTAGCTAGGAGACTAGCTATTGCCAATAACTGTCTTGTGCAGCTGGAGATCCATCTCTGCTAACGGCAAAGCTAGCGGTGACCCCGATGCTGTTGAGCAAAGTAGTAGATATACGATGTGTATTGTATGAGTCTGGGCAAAAAGCTGAGGACAGCGTCGAGGAACAAAGTAACAGATTGATGAGCCCCGGCCATGACGACAAAAAGCAACCGACATGCTTTGCATGGAAGTAGCCCACAGCGGGCGATCCGTGACAGGGTTCGAATTTGACATTGACATTGGCATGCCAAGGCCGTTGCGCAACTATCGTCGTTTTTCACTGGGATCAGTGAATTGCGACTGGCACTCATCCTTGACTTTGCTGACATGTTGTCGATACTCGGTCCATTCCTCCAAGTCACCTACAATGAAAGATCCGTAAATAAGACAAATGCCTTGTTGGTGGCCGTTGTCATCTCCGATGTCTCGCTAGAGTCGCTACCATCACAGTTGTTTCGTTTATGGGGTCAGTGTGATGCCTGTACTCTGTAAGCTAGGTACTGACAATTCACGAATCCTATATCAACGTGTCACGCTTTGTTTTAACATGTCTTCCAGATATAGCAACACATGAAAGACAAGCTTAACCAACACCACCAACAACAACAAAGAAGAGGCACATCACAGTACAGCACACATAAAGAAACCAAAACTCACTTGCAGAAAAAAGAACGCCGATCAGGCCGTTACAAAAACAGACAAGGATTCACCTTTCCCATCACATCCGACGCTTCAATCCCCTGAAAGGCCTCGTGTGATTGGCGGCATCAGACGCCAAAACACCGCCTCGAGACTGTGCCCCCTGGTTTCTAACCCCTTGGAGGGCTGCCTCATGTCGGTCGCGGCGCCCGCAAGCGTCTCTGATTGGAGATGATGAGCCCATCGAGGACCCCTGTCGCTTGCATGTAAGCTCCAGGGGGCGTCTTTTTTCCCTCTCGCTTTGTAGCTCGGCCGGACAGCAGAGCAGTGAGAGTTGGTGAGTTGGCCATTCGCTACCCACTGAAAGGAGGTCCTTCCTAGGTCCTTACTGGACTGTCACGCGCTATCTTGGACAGAGACTACTGCGCGACCAAGTTAGTATCTTCAGGTGGTATTTCGGGACACTATTGGCCACCGGTCCACGAGAGGAGACATCGCCTCCAACTTTCTTTCAGTTCATTTTGACAACTCGAGGTTAAAATTCGTATCGTATTCATGGGCTCCTTTTTTATTTTGTGCGCGTACTCGTCTTTGCTTTATCGTACCCTGATAAACACGTATCTCCCTGTTCATATCTTGTAAGCGAATGTTTAATGGGGTCAACTTCGTCATCAATTAAGTCTCTGGTGAGTCAGTGCTCGCAAACATGGTTCAACAGCAGCCGAGCCCTTACCATGAAAGAAATCCATGTTCCCCAGGCATAAATGAGGTGATCAAAGTTAGCTCGATCTCATACTGTGTTCAAGCACTGTCGGTACCAGCCCAAAGAAGTCCCCCTTGTCCGTTTTGGTGGTAACCGGGCTTCTTGATAGCGCGTTGACCACCAGCGAGTAAACGTGCCCATGTTTAGTAGCCCTGTCGTATTCTCATTCCATCCATCCAGCTGGATCCTTACATGGCGGGCGTTTTCCTCATATTATTATTGCTTTCTTCATATAGGGAGGCAAAGGGGGAGGAGGGTATGAATCGATGTGGAAATGGGCGTCGTACTGGGTCCAAATAAGGCTCCAAAAGGCTGGCACGCATTTTCACTGGTCCAGGTAGCCCTTAATCTGCTGTGATGCACTGTATGTTGTCTGCCCATTCAGAAGCTCTGAATCAGAGAGCCTTTGAAACGAACGCTTAAGGCGGTGGGATGTGGGAAGAAGGTACCGGGCAAGCCTGGATACAGTAAGCCTGTGAGGCTACACACTGTATTTCTACCGGTACAATTGTGCCACTGTACAGTATCAGAGTTCGTGTCGACCGGTCAAGCATCGCCTCCGTTCCTTCCTGTCTGCTAATTCTAATGTTAGCCTGGCTGCCCTCAAGCCACTGCCCTGTCTGATTTTCCCCAGCACACCCGCCCGCCAAGCCGTTCCCACATTTCCTTTCCCACACCTGCTCCTGCTCGTTCGGTTCGTGCTTTCCATTTGACACTTTCTCTCGCGCCTTCTTCGTCCTCCACTCCTACCTTCCGTCCTCTCTTCTAGACTTAAACTCCACCACTTCCTTTTTTTCCTCCTTCCTCCCCTTCGCCCACTATTTTGCGCCCTTCCTTCTTTCATCTCTCCTCTTCCTCTTCCTCTCTTCCATCCTCCTCTCTTTCCTGCGTCGCCTCGGTTGCACCGCCTCGCCTCGCATCTGTAAAGCTCCTCTCGAGAATTATTTCCCCGCGTCCGCGTCTGCGAATCAATATTCAACTCTGCCCAACCAAAAAGCACTTACTCCATTTCGCCGCACGCATTCGCTCTCGCTCGCCCACCCGCTTGCCCGCTTTCGCACCACAAAAAAAAGCCAACGCACGACAATCGGAAATTTTGTGAAGGAACAAAGATCAAATCCCATTTGAGGTTCTGGAAGGCGCATCTACTGGTGATACCCTGCAAACCCATTTTAATCTCTGTATTATTCTTTCGTCGATTCTTGCCTTATCGCCATTTCCACCTTCGGCCTACGGATACCCATCATCACAGCTTAATCTCGACACTTCTCCGTCATCGTCATCAACCAAGACTGCAAAACAGACTTTCCGCTCACAGAATAATCGAAAGACTCAAAAACTTAAAGCAAAAAAATTTTTTCAAGAGGAGGCTACGATAGAAGGTAATACCTGGATCATTCACATCTGGATAGGCATAGTTTCGACGACTTTGTCTTACTGAAACTGTCTCAGAGAGACAAGCCAGCTGGAGCTCGCGCACCCAAGTCGTGTTGATCACTCGACTCGCCGTTTGAGCGTGAATTCATCAACCCATTCACGAGGTTCTGGTACACATTGTCACCTGACCGCGGTCTACTTTTGACCCTGCTCAAGGACTTCTCGTCGATCGCACTCTGCATCGCCCTTCATTCATCGTTCACCTGTTTGCTCCATCGAATATTCTGGACTTTAATATCTGGCAAGCTTCCAACTTGTCATTTGTCTCTCCCTTGACTTTTCACTTGGCACTCGAAACTTGCAGCTTCTTGGATTTGCGTATTTTGGTCTCCCGACGCAACATCTTCAATCGACATACATTCTGTATCGATTATCAACCGGAATTCCCAACTCTGTCGATTTCATCGGTATACCCGTATAATTTGTTCGGCTTGATTTCAGCAAACCATACTTTTTAATCCAACCGACTACGTCCTGCACGCAAGACCTGGTCGAACCACGTTCTCTGTCTTTTCTTTATACGTCACATCTTTAGATCTACAATTCCCGCTTTGAGCAACAGACACAGGCGGTCTTGCTCAAATGTCTTCCAACGGTTTCGCTCCCAACGGCCTCGCCATGCCCACTGGCGGCCTAGCTGCTCGACGTGGCAGCCAAAACCCCAAGCCTCTTGCGGTTGATGTCAACAGCCAACCCAAGGACAGGGACTCTGGTGTTCCCACCCCTCGTACCAGCCGCTCCCACCTTCTCGCTGGTCTAAGGACCGCCCCCAAGTCCGCTACTGCTGCCTCCTTCGGCCCTCAGTCTCCCACGACCGGTCCTCAGCAGCAGTACGCCCGGAACTCCATGGCTGGAAATGCCTATGGCATGGGCCAGGACAAGACTTACAACGCTCCTAAGACGGCCTACCCCCAGTACGGTTCTCAAAACAACTACAACCAGTCGGCAGGCCAGCAGTACACTGTTGATCAAATCCTGTCGCCTCCCGAGCTCTTGGAAGAGCAGGATCCAAGCTTGTATAACCAGCTTGTGGCCACCAATCTCTACTTGGCTCAGCAACAGCAGCGTCTGCAACAGCAGCTCTTGACCGTGCAGAATGCGGCCCAGCAGTTCCAGCAACTCAATCTCAACAACCCCCAGCTCATCCAACAGCAGCACGCTCTTTACGAGCAGCAGCAGCAACTACAAAACATGCAGCAACAGGTCCAGCTCCGGGCTGCTCTCAGCCAACAGCAAGCCCAACAACAACAGCAGCAGCAGCAGCAGATCTACTACTTCAACCCCATGACCAACGAGTACTTCATCCCTACCCACCAACAGCAGCAGCAGGTCCAGGCCACACAGCTTTACAACGAGCAACCCTCCACCCCCGGTTTCAGTGGTTTCCAGCAACACCTCCAGCAACACCACCAGGGCACACCCTCGGTACAGGTTTCGCCTCCTGCTGAATCACAGCCTTTCTCGTTCCGCAGCAACTCACCTCCCAAGCGCTACGAGTCTCCTGTGGAGGTGACTCCTCTGCCCCCTCCTTCGGCCAATGCTTTCCGCCGCGGACACAAGAAGGCCTCTTCTCTTGCTCCCGTCAACAGTGCTATTGCCGCTGCCATGTCGTCCGACGCCGCTCCCAGGTCTGCTGGACCCAAGACCTCTACTTTCCCCAACACCCCTATGACTGGTGGATATGGACCTGGTCAGGCTCGTGCTGGAGAGCATCCTATTCGCCAACCTCGCGGTCCTCCTTCTCTTGAAGAGCTCCAGGAGAAGCCTACTTCGAAGTACGAGGGAAGTAAGAACTTTTCTGCCCGCACTCGTCGTTCTGCTGTCTCCAACCTTGTCCGTGCCGGTCTGGAGCGCCGTAAGGGCACTGGCAGCTCTTGTGGCAGCATGAGCCCAGTTTCCGAGACTGCCGAGGAGTCATCGACTCCTATTACTGATAACGAGTCTGACTCTGGCCGCAGCGGATCTGGCAGCCTCGCAGGTGACATGGAATGCCCTAGCTCACGCACATCTGCTAGTGGAAGCTGGGGTGCCATCGGTTCTGATCGTCCTAGCTCGCGCCAGAAGACACGTAAGAGCGTCGACAGCATCGAGAGTGTCAGCTCCAATGGCGAGAGTGAGAGTAACTCTTTCGCTGATGTGTTTAAGAACGGCGCTCTGCGAGCTGCCAAGGCGCAAGACTCGGCTGACAACCAGCGCAAGGCACACAGGCGGGTCTTCACCAAGAGCACTCCTTCTGCTTAAAGGTGATGCCTTTGCTTGAACCCCTTCTCACTGTCACGATTTATGCGCTCGGACTTTTCATTCTGTACACATGACTGCTCGGACTGGACTGTATTTTTGATGGTTGTCGTTTAGTCTTTTTTCTGATCACTACGGGAGTCTTGTTACCATCTGCATGGGAGGTGGATGAAACACGTTTTTCTTTGTCTTTTGCGAACTTTTACTATTACAGAAGTTTATAATTCGCTTCACAGTCTCTCCTTTAGACTTTTCTACTTCGTCATGACATTGGGGGGAATCGCCCGGGGATAATCTTGTCTCAGCCTAGATGGACGAATGGGTTACTTGGGGGTTGATGAGGGATCTTTATACCAATGAGGATGAGAAGCATCACCGGGGAACAACTCTGGCCTGAAAGCCTCTGTGAGGCAGTGAGCTAGCCCCTGATGTGGTTTACGGCCGGCGTTCCTGCGGGAATATTGTTTCGGCAAATTTGACATTTGCTTTCTTTGCATTCGTTATGGTATGTCTTGCTGTCTGTCTGCTGCTGGTCGCAGATTCGTCGGACTGGCAAAATGATAGACAGATACATAGATAGTTTACAATGGCACAATCACAATTTGAAAGCTACAACAAACTTGCCCGATCTTCATCTATTTCTTAATGCTCCCTTTGTGCCGTCACACCGTGTTTGTAGCTGGGCCTCGAAGCCAACTACGTTCCACCTGGACTTTGTTCCCGTCATGTACTTTTCTAGTGTTTCAGTATTTATCCTTGGTTCGTCCATCCCATGGAGTCTGAAGCTCATACAGCTATCATGTAATCTCTTCCCTGCTGATTTTCTGCTTTACGGTTCAAATATGCAAAACCTGCTTCTGTTCTTCAACAGATAAATCTGGACGGCTTCCGTAGCTCAGTTGGTTAGAGCGTCGTACTAATACTCCATCTGAATATTCAGTGATGCGAAGGTCTCAGGTTCAAGCCCTGGCGGGAGCAATCCCAATTGCCCTCCAGATTTTCTTTTTACACCTTTTTTTTGACATTCTTATATCATCTGCATTTTTCTTTTGATGTCTTTGTGTTGGTTGTTGGGATACGCAGAGGAGGGGAGGAGTGATATGTTGAAGAAGAGTCACTTCTGCGTAAAGACTTCATGGTACACTGACTGGGCTATCTATCTTGGATGGATTTTGTTAATTGGTAGGTAACATAATATCTATTGTATTATGTCCGCAGGGTATTAGCAAAATTGACCGCTGTGAGCAGAAGAGGCGAAATTAGTAGATTGCTTTATGCTCCTTAGACTATGGTTCTTAGACTACTTATTTTTATACCCTAAGACTTAAGAGGCCATTATTTCTGTTACCTACTAGCATGTCTATGCGAATGGGGTGTTACGCTGTAGTAGGTTCTCGCGAGATCCTTAAAGCTAGCCGCCTTATTCTATCTTGCCAGGTCGTTAGTTGTTAATAGTATCCCCCAGAATAGCTATACACCAGCTGGTGAAGTGGGCATTATCCTTAACTCCGAGGACAATTGGTAAGCAGTCCATGCTATTTGAGAGACTACTCTCTTGTTGCCCATAGCTCTATACTAAAGCGTACAAGTTCACTCATTCATCAACCCCTGGGCCAGCAAGCATTGGTCCAAAGGTACTATAACAAGACCTCATATAGGATGATCTCAACTCAAAGTACCTACCCACCAGTTCTTTGTACCTGTTCATCCCCACGTGGCTTGGCATAGTTGCTGATGAAGTCATGCTCAAAATCCTGTGAGCTCCCCTAGCAAGATACAGCCATACCGAAGATGGCCTCAATGCATCACACGCAAGTATGCATCGTTCCAGAAGACAACAACCCAATCAAACACTGTTTGTAATCAGGGAAATTGTCGAAAAGCAGGTATGGTAGCTGCAAACTGCAAGTGACATATGCTTTCTTGCTAGAGGTTTGGTTGAAAGGTAAAGCCCTACCAATGACGCTACTCACATTAAATATGCAGAAGCTTAAGCTAAAGCTAGAAGCAATCCAAAAGAGGCATCAAATTTCGAGAAGAAAGTCATTGGCATCCTTCTTGAAATTGACTTCTGCAGCCAACTCCGGATACAGAGCACCATGATACAGTGTTCTCGAATCAACAACTTTGGAATGCGCATAGGTATGCGTCATGCATTGAACCAAAGTCCCTTTATGACCTGGTCAGTTTGTGCTTTTATTTTCGCTGTGCTTCCCTCGACAGAGGCACGGAAATAACGACGTGGTCTTATAATGGGCCGCAGAAAATGATGAGCAAATGTGGTTCTGTTTCTTGACAATCTGACTGCCGAGAAACTAAATATCCCCAGCGAGCACTAGATACCTTTCATCTGATATAATTTCCCTTTCCTGTCTAGTTCACGAATCCTTCCATGAGTATCATCCCCGTCCAACCTCCACTATCAGCCCTACACGAAACCCCGTCTCTCGTCATGAAGCACATGCTCCCCCTCCTCCCTCTTGTCTCCCACACGTCCGTGATCACCCGCTCACCGCACAAGATCCCTAGTGTATGTATTCCTTCTCATCTCACGTAAGATGTTTAAATTCCCGTTCCACAGACAAGAAGTGCTGTTACCGCTCCTGCTTGAACCGGAGAGAGGAGAGACAGAGCTTACAAGGCCTGTCCTTGCGGAGGTAGGCCAAGAATCTTCGGCTCACATCGCCGATCATGGTGCCCGGTAAGCTTGCGTACTGAATTCGGTAAAAGGTGTATAAGTCGTTGGTCGATGTGTCCTGACCTGCATGGCACGCGAGCTCGCTCTCTCGTTTCATAGCTGCAGCCTTTTTGAAGCACATCTTGGATTCGTTTCTGAATGCGGCAAAGTTCTTTCGTGCGTCGGACTTGTTTCTTCTGGGTCAAATACGCGGCTGAGTCCTACGATAAGCACTTGCAAGGACATGGTTTTGGAGCCCGGCTCCTCTGTAAGGCTGACGAGAGCGGAATGGCTCATAGCTTCATGACTTGAAACTCGTGATATTGCATTGAAAATGCTTACTCATAAGTATCCGAGAAAGTATCCGTAACTTGATCACAATGGTTTGGTTGGAAGCACTTTGGTGATAGTTGAAAGATAGACCCTAGATATACCATGTGGGGCTGAGCAAGCTGATGTTGAGGGACGAGAATTGGGGATGAAGAAAAAAGGCTAGTGAATGGTGGCACAGTGTGTTACGGGAATGTAACAGAGGAACTCGGTCATAACATCATCAATACAAAATCTAAACATTGACAGGAATGACTTGTGGAACACATCCCCACAGCCAAGATTCCCTGACGGTAACAAACAAGATAGACAAGTCCTCGAGGACCGTATTACACTAAAATGCACCAAACAAATTTCCAACCAACAAGACAGACAGAATGAGATGATGCACTGCGCCCGAAACCAAAAGGTACACATGCTGTTGAAGTAAGACAAGAGGAAATTTTGCCCAGCAGCGCGGTCGTTGGACCACATCCACCTCTAATATCAAGTCGTAAACGGTCGTTACACATGGATCCCTATACCGGACCATAAGTGCCAATCATATCCAGTCAGATACCAACTGACAGTGGTACACCATGGTCGTTCCGAAACTGTTAAACCTGTCATCGCATTTCCTCTGGCCGGACTGTTGCTCCGTAGAAACCACCACCGTGATTCCCGCCCGAGGCTGCACAAGCAAGGCAGACCCCGCCTCCATAGACACGCGTATGTCTCGTCCAGCCGGAGCCCTCGGTATCAAGAATACCAATGATCTCGCCCTGGACGCCGATCTCCGTGGTTCCTGTGTTAGGTGGGGCCGGTGGTAAAAACGGACTCGCAGATGGGTAGGAGCTGGGCGACAAGACAAGATCGGCAGCATCTGATATGTCCTGTGATGACTGAGAAACAGGGACTCCGATAGGAAGAGTTTTGTTGTATGAGCGCCGACGAGTGACTGAGGTTGTTCCTGAGCTGGGAGGAACGACAGCGTCGCTAGTTGAAGACATGTAATCAGGGTTTGGCTGACGCATGAAACTATCATCGCCTGGTCGAGGACGGTCTTCAAAAGTAAAAACAGCCGTGCTCAACTCGGGAGGTGTCAAAGGTGGCGCCGGAGGTGGTCGCGATATGATGTGTTTGGACATGGCTTTATCTGCACTTTGCCAGTTGGGGTTGATGACCAAGTTCTTCTCTGCAGAGCCGACTTGTAGGCCGCTTTCCACATCGATATCTCCCCTATGTCCTAGTGGTGTGGTGTCCTTCTCATCCATTGTCCAGATAGACCGCGACTGCAATAGTCGTCGAGGCTGTGAGAAAGACGAGATGATAGATCTAGCAGGAAGGTTCTGTTGATCCAAGCCGCGCATTTGTCGCAACCAGAAGTACAGTTGTAAAACGCAAAACCGTACAATCACAGCAACAGCAAAGATAGCTAGGCCAGCTTGGAGAGTCTGCAGAGAGGGAGTCGACTTGTTCAAGTAGTTGCTGGTAGAAGAAGACGCCCAGGTGGTGTCAGGTGTAAGTTGCGTTACACCTTGATTAGTTACGGGCATGATGCGCCGTTTAAGTTAGTGATTGATCGATATGTTTGCGTAAACTTAATTTTGGCGCCGCCGGCGGGGCTCTCAAGGTCACTCTACTACTGCGGTCAGACTGTGACTTCCTGGGGGTATGCTTGCTCGTTGCGTTGACAATCCTCGTCTGGTTTGGTAGGGCGGAGTAGACAGTGTCGACAAGAAGGCTGGGCTAACAGACAGGGTTGTTTGGTGGCCTCGGACTCTCTTGATCCAAGGCTATCCTCCCAGCACCGCGGTTAAGGGCGCTTGCTCAGTAAGACGAAACGACTTTCGTTTGATGACAAGCGGCGCGCGTGAGTAAGCGTTGTGCGCCTTAAGAAGCCTTGGTGGTGGCTTGTATCAGACAGTTGGCTGATATGTTACTTTGTCGCAATGCCGATCACGAAATGCCGTCCACCACGAAACTCGCGCGAAGCATTCACTGGAGCCGATAAAGCCGGTTTAGATCAGCAGAATCTTGTCAGATGATCTCCCGACAATACGAAAATGGTTGGTAGGGCGAGCTATCAGGGTCGTCAATGTGGTGTTGGGGTTGCGACAGAATGAAGCGCAAGTAGAGGTTCTATTACTGGTAATGCGTAGTAGAAACGAAAAGATCAAAGTATGGAAGTAATACCCTCTATCTGAATATGTTATCTAGTCAGGGACATAGAGTTATATAAGACATTTGTCCATGAACTGATGGTATGGAAGCGACCAAAGACGATCAAAGCAGCAAGCCAAGCTAAGCGCATCACTTGATGACAATCGTGCCAAATACAGGAGGATAGTTGGACACCCAATCTCGCCCACACCCTGCTTCTACAAGAATCTGGGCCAGGGATAATAAGAAAGCGAACATGGGTTCTTTTTGGCAAAGGGGCGGAAAGAAATGCTTCAGACAGCCTCTTTCAAAAGGGCTACTAATTGAGACTAGCTGTGGCTTCGGCCCCGGGACGTGGGTACGACATTTGACGACGTTTAACTTGTAGGGATGGTTGCTACAAGTGGAGTCCTAAGTTCTAGAGTGTCGTTAGGATTTGACAAGGTACCAGTAAAAAAAGAGGTATGGCTGTAGTCCGGATAGCCTGGGCTCTCGAGAAGTCATCGCTGATGAAGTTTCGTCAAGAGATACTGTTGTGGCAAGCTGCTCGTTGAACGCTGCCACAACTTGCCGTGAGGAAATGATGACTGACTGGATTTCAGATGAAACCCGAACCGGATACAGGGAGTAAGATCCTAAAGGAAGGCCACGAGATTGCAGTGACACTGAAATCCGAGTTGGGTTCAATTGTCTCACCAGAGCTGCACAGGGAGCTCAATGAATCGTGTGCTCGAGCCGCCGACCCTCACGTTGCAGTTACCATGTAATCATCGAATGGGGATCATGGCGAACAATTTCAAGGTCGCACCGTACCCCTCGGGCGTATTACAAGAGTCGTTTGCTGCAATGCACAAGATTGAAATCCCTGTTTTCAGCCCGCGACTTCCAACGAAGGCGTCGAAGGCGAAGAAGTCGCTTGGGCGAGCCGGGCGTCCCTTGGCCATGGTGCCCCACGATCGCACTGTAATCTGTTTTGGGCCCCTAAAGCGCGGGCCCTGCAGATTGTTCCCTTGACCAAGCCTAATTCTGGTCAGTTTGGCGATAGAGTGACGCCAGATAATGGGCTAAAATGAACATTTCAGCTGAGGTGAGCCCTATTGAAGCAACGCCATGGGCCAGAGACTGATCCTTGTCACGAGCTTGTTCCAGACAGGGGGTTCAAATTAGAGACAATTGGTCAAATGGATGGGACGACGTCGCGCCTGCATCCCTTTGGGTTAGACAAGGCTGCGTTAGTGGCATGGGTGTTGGGCAGTCTCTGCAGAAAACGAATGTCTGCATGTATCGAACGGTTTTCTCAAGATCTAAGGCAACAAAGATCGACCTTGTCTGACACGCACCGCCGTAAAAAGATCGACGGATTTGTTGGCACTGAGATAGAGTTTCTAGAATGGGCTCTAGGATCTGTATCTTCGGGTTGAGCGGTGTGCTGCATTCCCGTAAACATCGTGTAATGGCGTCGACTATGTCCCTGCATGAGCCGCTCACTGCAACCTTAGATCAAGTATTGTCATATCTGTAGATTGTAAGGGTCGTGGAGGAATATGGGCCCGCCTCTTGACCAACAGACTGTCCAGAAAGTCAGTGTTCAGCGCATACAGCATCAAAACTTTGAAATAAACAAGCGTGCCTTGTGCATCGGGTACTGCAGCCAGCCAGAGCGTTGTGAGAGCACCACAAGAACGTCAAAGGCGGAGCAGTATGTCATTTAATTTGTCTCTGCATTCGGTGTAGAAGTTGTAGTATACTATGCACGGCGAAGCTATAGTAGTTACTCTTCTTGTCAAGGACTTTTGTTAGTCTGAACGAGTCAACAGTACATGTACCTGGGTTTAGCGCAACCCGAAATTCCCGACTCATGGAGGGTCTAGAAAATATGTCTGGGCAATTCTGGAAATCTGCGTCATTTGACGGGTGGCTTTGCTCTGGAGGGGTCCGGTTCGCCTTAGCGGATCTGATGACACGATCCTTGTTGACTCGATTATGCTTGCCGAGTATAATATTTGATGCGTATTGGCCCTGTTGAGAGGATTCATTGCGAACGTCGGTGACAAACTGACCTACTAATTTCGTCTTATGGTTCTAGCAGTCATTTTTTCTGGTACCCTGGACGCCGTTAAGAGGTGGATGCCACGCAGATATTGATGCCTGCCGCATAATGCGACACGGGACGGGATATTGCGGCATGATACATCATGTCATTGATGATGAAGGATTTATTCTGGAGCAAAAGTATTATTGACATGCAAGCGAATTGTTGATCAAGTCTTGGTTGTGACGCTGGAAAGAACAGAGGCAGCTGAAACTGGCATTTGCGAGACACGTGATTGGATGTGAAAAAGGAAGGAGGGGGCCTAGGAGGGGCCACCTTCCCCCTCTCGGTGTCGGGCTTGCAAGGGGCGCCTGAAACTTGACATACACATCCATTCTATTACACTAGCGAGGCCACTCAGATCTTGCTTTATTTACAGACCAACAAATACTCTATTCGGTCTGTTTATTACCATGCATACACATTTTTACAGTTCTATGCCGACACCGTCATATTGCATCACCAAGTCTGTGTTTGGTTCGTGTCTGAATTCTCTCTACTATAGCCAAGCTTGGGCGCCCAGACCGAGCCATATCAGAATATCTGCTAATATTGGATCATCAAGTTTCTAGCCCTTTATACCCAATAAGCCACAAATACGCGTGGTTCAGGTTGGTCGATGCAACTGCGACATACTCCCGAGTCTGGGTCCCAATGTCTCGCTTTTCCCCTGCTGGCGTCCCAGGCCTTCTCCAGCGTCTCGGTAGCGAATCACAGACCAAAGATCAGCGTCGGCGGTAACCTTGTCCAGCTGGACCGACTACCTGCTACCAACACGATATGGTCTGGGCTTTGCCAGAAAAAACAAGCTCGAGACGAGCTTGCCGTCAATAAAACTGCAGGCGAATCGATCGTCAATCATTCCAAGATATGTTGGATCGAGCCCGCGAGGTATCGGACAATCATCGAGTACCCAGCCGCTCAAGGATTACAAGTGTGCCAACTGTCAAGGCTACTCGCCTTCTAGAAGGCAGACTGGGGCGTCGCTTCGGCTTGTCATGGATGCAGCGCTGCGCCCCATGCAACGCAATCTCTGTCTCAGAGACTCAACGCATTAAGTTAAAAAAAGCCTTTTGAGGGCCAATACAACATTGATGTGTGCTTGCTATGTCACTACGGCCCACCACTAGAGAATGGCACTCCAGAAAGGAAAACCAGAATGAAGGCGCCTCAGGGTATCAGAAAAGTCGGCCGCTGGAAACACAAGGAGCGAAATCAGCAGGTCAGTTTATGCTACTTAGCCTATGCTTGTTAGGCTACTTATTTTCGTACCCTGAGACTAGTAGTACTTTTCCGCTACCCACTGGAAGGCCCAACGTCTATGGCTAATTTTCAGCCGGGGCGGAATGACATCTTGCTTCCTTGGCTATGACACGCAACAAGTAACGATCTTCAGATTTGCGCTCGGCATAGTATGTAGCGTATGCATTGGACTTTCTCCATTCTTTCTCCATTCAGAGAACTGTCGCTGACCATTCGACAGAGGCCGACAATGAAAAACAAAACAATACGAATTGCCTGTTGCCTTGCACAGGACTGGTTTGTGTTATGAACACCAAGGTCGCGGTTGTTGGTCGTATACATCCCGTTCCTGAAAGCATTGATACAGTTTACGCTGTACCAGTTTGCGAGTAATGTCCAAATGGCCAAGCTACTTCTCATAGCCCCAGTCTCGGCAAATACCTTTACGAGAAATAGCGCTCGTTGCACAACCTGAGTTGTCCGGAATTTGAGATTCCGTACATCCATGTCTGCGTTTTGACATTTTGCAAACTCCGCTCTTGTGCCCCTGTTCATTCGAACCAACATGGACTAGCCACTCTGCCACTGAATTTTTTAGTGCTCGAAAATAGCACTCTACCCTGTTCAGCCTTACGAGTCTGTCCCCACCATCTCACCCTCGTCCTTGTCAAAGGTTACATTGAACTCCAGCCAGTCGTTTGCAAAGTCGGAGGACAAGCTACGGATAGAGAAAGACTCTTGCAAATCACAGCAGGGCTTACCGAACTGATCTAGGACTTCTTCGAATCAGGACAATGCGTTCCGGGGTATAACACGGCATAGTATTATTCTTCCTTGTTTCTTGGGCGATTCGCATCCACTGTTGTCGTACGGAGCTGCCTCTTGAGGGGTAGTAAGCCAACTCCAGCCTCGTGTTTCGACGTAGGCTTGCTGACAAGGCCATGACTTATACGCGGCTGACTGACAACGCGGAAGGACATCATGGAGATTGAACTAACTCGACATCAACGGTTCGCTCGGCCCCATTGTCCACGACGCTTCTTGCCACCACTCAGTACATTCCTCGCACTCGTTTCCATTTTAAGAGTCAGGTAATACAATGATATCCGAGTCATCCATGGCTTGGCAATCACGGACATTTGCGACCTTGAACAACCTTTACTCCACTGGAAATGTTATATGTTCCACTATGTGTAATCAACGGGCTGATTTATCTTACCGCTCGATCTCAACAGAGATCTAACCGCCGACTGGCAGGGGGGACGAAAGTTCTGGTTGCTGATCTCAAGGCCACACCCAGTGTCCATGCTTATTCCGACCACGCATTAAAGAGATACGGAATCTTCCTTGGTCAGTTTCCAGCTTACAGAATGAAAGCCGTTACTCACATGATTAGGACTCATGCGGTCAGCTACAGTAGCCAGATCCTTTGCTTATAATAAAGCAAAGTTGATCTAAGATCCTTGTTCCTTGTCGTCAACATTTTTGATAGTGGGACAGGAAGAGCAACCCTATGAAGCAACAAAGATAAACCCCGCAACTGGTGGTCGAACGCGATATACCATAGCCGGTCATTTTGATGCACAGTTTTCCAATGTTGTCCAGGAGGCATGACGCCTTACAGCCTCGGCAATTTGTCTCCCGACCTATAGTGTTCCCGGAGGCTGTCAGAATATTGTCCCGAAGACTGGAGGTGTGGGATGAGCCTTATGCTGTGTTCCAAAGCATGCCCGACTTTTCACTGCTTCCGCCGAACGCGCTCTCGTTGCTGCCATCCGGTGACCATCACCATCGAAGATGGATGGCGCAATCGACAATGACAGTTATCGCCGAGTAAAATTTCACTTCACCGCCCACTAAGCGTAAATGTTGGCTTCAATATTATCAGTGGGTGACCCCATTTGCGCCTGCTTGGATCTATTTGCGCATGCTATACACTGATTCGAGGAAGTTTTATCACTGTCCAAGTTTTTCGGCCGACTAGGGACATTATCGCTTGCACATGACCAAGCCTCTTTAAGCAGTGCCGTAGACGAATTGCCGCTCCTAGGCATTAGGTTTCAGCCGCAATATCACTATGGCGTCTTGTTCGCTGTCGAGTTCAGTAAGGCACGGAGGCATGCGGCTGGCTGACATGGCAAGCCTTGGCGCCATCTTCGCTGAACACTCCCTTCGGTCCCGACAACATGGATTTTTTACTCATTCGTAGGCTTTAGCGTCAAGCCAGTCTCGGTAGTGCTTTCAGTAATGACATTGCCTTGAAAGTGTAACCTGGTGGCTGGTGTCCCATTTCACTGACCGACAGTCCGGGGAAGGTACTAGTTTTTGGGCCAACGTTTGAGTATATTTCGTTGGCAACTTTGCTTGCGTTTTATCTATCGGTTACACTCCATATACCTAGCGCCCTTTCCAACGTAGAAAACATGATCTAGCCAATCATCACCCAAGCATAGATAGAATATTGAGAAAATTCGTAACTTGACACGCCCCTTCACCAGAATTGGATATAACTATAATAATATCTGACTTCGTCAAAACAAAAGGGAAAAAGGATTATAGTAGCCGACTCCATTGAGAGTAGGCCAATGATGTTAATTATATGCCAACCGATAGTTCCATTGGCTCAGTGTCCATAGCGCCAACCATGCCGTTTTCATCCCGCTCTTCCTCCATCATCTCGATCAGGCTGTCGAGATTCGTGTCCAGACTCTCAGCCTCCTTGGGGTCGAGGCACCTGTTGAGCAGCTTTTTGTATTTTTCAATCTTGTCCCCTGTGCCCACCATGCTCAACGCCTCGACGTATTCTGCCTCGGCCTTGCGCTGCTCCGCAAGCAACGAGCTGAGCTCCCGCGCGAGGCGCAGTCTCTTGTCGTATGACTCTTCTTGCCCACCGCCTTCGCCGTTGACGCGGCTGAGCTCGCTGTCCACTGCCCTTTGGACATGCAGGCGGTTCTGGTGTGTTATCAGTGACAGAACCTGATGCTTGGCCAAATTGGCTTCGGTCGCCTGTTTGGATGCTGCCTCTTCTGGCTCCAGTTGACCCTCAACATCTGTAATGCTTTGTCGGACAGCGGTCAGCTCTTGCTGGGTATTGGACAGTAATCGTTTTGCCTCGGATTCTGCTATGTCCTTCTCACGGAATTCGTCCTCGTAGCTCTTGGCTAGATCTTGAAACTTCTCCATGATAAGGGGCGAGATCCGCGACTGCACTGTGTTTGCTGCCGCCGACTGGAAAACGACTGGTGATTGTCTATTAGCCTTCTCGATAAGCGCATCCTTAAATGACGCATGTCGTTGAGACTCAGGGGCAAAAGGCGATGATGATCTTTGTGGTCCACGGTCTTTCTTAGTTGCGTTCAAATCCATGATTAGATCCTCTGCCCTGATGCCCTCATGATTTGCAAGATCTGATGAAGCGTTGCGCCCTAGCAGTGCTCGGATACATTTCCTAGCATTTCGTTGCGCTGCGAGATGCAATGCCGTGTTCCCCTCGTTGTCCTGGATATCTAGTAATTGCTGAAAAGCACTGGGTTCCAACGTTTCCTGTAGTTTGTTCAGGATGTTGTCCAGGTAATATCTCGAGCACGATGAGTTGAAGACCCTACCATTCTTCATCACGGCTGCGTGGTGGATTACTGTGCAACCCACGTTGTCACGAGCGTCGAACGTCTCGAATAGCTCTTTCATCACCATAGGAAAGCTCTGTTTCTCGTAACAATTGGTAAAGTTGACGGAATGCATGAATGGTGTTTCGCCCCGGATGTTTTTGACTGTAGAAGACGCATTAAATCGCTTCAGCTGCTTGACAACATCGAGATCTCCCATTGCGGATGCCCAGTGAAGTGCTGTATGATCCTCTGCATCAATAGGCCAGTTAGGCTGGAAGTTTGCAGGAGGGTCAGGCTTCACTGCTGGCTGATCTGTTTTACTGAGGAGGAAGTAGTCAAGGAGCTCATCACCGTACAAGGCATGTTGCTGTTCGGTAAGATCTTGGAGGTTGTTGTCGTCTCGTCTGCGTTTTCGGCCGGTGCCTGGCGCTTGAGGCATCTCGAATCGTTCGTCCTCGGCCATGTAGGATGCAGATGCGACTGTGAGGTTATCGGGAGTATCTTCATCACCCATAAGGGTATCTCCATCTTCTTGAATCACGGGCGCTGGAGCAGGAGGCGGGGGAGGTGGATCTAAAAGGGGTCAGCTTGAGGATCATATTTGTGTCCAAGTTTGACGTACTGTTCCATTTCGGCAACGGAGGTCGAGATTTTGGCCCTTTGGGTTTACTAGCATGCCTGGGGGCCGGAGGAGGACTCTCTGCGCCTGCAGTGTATTCGAAGATCGGTCGCAATCGGTCGATGACACTATGTCGCTCTGCTAATGCTTGTCCGCTTTCGAGGGGTATCCATGTTCCTGCGCGACAGTGTTAGAAGAGAGCAATTACACACCAGAAGTTATCGCTTACCTTGATACTTTCCATATCCACCTTGGATCTTCTCATGGACGTCCTTCTGCACATCTCGTTCGAGAATTCTGGTTCGAGCTGGTTTGTCAAAGCCAGCAGCTTTCAGAATGTGTGTCGCATTGATCCAATTGTCCGACCTCCTGCGCATAACATGCTCTTTGAGCTCGGCACCGAACTGAAATTCGTATACAGGTATCTAGGGCGGTGTTTGTTAGCTCGGGTACAGAAAGTCGGTATCAATGAGGGTTGCTGCATTAGAAGAAAGTCCCGGCGGCAACATGCGACGCTGTAACATTCTTCTCCCCAGCCTGGCAAAAGAATCTCTGCCAATGAATTCCTGAAATTGGGTTCATGAAAAGCTTACTCCACTATATACTGCGCTGTAAACGCCAGGTGCTGTGGCAGCTGGTGCTGCATTAGCATTGGCCTTGACCATGTCGGCTAAGATGAAGCAATTCTAGAACCATGCGCGATGGAAATAAGTATGAAGAATGTCGTTCAGGAAAAGAACCGAGTTTAGACTAGGCGGGAGGACAAATAAGGGTATCAGTAAAGGCCAAATTGGAGTTTGGAGCTCGTCTTGGGTATCGCCGAAAGCTCTTCTGAGGTTAGAGTTGCCTGGGTAATAATGAATGCACGTTGTGACGCGATTTACTATCGAGAGACGCGACCTTGACGCGAAGCACTTAAAGTGCACCTGCCTGAGGCGTAAAGGGACCTTTCTGTATCACGTGACGAAGCGTCCCCTGAAGGTAGCGGTAGCAGATGGGATTGGCGGGCGTGGCTTTGTTGGATAGCAGGGCAGGGGTACAACAAACAAATACCTTTGACAATACCGACCACCTCTCGACTCTTTTCGTAACGATAGTTTATGGATACGGAGGGCTACACACGCGTCGAGAAATTGCTTGCCTACTAATTAATACGCCAAACATTGTGGTTGTGATCAGCTGTAAGCTTAAACTACCACCATCGAGAAGCTCCGAATTGGGGGGCCCATATGGTAGCTGCGAGGAAGTTGGGACGATTTATGACAACAGCAACAAAGGCGACACTTAGGAGGCCAATTTGAAAGCTGCACAACCATGGCCGACTCTCTTCACAATGCGCCTATAGTCCTTGACAATGGATCTGGCACCATTCGAGCCGGTTTCGCAGGCGACGATCTACCAAAGTGTTTCTTCCCATCTTGGGTTGGTCGACCAAAACATTTGAGAGTTCTCGCGGGTGCCCTCGAGGGCGAGGTGTTTATAGGACAAAAGGCAGCTTCGGAATTGCGAGGATTGCTCAAGATTCGGTATCCCCTTGAGCATGGCATTGTCACCGATTGGGACGACATGGAGAGGATTTGGGAGTATGTTTACGGAGAGGGGTTGAAGACTCTCAGTGAAGAGGTTTGTTACCAAACAATGCTGTCCCCTCGGCTGTGTTGACGCCTTATAGCATCCAGTCCTGTTGACGGAACCACCTCTGAACCCACGAAGCAATCGCGACACGGCGGCCCAGATCCTCTTTGAGACGTTCAATGTCCCCGCACTTCACACATCCATTCAAGCTGTCCTATCACTATACGCTAGTGGTCGAACAACCGGTATCGTTCTCGACTCAGGTGACGGTGTTTCTCACGCAGTGCCGGTTTACGAAGGTTTCGCCATGCCAAGCAGTATTCGCCGAATCGATGTAGCAGGCCGAGACGTGACCGAGTACCTACAGACGCTACTACGGAAGAGTGGATATGTCTTTCACACGAGTGCCGAGAAAGAGGTTGTGAGGTTAATCAAGGAGAGCGTTTCGTACGTTGCTCATGACCCGCGAAAAGAAGAGAGGGATTGGGTTGGTGTCAAGCCCAACGACAGCAAGGTTGCCGAATATGTTCTCCCAGACGGTTATAAGCTCAAGGTAAGACTCCACGTCCTCAATCTACCGCATGGACAAACTAACAGATTGAAGATTGGCGCAGAACGTTTCCGAGCACCCGAGATCCTCTTCGACCCTGAAATCATTGGTCTTGAATACCCTGGTGTTCACCAGATTGTCGTCGATGCTATCAACCGAACAGACCTGGACCTGCGAAAATCGCTTTACAGCAACATTGTCCTCTCCGGAGGAAGCACGCTGACAAAGGGCTTTGGTGACCGTCTCCTGACGGAACTCCAAAAACTGGCAGTCAAGGATATGAGAATTAAGATCTTTGCGCCGCCAGAGAGAAAGTACTCGACCTGGATCGGAGGCAGCATTCTTGCTGGATTGAGTACTTTCCGAAAGGTCAGTGGAATAGTTATGACCCTCTTCAGCAGCTTACTAACTTGGAATAGATGTGGGTGAGCATCGATGACTGGCATGAGAATCCCGACATTATTCATACCAAGTTCACATAAGATGTACCTCGTTCGGTACAACCTTTTGAACTTGCATCTTTTTACGATGCAGCCTCTACGACAACAATCCGACGTGGTCGTGTATAAACCTATTGACCTGGATTGTTAACCTAGATTTCTTGTCTGGACCTTTTATGATGGGGATAAACGTTGTGAATGTCGATACTCCCACAACCAACCTACTTTGTCCCGCAGCTGTTGATAGAGCGATGCATGAGCCTTTGCATGGAATGGAAGATTTAGTACTGCGCAGGCGTGTAGTGACACCGGTGCAGTTGTAGACAACCTTTGCCAGATAGAGGAAGCTTAATGATACCCTGATGCGTTGAATCTGTGTCTTGGTATCGTGCATGAAGTGATGATGGTGTAAATAGTATATCACGAATTGGAGCTGTAGTTGAGAAAATATCCATGCTTTTATGATATAAGAAAGCTACGCTTGGGGGTATAATAATCTTCACCAGAAACAAACATGATAGAGGCAAAAGAATGAAGAAAGGCAGTTCATATCGCCAATCTCAAGTCATCAATGCCAACCGTAAATATATCCAAGGCTTTTTTCGCCATTCCCATTTGCTCTGAGGTCCCCGTCCTTTTTATTCTTGTTCGTGCCAAAATGTCAAACCCAAACGCCGATCGCTAGTTTCAAGTCCAAGGTCCTTTCCCTGGCACAACAAATGAGATAGAAAGCATGGCATTTCTAGTCTTTGCTGAAAGTGCTGCTCACACGAGCCCACAGCTTCGTCTTTGAACTCATAGAGCTGCTGGAGCTGACATCGGACCCAGCATCGCTCTCCTTGCGGTGGAACACGTTGCCCGCGCCGCCGATGCCGACGTGTCCAGCAGCCATCTGGTCACGAGCAGCGATGCGGTCGTACTCGTCGTCGAGAGACACGGAAGGTTGCTCGCTAGCGCTGTGGACGTTGCCTGCTCCTCCGATACCGCTGAAGAAGCGGCGTGAGTGAGCGCTTGGTGTAGGGGTGGTTGCGCTGGGGGTGACGACGGTGCGGGATGCTGAGGTTGTTTGGTTTGAGGCACGAGAGATGTTGCCGTAGCCGCCTCGACCGGAACGTACGAAGACGTTTGTGGAAGGGGAAGGTTCAGTGAGGATGTAGTTTACCATTGTGGTGGTGTAAGTGAGATGTAGATGTAAGCTGAGTAGAGTTGAGGTTTCTTAGTGTTGAGTTTTATGAAGAGTACTCGATTGGTGAATATCAAAGAGTCAACAGTAGGTAAGAGTAAAGCTTGAAAAGGAGAATAGATAAAGAGAGGTTGTCATGATGGGCATAGGTGGTAGTTATACCACTCCCACTCTACCCACCTACTGTTACATACCTCGTTCAATACACCCCCAAGTCAAAGCCATCAAGCCAAGCAATTCCTTGACTTCTTTGCTCACCCCACAAATGGACCCATGTTAACAACTAATTTTTCTTGTCTTTGAATCCATCTAATTTTTTTTCTATTCCCCCCCGCATTTCTAAATTAGACTGGACCTGGTTGATGTTGGGACAGACGAGGGAGCTCCTCTGTCTATTCAACATGACGACAACACCCCGGCAGAGCCAGCTCTCCTCGTTCACGAAAAGAGTCAGAAGACTAACTGCGCTTTGCAGTTAACGGCAACTGGGGCACTTACTGTGCGTGTGATGCTAAAAGAAATAGAGAAAAAAAAGACCCCCTCAGCTCAAACCAACTTGTCTCCTCATGCCGAGACAAATGGCGCTTGTCACGCGGTCACCCCCAGGTTTTTTTCGAGCTTGGTTCCTGGATCTAGAGTTTTTAGTATGTAAAAATTACCCCATGAAAACCATCTCTTGAGACGCTATTGGTCAATGCAAGGGTTATGATCCACGGTCTTTGTTATTACATATTAGCCTCACTCTTCTGACAAGGTGGTAAAAAACAAAACGCAATATGGATACCTTGTGATGTTGTCGTCATGAGGACGAGCGGCGTGTCAATCGAACACGTTGTCGATGTCACAATTGAATGCGTTTATGAGGAAAAATGAAACGTTGAAACGTCGGTCAGGACTCTTCTGCTATGGATGTAGCTGTTGATCACTACGAAACTTACGTGGCTGAGTAATGGACGTATGTAGATCATGGACCCTTGGAAAACAACAAAGTTCTGACCTTGAAAGGAAATGAGACTGATTTTCCATCCATCTCATAGCGGAAGACGCCAGCTAGCGACGGCCAGTCCCGCCTCTACTGCACCTGCGAGTTGAACTGACCATGGGCTTTTTGTCATTCCCATCTTTTACGAGATGAAAACATCAGGATCCCATCGAATGGGCACGTAATAGACTGTCTGCTGGCGCCGGGATCTAAAGTATGCCCATGTCTACATTCCCCGGATCTTCGATCCCGGCGAGCTCCATCTATTAATCTTACGGGGAAGGCATCTGGGTATTCAATGGGACCGAGATCTTTGGGGCAAGCTCAGTGCTTGGGCATAAATATGACGAAGCACGCCATTGTGTGTTGCAGTGTAGCAAACGCAAAGAAGCTGGGTCACAGTCACACCTTGGACATTCAACCTTGACACATTGACAAATCATGTGAACGTGTAGACATACCAGGTCTATGGTTCTGGGATATTAGACATCAGAGAAGCGAAAGTACCATTTAGGTAGCAAAGAGACCTTAAAGTTTAACCATGCTAACGACGCCAATAGAATACCTTTCCTTAGCGTTGGGTTCTCGGTAATGTGAATAATATCGTTTATGGATCCTCTCTCGTGTTGTTTGCCATGGCCGTGTTCCGCCACCATCTTCACCATCTTCACCATTGCTCCCACTCTCCCTTTCACTGTCCTTATAAGACATCCGTATTCTAGTCCCACCGTCCCATCGCCAATCACACCAACTGTGACCATTGGTGTTTGAAGTTGGAAACCCTCAACTCAACGTTCCATACCAGTCTTGTTTCACTATGCATTACTCAACATTCATAATGACGAATACTATGTATTAAGCAAAGAGGGTATGCAACAATTTGATGCACCATGTCTCTCCATTCAGGACTTTAAACGAAAACTTATCGAATAGAAACTGACATTTGATACAAGCAATTATACGTTTGATATTGTAAATTTGAAAAGAAATAGATAGCACAGCCTTCTGGCTGCTTGTGTCAAGTATACTCCATTCAACGCCCGGAAATACCATTCCTTCAAATTGCTACAAAGAAGCACAAATGTGCTACCGGACTAAGTCGTTCGGCATCATTAATTATCAAGCAAGATCTTATTTTATTTACCCATACTCATCCAGCCAAACATGCCGCACGCAAAGGACAGGACCAGGAATGTCAGAATGCCAGCACCAGCCTTGTCAGCAGTAGTGAGAGGTCCGTAGGTCTTATCAATCTTGCCGTCTCCAACGTTACCCGCATTGGGGTTACCCTTGGAGGTACCTCCCTTGTTTGCTGTGACGGGAGGAGGGGTGTTCTCCATGAGCAGAGATGACACGGCTGCGAGGACGTTCATCTGTTGACCGGCACCGGTCTTACCATCGTACTTGCCGCTGGCCCACTTGAAACCACATACGCGCCCAGTCTCTCCACCAGTGCATTGAGCAACAGCAGCTTGTGCGGACTTTTCGAGGACAGGAAGAATCTTGGGTCGGATAAAAGGTGCAAGATGGGTCGCCTGTGACATCCATCGGTGTACGTAACCCTTGAAGGAGTACATGTCGGTAGTGCAAGTGTCGTGGTTCTCGCAGGCGATTTCAACAGCAATGTCCTTGGGGAAGAAGTTTGAGATGGTGGCATCGACCAACTTATCGAGGCGTTGCTCCCACTTTTGCGAGCCGTCGGTCTGGAAATGTCAATGAGGTCCATAAATTTGGTCTGCGAATTGACTTACGTGGTTGTACATAAAGGCAGCGCCCTGAAGGAAGACACCAGAGTTGTAGGAGAATTGGGCCTTGTTGATATCGGTACAGTTCTTTCCAACGTGACCGCCATCATAAATCTTATAAGTGGCGGGGTCGAGGAAACCAACGCCCTCCATCCAGTCCCATGTCTTCTCAGCCCAGTCGGCATAGGTCTTGTTGCCCGTGTATCGAGCAAGTCGGGCACCCAGGTTGAAGAAACAACCGTTGGCGATACCTTTTTACAAGTTAGTACACAAGTTTATTGAATGGTTGTCTGAGGAGGAGCGCTGACTGTTCTTGTAATCGTAACCGTTGTTTGTTCGAGGAATCTGCCATCGGAGACCACCACCACAAGTATCGTCGTGTCGGTCAGGGTTGGCCTGAGTGTTGAAAACAGCTTGAGCAAGAGCTAGCCATCCAGGTTGATCTGAAGGAGGGTTGGGGAATGCCAACTCAGCAGCCAACATAGCAGACATTCCCCAGAAGCCTTGATCGTCGTTTCCGAGAGATAGAGTAACATTGCTGGGCTGGTAATCTTGGTCGTCTCCAACTTGGAACTGCATGCCCTGCATGACAAGGTCGTTGTATTTCGTATCGCCGGTGCACTTCCAGTAATCCATATAAGTCCCCCACATCGCACCACCTTCCCACCAGTAGTAGTCGCCGTTGGGAGGAGGACCAGGCAGGATACCTGGAATTCCACCGGGGTCGTTTCCGTGGTAGTAATCGATCAAATCAGCTGCAAGCTGTTTGGCTGACTTCTTGATGGCGTCTACGTTGCTAAGGTTAATCTCTGTTTGCTTTTACGGCGACGGTTGGAGGAGCGCACCTGTGCTTGAGATGCTGTAAGGCGACACCTGGGCGTTGACGAGACCCGTTGAAGCCAAAAGCGCAACTGCGCCGGCGTAAGAAAAGGACTTCATGGTGAGTGAGTCCAAGCGAAATCAAAGTGATCGGCGTCGAGAAGAACGAGCGACGAGGCCGACGTCAGAAAGCGAGAGTTGGGCGCGCCCAGGATAGGTTCGGATGCGAGAAATATCGAATAAATGCGATAGGTATTAATGACTGATCGAGCGGTCAAAGCGAGAGTTGACAGTAAAATATCAAAGTAAAAAGAAAACTGAGCAAAGACGTAGAGTCTTGTGATGGATAAAATCGAAGATGGGATGTTGTTGAAGAAAGCCAAAGTGCCAAGGAAAAGAAATGGAAACAGGTGACGGGGGGGATGGATTGGCGTGGGAATACCGCCAGGTACAGAATACGACTGCCGCAATCAAAAAGGGAGCAAAAGAGCAGGAAGAGGGAGGGAGAAACACCCAATCAAAACGACAGTGGATCATGAAGAGGAGGGTGACACGGTCTATTGACTGGCTAAAACGGAGTAACCGTCACATTAAAGCGTCAGGCCAGGCTGTATCTATTTTTTGCCATTCCCTACCTGACGCGGCGGGGGGTTCCAGTATATTACGCGCATTACAGTACGTTGGTGCATTTGTGATACGAAGTTCTAGACTTGATTAGCCCAGGGGTCATTGCGTAGGTATGTAGACAGACTATGATCTTGCATAAAGGCCTTCATCAGTCGTATTTTCATTTATATACGAGGATTGCCCCAAGTTGCTTACAGTTTGCGTGTAACCGTTGAAAGGCTGCGCCGTTGTCAAGAATGAAAGATCCCCATTGTAATCTACCGTACGATGGCACGTTCATTCTTGGTAGTGGAGGAACCCGCTCTTCCGGCAGCTTGATCCCACAATCGCCCAGTTTTCCGGGCCTTACCCACAAGACTTGTTCATCATTACGTTTCTCTTTCTCTTGGGAACAATTGTCTGTCATTTTTCTCATTGCACCAGTGTCTATCATTGTCGCGAAATGCTTCAAAGGAATTACATGTCGTCAACTGTTTGTCCAATGCCAAGGCGCTTATCGGCACCCTTAACCGATTCGCGACCCAGGGTCTGGTATGCCAAGATGCCCAGAACTTGTCCCGTTTCTAGAGTTCGCGTGGTCTCCCGTCTCGGCGCCGAGAGAACTGTAGAACGGCACGTGATCTGAATTTCCGTATGCAACCCGATCAATCACTCAGCGACTGCATGTATCAAAGCAAGCAGCAACAATCGTCATCAACGGTTGATCAACTGGACTTATAGAGACATCATCGCACAGACAACGCTCGACCCAGTCACTACTCCATTTTCTCCAGTTACTTTATCTCCCAGAGATCGAAATGGTGGGGAATTAGACCCAACCAACTTCGCTCATGAAAATCCCCCAGAATTTGCTATGATGGACCCAGTATTCATTCAATTGCGCAAAGCGTCGACCAACTATAGAAGTTGCATTCGGTCCGAGTTGGTATGCTGACGGTTGGCTTTAGTTATCCTTTCTCAATGAACGCGAATCAACACAACCGTCATATCTTGAGTCTACTGTATCGTGAAATAGAGAACAGTATCTTTCTGCCTGCCTGCTCATACATGACGGTTCGAGGAATCAAATTGGATATGATGCTAGGAATATGTACAGTGAACTTGCTTCCATAAAATTAAGTAAACAGCATCACTCGTATGTTTTGCCTACAAGGATTTTCTTCAGCCAGTGATTACTTTTCACTAACAGAAAACTGGCTACAAGACCCAAGCTTGTTGTAGTATTTCGTTGAAAGAGGCGATGTACATCGGCCACAAAGATGCCAGTCAACCAGGACGTAAGCGAGATAAAGCAATACCCAATTCATGTTGCAAGTCGGTATCAGGTAACTGTCAGCATCCCACTCATGGCCTATGCGCTCTTTCGTAATACCAGCTCTTAATATGACTTCATCCACGGAAGGTGTGAGATATAGCAAGTCTAATTGCCCATGGATGTTGCAAATACCAAAACAAACGATGTAGTTGCTTCTTGAATGCCAGGGACGAGACCTTTCAAGCTGACAATTGTGCGGGTCTTCATAGACCATATGCTCTCTGAGCACTGTGAACCCCATCATGACTTCTGAGTATGCTTTTGATATAAGTGACGCTGTAAGTTAATAAATACACCGTCATGAGAAATTCAATAATTGTTGCGATTGTGACAGTCAAACAAAACCACATCCTACCACAGTAGCCAGTCCCAGTCCCAGACCAGGACTCAACCCAGACAACAGAAATGATAGATTTTTCAAATACAATTAGTCTCGCGAGGTGATTTTTTAGCAGTTCAAAGCAAATAAATCAAGCCAGTCATCGTGTCATGACAGACCAATGCATCCAAGTTGACATGAAATGGTGGGACCGTTGAAGGAGTAAATCCGCACTAGAGCCGGCATAGCTCAGGAACATTTCGGGGTCGGCAACACTTTAACCCATCAACAGCCCTTATCAGCCAATCAAAAGCTGGACCCTGACAACGCCAGCGTCAGGGGACGGTTTTAGTTACAGTAAGCTGTCCTTTCTGATTGCGGCTGCTGAGCGCAACGAAGCGACGACATCGTTAATTTCCCACTTTCGTTCACCAAAAAGACTCGTGGTCGACGAATAAATTCAAAGACCATTGAAACCGGTTCCAATTGGTTTCCAGTCACTCCATATTTGCTTTTTGAAAAATCGGGCATGCGGAAATAGAAACACCCTTTTGCGCATTCGGTGTCGATCACGACTTTTAGTTTGCGACCAAACCTCGACATTTCGCGACAGGCGGCTCCTCCCCACGATATCGACGACGGTTCTCATTGTATATATTCGAACTAGCGGGACTAGAAATTCTTTGCAAAAATGATGAACGGCACGGAAAAGTCGGACTTTGACGAGGACAAGTTTGGCCCCAAGGAGGGAAGCTTGGTGGCTGCTTTTGATGCGTTCCGTACGTCCCCTCGTCATGTCTGTTGTCTATCTACGCGCGCTAACCTCCAACAGCCAAGTCAAAGCCGCAGTACATCCAACGAACTTCAGGAGGTGGAAAATGGACAGTCGCCGTGTCCATCGTCTCGCTCATCCTTATTTGGGGTGAGCTTGGTCGCTGGTGGCGCGGCGCCGAGTCTCACAACTTTGAAGTTGAAGCTGGCGTCTCACGAGAAATGCAGATCAATTTGGACATCGTAGTCAAGATGAACTGCGACGATATTCACGTCAACGTTCAGGATGCTTCTGGCGACCGAATCATGGCAGCCAAGCGCCTCAAGACCGACAAGACTCTTTGGGGACAGTGGGCCGACAACAAGGGTGTTCATAAGCTTGGACGGGATAGCCAAGGTCGAGTCGTCACTGGCCAAGGATATAACGATCCAAAGTACGAAGATGAGGGTTTCGGCGAGGAGCACGTTCACGACATTGTTGCGCTTGGAAAGAAGAGGGCTAAGTGGGCAAAGACACCCCGATTCAGGGGCAATGCCGACAGCTGCCGTATCTACGGAAGTCTGGACTTGAACAAGGTGCAGGGTGATTTCCACATTACCGCTCGTGGCCACGGTTATATGGGCCATGGCGAGCATCTTGACCACAGCAGTAAGTCCTATTGACGAGGAGGTACATGTCGCATATTGACAAGTCGCAGAGTTTAACTTTTCGCACATCATCTCGGAGCTTTCTTACGGTCCCTTCTACCCCTCGCTTGTCAACCCTCTCGATGGCACCGTCAACACAGCTGCCGATAACTTCCACAAGTTCCAATACTACCTTTCCGTTGTGCCCACCGTGTACAGCGTCAACTCCAGGTCCATCCTCACAAACCAGTATGCCGTTACGGAGCAGAGCAAGGCAGTCGACGACCGATATATCCCCGGAATATTCTTCAAGTATGACATCGAGCCAATTCTGCTTACAGTTCACGAGAGCCGCGACGGTATCATCAGCTTGTTCGTCAAGATCATCAACATTATCAGTGGTGTTCTCGTTGCTGGACATTGGGGCTTCACAATCAGTGACTGGATCCACGATGTAATTGGTCGCCGAAGACGCAGCAACGGCGGAGTTGGTGTCCTGGGATCGAAGGAGGGCTTTGATCAGTGAGGGTTTGACGGGAGATTACACAAGGCATGTAGTATAGGCACTGCTAGAGAATTAAGCAGAAGGAGTTATGACTCGGGTTTTGTTCAAAGGTGATACTATGGAGTTTCGGTTAAAACATGGGAATCTGTTTTTGGTATAAGACAATTGACAACCAATGTTTGCACAATGATTAGGCGACATGTGTTTTGAGATGGCGGTCTAAAATATTTTTGCTTTGTGTCGATGTGTTGCCATCTTGACTTGCGGCTGAGTGATTCAGATATTAAACACCTACCTAATGAACAAAGAACTTTTTTTTTGTTGGGGCAATGCAATGTACTCTACCGGGTTTTGCAGTACATCGTATTGAAAGCGCCTCATGCTAATATGGGAAAAGCCACGATTATGGAACATTCCAGTCATGAGAACAAGGACACTACGGAGAAGCCCATTAGACGGGACCCTTCGGGAACGGGGTGGTCTCAAGAATGCGGATGGACAGATTTCTGTCAGCAATCAGCATCTGATTGTGCATGTGGACAAAGAACGTCTGGTGACTCAGACTCGAGGTCTACGTAATCAATTGACCTCGAAAAGAAATCTGTTGGACCAAAGTGATGACTCTTATGGTATGATTAATTGTTTTTGGCTATACTTGTCCATGCTTTTCTTTTTTATGGTGAGGCAAGTGACTCCGCTGAAATAAGAACCAAGATGTTTATTGTTAATCGGCGCCAGGCAGGCGGGTCGCAAAAAAAACCCCGGCACTGGGATGCAAATTAGACGAAAATATCAGCACGACTTTAGGCTATCTATGGTCGAACATTTTTATCAGCCACAAAGTCAGTGTCGGTTTTTATGTGATGCATCTGCCAGGGTTCAAAGAGGTGGGGTTTACTCTTAGGTTCCCATTTCCCATTTCCCATTAAAAGCAAGCCTACAGCTATGACGACATTTGACAACAGCTAGAGTGGGGTTTCGTCGACTGTGATTTTCGGTAGTACTGGGTCGATTTGCGCTCCAAAAATGATCTACGGGTCGGCACGGTCAAAGGAAAAGCTTCTTCGCCTCATTTTGATCCCTATAACCTTCTTTCAGTTTGTTCTAGAGCTGAATAATGGAGTGGTGGCCCTGTCAATGAAAAAGAGATGGGCCTTGGTACGACGAGAACAAGGTTACGTACGTGGTTGTGGGTTCTCTTTAGATCCCGAGTTGGAGGGAGGCCCGTGTGATTTGGCCTTTGTCCCTCCATTACTGAGACATAAATTATGCCTCGAGATGCGGTCTGAAATTTTCTTTGACTCGAGGCGGGCGTTGACATGAACGGTTTTGGTGTTACAAGGGTTCAAAAAGTGGAAAGGCCTTTGTTTGACATGGGACAAAGAGTGTGTAACTTACGGCTGGTTGCTTCTGACTGGATTGGCTTGTACTTTGTTCGGCAATTAAATGCTGGTGAGGCTCTGTGCCCAACCTGACAGTGGTACCCATGGATCAGTTCCCAGACTCGATATGTTCCTGGTTTGACTTGTGGGTTAGCCATGGTTGGGCTCTAAATGAACCTACTTATTCCAAGATCCAAAAAAAATACCCGAGATAGCCTGGAAAGGAAAAAAACCCAACAAAAATGAATTCTTCTTCCAAGATATTGTTACTGCACAAATGTGCTCCAGGTTGCAGCCGATGGTTCATCCAAACCCAAGCCTGATTGGACCTCGTACACAAATGCCCAGCATCAGCCGGGCAGAACAAGAGACCTTCTGCCACCCATCTCGACGGTCCATCCAATCCCGTGCCATGTTCTACTGCACTAACAGCATCATCTTCCATCATAGCCACAGCAGGCTTTCTCCTAAGCCATCTTGTACCCTTGCTACCCTGCTTGAGCACTGAAGTTTAAGGGCTCCACGCACACTCTGCCTGGGCATTTACTGGACTGGGCTTTCGAGGCAGAGGTAGGCCCCGCGCTACAAGCCGCCCATTCTGAAGGGATCCTTGCCCAACCCAAACCTGCCAGCCAGTTCCTTCCTGCTCGATTCTCTTCCGTCATAGCTCGTCTTGTTTCCCAGCTTTCTCCCCTCTACAAACCACACCACTCACTCACTCATTCCTCCCTTTTACATACAAACATCAATAGATTTCGCTTTGATTTCTCGTTAGGCGTTTTCTACCAAATATTGAAATTTCTCCCTATATGAACCGATTTGCTTTATTTTGACCTCAGCAAGTTAGCACAACTTTATAAACAACCCCTGTCATACCCCGCGATGGGTGACGTCTACAGAGACTCTCGCACATATCGCGAGCGCGAGTGGGAGCGGGACGAGGGCGGTTCTTCAGACGATGAGCGTTATCGCAAGACTACAATCCGACGATACAAAGTCACACCCAGCCGGTCAGACCGATACTCCGAGTACGACGATGGACGTTCCAATGTTTCCCGCTATGCCGGTCGCCCTACTGGCGACTTTGTAGAACAGGACCGACGTTCTTACGCCCCAGATCGTCCTCACTCTGCATTTGAAGCTGCCCCTTCACAAGCTAGTTTCCGTGAGGATCGTGGCCGAGACGCAGCTCCTCGATCCTTTATCTACGAGAAGGAGATCGAGCGAGAGACTTATCCTCCTCCAGCCCCGCCGCCGATGCCGATGCCTGCGCCCTCTCAGGCAGGAGATCGAAATCGTGCACCAGTTTACGCAGAGACCAAGGAAGTCGAGCGTGACTGGGAACGGCGATCTCGTTTTGATGCTCTGTTCGACGACGATGTCAAGGTTGAGAACCAAATGGTGAGGACCGAGCGTCGAGACAACGGCGATTATCGTGTCGAGAAGCGGGTGGAGGAGCATATTGATGATAGTCACGGCTGCGATGTTGAGCGATACCGCAAGGAAACAGAATACTACACCCCTTACGATCCACCGCCTCCAGTTATTATTCGACAGCGCGCCCCCGAGCCGCAGAAAATCATCGTTCAAGAAGCGCCTGCTCCACCACCTGTCATTGTTTCTCCTCGTCAGCAACAGCAGCCTGGTGTCGTTGTTATCCGAGAAAAAGAACCCGAGAGGCAGCAGATCGTGGTCCGAAGAGAGCACCGACATGAACACCGACACGAGCATCGTCCTCGTCCTCAGGATGAGGAGTATTATTATCGTCATGAACACTACGATTCCCGCGGGGATCGTCGATACGTCGAGCGATATGATCGTAGAGGCGGCCATTACAGCGATGATGAAGATTATTATATGCGGCGAAAAGTTGTTCGTCGCCGCGAGAGCAGCGAGGACTCTCATCATAGGCGACATTTGGCAGAGGGTGCTCTTGCTGGCGCTGGTGTCACAGCTCTTCTCAACAGCCGCCGCGATAGCTATGGAGAGTTGCCTGAAAACCGTGGCCGTAAAGTCATCGCTGGAGCTGCTCTTGGAGCGCTCGGCACTGAGGCACTACGTAGGGCCAAGAGTGCTTACGAAGATCGCTGGCACGATGACGAATCACCTGATCGCTCCTCTCGTTTCAAGCAGGGCCTTGGAATCGCTGCTGTAGCTCTAGCTGCTGCCGGAGCCGCCAAATACTACCAGTCCAATAAGATTGAGAAGGAAGAGGCGATCCGGGGCAGGAGCCGCGGTCGTCGTGGTTATCACTCTGATGATTACTCGCGCTCTCGTTCACGTTCTTCGCGTTCTGTCATCCGAAGAACCACAACTACGACCAAGAGTACAAGCCGTGGCAGCCGTCGTCGCAGTTTGTCGACTGCAGCCAAGGCTGCTTTGGGAACTGTTGCTGCCGCAGGTGTTGCAAAGCACTTGCGCAACAGGTCCAAGTCTCGAGGTCGCAGCAGCAGTAGGTCAAGCAGCTCGCGCAGTCGTAGCCGGAGCCGATCAAGGAGCCGCAGCAAGTCCAGACTTCGCCGCGGCGCTGAGATCGCAGGTGCGGCTGTAGCAGCAAAGGCAGCACACCATGTTTGGAAGAAGCGCCAGGACAAGAAGGATGGCAGTGATAACAGTAGTGATGATGAGTACTACCGACGAGGCCCATCTAGGAGCCGGAGCCGGAGCCGGAGCAGGTCCAAGGCCAGATCCATTCGTTCAGAGCGCGGGACTGATCTCGAGCTAGGCCCCGTAGTTGAATACGGTAACGATCCCCTCGCGCCCGCCTCGAAATCGCGAGGCTACGAATCCGAAGCAGAGGCAAGGCGTGAACGCCACAGACGACGTGGCCGTAGCCGCTCTGTGTCGTCTGCCGGCTCCGATCGCGACCGTAAACGCAGTAGAAGTCGACTTGGAGCCGCGGCAGCCGCAGGAGCTGCAGCTCTTGGCATCAAAGAATACAAGGAAAAGAAGGACAGAGAAAAAAGGGAACAACGTTCCAGAGAACGTCGACTTGAATTAGAAAGGGAACGTGAAAAAGAAGATGAGCGAGACCGCCGTGGTCGAGCTACCAGATCTCCTTCACGAACCCGATCTCGAAGTCGTTCTAGGAGACGTGAGTAGTCTTCGAGTGACCAAAGTTGTGTTGACTGACCACTTTTGAGCAGGCTACGATGACTATGATGACCGACGTCCACGTTCACCACCCATGGCATCTGGTGGTGCGGGTTTCCCACCTTATCCTGTAGATCCTACTCCCCCGTCCGGAGCCCCTTATGCCAACATTCCGGACAATAATCGAGAATATCAACCATATGTTCCTCAAGACTATACGGGCTATCCTCCTCCACCCCCTGGCCCCCCTCGTGGGCTGTCAACTGGACCTCCTCCGCCAGGACCTCCTGGGCCACCACCGCCTCCTGGACCTCCGGGACCTCCACCATCCGGTGGCCCAAGACCGCCTGACAATGTGAGTAATCCTGTCCACAACCTGGGCTCAAGAGGCCTAGATGAGGGTGCGTCCGACCGTATCGGGAGAGTTGTTGAATGAAAACAAAGAAACAGTGCTGACTAGAAAACAGCTGTACTAGATTCGTCTGATGAAGAGCTGCCAACCAAATCTGTGGTCTTCGGTCCTATGTCGCCTAAGAGTTCAATGACAATGAAGCTACATCGTGCTCAAGCCAAGGCAAAGGAGGAGAAGGAGAGGCAGGAACAAGAAGCACACGACATGGTCCAAGGACTTGTGCCCGCTAAACCACGTTCGAGGCAGCGAGATACTGCGTCCACCCAGTCGGATGATGAATCCTATTTCAGTCGGAGACGACGACATCGAAGTGACGACTCTGACTCGGATGAACCTATCGAGGACCTGCCCGATCGTTTTGACAAGCATGGCAAGCCACTGGATGAGCGTTCCACCAGAAGTCGCGGGTGGACAAGCAGAAAAGGGGACTTTGAATACAAACCAAAGCGTCGGGATGACTGGGATATCAAAGGTGCATGGCAAGTAGCGGGAACAGATGGCGAAGCTGTGGAACAGATCGTTCGCGGCGTGACCGGAGCACTTGAAGGCAAGGGTGGGTGGCTTGGTATCCTTGGAAATGTTCTTGGTGGATTGCAGCAGCCGGATCAACAACAGGCTATCGATGATGGACGTCGTGACGAAAGGAGGCGACGAAGAAGACATCGGGACTAATGACTTGATGATTGTGAATGCTCTTCTTTTTTTCCTTGGTTGGATATGATAATGGTTTCTGTTTTGGGTGGACTTATGATACGACGCTATGACTATTTATACATTACGGCCTATATAGAGAAACACGGTTGATGTCTGTTTATGATACTTTTCTCAAGCTTTCCTCTCTGTCAATTGTGATCATAGATGTGCATTTTATGGCAGTATGTTTCATCGACTATCTGGACGCAGAGGCTTTGTTTCTGACACTACCTCAGACTCGCCAGAGTTGCCGGCTCGGAAGAGCCATCGATTATAGTAAATATGCATCGTGTTGATTGTTAGGTAGAATTAGAGCTTTTGTGGCATTGCCATCTCGCACTTGGTTGTGACCCGCTCATGAGTGATTATTATCATTATGGGGGTGTATACTCATCAAGCCGCACGAGCAGCATCAGAATCATGCTCGCATGTGCAACTATAAGATGAGGTGTTGAGTACACCGCGGCATTTGCCACAGAGTATAATGTGTTTGTCTGTTTTATAGTCTGTGTCTCTGACAGTGATAAGGTCTGAGCGGGAGATTTCTACCACATCGTGAGTGGATGTGTTGGTAGTACAAGAGGTGTCATTTGTTGAGGGAGTGGTTGTTGGTGTTGAACTAGACATTATATTTATTATTTTCTCAAAGAACAATAGAACTAAATAAAAAAGGAAAGAGAGAAAAAGAAGGGAAAAATAAACTCACTGCAGTAGCATTATTGCTTATATAGTACTTACCCTACTGCTAGACTTTACTAATATTTCTTGAATTGTCTTTTCTGTTCTTGATCGAAGGATGGACATTGTAGAAGTTTCGGTTGAATTAAAGGGCAACCATTATATGTAATTCTGCTTCAATATTAATACCAGCTTTCTGTATGTTGTTTTTAGATGATCCTGGTAGTTTCCGCGTTGATCGATGTTGTTCAAATGTGGGTCAAGGCTGCATCTTGATATCGCAGTACAAGAATCATGGTGTTTACGCTTCAAACGTTAAAACTCTTCGAAATCAAGCCTCTCGGTGGCGAGTCTTGTAGCATTCTATATAATATCGAGTACGTAGTTGGTATCCTTTATTTCACAGTACCTCACTTCTTTCATAACTCACAGCCCTGGATACTTTGACCCTTCATCATAACTCATCATGAGCACGCTCTGGCTCTGGCCGTCCGCTATCTTTTTGCAGGTCAACACCGTTCTTGAGTCGCCACTTCTCCCAAAGACCCCAGAATTCACTTTCCATGTTGGTGTCCAGTTGATCCGGTAGCACGACGGTGTACTCGACGTATAGGTTTCCGAACTCGGTCTTGTGGTAGACGCTGTCGCCGTCTTCGTGCCAGATAGGCATACCTTCACCGACAACGGTCTCAACGTGGCCGGGTTGGATAACTTGGCCACGGGGTCGGCTTAGACGAACGACGTGGTTGTCGAGGTGAGTGAGATTGCGTGTCCAACCACCCATCCAGGCCTCGCGGAGAGAAAGGACTTCGTTCCAGTAAAGATCGTTACCCTTGCGACGGAAGAATGCGCCGTCTACTTTGTCGGGGTTGTTATCATATGAGGGCTCTTTTTCAGATAGTGTAACCAGTAGATCACCAGGAACCCAATCAGGGCTCTCGTCGGCTTCATTCTCGTAGACAAGACGGGTGTCGCGGGCAGCTCCACGCTGGATGTTGAGCTGGACGGGCGTAGACTTCTTCTCGACTCGTTCACCATTACACACTGTACATTTATGCTTGATGTGCTTGCCTCGACCACCACAGGCGTCGCACCGTTGCTGGAACTGCTGGAACATACCGGGGGCAAGCTGGCGCTTCATGAGACGCACACCATGACCACCGCAGTGTTGACAAGTATCGACTTGACCATCTGCACTTCCAGTACCTTCACACGATTCACAGATATGTTGCTTGTTCCAAGAGAATTCGGTAGTGGCGCCGTTGTAAAAGTCGCGGAGGGTGATCTCAACACGCACTTCGACATTGTGACCTCGAGGTTCGCTGGATCCTCGACCGAAGTGACCGTGACCGCCGAAGAAACGGCTAAAGAGATCAAAGGGATCATGGCCACCACCGCCTCCGCCTCCCTGACGGCGCTGCTGGACGCCTTCGTGGCCGTGATGGTCGTAGACCTTTCGCATTTCCTCGTCGCTCAAGACATCGTAGGCTTCAGAGACTTCGACAAACTTATCGTGCGCTGTGTCATCGCCACTTGGAAGGGTTAGTATGTACTCAAACAGACAGGTGTCCATGGAGGGGCATACGGATTCTTGTCTGGGTGGAACTTCTTTGACAATTGTCGATATGCTTGCTTCAACTCTTTGTTCGTAGCCTTTCTGTTTACACCGAGGATCTGTAGGAATGTTAATTAGCGGCTGTTTAGAGCTTTATTGAAGTAAGTTTACCTTGTAGTAGTCCTCGGCGCATACAGCTAGCTGGACTAGAGCTAAAAGGACCACAAGGGCCGCTGTATGAAACAACATTGTGCGTCTATTTCCGCAGGATTTGTAGATGTTAAAAATCCAATGCGATCTGAAGCGTTTGAAGTATGAGCTTGTAAAAAAAGACGGAATTGAAAAGCGTTGCGGAAAAAGAGGGAAGAAAAGAACAACGAACAAAGAACTCGTCTCAACCTGCGAAACACCAGCGTGTTATCAATTGCTTGTCTACTACACTTTTTGGGGTTAATGGGACGGCTTATCGCTTTACCCCTGCAGGTCTAGCTACTTATCGGGAGCTTATAATTGGTTTAGAGCTTGAGCAGCCCCGGATTATCCTTTCTCCAAATCTAGGCAAGACGTCAAGTTAATCGCATCAAGGTACATCTTTCTATCTTGGGATTTTTTTTTTTAATTTACACCCAGCCATTTCCCCTCGTACCAAAAGCTCAGTGACCAAAATGAGCTCCAAAAAGTACGCTCTTCTTCCCATGGAAGAAGATGAGGTGGGTCCTCAGAAAGTTGTCAAGGAGAAGAAATCTAAACATCGTCATCGCGAACGAGACCGCGACGACAAGTCATCTTCCCGACACTCAAAGTCCCGGCGCGAACGCAGTCGCTCAAGATCTCCAGCTCGAACATCTTCATCTCGCCATAGTCGACCCAAGCAATATCGACGACGCGATGATAAAGCCGACTTTGACGATCGATGGGGCGACGAGGAGCCACCTTCTGATGAACCTGAGGAGGAAGATGACGAGCCAGAGTTTGAGCAGTCAGCAAGTAAGCGAGTTAAATTAAGCCATGATGAACCGAAAGATGAAGAACTATCCGATGGTGCGAAAGAGGAATTGGAACGCAGGAAGGACATTGAAGAGCGCGAGGCTTTCGCAAAACGCTTGAGAGAAAAGGACAGCAAAAAGTCGAAAAAGGACGATAAGGATGGAGAATTCTCTGCAAGAAGAAAACTCGCCGAAGACGCTGAAGCGCGAAACCAGGCGCTGCCCGATATTCGAGAACGATCGCGACAGGAATACCTCAAGAAACGAGAGGCTGAACGATTAGCCCTTCTACGGAAGCAAGTCGCAGAGGAGACTGCCGAACTACGAAGCGGCGTACGACTGTCAGAAAAAGAAAAGGCCGAATTTGCCAAGAACAGAGAGATCTTGCGACTGGCTGAGGAGCGCCTCAAGATCGATGATCACAGGGACGGATATGCCATGCCAGAGGATTATATCACAGAGAAGGGCAAACTCGATCGAAAGAAAAAGGAGGAAGCACTATATAAACGATACGTCGAGAAAGATGAGTTTGGACAAGAGACATTCGTTACTGAGCATGAGGAGTGGGAAAGAGAGCAGGCTTCAAAGGCCAAGGCGCAGATTCAGCGCGCTGAGAGAGAGAACGACGAGTACGACTATGTTATGGACGATTCCCAGTATATCCAGTGGAACCTGGACTCACGTATGCCTGGAGACGATCGAAAGTTAACCAAGGAACAACAATTCCTCGAGGCGCAAATCGACGCAGCTGAAAAGAAGGCCCTCTCAATCCAGGAGACAAGAAAAAGTCTACCAATTTACCAATACCGAGATGAGTTTCTTGCTGCGCTAGAGCAGTACCAGGTTCTAGTTATTGTCGGAGAAACCGGTAGCGGAAAGACAACTCAACTACCACAATATCTCCACGAAGCTGGTTACACCAAGAATGGCATGAAGGTTGGATGTACCCAGCCCCGACGAGTGGCAGCTATGAGTGTAGCAGCCCGTGTGGCCGAAGAAGTCGGTGTCAAGGTTGGAAACGAAGTTGGGTACACTATTCGTTTTGAGGACTGCACAAGCGACAAGACTGTCCTGAAGTACATGACTGATGGCATGTTGCTACGAGAATTTATGACGGAGCCGGATCTAGCAGGGTATTCGGCACTGATGATTGACGAAGCTCACGAACGTACAGTCCATACCGATATTCTGTTGGCTTTGATCAAGGATCTTTCGAGAGAACGACCTGATCTGAAGCTTCTGATTTCTTCAGCTACCATGAACGCCGAAAAGTTTGCGCAGTATTTTGATGACGCACCCATCTTTAACATTCCTGGTCGACGTTACCCTGTCGATATCTATTACACTCCTAGCCCTGAAGCTAATTACTTGGCTGCCGCTATTACAACGACTTTCCAGATCCATACCACGCAGCCCAAGGGCGACATTCTGATCTTCTTGACGGGTCAAGACGAGATTGAAGCAGCCGAGCTCGAAATTGCAGAAACAGCAAAGAAGCTTGGCAATCGCGTCAAAGAACTTGTTGTTTGTCCTATCTATGCCAATTTGCCCTCTGAACTACAGTCCAAGATCTTCGAGCCCACACCAGACGGTGCTCGCAAGGTTGTGCTGGCTACCAACATTGCCGAAACTAGTTTGACAATCGATGGTATTGTTTATGTTATTGACCCAGGCTATGTCAAGGAAAACGTCTACAATCCTGCGACAGGCATGTCTAACTTGGTCGTTGTTCCCTGTTCGAGAGCTTCTGCCAACCAGCGAAGTGGTCGTGCTGGTCGTGTCGGACCAGGAAAGTGTTTCCGGCTATATACCAAGTTTGCATACATGAACGAGATGGACGAGTCGACTACCCCGGAAATCCAAAGAACGAATCTGAATGGCGTTGTGCTTCAGTTGAAGTCTCTTGGCATCAATGAATTGCTCGATTTCGAGTTTATGGATCCTCCACCTACAGAAGCTCTGATCGGTGCGCTGAACCAACTTTTTGCTCTGCAGGCGCTGAATCACCGTGGAGAGTTGACCAAGCTTGGACGGCAAATGGGTGAGTTCCCTACAGACCCTATGCTTGCCAAGGCTGTACTCGCCGCGGACAAGGAAGGATGTGTGGAGGAGGTTTTGTCTATAGTATCCATGCTTGGCGAAGCATCTGCCCTCTTCTTCCGACCAAAGGACAAGAAGATCCACGCAGACAGCGCCCGAAACAGATTCACAGTCAAGGACGGCGGCGATCACATCACACTCCTCAATGTGTGGAATCAATGGGTCGACAGCGACTTTTCTCCAGTTTGGGCCAAGGAGAACTTTCTACAGCAGCGTTCCCTCACGCGCGCACGCGATGTCCGCGACCAACTCGCAAAGCTCTGTGAACGTGTCGAGGTGGCACCGTCTACGTGCGGCGCCTCAAACCTACGACCCATTAAGCGCGCCATCACGGCCGGTTTCTTCCCCAACGCCGCTCGGCTTCAGAAGAGCGGCGATAGCTACAGGACGGTCAAAAACAGTACGACTGTATGGATCCATCCGAGCAGTGTACTTATGGCTATCGATCCGCCCGAGAAGATGGTGGTTTACTTTGAGCTGGTACAAACGACTAAGGAGTATATGCGTAGTGTGATGCCGATTGAGCCCAGATGGCTATCAGAGTTGGCACCGCACTTTCATAAAAAGAAGGATGTAGAGGAGTTGGAGGAGAAGAAAATGCCAAAACAACGCTCGTAGTATAATGATATAGATTTAATTAATGCCTGCATATTATTCCCAAAGTACAATACTGTCACAATATCTTACTCCCACCAAGCAGCCTTTGTCTGTTGCTCTTCTTCGTCTTTGTCAGGTATCCATTCGTACAGAATGTCTGTTCTCATGGTGTACTTGATTCCCTTGTTTACCAACGCTCCTTCATGGAAAAGTCCCTTGTGCTGAAAGATGAGAACACTTCCGGCCTTGGGGTTCACATCAACTCTCCTCTCCCCCTTTCTGTCAAGGAACGAGGTCGCGCCGCCTTGGAGTTCTGATGCAGGGTCATTCTCCACAGAGTCGTTGAGGTAGAGATGGACAGTGTAAAAGGTCTCAAATTCTTTCCCAGGACCCTCGGTATAAAAGTATGCACCATCGCAGTGAGCTGAGTATAATTAGAATGGTACGCAAAGATGAGATGACGAGTAACTTACGCTTAAAGTACTGTCCGGGAGAATACTTTAGGAAGCGCATTCTGTCGTTTAAGCGACTAAAGATAAACTTGCCACATTTCATCCAAGGCTCGTGAGGTACGACGGCGAGTAAATCGCGCAGACCGTCAGCTTGGAGACATCGTTCCCAAAGGCGATCAACTATCGTCTGCTGATCCCAGATAATCCTATCGCTCTCGCGATAGCCCGGCGCACGACTCTCATAGCCATCACCGCCACTTACTAAAGCTGGTTTCCACGCTGACTGAGTCTCATCATCTCGCGGGATGGAAGCTTCAGCTAGAGAAAGTATCTCACGACATTCAGCGGGAGATATAACATTGTCTAGAACAAGAGCCGTGTGGCCGTCGTACTGGGGAAGAGGGGAGTTTGCAAAGTCGATTTGATGCGAAGTTATTGGTGTTGACGAAGGTGAAGTGAGGAACGAATCCGGGATGGGAATGTCATTGGACTTGTATTCTATCTTCTGAGCCATAGTGTGATTTGAAGTCTGTTGAGAGGGTATGACTTTGAAAGAAGAGGTTTGTGGTTTGGTGAGGCCAAGTTTGGAGGCGATACTGGATAGCATTTTTATAGAAGCGCTAAGAACAAAAATGGTATTATTCGGGATAAAAGGAATATCAGTATTTCGCATCAAAGGATTTAGAGTAGTTTATGTTTTAGGAATATTTATGCCTAAAAGGACAGGTTTCATGGATTGACAAGACAGATATTGATGCTTTTATTCTTATTGTTGCTGCCTGTCTAGGTTGTTGTCCAAGGTGGCTCGTTCTCCACACAGCCACCACAAGTCCTACGCCGAGTGACAGCTAGGCTTTCATGATGAAGAGCGTGACATTACTAGTTTTAAGGGTTTATCCTGATCATTTGGAGGCCTTGAAGTGTTGAATAAAAGTAGGACTTGATTGCTGTAGCCTGCGTTGCTTGGGCCGCTCGACTATTAAGGGCAAGGCATCTCAAGATGTAAATGATATCAATCTGAATCCAGTCCTTATCAACCGCATGGTTAGGATTAAAAGTCATTCAACTGTAGAATTCTTCCTCTCCTTCCTCCAGAGCCAGGTCATCACTTCTTGCTTCCCCTCGAATCCTATTCGGTAGTCCATAAAATACCCAGACTCGTCCTGCAAATTCCAAGTATCGTCCATCACTAGATCTCTCTTTCACCTTCCACCACGGAAGTTTGTAGACCTGTACCAAAAAACTGAGCATATGATGGCCCATCGGGAGGCTGCGTTGCTCGCCTCTCTCAATCCAGAGTCCCCTCTCATACTCATGAGTATTGTACGTATAGTCGCATCCATCCCCCCAAATGAGGGCCACATACCCCAGATGCAAACAACGTCCCCCGTATAAATTCCCTCTTACATTGTACCAATAGTAGAGAGGGCATACGGAGCCAACGATCTTTGTTACGTGTAGGCCCGTCTCGTCCTTTACTTTCCGCGCGACGGCATGTTGTATCGATTCTTCCGAGTCGTCAAGATGGTCTTGTAGTAGTACCTCATGGAAAGAAGAATTGCGCTTTCGATGGACGAGGAGCGACTTTTTTCCGCGGTTGCTTATACGGACAATAGCGACATCAAAGATGATTTTGTCTGGTATGAAATGCTTGGCATCTCGAACCCAGTATTCGGCTTCTGCCCTACCCATTGGCAAGAACTCCATGTTGCTGTGAAAATGTAGTTTGATGACTTCTTGGGTAGGCGGAGGTGATGTAGATAAGTGGTGAAGGCTGTAGAGAATTAAGCTCTTCTATGGGATTGAGAGATGATATGAAGAGAGGGAATATTATATTGGTGTTTACACAATAGGGCAAAAATGTTATGCCCTCGAACTCAGTTTATGATTTGAGAGGCTTACGGAGTATTTCTTGGTATATTGAAATAGTCAGTGTTGAATAGCATTGGTACCTAGTAGATTTGACTCTTGAGTATACATACGATGTGATAGAGGCGAGACAAGATTAGCTGGCCTCGATGTTGACGCTCCCCTCTTTACCTGTCCCGGTGACTTCCATCATGTTATTAATAATTGTATTTTTAATTTTCCAGTAGAAGGTATTTATAACATCAGATGTGTTTCATTATCAGTTGCTTCTGGTATACCATGTCAATAAATGATGTAAATTTGCCTAGAGACTCTGAGACTCTACACCTGCGTATAAACGATAGTGATAACGATAAGGCGACAATTGATAAGCCTCAATGGGAAATAAGAGCTTGGCAATATTAGATGCCGACTTGGCAACACTAGACTCGGCCGGCAGTGGGTAGCTTTTAACGACAGCCGGTCACTCAAGACTAGAGAATAACTGATCTCTGATTAAATCGGCAAAGTAACTAAATTTGTATACCAAAACCGTCGACGAACTGGGTCCAAGTGGGTATGTTGAGATAAAATCTGCACACACTATATATCCTTACATCCGGAGAGTATTCTCGAAGCAGTTCATCAGCCTCGATAGAGAAAAGATGAAAAGGATGTTTCTGTCAAACCTTGTTAGTAATCTTTCTGGTTTGGTCAAGGACCTTTTGTATGTGACGTTACTTACCCTTCAAGGTTTAGTCACCTTCCATAGCGGGCAACCATGAACTTCTCATCGACATGGGCTGATGGAACAATCCTGAATATCAGTACGTAACTACAACTCTTTTGACAGTTCTGTAGTGGATTTGCCTCTGAGCACGCAATTCCTCGTGCTTCATTTCAGCGGATTAGAATTGTACTACATCAACGACATCTTTCCCTTGGACATGTCTTGATCTTACTCAACATCAGTTCAACTACGGAATAATCATGGCTTATTATTCTGAAAAAGACAAATCGCCAGGCGGTGACATCGAGAACACACCAGACAGCGATGGCTTGTCTCGAAGAGGTCCCACGCAGTCGGATCTGCTGAGCCGTTCGCTCTCGGCGCGACAGGTCCAGATGATTGCCATTGGAGGTACAATCGGCACGGGTTTATTCTTGGGTACTGGAAAGTCACTTGCTACAGGTGGTCCGGCGTCGATATTGATTGCCTACGCTATTGTTGGTGGAATTGTTTTTACCACCATGTTGGCTCTGGGAGAGATGGCCGCTTTTATTCCCGTGGCTGGTAGTTTCTGTACTTTTGCAGGGTGAGTCTGACTTTTGCTACCACTGAATTACCACTAACAAAAACTAGACGCTTTGTGGATGATGCCTTTGGTTTCGCTCTTACTTGGAATTACTGGTTTAATGATGCTGTGTCCACAGCTTCAGATCTCGTCGCATTGCAGCTCATTCTTCAATACTGGACCGACAACTTCCCTGGCTGGGCCCTGAGTCTTATTTTCTGGGTTGTTCTCATCGCAATCAACCTCATTTCTGTTAGAGCATACGGCGAAGTTGAGTACTGGCTCAGTCTTCTCAAAATCATCACCATTGTTGTATTCATTGTCATGGGCATTGTTGTCAACTGTGGTGGTAACGAGACTGGAGAGTATATCGGTGGGAAATACTGGCATTTACCTGACGCGCCTTTTGTTGGGGGCATCGGAGGGTTTGCCTCTGTTTTTGTCACTGCTTCTTTTGCTTGTAAGTTCATTTTCGGTTTCTGAGAAACAACAACTAACCATCTTAGATGGTGGAACTGAGAGTATCGCCATTACCGCTGGTGAGACCAAAAATCCTACCAAAAACATCCCCAAGGTTGTCAAGAACGTCTTTTGGCGTATCCTCCTCTTTTAGTACGTTTTATTAACTGTCCCTCAATGACTTGCTTACTAACAAAACATCCAGTATCCTGTCAATTCTCATCATAGGCCTCAATGTCCCATACAACTACCCCGATCTCAACTCCAAGAAAACCCGCACCTCTCCATTTACCATCGTCTTTGAGATGACAGGCGCCAAGGCTGCTGGAAGTGTTATCAATGCTGTCATTCTAACCAGCGTCCTCTCGGCTGGAAACCACGCTCTTTTCGCGGGTGTGAGGTTGATGTACACTCTCGCTCACGAGGGACATGCGCCCAAAGTGCTTGGAAAACTCAACAGGAACCAAGTCCCCTGGGTTGCTGTTTTGGTTACCGGTTTCATAGCTGGTCTTTGCTTCGGTTCGAGTTTCATTGGAGCTGGACAACTGTGGTCGTGGCTACAAAAGTAAGTGGCATCATATTCAACGTCAAGGGAAGATAGTTAACATTTCACAGCATCGTCGGTGTATCCAACCAACTAAGCTGGATCTCTATCGGTATCACATCAATCCGCTTCCGCCAAGCCCTCGAACTCCAAGGCAAGACGCATCTGCTTCCCTTCAAGAACTGGACCTACCCCTACGGTCCATGGATCTGTGTTTTCCTCAACAGTTTTCTGGTGCTTGTACAGGGCTGGAGCTGCTTCAGTCCCAAGTTTGACGTCGTCAGCTTCATCAGTTTCTACATCGAACTGCCCGTCATGCTCATCATGTTTGTCGTGTGGAAGCTTATCAAGAAGACAAAGATTGTCAAGTTGAGCGAGATGGATCTTGAGACAGATGTGCATACTGTTGAGGAAAAGGTTACAGAGGAGACGGGATGGAAACATAAGCTGAAGAATGTGGTTACTTGGTTGTTTTAAGAGTGCAATTGGCCGGCGATTTGACACCATGATATATAATGATTGCTGTTTATATAAAGATACCTTAACGTTTCAATGAGTAAACAAGATTAAGATTGCTCATTCCATCAAAAGACTTACTCCACGACTAACGCAATATAATTGAGATATGTTAGATTAACAATTAGATAGTCAAATGGTGAGACCTAGTCTCGATAAGAAGTAAAAAGTCAAGGCACACCCACACAAGAACTTCACTCTCCATCACCACCTTCAGCATATTCCTCGGGCACTTCTGGCCAAGCATCAACACCATCCTGAATAACCATCATCATTCCACCAACCATGTGATTATTAATATGGCAATGCAGAAGCCAAGGTCCAGCATCAGCAGCATGATACCGAACAACCACCCAACTAGGCTCCGTCTCTGCAGGAGCAGAAAGGAACGCATCACGACGAGGAGGATTGACGAGATTGAACTGGTCGGGGATCTCCTTGATGGCCTCTTCAACAGAGCTCCATCTGAAATGGCCAGTTCCGGCGCCCAGCATGTACATCTTTGATCCGTGCTTGTGGATAGGATGAGGTGGCTGAGGAAACAAAGCTGCTACGAAGACGAGGTCAACCCATTGACCTAGTTTGGTCGAGATGGTGACATTGTTGTTGATGTAAGGCTGAGGGTTAAAGAGTGTTGGTCTCTGCTCATCTAGTTCCTCTGACATTAGGCCAGTGCTGTTCAATGCCCAGAGATAAGAAGCACCTCTGATGGCCATGCTCAAGTTGAAGGTGACATCTGCAGTAGGCGAGATGGGGCTTGGTGGGTAGGGGAATGCCACGAGTTGATTGAAGAAAGCAACTTCTTTGGACGCAGGAAGACCGACGACGTTGATCCAAGGTTCGATATTCCCTTCTGCGGCGCTGTACCCTTTAATAGAGAGGACAGCATGACCTGTGATGAGCTGCGGTGCACTATTGGAGTTGAAGCGCATTTTGTAATCACCAGAGTTGGCGATCTTGATGACGATCGAGTATCGATCTCCGTTGGTTACTGGAATGGCTTGTACCTTTTGAGGCTCAATGTATGAACCGTCCATGGCGTATACCCACATATCGTGGCCGTCAATAGAGAAAACTCCGTTGACAAAGTTGACTGCGCCAATGATGTCAAAGGCAAGCCATGATTCCCATTGACCAAGGTAATTCGAGATTTTGATGGTCTCTATCTCTCCGTCTGTTTCTTTGCAGCCGGAGAATGTACCCGGGAGGAGGGCTGATTCGTTGCCCATGCCGCCAGCGAGGGCGTTGAGGGCAGAAGCGGGTAAACATCTAACTATAGTCAGCTCGTCTATCTAGAGCCTGGAGGCTTAATACTTACGACTTGTCTGTAAACTCAGCACCTCCTGGCACCAACCCAAGATACATCTTCTGAATCTCATTGAGATTGGCATCGACAACATCCTTGTCAAGACACTCAACTCTTCCCTTGCCATTGAAGAGGATAGAGTCATAGCATGAATCTTCAATTCCAGCAGCAACCGTCATATCCCACTTCTCCTCTGATGTGAGATGCACAAAGTCAGAGATGACGATGGGTTTGACTTTCTCAACAGCTTCTTTGATCTTGTACACTGTATGTTCATCTTCGGAGATGAGGTGGAAAGGATTCGGCTCGTCGTGTCGAGGATGGATGACGATGGCTCCATAGAGACCATCTTCGATCTGGCCACGGTGATGAGAGTGGTACCAGAAGCTTCCGTATTGGGTTGCGTGGAACTTGTAGGTGAAGCTGCATCCTGGCTTGATGGGGTGTTGAGTTACGCCTGGGACACCATCTGACCAGGGAGTACCTTTCATCTCCAAGCCTGACTTGTTAGGTCTTTTTGTTAGGCACAAAAAGGATTGAACATACCGTGATAATGAACTGTCAGTTCCTCTGGGGATTCATTGTGGACCTTGACAACGACCATGTCATCTTGGTCAATCTCAAGAGCGGGACCAGGAGATTGCCCATTGACAAGAAGCATCTTCCGAGAGAAGCCATCTGGGGCGTAGTCCTCCCATGTTATGGTAAGATCAAACTTCTTTGTCTTGAATGTAGCTGAGACGGATGTGATGAGGGTTTGTATAAGAAGAGGGAGAAGGACTAAGGAAGAAGTTGAGAAGTACATCTTGACTAGTAAGGAAAGATGTCGACTCTCAATGGCTGTTGCTGTCTCCTCATCAGTGAGGATCAGCACGCAGTATATACAATATTCGGAAACTATTCCATCTCGCAGTGATGCCTTCATCCGACTACACCAAGGCCCAGCTTACACGACAACAATCACCACGCCGCATAGCAGCATTCTTACTACTGTAGTTTTCCAAGGCAAGTTTGGCCAATGAGGCATCTTCACGACACCGCAATTTTATACTCAACGGTGCATAGTGCCTATCTAAGCACATTCCCCCAATAGAATCTCTTATCTTGCGAAGTAAAGTCTGGGGTTATTCCCGGGGCGGTGCTTTTTTTCGTAAAAGGGATCAGCACTAGTAGGACTTATTATTGGGGGCTGAGAATAGAAGAGCTGGCAGTGAATAATTGGGGGCTGTACGGTTCTTGGCTGAGGTCAGATGCTTGCTGATATGGCAAGGCCCGAAGATGATTACTTAACTTGGACTACAAGATTAAGCATAAAGGGCTATCATTCATGTTAAAGGTGCCTTAGGGAAAGCGACATCTAACTAGTGATCCAGCATCTAGTGGCTGTATTTCAACGCCGTGGTTTATGCCTCAATGGACAACAACATGCAATATACAGACTAATGCTTCTTCTCAGTAGTAAGTGCCTCAAGTGAGAACACATGTTTACTAGAGATAATGCAGCTAGTTGATATGTAGTTGGCCTTGATAGGGCTTACATGGTTGCTTTGAGGCCTGGTTTTGTGATCTTGGCGGTCAGCATGGACAATTCTAGACAGTCAACCAACCATAGAGTATCAGGACTCTTGGCAACCGAAAGCACGTGGGAATACATTGGTAAAATGGTTTATGTCATTTTATACAGGATTGTCAGGTTTTTTCTTCGTATATCCCAAAGCTTGGTTGTCATTTTGACTACTACCCTGGCTAGCCCTACATGGCGCTCGATAGATGCTGTTCCTGGATTCGAATGCAACCTCGGAGTGGGGCTGACAGTCGGACGGATAGCCTAAAAGCATTAGATAGATTGGCATGCTTGTTCAGAATGTACATATTCCATTGGTCAAGGCCTTGATGTTGACCCGACTATCGCAAGCGAGGCGAGGGCTCCTCCATGTAATCAGTCCTGAGGTTTGAAACCTGTCATCTCACAACAAATTAAGCAGAGTACAATGACACATTATACTCTGATGGCCCTCCCAGCCCCTCGCTCAACCTCAAATTTCTTCAGCCCAGATGAAGAACCTCGACATTGTTTCCTACAGGATCAAGTACAAACGCAGCATAGTAACCAGGTCTGTACTCTCTCAACCCAGGCTTTCCATTATCAACGGCGCCAGCCTTCCTACTCAACCAATCAGCACCATCCCGTTACTTGTAGGCAAGGAAGATACTTACATAGCAGCCTCATGCCACTCATCAACATGCTTCTGATTCTCAGCATCAAATGCGAAATGTACAGGACACGTTCTGTTCTGCATGTTGCCATCGTACTTCTTGAGAGAACCGCCGCCGCCGCCAAGCCAAAAGTCAGGACCCTTGTTCTTCTCACCAAACCCACAGTAGTATGCGCCTGTAGGGCCTTGAGCTTCAAACTTGAATTCGTAGCCTAGTGGTGCGAGGACGGCTTTGTAGAAGTCGCGCATCTCGACGTAGTGTTCGCCACAGGGGAGTGCAAAGTGACTAAGACCCATTGTTGCTGTTGTGGTTGTGATAGTTTATGAAGTTAAGTAAGTGAGTTGAATTGAAATGATGTTCAGGGAATTTCGACAGTCTTATATAGCCATTGCTTACAATGATTGAATTCACGGTGCGACTTGATATTTCCCCTCTTAGTCGTGAAGTTTGGCCCCTCACATACCGTGGCGTTTACCAACTCGGACTTTGCGCAAGTCCGTAATCTATCCGATTGATTGCCCATGTCCATGTAAGACAATGCATGAATGCCTGGATTGTCGCACAACTAGTCATGTCATGTTTATCTGGATCATTGAGGGAAAAAAAAAAAGGGATACAAATGTATATCGTATGGTCTTGTTGAAGAGCTGAATAATTTATGAGGCTGGCTGGTAGAGTGGTAGGGGGGGTGGATATTGTCCGTAGTCTGGATGCTTACTTTCCTAAATAGGAAAATGAGATTCTTCATGGTGAGCTGATATTGACGATCCTTAAGACAATTAGGAAAATGAGAATAAAATGCATAATGTTTGGCGGTCATGATATTGATTATACCAGGGATGACATGACATGAATTACATCAAATATGTACAGTTAGTCAGACTCTATACATCAAACTGGCACGTCGGGCTCCGGAGACCGATAACCCGGGAGCGATCTGTATTCTCGGGTCAAAATTCCGCAGAATCTCTCTTCTATGAGCCTAATTCATCCTCGGGATATCAAAAGCCACTCACTAAAATAATGAGAGATAACACCAGCAGGTCATAAACTTAGGTCATGTAGTCCAGCTTCAATTACTTCCAGACGATAACTATCACACGAACAAGACGGAACAAGGGAAAAGCAATAAGATTTATCATCGGACAAAAGATATATACTATCATTACCAGCCCATGTGTCGTCAGTCACCTTTACCATGTTCTTTTCAGCGAGGCTATGAACTCAACGATGTCACCTTCGATAATAATCACTGCATATAGTACGGCCTTTCGATGCGTCTCATCATGCCAGATTCCAATCCCATAGATGTTTGGGCTTCAAGTCAGACACATCTCGTACCCTTAGACTCCTCCTTAGGGCTCATGAATCGTCGTCGCTTCCTGGTAATATTAGGAGAATAGCTTTGCCTTTGCAAGGTGCTGCTATCTTAATCCGGCGTCATATATCCCCATAAATGAAACGGCTCAGTGTCTCGAGATTGGGCATATGTGTGTGAAAGACCTCTATATTCCATCCAATTTATCCAATCTGACAACTCCCAGATGTCTAGCCTATTCACGAAATCGTGCATGGAGTCGTCCAATGACAGTGGCACAGGAGTAGCTACGTAGTCTGCGCTACGTATCTCTTGTTTCGCGGTCATATTGCGCCTAGTGATGATAACTTCGAGAGTTTCCAGGTTGGGCATTTGTTTATACAGATTTTGCATAATTTTCACCATTCTTTTCTTTGGCTGTCCGCGTCGGAAAATGAGAGGGAAAGTGTCCCACTCTATGCCGATATAAAGGACCCTGTCTAAACCTTCGACATGAATGGTGTCTTTATTGGCCGACCTCGCAAGGCAGCAGACGGGCATGCCACAAAGATGCAACCTGTCGGTTTCTGGTCTGAACCATACACCAGGGCTTTCTTTGCCCGCCTTGAAGAAGAAACCGTGGCGGAGGGCAACTGCGCGGGATTCGCGGCAGACTTGAAGCGTGGCAGGAGGAGGGTGACGAAAGCCAAAACGGAAGAACTATGTACCCACTGTGAAGACTGTATTCGATGCGCCAAAGACGCGACGACCTGGGAGGGTCAAGGTCCAGATGCAATCCCGTAGTTATGGGGGGAGGCGCTGCAGAGGAAACTCGAGAAACGGAGAAGGCGGCGGCCGTTCTTGAGAAATGATTTTTACCGATTGACAAGTTATTGTGAGGGAGAAAAGATGATGGAGGATAGAGAATTTTGGCGGTGCTATAGAAGGGTTTGTTAGTAAAGGTAGGAAGGATAGAAAGGCAGAGAGTCTCGTGGCATGTAATATTTGCTGCCTTTTTCCCGATTTCCAAAGTCTAATACTGACTTTTTCTCTACGACTCAAGCTTTAGGTCACAAACTGAGAAACCTAGGCTTTTAATTATTTATGTTTAGAATAATCTTTATCACCGTGAGGCTTGGACCATGTTCTCTATAAATACTCCTTGTTCTTGGAACAGGACTACAAAGGCAATTCATTAAGAAGGATGGTCGAAGTGTTATTCTTATAATCATAACATTTATATCATTCAAGACTCATTTGTCAAGGACATGCAGTCTTTTTTTGAGAGTGTAGTCAATTGCATCTAGGCATTGGTGTTGTTATTGAGTAATCTAAAAATACTACCCTTTCTTAATAGAGTTTAATGACCCCCGGTAAAATGGACCCCAGAACCCCGGAAACCCCCCAGAATCGCCGCCTCATCTGCCGGATCGCCATTCTCCACGTGACGGGGCCGGACCATTGGGTTGGCTCAACTTATCTTCCATTATCCTTTACCATCACCACCATCACAGCTGCATTACTATCACACATCTATTCAATCGAAATAAGCATGCATCAAGATGGAGTCTCAGACCAACCACCGTCGGCTGAAATACAATGACTCCCCAACAGGACGGCCATGGTGCTCCAGTATCTCATTTAAAGTCACCCTTCCGCTCTTCATTCTTTTGACAATATTCATATTCATACCCCAAATTCACTTCCTTCTCAATCTTGGAACAACAGATATGAAGCTTACAAGCTCAATCGCTGTATGTCCAGCGCTGGCCATGGCGCGTAATCTCACTATCCACAGAGATGATCCCCTGGCTCCAACTCCACTTCCGCCGTCCCATGCAGCATCCGACGGTCCAGATATAATCCACGCTTTCCAGAAGCTGAGTCGCTCTACAACATGGAAGAGTATCAAGAACATCACTTTTCAAGGAGACACTTTTGAGCCAGAGGGTATCGTGGGACTTGGCCATGATCGATACGTGGTTAGTTCAGGGCACTGGACAAAGCCCACGAAAAAGTATGGAAAGATTATCAACGGAACGGACAGAACTGCCGGTGCGGGATTGGCACATTTGATGATTTATAATGGAAAGGGGGAGATGATCGCTGATGCGACAATTACGAAAGAAGGCGACGACGAGTATCATAATGGTGGGATTGACTATGATGGTCAGTATATCTGGGGAACTATTGCGCAGTATCGTCCCAACAGTACTGCGTATGTATATCGGACAGACCCAGCAACACTTGTTCCAGAGCGTGTCCTCAGCTACAACGATCATCTTGGTGGCATCGTCCATGACACTCGTGCCAATGCCATCATTACTCTCAATTGGGGTTCACGAACAGCATCAACATGGAACCTTCGAACCGTCAAAACAGGCTGCGACGCATCTCCTACCCCAGATGCAGTCGTTCAAAATCCCAGCCATTTTGTCGACTACCAAGACTGCAAATGGTTGGGGTATAGCGGTTTTTATAATGGCAAGAGTGTCATGCTCTGCTCAGGAGTGGCGAGTGTGGGCGGGTATGATCTTGGTGGTATTGCGTTGGTGGATGTCAAAACTATGATTCCCCTTGCTGAAGTGCCGATTGAGATGGAGAGTGAATTGGGAGTCAGGGTGACGCAGAACCCGATGGATGTTGGCGTTGAGGATGGGAAGTTGAGGCTTTATTTATTGCCAGATCAACATAATAGCACGCTGTATATCTACGAAGCGCAGACATAGGCTCGTAATAGAAATCCCAATTTCTTTTGACCCTGAGGGCATCACAACTAATCGCTGGAAGTAAATAGTAGGGGCCAGAATCAGTAGAACCTAGGTCAGACCTGTTGGTCGTGCCCATATCTTCAACCAACACCTCAACCAAATCAGGCTGTGAACAAAATTGCAAAACCCACAGACATGCAATTGAAATAGAACAGGAAGGAGAAAAGTCGATCATACACGTCATGCGACTGCTTCCCACCATCTCATGCACATCTCACCAATCACGCATGCATCTGCGTGTCCATCAGTTGGCCAGTTTTTCGACCCGCGAGGCTTTCTGGGCGACTACCAACAAATGTAACCCTCTGTTTCGCATTTGATCAATGGAGCTTTGCTTTTTATGATGGAAGTGGCCGGCCCCCAGCTTGAAAAGCGCTTGGGGGGATTTGTCGTGATAATTGACATTGGTTTATTGTCAGCATCAGGTATATATAAACTGACACAATTCTTTTGCAATTTTGCTCAGTCTTCACCAAGATATCTTTTTTTACCTTGACACACATACTCTGGATCAATTGGAAATTATTTCATTTGGCATAACTCTCAAAACCTTTCGCTAGCAGCTTCAATCCGCAAGGCTATTCGACCGTGTTCAATCATGGAACTCTTCAGTAACGTCATCATAGAACGGGATTTCCCTGAAAATAGTAAGTTGATCCAATACAAATACTTGGAACGAATTCTTCTGACTGAGAGACTAGAGATCAAGTCCATCCTGAGCGGCTCAGAACAGGCAACTGAACATCAGTATTTCATTCACCAACCTCAGAACTACTACCAAAACCCTTCTCCAATGGTCGAGTCTACTCCAAGTCTTTATGACCATGATCATTCCCCTTTCTGGTCTCAGGAATCTCCGAGCAGCTTTTCCTCCACCTCTCCCAGCTCTCAGACTTAGTTTGAGAGTTCAGCGCGTAGATACGGTCTCGAACACGAGCCAGGAGATCTACAAGCGGGATTGTTGTTGGATAGTAGTAGTTCGGAGGATGATTCCCACCAAATTCCAAGTCAAAACAGAAACAAGGGTAAGTGATTCACCTTCGACAGCGTGCCTCGAAGTGGCTAACAGACACAGCCGAAATCAAATGCTGTAAAAAAACATGGAAGCAGGGCACACACCTCAAGCAAGTTTCTCTCCCAACTTCTCCTACTTATCTAACCGCGTTAACAGCAAACACTACAATCGCGTACACAACCTCAGATACCCTTGCGAAAACTGCACCTTTGCGGGAGCAGACAAGAAAGAGCTCCATCGCCACTATTGGGCATACCACAAAGAATGGGCGAAAGCGAACGAGATTCCTGAACAGAACGGGAAGTGCCAAGGTTGCGGGAGGTCTTTTACGAGGAAGGATCGCATTCGTCGTCATCTTGAACGATCTCCCTTATGCCGTGAAAAGCTAGGGGTATGAAGATAAGAGTTCTAGCTTTTCACGGCATAAGGGATCTCGTCCGAGGTGGCGACGAATGTGATCATTTGGGGCTGTAGGGACTTGTTATTGTCTTTTTTCGGATATAGCTCTGTTCTGTATACCTGGTCTATTTACATCTGTTCTTTCTCTATCGTAAATTGTGTACTGTGTTTCCTGTACTCTGTTCCTCCAAATTTCTTACAATCGTCCAAGTCCGGATCAAACTCTGGCTGATGTTTCTTGATACAAACAACTCTCCAACCATTCTCAAATTTGCCCAAGAAGGTCCAAAGATTACAAAAGCCACTAGTTCCAGCAGTCAAGAACAGTCTTGTCATAATCTTTCCGACCGACGGTACAATCTTAGTTTCTTTCTCATTCCTCCAGATCCCGAGGTGCGGTACGCTTGGCAGGCTTGGGAAGTTCCTCCAGGTATTTTACCAACAGTTCTGGGTGAAGGGCAATTCCGCGTAGATTCTTCTCCAGTTCCTCTGGAGGGGAGCTGGCGATAATGGCTCGGATCTTGGTAGAGCTAGGTGCATCCGTAGGCTGCTTGGTGAGGTCGCTTTTAAGAAAGTGAACATTACCCTTTGGCTTGTCGCGTGTCTGTCTGCAGACCCAGATGGTATCAAGGTTCTTCATCGCCTTTGATACGGCCTCTCTGATGACTGTTCTGATGTTAGTTGGTGTCTTCTTTAGTTAGATGGGGTTGTTTACCTGACTCTTGGTGTCCTTTGAGCTTGGCTCGGATCTGTCGTTGAATGCAAGCCCGGTCGGCGTTCAGTTTGATCCATGGGGAACATCCCGCGAGTTGTCGAAGAGTACTGGGGTATCGAAAATCAACAGCTCGTGAGATGTCACTCGTGATAGCATCAGCGCACCCCCAGCCACTGGGGCTGAAGCCTTTTTCTGCAGTGATAATGTCTGGGCCGTGTAGTACGATGAACTTGAGTTCCATACCATCCCTTCGCACTGCTTTGGTAAGGCGATGACGAAACTGGCCCCAGCTCTCGGAGCAGTCGTACACCCAAGCCCAGTCCACTGGAATCCCTTGGCCACGCCAGAGCTTGATTCGTTTGTCTTTCGGGATCGCGATTGCGTTGTCGCGCCCTTTCATCTTACTCTGGACTTTCTCGTCACTCGTGAGGACGACGATTGCAGCGACCAGATCCAGATCCGCACCCGCATGTTCGAAGACATGTTTAAGGAGGTTCAGGTGTCCTTGGTGGGGGGGATTGAAAGACCCCGGATAAAGCAGAATATGGTTAACTCTTTGGGGTCGGAGCAGTGGAGGGTTCTTCGCCGTCCCGTTATTGAATGGTCTGTCCGACGGTTTGGAAGACTTCTCACTGAGAGGTATCAGGCGCTCGACGTAGTTTGCGAAACGTGAGGGAGCCATTTTGCTTGAGGATATATTTGTGATCGGAGGTTGTGTAGAAGGAAGGAAAGAGGTTGATAAGGAAATAGAGGGGCTCGCAGAAGAAGAACTATATAAGCGTGCACTGTTCAAGCGAATATACAAACGGATGTTACATTCACCTGGCGTTTGTAAACGCTAGTTGACAGTGTTCGCCGGAGTGAACAAGGTGGTTGACGGATCGTGGGCACTGCGAAGAGAGTGTAAGACAAACCCCTTTGGTCTGGTATAATGGGATAAGAAAGAGGGCCCCTTGAGCCAAAGGAAGATCAAAACCTTTCTCTTGCATCTTTCTAGTCGTCTTTCTTCCTCAATGTATAGTATTATAATGTCTGGTCTGCTGTGTAGAGATATGTAAAAGGGGCTCTGTGTTGATATAGCAGTCGGCATCAGGACTTGATGGAAGAACACAATAGTATCTCTCATTAAGATTCTCTGTATAAATAGCATGAACAATATTATATAATATTATCTGCACCCTTTTGTATATTTTTCCCGCGTTGTGTATACTGGGACATGATTATTATAGGAAAGTGAGAAAAGTTCTTGGTGTCTTTGACAGACAGTAGACACCAGGCTGAGGCGATGATAACAATGTGGATATAAGAGAACTGCCATTATGGCACCCTTATGGCACCCTTAAATGATTTCTTTTTCTTTGTTTGCCTTGTTTTATCTCGTTCAATTTGGCGTTTTCTTTACTCGTCTTTTTAAAAAATTTAAGCTCCCAAAGTTTGCCCGCTGATTGCAACCTGTCAACACTGCAATGCAAGTCTTGGACGACAAAAACATAAAACCATCCAGAACAGAAAGAAGGGAAAAGAGAAATCAGGCTAGATGGCATTTTATGCATGCATCATACAATGTGGTAATATTCTGGGTATCTCGTTTACACAAGCTGTGGAATTCCGATCTGTTGTAGGGTAAGCTCATGGCGCGATGGTAAGGCCGTCGTGATACCTTGAACAGGGGACAGGTACATGAACAAGGGGGGTACAAGCAAACACCACACTACATTCCTAATAATAGAAACGATCAGAATTTCTTTTTAATCAGATGAGACCAATCTTCCCTGGTATTAATTATCTGTAGATGTTTTGCTGATGCATACATACATACATATTCACCGCCGCCGATCTCTCAAATACCCTCATACTTTACAAGTCAATAGCCTAAGCCTAGGCCGATCGTGACAAAAACGGTCGCTGAACCCTGTCGACATCTGAATCAAGCACGGAGATGGTTCGTCGATTCGAGAAGCCGCAGGCACGAGCTGCATTAGATCGACACGGCACAACAAAACAAAACAAAACACCAACAACGATTGACGGTATGAGCACGACATGAATACGATGAGAAAACGGAAGAATGCATAAAAAGTGAGATTTCGCACAAAAAGAATAACACACGCGACATCGCGTCTGTGCCTATGTGTGTTGGATTGGCTATCAAGAGTGAATTACTCTGTGGCTTGCATACAAACTGTTATTTCAGCCAGATCATGTCTCGGAATACAAGCGGTGTAATTAAAGAGAAAAGAAAGGTTTGTTCTGCAGAGACATGCAGACCAGGGGATGCAGAGGTATGGAGTAACGTCACCACAAGTCATGGGAGAAACAAAAGCAAAGAATCTCCATTCTCTCAATGACAATGACAGCACATGATGACCCCTGCTTGTTGGATGGCCTTTCACTTTGTTCCTATTCGTCAGTTGGACCGCGGCCACGGCAGACAAGGCTTGGGGCGAACTGGACCTAGTTTAGTGGGAAAGCTTTTTGTTGGAGATTTTGGTTGATTCTGGTGTTTGGCGTCTGGCGTCATGGTAATTGACTTGAGCTTGTCATGAAGAGATAGCATAACTATCTTAGTATTTGTTGCTGTTGAGTGGTGGTGATAGTTGTGAGATGGAGTTGTCAAAATACAATCAAGACGACAAGACTACCTTAGTAGGTAGGTAGGTATAAATGACTTGTCGCAACTTCAACGGCTCCCTAGCTCCAGCATTAGGTAGCTTCCGAGTCAGTTGTTTTCTGTTGGTTCCTACCCGTCCCTCTCTATCTGTCTGTCCGCTCTCAACGGACGGCGTTAATACTTTAAACTCAGCAAAAGTTAAAAGCTCCTTTGATCAAATTGGTTCTCATGGACAAAAACAGGGTCTTTGGGGGCTCAGTCATCGTGTGCGTGTGTGTCACTCGCTCATCCATGTCTCACTTCCCACTTAGCGCCCACCGCTCTGCTTTGCTTTCCCCCCTCCTCTTTTTAATCCCTGTCGCATCTCTACATTTTTTCTTTTCTCCCATGATGCATACGTATGTATTTATACAATGACGATGAGTAGTAGAGTAACGAAAAGTAGATGGTTGTCTTGATCACGATTGTTTCTTGTTTCTTGTATTGCTTTTTTATTAGTTCTGAATGTAGTATTGTTTGTTACCATCTGAAAACCTCCAGTATCACGGTCTCTTTGGCACGTGTCGCATTCAGTGTGTGTCTTGTCCCTTGCCTTGCTTTTGCTTTGGACCTATTGAATCTGGGTTACCGCCGCACCTTTTGAGTTGGTCGCATAATCACGGGTAGATCAGACTTTGCTCTGCTGTGATTATCTACTGCATATCCTTTTGCGATTCAGACGTTAAAGCTGAAAGTGTTTATCTACACAAAACAAAACAAAACGCGTTGTCCCTGACCCGACTCAAACACTCACTTCAGCCCATCCTAGCCAAAAGTGGACCATCTCAACTGACTGGCATTTTTTTCTTGTATAGAGATTTCCTGGGGGTGGAAAAAAAAGGCGAAAAAGGCTTGGAGTGGATGCCCCATCTTGTTATTTTCGGTTTAGCTCGAGTCGCTGGAACCTGAAGCCGAAAGGGAATTTTGGAGCTAAAAAATTGGCGCCATGGATCCACGGCATCCGTCCAAGCTTCCACTTTCAGTTCCTGTTCCAGTTTCTACCAACAACACTATTACTGTTCCTGTTTCTCCTTTCCCTCCAGCTCCAGCTACCACAGCTGAAGCTTCACATACAGCTTCGAAAACACCACCACCAGCATCCTCCATCAGCATCCCCTTTTCTCGCAGCACGACATCGACACCTGTGTTTATTAACTGGGGGCATAACACGCACACGCATAGACATACCCACTTCCGCACACCGTCTTATGACATCGCGCGCGCCGAGTCGCATCCGCATCTTCAGAATTTCACCTCGCATCAAAACCCTGCATATGCCGTTCATACTTCGGCCCAGCGACGATCCTCCGACACCGATTTTTACTCTCAACCCCAACACCAAATAAGCCACGATTCAAACACTGCGCGTTCAATCACATCATACAACTCGCGAACCTTTAATCACGAAATGCCGCCGCCGACCTCGCCTCCCCAGCCGGGGGCGAAACCGCCGCAACAAAACCAAAATCAACAGCCGCACAACATGATGGGCTACGGGCCTCCCCCGCCGCGAGCACCTCCCGTAGCTGTCGGGCCTCCCATGTCATTTCCCTCCGGTCGAGAACTTCCTGCCCTCGGCTCTATCGCAAGAACTGGCAGCAGCAACAGCTCCATGTCCATATCATCCATGCTAGGCGGCCCGCCGCCCGCTCTTCGTGAATCGCAACCTCCGCCGTCGCATTTCCCACCTCATTCAGCCGCCCCTGGATCAGGTCCCGGCTTCGCGACTGCTGTCCACGCCTCACCTCGAATGCGTTCGGCCGCTTCTGAATATCCGCCTTTCCGTCGGCCACATACCCCAGATCACCAGCGACCCTACGAACCCAGAAATTCACCGCCTGGTCACTACACCCCCGAAGTCCCGCGTTATAGCACGCCTTCTACCTACTCAAGGCATCCTTCAGGCTCTGCAGATCACGCAAGAGAACCTGGAAGATTACCTCCTGGTCCTCCTCCACGGCCAAGCAGCCAACCCAAGGCATACCCGGGAATGCCACGGCCGATGGAAATGGGACGACCACCTGGCCCTGAAGAGGCATATGGGCGACGCGACGAGATGGGTCGACCTCCACCTGGCATGGAATACAATCCCGAACGAGTTGGCCTCCGACCCAACCCCTACGAAGATCGCTATAGAGCAGAACGCGAACGAATAGGTGAAGTCGAGCAGCGCGAGCGCGAAAGAAGAGAGCGCGCATATTCTGGCAGCGATTCAGGAAGACACTCGATACATCCTGGTGACTATGGTCATCGTGAACCTCCTCGAAATCCTTTACCTTACGGCCGACCTCCCGATCGCGACCCTAGAGAACGAGATCCGCGTGATCCCCAGGGCAGGGATCCTAGAGATATCCGAGAGCGAGATCCACGAGATGGGCAATGGGGTCGCATGGGCGCAGACCCCAGCTATCGAGCCCCTATGGATCATCAACGACCACATCCCGACTATCCACCTTCTGCCTCGCCTTATCCTCCTCATGGTGTTTACCCAGGTCCTCCACCCGATCGATATCCTCCCTCGTCGCATCCTATGCCAGGCCCGCCAGGCCCGCCAGGCCAAAGCATGCCCCAGGGACCCGCACCTTTTGACTCTCCCGATCGAGCCCGAATGAGTTTAATGCATGCACAACAACAACCGCACCGAAGACCGGAGGAAGGCGGCCCCCCACCACCGACTATAGCCTACAACGGAGCTCCTGGTCCGGGACAACTCGAATCTCCCCGTCACCGTAACAGTGATGATGCGTCAGCCCCCAATGGCCAGCGTAATTTGTTGGCGATTCAGGAAATGAACCGCAAAGGAAGAATATCACCTCTCCCTCAAGCTGTGCAAGGTGCGCAATTACAGCAACCTGGCCCAACTGGCGAGCCAGGAATCAAGAGCGAATTTGGCCGCATGTTTGCAGGCATTGGGAATGGAGTCATGGGCGTTTCAAGCCCCATCACGTCTGCCGCCATGCCTTTTACAACTGCCAGTTTGGCCAAGCGCGAGGATCCTGAAAATGTAACACCTGATTCTGGTCCCGAAGCAGGAAGCAAGGGTACAAAAGGCAGGAGGAGAAAACTGAAAGATGATGAGGGCAAGGGTGATGATGAAAGTTCGGGACGAGTTACTCCCGCCAATAGAGCGAAACGTCCCAAAACGCACCAACATCAGCATCACCACCATCATCAGTATGTTGGTCTCCCGTTTCCTCGTGACTTTACTGATTATCCCAGCCATGCGCATCACCATCACCACCATCCAGCTGACGCTGCCCCGTTGAGTGGTGCTGTGCCTTTCAAGAACTTCAAAGCAGGCGCCCCTACAAACGACAAGGGTCTTCCTGTTCCTCATCACCATCATCCACCGCGGCCCATGCATCAACACCAGCACCCGCCGGTGAAACAACCCGCACAAAATGCCCCGCCGATCATACCACCAAAGTCAAAGACAATTGTCAAGTCAAAGGCAATTCTGGACTCGGTATCGGACCGGCCTAGACATCATCTTGGAGATTTTATCTACGAGCCAGGTCTGAAAGCTGGTAGATTGGTACCAAACTATCCCACACATCGCGCCTTTGCTTCAAACCCGAAACCTCTGCCTTGGGAGTTGATTAAGAACAAGGAAAACTGTCTGTTGACGGTAAAGGTGGCTAAAGTCCATTTGTCGTCTGCCTCGAGAGAAGAAATCACGTCGAGGAGTTATCTTTGGGGTACTGACGTCTACACAGACGACTCTGATGTCGTCGCTGCATGCATCCATAGTGGATGGATAAAAGGAGAATGGGCTGAGGAAGTCGATAACTCGATTTTGGATATTGATCAAGGACCCGGCGACAAGCGACGTAAGAAGCCTGCTGCATCGACCGTGGACCTGGATTCAGAAGGTCTCATCACTGCACCTCCCACCAGCGGGCCTATGCCGATACCCGCTCGACGCGATTTGCATGTAAACATCCTCATTCTTCCCCGCTTGGTCAAATACGGCGCTTCTACCAGATATGGTATCACGAGTCGAGAATTTGGTGGCGACTATGGTCATCGCCATGCAGTCCATGATGGCATCAGTTACATGATCAAGAGTGTACGATGGGTAGAGAATGGAGCACAGCCACAAGCCCGACTTCGAGGTCAAGCTCGACGTGACCGCATTCGCAAGGCTATGCGCGAGGTCAAGAAGAGCCTCAATGTCAATGGTTTGGATATCCAAGAGAAGGAGACGAACGGAAAGCTGCAGGGCGGAATATCAGCTACATGGAGGAAAAAGGATCCTGAACAAGTCGAGCCAAAGACCCAGGATCAGGACGCTGTCGAAGGCGACAAGGAAAACAGCCAAGTCACTACAAACGATGTCGAAGCAAACGAGGAAGAAAATAAGGAACAACCAAAGGACGTGGAGATGAACGATGCCGTCGAGGCACCCGCCGCAGAGGCGAAGACGGATTCATGAGGCTCACGATTTTGTCGCCAAACCATAAAAGGCGTTGGTGTCATTGCATTGCATGGCAAAGAAGCCAAGGTCTTGTAGCATTAGAAATACCCCATTCAGGTTATGATAATAACAAGTTTAATAAAAGGCGTCTGCCTTGTCTATAAGTTGGATATGATACAATTTTGTACATTCTATTTTGGGCTATCGCCACCAAGATTTGCTGTCGTTCATGACTTTGTAAGCCACTATTTTCAAAAATCGGTCGCTCGTCCGTTATAAGACCAATCACTCTCCCCACCCCATCGAAGAGGTTCATTCTTTGGTCCTCCAACCTCTCCAGTCTTGGGGTTCACATCACCCTCAAACTCTGGCGGCGCACCACGGAAGTAACCCACGTTCATCTCATCGTCGGTCTTCTTTTCGGGGATAGTTGTATGCTTGATCTGTGAAGTAGCAGGCGTAGCTCCTGTAGCCTCTGTTGTTTCTTGTGTGGGTTGGAAAGCAGATGATACAGACGCTGCGCGCTGTAGACGCTCGAACTCGGCTTGTTCTGAGGCGGGGAGCTTTGGAGGACCAGGGCGGGATTGGAAGGTTGATGAGAATCGAGTTGCGGGGGTTCGGATGAGAGGGGCGAAACGGCGGGTTAAGAGGCGGGACATTTTGTTTTGTTTGTATTGTGGTGGTTCTTTGGTGTTGAGGTTGGCGCAATGAATTGGTGGAAGAGAGGCAAAAGTAGTACAGTGCTCGATGATGTAGATCGGGTGAGAGACGGGCCGAGGTTAGATTGAAATCGGGAATTGGTGGGGGATGTTCCGGGGGAAAGAGATGGAAAGAGTACGTACCGTTTTTGCTGTAGGGTGGTGATGGCTTCATTTTTAGAGGCGAGAACAGGCGAGACAGGAGTATCTGCCGAGGCATCGGGAGAATTGGCCGTCGGAAGCATAAGAGACGAAATTACTAGGTCGCTTTATGCCCCTTGGACTATAGTTCTTAGGCCACTTATCTCTATATCCTAAAACTCAGGCGGCCAGCTTTCCTGATACCCAAGCGAGGTATCTACGCGGCCAGGCTGACAATGCCAAAGTGGATAAACCGAATAAATATAGAGCCAAGCTTTCAGATTGCTACACTAGATGCCCGCCCGGGTACTGTCTCATCGTGTCTTATCAACGGCACAGCAGCCACTTCGGTCGCCCGATCGGGTGGATCTATTCACACGTGGAATGAAGATTTGTTCTGGGGATTTTGACATGGACATGTGTGTAGCATTAAACGGTGGTTCTTAGGTGTGGCTTTTGTAGTCTCGGTCAAGGAAAGATTGGGATGGTGTGATAAGGAAGCTTCGGATGTTGACAGCTAGTTTTATTTCTTTACTTCACCTTAGATTTGTTATTGTCTGTGGTTGAATGAAAGGCTTTGAAGGATGTCGGACTGATATTAATGAGGCTAGGAATGTTAATAAGAATCGCCATAGCTGGACTGAATCAGCAATTGAAGATAAATCTACGAGATCAATTAATTAAACTCACTAAGAATTGTTGAAGAATTGCCCATATTTCCTTTGCTTTACATCGTCTCATCCTCACTCACTTTAAACACGCGGCTCTTTTCCGTTGAACAACCTCGTGGTCGATCCTCATGGTATCATTGGCTCCTCACCACCACAGCCCCCATCACCATCATGACACACTCTCCGCCCAAACCGCACTTGTTTACGTCTCGGTCTTTAATTAGAGTAACCTGTCGCCCCTGTGTCAAGCTTATCCTCCGTGCCAAGATCGACCTCGCCTATCGAATCACAGCTACACAAAGACGCACATTCAAAACCGTTGAAGCTTGGTGTATAGTCTAACCAGTCTCTTGGGTTGAACCTTTAAAGGACTCGTTTGCCCCGTCTTGAACCGCTACGGTTTTGCATGTTAGCCCTTATTGAGGACTTCACTTTATACTCTGCTCTTCAATCATGGATTGAGAGGCCGGTGTCGTGGAGACGCGGCACTTTGTTTATATTACTATAATTCTATACTATATTTCTCTCGATGGCGACACTTCATCAGTATGATTACATCTTTGCACTGACTGTTATCTTTGCATGCCTAGATGCTTGGAATATTGGTACGTCCCTAGCATAAATGCATTGCATCGTACTGACTCTTTAGGCGCCAACGATGTGGCCAACTCTTTCGGAACGTCGGTCTCTTCGAGATCCCTCACCATGAAACAGGCCATGCTCGTAGCAGCAGTCTGTGAATTCAGCGGAAGTGTATCCGTAGGATCTCGAGTAGCAGACACCATTCGCACAAAGATCGTCGACCCTCACCACTACGACAGCTCACCTGGTGTTTTACTCTTGGTCATGATGTGTACCATCGTGTCATCCTCGCTCTTCCTCACTTTCGCAACCCGCCGCGGACTTCCTGTTTCGACGACGCATTCTCTTATCGGCGGTCTAGTCGGTGCGGCTACAGCTTCGATCGGTATTGAGAAAGTCAGCTGGGGATGGCACGGAGTGTCACAGATCTTTGCAGCCTGGGTCGTTGCGCCTTTAATCGCGGGATGTTTCGGATACGTACTGTTTCTCTGCACAAAGAAATTCATCTTGATGAAAAGGACAGCTGTGAAGAGAGCATTCTTTTCTATCCCGTTTTACACCTATCTCACTGTTGCTGCGCTCACGATGCTTTTGGTCTGGAAGGGGATTTACGTTATCGACTTGTCACCACGGGATACAGTCATCGCTATCTTTGCAACAGCCACCGGCATGACGTTTCTTCAAGCTGTGTTCTTACTACCGTTTCTGTGGACGAGGATAATGCATGAGGACTGGACTCTCAAATGGTATCATGTCTTTCAGGGGCCAATGCTTCTCTGGCGATCACCACCTCCACCGACACCGATTGGCTTTACGAAACCTAGTATCAGGGACTACTACCAGGGGCATCTCACGCGCGAGGAACTGAACTATATACGGACCTCTGAGACTCTTCTCCAGTCTATCCAGACACCGAATGGTGAATTACCTGATCTGGATCGAGATGAGGAATGGATCCTCCCTCCACCAGCTCAAACACCACCCAAGACCCCACCGAATCGATTCGAACGACGCCCTTCTTCAGAGCTTGTACCTCCTTGTCCCGACGGTGAATGGAATAGCCCCCGCGTTCTGGCATGGAAGGTGAACCGTGTGCTACTTCGCGGTCTAGAGAAGGATGTCGTGGCAATGCAAAAGCGGAACAATATTCTTAACTGGGATTTGGAGGATATGCATGCCCGATCAGCACATTACGACAACCGTGCAGAATACATGTACTCAGCCCTTCAAATCCTCACAGCCGCAACAGCGTCTTTCGTTCACGGCGCAAACGACGTCAGCAACGCAGTCGCGCCCATCACGACAGCATACCAAGTGTGGTCTAGCGGTGCAATCCCAGATTACGTTGAGATACCCGTCTGGATCCTCGTGGTAGGCGGCGCATGCATCGTAGTTGGCCTTCTAACGTACGGTTACCACGTCATGCGTACGCTGGGCAACCGTCTAACCCTCATTTCGCCGAGCCGTGGATTCTGCATGGAACTTGCGAGTGCGTTGACGGTACTAATGGCGACGAGACTGTCTCTGCCCGTGTCTACAACGCAGTGCATTACAGGGGCGACGGTGGGTGTTGGTTTGGCGAATGGGGATTGGAGATGCATCAACCCGAAGCTTGTGGCGTGGATATATCTTGGGTGGATGGTTACGTTGCCGGTTACGGGGCTTATGTCTGGGTGTCTGATGGCACTTATTATCAATGCGCCGCGATGGGAAATACCGACTTCGTGATGCCTTTTTGAATGTCAAGCGATTAAATTTTTATGCTGCCTTTTCTTTTCTATGAGACGTGAGGTTTGTACATGCGCTGAGAATGACAGTCGTAATGCGGCGGAGAGGAACAACGCAGTATGCAATAACACTAAATTTAATTCTCAACACCGTGAGACTCTTTACTAACATGTTATTGCGATAAAGAGATAGCTTCTGCGAGTAAGGCTTAATATGAGCCTATTTCACCAACTATGCTTCCATTGTAACCTTGTCGATTGTTGAGAAATATATTTGTACATAGTAACTACATACATTGTTGACGAATCTGATGTTGCTGAAGCACTCTCAAATTCGTCAAAAGTGAGCGTAGTAGTGATTTCTAGGAAGATTTATTTGTACAATCTTGTCAGACAAACTCATCGCTCAGCTAGTATCCTTCTATTCCTCTCCATCAACTTTTCAAGTTGTTCCCAACGCGCAATAACATCGTCAAGATCGATTTTCATCTCCGTAGGCACGAATTTATTATCAAAACTTACCCGTCCCACTGGAAACCTCCTATTCTTTTCCTTCTTTGCTTCTTCCGACATGTCATATCCGCAGATGTCGCCTTCCAAGATATAGTCCGATTGGCCATATCGCAAACGGACAGGATATGACACAATCTCGAACTCGACGAGTTTTGTTTGTTCATGGTCGAGAAAAGGTTGAATGAGGTTCAACCAATCTGTCTTCGTCGCCCCAAAGCAATTCCTCAAACAGAGTCTCTGCAGTGTGGTAATATGATTGGCAATGAATAGACACACCCCGCTTGTAATCTGGGAGTATTCGATCTCGCATGATGTCAAATGCGGTGTATCAATCAATGACCAATTCATCGGATCAAGGTTACAAATGTTTCCAATGACAGAATTTTGCGTGCCCGAAATCCTCAAGTTTTCTACTTGTTTCAAATGACAGAAGTAATCATGGAGTAGACTGTACAAGAATACTTCATTCTGTAAATAATCTTCTTCTCCAGCCAGGGAAATCTCAAATGTCTTCAGTGATGACAAAAGTAATTGCCAGTTTGGCAACCGAAGGTGAGAAATATAGTAAGGAAAATCACTCAGTGGAAGACGGTTGATCTCCAGGTGCACGAGTGTACCAATGTTACTATCGCCAATTGCCTGCCAACTTTCTTTGATAAAAGCTTGCCAACTTGTTTTGCACCGTAGATAGTCAGTCGGAGTGTAAGTTTCCTGCAGCTTGTTGATGTCCCAACACCCGAGATCAAACTGAAGCTTTTGTAGAGATGGGAACTCGCATAGAAACTTAAGCGCTCGGTATGTTTTGCTGCTAAGTTTGAGAAATGAACCGAGTCGTGGATATGGGCCGAATTCGGAACCTCGGGGTGGTGATAGGAAGCCTTCTTCCACGGAATAATTCTCACAAAGATGGCGAGGAACGTATCGAACTGTTCGAACCAGTACTCCGCGAGGCCCTGTTCCAAGGGCAAAGAATCTGTTTGCTGACTCCGGGGTGTCGTCCAGTTCTGCAGTGTGGTATGCTTTTTCTTGAAAAATGCCCATCAACCGACGAGATGTCATACAAACACTTCGAAGGGAATTGACATCGGTATGGTTGCCGATCTCAAGAAGGAGCTCAGTTGGGAGATTTCCAAAATCCATTTTTGTTGGCAATTTATGTTTGAAGAAAGAAAGCTGGGAAAAGGGAATATTAAATGAGCGACTTGCAAGGTCACAAGATTGGAGAGCATGTTCCATCACTTTATATGTACTATTTTTTAAGCTCTTGAATCTTAAATCCCCCAAGTCTCATTAAACTTCACCTATAAGGTTTATATGTTCATCCGGAACATAAATGTACAGGTCTAATATCGGCAATGTTTCTCTCGCAACACTTGAGTTTCCCAAGAGTACGTCCTCTGACAGAGGAGCCACCTAACTGTCAACACAGCAGCGACTGAGCTCCAGAATTGCGATTGTGATCCAAATATTTGATATTCATACAGGTAGGCTATGGTAATACTTCGTAATTGTCCTCGCAACCCCAACGCTGACCCCCGAATCGATGTATCTCTCAGCTGTATCAGTGACGACTCTAAGATATCACTTCTACGATTTGGTGTTTCTATAAGCACAATACGGAAGCAAAAAATCAGGCTGCGCCTTCAACCAACCGGATTCTCCGTAATAATCCGAGCATAGCTGCATACGTAGTGTCCCAAGTCTTGTTAGTCTCGACTCCATGCAGTTATGCTTGTCTCCGTCGTGAGGCTGTATGGTTAGCTGTTTTCTTCCCGTTGCCCACTTTGCTTTCAACCACCCTTGTAAGTTACACTCACAGTATCCGCGCTTGTAAGTGCAGCAATGGGACTTAGACCCCATATCGGTGGAACGAAATTTTTATACCAAGTTCGAGTTAACTTGCGATAGTACTGTGATGGTACAAGCAAAGAACTCACCTAGACCTATATAATGCCAAATATATTGAAGAAACGATACCGTAGTAAAGTGGTGAAATGATAGAAGAGCAGTTGGCGGTCTGGGAAAAAGTGACTATCATGCTGTACGGCTTCGTGCAGACGACAAACGGGCGATATCGCATTGAACAAAGTGTAATCCGCCACCACATCCAATAGTCTATTCTGAGAAACGCAAAGATATCACAAGATAGAATCTCGTATTCGGATTATGAGGACACTCGGGTAATGGCAGAGTAGATGGGAATAGTAGTGGGTTAGGCCGTGCTGGTTTGGACCAGAATGTTAGATTGTCCATCTTTTTACCCCCCACAAGTAGAGGGTGGCCTCCCCGTGTCCCCTTTCTCGTGGTGCTATTCGTCAGCGAGATCCTTAGCTTGTAAGGAGACTTGCATTTGGACGCCGACAGATAGGACTGATATCGCAAAACCCCTAAGCCTGAAATCGATACATCACAACACATCAGCCCCATCGTATCGATATTTGCTGAGAAGTAATTGGACAAGACCACGGGGAAACTTGGTTTGGTTGCCGCAATTGCGTGTCGAAGCATATTGTCGTATGTAAATTTCCATGCTTGTAGAATCATGGGTCAGGGGAATGCCCCAAGCTGGTCATGGCAAAGCTTTCCATCTTGTTCCATCTCGGAAACATAAATGACTAATCCTTCGAATTTCGTCTATATAAACGGCCTGTTTCTATCTTCCTTATTTTCTTCTGGGTAAACTTCTTTCCTTTCTTTCTTTGAACCTGTACTGATCCTCTCTTTTATGACTTGGTACGGCTCAGCCGTGCTTGGGGTTCAATGCAACTCATCAAGACATTCGAAGACACAGTGGGAGAAACAGTCTGTATTCGTTCAATTGGTCTACTCAGCTACGTCTTGGTGCAGCTAAGCCGCACTTCAGGGTTCAATGTAACCCAGCAAGACACCTGGAGGCTCATTGATGAAGACAGTATTCCTTCGATGTACCCCGACTTGTTCAAGAGGACGAGACAATGTCTCGACGAAAGGTGTATTAGACTCCGCCGCAACTCTTCACACATGCTAACCATCGAATAGATCACTGCTATGTGCTGGGGAAACCTACATCGCGACAAGCTGCGGCCCGTTTCGTTTTCGAGTTTCGCAAGAACGTAATTCACACAGCCCTGGCAACTCGTCACTACATGAAGAAGATGGTAGAGGTTTATTTCTAGAATCTGCTATAAACTGGGAAAATCTGAGCTTTTCAAATTCTCGAACATGTATGATGGTAACTTGTCATGTCCCTTCATCGCCCCAGAGCACATACTGAATATAATCTCGACTGACCCATCTGTTCTCTCTGTAGTGGTCGCATGCCAGTCAGGCACGCCAGACCTGCATTCCAACGATCCACTTCCCATTGAGTTACAAGTATGATATCGTCGAAGCAGCAGATTCTCTAGTGTCAGTATCTTTATGCATCCATGGGTACTGAAGCTGATACCGGCATACTTCAATTTGATGGAACATCTAAGATCTGCCGTCGATATCTTGACTCGAGCTTCGCCATCAGGCACTGAAGAAGACCTCGCAAGGCCAATATCTCAAGTCCGTTTCTACTAGGAGTCCGAAGATGCCTCTCATTACGCTTCATGCACACATGACTTTTAGAGCTGTTTCATGAGAGGTAAGATCCTCGATCAAATACCATTAGCTCCAGCTGACACATTTGTCAGGTACTATGCATTGGCGTCCAAGCTTGTGCCTTTTGGATATCCTGACAACATCGACATACCCTGATTTCAGAAGTAAGTATGCAAAGAAACTGCGAGCAGGAATCCTATCATCTACCTCCCACGCTCTTCTTCGTCGTCTTTGGTACGATAAGACTTATCATATTACCTTCTTTCCTCTCCTACTACTCACCTCCCTTCATAGTCTACAAGAAAAAGCTCTTACCAACCTTCTCTTAGCTTTATCGTCTCTATGATCCTTGGCCATAGAAGCTGGCATCCAACATGATCGGCTTCTTTCGCTCACGCAAAGATTGAATCAAATTGAATTTGGTCTGTTGGCCGTTGTTGCAGTCCTACGCAAGGAGAATATCGCCACAAACTCCTCGAATCTTCCTATTATAAAGGACTTCACAGCACCTCACCTAGAGGCTGTCGACCGGCATTTCACCGGTTCCAACGGTATCTCTGATTGTGCACGTCTTGTTTGTTGCAATCAGCATATTACTGGGTGGGGATAGCGGCACTGCCAGACCGGAATCTTCCTGACGGTTTAAAGTCCGATTCGGCCACCGCATTGCGCAAGCTTGGATGCTCAACTCCTGCCCGGGTTTCGAGGACTCTGGAACACTTTTATTACAATGACTACATCTCCGATCCGAAAGATACCGAACGATCTTGAGGGAGAAATCCAAACCATGAAGAGCATGTTGCAAGCTGCAACGAACTGTTGGAACGTTTGCCAAGGGAGAGAGACAACTTTATCGCCAGAAGCAAGTGGCTATAAGGAAACTCCCGAAGGCCGCTCTACTACCGCCCCTCAACCCTTCTGAGTCAACCGACATGCCAAAGCAACACCTAGTCGACCCTATGATTCAACTCAGAGATTGGCGAGGCCTTGAGGTTGGTTGCAAGGATGACTCAGGTAGAAGGAGTAACGAAAATCGACATTTCGTGCCGGGAAGTCCCTGTGCAGATGGAAGTTCTAGATGAAGTAGGTCAAAACCGACCGTCAACTCTCAAACTCCTTATCATCTTGAGAGAGTACACCGAATACCCAATTTATATAAAAAGTCACGTGCGGGCCGGATCTCTGAGCAGTATGGAATGTGACCAGCATGTAGCGGAAACAATGTCGTCAACGTCCGACAAGGTACTATCCTCATTGTAACGACGTACCTCTGCCAGAAGAACGAAATTGGTTTTTTACTCTCTCGGTTTATCTCAACCAAGCCCCCTCCCGGACTTTTAGAACTACGGACAGTTGACAGTTCCTTTCGAGACAAGTATGACACCGTCATTGGTCATCATCTACCTCATGACCCAGATGGTGTGCAATGAATGAGAAGTACAAAGGTGATCATGAAAGTGGGCTATACAAGAGGTGGCCCAGATTCAAGGATGCTTCTCAATTGCAGGCAGATTACCTTGATTCACCTCCCCGGATTCCAAACACTGTTGTATGAAAAGATACACGGGCAAGTTTCGTCAGCTCAACTAACGTCAAACTCACCGCCGTCAGTCTCGGCACAGGTATACCCCCGACTATCAAGAATTATGATATTCCTTTGCGTCCATATCGCATTTCCTATAGGACTATTGGTATATGCCATAACGATATGGGTCCCGCAAACATTCTGTTCGATCCTTAGCAATAAAAGAACGGTATACATCATTGTCAACGAGGCTCAATACGCCTAATCATCTTGGCGAGCACGATAACCCGATAAGACAATCCATGCGCCTGGTCAAACAGCACTCCCGCGATGGTTCATTTCGTACCGAGACCAAGTTATACCCTTCCTTGGTTTAGTCAGCTATTCGTACTCTCCCTTTATTATCACGGTTATTGCTACCATGCCACACATCGTGTCTGGTTTATTCGCGCAGATGGCAACTGGAGACGAGCCCCATTGGATTGGGAAGCCCAAGACACCCTTGATCACATGGCAACTGGAAAAACTCTATAGTAGTTTCTAGACGTGGAGATCACCAAGGTGATGGACGTTGGAAAGGCGAAGGGACGCAAGCTTTCGTTTCGAATTTGAAGCACTTCATGATCTTCAAGCATCTGCGCGGCCCTGTCGGGTGTACGGCAAGCGAGATGGCCCGAAACCCCAGGTCGATACCAAGCTATCAGCAATTAGGCATGCAGAACTCGAACGGCGATTCAGCTTTCCTAGTTCTTGGATCCTTCAGGCCTGAGGAAGAGCTTTGTTACCGATATGTTGAAGAGAAGCTGGAGCGAGACCGTTTTACAGGGTCATGGGACCTCCTAACAGAAGCTAGCTACTTCTTGAACGGCAATAATTACTATCGAACCGCATATGCGATCAACAAACACCTGCGTAAAGTCATATCACCCCCGAGGCCCTCAAAGCGCATCAATGAAGAGGCGCAGCCGAGACAGTCGAGGTTTTCAACGTGATATCAATTGAACGAGGATTGATTCCAACTGGCCAGACCCCTCTGGTCCATGGACAACATGACCACGTTTTGTCAGCGGAACTGTCGTGTCTGTTTTTCTCCTAGTCAAATCCATTTCCAATAAAACTATGACACAATCGAACCTTACGATCTTTACGCAAGATTATGCTCAAAAGGAGACCAATATCACTAAATTCGATGTGCGATGGATATTGACACTAGCCATGATGCGGATTGGAAATTCTTCAGAAGTTGAAGAAAGAACGACAGACTGTCGACTTCGGCGATTGGGAATAGATGCAGCAAATAGGTTCTGCACTGAAATGTTTGATCTACAAACAGTCACTACATTCTTTCGTCAACAAGGGAGGAGTTATCGCGCACCAAGAAACTTTGTAGCTATTCCGGACATCCTTGATAAGATGAGGATAATATCATGATGAAGAAATACCCAGATGTCTGATATAACGATACGCAGATCAACAAGGAGTTGTCAATCTGTTCATGGCTGCATATCATCCAGAGTTTTGAGGAGACACTTTCCTTAGGGGCGCTTGAACTTGCAGGTCGTAAGGGCCAGTTTCAGCTGCTTGTACAGTGGTCTGGATATCCTATCCGCCAGGCGGCCTGGGAGTCATTCGAGATAGGTAGTTTGGCATATTCGAAAGGCCATCGTCAAATATTTCGACAAGGAAAACCACGGCTATCCTTATACCTAGAGTCTAGTTTGGTTCGGATGGGATGTTGATACGAAAAGCCCACGGACACGTCAACACAAACTTGGATCCTAGCCATTCATGACCAACTCCGTTGCAATGGAGACCACTTTGCCTCTTTCCTGAACCATCTATCGACACGCATCCGCTACTGGGCCGGTGATCATACAACCTATTTCATCTCTCAACGCTTTATCGCCAAGTGGAAATTACTAGAGAGACTTGGAAGATGGAACCTAACTTTCAGTGGTCCTCGAAGGCACAATTAATCCATCGAACTCTGAGCAACAAACATGACCTCCATTGACAACAGAGAAAGAGAAATCGAAATAGAATCTCTTCAGCGACAAAGACAGCTCCTGGCAAGTTAAAGAGTTCTATATTAAAAACCCAGGCTTTAAGTACTATTCTAATGCTTATCATAGAAGGGGGTGCTGCAGCTAGGGGGTTAAGGGGCGGGCCAGGCGATGGCCCAGGTGAATTACCTCACCTGGGCCATTCGTGAATCAGAGACGAGGGGTATTTTAATAACATACATCTGGGGTGGCGACTGGCTTGCAGCTGCCTAACTTAAGTTGCGCAGAGCAATATTTCGCAGCCCACCGATAACAATTATCTTCGAAACGCCATCTTCTTTCGCGTAGCACGGAAAGATTCTCAAAACATCGACATGACATACTTGAAGCGTCTTCCAGCTTAGGGAATTTCAGGACCATCTGATCAGGTTCCCCCTCGTGCACAATCAACTCCACAAAAATCACATCAGCTACCTGCGAATCCTCCAGTACCTAACCACGGGACTATCTGATCAAATGCCTCTCAGTGCCCGCTTGACTCCAGGACCGTCAAATCAGCCACCTGCCCGTCCTTTCACAAGTCACTAATTTTACCCAACGTCTTTTACAATATCGAAAACTGCGTGTTGAAATAACACTGCATCCCGTGTCTGCCACAGGCGCCTTGGCGATATAGCCAAACAGTGCGTGAGACACAAATGCGGCTGTATCTGCGAATAAGCCATCATCTACGAAGAGTTAATCTCGCTATACTGATTCATTAGGCAATCTTCCCAACAATCATCCTACTCTTCTCGACAACCAACTCTCCCACTCACAAATTCGCATCACGATTGAACCACAACTTGATTAGCTGAGCGTATGAATCAAGCCATCACAATAATCATTATTCGGTTTCGGTTTCCCAAGACCGATCAGAACCAAAAAGCCTGGTTTGCGACACTTAAACGCTGTTCTTCGATTTCGTGTTAGAATACTGGACACTGGGAGAAGAGACTTCCGCTATATTCTTCGAACCATGGGATACCACCGCTCTTGTCCATCCTCAAAGATTCCAGAGCGCCGCATCTTTCTACCCTCACTCATGCCCGACGATATCGAGTGGGAAGGACGCTGGAATTTGGGAGTTATGCCCCAACTAGGTATCACTACAGGCTGGAGGACTTCAAGAACGAGGAGGGGTTGTTGGCTTTGAGAGCAATGTGTATCGTGTAGGTTGACTCAACCGGCACCTACTCCTAAGACCATGAAGCAATACTAATTCCACTTCGGTGGTGCGGCCAGATCCAACCATTGCTCATTTTCTCATCTCTGCCATCTTCAATCTCGAGAAAACCTTTCGTGCTGTGGCGTGAGACCTGACCGCGCAGTATTGTCATTGCAAAACTCTGCGCAATGTCGAGAACGATCTTTCTATCACTCCTGGCGCCCCCCCCCCCCAAGATATCGCAGACAAAGCCTTCTATGTATCCGAGAGGAAACAACCTTCAGCTACGAGGTTCGGCGCCGACAGACAAAACTTGATCTCGGACTGTAGCCTCCGGTCCTTTTGTCCCGGCCGTTGGCGGGATTGATGAATCACATTACCAACTCGAATACTTCACCGTGAGAGTGGTTGTGTCTATCAAGCCAATCATTCACCCTACCAATACACAACATTGGCTTAGGACAACTCCCGAGCAAGACTATCCCCTGATCTCATTGTGTCATCACTTGTCATCAATCACAGGTTCTTCAAAAGAATGCTGGTTATTACTCGACCTTCAAGGCATCCGATTGCCGTGCTCGTGGCCGCGCTACAGATTTCATCAGCCAACATCTTGGTGATTGAGGTGACTGCAGCAACTCAGATTTCGGCCTACAACAGTTGGAGCAAGCACTTTTGCAAAAATCTCGCCGCATCCTTCCAACTTGAATTGTTGGTAACGATGATAATGGGGATCCCGCCGCTTTGCACACCACTCCAACTCGATGTAGACTAACTGTCAGTCTCTCTTCTATGGAAGCATTCATACACTGATGAGAGGTTCAACTAACCCCGACACATACGTGTGAACATCTTGAACCGGGGTACCTGTTAAAGTCTTTACGAATACACATCGCAGCGAAGCATGCAGAGAATATACATGTGTTCGTGCATCGCGATTGCGCATGAAGCTCTGAGAAGTATTAATATTCTCTCGAGTTTGGATCTTAGAAGACGGAACGGAAGACAAGCTGACAGGATGCTTTTGCTTGCACGGCCCACTGGTTCTCGTGGCCCTGGTGGTCGAGGTGGCCATGGTGACCTGGGCGGTATACGCAAGACTCCTCAACCTCACTGCCATCACGACGAGTTGGTATGTATCTACCTAGGTACCTCAAGGATTATAGTAATCCACATTGGACAACCATTCTATGGGATTGTTTTCATGAAACGTCGAGAGAGCGTGGTACTGATGTGACAAGAGCGCCTGGCCGACATAAACCAGATGGCCTATTTCGAAACAAGACAATAGTACCATCTACCACCCCAGCTCTTTTCTACATATGGATACCCATATAACGTGAACATCACCCAAAGCTGACACACACCAAGAACACATCGAGTCGAAACCTCGTAACCGACAGAGGAGTCATTTATTCGTTCAAGCACTGGTGACTTCCGGCCTCCGCTCATTAAATTCGACCTGACGAGGTATACAAAATCCACGGCGGAGGCAAACTCAAGTGCTATTTCGTCGTTTTGATAGGTGGTTCTAGCTATTACTCTGTTATTACCATCACGACCGCTCTCCCTCACTTTTGTCTACGGACCTGCCATGACGCGAGTGTATTCACCCACATGAGTAATGCATGCATAGCGACTATCAGATCAAGTTACTCTGGCTAAGGTTAGTACTCTACTACCGAGGCACTTAAGTCTCGCAAAACACCTTCAGACAAGTACGACTGGTTCGGGACTGAACTCAACAGCCCGATTCTCATCCGTCCTGAAGAGTCAAGTCGTGAGTGACCTCTTTTCAGAACTTTCTTGAAGGTAGTGCAGGACAACTTCCTGAATGGCGCATTGGCCATATGATGCCCCCTGAATGTGGTATCCCCAATTTCACCCGACCGGACTGAGGCTCCGGGCTACCGGCAATTGCTTTCAGCATTCAGTATCTCGATTGTTTCCTACTTTCGAGCAGTACAGATGCTCCAACAAGATCATACACCGAACTTGCACTGTCATCATGTTTATCGCTACTGGTCACACCCATCCGACTTCATGACCAGTGGAGGGATGTGAAAGAACAAAATCCGATTAGGGGAGGATTTTGTCGGGGGTAGCTTGATCGTCTCCACACGTACACTACATGCGCGGCACACATGATAGGGTCAATCGGATCGTCAGAGAAAAAGCAGGACGAATGATACAAAAACCCCCATGCCCCCTTGTATGACTGTATCCATTCTACTGAGGTCAGTAGAAGCCTCCTTTTGAGGCCGGCATATGATACATCAAGGCATCTTCAAGTCGATATAGACCTGTGAGGCAAATATTAACGCTTGTCGCCTCTCAGTCGTCCTGACATTCCGAGCTAAGCCCTTACACCAACTGACAGAGACATTTGTGCCTCCTCGCGGTTGGTAAAGAAATGACCTTTGGGAATTTTGAACTTCAGAAACTCCTGTTCAATATCGATGCTCGACGGAACAGATAAACGATTTTGAGGATAAACTTGAACACCTTGACTGTTGTCAACACGGCTTTTGAGGCCTTCAAATATGAGATGTAACTATACGGGTATACATGCTACAAGTCTTCTGTCTACATTCTCAGAGCCAGTTCACACTACGGACAAGATTGACTGCGCGTGGGTTGACGACGGGTCTGTCAAGCTCTCCAATAACCCGCATCCTGCTCGTGTCATCTATATTGACGAAGTCGAGATAAAGACCGGTAACGAAGCCTGTATGAGAGCGTTCTTGAGAGAGCTATCTGGGTCGGGTGAAAGGCGATTGGAATCGACAGCGAGTGGAATGACATCCTCGCCACCAATACAACCATCTATAACAAAGGCTGGTGCGAGAATTCGGACTTACCCAACGCGAAATTTGACCTGTGGACAATGCCACTGACCCCAACACACAAAGACTATAGTAGCTATCCCATGTAGGTCCTACCTTTGACACAATCACTAGCGAAATGCCTGCGAAACCTCTCCTAGCAACATACCAACTACCTATAATACGGGTTTTAAGCAATAGTACGTAATCGCAGCCCCTTGTACAGATTGTGCATAGATTTTGGAAAGCAACAAAGTCCTCAATAGCCAGTGCTAACAATTTATCACAGGTTGGCTCTGAACATGGCATACTGGCCTAACCAAACACCACGCCTTCTTAAAGAATCCGCCGCGACAGGCGTGCAAACACCAAGCTTCCAAGGTGTCTGAAAGGGCAGATGCTTCGACTGACGGCGCATACTACACAGACTTTGACGCTTGTATAGCATTCACAAATCTAACGGGAAACGTTTCCCTTCAAGCTGGATAGGCTTTAGGCCATACCGACGGCCTTAACTGGCATACCAATGGACATATTGGTACTTGGAAGTGAGGTATACATAAGAGACTTACGTCGAGCACAAAGGCGGTTGCCGGTAGTTTGAGGACCAAAAGGACCTCTGGTGAAAGCGTGATGGACAGATACATATTTGTCCGAAGTCGCTTACATTATTCGACCCATGACAAGCGGCATCTTTTCTAAGGCTTAAATGTTTGCTTCCGCCTGGGACTCTAAATTCTGTCCGTGTAGTAAGGTCTACGCACCTTCATTCCCAGGTCGCCTTCTTTGCCGCAGGGAATCTCAGAAAATAGCCGCTGGACTGATCCACCTCCGCTGTCCACCGAACTAGATCGAGAATAACCCGCTTGAACTGCAGAGAGACTCAGGCTTCAGCCCCGTACTTGGGTAGGCACGACATCTCAGAACTCGATCAAGTGCGGTTCGCACTGCCACCATCAAACTCAACGATAACGAACCCTTCCGGCCGATACCTTTCTGCATGGCTATTTACAATATCTTGACTGACGGCACACTTCTGTTACCGATGGGGTGTAAGGATGAGAGCCATGCGTTTCAACTGTTTCCATACGTACAGATCGTGCATCCATGGAAACTTGGAGCACACACTGGTACTTTAGCAGAAACACGCATATCCAGCAAATTGAACTTCGGAGTCTTATCAACCTGAGTCTCATACTTGTACACAGCCCATAACATTTTTCTGCGAACTGGATAAACCCTCTGAGTTTGCCTTTGAGACTGCGTCTTCAACTCTGCGATTCGCTGGTAGCCTTGCAGCAAAAATCGGCATACTTCTAGGCTATTCAATAGTTTCAGCTGCTGAGGACTCACCGACATCCACCTTTGAGATAAAAGACGCCAAAAATGATGTGTTCATATACAATCGGGGAGGTGTCCCCTATTATTAGCTAGGATATGCTCCTGAAATATGGCTAACAAATGGCCACGTTTGTGGCTTCCTTCCGTTATTTGCACAAAATGCATCATCTCCATTACTGATATATCATCGATCTATCAATCTATCACTGCCAATGGCGGGGCTCTCCACTTCTCTGCGGAAGTCGACCTGCCTACCTGAGTTACTTTCACCCATATTCAGAAGTGAAGGCGTCTCTCGCCGAGTACGAGAGGCGTCACTATCGTTTTGGGGGAATGCAAGGTCATCGCCAAGTTCTTCGCTCCCAACCCCAATGCGGTGGCTGCGCTACTCATGTCAGAGCGACGACACTATTTCGACACAAGACCACAATACAGAAGTTTCAGCCTTTGGTGCTGTCTACTCAAAGTATCGCAAGATGGTCATCATCGAGTGTTTGGCGAAGCCATGTTTAAGCCCATTATCGAATTCACTGACCCCGACAGATATTCATGCAGATTATTCTGAACTTCTTCTGCTTCGGCATGAATGGAACACCATATGTATATTATTCACGCCTCGACCTAATCGACGCGGTAAAGACGCTCCTACAAGCGGAGCTGAATTATGCAAAACCGACGACAATTATACCTCCGGATGGAGCGGATCCTTCAACCCTCAAGACCATACCTGCCACCTATCAACTTATCATCATAACTCTGACTTTTCGTCATTTCGAATGATTGATCCGAAAGAAGAAACTATGCTTCATGTCAATTACGAAAAAAAGCAAAAACCTCAAGAACACTTTGGTTGTACATCAAGGGTAATCCCGGTGGCGATTCCACAGCTAAATTGAAAGCCGACAACTCAGCCGAGGAACGACTTTACTACAACAGATCGGCGTAATGAATGGCCAGTTTGCCGAGCCACCGAATTCGGGACCTTGGACTGATTCATCGAACAAGCCAATTCACCCCCTACCTGTCTAGGCTTATCCGCACACAGAAAGGTGTATTCCCGGGAGGGGAGGTTGAGAAGCTGAGTGTGGACAGAATCGTAGAAATACTGCAGCAGAGTGGATGGAAGAGAATGTTTCACTGCGCGTTCCTGATATCAGGCGCTGCATATGGCTCTGCAGGGCCCAACCAGGAGTTCCCTTCAAAAATCTATGCATGGACGGGATAGCTACCGACGCAAACGACAAAGACGAGTTACCTGACGTTGACCTTGGTATCGCTCACGTTGCCTACATTCCCTCTGCTAGCACGTCCCTGGCCTCTATCTTCTGCGACATTCATGTTCCTCGAAGCACTTTACAACTGCCTCATAGGTCGCGCCCATCGCCAAACGTGGAATATGTTCAACAATTCCGAACCTTCTACATTACCCCGCCAGTCAGGAACACGACTCAACCGCTCCAACTAGATGGGGTTCATCTCTGGATATCACGGCAATTCGCCTATACAGTATTTGTTTGACAATAGTGGTCTGGCATACTATGTTCTCGGTAGAACGAAAGAATCCGAGTCGGTATGGCTATACATTTGGATTATACCTAACGTTGCTGACTACGATAGAGCAGATGTATAAACGTCATGGCAAATGCTATTCTCTGAGGCCTTCCTGCTGAACTACAAGCTGAATCGTCTATTACGCGCTTACAACCACGATGATCCTAGACGGTTCGCCATTCTAACACGATGTTCGTTATTTGGCGCATCCTTCGGAGTGACTACCTCGAAGAACGCACAGCATGTCCACCAAACAACAAAACTGGTCAAATACTGTTCAGTTTCAGCCCTCTGGAAAACATATTCCAGATATACCAAGGTTTAAATCACTTGACGTGATTCTCCCATGGTAGAACCGTACACAGCACTCAGGGCATTCTGTCATGATTAGCGATGACAACGCTTTGGACCACATTCAGCGGTACTGAAGTCCATGGAGATCTTCTCAATAATTTCCGCAGGCACTAAAACGCCCTTCTCACTTCACCTCCAACAATGTCTGAAACGAATCCTAGAACGAACCAGACAAGAGTTGCGGACACGGCTTTAAGAAAAGAGAGAGAAACGACCGCCAAGGCAATGATTGAGTTGGAATTGTCCACCACAACAGACAGAGGGCGGTCTCGGCTTCACATTTAAGACGAGCCTCCCCCCTCCTTTGGTGATGGCTTCGAAAACACTCACAAGTCCAGAATTTTATATATTCTGAACAACAATGTGGGTGTAGAAACATTCTGCCAACGTGGTAAAGGTCTCTCTGAAGGATTTGTAGTGTGTTGTTCAGGATGAAGAAATGGCGTGGCACTATTAGACATCAGGGATTGCAATACGACTGTCTGTAAACATCATGACTTCATAGGCGTCATAGAAACAACAGCTCCCTCAAAGACTTTTTATTGTTCTTGAAAACCCAAATCAATAAATAACTAGATCATATTTTATGCAGAAAAGGAATCAGTGATCACATAAGTAGTCAATCACTCACATTTGATCCTCACGTGATGCCGTCTTCGAGCTGGTGCCGCACGTGATTCAAGTGGTCCCTCGGCATCCATGAGGATACCCTGCATCACTGAGTGACACCTATACATACATATATAGGTACTTACATATCGCCGCACGGCGAAACCGGAGCTATCGAATGAAGCTTTTACCACAAGATCCGATCCCCTTCAATTTGTAACCGTCACCTACATGCTTCTCCAGTAATCGACTCCTTCGAAAAAGCTACCACCAAATATACAGTTCCGAGGCATCTTAACGCCCATCATGATATCGACCCCGCCACCCCGCTCCTTGCGCGACAGGTGTCTCGAGCTTAGAGACAAAGTCGAAGCGTTTCTAACGGAAGAACCCGAGACACAGATACTGCGCAAAGTGCAGGAACAAGTCCGCAAGTCGATCGAGGCCGTCGACGAGGCTTTACACAGATATCGGTATGTTCGGAAAGATTGGCGGGTATGGGCGGATGCTGACGTGCGCAGACCAGAACAAATATCCTTATCATATAATGGAGGAAAGGACTGTAAGTCGCATACCGTTTGGTAGAGCTCCTCAAGCTTATCATTCTGACGAGATGCTCTACCATAACGCGACAGTCGATACTGACACTCCCAGGCCTCGTCCTCCTTATCATAATCCTCGCACGCATGGGTCGCATTTACTACTCAACTCCCGAGCCCTCCACTAACGGCGCTTCCGACATCACACCCCCCGAAAAGCTCCAATGCGTATACATCGTCGCCGCGCATCCCTTCCCTGAAGTAGACGAGTTCGTTGAGACCTCGAGCGCCGAGTACGGTCTTGAAGTTGCGCGCTATGTGCTGCCTATGAAGAAGGGTCTCGAGATTTACCTAGAGGAACGACCGAGCATCAAGGCTATCTTTGTCGGTACGCGAAGAACTGATCCCCACGGCGAGAACTTGACTTTCTTTGACCCGACGGACGCTGGTTGGCCGTCGTTTATGAGGATACATCCTGTGATTGATTGGCATTATGGTATGTGCTCCAACTGAAGCTGCAAATTGGATCAAGCTAACGATATTGCGAACAGTACAAATCTGGGCTGTATGTTGCATCCCAATGTGTCTCGTTCGTCCCATGCTAACATCTCCAGTTTATTCGCCACTTAGGAATCGAGTACTGCCCCCTTTATGATCAAGGATACACAAGTCTGGGTGGAATAAAAGACACTCATCCAAACCCGCATTTAAAGAAGCAGGGGCAAAATGGGCAGGGGTTCCGACCTGCGTACGAGCTGACACAAGATGATGAGGAGCGACTGGGTCGCGAATGATGAATGGAGCGATTGTATTTGTAAAGGGCCTTTTTGCATAGGGACCGCATTGTATATAGCATTAGACCTTTGGCGTTTGGATACATATTCTGCTATCTTATGGCATTTGTTTGCTGATATTCATTCGTCTTTACAAACTCCGACCTCAACAACTCAGCTATTTTACCTAGTGAGATGCCAACAGTCAAAGGGTGTTAGGTCATTGACTTGAGTAAGCTGGAATTATTCCCGAGGGTAGTAAGGGACACTTGAGCACGCGTAATGAATGAGAAGAACATGATGGAGGGTCTATGTTTTTGGTGATAACGCTCTTTCTGGTTATGTACTTGATTGATGATTGTGTAGGGTAGACGTAAGTGAGATGGTGCTATTTTACACCCGGGAGAATGATATGATTGTGGAAGCTCAGCCTCAGCATTTTATGAACGCTATACGTCTCTTACAAGGCGAGATGTTTAGTCATGTTATGTCATTTTAGGCGGCGTGTTTTCATGTTCGGAGCTTGAGTGTAATAGTTTCTCACCGTTTCCCCCACCTAGAGCTGAGCAGACGCCCTACCACCGATACAACTGCCGAAGTGGACCTGGAATGATCGAGAAGCATTCTTTGGGGAAGCCCCTGAGAAATACCAATCAATACGGCAAAAGACAAGTAATGTCGGCTTATTCAATTACCTCGATTGAAGAAGACAACGGAGTTGGGATGAATTTTCCCCAGACATGGGCTGTCCAGGGTATTAACCGAGATTCGTTAATCAGCCCTCCATCAATCTGTAACAAATTAACCGACCCTGATTCTTCGTCAAGAAATAAGCTATACGAATGTTTATTAGCGCCGGGTATCTGAAACCTGAAGAGGTGGGTAGGATCGACAGGTACCATATCTTAACAACCGATCAGTCAGTGAGTGCTGGCGCTGAATATTGTAACTGCTGGAAGCATAAGAGACGAAATAACCTCTTGGTCAATTGATGTTGTTTGGACCATACTTTTGGGTAATTTATTATATCTTATTCCCCGGTCTTTCAGCAAGACTTGATGTTGAAGCAAGAGCAACATGTTTGGCGTGAACAGCATTTAACCGCCCATCACTTTTACCCGTTCCTTGTTCCTGTTCCTGGACATGCCACCCCAACAAGGGTTTAATTGACATAAACTCCACCATGACATTGCCGAACATGCCAGTTTTTATCCGGATAATCACCACGAACCTGGATCGATCCCCCTCATGATAAGCTCTTTCGGAACCTAGCCCGAGCCCCTCGCTCATAGACCTGAGACGAAGCGGAGATGCGACAAGGGACTCTGAATGCACGGAATATATTCTACCGCGGCCAAAAGCAAGGATGCTTTATCATCTGCAGGAACTGGGACGATGGAAATCGTTGACGATGCAGGGGCCAAGTCCAAGGCTGAGGTGGTTTAGATGCCCATAACATATATATCACCAAAGGATGGTCTACTACTGAGCAACCCAGATACGCCCGTGGCTGATCATTCATTCATTCTTTTCTCCTACCCTTTTACATTCTTTTGAAAAGACCATACACTCTTTTTTGCCCAGTCATTCATTCATACATCAAAATGCACAAATCTGCCCTCATCGGCCTTTTGGCTTGGAGCCCAGTCTCAGCCCAGCTTCACAGCCCAGCGCAGGCCGCTGATCTCAAGTACTTCGGTAGCACCGTCGCTCCCGTCGTGACCACAGCTGCTCCCACTACCATGCTTACCAGGACCAAGCCTGCCTCCACCGACGACTGCGATGATTACCCCGAGACTGATGAGCCCGTGTACCCCACTACCTCCCTGATGAACAACTCTGCTCCCACTACAGCCATGGGCACCCGCACTGCCCTTGGACCTGTTTACACCAACATTGATGATAACAATGACGACTGCGAGAGCGAAGAGGCTCCTTTCCCAACCTACGTGATCCCTACCAACGGCACATCGACACTCCCCACAGAGGCTCCCGTCTACGATGGCGATGATGACTGCGATGACTCTGCCCCTGCCCCTGCCCCCGTCGACGATGATGACTGCCAAGAGGGCGACTTTGAACCTACAGCTGTCGCCATTTCCACTGCCGCTTCAGCTCCTACCCGCGCTCCTGTCGTGCGAAGCAGCTCTGCCTACACCTACAGGTGGAACACCGAGACACGTCCCTCCTACCAAGTCCCCAGCGGTACCGCACCAGCTGGTCCCATTGGAACTGGTAACGTTGGTCCTGTTAAGCACTACTACCAGTGCGGCGGCAAAAACTACAACGGTCCCACTGAGTGCGAGAAGCCTTACAAGTGTGTCGAGCACAACCCTTACTACCATCAGTGCATTTAGGCTCATAGAGTCGACGGGAGAGAAGACCAGGGTGAAGATTTAAATTTTTACATGTATATATTTTTGATTGTATAATTGAGACTTGCTTGATGCAAGCATTTTGAATATTTGTTCAATAGAGATGTTTGAACAATTGTTGCTGCTGCTGTGACAAACTCGGTGATAAACACAAATCCATGATATAATGGGAGGTCCTTCTTCTTCTATATATTCTTTTCCTATATATATAGGTACTTATGTAGTGACTCAGTGACGATCCCATAATAGGAGCTTGAGAGTGAATTCCCCAGAATATTTTATATCTTAGTACTGAAAAGTCAGACCTCTTTCTGTGCATATTATTTTTCTTGTATATACACTTAGGTATGCAGTGACTCACTGACAACGCGAGGAGATGTGTATATATATACAATGTTGGGTAGAATTCAGTAGTGGAGTACTTATACGCCTGGCCCGTCACTGCCAGAGCTGCTTCCTTCTTTCCTCCTTCACCTTCCGCCCCCCATCAAAGTCTTCCGCACATCGAATCCAGCGCCCAACATGTCGCGCAACCACACTCTTCTCTTCAACCGAAGAGACATCCAAGCCATCAAGGATGGCAACTTTCAGTGGCTTCTCGCCGTCAAGCTGGCGCGGCTATCGCCAGAAGCATACAAATACCACTCCACACGCCTCTGGTTCGAGGACTTTGTGGCCAGCCTCCCTGGGCGTGACACCCGCTCGCCAAAGCAGCTATACGGGCGTGTCACAGCCTATGGGAGGCTGAAGATGGAAGAACTCGGCCAGAAGATGGAGGTGAGTTATAGTATGCCGTTTATTGTATTGATTCATGACTGACTGGTACTCAAGCGGGAACGAAAGGACTTGATGGCCAAGTCCAAGCCCAAGGCGGTCGCCACGCCTTCTGGGCATGTCTTCTATGACGATAACCTGATTGCTTTGTGAAGGAGTTCTGTATCTACCTTTGGGCTTGGCTTTTCGAGTATATGGACTATCTGCATTGTGGCAGCCCCTGTGTACCAGTCGGGTCGGTGACGAAGTCTATAGAATGAACGAATGAACAAGGGTCAACAATATCAAAACACGATGATCTATCCCTGTACTGTGAATGTTACTATTTGAACTACAAAGTTGACCGAATGTCTGGGGTCTGACGACGGGTTTTTGGTTCCCCAGATGTAGACCTGCTTGCAGCTTGGTCCTTTTGGACACTGCCCACTATGGATAGCTACCTAGGTACCTACCGACTAGTTGTAACCTGATCCTTCTCTTCCATTTAATGTCTTTGCAATATCATAAATTACCTATGCACACCAACATCAACATTTCTACCAGCCCCTTCTTCATCTTGTGTCAATATCAGTACCTCTACCTCTCGGAGTTACCAAAATGCAGCCATATCTAAGGAAATGAACGGTCTTTCTCATGACTGCGCCGACGCCTTCATCTACTCCTGGAGTCAACTCGGAAGATATCTCGAGGACTAGGATTTCAAGTACTGGTTGCAGCACATGGTCGGCTTGGGAGACGTGACTTGATCCAGTCTTGGCCTGAAGCAGCCTCGCAACAGCTTCAAGGCGGCAAACTCTCTTCATAATCGTCTTCCTTCTCTCGCCACGATAGCCGAGTATGTTGCCTCGTTTGATCTACAATATTCTGCACAAATCGTTGCGCTGCAAGTCGACTTACTGTGCCTTTGCCGAGCGCTCGCTAACATTATCTGTAGGCTCTTAGGGAGCTACTCAGTTCCGTTCAACTCATGTGCAAGTGCATCCTACCAGAGGTATGCTACAGAAGAAGCCTGATCGCTGTTGCAGAGCTGACGATCGCAAAGTGTTTTGACGTGTACCTCTGCCACCTACGAGGTGATAGTTGACTCCTCGTCCGCCGCCGCCCCCTTTTGGCGTCCCAACGTCACAATCATTTATGGCCTCATACGCGGGAATCCAGAATACCGATCCCAGCTAACGACTATTATAAACGGTTGACCGAAAATGACTTCATCAAGCATGAACCAGTCAACCTGGTAGCCGACAAACTGGAAAAGCTGGTTTCGGAACGCGAATCAACATCGAATCATCTCAAAGATGTCCGTCCGCTTGCCATCTGTAACTGTATCTAGTACAGGCGAGACGATCTCTGCAGGGTATTACCCGTTCTTTTGATGCCGCTCACTATATGAGCCATCTAGCATGGCATTAATATCGAATAGTTGGGATACACATCGCTCGTCGTCGCATTGACTCCTTGTGTTGCTGCGACATTGTTGCGATATTCAACAAGGGAGCATCACTCTGTACTCTTAATCGCATCGTTCTTCCAGTGGTCTATTGTTGCGTGACCTTATTCACTATTCCAGAGACAACTGCAATTCCATAACCAACTGCGACTCTGGAGTCAAGTGCAACTCCAACACCCAAGGGAAAGTCCAAAGGTACAGAATCTATAACCGGTGGCATCATGGAATTCGAAAAGCGCCCAAATCCCTCAAGTTATCATCCTGGCTTGGGTCAAATGCAGGGCAAGCGGTCCATGTATCGTTTGCACAGCAGCAAGAAAAAGGCCTGCAAAGGAAACATGGAACAGAGTTTCTATATTCTTTTAGCTCATTAATAACCATTAAAGTCCTCGTATTACATATGGGATAGTAGTTATTGATAGGCACATTGCATTAGTCGATTCTTTCGAGATATTATCATTCGTGAACAAAGTCTGGTTAAGAGTTAACTTCCATTTGCAGTGTGTATTCTGTCCTTTTGTTAAATATTGCTTGGTCCCAGACAGTGAGTCGTCGCTCTCTAGCCTCTCGCAGTTCAACTACTTGATTCCGACAGTAAAACAAGACAGAACACATGACTTTTGTTCGATACGATTGGAGATGCCACTTTATTGTTCCGGTTCTAAGATCGACACAATACGCTGTCTAGCTCCGAGCAACCAAAACGTCATCATCAATAAAACATGGGCATTTACGATCTACTTTTCCATATTTCACATGGAAATAGTTGTAGTGAAAGCGTCGAAATACTCCGATACAATCATCATTGATGTGTAGTGATCTTCATGCCTATGTAAACTCGAGGCGTAGAATTGGGCTGCCACCAATGTTAGTACTATCTCATGTACTCGCAAAGTGGAAACCAAGAGACATACCGAAGGACAGTCCTCCTTTACATGGCAATCAAGTCATCACCATGAAAAGCAAATCCGGAAGGCGTAAGAGCCTTCTTCTCCTGGGCGGCCTTTTTCGCAGTGGTGGCCTTCTCCTCGGTGGCCTTTTTCGCAGCGGCGACCTTCTCCTCATTGGCCACCATCTTCAGCCGATCCTTTTCTTCTTCCTCATAGTGTTCGACGAGAATCTGCACAGCCCAAGACTGTATCGCCTTTGGGGCCTTCCAGTAGCCCGGTGTGGTGCCGACTGTTTTGGTGAGGAACTGTCGGAATATGGGATTGTCATCCCATCGTTGGCAGTCCAAATAGTCAATTTTCATCAGCTTTTCCAAGGTCTGTACCGTGTAGTAGCCGTTGGTCAAGCGACCGAACTCTTTTTGTGTGAATTCGGTTGACATGTTGTCGGATTTGGTATCGTGGGAATGTTCAAGTTGGTAGGAAAAGTGCTGGATTAGTGGTTGGTGAACAAGTGTGCTTTATATAGGACCAAAGATGCAAAGTGTCTGAGTCAAATTTGAATACGTATCAGCGTTCGATGTATGTTTGTGATAAGCATTATTTCGTGGCCCGGTGGAAAAATACGACGGCCGAACAAGCACGTCGTGAGCAAGTTGCAGTCATGTTGCTGGGGAACCTCACCTACTGATTAACTCTACAGGGGACTTGACTCTACTGTTCTCAACTTTGCTACATTTAATCCTTGGGGTACAATAGGTAAGTTTAGCTGTTCTCTGAAAAAGTCTATAATCCCCTTCTGTTAAACTTTTGTTTACTCTGCCTAATATATTGTAAACTATACAGGCTCAAATATTAGTTTCAGGATGCATGTAACAGGATTGTTTCTTCAGTCAAAGGTGAAAGCATAAATAAAGTGTTTACTGAATAAGAGTACAAAGCTATGAACAATATCATACTGTGGTCTACCTGCAGAGGTCCGGCTGTTCGCCACTGCGAGGAGTGTGCTGCCACTTGGTAAACAAAGGTCCACCACGTGTTGGATTTTCCTCCTCCTAGTAAATCAGAATCTTTTCTCCCTTTCTGCCTTCTCTCCCCATACATCTTACAACATGTTGACCGTTGATCTCACAAAGAAGGAAATCAGCCGCCTTGCTTTCAACTTTAACTTTCCCCTATCAACACCACAAAAGCATCATGATTCATCTGCTTGGGCTATACAGACCTTTTTTTTTTTTTTTTTTTTTAACTCTGCCCTTTCATAAAGTGGCGAATAGAGACTTGTACCAAAGCCTGAGGTGCGTTCACACAACCGGCTCCTCAAAGATTTGAAGAGTCAACGTCACCCGCTCAGCCCTCCGCATCATTCACTTTCATATTTCTCGAAACCGCCCTATGGCCTTCTGAATATCGATATGGATTTACTAACATAGAGGTTTTCAGGTTGTCTTCAAACTAAATGGCAGATATCTGCACACTATGAGCAGAGCGACAGAAATAAAGGCTGAAGAATCGCCTCTGTTGATTGGGCTGCTGGATGCGAAGGGCCTTCCAGAATACACGACGGGTCGCTGCGGAGGTAAGTATTCTCTTTCTCTATTCGTATACCGATTTATCTGTAGTAACTAACTCAAACAGGGTCTTATCATCTTTCTCATGCGACCCGCGGGTGCCTTCCCGGGAATGGAGACGATGTTGGGTAGAATTCAGTAGTGGAGTACTTATATGCCTGACCCGTCACTGCCAGAGCTGCTTCCTTCTTTCCTCCTTCACCTTCCGCCCCCCCATCAAAGGCTCCGGCTCAGACTCGTCGCTATCCCATTGATAGCACGGGTGGCCTCTCGGTTTCTGGACCTCGTCGCTACCCAGTCACCATGACAAAAGATATGCACAGTTGAAGCGATCGTACCCTGGACACCTGTAGCGTACCAGTTCTCAGCTGGACCTACTTACCGGCCATTTTTGCCCGCCTACCCCAGCTGCTACCCGGAATCTTTGACGGATACGAGTTGGGATTTACTGGATTAAACCAAAGACGCCTCTCAAGTTTATGCTTCTTGAATCGTCAATCAAGTTTCGGAGCCAGGCATACTTTTGCGTCTTTCAGGATATTGTGGAGTTACGTGTGCGGAAGGCCGACACAAGTTAAGAGTAGGAGTATGGTTTTTGTTTGTTGGATTTATGTTACGCGGGAGGGATTATTCATTTGTTATTTCTGTACACACAATAAGATGGGATCATTGCTACCCAAAGATAAAAACACCGACCTGCTCTGGTTCCACTATGTGACTGCCTGTAGCCTTTCAACGAACATACATCTACTGAGAAATTGAGATGAGTGCGTAATTGTTTTGCTGCACCTGGTTGCCTCCGTTTTGACGCGTGTTCGAGTAGGAGCTTGTGTCCCATGTAATATACTCTTTGCTCGGTACTTGGATCTTGCACAAGGCACAAATCAGAGACTCGCCCGAGAGCAGACAGTCGTTCGACTCGGACTTTTAGTGTTCCACAACAAAGAGTACAAGACTACTGCTCTGATTCATAGCCGCTGTCAAACGCGTGTACGTCTACAAGCCAATGTCTTGGGCCGATCCAGATCTATACTCACCGCTGACAGTTCTCTCCACCATCGTTACTCGGCAGCCTTTCTCTTTGCTAACTTGAGCTTTACAATAGATTAAGTAGCTTCAAGTCTAAGACTATAGTAAGTTTACTGTCACGAAAGGCGTAACTCGATTGTTCAGAGCCTCAAATGTTTGATTGATAGACTAGGGACGAAGATAAACATGCTAAGCAGCTAAGAAGCCAATGCGAGCATGGGTAGTAGGCTATATCTCAACAGCTCAAGTAGCAAATCGACACCCAGTATTCAAGGCCAGACGGTTGGTTGTTTATTGTGTGTCGTCTATTATGGGAGGAACAGATCTTGATCCAGATCTTGACAGGAGACAGCGTTGAGACATGTCGCTTAATCCACCAACGTTCATTTCTTGCCAAGCTCGATCAATTTGTAATCCTCATCCAAGTAATACCACAAATCATATTTGGCCGGCCTCTCCGCAGCAGGGAGAATCTTGGTATCGACAGGAAGACCGAATTTCTTGGTGGCGTCCTTGCTTTTGACGTAGCTCTTGTAATTCTTGAAGCTGGTCTGGTTGTAGTTGATCTCGTTGGAGTCAACCTTTCCGCGCACGAGATCTTGCCAATCGCCGTGGCTGCTCTTGATGGTCTTGGCCATAAACTTGGCATTCTGGTAGTCTCCTCCGATAATCTCGAGGACGTTGTCGCCACGAGGGACCTTGTAGTACTAAGAGTGTTAGCGGACGGACGTGAGAAAGGCGGCAGGGGACGTACGGTGAACCAGTTGTAGAAAGTTTTTGCCAGGCCTGGGCGGTACTTTTCGAGATCCTCGACGGCTGGGAACGTTAGTTTGGAATTGCATTGGAGTGAGTTACTTACACTCGACGAGCTCAGCAAGGGGGTCTCTAGTATCGATGGCGATGACTTTCCAGTCCGTCTCACCACCCTAGAGAGGTTAGTTAAATTTTATCATATAGTAAATCGTAAAGTCAACCCACATCGTTGAGAGCGAGTCCACCTAAGACCTTGACAGACTTGACTTGGCCAACGTGGGCAGGACTATGCTACCGGTCAGTCGTGTCTCTTCAGTTGAATAAAACACCTACACCTCGCTAATGTCAAAAAGATCAATGGGATCGTTGTCGCCAGGATATCCAGTAAAGTCGTGATCAAAATTGGGGCTCTCCCACGTCTGGGGAATAGATCCGTAGTGGAAGGGGTACGACTTGTGAGGCCAAACGCTTTCCACAAACCGAGGTTGCTTCTTCTTGTCATCGTGGAAGATGGGATCTGTGGGTGGTCAGACTGGTACTGGTCATCTGGTCAGGGAGGTATACTCAGAGGCTCATCGCGACGGGTCTCGATCTTGCCATCGGTCCATCGAGGAATCTCGACAACATAGCTCACGATGCGGTTGTTGCCCTTTTCAGGATACAACGGAATATCGTGCCAGAAAGAAATAGGTTGACCGTCTTTTTCGAGCCACACACGCCAGTCCTAGAAATGTTAACCTCTGTTCAGGAAAGAGACAGTCTACTCACAAGGGTGTTGCGAGCGCCAACTTCTCTCAGTGTGAGAGAATCATAGTCGAAGGACTTTGCTCTAGGCGCAAGAGAAGAGCCGATAGTCAAGCAAGGCAATACAGCCAGCTGAATGAGAAAAGATGTGGCAACCATTGTTAAAGATCAGAACCGTCTGCAGAACCTCAAAGTTGTATCGGCTTCCATGTCGTCTTTTAAGCTTAAACCAAGCCTGTCACTCGCGTGATGTTCATTTCGTCTCGGTGACGAATTGGGATTCAAATCGACGCCCAGACAAACGGGATCATCAACCCTGTAGATCTGCGGAGTAGTGGCAGATCCAACAGCGATGCGCGGGTGATGCACGTGTAGATCTTTTGGTGGGAAGGTGGGTGCTGAGCCAAGAGGCACGTGGGATATGGCGATTTTGGGGAAGTGATAAGCGTGGCAAACGTTCCTGGGCTAGCGAATAGCCCTTGGGCTAATCGACGCAGTAACAAAATACTAAATTCCGTCAGCTTAGAAGTAGTCCTGAGATAACACAAAGCAACTAGCTGGTTTATTTCGTCTCTTTGGTCTTTTGTGTTTCTAACGCTGACCCTTGTTGGATGACGATGGGATCCCAGGGTATCAGAAAAATTGAGCGCTGTGAGCATAAGAGATCACTTTATGCTCATTAGACTATGGTTCTTAGAATACTTATTTTTATACCCTGAAACGTAGGAGGCCATTCTTTCTGCTACCCACTGGGGATTTTGTAGGGACCGTCGAACAACAGGCTGAGCCGCCGCGGCTGCGGCCTGATAGAAGGGTACTGGGCAACTGAGATCATGTGCATGTCGTCGTCCTCCTTTGTCTTCTTCTTGTTCTTCTTCTTGTTCTTGCCAACCTTGGTAGATGCGCTCTAGATAATTGTCAGATATGCTCAAGTAGTATTCAATATCGGACAAGTAATAACTTACTATATCAAGGACAGTACCAGGAGGGAGCATCGCGGAACCGCCGGACATAATACAGATGTTGCCAGTTGGAAAAAAATCAGTATTATGGTATGAGGTAGGCAGGATAAACTTACGCTTGTTTCGACAGACGTTGGAAGAATGATTGGCTTTGACACCGAACGAGCAGACCTGGCGAAACTCCTTCTTGGCTTCTTGGCCTCTAAATCAAGCATTGTTGCGGGGACAGCTCCGAGGTAGCTCGTCAGGCAAACCCGCCTATGCAGTACCCTTTTGTTTTTGTTGATGGAAGTAAGCTCTTCGGATTTGTCGTTGACAGGCTACTGGGAATGGACTACCTACGAAGGTTAGCGATAATATAAGTAAATGATGAGAAACACGAACGTGATTAACTTTGCTGTCGGTCGAGTTGGATATGTCGTACTCGTGGATCTCGGTGCGTTGAACGCGACCAATATTCTGCGTGTGCTCACTCGCGGTGATGTTGTTGGAGGATTTCTCGGCCTGCTTCCTTGTCAGCGAGTGTTTCCCCAGTAGTCGTAGTCAACCATCTGTTCGGAAAATGGGAAGGGTCATTGTCCTCTTCCTCCTCCTCCTCCTCTTAGCAGATTGGAGATTTCTTTGAGTGTAGGCGAACAGTTTGTAGTGGATTCCGCCACAGAGAACGTCAGAAAAAGTCGCAAAGTAAGTTGAATGAACTCAGTGGGCATATCTCAGGCTAAGCAGCCCCATTTCGCTCACTCTCATCAGAGCCCGATTCCGACCTTTATCCTCTTCCGCGAACGATCGCCGTTGGATTAAGCAACGTTGCTTTTCTAATCCATTCCTGTAACGTAACGATGATGCTGCAGAGTTCTGGTACCCGTGTTGGTACATAAGTTGGTAGGCCGTCGTCCATGTCCAGCCGCTTTGATGAAAGTCGCAGCCACCACGGTTTCCTTCTTTGAACTTTTGTTCTTTCATCCTTCGTTGTTTTAATGATGGCATACTCAAGGTTGACTTCCCCCCTCACAACTACAACATCACATCCCCCCTCGTCAAAGCTATCCTCCGAAATAGCCCTACAGCAGTCCAGCTACGAACCGGTATCAAAAGAAGAAGAATAGTTCCAGTTTTCTCACCGATGATGCTCACCCGGAGGAGATGATGCCGTGATCAGAAGCGCGCCACGACACGTAGTACGAACAGCTCGGCAAGCCTTACACTCAACCGATTAGTTTCTCAAGAATTCGAGTATCATCGCCCTTTACAGCATCATGATAGACGGAGTTCCGGTCCCATCCCCGTGGACGTTCTCCCACTTCCAGCGACCACTCAAGTCTCAACCCAGCAGTAAGTTTTGACCGTTTCACGTTACCTGAGCATAATACTGACTGTATCCTGGCAATCACCGGGGAATCTGAATAAGAGACTATGCTGAACCGAGAAGCGCATCATGACGCCCACTACAACCAGCCTCACAAGCACCGCCCTCAACATCAATCCTACAACCAAGCGAGCACGAAGACGATTTACGGAACAAATGAGGAGCGGTTAATTTGTGCATGCCATCATGCTTTTGGGGGTGTTTCGTGGGCCGAAGACACTTATAGGGGCGTTACCTGCCCGCCACTCCTGGTGCAAGAACCGCTCAACGAGAACTTCCAAGACGATTGCGACGGCGATTGGCCAGAGTCTCATGGCCTGAGGAACGCGGCGAACGGATCACAAAGTGAGGGAAGATGTCAATCTACTTAACAAGACCCATGAGGTCATGTCCTTTGCAGAGTTCAAGAACATGCTGAGCGGACAAGAAGCCAATATGGACATGGACAGTTGCAATGACTATATCTCGAAGCTACTTCTTGTGATAGTGATCAGATAAGGAATCGAATCACAATGTAATACTTACTTATCGCAAACATTAAACTTATCACTTTATCAAGTTGCCCGCCTTTTGCTCGTTCCTCGTCAGCGTCTACATCCGTCGCCTCGGGAGTCAAAGTCAATCGCACTTCTGATTCAGCTCGATAAAGATGCAATCCAGGCATATGTAACAAAACGGGTGGAATATGTTGCTGCATTGGGAATGCGGGTGAGCGACCTCAAGATATCAATCAGACCAGTTACATAGAAGTACAATGGGCGAAACGAAGGTCAGTTTGTGTTATTTAGACCATCCTCGTAGGCCATTTGCTCTCATATACTATGTCTTGGGGATAGGAAAATGTTGCCCGCCCCGAGTGTGATTGGAGACGCTGGTAATGATGCTCGTCATGATGCTCGACTAGACGGTAACCACAACCCAGTTTCCTTGCTTCTGATAACTTCCCAAGGATAGTTTTGTCAAATTGCAAGTCTAAAAATACAATGTCAGTGTGCGAAAACGTACAAATGTTGCAAAAACCCAACCGAAATGACATGGTCGAAAAATGAGGGTATCACCACAACTAACTCCAACAAGCGCCTCTGGCTGATTTTGGCTGGTTCCACGGGTGTAGTCCCTCTAAAGCAAGGGCAGAAAGCCCCTCAGTGCAAAAAAATACATCTCCAACCTAAAACACCAAGGTTTCTCACCAGAGACGCCATCAAAAAATTTGAATCGACAACGGCAGGATTCGAACCTGCGCTCCCGAAGGAAATCGCTTACGGGTTAAATTTTCGAGGCGATCACGTTAACCACTCCGTCACGTTGCCTAGATGATTCGTTGTGGGTGTAGCTTTCGAAAGATGTATATATTGTGTGGGTTGGTGGGTTGTGCAAGGTTTGACAAGTTTCCCCACCACCAAGGCCCACACACACATCTCGATGTGCCCCACTTGAAACCACGCCTCTTCTTTATCAGCTATGTGCTTAGAGTCTCTTGTTTACCAGAATTGCACCTATTGCCTTTGTTTCTCGTATTCTTCACTTTGTTGTTTTGATATTCAAGGGATATGGGAGTCACGTGTATCACAGATAGAGTTTGTGGGTCCCGCTCAACGGCCCGCCCCCACATTTCTACGAGGTATTTACTCATGACTCATGCTATGCATTTAGTGGGGCATTACATGACTCGGGGCCTCATGCCCGCGCCGTTCCAGTCGCGAGTCATAACGGCTGTGTTTCGATATTTGACCAGCACGCTCAGGACGAGTATTTGGACAAACTGCGAAATGAATGACTGCACACATGATATTTTGTCGGCATTTTTATTTCATTCGAATTTTATAGTACCATTCTTCTTTTTATTTAATGCCTGTTTGTAATTGTACTGTCGCAGCGATCATATTTTTGGTGATGGTCCCAATGCTACCTCAAGATATCGAAAACTGGCTGTGGAAGATATTATTTTGTATTATCTATATCGCATACCTTCTTCCATATCACAAAATCTTGGAAGGCTATTTTGTTGCAGATCCTCAACTAAACTGTACCGTCTCATATGAACTCTTCGCCCTGATCTTGGGACCATACTTGAACAACACCCAGGGGACTGGCAAGAGGACCAACGCAACGAATCCAAGAAGACTACTAGCCCAATCAATCCCCAACTTCTCATACACTGCAACCTGTTAGCTTTTGTTCAAGAAAGCTGTGAACAGACTTACTCTGGATGGTAAAGAGCGGGAAAACGCCTGCAAAACCATATCGTGCAAGACTATTCGCACTCGCAGCACTCGCGACGACATTTCCATGATATGTATCAGTGATATACTGCATCGTACTGACAAACACACACAGATTTCCCCACGCAAAGATGATCATGGCTGCTGCGGGACTCGCCCACGATACTCCCGGTCTCGCTGTCCAGCCAAACCAAAAGAGTCCAATGGGCAACCCGATACTTCCGATCAAGGACGGGTAAAGACGATGCTCCGGGGGAATCTGGTGAGGAGGATACTTGCTCGCTTGCTTGCGGTACAAGAGCACATCGCAGAGGATAACTGTGACGAGGCCGAGAAGACAGCCTATGACGATGGAAAGAAACACCAATCCTGATTCCTCGATGGAGAACTGGTACACCCTTCCAAATGTATACGGCACAGCGGCAAAGAAACTAAACAAAGTTCCAAACTCCGCTGCTACGTACAGGCAGATGAAGCCAGTGATGGGTTCAAAAAGCAACATTCGAACAGGTCGCACCACAGCCACAAGCGCAAACATCTTGAGTCGAGCAGCCAAAGGCGGCGGCGGATCAACCTTCAGTCCCTTCTTCTTTGCGAGTCTGCGCTTGATGACTGGATGGAAAGTCTCGTGGGCGAAAGCGGCAACGATCATGGCGAGGATAGAGAAGAAGACCAACGTCCATTGCGTCCAGCGCCATCCTTTTCGATTCACCACAAAGGATCCTATAACAGGTCTGCATGGTCAGCTTTTAGTTCGCATTTGCTTCAACAAAACTCACCCTAATCCAGGTCCCAAGAATGGCATGAGTATAAAGACCGCCGAGACAGGCCCTCTGTTCTTAGGCGTAAACGTCTCAGACAAAGTCCCAGGCGCAACAGCAAGAACAGGCGCCCAACACAAACCCGCCATGAAGCGCAAGAAGCACAGTGCTCCTATGTTATGCACGAAACCAGCACCTACGGTAAACAAAGCACCTAGTGGAACACTCGCGGCGTAAATGGCGTAGCGGCCGATGGTTTCTGATAATGGCCCGCCAATGATGGGACCAAAGCCCAAGGCGAGGACGTACATTGTCAAGGGGAGGAGAGCGACCGTTGAACTGACGTTGAATTCGGACATTAGATCGTTGCGGGCTGGACTCATGATTGATGTACCGATGGATCTATATTGTTAGAAGGGTAAATAAGGGAGGAGTGTATACATACGCGAGTATAGCTGATGAGGAGAGCATCACCACCTGCAATGCTTTCTTCCAAGCAGGCCAGTTGTACGGATTCTCGGGACTGGTATCCCAACCGTCTGCATCTTGCTCTTTCGGTCTTGTAATTTCGACATCATGCTCCGTCGTTGATTCATTCCCCAACGATGCGTCGCCTTCATCTTGTTTCGTGATAACATCCATGATGAGTGCTATGCTCTATGCTCGATCATGAGGTACAAGATGCATTTTATCTACGTTTCAATACATCAATTGCTTATCAACAATCCCTCAGGAGTCCGACGGTGTAGTTTGAGGTGCGCGGAAGTGTCCCGCAGGAGTATTTATGCGATTTCCCCGTCTGGTTATGTGATTAGTGATCGACTTTAGACGAGCTGCACTACAACAAACGCAGTCATTTCGGGTTTAGGATTAATGATCATAGACGCGGAAGTAAGCATTACTTAATTATCTGGTTTGATTCTTGTAAATATCATGCTTGGGTTACATTTCGTCTTGTTGCATTGGTTCAGAGCACCTCGGCTCTGGGGTCATCACCAACAATTGACTCTACGGTGTGCAGATGATCACAGATTACCTGATCCCGTCATTTTTGTGCATCTAGCGTAAAGTATCAAGTTTCGCATTCGCATCATCTCTTCTGTTATGGCTTAGAAATCGAGTCGACACGGTTTGTCTTTCCAGGTTTCCGTCACCATTAATCATCGTCAAACCCAGAGACGCTCAATCTTGGGCCTCATTATTGTTATCTATGTAGGGTGACCTTCTGGAATGATGAAAAGGCCTTTCTGTATGCACTCAAATCAGAGAACAAGTATCATGGGTGGAATGGTACAAGAACATTGGTGTCATCAATCCAACATGCAAATTCTCAAAAATGATGGAACCTCCTCAATCATGTACCCGAGAAAATAAATATTGAGAACCATAGAAAACAGGAGTATTGTACATCTCATACAACCAAGCCCAGGTCTTGATTGATCCGATGTCCATCGTCTCAAGTACAAATGTTGATCAAGTCACAGAGTAGACATAGGGTAGCTCCTCTGGTGGAGGCCGGCCTGGCATTCCAAGCATCAACACATCAAATGCTTCCAGAGATATATCAGACTATCATAAAAGAAATAAATACTCTGATCGCATCACAACCTCAACTCTCGACAATCACAAGGTACAAATGACAATTGTTTTAACTCATATTTTCTTATTGCTCATAAACCGAGTCATGCTGAAACTCGAATGCATTACGTTGCGTCGCATACATGGTGTGAAAAATGATCCAAATGTCTCGATCTCAGTATCAATAGCTCAAGTCGGCCCTTTGTAAACCATAAACACTCCCAAAAACACCATAATGAAGCCCGATTTGGGTTGGGTAAAAGGTGTACCACTCTCCTGGATGGTATAGTTAAAGTACAGTTATTAAAAAAAAAGATTCGAAAGCCGTCCTTTGATCATGTCCGTCTTTTCTAGTACTCTCGTCTCATTAAAAGCATGCTCATTATTTAGTCCTTCCAGGCCATGACATCTCGCTCAGAGATGAAGAACTGGGGCTTCTCGTCGAGGAATTGCTTGTGGAACATCTCGAGCAGATCACCGGGGATTTGCTGGCCGATGACGACCTTGATGTGGTCCTTCTTTCCGGTCCAGAGATGCTTGATGAACTTTCCTTCACATCCAGACTTGCTCTCGGGGAAACCGTTGGCCTCAGTGCAAGGAAGATCCTTGATGTCCTTGGGGTAATCGTAACGGATATAAGTACCGAAACCACCCTGGTCGGTAGGCTTTCCGGGACGGTTCTTTCGGAAGTCGACACAGTCGGGGTGCTTGCCACCCTCGTTGGGGCAGTCCTCCCACTCCTTGAGGATCTCAAAGGTCTTCTCGTTGTTCTGGAGAACAATGAAGCCAGTGTTGAGGTAGACCTTGTCAAACTTGTCCATGTTGTTCTTGTGGGTAGGATCGTAGGCAAGGGCCAGAGAGTTGGTGTCGGGGTGGAGCTGCCAGTAGTTCATGAGCCACTCAAAAGGCAGGTCGATGTGGTGGAAGACGGCATCGGAGTCAAGGAAGATGCAAGCCTTGTGCTTCTTGAGGATCTTGGACAGAATCGGGGGCTTCTTCCACGAGTTGCGGCGGTCCTCAAAGGGATCGGTGATGTCAACGTAGTAGTACTTGTAACCGTGGTTCTTGGCTGCGAGAGGTTAGAAATAGAAACTGGATGAGGGCGGGTCGCACAAACCATAAAGCCAGTGGTTCAGGACACCAAGAGAAAGACCGTGAGCCTCGTCAGCGCGATCCCAGCTCATCAGACCCTCAGAGAAGATTTGGCCGGGCTCGTTAAAGGGACGGTTGTCAAGATCGATAATGCAAAGCTCCTCGCCAACCATGCTGGTCCACTTGGCTTCTCCGGGGAGCTCCATGGGGAAAGCACCGAAAGGCGAGTACTTCTTATCGGTGGGCTTAACCTTGGCCTTCATGATGTAGTTGAAGTAGTAGTCGCCAAGCTCGGTGGAAGCGTTGGAAGCGTGGTCGGGCTTGGACATGGCGCCGTGGCTAGACTGAGGCTGTTGAGGCTCAGTCTTTGCAGGCTCTTCGTGGTGAGGCTGATCATGGGTATCGCCAATGATGGAAGTCTCGGTATCGGTAGCGCTGCGTTGCAAACGTTAGCAAACGTTTCGAGGCGAAAGTTTCTCAAAAGGATAACTCACACATCGGTAGGAGGCTCCCAGGTGTCGAGATGGTTGTAGGCCAGGCTAACAAAAGCGACCAGGAAGATGATGGTGCCGGCCATAAGGACCGTCGACCGGTTCGTTCGCACTTGACCGAACATTGTGGGCAAGCGACTCTTTATTTTCCGACGCGCGTACTTTTCAGATATTTAGATGAGGGAATGAAAAGTGCCGACAAGGACACAAGAAGCAGAACCAAAACCCGAAGCGGCACGCGACGTCGCTTGGGATGATATAAAAAACTATGGTAGCTGTAATGAAGAAAGAAAGACGAACGGTGAAGGGGGGAGAAGGAGGAAGCAGAGTAAAAAAGAGGAACCAGGTTCTGATAAGGCCAGAAAAGGCGCAGGGGGTGTGGACGTTGACGTTGAGAATGGATTGTTCTTAGGTGGGATGAATTGAATTAAATTAAATAAAAGCGGACAGGGGAGGGGGGAGGAGAGGGAGAAAGTTGGTGGACGGAGATGGTCGGGGAAGCCTGAAGGAACAGAAAATGGAGGCGGGAGGAAGGAGGCCCGTGAGGGTGGAAGCACCTGCAAGATTGGATTGCACGAATGCAAGGTTGCATGGATGGCATGGAAGACTTCCACTTCCCGCTCACTGTTTTTTTAGTGCATTGGCTACACTAAAATTGAATGGCCGGCTTCAAGCACTTCTTTCGGGCTTGGATCCAAGCATGAGGCTTGAAGTGGCGATGAATTGGCAACCAATACCAGTCCTTCTCTTTTTTTGCCAAGTCATTAGGGGGTTATCGCAGTGCATGCTATTGTATCGAGTTTCAATTGTCTCCTTTTCTCTTGTCAACTGCGAATGTCTTATTCCCAACCCCCTGAAGAAGTTTACCTTGTAGGGAATAGTTGGCCAATGGGTAGAGTTCCTGTTAAGCTTAGTCGTAGCGGTAGTAGATCTGCTACTGCTACAAGAGCCCCTTTAAATCTGATACTGTAGCATGATGCGTCATAAATGTGTCCCACGGAACAAAAACTGCATCTGTTATACAGTGTTTGTTTCCCGTGACACTTGATAAACTGACAGAGTCTCTTGTCAAAGAGCAAAAGAAAAGCCATTCAGCTGGAAATATGAAAGAGAATATCTGTTGCGAGTATCCATATCTGTTCAACCACCCCTGCAGATACATCTCACATCTCGATCAGACATTGGATGGCACTCCCTTTCGGGAAGCCACTTGCATGGTACGGCCTTGATTGCGATGGTCTCATACAACCAATCAAACAATAGCTTATCTGCATCGTTCTCGCTAGGCGGAAATTTGGCTTGGCCTTTTTTTCTTGTCTAATTTGATAGAGCCCCTCTCTATCAACTGACAGTAAGCAGTAACGATAATAAGCAGAGTAGCAATGAATTGATTGACAATATTCAAGGGCATCATTGGCATGTGGTTAGGACCTTGACAAGATAGCCAGGCCGTAAAAACAGCTCATACCTCTCTCCCTTGAAAAGTCCTAGTCTCGCGCTGGTATTTAATCTTGGTCTCCCTACAGAGTACTAAAGGGCTGAGACACAAATCCCTAAGACAAGACATTACTTAGTCCCTTGAGTAAACATCCATGCATATTCGACAGCTGAGTAGAATCTCAGCTACAGACTATAGAGCACAAGTGTCAAAACTCAATAGTTGTACGCACGGCCATCCCAACGAACCTGAACCCAGCGAACCAACCTGTCAACTAAGAAATGCGGTAAACTTTCATCTCGCATCTCCAGACTCCACCAAGATTATCGGCTCACTTCCAGCCCCCGTTCGTTAAACGTTAAGAGTTAAGCTCAATCGTGGAGAGAGAGCGAGAAGACCATTTCCGTGGACATAATGTTTCAATCCATGTCTTGTACCTGAACATCCGATATTCCATTCCCCATACCAAAAAAACAGACACTCCGCTTGCTTACGCAAAACGACAATTTGGATCAACACTTTTTCCTCATTGCGATTCACACCGATGAAACCTGCCAAGCCCGTCAGCGCTAGGCCGTTATCCGCCCTCTTCGCTTGGCGGCCATGTCCTCAACCTTCGTATCGTTGGCTTTTTCTAAACCAAAAAAGACTCGTATAAATAGACAATCATTCCACTGAAGCTTCATACTGTAACCTTGCTGCCCATCTCGAGTTACTGCGCCGCAAAGGCGGTGTTGCTCATTACCGGCCTTTCCGTCAGCCACGAGATGTCGCCTCTGCCGACAAGACGTGTTTTACAGGATGATCTATGTGCTACTGCTTGCTATGCATGACAGCCGACTCGTCAATTTTCGGCAGCGCGGTTACCTGTCAAAATATCTTCTTCAACGTGTCGATCATCAACCGTCAGATGCCATCTCCCGCTTAACAAAAGATCCAGGATTTAATTATTTACCCTCTTTCGTCACATGCAATTTAAGCCTCTCATCGCCTTGCAGGCTTGCAGGGGAAAGGTGGTCTTCCCGGAACTCTCAACCTGCCTAACTGGGGGTTGTTTCCGATTTATTGGTCCATCTACCCGTAAAACCCGTCCTCTAGACTCTGCAGAACAGTATTGTAATTAATAAAATCCCCTATCCGTAAGCTGACAACAGCTATTGCCCCTGAATCGTTCGAGGTTTGGGTGCCATCCCGCTTATCGTTGAGGCGATCAGATAAAATATTACATGGATAAAGTTATACTCGCCTATTACGCACCTCTTCTCCATGTTACGCGTTGCAAATTACACGTCAAAAGAGGCGAATCTCGAAACACGTAATGCATATATCAGAGCTTCTATAAACCCACTTCTATAAACCATCGCTCAAACGCCTTGTGTATCCAACCGCTCTACTGACCCTGTGCAGAAATACGTTGACACCAGTCTCGTCCATGCGCTACCTGGTAATTGCACAACTTGGTCTCCATCACGATGCTCAAAAGCCCGGCGATGGAAATTCCTCCACTATCACTCACAGTCGTCGCACCTAGACTGAATTCTCTGTCTTCGGCTGGCACATTCTCCATGATTTCTGCAAAGCAGTTGACGTAGACACCTCCTCCGAGGAGACCCTCCCAGAACACGATGATGAAAACGACGTAGACTGAGGGCAGGAAGAAGTACATCGCATGTAAAGTGAGAAGAACGAGATTCGCAACCTGGAGCATTGACGGGAGATAGAGATGGTGAATGCGGATCCACGGGGTGGACGATCGTGAGATAAAGACACCCAGCTGGTAGAGAAATCCGTAAAATGGGTAAAATGCCCGGAACTCGTCAAACGGCGACTCCTCAAGAGGAAACAACAGCGTAGGCGCAACGCCTTGGTTGATCGTATACTCGGCCACGTACACCAGAAGCAACGGCATCATGTATGGCACAAACAACTTCTTCACCTTGTTCAGCCTGTCTTTCACCGTGAGTGATTCCTGATTGTTACGGGCAGAGTACGCAGTCGACGTAACAGATGGACCTGGAGCCAACAATGCCGACGAAGCAGTCCCTTGGTCCATATGATCAACGTCCTCATCCTCCAAATCCGGGATCGCATCGTAATCTTTTCTTGTACCCTCCCACAAAGGTCCAAGAGGCAATATCACAAAGAAACTGAGAAACATGATGGCAGGAAAGCACGCAGATATGAGCAGACTGCTACGCACACTTAATCCCCACCAATCGGTAAACATCACGTATAATCCGGCACCAACCAAGCCCGCGGCGCCGGTTCCAGATCCCCAGCCTGCGAGGCTCATTGGGCCGTAGAAATGTGTCAAGCCGAGGAAGCTGAGTTCACCGCCACCGGCGCTTATGCTTGCGAGAACTACACCGACAAGCTTGATCGCGACGGACTGGGTTCGCGGTGTCAAAGCAACCATGAGCATACCGGCCGCAGACAGAGCTATGAATATGAGGATTCGCGTGCGATAGGGAATACGATGGATAAAGTACGGGGCGATCAACTTGGTAAGAAACGAAGGGACGACATCCGCAAGAAGGACGACGCCTTTGGGTAGCGAACCGACGAGATCCTGAGCGGCGGAGAGGATAATCACGTAGAGGACATTATTGATGAGACCTAGAAATGTCAGTCAAGGAGCATCGAGAACAAAAGTAGACCATACCAAAAAGCCAAAAGGCTACAACGACCTTCATGTCATGATGTCCCAGCAAAGCCGCAACTCTCGCCTTGTACGCGCCCCATGACGACGAAGGCGCGCCAGGCATAGGAAGTAAGCCGGAAGAAGATGGCGATAAGCCAGACATTTCAGCAGTCTATGTCTATCAGCACGTATTCTTTTCTGTTGATAAAACAAAAGACATTGCGCTGTTGGTCAAATAATAGGAGAGTTTATTGTGGCGGTCGCAATATTGCTGATAACAAGTCGTTACAGTTTCACATTTTAGCGGCTGGGTCACGAGATAAGGCCTCATGACGTTGATCATGCCCGCTTAAGTGATTGTCACTGCGGGCTGCTAGCGGGAGCCGTAGTGGAGGCCGATGGACTAAACTCTCCGGATTATCTCCATATGATCCACATCTAACCATCACCACTTATATAGATCACGATGCTCAGAGAAGTTTCTGGTGGTCATAAATCATGTCGATTTTAAATTACCAAGTAACAGTAAAGTCAACCCGCTAATGAATCCATTCACTCCAGTGCTTTCATTTCCATTCCTTTTGTTTCTTGCATTTAGTCGCCGCGAGCAGTCTCGATAGCGCTCTCGGGAGCAACGTAGCCCTGAGCGGACTTGGGGTCAGGGATGCTGTCCTCAGTGTAATCGGCACCCTTGAACTGAGAGCCGCCGGGGCCGGGAGGGTTGCGGCCGACGTTGGCGCGCATAGCCTCTTGACCCTTGTCTGCAATGTCGTCTGCGGCACCGAGGCCAGAGGTTTGCTTGAAGCCAGCGGGGACAACATCGTTGTCATTATAGCCACCGCGCTCGTCGTTGGCCTTGGCAAGCTTGTCCATGGGACCACCCTCGCCCTCGTACTGCTCACCACGGGCTTGTCTAGTAAATAGTAAGTTACTGTGTATGTAAAGAGAAGTGAGTTATGCTTACCGGCCCTTGTCATCGGTGACACCACCCTCAGAGGCAGGGATACGCTTGTTGTAGCCAGCGTTTGTGCTCAACTCATCACCGTACTCGACATGAGCACCTTCGAACTTGTTCTCGGCCATGGTGTTGACACCAGCATCGTCACCACCAACGGGGCGAGCTTCACCAGTCTTGGCCTGGTAGGTGTTGAGGTCCTTCTCAGCGTTGAGGGCGATTTGCTCGTAGTTGGTCATTTTGAAGTGTTTTTTGTGAAAGATTTATTTAAGAAAGAAGTTGTGTTGCTTTTCTCTTGAAGATGAGAGTGAAAGTGATGAATAACGATTCTTCAACACACGGGATGTCTATTATTTGTAGTGATAAAAGGTCACTGTGATGTCATTAGTATGATTTCATCGATAACACTCGATGATTTCATCACCATGATTGAAATGTGGAACTCTAACAAGCACTGGCCCGCCAGAATACACATTCTGCATATGGTGAGAATATCGTGGGCCTTGATAGAAAGCTCATCGAGTGTGAGTGGCAGTAAATCGAGATCTCACTTCCTATGGGAGCACCACATCGTCTTGGCAGCCTGTGCACCAACAGTCCGACGCCTTGGTTGAACCCGGACAACTGACTCAATCTCCGCAAAAAGAAGCTGTAGATTGACAATCGGGTGTCAGTATAAGTCAGGTACCGGTGCGACAAGTGCTGTCCAAGGTTGGATTTACCGCTGTGCATGTCATCGATCGACATCAACCTTTTTTGTCTCCGTGTAAGTGGAGTTATAAAACTATTTTTTGTACAAGCTTTTGTTTGCATTACACATAATCTTGTGCAAACAGATTGGTGTTGGCTACATTCTTCTATATTGTTGGACGGCGACTGTTAAGTTGTTTCACAAGAGATAACATTGAGTTTAGCTACTCGAACTAGATACACCTTTGCCCAATTGTCTCCCCCCCCAAGTGAACCTAGTAGTCCAGTCTTCCGACGTCCCCTGGTTGGGATGATTTGTTCGGCAACCCATTATTGAGAAAATGGCTGCCTTGTTCTTGAGTCACCACAGGCGGTCATCGCTTTTGTGATGTCATTTGTCGAGGTCAAGCGACTTAAGAAATGTTTTAAGTTCGTTCTTTGCCTTGCTGTTCTAGTGGGATCACCTTTCATAGGCCTCGCCATTCTGCCGTCTGATCATCTGAAGATTGTTCTGAGAGCTACCATCCGAGATGTAGGAGCGCCCTGTGAATGGCCCAACTAGGTGTCGAGTTGCCTTCTGGAGTCAGGCACATGTTGGGATAGTAGGGGGAATGGTCTATAGGCTTTTAGAAGTTGAAACAATAACCCAAGAGTCTGACATGTAGCAACACAATTTGACTTACCGGTTTCCTGTCTTGTACTTTCAGAGCCTTCCGATAGGTACTCTGGGACATACTACCAAGTCATAAACCGGATGATCAGAGGTGGTTTATCTCCACCATTCTTCGCTCTTTGTTCCTTTGCGATCTGTTCCAAGTTGGTGACTGCCTGGGGCAAACTGCCAAGCTTGCTCAGCTTCAACAGCAGCACGTCCGATATTTCGCGGTAGACCCGACCACCGTGCTGAAATGTGGTGGGTAAAGTTTCCCCCCGACTTCTTTTGTATCGGCTGAGATGTTGTTTCATCGCTGGCAGGAGACTCAAGACTTCAAATCGCTCTCCTTTGCGGATGTCGTCCGGGTGAATGAGGATGTATAGAATTTGAAGGTGGTCGAGAACGCGGAATATCTGCTCCACGTAGTCTCTGAGAAAATGTCCCATTAAATCTTCCCAGAACGTATCGCTGGACAAGTAAGGGATAGCAGCATACTTGACCGATATGCTTTTGGAAGGGCGGTTCGAATTGAACAACAATTCGCCCCCAACCCATATATCTGAAATGATAAAGAGGTCACGAGAGGTATAGACCTTCTGTGTCGACAATGCTGTTATCAATTCTGTCTTTGAATGAAAGCCGTGATAAGTATAATGACCAGGGTATCCCATTGACTGTGCGGCTGGGTGGTAATAGAGTTCCCACTGCTTGATTATCTTCTCGACGACCAGTCGCGAACGTTGGCAGGTCTGCATCAAGGCCTCGCGAGCAGGATGTCCAAGCTTCATACGGCTACTGTATCCTGTTGCAATCAAGCGCTGCATAAGAAGCGCGGCTGGATGCTGTCTGGTATCATGCTCGATGTTGACGATATGAGCGGCTGGGACATCGTTGTCAAGGGAGAACTTCCAAATCTCATCTTGAATCTCCAGAGGTAGTTTAAGAAAGCTGGGAAAACTGGTCGGCTTACTTGACTGTTTCTTTCGTTGAGGCATGATGAAAGCTGAGCTGAGAGATGGTGGCAGTAGCAGAAGGATGCGATGGCGAAATGAAGGGTGAGATGGAAAAAGGAAAACAAGAAAGCGTCAGAGATGGATATTTTGACGCAGAATTTATTGTTCAGGGCCGCAAAGGTTGAATTAGGCCATAAAAGTGACAGCGAGTGTCTATTGTACCCTCTTTCTGTCTTCAAGCTTTCTATAATAAACTTCACAATTGGATACACCATGCCCTCTTTCATTCCTCCAAGCAGGCAGTTACATCAAATACTACAGTGACTGAATATTGTTAATAATAGAGTACCACTTTTTAAGATGAAACAATGTGATATTGATCTTTGTGTTCGTATTTCTGTGTAATGATATATTGACTAGTCAATATACTTAGCTCGCTATTTGCCTGCCACGTACATTAGGATATGCCCTTTCAGCATAGCAAATTGTAATGAGTCGGACCAAGAATTCACAGCCTCATACAAAGATCCCATCGTGTACTCCCTTTGATACCATCGTAGCTGGCACGACGGAACAATTTTGTTAACAACGAGCGATCAATCAGTAGGTACCTACATGAAAGTTGTAAGTGAAGTCGGAATGTTAAACTCCGACCACCGGCCGTAACTGGAAAAAACCGGACCCAATATTCCCAAAGCCAATGCATCCCGGCGCATTTACGATCCAAGCGTGGATCCCTGCGACCAATTACGCCATTTTCCTTCGACCATTGAATCTTTTTTACCATTAACTTTTTATCCCGCTCACCCTCACAATGGCAGACAAAAACGACGCTTGTCCCGTTGACCACAAGACCCGCGACGCATGGCTCGCCCAAGCTCGTGAAGCCGAAGCCGCAAAAGCGGCAGCAGCAGCAAAATGCCCCGTCGATCACACAGCCCAACAGCAGCCGAAATCATGGACTCAGACTTTTACTTCGTATCTATGGTCTTCGCCAGCACCTTCAGCTACACCCACGCATAAACCTACATCCAATGATGGTCTAGACACAGATCGAGTTGTTTCTACGATTCCACGAACTACAAGCGACGCTTCGGCGTGTCCTGTCGATCACGAAAAAGAACCCGCGAGACCAAAGAACCATGAGATGGAAACTGGCATGGACCCCTCAGGAAACTGGGTCTATCCCTCGGAAAAGATGTTCTTTGAGGCGATGAAGCGAAAGGGTTATGATGCCAGGGTAGCGGATATGAAGACCGTTGTGCCGATCCACAATGCCGTTAACGAAAGAGCTTGGAAGGAGATCAAGGAGTGGGAAGCACCGTACCTTGAGGGAACAACGTAAGTTTTGCAAGGACTGTTCTTGGTGCTCGTTACTAACAACAGCAGATGCGGTGGTCCCAAGCTCGAATCTTTCGCCAACAAGATGGACCGCATGACTCCTACAGCTCGCATCAAGACCATGATCGGCTACACTGCGCCGTTTGACCGTCACGACTGGGTTATCGACCGCTGTGGAACAAGAGTCGACTACGTTATTGACTTTTACGCTGGCCGGCCTGATGGCCGAGGTGGGCCAAGCTTCTACCTCGATGTGCGGCCAAAGTTGAATACGTGGGAGGGCGTCAAGATGCGAGCCAAGCGATGGGCTTTTTTGGCATGATGGCTGTTTGATTGAGCTGTATAAATGATGTATGATACGTGTGTAGTCCCAGAGATTTGGTTGGCGTTTGGAAAATGTACAATACGGCATAGCACGGTCCCCTGAACCGTCAAGACACAACTTTTTGATCATAAACATATCAAGGTCGTCTCATCATTAAGTAAGTTATTCGTCCTTCTTGGTCTCCATGCCTAGACAAAGACGAGTGGGCGCACACGTCTCAAGAGCGTGCGAGTCCAATTTCCACCCTTTGGCGAGTATTTCTACCAAAAGATCCCCTTCCAAAGCTCCCTTCCCAAGGAACGCCTTATGGCCGCTTCCCTTTTCCATCGAGTCCCTGGCCCAGGCGATCTTCACAGCCGTATACCAGGCATCAATTGCTTGGACAGCAGTGGAATCCTTCCAAAGCATGATCTTGATGCTGCCTTCTGACCCAACAAAAAGGGTGCTGCCGTCGTTGACGGTAAACACGTCGATTGTGCGGCCACTGTTGGTTGCCTTCTTATAACTATCGGCCATCTCGATGCGTGCGACTTCCTTGCCTTCTCGATTGCGAGCGACGGGCCGCCAGAACAGGATGCTTTCGCGCTTAGCGACCTCTTCGGGTGTCATGATCTTGCCGGTCTTGAGGTATTCCTCGAATAGAATGGTCGCGCGCTGTCGGTTAAAGTTGTCCATGCACACACTGCGAACACCAAGATAGTTCATCCACAAGTGGGCGAGTACAAGGGCAATCATGAGAAACACAACGGTATTGTGGTCCTCCACATACCTGACAACGAGGGTTCCAACAGCGAGACCAAATAGACCGACGGCCGTTTCCTGGCTGGCCTCTTTGGCATTGAGCTCCGCAAGGTTGTCGTGCTTGGCAAAATGAACACTTAAAGCCGCTTTGCTTGCACCTGCTGCAACACCGCACAGAGCTCGAAGGGCTTCTCCAGTGGTGAGTGCGATGATTTTTCCGTAGGAACCAAGGTAGGGGCTGTACAGCTCCATGAAAAAAGCAGTGTCGTTGAAGAGATCGGCGAGAAAACGGAAGCGCTTGGCGTCAGGCTCTATACGAAGGCCAAACTGATGAGCAAAAACAATGGTTGCGACACGGGAAATCGCATCCTTGAGGACAGTGAGTAGCATAGCAAAAGTTGCAGACGAGTTAGCGTCTCCGACACCGAGGCCCTGCAGCAACGCTCTGTTGGCAAGAAGAGAGGTAATCGTCGAGAAGAAAGCTTGCATGGAGTCAAAAAATTGATAGTTGAAATAATCGCTGGAAACGGAATGCGGATATCCAACGGGCATGAAAGCTTCGTGCATAGAAGGAAACCATGAAGTACGAGCCTTAGCCTTCAAGACGACCTGTCAAGGTTAGCGACGATGTGATACGAATAAATGGATGAGATACAAACATGATTGTCAGGGCCGTGAGTCCATGTTCGGATGTGGTTTCCAGACTTGTCGTATTCTGCAATCTCAATAGGTTGACCGCGGCCGAGACTTTCTGCAAGCTCCTTCATCGTGGTGGTGGTGATGAAGGAGGATGGTTGAAGAGTGCCCAGCCTCTCAAGAAGGTGCTAACAGACAGGGTTTCACAAGGTCACTGTGGCAGTGCCCCGCGAGTGAAAACGTTACACATAGCGAGGCAAAATGTTTTGGAGTTTATGATTTCATTCACTGCTGTGCAAGTAAAATTGCCTGCCTCTATTGTCTACAGACTAGTAAATCGATGTTCTTTGTGGAGACTTAAGTTGAATCGAACCCAGAGGATGGATGGACATCTTGGCTAGCGACGATAAGAAACACCCTGGCCTCTGCGTTTGAGACTACAAGAGCAAGTGATCAAAGAGGCTAATCTATATAGAACAAGACGACTTACTAAGTTCGCCTCTTGCACCTCCAGGGACCAGCTTTTCTGATATTGGACTGATCGGGTCCGGGGAACAATCTGGGGCCGGACAGTTTGGACGGCCCCACTCGGTGATCAATGGTGGCCAAGAACATGACGGGCCTAAAAACCGCGACACAAGCTGCTGCAAGATGACAGTCTAGAGCTTGGACCGCCCATAAGAGATATTTAGGGTCAAGAGCTCAGTAGGCAGGGTATCGTCGTCAGTACGAGTCGAGGTATAGACAGAATATGTTAGCCAAACGGCCGTCATTGTTACGAATAACTTTTTCGGAAAGACGCATTTTGGCATGGGCTTCAGACAAACGGATCGTGCCCTCGAGTTAACAGGCTGTAGCAGTGATATGTTTCTCAACAGCACGAACATCCTGTCCCAGAGCGCGCGCAAACGAAATCTGCCACCAGATCTATGTCACCCAAGGACATTCCATTGCTCTTCTCGTACTTAAGCGATAGGGTTCTCTTGAAGTTTGTACCGGTTGTAGGCTAAAGTCATCTTTTATCTGAAAATTGGCATGCACATTTCTTTAGCGCCCTCATCCAAACCGCAGACATCGATCTAGCACAGTAAACAGCATATAGAGCTTGGAAACACCTCTTTTTTATCACGGAGCCGTATGAGATTCATTATATGTTCCCCATCATACTATTTACTATTATATGGAAGTCCCTTTCCACAATTTGTTAGTCTGTCCATCTCTTAAACAAGGACCTCGTCGGTCTTAATGGGACCCTCTCCTACACCAGTAGAGATAACTCGGCTCACACCTTCCTTCAGAGTAGAAGCAAGAGTCCTCTCAAACTCAATGCTGGACCTGGCGCTGGCAGCACCCTCCTTGAAACCGCCAACACCCTGAAGAGCCTGGTAGAAAGCACCAACAATGGTCTCAGCGTCCTTCTCCTCGTAGTAGATGACACAGTTGGGGCCAGCATCGAAAGTGTAGGCAGCGACGGTCCTGCCGACCTTCTCGTTGATGTACTCGACAGCGCGAATGGCAGCGCGGGAGATGTCGTTCATGTAGAAGATGGGAGGGTAGGTATCGGCGCAAGTAGCGTGGAAGGAGTTGGACTCGCGCATGGTGACCTCGGCGAACTTTGGGAAGTCCTTGTTCTTGATGGCCTCCTCCATGAGGGCCATGTTGGCGGGAACAACATTTGTTATTCTCTCCTTGAAGAGCCCAGAGGTAGCAACGGTCTGCTGCATACCAGAAGTAGATGAAACGCCCTTCTTGGCGGCGCTGGCAACGAGGATCAGAGCTCGCATCTCAGGCCAGTGCGAAGCGGGAGCGACAAGTTCAGCCTTGGAATCGCTTCCATCCTCCTTCTCACCCATTCTCCAAGCAACGTAACCGCCAAAGAGACTTCGGCAAGCAGATCCGGAACCTTGACGGGCAATGAGGGAAAGGTCGGAGGGCGAGTCAGGGAGCTCGTAGAGAAGGGCGATGGCCTGGACCAGCGCAGCGAAACCAGCAGCAGAAGAAGCAAGGCCGGCGGCAGTGGGGAAGTTGTTCTCGGAGACGATCTTCAGGGGATAGGTGGAAAGCTTGGGGAGCGAAGAGTCTGCTTCCTCGAGAGCGGCACGGCGAGATCGAAGCTCACGGAAGCAAGCCTGTGTTCGGGCGCCAGAGATGTCGGAAGGCTCTCCGTTGAGGGTGAGGCTGTCGCCATCGGTAAAGGTGCTCGAGCATGAGGCAGTTGTGAGGGTTCGAAGGTCGTCTTGCGAGAGGGTGACGGAGAGAGAGCTGTTGGTAGGGAGGTTGAGCTTTGCGTCGCGCTTGCCCCAGTACCTGGAACGTATTAGTTGAGGTCTGGAGGTGGGAATAAGGAGTTGTTTACTTGACAACAGCGATGTTGACGGGCGCAGTGGTGCTGGCGCGGTAGACCTTTGTGTCAGACATTTTGAAGCGGGGTTGAGGAAATGGTTGAGAAGGAGATAATAAAATATGAAGATTGGAACAAATCGGACACTGAAGAGAAACAAAAAGAAGTAAAGTAGCAACAAAATCAGCTAGACTTCACCGACTTGTTATAGCGGGAGGAGTTGGAGATGGGCCGCGGAAGGCCTAACCAGAGATTATAGCCTCAACAGGTCTAGTGCGGGGTCCAATTGAGGACCCCTGGATGGAGCCCCTCAACACCAAGCGAACCTGTCGTCTTGGGGGTCTGGCCAATGCGTGGAGCTCAAACATGGGGTTTTTGCATGATGGATGTGCTTTAGCGGCCGTAGATAAGTCAGATTCTGCATCTCTTTCGTTTCAACGGTGCACGATCTAAACGGATACGACGTACGAATACAATTTACAGATATCTATCCGTAGAGTTTGGGGATACTTACGATCAACTGTTGAGTTGGAACCTAATTTGGTAGGCGAGATTGCTCTTTAGTAGCGGCTTACTAGCAAGGTCAACATTAATCTTCCATCGCGATTGATGAATACTGAAGCGCATTTCTGATCATGTCTATACAAGCCGTGGATGAGGAATCCTATGAGCATTAATGGTATGCTTAGAAGCCATCGGTACTTGCTTGCCATTATTGTAAAAGCTTACACGAATGTCTGTCAGATCTACAGGGGAATCTGCAGTCCGAATACGGATACTGGAAAATGCCAAGTAGTTGAAGCTCTCAAGGCTGTAGGGTAAGCCCATTTTTTGTCATCAGAATAAGACATCATGACCTCTATCATGACAATACACATTGCCCTGAAAAAGAAACTATCCTGTTAATTTTATGGCCATGACAGAAGAACACTAGCTTTGGATATGCGCAATTGATTCAACAAACATTAACTTTGCAAGGCTATCTTGGCCTTAGGGTCGAAGCAGCATTCGCACAACATGCTCAACTAGCAAGATGATTTAGCTGATTACTCTGTGCTATCCCAGACCCGGTGCTGTGCTAACTAAATCATGATCCCAAGTTTAGGTCTTGAGTTCTACGGCTTGTCCCAGATTAGGATATTTGACCAACACAGATCTCTGGTGAAAACTGAATATAAGCAGTCTCACTGTCTCGGGCCTTGATTGCATGCTTCATTGCCTGCCAAGTTCGATAACGGGATCATCCTAAACACGATGGTAGGATAAGGAAAGCGCACGTGGCCACGCATATGAGACCTTGTTGAAAACGGAAATAAAGCTCCAGGATAATCAGATCGTGCATTGAAACCCCAGACGAAACAGGCCTGCTCAAGTGTGGCTGTGGTGGTGCTGTGACGCTAAATACCCAAATTAAACCAATCAGATGACGTGGGCATGAATGTTCCAGGGACAAACCATGGAACTGTTGACGTCACAAATTCCAAGCTTGTGGGCGCCAATTGACGGATGAGATAGTGGTGACGGTGATCAAAGAGTATTCCAATCAAGGCAAAGGTCTTGGCCTGCTAATACATTCTCCTACCTTATTTCCACGTCGAGCCGACTGTATGTCACTTGCGTCGTTTCCTCCCCCTGTGCATCTTCCCTCCCGCCTTGGCCAAAAGCTTACTTCCACCTTTATCTCTACCCGTTGCTACATCACTTGACGCTCCTCCGACTCTACCTATTCCCCTTAATATTACGACAAGATACAGAGATAGACCAGAATGAATCACGCTTTAAGGCGCGCGACCTTGGGATTGACTCCAGGTTTACGGGTATCGCGATTACAACAATCATTTGCGAAACATCAATTACCAGCTGTGTACCGTTGCGAAGCTGCTTCAACACCATTTCAACGCGCTTTCACGACATCGAGATGCTTCAGACAGGAAGCTGCTGCGGAAAGTGAGCAAGAAGCTGCAGCTAGACGGGACGACTTGAGCGAAAAGGCCCGCAAAAGAGATACGAAAAAGGTCACTACAGGTTCCAGTGCTCAAACATTGGAGAATGATCGACCATGGCACAGAGCAGACTCTGGGGCAGATCCAGATGCGCCAAGAGATGTCCCTGAGAATAAGGACATGAAAAAGGGTAAGCTGATCTCGCGATCTTGACTGACGTCGACTAACGCCTATACAGGACGCCTTCTAACTACCCCAACCCGACTACTGAAGCTCATTCTACCAATGCCCTTCCATCCCGAACAAGAACACGTCAATAGGCCAGTGAATGGTGATGTTGACGACGCAGGCGAAACAGTCGAACCACTGGCTCTTCTTATTCACCCCCACCAGCCACTTTCCTATCTCGAGCGATTGATCCAAGCTGAAATCCCTCCCATTCAGTACAAGGGGCGCGAAAAGCTTCCTGACATTGTTTTCCGAGCCGAAGCCGACCAAGAGGAGCAAGGTGGGAAGAAGGAAAACAACAAGAAGAAGGATAATTCCAATGTCGCATCATACTCTGGGCTCGGCCATGAAGGCCCAGCTAACAAGGAGGCCAACTGGGTGCGATGGAGTGGCAGCACCGAGATCGGAGACTTTATCAGAGATGCTGCTCGTGGTCGCGAATTCGCAATCAACATTGAAGGCTTTGACAAGGAACTCCGAGTTGCCGTACCAAGTTTCAGAGACCGCACATACTACATGCGCATGACTCTACGACGCATGTCACGCAATATCGAATCCATGTCAAAGGTCAAGAACGAATGCGACGCGCTGGCTCACAAGGGAGCGCACCGTCTAGCACAAGGAGGTTTTGCGGCTCTGGCTGGATGGTGGGGAGTTGTTTACTACGTTACATTCCACACTCAAGCGGGATGGGACTTGGTAGAACCCGTCACCTACTTGGCTGGCCTGTCCACTGTCATGGGTGCTTACCTTTGGTTCCTGTACATCAGCCGCGATCTCAGCTACAAGGCCGCCATGAAGGTGACAGTATCCAAGCGACAGGCGGCCCTGTATCAGGAGCGTGGCTTTGACCAGAGCAGATGGGATCAACTTATCCACGAAGCCAACGATTTGCGAAAAGAGATCAAAATCATTGCGAGCGAGTATGATGTTGATTGGGATGAGAAGAAGGATTTGGGAGGCGAGGAAGTCAAGAAGGTCCTTGAAGAAGAAAAGCAAGGCCGTGACGGCACCAAAGTGACCAAGGGCGAGGACGACGATGAAGGTCCCGGATCATCTGCCGAGAAGAAGAAGAAGCAGTAGACTATGGCAAAGAAAAGAGTTGACGAAGTTTGCACACTGAGCTCGAACATCAGATCATGGCGAATATGGCTTAGCACTGGGCTTTTCATTGGAGGCTCGGAATGTGCGACAGCAACAGCGCTTGGTAGTGGGTTGGTGGTGATGTGTCAGGACATCTTTTTTGTACTTGTGTTCGATTTAAAACGCATAGCGATAGTAACAGACAATGCATTTAATTGTTAGAGAGATATGTACGGGTTTAAGTGGCATTTGGGATTGATGATAGCTTCAGGCATATCTAGAATGGGTATAGAGAAATACCGATAAGAAGTCCAGTCTTGCATGTGATATGATATGATAGAGAATGGATCATGACGTATAGAAAACATGTTAATGCTAATTAGTTAATACGTACTGTGTTTGACATATCATTTTGGCGGAGCACAGTGTTGCATTTAGTTCATCGCCCACTTGACACAACATCTCCCCACCACGGCATCCAACCATTGCTTCGGCGTTTGTCACGATCGTCCCTCCAAAGGTCAGCATGTTTCCGGAACGGGAAGTCTTCTGGAATGATTCTCAACCCATTTCAGCGACTAACTAAATCACTCGGCATCCCCTCTCTTGACGTTCCCATCACGGCCCGCACTAGCTACTTATAACCCAGAGCCGATCCCCCGCCCAAGTCCGAAGCGATTACGGATAGGTTCCAGTCTGTAGTACGACGGATATGGCACCCCAAATTATTCGATTGCCCGACGGTCAGACCTTTACCGTTACACCCGTCTTTGCTGGCCTCGGTTTCAAGAGCCACGAGCTCAATACGCATCACAATGCTTTCCCCGTCGGATGGACTGTGGTCCTGAATACAGAATCCGAATGCGACACCAACGATCAAGACGATAGTAATACTGAGAGACAAGATGTAGAGTCCAAGGAAAACGGCGTCGCTCCCGATAGCCCCAAGCGACAGTTCCATTCTTTCAATAAACCGACACTGCAAGGCGACAACCTCTTTATCTCGTCCATCGCAAACCCTTCCAGCTCCGAGTTCAAACCCGCCGCAAGCCCCACACGGCAGATCGCCATGATGCTATGGATTACACTCTACTGGTACTTCCACCAACCCGAACCAGCGCCTCAGATATCCGCGCAAGCAGCAGAGAAGACACCCCAGATCGCTAAGCCGCGAGGTGAATGGAGGATCAATATCAAGAGGGATGGTGTGTTGCGAGGTCGCAATCTGATCCCCAAGCTTGAGCGCATGGGGCTCATCACCTCTGGACAAAGCGCTGTTGGGACCAGTCTGGACGACAATGGAGACGATTGGTCTGACATGTTTGTAACGAAGCGCATGTTTTGGCAACTTCCTGGACGTTTGTTCTTGTTTTCTCTTCAGCCGAATAAAACTGGTTCGACATACGATTCGGTTCCTGGATCACCAATTGGTAGTCGCCCGACCTCACCTTTACCAATGGAACCAACCTCGCCTTTCCACAAGACGTTTCAGCGCCATTCGCCGCACTCATCGATCAACCGAGTTGATCATGATCTTCCTGGCGGTCCTATGCCGACCTCCATGTCATCACCACCGAGTTTCCCCATCGGTCCTTTCTATTCCAGCTCACATCTTCCGACTTACTACCCACCACCTCCTCTTCAATATGTCTTTACGAATAATATCCGCCATCCAATGAGACCGAAGCCACCACGAATGGGCGAAGTGTTTTACACCAGATTTGTTCCCAGTGTTGAACAGTACCTCTCGTTTCGAGTCGCTTCCATCTCGCCTAATCCAGTGCCTTACCTAGGCCCTGTTGGACCGAAACCACCAGAGCAATCCCATTTGACTACGATGAGCGATACGTCTTTGATACAAATGTGGATGAAGAAACCTCGCGTGAGCGCTTTCTGGGGCGACTACGATGACAAGTTCCTCCCCAATATCCTCAACCAGCCAAATTCTTTCCCTGTCATTGGACTGTGGGATGGAGTGCCGTTTGGGTACTTTGAGGTTTACTGGGTGAAAGAGGATATTCTGGGCCAGAATATTGGTGGCGAGGCAGCGGACTGGGACCGGGGTCTTCATGTGTTTATCGGAGAAGAGTGGGCAAGAGGGCGCGTTCCAATCTGGCTGACAGGATTGGTTCACTGGTGCTTTACATCGGATTACCGAACAACGAGCGTGTGTCTTGAACCGAGAGTGGACAATGCAAGGTAAGTCGTGTCTTTTTAGCATCGGTGTTCGTCACTAACAATTACCAGGTTCTTGCAAGGGCTTGAACGTACAGGCTTTTCGCGTGAGAGGCAGGTTTCATTTCCTCACAAGCAATCTTGGCTTGTGCGAATGCGTCGCGAACAATGGGAGGGACCAGCACTATAGGAGATTTAGAACAAGAACGATGTATGGGGATTTGGCGATGAGAACAGAAGAGACGATTTACCAAGTTGATGATAATACATATGATGAACACTCTACTATCTTTGATAATTGGACATACGGACAGATATACCTCTCATGCATTTGTACGCGAACATAGTGTTGTGGTCGATCATTTCCGAGTGTTGTTTAGTCGAACTAGTCAAGTCCTTTGGCAAGCACAAAGGGTTGTCTAAATGGCATTGTTTCCCTTTCATACTTTGACGAACATAGATTGGACTTAGCACCGGGCGCGATTTATATAAAATAGCAAAACTATCATCTCTGAGACTTCAATCAAAACTCATCAACAACAGCTCTGAAGACATCTCACCAACGCTAACTCAACTTCACAGAACCTCACAACTCTAACGTAGGAATCTATCAACCCCAAACACCGGTAAGATGTCTCAATCAACTCCCAATCAAACCACCGCTGACAAAGACGGACTCTTCATCCGCCAAGTGTACCTCCGAGGCCAACTCGCCCCCGCCTTCCAGCCACCCTGCAAGACATGTCCACGCTGCCGTAAGTCCTTCCAAAGCGCCAGAGTAATGTGTTTACCCTGCCTTAAAGCACTGGCCATCGAGAGAGAGAACGACGCTCGAGATCGCAGCAGAGATACATATCTCGATGCATGCGAAACATGCAAGAAGACTACCCTTCATCTCGGACCAAGCTGGTGCATCACTTGCTATGCCGTTCCGGATGATACGTTTCCGGTGTATTGCGAGGAGTGTGTCGTGCAGAATGATGTCCCGAATAAGGTCCGGGATGACAAGGGTGGGTTTGTAGACATGCTCAAGGTAAGCAGTCTTTGGTGCGTTCACTGTCAGGGTTTGGCAGACTCCTGGGCTAGAATTGATGCTTGAGATGGAGATCTGGAAGACTAAGGCGTCGGAAGGATGCGAGGCCGAAGGCCGAAAGGTGATGGTCTCATGTCAGATTGGTAAGCGCTAGATTTCTTTGACTGTAAATATAAAAGAGCTGGACTCTGTTGTTCTCGTTATCAAACTGTTTTAAATAATTTTATTCTGTGTAACTTGTGAACATGTCATCTCCAATCTCGGGACTTGAGGCGCTCAAATGCGACTTCTCCACCTCTGACGACAGTACCCCGAAACTATCGCGTTGGTCAGATACTCGAATCAATAACCCTGCGTTGATAGTCACTCCCAAGACAGAGAGTGATATTCAAGAAGCTATTCGTATTGCCAAAGATAATAAACTCACTGTACTCGCTGCAGGAGGTGGCCATGGGACGTTTGTCAGCGTAATCTCGTCGACGCTGTACTTGGACTTGAAGCACTTCAAGATCATCGATCTGAACAAAGAGAAACGGAGTGTACGAGTAGGTGGTGGCGTTGTTACGGGCGAGGTCGTGAAAGCATTGGCGAAGGAGGGCTATTACACTCCTGTTCCCAGTTCTGATGCCGTCGGCTTTGTCGGGTGTGTTCTTGGTGGTGGAAGTGGTGGACTCAATGGTCTACACGGATGGATGATTGATAACGTCGTTTCTTTTCGAGTCATCACGGCTAAAGGCGATATAGTGGAGGTCAACTCTGAGTCGGAGGGTGAAGGGTTGGCGCTCTTTAATGCTCTTTGCGGCGCAGGGCATGGACTGGGTGTTGTCACCGAAGTAACCATCTCAGCTTTTCCCATCGCTAAGCTGAATATGGAGGACGACAAGATCTGGATGAGAACGCTTGTTTTTCCTGCTCCAGCGATTGATGTTGCTGTCAAGACATTCCTGGACTTACGCGAGCCTGGACCTGAGGGTCACGTCACGCTGGTCTTCACTCGCAGCCCCCCGGGTACTCCAGCAGCTGGCTCCCCGATCATCGTCTTGGGATACACATTTTTTGGTCCAGCTAAGAAAGCAGAGAAAGAAGCAGCGCTGCTTTTTCAGGACGACATTGTCGGCAGAGCAGTTGTGAACAGGACAGATTTGGTAACCTTTGCAAGCATCAACGCCAAAAATAAACCCTATGATTACCACGGCGGCCACAAAGCTATCGCGTCATGCCGTCTATACAAGACAAACCCAGGCGCTATAAAAGACACTTTCGAGAAGTGGTCAACAGCAACGAAAGAGTATCCCGACGCTCAACAAAGCCCTCTCATCATGTCATACTACAACACCGACAAGAGTGTAGCTGCAGCTGGAGATAACTTTATCGACAGTCGCGACAGACCACTTGTTGCGCTAGCAATTGTGATTGCGGAAAAAGAAGAATCCAATCAAGCGTTTATGAGTGTGTTGAGTGGTATTGTTGCTGGGTTGAGGGAGAGTGATGAAGGTGCTGGACCGAGAAGTTTTGCAAATAATTGGAAGTTCGAGACGGATGTGAATGAGATGTTTAGTGAGGAGATGTTTGACAGGTTGAGGATTGCCAAGAAGACGTGGGATGAGGATGGTATTTTTTGGTCGCCTTATTTTTAAGTGAGTGATCTTGTTCAGTTAGTTTTGCATGCTAGAGGACGGTATTGTCAGAGTTTGCTTGTCAATATTGTTTCGTCATATATACTTAGACAGACCAGTGATTCACTACCAGAGACCGAAATGTTGTGCGTGCGCTTTACAATTACTGTGAATCACTATCGTGATCTATGTTGATGTGATTCACGCTGTGGGCAGTGTCCACGATATCCGCGTGCAGGCCTGCGTTGATCAAAGCTGTAGCCATGTCAGCTGATACCCTGAATACGGTGGCCTTCTGGGCTTGACTAGGTGAGTTGCGACATTTTGTCATGGTTTCAGAAAGACGAGAGGAGTGTGTAGAAGGAGAGTTTGATGAGTATGAAGAGGTCTTCCAGCGTCGGGGATAGCCCGAGGGGGCGCGGGCATCGCTTAATGAAGAGTATATCCAGAAGGACCTTCCTCCGTAGCTCAGATGGCTCAGACGGGCCAGAGAGGCGAGACGGGCAAGGCTGATGAGAAAGACGAGAAGGGCAAAGCCCGTAGATGCTGTCTGGGACGATCTTATAGAACTTGTCCCGGATTAATTGCGGTGGCTTCTGCCACGACGGCGACCGCCCCGAAGCGCGTCGTCCAGCCTGTTCTCCCGCGCTATATTCTAATGCGCGGCAAAGGGTCGATCTTGTCGCGGTTGATCATTGTATGATAGGTGATATAGTCTGCACGTTTCATTATGTCGCTGTAGAAGCAGCCCGAAAGGGCCAAGCAATAGCGTGCTGTTCCCTTCATCCCAGACCGTGCCGGTCCTCGTCGCACAAGATGCGACAAATAAGTCGCTCTCATTGACAGAGCGAGGAGGAAACGTAAGATCGACTATACCTTACAAGTTCTCAGCTCATGTTTGAACTTGTAAATATATAGAATAGCCGTGCCTCTTGGGCGTGAGTTGTCGCAAGTGGTAGCTAGGGAGTCAAGGTTTCTGATTGGCCTCGTATTCCGTATTCCGTATCGCGTATTGAACCCGTCAGCATGGGTCCTTGAATTCATCAAGTAGAGTACTTAAACAGATGAGAAACCAACAAAAACTTGTCATAAATGTTGCACCATATCGTTTTTATTTCTGTTTCACACAATGTTTACAGCCTCGTATCACACCGTTTTGCGAAATTGCATACCCCAATCATCACTTCGCTTCTATGCAACATCTTCCCACATACACCAAACCCTTCACTTATCCGACGGTCGAAAGCTAGGCTTTGCAGAGTATGGTGATCTACATGGAACGCCAGTCTTTTACTTCCATGGGTTTCCGTCATCGAGACTTGAAGCACAAGCTGTGGAAGACATAGCTCAACGATGTCGTGTTCGTCTCATTGCCCTCGACAGGCCTGGGTTTGGACTGTCATCACCCAATCCTGACTACCGCATCATCGACTGGCCCCAGGATGTAGCGGAACTCGCCAAAGCAAAGAACATCACTAGATTCTCTGTTTTTGGACTTTCCGGAGGCGGTCCTTTTGCTCTGGCTTGTGCGTACGCTTTGCCCAAGCGTACACTTACAAGCGTTGGATTGTTTGCTAGTGCACCACCTTGGGAAGCAGGTGTTCAGCATGTGGATAAATCCCGTCGAATACTGAGATCCTGTGCGATCAATTACCCGGGGTTACTGGCGAGTCTCTTGAATGTATTTTATCGATCTGTTCGATGGCTTGCCTTGACAAAGCCTGCGATAAAACGAATCGGAAAATGGCTCGAAGCCCAAGACACAAAAGACACACCCAAGTCCGAGTTCGCGAAACCGCACGCTGAGAGAATCGAGGGTCTTGTAAATATGCTTCTTGACGAACCATTCCGCCAAGGCGCTGGAGGCATGGTACACGAGACAAAACTTCTGACTTCTAAAGACTGGGGGTTTAAACTCGAGGATGTTGACTATGGCAAAGTTCAAATTTGGCATGGAGTGAAGGATACAAATGCGAATATTGTTATGATCCGGTATATGGCTGAGCGCGTACCGAACAGCGAGTTGACAGAATTTGAGGAGGATACGCATTACACCATGTACAAGCACATTGAGTCAGCGCTGCGCAGTTTGGTGAACGCCGAGGAGAAGAATGAGTGATAGAGAAAGAAGGAGATTTTGCGAGGGGAACGATTTAAATGTTGTACAGTAGATTGCAGGAGAAAGATAGAAATAAAAGACAACATTGTCTCGCTCGTACATCCGTGGGATGATCTCGATGAAATGCAACAGGCCGGTAGGCACGAGTAATTTTGTACCAATTCATGAATGAGGTATGCTTCTAAAACTGGATAAAAAGCTAGCTTAAGGCAGCCTTGTTCTAGTCTGCCATGCTTCAGTAGATGAGTGCCATCGTTTATATTATTAGCCTTACTAGTGGTGTCCCCAGATGTTCTCAACTCTCCACGTAAGGTCCTTCAATATGTATTTTCACGTTACTCGCTTATCGGTGTTTGAAGCAGCCATCACAAAATGTGTTGGATTTACTGTCACTACTGGCTTTCTAAATAAGTTTGTCATTGCCGTGGTCAATGGACTAGGTCTCTTCATGATAGGCGTTCCCAACCCGATCGACCCAGAGCGTAGCATAGGAACTTTCACGGATGGTCGATCTGGAATAGGGAAAGGTGGTATCATCACCACCAGACATGTCACTAGTGCGTGCGTAGGCTCATGAAGTGAAGGATGCTGACAATGGAAGTGGTGGAAGCGAAGCCTTTTTGTCGTATAATTGAGCATTCAGACACCGAGTATGCAACCGCCGCGAGTATCGTCACCCAAGTCCAACTTGACGCAGGATACAATGGTCCTACTGTCGAATTCACCTTTGCAACATCCAAGCCGCTATGATACATACAGAGAAACAGACTCACAAAATGGCGGTGACTGACTGGAGCTACTCAGTCTCATTTGAGTCGATAACATCGGTAGTTACCCAATATGCCAGTCATGCGGGTGGTAAAAGGATCGATGCGCAGAATGACCTTTTGATAGCACCCCAAGGTATACTCCCGCCCAATAGCGTTACGACATACCCACGATCGAGTCCTCCCTTGCCGTCAATATCCCTGTTACGCCGGGGATCGAGTACTACCTTCTATTCTCCATTTGTGACTTTCAAGATCACTTCTACCTCTGAGACCAAAGGGTGTTTAATGACCGGCCGGCAGCCTCGACCAGAAGCTAGACAGAAGAGCTCATTACCCCATCCCTCGGTGATTAGAGCACTGGAAATGGCATTGACAACGTCAAATGCAGAGTCCCAACCCTGATAGTAATCTTTGCTGTAGAAGTACCACGAGTCGATGACAAGACGGAAAAAGTCAATGTTCTGCAGATGTCGTTTTGTTCCACCTCCAAAAAACAACAGCGTCTACGTAAATCAGCCCATTGGAGAACCTGGTCAGCAGCAAGCATAGCTGTGTTGGGAAAGAAGTTGGGAGAGTTGAATTCGGATGTCTCAAGCATCTTTAGAAGAAATGGCTCTGATGCATAGAGCGACGCAATACTCAGTGGATCGTATAGACTACCATCGAACTCAAATCTTGCCTGAACTGTACAGTACGGTCGACTTTGCTGGCTAGTCCAATTGTGCAGCCTAATCGAGTTAGCTTGACACAATGTTTCGACACTCGCTAGGTCAGGAAGAGGTTCTTCTTTAATAGATCCAAAATGATCTATCCAGTGGCAAGAGGCATAGACAAAGAACTTGCCAAACCCACAATCTGCTGGGTCGTATCGTATCATCCCCTCCTCATAATTCTCCCACGAACAGTCGAAAGAATAAGCAACCGAGTCATTGTCATCGCTGGATAGATCCATATCCCGATGTAATTCCTCTATAGCCATCTGCTCATCACCTGGTGAAATCGAAGCCGACTCATTCAAGATGAATTCCTTCGCTGATTAATGGACAACAATAACTTGGCGTTTCTTGAGATCGCTGAAATCAACGCCAGCAATAAACGGCTGGACGAGGGCCATGACACAATGCTCATCTGCTAGTTCAACGACTTCAGCAGCAATCTTGGTATCTGAAATAGTTGTGCCTAGTGCAACTGCCCAAGCTAGTTCGAGAATGCTTAACCGCCTTCGAGCCGCGCCTAGAATCTCCAAGGCTGTTGCCGCCATATTTTGGACCGCCGGTTCCTCTCCAGCGCATCGAATGAACAGCTTGGTATACAACTCCGATAGATTACGCGGTAGCGGCATGCTGGTTAGAAACTCCTTTATGCGGCCAGGTGCCCTGATCTTTTGGTTCGCAATCGCTGCGACTGTCATCTTCGTCCAAATAGCACTTCCTTGCGCAAGACCAGACAGTCTCTCCACAACGAGCTGTTTGACGTCTGGCGACAGAAGATATAGTTTTGTTTCGACAGTCTTCTCAGCGATAGCCCTGTCTCTTTCGGCGTCGGAGCCGATATTAATCTTCGGGATCCCATCCAATTGACTCAGTATCTCCACCCAAGGACGAGAGGATAGCACAATCTTCAAACCCGAGGTCTACTGCGATAAAGACCCCAATGAATTGAGAAGTACACTCTGAGATTCCGTGTCGCACTCGTCCAGGCCGTCAATTACCAGGACAAGCGGTCGATCGAGCCCTTCAACAGTGTTCTGGAAGAACCCAACCAACTTGTGGACATTGGTGGAAGGCTCAAAGTTTCCACTGAGCAGGTCTTGTTTGTACCAATCAAAAAAAAACCTTCTTTTCAACACTTCGCACTGTTGAAGAAGTGACAGGATCAAGGCCGAGAATATGTACAACGCGTGCCCTGTTTCGTCATTCTGGCAGTAGTGGTATGGAATCATGGGTCTCGGTAGCTGGTGTTTGTCGACGGATTCCGTACCGAAAACCTTCCCGTGGTGGGTTGTCGGATGACATATTGTATTGTGTGTAGTTGATGAGAAGCAATATTGATCCCGCTTTACAGCGTATCGATCATGTCAACTCATGGATGTTGGTAACACAACCTTACTTAATCCCGGCTTTCTATAGATCCAATTAGTGCTGACCCCTGCCTTTGCTCGATAATGATAGGAGGATTTAGTTACACCATTGACTTTCCCATTTGGCTCGACATCTATTTTATCCATATCAAAATATGTACATATTCTCTATATATATACAGGCTCAACCTGTGAGCGTTATTGACTAATATCAATACACAGTCCCTAGATACAATCCAAACCAACAGAATATATACAGAAGAAAAAACAGGGTATCAATATCATGGCCCTCAGTGACCAGCACCAAGAGAGCTCAAAATCGGTGCAACCTCATCACACAATGCCCACCGTCTTCTCCCCAATGGCAGAAGAGCATTGAATCTTGCCGTCCATCCATCAGCAACACATCTACAAAGTGGAATGTTGTTCACCGCTGCCGTCCCATCAGCATGTATCCACGTTTCCAGTCTCGCGGTATTGGTGTTTTGCAGATTTGGTGGATCAACGCCAATGTTGATGTGGTTCATACTAGGAACACACATACAAGCTGCTTCGCTAAACAGGAGCCACGCCCATACTACAAGGGCGCTCATGGAAATGGCGAGGTAAGCAGCTGGATCGATGGATTGTGTCTGGGGCGAGTTGGATTCCAGAGCTGTCTCGCAGTCTATAAGCACCGCCAGGGCATGTAGTAATGCTTTCCGACTTTCTGGTAGCTTGGCCCAGAGACTTAATTGGCTGTGGAGCTTTTGCAGGCGTGGTCGCACGGTGGGTTCGCGGTCGGTGAGAATAGGCGATGTGTGAGTTTTGGCAACGGCGTTGATCGTTCGCGTATCAGAATACAACTGAAGACACTGTAGATGATAAATCATCATGCAATCTGAAGCCAAACACTTGACATGCACCAAAGCAGCGGCTTTTGCCCTTGGGATGTTATCGTCAAAGTCTCCGATATACGCCTTGAACGGAAACTCGCCCATTCCTGGATCGTGAAACGTCTGAAAACACTGATGCTGTAGTCTCTCTACATCAGCTTTCCATGCTTCAAGCTGCCACGCCAGCGATGCCGTCGAATTATGTGTCGAGCGTCCTGCCTCTGCGCTCCTTCGTACGATCTGCGCGTGGTTCCATATGGCAGGTGATAAACCGCACATAGCAAGGTGGACATCTTCCAGTAGTAAGAGAGACTTGGCGGGGGTGTTTGGATTGGCGCATATTTCGGTGATTTTAAAGTTTGATCTATCGGTTGGTTCGAAGGGAAGACGTTTGAAGAAAATGTCTAAGCCATAGGCGTTCCAAAGGGAGAATGTGGCGGGCATGGTGAGGTCGAGTTCTTCTCTGAACAGTGTTGGAGCTTGGAAATGGGCCAATGCATAGTAGGCGTCAATTTTGTAGAGCGAGACGATAATTCTGGATTTATGAGCTTCCGATTGAAATTTTTCAAGGTCGAGGGAGAAATACCGTTTCCATTTCTCGCGGACTGTCATTATCCATGGAACAAACGTTCCTGGGTAATGGATGCGTTGCTGTTCTGCTGAGCCGTCGCTGTTGAAGAAGTCTATTTCTCTCATTGACATGATAAGCGTGCCTCGCAGTAGAGATGCTTTTGCAATTAATCTCTTGTCCTGATCGACCAGTCAGTACATGGAATAGATTCATGAGAGGTTGTACTGACGCCGTGATAGAAAGCAAAGACGATGTGGAGGGCGGTGGCTTGATATGCTTCTATCGGCCAAGGCTTATCTAGTTCTTGTCGACAAATTGTATTTGACTTGTACTCGTCAGTATTAAACATCGCATAGGTAGGTGTCGCAGACTTACAATGTATTCAGAAGCTGCATTCATAAAAGTCTCGTGAAACTCCATCACCACTTCTCCATACTCATCCGGATTTTTCAACCAGCAACTTATCATAGCCACAGAGGCGGCGACGATAAAGGAATCTTCCATGCCAATGGTATATGAAGGAGCGTGCAAAATAGGCCAAGCTTCATGGAGCCGGCCAAAATAGTCTCTTGAATTCGCTTCGATCCATGGATGATCTGCCGCGGGAACAGGTGTAGGTTCGCCGAGGGATATCTTGCCTGTTCGAATATCATTGGCGATTCGCTTAAAAGCCGTTTTAATTTCATCGACGGGAGATGTGCCTAGCGCTAGGGGGGGTGTGATGGAAGTAGGCGCGTTGATCTCTTGAACATCCTGTACCGGACAAGAGGATGTTCGGTTAGCATCTTCGCCAGGGCTTCTGCTACTCCTACTGCTGCCGCTTTTAGAAGCGTGTTTATATGTACAGCTTATACCTCTTTTCATACAAAGAGTGCACTTTGTACCACCGTCGCACTTTGTTTTGTTGGCGTGACATGCGTCGCAGGCTCTTCCTCGTCGAGGATCTGGCGCTGTGGGCATGTCATGCCGTGCAAGGTGGCGTCTTAGCAAGTCACTAAGTAGAGGAAACAAAGGTCAGGGGGTGTAAGACGATTGGACAGAGACGGCACAGACTTACTTGCGCGTAAAGGAGCGCTGACACATGGGACATCTGAAATTGCGCTCTCCATGTGTGGCTTGATGTCTCCTCAGATGTTCCTTTCTGATAAAGCTCTTTCCGCAGTGACACACATGACGTGAAGGGGTCGGTTCTGCAGAAGATCTGTTGGTAGCGAGAGTGATTGGTTAGTACAGGTGTGTGTCTCGGAGATCCCACATAGATGGTCGAACCTATTATTGGAGTCTGTTGTTGACATGCTGACTTCATTGTGGGATAGTTCCATAGTGTGTGGATATCTCGTACATCGAAACAAAGCAAAAAAGGTTGCTTATGGGAAAAGACCGAGTGGGATTTCTGTTTATTGATGGAGAAAAGAAACAAAGAATGTAGACAAGTTACGTACATTTGCTGCATATCAATCAATATCTTTTCGAGGCTTGACTTGGTAATCGTGGGTGGGATGGCCGGTGGGGAGAGTGGGATGCTTTGGTCGGGGTCCGCGGCTAGAGAGTGACGTACTTGACCAATGAGTAGCCTCTAAATGAGAATCAAGGTTTCAAAAGGGGATAATTCTAATGAGCGAGGGTTGACAAGGGTTCGCTATCCCACTCGGCTATCCCGCTTTAACATCCCGTCTGTCTGTGCCACACACAGCCACAACCCCCAAAGTCAATGTGGCTCGGATCCAGTACGAGATTCTCTTACCAATTGTAAGACAATATGCGCTGATCGCGTTGGGGGTAAGAGTTTCAGGTGGAACTCAGGCAATCTCAAATAAGAATATACATAGAAATATTCGTAGAAAGGTTTCACATATCTTTTTTCTCAACAGCAAGGATATAACTACAGAAAATAACATGTGAAAGTCCCGAGGTCATAGGGAGGTAGTTGATTCCAGTCCTTCAACTCTGCAAAAGCTATTCCATCTCTCTAGCAATGGGATGAAAACTGTATCCCCAACTACTGTCTTTAGTAAAGATAAAGTACCTGATTTGTTTATCCTATCTCGCAGGCCATTAGGATTACAACGGGCCTGACTTGACGATTACCCTATAGGCAGTCACTCCAGACGCGGTACAAGTGAACGTATCATCCCCATGTCCTGTCACGCTATTGGCTGGAGACACTGCATTGCAGGCCTCCCTCTGTGATAACATAGCCCCATTCCAAGGTTGAATCATGGTCAGCATTTAGATATCTACTCACGCTTTCTACCCCCAACAAATAATGGAAAAAGTTTGGTTCAAACTACGTCAAACAGATCATTACCCTCCCCCAGAGGATACTATCCTCCTCGGCGATGGGGATGATTTGAAAGCGACTATCTGTCTTGGCCATTATGTCTCAGATCTCAAAAACCTCGACTTTCCGTTAAACCGTGGTTCCATCTTACCCTTCCCGCGACGTATGATGATTCATCGGAGTTCTGTTCAGAAATTCTCATGGGATGAGAACACACACAACGCCCCAGGGATTCACCTAGGTGCTGGTGCACCAGTACTTGCTGCGGCGGGGATAACCGTTAGGGCAAACCTGCAGACTGCCTTTATGCGGACCGTTGAGAGCCATGAGTCCTACGAACAGCTTGACACGTATACTGTGCAGCCCACTGAGGCTTATATCGAAGACTGTCTGAACCAAGATGAGCTGAGAGCATATGTCAAAGGCAAACCATATTGGTCCATGTTTATGATTACAGGCATCAAGGTTGCTCGCACTGGGACAAGACAAACGAGAGAGGACAAAGCTATAGTCGTTGATATCGGACCTGATGTGTAAGCGCGACCTTACTAACTGGAAAAAGGGAACTAATGCTTTGACAGGGGTATTCCAGCTCTTGCTGGCCTGACAGCTACTACTAATCTGAATCGCGCTACTCTACAAAACTCTTCTGGGAATTATACAAAGGACTTCATATGGGCTATTCGACTTGCCAAGATACATAAAGGGCTTCTGGTGAGAGATTGGTCCGTGGCTGCATATACAAAGCGAGCCACGTTCGCAGAAAGTGAGGGTGACGCGGATGTCGAGAATGCCCTTCAAGGTGAAGGATTGGAAGGATTTCAGATTGTCGATGACAGTGATTTGGATGAGGCTATTGTGCTGAGCGAATAAATCATCTGATAACTAGTATGGGATATTGTGGCAAGTCTCATTTGCAATCTGTGTAAGCTTGTTCAGGTTGAATTCGAATCCTACAAACATCGTTATCTAACAGTTATCCATGCCCTAAGTTGCAAGATATTAAGAAAAGGTAACCGTCAGAATGACTGATATAATCTCAGGACGTTATCATTAGTTAAAGGATTTCTTACTAGGTAGGTAATTTAAATCTTCTATTCATAATTTGCCTCTTTCTTATTTCCCTTTCCTTCACTCTCTGGGACAAATCACATGTCCGTTCTCTTTCTGATGCTTCCAAAACGCTTCCCAATCCAGAAAAACATGAGGTTTGAGAGGTCCATGTTCAAAATTACAAGAGAATGTCCCCGAACTTTGCCATCTGATACGACAGACGGGGCATCTTGTCCCATGGATTGACTCTCTGTCTCCATAGCGATCGACTCCTTCCACTGCTATATAATGCTCATGCATCATAGATGCATTAAGATATTCTTCCATGATTTCCAAAGTATCCTGTCCGATGGCTTCTGTAACGGCGTCTCGTGCCCGTTCCATCATGAGATCCCAGAGATCTTCCTCAAGAGCTAAATGGGTCTTATAGCACAGAACCGTCATGATCGTATCGACAACCACCGCGTCAGACGTCCCTTGATATCTTGCTTGACTTGACAAAAGCAAGTCCAGCTTTTCAACAGCCGCCAGTAATGCATCGGGACAGAAGTGAAGATACAGTGACCCTTTTGACGACCCAGGTAGCTCGAACAACCCTTGTCCATTCTGATACTTAACGGCGACTTCCCAGTTGAGAGGATCAATAGTTTTTGGAGATGGCGAACTCGCATGTCCCGAGAGGGATTCGCGCTTCTGAAGCACCTCGTTGTCAATATAGTTTCCAAAGCAGGCTTGAGTAGGCGGCCGCCGTATGGGCAAGCGACGATCCATAGCTGGGCTTGGAGTGCCTGAAGCAGAATCAGATCTTTCATCGCATGCGGGACCATTTGCTTCATATGCAACGGATTTTCGCCGACAACAATAAGCTAGTTCCGTCGCAACCGATGGCGGTATACGATAAGCTGGCGACATCGCAGGCTCTGACGGTGACGGTGGACGACAAGGTGCCTCCTTTGCAGCCGGTGGCGGCACAGGACAAACTGGCGCCGTCACAGGCTCTCCGAATCGGAGAGGCAGCGCGGCTGATGCTGATGAAGAGGCTGCATCGTATCGCGGCATTTCCTCTCTGCGTTCAGCTTTTCTCAAACGTGCAAAGTATAGTGCACGTGCCTTTTTCATGACATCATCCGGTACTGATGGCACGGTTGATACTGGTCGTCTTGCAAGAGCTATCACTTTCAAGTCCGGTGCTTGTCTGTTGATTTGCACATCCGTATCAGGTGACACCGCTCTTTCCGTCTCCGATTCTGTTTCAAATTCACTGCTTGAGACTCTGCTTCCTCCTCGTGAAGGTTTAGCAAGACTGTATTGAAGTTGAGGAATCATGTGAAATCTGTCCGCCGACGATTTCTCATTAATAGTGCTAGACCTGCGGGTTCTGTGGTGAAATGATGAAGTTTGTCTGGCGTGTTTAGCCGCTTTTGGCTTGGGTATATAGGCGTAGTCAGCGTCTGAAGTACGAACGTCTTCTGTATCATCATCACTGTCAAAATTCGCCATCGTGACAAGTTTGTCGAAACCAACATCGTCATACATTGCCTTGTAATGCTCCATCATGTTATCCTCTGTAGCAGCAGATTGCTCGTCCTGAGGAACTGCTACAAAGCTTGTCCACTTGCTGGTAATAGAGTACCTAGTACCGATGGCCTGGGCATTTTCTTCAGCAAGAGGTGAGCTGGAGGGTTCCTCTTTGATCAAGTTCTCAAGATCCACCAGTATTGCTTTGGATGCCAGGCGGTGCATTGTTCCATCTCGGCCAGTCGTCTGTAGTACTGGGAGTCTGTATGTCTTTTTCTTTGCTCCGTTTGTTGTTGTGGTAATAGTAACCTCGGTCGGTAGAACCCCATGATCCTTGACGTTGATTAGGAAGAAAATTGTAGTAAACTTGAATGGCTGAAGATTCGTGATCGCATGAGGAGCCTTAAAGTAAGGTACTCGTTGCGTATCCGAGGCATAATCGTTGAGTCTGAAGTCAACAAGGCTGTGCTGTTCAAACTCATGACCGATATCAATATCACAAGTCCAGCTGTCGGGCTCCAATGATGACTTGAAAAGGCGGTTCAACCGGCTATGCCACCTCGGGTTCTGGGTAGTATCGATAATATCCCCGAAACCACCTCCGAGTTCCGCAATGCTCTCGATTAGGCTGTGTGGTACATTGCTACCAATACCTAACGCAAAGAAACGGACCTTGTCTTGCAGGGCTTGGCGAGTCTTCCAAACAAAATTCATGGGCTCATTCGGATTTAATTCTCCGTCTGTAAGGACGACAACCTGTGTTGAGTTACTATCGCCTCGTCGCCGTTGGATCGTGGATTTTAACGCCCGAAGAAGGTCTGTCCCTCGCAAGTTGGCCTCGATTTGAAAGATATATTCCCTGGCTTCTTTAATATTATCAGGTGAGTGTTTCCTGGACTGTTCCCACATCGCCCATGTTTCTGAGCCCCAAGAGATTATGTTGAAAGAACATGTCTTGGGGAGACCCGAAATCACCAAGAGCATTGCTTCTCGCAATATATCAATCTTTCGTGGACATCTAGCATCTTGGAAGAAGAATGGGCTACCATCTGGTGGCCTACCATAGTCCCCTACCCTATCACCCATAGAACTTGACTGATCAAGCAGAAAGAGGATCTCTCCTGAGAATGACTGAGGAACAATAGCATTTCTGAACAGCTCACTTGGTCGGATGCTCACCATCATAGCGGCCAATCCCGCGTCGTCGGGCGGAGACAAAAGAGCTTGAGACTGCATTTCATGACCCTTTTTCATCTGGATGACAAACACAAAATCCTTCGTCATAGCTGCTTGACCGCGGTGGTGGTCCCAGCAATAGTATTCCCGGAGGGGCTGCTCTCTGTTGCCATCAAATCCTTGTGGAGATTCCATTGCCCGTGGCCCATCATAGTACACTTTGTGTCCTGACTCTTCTTGGCAACCATCAGCGTTGACCTTGCCATCGTTTAAGACCCTGATCTTGATGTCCAGTCCATCATGGGTGATTTCAGATGCTGACTGGGATTTGCCGTAGCGAGGTGCAATAGATGTTGGAACGATAAATGCCACTCCCTCGGTAGCTTCACCTTCCATCATGACTACCTTGAGCTCTTGTATATAAATCATTTTGATCTCGACTGTCGTCATGGGAGGGATGTTGCCAAGTGAAGTCTCGAATATGTCTGGTGTTTGCTCCTCGAGAAGTGCAGCCGCCTTGGCCTGCTCTTGTACTGCTTTTTTGTATTCTTTGCGAGCTTGTTCTTTCGACTTGACAACGCCTCGGAGACGGCGCTCATCGCCGATAGTACATTCAAAATTTGTGACAACAGCGCCATCGTATAACGGAAACGTATGTCGCGCCTCTTTGATGGTCATTTGTGAAGGGTTGCGGAAGCTCTGTATAAGCGTTGTGTGGGCTAGTGTTCCCTCAATCATGGTGGTCGAGGACACCTTGAGTACAGGGAGACACAGCGTAGCTTTCTTCTCCTTTGAAGGCACAAAATCCACCTCAGGACTAGGCTTGGGCAATGATCCATAGTCTGAATGATCGCGATACGTCGCAAACATGGAGAAAGACCACTTGCAGTCCGGTATAGCACTACTGACAGAACAAATATCATCGACAGGTTCAACCCCTCTGACATTGGGTGTCCTAGTTAGGATGTTATTCCACTTTTTGGGAAGTTGTCTGGTTTCATCGGGAGGGAAACGCTGTGTCTCGTCCGGGGCCGAGAATAGCACGCCGGACTGGAGACGTCTGGTAGGGACATGACGGCTCGACATGGTGGATTTGGATTGAGTAGCTTAGGATCTTGAGAATATCATGTTTTGGAATAAGGACGCAGATTATACTTGAGTTAGAGAGCCGAGTTAGAAAGACTTTGGAGAAACGTCTTCCAAACATTGGTTTTGCAAAAGGACAATTTCTCTTTTACTCGAGGTCACTAATCTGCCTCACCACTCAGCTGTGGAGCCTTTATGCCCATCGATTATTTTGTATATAGTCCGCAGCATATTCCCTGCTCGGAATATGCAGGTCAGATTTCGACCCCACACAACCGCATATATTGATCAACTGTTGGCTTATAGAGGATCCTGCGACCCATCCTGTCTCATTTTGGTCAGCACAGCCGTCCTTGGCGCTTATTTCTCTATGCTGAAATAACATTCTTGATCAGAGCGGAATGATATCCCCCGCTCCAAGCTACAGGATAGCATGCTGTGTTATCCACGGTTAGTTGGCATATGCACACAAACAACGGTTCATATATATCAGAAATAGAAAGAACAACATCATTCGACAACGATACCAATCATGGACGAATTGGAGGTGGAAGAGCTAGCACACCTTACGGGTGAGCTAACTAGGTCTCTGAGATCCTTTCAACTTCCCAATGACAGTACCGATATTTCCTCCCGTGTCGAAAGAATACTCTTACTTCTTCAACCCACATTAGAAGCCATCAGCTTTCAAGGCGCAATAACTGAAAGCTCTCCCTTTCTTACTGCTCTCGAACAATGCAAAGGGGCAGTAGTCAATGTCAATGGAATCCTAGATCGAATGGCAGTTGTGTCATGTAGTCACGTCAATGAACCTCACCGATGGGTGAAAGGCGTCGAGAATGAGCTGGGTGAAGTTCTTGAGGAACTATACGAACCTACAAACGCCTTATCATTGGCGGCGAATGCCAGCTCTTCCTTGTAAGTCCCACTCAGAGTATGCTTATACGGGATATCTCAAGTTTCAAGCAGGGCAAGTAAATCCCCAGTCAGCCAAGCTGAGGTACACAAGAGGGCCTATGATGCAATGGCACAGAGTGTGCTGGGCTTTGCGAGTCAGATCTTTCCGTCTATCAAACGCCCCGATACAAGCCATGGATCCCTTATTGTCGAGGAAATTGATATGTTCAACGATGCCCGGTCAAACACTACTGGTAGTAGTAGAATCGTCTGTCCAAGCGCACGTATCGATAGAACATCCAAGAAAATGCGGTCTGTTATATTTCGTTGTTGTTGCGACAACACATCACATGACTCTCAACTCAAATACAAAGGTGCGTAATTTGATCGGAATTATACAAAACATTACCAAGTGACTCTTAATGCAGTATTCCGCGGGGAAAGCTTACTAAGAGAAGAAATCTGTCTCGACGGATCTCGAAAATGGAGTATCTTGTTGTCACGCTCGAGCATGCCAGTTATCGTTAGGCTATCAGACATTCCGATTTTCTGTAAAAAACAACCTTTTACCTGGCTAGTCTATTGACAAGCTGACTGTCTATAGACACATATCATGTCCAACGCCTGGCAGATGACATCGGAATGGCGTACATAGCCGAGAAGGACAATACTGAAACACAACGAAGCATGGAGACCAAACCAAGAAGATTTGAAAGTTTCCAGAGGTTAGTATAAGTGAAAAATGGGACTACAGCCAAGTCATTTGTACCTGCAACAACTAACCCGTGATCCAGTGACGGAAGGTTCCCTTCGATTAAAGTCCGCACTGTCATGTACGAATCTGCAGGGATTAAGCGCTATCTTGATACTCCTGCAACGGTTGTGTTGAAGCACTATAGCGTTCCTCCCAACCCCCCTACAAACATATCTCTGGGTAGCCCAGCCCCAAGACATCCGCTCCCTGACAGATTCTGCCACATTATGCTTAGGAGCTCTCTAACTAATAAGGATGCAAAGAAGATTCTTGGTAACTTATACTTCGGATTAATTTCATAGTGGCTTGCTGACTCAGAACATTGTAGTCACAATACATACGCAGATATCTCATGAGAAGAACCCGCTTGGTAGACTCTTCGTGACACTGCAAGATGTGTTTTTGATTGGGGTCGACGGGTCGAGTGAAGAAACAAAAGCCTGTGGTGTTCACTTTGGCTTTGATGAACGCAGAGGTGAGCCTGAGAAGATACTTGGACGAGTTTGTTTCTAATAACATCAATCGCAGAAGCGGAATGTTTCGCCCACTATTTAAAGGTTTCCCAGAGAACATTACTCGAAAAGTTGATGCTTGGCCCTTTTTACGATGAAAAGATCATATATCTTCGGTATGTTGGTAAGAAGTCGACCACTTATATAATGTAGCTGATTGAAAAAGGGAATTGCATACCGCCGCCGTTGACGTAACCGAAGCACATCTTCAATTCTCCGTAGTCTCACGAGATCTAGGCGACTCGAAGCATGTATATCGTGTAATCGTGAAACAGTACGCTACCATGCGTTGCATCTGCTTCGAATGTACGATATGGACTCTGTTTAGCCGTAGCGGAACGTTATTGCTAATCAAGAGGTAGTCGAGCCCAAGGAGTCCGGTATCGAGCGACTGGACCTACTGCAATCTCGGATCTGGGTTTATGATCATGACGAGGATGGCACTCCCTCTACTTCTCAAACAGACTGGGAGACAATCACTGGGCAGAGGGCGGTAAAATTGACTCAAGGAACCACGATTAACGATCATGACGCGAACGTCAAACCCTATACTCTCCAGCCGGACTGGGAGACACGCATTGGGGAAAGACCTCTTAAGCCAATTGAAAGAGCCACTTTTGTCAAAAGGTCTGTTTAAACCAATGTCCTCCATGGGGGCTCCCAGACAGGAAATAGACGGATCATTTTTGATACGAGAAGCTGACGATCCTCCACAGTGGACACGAACGTACGGCCAATGACTGGCTAGACGAGCTTGACAAATTGTTAGGAGTGATGAAACCAGACAGGAGCGATCGCTACGAAAAAGTCAAGATTGCAGTCATTGACTCGGGATTGAATGATGCGGTCAAACGCCGCTACATGGCCCAAAACAACGTCGTGTACAAAGACTTCACTCATGAGACACACAACGATTCGTGGCATGGAACTTGTTGTGCCAAGATTATTTGCGACATTTACGAAGAAGCAGTGCTTTTCATTGCCAGAATATTTGAGAGGGATCACGCTAGTGATGAAGAGGGGCCGATTCGAATGGCCAAGGTTTGTATAAAAAGTCTCCATTCCTTTGGACTGTCTGCTAATACGCATCTCAGGCTATCGATTGGGCTATAAGTAACCGCGTCGATATTATTAGCATCTCTGCTGGCTTTCGAGATTACTCCAAAGAGCTGGATGAAGCCGTGACTAGAGCCAAGGCTGCTGGTACTCTTGTTGTTGCGGCAGCTGCAAATTGGTCAAACACTGGCACTGTTGCGTTCCCAGCACGACATAACCTCACCACCATGTGCATATACTCAACCAACATGGGTAACCAGGGCTCAACGTTCAATCCTGAACCGAGAAGTGACACGTCCAACTTTGCCGTTCTGGGGGAGGGATTCCAGCATCCAGACCAAAGGAGAAACGAACAAATGAGTGGGACATCAAGTGAGTGACAGACCAAGTTGAAGAGATTTTATATCACTGACTATTTCTTCGTAGTGGCCACTGCAGCTGCTGTAGGACTTGCGGCTAATATTATTGATTTCTCCCGCCAACAAGACAACAAGTCGTACATATGCAGATCGCAAGATGTGGGTAAGCTCCCGGGTATGCTGTCAATCTTCAGTTCTATATCCAGGCCTGCTGGACCTCTTAAATATGTGGCACCATTGGACCTGTTGCCTGCAAATCACGGAACCAATCGGGAAAGGGGTCGACAGAGAGTTAGGGAAATCCTGTCGCAGGCAATGGAAAAAGCGAATTGATAGCGAGCCACAAAAAGAGAAATAAAGTTTTAGATAAAGACAGGAGCTAATGTTTATCCCACTCGGCTATCCCGCTTGGATATCCCACTTTGACTGCGCCACATATAACAGCCACGCCTGTCAGTGATAAAGTGGCTGAAAACAAGTGGGATGCTGCTCATGTAATGCAATTCCGTGTGAATAATGCGTGCCTGTTTAGTGTCGGTAATGCATATCGGTATTCGGTACACTATAGTATCCGTGGTGTCTTTGTCACGATTGACTGTTGTGAAAACATGCAGTTACTCAATACTTCCATGGAATCACATCATTAATAATGTTACTATGTGAATTGAACTATATATACAGCAATATCATCCCAAGATAACTCAATTCATCACACTCAATCATCACGTCAATCAACAGCCAACAATCACCATTGTCAACTTCTATCACATCTACAACTTTAACTCTACATAATAAAATCAGAATGTCCGCCCTCAAGAACATTGCCGTTGCTGGTGCCGCAGGTGATCTTGGCTCGGCCGTCTTCAACGCCCTCGTCAACTCGTCCAAATTCAACCTCACAGTCCTCACCCGCAAGGACTCAAAGAGCACTTTCCCCTCTGGCACAAAAGTCATCCAAGTCGACTACGACTCTCTTGAGTCTCTCACCGCCGCTCTTCAAGGCCAAGACGCTGTCGTCTCCACAATCGGAAGTCTTGTCATCCCCAGCCAGAACCTTCTCATCGACGCAGCCATCGCTGCCGGCGTCAAGCGTTTCATCCCTTCTGATTTCGGATCCAACCTTGAAGTCCCCAGTGTGAGGAAGCTTCCTGTCTTTGGTACAAAGGTCGTCATCGAGGATAAACTTGTTGAGCTTGCCAACCAAGGCAAGATTAGCTATACCTTCGTGCACAACGGTATCTTCTTGGATTGGGGTATCAAGAACAACTTTTTCTTCGACTTTTCACAGCCTGAGCTTACTGTCTGGGATCAAGGCGATGCAGAGTTCAGCACTACCACTCTCGCTAGTGTTGGCGATGCTGTAGTCGGCGTCTTGGCCCACCCCGAAGAGACAAAGGACCGCGTTGTCTACGTCCAGGATACAGTCCTCACCCAAAACAAGATTCTTGAGCTTGCCAAGGAAGTCAGCCCCGGTAAGGAGTGGAAGGTTAAGCATGAAAAGCTTGATGATATCACTGCGAAGTCTGATGCCAATGTTGCCAAGGGTATCTACGATTGGGCTACCCTGGCACCTTATCTGTTCAGAAGTATCTTTGATGCGAAGAGCCTTCCTAAGTTTGACAAGCTTGATAACGAGTTGCTGGGTGTGAAGGGTGTTGCCGAGCAGCAGGTTAAGGACTTTCTCAAGGCTCAAATCCAGTAGACGGATTGAATATATAGTGCTTAATTACTCAAAACCAATAGTTGTTTGGAATTTGAATAACAAGTTGTCAAATTGTTTTCAACCATTGTATCTGCGTCTTCTGTCGTCTGACCTGATACGTTGTTGTAAAAGTGCCAAGCCTGACAGTCCATATTGTTTAGTAAAATCAGGGGCTACGATCCTTTGATCGACATTTGTCAGCCCGACTCAATGTCGCTCCGAAAGGCGCACTTATGACGTTGAGTGAACATGACACGGTATCTTCTCAGCACAGCTTTGACGTATAAAAACGTCATATCTAGAACATAGAGACATCAGCATAATCAACAACCATTACCAGCATTGGTCGACAATAGCCGCCATGGGCTCTACCGCCATCATGCCAAAACTCACCCTCTACCGAACAAACGGCTCTTGCTCTCTCATTCCCCATGCCATTTTGCTTCACTACAAAATCCCATTCAACACAATTCGTCTTAAACCAGGTCCAAATGGCTATGAAGCTGCAGATGGAAGTTTCACAAATGCTGAATACCGCGCCATTCACCCAAGAGGCTACGTGCCCGCCTTGGCTGTCGATAATGAAATCATCACCGAGATGCCAGCTATTCTAAATTACATATCCTCTCTCATCCCAGAAGAGAATTTATTAGGTGTGACACCATTCAAGAATGCAAAGGTCATGGAGTGGTTGGCATTTCTATCAGGAACCTTGCATGGTCTTGGATATGGTGCTTGGCTACGACCGGCGAGATTCAGTAATGACGTGTCAGCTCACAATAGCATTCGTGCAAAGGGAAAGGATGTCATCCATGAATCATTTAAGAGGATTGACGACAGTTATAAAGAGAGCAAATACGCTGTTGGAACTGCTTTGACGGCTGTTGATTTTAATGTCTATGTTTTCGCACGTTGGGCAGATGAGGTGCATATTGATTTGGAAAAGGAGTACCCTTCCTACTATCACCATGTGAAGAACATCGAGAAAATGGAGGGCATTGAGGAGGCAGTAAAAGCTGAGGAGCTGCAGAACATGTTCCATGGTCATTGAAGAGCTAGAGGAGCTGACAGCAGATGATCCCTGTTTCCACAAACTTACCGACGCTAGTTGTCTGTATTGATACAGAGGATATACAGAGTCTTAGTCTCACTGCGGTGGTGTAATGCATGTAGCTGGAATGAAGTGCCTCTAGGCTCGTTGCCAATATTTTAGAGCGGCCGACGATCTTGTGCTGCAGGATGATGGAGCTAGTGGGTTTAGCTTAGGGCTGTGACATTCATCCTTATTGTCTTGTTGCTTCTCTGTCATCTTTAGTCTCAATTAGTTTGTGAAAAAAATATATACAAGACATGGATTCTTCTCTCATTTAATTACGGAGCTCCTATTCTTTACAGTACTAGGTGATAACTGAGAAATGATACATGGATTGCGGTAAAGATCCTATCCATGCATTCCTCCTTGAATGACATGTAGATAAAAAGGAAAACCGCCTTCAGTATGTAAAGACCATTATACCATTATACGCATCAGCTCGGTTCAACCGTTTGGTCTAGCTTCATCCTTCAAGATCCCGTCCGGCCCGCCCTGGGTCTAGATCTTGTCGAATGTTGATTAGTCACGGATACATTCCAATCCTGCAAGGTATCGGCGTAGCTTTCGATTTCCTTAGTGAACCTATTGCTAGTAGGTGATGATGCAGTTTCTTAAAAGTTGATAGGCTGAGCAAGTTCCGGCTGAGATGCAAAAATGCAGCAATGAGCCTGCACAATGGTATTGGCTTGAATAATGACAGCTTACACACACCATGGTCGACTTAGCCTTGATTCAGGTTGGAATTGACTATCGCTGCGCTACATGCCGCATCTCCTAGACCTAATGTCAATTATGAGACATTATAACAGCACCTTACATGTTGTCATGTGCAGTAATGTCAATAATTGCCTCCTGGATGTGTCTAATCCCGTGATGCGGAAGTAGCTTAGCGTGTAGTTTTAGGGCTGGCTGATATCAGACATGGCACTCTGTAAGCGTCGTGAATAAGACATGGATCCTTGTACTGTTGAATAACCCCTGAAGGTCTTCCTTTTTAGGTTAGTACTCTGGTTTTAATCGTAATTCTCGAACCTGTTGTCTTAACCCCGCAAACGGTCGGTTGTATAATCGCTAGACACGTGTTTAGCTTATTGGTCAGACACATCCTGCTAAGATTTATTCAAATGCTGCTTGAAATGACTGATGTAACTATCCTGATAGTTATCACTATGAAATTGAACTTCTCGTAATGAGGTACCTATTGACGAGGCGAAAAACGACATGTGAGGGCTGGCGTCGGCCATTCGTAAGCCCCTCGCTGTATTGTGCCCTTGGCAGGTCTGTCCCGTCCCTATTTGTGATATCTCATCTTCTCGGTATTAGTATCCTCCAACCAGGAAATTAAACCTGATTTGGGCGAGACCGCGTTCAAGCCCTTTTGGCTTCTGCGTCATCTGTATTGCATCAAGAAATGATCAGTGATGAAGGGGTTCAAGCACCTCATCCTGTCGTTACTCGTGCCAACATAATTGATCGACTCTCAACGCCTGAAACAGAATACTAACCTATCTGTGTTTTCAGCTGTCGAATTTCAGCCACCAGCGTCTACAGTGCATACAGCACATTATACACAGCGGTGTAAACAGTCGATTTCTTTAAGCCGCAAATAGCCTCAGATAGCGTTTACAACTAAACCAGCCGTTTTTGACAGTTTTGGAAAGTAAATTATCTTCTCACGGAATGATTTGATTGCTACTAGCATTAAATGTATTGAATTGACCATTAAGCTGTTATGACCGAGATTCATAAATAATGAGAATTTAATGGTCTCAGTCTTGGAAAGTAACGAGGTGATTCTTTATGTGTGCTATCTTTGATCTACGTTGAATCAATGCAGAAGTAGGTTCTGGACTCGCCACTTTGCAGGTCTTAAAACTACATCCTGGGATTCTCACGAAGATTGTGACGAGTCTGACAAGACCAGCTGGGCACACAACAGAAGAGTTGTCTCAGACGCCCGGGTGGTCGTCAACTTGAGAAATACGGTCGTTGATTACATTGCCTTCGGGGTGGTTCAATCAGTATTGCCTGGGTGAGATGCGCTCTGCATGCTATCATTCAAAAACGATCGAATGAAGTGTGGTATTTTCTGTTACCCTCTCTCCACGGCGTGTATAAAAGGCCTGTCATCCTCCTCAAAATTGCAAGAAACTATCAACCACAAGCATCTTCAATTATCTATCAAACCAAATACTTCTAAAGACTTTCAAATTATCTTTCAGATATCTCATCATGACTACTCCCCAGGTCACCAAGTCTGATGCTAACCTTTGGCTTGCCTACGGTATCAAGCTCAAGGACACCTTCGCTCAATCCTCTACCATTGGCGATGATAACCGCTTCTACATTGCACCACTCTCCTCCGCGGGTATCGCGGCTGGCAAGAACATCAACTCAGCCATCACCAACAATGGTGTTTATGCTGTTGGTGACACGCTTCTCAGCCTTGATGAGCCGGTCTTCCTTCCTAGCCGACAGAGCTACTTCCAACGATGCCTCTCGTAAGCCCTTTCCTGAACGCTATAAAACAACTAATTAACAATGAGCGCAGGTACTCTCTCAGCGTCGACCTCGTAAGTAATCTCCTTGTCAAAGTACTTATAGCCTAACCATACACTTGCAGCACTCGGACAAGAACACTGGCGCCCAGGTTCGATACAACACCGCTCGTGATAATTCCCTCAAAGCCCTGAAATATTATCAAGATACCCGAACTGCCGCCATGGCGGCTTATCTTCAGGAGAAGAATGCTGGAATCACCAATGACCCTTTCACGCTATGGTGCATCCAGAACTATCCTCAGTTGGCACAAGCGCAGAGCTCCAATGACTCTGCTACCGCTGTCGTAGCTGCAGCCTCTGCGGCAATGGATGGCCCACTGGCCGCTGTTGTTGGGAAATACCAGACGACTCTCTCTTTTGCCAACGGCTCGAGTCCAACCCCTGGGTAAGTGTCTCGGATGATTAATAGGCAAAATTCATTTCTAATCTCACCAGTGTGACCATGAGCTGCTCCCCTGCGAGTGCTGATCAAATTGCTTCTGGCCAAGCTGGCACCCCTGGAGCTCCTTTCGAGCGTCCCGCGTACAACATCAATGCTCAGTACCCTCAGTTGGTTGACAGCTGGATCAATACATTTTCCCAAAACTCCAAGAACCCCAAGACGATTACTTTCAAGGCGAGCGATGCCCAGTCGTCGTCTTGGTCGGATCTTGGCTACTCCAACACCAATGTTCAGGTCACCGGGTCTTACTGTATCTTCTTCAGCGCAACATTCATCGAGAACAACCAGACAGTGACCAAGAATGTTACCGCGGAAGAAGCTGGGTCTGAATTGGAGGTCACTGTTACCGCCACCGACGTCCAAACCTTTACTATCAACCCTGGAAACTGGTAAGTCGACCCCACAGCAATACACGAAAGGCAATTCTAATTAGTTTTAGGAATCCTGGCCAGCTGGCTGGCATGCCCATCGTTGACAATGCCGATCCCAACCTCAGCAAGCCTATGGCGTTTGTTAACCAGGCCATCCTCGCGTACGGTGTTGGCATGGAGGTGAAGCTTTCTTCCTCTGCCTCATCCAGCATCCATAACTACATGGAAAAAGCCCGCTCCACTGGTGGCAGCGCTTCCATCTTTGGTTTCAACATTGGTCTCGGAGGTGCCGCCAACTCTACTCAGACCTCAACCACCACCTTCGACCAAGTCAAGAACGCCAGCTCCAGCACTGGTTTCACTATCCCCCCATCCGACAACGCCTATCCTACCTTGTTGGGTGTCTTTGGGCAGTCTATCCCTCTTCCAGAGAACGTCAAGAACTAGATATTGATCAGTCAGAGGTGGCGGAAACTGACAGGGCAGAAATTTGATTGGCGATGTTAGGTGGGCAAGGGGCCGGCCAACTAGGGCACACAGTAACCCCAAGTCACTCCCTTTTCTATAGTCTTTGCTTCATAGTCACTCCTTTATACGACGTCGTATCGCTTCAGTTTGCTAGTCTTGACACGGAAATTGCTGTTTTTGATTGTTCTATAATTCTCAGGTAGACGTTTGACCAAGACTGGTCGATGTAACTCAACCTATCTACGAGACAACATGCTTTCTCACGACTGTATAAATCGCCACGTGATTGTGATTTCAAGCAGTTAAGCTAGTCCGGGGTTCAGACAGCCATTCCTGTATGTCTCAGTACAATGACCCAGACCAATGTCACCATTCCAATAGATTCCAAAGTGGGGTAGTTCAGCCAGCCACTAAGTACAACACATCGACAGAGTATAGAGTATCGGCTCCCAGTCTATATAACAAGCATACAAGCCGTTGTGATCCAACAGGTACTCCAAGTGATTCCCTACCAGGTATTTCACAGAAATGTCTACAAAGGATCCATCACCTACCCAACAGCCACATACCTGTTCAGACAAACCCAGTGTCAAGCCAGCGGATGCAGAACTATGGCACGCCTATCTACGTGCTATATCTGATTACTTTCCATTTTCGGAGAAGCCTGATGGTTATCGTATCTACACGGCACCTCTGACAAGCTTTGGAGTCACTATTGGCAGGTCTGTTGACCCTGCTATCATCAACAATGACCTCTTCCGTCTCGGCGATCTACTTTTACCACCGGACAGCCCAGTCTTTCTTCCCAGGTTCAGTTATTCCCAACGTCTTCGCAGATATTTACAATGTGCTGTAGTGGTAATAATTCCCCACTGACACTATTCCTGGTCATTACTGATAACAAGTCAGCCACTGGGCCGGCACGACGAAGCTAGCCTGACAAGGCTCATTGAGGCTAAACAGCATCTTAGCCAAGCAACTGAAGATTTTATCAGGTGTCGTGCTAAAGCCTGGCAAGCATTCATTTCTGATCCGTTACATACTGCCAAAGGGTCCACTGAAATCGAATTCGAAGAATGGATCAAGGTGTTCTACCCTTCTTACCACATAGCTTCACTATGCAAGGATGCAGCCTCTCAGGCAGCTTATGAAGCGCAGTTGCATTACTACGGCCCTCAGACTGCATCACTGTGGAATGACAAAATACAGTTAGATCATGCTTTTCAAGGCAATATCTCGAACAAGCCGTAAGTAATTCCAAACCTGAAAGTTCTTTTTGGGACAATACTGACCATACTCAGGTACAATATGCCAGCCTCTACGGCTCAAGTAGCCCATGATGCAGTAGTTGATTCAGAGACTAAACCAGCCCTGCCGTTGGAGATCACGTATCAGCCGAGATATAATATTGACGCCAAATTCATGGAAACCGCAATGAGTTGGGTCATAAATGCCGATAACTCAAACAATAAAGGCGTTGAAATCAAGTTTCGATCAAACTATTACGAGAAACCGACAGAACCTCCGAGTTGGAATGATGTCGGTTTCAGCAAAGTCGCCCTTGAGAATCACAGCGAGGTTGTCCCACGCATGCCACTCTTTACAGCCGAAACACAGGAGAAGCCTACGCCTAAAACAACGCCAACGTACAGAGTGGGCTTGGGTGCTGAAGATGCGAGGGTGAAGGTGACAATAAAAGCCTCCGATGCTGCCGTCTTTCCCATCGATCCTGATTCATCATGGTAGATATATACCCATTTCCTATACGGATATATTCTTACACAAGCAGGGATATTCCAGACATCACTACGAGGTATCCGAAATTGCGAGCCGATGCCCCGAAAGATCTGTTCGATCCGCTTGTTCTCGTCACTCATGTATTTCTTGGCTACCAGGTCTCTATCGAAATGGAGTTGGATGAGTCGAGCTTCAACGAAATTGACGAAGGGCTTTCAAAGTGCGAGAACTACGGAGGCTCAGCCAGTTTACTAGGCTTGTGCTTAGGACCCCAATCCACTGACTCCGTGGTCGGCTTCGAGCAGGTTCATAGGGACACTAAAACAAAAACAATTACAGTCCCTCCAAGAGATAACTCGCAGCTCACACTTATTGGACTGATGGGGATGCAGCTTGGTGCCCCGAAGCCGGAGTCATCCTCGAAGTAAGCCGATACGAGAAGCTGACCTTCGCAATTTCCTAGTTACTGCAGAAGGATCTTTCACATACTAGACAGATCAGAATAGAACAGACACGATGTTTAAAACAAATGACAGTCTATGAGTAAATAAAGTCTAAACATCCCATCCGGCAATTCTATCTACAGAAGTCCCTTTGCATGCCGCCTCCTATGTCTACTCAAAAAAGCCATGGCAGTAGAATTATTAATGTACAAATTCATCTTTGCCAAGCCACCACAATAAGCAAGATTGTTACCAGGACAGCTGATGTTGCAATCCGTCATGGAGACATTCTTACCCTGTCCGATGAGTCCTTGCCAGTTAACCGAGTTACCGCAATAGCAATCACGCCCGTTCTCAATGCCAGCGTACTTGTAATTTCCGCACTTGTCAAGACACGTGTCAACGGTCATAGATCTGGAGTCTGTAAGGACAAGATCGGGTAGAAGACGACCTATGAACGGCTCAGAAGCGCAGGAGTAACTTTGGAAGTTCTTGAGTCCAGTCGCAGACTTGCCAGCTTTGTAAAGCTGGAGTCTTTGCGTGCCACCACAGTACTGCGTCTTGTCACCTGCGCAAGTAGCAGAGCAATCCTTCTGGTTGAGGGCTTGGTAGCTTCCGAGGTTGAGGAAGTTACCACAGTAGCAATCGCGACCGTTCTCGGCACCGAAGTAGGTGTAGCCGGTACAGAAAGCGGCACAGGCGTCGAGGTCCATGTCGTTGCTAGAGGTGGTCTTGGAACTGAGGGCACGAATGAGGAATAAGGGTTCGGCCCAGCATCCTTGGAATGACCATGTACCAATCGTGTCTGAGATGGATGGGCCTGTAGCGACTGGTTTGGTGGAGGACGTGGTGGAGCTGGTGGTACTTGTTGATGTGGCTCGAGAGCTTGTGGTTGAGGTTGATGAGGTCGAGGTTGAAGATGTGGTAGACGTCGTCGTGCGAGAGGTGGCAGCCAGTGTAGAGACAGACGAAACGATGGGTGCGACAACGACCTGCGAGCTTAATGAGGGAGCGACCAGTGATGTACCAACAGATAAAGGAACTGATACGACCCCAATTGAGCTTGGAGCCACAACCAGTGACGAAGCAACAGATGACAGAGCCGACGAAGCACCTACCTGGGTACTCTGCGAAGGAGCAACCAGAGATGTGCCAACAGAGGAGACACTTGACAAGCCTGCAACCTGGGTTACTGGAGCGATCAGGGACGTGCTCGTAGATGAAGTTCGACTAGTCACCGACAGAGTCGTGCTGGATGATACAGTGCTTGAAGTACCTGCGCTAGAAAGAGCCGATACAGACGCGCTGGAGCTTGTAGTGGAAGTTGTAGAGCGGCTGCTGACAGAAGAGACCGTAGTAAATGTTGTCCATGTTGACGAAGTACTCGTGCTCGAAGTGGATGTGCTGGAGGAAGTCGTCGATGTAGTGTTTGTGCTGGTGCTAGACGTCGTTGAGGTCGTGGATTGAGATGCAGTGCTTGAGCCACCGGATGTCGAAGTGCTGGCCAAACTACTACTTGTTGTCGAGGCCGAAGATTTTGTGGTGGTTCCGGACGTAGGGCTGGAAACACCGTTGGCACCACCGGCTACATTGCCAGTCAAGCTACTTGTGCTGCTTGTTGTGGTTGAAGAAGCCAAAGTAGAACTTGTGGTTGTACTACTTGTAGTAGTAATGCTAGTGACAGTGCTACTGGTATTGGTGCTGCTAGTCATTGAAGTGCTACTGGACGTAGCGCTCGTACTTGTGGAACTAGACAAGCTTGAAGTCGAGATCGAGGTGGACAGTGATGAGGAAGTGGATGAAGACGTGATAATGCTACTGGAGGTAGATGTACTGGAAGTACTCTGCGAGGTGCTAGAGGTCGAAGTTGAAGTCAAAGTTGATGAAGTACTGAAGGCTGTTGATACCGAAGAAGATGTACTGCTGCTCGAGGAAGAGGTCAACGATGAAGTTGATAAGGCAGCACTGTAAGCTGCATTAAGCTGATAGACGTTAAGACGGTTAGGGCCACCACAATACTCGCTCGAATTGCCTGGAGGTATTAGTCAATTGGTCCAAGTCTCCGAAGCAGGGTACAAACCGTTACAAGGCATACTACAATCCGCGATGGGAGCAGGCACTGATCCATCTGTGAAGGTATTACCACAATAGCACTGCATATCGTTAGCAACCTCAACAAAATTCTCCAAGCGAGATTCTTACCTCGCCACCATACTCTACTCCAGCATAAATAAAATTCCCACTACTACAGGCATCAACACACTCTGCTACAGTAGGTGAGTCTACGCCTCGTCCGTTGGGAAGTGCTCTACCCGAAGTCGCCTCGGTGTAGCATCCAATGCTTGTATATCCATCAACACCGGGGTTCACGGAGGGCCCCTGGGGTGTGCTTGAACCACCACTACCACTGCCGCTTGAGGAACCGCCAGACAAGCTTCCATCCCACTGAAGTGTGTCGGCGAAAAGGCTGATGTAGGCACCGCTCCCGTCAATACCATTACCGCCACAGTACTGGTTGAGGCTACCCGCGCAGTCAAAGTTGCAGTTGGCATCGTCCACCTTTTGGTTGGGAATTCTGTTTCCAGCCCAGCACTCGCTGCGGTACTGCGTTCCACAAAACGTCAAACCCTCTCCGCCGCAGGTATTGATACACATCTCATTTGTATTGGAGCTGTTGGCGTAGAGAAGGTTGGACAGTTGACGACCAGGGTTGTTCTCCTTGAAACAACCGACGTACTGGTACTGGCCTTGACCGCTGGGTAGAAGGGGAGCAGCCTGCTCGGCGACAGCGTTGCAGAAGAATTGAACAGCGCGTTTTTCGAAGCTCCATGTCGGATCATTGGTGTTGATGGTCCATTGCGCGGTGCCATTGTACGATGGGACATTCCATTGGCTCTTGGGGACATTGCAGGTAAGAGTCGCGGTTTGGCTCTGGCCAGGCGCAATCAGAGTACCCTCAGCCAGGTCAATCTGGTTGGCTGATCGGACGATGCCAGGGACGCCAAAGGGAGGCTTCGAGACTGTCAGTCCGAGTTTGACACCACCAGCAGAAGCAGTGTTGCTGATTCGGAAGCGCAGTGACTTGGATGTGTTCTCCGTGACATTGCCAAAAGTGAAGGGGGTGTTGGGATCGTACTTGACCCAACCGGTTCCATCTGGTGTTTGGAACTCAAGAAGAGCCGTGGGAGGATCGCCTGCCGCCGCCGACAATGAGACTGTCGCATTACCACCGGTAGTGACAAACTTGACCCAGGCAGTGAAGTTTCCAGACATGGCGGTGTTGGGGAGAACGGTAATAGCACTATCGCTGCCTCCGCTGACAGAGTTGGGAATGCCAGAGAGTGTGAACTGGCCAACCGTGAGGTTGCCTGTTCCTGCCCAGGTCGTAAACGGTCCAGACGAGGAAGTGTTTGTGTACAGAACCGCAGTCACAGACAAATTCTGGGTACCATCGTTTCCGATCAAAATACTCTGTGTGATAGCTTGAGAACCACTGACGAGACCTGTGAAGACGACGGACTTGGGGCTGACATCCAGCAAAGCATTGGAGCTCGATCCAATACCAGTGAGTCGAACCTTGGTAGACTTGCTGTACGACGCATCTGAAACACCTGAAGTCACGATGTTGACGATTCCGCCCAAGCGACCGACACTCTGAGGTGAAAATTGCGCGGAGAATTGAAGCTGGTCTCCTGCGGACATGGACAAAGGTAGATTGGGTGTCTGGGTGATGTTGTAGTTTGTCGCGTCGGCGAGACTAATATTCGTAACAGACAGGTCAAACAGTGCGGTGCAGTTAATCGTCTGAGGACTCGTAGCGTTCTGGAAGTTCGTAGTGCCAAAGTCAACTGAAGCAGTGCAATTGAGAGGGTACTTATTGGTTGAGCCGAGACCATAGAAGTATCCGACCGTGGTACCGATGTAGGCCATACCATCTCCGAACACAGGTCTGCTGAACTTGGTGATGCCAACGATTGTGAAGTTTCTGATGACGTTGAGATATCCGTTTTGAGGGACAGCATCATAGATCTTGAAGTTTGTGTTTTGCACATCGGATACCCAGAGAAGACCCGTGCCTTCTTGTCCGTTGAGCGACGTCGTGGTTCCGTGGCTGACACCGAGGATGTAAGCGTTGTTCGTGGGACTGTCTGCGACTTTGGTAAAGTAAGGAACGCCGTTGAGACAAGAAAACTTGAAGACATGGGTGGGATATTGGATCACTGGACATATTAGCTTGGGATAATCGGAGGAGTGGGTTGAAGGTACCGTTGATGTAGATGTAACCACCTTCGAGAGGATACACGCCTGCACCTGCGTAGACAGAATTCTCATTCTGAAATGTCTGAATGACACGATCCTTATTGTTGGGTCCGTTGCGATAGCCACCGAGATCATCAAGGTTCAGCCAGTAAGTCTTTCCAGACTTTCCAGTGACGATACCCATTCTCTTGATGTTGCCGCATGAGAATTGACTGGGGAGGAGTTCAAGAGGGCTCGTTCCGAGATCTTTGTCCGCGCCATCTAGTTCTTGTTTCTCAAATGGCATGAAGAAGTCGACTACCGAGAGTGTGCCGTCGGAGTTGATGGACATGTGAACAGCGGCTTGTTCCATTGCAGTAGGAGGACTAAAGCCATTGACAGGAATAGTAGACAGCTGCGAAGCATATCCGTTTCCAGTGGCAAAGAACATGGATCCTGCATCATCAGATGCAAGTCCACCTCCGGATTGCCAGATACCAGCTCCTGAGATGTTGTTACTGACACCCATACCCTCGGAAGCCCAGCGCTCGACAATCTTGCCGCTGGTCTTGTCCCAACCCATGATCCAACCAGTAAAGTTGTACTGCACGCAATGCGAAGCGAAGCCAGCGTAGACGAACTGTCCGGTATGAAGCAGGCCTGGGCGCTGGTGGTGGATGCCGCCGGTGAACATGCGTTCGGGATTGTTACGCGCGATGGTGCCCTCAAGATCGACAGGGAAGTTGGGCTGTTCGGAAAGATCGTTCACATTGATGGCGTGAATCTTGTATCGTCCGGCTGGCCTTCCTTGTGGTGTCGGGCCGTAGGTCTGGTTAACGTACGTCTTGGAGGTGATGTACCAGGTGTCCGTGTCGGGGTCAATAACACCGGTGGCAGTAACGCCGACAGTTGGGTTGACGTCGACGCAGCCATCGAGATCAGCTGTAAGGAAGGGAATGCCGATATTTCGTGAAGCGATAATAACGCCTGTTTTGGCATCTAGTTTGTAAATGTTATTTTGCGTGGTTGCAAGGTAGACAAATTGCTTGGTGTCGTTTGAAGGAGTGTAAACGAGTGGTTGAGAAAAGATTTGCTCGGCGGCGTTGATGTAGCGACCAGGCAGCGCAGTTTTGAAGACAATGTCGAATTGAGGGCTGCCTACAATGGCAGGGTCCATGTTATGGTTACTTTTTGCAGTCAGTACTGAACTAGTATCAATTAATATCTTTCCATTTGTGCTCACGTTTGGTAGCCTGTTCGCGAGTTGTCGCCTCCCCAGGTGATGGTATCTGTGGAAGCCAGACTAGCCACTTGGCCAACCAGGGCCGAGAGAATGAGTGTGAGCAACTTCATTGCGAAGAAGTGCATGTAAAGACAAATGAATGAATGGATAAAATGAATGCTTAACACATCAAAACCGCTCCCTAGGGGTGCATCGCAGCTGGAAGGACGAGTCTATATACCCTCAAAGCCATCAACAGCCACCAAGATTCTCCTCCAGTCCAGATTTCCATCGGCCATTGTAAGCTTCTTACCATCGTCTTGGCCATTGAAGTCTGCTCGTTGGATCACTGGAAGGCGACGCCGATGCGCCGTTAAACTTTCGGGTACATCGGCCAGGAATGAGTTGGTAGCATTCCAACGTGCCGGTTGTGCCTTGCAGACCTGAGCCGAAAGATATGGACCCTTGAAAACACTGTTAATTGTGAATGTATTAGTGTAAAAGAGGCTGATAGCGATGCCATTTGCGGCGATGAAGTTGAGTCTAGTGGCAATGGAATGAGACAATGGCTTTGTTCCTGGCGATCAAGTGGAGGAGGCCGCTTTGCCTGATCCGATCAAATTTTCTTAAGGACCCTAAATTTGGCCAATATCTGAATTGTCTGGAATGTAAAGTTGTTCTAGTGCTTCGCTTGGGCGATCATAAAGATACTTGCTTCTGTTCATTAATTGGCGAACTGCGAATCAACTTCACTGCTGTTTCACCACGCTCCCGGGCCTACCAATGCTGCCATTCATATTCCTATTTTACCCATTTTCCTATTGGTCTTTAAATAGCAATCAAGGCTTCAAGTTTTCATCGGCGAAAGCAATGATGTCGGATGGTCGGCTTGAGCTAGACCTTACTAGCTCAAAGGAGGTTGGAAATTTCGCAGTCTGACACAACCTGATGGCAATAATAATAAAAAGTAAAAAGGCACCAGGCGGACTGTTTTTTCTCTTCACTGCAGTTTTAGTCACACATGAGATCATGAATAAGTGATCTCAATTGGGCCGTGGAGATCAGGTAATATGACGACTGTCCCAATAATAAAGGAACATACGGATAGACAAATAATCACTCGATGATACCGGGTAGCTTGAAGAACCCAAACAATAATCAATTGATGTCTATGCTAGGCACCTGAAGAATGCCCAGAGGAATTACCAGCAGAGCGGCGCCTAACGCACTTGGAACAAAGGCATTCTGAAGGTCCGTCTCGCTAACGAAAACCAACCATAAAACCACAAACGTTGAACACAGAATAACGCACAACAATAACCAGGCAATGAACCTCCGCTGTGAAAAACCCATCTTTGCATGTAAGCCCCAGCCGGGTTCTGATATTTTCTTCGAGAATGGTGGAGGGTTTCTTTTGTTGGGGAGCATACCAACGATGGTTCTTTCTCCTCTTCCCTTCTTTGGATTTCGGAGCCCAAACACCATCTGTAATCCGATTGCCCTCATGTGGAAGTCGTGTGGCGAAGGAACGGAATGATTGTAGAGCGGGGTAGTAGGAGGAGGAAGTTCTTTCTGTATGGGATTCACTTGATCTTTATTTTCCCAGATGACAAGGAACTGAAATTGTCAGTACAAACTGGCGTAGTAACGAATTTCTTACCTGAACGAAGTCAATCGCGGTACATCGCTTCCATGAGAACAGTCGACGTATCCAGCCCTCTGTACTCGCAATTGCTTTGTTGACTTGTTGGAACAACGCTTCATCATCGAACAAGTTCTCGGCGTTTTGTATGGGGGAAAGATATATCTCAGTAGGCTCTGTGAAGTTCCTTTCAATACACCAGTAGATATCCTTTGTGTCGACAGAAGGCTGTCCCGCCGGATGAACGCTGGTTAGGTTGGCATTGGTACCAAGAGAAGACTGAGATGGTTGAACAACGTTGCCCGGTTGATGCATGCTCCCTTTCGTACTGGAAGTTTTTTGTTGTTTATGACCTTGATGAGCCAAAGGGAGAAGAGGAACGTTATTTGTAGTGGTGGCGAAGCATGTTGCTCTGTAACGATCGTGCTGGTCCTGAGACAGACCCAAGGATAGCTCGACTCCCCTCCACTGCAACATGTCAGTAGGAAGCAGTACTGAGCCTCTCAAACTTACGTTCCAAGTTGCCAAATAGCCACCAACATCAACCTTGGGCGTTGGCTGTCTGAATGGTTCCCAATCAATGGGACGGCCAATCCATTTTTCAAAACCGAGTTTCCACTTGTTGCATCGGGAGTGCCGAAGACGGTTTGCTGGGATCAACTGAACCACCCTCACCCCATCATTGTAGCCGATATTCGGGAAGTTGATCTGTTGACGTTAGAAGAGATACGCCGGCAAAGATAACATACCTGTGCCAAATTCTCACAGACGTGCTTTATTGTAGGTCTCAACGCCGACTTAGATAACATCTCACTGACTATAGGCTGCAACATCCTGGCTCCATTGTCCTTGCGAGCCATTCTATCCAGGAAGTCAAGAACCTGAGGCTTAACCTGCTCGCCATCGTCGAAGCGTGTATCGTTGAATACGTCGGAAGAGATTTTGTCTTCTGTAGTGGTTATGTGGTTGCGAAATCTGTTTACACCCACGGAACCTCCACTTACTAGGTATGCGACCATTTCCGTAAACACACACCCCAACTTCCATATATCATTTGACATCAGATCAGAGGAAGAAGGAATATTGATCTTTGTACTCGATTCGGCAATTTCAGTCATTGGAGATGCTTTTCGAACTTCAGGAGAGTCGTAGAGCCAAGCTGATTGACGTGCTCGACTACCTTGCTCCCATGTCCGGGCTCTAGATAGATCAACTGATAGGCCAAAGTCGGTGAGTTTCAATATCAGATTTTTGCCCGAAGGATCCTCGTAAATCAGGATGTTAGACGGTTTGATATCGCGATGAGCCATATGAGCAGAATCGTGAAGATAAGCAACAGCGCTTGAGAGACCAGAAAACTGCTCCCACAAAGACTGTAAGTTTCGGCTTCTAAGCGACAGGGGTACGTAAGTGTCTCGAAAGAGGCGCTTCAAGTTCGAAAGCGCAAGTGGAAACACAAAATTAAAGTATTGAGTCCCGTTGGTTTCAGATCGAAAGACAGAAAGGGTTTCGATCAAGTGAGGATGATCCAGCGTCGTAAGGCGCTTTAAGGATTCATATTCAGCCCAGAATTGCTCTGCACTCGTAGAGTGATGAAGTCGTTTGACCGCACACTAAAGCGTTAGAGAGAAGACATGCCCAGTGTCTGGACGAACTTACCTTTCGGACAACTTCTTTTTTATTTGCAAGACGCCCATTAAGCGACAGACGAGTCTCTACGTCAAATACGTTGGAAGTCTCGCCGCTTGCGATCTGGCTTGCATATAAGCCTCGTAGGTTTTGTCCGTCATGAGATGCGGTATTCCCGACAATAACAAAGGCAGAGCCCAAAGTCACGTTCAGCTTTAGGGCCAGTGGGGGAACAGCTTGTGTCTCCGAGTCAAACAATGGAATTTGACTCATATCAGGAGTGTCGGTTTCTTCGTCCACAGTTAGCGACTGTGGCTGGCTGGAGGGGAGACCAATTTTTGCTGGTGTCTTTCTGGTAAATTTCTTGGGCTCTCTACGTCCAGTTGACCCCTTAGTAGTTGCAATTGACTTGTTTTCTTCACGAATGACATGGTATCTGCTTGTTCTGGAGATTGATGCCAATTCGTCTTGTTGTAGTTCTCGAGGGGTCCAAACAACAATCTCCTCGGATTTCATCTGGAAAGCGATCAGCCCGAATGGCGAATCTTACTTTTCCGGAAGCACATACCTTTATCTCGTATTCTCCTTCAAAAAGTATATCTAGCAGCCGGCCCAACTTACTAACTTCTAGATACCGACTATCTAGTGTCTTCTTTACCCAATTCTGGCGTTTCATTGCAAAGTAGTCTTGCTTGGAAGTTAATGAGCAGTGATCAAAATGGAGTCTATCGGGTATTTATCCTGTAAAGGGTTCGCATGCAACACTGGTTGTTATTGAAGTATATCGTTAGATCGAGAACTAAATCAGACAGAAAAGGGCTTTTGATACAACGGGACAAGAATGATCTTCTTAAGTGATCCGAACCGAATGCTGACGGAAAGGCTAGGGCGTTTGCTGACATCTGTGGCGTTCAATAAACCAACCAGCAATTTGCACTCTTTGACACGTCACCAGGACTATGCATTTTAGATACATCAGTTATCAAGATTGATTGATTGGGACATGAATATTGCGAGGGGGAGCTGGAATAAGGGTTTGCGCAGGAGTTGTTATTTTGACAATTTATCATGATTCCCCCTTTACTAAAACTTGCATCAGATGTGTACAGTCATCCACTAATAGATATCTAGAATTCGACTGTTCTCTCTGGTCCCACGAGAAGGACTAAATATAACCCAACGCGGGCTACGGTGGAAAGGCTCGTTCACTGCATAATATGTACAGTAGCACAAATGGGGCCAGTAGGAACTGTCCATGTTAAATTGTCACTTTCACTGCAATTATAACCCCACACGAGACTGTCTGATCATTTAAACCTACCATGCATTGCCCACACCACTTTTTGTACTCTGTATCTCGTTCTAGCCAGTAACTGATCTGTAAATTAGTAAAGCTGGGGGCTAGACAGGGGTTATGGGTGTACTTAATGCCTAAGTACTACCCAACTACTAAACATAAGAAGTGTGACTTCCATCGCTCATCATTCACTGCAAATTTAACATCCCCTCAGACTTGGTTATCCACTAACATCTTGCTGACTTTTCCCCTTTCAATGCCAATTCAGCCTTGGACTAGTCTTGCTTATATTATACCGTTCTACAGAATGAGTCCAATTTAATGACCTTCCAGGATCAGCGGTTTCTCTTAGAATTAAGAAAACCTTTTTATCCACACCAATATCACGGTATTAGCCCTTGTTGATCTTTCTAGAGATGAATGACCGTAACAGACTTGGAACTCGATTCGACGTTTACATTTGGTCGATGGAAAGTAAAAATCCGGTGAGATCCAATGTTGTGCTTGCTTTTAGGCATATATAACTCGGCAATCGCGAAAAGTCTTCTTCACCGTGGTTTTCTTCACACACGTGACCAGTAGAAACTCAAATTGATCTGACCACTGTACTCCCGTTACATATTGCACTGCAATTTTAACCCCATACAATCGTCTGATCTTGGATACCTACATACCCTGCATTACCCACTTCATAACCACTTTCTAGGCAGATTTGCAAGACGGGCTGCAAGGCTTATCGGTCGCTTTGTTCAACGTGGATCGTTCACTGCAATTTTAACCCCTCCCTAAACCTGGTCTTGTTTGTCATGCCTCACCCATGAGCTCCAAAATGGGTGAACTCTCGCTGCGATTTTGAGCCATCCCAACGACTCAAGATGCCGGCTTACTAACTGCACTTAAAACAAACGGCTCATTTCCAATACAGACCATAACATTTACGCTCTCTTGGGGTTGAATCATTGATTCTTTGACTTTTTTGATGTGTATAAGCTGCGCCATCTATAGCATTTCCCATACTATTTCCGCTATCAAAACAAGGGAGTGCAATGGCATTCAATATTGACTTCCTGTCCATAATCCCTCCCAAACTCATGGCGACCTACCTAGGCACTGGTGAGGGCACACGTTCGGATTTGAAGGCGGAAGGTTTTATTGGACGTCAAAAGGATAGGAACTCTCTTTTAAATCTTGTGGCTTATATAGCCCTTTCAATACTTGATGGGAACATTTGTACATGTCTATAGGTTGTGAAATTAAAACAGCGGTATCCGTATAGTCTTCAATAACAGCAACTTATAATACCTTGAAGGCTCACTGTCGTGTAAATGTGAAGTTGCTTTGGTATGACTTCTTAATATAGGGTGTCATTCTCAGACACCTGCACAATGACCAGAATTGGATATTGCAGAAAAATCTTTACTTCATTAGCAGAGGCCAGAAGCATCGGCATCAGTGAACCCGAAAGACCATAAATAATAGGTATTTTATTTCAAGCTCTAGAGAATGCATGATTTGAAGCAAAGCATAGACCAGTCGCCACGAATAGGCATAGTATCAATTGATGTGGAACAGGCCTGCCATGTAACAAGCTAACCCAGGATGCAACAATCATGTCATGATAGATCATCATTCGACTTCCTGACCAGCCGTACTTTGTCAACCAATCAAACATCAGCTATACTAAATTTGATCTTGAATATTATTTTGGGATGCAAGCTGTAACGTTATTTGTGTTTTCTATACTTTACTTAAATAAATTATAAAATAAATCTAAGTTTAAGCCTCTTGATTAACTCTTAATTATTAATAAATTATTTAAATAAATTATTTAAATAAATTAAATTTTTAAAAATTATTAAGGTAGGATTTTCTTAATAACATAATTTTTTACTAAAAATATATATAACTGGCAGGGTAATAACCAATCTCTATAATAAGGGTTATGTAGAAGAAGCTTCTGCGCTGTATGCACATTGCTACTTTCATTCTCGTGACAAACTTGCCAATGGAACATGGTCTGGGAGTAGCAATCCTCGTTATTTCGTGGACCTGACATAAGCCACAAAATGTGATAGCGCTTATTTCTGAAGATCATAGCGTACTTTTCCCTAATACAGCTTAGCGAACAGAATTTTTGAAGCTGAAGAGTTGAGAAATCGCTGTGAGAGATAACTGAATCTTCCCCTCTCGACGTTGTGGGCCCTGATACTTTTTGCATCTGCATACTGCAGCGGGGGGTGTAAACTGGACTGTAAAAGGATCCCTGATTCATAACTATGCATCAGCTAAAGAGAAATCCGGAATTGATCGATCGGTGGCTAGCTGAAGGAGATGGAAAAGGAAGGTCCCACGAGGGTACTTAGCATATGCAGGAAAGGACAGCCAAACCGCCTTTTGTGATTGTCCGTCATATAGGCAGTCAGCCTGGTTGAGGTAATTGAAGGGAGACCGTCATCTGCAACTTCCAGCTGAAGGTCATCTCACAGGAAAAGTATAAAGAGGAAGAGCTCCTCCGCTGTTTCTTTGCTTCACCAATATATTTGATAATAAATACCTCGCAAAAGACATCGCTCGCAAATATCTACTCAAGTCCCTGTTAAAATGCCAGACTTCGGTTGCAATGTTACGGTCGTGAATCGTTGCTCCGATGTTTTAACATTGACGTTCAACCTGGTCGGGAGCGGCGAATGGAACGTTCCCCCTCCTGACCAGATCCAGGCTGGAGAAACAAAGAGTTTCAGTGTTTCTAATAAACCTGGTAATATCAAAGTCTTACTTCTTCTTAACTCATTCTAATCCTTCATAGGACCCCTCGGAAGTGAGGGTTGGGCTAGGTATGGTTTGAAGGGCACCACCGCTTCTGTGAAGCTTTATTTCTCTTGTCCGGTCTGGGGTGTAAACCAATTCTACTTGACGTCTACCAACTATCAAGTCATCTCGACTAGTCAGGATGGACCTAGCAGAGGTCATCCCATGTATGGTAAGAAACCTTACTCTTCTAGTAGGAGCTATGGTTATTGATACGTCATTGACATGATGTTAGTAACTGCTTACTGTGACAAAGCCAAATTCCACCTTGACGAGAACATTGCATTCGAAGAAGGAGTCGTTGGAAGCGAGATTGAAGCTCATCCAGTCATTCAGGAATGGAACGCCACCGACAAGCCTAGTCCTGATTTGATTGAACGGTATGAGGCGTATCTTACGGAGTTGAAGGGTCGCATGGTGGATACTGCGAAACCCAATCCATCTTCTACTTGAGGGGACAAATTGATGTTGATCGCGTGGTGGACAAGTAAGAGTAGCGAAAGGTCTCAGGAAGGTTTATTAGCCCTAGTCCTGACCCCTAAACTGCTAGGCAGAATTAAGTTGGTAATAGTTAGCTAGACTGAAGTAATGTAACAGTCTTAGGTAAATCATCATGACTCAAAATCTTAGTGTCGACGACTACCTCAGTCGTTCCTGTGTATCCGCAATCGTATGATGTAGAGAATTCAGACAAGACAACATGATATTTGCACGCGATGGATACAAAAGAAGCTGGAGTGGTGGATGATCCTATCCCATCGAAACCGACGATCGAAGCAGTAGAAATACCTTCCGAACCAATTCCTACCGAATGCGACGTAGTCCACCGACAGGCGAAAACTTCCTCGTGCACGAATAGGCAGAGGGAACAGCAGATTCAATCTATCTTCTCTTCAACGCACAACAAGAACTGATGGTTATCCTACAATAAAAGCTGGAAAGGATGTGCTTATTCTTCAGTCAACGGCGCCTAACAGGACTTCCGTAGAAGTGTGGCTGGGACTGCCCAGAAGCTTTAGGGCTGCACAATAGCTATGTTTTGTGAATTGACAGAACAAATTGATATTTGCACGAAGTTCCTGAGTTATGTAGAGTATTCGGCACTGCTAGAAAGCAAAAATCTCGCCCACGTTGATACAGCTTCATCGTGTGTATTATTTTGTGTTTCCCCCCCCCCCAAGCTTCAACCTGCAGGTTGTTTCTTCTCCTCCTCCAACGTCTACCCCCTTCCTCCTCTTCTGCAACCAGCAGCCTCTTCCTAAAGGGCTGCCCATAGGTTGACCACTGCCAATATCCAGGCAGGGTCAATTTTATCCTTAAACTAACTTATAGATCTATCTTCAATGGCTTTCTCGAACTGTTATTAGTCTATCTTAGCTATATATCTAATGCCAATAGTAGTTATATAAATATAACCGGAGTTAAAGAAAATATTATAGGCAAAATATATAACTACCGCAAATAAAGCTTTAAATTTCCGGCTATTTACTCTAGCTAGAGCCTTATAAAAGCTATAGTTAGTTAGTTAATCTTATATTTAAAAATCGATATTCTAAAGGGTTATTATAACCCTATAAAGATCGAAGGTTATCCTATTATAAATAGGGTAACCGATATATACCAGAAGCCTATCGTTAATCGGTCTTAATATCTTTATAGGATATATTATAGTTATAGTTATAATATAGTTATATTTATTAGTAAAAGGAAGAAAAACAGACTGCAAGGAAGTTAGTAACAGGAGGGGATATTATACTCTAATAAACCTTATATTAGGGCAAAGTAAAAAAAAAGGTCTTATATAAGCATCAGAGTCATAATGCTTTTGTGTTATAGATAGACGAAAGTTAAAGCAGAAGGGTTGATACAGCTTGCAAAGTTGCTACAGTTGTAGGTGGAGGCTGGATCGGTATGGCGGATCAGGCCTTCGTGGGAGCGATAGTGATGGGTAGTATTAATCTGCAGAAGGATCCGTCCAGTGGCATTGTTTGTATATGTTGATTCATGAACATCATCTAGTTTAGGCAAATTCTGGAACAAGTCGTTGATTGAGATTTACCTTGAGACTTATGACGTTGAATGGGTTTGTTCGGTGTTGGTAACGTGAATCTGCCTCGTGAGGGGTCTTACCAACAAGATGCTTGGCATCGTAAAAACAATCTTCCAGCTTCGTTCATTCGATAAATGATCAATCTAAATGACGTGATTTCCGTCCATAATAAGAATTTAGACCGCCAGGAAATTGATTATGGCATCATGTTGCTTGGCAAGACTTGTTTGCTCTTATCAACACACAATTCCATCATTTCCAACGTGTATCTCTACAAAACCTGGAATCTGCACCTAACAGCGAGAATGGACGAAATCGAAACTGTACCAGATCAGGTCCACAATGGGTCTGACGAATATGATGAAAACAAGAGTCACAGAGATGAGTCTTTGAAACAACCAAGCCAGCCAGAGCTGGAACAAAACTCCACCAAAGTCGAACTTGAGGATCAGTCCCAACGCTTACCATTCTTTCGTCTCTTGCTGGCTTATCTCTGTCTTTGTTTCTGCTACTTGATATCGTACCTCGACATGAATTCAGTTGCAACGTCTCTGCCCACAATCTCCGAAGCCCTGAATGCAGGTCCGACAATTACGTGGGTTGGAACATCTTACCTTCTGGGCCAGCTCTCATTTCAACCACTCTACGGCAGAATCTCAGACATTACCGGTCGAAAGCCCGTGTTGCTGTTTTCAATGGGCTGCATAGTCGTTGGTGGTGTCCTATGCGGTTTCGCTCGCTCTCCGGTTTGGTTGTACGTATGTCGTACCATCAGTGGTATCGGTGGTGGTGGAATAAGTTCATCAGTTGCCATAATCGTGAGCGATCTGGTCAGTTTACGATCCAGAGGCAAATATCAAGGCTTTATCAGTCTCGCCATCGGAACGGGAGCCGCGTCTGGTCCATTCGTCGCTGCAGGGTTGATTCAGATGACTACGGCTGGGTGGAGATGGGCATTCTGGGTCCCTGCCATCATGGGCGCCGTCTGCTTTGTTCTGCTTGTACTTCTACTGCCACTGAAGCCTGTCTCAGGAAGTTTGAAAGAAAAAGTTCAGAAGATCGACTGGTGGGGTGTCCTAGCTTCCATCGCTGGAATTGTGCTGACTGTGGTGAGTGTTCTCAATGATAAAATCCAACCACAATGCCTTGACTAAATACACAGATGTCCATCAACTCTGGAGGAAGTATGTGGGCATGGAAAAATGCCAAGACTATTTGCATGCTCACGATTGGAATTTTTATGCTCCTCGTCTTCATCATAATCGAAGCGTTTTTCGCCAAGATCCCCATCATTCCTCTTCGATTATTTAAACAAAGGTCTCCATCAGTACTCATTCTTACAGGCTTTCTTCACGATTTCGCTTGGCAATCGACCCAGTATTTTGTCCCGCTTTACTATCAGACTGTTTGTGGGTTCTCACCACTGAAGAGCGCCACGTTGATTGTTCCATTCTTGCTTGCTCAGGGTATAGCTGGTGCTGCGTCCGGGCCTCTGATCGCCAAATATGCTAGGTAAGTATTTTTACAGTCTAGGAAGACAAATAGCTTACCGATACTGCTCAGATATATGCCTATTCTCCGAGCTGGTTTCACAGTTTGGACTCTGGGTGCTGGTCTCAAACTTCTCTTTAACCAAGACACGCATGTTGCAGTATATGTTATAGTCCTAGCCGTTGAAGGGGCAGGAATTGGATGGGTTCATCAACCAGGTGAGTAATAGTTGCTGTTCAATAACTTTCCGCTACGCGCTCCTTTTACACAATTATAACTAATATTTGTTAAGGCCTCGTCGCTTTACAGGCAAACTCTGCAGATGAAGATCGTGCTGTAGCGACTGGAACTCGCAACGTCTTCCGCTCTTTAGGTGGCGTTGTTGGAATAGCTGTCTCTACGGCCGTGTACTATGCTGTTCTGGACAAGAATTTGCAGACAAACAATACTATTCCGGGCTGGCTTCGGGACAGTGTTCTAGATGGTTCATGGTCAGTCGAGAATCCCAGTACAAAAGAATACGCGAGTTCCATTTTGGACGCGAGGATGCAGGGTTTCAGAATTATTTTTATCATCACTGTGCCTTTAATGGCTTTGTGTTTGGGTGCTAGTTTCTTAGTTGACGATATCATCCTCAAAGGTGATGTTGACCAAAGTGAAAGGGGGAATAGTAATGATGCAGCAGCCACGACTACGGAATTACCGAGGGATATCAAGAAGAGTTGAAAGTCATCGCGAGCTAGCTGTAGATACGGATATTGTATGTTACGGGAAAAGTTCTTCTTCCATGCCGCCGATATGATATATAGTGTTCGTTCTGAAGTACGAGATGACCGAGACTACAACAAGGAATGGGGATACAAGCTAACACATGGGCCCACTATCGACCTTGTGACCTTCTTTTAAAAATACCACAAAAACATCATACTCCAATACTTGCACAAGACATGTGCTTCCAATCAGGTTTCTTGATGACAGGGTCCTTAGAGCCATCAAGATCAAGATAAGGACAATCTTTCGGCTCAGCATAGAATGTGCCACCATACTCTTTGATCTTCTGCCAGCGCTCCTCCATTGTGAAAGCGTTTTCGATCCTTCCTAGGCCGCGAATGGTTGCGTTCCATTTTGACGCCTTCAAAGCCCACACGCCTCCATCAGAGGGCCAGCCAACGTAAATCTGTGCTTCCATTATTTCATAACCTCCATCTGGAATACTATCGCAGATGTTCCGATAGTATTTGGCACGCAACTGACGTAGTCTAGCGCACCAAGCCTCTTCCTCCTCGATGTTTTCTGATCTGTTGACGGGATTATAGCGATCGAGACCGAGGAAATCGAGTTCTGCTAGGGAGCATGTGAGGCTGTAATAGCCGCCTTTTGCAGGCCATCCATTTACTACGGCGCCATGAGAGGCAACGAAATGGGATCGAGGGAAATCAATGGTTCCAAAGTCATTTAATTCCGTGTCGGGACAGTCGCCATCAAATCTATCGTATAATGGGTCACTGTCTAGCTCTGGCTCGTATTCGGAACTGTAAAATTCAGGTTCTGGTCCATAGGAGTCGTAAAGAAAGATTACGAAGAAAAGAACTAATAAAATGATCAAGGTTCTTCGTGCAAACATTGTGGGCGTGTCTGAGGAATGAGGCAAGAGATTGAGATGGGGAGGTAAAAAAGTGAGCGGGTGCCTGCCTAATGTAAGCGGGGCATCCCTATGACAAAGTGCGTTGGTTGTTACAGGCTTTCGAACTTCACGTTATGGCAATGCATTGAATTAATCAACCAACTGCATACACTAACAACCAACAGACAGGGTTATAGCCTTTGCCAACGACTCATGAACCTGCTACCCGTCTGCCGTGCGGAAAATGCCAAGGCTCAAGTCCAAAAACTTTACCGAAGCGCAGGATGAGGTTCTCTACCAGATACGAGACGGCTAAAAAGTCGTTGATCGCTCAATTTTAGGAGAGTAAACTCAATATCAGGTGCGGCTGAATTATGGGTCATAGATTGACCACCCGATTGAGCTGTCAGCACAGCCTCAAATCATCCACCAGACTACCTAGGCTGACCAGGCTGCCTCTGGATGCCACCCATTCTTCAATCTCTCATCTTCAATACAAAATGGCAGATCCTCTCAGTGTCGCCGCTTCAATCGCTGGCCTCATCTCCATTACCGTCGAGGCCGCCAAGTTTCTCAGGCCATACGTCTCCGCCGCGAAAGAGACTCCACCTGTTGCCGCTCATGTATATTCAGAAGTGCAGAGCATTGAAATAATCTTAAGTGGGCTACAGAACGTGACCAACAACCTGTCATCTGTGCACGCCCGAAATGCCGCTCTGATAGGCGTCAACCAAGTCGTCACCGTTCTTACGGATGGTGTTTTGCTTTTTTCCGACCTCCAAGAAGAGTTGCGGTCGCTATCACCCAAGAATGAGAATGAGGGGATTACAATTCGGACCCGTTTAAGATGGGTTCGCAAAGAGAGCACTTTCAATGCCCTTCTCACCAGGTTACAGGGTTTTAAAAGCTCAATGACACTCGTTTTGATGATATTGAAAAGGTTGGACTCATTGACCATTGCTTCTCTCACTTCTTATAATTTTGTTAACTTGTCATTTCAGCGATTCGGATCAATCAGCAACCCAGCACCACGAGCAACTTTCATCCAATATTAATCTTCTTCTAGAAAGCAACCATTCTTTATCGCGTCGTCTACTGAATCTAGAAGAATCTTTGGATGCCCAGACCATCGCCTCAAGACGAATGAGTTTCTTATCGCTCACTGATGCGACCCTACAAAACATCGGATCTGAGAAATCGCAGCCATCAATTACTGATACCGATTCGACCGTCGACATATCGAAATTCGATTTCGAAGATGATCTAGAGACATCTCGGCCATATCGTCGTGCACAGCGAGATACCATGGACTTTTCATTTCGAAGCTCGGTTGCACGATCTAACTCCTGGTCAGTATTCTCAGGCATGAGCCTCGGTGACATTTCCATCATGTCAGTTATCGCACTACCAGTGTATCAAGAAGATCTCACCAACGCCCAACACTACGACTTTGGAAACGACACACTTGTTATCACTCCAGAGCCTCGACTCGCGACCCAGAGACCTTTACTTGTTGAGTGTCTAGACATCGTACAAAAAATACGTCAACTACCAGAGATCAACTTCTACTTTAACCTACCTGGTGATTGTGAGGATGATGCATATCATGCCCTATGGGCTGTTTTGCGTCTTGGCTATCCACTCATCATTATACTGCAATCTTTGGATTCACGAATAGGCCTTGGGCCAAATGCCAACATCGACTTTCCCATACCGTTGACCCGATGGAATTATAACAATTATTCTTCCTCTTCAAAAGCTGCCATAGCTTGGTTTGTTCAATACTGTCACCAAATCCTGGAAATAGAAACAAGCCGCCTCTTCACGGTTGCAGACCTAGTAGGAAATAGTCCTTATAAATTCTCCAAGGTCTGCTGATTCACCTTTTCCGCCACTGAAACATGGCTGATTACTTATCAGGTTATATCTGTCGTATCTTCGCTTGTCGAAAGACTTGTCACTGCCGGAGTTGTTAGCAGCACCGATAGCTCCCCAGGTTACAATACTTTTCAACTACAAGGTGATGCAACAGAAGCCGTGGAGGAGTTTCTCTCAGAGCAGCGCCACCTAGTTGGTCAAATGACGGACCTTGCGGACATCAAAACCCGTCTGGAAGGCGACGTCCTCCCTCACGATGATGTGGCTGATGTTTTTGGAAGAGTCGAAAGGCTAGTCGACCTACACATTGCCTTGCTGGTCAAAATGGAAACAAACCTTTTTCTACCTCAAGCAGATAATGAGTGGTACCCAGCGTTTCAATTATATCTGGCAGAAGTCCACGCAGAATCCGCATTCATCGCCAATGAGGTGTTTGCCAAAACCAAGATACGTTCCTGGCTTGACCAAGGCCGATTCAAAGGTGATCAACACTCGATCAATCTATTGACCCAGTGTTTGAAAATTATGCCACTTCCAGGTCAAAGGGTAGCGAAGTACGTTTCATTTTTAGAGGTAATGTTTAGACAAATGATGTACTAGTTATCTGTATATATACTAATAAGTGATAGTATCTTGCAAGTCAGGAATCTATGAATACTCCACAGGCACAAGATATTATAATGGCCAAAGGGGCCCTTCATAAAGCAGAGTCAACCATAGCAGAAGCTCTTAAGTACGAGGAGAATCGAGAAGTTTTGATAGACTTGAAACATCGTGTCCAAGACTGGAAAGGACACAGACTTGAAGAATTTGGCCATTTGCTTCTTTTTGATTTAATCAATGTCACAAAGGACAAAGTAACCAACCCTGTAAGTTCTGTTGTTGAAACATGAAATATCATTGACTGATATTATGACAGTACCGCGGATATATTTTCGAAGAGATATTTATCGTCTGTAAGGAAGTGAAACCCGACAAAGTTTCACGAATAGGTTTCTTTTCAAGGAAAAAAAAGGTGGTTCCTATCCAGCAGACAAAGCTACAACTCAAAGGTCGAATCTTTTTCACGAACATAACCGATATCGTAACTAAATCAGTGTCTGGTATGATTGAATCTGCATTCTTTGATAGTTATGTTTTTATTAATCTTTTTTAGGATCTTACACTTGTGAAGTGTGGTGGATAGGATCTGTTGGCCTTGAAAGTTTTACTTTAAATTTTGCCACGGAGTCTCAAATGTTGTTATGGTCTTTGAAATTGGACGAAAATAGGCAAAAGAAAGCGATTCAACAGTTATGACATTGAAATAACATAGAAATGGCAAAACCTCATGTATCGTCCAATCTAAACTCAATGAAGACTATGTGCTCTATCACTTTTAAATCATAAAAGATATGATCTAAAATAAAAAATAGAACTTCGAAAGTCCAAAGGATTCTCGTCCTACATTCTAAGGCCAAAAGTGACCTGACGTTCAGTCAACAAGACGAACATTTGTGACTCCGGCCTATATGTTCCAGCATAGTCAATGGCATTGCCAATCTCCAACGCTAATTGAGACGTCAGCGTCGCCGAGCTGAAAATTGTGGAAGGGGAAAAAAAATAAACTAGAGTGAAGTGAATCTTACATGAAAGGTTGTGTCGCCGTCTGCCGTACCACTTGTAGAGAATGTAAGCAGTCGGAGGAGTGGCAACGACCACAGCCAGAATGCCTACAATGCCTTCGACATTCATGTTTCTCTGTTATGTATGGAGATTCTCAGGTATACGTCGAATGGTGACAGCTGCCGATGTGGGTGTCTAGGCTGTATGTATGACGGGTATTTATGTCTCATGCAGCCTTTCGTTGCTCGAAGCACAGAGAATGATGTGACACAATAGGGTCAGTGAAGGGGTATAAGATGGAGGTGTTAGGTATGACCAAATAAGTGAAAGTGATATGAAGAAGTCCAGGACGCGTTGGCGTTTATCTTTCCCTTGCCAGTACCTAAGTTTGGGGAGCTGGTTCAAGTCGATGTCTCCTGGTGCAGACAGGGATTGCGCGGGTGAGACGAATAGTCTTGCAGTGGTGGTAATTATTTGGATTTTATTATGAAACGTATAACTAGAAGTAAGAAAGGTTGGAAGGGGTTCTAGATATTATAGTTGGATGCTTTTCTCTTCACTGATTACTTGTCTCGTTCTACAGCTGCATCTATGTAAAATCAGTGTGATTTTTGCTCGAAATTCCGATCTTGCACCCAGCAATTACGGAGTGCGTGGATCTCAAATTCTGGTCGAGGCCAATGAGATATAGGGCACAGGAGTGCTGGTTGCCAAGTACCTGACAGGTGCTCGATGCTGATTTGCTGTTGACAAAATTAAGAACTCGCCGGTGTCTTACTTCTGAAACTGGCCAATGACGTTTCACGTATGTGATGTGGCCCGGCTTATTACCCCGAGCCGTGTGTGTCAGCCTGCATAAGGGCGATATGGTAAGATGTTCTCATATTCGAGTTTTGACAAGGACGAATCAACAGTCAGGACGTTGCGTCACCGCTTGATCCTCATGACAGCTGTGACTTGACTTCTAAGCCTCAATGACAAGCCACTTAAGTTTGAGTAAAGGCCAATCATGCAGGGAAACCCAGAGCCTGATCGGATATAAATATGCAGAACCACCCAGCACTTTCTCCATTTCCGTTAGCACAATCTTACTTTGCCCACTGTTCTACGCAACTTTTGAACTGGACCAATCCAAATCCACGACCAAGCTGGTGCCAAGTCAAATTCTAGCAAAGGCCAATAAAACACTCAACAGCCTTGAGCAAGCTCTCGGGATTAACGTCAACGTTTTGTCTACACAGCATTCACAAATTCATAGCCACAGCTCAGAGCCACAAGATGGATCAGCGAGCTAAGAAACGGACGAATATTCGGTCGGATGACTGGAAAACTATAGGACGCCACCTGAAAAAGCGCAAAGGTCGGCAGTCTATTGTTTATCTCGATGGAGAGGCCCTCTCAGCCGAGAAGGTAAAGCGAGGAGTATATCGGAACCAGCCCAACACTTTGGAACGATTACAGACAGGTGAGGTTTGCCTCCCCTTGACAATGAGTAAAGTCTAAAAGTATGCAGACTCCTGCCCGCCCCTGCCAGAGGGTGTCACCATCAACACACCACCACAGTCACCGGCCCAACCGCCTGATGGGCTATACTCCCTTCCTCTTGATCTGCCATCTTTCCTATTCAGACTCCCTTCTGATAGCTTACTGTCGAGTAAAGCCGTCAGAAATCCTGAATCAGATAGATCCACGTCATCCTCCGATACTTTGGAGTTTGTTCGTTCAATACTTCCTTTTAAACAAAGGGACGACTTCATGTCGCCGGACTACCTCCAAGCAGTCTGCAACGAGCTCCGAAAGACAGTGCCAGAACGTTTTAACGGCGAACTTGAGCTCATTGTGGACCGATTGCTAGAACCGGAACTGGAGCAAATCGTCAGATTCGCGGCTGAAAGATCTATCAACAAACACTTCTCGTTCGAAGACATGCAACGCCTACTCATATTAGTAGAGACTACAGGATGTGGGAACTACGTACTTTCATGTCTCGAAGCGGGTGGCAAAGCAACGAAATATCTAGCGACAGAAATTCTTAAAGCGGCATTCTTGAACAACAATAAACATTATATACTGTTAGCTCTCGATCACGGAGGAGACCCTAATTGTAACATTCAGGGCCATACACCTCTTAACCTTGCTACTCAAAAACCTGGAATGTTCCAACTAATTCCAATCCTTTTTCATGCGGGAGCTGAACCTGAATGTTGGGATATTTTCCGGGTTGCTGAGAGTGGGGACATCGGCTTAATAGAACTTCTCGTTCCCAGGGGTGGCTGGCCTTACCTGGATAAACTAGTGGAAATTGCAGCTCGTCGGGGAGACGTAGAGCTTTTTTGCTCCCTCATTAAGCTTGGATCAATACATAACCAATGGTCGACACGTACTGAAAAGAATCGCCCGCTACACCTCGCACTTCTAGGACATCATTTCGAATTTGCTCAACTCCTCATCATCAACTTCAAGCCACTGAGCGATAACCGACTTGAACATTTCACGTCAGTGATAGAACGCGGCGATACGCTGGCAGCAGAGTTCCTAATTGAGCTTGGGGCAGATGTAAATGCTGTAATGCTCGGCAGACTGGAAACGGCTTTGTCTTATAGTGTAAGAAATGGACGACAAGACATGATTCAGCTTCTCCTACGACATGGAGCTGATCCTTATGGGCCAGGTTTCCGACCACAGCGCCAGGTCACAGGACCTGATATTGGCTACATCCAGACCGCCTTTGAAGACGCAGTGCGAAGCGGGTCTATCGAAGCAACCCAGCTTTTACTATCAATGGGGGCAAAGGTTAAGCAATCGGATACCATTTCTATTCCGCTTGGCTTAGCTGTGAAGAATTCCACTCATTTGATTCCTGTTCTCCTTAGAGCTGGTGCAAATATATCGAACATGTTCGAATTCCGATTAGGATCGAAAACATGTCGTGCAACAATGCTTGAGGTAGCTGTTGAATCTGCTATAGTTAAGGGCAGTCTTGATGTCGTCGAGACCGTTTTACGTTTAGGCGCCCCAGTCAACAGGGCGATACCGGAAGACGATACGCCTTCTGCTCTTCAGCTGGCAGTGGCTCAACATACCGAGTACAAGGAACTGGGATATCTCAGCGAAGTCCTGACGGTGAATCTAGTCCAGCTCCTTCTAAGATGGGGTGCAGATATTCACGTTCCTGAATTCTCGAGTTTCATCCCTGCCAAGTATAGGGAATGTGGAGTATGCGAGGAATTCCAGGCTGTTAGGATGACGCTTGTACAATGTGCGGCAGCACAGGGCCGTACAGCCCTGGTCAAGCTCTTGGTTGGTGCTGGCGCAGATGCCAATGCGCCAGCAGGAGACAAAGGCTTCACGGCAATCCAAGCAGCCGCCTGGTCTGGGAACGCGGAGATGATAGATTGCCTCGTACAATCGGGTGCATGCGTGAATACGCCTCCAAGCTCAAGCTGTGATTTACCTGCTTTAATCGCGGCGGTGGTAAAAGGCAATTTGGAATCAGTATCATCACTACTTCAGGCTGGAGCAGACCCGAATACTCCGGGAATGGTCGCTATTTATGGTATCATGAGAGAGATGACGCCCTTAAAAACAGCGTCATGTCAGCCTGAAAACCTCGGCGCCTTGAACGATGATCCAAAGCTTAGGCTGAAGATGCTGAAACTTCTTCTGAGCGCAGGGGCTAGTTCAAGGACACTTGGATACACGGATACCAGGAGAGACAGATCCCCGCTTGCCTGGACTGTTTTTTACAACGACGTTGATTCCGTTAAAGTCCTGCTCGACTACGGGGCTCATTCCGACATTCCAGGGGCTTTGCGGACCGCACAGGATTGTAGATGCAAGTTAGAGATCTGGTATCTACTTGGAGCAATCTGTTGCGAAGATGCAAAACGATCTCGAGACACCTCTACTTGCAGATGTGACGACTTTCAAATTCAGATGAGCGTTGTTCGAACTTCCTCTGACCCACATACGGGAAACGATATCAACATGCACAAGCTGCTTAAAACTGGCCAAGATGCATTTCCTTGTTGTCTACACTCGGCCAGTTTACAAGGCAATTTCGCCAAGGTGGATCATTTATTAAACCACGGTGCAAATGCCAATATAGAATGCAGTAATACCGGCATGACGGCATTACAAATAGCAGTAGAAAACGGCTATTCTACTATAGTCCAAAGGCTGATACAAGCAGGTGCAGATACCAATGCAAAACGTAGCAATACCGGGATAACAGAATTACTGGTAGCGGCGTTAAAAGGTTATGTTACTGTAGCCCACAGGCTGATTCAAGCAGATGCAGATCCGGCGCTAGCACTCCAATACGCGCAATCTCATGGCGGACTTGATATATGCCAACTTTTGCAGGTTCCTGATTCTGGTGGATGATTTAGGTACCTTCTTTCTTAGTGTAGATGAAGACATGAAGAATGATCTTTGAAGTTGCACTGAGCAATATCTGTTATGATTTTAAATGATGTTATAAAACTAAGAGATCAAGAGTTGAAGAATGTGGACAATTAAAACGGGTTTACCTCAACCACTATCTTGAAAATCGGAATTAAAAGATTATCTGAGTATGTTTGAAGGTGCCACGAGTAACGACGATGGCAGGGAGTACAAACAAGCAGGGGGAGCAATCGAAATGTAGATCAATTAATCTACAATCAGTAACACTGCAGTACATAACCAATAGCACAGTCTCAACTATTAAATAATTAACTAAAAATACAGATGGGGCTAATCTCTCTCCAATTCTAAAACAGTTGAGCAATACACGACAAGCCGATAGAGTAGCCGTCCAACAAATGTTGCGGATATTGAAATTAGCAGTCGAGTCGTACCTTGGCCATTCTATATGTTCAATCAACTTTTCTTTGCCAGAAGGAACCATGACCAGCGATTACAAGCAAGTTATAGTGCGTGATGCGGTCTACCAAATTGGGCTCGGTCAAGTTGTGGACGTCACGTATCATGCTGGCAGACTAGCCATGCTAGAGGATAGAGCAGTCTCTCCATAGGGCACTAAGAAACTCATCTTGGCTATCGACAACAGTAGGTATGTGTTCAACCTCGGAGTCTATTTCGGTGACGAAAGTGTGGTTGACGATGTTCGACACAAATACCAGCATCTTGATAAAGATGTAGACACCGCAGAGAGATCAAGCCTTTTGAAGCATGCGCTTGAAGATATCATCAAGCCTCCGTTTGGAAATCTCCCAATAGTGGGAGAGCTTCCATTTAATATTCAAGAACTTGTCCTATACGGTGATGACATCTGGAATCCCGACCTTCAAGTCACTCTTGAATCTATCTTTGACTCGAGTCTGACTTCGAATGCGCGCAAGAATGAACCAGTTTACTCAGCCTCTATAGGGCTAGCTAAAGCTACGTTTGACTACCTAAATGAGCCCATGTCGAGAAAGAGAAGCAAGGCTCTGTTTGGCTGCTGTTGGAAGTCGAAAGGGAACGGGTGTCCAAAGCCTTAGAGATGATCAAGTCGCGCAATGTTTCTGGAGCCCCAATGGCGGTAAATAATTATGTCAATTCCCCATATTTATCTATCTCAAAACTCATTGTCCTGTTAACTGGTTTGTCTCATCTTCTCGGCTCTCTGACTCCAAGGTCCCAAGTCTATTTAAATACCAAATAGTAGTGAGAATCAATGATCGAATGAAGTTGCTCTATTCTCCGCCATGACCAGCGGGTTCATGTACCGCCAAAAGGGTCCTTGAACAAGGCTCAGCCATATGCCTGACGCGTAACGAAATCGCCTGCTGTCATACACCAAGTCTTGTTCACAGATGGCCAATCCTATCCAAGACTCAGCGTCTTATCAACAATCAGGCAAGTGCATCGGATGTCAACTGTGACTATTGTGTCTACCAAGAAATATTTGACATTTCGGTGCATTTTTGGTAGTTGACACTGTATGCCAAAAGGTCTTGTAATCTTCTAGATCAAGACTTGGTTGTCATTTTGAAGCTCGTTCGCCGCCTTGTAAAGCTTGTAGACACCAAATGCCTTGGACTGGATGTTGAAAAAGGGCGGTGGGTTGATGGTTAGTCTAGGCTACCAATCTGTAGCATTTACCCGATATTTATTTAAGCAATATATGGTCAGGTATAAAACAGGCTACCTGCAGCGACACAACTGTGGAACTCTCTCCCCTTTACCACCCTCGATAAATGTTTCTACTGTCAGTTTGGTTATCATCACCAACCGTGATTCAGCTGAGGAACAATGGAGCTCAAGAATATTCTCAATGAATGTATGCAAATACACCCATACCCTTCAGTAGAATGCTCCAAAACTCTGAGATCTCCCAGGAGCGCTACTGGGAACTCCAAAACGGCGACCCTTTTACAGGTCGATGGGGTTTCACGATATATCGGACGTACTACGGACCTGGCTCGGAGGAGAACTGGAAGACCTTGCTTCTGAAGGCAAAGGAGGAAACCTTTAAGGAACTCGATGAATTCGATCACGACGGAATTGCTGCAAAGATCAAACCTATCTTCCAGCTCGATGCACGTTCCGACTCGAGTGTTCTCGACGGTTTGAGTCTTGGAGACCTATGTAAGGTTTATAACGACAAAGTTGGCGGCGATCCTATGCCACGGTACGAATCGCCAGTATTCCTCGCTGCCGACGAGCACATTCTCAACCAAATCGGCGAAGGAAATTTGATTGTCAAGTCAGTAGATGCCGAATATCCACCTCGAGAGGAAATTTCCCTTCGTACAAGTACCGAGGTGGCTTGGTGGGATGGGGTAGGATGGAGTTGCGTCAAATACCTTGGCTTTGGAAAATTCTCTTGGGAGAAAACAGTCATTACTGCTTTCCGTGGACTGTGCGCCAAGCTGATCTTTACAACGTGATTTGGGAGGAGGAGGATGCAGACTAACTTTGTAAATGCGATTCATAAAGGTACGATTGTGCTGTTGGTTGATTAATGATTAATTATAGAACACGGCACTTAAAGGATTCTTGGATGTAAGAAAGATTAGTCAGCTGTCATTGGGTGTCACAAGTCAGCATGACCATCATCCTGCATCGGCAGTTGCAAAGGTAAAACATCTTAGATGTACTTTTCGACCGCATTTATCTACTAAATTAATTGATTCCTCCTTGTTGTTCCAGAATCTTGGATCGGATGAATAATGTCTCCATGGCTCGAAATAACGGACCAACTACAGGCCGAGTGCACTGGAGTTATTTCTTCTTTGGGCCATAGTCCACGGACACGGGCCTCGGTTCAGGGTCCGACGGAATGGCGAGATTTTCTATACATACCGACGACAACTCTACAATCAAAAGACACCAAATCAATTGATCGTTCATCATCAACAAAATGTCAGAACTACTACTTGCACAACCCCTCCAGCTAAAATGCGGTCTCACCCTTCCCAACCGCCTCATCAAAGCCGCCCTGGCTGAGGAAATGGCCGATGGTCAAAATCTTCCCACGACAGCACAGATGGAACGCACATACGGTGCTTGGGCAGAAGGAGGCTGGGGCATGGTCATGACAGGAAATGTTCAAGTCGACAATAAGTATCTCGGTGGCTTTGGCGATTGCTCTATCACCACCGATCTCCCTGAAGAAAAAGTCCTGCAAGCCTACAAGGATTTTGTTGGCATTTGTCGTCGAAAGGGAACTCCTACAATTATGCAGATCAACCATCCCGGCCGTCAATCTCCTCTTGGAGCAGGAAGGAAAGCTTTCATGGACAAAAACATCGCTCCTAGTGCTGTGCCGATGAAGATGGGCGATGACATCATTTCAAAGGTTATCTCTTGTGTTGTTTTCGGTACACCAAAGGAAATGTCCGTTGCAGAGATCGAAGATGTCGTTCAGCGCTTTGCCAAGACAGCCCGAATCGCATCAGAGGCTGGTTTCGACGGTGTTGAGATTCATGCTGCACATGGGTATCTTCTATCTCAGTTCTTATCTGAAAAGACAAACAAGAGAACCGACGAGTACGGAGGAACACCCACAAAAAGGGCAAAGATCGTCGTTGACATCGCCAAAGCCATTCGTGCTGCGACACCAGCGAATTTCTGCGTTGGTCTAAAGTTCAACTCTGCGGATCATCAGTCTCCCAAGGAACTTGAGGAGTGTCTGGAGCAGATGGCGCTCATTTCAGAGGTCGGACTGGACTTTTTGGAAGTCAGCGGCGGAAGCTATGAGGACCCAACTGTAAGCCTACCTAAGTCTCCTCCTCATCCAGATGCTGACCGTGATGTAGATGTTTACAGGAACAGGCGAAAAGAAATCCGCCAGCACAGCGGCGCGAGAATCCTTCTTCCTCGAATTCGCCCGGGAGATGCGCGCCAAAGTTCCCAACATCCCATTAATGGTAACTGGAGGATTCCGTACTCGCGCAGGCATGGAAGCTGCTTTGAGCGAAGGCGCTTGCGATCTCATCGGTCTTGGTAGACCTGCCATCATTAACCCCTTCCTGCCAGCGAATGTTATCTTGAACAAGGAAGTCAAGGATGATGATGCTAGACTTTTCGCAAAAAGGATCCAGACGCCTTGGATTTTGAAGAAGTTTGGACCAAAGAGTATTGGATCTGGCGCTGAGATTGTAAGTTTGCTTATTTTGTTTTGGTGTGAATGTTAGCTAATGATTTTTAGATTTGGTATAGGAAGCAGTTGCAGTCCATTGGGAAGTGAGCTTAACCTGGGTGGTAATTTTGCTTTTTAGATCCAGTTTGTCTTTTATACTATAGAATTAGAGTAATCAATAGAATCTCCTTTGTCAGATTTCTTGATGTTTCCGACAATGCCGTACATGATCGTGGAACCTCGTGTTCATCACTGTCACTCTTAAAGGCCATCACTTCGTAAGCAGTCGTCTACTCTCTCATCTTCAAAGCGATATCCAGCCCAAGTGGCTTTCGCAAAAATCCCTCTCTCGTCTCCATGATCCCCTGTCTCAGCTCAGGCACATATCTCCTAGCCCACGTTGCGGCAATCAATTTCATCTCCATCTCAGCCACATTCCTACCCACGCACGCCCTCGGCCCATGACTAAATGGATTAAACGCTGTCTTTTGCAAATCCGTGGGGTCCTCCCAACGCTCTGGTCGAAAGTCGTCCGCGTCAGAGCCCCAAATCTCTTTGGAATGGTGCAGCGTGTACGTCGGGACACTGAGGACGCTGCCTGGTGGGAAGTAGTACCCTTTGATGGTGACGCCAGGTGAGTTCGGGGGGATTTGACGGGGAAGGCCGATGCCGGATGTTGAATGGTAGCGAAGGGTTTCGTTGATGACGTTAGCTAGATAGGGAAGATCGCGGACCATGTCGTATGTGGGCACTTCCACTTCCGATGGGATCGCATTGTCGAGTTCAGATTGCAATTTCTCAAGGACGCCTGGCGTTCGGGTGACGTGGTAGAGTAGCGCGCATGACGAGTTAGATGTTGTATCGCTACCAGCGATAAGCTGCGTTAAAGCTTCAGCAGTCAATTCTTCACGGCCCAGTGGCTCGCCTTTTTCATCTCTTCCTTCCATTAATCGCGCGAGAAGATCCTTTCGTTCGATAGATGGTGGATTGTCGAGTCTGTTCTTGACGCGCGCAATAGCAATTCCTGCAAGGTTCTTGACCGCGTTGAGACCATTGCTGAAGAATGGGTCAGGTAACCACTGAGCATAAGGCTTCAACTGAGGAAAACATCCCAGAGTGGCGCTGACTTCACCTCGTCTGTTCAAAATCTCGATTGCGGAAGCATAAATTGGCGCGCTTTCGGGTGTTTCCCTTACTTCAGCGACGTCAGCGCCGTTGGCGAGCATACCAAAGGGTACACCGAATGCGAGATCGCCAATAACGTCAAATGCGAGGTAATTGAACCATGGCAGACAATCTATGAGGGCTTGTCGCTTGCCATCCTTGTCGGTGGTTTGACCCGATGCGACGAGCTTATCGAGCTGTTGGACAAAAAGTTCGAGATTGGCGTGAATATAGGGTTCGAATTGACTGATGGACTTTGCTGAGAAGACGTGTGAGATGAGCTTGCGCTTACGCGTGTGCTCTGCGCGATCGCGGGTGTTGAAGAGACCTCTTCGAATGGAGACGAACGCGTCATAAAATTCACTGTCATCCGTTAGATCCGAGCACCATGAATTGAGGTGAGTACTCACGACTTCAAGAAACCATTTCCGTGACCATAAATTGTCGCGATAGCTTCCGCGTCAGCAATGGAAGTGTGGTTTGGCTGGATGCGAACAACAGGGCCGAGCTCTTTGTGAATCTCATCCACGACGCGATATCGCTCGCCGCGTCTGCAGACGTAGAGAAGCCACAGATTTGAGAATTGCGCGGGGAAGGGTGCGGGGATGTTTCGAAAGTGGCCATATGTTATAAAATATGAGTAGAGGTATGAAGTGATCACGAGACCTGCGGCGATGGGGATAGACCACCAGGTCAAGAGGAGGTCGACGATTGCCATGACGTCGTAGACTGGATTGTGATGGTGATTTTGTGTTTCTGGAAGGACTCAAAAGACGCCCCGGGTCTTTCGGGTTATTGTACTGCTGAAGTCATTATGAACGCCCGCATTCTTGACTTCACCACCGAGGCTAGTGTAGTTCACCCCCGCATCTGGGCGGCAGTTACGGATAGCTTGCTAGAGAGATGGGAATATCGTCAAGAAATGGTATCCGGGATCCAATGACAGGCATTCAATTTGGAGGCAGCCGGAATCTCGGAGGTTGAGCGAATCAGATTCTTGGGTGTGTTCCCCAGAGTCCGAGCTAAGATAAGATTACTGGTAAGACCTCTGAGTGGTCTTTGCGGTGATGTCTTGCATGGAAGTTACCCTACAGCATGGTATAGATGAATGTAGGGCTGTGGTATCGAGTCATTTAACCAATTTATCTGTTACTCTCAATTTTGACTAATTTTCTGATGTTTTCTGCGATGAATAACACCATCTAGACTGCCTCACTTTTGTTGCGAGTGGTCGAGTCTGATATCATCTACTCGATTTATTGTGATTACAAAGTGGGTCATTTTACAAGAGTTTCTCACTAACCCCAACGATTTTGATGCAATCACTTAAAAAAAGAACCCTTTACCCTGGTTTTGACCACTACAAAATTTTGAAGAATCGAAATCAGCATAACTAACTACCTGTATTCATCATTTAACCAACATTCTTTTCATCATTGCTTCTGCTTGTGAGGCTGTCATGTCTGATCAATTCAGAGCAACTGGAACATAGATCCTCCGGGCCGCCATTCTTGGTGCGCCTAGCTCGGCTGCTCGGAAACTGGTGGTCCGCGCAAAACACCAAAACACGCGACCAATTTCTACATGTCCAACTTTATGCACCTGTCAACCCAAACACAGCCGTAGGGCAGTGTCATATCATCCGAGATAAACAACGCATTGATCATGTAAAGTCTGAAATCGGAAACAATTTTTCACGGTACCATCTGCGTCTATGCGGCCCTTGGCTCCAACAAGGACCGATCAACCGAGAGTCAAGATGGACAAGATGGTCACGATGTCTATAGCAAGCCCTATATTAGACGCGAGTCCAGATGGCAAAGGCCGTGCAAGTCGTCGTAATACGAAATTTCAGCCAAGAACCACACCACCAAAATCTGAAACTTGGGGAAATCTGTCAGTCAGCTCCGCACGGAACCTCTAGTAGCCGGCTTGGTATGTAATAACTGGACAATACAATTGCCAGAAAAAAACAAACTGCAACGGTACACTTTCTCTTGGTGTTTTGTTTTCGAAACCTCCCTTTTCCCCTTGTAGCGCCAACCCAGCCTGTGACGTTGCTGGCTTCTCGCTGTACAGGGATCACCTGTTTGATCTCCCGTCTCACAATGCCACCTCAAGCAGCACCCGGTTTCGCCTCAAAACTGGTCTGAATTGGCGGTAACTCAGCTGAATATTGCATCCATAATATAGGCACAAACAATTAATTACGAAAAAAATGCAAGCTCCATATCTTTCGCGACATCTGCCGTCTTATCTCGGTTTTTTGCCCTCTCTTTCTTTTCTTTCCTTCTGCACGTTGATCTGGAATCACGCAGCGACTTTCATTTCTTTTATCTGGGTGCGATAATTCTATTTTATTCTGATTCTTACAATCCTTTTTTTATTTGGTTACATTTTTAATTTGTAATTATACCATCACAACACAATCACTCGGCTCTGGTAGCAACGTTTTACATTCGAAATCAACCGACTAAAAAAAGGATTCGGAACCCGACGACCCTTTGTTCTCTCGCTCCAATGGATAACAAGGCTATCGAACTACAACTATCACGTATCATCTCTGCAGTAGAATCCACAACCATCTTCACAACGATTATTCCGAAACCCACTGCGAAATCCGATGGTACTATCACTTCCGAAATTCCTGTCGTGACGGTCACGCAGGAAGCCAGTCAATCAGATGTCAGCTCGGGAGGGTTACCTGGAGGCAAGATTTTTGGAGCATTGGAGATTATCATTGCTCTAGGAGTATTGGGTATGTCTATCAAGACGACACAGAAAAGACAAAAAAACTAATTTTACAATAGTCGGCGTTTTACTCATGATTATGGGAATCATTCTCTGCGATCGACGAAGAAAATCCAAGAAGAGAAAGCGAGCATCTGCCAGGGTTCAAAAGAGAATGACGGAAAAGAACGAGACATCATCCGAGACCAGCAGCCAACGCAGTCGATCACCGACGGATCCACGGTCAGTAGAAGCGGTATGGCCTCGAATGGCAGAGCAGAACCAGACAGTTCACGAATATTGGAACAATGGTGCATCACAGCATAATCAAGCTTGGCAGCCGGGACCAGGAGGCATGCCACCACCGGGACAAGGACACAACCAAGGGCAATATAGATATCAATAACCTTGAATGAAAGAATGTCTGTCGCTGAGTTGCAGAAAATCTGTTTGCTTATTCCATGAAATGAAACGGCCCTGGGATGGAAATGCATTATACTTTAACTCGATAATTGGCAGCTGGAGGCTTAAGACACGGAATGTAGGTGGGTCAGATTGTACTACTCAGATTGGACGTAAGGTAGTTGTTTTCGTCTCTTATGACTTGGGAGGCCAACGTCTCTGATACCCTACCTGGGGTTGAACCCACTGCTGTCACGGACACGAGTCGTCTCCATCCCAGTCTTACTAGACTATTCTGACATGAAGTAACCCGATCCATCATAGCGTAGTGCCAGTGGGGAGCTCAGTTAAGACATAGTACTAGGTCTAGAGCAGTCGAGCACTACTTTACCGAAACTATTGCTCAGCGTACTTGTCAATGGTTCTCAAACTATTGCCGTCCAGAACCTTGTCTGATCTTGTGATTGGCCAGCCCCACACATGCGTAGGTATATGGCTTCAGCTGTAAGAAGTGCATCAGCAGTCCGACATTAGAGTTGTAATTTATCTATACTGATAAGAGAAGGTAAACGTTGCTGGATTTTTATGTTTAAAGCAGTTATCCTCGCCTGCATTAAATCCTATCACCATCACTGATCTTCAGTTTACTACAGTTTCTTTTCGCAGCAATCCTACACAGCCTATCTTTTCACTTGATAAAATCCTACATAACTTTGTATCCCCACTTTGATTCACCTAAACACCTCCCTATATCTTGACAAACCCAACATTACAAAAATGAGCGTTGTGGACAAATTTCGCGAGCATGTCAGCCGCATCAGCTGGGACCAATCTGAAACCGAAGCTCTCTTGCGAGGCAACCGTGGCGTCATGGTCTTCTTCCTCAACAATACCCAGCAGTCATTGACCTGATCAGACTCTGGATGTGATCACGGCGAGCGGTGTATGCTTGCACCTGACGAAATCGCTCCAGGAAAATGGGGGAAATGGGCACTACGGTCATGCGGGTTCCAAACAGGATGTGAAGGTTGGATAGAATGGTCGGTTAAGGGTAACGGAGACCCTACTGTGAACCTGGGATACGATAATCCGTACTATGGGTCCAACTCGTATTCTTGCAGTATCAATTCGACTTCGTATACTGTTAGTCATGAAGGAGGAGATGGTAACGCCGCTATCGTCAAGTTCATTCTAAGCGAGAAGTGAACAGACTTGCAAGAGTCCAAGAGTTTGGGGCTGAGATGCTACATGATGTATCATAATTTGTTAATTTCTACAATGAGGATGGGTTGAACTGTGTGGGATTCTTTTGAAATGATGAGGAAAATTGGACACAGGAGACTTAACACTGGCTTTTGATTGATACCATGTGCAGTTGAACCAACCCTTGTATATACAGTGAAAATAACTCTTACAAAAGTTGACGAAAAAAAGCCAGGTACTGAAATCTTGAAAACGCCACTCGCAGTTCGTTTGTAAATCTAGGCTGCTAGTCAACATCGAATTGATGCCTACGTTTTTCAGATCGAAATTAGGCAGGTATGCAAGTAGATGTTGTGTTACGTCACTGTTTGTTGGTTGGTTGCTGAGGCGTTGGTTGTGGTAACACAAGGCTGGCGCTTACCATTCCCCCTCTTTCAGGAGAATTTCTGTCCCTCTCGATAATTTTCTTCCCGTCAACGCTCTGTTGAACATGAGTTTAGCATAGCGACCTTCCTAGGAAAGGTCAAATAATCTCGCAAGAAACAACTCTGGTTATCTGTCAACATGACCGTCACGATGAGACCAGTCGCTGCCGCCCCTCCAGTTATCAGATCCCTCTCCAAGGATACTATGTGTAGCTTGATTGAGAAACATGGCCCAACAGTGCTACCAAGGCTATTGGATACAGCGTTGCGCCTAAAATCGACACAGCAAAAGTACACACTCGAGAAGATACAACTTGTCCTGCATGACCTACTGCGTTTATTCGAGACTATCGAAGACCAGGAAATTCGCGTGGTCCCTGGCGCTTTTAACTCGACACCCGAAGCTGTGGGTTATTTCCTGGGAGCTGCGTCGAGCTGGACACCTCTTGAAATACTGTCTAAAAGCAAGGCTGCTCGAAGACTTGGTACGAGACTCGATTCTATATCATCCGAACACTCTATTGCGAATATCTTCAGAATCCAAGGCTGGGATGATGGCGGCTTTGGCAGCTACGTACATCGATTCGTTGGGAACGAGATGGCTGTCTTCAATAGAACAGGAAACGCAGAAGACAAAAATTCCCATTTTTTCTATGTCTGGCATCCCGACAACGATTGGCATACATCGTTTGAGGAAAGACAGGCCGCTCGCCCTCTCGGACCCAACTTTGGCGGATACCACTATGATCTTTCGGCACTCTGTCTACGCATGAGAGCCGATAGAGAAGCTATAAATTCAGTGTCTAAAGATGGACGCAATGCTGTGTTCCATCTTGTCATACCAGCCTATCAGCCAATTCTGGTAAACACACCGTTTAGGTTCGACAAAGAACTGTTCCCATTGATAATTACTGGAACTCGACATCAAGGAACCGATCTAGTTTGGCTTGCACTCTATCAAAGTCTAAAGGCGGGGAGACTAGAAATGAATGCCATTAGTGTTTGGCCTGATGAGAAAGAAGAAAAGGCAGCTGATGCCTGTTGCGAAGTGGCTGCCGTGCTTTTGCTTTTGTTGGTTGGATATGGACTTTGCGTTATGTGGTGTGTCGATTCACCATTTACATACGTTATTGGAGGCTGTTGCCTCATAATTGCGTTTGTCATAGTGGCATACGGAAGAATCGCACCTGATGACCCAGTAGTACTAGGAAACGCCCAATTCTTCGGACAGCTTCACTAGGATGAGATATCAAGGAATAACCAATACCTTGCAGAGTTATTGTTGAACGTCCTAGTGTAATCCGACATGAACTGGAGGCCGACCATGATATTTACTTTACAGGCAGTGTACACTGTAGCTTTTATACTAGCTAACATGTATTGGATTTTTTGGCAAGCCACCATCATCGTTTTATGAAGAGAAATGCGATGTTAAAAATTTGTAAGATCCGTGAATTGAGACGGATGAACCTTTGGTTAGGTAGCCTTGTGAGACTGTGGTACAATGGCATCTGCAGATGAGTGGTACTCGGTCGGTCGGTTCCCCTGGAGCTTCAAGACTATGGACTGCCTAGCACACTAAGCAAGCACTGCACAAGAACCTAAGCTGAATGAAGAATTTTTAGCTACCTGTGATTCTTGTCTTGCCGTATCTGACCTCCCTTCTCGGTCGAACAAAGCCGGAGTGAGGCTATCGCCGAGCAACATGGTGCCATATATGCACACTGATCAATAGCTCAATTCCTAATGGCTGCACACTTTCCCGCACCCGGTCCCGACTTATCCTTGTAGTGTACCTGACAGCCGGTAATCTTTCTTTTTCTTCCATGACATGATCTCTCAACACCATCAACGCCAACAGTGCAGCATCTCAGACAAAATACCTCAACAAAGGGTGTGCATGCGGGGAATTCGGAGTGCGCCGATTTACATAGCCGGGTGAAAGGGGAGGACAACAGAAGCCACATGGTTTGTTCATGTGTTTGCTTCTATTCTTCTTTTGATAATGGAATGGATTGGCGTTTTCTTGGCTCTTGGCTTTTGTATATAAGACGGTGCTTTCACCCCGCTTTTTAACACTTGTGTTTCCCATGCAAGATCGAGTCTTGGCTCTTTGTCTAGTAGATTTGAATGCCTATCTGGACAACGCTTTTGCAAAGCGGAGATTTCGTGTCTACCATGCCATTTACTTTCTTTAAACCCAAGATGCCTTCCCTCAACACCCCTGCAGTCTCTTCGCCAGTCCTTTACCCATCCGTTACTTCCGAGTTTGAAGCTGCAAACCAAAAATTCGCTGCGACGTTCACCCAGTCTCATTTACCTGGCCCACCTCGTCGGTAAGTGGTGCGACATCAAATCTGTGTACCACCACTCGATTCAGGCTGACAGTCAGTAGAAAAGTGGCAGTGGTAGCATGTATGGACAGCAGATTGGATGTAGAAAAGGTACTCGGCTTAGATATCGGCGATGCGCACGTCATTAGAAATGGTAACACTCTCCAGTATCTAGATATATTCTGCAAAACTGACATGGGTGTCACAGCCGGCGGTCGCGCAGTGGAAGCGCTCCGATCAATCCTGATTTCTCAGCAATTACTCGGCACGCGTGAGATAATCATTATGCACCATGTAAGACAACCCAGCCCCTCGGGAGAGACAAAAAAAAAAAAGAAACGTGGTCTCGATCATCGGACCAGATTGAACCGGCCCGGCTGACCCCACGCTTTTACTCGCAGACCGGCTGTGGCATGCAGAGCTTCTCCGACACGGATTTCCGAGCCAAGATCCGACAGGAGATGCATGAAGATGTAGATCATATGGCGTTTCTTCCTTTTTCTGATTTGCGACAAAGTGTTATTGATGATGTTGCGTTTCTGCGAAAGAGTCCTTTGATTCTGGATGTTCCTATTACTGGGTATGTCTATGATGTCAAGACGGGCCGGATTGAACAGGTTGATGAGAGAGCGGACTCTGAGTGCTCGAGCCCTTGAAGTCTGTCTGGAAAATTATTCATTGGCGTTGCGGGATATTTGGATGCGGATTGAAGCATGGCGGAGTTGAAGCAATGTATAGCGAGCGCGTATTGACATAATCTTTCCAATTTGGCAAATGCAAGACAGCCATTTTTTCCGTGAGAGTAGGACGTAGCACTGGGTAACATGGGCGAAAGTTATGAAACATAGCCGGCATCCAGATGCTGTCGTGTCTGTATGCGCTCCGGGTCCCGTACTTGTGACGTGTCAGATAACCGGTACTAACCGCTTGCTGTACTATAATGCGATGCACAACTATTAACATTGCTCTATTTGATGGTTTTGCTGCAAAGTTTAATGACTTCGGTGACGGCAATGATCACATGGGGTAACTTTGCTCTATGTTCTTCGCCTGTACAATAATGACTTAAGACGATTCAGTAACCACGCAGCGATTGCTTGCAAAAGGTCGAAGAGCTGCATTGTTCGGTATACAAATGAGCCTGTTTGCTATTGAGATGCGTCGGAATAGATGTCAAGAGACGCGACTACGAACTCAACCAATATCGACGAAGAGATAGCAGACTGGGATTATGTCATGTAATACGACTTGCAACCATTCTGCAGGATATTGTCAGAGCGTAGCAATTCTTCAAGCGCCTTCTTGAAAAAGCACCGCACATCACAGAGAAATCGGACATTTGGGACCAATAGAAGGAGATAAAATCGTTGACAAAATGGGGATGAATGCGGCTGAGTGTTTTATCACTTACCGACTGTTCGTTGTGATAATCTTTATCTAGAATAAGAGACGCACATATCAACACAAGTGATGAGGCCTGAACATAATTTGCCCGTTTAGAACCAACCACGTCATCAATATGCAGACAAACGACGAACCATGTAATTAGCCTAAGGCTGTCTTGAAACAAGGTATATAATCAGCCAGTATGAAAACCAGTCCCATACCACCAGAATTGGAGGTGAACACAGATTCCTTTCAAAAGGTCGTATGGTAAATTCAATAGCAGGAGGTTCGGCAGCCTTGAAGGCGAGCATCGCTATGAGGCTGTCCCTGATGCAACGTTTACGTTGGATCATCTCGCGTCAACTGCTGAATATGAGAACCCTTGCCCGGAGACGTCATCTTTATTTACGATGAATGAAGAACATGGTCACACATCTTTGAAGGAAAGACCTTCAGATGGAAGTATCCGGATAGAAGACGAGATAGGGAAACTTCTAGAGACGTGGACCAATGCACCACGGCCGTTCACAGGGGTGGCTTCTGGATCTTCGTCAATCCCTCCATCTCCTCTTATTACCGACTCCCCGGGGAACAACATGCTTGTACATAACAATGATTAAGTGATCATAATCCATATCTAATTTAAACACCAATATCATCATGACCGTAATCACCCAAACTACTTTGTGTTTCCAAGTTCAGATAGTCTCAGCATTTAAATGACATCGGGTCTGCATCTATTGCACGTCCCATACTTTTGACAAGTCACACAACATACTGTAAATTAAGGCATCCGACTTTCCCTACATAATACGATTCTGAAATATTGACTTCATGTGCAGATAGAAATCCATCAGCCATGCAGCAAATACAAGTATTGTCATGACCGTAGCCACCCAAGCTATACCGGCTGATTCAAACTCTTCACCAATATATACCGTGGCAATCGTGAATCCCACAATGGGAAAGACAATGGCCCACCAAGGAAGGGCAAAACTCATCTTGGGTCGAGATTTATCGCGACTAATTTCAGAGACGAATATAGGAACATGCGCCACAGCCGCGATTGCAAAAAGCCAAAACGTAAACAGCCAAAGAAATACACCAACCCACAATGCCATGATGTTTAGTGTTTCGGCAGCAGTTGGGTGTTTCGCAAAGTATCCGTAGCCATCTGGGATTGCTTTGGCGCATCCGATAAGTGCTATGATGGTATAACCAGCGGAGCCCACAGATATGAATAGGCCAGGTCTAAGATTGACAGGACCGAGACCATTGACAAGCATGTTGCCCACAAAGTGAGGGAGAAATATGAGACACAATACCCATCCGAGCCCTTCGAAAGCAATGCCAGCAACAAGGATTGGCATTCGATGCGTCGGAGGCTGGTCAGCTGCAATTACAGAGGCGACAGTGCCTGTGAGCATGGCATTGTAAATCATCAAAAACATGGGAGAGCTCATGCTGCCAGGTGTGAAAGGAGCAATCGAAAACATGACGACAAAGATGACGATATTGTAAGTTAATGTGATGGCGCCGTAAATCCAGAAGAGGACTCGAACAACATCAATAAGCCAGGAGCCCGTATGAGGAACGCCGAAAACCTGCATGCCCATGATAATGGTTGCTATTGAGAGCCACAATGAGCCTGTGAAGTAGGCTTCTGGGGGTTTAGTAATGGATTGAAGAAAGCTTGGGGGCTTCCTTATGAATCGACAAGTCATAATTGAAACAAAAAGGATAAATAGGACAATATTCAGTATGAATACAACGACTCCAATTGTCTGTAAGCCGTGGAATTGATATGGCGTTTTGGATAGCATGAGGGCTACGCCACCGGTGGATTGAGTACATGTGAAGTTGCCCCATGAGAAGCGATCGACCAGTGAGGCATCTTTTGGTTTTTTGTTTCTAGACTCTGCATCGTTGGGCTGACGGACAGATTTTGAGGTGACATCTTGTGGCTGCTCTTGTGACATGACGATTATATAGAGAAATGTGGAGATGATAGAAAAGGTGGAGAGGGGAAGTTCATAGTTCAACTGAAAGGTGCCACTAGAGTTGATCTGAGAGATGCTCAAGAAAAGGGAAGTTTGACCAATCACATAGCATGATGGCATCTCTCAGTTGAGGTCGAGCATACCCACATTTTACCGCTGGCAGAGGTTAGGGATGACCCATACAGTTTCAAGGGTATATGATTGGCTCGCTAAGCATGTTGATAGAGCAGCTTTGGACACTCGCGACCGAAATGCGTGTCCGTGATGAAGTCAAAAGCTGATCTGTGAATGAAATCGGCCCTCTTGGTGTCGAATTGAACCAACTGTAGATTTCCATCCAACACGTCGGGTTCAAGATAGCTTGTTATCTCAAGCAATCCGCGGCTTACCAATCGTAATCGATCAGCTACCCTTGCACATCTAGCTTGAAGTTCGTTCGCCTGGGTGTATCGGCCAGTATCCAATATTGAAGCCACGGGTTCTTCCTCAAGAGCCGCAGCCATAACAAGTAATGACTTCATTGATTGATCACAAAATGGACTATAATCCTCTAAATCCTCTTCAAGTTTGTTGGCTGTGACAGCTAGGCTGAAATATCGAGAGACTTCATTTGTGTAGCTTGGTAGCTTGGTATCGTCTCCTGGTCGCTCCCACATGTCGACCAACAAATCATTCAAATCCGCTGGAGTCTGTGCAAGTCGCTCCTCCAACTCGGTGGCATATACTGTCCCTGATGATATTGCTCGATTGAGGCTATCGAGGACTAGGACAACCCAGAGGAATACACCGTCTGCTTTATTCACAACAGTTTGTTGAATTTCAGCTCGACAGGAAGAATCCAACCCACATGATTCTAGTCTCCCTTTCGCAAACGAGTATATATCATTGTAAGTAAGCAGATGAATTCTGAGGCGTGGCGTTTTGTCGAAAAACAAGCAGAACGGATGTTCTTCCCTGCTAGACGCACAAACTTTGACGTTGTTGAGATACCGCAAGTCATTAACGACCTGGGCATTTCCCTTATCACGCCATGGTAAGCGCTCTAACTCTTTTGCCTCATCTAACCCATCCAAGAAAATGCAGTAATCATCGCTCGAGGATTCGATTGCGCGAAATAGAGTTTGCTTTAGCTCATTGAGGTTCCAATCACCTTGAGCTCGCTTGTCAGAAATATCCTCTTTATAGACACAGTTCTCTTCAACCTATTGGAATTATCACAGTTTACATCTGCCATTGATTGGAGGATACCATGCCCAATAAGCTCATCTTCCCTCGGTTGCGCCCTCTAATAGCATCATCCATCAGTGGTATCATTTGTGTTGAGTCTTATTTGAAGGTCCTGCACATATAGACAAATATGGATTTGACGTGCCATGTGTACAGATGAGGTGGGTAGAAGGTTTCGGTAGTTGTCTGAACGTGAGAAGATGAAATTAGACATTAGAGTTGCCAAAACCGTAACTAAGCCAACCCAAAATCAGCCCTACAGTTACCCACTCTCGGACTCAGCAATGCGAGCTGACCTATTATGAGCTCTGTGCGGAAATGAAATCCCCACCATGAAACGCTGCAGCCCTTATCCTTGTCTGTCTTACGGAGTATTTGAGAGCTAACAAAATACCTCCGCTGACACCACAAGCTCATACTAGTAAAAGTACTGCCCTAACATTGGAAATGGTCGCTATCCATGTCAAGGTATCAGTGCAAACCATGTCAGGACGGAGTGGCCATTCAATCCTTCGGTCTACGGTGTAGACCACAATGCTTAAAATATCCAGCTCATCCTGTTTCTCAACTTCTGTCTATCATTCTCATCTCATCGATAAGTGGACGCCATGGCTAGCTACCAAGCCGTTCAAAATTTCGAGGCCCAGGAAGTCAGAAAAGAGAAAGCTTCACATAGTGGACCGCCACCAGAAAAGTCAGAACAATGGAATCTCAACGTCAACTACCAACCACCGATGAGATCTGCTACAACATTCATCGTCCCACCTAGACCACCACGAATTCGAGAATGGTGGCGCAGAATCGGTCTCATCGGTACCCTCATCCTCGGAGTCGGCACTGCAGCCATTTTATTTTCAGTTGCTCTCCTCATCTTTCTCTATAAAGGCGCCGACAAGGCGAGAAATCGCGATCCCCGATCTGAGTTTTGGGATCTAATCGTTTTCAACGAGTGGGCCACGCGACTTGTGACCATTTGTTCTGCCGTCATTCGCGTGTCCATGGGCTTTCAGATCGGATTCGCAGCTGCGGCTATGGCAGCGGTGATACTAGAGACTTCAGGAAGTCGCTTCGTAGATACAGCCTTGTTGTCTATCCAGAGAGCGGCTAGCTCTAGCGCTGGTCCTGGTAGTATGATACCGACAGCTTGGCAACACTTTTCTTCGGGTCGTGGCTCAGGATTACTACATCTGGTCCTTCTCGCATCCGCCTTTATCATCGCTTTGGTCTCAACTTTGACCTCTACGATTATTCTTTTCGACTTTGGTCAAGATCAAATATCTGCACCAATTGAAACAAGAGTCATGGCAGTTGGATTTGACACTCAGGAGATCTTCCCATTCAACGGTATCTCTTATTGGAAGTCAAGGCCACTTGCGCATTGGCGTTTCGCCGAGTCTCGCCCGGCCAACATGGATACCGAACTTCGAACAGATCATGCGGTTGATACCGGCGATATTTACCGAGCTATGCTTCCATTTGATAACGCTACTGAAAGGACTAGTCTGGAGTTCTACGAAGGCCCTGCTGTTGTTGTTAACCAACGCACAGCTTGTTTCGCACCAAAGTTTGAGAGGGCGGTACTCAAATACCAGCAGGGTGATAGTGAAGTCACTAGTGGCTTGTATATCAATGCTAGCTTTGCAGTTGAAAACCAGACCGACTTCCTCGGAAGCGCCTCGGCCTCTCCCAAGAGCATCATCTGCAGAGTTCACAACGAGTGGAATACCACCTTGGATCACCATACTCTTCCCATCTCTTTGTGTAGTAGCACAGCCGATGTCGCTTCTATCAACAATGGGACAAAGAACCCTCTTTCCGGTTGGGCCTACAGTTTCAATTCGGTACTGCTTGTCAATTCTGGTTCATCCTTGAACGGAATTGGGCCAACGTATAACAACACGACCGGAAAGCCTTCAAAGATAGAGATTCCAGATAATCTGAAGAATCTGACATTTGGCCGCGACGGGCCTTGGACGATTGCTCATACAACAGACGGGCTGGAAGTGTTCAATGCAACTGTCTGCTATATCAGTCAAAACTTACCTCACCGGTACAATGTTACCATATCCGGACGAGCTATTGATGCCGAGCCTGAGTCTTTGTACGAGTGGTCAGATATATCTACCCAAGGAAATGGCACCAGTATCCTACAACAATTGGGCGTTGGAGTTTCTACTGCAAACGCAAAGGATCGAGACATACTAGATCTTCAAGTTCACTCCGACCCCGAGCTGTGGGCTGATCCTAACCAGGAAGACAGGATTCAGAAAGCATACATTCTGCTGTGGTCCACACTCGTTGAATATTCTCTGTTGGGAAGTTGGAGTTTTGCAGGACGAGTTATGACAAACAGTATTCTTTCGCAATTTATCTGGCCAACCCATCCGGAGCATTCTGCTGTTGTTCAAAATATCATACAAGAGACAAATGATCCCGCGCAAGCGATGCAAGCACTTGTGTTTCGTTTTTACCAAATGCTATACTACGACTGGCTCCCCAACTACACGCCAACACACCAAGTTACGACTATAAACGCCAAAGATGTACTCATTCCTGGGCAGTGGAAAGGTCTTGTTGTTGTGCTGGTTATCATCATCTTTCACTTCATCGTGACTGCCGCCACTATGTATCTATTTGCACAGCGAACCAGTTCTTCTCTTCTAGGCAATGCTTGGCAGGCTGTGTCGCAAATGGTGTCCCCAGAGACACAGGATGTAATCCGAGCCGCGGGTGGTGAGGGTATGAAGGATAAGGAAGTGGCACAGTTAGTCAAGGCGGCTGGTTGTAATAATGAGGCGTATGTCGTCTCAAGTGGTGTGGTTAACGGAAGGATAGAGTTACGAGCACGTCAATAGATGGTAATTTGGAAAGCTCTAGACACTATCAAGATGATATAGAAAGATACGCCATGTATAAGTTGCTAAAAAGCTTTAAACAATTGTGGCGTAGATTTATATGATAAAGCTTTTGTTTCACTAAATTTGGGAGGGAATGTAATGCGACCAAGCTTGTCAATTTCTTAGATCTTGATGTATCATTTAGCCAACAACTAGCTACCCTTAATACATGAATCTGGTGAACGCGACATAGATAGTAGGCTGAGATGGGTAGCCGAAAGATTCTCTGCCAATTAAAAGTCGCCATTTCTAGATTGTCGATGATATTATTTGTCCTGGATCAGTTTCAGTTAGCAAAATCGATAGTGTCCTCACTAGTCTTTGAGTTAGTGGTGCAATTTCCTGTCACCACCACTCACTGCCTTGGGCACGAACCCCTTTGACAACGAATAAATAAAACCCCCCAAACCCGGAATTTGTGATTTTTGGTCTTTTATCTTCGTCCTGCTTTTGTTTCCGTCACTCGTTCATTTTCTTTAGGCAACATGCGATTTACTCTATTTTTTGCAGCCACTGTGGCAGTAAGCCCTGCACTGGCTAGCGTTTGTAAGCCCCGGTCTTCAAACCCTTCAAGTTAGTAAAACTCTTTGCGACAAGATCGAATGAACATACTCATGTCCTTACAGCCACCGTGTCAGCAGAGTCTGTCACTTCAAACGTCCCGTCAGCTGCGACTACTGAGCTTCAGACTACTGCAACGGGCACTACGACAGCCACCTCCGCCGACCCGTTGAGCACCATCACGACGTCAATTTCAAGTGGCGACTCCACAGTCGAAGCAGCAACCACTGCGACAACAACTTCAGGCGCAGAGGCCACCGACCTCGGATCATCCGTCGTTGTTCCCACGACCACTGGAGCCACCACAAGCGAAGCAGCCTTTAAACCAATTCCTACCTTTGACGTTGTTGGGAAGGGCGCTCAAGTAGATGGTCAAAATTTGCTAGGAAATCCATCAGATGGTTACTTTGTTGGATGGCAATACCCGTCCACCAACTACCGCATGACGTTCTCCATCGACTCCACGACCAATCGGGTGATAGATGCAAACGGAAACATCTTATGCATTCAATATGGAGATAGTGGGAATGCTAACCTGGTCAGCACGTGCAGCAACAATATGCCCGATGTACCATACTATGCCTCCCTCACTTGCGAACAAACGCGCGATCGGGAACTTCACTGTTCTGTACCTGCAAAAACCTGCACTCTTGACTTCGATACTTTTGAGACTACCTGTACCACGCTCGCGGGGACATTCAACAACTTCTATACGTACTCTGGAAGGCAAGATGGGATATTCCTGGCAATGGCGGGAGCTATCAACCCCGGTGCAAATTACCAGACTGTTAGACTTGGAATTACACCCAACGAGTCGAAATAACCTGGTAGTTAAGTACAGGAGTTCTGTATATAAAATGACTCAATACATAATATAGGAACAGCATCTTGAATAATATTTTACAAGACTTTGCGTTTCCAATACATACTGAGGCAGATTGAGTGATCTGGGGTTGCTCAAGCTATAAGATAAGGCTGTAAACTAGAACTAGCAATATGTTTCTATCCTACTTGGTTATACCAGGCAGTTTCACCTTCGTGCGAGGATCTTAGCTGTACCATACAATATTGGCTGGTCCATTCTCAAGATCGAGATGGGCTACTGCCGCTGCACTCTTGTCCTTGATCTTCCAAACTTCAACAAAGTTCGAACCACTATCAGTGATAGCAAAGTAATTCTCACTAAACGAGGCTGGTGATACAGCATTGGCAGATCCTCCACTATTGGTGGTTTCCTGCAGAAACAGCTGCTCTTTGATGCCTCCAGTCTTAGCATCCAGACTAAATGCAGAGACATATCCGGGAACCCCCGTCTTACGAGACCGTGTGGCAGCAAGTAAGTATTTGGGGGATGATTCTTCGGCGGACGTGGAAAGAAGTACTTCATCAGCCCAGTAAGAGGAAGAGTTGGTGAATCCTAGACATGGTTAGTTCATGCCGATATAAAGGGAAAGAATCAGAGTCTTACCAGAAGGAAGTAAACTGTACGTCTCATTTCGAAACTCAAGCTTTCCTGTCTTTGTGTTCCGCTGGTATACCGCAATAGAGTTCGCTTCTTCGTACACAACATAAACCCATCTACCATTTGGATGTACTGTCAAATGCCTCGGGTTTGATCCTTCTTCGGCAGCGAGATACTGCAACTCTTCAACTTTGCCGCTCTCGCGATCATAAGAGTGGACCCAGACTGCGTTTCCCATGTCATCGGCAGAGTACAGGAAGTCATCCTTGGGGCTCAGTGCTGTTCCGTGAACACCACCTTTAGTGTTGTAAGTCGCATTTGCGAAACTCTTCTGCAGAGTGCCAGTCTTGTCTACAGATATGGCGACTGTTGGACAACCGCCTCCATAGGGGGTGCCGAAAACTGCGAAAGGAGACTTGGACGATGCCGTGATGAAGTTTGCGTTATTGCCTGTGTAAAGTTAGTCAGAAGAGAAATCACACTTAATATCTGGAAGGGCTACTTACAGTCCGAAGACAAGCTGACATTGCTTTTGTAAGTCAGACCAAGATCTTTGGCTATCTTGTAGCTTTGAAAGTAACCAGTGGTGCCAACGTATAGATTTTGTTTGCGAGCCTAGAGTCCTGTGTTAAACCAGGGATGGCAGGATATTTCCACAGTACTTACATCTAGTGCTATCCACTTCGACCCATCATCAGCCGCAGATGAGATATTCTTCACCAAGCTCAAGGAATGAGCTTCATCATCAAACTCGATACCGGCAATCGTAGAGCCTGAAAAAAAGCCTGAAAACAGGTAATGCACTTCAGCAACAGCCGAAGCGGCGAGAAGAGGGAATAGAACTCTTGGCAACATTTGATCTGGCTCTGAAATAGTGAGAAATGATTGATAGGGAAGAGTCTATGGAATTAATGGGGTATTTATTCTGCCAAGACTACTAGGGTTCCCGATCCAGCCCACTACTGCCACGTACTATTACCGTGAAGATCTTTGCGTCTGTTTGGCCAAAGAGACGCGGCCCTATTGCGCGGCAGTTATATAAACGCCGTGATGTGGGTTAAGGCTCGGCATTGTGGGGCCGGCAGTTGAAAGAGTGGACAAGAAAGGGGTTCCGTAATTCTCGTAAATTCTTACTGAGAAGATTGATAGACTGGCAATCTACATATTCTAAGCAAATTTCATAAAGAGGATTAAGAGTGTAGGAAACCTTATAAAAGATAAAGCATGCATAAAAAGCTCAGTAATTTCGAATGACCGGGACAGATATTAAATCCTTGAGATTCTCATCAATACATTTAACTATAAGAGTCTTAATATTAGGTTACAATTTGTATCTGAACGACTTATTTTCACGGTCTGTCAGATCTTCGAGGCCGTGAGAGAGATCAGGAGGTCCATGACTTCGTTCACGTTGTTTGTTTTCCCGTTCGAGCAACACTCGTAGACCAAGAGCGGCCACAACACAGACCGCAAAGCAGATCATGATACCCGTAAAAGACTGATCGTATCGTGGAGCGAATTTACTGCGATGATTAGTACAAATGAATTCTCCAATGGAACACACTTACGCATCAAACATTAGAGGGCCAATGATGTTTCCAAGGGAATAGCCAATAAACGTTCCGGCAGCATACACAGCCTTCTTTGTATGACCAGCAACGTTGGAAGTACCCAGACCAATACACTGAACCCAAGCAGAAGAGAAGAAGTTGATGAGATAAAAGCCAATAATACGGCCAGCTCTGTTTGAATCTGGAAGTTGCCAGATCAAAGAACAACCGATGATGACGGGGAAACACGAGACAGCAACGATGTAAAGTCTGGAGTTGGGAACCAATCTGCCGATATATCCTGAGCCAAGGATGCAGATAAAAGCCAAAGCACCGATGGGGAGGTTTAGTAGGAGAGATGTGAAAATATCAAAGCCCATGCCTTTAAAGACGATGGTTCCGAAAGTGGTGACGGCTCCAGAGCCCGTGCAACTAGCTGTGGAGAGGATAATGATGCCCCATAGGCGATAGTCAAAGACAGCTTCCTTAAACTGATATCCCTTGAAGTCCTTGTGCTCTGTTCCGGCATTATTCTGTCGAATTCGTTCCAGGAGCATACGTCGTTCGTCTTCGGTAAATCCTTTAGCGTGCTGGGGACTATCAGGGAATATCCACCAGAGAGCAACACCCCATATAAAGGTAGCTATGCCAGCGATGATGTACATCCATTGCCAAGAGTTGAGAGCACCTCCCTTGATGTGACCAAGGCCGTAGTTGATCAGGGGTGAAATGAGAAGAGATCCACCGCTGCAGGAGTACCACCAACTTGAACGGGCAACCTGTTCCGAGTGGGTGTACCAAAGACCGACGACAAGCATGAAGATGGGTGACACGCCTGCTTCGATCAGACCAAGCATGAATCTGTTGACGAGTAATCCGCCGTAGGAGGTACAAGCAGGCGTGGTCAGGATAACGAAGGACCAGAGAATGCAAATCGTAGTGCAGACGATGCGAATGGGGAAACGCTGAGCAAAGAATGAAATGGGATATGTCCCCACCATGTACCCGAAATAGAAGATGAGGGATACCCATGAGTATTTGAGACCTTCTGTGAGGTGCAAATCTTCGCGTAGTCCGAAGATGGCAGCTTGACTGAGGATGGCCTTGTCGTAGTATTGGAGAGCATAGGTGAAACAGAGCTTGTGACGTCAATTAGAGATGGATGCGCAAGGGTTAGGATGTAATAACATACCACAGGCATCAACTTTTTGTCGATCTTTCGGAGCAACTTCTTGTTGGTCTCGGCATCAAGCAGAACAGCGTCCTCGGCCGTCATGCTAGGGGCTTTCTCAAGATTGACGGCTTCCGGCTTACCCCCAATGGAATTGGCGTCTTCCTTTCGATCACTCATGATGAGGTCAACTATATGGGCGCAACCAGAATAATGGACAAGGTGAAAAAAGACCAAGTCCGAATAAAGGTGGGAACTTGGTTTGAATCTGGAGAACCATGACTAGATATGGGGCTGTTTATATAAATGCAACCCCAGAGTGTCTAACCCCAGAATTCAACTTGATCATGATCAAAGTCCGAGGATATTTTGACAGGCATTTGCATCCGAAATCGCCCTCCAATACTTTCTGGGCCCAATCAGCAGAGAGTCAGAGGAGACAAGGTATGTTCATTCCCTAATTAGCGCCATGTACCCCGCAAAGACAACCTCCTTTTCGACTCAGATATCCACACTTATCCGACCCGATGGCCGGTCCGGATACGTTCTGCGCTATTCCATTTCCGGAATATCCGAACCCAAGACAAGTGAACAAATACCCTAGACCAGATTATAACATGGTTGCAGTTTCACTGGCAGGTGCTTTTCTCCTCATCTTCCTACTATTGCTCTCTCTAAGACACATACTGGGCTTAATACCACATCAACAGCTACTATCGAGATGATGCAGAGGTCATTGAATGCATCTCGCCATTTGTGCCGGTTACAATCGCCGGGTTTGTTGAGGGGCTGCGACGTTGTACCTCGTCGCCTCTTTCAACAACCAAGATTCTCTTCGCACGATGCACGCACTGACAAAGAAAAAAAGAACATTCCTAATTATTTGGCCTTTTTGTTAGTGGCTGCAGTGAGCGGATTGACTACTGCCTCAGTCATTAAAAATGACCTGGTCACGACCCAAGTGGAAAGCCTCGTGCCAAGGTGGTCTGAAAACGACACTACATCCGTTCCAACGAGGGTGGCGTATGCAGACAAGAAAACCATGCTCAAGGTATGATTGCTGTTTATTACTACTGTTGATAAAACTGACGAATCGTTCAGGCTGTTGGTGAGATACGCGAGTCACTAGGGGAGGATGCTGTGAGCACAGACTGGGACGACCTCGAAGAGCATGGTTACTCGGAATGGTCTACCTCGAATTCAGATTCACGACCAGTGGCAGTTATCAGACCCCAGACGACTGAACAAGTCTCAGCCATTGCTCGTATCTGCACTAAATACAGGGTGCCAATGGTCCCCTACGGTGCTGGTTCCAGTGTTGAAGGCAACTTCAGCTCCCCACACTCGGGAGTCTGTCTCGATCTATCTTCTATGAATAACATCGTGGCTTTTCATCCTGATGACATGGATATAGTCGTCCAAGCTGGAGTTAACTGGACCACTATGAACCAAGAGATCAAGGATAGCGGACTATTTCTTCCACTTGATCCCAGTCCTACAGCATTGATTGGCGGTATGGTTTCCACCAACTGCAGCGGTACAAACGCCATGAGATACGGTACTATGAAGGACTACGTGATCAATCTGACAGTAGTTCTGGCAGACGGGTCAGTTATCAAGACTCGTCGTCGACCTCGCAAGACGTCAGCTGGCTACAATCTCACAGGTCTTTTTGTGGGTTCAGAAGGAACATTGGGTATTGTTACAGAAGCAACACTCAAGCTGGCTATCATTCCTGAAAAGCTTTCTGTCGCGACAGCTACGTTTTCCACAGTCAAAGAAGCAGCCGATATGGCTTTCAAGCTCATGCGTCGAGGCGTGCCACTGGCCGCCGTGGAACTCATGGATGATACTCAGATGAAGGTCGTGAATCAAAGTGGTGGAGCAGGTGGAAGAATGTGGGATGAATGCCCAACACTTTTTCTGAAGTCAGTAATACTTACCATGTGTCCATTATCGACATTTACTAAACAAACTTGCAGGTTTTCAGGTTCGCAGAATGCAGTTAGAGACAGCATCAACGCGACCAAGGAGATTGCAAAAACGCAAGGTTGTCGCTCATTCGAGTTTGCAGAGACACAGGAACAGATGGACTCTCTGTGGTCTGCGAGAAAACAGGCCCTATGGGCTAGCCTTGCTGTCCGAGATGAGGGAACACAGATGTGGTCGACAGACGTTGCAGTACCTCTCTCTCAGATGGCGGAAATCATTGGTGTGTCATTCAAGCCCCCTGTTAGTTTGAAGGAAGTAAACTTACACAATACCTACAGAGGAATCGAAAGAAAAGGCTAGTCATCTTGGAATCTTCAACAGTGTTATGGGACATGTTGGTGACGGCAATTTCCATCAATTAATGATGTATAACGCGAAGGACGAGAAGCAACGCGAAGCCGTATCAAAATGCGTGGATGATATGATGGTGAGAGCACTCGAGATGGAGGGTACTGTATCTGGAGAACACGGAATCGGACTAGGAAAGATGGTAAGTCATGATATCTAGTATCTAACCCACTATTATTGGAGCTAACAAGAAACAGCACTGCCTTCAAAAGGAGCTCGGTCCAGCTACTATTGGTGTGATGAAAGCTATCAAAGACACCTTAGACCCCTGGTAAGTGATATAGCGAGGTTCAACATGTGAGCGCCTGCTGACTACTTCATCAGCTGGATCCTAAATCCTGGAAAGGTATTTGAGGCCTAAGAAGACATAGAATTGGCCGGAGTCTGCATAGATAAATGACAGTGTAAGAGGAAAATGAAATACAGAGAGATAGAATAGGCTAGAGCTGAGTTAGTATAAGCAAAGCAAAGACAACATGGTATTTTCCCCAGAAGAGCTAGCTACGGAAGGCTAAGATGCGGGGAACAACCAGGTTAATTCTGATTAGTCATAGCAATAGCCAAATAATAATTACCTTGATTGTAAAACTGTTAAGAAGTCTCAAGTCGCTATCACAAAGACTCTACTCTTCTCTATCACCCCTCTCCTCCAGTGCCATGGCCATGACAGAAAACAACGAAAGCCCTGTCTGGCGAGGCACAATCGACTTTGTCCCCATCAACCAAGCAGATTCACCGCCAGAATCCAAGCGGCGTCGTACATACCTTTCTTGCGAACGCTGTCGCAAGCGCAAGACTAAATGCGACCCAGGGGATAACAGGAATGATAAATGTGTGCGATGTGCTGTCGATCACCAGCGTTGTGAATTCAGACAAGCGCGGAGTACCAAGAGAGCGTCATCGATTCAGCCTAGAGTCTACGAACAAAGACGGCATCCTCAAACAAGCATTGACGGAGATTTCAGCACGCCAGCCTCAGATCAACAAATACGTGTGCCTCAAGCTGTATCTGCTCCAGAGAACAGGTACACGAATGATGGATGCATCACTGCTGCTACTGAGTCATCATCAACGCACGGCACTACGGCTGCTCTGGACGCACGAACTCGACTTGTGTCTACATACATACACAATACGTCAGATGCCCTCGACCTCATCACCTTTTCTGCGACAGGAAGAAACGTCCAAAACAGCCCTTCAATCACGCCTGGTTGTGATAACCGAATCATATCATCTGCTGCTCCCGCCGACGCCGTTTCCGATCAACCTCACAAAGAAGATGAAGCATGGAAGCGATTTATCCTCATAAAAAAGGGCATTGTGTCACGGCCAGAAGTAGAGGAGTACCTACAATTCTTCTTTCAAACTTTATGGCCTCTCAAACCTGTTATTCCATCTCACTACCTCGATAAAAAGACACATACACAGCTTATCGGCGAAGAACCCCTCTTGGTCGTGTGCATCGTGGTACTCTCGTCAAGGTAATCTCCACTATCTGGATCCCACGGCGAGATACGGTCTGAACGTATACACTGGCAAGCATGGGGCATTCTTCAAAAGTCACTTCAATCTGTCATGTGGGGATCAGCTACTACGCGGTCTCTTGGAGCCATATCATCCATGCTACTTTTGATCGATTGGCATGTCAAAGCGATCAACAATCCCGTCGATTTTACGGAAGGGGAGGATGAAGCCTGGGCACCTGGTTCTAAGGATGTTCCTGACAGTGGGAGCCCGTTGACAGGACAGCGACGATACTGGATGATGTCGATAATGGAGAAGCTAGATATTGTGTCCCCAGCATATCGAAGCAATAGGATGTCATGGTACGTATAATTCATGACCTTGAAGACGTGAACTAATATCCTTTGTGATATAGGATGCTTCTCTCCAACGCTATTGCTTTGGCCCACGAGGGCTGTTGCTTCCATTTTGAACCATCTAACCCATCGATCAACCCATCCTCTGCCAAGTCAGACTCCATAAAGCAAGAGTGGAATCGACTTGTTTGTGTGTTTATATATTTAGCAGACGAAGGTCTCGCAACGCGCCTAGGTTTGGAGCCACTACTACCTGACAAATCGAGAAAGGTCATAAAAGAGCGATTCGCATTGACTTTCGCTGATTTACTACCCGACAGCACTCTTTGGGAAAGTTATTTCGAACTATCAATTGAAGCACGAAAAGGAAGAGAGCTCTTACAATCTCTTAGATCCGAGGGTGCTTTACATTCCGAGTCGAATCTCATTCACTATTTAGACAATCTACGCCGGTCTCTGGCCCGCTGGAGGCGTTTATACTATCATGGTAGCGGTAATTTAACTGATGGAAAAAGAAAAGGAAATCGTATCAGCTAATAGACTCTAGATACTAATGTCTTGTTGAATGCTTGTCTACGTATAGAGTATTATTACGTTACCTTGTTTTGCTTCGCACCCGCGTCTCAAGCGATACAGTCAAATTCACATTCGATGCCAGAAGACACCCGTCAAGCACTACATGATTTCGAGGACCAGGCGACACAAGCCAGCAATGCCCTACTATGTATTGTAGTAGACGAGCTGAAGCCTTCGGGGCTTACTAAGTTTTTACCAGTCCGATGCTGGGTATTCATCGTTTCTGCTTGCTTACATCTTCTCAAGGTATGTCTAAAGAGCTGGATGGCATTTTTATCGTCAAGTGTGTTTCTAATACATATGATCTTCTAGTCAACCTTGACAAAACACCAGCATGTCAATCATACTCATCCGAATATTCAACTCTTACTCCGTGCCATCAACTCAATTCACAGTGGCTCACCAGACGACTCTCATATGGCAATTCGATATGCCAAATTCCTCGGCATCATGGTACACACAGTTGTACCAAACTTGGCTAGTAGTCCTAGCGGAGGAGGAACAACACAAGAGACAGGGACCGAGAGTGGTGCTACTGACATAGAATTTCAGTCCGCGGACCTGCAAGATATGATGGGCAGTTCACTAGACGAAAGTCTTGTAGTCGAGGGACTTGGCGACTTGGATACTCTGCCTAACTTGGGTCTAGCATCGGAACTCTTCTCGGTATGGGAATCGATGTACATTTTTCCTCAGATTGCATAGTTTAATACACTCTACAAGAAACGAAATTATCGACTTGGCAATCAGTCTCAAATAACAGAATCTTGAGTGGATTGCAAACGGAAATATTTTGTCCGGAAAGCCGAGCAAAGCTGGAGATGCCCACGTTGCGTTTACAGTCATCAGACCCCCGAACGACCGAAAACAACACGTCGCGGGATTTTGTAATGACACTGGTAAGTGTAGGGCATACAGAGGATTCGGAAACCCCAACAGTAACTCGGTAGCAAGGCGAGGCAAAAGCTATGCCCCATTATCAAAAGCCGGGCGTAGCCCGCCAAAGCCAACGCCAACACATTTATTTATGATAAATTCATTTGCTGCTCAACTTGTCCCACACAACAGATTTCTCAAGATATATACCGCTTTCGACAGTGAAGAAAGCACATACGACCATACCTATCAGAGAACTCGGGATCCCGTCCGCTCTCCCATAGATAAGCTGGTAAGGGGCGGATTAGTAGTTGGGTCGGTGACGACCAGCGAATCCCCGCTGTTGTATGTTTTGTCTTTTTGATGTTAACAGGAATCATCAACAATAGTAGGTATACAGTATTTAGTCAAATAGTCTATATATCTGCATCACGTTGTGACCAAACTCTCAAGAAAGTCAAACCCTTGCCGTTGTAAGTTCCACGTTTGCGAGCCCACTTTCATCTTGGCAGCAAACGTATGCTCTTCATCTGGAATCTCGACCATTTGACATTGCACACTCTGACTCTTCATTTCCTGCAGCAAAGCTCTGCTCAAAGTAATAGGGACCATTGTGTCCGCTAACCCATGAACAATACACGCCGGTGGAAATTTAGGATGGATGTTGAGAAGTGGGTCGACCTTTTGCCAGTCTCGGGAGGGAAAGCATGTATCCATCACTTTTCCGTTGGCTATCTGTGTGAAAGCAAAAGCTTGTCGAGGATCATTGAAATTGGGGCCTGTTGGGCCTGCTTGACCTTCGAGAGATACTCCACCACGAATTGGGACTGGTGTCTCTTCATACACCTGGTTGAGAAATTCCTGACTTAGATTTGGAGGTAGTTTTGCAGCAATGTGTGGAAGACCTGTTGTCCAGAACTCGTTATCAAAGTTGCAAGGTCCGTAGAAGTCGAGGATTCCAGCAACGGGACGGGGTACCCCAAAGCCCTTGGTATACTGTTAATAATAGACCTATTTCGCAATTGACTTGACAAACATACCAGACACAGTGCCAAATGCCCCCCGGAAGATGTTCCGAAAGAAAAAACGTGCTCAAGGTCGCATGTGACTTGTGAATACGAATTTTGGTGGATAGATCTCTCCAGTTCACCATTGTATATCCATGCGAGAAGGTCTCTACAATCTTGCGTTGGGCCCTTTAATAGGTCAATTTGTGGACAGAGACGATGGTTTGGAACGACTACAATCCATCCTCTGTCTAAGCAATCTTGGATTTGGTCCCGGTTGACCATCTCAGATGCACCAAGCATAAAAGCTCCCCCATGAATGTTGATTACTGGTAACACGTGCTGTTAGGACTGATAAATAATTGGTAAACTTCAATATCGAAGTACTTACTGACTGGACATGACGACTTGGGATTAGAAGGTATGAATACAGTCGCATCAATGTCACTCCCTTGTATAGATTTGTAAATGACAGTGAACTTTTTGGTAGTAGTCATTTTCGTTTTACTGTATTTTCAAATTGAACTTCTCTTTGCATTGTTGCACAGCCGGTTGGAGTTGTCGTGTTAGCTTTTGATGCCCTCTGGTCTTTGCTGGCATGTACTATGTAGTGACTTGCCGAACTGAATCCGGGTGACGCTGACGATCGGTCCGTTCCGAGTTACCCCGCAATCTCGGAATTCCCGAGTTCTCCTCTTTTTCTACCCGACGGACTTCCCCGATTCTTCCGCAGATGGTTCACTGTAACCCTGTCACATTAAGTCCTTGGCTCCATAATAACTTAGCTGTCGATATATAACTTCACCTCTCGACGTATCGATACCGACTAGCGTCTAACCAAATTTCACAAGTCTACTACTGTCTACTCTACCACTTACCTCAAAATGCCTATTCCCGTTCACACAACCCCACCGCCGTCAAGGACGAGCTACATCATTCAACAACTCGAAGGAGAACGCCTTTCCATACCTGGCAGCAAAGGTACATTCCGTATACTCGCCTCGACTAAGCAAACAGATGGAGGAATGTCGGTTTTCCAGAGCGGTGCTGTCCTTTCGGATGCACCTGGATTCCACTTTCATAAAGAGGCCCACGATGTTTTCATAGTAACAAAGGGTTCTATGAAGCTTTGGAATGGCGACAAGTGCCGTATAATGGGTCCTGGAGACTTTGCATATGTGCCTCCAGTAAGTCTATTTATATCGGTCAATGATCTATCTGACAATGGCTTGTCTAGAACATTATTCACAACCCCGAATTACTTGGTCCCCATACGGAAACACTAGGTCTAGTCGTGCCAGGTGACTGGATCGACTTTTTCCGCTACATTGGTGAACCTTTCGAGGGTAATATTGTACCAGAGCATGACAATCGCGATCTCAAATCGCATGTAATACCCAAAGTCATGTCGGCTCCCAAAGACTTTGACGTTCATTTTGTTCGAGACTATCAACCGCCAGCTCTAGGAGAATGGGAAGAAACTGAAAATGTGCTTCCTGGAGATTTGAAGCCATATTTCCTTCGAGCCAACACTGGGCCTCGCTGGATGGCTGGTGGTGTCATGTCTCGCCCCTTTATCACTACCAAAGAGAACGGAGGGAAGTTCGCCATCTCGAGTATCGAGTCATCTGGTTCGTACAAGGCTTCTGTGTTTTCAGATTACCTGGCCTTCCCCAATGTCGATCACTGTTTGTGTATGCTGGAAGGTACTCTTCGTGTCAATCTTAAAGGTGATGAGGAGTGGGTGACTCTCCACGAAGGCGAAACAGTCATGATTGCCGCCGGTCAGTCTTTTAAACTTGAGTTTGGCTCGCGATATGTTCGATTGTGGTCTTTTACGGATGGACCTGGTATTGAAGAGCTGATTCAACAGGCTGGCGAATCGTACCAGAGCTTCGTGCTTCCAGATGAGGCTACGGTTCTGGATTCGTCCAAGCTCGAGAGTGTTATTGAGAAATTGAGTGCGAAGAGGGGCTAGTTATAAATGAATATAGAAGCAAACAGGATAATGAATAAGCGTTTTGAGAAGATAATATGTTACGTAGAACGTGAATAGTAGATCAAGTTGGTGGAACTGAACTATAGGGTAGATCAGGCTGCAATTGATGAAATGACACCCATTCACTCTTTGATTCTGACTTTGAACTAAAGCCAATACTGTGAAACGATGTACTTTTAAAAAGTTGATGGAATGTTCAATTTCTAGGCGAATAGTATAAATGCTGATTAGATAAAAAATGAATTACCGTGGCTTCTGCCGTTGGAATGGTATCCATTCGCCACTTTCTCACAGTGTGTACTATCAATCCCCACGCCACTATTCTTTTCTACCAAAATCGTCACAAACGTCTGCATTAACATGGAATCATAATGTTCCTTCTGTCCCAACCATCATCGTCCCAGCCCCCTAACCCGTCTCCATTTTTCTACTCGAGACTAAAAACTCATCATTATTGACACGATAATTTATAGTGTCACCACTGATCGCCCTCACTTCAGATGGAGGCGCAGTCAGCAACAGGAAATGACGCGTCCGCACCAGCGCCCAAAAGACGTCGCTTACCTCGTGCCGTCGTCGCCTGCGAACGGTGTCGACTGAAAAAGTACAAGTGCTCAGAATCCCAACCATGTACTCACTGCAAACGTACGTTTGGCTGTCAAACCTGGAATGAACCGCTTCTGAAACTGACACGAGACGCGTTGTAGGACGTGGAGTAGAATGCAAGTATGACAGAGTTTATCGAGACATGACCGATCGAACATCCCTCACAAGGTACGTTATCGACAGTTTCAGACTGAATAATTGTTCTTTGGAAGTTAATATGTTATTAAAGCGATGGTAATGATGTTACAGGCCAGGTCAACCTCGGGGTCCAAGAGCCCAGCCCCGGTCCCGGAATACAGCTCTTTGGGAACCAAGCTCAACAACAGAATGCAGACTGGCTTCAATCCCCAGTATCAGCTAGAACCAGGCTTCCACCTATATCCAGCATCGATCCATCAATAGTCCGCGTCCAGACTCAGACCCAAGTCCCAGCAATCTCGCCTAGCGAGGAGAGCGAAATAGCCGAGGTGAACCAACACACCAATGGTATCGAGTACCACGGCAACACGTCTTCCATGTCTTTTTTGGATAATCTTCAAAGACTGAGAGAACAGAGACCTACTCCATCTAACCCGAACGAGCACAAGTCATTCTCACTTGTATCAGTACTACACAATCCCAGTTTCATGTCAAGAAAAAGCTACGCCTCAGATTTGACCAGTTCGCTCGCTACCAACGGATTCTATTCCAAGCGAGCCAATACATTTATCGAGGGTTACTTTGGGGGTATACACTATGTTCACCCGATAATAGACAAAGAAGACTTTCTGGCCCGCGCCGATGGCCTTTGGCGAGGCGCCAATCGTAGCGATGTGCATTTCATCGCTCTGTACTTGAGTGTCTTATCTTTGGGTGCGTTGACTCGGACTTGGAATGAAGAGACACTAGATGGGCTCAGTCGCTTCCAATGGAGTAGGAAGTTATTTGCCGAAGCTCAGACGCTTCTGGACGATATACAGTTCAGCAGTCAAATGGAGACAATACAGTGTTTCTATGTCATGGTATGCAAATATCCCGCATTGGACTTGTAAAAGCTAATCCATGTGCAGGCAAAGGTATGCCAGAACGAGCTCAATCCAAACCGTGAGTATTGAACAAAACATGGAGGCATACCTGGGCTTTACGTTGACATTAAAATAGTATCCTACATGTATCTTGGCTGGGCAATACGGTCTTGTCTTGCTGCGGGGATGAACCGTGAAACAAACAGTCCGAATGCAAAAAGTGTTCAAACGATGTCAAGAACATGGTGGTGAGTCGAGGCTACTGCATTGAGTGAGAATATGACTCTGGCTGACAAGATGAATGAACCAGGGGTATCTACTCGTTAGAAATGTACGTCTCCTTCTTCTTCTGTGGTATAACTTTGATCTGTGGACTAATTGGCATATTAGTGAGATGAGCTTTCTACTAGGTCGACCTGATACACTAGGCCAAGACCAATATCACAACCGTGCAATGCCGCCAGTCGACGATTCCGAATATGCCATCATCTCATCAATGGTTGAGTTTGGTTGGATCATACGCAAGGTTTCTCTTGGTATCTATCACTCTCAACTGCCAATAATTGAGACTATTGGCCTAGCGTATAAGATAGAGCGCGAGATGGATAGTTGGCTCGACGGCCTGCCTCAAAGACGAAATATCTCTTTGAGAGATCCAGATTGGCGACGAAAGCAAAGAATTGTACTAGAACTTCGTAAGTATTTCAAACGACATGTCCCACTCCAAGGCTGACTGATAGGTTATAGGATACCACAACGTCATGATGCTTCTGTTCAGGCCATTTGTCACTCGATGCGCACCAGAGTCTAACCAACAAACATCAAATGAGTTGGTGGGGGCTATCAATAAATGTGTTTCATCGGCTCAAAGGACGATTGAGATTATGTACGAGACTTTCAAAGTCCATACCTACTTCCGAACATGGTATGTAAAATCCTGGTCTATCGCAGATATACATCCGCTTACGCAAGAACGACAGGTGGTACAACACCACATACATCACCATTGCAGCTTCAGTTCTGCTCCTGTACGAGTCTCGGACTAAAGAACGCCCGACCACAAACAACGTCGCTCTCATAGAAACAGCCATGGAAATTCTAGAGGCCATGGACGAATCGGTAGTGGCGCGGAGCGCTGCTGAAGTCATTAAACACTTTTTGCGGGAGCTCAACGCTGTGCCCAACGGAACATCCGATAACCCCGTGCAACCAGACACTATCAATGTTCAACAGGCTCCTACACCCGGTCCATGGACATCTTTAGATGTAGGTCACTACCCTATTTTGTACATCACTTGGAATTTCTGCTAATCACTAATGACAGTTTGAGCTGACAGGGTTTGAATTCTTGGATTTTCCATTGAGCGAGATGATTACTGTCTTTGATGAACTACACAAGAGCATTGACCATAGCGCCCAGCCAGAGTGAGCAGTTGCAATTGGACTTCTGTAGTTTGGTACACTCTATGTAACAGGATGACCATACAAATCAGGTGATCCTCTTAGCGTCCACCAAGCTTTTGGTAGGCATTGTCCACCTTCTCGGTTAGGAAACTAAGGATACCAGGTGAGAAATTATTGGCGGTAGCATCATTGTCTTTGGCCAGCTTCTCAAAGGACTATTTATTTCTGTTAACTAATCGGGGAACCTTAATTTCGCGATATGATGACTTACTGATTGGACTTTTTCATACTCTTCCAGAACAGACTTCAGTTCTGACGCAATATGATCAGGGAAAGGTTCATGTGCGTACTGTAAACTTTGCGCCAAATGATCTAGACTCGTCGAGATCTGCGATACTTGCACATTAGCACCTACTGTTTTCCGAAAGGCGTGAGACTTACACCACCAGAGAGGGAGTTCAAAGCTCTCTTTTTAACGCCTTCTGCGAGATACTGATCCTCATCCTCATCCTCAAATGATGATTTTTGATTGCTCATAAACTCCAAGATCTCTTTAACCTTTTTCGCAGAATCGCTCAGGCGCACCTTCAAAATATTGTCAACTCATTTCCATCACAAGAGTAAATAAGGACGCCATACCTGCTGAGGAGGTGATTGATAACCACTCTGTATCGCCGTACTTAGTACTCCAGTACTGCTTTGGAGATTGCTGAGGGCTTGACCGGCCTGAGGGAAATTTTCCATTGCTGTGGATGGGGGTATAAAATTGATGATTGTGTGTGGCTTGTGATAGAACGACAAGTAGATGAGGGAAGGAAGGGTTGGATTCGAAATAATGGGAAGTGTGTTAATTTATAGACATTGGAGCTTCGGTAGAAGGGGAATTCGTTGTGTTGAATGAACAATGAGCCACCGACGTCGTAAACCTGTTGCCCCTCTTCTTCCCCTTCACTATACTGACACGTCATGTCTCTAGAACTCAGCTGTAGATGTAAGACTGAACTTACTGAGTCGAGATGATTAACTGTTCAGCTCAATGCAGGATGATGGATCTGGAATAAGATCACTCGAATGAGACGCGATGCTAGCCGGTGGGATACATTGCGACATGTCGATCTCTTTACGTCATGGGCTAGTCGTGCTTGTAAGTGAACGCTGGTTGGTAGAACGGACTTGACTAGTCTCCGCTAGTGTCTTCACGACAGCGGCCCAAGAGCTTATGTCTTAGAAATGTTGAGACCACTGTAAGCAGCTTCCAGTCCCGTCTTTACAATTGGTACATGCTACAGTGATCCACTTTATTGTCTCGGAGATCACGACGAGATAAGCAAATATCTCTGGCGGTCAATTAAGTTAATGCACTGCAATATATCTATCAGGGAAGCTTTCATTTCAAGCCTCCAATCTGATATTGACTTGAACCCAAGCTACGAAAGAAATGACGCAATTGTAGTCAATGCTCACTGGTTTAGTCTCGTTCGGCTCGACCCGATCCCGAGTCGGATTTGTGTACATTCATACTAAATAATCAGGCACCTTCCTGCCACAGATATCCTTGCTCTCTTCCTGGAATTAGTAACCGTAAAGCCATTCCATAGTCGCCTCCATTTGGCGTGCGTAGAAGAGTATGGATGTGAAACTTGGCAGGTTCACTGTTGGTCAAGAAAACGCCAGAATGATGATCAAATTCGACTATGACTACCGGGCTTTGTAGTCGATAATAGAAGGGATCTTGATCACCAAATTTTCCAATCCAGCAAAAGTACGTTTCGTGAAACCATTGGCGAATGTTTTCGATGCGCATGTAACGGGCTTTGTCGGGGAGGTAAAGGAGGTACTGCTCGAATATCTCTTCCACAATGGCCTTTTGTCCATCATCCATATCAGAAACTAGGATTCCTTCATAAGGTACAACACGGTTATCGCGGTAGGCGCCACAGAGGTGCCTTTGATCGTCGTGGTTCCATCGCCCATGAGGCATCTCCTTATCATACATGTTTTTGTAGATCTGGGCTTGGCTTTGTTTTGTAGCGTCGAGACTTTGCATCAACTCCAATCCTAGCTTTTCTTCAACATGCAGAATCCTAGTACCCCTATACGGGCCATCTTCATCGATTAGGTTTGGTTCAGCGCCTGTGAACCAAGGCGAGATGACAATTTGACTCTTGTATAGAAAGATGTTGAGGCAAAGGTGATGTCCGTAGAAAGAAAAGCCCCAGGGTCGGTCTGTTGAAGGTTTTCCGAAGAGAACAAAGTTATAAGAAAATTCGTTCATTACCGCTGGTGCCTCGACTAAGTCTCCAAGGAACCCATTAATTCTCATGGCGCCGACAGCTTTGTCATATCCCTTTGTTGATAATGTCGCCTGTAGAACTTTCATGACTTGATGGCGAAGGGTACTGCTGACCTCATCTAATCGGATGCCTTTATCGCTGAGAAGGAATTCCGGATTCGACCAAGTTCGCCATTCAGGTGAGTCGATATGATATACCATTCGGCTAACCTGGTCTTCGGCGCACCCCTCGATGACAGCATTCGCAGCGTTGGTAATGTCATTGATTGGCATTCCTTCATCCTGAAGGTTAAAGAGTCCTGGTTGAACATGACCTGTAGTTTCGACCTGTCAGCATACCTGTTCAAGTATTCGTTTTATTTTGTTGCAACCCACCGTCGTTGGTAACTCCCTTGAACGGGTCCTCAAGTAAGCTCATCCAGTGCTTATACAAGCCATGAAGCCAAGGTAGGTTTCCTCCGGTCTTGAAAGCTTCAGCATATTCGTGAGCATCCTGTTCCTTCATGGTAGTGAATCTCGGTGTGGAGAGATCCGGGAGGAATTGGCGATAAGCCGCGGGCTCAGTCTCGTTCACCGGTGCCATGACTGCAAGTATGAAGTTGATTTGCGATAGATAGATGTAGAACAGACGGAGCGATGGAGATGGCAGATGTGGCTTCAGTGATAATGAAGCAGTCTGTCTAGTTAGTGACTTGATTTCGAACTTGTACTGATCATGTACTGTCTCATCAAGACTTGATGTCCTTTACACGACGGAAGCAAAACACTCCACTTCAACTGCCGAAGTGGTACGTCAAGAGATGTGGGGCCGGACTTCGGCAATCACGACCACATCCCGCTTCCGAGTTCATGGGAGAAGCCGAAGTCGGAACAGAAATCGGTAACTCGGATGAGGTATTGAATAATACCAATCGTGATAAGAGATAATGTTCTACACAAGGGGATCAATTCGATTAAATACTAATTTATGATATGTGAATTACAATTTGTCCGTCAACTATTGTATCACTCGTACTCTTTTTACCCTAAACCTTTTAGTTATGGCACTAGGACAGTTCTCACGTATGAACCAACCAGTACACTCACACTCTCTAAATCAAACAATCTGACATACCTAACAGGCCTCGTGCGATTTGTTTCGACCACAGAACCTGAGAAGATCCTTATTGGTCAACCACAGGAGGATGACCTTGACATTGGTGTTGCACTTCGTCAGAGTCGTGAAGTCAAGGTCCATGTCTTCTCGGGCCGCTCAGTCTTGGACCCAGGTGAAAGGACTGGAGAAACAGCTGTAGTGAGACGTATTTTGTCGCCATTGGATAGCAGTGAAGTTGGCACCATCAGATGCATTGGGCTAAACGTGAGATACCAAATCAAACCTCTTTCTTTAATCTTGAGATTGACATCCTATAGTACAAGAGTCACGCAACCGAAGTTGGTTTGGACATCCCAACAGTACCCACACTCTTCCTGTAAGACATCCCCACCAAAGTTGCACTATGAATATCGTTCTGACTCTTGGTAGAAAACCTAGCACCTCGATAGGAGACCCTTGGCCCTCTGTCACCCCACTACCCAAGTTGACGCAAGTTGATGACTGCGGCGACTACGAAGCCGAACTAGCTGTGGTGATAGGTAAAGCAGCTAAGAACGTAACCAAAGAGGAAGCGATGGAGTATGTTCTGGGCTACACAGCAGCCAACGACATCTCAAGCCGCACCAGCCAATTTGGCCAGTCTCAATGGTGCTTTTCCAAAGGCTTTGACGGTTCTTGTCCACTAGGTCCAGTTCTAGTTTCCAAGGACCTTGTGCCTGATCCTTCAGTATTCCATATCCGCGGTTTGAAGAAAGACCAGGTCCTGCAGAACTGCGGTGCCGAGTAAGTATTAGTCAAGTTTTACTTATCAAGGATGGTTTCTCACGTTTTCAAAATAGTGATCTCATCTTTGATATCCCCACCTTGGTGAGCTTTCTGTCCCAAGGTACAACTCTTTTACCCGGCACAGTTATTCTTACTGGTACACCTGCTGGTGTTGGTATTGGCCGTAAACCGAGGGTCACGATTAGCGATGGAGATGAGTTTTCCGTGGAGATTCTGCCTCATATTGGCACTTTGGTCAATACTTTCCAGAACGAATTTTAGCAAAGAGGGACAGTAGGATGGTTACTCTTAGAAATGGACAATTGGAACAGAAAAGAATGCATTGTATCTGATATTTCAAGCCTCTAGATGTAGTTACCTCATTGTTAAATAGGATGACGTTAACTGGTATCTCCAGTGATACTAAATATTTATCTCTATTCATTTAATTGTTCCATATAGATACTAAACATGCCGCTTTAGCTTTCCAGCAGTGTTGGTACTCTCTCGGTAAGATACTCAACAATGGCTTCAGGGCCTTTTGCTACTTGAAGACCATAAGGAATCGCATGGAACTTGATATTGGGAACAATCTTTCTAGCGGTCTCCTCTACCTCCCTGCTCTGTTCTTCTGTCCACATAGAAGCGGTAAACTGCAATATGTTACTAGGCAAGTCGTTTGTTTGTATAAGCTGCGAACATACCAAGACATCAGGACGGTATTCCTCGACTAGAGCGCGAACATCTTCAATTCCTGAGCGAAATCAATCAGTTTCAATTCTGCAGAGCGAGTGGTGTGGACGACCTACTTTCCGAGTTGACGACATAATCAATTGTGTAGCTATCTTTGAGGTTCTCAACCATGGCACCAATGACGCGTTTGGCTCGATCTGGTGCTGTATTGACAGTCATGAGACGATATGGACCTTTTGGACTCATTGTGTGCTATGGTTGATGATAGGAATGATAGTGGAACAGTGTATTCTGATTTCTATTGCAGCTCTTTCGTTCCTCTCCTCATTCCCATTCTCTTTAAAGTCCGCCTGGTTAATGAGAAGTAACTGGCGCTTGACCTTTTCAAGGTAAGGCAAGATCCGACTAATAGCCGAGGTCAGGGTCCTAATATCTCGGAACATGGTGGGTCCTCTACTGTGAGCTCGGATATCCCGAGCAAGTTCGGGACGGCACCAGAAAGTATGGACCAGGGTATCGGATTCACCCCGGACCCACCCATTGGCATATGTCGTACAGTGTGCTGGAATTTGGCAGTGATGGCTCGGGCTGTTATCCTGGAACGTGAACCAATGTATATGATTTGTGAGGGTCGGCCTTGACCTTCAAGCGGTATACATTAACCAAATTGTCCTGCCTTGATATCAAGACATTCACCAATACATATAATTGCCAATCGTTTGATACAACGTCTTTTCCCAATTATTCAATATGACCGACCGTGGAAAGACTGAGTTCAACCACCCGAAAAGTCCTCTCCCGCTGGACATCAGTATTGTGGGGGCTGGATTGAGCGGTCTTGCAGCAGCGGTTTCCTGTTCACTGTCAGGACACAGAGTCACCATCTTCGAGTCCGCGACCGCACTTCAAGAGGTAGGCTGAATAGTCTCAACTGATTACCTGAATTGTTATCTAACTTCTTATTCAAAAGATCGGTGCTGGATTGCAAGTCACACCCAACGCGTCACGTCTGCTCCGTCAATGGAATCTACCCGAAAGGTTCTGGGACTCCGTCGCCGAACCCACCTACCTCGCCGTCCATCGATATTCAGGTCAACTTTTAGCTTTAGAAGAAGATTTCGACAAGACGATTCGAGAAAAGTACGGCGCCCCCTTCGTTGATGTACATCGAGTCGATCTCCAGTTATCCCTACTCGAACGAGCACAGCAACTCGGCGCCACGCTCAAGTTGTCGCAAAAGGTTATAGACATCGACTTTAATACTCCAAAAATTATCACACAAGATGGAACACAAACACAAGCTGATCTCATCATCGCTGCCGACGGATTGTGGTCGCGATGTCGCGATGCTTTCCTCGGTACCAAACAGTCACCCAAGCCGACGGGTGATCTGGCGTATCGAGTTGTTCTGAACCTGGATGACATCAAAGATCCTGAGCTAATTGACTGGGTCCGACATCCTTCATGCCACTTCTGGATCGGGCCGGGTGCACATGCTGTGGGCTATTCTCTTCGAGGCGGCAATATGTATAACATTGTTTTGCTTGTTCCAGACGATCTCCCACCAGATGCCAGCAGACTTCCTGGATCAGTTGACCAGATGAAAGCCTTATTCGAAGGGTGGGATCCAATATTGGTTCGCTTTCTTGATCTCGTTACAGAGGTTGATAAATGGAAATTGATGCATCGTGAGTTCACTGCTGACAAGCTTTGGGTGATTGTTCCGGATGACTAACAATCTACAGGTGATGAAATGGAACACTGGATCAACGACCAATCCAACTTTGTCTTCATGTAGGTTGTTCAGTATCCAAAACGTCGAGAAAACGAGTGGCTCATTTAATCATAGTGGAGATGCCTGCCATCCTATGCTTCCGTACTTGGCTCAAGGCGCCAACTCAGCGATCGAGGATGGCGCCGTGTTGGGACTTTTACTCGGCGCTGTTGAGTCCCGTAACCAAATACCCGAAGCTCTGAAACTATATGAGAAGTTACGTAAGACTCGCGGTGAGGCTATTGTCAGAGAAACGTTCAAACAGGTACGTACATTCTCAACAATTGCTATTCGACTAGAGAAAGTAAAATTTTAACAAGCTTCCTTTCACAGAGAGAGTCATTTCACATGATCGATGGACCAGATCAAGAGAAACGAGATGAGATTTTCTTATCTCAGCTGGGGAACAAAGAACTTAACGCACCCTTTCCCAGTCGTTGGACTTGTCCCCAAGTACAACCATGGCTATACGGCTATGATGCGTACGAAGAAGTGCGCAAAGCTCTGGCTGAGAATTCGTTTACTCGCTTTGAAGTCATTGCACAACCTGCCACTCCTGTTGTGACTTCACGGAACTGGGTGTCGCGTCTGTTCTCGTACGTTAATCGTGTGATTTTAAGAGGGAAATGATGTTAGCAGAAGGTTCCATTTGGAGCGAAGTATTCTGATAGTCTGATAAGTTTGGATAACAACTACACTGTTCTTACATATAGCCAGTGATTACATTCATTCCTTATTTCACTACATGATTTCGCTGGTAATATTGACCTTCTCGAAGAACTGATAACGTTGATATACATTTCTTAAACTTCCCACGGAACCAAATATGGCTTAGAATTTACTTGCTGGGGAAAAGCTATCATACTTTGCTTCGACCGAGCCATAGACTTTAAAAATCGTGATCAGGCACCAAGGTTTACCCCTCAATAAACCTTATGTTTTCCTACACCTTCACTTATCCATTATTTTATCCCACCTTCTTTCATCTTCGTCAACGTCGATAACTGCAAAGCTGATCTATCCGAGGACGTCTCATAATCAACCAATCCATTACCATCATCCACCTACATCATACACCGCAACTATGAGTACCCCAGATAAAACGCAAAAGATCGAGGCTCCCGCCGATACTCTTCCTGGGGATCAGCCGGAGCCTATGCCATTTCAGAAGCCAGAGAGTGATCTGGAAAGCTCCAAAGACTTTCGGTACGAATGTGCCAACAAGATAGAGAAAAACATCCGCGCGCGGAAGGAATACCAAAACTTTCGATTACAGGTAATCCATGTTTCTACTATACTGTTGGTACCTAGAGAATGTCTAGAAGACGGTGGCTACCTTTCGCCCAATCGGCGGGCAAGGGATCTGCATGATAATTTGAAACACGTGGCCGGCCTAGTCCGACATTGTAAGTTATACCCTCTTTATGTTGACGACGATAGGCTGATTAATCATAGTCTTCCTCAAACACAACGAAAACGTTTCAGAGTTGAACAATATTGACCAAGCCGAAAGAATCGCATGTCGTCATCGAGATCACTTCCGATGTATCTTTACAGGTATATCAGGTGGCCAGGTAACCCAACTGGTCCCCTTCTCATGGACCAAGGACAAGGTCAACATGTATGAGACGGACTTGGTTATTGGTGGCCTTGAGGCTTTCTTCGACGATGCTATATTTAATGAGTTGGAAAGTCTTCTGGTTACCACTTCCGAGCCCGGGAATTTAATCAAGCAATGGAACATGATCAACATCAGTAAGAAACTCCGCGCTTATCATTTCTGCGCATTCTTTGGACTGAAATGCTTGGGAATTGAGCCGAAAAAGTCCCAGTCGAAAACTCACGACTCAACGGAGAAAGCGACAACGGATCCTGAAACGGCAAAGTGGGAAGTCAATATCCAATTCCATTGGCTCCATCGCCGATGTGGAAAACCAACCGACGAAATGACCACCATGACGGACGATACCGGTATGAAGGATATGATCGAAACTCAGATCCAGTACGAGAAGCAGGGATGCCCTCCTCTCACACATCCATGCGGCTGGCAAATCGGGGCTGTACGATCTGATAACTCGCCAGTTATTTCCGGCCACACCTTCACATTGACGATGTCGCAGGAAGACGCTCGAAAGTGCCAGATGATGCTGGATTTGCAGTGGTTCATGATGTCCATTGGAGCCATGAGTGGTGCAGCTGGGTATCCCGAACTTCTCCCTCCCCCTCTTGACATGGGGAAATTTTATCGTCAACAGAATCTCGAGTATGAGGCATATCGCAAATCTAGATATTAGGACAGGGTAGAAAAAGTCTTTTGTCACTATCGGAGTATGATGCTTTTGTTTGAAGTTGGATAGAATGTCAATGTTGAAGAAGGCTAGGGAGTGCAAAAATAGCTGTGAAAATTGAATGAGCAGCACAGACATCACTGGAGACACTCTAGGTGCTAATATTCAGGCCTATGGTGGAAATCATAGTCTTGAGAGAATCTTTGATATGATTATTCGATGAACTTTGATCTGCGCGGACAAAATTAACCTTTGTTGATAACCTTCCTTGAGAAAACAGAGAAGACCAGAGCATAAGCCCGGTTAAAAAAACAAATAGGGCCTCAAAGGAAGCTGATTAAATCGTTACAAAACGTCTGCTAGTTTGGTCTCTTTTTCTCTCGGATTCATGTATACCACGAGACTCTCGCCGCATTGGATCTTGAAATACTCCCATTTAACATGTTTAAGAGATGATTTAGATATCAAGATATACAAGTGATGCGTTCGTTCAGCATCAAAAGAAAATGAGATATTTAAACGCAAAGAGTGATTTTATTAGGATTATCTCATAGGGAGATTGCTGCTGAACTCGGTCTTCAGGTTGTACAAGTTAAAATTGCCGAGAGTTTGCGATTCTTATACAGCATTTGCTATCCGACCAGATGTCCATCGCAAACATACGATCCTCAATATGACCGAAATTGTGACACATTGATGAAAATAATCCGGAGGATTGGTAAGGCTCGATCACAGCCAGGTTCTTGACGACAGGTCAGTCCTCAGGGAGGCAGTTTAGATATACGAGAAGCTTCTGAAAGTACGAAGCCTCAAGCCAGAACAGCTTCGACTCAGTGATTAGAAACAAAATCACCATTACCCATTTGAAGGTTACTCTCTCGTCTTTCCGCAGGAAGATGAAGCTGAATTGGATTGCGGTCTGTAGTCGCTTTGACCCATTGAGTACCCCATCTTCGATTTCGGGCCAACATTGCAGCACGTCGCGTTTGTCCTCCTCGCTGAAGATTGCCAACATAGATCTTGTATGAGGTAACGCGGCCGTCTTGATGTGGTCAAGAATCCACTGATCCGATCTCCATTCTGAGAAATCTGCAGCTTCAGAAACTTCTTTCAAGATAGTGTCGTATAGCTTCCCAGCACGCCGAACAACTTCCAACTGGAAGCCTCTATCAATCGCAGACGCATTACGGATCGATTGTTGTTCCTTTGCGTGCATCCAGTCAGTATTCATCGGGAGGTCCCATTCCACTCCGGGGTTGGCGATGGTGGTGGGTGAGTCATTGGAGGACTGTTCCGGGTTAGAAATGCCATCCTCCACTCCCACCAAGGCTACTTTGTTGACATGGGGCAGTCCTCCATTGTCAACAGCCATAATCACCTCCGAATTGAGGCCATCCCATGTGATGACCAGGTCTTCTGGGTTCCATTTCAGGTCTTCGAGTTTCTTTCCCATCTCCTTTGCTAGTTGGAGGCGTCGCGTGTTTCGCTTGTTGATGTCCTGCATGGCCCTGTCGCTCATCAAAAGGTTCATAGGGTACGAGGGTACGTAATCCAGCCATCGTATTGCTTCTTCATCGGTCAGCTGGATTCGGGTGCTAGGTGACTATAAATACTTACTGGGTCCGGAATCAGTGGTTGAGGCATTATGGGATGACTGTGCCTCTATCGCGAATTCTTCTGGCCGGTCTGCCATCTCCCGACCATTAGTTCTACGCATTCGTCGCGTAGTTCAATATCTTATTACTTTCGTATTTCTCGCCTCTTCGGATCTTTGGTGTTCCCAGTCTTCTTGCAGTAACTGGATGATGTGTTGTGGAGATTAGATTGTACCGACGGTTTGCTTTGGGGCTTTTAGAAGGCCAATGGGGAGATTTATGTTTGTTTATTTACAGCGCGTTTTTTTTGATTGCTGCCTAGTTGACTGAATATTGTATTATTTCTTTAATTTAACGACTGTGAGCCTTGAGGTTACGATATTTAACTGCCTAGTTCTATGGTACGAATAATACAAACTCATTTCGTCTTTCACGCTTTGAGGTAAAGATGAACCATTTTATGTGTGATATGGAATAGAAGGTCAAGCTGAGACAACAAGCTATCATGTGACTAGCCTCTCAACCTTACTAACTCTCAACCATGACTCCTCAACTAAGGAACATCTCATCAATATTTATAATGACTGAAGGTCTGGTTACTACAAGAACTAAAAGTTCGTCTGTTACGAAATCTTTATCTGAATGCTTGTGGCGCCAATGCCAGTTATACCCTGAAACAGGACTAGCGGCGACCCTTACGTACAACTTGCGTTAGTAACAAAGCGGGTACCTTCGACTGAGACAACATTAGTGATGAAATCATGAGTAAAAGAATTATGTTACTGGTCGAAATACTATCCAACAAGTCATGAGATGATATTGATGGAGGTTGATCAGGGGAGACAGTTGTGGTGAGCGGAAAGTGGAACTCAACGTGAATCTCCCCACCGCTCACCGAGATATATCACCGTCGAGAAGCCCTTTTTCCTTTCGTCCGAGTTTGTATCAAAGATAAATTACAATTGCTTATCGACAATATGCCTGCGAAGATCACCGAGAAGTCCAGCGAATTGACGGACTCAGTCGATATTGTCTCAAAGTTCCTTGCCCTTGAGCAGATCTACAGCGCTAAAGATCTCAACGCCTACCTTGAAACCCTCCAACAAAAAAATAACGATGCTTCAGCCGATGTGATCGTCCTTTGTGCTTCGGCGATCCTGGCGATCCCTGAAGCAGTTTTTGGATGGGCAGCCCAAAAACAAACCTGTCCCGAAGCACAGACAGGAAACACAATTCTTGTTTTATGTGGTGGGATTGGACCCTGCACATCATTTGTCTATGACGCTATAAGAGCTAGCAAAAAATATTGCCAGATCTTTGATGAGATCAATGGCAAACCAGAGGGCCAAATATTGAAGATCATGGCGGAACGGGTTTACAGACTCGACATCAACGACAAAGACACCAGCAAAGCTACGAACAACGGCTTCGATATTTTAGTCTCGGAACGGTCTACAGATTGTGGCGCTGATGCTCTTGAGACTCGCAGGGTCTTGGAAAGCTATGGTATAGGTACTCCCAGATCGATCACTGTGGTGCAAGATCCTGCCATGAGCAGCCGAACAGTATCATGCTTTGAGGACATTTACAGGGACCACGGAATGCGGATTGCCAGTTGGCCGCAGACAAAGCCAGATCTTAAAAGAGACCAAGGAGAATCTGAAAATGGAAAAAATAGCAAAATAAAAGAGCTTTGGTCGATGGATCGTTTCTTGGATCGGATTATGGGAGACACGGCTAACACACCCAGTGACCTAGGAAAGGTCTGGAAAAATACTGTTGATATCCCGAATGAGGTGGAAGATGCTTGGTCCACTATAATGGAGAAGAATAGTCTGAAAGTATCATGTTAGATTGAATGTATCAATATTCCCGCGCTTCTTTAGAACTATATTGATCGTTGACGTGGAGAAGCTATTGCAACTTACCTGGTGAAGGACGTTGTCTCCGCCACGTGTTAACCCTGTCTCCGATTTCATTCCGGTTTTTTTTTCACTGCAATTTTAACCCCCCCTAACTCAATGGCTGCGATATTACATTACATTTCCAGGAAATTAAATAACCGTACAGTAGGCATCAAGACATCTCAACTGTTAGTATTTTATTGAATACTTTCTTTTATCATGCGCTCTTGATAGCAATTAGGAAGGACATCACGAGTATTTAAACATCCAAAAGTCTCAACTATCGCTGGCTCAAGAAAGTCGCTATACACATGCCCCTGTCTTGTTGAAATTCCCGGAAATACATTGGTCAAGATCTAGGCATACCATCTGTCTTCATCGCAATTTTAACCCACTCACCGGTTTTGCTGATTTTTGAGCGCAACTAATCCTACGCCTTGTGAATCCCTTCACTGCAATTTTGGCTCTTCCTGAAACGTGTATATTGTCAAACCTTTTTGTTTGTCTCCTCATCGCAGGGACATACACAAACTAAGATCTCGTTCAAGTAAGACATATATACTAAATTACTTGGACCAGATTTTGAGGAATCTCAATTATTGTTTTGGTTTCGGTGGTGCAGATACCGGATCAGAATGCCTCATGTTGCACCACGTCACATGATGCACCTCAAAAAGAAGACTCCAAATGATTGGATCTCAGGCGTGGAGTAGTCAAGCTATACGTATCTCAAATCCCGGCCCGGACAAATCGCAACACCATTTTCTAATCAATACCCCATCTCATCGCATCTCCCCGCCAGCTCACTATCTATCGAGAATAATAAAAATGGCATCATCTCTGCGTCGATTCACTCTCGTCTTCTACGTTCCGCCTGCCAACGCAGCAGCCTGCAAAGCCGCCATCTTCAAAGCCGGCGCAGGCCGGTATCCGGGTCCCGGCGGCTACACTGAATGCGCGTGGCAGACATCCGGTACTGGACAGTTCAGACCGGGTGATGCGGCTAATCCGGCTATCGGCAAGGTTGGAGAATTGGAAGAGACACCTGAAGTTAGAGTCGAGACGTTGATTGTTGGGGAGGATACTACGAGGAATGCGGTCGCTGCACTTAAAGAGTAAGTTTTTGTTTGTCTAAATCAGGAAAATACATGTTGCTGACGTGTGGTAGGGCCCATCCATATGAAGAGGTTCCTTATCAGGTTTATCGAGTTGAAGATTTTTGATTATCGGCGAACACGACTTGATATGAAAAGATAGTGTGGTGAAATTTCGGCATGGACGTGAATTACATCTATGATGATGCGACAGAGAGATACTCGTGTCAGCCATTGAATTTGTATGGATCTGGGAGTAAATGATTACAGCATTATGATATTATCAAAACTAAAGGTTCAATCAACGCCATTTCATATCATACCATCGGAAATCTCAAATCATGCAACAAGGACTTTTGTCAGCGGTAGAAGCGTAGTCCATCTTTCACCAGGTTTCCTTCCCCATATCCTCTTCAAGGCCTCAATACCCTTGAGCAAATTTCCAAATCCACTCCTAGCATGGTGTATCCGAAGCACTTCCTCGAAATATGTTTTGTGCTCGTCGAGCTGGGCATCAGACGCCGCTACAAACGTCGTCCAGATAAGCATATGTGCTATCGGTGAAGTATGAGGTATTTGTTCGAGTGTTTCGATGAAGCGTTGGACGCGAGCTATCGACGCTGGATTTGCGGGGACGGGATCGAGGTCGAAGAAATTCGTTGTTTGGTCGGATAGGACTTGTTGAAGATAGATATCTCGGGCTTGGTAGACGAGATCTGCGACTTGATGGAAAAGAGGGGCGTGTTCGGGGTAGAGTCGGAGGCAGTGGTTGAGACAGCCAAACAGTTGGTCGGTTCGGGCTTGAGATGAGATCATTTGAAGGCCCGTCTCCTCACCAAGGTGAGGAGCGGCGTATACTCGGAGCCTTATAACGTTATAAGTGCTTGTTCGCCTACATCAGTAGTAATAGACTTACTTGTGAAGTTCCCGCATAATGAAGCTCGCTACAATACCCGTTCCCAACACTTCCTTACCTCCAATTGCATCTATTGCAGAATCGAGCATTCGCAAAAGCATTGGAAAGTCTGACCCTCCCGTCACAAGGTCAGATGTCATGAGTAATAACAAGGTTATCAAAACCGAATGCTGCCCAATCTGGTCCCTGGAGTTGAGTTCCTGTCGCTTCCGCAGACCTTGAAGAGTTCGACTGAGAAGTACATGTGGGTCAGGCACATAAGAGTCGTATGAGATGTTGCCGAAAGCTTTATATTGTTTTTCGGTCTGCTTAAGACTATTTTCGAGTCTGTTGATATGGAAATGGAATGCCGAAACGGTAAGGACGGCGTTCATGACCAGCTCGTCTTGCTGGGCCAGAGGGAGGAGGAGATTTCGCCAATCATTGTGAACGCCATCTATGGCTACCATCTCAGTCGATATACATTGTGAGACTGATAGCGTTAGACAGACATGAAGATGTGTTTTTGTTCTCATGACTCACAAGTCATAAATAGGTTCCGCTTCCATGCTGGTGTGTTTTCTCTGATATCCTTTAAGAATGAAGTGCAGAAGATGGTATGATCGTTTGATAACCCGTTTTGTTGAACCACAAGATCTCGATATTTTGGCTTTGAAGATCTCGTCACGGTTTTCAAGTCGCACAATTGGTCGACATCATGAGGTAGAGATACCGCTGTTTCCGCTGGCTGAGTCGATCTTCGATCGTCTTGGTCTGCGGTAGTGACTTTCCATTCGTTTCTGAAACCTGATTACTAACATGTTCTTTTTTCAAGATGAGGACATCAGACGTACTCTTCATAGACTTTGTCGATAGTCTTCCCAGCCCATTTCCCTCTAGCAGCAACGCCTTTGTTGAAGCGATGTCGAATACCCAAGCCACTGCAAGTTAATCCTCTGGAAGTACACTTGTAACAACTAGGTTCAGTCCGATCACAATGGATTCGTCGTTTGGAGCACTCATGGCAGCCTGCGCGTAAGTCAGCGGGTAGGTCAGACGAAAGTGAGGCTGTACCGACCTTTCGTCTTTGGCACATATGCACGTTTCTTTGGCGGCATCGGACTCGGAGAATTAGACGGAAAGTATGGCAGATCGACACTTGTCACAAAACAATCGTTCTTTTAGGGAGATAAGGACCTAGATTAAGGGTCCAGGCATAAAATTTTGGAAAGAAAAAGCATAGATGTTTTTTTCTAGAACGTTACAAGCATCTTGTCCTTCCTTCCCTTGCAGTAAATGCTGGCGACCATGACCGGTTGCGGGGTTGATATCGATCGGAACAGCACGCTAGTCGATGTTGGGGAAATTAGCTAAACCGAAAGAGGATGGTCAAAAGAGAGCACCTCCGATACAAACATAATGTCGATACTGAATATGACTGTAAACGATATCACCTACCTCTTGTTATCATTGCCGTCGCCAAAGTCATTAGACTTTGCAGCAAAACCATCAAAAAGTAAACGATATCACAAGCTATGAACAAACACAAATATTTGTTCGGTATTTAAAATCCACATGAAGAAATAACTTGTTTGTAGCGAGCTTGCTTTAATTCCCATTAAGACCGGCTGAAAATGCAGTGAAAGAAATGCAGGTCCGTTAGCGATAACTTTTAGAAAGAGATCTGACAAAATGAACTTTTTATTGAGGGAGATTGATTAGAGTGGCAAGTTTTGAGATGCCTGAGAAGATATCCAAATGGGGGCTATTGCACTGCAATTTTAAACGCCCTCCAGGCTTCAATGCTGTCCATGGGTTGACAACAGGGCAGCATGTACTCTACTGAGACGGAGTGAAAACCGCAGTGAAAAGTGTGAGTACGTACTGCTCATCGAGAGAAGCGTTGGCGATGGTTAAATTTGCAGTGAAAAATTGAGGCAAAGGGATAAAGGACGGGTGTCTTTGCAATCGGTACATCCAGTCATTCCGCTCTTCCTGTGTAAAGAGAGCCACCCTGGAGAGCTCGTGACCAATAAATATATTATACTAGATTTTCTACACCTGGGAATCGTAGCATTAAGATGGCGATAGGTGAGCAAGTTGCATAGACACATTCAGTACCCTATGTTTCTTCCTGTTTTTGGCTCTCTGCCTAGAAGCGTGTGGGAATTGCATGTTCACTGCCCGTAATCCCCCCCCCCAGGATCCACCGATGGAAAAGTACAGTGGCTGGCTTAGGCACATGCCTATTGGTGTATCCATCATGGAAACTTTTACTGCAGTTTTAGTTCTCTCTTGGACGTTATGGTGGGGAGGTTATGCCGTCTTGTTACCAACCAAAAGTATTGAAGTCCAGCCAGAGAGAGGGTTAAAATTGCAGTGAAACCGGGTTGCGAACCATATTGCGAACCATTCTACACCGACACCCAAATACTTAGTGCAATTGTTTGCTGCTGCCTTTTACTGTGCATGATGGCCACCCAATCTTGGGACGGAATCAAATTGCAGCGCAGGATAATCACATTTGCAAATAAAAAACTTCATGAGAAACCCCCTTGAAATTGCACATCTATATTGATCCTCAGCCTTTTGCGAATGATAGTCAAGTCTAATTAGGGTGCATATCAACAATACAGTCAAACAGTGGCTTGATTATATCGCGGAGATGTCTCATTGTAAGTTTTGCTCATCTTTAGCAGTCACAGTGAGCGCCATGCTACCCTATTGCCAACCCAAAGCTTTGAGCCTAGGAGAGGTTAAAACTGCAGTGAAATGAGTTGGCCCCCAAGAGTCATAAGATCGGTATTATACATTCACGAGCAATTACGCCTCGACTAAATCACATCAATATACACAAATAGGCGAAGGTCGAGGTAAAGATGGTGTAACCCCCCCGCAATTTGCATACTCAGAGGTGTTAATTCGACGCCCTTCGCGCATGATAGCAATGTTCAACGGGATAGGAGTACAGCCGGTAGAAGGGGGGAGGAGGAATGGGTATTTCACTGCAATTTTAACTCAGTCTGACAAGTCGTGGCGGAGTCATGCTACTCCTTGGTTCACCCATAGGTGACTAGGATTCTTGATAAGTGCTTGTTCGCCACGGGTGCAGCTTAATTGGCTGAATCGCACGATGGATCATGGATCCACCTTTCATGAGTTAAAATTGCAGTGAAAAACCAGGCAAAGTGCTAGGCGTATTGCAATTCAATTTCCTTCTACGATTTTCGATGTAAGGAATTGCGCTACTACCGCGCGATGCCCCTTCCTCAATTCTAATCATCAACAATACACGGCCTTATGAAGACATCAAACAACTCGACTCAACTTTTGGCCATGGCTAATTTGAAAAAGCATGAAGAACAACATTACTTCATCCAATGAGCCGCCGAGAAAAAGAGTGCGTCGAAATGACACCGACTCACAATGCGCTGCATGCACTCGCCTGTTCTCTCAATCAAGCTTACGGAAACTCAATTCCAACGATGGACTGCAACATCAAACTCGCAACGCATGTGAGGCGTCAGCTAGCGATGGTTGCGACTTGTGTGGTCTGATCCTAAGAAAGTCTGTTGATCAATTTGGTGATACATGGGGAAGCCATGAACGTATAGTGTTTCGGAACTTCAACCCTGTAAAAGGACCAAGACCTCCTGTCCATACTCTACGAGGGAGTGTTGAAAACCATGATGGATGTATCACCCTCTATCCCTTTGCAAAACATGGTAAAGGCCTTTCTTTTAACCCCCCAACTTAGTCATTGCGCTGATTATTTCTTACTAGACGACCCGCTTGGTACATTGGTTTCGCGAAGACAAATCTTCAGAGACGTACAAAGTTCGCGAGTTATCCTTGCAGCCAAGACTCTCCTACACGACTGCCGAAGACTAGACAAACCCAGCGAAGGGCACCAAGAATGTCGTCACTCAAGAGATGCAGTGCTTCCGACGCGAATTCTAAAAGTCGGCATCAACAAAGGTGCTGCTTGTCCCATCCACCTTCATATAAATGATAGAGATCGTTGCGGATCTTACCTAGCTTTGAGTTATTGCTGGGGAGCCAAGCAAAAATTTATCTCAAATAATCTCATGCAGCTAGAACATGCAAACCAGAAAGATCTAGAGAAGGAGATCAAGATGGAACACCTGGAGAAGACAATACAAGATGCTGTATACATTACAAGACAACTTGGCTTCAACTACCTTTGGGTCGACAGATTTTGTATTTTACAAGACGACATTGAAGATAAGAAACGGGAATTCTCCAGGATGGCGACAACGTATAAGAATGCTGTTGTTACATTGGCTGCTGGCACTGCTGAGAGAGCATCTGAAGGATTTCTCGGCCGTCAGCCCTCCAACCAGGATCCCTTCCTGCCGGACCTCAAGCTCAGTATAGCTATGGAGGACGGAGGCAAAGGTACTATTTACATCCCAGACAGGTCTTATCAACCCAACCACCCTCTTGACGCCAGAGGTTGGACTCTACAAGAGTTTATGTTATCCTCGCGAATGCTCATATTTTCAGATTATCAGCTATTGTGGCAATGCAAACAGACACATCTGCAGAGTGTTACTGGCGATGACGATGGCTTGGAGTATCAGCAGGGCATCGAATCTCTACCTTGGGTGGCTTTCGACGACATATCCGGCCCATCGTTCGGTGCGCACGATTCTGATAAGCTGTATCTATGGAAGACAATTCTTCGGCAATACACAGAAAGAGATCTTACGAACCCCGAGGATCGACTTCCTGCCATCACGGGTATCATCTCTGAGTTACAGAATGTCTGGAAGGATACAGCTATCTATGGCCATTGGGAAGAGTGGTTTGTTCAGCTGCTAGCTTGGTATAAGCCAGAACCCTACAGAGAAAAAGAGCAGGAAAAAGAGAGATATCTTAGGCGAGCTCCCAGTTGGTCCTGGGTTTCGGTCAACGGCAGGATTTACTTTGAAGAGCCGATAGAGAAAGAAGATGCCAAGGTGGAAATATTGACAGCCGCAAAAGCCACCATGTCTTGTCGTATCGTGTCAGAAGATGCCATTGATGAGGATACAGTCGAGGAAATCGAAGAGTATTTTGACCTTGGTAAGGCGGCGCAGATATTAGAGATGAGAGGTAAAAAGTGTCAGTATCTTCTCCTAGGTACTACAAAGGAGTCCGATGGATTTGAGAACGCGATAGCGTTGATGACAATAGAAGTCCGGAGGGGCGTACATCGACGGATTGGACTTGCTGTGTTTGCGGATGATGCAATATGGTTTGAGGCCAAACACAAGAGTATCGAATTGGAACCGAAACAAAAATAGCCAAGTCACGAAGGGTCTGCGGGAAGTGCCGTCTGTGGGAAGTATGAGAGATGAAATTCATAAAAAGGCTTGCTATAATCATCAGAACTCCATCAGGTAGCCGATATATATATATGGAATTAAAGGGTGATAAGGGAAATGAAGACTTAGTACCCTTTCCTCGCATGAATCTTCTCGTGTCTCCGACAATCATTCACCCTGGCAAATGCCCTGCCACAAGTTGAACAAGCAAAGGGCTTATCCCCAAAATGACTCCTCTCATGACTCTTGAGATTAATGTTCCTTGTAAAGGTCTTGCTGCAGATGTTGCAAGTAAACTTCCCGGGAACCTGTCTGCGACTCAGAACTTCAAAATGGGACCCACCCTCGCTGAGGGTTGGGTGGTAGATGTTGATATGCCTGTCACGATCTTTGTTGCTCACGAAACCAAGAGGCGCCGAGCTGCAGGATATAGGACACTGGAAGGGTCTCTCGTGACGTTTTTCGTGTGTATCTCGAGCGGTTTTCTTGTCGTAGCCGATGTAGAAGAACCGGCATAGTGTTCGACGACATTTAAAAAGATTGGCGCCGTAGTATTGCTTCACAGTATCTTCATCGCCTACAATTTGGTCAGGCAGGAATCTCTCTAGTTCAGTCCGGTTGTCTTTGAGACCAGTTTCAATCTGGGTAATACCGATCGTATTCCGTGTCGCATAGTCACCGCGCTGATGGGTATAGATGTGATTCCAGAGTAGACGGAGGTCCCCGTAAAAGTGGAAGTTTTGGAACTTGGAAATAACGGCCTCCTCCAAGTCAACATGGTCGGAAATGGTGATTTCTGATCGGTGGGCGTTGACAAAGTGCTGTAAAGCTGAGATAAAGTCTGCTGTCACTTGACAGGGACGTTGGAAGAGTTCGCTACAATCTTTGATTACTGTGTCGATATGGTACAGCCATTGGGAGCATGCATAGTCTTGGAAAGCGAACCAACCGCCTTTGGCATGCTCACTGCGGTCCGTTGACATGTAGATGTTTCCAAAACAACATAGTGTGAGATATCTCAAGCATGTCGTCGCAAGCTGGCATTGAACCGACTTCTCTTGAATGTACTTGTTCTCGATGATGTGACTGGCTTGAATTAGTGGTATATTTCTTCAGACGAGTAGACTAGGCTTACTGTCGTGCACTTGAATGAATTAGACGGATATTATCACCATCTAGGACATGGATGATTGATCCGAGATACTTTTCAACATCTTGTCTCAACATCTTATTTCCGAAGTCGACTTGAAGTTCTAATTCATCAAAAGATAAAATGGCTTGCATTTCGTGCCACCTGAGTGGCCTTTTTGCGCAAACGAGCCATCCGAACATGGACTTTGATCTCTGCCATTGTGCTTCCCCCCCACGTCTGGATAACAGTTTAGTTCTGACTGCTTCAAGTAGCTTCTCGTACCTAGAATTGTAAGTCAGTATAGTAAAAGGGCCAGGTAAAGCTCTGACTAACATAGCACCGAGCTCGGTAGGAAGGATGCCTTGTTCAAGTATGATCAACAAGTCCCGTTTGGTGTCTTGCTGTAGGAGGAACTCTATGGCGAGGTGGGCGTAGAGGAATGAGTCTGGTGTACGTCAGTGCTGTGTATCGTGATTCGGCTTCACATCCGATTGTTACCTTGACTCTGATTGCAAACAATCCTCTCGATATCGTCCTTGTTGGCCTCAGACAAATTGAAGCCCTGGCTGTGATCCGAACTGGAGAACTCAGGTATTCGTTTCTGCACAAACGCTCTAATGTCGTCATGGTTGTCTTCTGGCTTTAACGGGACATCAGCGCAATCATCCCCAGATATAAATTTCCTCGTATCTGATGTCTCCCTTCCAATGAACATAACTCTCAAATGACCTAGTCGCACTTGTGTGTCATAATTGGACACCAGGTCTTTGAAGAACCGGGCTGTTTGGTGGATCTCAGCGCCGTCGCACTCATCTAGTCCATCGATGACGATGTACTGCCTAGGACTGTATTCTATGAATGTCTTGATGAGCTTTTTGGCAACCTCTGGGTCGAGAAGGTTGGCACCTCCGCTGGTGTTCTTCTCTTGATTGCAGAGTGGGAGTATGTAATCGTCTGCTTCGACCATCTGTAAAAGTATGCCTTTTAGGATGTCGAGATACGTCCTGTGTTCGTTGTCATCTTCTTGGCAATAGAAGTAGCAGGTTTTACTGCCGTGTGGGATCGAATAGTGTGTTTCCGGATCTTGTAGTTCCTGGACCACAAGCGATGCCAGGACCGACTTTCCTGAAGGAATGTCAGCATCATTGTCACCAAAAGCAACATAGACGGAACTCACCGTATCCAACCTTCTCATGCAGCCAGAGCGCTGAATCTGGAGGGTCGTCTTCCCCCATCCAATCAGACACAGCGTTGTACTTTCTGAAGAGCCAACGACCACTCCTCGGGCAGATGGCCATGTCTCTAAATGTTTGTTGTAACCTCGGCATCTTCCCCGAAGCTGAGATCCATGTGATGACTTCGTGCCTCTGCTCGTGATTCTTCTTACTTTCTTCGGCATCGAAGGTTCTCCAATCTTGTTTCCAGGCATATGAATATTGTTCCAATGCAGAAGAAATTTCAGTGTAATCCGCATGTATGTCTATCAGAGTCAGCGGATTTGATTAGAGGTTCGATCAAGTTTCTGGTAACAGACTTTGTGCAAGGTTGCCTTGTGATTTGATGATTTTGGCAGTCGTGTTGAGGGAGTCGGAGATTCTCCTGAAGATCCGACCTGAGTCCTCCCAGATGGGCTTTTGAAGGCGTTGCCATACTGATAATGTCAATCAGCTTCGTATTTAAATCGTGGTTGGGGGAGGGGGGGTTACGCTTCGCGGTGAGGGAGAAAAGCTTGTAAGCCAGGGAATGAAATTTTTGAATATCGTCATAAATGTTTATTAAACATTCGATAGCGCCTGGGTATCTTCTGAACAACTCTCTGTGGCGTGTCAAAGGAATTAATTGAGCCCCCAGAAGCCCGTATATCTCGAGTACTCCATCGAATGCCCTGTCAGTAGTATTTGTTGTCTGTACTCGAATCTTAGCTGGAAGCTCAGGATTGTGTGCATCGAAGATAATACTTTGAGCAAGAACTTGACTGCACCCCAGATATTTGACATGACACTTCTCGTACCCGGAAGTTCCAGAAACAATAAGACTTCCTCGAGTTCTTCCATCCCGTTGAGGAACATCCGCAATCGATTCATGTTGATCATATTATTTGTCACATCTCGTAGGGCTTGAACGTCGTGGATTTCTCTTCGCATGTCTTGGTTTGTGGTATTTGCGAATTGTTGTTCATGATGTTCTTTGAGTGAGGATTTGAACTCGTCGGCGAGTGAGTTTAGCCGTTCCATATCGAGTGAAAAGAAGGAGTGGCGTGGTACGTGGTGGAGATAAGATTAGCGAGAATCTAGGCCAGTGGAAAGACGATGAAGATTGATTTGCCTCAGACACAAACAAAAGTTGGACATCACAAATATTACAAAGAAAGGATGTCGCAATTGAAAACAATCAGAGGCTTACTTCCGGGGGCACAGTCAGAGGCCGCCGAAGACTACAATCGCAGTGAAAGCCTTACAAGAGCCTCAATCCGCCTAAGCTGCCTTTTTCAACCCAAAGACCAATCGCTGGCCAACACGAACAAGATGCGAACCATCATGCGCTGAAAATGATAAAGATTGTGGGCTTAGCAGGTTTCCAATGGGTCGGGACAGGGTATATGATTCGATTTTGGCTGACCGATACCAGGGGTTTTATGCACGAAAAAACACTGCCTCAGCCTGATTTCGGTGGTCCCTCCAGGGTTAACAAACCATCTCGTTCTTGACAAAAGATAATGTCTTCAATTTCTTACAAACAAGAAATTTACAAACACTTGAGAAGTGTTGTCCGCAATCATGGCGCAATCTTGGAAGCATATACTTAATCCCGTCAACGAGCAGGAACAACACAATGACCACGCGAATCGTGTAAGCCATACAATTTTAGCGGACGACCATCAATCTGCGCCGATGACAAACGTCCCCGCCGATATCTTCTACGGCACGAATGAACCATTTAACATGGACTTTCCGCTGACCGGCTGGAACGACTACAACGGAGACTTCCCTCGAGAGAGTCAATATCTCGGGCCTGCATCATCAAATTCGCTTGCGTAAGGGCATTAATAATTGTTTGTAGCCTCTGGCTAATCTGGAAAGTAACATCCCAGTGCCACAGCAAAGCTACTTTCCGAACGAGATGATATTGGATCCACAGCTTATGGGCTTGAACATGATGCATCTAGACGCCGCCAATCTAGACTTCATGCTACCAGTATCGACAGAACAGATCAATTCTTTTGAAGTACCGCATGCGATCGACAACTCCCCGTATCTGGGGTTGCCTATAGACAACACCCAAGAATCTTCCGTTACGCCTGACATCATGTCCTCCAGCCAATCGAATTCAACGCCAACGACTGTGCCGGAAGTAGAGGACCTGGAACAGGAGAGGCAGGATGAAGAGGAAAGTCTATTTGTGACAGACCAGGACGAAACAATTGTACACTATGGTATGGTAAGCACTACACCAATTCATGTTTCGCCCGTCATCATGCTAACGGCCACAGCTTCACAATGTCGAAGTCAAATTAGTTCCGGACGATATGTCATCTCTCGACGACAGGCTAAGGACAGGCGAGTCAGCATACCAATATTTCACGCCTACCGAATACCAGAAGCAGGTCATGCTTTGCTTTCCAGATGAGGAGAAGAAGCACTTTGGCCATTTATCTTCTGCAGCTGGGCAAGCTCTCATGCCGCTAATCACTCGTCCGCGCGTAGACGTTGAGCCTTTAGCGCTGAAGGCCGACTTGCGAGAAATTATTCATCGCGCAAGCAAATCCACCGATGCACGGGTAAAAGTCGATATCAATATCTATGGACCACGATCTGCGGCGACTTCTGTTGGGGAGATTCTTTCAAACGGGAAGCTATGGCTGCAGCGGTCGATTCATGGTAAAATTGGAACAGAATATGAGAACCCACATTTTCTAACCATCACCGTTGCCGACGGACACAATGGGATGGTTCCAAACGAGGTTATTGCCCCTAACGGACCTACTAAGAAGAAGACAAGAGAAGAGCAACTTCGAAAGATGGTTGAAGAGGTTTACAATGCAGTTGACAATACAAGAGAGCTAGAGTTGGTGGAAGGAGGCGACAGAGTCACCCGTCAACTTCTCAGGTAAGGCAACTCGATCTGTTGCCAGCACAACACTAACGCGAAATAGACATCAAAAAGAAGCCCTGGGATTTATGCTAGAAAGGGAATCTGGCCACATCAATGACCAATATCGACTGTGGAAAGAAATTGTCCAGGACGGACGGATTCAATACCGTCACCGAATTACCAAGCGCCGGAGAGACACAAGGCCCGAAGAGAAAGGCGGCGGGATCTTGGCTGATGATATGGGAATGGGGAAGTCACTTTCGATTCTTGCCTTAGTCATGAAGACTTTGGATAATGGACAGGAATGGGCGAACCTGAAGAATGCTGAACACAAGGGCAGAAAGACGACTAAATTTTCTCGGTCTACCCTGGTCGTCGTCTCGGCTGCGCGTAAGCTCCACCATGACTCTATAGCAATGTCGCTGATGAGATACAGTGTTGGTTGATGAATGGATGAATGAGGTCAAAAAGTGTGTTGCATAGTTTCTGATACTCGGAGTCCTCGCTAACCACTCACAGACATTTGCAGAGCGGCCTCAAGATCATCAAGTATCATGGAGACAGACGTCCGAAAGATCTATCCCAACTTGACATGGTAGAGGACTCGGACATTGTGGTTACAACTTATCACACACTTACTGCCGAATACTTGATTGGGAAGGGCAAAACCTCACCGTTATACAAGCTCGGCTGGTATCGAGTCGTTCTTGACGAAGGCATGTCTCATTCTTTATCACTTGGTAGAATATCAACTGACTTTGTTTGGTAGCTCACATCATTCGACGCCCGTCTACAAAATTCTTCCAGGCCTGCGATTATCTCCACGCAAACTCCCGCTGGTGTTTATCCGGAACACCCATCCAAAACAAACTCGCTGACATAGGCTCACTTTTCCGCTTTATTCGTGCTGAGCCTTTTCACAAAGCATCCGAATTTCGAAAATGGATAGAGACACCGTTTGACAATTCTTACGATGAGCCCACCCTAGTCCGGGATCGTTTAGTCATGCTTCTTGAAGCCTTATGCCTGCGTCGTACTCGAGAGGTTTTGGATTTACCAAAAACACGTCAATTCGTACGACATCTCGAGTTCACTCAACCCGAGAGAGATCAATATGAACGAACAAGAAATATCATTCACCGAAACATGGAACATCGAATGGGTGAAGTCGAGAAGAGTTCGCAATTCGGCATGTTTCAGATGTGGCTCCAGTTACGTATTGTCTGCAATCACGGAACTTTTCAGAAGCTCTTCTCGTGGCACCGAAGGAATCTCTTGGAGGAAAGGGAGGCTATTGTTGGAGCTGCTGGTCAGTATGGGGAGATGTTATGTGTTGGTTGTGAGCAACCGATGCCAGTCCTGGGGCATGATTGGTCGAAGAAAATGTTTGAGGATGGATGTTCCCACGTTTTGTGCACGAAATGCATTGAAGACTCACAATTCTCCGAGCTGGAAGCTTCACAAAGGCGCTGTCCAGTCTGTGTCAGATGGTATCAAGCGCCGTCGCCGGGAAATGAAGCAGATTCAAGCGACGGTACGCACCGACGCAAGCGAAAGAGAAATGCGACTACAAATGACGATCATGAACATTACTTTAACATTGAAGGTCATTCGACTAAAATTCGAGCGATCGTTGAAGATGTTCGGAAAGATTTGTGGACGACTAAGAGGTATGTATATGCGATCCACCTGTATTATAGCATTGCTAACATTGTTAGCATCATCTTTTCCTGCTGGACAAGGACGCTTCATCTTATAGCCAGGCATTTGGAAAAGGCAGGCATACCGTACCTTCAGCTCGATGGAAACAGCCCTTTACCTCAGCGACAGGTCACTTTGGACAAATTTGAGAACGGGAGCGAGACTCCAGTGTTGATCATGACTACCGGCACAGGAGCCTTTGGGTAATATGACTGACCCTCATTTCTCAAGATCAGCATTTAACATTTTTCCAGGTTGAACTTGACGAGCGCCAATCGCATCTTTATCGCTGAATTACAATGGAACCCAAGTGTGGAGAGTCAGGCTATCTCTCGCGCGATTCGTCTTGGACAAAAGAAGGAAGTCCGTGTGACTAGGTATATCACCAAGGATACCGTTGAAGAGGTGAGTTATCGACAATTTCTATCGATCTTTCACATTTACTAATAAGGGATAGAATATCAAACAGCAACAAGAGTGGAAAAAACAAATAGCAGCACTTGGATTTGAAGAGGAGATTGACTGAAAGTACCAACTGACGCTGAGAGATCATTCTGCCAACAGCGTTTTCTGGGCAAGGTGTACGTCTTGGGAATAGAATACTGATGTATTTTAACTATAAGAGAGTAACGAAAAAATGAATACTGTCGTGGGGTAAATTCTCGGAGTAAAATCTAAGAAACTTACTCCGTATGGGAAATTGATGTTGTTAAACATAATAAGCGGATAGTCAAGAAGAAGATAGTCGGCCCACGGAAGAGACTAAAATTGCAGTGAAGGTGAAGACCCATCGACTTCTTCAAAAAGCAGTGAAGGATTTTCATTTCCAGTTAGTGGCTGACCGCTGGGTGGACCGTTGATTGCGTATGGGGGGGTTAAAATTGCAGTGAAGTTTGACATAACTGGGTGGCCTCATCCGGGTTCTGTGGTCAGTTGAATGCCTGCCGTTAACTTTTAAACACTGTTAAATAGACGAGGTTAAACTAGCATAAATATATAAATATGAATAATTGCTTCCAGGCTTATCTATGAATGAGAATATACATTTCCATTAAACTTTCATGGTGCCTCGTGAAGTCCTACAATAACCCGTACCCTATTTTCCTCTCCCAACTCCGCCATCTTTTGTGTCTCCCAAAGCTCCTGAGGCTCTCTATCAGAGTTTAACTCTGACCTTCCTATTTGTAATATCTGAGTCCCGCCAAGTTCAGGTTTGGAAAAGTCGCTTTTTTCATGATCGGATTCCGAGCTTTGACTTCCTCCACGATCCTGACGAAATCTTTTCCATAGCAAGAATCCTATTATTCCAGATATTGACAGTCCAACAGCTGTGACGCCTACCGAGATCCCCACTAGTGCTGCCGTCGATAATCCAGATTTGTGGGGCTCCGTTGCCGGTATTTGGGATGACTCCGCAGGATGTGAATTTGCTGGTGGATCAGTTTCTGTCGAAGTTGCAGAACTACTTGATGTTGATGCTGTATAGGTAGGTTCCAGATCACTTGACTTGGCGTCGGAGACGTTGAAAGCACCAGAGCTCACAAGAGGCAAATTCAGATCTGAAGAGTACAGCGCGAAATGAAACACAGGAATTTCAGAATCATCATTCAGCCATGGCTGAGATGTGACTGCTGACGAGCTGGCGTTCCATACGTAACTTGTATCAGTTGTGTTTGCTGCAGACAGGTCAGCTGGGAATCAAACATTAAATGAGAGGTGATAATACCTAGAATCTTTTCATAATTCGTCAAAGGCCCTCTGGGCCAGGTCTGCCAGACAAATAAATTACAGGGTCCTTTGCGATCTGTCTTCCACTCAATCTTGACATTTTCGTCGAGGGAATAAACGGGATTGTCCTCATAACCATCCGCATTCAAGTCCTTTGGTGCGACAAAGATTGACTCGCATTTGCCGTGTGTTACGAATGCAACACCGAGGATGTACACTGGTAGTAATGAGAGCATCCCGAAACTTCAGTCAATTCAGACCCACGATGCTACAAAAAAGGGGAGAGAGAACAAAACCGCAGCGAGAAAAAAAAAGACCAGACATTGTGCCGTGGTTTCTTAATACGTTTCAATAATGCTTGTCATCTTTGAGATCCCTTGTCACGCTAGCCAGCCTTTTCTCATACGTTGCACTGCCACGATGCTTGATAAGAAGGAATAAGTAAGCAGACTTTGACCAATTAGAATACTAGATCATGAGTTAATGACGCATTTGACTGTTGAGAAACCAATAAGAAGCTCATTCAGCTGGTTGAGAGTCTAGGTATAATTCCTTCGACTTTTCTCATCGAGATTTGTCTGTTAATAAGCTTCTGTGTAAGAAGATCGCTAGCAGGGATTTGTTTAAAGGCGGTAAAAAGGGTTCTCATCAGTTTGGCGAAAGATCAATTGGTGGGACGTTAGATTTCATGGTTCGTTGTTGTAAATTAGTTATCCGAACATTGTAAACTTGAATATAATCTATCCAAACTGTCTAATCTACACCTTATTTAAGGATATAAAATAAAAAAATGTTGCAATACTTATATAACTAGTGTGAAGAACAGATGGGGGTTTTAATGTACAGCCCGTCTGCAACGTAGAAAAGAATGGAACCCATATGCATAGAAGGTCGATGTTGTCCTTTTGTTTTATCTGCATATGCTATCTGGTCTGATGATTTCCCCTGTTCCCGGCCAACACCTTCGCTATTCCTAATCAAAATTCTCCTAGTTAGACGAATCTGTTTTTATCCTTTCGACAATCTGTTTAATGAATGAACCGCTAGCTGGCCTGGTACAGGGTAGTTTCAGCCCAACAAATCCTAATCCTGCCGCACTGCATAGTCATGGTTACTAGAAGAATCAAGACTGAACACGAAAGATGCCAGGGCGCAGATTGAATTGGTTCTTGGAAAGTTAAGAGTGTTACATCCAGAGCGGCTAACACAAATTTCGATACATTCCCGAAAACTGTTTACTTGAACCTCTTCGACAGGCAAGTATTCAGAAGTAAATGCCGAAAGAGGCGCCATGAGACGCAGTTTATGGGTCGGGCAGTTCCTGACAGGATAAGCTGGGCGGCGCTAGTACAGTGGTGGTTGTAGGGATGGTGGTAGTCGTGACATCGGCAGTGGTTGTTGCGGCTTCAGTAGTTGTACTGGTCTTTGAAGTAGCGGTGCCGTTTGCAATATTAGACATTGAAATTGGAATTGTTTCTATTTCCTCAGTCTGGGAGGAAGATGTTGATAAAAGGGTAGTTGGTAACTGATCAGCCTCAGTTGAAGTGGTCATTGAAATCTCAGTAGTGACAGTGACGGGAGTCGTTAAAATAGTGTCTGTCGATGCATTGACAGTCGTAGTTGGAATGGATGAAGGATAACATGGCCCAGCATCAATGCCAATATCAAGGAGGGCAATAGAGACGACAAGAAAGGACAAGCGAGACATGTCTACAATCCGCCGAGGTGATGTGTGACCTGGTGATGGATGGGTGAAAATTGAAGAAAGGAGTGCATCAAATAAAAAATTACAATTCTTGTAAAGATATTAGTTTTACTTTTCAGCCTACGTTATTTCAACTAGCTCTTGACTATTGGAAACTTATTGGCAAACCATCAATTAATGAACAAACGGGCCAGATGTTCGAGTAAGTATCAAACACTAATTAATAATTGAGAGGTGAAATGCCCGCCACGCGTGAGTTGTAGTCGTCCTCAATCGAATAACTATCCAACGCGTGAAGGTACAAGGACAAAATGACGATGTAGTTACACAGAAATGGCAATGAGAATAAAACAAGCCGACTTCCCTTGGAAGATCCAATCGTAAAAGCCACGAACACGCCGAACAGTGTTCCAGGCAAAACAAAATCCCGAAGGTTTGACTCATAAAAGAAAAAAGGGATACATAGCCCGCAGGCAAGTATGAATAGAACCAATTTTTGTATCAGGCTTGCTCCAATAGCGAAGGCAACTGATAAACAAATTGCTGAATATGGTAGCGCAAACTGTAATATGTTGGGCTTTAACTTGTATCCCAACAGCTTTGCGATATAAGGAACGCGTGGTCGTTTGTGCTCTGATACCAACAATACCAGAGTCAAAACGCCGAAAACAACCCACCACTTCTTCTTCCACAGCCAGTGCCATATGCTGAAGGAGCCTATCGACATCTGCCGTGTTGAAAATGAACCACCTTGTAAGACCCTTTGTATCGTGTCGTCTAGTTGCTTGTCGGATAGATTGTCGATATCTATTCCAGAATGCTCGAATTCATGCCTGATTGTGTCTGTAAACTCGATTAGACCTTTCCAGTCTTGGGACGTAATATCGCGATCGTTGAGTTTCAGCATATCATGCGACGTCTTCCACAGAACCACTAAAGCTAGCGACCATAACAGTAACAGAATGATGACGAAATACAGTTGTATGAATGAGAAACCCCATTGATACCTCTGGATAGAGCCCTTTATCTTGTTAGCTTTATCGGTCGTTCTCTTATGATCGTTGCCCTACCTTGTCCTTTACGGGCTGACAGACACCATTCTGGAACAGCTGAGTCAAGGTGTACATGTCATCATCGACATTGAACAACATCTTGGTCCTGTCATTATATGGATTTGCTCTGATGGTTCGGTTTTTGCTTGATGACGACTTCCAATAGAACTCTCCTGGAAGATAATATGCAGTGATATTGAGAGGCGGCCCATCTACTGTTTCGCCACAGAATTCCGTCGCATTGCCACGAGAACTAGACGTCTCGTCTGTTGCTGCATTGAAACCGTATTCCTGAATATCTGAAAGATAAAACCTTTCGTCAGCTGCTTGTACAGTACAGAGTGGATAGAATATATTAGCACTCACACCGAGATACATTCCATTGCAATTCACAGCCTCCATCCACCCATGTCTCATTATAACTGTAGCAAAAGTCCCAGAACATTAATTTTCGGTTTATGGGTGCTTGTGACCTTCCTGTTACCCATGTTAGCTTCCATGTAGACCAATTTGTAAGTTTGATATCCTACCTGATCTCCAGGGAACGATGTAATCTTTAGTGAAATTGGATGTTCTGTCTCCATCGTGGATGACGTACGCAATTGGCCTCACACTTTCCCATGGAAACAGTCTGTCATCACTTGATGTTATGTAAAGATCATTGAACGCAGTGTATCCACTCATCGAGGCAGCAATCGTAGGGAATGCCAGGATAAACGACAGCGTCATGACTATGATCCACATGGCGAGTTTTGATGCAAGACCCCGACGGAAGAACTGAAAAAACAGGCGCACCGAAGATAACACAGAGGTATCCTGGTGGAATCGCAGAAGCCATACTGTTGTGTACGTAGCTGGTTGTGTTGCAAGAGACACTTCCACATATTCTGTGAATACCCTCCAGGCAATGAAGGACATGATGGCCTGGCCTCCTCTACCAACAATCTAATAGTTCTGTATCAGTATTTGATAACTTGGTCATTTCGGTGGTCTTACCAAGTCCCACGTTACATCAAGAAGCTTCGCAGCGGTAAAGTCGAATTTACCCCAACCCAGAGTGACTTCAAAGAAACTTGAAAATGCCCACCAATTATGGGTGTGAGTGAAATAGCGACCCTGTACCACTTCAAGACGGAATTCTCCATCTGGTCCACAAGGACTCCTACCGTCTAAGTTCATCCGGAAAGTAAGGAAAAGCAATAGAGTTAAGAGACTCGCAATCCAGAAACTTATCAGAAATTGCCACAACAGACGACGTAACTGTGGCAGTTTCAACTTTGGTATGGAGCGTATGTCTTTCCCTGCGACTATAAATGCGCTTCCGATCGTCGCGAAAACAGACACTGGGTACGTTTTCGATTTTTCAAGCATCTCAGGACTCTGGGATGCTGATTCACGAGACGGAGATGCCCGCTCTACATCCGGGGGATCGTAAAGTAGCTGGTTGGCTGAATCTGACATTCTGTGCGCTCAAATAAGAAGCACTCAAGTAGACAGATGACAGACCTTTGAAGTATTATGATGTGCTTCAAATGGAGAAAAACCAACGTAGACATTAAAAATAAAGGATGCAACAAACGTGGCAAGTTTGAGAAGGATTGTTAAAAACCCTAGATATTAGAGTGCAGAGAAATGGAGACGTCATAGGGTACAATTGAAAACCAGAAATGATACAGAGTTCGTGCCAGGATTTATTCGAGGATCCCTATACAGGTATGCAGTCTATAATGCAATGTTGTCAGCCTAATGTGATAGACCGCCAATTAAGCAATGGCGATATGGATCGGGCTGCATTTGAGATTTCAATATCCAGTCAGGTTCTCGGTCATCGTCATTACACCGTAACGAATTTCATATTACTTGTCTTTATAGCGGCCGAATTGTATTGTAAGAAGTATAGATCTGCAGTCGTAGCAAGCATTTTCAGCTGCAGGTCTAGGGGATGGCAGATAATACGACCCAATAAGCGTGAGATGCTGTGAATAAATAGCCTAAAAGGACGTCTAAAATGCCATATCTGATGCGACATAAGAGGTTTGCAGGGTAAACTCATTACAAATATGGCATCGAGTCTGATTACTATCAAGAAAATAATACACGAAATGATATACGTACTGTTTGCGGGTTCCGCAGTAGCGTATGGCAAACTCCCCGGCCACTCCTGACGTGGTAAAGATCACGATTACGGCATTTCGGATTATCATACTGCCTGGAGCGCGTGTAATCTGTTCTTGAGATGTGCTGTGTGACATATCGAGTTTATTGACTCTATAAAGGTACGAAGTGGTTTATGCGTGTCTCTCAACCATGATTTCGTTGTCCACTTAGTTTTCGGCCTTCCCGTTCGACAACTCCGAATGTTCCACCCAATCTTGTATTTTTCAAACTTGCACGCAGGTGCTAAGGATTTGAATCTCTTATCAAGACCATATTCCTTGCCTTGTAAATCTCAGCATTGCAGAAGACAATCGTTGGTTGTCAGTCGATCCTGCAAGTCTGAATAATGCAGTATTTGCTGGCACAGCTCTGTTGGAACACTCCGCGGTGACAAACGAGAGAGAAGTAAGTGATCATCTTCAGCTGGACCAAGTTAGACCAGATATTACCATTCAGTGCTCCTAAGCCCCAGGACTTGAACATCTTTCTGTAAATTACTTTGTTAAATGCGCGATTCCCAGCAATGGCGCATGTCGACGAGTTTATATATGTATCATATCACATTCCCCCCTTCCAACATGGATGACATGTACATTGCACCGACCTATTACAGGGTAACATACGCCGCCTTGGAGAACACCCTCACATGATTAAAAAGCGAGTCTTTCATTGCTAAAACTGAGTCAGTTGAGCTCATCAGGTTAGGTTTCGAGAGACTTACCAACACTTGGTTAAACCTTCTTGATGTTCATTCTCTTAGTAGACCCAAGTGATCTACATTTGCCGACATTCAAGTCATTGGTTGAATCAGGAGTGCCACCACATGAGTTCTTCCAATATTTCATGATCCTGACGTTGCCACAGTCTGCGCCGTGAAGGTAATAAGACTGCCGTCCCTCGACATTGATACACCTGTTGCCACGGTCGATATCAACAACAGCACCCATTTTCCCAGTACAGTTGGGCCCGGTTGCGGCTCGCATCCAGCAACCGGCGTCTACCACTCCAAAAGTGGCGAATGCGGTGAATAAAATGCCCTTGATCTGCATGGTGGTGTTGATGGTAGGATAGTTGAGAGGATAAGAGTATGATGAGAAAGGCTAACTCATTGAACGACGAAGTCCGCTTTCTTTTATAGCTGAGAGGCTTGCATCTAGGCTTTCACCCCCAACCCGTACACAAATTCCATTCTCTAGGGTCTAAATGATACGAGGTCAAAACTCGCAGATGAACCTTGCCAGCTGTCCAAGTTGCAGCTGATGGACCGGGGGTCCCTGGATCGTCGGCATATCGATGGGCTCATAATACGATTTTTTCGACCCCAACTACTGAATTTCATCTGTTATTGTACATAGTACTTTGTATTTGCTGGCAGTTTTCAGACGATGTGGAGTCATGCGCGAAACGAGAGTCGAGGCCACAAAAGACTGTTGTGATCCTTGGTATTTTTATGGGCTCCCATGCTTAAAATGACCGATAGTGGAAACTACCCTGCGTTGATCATTGCAATGCTGGACCAACAAATACCTCATCAGCAATCAGCACGGTTGATGCTTTGGTTTTAAGCATGTTGGTAGTTAGCTTCATGCTAGGTGCCGAACTTTGCTACCAAACCCCGGCTTAGTGCAATATACCATGTTGGAAAACAACATGAGATACCGAGGAAGATGGAATTGTAATTAACCTTTCAATTATTCAACTATTCCAAAACCCTTGAGGAATACATATCCGAAATCCTATATTGTACTATGAATACGGTATATAACAGCTATCATGGTCGCCTAGACGGCCAAATAGTAGAACACACAATTGTGGTCTCGTTTAGCGGTGTAAGGTTGCACGAATCTTTGTCAAGGCTACATAAATCATATGATACCGAGAATGTAACCTATTCCTGTCACATAGAACACTTACCCAAACAGGTAACTGCCGATGGGCATACGCCACCGCAAGGGATCTCCAAGTTTTCCAAATGAAATAGTTCGTTTTCGGAGAGCTGTTAAATAACAAAGTAGAATAAAGCGTGGCTTGGTTGGACTATGCTGGTCATTAATGAACAAATCAACATGTTTATATTAGGACAGCATGGTTTCCATAAAGTCAAGTCACTATTGATATAGCAGATATTTGTTTTTAGAAAACCAAAGCCAATAGACCAAAGACAAACAGGATACCGGGAAACGCCTTATCCCGAGGCGCGCTGTTGGTCTCTTCGGGGTCGGCAGAGCTTGCAGAGCTAACCGCTGTAGTCTCTGTGGTTGATGGCTCAGAGGTTGCAGTCGAAGAAGCAGTAGAATCAGATGATGAACCGGTAGCTGAGCCTGACGACGTGGAGGTCGACGAAGCAGAATCATCTCCAATGGCTACGCTAAAGTCGGAAACGCCTTTGTAGGATTGTACGGTTTTCTTCCCCGTTGTCTTGGTCGTCAGGTCATTGCTCGGGATGGTAAAGCTGCCCTGGTAATCCTTTGACTTTGTTTTGATAGTTATCTTCAATCCTCCATTGTCTAGCTTGGCAACCGAGATTCTGTGCATTCCGGCTTGTGTCTCGCTAACAGCTGGAAGCATGCCATCGTCGCTCGTCTCAGATACATCAGAGGCTGAACCAAATCCAGGATTGTCGCTCGTAGCCACGTTCATCTGGTAACTACCAAGCCCCAGCTGTCAGTACTTCAGTGGCCACCACTTCCTTTAGGAATCTCACTAACCTGCAATAGTCGTCCTCTGTCCGGCATGATGCTGAGAAGTCACTGATCTCGTATTTCAAGTCCGTATCCCGGTGAACAACGTCGGCCGCCAATGCCAACGGTAATAGAGTGAGAGAGAAAGTGAGTGTAGCCTTCATCTTTGCGCGGTTTGTGGCGTAGGGAACAGAAAGTCGCGGAGTGTATTGAACGAATTCGTAGAGTTAAGTAATGCGTTGAGTCCTAAGGATTTATCACCTGATAGCCAAGAGCTTTAATTTCAATTCAGGGGAATACGCGCGATATTGTGGAGCTCCTGTTGGTTGTCGTCTGATGTGATGCATATCAGCCAATGATAATGCCTGCGGTAAAAGTCCCAGGGACTTTTCTGTTATTTGGAGAATGACTAATGTTGAGTGTACCGCCTGTAATTGGCCCGCAAGGCCAGTTCGTCAACCGAGCCAAGAGTCTGTAAAGCCGTTGTTGCCGGTTCTCACTAGCTTCCATGGTTGAATGTCAGATGCTTGAAGTTACCCTAAAACCATTCTATCAGATGGTTTCGCTTCCAAAGTCTATTGACTTCTGCGGCAGTATAAACATTATATAACGACACAGAAACATAACTACTTAAACCAATAACCGATAGTAACTTCTGCAATAAAGTCGTCCATAGACTGGTCGAAGTCCATTGCAACGTCTTTGTTTCGCTGTACTTGGCAGGCTTGAAGATGGAGTAGCGTCTAAAATGAGATAAGTAATCGTTTGATAAGATAAACGCTCAAGGTCTACACCCCAGCGCACAAACTGTCATACCCACCATCAGCCATACACCCCACAAACTGCACAAACCGTTACTTCAGCACTCCGTACAAAACACCAACACTATCTACAATAACTATACGCCTATTTCTCACTATCGACGCTATCTAACGATAGGTACTTAGCAATGCCTACCGTCAAGAGGTGGTCATCTCGCAACCAGAACGGCATTCTAGCAGGCCGTTACGTTCAGTGCCGCAATCTCGACATTGGTGCTTCCAAGGCAGAGTTCGAGGCGTTTTTGACTTCCAAGGGTTACGATGACTGCACCATCTTTTGGCCTCATCCAGAAGACAGTCATCTCCATATTGGAAACTGCCAACTTCAGTTCGACGACCGCGCAGCTGCAACTGCAGCCCAGAAGTCACTCAACGGGCAGGTTTTCGCTAAACGGGTAGTAAGAGCTGGTCCCGTTATCTGTCGAAACGTAAGTTTAAAACAGAAAAATCTTCAATGGCGTCACTAGAAATACTAACGCCCTTTAGAAAAGAACGATCGCGAGACAAGCCGCCAAGGATGTATGATTGCGTGCTATGTCATGTCGTATGAACTTACTAACTTGTTCTAGAATGCCTCTACCACTGCTGCTCTTGCTGCCGATCCTCCTTCTCCTGCTCCTCGTGTTGCTGCTGCTGCTGGGAAATCTTTCTGGGAGGTCCTTGCCAACCCCGTCCCTGCTACTTCGGCCGCTCCTTCTTCGGTCGCTTCTAGTTCGGCCGTTCCCACAACCAACTTTCTTTCTGTACGTATGCTCTGGAGCCCACCCTAGGTACATATAGCAGTTCTAATCCTTTCAAGGCCTCCGGCTCCGGCTCCCTACCTGCGCGGCCATCCATGCGGGAGACGATGTCACAACCCCCCGTTGCGGCCAATGACCAGCACACAAGGCCCTGGATCTACCTCCAAAAGGGTCAAGGTGAAAAAAAGGTGTTCAAAAGAGTTCCTTTGGAGTGGGTCTCCGAGTACGAAGACCACGGTTAGTATGAGTGGTATCCTCAGGAGAGACCTGCCGATGAACACGAAGACGAAAAGAGAGAGCAGAGCCCCCCGTCAGCCTAAAGTACGAATCCGATGCCACACGGTAGACGCTCTCTCAGGCTCTTGGTGAACTAGCACCAACAACGTTTCTGGCCCCTCACCCCGTCGCTTTCATTCTCCCTCGCAGCAAATAGCCTTACACTATTCCCTCTCGGACGAGTCTCATGGCGCGAGCCTTAAATCTTCTTCTGTATTTTCTCCACTTAGAAGAAGTTGCCTGAGAAGCTGTGGTCATTATTGGCCCAGTGGAGGCACCATAACAATGGCTGGCACCTTCACGCGGTGTTATGGGTCAGTACAGAGAACACCATATAGGATGTTCTCTGGAAGCTAAGACCAGCCAACTGATATATACTCTTTCCACAAATATACTCTATATTTGTTATTACTATTTTATGATTGGAAACCTTGTGCATAAAATCCCTAAGCTAAATGCCATATTATTGTCTGTCATTTGTCTACTACAAGCACAAACGGCAACTCCCTTCATCACTTCAATAAAAACCGTTAACCTATCGGAATAGACTCACATAATTGCCATTGTCCATGATTCTTCTAATTAGCCGAGTAGTAAAAAATCAGAGAGTATGTTTTCACTAGGATGGCGGATTTACTACGCAGTTTGCGTTTTTGTCTCATGGGGAATTAAACAACATCACGTGTGTAGGCATTTTGGGAATGTTGGTATTGTGTCGTTAATTTATATGGTTTTCTGTATGACAACTGCCAAAGCTCCTTACTGTTGTCAATGAATCAGGAATTCCCATTAGATACAAATATTGCATTGCCTCCACATCAATACAGAGATTATCTGCGTCCCGAGATGAGTTCCTTGTCGCCAGAGTCAGGGGTGAGATTGTTTCCCTCAACATGCTTTGCATCGGGCTTTTCCTGGGGGTAGTGACCATCATTGGCAGCAAACTCGTAAAGAGGAGGGAATGGAGGAACATCCTGGCGAAGGAAGTATTTCTTCAGGTACCAAGGCAGCTTTCTCATGTAGTAAGAAGCGTGCTCGCGATTGCTGACACCGAAGACCATGTCGAGTTCTTCAAGGGTCAAGTTCTTGGTCTCGGGGAGGAGGAAGTAACAGAACACCCAACCAAAGATATTCCAAGCGCCATACCAGCTGAAGGCGCCAGTGTTACCCATTGAACGACGGAGAGCTGGCCAGGTGAGACTAATAACAAAGTTGAATCCCCATGTAATAGCGGTACTAGACGCCATACCAATATCTCGGATGTGCAGGGGGAAAGCCTCCGCGCTGTAGGTAAAGGGCACTGGGCCGAGACCAGGTGAATAGACAGCCATGAAGAGATAAAGGCCTGTGGTAACAGTACCAATGAGAGCCTGTTGGTTTTCCTCAGGGATTTGAAATACGCCCCCAGTGAAGAAGAGACAAGCCGCCATGAGAGGGAAGGTGACTAGAAGCAAGTTCCGTCGACCGAAAGTGTCGATGGTATAGATGGCAGGGATGGCGAACAGAAAGTTGATGATACCTCCTCCCATGGAAACGAGAAGGGCTTCGGACAGGGTGTAGCTGGCATCACGAAAGATTGAAGTAGAGTAATATGCGATTACATTTACGCCACAGAACTGCTGCATGAACTTGATGCCGTTAGTTTATTATCCATTATAACATCAATGTATTTGATGTGGAAGACGTTGTTGGTTTGGGTTGTGGTTGTGGTTGTTGGTGGAACGAACAGAAACAGACTAGACGGAAACTAGCACCAGGTGGGGCCATGATAATTCAAGACACCTGAAATTAGGGGAGGGTAAAAAAAAGTTCTTGTGTAAGCATCGGATTCATGATGCATTTTTGGTATTGATAGACAAGGTTCAAAGTAGAAGGTAGAAGGTGGCTGGACTTACCATGCAAAACCAGGCACTTTGGGCAGCACGTCGGTTTCGACGAACAGTGAAGAACTCCTTGATCAAGTTGCGGCCCTCTCGTTCTTTGCGCTCAATCTCGAGTAGCTTGTAGGCGTAGTACATATCTCGGGTGGCTTGTACTGCGTTGAATCGAAGCTTTCGAACAGAACGAAAGGCTTTGTTAAAATCGCCCCGCTCCATATACCAACGAGGACTCTCGGGACAAAAGTAAACTTGAAGCATGACAATGAGTGGAGGCACAGATGTGGACGCCATCATCCATCGCCACGGAGAGTTCGGGCCGCCAATTATGGTTACCTTTTCGAAAGCGACACAAACAATAAATCCAAGAGCAATACCGAAAGCAGTCCACATTTGCCACATCATTGTGAGAGCACCACGAATGTTCTTCGGCGTGCATTCAGCGGAGTACACAGGAGTGGTACTAGACTTGGCACCGACAGCGAAACCGAGCATGAAACGGGCCACGAGGAAGTTTGCAAGACTATGAAATTGTTAGCATGGAGCTGGAAATAAGAAATGATTACTGACTGAGTGGTAGACGCCATCCAGAAGCCAGTGATAGTCGAGATGGCACAAGAGATGAAGATAGTTCCGCGGCGACCAGTGTACTTGTTGAGAATAGGACTGGTCCAGCAACCGATGAGGGCAGAGCAGAGGTACGGAGCTCCATTGGTGAAACCTTGCATCCATTCGTTTCTAATTTCGAATTCGTCAAAGTAGAATTCCTAGATTTTGAGTTAAAATTTGAAAGTAGTTGTAATGGGAAACATACCTGGGCACCATTAACGGCAGTCTGATCCATACCCTGCACAATAGCAGATCCGGCGCAAAGTGTACATAGGAAGTACAAGGCAAAGGGTTGGTGCCATCGAGAAGTCTCTTCCTTTCGAAGAACAGCCTTCTCCTCTTCGGTGACCATGTCAATCTTCTCAAATGCTCCTGGGGTGTTGTTCACTTGAGCGACAAGAGCTCCCTTCCGGAAGTCCTCGCGATGCTCTTGAAGACCCTTGGAGTCGACGAACGCGTCGACGTCAGCAAGGAGCTCTGCTCGGGTCATGCCCGCTAGAGGATTGCGCAGCAGAGTAGCCTTGGAGACACGCCGTTGGCCGCCAATGTTATTGGGGTTATCATTGACAAAGGTGCCATTGCTGCTAGAGTTGCGATGGCTGTCATCGATGGAATCCTCCGGGTAGGGAGCTTCATTGTCCACTCTTGGATGCGGCATGATGCCGGTTGATCAAGCAAGACAGAAAAGAGATTGTACAAGCAAACTGACAAGCTTTTGGATCTGGGGAAATGGTTGGGGCCCCGGATTCCTGTTGACCAAATGCGTTGCTCTGAATGTAACGGGAAAAAAGAAAAATCTGGAGAAAACGGTCGTAATTAATACAATTTCGTCCCAGGGTTCGGGCATACTCCACATGTTGAGCAAAGCGTTTGATGCTGGAGGAGTGGAGAGTTCGCCAAGATGATCGACATCTTGTAGTACCGTTTTGTTTGGCTGGGCGCGGCTCAAGGCTCGGTGTATCCTTGTCTGGGCAACCCGGTTTATGACGTTGGCCCAGAAGACGTGAGAAAGAAGTGCTCATTCTGGTATTTTTTACTGCTGATGTCGGGGTTGGCGAGTTTCTTGGTGATGACGCGGCGGATGTAACAGTTTTGAAAGGGGAGAATTCTTGCAGTTGTTTTCTCCAATGGGGGCCCTTCCGTAAATGGAATTTGGTGTTCTTTTTTTTTCTCACATCACAGAAAGACATAGATGGGCACGTGTTTTCCCAGCATCAGACACAGACAGTCGTAAAATTATCAGAATAAAGTTGGATTAGAATTGAATTGATCAGCCGCGATCATCGGCTTCACAAAACCTGTTAAATCCGTCCCTCCACCAAACTCAAAGATGTCTCTCCGGTTATGCGATCGGTAGCCTTGAAAGGAACATGACCCTTGTCCGTGCGGCTTCCAAAAGTCTACTAGATTAAGCTTAAATGGGTGACCCTCACGCGACAAGGGTATCTTGGCGCTAGGCTGGGCTTGCGTCAGAGTCTGCTGAGCAAACATGGATTAGTCTTGACGTCAATTTTCTTTGTCTCATAGCAAGTTTTCTTGCTGCAGAAGTGACATCGGATATCCCTTCATGTCTTTGGATGTCTTGGGCTACCCCGAGTTTGTTGCACGTGGAAGAACAAGCATATTTCTTCACACCAACCACCAAAGCCAAGTCTGTGTCTCCCACAATGTTCAGATAAATTCAACCGATCATCAACTTAGCCAAGCTACCAAGGCTTTGTAACTTGCAGTTGGTGCAACATGACCCAGTGTGCCCCGACATTGAGTAACACGACGTGTCTCACAGCGTCTCTCGGCCTGTCTTGGTATGGAGAAAGACCCATTATTTAATTCTGTTGCCTGGTGATCCTGGATGGCCTCAAGGTATCAGAAATATCATCCGCGGGAAGCAAAAGAGACGCAATTAGTGGATTAGTTAATATTATTGAGATCAGATTTCCTATGTTATGTGTCATTATTTCCTAACAGCTGAAGACCAGCTTTCCTGATCCTCACCGACCTACATTGCTAATTGCACATAACTGTGGTTTTAACAATTCTCAAATTAATTGGAGCCTCTTGACCGGCACGCCCCTCTTCAACAATGCCTCTTCTTTCATGCGAGGATCTTTCAACCCATTTTCGACATGGATATCTTTATGCAACCAAAGGGGAATCCTTCGACCTTTGATTGTCTTGATGATTTCGTAATAACCATCCTCGACAGGAACATTGTCAAGCCGTGGGTCGGTGTAACGCACAATTCCATCTTTGTGGAAAGCATTCTGAAAATGACCCCGATCCCATAGTCTCTCCCAGCCAGCAAAGTCGTTTCCAAGTAACGCTGATCCGTCTGCAAGTCCCGGGTGGTAGCATGTACCTATTACAGAGTATGTGTTTGGTTTGGTCCCTGGACGTAGCACCAGTGGTTGATCTAAACCAAGAAGGACTGCCACCAAGTCCCCCTTGAGACTCTCTGGTGGAACTCGTATGAAACAGCCATTCCGAATCTTCAAGCACCCACTTGCATATAGCCCTCCTGGTATAGATCGTATATATATCTCATCCGGAAACCGTGAATCAACGACAACATGGCCATCTTCCAAGTCGCTATTCATCAACCCTCGTAGTTTGTTCCGCCAGTCCACGATGGAGCGCAGCGGGCTTCTGTCCTTTGGGTATAATGTTTCAATGTAATAATCTCGGACAGACCCATACGTCAATGCCATAATCAACGGGTCGAGTTGCGTGTCGTCGTGTAGTAACTCTTCACTACACAAACTTTGCACTGCGTTGGCCATCACCTGAAGGTATTCCGCAGGAGTATGTAGAAAATTATCCTTTACGGGTATCAGAATAGGAGCCCCGGCCAACTCGTCACAAACGACTCCGGCTACCTCTAGCACGCCGGCTTCAACAAGACGTGCTTCAGGCATGGACTTTGGGGCCGCACTACCATCGGTCACGTCTAAGGCGAGAGGCTTTGTCAAGTCAGCTACCCAGCTCGGACTGCTAGGCGCGTTACAGTAGCGCAGAAACGCGAGCGACTGTTCTCGGGAAAGGGCATCAAGGCATACTGAAGTAAAAGTCTCCTTGATAGACTTAGTATAGTCAACTTGAATGACATTGGCTGTTTCAGGTTCTATCAAACCACGGCAGGCAAATATCTTGTCTAGATCATCAGAGCATTGAAAAATCGATGCCCACATAACAGTAGGCAACCAGGTAGATCTGCCACAGTATTCCCCTGCTTGAGCTTTTACACTGAAGGCCGTTACGTTAGAACTGAAACGAACAGGATCAAGTCTCAAATCAGGTGACGGCTGTTTGTAAGTGGACAAAAAGAGGAGGGCATCTCTAAAAGTTACCCAAAGCATTTCCTCGTGGCCGAGAATAACAGTACAAGTCCTTTCGTCTGCCAACGCTACTTCTTGAAGCGTCCATAAGCGCTTGTGCCAATCCAAGTCCATTAGGTACTCTATAGCTATCCATTGCTCCGTACGGAGTGGAAGAGGGCTGTTTGGGTCGTTCATCCGAGGGTCTGCTGTATTTCGGAAGTTGAAATACATGCTGACATGCTCAACCGAATGATCAACTGATTTGATTTGGTTCTCCGCCCATCGTAGGGTATCCATGGCCGTAGTACACCAAGAGGTTTCGGGGCCAAGCCATATTGTAACTTTGGCGGCAAGGCTATAGATTTCGCTCATACGTTTTACTTGCGATGAACGTTCGGCTAGGTTCTGTTGATTGATACAGATAGCATCACACCAAATGATTCGTTCTTTCTGAGGATGGCGGAGTCGCCGTAGAGCCGCAGCTAAATTCCGTCCAATTTCGAGACCGCCTTCGTCACCAGACCAAACTCGCTCTCTAAGTGAAATAGTCTCTGATAGTGACTGATCTCCCCAACAGTAAGATAATGCCTCATAGTAAGGCAGCTCCCAGTCTTGATTGAGATCATCAACAAAGAGAATGCCGGCAAGAGGATCTTGAGGGGTTCCAGGATGTAAAGCTAAGAACCGAATGTTCTCAGAGTCAAGAGCAGAGTATTGAAAAGAAGGCATTATGGTAAGGAATCGCTACCAAGGTCGATTGTCATACTCGAGTTGAAGAGTTGAGATCGGATGTCGCATGAGCACAAGTGGGGATGGGATGACCCCGCTGTTATGCAGTCAGCTTTCATAATACAAGAGGAGTAAGATGAAAGTCCTAGCATCTCTAGAGCAGGCAAAAGGAAAATCCAAAACGTCAGATTCGAGTGTCCAATTATGTTGTGATTTCTTAACGGTGACACAATCGCTGACTAGTCAAATTTTCCCGGCTAAGTGCGTGGCCCATTCCACTGTCAAGCCAACCATGCTACTTTTCTTTTCTTTCTTCTTTTGTTTATATCAAACAGATACCAACTACCGCTGTGATTAGGTTGCTGAAATGCCCTGTAAGTACCATTGTAGACGGCTATTCAATGTATCAATGCCTTTTCAAACTCTGAACTGAAGCTCAAACATCGTCTAATTTCCAATACCACCAATAATAAGGCAATTCTATCTACACAGATTGAGCACTCAGCAGGCTACAAAAAAAGGGCTCTATGAAGCCAAGGGTGTAGTAGCTAGGTACTTGTTCCCCTTTCAACCCGCGATGGACTAGCTAGTCCACAGCAGTACAAGCCAGCCTAAATATCAAGACAAAATGCGGGGACTGGAAGTCATATTCATCAACGACGCTCACAGCTATCGCTCAACCGATTCAACGAGACGCCAAATCCAGCTTACCCAAAGGATAGTCAGTATAAGCAACAGAAAAAGACAAAGAGGCTGCCGGTTCACCGGCCCCAATCCCTTGTGCTCGACCTTGCTAACTACTTCTACAGGCCTGCAACAGAGACTATATCCTACTCCAACTCTCTACCACAGAGACCTTGAAGCGACGACCAACCGTGACGCGAAAAAGCGAAAGGCCGCCCAAGACACTTCAGGACATCTCGAGCCGAAACCTACAGTCGAAACATTGTTACCTTCCTCGTCTGTGTACATCCTACCACCTGATTGGGATCTCCGAAGTATGCTGGACGAACGCCTGAGATGCGAGGAGAAAGCCAACGAAGCAACCCGCGGGAGCTACATAGGCGTCGAATACCGGCTGACGGCGTTTACGCGGCGATCTTTCTTTTGGTCCCTTTTCAGAGTTAAGGCCACCCCGAGGCCATCTTGACTATCGAAGGTTATAAGATTAATTCAGAACTTATTCCAACGGATTTACCCGTTCCAGTTGGACACGGTCAGTTCGATTACCATCTAACCGTATATGCTAACTCATTCTAGTCTTATAGAAGTCGAAGAAAGATCGAAACGATGCCAGAAATCCGACGCCCACATCGATACCATGCTCTCTAGTCGAAGTTACGGTCAGAAAAGGTGATGTCGTAATCGACACAACTATCAGCGCATCTTTAAGCATTTAGCGGCAGCCGAAGTAGCACATGCTATGCCATTTGCTTGGAATAACAACGAGGCCAGTTTAAAAGAAACCCATAAGGCTATCGATGTCAGCACTTTCTTCCTCTTTAGAAGCAGATTAAAGCAATACAAACTTTCAGAACTGGCGTATTCATCGGTTTGATGTTCTGATAAGTGCTGGGATCAACGCAGATCGACAAAGAACTTCGCTCCTAGTGGCTACAAGGCTTCCTGGGATTACAATGATGAGACACAAAGCTTCTCGACTACACTGACGCTTCAAAAGACGGAGAAAGGAGAATCTGTATTCGGTTCAACTAGCTGTAGTTTCGATGGCGCGAACCCACTGACAGAGTTGCCATCGGCTACACGAAGTAGATAGCCCAAAGGTAGATTGGCATAAGTTAAAGAAGAGTCCTCCCTATGGATCCAGATAGTGGCCACGTCGCGGCTGTCTGTGTTGAAGCAAACACCCCTCTGGTTTTGGGATATGTCACCACTCTTACTATGTCTGAGTGCGATGCTATGAACTTCAACCAGGGAGTCGATCTTCAGTGGCACGGTATTCAAATTGTAGTATCTCTGAGTGGTGGTGCATCTCACCCAGATCTACTCCTGCCTTTTGTAAACTTTAGTTTCTTGTGAGATAGGTCTTCAACGTTCGGCCAGTTCTCTACAGAATGGGGATGCGCTCCTGTGAGGACCATGGTTGAATTAGAACGGATTTCTAACAACAACCCCGGACGTCCCCTCTCCATTCCCCCTTGTGTTAGACACATAGAGCCGATAAGTACTAACTTCAGTGTTTTGAAACAAATGACCTCAAAGCTTCATATAATTATATAACGCCATGTAACTTGACATTCTTGTCTGTTGTAATTTAAGAAGGGGTGGATATTTCACATATCGTGAGCATGAAGCCCCAGGCAGTAGTAGCCCATCGACGTTTATTTAGGTTTATTCCCCCCTGCCAAGTTGTTAGTACCTAACGGAATGCATGGAGCTTCGATTCCAGAACTCGTAAGCTGTCGGTTTGGTTCCATAGCCGAGACATTCTCGAGTAAGCCAGATGCCCATTCAAGTCGCCCATAACTCGGAACTGAGGTAGTACCAAGTAAGGTCACTACAGAAGAATCTTAATCTCCAGCAATACGCAGCTCTTATGACTGTCGTGTGTGTGCGGTCGGAATTCATGTCCGGAATCGGAAATTGCTGCATGTTCTGGAAGGCAGACACTCGCACATTTGGAGCTAGAATCCCACTGTTTAGTATTATTCCATATACTAGGTCCTTCTACGCAAGCTGGTCTTCCAAATGAATTATCTTCCTAATGCGAAGTCTCCCAGTTACTGAGTGATGGATCTTATAGATCTTAAATAGCATACCATACGATCAACTGCTGGATGTGCAATAAATTATATCTATGATTGCCTTCTTTTGGTACCTCCTGGCCACGTTTGCGTATATCTGTTCAACCAATACTTTAGTGTGACATCCATATGTCGAGCATTGCCATGGTGATGAAAATATGATCCAGTTACTCTCTCTCATCAGTACTATGCTATTATTCAAATATCTTCCACTCATCTATCAACGATCGTTGTCTTCAATATTTCGATTAGCCATTTACAAATTCAGTTGGACAAACGGATTGTTGCCATCTGTTTGCATTTATTTGTGACCCTTTCAGCGTAGTGACCTTGCACTGCCCCCGAGACATCTTCAGGCGTCCCTGATTTCAATTTTCAGTAGTGTATCCCCGATCTCGCACCTAGTCTTCTCCCAGATTCCATCATTGCGTGTACTGCAGCTACGGACCGCGTCACTGTGCAGTGCCTTCCCCGTTGCTGAGCTCTGGGTGCCTAATCCTTAGGGCTTGCCTTCCTCCCACACTTTCTATCTCCTCCCCCCTGCTTCCCTCTTCCTCTTCCTTCCTTCCTCAAAACAACATCATCCCGAGCAGCTTTCGAAGTCATCTTCAGACTTCTGTATCCAGGTAGGAAGACTCTCTATTCATCTACACTCTTCTCATCCACACTTGCTTTCTCTTTCCTGTTCCATCCCTCTGATACTAACCACCATCCGCAGCTCCCCTGCACGTCACTCTTGCATCGTTCAACAACATGTGTGTTGAAGTGATCTCCATCGCTCTGTGCACTCCGGGCAGCACTGGTGATGCCTCCGGTCACTGTGGAATGTTCCACCTAGTCCCTGGGCAGCACATCATCTGCGGTGAGGCCCATGGCGATTGCATCCGCCGCTTCGGTACTTGCGGCAAGGTCGTTACCAAGTCTCCCCCCCGTATCGCCATCTCGGAGATTCTGAACCTCCCCTGCGCCTCTTGTGCTGCTGGCAACGACAAGGTTGTCAAGCCCTTCCTCCACCAAGGTTCTCGTGATTGCGAAGAGCAACTTGAGCAGAAGTTCAAGGCTCTCCAGATCACTGGGCATGAGGGTTCCGCCTGCCCTTCCGACACTGACGGCCTCGTTATCAAGGGCAATTATGCTGTCGACGAATCCGTCGAGGATCATGCTTTGGCTCAGGTCGACACCGATGTCGTTGCTTCAGCTCCCACTAAGGCATCTTCCGTCGACGACCAGGAGGACACTGGACAGTCCGCGCCTACTGATGTCGAGCATGACGAAGCTGTCGATCCTTGGACTGGTGCTTCCCCCGAAGGCTCTGTCATCACTGTGCCTCCTTCCCCTTCCGTGAAGGATGATGTGGCCGCTGTTGCCGCCATCAACGATGATGACGGCTCCTCCGTCCAGGCTAGTTCTGATGCATGCAAGGGTACGAGTATCTTTTGACACATCACTTTATATTCCATGCTAATATTGTTTGTACAGGTGACGGAAAGGGTGACAAGCGTGGCACCACCATCGCTCGTCGCGCCGTAAACTTCTCTTACAGCGCGGAGTCTGCGGAGAAGCTGCGTGACACGGCTCAGAAGTTTGCGTCACTGAAGTCTGGATTCCTCATGGGCAAGGCTTCCTGATCTAGACGTACATGAAAGTGGTGTATCAAGTGGTTCGCCTTGCTTATGTCTGGACTCCTCAAGGGCAAGACCTCCTGATCTTGACGCACGAGGGAGTGGTGGAATCAAGGCGGCGGAGATCAATATGGCGAGAACGAAAGAGAGTTTGCATCTGATGATAGTTTTGATCCGTAGGTTGGCTTCTTGAAGACAGCCCGCAATCAGAATACAAGTTCATCTCAATTCAATACTAATCGCCGTGACACATTGCTATTTGGCCATCATTACTTACCTGCATCGCATAAAGACCGGCACTGGCTTAGTGACTAATAAAAATATTAGACCAGCTTTAGTTGTAAAATAGCCTCAAGGCGTGTATTTTCTTTTTTGACTCGCCTGCCATGGATTCTTGACAATGGTAAAACGTCAACGAGTACCAGTTGACCAGGATTAGAAGCATGACACCTTGGCGATTGTCATAGCCAATCACTCGCATCTCTACTACTGTACTAAAGCTGAAAGCCCCTCTGCAGGGTAACAGAAAAATTGACCATTCGAATGACAAGACGCAAAATTAGTTGGTCAAGTTATGCCCCTTGGAACATGGTTCTTAGAGCGCTTATTTTTGAACCATGATGCTGACTTTTTTGTTACCCACTAACCCCTGTATCACAGTCAGGCACCTTTTTTCTTCTACGTCTCAAGCTTGTACACGTCTCATGATAAGAAAGTGGAATTTGTCCACTCAGTCTACAACTGTACAATTGCAATTTGAAGTGTTTTCTTGCAATATCTTCAACCGTGTCTTGTTTGTCTGCACTGCAGACTTTGCCAATTCAGTATCGCCGGGACAGCTTCAGGGCAGACTCCAAGGTACCCATCAGAACGATTGACCGCTAGAAGCATACGATACAAAATTAGTAGGTCAGTTTGTACAATTTAGACCATAGTCTTAGGTTGTTTATTCCAGTATTTTAGGAATCAAGAGACTCACCTTTTTGCCGCTTAGCCGCCGCGACAGGCAGGGTCTGACCAGGGCCAGAGGGTCCACCACACCGCTGAGACAATGTCGACCGATGGCACTCAAATTGCTGAGTTGGGCCAACGCACGGCTCAAGATCTCGTGAAAGAGATAGCCAAAGAACGCGGATATCTAGGTGAAGAGCAACTTGCGCGGATCGGCGAGATTAACCCCGAACTTCGCCGTGAAGTGGAAGAAGCACTACTCAGAAAAGATGAGATGATCGGTTCTGCTGTCCTGACGTACGTACTACATTCTGAACACACACAACTCATCTAGCCAAAAGATATTCTGACGTTCAATTAGGCTTGCCAAGAATCTTTACACAAGCAATGCTAGGTTTGTCTTTGAGTTGCTGCAGAATGCCGATGACAATGATTACAGCAAGGCTGTGTCACAAGGCCAGGACCCGTATGTGTCTTTCAAGGTACATCCCGACAAAGTAACAATCGAGTGCAATGAGAATGGCTTTACTCACGAAAACTTGAAAGCAATCTGCGCAATCGGTCAAAGTTCAAAGGTCGGCGCGGCTGGCTACATTGGAGAGAAAGGCATCGGGTTCAAGTCTGTCTTCATGGCAGCCTGGAAAGTCCATATCCAGTCAAACGACTTTTCTTTCTCTTTTACACATCACAGAGGCGATTCAGGTCTTGGAATGGTTACGCCTGTGTGGGAGGAGACGAAAGAACCCATAGGCGACTCATCCACTCGCATCACTCTACTCCTTCATACAAGTGAGGATCCGGAAGAAGATGAGCGGCGACGCGATACCATCCGCCTCCAGTTCCAAGAATTGCAGCACACAATATTGTTGTTTCTACGAAAGCTGCGCAAGGTGCAAGTTTCTTTCTACGATAAAGAGAATGTTCAAACTGCGACTACTGTTTATTCTCTTCGCGGAAGCAATCCGGCAATCATTCGAAAGGAGACAAGTGATGGTGTAGAGGAGAGACAGTATCATGTCACCAAGCACGTCGCGGAGAACATACCTCGAAGCGAGAACAGAACATACTCAGATGAGCGGGACCGCCCTGACTCTTCTGCTGAAGTTGTGTTGGCGTTCCCCTTGACAGATACGGGGGCTCCAATCATCGAGAACCAGGATGTCTTTGCGTTTCTCCCAATGCGACCGATGGGTTTCAAGGTAATTTAGGATATCTCTTGATTACCGAATGATACTGATTGATGGATAGTTCCTCATGCACACAGACTTCGTCACGGAAGCCAGTCGTCAAGACATAGTAGTCAGTTCCCTCCGAAACCGCGCTCTATTACAAGGCATCGCAGACTGTCTCGTCAAAGCCATCGAAGAGTTCTGTCGTCATCCGACACTCCAATACCAATGGATGCGCTGGCTACCTCAACGAGACAGCTACCCTTGGGCCAGTTTCTGGTCGAGTCTCCTAGACAGGATCAAAGAAAGAATACATCAAGTCAAGGTTCTCCGTACGCTCGGCTCTGGGCGTCTGAGTTCCATGTTCCGGCTACGCAATCTTTATCCATGGCTACGCGATGAAAAAGGAGATCCCTTGTTCATGGATATCGATGAAGAGATTTATCTTGCAAAGGAGTATGCCAAAGATGACCTCGCACTATTGGAGCCGTATGGCTTGCAAGGAGCCTCTGCAGAGGAAATTATTCTTCGCATCGAGCACGATCTTCAGAAGGATTCTGAAGCGTCCAGTATGAAACGCTCAATGATAAACAATGATGGGAGTTCACTCGCAGCACGAGCGCTTCTGCTGCTCTACCGGTCCCTTGAGAGATCTAAGGCACTTCCAGGTCCGATTCGAGCACGGCTCGAGCATCTGAGATTTATTCCACTACAGAATGGCGGATGGGTCTCTGCGAGTCGCCGACCACTATATTACTCTCATTCTTCGAAACTGGAAATACCCGACGGCCTTGGTCTAACTCTTGTGGATGCAAGCGCAGCATCTAATCCAGATCGTCGTGCCCTACTCAACAAATTTGGTGTCGTTGAGGCAAAGAGCAGATACATCCGAGGGTTAATCATGAGTACATCACTCGTTCATATTGCAGATGATGATGCTCTCCGTATGTCCTCTTCATACCTCAGATTTATGTACCTTTCTGAGGCTCTTCTCAAAGATGAGGACGCCCCAACGCTTCTGAAAGGTTTCCCAGTGTATGACCACCGACGGCGCGCTTGTTTGCCAGTCAAACAGAATGTCTACCTACCGAGTGATGACGAGTACGGGCCACGTCAATTACTTTCACCATGCGGCAATGCACCTGGCTTTGACGTGCCGTTTCTGCATGATAACTACCTCCTTTCCCCGCCCGCAACACCACAAGGTTTTCCCTGGGGTTGGGAGGAATGGCTCGAATTGCGATTCCGCTTGCGTCGTAATGTCCGACTTGGAATCATGGATAAGCAAAGGCAATTGGCAGTTTCTCCTTTGTTCCGCTATATTGAACAGCATCGACCTGATCGCCTCCTGGGCGCCCTACAACAGGCATGGAGTATTGAGAACATTAATGTCGCAGCCTCTGATCAATTGATCAGGGAGTTGGAAGAGATGAAGGTTCCTTGTAAAGGCCAAGGTAACGTTCGAAGGCTGCGAGCTTTATCGAGAACCGTTTTACCTCTACCAGAACTTGAAGGAAAATATTCCCGCTATGCTGAAAACGAGGACTTCAGGTTCCTAGACCTAGGTGAGCCAATAGCACCAGATACATACAGAGCCAAATGGGGCTTCTTGGTGGACCATCTTAACGTTGGCCACACTGACGACTTTGTCTTTTACCTGCAAATCCTCTGGACAATTCGCGCCGACAATGCCGAAACTGAAGTCCGTCGACAATCCAGAATCCTGGATCTCTATGAAGTCATTCACGCTCGATGTCGAGAGGCTGACGATTTACGTGGCACGCAGGCCGACGTAAGGTAAGTTTGTACATCAAGTCGGAGGCTACCATTTATTAATGGCTATAGACACTGGGTTAATCGAGGGGATCTTGTATACATCCCCGCCTACGAATCGAAACCGGCAGCATGGGTAACACCTGATAAGTGTCTTTGGAACGCGCGTAAAGAAATGCAGACAGCATACCCTCTTGCACATCTCTATCGAACAACGTTTCATCGATCCGAGGAAGAACTCGACATTCTGAAACAGTTCTTCAAGATGACTCTGGGTGTCAAGGATTGTTCATGGGAGAACTACCTCAATGAATTGCGGAGGTTGAGGACTATGGGAATTGAGGACTCTGACTGGGTTAATGTCATATACAGCTCTCTTAAATCAGAGAGTCTGGGCTTACTCGACATTGATGCGGCAAAGATCAGGTACCGATCCTTGACACTCACATATACCGTGTCCAACTAACGAGTACTTAGGAACGCATTCGCTGAAGAGAAGTTGATATACTCCAACTTTGGCAATGCCAGTCGCTGGTATACCGTCAGCGAGTGTCTATGGTCTAGCGCCACCCAGATTCGAGGCAGAGTAGCTCTGAACGATCTCTTTCCGAATTTGGAGGATTTCTTCGTCAAATTTCTTGGCGTTCAAGAGCTCACACTGAGTATGGCATATGACGAGCTCAAAGAGATGGGTGATACAACCCCATCTCCTCCAATTACCGCAATCAAGGACACAATTTGGGCACTCAATTCTTTGTTAGTGACTGCGGACCACCTGCCGGACGAGATGCCAGTCTTCAAAGGAACAGTATTCCCTGTCAAGTACCCCAATGGCTCAGTCAAGCTACAGTCAGGCCGTACAGAGTTCGCCATTGTTGATCGAAAGGCTCTGGGGGACGTCTTTGGAACGCGAGTCAAGACCTTGGACTTTACACTCGATGACGTTCGTCGACTACAGCCATTTCTCTCATGGCTCAACATGGGTTCCAGATATCTATCCACCTCTGTTCGTGAGATCTCGACTGTGGCCAGTGAGCGCATGAACAAACTGCATTCTCCGGACAGGGAAATAAAGCAGAAGGCCGACGGTCTTTACAGGTACTCACTCTGTCTGCCGCCATTTCTTTTACAAACCAAGCTAATCCTTATTTTTACCTAGGATTGCCGTTCACTACAATAGTCCTCGGATACAAGATGACAGCTCAAAGCTTCATTGGGTTCTTGCCAACGCAGAAGTCTATGAGACAGACGGCATCTCATCCGAGCTTCATCTAACCCAAGACGGGCAAGCGATAGTTCACGTCCAAGAACGAAGCGAATTACACATACGGGAAGACAACGGCACTCTCAAAGTTTATGTCCCACGCGACCCCAAGACTCAAGGATTCTGTTACTTTTCGGCACTCCCTCGACGCTTACTTGAATGGATTATGACAGATCCGTCCACCCTTCAAGTCAATCGCGCTGGCTCCCAAGCATTGCAGATCGTCACGTCCGTCTTGAATGCTCCTCGCATCAACATGACGCAGATCTTAGATGCGGAGGGAATTATTGATGCAGAAATCCCAGTTGGCAACTTCCAGGTCAACGGAGACAACGTGGAACGTAACGATGATTCTCAGTCTAATACCTGTCTGGAATTGGAGGAGAGCTACTATGATGTCTCAAGCGAAGGGGTGGACGACACCACGTTGGCGTCACTGGTGAATTCAGAAGTCTATGAAGACGAAGTTGCTAACAATGCAGAGTCCCCCCCTCATCAATCTACCGGTACCATATCCCCACCAAGGCTTTCGGATCTTCCCATACGACTAAAGAGTCCAGCCATGTCAAGTCCTTCTGTGACTGGGCAGATGGTTCTCACACCAGCTTCATCAACGGCCGGCTGTTCCAATCGAAACAAACGAAGATCTGTACATCGCACGCGAACATCAAACATCAATACCCGACACGGCGATAGGCTTGGCGATGAACAGAGGACACCTAATACAGCCAGTCTTCCGGCGTTTGTGTTCGGGTCTTCACCTGCAATGCAATCCAGCTCTACATTCCAGTTCAATGGTCCAGATGGAGCCTCTCTATCCTCTACCATTGAAGATGAAGAGGTTTATATAGGAATGATTGACAATGTCATTAATGCGGCTCGTAAAGCGACAATCCCTCGCCGCGAGTACTTTAGTGAACGTGGACTGTTCAGCGCGCTGCCAGAAATTGATGACGAGGTCCAACTCTCACAACGTTTTCGCTCATATGGACCTCAAGAGCGCGATATGCGCATCGGTGCTCTTGGAGAATTATACGTAAGTTCATACTAGTATTTATTGAACGCAGCTGACATATCATCAGGTCTTTGAGCTTCTTCAAGGGCTACGTCCAACTCTCTCACATTTCGGCAGAGACAATTGGCAGAGCCGGATGAGAAAGTTCATCAACGTCCATCCTAGCTACTCCGACATGTTACCGTGGAATGGTCAAGAGACGGTCGATATCGTGTACTTCGATCGCGGACGAGAATTAACAAGGCATTTGGTGGAAAAACGACAACTCAGTCCTGAGTGGTTAGGCGTGAAGCCTTTGTACTTGATCGAGGTCAAGTCCACGACTGGAGACAGTCGCACTCCTTTCTACATGAGCAATCGACAGTACCAAAAGGTAAGTATATCCTGGTTGAGCCATTCACGATGCCATTGCTGACAGTTTTGTTTGTGAAGATGAAAGAGTACGCGGGCACAATAGCATCATCCACGGTGTCTACAGCTACTGCGAACGCGAACACGCCCCCCATTTACCTGATCGCCCGGGTCTCGAACGTCGACAAGGCAAACATACATTTGGATCTTTACTTCTATCCAGAGACATTGCGATTAAGAGGTTCATTGGTCTTTACGCCCGAAACATGGTCAGTTGTTCCTGGGTCAACTGCTCCTGGGCTTGGCTAGCAGGCATTGGCCTCTTACCTCTACGATACAAAAATAAATAACGAAAGTCTGATCTGAGCAACATAAACAAGCCTAACTATTTTGACTCTTATGCTTCGAGCGGGCATCTTCCCAATCAGGATCAACGTGATGCGGGTGTTCATACTCATGGCGCTTGTTCAGGGGCCATACGGACGGAACATAACGATACGCTGTGGTTTCCACTTTGTTCCTCAGTCTTCTAACAATACCCATTATGTTCACAAGTAACAATGTCAAACCCGACCGTTTCTCACAAGGCAACAAAGAGTGAACTTGATCGTGTGTTTGTTTCCATTAACTAAGTTGTCGCCTTGGTCACCGAGTATACCCAACAAAGACCGATCATCTTCCCATCAATGTGTTCAACCTAGACATTCCGCCAACGCAGATGGATAACAACTCTGAACACCATGCCTGTAAGTATCGTCATGTTCGCATTTTCCAGTATAAATAGTCCATATTCTACCACCAGTTCAAAACTTATCTTTTTCTCATCAAGCAATTCTAGCAGCTCTCACAAGCAGACACACACACTCACACCAACATCAACATCATCAAAACCACACACAAACACATCTCACATCTCACATCCCCATCATTCAGTATGTCGGACAACAACGAGAAAAATCAGGGTGGCCGCAAACCTCTCTACCTTCGTGGAACTGACCCCAAATTTGACACAACCACTCCCCCCAAAATGGGAATTCATCTTCGTGGTATGTCTGGTAGAAGTCATGAATTGAAAGGAGATCAGCCCCTGACTCTTCGTCAACCCCCCAAGTCTTCTCCCGCTGCCCCTCCTACCCCTACCAGCAGCAGCTTCAATCCCGAAGCAGCTACCTTCACCCCTACTGCCTCTACTTCTTTTGTCAATACCCCCGATTCTTCCCCAGCTGACAACCAGTCTGTAGAGAAGAGCCCCGCGGAAAAGCGCGCAGAGCGTCTTCGTGAGATCAACGCCATCGAAGATGAGCGGGATCGTGAGGACGCCATGAATGACTTTATCTGGGAACAGCATACCGATTGGTCTGCTGAGGACCTAGCTAAAGAGAAGGAGGAGTTGGAGTTGGAGGAGCGCCGCCAGAAGTTCGGCCGTCATCGCAAGGATTCTTCCAGTAACTAAGGGAGAGGAGTGAGCGGTGGGCGTTGGTGGTGGGAGTAGGAAGAGAACGAGCTACAACGCTGGCATTGTAGAAGACACAATTGACATTGGATAGGCGTTTTGGGCATTTGTTTTTGGTGCATTGAAGTTGGATATCGTGCATTTTGGCCTAGCGATATAGCATTGAATATTAACTACAGTCTTTCATTACATATTTTTTTTTTCTCTTTGACCCCATGCTTGTGAATATCATCTTGTGCTCCTAGGACAATAAAGCCGTCTGGCCTTTAGTCCTGAAGGGCAAACATGAATGATTTAAAAGTTCTGATTTGGAGAGCATAAACTAGCCTCAATATCTCATTTGTTGTATTCAGTAGAAAGGTGCTGTCCGGAGGGTCGTATATCGTTCAGCTGGATGTACTTAAGTACAAGAACAAACTGTGGATATTGTACCTTAACACTCTGAGCAATGCATTATTCCGTTGATTGTCCATCAGTTGCGGTTCTGACGCATCGCTCTCAGATCTTGTGATGACAAAATGAACGTTGGCAATGTCCCGACAATTGTCTACAGGGTAATCCCCGCTCACCAGACCGAACGGCCCCGCACATGAATCGGTACAGTGGATCCCACGGCTCCGGACCGACACGGAGGTCATCTCCGCGTCATTCTGACGCTTCACCAGAAGCAACTTGCTACAAGATTGAAACGTTTTATTTTGTCGCCCAACGTAGAGCTCAGAATAGTAACTCTTGGCGTTTAGAGAGTGCAGTGCGACTGATCTATCCATGACGTAATGTTCTCCTACATTATCTGTTTATTTAAGATCCCAACGCACGTCACTCAATTTAAATAACGACGATCACAAATCTTAACTTGACGACATTAATCACCATGGCTTCAGAAGATATTCCTATTACTAACGATGGTTTGGGACAGCCTCTTTCGGCAAAGAACCAGGTTCTTACTGCTGGTGCTGCGGTGACTCAGGTACGTTGAAGCTCAATTGAACAAACGCTGGATTAACACATCATGAACAGGAGTTTCGACCGACGAAACACATTTGTGCTCACCTAAATGCATTTCATGCATACGCCGATGATCCATCACGCTTCGTGGAAACAAACCATTACTGCGCTCATCTAAGTACTGCCAACCTCATCCACACGCGCATCTACCCACTAACATTTCCAAGACGAGGACGTCCGTCAATGTCTGCTCTATGACTCCGACACACCCAACGCGCGCCTCATAGGAGTCGAATACATGATCACCCCGAAACTCTACGAAACACTCGACAAAGAAGAGCGTCAGCTCTGGCACTCGCACGTATACGAGGTGAAATCCGGGATGCTCATCATGCCGAACCGCGCTGTCCCTGAAAGTGCTTGGCAGATAGCTGAGAACTACGAGATGGACCAGGTGGTTCATCTGTACGGAAAGGTATACCATTTGTGGCAGACGGATCGCGGGGATACGTTGCCGCTGGGACCGCCAAAACTGATGACGAGTTTTACTGCGGATGGGCAGTTTGACTTTGAGAAGCATGTTGGGGAGAGGGATAGAAGGTTTGGGACGGATTGGAAGGTCAAGAAAAAGGCGAGGAAGGATATTCCGAAACCTGTAATCCATGAGGGTGAGTGCTCTTGGGTGTGGTGGGAGTTGGGGATTGAGCTAACAGTTTGCAGATGCGGACCAGGCTTGGAAGAAGGGCAATTGAGGGGAGCGGATGTTGGTTTAACATGGTCGAGACGAGAGCAGCATAAGACATCACTAATTGCATGAGGATGTACAGAGCACGGGAATCACATGGCTGATTAACCACCGGCGATGGTAAATAGACATCAAGATTGTCTATCACAATGGGTATCATCTATTATCCGAGCTATATCGATCATGATCGGATGAACAGCCGTCCTGTTCCCGCCACACATATGCACATCTAACTTGTTCCTAAGTTTCCGTGATGCGCCGCCCTCACTTTCCAATCGTTACTCGTTGCGGTAATTGCTGTACTCCCTGCGCCTGCTGCATCACTCTCGTATCATGAACCTTGCGGTCAATCCCACGAAAGTCAAAAACACCTTCCAGTTCTTTCCTGACCGCCAACAACTGCTCCTGGACTCTACGTAGCTCCTCGGGCTTGTTGTCCTGCAGAACGTGCGCCTTGACGTGGAGAAACCATCGCTTCTGCTGATCCACTGGAGTAAGGGAGTCGAATGATGGTAGACTACCCAGTGGCATTGATTGCTGCTGTTTTGTCTCCATGGGGACGTAGTTCTCTATGGGCTGGAGGAAATAGTATCGTACTAGACAGAACTCGATCTCGTCTCTGTAGAAGCGATACATTTCCTCAATTGTTTCCGTCTTGAACCTGCGTCTTGTTAGCGACCTGAACATAACTGAGGCGATTGCACTTACATGTGATTGTTGTCGCGCATAAGTGAGGGCAACATCTTCTGCTCCCAAAGCTCAACCTTTTTCCGTTGCGTAAGCAAAGGCTGACCCCTAGGCGGATCCGGAAAGTCTGTCCATTTCAAGATTCCCTGCATCGCATCAAGGTCCATCGCAGGCGCATCGGGTCCCATGTCGCGATCTTTGAGCACATCGTAGCGTGTCTGGAGAATGAAGGACTGCCGCGTCAAGTTCTGATGAAGCTCTTTCCACAGAAAGCCTGTGTTGGGAGGAGTTATAGGTTTCTTTATGGAGCTCTGGTTGAAGATTCCCATTGGTCGCGGTGGTCCCTGGAAGTAGAGGACTCGTTGAATGGACTCCCAGGGATCCATGTTAGTGAGGCCGCCTAGGACGGAGCATGCTCCGGCGAAGTCTTTGTCCTCGATGAGGGCTGTGAGAAAGATTTCGTGCATTTTGGTGGGCTTAGATGTGTCTCTCGTCTAACTGATGACTGCGTGGAATTATCGTATGTTCAATTGCAGTCTTTAAAGATATAAAGGGAATACGCTTGATGAATAACAGCTTGTATTGAGTGTGACCACAACTGAAGGTGAGTGGTGAGAGCTACCCCACCAAAGCTTCTTCCTTTGAGCTGGGAATTGAAGAAGCTATATGATTGGTTCATGTTTTCGGATTTTTGGATATTCCGCTTCTGACTGCTCATGTAAGCACGTGATAGCGCGATTGAGTTCGTGTTTTGGACGCTGTGATCGAAAAGATGTTGTGGTTGGCAACCACTTATGGTGCAGAAGAAAAACATGTGTGATGACTACCGATAAAAAACATCTGGTGTTGTGAATAAAAATACACCCAATCATATTGTACTGTGATAAATCTTTTACCATCACTAAATACCATCTTTTTTGCCAACATTCTGTCTGAACAAATACTGGTTTAGGTTAGGTGGATGCCCAGACAATGGCTCGGTCGCGCCAGCCTGGCTCCTTAGTCAGGTTTGACCCTGCACGCACTTTATTGTGACAACACTGGAGACGCTTATCGCATCCGATAACCACGACTCAGCTCGATGCAGCCTCTGTCGGTACCTATAGCAAGAAGATGTCTGCAAACGATCAACCCAAGCGCAAGGCCTCTGATGCGCCTGTATCTCCTCCGGCCGTCAAACGCAAAGTGCAGAGCGGCACAACCAGTGAGTATGCGCTCCAAGCTCAACACCAACGCTCTACAGCATCACGGACACGATGAACTCTCCGCTAACGTGACTACCTAGAGACTGCTATAGCAAACTTCTTTACGCCGGCATCACAGAAGCCCAAAGACCCTACGATCTGGTCTGAACGAAGTCCCAACGATAACGATGATATCCCCGCGACGCTCCTCGTCGGCCGATTTGAACCCGAAAAGAAAGAGGACAGAAAAGTGAAGAGAAGAAAAATCGCCGCTTTTGATCTCGACTCGACCCTCATCTCTACCTCCTCAGGCAAGAAACACGCCAGCAGCGGTACGGATTGGAAATGGTGGCACAACTCTGTCCCCACCAGACTACGGGAGCTGTATCAAGATGGATACCGGGTCGTGATCCTATCAAACCAGGCAGGATTGACATTACACTTTGATGCAAAGCACAAGGGACCCAAGGGTAACGCGCAGAAGCGAGTTTCCGAGTTCAAGCAAAAGTGTAGCGCCGTCCTCAATAGTCTCAACCTTCCGACCTGCGTCTACGCGGCGACCGAGCATGATATATATCGAAAGCCGAGGATTGGTATGTGGAAGGAGGTCTGCGACGACTACGACATCCCGGAGACCGAAGTCGATTTGGAGAATAGCATGTTCGTCGGCGATGCAGGGGGACGCACGGCGGGCGTAGGCAAGGGCCCGGATGGGGTCGCAGCCATGGCCAAAGACTTTAGCTGCTCGGATCGGAACTTTGCCCACAACGTGGGTATCAAGTACCTGACGCCGGAGGAGTTCTTTCTGAGCGAGAAAGCTCGGAGCTATACTCGCGATTTTGACTTGGCCGAACATCCTTTCAGCGACGATACCTCATCGGGGAACTCCGTTGTAACCATCAACAAAACTAATGACCAGGACATTATCTTATTCTGTGGACCACCAGGGGCTGGTAAAAGCACGCTTTACTGGAAATCCCTCAAGCCTTTGGGGTATACGTGTATCAACCAGGACCAGCTCAAGACTCGCGACAAGTGCGTTCAAGCGGCTACAGAGTATCTCCAAGAGGGAACGTCTGTCGCGATAGGTGCGTTTCCCCAACTTTGTTCATCCCTGCCACTCCATGACTACCGCTTACCCCATTTCCACCCCCTCACGGCGCTAACAAGGATTTGTTGCAGACAATACAAACGCCGATCTGGCGACCAGAACCGTTTGGGTAGAGCTTGCCAAGAAATTCGGCATTCCTATCCGTTGCGTGTGGTTCAAGACACCTCTCCAAGTGTGCGAGCACAACAACGCAGTGCGGGCGCTGAACGAGTCACTGAACCCCGAATCAAGACTTGTGCTACCCAAAATGGCATTTACGGGATTCGCAAACCGGTTCAAGCCACCAAATGTGAAAGAAGGTTTTCAGGATATTATCGAAGTTCCGTTTCAGTTTCGCGGGACGGAGGAGGAGTATCGCATCTGGGGTCGATACTGGACATGAGTATTCGTACCATAGATTTTCATTGTTTACAAATACATTCCCCAGTGCGTCTTGGCCATGATCATGCCATCTCCGCATCATGAAAATTTATTCTTCCTCATGAGCTCCAAATCCTGCCTTTCCCCTGTCTGTTCCCCGTATGTGATGGGGTACCTCTGGTTCCATTCGCCTTCTCGTAACTTTATTGGGGAAGACGAAGCGATGAGAGTTGGATCCTTTGGAAGCGAAGTGAGAACGGACCCGTTTCCCACGCGCTCTAGTCTAGTCGGAGGAATACTAGTCCACTCACTGTGAGAAGGGGTTCTGGGGTAGTCTAGTGGAACGTGCTCGGTGGCAGAAAATGCTCCCGAAGGACGCTTGATTAGGACAATCTCCAAATGAATCACTCTCCAGACCAGGGGGGGAAGCCTGTATCCGCTCCGTAGGCACCAGCGAAAGGGTTACGAGATGTCACTGTCCACTCACATCTCGTACACGAGTTCCTCGATGAGGCGCATTTATTGATGACAGTGGAGAAATACCTCGGCCGTCAGAGAATAAACCGGGACCGATCCACACCTTTACGGGTGGAATAGAGTCCAAGTTCAAGCTTATTGTCTTGTCAAGAGATCAACATGCGTGGGGGAGGAGAGAGCCTGTCCATAGTGGCATGATTTTGCGGAGATGAGATCTAGAACTTGGACTTGACCCCATTGTTTAAGCGTCGCTTATAATTTATGGTTGTTTTATGCTTCTTTGTACGTGCGCACCTTTTTTGTTGTTTTTGGGAATAAATGCTTTTGGGTGAAGTTGTTTTTGGTTCCTTGGCTTTTGGGGAATTGTCAACGGGAATTATTACTTCTCCAATGCCCAGCCGGCTTGATTTACATTGGCAAGACTTGGCGTAACGTGGTTATTGACTGTAGCGGCTGGGCATTTCCGATTGACGTACCTTGGCAAGCCACCCACTGGAAAAGTGTGTGTAGCTGCTAGACAAACTGACGTCGGAGATGTAACCTGGTTTCAAGTGTGGAGGGGAAAATCTTCGGGCGACAAAATTGAGACCCTGGTTTAATCTTAGTCAAGGTTTATTAGGCTTCTCCACGGGGGAAACGAAGGAATGTGGGATACTTTACGGGTAATAACTGTCACCGTTTTTAATGCGGAGGAGATGGAAATGGAGACTCCGCTATTGGAGGGAGGGAAGAGAAGGAAGTATCCACCTTCACCTTACAGACCAAGATCGTCACCTTCAACTCTGGGGGATTACCCAAAAATGGGTTAACCTTTTAGATCAAATGGTCGGTGTAACTACAACCAAGCGGGGGAACTTCGTGGGGAAACAGTCTCGAGTACTATCATTTTTATTATAAAGTCCTTGTCCCTCTTGTCTTACCTTCCATTCCCTATCCCATCCCATCTCCTCATACCCTCATACATCCTCATAATGGCTGGAGGCGTCAAGAAACCCGTCAACATCTTTAAGCTCAAGGACTTGGGCGAGCCTGCTGGTGTCTTCAACTGGAGACTATGGTTCGCCGTTGTTTCCTTTGCCCTCCTCGGTGCCGCTAGAGGTATTGATGAGGGTCTCATCTCTGGTTCCTTCAACTCCAAGGATTTCCAGGAGAAGATCAACTATGAGTCTTACACTGAGGTTGAGCAGGCCAACATCAAGGCCAATGTGTCTGCCATGGTGCAGATTGGTTCCGTTGGTGGTGCTTTGATGTAAGTTCTTTGCCTTCGTCTCAACAGAGACACGACTAACTGTTTAGTGCTTTCTTGGTTTGTGATCGTATCGGTCGTATTTGGGCTACTCGTTTCCTCTGCTCACTGTGGGCTCTTGGTATTGTCATCTTCATGATTGGTGGTGTCAACGGAAACCTTGGAGCTATCTATGCTGGTCGCTTCATCTGTGGTCTCGGTGTTGGTCAGACTCCTGTCGTCGGTCCTGTCTACATCGCTGAGATTGCCCCTGCTGCCATCCGTGGTCTCTGCTCTTGCATGTTCACAGTATGTTCTCTTCTCTTCTCACTTTCCATTCGAGTCTAACAAAAATAGGGTGCTGTTTACATCGGTATCGTCCTCGCCTACTTCACCAACTATGGCGCTCACCTCAACATGTCCGACCACACCCACAACCAGTGGCTCGTCCCTACAAGTCTTCACATCATGATGTCCGGCATCATCTTCATCCTCATGTTCTTCCAGTCCGAGTCCCCTCGATACCTCGTCAAGCAAGGCAAACCCGAAGAGGCTGCCAAGGTCCTCGCCCGTCTCCGCCAACAGTCTCCCGAGAGCGACTACGTTGTTCGCCAGGTCGCCGAGATCCAGGCTGCTCTCGACCACGAGCTCGAAGCTACAAAGGGTGTTGGTTTCCTGGGCAAGGTCAAGGAGTTGATCTTTGTCCCCAGCAACCTGTACCGTCTCTACATGTCTTCCATGGTTCAGTTCCTCTCTCAGTGGTCCGGTGCCGGTTCCATCACCCTCTATGCCCCCGATCTGTTCAAGATTATGGGTATTGTCGGTAAGCAAGAGGGTCTTCTCGTCACTGCCGTCTTCGGTATCGTCAAGCTCATCGCCGCTGTTATTTGCGCTCTCTTCCTCGTTGATGTCATTGGTCGAAAGCGAGCTCTTCTCATCGGTATTACTCTGCAGACCATTGCCATGATCTACGTCGCCGCCTTCCTCACCAAGATTCCCCAGCTCGGTGTCGATGAGGACTTTGTCCTTCCCGAATCTGACAAGGGTGCTTCTCGCGGTGCCATCGCCATGATCTACGTCTCTGGTTTCGGATGGGCTCTCGGCTGGAACTCCATGCAGTACCTCCTCACTGCCGAGCTGTTCCCTCTCCGCATTCGTGCCCTTGCCACATCTTGGGCCATGACCCTTCACTTTGCCAACCAGTACGGAAACTCTCGTGCCGTTCCTAACATGTTGCTCCCTGTTGCCAAGGGTGGTATCTCCCCCAAGGGTACTTTCTGGTGCTTTGCCGCCGTTACCTTTATCGGTGGTCTCTGGGTCTGGGTTTCTGTTCCCGAGACCAGCGGTCGCAGCCTTGAGAGCATGGACGAGCTCTTTGAGCTTCCTTGGTACAAGATTGGTCTTCACGGTAACAAGCACGTCGAAGAGCTTGACGAGGCCCGTGATGAGAAGAAGCGCTATGCTGATGAGGCCAACGCTACTGGCATTGAGCTCGAGCATCAGCGCAAGCAGGATGCTTAAAGGGTTACAACAGCGGAAAATTGGTCTGGTAGTGCCACGGCCTTGGTATATAGTTACGAATCCCATGAATATGAATAAGTAAAATTTTATTCGTTATGATACATTTAAGAACCTTCTTCATTGTGACATGTTTATCTTCCTTCTGATTGTTATCCCTGTCCACCCTCTCAGTTTCATTCCAACATAGCTTTCCTTCCAGCAAAGGTATATTGATATTGAGTATTGAGCTGGTCGAAGGCCACCATTTACTGAGAGGAGATGATGAGGAATTGAACATGACTCGTACTATTGACTGATGTTCTATGACCTCCAGAATTGACAACTTCTTTTACCTCAACTGATAGCCGTTCGCTAATGTACAGAGTTGTGCCCTCGAGTACACATATCGCCCGTCGCGATGTTAGTACTTGTTTCGCCTTGCCTTTGTGACGGTGCGCTCCACGCTGGCGGATGGCTTGGTGAAGGCGTTTTGGTATTAGACATTGGTGGAGAGAATCCACTGTGAAGGGAGGCTGATGCCGAGTGACTGTAGTGTTGGTAAAGACTCGCGCCTATTCGATGTTCTAAGGCGCTGTTATAGTAGTGAGTACCTGTACCGCTAACAAAAACGTAGCAGGAAATGGAGATGTTGATGGTGTCGACATCCCGTTTCTTTGGCGTTGTGCTCCCTGTCCTGATTTGGTGATACGTTCGCTTTAGTTCATTGTGTCGTTCCCGGTTCTTCCTTGCTTTGCTGTTTTTCTCTTTTGACGGCCATTTCTCAATAAATTCTCGAGATAGACATCTTGTCTTGTTTTCGCCTCGGGCTGCACGTTCCTGTTTCTAGTGTTCCTGTTTCTAGTGTTCCGTGAGGTTCTCGGCACAATAAAACAACAGCCTGGGAGATGTCCCCGCGTCCATACAGTGACATATAGTTTTTTCTTTTGAACCGAGCTGTTATCTCTAGTCGCCACTCCCTAACCCTTCTTAACATAGCCCTCGTTTTTGGTTGCCGGACGTGACGGGGTCGGACAGATGGCCGATGGCGGAGTACTCGTAGGCCTGGTACACCTCTTGGCGGAGAGCTGCGGAGCCCACTTGCCAACTGCAAGTCGCTCGATATTGTCATGGTAACTGTCCGCAATCTTCTTCACTAGACGGAATGAACTGATTTCAAAGTAGAATGTGAGATCCTTGAACTCGTGTCCGAAAAGGTCCCGGAGAACAACCCAGAGATACCGGTCGAAAGGCTGGGCAAGGTAAGTCTTGATAACCTCATGGATAAGAATCTCTCGAAGCTCATCATTGATCCACGACGGCAAGTCAATCTCGGCATAGTGCACATGTCTTGGGCGACTCCTGTGAGAGAAGACGCTTATTTCCATAGCGATCGTATGCTGACCGGGAAAAGTCACTCCGACGTTTCCAAAGATCTATCTTTTAGTTAGCAGGGTCAATAGCAGTGAGAGGAATCGACTCACGTAGGAACGGGAGGTAATATTCCATTCCGTCTAGTGAAGGATCTCACATTCTGCTTTGAAACCGGGGTCAGTCAGTGCCTTGATAGCGGCCTTAATATCCTCTGCTGTTTCGAACGACCGACTGACAGAGCCCGCTGAATGAGGTGACAAACAAATTCAGATCTTGTCGAATCTCGTTGACCTGAGAAGCATAGGGTAACGCAGTTGATCTCGCGGTCACGCTGAGCACGGCGACGTGCAGCCTTATTGGGAGAGTCATCAGTCCAAACAGAAGGACTGAACTTCATAGCGCGCTTCAGTTACCCAAACCGATACGTATACGTGGATTAATTCATGCAAAGAAACGTCATCCTGAAGAAACATAGTGCTTATCTCTTTGGCAGTCCGAATAGTCGCCTCCATCGTGTAGGCTTCAAAAGGTTCACTTCTGCCATCATCAGTGCGACTCGACGTCGTGTTTGCAATCTTTGCGGATGTTCAGGTGCCGTGATATGAAGGTGATAGCGATTGAACGAACACGTAGCTGCAACCACATGAGGCGTGCGTATAAAAGCATCAGGTCAAACGGTAGGACCAGGGATGAGTATTTGCCTGTGCTGATCGAGGCCCAACGCCTTGACTGTAAATTCGTCTCCGTGCCTTCCGGCCACAGACCCTATAGGGCACTGCAGTGGTATCGAGGTAAAAAGGCGAAATGGTCAAACGACCGAACTCTTTCTTGTGGGTCGAGTAGATGCCATCATTTGTTGTGGAGTGTGGTGATTACATCTCTAGTGTTCATGAGTATATCCTCCTGTGATAACAGTCGGGCATCGTTACCCAATGATCTTGCGGACGATGCTGATGGGATATGCTAATGGAAGGGGTTATAGAACAGCGCATCAAGTACTTGTTTCTGTTGCAAATTCTGGTTCCTCGACCTCGGTGGGAATGTATTGTTCGGTCGTGGTATAATAGATGGAAGCTATACCGCGAATCGATCGGGATCGGTCTGGTGTTCACGTGGCGGATTACGATGCAGGTTGGGATATGGACGAACTCGCTGAGCATGTGCAAGTGTTCATGCCCTGTAGATTTGTAGGCATTCACTCTCTGAGAGAACACGCCTTGTCATCTATGCTGCCTATCGACTAAGAGATGCTATGGAGGTAGCACTCAGTTCGATTTCTGTAAATGCCGATAGTGTTTGATCTTTGCTGTTGGGTCTTTAAGACTGTCCGTGTATCATATTGCCTTTGCGCCAGCCTTCTGCTTACGGAATAAAGAGAAGTTGCTGTGAGTTTGAAGAGACGATCGGCTCAGTAGCTAGCCATCGTTACCAGAGTGTGAACCGTGCCATAATTGGTCAAGGTATAGTGTGGGTGATCAAGTGCTACCTCCCCTCTGGCTACCTGGGCGACCGTAGTCGACCCAGGTAGGCCAGTGAGCAGAATCCGGCGCGATATTCTTGCGCAGTGATCGGGTTGAATCCCACGAGACCAATGTAATCGTCGCCTCCCTGGAACATGTTTGACTCGGCCCATGTACAGGCCGGCGTCGTTCAATCGCGTTGGCGACGCCGGCTGCATTATAACACTCTGCGATGACCGTCTGGCGTTGTAGTCTTCTGTCTACCTTTGAGTCGTTATACGTTTTGACGTAAACAAGCGCGGGCCTGAGGGTATCTCGCATCTTATTATATACACCTGAGCTTTTCTCGGTGGCTTCGGTGCCGGAATAGCTAATGCGTACCGTTTCTGCCTCTATGATCTATTCGTACGGTTATGCTGATCCGCCTGGGTAGAGCAGGGAGTGGCGGAAAATAGTTGTGTGTAAATTAAAAGGAAGCTGACTTGGGCCTAAAGAAGGGTAGTTTGACCAGGTACAAGGTTCTAGGCCCGGAAAACATGTGTGAGTATGAAGTGGCACTCGTTGGTGCGCTACGCTGTGTGCAGTGAGCAGTGAATTCGCGCACAGGCCGGGATGCTGGTAAGGCTTGATATCATCCTGGCCTTAGCTGCTACTGTTGTCGTATGTGAGTCTGCTGTGAAGAGACTGATATATAAATTCAAGAGCAATGGCGATATCCCAAGGTATAGAACGAGCAGATCGCTGTTGATGGAGACATCCGTGATTGCCGCGTCACAATCAGATAGGTTGATCGGGTTTCCATGGTCGATAGCAATTCCATGTTGAGAACTATCGATGGCGATTAGATCACTAATGGCTACTTGGGGCCTCTCCTTCATTCTGCCATTTTCAGGACACAGGAGTCGAGGGAAATAGTCTGAGAGCACAAGGCAAATCTTCCTTTTCTCTCAATCTGTCCTTTGTTTTCGGACTTTGGCGTAACTGAAACACTATCAGCATTGCCGATTTGTCGACAGGTGCGAATCATGTCTATAATTACTATAGAAGCCAAATGAGATAGCAAACTATCTGCGGCTAAGGCATCGGAAAACCAGAAGGAAGCTTAGCTAAAATGATTCAAAGAAGGAGAGATGATACGGCTCCTTTCTCTTTTGGAGGCATCAGTTGTAACGATCAGAATCGTTTTGCGTCAGAAATTGGCAGGTTTGATGTTGCAGTTTGTCGTTATCTTGATTATAGATGGTACCAACCCTGACCTCAGAATGTTCAGTGATATCATTTCAGACATACATTCTCGTCTCAAAGACCCCGTCTGTAATTATAAGCGCCTGAGGATACGGGAGTATTTCGGGCCTATCGAATATAATTCAAGCCTTGCCGTACGTGATTCATGTAGGCGTGTGCGCCTGTACTTGCTCTTGAAGTCGATGAAGAGACTAAAGAGGAAGTGAAGTAGGGTTGCTCATTTCGCCTCTGCGAGGTCGTCTCGTCTTTTAGCAGAGTATTTACATACTGCCAGACGATCGGCAACCCTAACGTAGTCACCAAGGGTATCACGATACTGGAGCCGTTTTGTGTGGGAGGATCTGGTTTGCGTCGCTCTTCTGGAACAGGGAACCTTGATGACATGCTCGACGATTGCCCTGATTTCTCTATGAACAATCTTAAATTGGGGAGTGATAATGGAAGATTTCCAACGGTCGAATAATGTTAAGGCGAAAGTCTGTTGTCTCCGAAGGTTATCTTCTCAGTGTGCGACAAGCTCTCGAGGGATCAGTTGTAGCTTGATGGATGGGATATCCTGACTACTGAAGTACCAGCTGAAGTGGTCTATCATCCTCAATCTTGTGCTGTAGGTTGCGGAGGGCATGGTTCCAGTTGAGGCCCATGCCTAGTGAAAATCTAAGATATCTGTGTTTGGCCTCTGCGCGTAGGCAAGCACTAGTGAGTACCGTCTTGTCTGCAGGTTGAACTTTGAGATTCCCGTATTGTGCGGACAACCGCATGGAGCGAAACGCTGACGACGGCGGCATATCGGATACTTCTTTCGACTCCTATCATACACATGATCTTGGAAACTGTTGTTCCTGAATTCATTACACAGGAGATCAAACACGGGGCCACACGGATGATTGTAGGTCAGCATGTTCATCGCCAGATTGAAAGGACTGTGGGGTTTTGCAATCTGGGAACATCGGTGGATTCCGGGCTCAGTGCTAGCTGATGTTTCCGAGTCCCGTTACCTTGGCTTCAGTTACCTGAAGCAAATGGAACATCATGAACCATCGTATCGGTTGTTGTGACTCTTGGAGTACGGTGAAAAGTCATGAGAAGATCTCCTTGTTAAGTGATTGACATGGTTTCCGTACTTGTGCTGATATGCGCTCTTCATCTCGCAATGCCACCGCTTTCCGTCTCGTTCTTGGTGTGAGGTTTATTCTAGATAGATGTAACGTAGACATGCTTCAGTGTTCTTCTTCAAGGCGAACCTTGTTCTATGCTCGTTAAGGGAGGTGTCATAGCTACTGGATCCACGAGGTGTTGGAGAACCCAGATGTGCACAACACTCATGTGAATGGATTGGTGGAGATATATATCTAATAGGCGTACCAACATGCTCCTAACATTGCATACCTATAGTCGATCCTCTCTTCCGTGATAGTTGCCTGTGGAGGCCAAGATATGCATGTGCAAGGCTTTGTTTCTGAGTAATGAGTCGTGTGATTCATGTAAAAGAAAGGCCTATTCAATTGATCGTTATGAATTGTGATTCCATTTTGGCTGTCTGGTGAACTGAACATCATCTCGGAGGCGTCATCGCGGTTGATGCCATCAGTAGTTGGCATTTCTGATCGTAAGATTTACCTCCTTGTTGTTTCTGCTTTTTGGAATGATGGCAATTGAGAACATGCTTCAGAAGAGTGCGACCGTGTACTCATAGACTCGAGACCAAATAAGATGACATGTATTGTGGCTTGATTTGTACTTGTGGCCGAAGGAAGTCGGTGAATCCCCGAGACAGCTTCGTGCATGGCTTGATGGATGGTCCGGTGGATGACTTGGTAAACGTCTCGATATTTCAGTAGACGGCTGACTTCCAGTGTTGGCCAATGACTGTTCTGGCGTGCGTTGAGACCACTATGGGAAACAATAGTACCCTCTGCGTGTTCTGGCCAGTGGAATTGTGGGCAAACCAAGAACAATTGGATTGTCTCGATGTCAGTATAGGCTCGTGAGTTCATGTTTTGCGGGCCGCATTGTATTATCGAGGCATGTATTGACCCCGCAACATCTGAAAGTCAGCGTGCATGTCTAAGTCAAACTGCATCGAGAGTATTAATGCCAGCTTTAACCCCAAGTACTTCTCAGATTCATGTAGATCCCTTTGAAGCATCGCATCAATAACGCTGATGGCTGGTTAGCACTCCTGTGTGTCTTCTTTCTCTCGGTAGAATTGTGCAACTTGATTCCCGTTTGTATACCACTTTGAGTCGTGAAATGCGTGCTTGAGTGTGTCCTACTTGAACAGGTGCAGCCCGTTCAGCCTCGCGTGCGCGTTGAAAGCGGCAATTTAGTCACCATTCATTTTTGATTCGACCAGGGCTTAAATGATTAAGGTCTTCAATTGTTTAAGCCGATAGTAGAAGCCGTATAGAGACTGTTCCAATCGATAATCACCAAACAGACGAGAAATCCTGTAGCGACAAAATTGCTATCTCCAATAGTTCTTCTGATCGTTCTTCTTCTGAACGTTGATTGCGATAAGGATAATTTCGTAGTCGTAAACCGGCTTTGCTTTTAGTAGCAGTACTAGGAGTGGTCTGCCATGGTACGGACGAGACCGGCCTCTCCATGGAGATCTTCAGATCTCCAAACGTTCGACTTCATGTTGGCTCGTGTATTATTCTTGAACAATCACCGCCGCCTTCGATTCTTTGAGTGAACTTTATGGCCCATGTTCGCATCAGGGTACACATGCCACTTTTGGTTCGGTACGGCTTGCCATGGGAAGACGCAAAGATATTAAGAGGAAACTAGAGTCGATGGGTCTTTCCATGAGATTAAGATCCAGACGTGTGGATATGTCTGCATTAGTGATAAGCAACAAGATGTAATGTCAAGATTCTGTCCAATCTAAAAGTCGGAGTATGGCGATCATGGACCGTCTCAACCAAAGTAAGAAGGCGAGGCATTGACTTGTCGGCTATCAGACACCAACAACGAGTCGCTGATTTATCGACTTCTGTAACGCATGGCTGTTGTTGCCTTGAGACAGTACGATAAAGTAGTGTGTGAGGCCGATGTTAAGAACTGCCTCTTCTGTGTCATTCGTGTATGAGACGAGCTCCGTGAAGGAAGTCGCCGCCTTTTATAATTAGTGTACTGAAGAGAGATAGGATAAAGAATATTTACCGGATGAGTTTCAGGGCGAGTCAGGATGAATCTGAGGCAGAAGAGCATCATCTCGTGGTTGCTAAAGTCGCATCGTTCGCGGGTATGAGCGTCACCGTTTTGGAAAGACATGAGAGTGTCGGGATAGTTGCCATAAGGCTATCGAAAACACCCACGGTATCAGGGGTAAGGCAAAGGATGGCACAGTTGATTGACTCATCGTTAAACGATACAACTAAACAATTTAGTCCAAGCAACGATCGAGGCTTCATGACTTCGCTGGCCATGGTATGGAGTCCAATCTACTTGAGGGTTTCGCCATTGGCACTCCCTCTTGACAAGCCATTCGGGGGCATTGAGAATATACTAATGCGTCTCATCGTGAATCGTCCATCAGGTTCCGGATGCGCAATCCAATGGAAACGAGTCGAGGTATAAAGCATCGAGATCTAGTTGCTATTAATTTCGAGAAATACAAGCCTGATTCAGTTGTTGAGTTCTGAAGTAGTTCGATTCAACCGATTGATGAGAGTATCATACAGTCCTTGATCACGAAGACTGCGAATTCTTTTGCGAGCCTGATGAGCCAACTCAGTCATCAACCATGCACTAGCTTCCTCGGCAAGCATACGGAGATAACAATCCCTCAAAGCATGATTGAAGTATAGTTTAAATAGCTGAATGTGCTCAAACAGTTCATTCGTCATTCTATCGATTCCGAAGTCGTTTCGATCCTATGCCATCTTCAGGATATTTTCTGTCTTCTCCTTTGGGACGAACAGTCTTGTGTATCCGTTTGTTGCCTCATGATACAGCGGGTCTTATTGCAATAGGAGCAGTGCGATAATGAGGCGCAAGATTGCAAATCTGAGTTATGTTGTAGTGAGTGTGTTGTCATCTTGAGAGGAGCTCCTAGGACGAGCGTTGATCACGTGGTCCTTATCTCCACGCTTTGCAGACCTGTAGATCCCAAATTATCGGGCTGTGACCCAGGAAGCATTCGTGTATCATTGACGAAAGTCACTACCTCCTAACCCCCCCTTTGATGAGTAGAATGTTTCTGTTGGTAGATGTACACTCAGGGGCAAGCGACTGGTCGCAGCCATAGAGTAGTCTGGGGCGGACATAATAGAAGCCATCTTGAGTATTTTGCATAGTATGGCGGTTTAAATAAAGTTGATGAAGGCGGTCAAACCTGTATAGAATACTATAGCAGGCCGCACGTTGGCAATTTCTCGAATCATCAGACTCCCGCGGTGTACTACCAGAGATTGACATTGACCCAGCGGGTCTTCTTGTGTGGCAGGTATAACTGCTCGAAGTTATCAAACACACGGGAACAAGAGTGTGCATTCTGAGTGAGAATTTCGGGAAACGTGGTACTGCTGGTGTTACCGTATAAATTGGTCAGCTCGACCCAAGACTCAGGCTCGATGGACAGCGTGGTTTCAAGAGCGGTGGAGGGAATGGAGAACGTCCCTCTTGTCACGATTGTTTCGCCAAGGAATCGTAGCTCGCAGGCTCGCCTGTTCTGCGAATAAGCAACATCTCAAAATAGCTGAGCGCTATGCGTCTGAACGGCTCCGGCCATGCCTGGTCCATGTCTAAGGATGTACAGTCTCGGGCGACCTTCATCTTGGACTCCGAAACCTGTCGGAGGAAAGGCTGTCATGTAAAATTTAGACCTCGGTGATGATTGGCATCTATTTCACTTGGTCTTTTACCCATTGGCCATGTTTGTCATCTCCGTAAACAACTGTCGTTCTGAGTGAAAGTGAGGATCTATAGGTGGATTCCGGTAGGAAATAGTCGTAGTTTATGTTGTCGATTCGGCTGTTACCGTAGCTGTTTCTCACTTGAGTCGATGGTGAGTTGCCAGCACTTGAGAGCTGAATCATTGAAGGGGTTTGCTTTTTGTCGTGTCAAAGGACGCATTGCAAAGTTCGTTATAGTCGGTTCCGATTGCGGTGTAATTGTTCACGGGGTAATCTTGAAGACATGTTCAGTGGGGGATGTCTAGAAATCTGATCTGAAAACAGGGGAGGTGAGGTTCTCAACATCAATGGGCTGAATGGGGTGAATGCTTCCAAAAAAAACAATCCCAAGGACTGGGCTGAGAAGTACAGCCTGGATCTGTGTAGCCCAAGGCTGATAGGAAGGGACTTGGCTGCCGTATCGGCCGAGGCCTCGCTCAAGAGTATTTGGAGGGCGCTGCAGAATTCTGTTAATTGCGATCGGGCACGCTAATGAGGTGTTGTACTCACAACGGGGAGATAGGCGACAACTGGTGCAGAGCGGCCCCTGAATCACAGCCATTACTCGGCATACCAGGCTCGGCGGCGGTGGGAGGGTCACTCAAATTGATCTGGGACTTGGGAATGCTGAGAGGCAGGGCTGTGTGCTGAAGACATTTCGTGCATCGTTTGAATGGTTGGTAACTTAGTGCCATGATAGATCTATTAGAAGAAGGTCTTTCTGCATAATGTCTCCAAGCCCGTCTGACCAGTCGCTTTTGGTGAACTGCAGCGCCCCATGATCGCCGCACCGTCGCAGGTAGGAATTCAATATGTCCTTTTTCATGTCACCTTCGTCAACTGAGTCCAAAAGTCAGTTTCTGTGTTGATAATCTCATCAGTCTACTAGATGACACTTACCTATCTGTGACGTCTTGCGTCAACGCCCACAAGAATGGTTTACTTGTTGTCTCGTTTTTAAATATCTCTCTTTTGCCGGCCTGTAGTAGGGATGGGTGCATATACCGCTGTCTTCATCAGCTTCCGACGCTTTGTCGCCAAGCTGGGAATTCTGTGGGCGTAAGGTTGATGCACCTTGCTTGAGACTTGTAGAAAGATAACAGGTGAGGCTGGGATAATTGTGATAACGGGCTGTGGTAGTTAGAGGATCATGTAATGAATGAAGTTGGCTAACGGGTGGATTGCAGATGGAGGAGAGAATGCAGGGCAAGATTAGGCTGGAATTGGTTACGGCCCCAAGGCCGCGAGGGAAATGCAAGTGATAGACCTCTGAGATGAAACGTAAAGTAGTAATGTCGGATATGCGTATCACCTTGTTGACCAACAGCGTACCGATGGGCTTTGGAGTTTCTAGAATCATATTTGACACAGTCCCACAATGCATCGTTAGTCTCCAGTTGCCATATATACAGTTGGGGGCTTGATGATCGCTATTTTGAAGAATCTGACTGACATTGTCGAACCAATCGAACATTCCTCATCATGCAAGCTTTCGATATTGAAAGAATTGGACAGTTCGTTCGTTGTCTAGAGTGACAAGATCTCTAGCATGGGTATCCATCTAGGACAAAGTGTGATTCATGCCACGAAACGCTTTCCAAATTGTGTATATGGCCTCAAGCGCCTAGTGAGGCTTTTGGTCGTTATTACGATCGAAGTCGATTTGTTATGTCATCACTGGTCACGTTCATCATGGTATCGGCGTTCATTGGCGCATTTACTGCGCATCCATCAGCCGAAAATCGTAGAGATGAACTTGTGGAGGAACTTCCACCAATCTCAACAGAAGAGCAAGCCAAACAACAAAGCCTTGTGTCGGAGAACATTTGCGAACTGACAATAGGGGCTCGCCATCGATTGGCATCAACGGTCGATCGGCTTGATTCTTACCCTGATGCCAGTTCTTATCGCCAGTTCTGAGTTATTGCGTTTATCTTATTTCACACTTTTCTCACGAGTGTGTTATTGCCGCCACTGAGGTTGATAGTAATATCGTTCACCTCATCGTACCGGTCCGATGGCCACAGTGTCGACTTCCGTATCGATGTGTCGCAATATATTAGCAGGCTTTCGAATACCCTCCCGGATGCAAGCCTGAAGGTGACGAAGTACCCAGGAAGGGGCTTTGTCAAATAGACGTCAGCGTTCGTCATCTTCACTGCCCGTTAGACCTATTAGGTCAAGTTTCAGATTGTGACACTATCCTCGAAGGCACCATGTACGGGCGACAGGATGAAATGATCATTTTTCGCAGCTCGTTTCGAATTATGATCATGTCCAATGGTGTACAACAGCCGGTGGCCTGGCAGTTATGTCTTGGTACTGGATGCATACCGGCGACAATCAATAGCAAGACATATACTGACAACACTGGCAGCCTGATGAAGGAGTTTCCATTTCTTTGTTGTCGATTGATCTGAGCCAAACAAGATGTGGCCACTCTGGATTTGCTCTCCAACGCCTCAGGCAGGCTTGGCGTTCTTCTGAGCGTCCTGCTTATTCTTGTCCACCATGTGTCCGATGTCTTCATTTATCGCATTTGGGATACATAGCCCAGTGTGATCACGACTTCCTTCGTGGTAAATAGGCATCACTGTTTGGCAAGTAAGCAATGGGAGTTTTCATTATACGCCTTCTATCTTGCCCAGAGATGGCTTCTGACGTAGCACGATCGTGCACGTCCTCTTCTGAAAGACCCTGGAGGCAGTGAAGATTACTACTATCCATGGTTCCCAATATCATAGCCAAGCTTTGATTGGTTGCTTGCTTGGCTGTCTTGGTTGTCTGGGAAGATGATGTTGCGGCGAAGGCAAAGTAGTAAAAGAAGCTGCAATTCCGTAGTAGTATTCAATCGAGGAATTTGCTCTTCAGTTCTTGGGTGATTGAACAAGCATGTGGTTGAAGTTGGTATTGGAATTCAAGAACACCAGCTGCTCTGCGAATGTAGTTGGTATTTGCTGTATTGATTAGACTGCTCTTTTAGGGATTCTCCGGTGTTATCTCTATTCCAGTTATCGTCGCTAGTGCCTCGTATTTCTTGATCGTAACCCCCTTTAATGTTTCGACGCCCGAGCAGGTTCGATTGGAGGCAACCATTAACTTTGAGCATGGTTCATAAAGCGTGTATAAGGTGCTGTTGGCGGAGAATTCTGGACCAGTCTTGCTTTGGTACCACTATCGCGATACTGAAGTCTGGTCTTCATATTGAGGTGCCAGGACACCAAAATACCAGTAGTCACTGTTCAAGACGGAACTACCTCAGATTGCCATAATAAATGAAGCCTTTTTTCTTCTCTCTTAACTACTCCTCGTCGAATCTGCAACATAGTGTTTCTGTTCTAACAAGTTTTCGTATATGGTAGACGGAGTGTCCGTTCTTGGGTTCCACTCGATGATCGAGCTGACGAGAAAAAGAATCGTCGTCCTTGATCCTGACAGAGTCGGGATGTAAGCAATGGAACTCGTTCTCCGGGGCCTTGAGCTCCTAGAGGACGTCCTATCGCTTGTAATTGGAGTCGAGTCCATCGACCGGCACATACATCAACTTGTCCCGAAAGCGCTTGGGTTCATTTGTAAGTAGACGACGCCCCTATCGTCATCGTAGCATAAGCATTGGACTTTCTGACAGGAGGCAGCCAAGGTTTCTTTCCGGTATCTTTCTGTTCTCTACAAAGAGCTTCTTCTGGTCGCTAGAGTGCGTTGGTACAGGCATTAATATGTCGTTTTCCTGCCAGACGACGCAGGTATGTCATGAAATGGACGGACCTGCATGAAATAGACGCTACACCGGACAATATATGCAGTAACTCTGTGCGTAGACTGTTTATATAGTCACCGGTATTGGTGGCCTTCTTCTTATTTCTGTCCGACGTTTGAATGTGGATGTTTTCGTCATACTCAGATACTTCGGATTGGGCCACCATATTCACGCTTCTAGGTCTGAATAGCCCAATCAATGATACGCTTCCTGCTCGTGTTGGTAACACCACTGAAAGACTGAGCCATAGAGCACTTGGATGGCCTGATCCATTGGTTGACAGAGACAGGCACGGATCGGATTGTGTCCATTGTATTTCCGGCTGTTTGTCTCGGACCTGGAGGACGACGATGGATGAACTATTCTGATTGGCAAAGGCTGCATTGCTCAGGAAGCTTTGAATTGTTCGTCCTGGATTGGCTTGTCCGTCTTGAATGTTCAGTTCTTTCGCGTTTACCTGAGCCTGATGTAGGCAACTTCTTCATCCCTCATCACTGCCGCATCATTGCACCTGAAAATAGCAGGCCTCGCGGTGATAATTGCTGTGATAAATGATCTTCAGGACGTGATTGACATCAAGGCCAATGGCAAGTTGTCAATGATCGGCGTCCACGGTGATGACCCCTTCGCTGGCTTCTGTCGCCGATCACCTCTCATCCAAGATTATCGTCACTTGCTTCCTTCCATTCTGGCTGATCGTCGCTGCTCTCAGTATCATTGATATCTTCTGCGTTGGAAAGACCAAGGTTCCTCTCGGTAAAGTATTCGACAACGATAGCCTTGTGCATTGACCATACCATGTCAAAGGGTTGGATAATTGATTGGTATACGGGATAGCCACAGCACTCCATGCCCAACTCCGCATTCGCTTTGGAGGTGCTAGAGGAGAGAGATGCAATTCAATCTCTAGTGTTTGAGGCGCTTGGTATCTGTATCAATTAGACTCTTTTATTCGACTAACCCATGTTCAATAAGTACTTACAGGCTTGACATTTCAATCTGCCTTAACAGTCGTGCATGACATGTTTTGAAGTCATATAGATACTCCAAAGCCGACATGCCTGATAACTCATTAACGGTTTCAATGAGATAAAATTGTAAGCTAGACAGTAAATGAATCCAGTTGGCCACTGAGATTTGTGTTGTCTCGAAGGTCTTGTTAGTCCTTTGCGACTTCCCATCGACATCAGGGTGGTGTGTGGTCGTCATCGAAAGCTTGCATCCAAAGTTTGCCCTGTCAATTAGTCGGTACAGAAGTGTTCGCTACTCAGACCTTCTACGCCAAGTTCCTCAGTTCGTGCCTTGCTGGGATAGGTACGTTTTCTTTTGACTTGGGCCGACAATAGAGATAACATCATCAAATAGGTTAACCAAGTCCCCCAGAAGCGCAATTCCATTCAATTGGGGAGCCTCAATCTGTTGCGTCCGCCGTGTAGTGAGCTCCGAACATGGGGTTTGACGGGATTCGAAATTAGTCTCGAAGTTGAGCGGATCCTCTCGCCTGCTCTAGAGCCGAAGATCAATAGTACTAACCATGAGGTGCCATCGTTCTCCTAGCATTATTTGCCAGGTAATCATTTGATTGATCACTGTAATCCATTTGGCCTCAGAGGTGATTTCTTCTCCATCGTTAAATCGACCTCAGTTATCTAGCGACCATTGTCAACATGGCCATAGATACCACCATAGATCAACAGACCTTGGTTTCAGTCTTTGTCCAAAAAAAAGCACCACCGGATAAAACGATTTGGTATCGTGTAGATGTTGAAGAGTTGGGCAGGTTGGCAAAGTGTGGGCCTGCTCTGTTGATATAATCCCACGTGCCGAGTCTGCTGCATGAAGATTACCCATTGCAGAGTTCTCCAAGCTCTGTATATTATATAAGCTGTATTCTACTTAGCTTCAGTTGGCAAGATGTGTGGTCGGCCCTGGTTTTATGTTGATACAAGGTCATTGAAGTCGTAGGTTGACGAATCAAGAGAGTATTGTCCGCAATGGGGTGAGAAAGGCACAGACTATACTCAGCCTGGAATATAGTTGTGTCTGAATGCCTCCTTTGAATGTGTCCCTGCGGTGTGGTGAATGCCTGGTAAGTCTGAGACACCATGCATTTGTTCAATTATCATCTTGCCTATGTGTTCCAGTACCCTGTTGTCTGTCTAACATGACTGACAAGGTGGACAAGTCGGATTTAGCCTGTGCGCGGCGGCTGTGTTGGTAGGTGAGCCTGAGATGGGGATCTGGCTGGCATAGCTTGTCGATGATAGCAATTCTGTTCAACCCGCAGCAACGAAAAAGAATGACTTGCCACCACCGGCTATGTCTACCGCAATGCGACAGCCTTGTCAATTTTCTTTTGATTTCGTCGCTTGTACAGGGTCATCTGTGTAAAGCGGATCACTCTTGATATTCTTCCTTGACACTCGTAATGATGCTGGGGTTGTTCCTTTATGAGAAGGGGCCGGTTCTGTATTGTCGCTCCAACCATACGGAGCCAAGATTGTGCTCTTGGAAGATTCAACATTATGATCCTCAACATATCGTGCCGAAAGTAGACGAATAGGTATCGTTAGGCTTTCTCACGGCATTGTTTTCTTTCCATCTCTACCTTGTGGTCTTTGAAGAAGTGTTATGTTCAGACCACATTCGGAATCTCCTTTCCGCATTGTGTGAATAGTTGAAACTCAAAGATGTCAACCGCCAACCTCTTCTGTGGCGGATTCATAAGGAACAGTTCCTGATCCTAACTTTAACATGAGGTTCCCGGATTGTCTTGATTTTGAACCGGTCGTTCTTTGTTATCGCGAAATCAATGGCAGTGATTAATTCTCAGGGCGTTTAATGTCCTCGTATCAACAGTCGAATGTGCCACTTAGATTTGTAAAGATAGTCATTGCAGGCTTTGACAAACTCCCCCTTGGCGAGAGTCAACAATTGGCGACAAGTCAACGACCCAATTATCCAAAGGTACACTCCAGGACGACGTGTTGCTGTCTCCAAGCTTGCGATGGAACTGGATGCCAAAATTAACTGACATTATTCTTTCCCCTGGTGGAGCTTGCTCCATACGTTGACTGAATGAACTGTTGCTCGGGAAAGGCAAAGTTGCAATGCGGTGTTACACGTTAATTGTAGAGGTTCAGTCTGAACTTGGAGAGAAAGTGCCATCATCTTTGATCGTTGAAGAGGGAGATTAGGAAAAAGGTTAATGGCAGACACGTGTCTTCTCAATTGGATTGTCATTCTTTATTAAAAGAATGTAACCTCTTGCATTGGCGTTTCATTTTGGTCACAGGAGCCAATTCCATGTTCTGAATGTTTTGAAGGTCAGTAACTGGCATATGACTGTAGAGTCTACATAACATATTGTGCTCCATGTGTATCTTTCGGAACACTTGATACAGTAAACCCCCAGCCCTTGTGCTGTTAGGGGTACTTTAGTGGAAGCAGCCTTGGGAGAAGAAATACGAAGTAGTAGGGAATGAAGGCTTGGAAAAATCGCGGATGTCAAGGGACGACAAGATAGTTTCAGTGATTCTTCAATGCTTTCATGATTGTCCAGCCAGACGATGAGTCGCCGGGAATTCGACCAATTTTTATTGTCAAAGATCTTCAAACCCGAGCGACGCAATCGGCTGCACTCTTGTCGTCGGAGGCCTTCTTGTCTCTCGGGTTCCATACATAGTATTTCCTCATTCTATGACAGAGAGTATTCTTGTAGACCCAAATAGCCGAAATCTCCATTGTTGTAATACGTCTTGTCAAACGTATATGCTCTGCGTTGGCTCTTGATGCGATAAGTACCGGTGTACTTGGGTCAGACCCGTGTGTTCGTCGGTTCCAGGTCTGTCATCGCAGTGGTAAGATTTCCAAGCCTTCAGGATGGATCAAGACAGCCACTTAGATAGTATCTACCGAATAGACAATCCGGTATCTTTGCGAGGAAGTGGGGATAATAGGGCGAGGTTGTAGACGGATGAGGAATGGAAAACATGAGGCAAAAGACCAACGAGTAAGAATAGAGTTAGTTCCGTCTACCATAAACGATTGTCGCTTTCTTCAATATTAAATCGTACATGGTAAAGGTTTGGTATATCCTCCATGTGTGTATCGTAAGACTGCCAAATACGCCCCTGGCCACCTGGCAATTGTTCCATTTCTGTTCGATGTGGTTGTCAGGATTTGGGACAATTGATGACGAGGGACCCGAAGATCCCTTGGCTGCCAAACGTGGTTCATATCAAATAGTCCGGAACTTGGAGGCCCTCAAAGTCTCTGATGGCCCATTCTTGCTTTTTCGGCGTCATGTGCCTCGTCGAGAATTACCACAAGGTCTGGCTTTCCACTTCCAGATATTGCGGAAGACACTCAGAACAATATTGTTGGTTCGCGTTCCCTTCGAGGTCGGTGGGCTTCCTCTATTCGGTGCGTCAAAGGGTCCTGGCGGAGAATGGCCTTTGAGGAGGTTCATGTTTCTTCGCATTGGTTCTTCTGCGACCATTTACCCTCTAATACATCAGCCAGCCATTTATAGTTTTTTTTTAATCTAGAAATGACATGTAGAGAAGACTTGATTCTCCTCAGTAACTTGCATCATTGAGTGTGATTCCTAGCCCTTCGACATTTAAGCAGGGAGAAAGGGTTCAGAAAGCCATTCCGAATAGTCCCTGAATTTGGTATATTGGTACGCTGTTGAAACGATTGATCTTAGAAATTCTCGAAACCGCATACGATCTTCGTGGTTACTGTCGATATGATAATTCCTCCGGGGGTGGACTGGGCAGAGCCATTGAGAACCGGCCCAATGCCCGGCCATATTATGTCAACACGTGGTACAAATTTGACACGGGCATCTGTAGTCATCATGTTCAAGATGGTATGTCCCATTTGGTTGTTGAAGATGCTAAAGGTACCAACGTGACAAATTCCTACACATTGTATAACGCCATTAACTTCGGGCACCGTATCTGCGGTTGAGCAACATGTTGTGCGGAGTAGAGTCCATGAGGTGTTGGTATGCCTCCATATTTCTCCTGGCTGGTGGCTGGATATTGGCAAGACCCTGTAGGAGCGAACTGCCTATGAATCCGTCTTGACTGTTGCTGGGACATCCATCTCAGCCTGGATTTCGTTTCCGGCATCTGTCCCCTTTTGCCCACAATGAGTTGACCAGTTGCATGTATGGATTACTATGCCAACAGAACTGTCTTCAAATATTTGCTTGGTCCGCAAAGCCGTTGGCATACTCGCTGTAGTATGTGAACTCGTAGATACAAAATGTCGTTTTGTAAGTGAGGTATTGTGTAGTTCCTTCCAGCTATGTCACCGGTTCCATCCCCTCTGCTGAAGCAAAGAGAGTGACATTTCTTCGCCAGAATTCCGGCATCAATGAGGGCGATTCATAAATTTTCAGCGATTGTCCTCATCTGGAGCTGGTGAACGATACTGCCGAGGCCGTCCATGTAGTTGTAGTAAGCGTCGACGCCCTCATCGATCCTTCGGCTGCGAGCTTTGTTTCATGGCTTGGGGTCTTGCAACCCCATCTCGCCGATGGCAATGACTCGGTACCAGGTGCCAGATGGAGAGAAAATGCGTCGGTGCGAGTTGGATTGGGAATTCCGTAGCTGCTTAACATTTTCATCATGTTGAAGATGACTCCCATGGCGGGTTTGTCGAAACCATACCGTACCTGATGCAGCAGATTCGTACTCATGTGGCCGGGCAGCTTCATGGATTTACCAGGCCTCACCTCAAGGCAGACCGTCTTTATGGTTGCGCCACTGGCGCCAGCCAACGTGATTCATATCGAGCTGATCGAAATTGGAGGAAGCGATGATCTTCACAGGCCATAGGGAGGAATGCAGTTGAGCTTTATTGTCGGTAGAAAACATTCAAGTTGTGGGATATTTGGTACCAGTGACGTGGCTGCATCATCGACTTAGAATAAACGATCTTGTGTCTGCTTTGGGTTGGCGACTTCAAATATTTTTCGGCGGCGTCGCTGCTGAATCGAACTTGAACAATGGCCTTGCTTCGAGCTACGTTGTGTGAAATTGCTACACTTGTGCTTGAATTTTCGCAGAGAACATCCTTCCATATTATCCATGACTTGGTATTTGCATGCTTCCAGCAGATCACAATATCTTGGGATCTACTATGTTATGGTGCGTGAGGATTTACTCAGGCTAGGCAGAGTCAGTGCCTTTTGAAGGCGCAAGGCTGTTGACTCGGTCGGCCTAGATCTGGATAAAGTCAATTGTGATCGTATGCATTGGTAGAGTTGGTGGACAAATAGGTAGATAGTTGCCGATACGTTGTTCCATCTTGAATTATTCCAAGTAACGATGAAACCACGTATTTATCGCAACTTTGTGAAACATTTAATTCGATGCCGAATAGAAGATAGGACAGTTGCGTCACAGTTCTGCGTACTGTTGAAGTTGAGAACGTATCTGACGATATGACCATCCTCTTTTGTCTTCTGGTACAGATCTTCGAAGTCGATTGACACAATAACGGCATCCTTGTCTGTGATTTCTGACGCAGCACGATTGAACTGCATTCTAAGCGGGAAAGAATTTGCCGGCATCTTTATCGCTGAATTGCTGAGCAGTAGATGCAAGACAATATTTGTCTTCGTTGTAGTAACCGTACATTCGATCGGTTCGCTGGAGGCCAGCTTTCCAATCATACCAGGTGGTAACCTGCCTTTGATAGCAAGATGACATCCCCTGAGTGGGCAATCGAATATTAGGACGTTGTCGATCAACTAGTCCCAGAAGCCTTTGTTAGCAGAAGGTCTGTCCATGGTGTTGAAGACCATAAATCTAAAGCGTCAAGTCGAAGTGCTGGTGAAAGTAAAAGCCGACCTTAACAAAGTCATCGATAATACCCATATCAAAGGCCGCTTCGATGCAAGACTTTCCAAAAATGTGCCCGCATGAAAAGACTACGGCATTGCGCATGGAAACTCTCGATCATAAAAATTGACCTCATCAGTGATAGGCTTCTGGTTCAAGGGTAGGTGTGGAGATGCATCGTTGTCTAAAATATTCTCGTGGTTCGATGGGTTGACGATGCCGTTGCTATAGTCAGAGCAACGACACGACCACGATCGTTTCTTCGTGGAGAAAAGTTGGGCATCAGTAAACCTAGCCTGTATGCTGCTGGATCCATCTCTGCTTTGTACCCGCAGAGAATAAATCTTCCAGGGGATCGGGAGCGGGAGTGTGAGTGAAAGGTAGAACCACTGATAACATTAACAGCAGAACCTTTCGATGCTGTTTAAACAACACAGCCAGTCATTAGTGCCTGCCTCGAGGGTAGAAGAGAGGACGTTTCCGAAATAATCTCTGCCATGCTCAGAGGCTGAGGGTAGCGGCAACTGGGGTACCACAACCAATATCGAGGCCGAGATTAGGAAACCATATTGGGTGGGTTCCTACTCTGTCTACATCACAAGGTTGGCATCTTGTTTTGAGTGCTGAAAGTCGCCGGATACAGGGACCATGGGCCGTGTAGGTCTCTGGTACTTGGTCTCTTATAGGTTTCGGTTTCCATCTTCATTAAACCTTCCATCTTCCTTAATTGGAGTTTCCGCTGGAATTCGGAAGGTCAATTCAACAAGGGCGCGATAGATCGAGCCGTAAAATAGCGGAGTAGTAAGATACTGGGAGAGTGACATTATTGAGGGCGTAAAGACGTAGTCCTTGGCAACACGGAATGCGGTAAGGTGAGTGAATGTGTGCATATCCTTAGCCTTCTCAGGTTGCTTTCCAGTAGGAAGGCCGTGTCTCATCGAGCAATTGCTGCCCAAAATGGTTCAAATGGTTCAAAGGTCGTTGCCAGGCTGTGTTGCGTTATCAACTGTCAAGCTCCTGTAGTTCTGGTTTTGTAACCCGTTAGACATTCAAGTATATAATGATCGTCACTCGATCCCATTGTACACCTTGAATAAAAGAACTTGTAGCTGTCATGTTCTTCCGTGGCTTTTGAAACTGGCTGTCTTTGCGTTTCACACAACAGCTTGGAAGAGGGGGAACCTGCTAATACACAGCATGCTGCAGAACTATGCAAGTCTTTTCTGTAGATCCGTGGTCAGCTTCTTTAATAGAACTGGTCGCACACCACTATGATGACGATATCCAAGCTATGTAGGTGTCTCGCGAGGCCTTCGTGTAGTGTTCACCAGTAGACGTCACAGATGGCTCCAGAGAAAACGTCAACGCATTTCCTTCCGCGCTCCCATTCATTGAATATCCGGTCGTATGATAGCACGACTGCTAGCACGACTGACAGATTCTTGATTCTGATCAATAGTGTCGGATACATCAGGTTTTTGTCGTAAATAACAGATCGTTCCGATAGAGCTGCAGAGTAGAATGAGCGTAGACTGAGTGTTGAGCGCTTCTTAAGAATGCGAGGGATTATGGCTGCGTGTAAGTGCAGCTCGGAGTGAAGTGTTGAACCTTTTGAAGGAATCATACGAGAAGGGAACCCTGCATGAGATAGGTATATAATGACAATAGATGTTGAGCTCCATGAGATACTGGCATTCTGAACATCTTGACAGGCCATGTACTTCTCCAAGACGTAGAATCTCATTTGTTGTGGTACTTATAGACATAATATAGTGATAGACTTCGGCTCCATCCGTTGTTGTGATTCGTAAATACCAAATCAAGATTGAATTGGCACTAAACCTCCCAAGTTGGTATAAAGGTCTTTGGTTAGAAAACCAGAAACTGACGACCGACGAATCCATTCGATTGATGTCTTTTTGGGCAGGGAAGCTGGCTTAGTTGTAAGGCTGCCATGTTTCTGCTGCTTGTTCATAATAACAATACCGTCGTATATCCCAAGATCGTCAAGGCAGAGATAGTAAAAAAAGTCCCTGATAAAGTCTAATTCAACCCCAGCCTTAGCCTGGGGTATTGTCGGTCTCCTTCAAGAGGACGAAGACATTAGGCGATTTTCCTCAGCGGCCTGTTACCGCGCGAATTTCACATGATGAAGTCGCTCAGGGAAGATATAACCTTCTGCAAAATAAAGCTTGACAAGAATCTCGTGGCGCAGTACTCCCACCTTTTCGAAAGGTTCTTATGTATTTTCAGACGCTGAATATCGACACCAGTGTATATCTCCGATGTCTTCCCATCTCTGGCAGTCCAATTCTATCTTCAGGGGGTTCCACACCAGCGAGATGTGGGCTGAGCAAATCTATTGAGCTGATGATGGACCTTCAGACCATTGTCGCTGAGAACAGTTGCATATAATTCATGTCGGTCAACATGTAGAAAATGCACCTGATACTCGTTCGAGGTCCTTGCAGGCTAGATAGGTGCGTGTGTTGCCAGGAAGGTGAACGTAATAGCTTAGAAGTTTGACTGACAGCCCAAGTTTGTTTCTCCTTGGCAGAGCTTTACAGTCGATCATATCGACTTGTTGGCTCAACGACTTTGCCATCGTCACCTCTGGAGAGCCACATTGCTCACATATCCTGATTGTTGACTTTAACTTGTCGGGATCTGGTTTCGGAAATGTGACAAATGTGTATAGACATGTACCTAAGTACCCATCGCCGACCCAGAGAATGACCTCGCTATGCGTAATTTGGGAAACATCCTCTACCGCGCGAAGGCGGTGACACTCCCAATTTAAATTATTCCACCAGTAGTGATAGTCGAAATACCCCTGTATGAAGAGGCGGTTGTCGAGATGTTCGACGTCGCAAGAGACCACAGTAGTCTGGTGGGTTCCAAGAATAGGCACTTGATGCAGTTCAACCGAAAATATTGGCAGGCATTAGGAGTGTTTTCCTGCCTAAAATTGCCCTAATATTTTCGTATCCCTTTTCCGCGTCAGAAAGGAGCTCTTGAGCTTCTTGTGTCTTGAGTTTCGCGCATGTCGATCTCTCGTGCCTAAACCAGGAGAGGATTCATCGATGATCACGATGTCAACACCTTCAAACATTTTCGTCACTCCGATCTTGGAGACCTTTCTTCAGTCAAATATACCAAACCACGAGAAACGAAGCAGGTGGTTTTAGTCAAGAGTGTCATAATCAAGCCTATGCAGATCTCTTCGATAGATGCTTCTGTTGTCGCCCGTAGCTTGGTGAAGGAGACTGGAATTGGATCTCAGAGAGGGAATCGGTATTTTCCAATAGCTGATGAAGGCATATTGAAGTATGAGTTGTGGTCTTTTTGTTGTCTTCATAATTCACGTAGATCATGGCATCTGTTGATGGATCCTTTGCACCTTCAAAACTCCCCCCTTCTGCACCTGTGGCGGCAGTTCATGTTGTTCGCTATTGTTGATGTTTCGGAGTACTGGCGATGGTATAGTTGGCGTGTCTTTATCGGGTTTATTAGGTATGAGAGGGGTTATAGCAGGGTAATTTGGAAGTAGTGCCACTATTCGACTGCCCTGCTCGACCACCAAGCCATGAATGTCCAGAACGTGAAATGAAAGTTCTTTTTGGTAGATTGGTTGCAATTCGATTTGCTCAATAGTGCCGTTGCGATGTATCCTGTATGGACTTTTGGTAATTCTGTATGCAGATTCCTTGTCGTGATCCCCTAGCGGCGAATTTGACTTACAAGTCTGACTCGTGCCCCTCTGTTGCCATCCATGTTTTCCCAGACTTCGTCATAAAAGAAGATGTGCTCAAGTCAAGTTCAGTTGCATATTGTCTGGATAAGCGATTGTCGAACCTCTCTCCACCGCCTCGCCTCGTCGTCCAAGACCAGCTTGCGTCCTCATATTGTCTGTGGTGAGAAGATAATCTCATCGACTAGATCTCCAACTAGGATGCAATTGTGTTCATAATTCAACACTATTGAGATCATGACTGGTTTCTCGTCGGTGGCGATGTATGATCCGGTAGTGGAATCGTCGGGCAGTTTTTGAAGATTCTTGCTTCTGTCTTTCATTTTGAATCAAACATTACCATTGGCGAAGAACGAGTCGAGGCCAGAAGTAAGAGTTCCAGCCTCCCTGTGGTGCTGTAATATCGAGATTCAATGGAGAATTCGGCGAGGGACGACGATGCCATGTGCGTGGAAATGACAAGAGCCCCGATCCACGAGAGGCTTTTGTGATGCCCCTGGTTATGGTATCATCGGAGTATTAACTATACCTACCCCGAACTGGTGCCCATTTGCTGATAGCTAGCGGTTCAATGTTGTCATGATAAGAGTCGGCAATCTTGAGAAATTCCCACTATACTTGGTTCTTCTGACCAATTCGAATCAATCGGCCGCGATGATGCAAATTAATCTTCATGTTCAAATGCCATGAGATGAAGATTCCATCAAGGCAGCAGGTACATGTTAACACTAACAGACATTGTGTTAATGCTGGCAATAAAGAATTGAGCACCAGAATGCAGATCGTTCCAGCCGATAAGAGCTTGGTCCTTGTCAGATTGTTTGGTTGAAGGTCGAGTGGCTGCTGTAAATTAATCGAAGGACGTGTTGGTCAGTGGGCTGCAGCATTGAGGTCTGCAAAACCTGGGGTGGTGAATACTCAAGTTCAGAATCGCCTCCAGTGAGGACTCCTCAATCGACTGTAATGAGGAGTGGTTTCGTCGCTCTGGTGCATAACTTCATTGTTACTGGCGGGTACATTCTTGGAACATTGGGCGAACAACCCAAGTTGGCAAATGGGACCCCCAGTGGTGCTCGTGGTCTTCTGCACGGTAGAGTTTTGAGTGAATGAACCTTGGTTTGGAAATTGCACCCAAGGTTGGACAAGTTGGCGCGCAGAAGGGTCAAGTTCAACATACAGCGGGTGGAAAATGTCTTTGGTAGCCGGGCCATTGATTTCATTGTTCCCAACCTGAATATCGTACTGGCGATGGTAGAGACCAGGAATGTTGGAAGCATATATGCGCTTCATGTGTACAGGAGCAAGATCTTCCTTCTCCATCAACGCTTTTTTCTGGGTGCTTGCCATCTGCGTGCGTATTGGTGAAGAATAACTCCGACTTCACCAATCCTAAAATTGGGTAATTTCATCTGCGAAACTCGGAATATGGCATCTCGTCATGCGTTTGAATCCGGGTTGTATGGAACTCAAGCCCAACGTTGCAAAGAAAATGTCATTGGATCAATACGCCATGGTGGCGTGTTGGGTGATGAGCTCCAAGCATGTCGACAGCGTGTCTAAGAGCAATGGCATTAATATGGTCGGATCTCATTTCTGCCTTGTACATCCTGCGTATGTGGTGACAGGCCTGTCGAAGAAACCGATTCACGTTGCCTTCCTTGAGTGCCTGTCCTTGAGGAACCCCTGTACGGTAGCTCGCTGACCAGCACCAACCAGGAAAGACTCCCAGTTCGATTGACACCATCAAGTCAGAGTCGCGGTTGAGGGAGGAAAGACGTTGTTGAGAAATTGAATAGAGGAAGAAGAAGAATATTGAGAAAGGCAAGCTGAAAAACACCAAGCCGTCAGTCCCAATACAAGTCAGGTCTGGCTGAAAGGGCTGATGTATCAAGCGCTAGTTGTCTTCGAAGGTTGCAGACGCTAGCTTGTCGAGACCGAGCCTTGCAGTTGTCGCCTCTGATAGTGACTTGGTGCCAAATAGTAAGCCGAAGGCGAAGTGAGCAATATTCTCCTTCGTCTCGTCATTTACTTATCTGATTGGGGTGGCGGGTTTAGTGAAGGCCGATCGCTCAGCAGTGTGGCACTTTTCTGCTGTAAAAGAAGCGCGTTCGTCACGGGTGTTATGCATGCTGAGCGTCCACATGACGTACTGTAACCCCCACACATACGATGACTTGCCGAGACTGTGCATGCATGTGAAGGCATGGCGTAAGAGAGTAGAGTACAAAGCTCGTATCCCGGGTCATATATCGGCTCACAAGGCAGCACTCTGAGATACTCGGACATGACTGATTCCTCCAAGTCATTGCCGGAAACCGCACGGGTGGCAGAAAACTAAGTCAGCACCACAAAAGAAGGCTTCAGGAAGCATTGAGGGCGCCATGCTCAGAATGTCGATCATCATTGCATGGGATATCACTTGGGTCTTTGTATATCCACACCCGCACCACCAACTGGACATGAGGTTCATGACCAGCCCGAGAGACCAAGACCCTTCCAACGACAGCGAGCTGCCGAGTAACAGGAGTGATTTCGGACGATGGAGAAAACGCAGGTGTCTATGATTAGGTGAAAGTGGAGGGCACAAGGAGGGTTTATGTGTGTGAATGGATAATAATCATGTTGATCGTAGGGGTGATTACAGACGATCATGTGGAGGCAGAGAACTTTCGGCCAAAGAAAAGGAATAACATGAGAATATACTTACTGGTAGATACTTGGTCAGGTCAATTTCAAGACGGCTGCTACCCGCAGTGATGACCAACAAGACTCAGGGGATGCTTAATGACTTTGCTGCCCAGGGAATGAGGAAGTGGCTGGGAGGGAATACAATGAGAATGTACTCATGTGTCGATGCTTGGTGATGGCCCGCGCGGGAGTGGAATGTTGCAATGGTGATGGTGATGGTGGTGCTGGAGGGATCTGTTGAAGTTTGTCGATTCACCTGTAGTACATTCCCAAGTTTCGGCCACTAGCGCCGGGGGTATATTAGTCTCCATCCAAATTTTTTGATGTTGTCGATTCATAGAAATCACTTACATCGTGGACTCACACCCTTCGACAGTATATGCTAAGCCCGAACGGCATTGAAGCTCCGCATGGGTACTGTCATATAATCTTGACAACCCATATACTCCACGACTGAGTGCCAATGTGGAAGACGGGGCCGCTACAAAGCCAGTTGTACTGTCTTTGCCTGGGCCTGGCAAGGGCAAAGGTGTGACATGGCTCCAGGATTTGGGTGCTGGACGTATAGGTGGTATGGGTAGATCGGGTTCGTCCGGTGCGTTGTCGAAGATTACGCCAAGAGAAGGAAGACTCTGTGAAGTCTTATTAGTAAGGGATAAGAGGAGAAGATTTGATAGAAGAACTCAACTTGGGTTATTGATGGATGATTCGGAGTTGCCATATTTATAGGTTGATGACAAGCAACGACACAATGAGCCACAACTACCCAGGAGTTGCTCTCAGATGGGGAGCAATGTAGTAGGTAATAGAGTGGTTGTTCTAGTAGTGTGATGTATAAAGATACGAAGAAGGGGGGATGCATTCCCAGAATCAGTAGTGCTAAATGATGCGATGTGATGTGAAGAGATGAGAAACTCTTGGAGGGGACCAAGGGGGGATTTATACCTGAGCCGGACATTCTTTCGCTCCGAGACAGGCAGCATCTTTTACATCATCTTGGAGACGATTTGTCTTGTTCTTCTTGATTGGAAGCTGTATGTGACATCTTCATCAGGCATCCATCGCAGGAATCCCGCTTGATGTAGATTGTGCAAGGCACACGGCTTCGATTGTCCCGCAGCAAGCACTGTACCGTCGCAATTACCGGGTGAATCAGCAGATCCGATACGTCCATGGGAGAAAGCAGACTGTTGAGTGACACGGCAGGAGTTACGTCGGATTCAATCCGGCGGAAGTTGGTGAAATCTTGACAGTGTTTCTTTCTGCCTAATGCTTGAGCATCTATCATAAGCAAGCTTCCGGAGAAGGGAGAGATCAGTCATTGAAGCACATCGTCGAGGATAACTGAAAAGCGGTGATGGTGTTTCTTGCTTGGGTGAGTGGTGGTTTGGTCACTCTGAATACGTAGCGTCTTTGCAGGTCGGGGAATGATAATGAGATTCTGGGAAAGGATGGAGTGAATACTGTCAACACAGTGGTATGTGAAGTCTTGCTATACAACCCCGCAACGTAGATTGTTATGGTGATGTTTCCATCTTCATTGGGCATCCAAGCATGGCACGGGGCTGCAAGTGACCGACCCGTAGGTATCTGACCACAAGCTACGACCTGTTAGACTGCTTCGATACTATGACCACACGGATGTACTCACCCTAGCCTCTGTTTCAGACCGTTTTCTCCCCGCTGTTTTGTCACCGGAGTCGCTTCAGAAGCTCCGTGCCAATAGACTTCCAAGCATCATGTACAAGATGTGAGTTACTGCAATTCACTGAGCTATCTTGTAGTGCTGTGCAATGGAAAATCGGAAGAGTGGACATGATATACGTCCGGCTTATTGACGTGAGGAAGTAAAACTTGTGGTTTCGACAGATGGATCCAATCAAGCATACCTTGTGGAATGATCAGTTAGATGTTGTGGATTTTTATAGGAAAGACTTACTCACGGTATACGTTCGAGTCGCATTGATTCACCACCTTGGGATAACTCAAACAGTCAGCCATGTCAACAAACGATCATGTCGACGAGCCATGCCGGTCTCTTGACTCTTGAATGATGTTTCGCTGAAGTTGCTTTTGACTTGGTGATTGCACGTGAGTCTGGGATTGGGGGTCCATATCAGCCTGGTGTTGCGCCGTAATAAAATTCACAACAAATTCGCAAAGTCGATATCTGGTGAGATGCATGGACACTCCAATATTTCCGTCGTTGTATTCACAAATGCCATGCCACAGGCGTATTACCTAACTCCGATCTCCAACAGCACCACTGAACCTCAATTCTGCAGAAACGACATCCTCTATCGGCTTCCCAATCTCGACACAAAACACAACCTCAGAACCTCCGCGTCGGTCCCGTCGCTATGACCGCAAGGGCAGTCTCAAGTTGCGGGCCAGCTCGCTTCTCTTTCTGCCAATTTCCGTCTCTGCTCATCGAAGGCGTGCGTGAGACTCTGTCTTTCCGGGAGGCGTCTCGATGTCGTAGTCGCTAGCATTCGCTGCTACCTGTAGTCGCGCGTGGATTTGCCATCGCATCTTATCCTTCCTTGGCAATGCGAGCGTAGTAGATCGAAACCTGGCGTGATGGAGCCCATGTGAGACTGTCCGGGGTTGATGCGGGATGGCAATTGTTAGTGAGTTTACAGGGGGAAGACACATGCGAGACTGGGGAAGCGACTGCCGTTCTGCAACTCGGCTCAACTCAAAATGATCGCTGATTATGACGTTTTTCTTTTCAATATCGGGTATATCTCTGCGATGAGGCTGAGACAAGGCGAGACGGAGTATCACGTCACATCGCTTCGCTTCAAGTTTATTGTTCATTTGGTCGGTGCATACCCTATACAGTGAATTGCATGGATGATGATCCACGTCACATGACTACGCGTTGGGCATTTCCAATGCTCAACCCCTGGCTAAAGAATGATGATAATGAAGTCACTATTTAGATTGGAATACAACTAATAGATCAAACGTCAATACTGTCGGTAGATAGAAAGTAGTGTGGAGTAAAAGTGAGGCTGATGATCTTCAGGGTATTGGGAAAATCGACCACTGGAAACATGAGAGACGAAATTAGCAGATCACTTTATGCCTCCTAGGCCATGGTGTTTAGACTACTTATTTTTGTACCCTAGAACTTGCGAGACCTACCCACTAGACAATTGAACATGGCGTAGTCAATGATCAGCGACATGACACACTTATCCGAACGAGCCCTTGTCTTGACTGACATGCACCATGTCAATTACACCATAACTGAGCCCCAATTACTTCTTAGTCGGGTATTTGCACGACTGTAGATCATCTAGACTCAGCTCACCCACGGCCAACTCTCACCGTCGTTGATCGTATTATCTGCAGAGCCGATCAACACCTCAAGAAAGCTGAAGATAATCTTCTGAACCCTGGACTTGAATGAACATGGGCTCATCCTTTGTGGCAATGTAAGCAAAAGTTCAATGTCTGCATGGTAGACCTCAATTACGTCGTTGTGTAAGCCCGCCAAGGCTCACTCACGATGCAATGCTGGGTTTCGAACGATACTGCAGCATTATTGAAGAACGTTAAATGCAATGCAGGGCAAGATAAGTCTAGAACAATTGCACACGCCCCCTTCTCTTCTGCACAAGATTCCAAGATCTCGGAACCGATTGCGAGATTGATCCAGGGCAACATGACATCATAATGGAGGGGCAGGTTTTTGTAACAGAAACCGTTAAACCCGGAACGGGAGTATCCCGCCGCGCAATAAACCGGTTATTATTTCTACCATTTCTTTCTCTTTCCTCTGTGTCCCTTGTAGTAATGACGAGCATTAAAGAAACAAAAGGAGTGGATCAAAGAAAGCATGTTTTAGTCAACAAAAAGACCGTTGATGCCTTTGTGACGTCGTTTGAGGCGAAACCTTTTTGCCCTGACATGCCCAGAGCCAATCAACAGCCAAAGAAAACAATGACAAGTCCTGACGCCTTGCATCGTCTTTATTCTAAGCCTTGCAACCCATTGACAGAAGCCTCTGTTGGATGCCCGTTGACATCTTGTGCAGATCCCAGTAGACAGGCACAGGAACATTCCGTCCTTCAGCTCTTAACGGCTCTGGAGCTATCCGGTCCAGTTAGACTCAACAGAGTGAAAGCGAAAGACCCCATTCCTCTGCTTTCCCCAGAATTCTAACCCACCACTGTGCGATTAACTGAGGAGCATTTGAAAATTCTCTTCGGTTCCGGTCCGAGTTGTGGTGAAGAAAGATTTTTCTTCAGCCAAACCCGGCCGGATAACGGGAGCCAGACGGCCAACCCACACAAGCCGGGCCGAAGCCGGAGCGGGGGAAAGAGGAACAAAGGTTCATGGTTCGGCGCTTGGCATTTTTGCGGGGGGCGTGATGACAGAGTCATTTATTCACTGTAAATGAATCAGACAAAGTTACAGTAGCAGTTAAAATGGTTGCTGGCAGAGTCGGTGAGCGACAGTTACAGCACATCAAGGCGGTGTCGATGTTTGTTCTTGACATGTTCTGGCGTGCCATCGTGGCTGACGCGAGAGAGAAGCCTGACAAGGCCACTGTGCCAAGAAGGGGGTGTACCGATTCATTCAAAAAGTACGGGGTAAATCGTTGCACTGTACAGTACAAACTGACTCAAAGCTTCGCTCAGTGGCGGAATGAAAATCCAATTGTTTTTTGAAAATTCTGATAAACGTCTACTTTTTCCCTTTTTGCACTACAAATGAGTCAAGCTAGAAAAATCTGACAAGTTTGTTCTTTTCTCGGCAAGTACCATGGTGCTGTGCTAGTTTCAGCTCATGTCAATGGTTTTGTCTCGAGGAATAAACTTTTCAATACTTCCAACGGCTGAAGTTGAAGGCTTTTAACATCGTGAGCTGACCCTAGACCTTGAGCCTTTCTAGGTCCAGCCCTCCGGACAGAGTTCCTAAAGATTACCTTTAAAGAAACGCGGCTCCGGGTTTTTCGGTACGTTCCTCCAGGGTTCCAGGATTGGAAGAGGCTAGAGTGGGATGTTCCCGCGGGTGGAAGGGATTGAAAGGCTGAGTTTGGGAAATCCCTGTAAGCTGACCCCAGATTCCCCTTTACAGAACAACTTACAGCCGCACAGTTTAAAACCTCGGCTTCACTGTAATAGAGTCAACGATCAATATTGAATCATGTCCAAACTCTTTTTTTGCTTAGTGAATCGTACTGTTCATGATTGAAAACATCACCGCTGTTTTCACCGTTTCACCACTATACTCCTTGTGGCGTGAAGCTCTAGACAATTGACTGTCAAGCCTGAATTAAACACCGATCTTAACTTGGCGGGTTTCAGCATGTGACGAACCATCTCATCCCAAAGCGAACCCCAACCCCCATCTTATTCCATTTTGTATTTTCCCCGCCTTTCCACATCCTATTACTCTGTTTCCCCAGGCATCAAAAATCGAGGCACATGCGCGCTTGTCAAATCATGGGGTTTGATCAACGGCTACCTAGCCCACTGTCTCAGATTCTATCTTGTGTGTGTCAAAAGATGCAGGTGATATGTCTCGTTCCCATTCTGAGCCTCACAGTCTCCACGATGATGTTGAATACAACCATGTTATCATTTACATACTGTTTGCACAAAAGACGTGCGTCTGATCCATCCATCCATCTCTTGAAGATCAAGGGTCCAGAGCGCTTGCGGCGGCGGCGCAAAGAGTTCCTATCTGAGAAACAATCATAACACATTCTATCAACTCAGCCGCCTGCCGTCAGCTGCGCATAATATAATGATAATTGCGGCAATATGCTCGCACCGCACCGTCCGTCCGTAGTTACCGTTCCCGTTGGAGGTAGTCATCGCATCGTCAGCGGTGCAGTCGCAGTCAGCCGATGCGGACATAAACCTGTTCTTACACTGTCCCGCTCTTTGTCTTTAGCCATGTGGCCTTTTTGACGCGTATTTCGGGTATCTGAGAGGCTATCGCATCGCATCTTATCATCCTTCCCCCGCGCGCGCGCGGGGAAATGGTTCGCATAATTGTAGATAGCTTCGCTCAAATAGGTAGCTCGATTGGAACTTGTTAATGCAAGCAACTCGCTGCACTGTACTATTGCTTATCATTATCCACACTCCCCCTCTTTTTTGCGTTTCTTCCCCCTGTTAGATCCTATCCATCACTCAACAAGGCCCGCGGAGCCTCTCTCCACTGCCTTGCCTTTGCCTTGCGTCTGCGAATGCCTGCTTCCCCGCAATCAGGCCCCGTCACCCAATGCGTCTTATACGTGGTGAAGTCTGGCTTGGCCAGCGTGGCATATCAAAGCATATCAAATAACATATCACAGAATACATACCGCCAAGAATCAGAGACATAAAGCTGCTGTTCAACTGAGGCCTGCTGCCTACGTACCTACGTATTTGCATGCTCATTTGTTCCAATAGTCTCACGCAAGGCGGTAATAGTACCACCGTAATGGCTGCGGCTGGGCTGGGCTGAGTCTTTGCCAGGCTAGGCAACACCCAATACACATTTTCAACCACAAAAGTGAATATCGCAAATGCCTCTTTTTACATGCACAGTGTCTGGTAATCTCACCCATCATCAAAATTCGGATGCGACACCAACGGGGGGACGATATAAGCCCAGAATAATCCCACGAGGTAATCGTACCATCGACTCATGGAAGGGCCCGAGCTTTGATGATAGGGGGAAAGAAGAGATCTAGCCTCACTTTTATTTTTATCGTCACTCTCGGCCGGTTCCTCAGCATCGTATACCGATGAATCGATCAGTTCACCTTTGACCGAGGCGGATCCGCGGCCCACAGCATGTTTCCTCACCTACTGTGTCGCTTTTGACGTCTAGGACAAGATGATCAAAAATGTCTAAAAACATTTTCGAATGAATACCAACATCAAGGTAATGGATATTCCACTTTCTACATTTGGCAAACGTCGCCAAGTTTTTGATCCCCCAACAATGCAGTTTTAATGACTTGTCTTTGTTTTTGTCTCACTTATTCACATCAGACGCCAACTCGTATCTAACAAAAGATACCGTATTTGTCGCCGCCATGAGACATTCATTTACGGGGTATCACACCAAATATTTTCATCAAAAGAAAAGTAAAAAATTATCTAGCTCATCCCTTGGATACGCACTGATCCTCCCTTGACTCTTAAAAAGAAAAAAAGAAGCAAAAAAAAGGGCTCAATTAGTCTACAGATCCAGCAGGTCCATCCACTCATGAACAAGACCGTCCATCCATCTTGACTCCAACACGACGGATTCAACCCCCCAACACAAAAAAGACAACCCGAAATGTTCCCCCTTCAAGGTTTTTTTCCCACATGGGAGTGTGTATGTGTGTGTGTGGTGTGAGCGACAAAAGATGAGTCAACAAATAGCAGCAACGACAACAACATGACCGTCAGAAAACAATTCCCTCACGATTCAACACGTCGGCCGGTTTTCGGCACCCCCGAATAGCTTCTGTTTTTGACAATATGCTTTTTTTACTTCAGTGGAATATAGTTCTAGGGCATTCGTTATCCCAGAGCCCTCGCGCTCATCCCCGCAAAATACGCTGTAAGAATGAATGGATCCCCCCTGGTCGTCGTGTTCTGGCCCAGGCCTCAAAAAATTAAAAAAGGAGACTCCAAAGGACCAGGGACGAGATTCCGGTTTCTTGGCTAAATCCACCCCCAAAGTCTTCTACTGTGCGCCAAGTCAACGGGATGCCTTGTTTGGTCTTGAGTATCAATTGCCACTGTGGATAGGGCATTGATGACCCTTAGACGTCCTTCTGAGAAATCATTATAACCAGTGACGGTCACAGTGCGGCTCAAGCTCAGCTCCAAACATCCCCCACGCCCTTTTGAAGCGTCGGTCGTGCTGGGCTGGCTGGCCTTATCCTTGCCACGCCCCCTACATAGCACAGACCCGCCACACCTCCACCTTGATTCACCTGAGGCTCCAGTTAATTACACTCCCCACTCCTCTCAAACTGTCGGTACAGCCTCTGCCAGTGTCTATATCCATCAGCCTTCCCCCCGAAATCCCCTTCCTGGGGTTTCTCTCTTTTTCCATTTTATATACTCAATACAACATTTACGAGATAATCGTCAAAGCTTTGGTTTCAGCGTTTTCATATCCATTTTTGAGCTGGACCTCTTTCATCACTATTGCTTGACGCAATAACAAATCATATCACACCGTCTATCCCTTTGTGTAGAGTTCCACCTTCTTTGTTTACCAGGGCGTGTCCACATTCCATTCCCTCCACAGCAAAACAAAGGTTCTTCACAACAACAACAACAAACCATAAATAAATATCCCGACTTTTCCGCGTAAAGGGAAAAAAAAGCAAATCAAACCAACCTCTTCTTTTTACACAAACACACAATCAAACCGCCACCATGACTCACACAACCGAAACTTACTACTACTACGTTCCCAATCTCCAGGCTCTCGACCCTACAGCTCGCGAAGTCGACCCTTCAGCTTACGCCTGGGTCCAACCCACCATCATCGAGGATGAGGATCTTACCTTTGGCGGAAAGTCTCTGAGCGCTTGGTACGAGGAGGATCGTCGCCGTCACAGCAGTGGCAACAACAGCAGCGATGAGGAGGAGCGCCGTGGTCGGGAGCGCACGCGAAGAAACTACTCTCGCTCTGGCAAGTCGCACAAGAAGTAAATGCGCTTGCGCACGAGACATCAAGAAAGCGGTCACCGACAATCCATGATACCCCCTTTAGACCAAACAACCTCGACACTTGACCGCCGCAACATCTTGACTCGCCACCTACTACTGTCTGAAATCTCGCCATCACATCAAACTCCCGACACGTCCACAATGAAACGACTATAGAACACTCCTGAAATTTCCTCCAACTCACCTTTCCACGTCACGCATCGCCACCAAACCCTCTCGCTTACCAACAATACGACTTGTACAACCTCCTCTCGCTCTCACCTCTGTGGCATGCTTCTACGACCAACCAACCTCTCCAGCATTCAGCATATTAGCATTTCAGGAACTTTCCCCGACAGAAGGGAAACTTTGCATTTTAGACCTGCTTTCACTGCGCAAGCCTCTTGCTTGCCAACGGCGTTGTATTTTATCATTATTCTTGTACTTGTCTTTTGTTTTTATAACTCTGCATGCATTCGGGATACCCCATGTTGGATTCGTTACGTTACTATAGTCCGCGCCTGAGGCCGGAACAAGGAAAGGGAAAGAAAGGATAACGGGAATTATCTTGAGTCAACTCTTCTTCTCTCTGTGGATGGGAAGATAATGGTTGGGATGGCGGTTGACAAACGGCCGCTAGAGGTAGCATAGCACCCACACTGAATGGCAGAAATACCATAAGTTAACATTACAATATTTTGCCCCAAAGCACGTGAAGATTCGCAGTCACCAGTGATCATCTCCAACGTTGCAGTACTTGACAGTTCGCATCATGCCCTCTCTGGCATATGATCCACACTCGAGGTCACGCTCTTCTGCCAAAACCACGTGCAATGTCTCTGCATGTTACAAAAGGTGCATATCAAGAATCCGACGTTTCAATCTCGATCCGAATCCGAATCAGGTTTTAAACAATCCCATGCAAGTAAATGACGTCGTCGAATGTCACTGGCATATCCCAGCATGCAAGAAAACGATTTCGGATAACCTTTTACAGAGAATGAACTTGATAGGTTCGTCGATATCACAACAAGACGGAGTACCGCGTTTGGCGGACCACCTCCGTATGGTGGATGTTTTGAGTTGTTCATCGACGTGCGGGGTTAACTTGAAGATCACACATGTATTTGGTGATGATAATTTCTTGACAAAGCTTGTTTAGAAATAACGAGTTTTATTTGGATGAAGAGTTTCATTGATTACTATCAGGTTGTGTTTACTTTGTTCTGTCTAGACGCGTAGTTATGCTGTTGAATGATCACCATGCGTACTTGTAGATCGGGGGTATTTGTAGACAAGAGTCATGATTCTTGCATGCTGCGCTGAATTAATGTTCCGTGACTATGATGCAAATGCAGCATGATCCCAGATGAGGCTATTTATGCATAATTGACAACTAAATCTGTCGCATTCTTGGTGTTGATGGTAGACACGCTTAGTGATCGTCGTCCCACCAGTAGTCGTTCCACTTGACAGCTGATGTCTACCGACTGCTCGGGTCTTGCATGCCTACCGCGTAGGCTACTAGCAAAGTCTAGATCTTCTATCTATGATTGACAGCGCTGATCAAAGGGCAAGGCGATGGGTCTCGAACGGCACCTGAAACCAATGGTTTCTGTATTGGTTCCGCCCATGATAGAAGCATAAAAAAAGGTCGCTTGAGGCATAAAGAACGGAATTAGCAGGTCAACTTATGGACCTATTTATGCCATTTATTTTTGCATCTAAAGACTTGAGAGTCGAACGTTTCTGCCGCCCACCAGATTGCCTCCTTCCTTTACCATGTCGTGGTGTGGAAAGTTTACGATGCCTGCATCCGTTCTCTCCCCTCACATTGTGCTTCATTCAGATTACAACAGCCACATTGTACTTTAATACAGTTACTTACTTACGCTCGCTTTCCAACATGTCGAACAACAATACGGCACATTTTAACACGGCGGCAAATCATCAGGGCGACGACGATAGAAATGACGAGGCAAGGGCCGAATCTAGAGAGTCGACCTCAGGGTTTATCGAGGACGATGACAGCGACCCGCTCAGTGATTCAAGCAATGACAAAATTGACACGGAAGGACTCCAAGAATTCACGCCCGAATTCCTTGAAGCCATGAGGAAAGCAGAAGATGAGGTAATGCGCGAAATATTCGCTGGCCCTCATCTCGACATGGACTCTACTCAATGGCAGAACGACGTCGAGAGAAGATATGGGCTAGTCATCAACTTCGACGACGATGAGGTTTCAAGTGTGAGCAATGGCAATTCCGAGATCAACGAGAATGATCCGATGATCATTGATCAAGTTCCGACGGGCAACGAAACCATGGACCCTGTGAGTGTACTTCCCACGCACCGTGGACCAAGTACTCATCCATGTTGCAGAATCTTGTCAACTAGGAGAACGCACGAAATGACTGCATCACCAGCTTGCAGGCGCTTTCTCAAAGCACAACAAGGCTTTACGAAAGCACAGAAGAGAATTACATCGCCGGACAAAGGAGACATATCGGGGAAGCCCTTGTTGAGGTCTACGATGCAGTGGCCGAGATGACAAGAGATCTTGGAATCGTGTGGTACGTCTGTACCCATAAATATTACTCCAGATACTGACAACTCTAGGGACTGGCAAGTCGAGAACAACAATTAATTGTCAAGCGTTACTCTATGTTCATTGGGAATCATGGATACGATGAATGCTCAAAAGGTAGTTCTAGCGTCTGCAAATGAAGAATGGTTTATTTGTTAACCTGGCCCTTGACCCGTGATGTAAGCGATGCTTATTCATTCTGTCTATTTTGATAGCAAGCCAAATCGAATCTAAAGCTGAGTCCTTTAGTCTTGACTCCTGTTGAGGTAGAATGAAACGCCTTACCTATTACGTCCCTTGGGACACTAAGAAACTCCTTCTTGGTAACTCTTGCTGTAACTATTGACCTGTCCCGTTGAATTCATAGAACCCAGTAATTCCGTCCGATCTGTTCCCTCCATTCGACAACATGTAGTGCTCCCAGTTGTACTGGATTTGGAAATTCGGGTATGGATTTACAAAGTGAACATTCAGGAGACCACTGCTCCGTTTCACTCCTGACCATACATTCGATATCATAATGTGACGTTCGCTTCGTGAACGCTTTGCCCAGCCAACTTGCTCAACGTAACCAAAAAGGCGTATCAGGAACTCCTTGTAGCAGATTTCTGGGATGTATTCATCGTGAAAGTATGGCGAAGAGTCTGGCCCCGCGCTATTTTGATCGGGCTCAGGATTGGATACTCGTAAGGCCAGCCAGGCGTCAATGGAAAGGAGGTATGCCAGTTCGACAAGTACCCTCTTCATGTCTTCCCCTTCCCTTGTGATAACAGGCAAGCTTCTGCTCCAGAGCATCTAAAAACTCTTGTTAGTAACTCCATCTCTCCAAAGACTGATCCCGCGGGGGCTTCAAAGCATTTACCAGCATCCACCGCAGTGGTCTTTCAAGTTCGTTGATATGCGTCGGCAGTTTGATTCCGAATATCTTGGCTTTCAATTCCTCTAACAGTATGGTATTGTATAATAGTCTGTCCTGTAACTCTGTGTCCACATGTGGAAGGGGCACATGACGCAATATAAAATCTCTCTCAGGATTGAGTCGTGCTTCGTGTCTTCGAATTGCTATGAAAGCCTCTCCTAGGTCCGACTGAAGCTTCTAGCCGTTGTTGAGATAAGATTCGCGGACGTTGAAAGTGCTTAAAGCAGACATGGTGATGATGGACGGTATCTGTGTTTGGTGACGATGGATGGTATTTGTGTTTGGTGACGATGGATGGTATTTTGTGTTTGGAGAAGATTGCTGGAGATCTGTAAATCTTCTGACAATTGGCTTAAATAAGGAGCTAAGTTTCTCAAGGAAGGAGGCAGCTCTAAGGGAGGAAGCTGAAAGAAGGAGGTGGTTTTCATACGGAAGGAAGCAGGCCCAGCCATAAAGATGGCAGCTGCGGCGGTCAACGCAACGAACTGAAGTTGTCTCCCTTCTCTAGCGACGAAGGGAGTGGCAGCCCCGGGCATGGCCTAAAACCCAAGTATCTCTGCAGAGTACATACCTCAGCCTGGCAGTGTGCAATGCTGTCCCAGGCAAGGATTCACCTTCAAACGCTACCCCTTAGTTCTTGACATCAAATACAACGTAATTGGTCTGGTCCACTTGAAAGGACTTTAAAAACACGTTCGAGTATTGAAAGTATCAAAGGGCTAAGTCATGTGGTCTTCTGAATCTTTAAGTTTGAGTTTCTTATCAGCGAGTGATGGTTCTGGCGCTCTTGTACCTGTAGACGCCGTCATCCCCATGGCTTAACCAGTACATCCTGACCTCCAAGACTGATTGTCGTGTTCTTCTTTGTAAGAAGTGATCGGTGTGTTCTCTGTACTCTCTTTTAATATGGATGACAGTACCCATATCTTAGAAATGGGATATCCGATCGATGCATTAGGGCTCACGATAAAAGTTCACCAGAGTCCTTCCTGGTGAACTAACACAATAACCTTTACATTAAAGTTATTATATAGAAATTGACAGTTGCATCACTTGACGCACATACATAAAGAAGCGCTTTTCTCTTGACAGAAAAATCAGCATCGACCTCCAGCATACGCACTCATCGACAGAATACCCACAATCGACAAGATGTATGTGCACTCTGACATCTCTTCTGGAGGACCCCTTCGATGGGTCACTTGTAGCCCAGACAGGCCACCGCCCTGTATTGACAAGAATACAGGCGAAGTGGTATCTCATCAGCATCGGCGCGACATGCAAGTCTTCCTGCAGCTCAAGAAACAATGTATTCACTGACACTTTGCAAAGTCCGAGCACCATCATCCCCGCTGTTCCTACCATTTCAACATTCACGAATCACGCTACATGCAATCAAGGAACTGTAGCAGACGGCCAAACGCAAAAATTCCTCCCTCTCTGCACATTCGCTTGTGCCAATGGATACTGTCCTCCTCCCTGCAATTGCACAGGCTACGGCAAGGAATCGTCCCTGCCTCCCGAGACAGGTGTCCAGGCATGTCGTATCCAGGGCACAGAGAAAGAGAATGATGCCTTGTGCGCATTTGCTTGTGCCCATGGCTACTGCCCTTCTGCATCCTGTACCACAGGATGCGAGGAGACAAATGGAAAGATGAATAAACTAGAGTAGGAAGTTGGCGAAAGCGGTATTGTAGCATCAGTCATCACCACCATGGTCGACTCACCTTCGACATGGCACTACACTGTTACCGACTGCAATCCGAGGACAAGGCATATTTCTAGGATCAGAAAGAGAAGAGTTTAAAAGGCTCGCGCCGTTAAAGATGGAAAGGTGGAGGAGGTGAGTGGTGTCGATTGTGATTGATGAAGAGGTCGAGGAAAGAGCGTTGTGGTCATGACTGGAGGCGAGCACGAACTTCATCGAGTGCCTGCTTGACCAAAGGTTAACGCAATTCACTGCTGGATCGCTTGATAGGAACTATGCTGGTCTTCAAAAGTCAATATAACTTCAGAGTGCAGCAACCTTCATAGTAAGCCCAGAAATTCAACAATAAGAGTAAACAGTAAAAAGGTCATTAAGGAAGCAGAATTGTATAGATACCCAAGTCAGGAGGATTCCCTAGGCGCCACATTCAACGCAGATAGTATTTGGTCAAAACACAAGAAGACTCCTGTACACTCCACTAATGACAAATAACGAGCACTCGCAGTCTCTAGCAATCCATTTCTCATCAAATTAACTGTTTGCACCTCTCGGCCGTATCAAAGTTATTATCCAGCGTCACAGCATCAACTGACACAATTGTTTCCGCCTTTCCAACAGTGTTGCACTCTTGTACCGCTACCGGCTCTGGCACAAATGCAGGCGACTGCGGCTGCACAGTAACCTCGACAACGCCTTCTTTCGGTACTTGGGTTGCCACGGAATTTTGGTCTGTAGCCAGGCTCGTCCCGGCAAGGATGTCGTTGCCGCCGTATCCACTGTTCAGAACCAGAGTTGTATTGTCGTCAGTGCCGGGGACTTCGACAAGGTGTGCATCACTGGTGATGATCTCGGGCTGGTTGTTTGGGATGTAGACTGGGTAGATTGGTTGCTCTGACTGCTGGACGATGCACGGTTGTGCTGGTTCGGGGGTGTAGGTGGGCACTTGATAGGAGACAGTCACCTGTTGCTGGGTCATTTGGGGTACTTGAGTCGGATCGTAGATGTATTTCTGAGTGGTGTATGTCTGTTGTAGATCAGGTTGATAGATTGGTTGGGATAAGGGCTGTATAGGCTGTACGTAAGGCTCCTGTGGTACCGATGGTGGTAGACAGTCGCTCTGTTGCGAAAGTGTAACCGATTCCGATGGCTCAACCTGCTGAGGGGGCTCTACAATAGTAGACTCTTGAGCTGGTATCGATTCGAACGTTGTTTGTTGCTGAATCTCGAAACTGGACTGTTGTTGATACGTTTGTTGGGCATATTGGTCCTGCTGCGGCTCGAAGCTCTGTTGCTCAAACGTGGGTTGAGGCTCGGTTGTGGTATAAGACACCTCTGTCGTGATACTGAATTGCCCAGGCTGTTGCTCGAATACAGACTGATCATATTCTGGCTGTCCAGATTGAACGGAATACTCAAAGGTCGCCTGTTGTTCGTAGGCTGGCTGTTGAAACATCGCCTGTTGTTGGCTATCACCAAAGTCGAATGACTGCTGTGGTTGCTCCGAGAAAGACTGATCAAAGCTCTGCTGGAATTGTCCTTGCTGTTGATCTTGGTAGCCACCTGAATCATCCCCAAAGTCGAACCCGCTATTGTCATTGTAATCGTTGTATTCGCCATCGCTTCCTGAATTATCACCCGTCATGCTGTTTACTTGGTTGAGCATCCTTCCAAGCTTCCTCCAGTTCTTCTTCTTGCCCAGCTTTCCAACCTGTCTACTGGCCGACTCAACGCCTTGACCGGTGAGCCTGGCCGCGTTGATAGTAGCAGAGAGAATGTTGTCTCCGACGTTTTGCGAAGTCATTGGCTGTCCTGGTGCAGGTCTTCTCCTGACGACGACTTTGTTGCCCTGCTTTGGCTGTTGTCCTGGTCGGTCCCATGTTGACAATCCTAACTGCTCGTTGACGTAAAAAGGCACTGCGTCTGGTGTTCTCAACTCTCTCCAACCTTGGGGAAGCGAATTGGCCGGTTTCGTCCAAGCGCTGGTTCCCATTCTTTTGTTGAAGTAGAATGTTCGCCCATCAGGTGTCCTGCGCTCGTCCCAGCCAGGCGGTAGTCCTGAGAATCCCGATAGAGCCGCCGCCGTGGGTTTGAGATGAGTCTTGAGTCCGGTCGCATTATGCGTGTACCAAAGCCGCCCGGAAACATTCTTTCGAATCGTCCACATGCGCGTTGTCGCATCCTGTACCGATGGTTGTACACGGGGATCGGATTCGGTTGCGTAGTAAGACTTGTCGTGGCTGTGTGAAGTGTTGACTGCGTTGGAGGTGAAGCACCAAACACAAAAGTTTGTCGCAATATGGGCGGTGCTGCAAATGAGGCAGGAATATACCGATACATTGAGAGGTATCCCTAGAACGGTCAGCGAGTGTGTTCCCGGGCTGCCTGGTTGACTTACCTTTTCGGCAGTGATTGCACAGTGTGGGTTGACCGGTAGAAGTTCGTCTGATGTCTACTGTCGGCGTTTGTTGAATCGGCGGAGGAGAAGTTGGATCCCATGCTGGAGTGCCCACCGGGATTGGTGAGGCTATGTTTGCGGTGGTAGTGGCAGGTGCTGCAGTATTGGGCTTGCCACTACTAGCGCTCGCAGTTATCCATTGCTCAGGGACAAATGAGCTGGTATTAGTATGGCCAGAGTCGTGATGGAGAGGTGCTGGGGTTGGTGAAGCTATGCTTGCGATAGTTGTGGCGGGCGTTGCAACACTGGGACTGCTACTACCGACGCTCGCTGGTATCCACTGCTCTGGTACAAATGAGTTGATATCGGCATGACTAGAGTCTTGCTGTAGAGGTGTTGGGCTAGCTGGTGATGCCTGGGGCTGTGGTTGAGGTTGTGTTGGGGTTTGGTGTGTCGGTTGGGTTGTTTGACTCGCAATATTCGGAGCTGAGCTTATCGGAGTAAATGGCTGTTGCTGAGGCTGTTGACCGAGTATCTGCTGTTGAGGCGGCGATTGATGACTCTGCTGTTGCAGCATCGGTGATTGTTGATGCAGCTGTTGCTGAGGATGCTGTACCGGGACTTGATGTTGCGGCGATGCATGTTGTTGCTGAGGTTGTTGATTCTGTGTTTGAAGTTGATATTGTGGATATTGTTGTTGGACATGTACCTGTTGAGGCGATCGATGGTGAGGCTGTTGATGTTGGATTACTTGGGGGTGGGGTTGTTGATGGTGTTGTTGCTGTTGCGGGATGGACTGTGCGACTTGGGTGGCTGGCTGAGCATTATGGATTTGATGTGGACTTTGCTGAGCGTATCCAAGATGAACTTGCTGTCCAGGATGATACGATTGAGGGCGCTGTTGCTGAACCTGTTGCTGGTTCTGTTGTTGATTGTGAGGATAACCACCAGCTGGATACTGTTGTGGTTGCTGTTGAGGGGCAGGTCTATGTGCGAGTGAAATAACCTGTGGTGAATGTGATCCTACAGATTGTTTCCCGACTGGCTTTCTAGCAACAGATTTCTGATGGACCAAACCCTGAGGCGGCATTGTATTCGCATGTCGTAGAGGCTCCATCTTGACTTCACTTCACTTAGACGAGAAAGAAGCGGGGGGAAACCAAGAAAATGACAAGACGGGAGACGAACAAGTTCCCCTCTTGGCACTTTATTAACTATCTATTCCCCTGTCAATCAACGTGATCCCGAGACTTAATTGGTGAAAGATTAATTGGCGACATCTTGATGCTTCATCTATTCTTTCAACCCCTCAACGGGTATGCACCAGGGTCCTCAGCCGCAAATATGTAACCACTTACAACCCTGCATCGTCAACTCGGTGGCGCGCTTGAGATGCAACGTGCTCATTTAGGGTAAAGTTCAAGGCGGATTCGGCAAGGCGTATTTAGATGCCGCTTTCACGAGCTAATCTCTATTATTTTACGGGTTTGACTTTGAAGTGTGATGGCTTTTTCGGCATACAAGGCTCATGAATTAAGCTTTTATTTACTCCATTGGGATGGATTGCAACTTTGATGCTCATTCTAGCGTTGACTGGATGCGTTTGTGGTCTCATTCAATGCCATGCAGAAAGCTTCAATGACTTTGAGAAGGAGTTGGGTATATGGATGAGTGGTTACCAGGAAATCTTTGGATGATGAAAGGCGGTGCTCGTTAACAACAAAGTTGCAAAAGCACGTGTTGCTTCGGGTTTCCATGAGTTCATATTTTGATCGTGAAGTAATACCATAGAGTTAAATAAAGTATTTACTACAACAAAGTTGGCTGCGTTGAATCCTGGCAGGAAGGTCTAAGTTACCATTATAAGGTTATATTGCCAGTCTGCACTTTGTCTTACAAAGACTATTGAGCATAAATATGGCATGGTAAAGTTTACCAGTAGAGACCTCCATTATCCAGACAAAGTTTGTATATCTTGGCTGACGCTGTATAAACAAGTGTATGTGCTCTCATTGAACATAGTTTAACTCAACTACGATTCTGACTGAGTAAATATTTGGAAGTTTAAGAAACAGTACCATAGCTAACAAAATGGATAAGTTAAACTCAACTGCTTTAGACTGCATATAGACAAAAAAGCACGCTTACTCTACACCAAGACGTGAAATTAATATGCGCTCAAAGCTCAACATCAAAGTAAACTCTGAAGTTTCTCGAATACAACATGAACTCTACAAAGGTGAACTCTGTTCAGATCTTCAGAAATGTCCCGGTCTTTTACTATAAAACTGCAGACATCCCAGCACATTACTCTTTCTTTCTTGTTCATCAATTCATCCTTTCGAGACACACATCAACTCATCTCTACTTCAAACACCTTTCACTCTCACCTTCACCAACCACCACTATCAACATGTGCTTCGGTGGATCAAGTAAAAAGGCTAAGCCTAAGCGTTACCCTACAAAGGCAGATGCCACCAGGCTGTACGCTCGCACCGCCGGTCCATCGTGGTCCAAGAACCCTACCCCCGAGATGGAGAGGGAAAAGGGGGCAGCTATCGCTAGGGAGATACGAAGGTTTGCAGCACTGGAGCCGACCTGGACAGAGAAGCAGTATGTTCCCAGCGAGACTTATGTACTGAATTCTACTGACAAATAGATAGGCCTCGCAACGCGATGGATCTGAAAAGGAGACGTTGATTGTTCTATGGAGTGGGGGCTGAGCTCTTCCACTTGTGGCAACATATATGTTGGGATCGGGGACACACATATCTCACTGTATGTTATGAGTCTATTTCAATCTTGGGGACCGCCTGTTTTGTTGTTCATCAAGATTAACACAACTTGTTGGGTCTATCAAAACGATATGGATACCAAAGCCAGTGGAGTACGGCGTCATGTAATCGAGAATCTGGGATATCCCGGCTTTCTGGTCAAGATTTCTCTAGCTCTATAGTTTACTACTATGCAATGAAACGCTTCATTTACTTTAAACGCCTACCCAAACTCCAATATCCAAACACAACAGCATCCGTCTATACATCTTCGCATCTTTCACGCCCATGATAACTCATAACTGTCAACCCTCGCGCTATCACCTCGTTTGATCTTCCTCCGCAAATCCCTAAGCGTATTCGCAGACTCTTCTTCCTCGCCAATCCAAGCTGGCGGAAAACATCTCTGCCACAATAACCACAATCCACTCGTAATTAGAGTCACCGGTATCGCAATCGCAAAGTACATCCATATTTTGCGCGAGACAGTCCACGCTCCAGTATCATCATCCACATTGAAGAACGACATACTGAAAAGCGCCGAGATAAACGTCCCAGGTAGAAAAGCCAATGTGACAAAGGCGATGGTCTTCATCGCTGCGCTGTCAGACTGTGTCGCTCGTCCAATCTTTACCGCTATTCTTGAATCGTACTGAGCGACGGAATTGAAGGCTAACTGGACTTCATTGAGAAGACGCTCCTTGTTTGCAGATGCTCGATAGCGAAGACTCTGAAGGACGTGGTCATACCACAACAATCGTTCGTCCACGCGTCGATATCCTGCATTCCGTATTTTATCACCCCATCCAACATCTTCCCTAAACACGTTGTGCTGCTGTACGATTGACGCAACAGTCTTTTCCGCAACCTCAAGCGTCTCCGAAACATGAATCGCATGTCGCGCAGTATCGTGCATATGTCTATACCTAGGATTCGGCTTCTTGCTCAAATCCTCTTTTTCAATATTCCTCACGCGATCGCGGACGGCCCAGACACTGTTATCCTGTAGACCAGCTAACTGTTCAAGGAGACGAGGATAAACCCAGAAGGGGTCGTGTAAGGCATCCTTGTGAGAATTGGTCAAAAGTGGCTTGGGGAAAAGGCTTCTGAGATAGGTTTGCTTTGGGGCTTCAAAGACGATGAGGTATGTTTGTTGAGTTGAGGCGATCCAGCGGGTGAAGATGTTGAATTTGTGCCAGACGTGCTTGTCTTGGTCTATTAATTGCTTGGTGAGGAAGCGGGACCATGTAGCTAGTATCAATCGTCAGTAAAGTGGACATAAGCATGTATTCTTAAGGTAGGGTATTGCTTACTTAGTGATGAGATATCTCCTTGATCATCGCGAAATGTCTCGCTGCCAAAGTAGCCGTTTGATCTACGGCTGTAGCCTGACCACCATAGCTCAGGCATGAGGAACTCATCGGTGAAGCATTTTCGACAAGATGGACAGTCGCGCACCTTGTCAGCATCTGCGAATCTATTTTTGTGAGCAATTATTCACCAAATATGGTTCCAAAACCTACATGACGGTGACATGAGAGTCAGTTCTCAATGAAGGATGTAAACCCTCATTATAAAACTCTCTGGGACGAATCTGTTTCAGCCCATGCCATTCCTCTTTCCCTATTCCCATTAGTACCTCTTCATACAGACTAAATTCTCAGTAGTAACACACCTTTATCCCACGACAAGACACGAAAGTCAGCACAGTTTTGATGCATTTTCTCTGATGGTTGTGGCATACTGAGCAAACTTGGCAGAAGTGGAAGAATTGGGCGTCAGACTGCCTTTTCAACCACCCACAAACAGGATCAGATCATGTGTCTGAGGCGGTGCTGGAATTGCGAAACATGATGTTTCTTTTTACATTTTGTGTTTTTTTCATCACCAACAAAAGCTGAGCCTCATTCTGGGGATATTGAGCCAATCGTTTTCATCGCGGTTGCATGTTGACTGTATGCGCCCGGCGGGTTGCATAAAAACCGACGCTGATACGATGGTTGATAGAAACGGTAGATCAGACTTGGTGGGTATCTAGCCTAATAGTGTGCTAATATTTTCGTCTAGCTTTTTTCTAGTCCCCGTTTTATTTGCGACCCGCCTCAGTGCTAAGCGCCCATACCTGTGGGTTGGGCGTTTACTGTATGCAACGTCGCTGATCTCCATGTCAGTGCCAACTGGAAGAAACCGCGAGAAATGAAGGCGCCTAGAGTAGGCGCTCTTGCCGAAATGCCCAGCTTTGCAGGGAAAAATATTCATTTATGCATGGATGCGTAACTCCTTCCTTACCCAAGTCAACCGTGCTGCGCTGACTGGCTGGAACATCCACCTCATGCAGCCGAGCCTGATATCCCCTCATCCTTCTTCATCAACGCTCCAAGCAGCCTGATCACGAGTATTCTCATATGACATAAGCACTAGCAGTGCCAGTCTTGCACAATGTCGGGACTGGAAGGTCTTGGTATTGTAGCCAATGTTATCGCCGTGGCCGACCTGTCCCTCAAAGTCATCTCATGGTGCTCCAAATACGCTCAAGACATCAAAAGCTCGCACGATAGCCGGGCCCGACTTCTACAGGCTGCCATTAACCTGCACTACGAGTCCGAAAAGGTCCGCGACCTACTCTCTCGAAAAGGCTCCAAGCTGCAGGCCTCTCAGGGACTGTATTCTGCGATAGGAAGCAGCGAGACTCAACTACGTGAGCTGGAGAGACAGCTTTCACGGAAAGACAATCGTCACTCAAGCCTCAAATGGCCTCTGCAAAAGGAAAAGGTCGAGACGGCTATCCAAAACATTGAGAAGTCTACCAAGACTATGCTAGAAATGCTTCAGATCGACATGGCGTGAGTCAACCGCTCTTACACATTCATGGAATCAAACTTTAAAGTACAAAACTAAAAGGCTTAAACGTCTTGCTTAAGCAGCCTAAGGCGCCTGTTCTAATTCCAATCAGAAAACACCTAAAATCACAGAGCAATTTCTAATATTATATATTACAGTGATCTTCTCGTCGGTATAGACGATAGAGCTGAAGTTGGAGAGCAAAGAGCGACAATTGATCAACTTCCATACGTCACTGATGCAGTCTGGGACTCGCACGCCGAAGAACGCAATGCCACATGTCTACCAAATACTCGGGAGAGTCTCCTCGGAGAGCTCAAGGGCTGGGTCAAGGACACAACTGAAGAATCCAAAGCAGTGTTCTGGCTGAACGGCATGGCGGGTACTGGCAAATCCACTATTGCACGCACAATCTCCCAGCATCTATCTCAAGATGGACGACTAGGAGCAACCTTCTTCTTCAAACGTGGAGAGGCTGACCGAGGTGGCATCTCAAAAATGATCCCGACAATTGCACGCCAACTTGCAATGAATCAGCCTGCGTTCAGTCCATACATTTGCGAAGCCATCCGGAATGACCCTACTGTCACCAGCAAATCTGTGTTGAAGCAATTCAACGCACTCGTTTCTGAACCTTTGATGAAGAGCTCAGGCGATTTTTCAAGCGATAGCTCCATCGCGATTGTGATTGATGCATTGGACGAATGCGACTTGGAGTCAGACATTAGACTTGTCGTAAATCTGTTCTCTACTATTAAGACTATACACTGCCCCCAGACCCGAGTGTTTATCACGAGCCGTCCAGACCTTCCCGTCCGACTTGGGTTTCAAGACGTCAAAGGTTCTTATCGTAACTTCATTCTCCATGATATATCTGCCTCGGTCATCAGACAAGACATTTCGACATTTTTCCATCATGGAATGAAACTGATCCGAGAAGATTGGAATAAATCTGTTGGAGAAAAACGGAAGTTACCACAAGACTGGCCTGGAAGCGAGTGCACCCTGTTACTCATAGACAAGGCGATCCCTCTTTTCATCTTCGCTGCAACTGCATGTCGTTTCATCAGTGATCGCCGATTGGGCGACCCTAAGACACAACTGCACACATTTCTCGAGTATCAGACAGAGGACATCACAGCACAGCTGGATTTTACCTACAGGCCAGTCTTGACACGTTTATTTAGTTCTAACTGTTCAAAGGCTAGTGAGCGCCGGATTATTATAGAGTTCCGACGTGTTGTCGGTACTATCATCAACCTTTTCGATCCTTTATCCGCGTCAGCACTATCACGCCTTCTGGGTATTGACCAAGATATCATCGACAGCAAGCTGGATCTTCTTCATTCTGTCCTCGATGTTCCTTCCTCATCGGACTTGCCTGTCCGAATGCTCCATTTATCCTTTCGAGACTATCTCATAAGTCCCGACATCAGAGAACACCAGTTCTGGATAGATGAGAAGAAGTCGTCAGGGAATTTAGCCAGAGACTGCCTCCGTGTCTTGGAAACTCTACAACCCGACATCTGCCATTTGAAGGTTCCTGGAACACATCGTTCGACATTGAAACCCGAGTTCATAAACGCATGTATACCCCCTGAGGTCCAGTACGCGTGTTTTTATTGGGTGAACCATCAAGCAGTAGCAGGACTCGGTCCTGGAGATGCCACAAGAATATTGAGGTTCCTGAAAGATCATCTCCTTCATTGGGTCGAAGCTATGAGCCTACTAGGCAGAACTTTTCAGATCAATAGACTTATGAGGGAACTACAAGATGTTATTCACATTGAGGTGAGAGAGTTATATGTATAATAACTAAGTCGTGGACAAACAGCTTACTTGATGTTAGTCAACGAGTGGCGAACCAGAGTTGAATGAGTTCCTGAATGACGCGATAAGATTCGTTGGTATTAATATTCAAACCATCAACCTGGAACCCTTACAGATTTATTGGTCCTTGTTGGTGTTGGCACCAAGCAACAGCATTGTCAGACAAATATTTTCTGCCAAGGTTCCAATTTGTATGACTTTACTGAGTGGACAAGTAGCCAATTGGGACTCACGTCTACATCTATTAGGGAAAACTAATGTCTTTTTCGAAGGGTCTATGGTGTTTTCGCCGGACTCCAAATCATTGTGTTATATCTCTGCGAGCGGTCATTTACAAGTCTGGAGCCGTGACACCGGGGAATGCATTCATGACATCAAACCCGACCCGGAGAGATATTTCCTTGTTGGTATGGAGGATATCTGGAAAGATTTCCGTGTTTCATTCGGATTTTCCCGACCAATAATTTCCCCCGATGCCAAATCAGTGGCTGTCATACTTGAGAGTAGGGAATGGAGAAATTCACAAGGAATACTTCTATTTGACTTTACAACAGGCCAGGTTCTTTGTGCGATTCCATATCGCGGGTCTTTCGGCGCTTATGCCTTTTCTCAAGACTCTAATTTCATCTGGTCATGCACACAGAATGGACAGGTCTGCGTCTGGGATTTGTCTACGGGTACTTGTGTTGAGAGGCTTGACTATCCAGTGAAACCGACATCGAAAACTCAAGTGCTGTTTTCGTTGGCGGATTCCAAAGTCCTTATCACCTGGAGCCCTGGCAGTGCTCAAGTATGGTATCTCGAGACAAGCAAAGTCGACCAGGGCCTCACTATAGAATGGCCAAAAGAAGCAGATTTCTACAACCCAGGTATCTCACCGGATGGAAGACTTTTTGTCTCCCCTTCTTCAGATGGCTTGTCGCTCGTCGTATGGGACATTCCAGGGCGTGTGCTGCTCTGGAAATTGTCGATGGGACAAGATGGCGTGGGGGAAATGGTACAAGATGGTGTGAGGGAAATGGTGTTTTCATCAGACTCAACCTTTCTTGCGACAGAGAATATCAGATCAATTCAAATTTGGGATATGAGAGATGGCAAATGCTCCAGGGTCCTGGACCTGCCCAAACATGACAGAGTAAAGTTCATGTTATTCTCCTGTGGCATAAAATATCTCATCTCGGCCTATTCACTGGGTGGAGCATGGCTATGGGACATCAACACCGCTACCTGTGTCAGACTCAACATGGGCGAAATAGCTAGAAGTGGTCCATTTTTATTTTCTCCCGACGGTAAGACACTGGTTTCAAAAATGTATGATAACGCGGTACAGCTGTGGGACTGTGAGACCCTTTTTGAAGAGCCCTCGAAGACCGTCTTGAAAGGCCAGTTCGTTTTGTTTTCACCTGATTCGTCGTTGGTAGCAGCGCTGTTTGGTGATCATGAAATTATGGTCCACGACACAGCGACTGGCGAGTTGCTGCATCGTTTCTCTTGCCCAGATGTAAGATCCATTGTGTTTTCCCCCGACTCCTCATTCATCGCAATTGGAAAGAATCGCTGGGCTCACGCCAAGATTTGGAACTTGCATGAACCCAGCATTGAATGGGAAAGTGACAGAACCAACACAGTCGACTTCTCCCCAAATTCTCAAAGTATGGTCACTACATATGGTTGGCGAGGGTGCGAGATAAGAATTTGGATGCAGGATAATGGCACATTCAAATTTAGGTACAATCTTTTGTCGTCGCAGAAGACAACATTCCGTCAAGTCAATTTTGCACCAGACTCGAAATTAGTAGCTGCACTACTCAATCGGTATGAAATCAAAGTTTGGAACATCGATACAGGTCAACTTGTTCAGAGTCTGTCATTTGAAGGATTGGATAACTTGAGGTCAATGAACATGTGGCCCTCAACGGTCTCATCCTATTCGATAGCCTTGACTCACGGCGGCCGTGCTGAGGTTTGGGATTTAGAAAAATGCACTTGCATCTCGAAGAAAGATTTTCAGCAAGGCGCAAATTTTATCGTGTCATCCAGGGGTACGTTCATAGCCTCGTTGTCAGGACAGCAGCTCGAAATCTGGAACTGGTTAACTGGGGAGACGGTAGCAAAGTGTCCTTTTCCTGTTTGGTCTTTGCAGGACTTTGACCCAAGAAGCTCGACTGTGCGCACAACACGCGGAGATCTCACATTGTCATCCGAGTCGGCCCACTGCCAACAAGCAACACAGATGTTTGGAGTTGGATATAGCGGTGAATGGATCCAATGGAGGGGCCACAATATTTTCAAATTGCCTTCCTATTTACGGTATGAACGAAAGGCTGTAAGAGCTATACCGGGAGGGGATATGTTGGGCTTTACTGTCGCTATATTGTCAGGTTCGCGAGGGGTTATTATCTTGAGATTCTCGAACGAAGGGGGCATGTTGGATAAGATGGTTTCTCGGTGACAGCTAGCGAAAAAAAAACTCGAGAATCTAGCTTAGGAGAGAAAGCAAAGATTCTAACAACATGTCTAAGGCAGCATAAAGTGGTCAAGTTATTTCGTCTCTTACACATTTAGCGTTGAGTTTTCCGTGACAGGGAGGCATCACCATACTCTTGGTGTGAGTGGGCTGACTGCATAAAAGCTGACCAACAACCCAGACCAGTCCATATTGAGCCACTACGAAAGCTTATTCTGACCTTGGTAGGGCTGAAGTAATATTTTAGTCACTGCGGTCTAGAGCGATGGCTCCAGGGGGGTTGTAAGAGCTGCAATATCGTTGTTTGACTACTTAACAGAGATACACTGTCCCTTTGACTTTCCACAATCATTCAGCACGGGCTGGAGTAAAGCCGAGCTCGACTTCTGTGTAGTAGTCTGCAGAAGGAGGATGATCCTTGGAACCCAAAGTAAGAGCAACGCCATTCCCAACCCCAGCACCCACATAGTAAAACTGCGTGTAATCACCCTCCAAGTCATCACACACGATCTGACCATTGTTCATATTAATCCCACATGTCGCAGCCTTCACAGAACACTCAAGACCGCCATCATCGGTCTTCTCGCAAGCGAGCAAGCCCCAGCGCCCATTACCAAGATTATCTTTGTCGCAGAGCTGAAGGTAGCCCGGTGAGTAGGGCGAGCCGTATTCCACGCACCAGTACAGTCCGCTTACTTCTCGGACAAAAGACGTCTCTGGTTCGATGGAGAATGTGAGGGGCTGGGTGTTGAGATCCATGTCAAAACCCACTGATCGGTAAGTCATCTTGAAGCCGACTAGGTGTTCATCTTGAAAGTTGTGTTCCGGAGCGATGATCTGGAATGTTTCGAGGGAGGAGGCGGCGGTTGTAGTCGTTTCGGAAAGGGTTGTTGATTCAGTGGTTTGTTCCTCGGAAGTTGACGTCGCTACACTCGTGGATAACTCGGTAGTAGTTGTTACTGTGACATCTAAAGTCGCGATGGTTGTAGCTGATGATGCATCACTAGTAGTGATGGTCTCAAGCTCGGTGCTTGTAGGAGAAGCAGTCGAGGTTGTCGCCTCCACGGACACAGCACCTAAATCCAGTCAACACTGATCGCCGCTATATGAAGTAAGTTTACTCACTGGTGTCACTCGGCTGGCGAGGTTTGCAGACACTCGCAATCGCGGTGTTGGCCACAAAGGCGATTGAACATAAAAGAGCGAAACGCATGTTAGCAACAACAATTAACGAGCGACAGCTGCCAAAACAGGCGGAAAGCAGCGATTGTTAGACAGTAAAACAATAAAGTGCGATTTTAAGTATTCATATTGATATGTTTGTTAAATAGGGGACTGGACTATTGACTGTCGTTCGGAGCTAGAAGGGCTGAAGTGTCAACTATTGAACGCTAGCCGGTGACTATTGGTAGAGCTGTAAAACAATTAGATCTACTTTGAGACTTTGCGATCTATATCTAGATTTATGGTTAATTGATGCTATAGTCGGGGATATGCTCAAGATGCTGTGGATGAAGCAACAGGAGCTATAATGTCGTGACATACTTACAGTGAGTTGAACTGAGAGGTGCTCCATATAAAGTATGTTCTGGCCAATTAAACAAGCTAATGTTAATGGATCTCTTGGCTAAGGTTGTTCTAGCGCTGACAGGGGTATCTCTTAGGTCTAAAGCATCTCCCGTGCCCTCTCACCACGATCAAAGATGGTAGCATCTCATGATTATGATGGAAATGCCGATTCAAAACGGACACTCCCGTTTTTCATTGCGATTATTTCTTTCTTCCACGAATGAAATCTCTGATTAAAGAAAATCTGTTCGTTCGATGTACCACGTCAGTTTCCTGATCTTGGCATGTCGCACAGATGTAACCAAACAAACGTAACTTACCGCAGTCAGGAACATTCATCGCTATCAAGATTTATTCCCACTATCATCAAGATAGCTTCAGGCCAGTTAGCTTTATCAAGCGATCTCGATTGATCTACAGCTATCAGCGCCACGAAATGTGACGCCACAGCTAATAATGGTTGAGTTTCGGGGTCGCCATTAATAGGTATGTGTCTAGTATATTGATCTAGACAAGGTATGTTGCGATATATTGAAGCTTGACAAAGGCATGTCGTAGTATTATTACTGAGGCGCAGTGGAGTCGTTATTCATGATGGTGGTCTAGTTGGAGTGTCACTCAACTCAATGACATGCCATGCCTTGCATGTCATCACATCTCTCACTTGCAGATAAGCCACACCGCTTGATTACTCACCTCTGATGCTCTTTTCATTGCCTATCACCTATCAGAATGGCGTTTAGGTTAAGAGATGCTGCTAAAAAGAGACTCTCCGGCCAAGTGGATCCCAGGGTCTCTCGGGGCGAGCGGCATATCTCCCTTTCCCTGCAGCCTTGTAAAGACTTGTGACAGTGACTCAATCTTTTGATCATTCATCAACCGGCTATAGCGGATGCATCTCTTTTCTTATCAGTAACAGACTAAATAGTGAATGACTGATGGTCGTCATTGTCGATTCATTTTCGCAATCAGCCATCTACTCTCTTCAAAGCTTATCATGGATGTCGATGTCTTATCTCAATTCTCAATCCCTGCCTTGGCCTTGTGACACCCTTTCTTGGTGCATTCTATGTCTTTTTTTGTCTTGGCTGGACTTGAGGCTTGCAAGCCTGATCTGGATTCCCACCCTCGGTTTGCTTCTTTGGTTGGGTTGAGGCTTGGCTACTTCTGGGATGCAGATCATGAGCTAGTGCCAGTGACACGCGCCCTCTCTTGAGCATCCAAAAGGTGATACGTGAAATACCCTGTTTATTTGCACTGAATTGGGGTGGGGGGTACGTACTCAACTGCCGAGATGATGCTTTATGCAGGGTCGATCATTGATGTCGTCGTCGTCGACTTCCATGATCCAGCCCTGATCTACAACCAAGACGTACATAGTATGCAGCTATTTCTCAGGTGACTCAATGTCGATACCACCCCTCCTTCACGTCCATTTGGCACAAACATTACATACAAATAAAAAAAGAGGCGTTCTCCCGCTGACTCTCTCCAAGCCCCCCTCCAGTCTAACGTTAGTTTCCCTCCTATACAATCGGTAGTACCCATTTGGGCACAAAGGTATATAATGACATTCACTCCCAAAAAAACAGGGATCCGTTCTGACTTGCTTTTGTTCAAGGGACTGTACCTGATTATTACGCTTTGGTCAACTTTATAAGCAGGGTTCTGCCTGTCATATTGGGCCCCCACTACCAAAGACAACTCATCAACCCAAACCGCCCTGCTATTATCCTGAGCTGAGCTTTTTCCAGCAAGGGCCAAGACAAGAAACAAAAAAGAAAAAGAAAAAAAAACCCAAAAAGGAGATACGCATTTGAACTGAGACAGGGTATCCAAGGAATTGATATAAACCTCGTCTTGTTTCTCTCAACTTTACATTCATCTCAACTCAACTCAATACCATCACCACTTACACAATGTATCGTCAAAACCACCCCGGCCCTCTATCCCTACCCACAACCTGGAGTCCTCCCACCAACGACATGCCCAATAAATCCCACGACGAGCGAAGCCGACAAGCAAGCACCTGCTCTGAACGCAGCTGCGAAGGCATGACTCTCGACGAAACAAGAGAACTGTGGAGATGCATGCTCCAACTACAACTTCGCTACGGATGTTATAATTCCACGAGGATAGATATGGCTGTTGATGCTGGCGAATCCGGTCTTGACCTTATGCGTAAGTCCCAACTCTCTTTTTAGCAAAAACATTTTATTAATATTTATTTCTTTTAGCAAACCGCTTTATCATCGATACTCTGAACGAGTCCGTCATTAACCTTCCCGACGAAGGCCGCGAATTACTTAACCGCTACTTATGTCCTTCTTCACCAAACAATAAGCAAAAGTGGAAATTCTGGAAGAAGGAATAATATAATTTCTTTTGTTAAATGGGTGTTTTTTATTGGCGTTGGGAAAGGAAAGCGGGTTAGAAAATAGCATGAAGCATATTATACCCACAATATCAGAATGGCACTGATTTATTTATTTAATAACAAACTTATTCACCAATCATGCTCTCAAAGTCGTCCCCTTGTCTGATAGATCTAGCCTGGATCTTCATACTCTCCAGAACCCTCTCTTTGACATCCTCATGCTCAATGTCCATACCCGTAAACCCACCATGCGTAGCAGTAAACTCGACACCCTTCAGAGCGTTCCACATTTTCACCATCTCATCAACACCGAGAGGAATAAAATTCGCAATACTCCAAAGGAACGAAAACGAGTTCAATCCGGGTGGTCGAGCTGCACGCTTAGCCCCAGTAGCGTCAACGTCCCAATTCCCCACGCCCGACGCCGTCGTCAAGAGCGTATCAGCAATGAAGAGACGAGAATTATAGTGCAGGACCATAGAACCGGGGAAGTGACCGCCTAATTTGATAGCCGTAGCACCCGTGTCAAGGATCGGCGTCGACGGCTCGGTGAGAGCAACCTGATGCGACGACTCAAACGTAGTCCAGGATTTATCTTCAGCCGCGATATACACGGGACACGCAAACGCTCTCGCCCATTGAACATGAGCGCTGTAAAAGTGCGGGTGACTTATAACGATCGCCTTTAATCCTCCCTTTTCCTTAATCTTGAGGATAGTCTCTTCATCCAATAGAGTGATGCAATCCCAGAGGATGTTACCCTTTGGGGTTTGGATGAGAATAGCGCGCTGGCCGATGGCTAGTTTCGGGACAGAGTGGATAAAGGTAATGTTTGGATCCGACGGGCATTCTACCCATACGTTCTTGAAGTGCTTCTTCAAGTCACCAAGAGTAGAAAAGGATTGACCCGAAGGCGGGACGAATTGGCGAGGATCGTCGCAGATGTGACATGTTTTGAGAGCGGAACGATCATCGGTAGGGAATTGAGTGCCGCATGTGTCGCAGACGAGCCATGAGTCTGCTGTGACTGGGTCGTATTGTTCTGGAGCCATGATGAGAAGAGACTAGCTTGCGATTGAAGAGTTGATCTGGTTGGTCTTGGGTGGATAGAGCAATTGGCTTGGATTATTGTTTCCTTTATATCCAACAAATCTCTCGAGTCTGGAAGACAGCTGTAACTGTGTTTGTTCCTCAAGACTGACGTCATTTCCCCCATTTGACGATAGCTTCATTTCACAGCTTACCAAGCAGGACCTTTTGTCAAAGGTCCAGACTCACAACGTGGCATATTCGTTTAATTGATTCCACATCATCGTATATCGTATTCCCGGTATCGGAAAGACTGCTATTACACGCACAAAAACTCCAAAACACCTACATGCTAACCCAAACATCATGCATGACCCATCCCATCATAGCACATTTTGTAATCACAACGCCTCCCACATCTGACTCCCCATAGAAATCAACCTGTTAAACAACTGATCCCTCATAGACACAGCCGTAAGGTGATGCTCCTGTCCATCCTTGGTCTTGATGATCAATCCATCCACAATCTCACTACCCATCGCCCATCCAACAATGATCTTGCTCTTCCATCCAAGGCCACCCATCTTCTTCAATTCGTCAATCTCCCCAATTGACACCGTCCAGGCGGGTTTCAAGTCTTCAAGCTCAATTGTCCAGCTAACAGCAGGTGTTGTAGCTGTGGCTGTGATGTACGCATGGCCCTTCTTGCCCTTGTATCGCGCTGGGAAACGGATGGGTCCGGTGATGGGGTTGGGTTGTTCACCTTTGACGACACCCAGCCGGTTCTTTGCGTGGTGAGCGCCTGCTTTTGCCTTGGCCTTGTCTGCAGCCAAAGCTGTTGTGACGCCGCCCTTGGCAGTAGTTCGGATAAAGTTCATAATGCGATGCGATTTCTTGTGCTTGCTCTTTTCTTCATCATTTTCTTCGTCTTCGTGAATGATGTTGGGGTCGGGCTGAACAGCCGCGGCAATCTCGGCCTGAGGTACTCCTTCTGATGGTGTTAGCATGCGTCACTCGTATATTCAACTAGTCATTACACACCTAAATGTTCAAGACCCTCTCCAGCAGTCTCGTGGGGTTCACTTGGAGGTGGGACATCTGAAATGGGCGGTGGAGGCAGAGGAGCCTTGTTCTTCTCCCCGATGCGGAGAAGAGTGATGGCCAACTGAGCATTTGTCGGGACACCTCGAAGAATGGTGTTTCGCAGTTCAACATACTTCTCCCAACGAGGATACGTTCTGTTGATAAAGTTCAAAGCAGGTGTGATAATGGGATCGCCGAAGAATCCAAAGCCAGCACCGAATCCCATACCCTTCATAGCCATGTATGGAGACGTAAAGTACGACCCGAGAAGCATTGGCACAAGAACGCCAATGAGGATAAGCTTAGGTCGATGAACGTGAAAAGGCGCAGCGGGACTGAGAGCGTTTCCGAATCGCTCCCAGGTGTCGACAAAGTCAGCGATCATATGCATCGTCGGACGAGCCTTATCCCAGACAGCGTTGGACACCGGCTTCTTGGCCTTGTTGTGTTCAGCCTCGGGATTCTCGCCCACAGATTTTTGTCGAGCCGCGGTGGCTTCTTCGGTGAGCTTGGTCGGATCCGGGGCGGCGCTGTCGTCGTCGGGGTCTGTCTGGGGGTGCTTTCCAGCAGCAGTGCTAACAACAATCTGTACCCATCAGTCTCTTTCCGTCGTGACAAAAGCAAAGCAATCAAAACATACACCGGAACATACCGTAGAAAGGCTTGTCACAAAGCTGTGGGCTTCCTGTTCAACTGCTTCTCCCTTGTGTTTCTCAGGCGCACCAGTAACTGAGTCATCAGAAGCGAGTACACCAGCAGCTGGCGTCTGGACTCCTCCCGTCTTGGGATCAATAAGTGATGGTGGTGCGCCAGGGAAACAGATATCGCGAGCCTCGGGAGACCAAATAAGGATCATGAGGAAGATGATAATAGTCGGGCCAAGAATGTCGAGCAGCCACGCAAGAGTATACACTCCCAGGAAAGCAGAAGTGCGCTTTGTCTCCTTCCACGATCTCAGACGAACGATTTGCTTGTAGAAAGAAAACAGCTGCACCAGAACAGACACGTAAAGCCGCTCAATCTGCGCTCTAAGCTTCTCTGGGGAAAACTCTTCGTCGTCTGCAATGTTCATATCCAGCATTCCCAGTGGAGGCTCTTGGATACTCTTGACGTAAAACAACTGCTTATCGAAACGTCGAATCAAAGTCCACACATCTTCATTCTTTAGTCCTCCCACGAGGTGCGGTACAGCGCGAGGCGACTCATTCCATCCCAGGTTCTTGACCTCGACATCTCCATGTTCGAGCTGCGCTGCGCCTTTCTCTTCGAAATTCTTGCTCTCTTCAGCGAGTGCGTGGCTTGCGGTGGGGGCTTCTTCTTGGTGTTGTTCGATGATTTCGGGTTCACTTCCTACACCTGTCGAGAACCGACGGTTAGGGTCGTCGGATGCCGTAGTCGCCATGGTTGTTTCTGTAGAGTTGGCCTGGATTGAACAACTGATGGGAGTTTTGGACTATATGCTGCCTACTAACGTTTGACAGGCTGGAATTGGAATGGAAATAACCCCGCCGCCTACGTCAAAAATGACAGGGCAGGAAGTATCATGACATCTAATCGTGAATAGTGACGTCACAAATCTCAGCTCAAAGACGATCACAAGCATCAACCAAGGATACACACACAAAAGACAACCTATTGGCACAAGACAGCGCTAGCACCAACACATGAAAGCTCTAAAAGCTCTGAAAGCAATACGATACTCCCGAAAATGGAAACAAAGGACGCGCAAACACAGCCTCCATCCTTGGCATCCAGCTGTCACCTCACGTCATGACACCCACTACTATCCTCTACAGATACAATGAATATTCTTCACTGCATTTCTTCTCACAACCCTGTTTTTCCACATTTATCTTTATATTGCTGCGCGCAATCAACCTGGTCCATGAGGCTCTCAAATCAATGATTGCGTCGATCCCGGGTGCAACCTCCGGAGTGGGGCCGGTTGCCGATATCACGATCCGGACCACATCATCCGGGGTGTGTCAGCCAGATCATCTTGATTCGACATTGACTCAGATCGATGAGTTTCAGCTTGACGTTGGATGGTACTCTGACGAAACCTTTTTGTTGCCTTTGCATCACCAGAAGAGTCCATCTGAGGTGGCGATCAGCTTATGAGATGCAAAAGGGGCTTTGACAGCGAGATTGTCATTTATATGAGAAGCATATTATGTCTCTTTTAAATCGAGAGATTTAATATTTTGCTTACAACACTGCTTGGCTGTCCCTTGATTCGAGAATTACCACGTTCTTGTCTGCAAAAAAGGACGAGTGTCTATACATTGTTACCGACAGTCTGACATGACAGGATGAGAAGAACGACCAAAGCAATGCTACAAATTTTTGTGTCCTTTATCAAGAACATCTACACTTTAGAATCTCAACATCTTTGCGGCCAGTCAAGCCAGTTTGGTGGCAGATACACCATCCCAGGATGGACCAAGGTTGTCAAAACACCACAGAGGGTCAACCAATCGACGCGTCTCGGCCATATGCCGCCGAAATGTCCCAAGAGCATACTTTGTGCTGGCGGCTATTATGTTCGTCTCTTAGTGGCGCTCTTTGAGTCACTGCCGATCAGCATATCGCTCCTGGCTGAGATCAGTTTACACGTACGAAGTGTGCCATGAACCCATCGTGGGTTGCATCAGATACAAATCTTCACCTTAAGGGGGGCTCATAACGAGTGATTTAATACCTCTATATTGAGAAACGATTTGGTTCGTCATAATGATCAGAGTGAGATTTATTCAGGACTTTCGTTGTCGAAAATATGACCAAGTGCCGTGGGTTTTGATCAACAACCCTACGATATACATCTTCAATGTTCCCAACGGTTGCATTTTGAAGGTACCAATCGATCACAAGCTACTTTGAGGTTTGCTAATACATGTCTAAATCAGAAAGACATCATTCCCAGCACCAAGAACGCGCAGTGTCGCTCGAGACGTTGATAGCCAACATCAACTCGACTACCCTATACCAGAAACAACACGAAGAAGGTTCGGCCATGGTATGAAGCATATCTACGAGGCTAGCATACAGAGCACAAACTCTACGTACTGAACTCGATTGGACGTGGTCATCTGCGGCATTCTATGGGCCCTTTGCTTGAACGAAGTAACCTTCTCACTTGCACATCATACAGCGCTGGCCTCAGTTATTCCATCCTCGGTCTTCAATACAGACTCAGCCCAGTACAACACATCGAAGAAACACAACCGCGTCGCTCACCATCGCATCAGAAACTCAATGGGATTGGTCAATTAAGTTATAACAAGGCCTCGTTTTTATCACGGCGGTAATCTTGTCTGATCCCGCAATCGCCTCATCACCTCGCGCGACTGGCAACTCCACGTAGGAGCAGCCCCCCTGTGTGATATCTTCTCTCATAGACACTTACCAATCAAATGCACTACAAATGTACAGCGCGAGGCCAGCGGAATATGCAGAACAGACATACCCCGGAAACCGGTCAAGTCTTGTCTACTGACCGGGCTGTCAAATCTGACAGAACACGCCATACAATTAAACTTGGCACCACGAGATAGCCTCGCTCCAAAGAACACTGAGTTCGGCTACCATCGTGGCCAACTCAGAGCGATTGATCGATCCCCCACGCTCAAATCTTGGGTATCGGTCTGCGTTTTGGTAGCCTTGGACTACACTTGACGAATGAACGTCCGCCACAACGCGCTGGCCACTAATTAAGCCAGGGCCTCTCTTCTCACATGAACAAATGTCAAATACCTTGGAAAGAGTCGGGCGCGAAAAGATTTTTGCCTCTGATAACCAACAGAGAAAAGCAATGCGGCAGCGGTGTGATGCACGGCAGGGGAGCACTGTCTGTATAGTTGCAGGCAAATGACGCTTGTGAACGACGCCCAACGGTACTTTGCAGCATGAAAAGATTAGAGCGTCTCAGCCGCGGCTACAGGTGCCGTACTGTACTTGCAATCTGACTTGCAGACCACAACGCCATGCCATCCATGCTGGTGCGGAATACCTCCACGTGCACTGGCCGTCTTTGGTGAGAGTTCAGACGATTATAAGCCACTTGACCAGGGGCGAAATTGAGGCTGCAGTGCGGTTGGTGCAAGGAGCAACCGTTTGCTGTGCAGTTGCTACCTCCTCGCAGCTCAAGAGAAATTGCAACACTACCCGAATGAAGAATATAAGCATCCAGTCAACCGATATACGTTCTGTTGAGTATGTAATAACAGTAGCGATATAGGAGAATCCAGGCATTGAGACATTCCTTGCCGAGCGCCCCGAAGCAAAGGTTCCATTCTGGGATTCCATGAGCAGAATTTCGCTTAGATACAGACCCGACATCGCGTAGTAGCCTTGGTAGGCGAAGTCGAAGGGCGATGAGACACACATACGGACAAGACCCTTGTCACGATCGTCAGGAACGCGACACCACCAAGCCTCCGGACCCCGTGTTCCGCCGACCGCGGTGTTCTTGTTTAGGCATAGCCAGGACCGATTTCGAGAGACATTATCGAAAAGGAACTTTTACAGCAGCCACTGTTGAGAAAAAAGAAGGCTTATGGTGTTGAGACATTATCGACCAGCCACTTGCCACCATCATAGAATAGGAGTAGGACCAAAGGAAAAGATCAGAGCATTTTGGTCTGGGCAGACAAGGCGATCCCTTCTTGCTTGTTTGCATATCGACTGATCTTCCCCCGCGATGCATCGCAGTACATCATCGTCTACGGATACACTCGGAGCCGCTGCACCCAAGACCAGGCGTGGGTCCGGATGTATGTCAGACTCTGTTTGAAGAAAAAAGGAAAAACTGCTGAAAACTCTGACTTGACCACGGTGGAGATGCATGTGGATGGGCCAAGGCACTGCTCCTCTATCTGTCGTCAGCGTTCCTGCTGCTCCTGAAGGAACCCAATGGTATTCATTTTGTCATATTTTGTCATTTCGATCCAAGTGCATTTTGTTGAATGCATCCATATTACCACCGAGAAATAGTCATGTAGGAATCTGACCGGCTGCATCTCAGACATGAAGAAAGCTTAACTTGTAACGGGGAACACATATCCTAGCATTCCGTGACGTGCATCTGATGTTGAAGTACCCTTTGGATCACGATTGGCGTTCCGTGAGAAGAATGAGCACAACGATTCATGAGCCTCATGCCGCTTGGACTCTTTGATGTTAAAAATTGTGCATTTTTAATGGGTGACATCGGCTGCCGTTGAGTTTTGTCGATGTAACCACACACACAGTAATAGAAGCCCCAATTGCGCAATTGCCACCAGGAACTTAAAAAAAGATGATGAGATCGAGAAAGTTAATTGTAAGCTGCATAAACGACATGTTGCATATATATCCATCTCTGGTTGTGTTATAGATCATGTTGAGTATTGTATACCTACCCTACATAACTTTTTAATGTAAACAAAAGCTCAGGAATGCAAACCCAAGCCGCAGCCGCAACCGTTGAAACAATTACCGCGAGTGGTCTGTGTGTTGGTAATTCCACATCCATGTTGATTCTAGCATAAAAGCCACGATCGATGGACTAAACCTTGTTGCCATCCAATCCTACGAGAAGCAAACAACGGCCGCAAGAGAAAGAGACCAAGAGTCAATTAACTCATCAATCTGAGAAAGAAGCTAAATGTACAGTGTCAATGCTTTATTTTACATGGTCAATCTCGATCAAAGTATGTCTTTGTAACGAATGACTGAGTGTTGACATTCATAAAGAGCATGCAGATTTAGCATTGCACCTCTACCGAAGCCGCAGCCGAAGCCACCCTTGATTTAAAACAAAAAGAAAAACATAAAATTTCATAATTTTAGTAATACAGACAAAGACCAGGTTGTTGTTGTTGATGATAATGATGATGATGATGATGACGGCATTTGGTGGATTTCTTTATTAGTGAAGCAAAGCTATTTTCCTTGTTTGTTAAGAGATCATCACGGATGTTTTGTTCATAGATGCCTTGCGACCAAGGCATAAAGTATATGTGGGTCAAGTACCGACTAAAAGACTCTGCAAGGGAGGAGAGGAATTGGCCAATGAAGAGAGTCTAGTTGACAAAGACTGCTTTTCAACAATAAGATAATATGTATGCATTGTGATGGAACTCAATTGAATTGTGCATCTCTTGTTAGCCCTCATAATTGATGGCTGGTGGAGGGTCGGATAAACTGAATTGAGTTTGTGCGGGCGTAGGTGAGTGCATCCAAGGGTTCTGAATGGCATCTGGGGTAGATACTTAGAGTTGTTGACTATTGAACTCTGGATTGTTTCTTATAGATGTTTAGTTTAATATTGGTCTAGTGCTCTGCATGCTGTAGGTATTGCAGGTCATTGTTGTTGATTCCCAACTAGAATTGCTGCATAGGTAGAAGACCAATGCTCTGATAACAAGACACTCCGAAACCGGACAAGTATCCGCAGTCATTCTTTACATCACTATCAACCACGGCGCCACAACGCGTGTCTGACAGCTCTCAACGAACTGCAAAGCGTAAACTCAAACACACGCTTGCATAATAACGCAACATTTAATAACCGCAATAAAGACGTGATTACAGCGCCACTGGGGCTTGGGGGAATTTAAAGCCTCAAGACTTCACAAGCTAACAAAAGGCCTCGGTCTATAGACAATTGACCGCTGCAAGTGATCCAAACCGGCAGGTCTGAAACAATTAATCATCTCTGTCTTAATAGATGGTCAGTATGACTGTTGAATGGAATCTTCAAACCCCTGCTCTCGCGAATTGGCGGGACGGTTGGAAGCCTTCCGCGGGCACAACGGTCAGCCTCCAAAGTCAGTTTCGGCCTATCTCGTGGGAGGAGGCTAATGCAGCACCAACATAAATTCTTCGGGGTCGTGCTTGGCTTTGGACCGTCGGTCTGGCACCGACAATTGGCATAAGTTGCGAGTGTCGGTAAGGGATGATGGAAATGGGGTTTGGATCCGGAAGCCTGAGTAACAATGCCGCCGTAAGTATGGCGTTTACAAGATCGTGATTCTACTCCGATACAGTCAACTCATTAGGCCGTGTTAGATCGACATATACAGAAAAATAAAATGAGCATCCCATGGTTTAAGCTTTTCCCATCCATCCATCGCCTTGGTTCCCGGAGCACTGGAGCGAACGGCGTCCCTAGCAACCTTTCTATGCTAGCTACAGACTAACGACGCTTCCATGTTGTTCCATGGCTCCCCCCCGGCGTGTCGCTTCCCTTCCGCTGGGAAGCTTGGACGGCGGACACTATGCCGCGATGGGTAGGCTTGCCCCGGTCTCTGCCACGAGTTTGTCGCACGACAAAAGATGCAAGATTTAAAAGACAAGATTTATGATAGACAATGCAGGGAAATGCACATGGGAGAGGGAATCGTGAGATACCATCGACGAAATGACTCGATGTGTCACTTCATCTTGGAATATTTTCCAGGGTCTTGCGAGAGAAAAAAAGTCAACCACTTGGTGGATTCAATTCTTTCTTTTGGAGGGTACCAACGTTTTGACGTTTTCCACCTATAACTGACACTCAAACAGAAAAAATATTTTTTTTTTAAAAAAAAATAAAAAAAAATTAATCATGACCTGCGTGTGATATAGCGGAAGCATCCGTCGCAACTTTCTTTTTTGCTTTGACAGAGTGGACCGGTGACTGAGCGGTCAACTTTTTTGGCGAAACCATCCAGAGTGGACGCACAAACGAGAACAGACAGCAGAAGGCTGGAGAAGGTGGATTCTCTTCTCTCGCGAGGACGGGGAAAACGGAAACGGGAGAAGGAGGGGGGGCCCTGTTGTCTCGTGGAAACAAGCCCAAAGCGTTTTCTCATCTCGCCAAAGGGAAGTGATCGACGTTCAATTAACCCAGACTGCCAGAGTCACTTACTTGACTATGAGGCCCTACGACGTAATATTGCATCAGGCTCAACAAGTTCAAGTTGGATATTCAAGCCAACTTTCAAAGTGAGAGATGTATTGCTTATTCTGGTCAAGTTGAATCTCAAAGAAGATAGAGTTGTGCCCGTCAGCGGCTTTTGCTTCAAACAGCTCTAGGTTTCCCCCCCTATCGTGGTATCACTGCGGGACAAGATTGCGAGCTCAATTGTTCGGCCTGAGCTTCCGGGCCATGAGCTGCTTAGGCGAGATGTTCTAGAGTTGATCATCGGTGTCAAGCGAAGAGAAAAAAAGGGATACCGCCTTCATCAACTGAATCTGGGGACAAGGATAAGGCCAATCCCATCGTAAAAAAACGAGGCCGACCCAGGCGAACGGTGCCCAGCCCATGGAAGCAAAGTCATGTGCAAGGCTACGTACCCCCTGCTGACTCCTCTCTCACTCACATGAAAGCCCAAGCCTAAGCCCAAGCTCTAGAGTCATCCTGGTCGCCGGCTTCTCTGCCTACGAAAGGAGCCCTGCCTTGCGACCCAGCCCTGCCTTGTCAATGTTGCATTTCTGATCTGACCGAGAGTGGGACAACAAACAAGTGGGAGAAAATAGTAAGACATTTGTACGAACCAGAGGAGATGTCAAAGAGTGTTACAGAGAATTGAGAATAAAAATGAAAATGGAAGACGTAAAAGGGATCGGCAATAATGACGAGGTCAACAGTACAAGTTCGGAAAATAAAAGAAAACAATGCACACACTGAAAGTAAACAAATAAAAAAACTTGGAGAAGCGCTGATCTTTGCATCCAATGGTAAGAAGCTATGTAAGCTTGTTGGACTGGAATGCAAGTTGCTTCAAGTCTTTTCCCATTTGGGAGTTACACCAGAAAAAAACGGTTTTTTTTCTCAACGTCGTGAGCCACAAAAGCATAAATTTAGTGAATTTGCATAAAAAGACGACGTTGGATAAATTGACTGACAACTGCAATCATCATCGATGACTTTGTTAGTCGATAATTCGTAATCCATCTACTTGTGCTTCATGGTAGACCCCTGTTACTACTCTCCGTTGATTTGAGTCTCAGGGTCTAGTGGTTCCCTCGCCAAATGTCACGGTTCGTTCAATTTGTTGCAATTTGAGTTTTTTTTGTAAGTGATAGGGATTTTGACTTTCTTTTGCTATGTCTCTTCCCGCCAGCCATTGTTTCAAAGTCCAGTTGCCGTGTCTCGATCGCGGCAGTTCTCAACACTAACATGCAAATCTGAGCCACAAACAATAGGATGCACGGGCTGGCTGTTTGCTTCCCTTGCGTGCATCACAGTATGCCTCAATGAAAACCAGCCTCGCTACGGCCTCACTGTGTGTCATTGGCCTTTCCTGATCCAACCTCTCTTCATAAAATGAGACATGATTGGTTGGCTGGGCGGCCCCACTTCCCTGATGCCCTGAAGGGAGCTCTGTAAAATCACGCTATAGGTGCTGTAAGTGCCCACTGTAAGGTAAGCGTACCGTGTCACGACAGAACCAAGGACAGCGTACCCCAACCAACCAGTAGCTGTCTAACCTATGGTTTTCTTGTATTGCTTCTCCTCATCACTTTATTCCCACGTCACGCCTGCAGTTGCAGAGACAAATTAAACATTCAGCCGCGACAAGAGACACAGCAGCTCTTTTCTCCCCCGCCTTTGGTGTCAGCCAACCTTTTTTTATCCATCCCTGCCCGAGGTATACTGCATGTGTTGAGAACGCAACGTCGGTACTTATCATGGCTTGTCAATGGGATGCAGTCAAAGAAGAACAATAGAAACAAAAGTCAACCCACCACAGCATCATCACCCGACACACATTATAATGTACCTCTGGACGGATGGTAAACACACAGTCGTAGCCGCGGTTCAATACAGTAACAACAACGTCAGCTGTGCAGTCTCATGTAGTCGCGCCCAACCCTCGGTTCAATAACACGTGGACCACCGAGCGCTTGTTCTCTCCGTAGCCGCCAGTAGAGTCAATCATCCCACCTGAAGATGGATAGATATTTACCAAGATGCCCCGGCACTTGTAGCTTCCACTTTTTTTCTGATCGTCTATCAATCAAGCGATATTATTCTATTAGAGACTGTCGCTTGTTACGAGTCACACTCGTCTCACGAGGACACTAATAAGCACCGTTGTAAGGCGGACCAAAGTAAAAAAAGCAACACTTGTTTTGCTTGAGTCGACTCATCAACATCCATACAAGTCAAAAACAAGAGTCAGCAACAGTCTACCTGTCAATACCCGGCTTTTCTCTCTAGTCTAGCCTACTTCTCTGACTCTGCCGAACACAGCCCACTTGACCTCTTTCTCTGAGAACAGAGAAAAGAAAAAAACTCCACTATACGAAACCGTTTCCTAGTGACTACTGCCCAACCCCACCTCTTTTTTGTCATAGAGCGAGAGCAGAAAAAAAAAGTTGCAAGCAGAGAACAGAGCCCAGCGGCCAGTCTTGTTTGGGCAAAGACCCGCCCCGCGCTCGCACCCTGACCCCCCTGTTCTTCTAGCCCACCCTCCACTACCAGCAACTTTCCTTTCCTTTCAACCCTGGTCTTGTACTAAAAAGCCACCCCGGTCCCCGGATCCGCCGCCACCTGGCCCGACAGACAGCGCAAAGTACCTGCAAACGAGCTAAACCCTCTTAGCCCACCCAGACTGCGGTGTCACTACGGGCCTCTATCAACACAACACATCTACTACCTCCTGAGGCATCCCTCTAACTTTCTTGTTTTCCACTCTTCTCTTGTTTTTCTTTCTTCACAACCCAAACAACACCTGAAACCTCAACATAGCAGAAAAAGGAATCAAAAGTCGACCGCTCGCTTTTTCGACTCTCCTTACTCTCAAACGGCCGAGACCGTAAAGGCCCGGCAATGTCCCCTAGACTCAAGCCGCTACTGCTTCCGCAGATGGTGGAGGATCGACGCAAGTGGGAGGTACAACAAGTTAGCCCCGAGACAGACCTCTCTTACGTCTACTACACAACAAACTCGTCCTCATCCGATGTTGCTTCACCACTCACTCCGACTTTTTCTCCTGCCAAAGGTCACTTTCGAATGTCGAGCTCAACATCTTCTCTCGATCTTCCACCGCAGTTGAACGAAAGCCCCATCTCACCTACGCAATCGATCCACACAAAACCTCCAATGCGATCACTACCCGATGTCCAAGAAGAGCCTATGGAACCTGAACACAACAGCATTCACGACGATACCGACCGTATCAGCCTTGCTCCTTCAGACCAGTTTAGTCTCTATGACTGTTTGTGTATGTCTTGTTCCGTCGTCTGGCCAGGCCGTCATATCGCCGTGTTTGGCCTGCCACTCTCGTAATCGTCGAGTTACTAACCCAGCCTTTTCTTCCCGTATAGGCGACGACCACCCATACGAGCCCCGAAATAGCTCCGAGGACGTCATGTTTGACGGCAACATTGTTCGCGACTACGATATTGACTACGACATGGGTTTCCTGAGTGACGGTGACATTCCTATGGATGAGCGCTCCCGCAAGAAGAGATCAGGTAGCGAGTCACCCTTTGCCGGCCTCACGTCACGCATTGGTGCCCGCTTCCCCAACATGTCGCTCTGGAAACAAAACGGCCGCCGAGGTAACCCCATGATGTCACCCAGCACCGAACTCAGCTTGGAGAGTGTTGTTCTTTCTGGAGGTCCCTCTAGTCGATCGTCGTCCATGTCAGCACCCACCCGACCCGGTCAGGATCGCATGCTGGAAAATACTGGACTCCCTACTCCTGCAGTATCTTACTATGGAAGCACCGAGAGTGTTAACCTACCCACACCTATCGATATTGAAAAGGCGCAAGCTCATGTTGAGCAATCCGACCTTGAGCGAGAGCGAGGCATGGCCACAACACCTCTATTACCTCCATTAATGACCAGCCCTCTCTGTGGACCCCCACCAGAGTCTCCTCTCCAATCACCTACCATCGCACCACCTTCTTCTACCACCGAAGTCGCTTCACCAGTCCCCTCTGCGACACAATTCCCACGACCCTCTCTCAGCACGAGACCTTCGATATCATCCTTCCGCTTTGGCTCCAACAGCCCCGAGCTTCCAACCCCTCTCCCCTCGATCCTGCAAGAGTACGACGAGTGGTCCGATAGTCTTGGTCACGCCAACTTTACCATTACTCCACAGCCTTATCAACCCGAGACTGTGAACATGGAAACCCTCCAGCAGTTGCGCAAGGATTGGGACATGGCACGATGCAACTACACCAAGCACCTTGTGCGCACAGGAGAGAACTATGGCGAGACGAGCAAGATCTATGGTCTGACGGAAGCCAAATGGGCCGAAATCGAAAAGCGATGGAGGGCAACTCACGACGGACTCATGGCCCAGATCGTGGAAGCCACCAACTCTGCTCCCAGTTCAACAAACGGTTCACGAAGCCGCAGCCGTGGTCGCGGACGAGCACGAGCCAACAGCGGCGGTTCCAACCTTGGCCGACCCCCACCTCTGGACGATATCTTTGCTGGTATGCAATGGAAGCGCCTCGAGGATGGACTGCCCAGCGCAATTCCCCGGCTGGTGGATGCGGATGGCAAGTTCCCCTCCCGAGGCGACGAGGACATTGTAGGACCCATGCAACGGGACGAGGTGATGCTACGGACGCACAGCGAGGAGCGCAAGAGTGCACGATTCTGGAAGAACCTCGCAGGCAAGGTTGGCCTGCGAAAGTAACCTTTTTCTCTCTTCTCGATCTCAACGATCGACTTTAATGACCTACGATACCATGACGACTAGACAAGAACTAGAAGTCTTTGGCATGGATATAGCCAGCTCTCATGGGGTTTGCTCGGCGTTTTATCTTTCATGTTTTTTTTGCCCTTTTTTCACCATTTTTTGCAGAGATACCCCGACTCATGTCATTCCTTTTTACGTCTGGGACATTGGACCCGATATAGCCTCGACGGCACACAACATACCTTTGGTCACATCTCCACTGAGTGGACCTGCACATATTGTTTATTGTTTAGAAAGTGTACATACATAATTGGGAAGCACGGAAGGCGCCTGGGCATAACGAAAAAAGCGAAAAAGTTTAGACAGGGAGAACCAATGCGAGAAGAGCAGGCAGGACACAGGCTCTCTTTGACTCGCTGGAGTTTGATTTGGTTTTACAGTTTCAGTGCACGACATATCTCGTGTGCACACTATTTATCCCCCGGATATGTCACAATTGGTGGTGGAAGTAAGGAAGGGGACGATAGTAATGGCTGTCGAACAGCTCTCGGGCCTGAAGAGAGATCTTGGAAAGGAATAGATCCAAAGGCGAAGAGGAGAGAAAGAAATTTACAAAATAATCAATAAAAAAATATCTAAAATACTTTACTTTACTCTACCCCTCTCTTGTGACTGATTGACTTGTAACTGACAGGCCATGCAGTGAAAGTATCCCCCTTGACTTGTCATCCCAAACACGGTTCATCCAAGCGAAGCAATCAACTTATAAAGACCCACTAGACTCAAGTTGATACACGTTGTGATACCTTCAAGTGCGGCACGACGCGACCCTCCACGACTGTTTTTCTCTGCCCCTCTTTCAACTACACGACACGGACACGAAGAAATGGGTTTATTATTGGAGATGATGACGACACCTACGAGATGAAAAGATGCGCGTGGCTTATGATGATTAATCCTGCAAGTCTTTGAAGAGGGGGGGAAAGCCTAGCCGTAGGTGTATCTTCTTTGACAGCAGATCTGTTGTTGTACAAGCAATATGCAAGTTTCCGTTGAAAATGAGGGTTTTATTTACCTCTTCCTCTGATGGATTGTTTCGTTTACTTTGTGTTAGATGCACGGGTAGATGCATTGATCGGAAACAGTGTCTTTATTTAGATAGTGGTCAAAGAGTATGGTACTTGTAAGTTGGCTGTGAAAGGTGTCTTGGCTTGGACGTGACGTGACAGTACAGGACTGACGTGTGGGGGTAAGACAAAAAGAATCCTTGTAAGTGCATCTTTGCATTTGACATCCTGGAATGTCTTGTTTCTATTCGTTGGATATTAATATGAGGAACCAAGACAAAATTGATAGAGATGCTACCTATTAAAATACACTTCCTACTTCAGCCCCAAAGTACCCTCCCAATTACTCCACGTCCATCCAAGTGCACTGATAATACTCTTGTAAAGGCTTTCAATACTATAGTCAGCAGGATTTGAAGTCTGCATTGCTTCCTTGGTATCCTCCGGCAGCAAGATTAACTTCTGGTTGACATACTGCTTTATCTGTTTCGCAACGTTTCCTGTAATCTTGACGTCCCTTTCCCATCCGAGAGCTACCACTGAGCCCCATGGTCCAAGATCAAGACATGTAGTGTATCCAGGCTGAGAGTATGGGATAGTTGGTTCACCCAGTAGATCTGCTGCTGCGTTGTGGCCAGAGAAACGGCCCAGGATTTGGGCGTGTTGGCAGGACATTAAAGCGACATGTCCATCTGTATCGGTGATGGCATGGGCGGCATCGCCTGTAGCAAAGACGTTCTCACAACCTGATACGCGAAGATATTTGTCTACGTAGAGACGAGAAAGTGTATCCTTTTCTCCAGGGATTTGCTGTGTTAAAGATGTTGCTCGCATACCAGCAGTCCAAATAACAGTCATTGCATCAATGCGCTCTCCAGAACTGAGCTGTACTCCATTGGCATCAACCGCAGTGACTGCAGTTCCAAGTTTGAGTTCAACTCCAAGACTGTCCAGAGCTTTCATGATGGTGGGCCGAGGACCTTCTCCAAGCTCAGGACCAACATCTGAAGCGCTTTCGACAAGGACAATGTTGGGGTTGGTCATGTTCTTGAGTAGATCCGGAAGTTCTGTTGCCATTTCGATTCCAGTGAAGCCAGCGCCGCAAATGACTACAGTGTCGCGGCTTTGACTGGCGGGAAGTGACTCAAGACCTTTGAGGTGAGCTTCGAGTTTGGTGGCAGCAGCGAGAGTGTCGATGTCAAATGCGTATTTCTCAAGACCAGTGACACTCTTGGGTCGTACAACTGCACTTCCAGCTGCTAGAATAAGTCGATCAAAATGAACCTCCGACTCATTATCCGAAGATCGGACGTGAACTGTTTGCGACTTCGGGTCGATTGTTTCAACGATGCCTTGGAGGAACCCGATACCAGCATCCTTGAAGAGCGGAGAGAGGGACTGTTTCATAGTTGAAGCGTTGCCTTCGTAGAGGCGTGGTCGAAGGGTTAGCCATGGTTCGGGTGCGATGACGAGAATCTCAATGTCTTGCTCTTTGTTTCTGAGCTTTATGAGGCGTTGGGCTGAGAGGGCGCTCCAGACCCCTGCGAAACCGGCGCCAATGATGACAATCTTATTTGGCATGTTTGTAGTGGTGTATGAAGTGAGATACGAAATGCTTCGAGTATGTTGACTTGTGGTCGTAGCTGTTGCTGCGCTTAGGTTGTGTTGGTGTTGATGATCTGGTTCTCCAACTACTGCGTCCCATCGCAGCCCTTTATACTTCTCATCATGGTATATGAGCTGAATTTTTCTGTAGAAGATTGTTAGTAAAAGCAATATTCCAAGTCAGCAGTGTCCAGATAAACTCGCCATTTGTAATGCCGGATACCCGCCTCGAGAACGATTACCCGGTTTCCCGGACCCGGCATTTGCCTTCAGGGGCTTGTGATGAAGGCTTTGACGAGAACACCTTTAACGGTCGGATATAATTGTTGCAGACTCTTTAGTGCTGTGTAAGCGATGTGCGGGTAATGGATCTTGTCTGCTCTGACTCGCGAGTTGGTAATTGTCATCATACCGCCTGACTTCACCAACACTCCGCGACACGCTCAGCTGACCCGGGTGTCGTCTCTTTTCGAATATCCAAATCAGTATCGGTTTTTATGCGATGCACTTGACTTCTTAGTCAAGTTGGTGCGATAGTTCTATGGAAGTAGTGTCAGCGGCACTGGTATCAACAATCATTCAACAAGTACAGAAACTCACATTGCGATTCCTTGAATGGTAGTAATCGTTGATGTCCTCAACCGGATCAGTGACCTTGGTTGTGTCTTTTGACCAGCTGCCACAGATCGTCTCCCTCCACGACACCCAGAGGAATCCAGCTGTCAAACCATGGGATCAATAGTTCACTGCGACCACTACTATCGCCTGGTTGGATTCTTTGCCGCTGCCCTTCGCCATGTTTCGTGTATGAGGCTCTCGCAACGATAAGAGGATAGGTTCAAAACGGCTCATCTTTCATACTCCTCCTCATCCACCTGGTCTATAATCTCAGGCCTACTCTTCACAATTTCCAGGTAGGCCTCGCAGTTGACCTCTTGTGAAAGCCTCTCCCCCAACGTAGTTCGCTGAGCGGTAATCTCACGTTCCAGAGGGGTGAACTGCTTCTTTTCTCGGCGAGCGCAGTCGGACTGGGCAGAGGACAGCTGTCGCAAAACAGCAGAGGACTCGCGTGATTGTAGTCACCAGCGCCCGAAAGATCAAGAATCTGCGATCTATCGTGGATGAGTGCTGGCACCTTTGGTGTGGTATTGCTGTTGTCCCTGCCGTCGCGACAAATCAGCTCTATACGTTTTTGTAGACGACAACTTCACTTACCCCATCGCCTTCAGTCAGAATTCATACCCCTTCTTACCGACGCTTTTCAAACAGTAAAGGATCTTGCCAAGTATACCGACCTTGAGAAACAGTAGGAGAAACTCAGACGTCTAATGGATAATAGAAAGGAGCAAAAACCGTCGGCCCTGATTTTAGACAGCGGGGATGACGATTATGAGGCTCGCGAAGACGAAGACGATGCTGGGCAGCCACGTCGCCGATTACTAAATAGAACTTTGAAGGCGACCGTCCCAGACAATACTGAGGGTCAGGTTGGGAAAATCTTAATCTCTTCGACTCTGATGATGAGGTCGATGGTACGTTTACTTTGGCTGATACCAATGGTGAAGCCAGTGGTAAGCGTCCTCCTCAGGATGACTCTGGCCAAGCCCATCATCTTCATACTCAGAAGTCACGGCGATACCATATTATCGCTTGATTTTAAGTGTGAGTACAGTCTCAGTGTAGCCAGCAAGCTGCATGTTTTCACTCAACAAGCAAATGTCGCTGTAAATAACCCTAAGGCCCATCACCTAGATGTGTCGTAACTTTTGCGGGTAACTGTACGCTATGGAAGCTCGACGTGATCGCCAATCAATTCGGGTAATGTGAGCTAACACAGCTCACAACACCAAACTGGGCTTGTCATAATAGCTGAAGTCATGGCCAAGAAGATCTCGCAGAACGACCCAAGAGTATCAATCTCCATCCGCCTTGTTGGCGTCTTTCCACATCAGATCAGGGAGAGTGATGGCAGCTTCGTAGTTGGTTGCGGACTGATCATTGTAAACGGTAAATCGGTTCTCGATTGACGCTTCGGCAACAACAGCAAGAGACTGATCCACAGGGGGTTCGCAAGCTGTGGTGATGTCCATGGGATCCCATGTCCAACGGGGGCCAAACAACTCGTAACAACGGAATCGATACATTGCATGAAGAGATAGACTCTTCACAAGCTCAAGATCGACACGGTACTTCAGGTAATTTATCAAACGTCGTCTCATGCGGGTAGAATTTTAATGGACCAGTTTGATCGACGTTACTGTTTGAAGAGGAAGCGGAGATCCAGATTCAATCTAGCCCAACAACGGTCTCAAGACCGCAAGCTTTGCGGGGGGAAGACCAGGTGAAGAGGCAGACCAGGCTGGGAGGCGAACTAGGCTGGGGGGCAGCTGCGGCAGTAGGTGAACCAAAGACCAGTGTGTTATCAAGGTGAGGTGGTAGTTCGGGTGTCTGGAACCCAGGCGCGGTGGCATCGAGGCTACGGCGTTGGTGATCTAAAGACGATGCACAGAACGATCAGTAGGTGTACTCGCGACTAAAGGACAGGAGACGATGGATGGGCGAGCCAACGACAAGATGTACAGTGTCCAAAGGAACTGGATCATGGGAGGTTGTTGCAATCCTGGAAGTGATTCGTCCAAGCATCGACCTCTCGCCCATATCTCACTGGCAAAGAGATAAATTCTCACTCACAAAGATGTAAAATATCTTCAACGTCATCCTGGCGAATCGTGTAGGATAATAAATCGGCTTCAGAAATCGACTCGCAATCTAAGATATGTAGTTAGCGTATTGTCGTTTCTGTTTGTGGGTTCAACTCCAGACACCATCACTTAATCAGACTCACAGTCAGGTATGTTGTTAGCAATATGTAAGGTCAGATCGATATGGACAATCACAAGGCAAGACATCACAAAAGACACAAGATTTGACTCAAACATTTGTTTATTCATTGCCTCATCCCGAGGACTTTCCTGCGTCGGTATCCCGAAAACAGGCGCAAAAAACAAGACCAAAAAACAATCCGTGGTATCTTGGGCAACCACCAACGCCGCGCTATTCTCATACAATCGTTATAAAAGGCGCTGGGAGATCCCCTCCCAGCGCCGCCGTGTCCTTCCAAAACTTACCCCGGGGCAAGACCGGGGGTAACACCAAGGTGTTGTCCGAAGACACGGAGGGATCAAGCCCCGCCGCGTGCGCGAGATCGCGTCACGCGTTGGGACTTGGGTCCCTCCGCCACCTTGGCAGCCCGCGTCGCCTTGGGCTTTGTCACCCCAGTCTTGCCCTGGGTCGCCTTCTTCTTGGGGCTTGACCCCTGGATCTTCTCCAAGGGGTCCTTCCACCCCACACGTCGCCCGCCGGCCGATCCCTCTCCGACGTCCGAGTCCTCCTCGGCCTGGTCCTTGATTCTACTCAGGACCTCGGCCGGGGACTCGGCGCCACCCATGTTCTTCTTGGTGTTGGACCGCGTCTTGCGGTCCAACTCCTGCTCCTCCGAGCGTGGCTTCCGTGCCAAGGAGCCACGCCCGGCCCCAGCTCGCGAGAGCTTGATGGGGGTGGGGAGCGAAGATTTGGGCCCCCCGGTCGCGCGAATGCGCGACGACCGGCGGGGAGGGGATACGGCGTTGGCCGTATCGGCGGGGGTAGGAACCGGCGACTCTGTGTCCTGAGAAGCCGGGAAGTCGACCATGTCGATGGTCAGGTCGGACTTGATCCGGGCAGCCCTGCCCTTCTCGACCTTGGCCTTCTTGGGTGAAGGCTTCTTCTCATCACCATCCTCCTCCTCGTGCTTGCGCTTCGCCGTCAACGGGGTACCCCTGTTAGGGCTTCGGTCCCCGAGAGGCTTGCGTGACGCAGCGGGAGTGGTGGGAGAGACAGACTCGGTGTTTGTTGGCTGTCGAGTCTGTTGGATGAAGTTACGCATGAACTCGCGGTTCGGACTGTCCTCAGCAGGAGCAGTCTCAATGCGTGGTCGAGATCGAGCAGGGCTATCCTCCACATCAGACCAAGGGAAAACGATCGTGGTGTCGTCGTTGGTGTGGACTGTGGTGTCAAACTTTGGTGTGGGAGGATCGGAATCAAGTCGAGTGCGATGGTTCAGTTGAGCAGGGGTATCCTGGACATCAGGCCAGGAGACAGCAAGAGTCTCGTCAGCATTGCCAGGAGTTGGGCTTGCAAACTTGGGAGTCTCGTAGTTAGGTACTGTGTTCTGAGCAGGCGTTCGCTTCGCAGCTTCCATGGCATTGGTAGTGGCTCTCTTGAGAGGAGTCATCGCGCTTTGGCGGCGTGTAACACGCTGGGTAGGTACAGACCGAGGAGTAGTAGCGGCAGGAGGCGATCCAAACACAAGTGTGTTATCATAGTATGGTGGCAGCTCCGGCGTAGCAAACGATGCGGGAGAAGAGTCAGACTGAATCGTGGACGCAAGTGGATGAGAGTTGCTCTTGGTCTTGGGAGTAGACGCTAACGCTGATGTGGAGAATGTGAGATCGGTGTCCTCTTGATGAGAGTTGGTCTTTGGTGTAGATGCCAATGCTGATGGGGAGAATGTAAGAGCGTTGTCCTCTTGATGAGAGTCTGTCTTGGTCTTGGGTGTAGATGCCAATGCAGATGGGGAGAATGCGAGATCATTGTCTTCGAAGCCCTGGCTGGCTGGGAACATGTGGGCGTGCTCGGCCGACAACTTAAATCGGACAAAGAGTCTACCGTTCTCCTCGGTGACGACGACATTAGCGAGGCCATTGCAAGCATCATTAGCCATGCGAGACAAGCTCTCAATGGGAGCGGGGGGAGATGAAGGGTTGGCGCCAAAGATATCAGGATTCTCACGCATGTCAATCTCGACGATAGATTCTTCGCTGGTGGGCTGGCCATCATGGACGGTAGGTTCGTTCATGGTATCAGGGACGTTGTCAGTACCGGTGGTAACAATAGGTGCAGGGTCTTCCATTGTTATTTGATCGGTAACGGTAGCGTCAGTGGCATCAGCGCTGTCAACGGGAGCGACGATGGTGTCATCAGTGGAAACGGGTACAAGGCTTTCCATTTGTTCTTCAGTGATGGTAGCGTCGTTGGCTTCGATACTATCCATAGCATCGACGTTATCATCATCGGTAGCGGCAACAGGTTCAGGGTCGTCCATTGCTACTGCATCAGTGATGTCGGCGTCAGCATGATCGTTGGGTTCATCGTCAGTGGAAACAATGGGTGCAGGGTCTTCCATTTGTTCTTCAGCAATGACGGTAGTAACGTTGGATTCGACAATATCCATAGCATCGACGTTATCATCATCGGTAGCGGCAACAGGTTCAGGGTCGTCCATTGCTACTGCATCAGTGATATCGGCGTTGGCATGATCGTTGGTCTCATCCTCGGCGGGAGTAGGAAGATCAAAAAGTGACGCGATGGAAATAACATCCTGGAAGGTGTCGTCGGACTTGAATCGGAGCTTTTGAGGAGAAGCTGATCGGCGGCGGGCTTGGTTCAAGACAGACTTGATGAGAAGAGGCTCGCTGCGGCGGCGACGAGAGTGGTTGACGATCTGAGAACGAGCTTGTTCAGTAGCTTGGGCAGATGTGTTCATCCAAGAGAGAGAGCTTTCGAAAGCTGATGCTCCGCCAAAGTCAATCGAGTCAGTACCGCTGAGGGTCTCGTAGGTGCAGGTAGGGGCCTTGGGAGTGTCTGGGGGAAGCAGAGCATAGAGGCCAATAGGGCTGTCAGTCTCGCCGGGAGTAGCAGCGGTAGCAGTCTGGGGCACAGGTGTGAAGGGAGTAGAAGGCTCAGCTCGGTTCCAACGAGAGGGAGTGGGACCGACGGGACGGGAGTAGTTCACAGGGGAAGACTTGTTGGGAGTAGAGGGAGGACCTCGAGTGCTCTCATCACCATTAATAGAAGAAGAGTCAAACTCGGATGGAACGCGGAAAGTGCGACCGGGGCTGCGAGTAGGAGAAGAAGACAAGTCTTCGGCAGGTTCAGGTGAGCCTTCCTTGGAAGGAGAAGCATCAGCCTCATCATCAGATGCAGTAGGAGAGTACTGAAGGGAAGCAACAGCGTAGTCATAGACAGGGCTGGCACTCTGGGGGACGGGAGAAGATCGTGACTTGACGGGAGTAGAGAAACCTCCACGAGCAAGGCCAGGAACAAGCTTGACAAAACCTTGAGCAAGACGGTTGCCACGAGGGGTGGACTTGGAGAATGGGTTTGTAAGTCGAGCGATACGCTTGGCGGGCGAACGGGACTCAAACTTGAGGACAGGCTCACGAACGACGGTAGGGCTTTCGGGTTCGGACTCGTCAACGATGTCAGAAAGATCTGAAGCACCAAAGGCAGCAAGAGGCTGGCGAGGGTTTCGGCGGCGTCGTCGCAGGGTGGAAGTGAACGAGGTCATAGAAGCAGTAGCAAGATCAACTTCCTTCATACCGCGAGAGTAGGCTCGCTTGATCATAGGCAGAACCTTGTAGTAGAAGCCAAGCTTATTACCACCAGTGGGAATAAGCATGACAGGAACGTCGGGTTCATTGTTGAGAACATCGGCGCGTCGCTTGAGGGGGGTAATCTGGCAGATACCGTTGCGGGCAGCTCGTCGGTCTTCGTAGGAAGTGCAAGAAGAAGTGTACATGAAGTTGTTGGCGACGTTTGCTAGTGAGCGTTAGAAAATGTCTGCACACAAAAAATTCACGGTAGACTTACTGGTTGCGACCATAAGTTCGCTGACCATGAATGCATGGCTCATGGCGTTGCCAGAGTAGGCCGCTTCACTAGAGATGGGCTCGTACTTGGAACCACGTCGAACCTTGCGAGGAAGAAATTGGTCGGAAGCGATGGATTCGCGGGTGTTTGGGAATACAAAATTGACCTGAGGAAGGATCACAAAAGGTGAGGGTTGCTTGCGCTCGTTGCAAATGGGAACTCGCTTCATGATGGAGCGGTTCTTGCCATTTGCAGTGGAAAGTGTAGGGACACGATCCCAAGCAGCAGCTCGAGTGAGAGATGTGGGAGCAACCAAATCAAAAATGAGGGAACTATCGTATCGTTAGTATCGGCGGTAAAGCTTGCAACGGTTATGCGAAGCTTACATCTTGTCGGCGTCGACACGAGTGTCCCCGGTGGTGGAAAAGAAGGGAATGAAATCGCTCGGGACCGGATTACTGTGAAATAAATAGGTCAGCATGCTTCGAAAATAATTCAGCATTTCAATAGACGAGAAAAACTTACACTCCCTTGGGCTGTTGCCCAAAATCCCACTTGGGGATATCGTCTGCCTCCATCGTGAAGATGCAGGGCAGATGCTCGAGAAAGTAAACAGGTCCGAGGCAACGGGCAACGTGGAAAAACGGTGCGGGCGAAAAGTTGAAAGAAAGCTTGTGGTAGCTGGAGGAATGTCAGAAGAAGGTTTTGCGGTATCGTGAGAGAAGATCTTACCGTTGTGGTGTGAAATCGTGAGCGTTGCGCAAAGAAGTTACGGTTGGAAAGTTTGTTTTGATTTGCGATGCGGGAGGATTTGGTGGGCTGCTGTAAAGATGGCGCCTACCACTAGCGCCGAACGCGTGGGTCACGTGCTGCCACCGTTTGCAAGGGTCCACCGTGAACGGGCAGCTGGCAGGCAGTGACAGCCAGCTGATGAGCAGTTACTTGATTGATTCTACGTGAATTTGGATCAATACGTGACGGGAGACGGAGTCGCGTTGCGGGGATTGTTATTCGCGTGGTAACGCGTATCTCAATACTCGTGATGTTCTTACATCGTTCTCTGTCTAAGTTCAAGGTGTTGATCCATGCGCTAAACTATGAATAGGGATGAGACATGGGTATTGAGGGTCTTTAAAATGAAGATGATTTTATTGTAATTATTATTGATCATCTATTGGTCTCTCCAGATTTTGTTCTCCTGTATCTGCCTACAATTCTTTAACAACACTCAACATTAACAAGTTGGGGTTCAATTGACGTGACCCGGTTTGTAGATCAGAGGCTGAGTCTTAAACATTGACAGGCAGATGCAGGCCAATCGGTTCAGCTGAATGACGTTGGCACCTTGGGTAGCATTGTTCTAGTGCGATTCCAGTCTTGTCCTTATTAAGACAACAATTGAGCAGCCCTATCTAGAACAATAGCAGTAAATAAGTCTGTCGTGTCTTCGAAAAAGCAACACGTTCTTCTCAAGTGTCACAAATAAATTTTACCATGGCGTTCATCCGTGATCAAAGCCCTGAACCAAGAGCGGGAACCAGCGGCAGCGGCTACACTAGACCGGGTCAGGGTCTCAACGCTCGATGAAAGTTTGTTTACTTTTGGGTCAGAAATGCGCCGGTTGCGCCGGTTGCGACAGCAAGCCCTGAACAAAATGCATGCCAGAAAAAAGTGAAACGTATAATGATACGAATATTTCCTTTTTTTTTTTTTATGTACATTATTTTATCATCTTAGTACTCCATCTAAGGTTAGGTGGATGAAGAAGACGTGATTGCCAGCTACGAAGCAGGTCTTGTGGCGGTTTTGGACTTGAGAATGAAAATGTCCGATACGGTTTTGGCGACAAGCCATCGACGTGAGAACAAGTTTAAACGTTCCCTATCTCAGCTACAGAGCCACAGATAAAGTTCATATTAAATTGAATCCTCAATAATCACCAAATTCTCATACTCCAATTGTCCCTTAAATGCCAAATAAACTTAATTCTTATGTCACTGAACCCTGAAAGCTTAATAGTATAGGGTAGCGACCTTACTCGAAATCACGCCCAGACCCCAGGTTGGGGAACCACATTTGCCCCGCCACCCTTAGGTTGAGCCGCGTGCCAGCGAAACGTCATCCCCTCCAGGCCACCACATTTCGACCCTGAACCGTCAACACCACAACCCCGACATCTCCAACTTCTCCATACACAACATTCACACTTCCATCTACACACCTCCAAGATGAACCGCCTCTTCGGCTCCAAGCCCACGGGCCCCAAGCCCACTCTCAACGGCGCCATAAACAACCTCGACACCCGCATCTCCTCTCTCGACACCAAACTCAAAGCCCTCAACGCCGAACTAGGCGCCTACCAAGAAAAGCTATCTCGTATGCGCGACGGACCCGGCAAACAAGCGATGAAACAAAAAGCGCTCAAAGTTCTCCAGCGCCGCAAAGCGTACGAGGCCGAGAAAGATAAACTCGAGAGTCAGGTGTGGAACATGGAGCAGGCCAGCAACATGCAGGACAACCTCAAGAACGTCATGACGCAGGTTGACGCTATGAAGACGACCAATAAAGAACTCAAGAAGCAGTACGGAAAGATCGACATTGACAAGATCGAACGGCTGCAGGATGAGATGGCGGATTTGATGGATGTGGGAAATGAGATTCAGGAGAGTTTGGCGAGGAGTTATGATATTCCAGATGATGTGGAGGAGGACGAGTTGGATGCTGAGTTGGAGGCTTTGGGAATGGAGGTTGAGATGGAGCATGAGATGGGTGGTGCTGTACCGGGTTTCTTGCAAGATGAAGTCGTGCCCGATTTTGTCGACGAGCCACCTCAGACTGAGGACAAGGTGAAGCAAGTTGCTGGTTAATATGCAGAACAATGGATTGTCACGGATTTCTTGGGACAAGGCGTTGGTTAGGAAGGGTCAGTAGGGTCATTCATGCATATCATTTCACCACATAACGAATATCAGTATCATTCTTGAAACATGTGTTTCCGTCAATTATTTCCATTGTGATTGTATATAGCGTTCGTCATTATTGAGTTGTATTTGTGATGACGTTTTGAATTACTTTATACATATAACTTCGGTCACATTATAACCCGCCAACTCCCTCGCTTGAAATGATGCTTTCGTTGAAACTTGTCTTGCAAATCTAGTCGACTGTTGCAAAGAATCTGACAGCCTGCTCCAACGCTGGGTCCTTGTTACAGAAATCCCATCCGACGATTGTTGGAGTCTGACTGCAGCAAATGATCTTGTGTGCATCAAATTGAAGCTTAAAGACTCGTGCCGATGTGTTCTCTGCCGCAGCGATGTGAGGATGATGACCAGCAGCTGCATTCTGTAATTGACCTGGCTGTCCAGGTGGCGCACCTTGTCCGTTGGCATTAGCCGCGGCTGGGGGTTGCACAGCTCCATGAGCGCCGGGCACATTGGATGGGTTGGGCATAGCGGCAGGATGAGGTACCCCGATACTCGATCTCGGATTAGTGCGACCACTATCGGTGGAGGTTTGTTGAGAACTGCTAGAACTCGACTGATGTCGCAAAGGTGCTTGGCGGGTGTGAAGATTGGCCAAAGCATCTGTGACTATTCCTCTCAGTTGAGCTCGAACCAAAGGCGAAGTCTCTCGTTCGATGGCGGACTGCAAGTAAGAGTGGTGAGCCAGCGCAATCGGGTACTTCGAGAGTACTTGCTGCAGCGCAATTGGACCGAGCGGTACGGTTTGATCAATGAGCACTTCGTATGAAGTCGCTGTTCGATGAGTATCTCCATGATGATCACGCAACATTGATTGTCCCAGTGGTGTGCCGTTTGTAGGTGGAGACCGTGGGACGATGGTAGACGCATGCGTCGACCTACTTGCCAACGATGCAGCTACTGCGACGTTAGATGTCGCGCTCGACAATGCGGCAGCGGCCTCGCGTTGAGCAGCAGCAGCAGCCTCTTCCTGTCGAAGGTGGTGTGCAGGTTTCCATACGCCTTCCTTGTCGCGTCTCCAAATGATGATGCTTTGATCATAAGAACCAGATACTATGCGGCCGTACTTTCTTCCACCACCACCTCCGGGAGGTACCTTGGCACCGAATGCTTGGACGTCCTCAGGTCGTGAGCTGCCAGCATTCGCCCGGCGGTCTCTGCGACGTCTTCTATCCATGCTATGGTCGATTTCGCCAGCTTCAAGAGCCCGGAAATACTCGGCGTCCACCGCCTTGGCCTCGGCTTCATCTTCGGCTGTGCTGTATGGTAGGTCACCGAAACCAGCCTGGACAGTACGGACGAGGTGTGCGTGTCCTCGCAACTGGGCAACCTTGAGACCGGTAGGTGCATCGAAAATGCAGACTTCCCAGTCACTGCTACCGCTCACAATTCTGCGCCCATCAAACTCAACGCATGCAATTCCCTTGTCGTGTGCGGGAATCGTCTGGGTGCAAACTTGCTCCGGCCACTTCCAAACTTTAATGTGCCTATCACCAGAGACAGAAACAATAGTGCGATCGCGAACTTGGATAGCATTTACGGCAGCACTGTGCCCATCCAGACGGCCGATCATGGTGAATGGTGGCTTGACAGGAAGCTCCTGAGCCAAGTCTGGCTCGTAACCGTATCTTCGTAGGTTGGTAGGCACTGGGCCAACAATATCGTTCCCGCCATATCCGAGATCGCCATGTTTCAAAGGACGTCGGTTGAAGATTTTGATCGTCTTGTCCTTGGAAGATGTAACTAAAATCCGCTTGTCAAATCGCACGTTGAGAACGGATTCATGGTGAGCTCTGGTCAATCTCTGCACCAGCTCTCCCGTGGAGAATTTCCAAATGAACACGTTAGAGTCGCTACTTCCAGAGACAAGTAGATCTTCTTCGGGGTCAGCATCAAACTGTAGACACAAAACAGAGCCCATGTGTCCTGTAAGCGGAGGTCGAACCAGTCGGCGGGTGTGCACATTCCATATGCGCATGGTCTGGTCTCGACTGCCGCTCACCAAATAGTCTTTGTCGAATTGCAACGCGTAGACACACTCTTGATGTCCTTCCTCAGGGAAATTGGGGTGGGGGAATTGGAAGGTGCTGTATTTCCCAAGCTCCCAATTAGCTTCCAATTTGCGTCGCATAGAGTATAGATAGCGCCAGTTGATACGGTATCGCGATCGGCCTACATCCCAAATGTAAAGTGGCGATGGTGGTAAAGTGTTGGCTGCGTCAGCGAGGGACATGGGAGATACTGAAGACTCGGGTTCGCCGCTCGGTTCCTTGCGCTTTCCTCTGCTGTCGGAAGACGAAGACAAGGTTCGATCCAAGCTCGGTGTTCTAGAGTTTAAGCCATCAAGATCCATCTCGCCCATCGGTACAATTGCGGGTCTGCTCGATGAGAAGGAGGACGAAGGGCTGCCAAACATACTTCCACCAGGCAAAGCCTCATTAGGGCCAGGTGTACGGTCGCGATCGATCATTTCGAGGTCTTCGTCGGGATTCACAACAGCGCGGATCTTGTTAGGATGGGCGTCCTGTGTCGACTGCAATCGGTTAAGCTGGCGAATTGAGTACTCCAAGCCATTGTTAACCTTTGTTTCGCAGGCTTCGATCTCGCTCATGATGGTCTTCCACCCCTCCATGTAATATAGGCGCTCCCAGAGCTTCCTGTCCAGAGCCAACTCGTACCAAGCGCGACATGTTTGCGTGACACCAACAAGAGAGACGGGATCGAGGAAGCCCAGAATCTTGAGGCAGATCTCGGCGGGGAGATATTGGATGAAATCAATGTAGAGTCTCGGGTTTAGACGGTGGACGATCTCGGCGATGACGGACGTAGGCAAGTTATCGAGTAGGGCCATGGTCAGTTCTATACATGTCAGCATGTCAATGTTGGAGTCCCAGCCAACATCACGTACCTGTCCTGACCTGGAGGGGTAGAAGAGACGAGTTTGCGACAAGCCATGTGCTTAGATCGGATGGAGATCGCAGGGTAGCGAGGGCGGTCGAGAGTTCTTGATTGACGGTGGGTGTTAGAGGGTCCTCGGAGTACCCCTCGTCGGGTTGATGTGCAGGTGAGAAGGGATCCATGGAGGATACACTTTCGTTCTTATTTGACATTGGAATTGCAAGGCCTTGGGCCCCTGTTGATGGGGAAGTTCCAAGAAAAGAGAGGATCAATATGGGTCGTTGGAGCGGTCAGGAAAGATGATGCGGAGGGTGGAGGTTTGACGGTTCAAAACGTTGAGCGGGAGGACAGTCGAGTGTCACAACAGAACGCGCAACACAAGACAAAAACAGGGTCCAGGTTTGGCGTCGCAATACAGGGAAATGCGAGATGGATGACCCAAGAGGTAATGATGATGGAATGTACGGTTCTTGAAGATTTGTAACAGGGGTTGTAATGGTGGTCGTGATGCGATACGATGTAGACCAGAAATGCAAGGATGGAAACGACGGAGGAACGAATGATTGAAGACGATGCAAGCTAAAGATGTATCTTGGTTTGGTTTGGTTTAGAATGGTTTGGTATGGATGGAGATGCGATGCAGAAGGTGGAGGTGGCTCTAGGCTGTCAATCAAGGCAGGCCAAAAAAATAGAGATCCACTCAAGATTGGCTGATGCCACCCATGCCTCGGGGTATCAGAAACGTTGACCGTTGCAGGTATGAGAGACAAAATTAGTAGGCCAGCTCATACCATCTGAACTATATTTTGTACGCTATTTATTTTTGTAGGCTAGGGCTCAAATGTTGATGTTTCTGTTACCCATCAGCCACGGAATGGCCTAGTCTAGTTTGTCTGTCATTCTGCCGAGAAGGAGCACGGCATTGGTTTGGAATGCATCTTGGACAATTCCTAACTTTCTCTGCTACTAGCGCTGATCCATTACAAAGCGTGTACTTTACAGAACGACATATCAATTGTCTGATATTTATTCTTGCATTATAATCAAATCAGTTATCCATATCTAGAATTCTTATCAATATTGACAATTAAATTGGTATTTTGTGCCATTATAGTGACTATTAAGTGATAGTAATGCCGAACTATGATGTCCTTCAATCCATCTCCAACTCTGGTTCTTGCTCCTCGGACCCTCCAGCTTCTGGCGTCCCCTCTTGAGCCTCGTATATATTTTGCATAAAATCCACCATAACAAGCGTGTCTTCATGCTCCTCGCCAAGAACTTCCTTCATCACCACTACTAGTGGTGCTCCCAAATCTTCAGCCCTCTTCAGGTTTCCTTGAGCAATGTGTATGTTAATTAGTAAAACCATGGCAGAGAGTGTTACAGGATGCCAGTCACCAAGTACTCTTTTCCTTGCCATCAGTAGATGTATGCCCAAATCTTCAGCCTCTTCGAGCCGCCCTTGATTTTTAAATATATTCGTCATCAAGCTCATGGCATACATTGGTTCAGGGTGCTGTTCGCCAAACATTCTCTTCGTCGCCATCAGTGCCTGGTCACACAAACTCTCGGCTTCCTTCAGTTGTCCTTGTTCTAGGTATATCAATGCTAGGTGTAATTGAGAACTTACCGTCATTGTATGCTCTTCCCCAAGCAACAGTGTCAAAGTATCCACCGCCTGCACTAATAGTTCCTCAGTGTCTTCCAATCGTTGTTGTGAATAGTATATAAATGCCAAATGATACATGACCTCGATCGTAGATATGTGCATTTTGCCGAACGATCCCATTCGTATCTGTAGCGCCTCCGATAAAACCTCTTCAGCATCACTGAGATTCCCTTGCTCACTGTATATATTGCCCAGAGCTATCATGCAATCCGCCGTATTCTCATGTTTCTCTCCGAGTGCTTTTCTGATCATCTCGAGTGTTCGTACACATAGTTCTTCGGCTTCTTTTGATTTGCCACTTCTTGAATATGAAAGTGATAGACTCTGCATGCTGGCTAGAGTGGCCATATGTTCTTGTCCCAGGATGGCCTTGCTGGACTCAACCAGCGACTCTTCCAGCTTTTGGGCCTCATCAAATGACCCCTGCTCGTACAGAATTTTGCTGAGAAGTTGGATCGAGCCAAGTAAAACGATGCCGTTGCTATGATGCCTTTGGGAATATTCCATCACTCTGCGGGCTGCCTCTTCTGCAGATTTGTATCTCCCTTGTGACAGAAGAGCATGACCCGAGAGGAGCCTATGCGCGAGTGTCTCAGGATGGCTGATACCGAGCGAATTTTCTGCTATAGATAATTCTTCTCTGATACGTTCTTCATCGTCTTGTCGATAACGACAGGATAGCTGTCTGTCAGAACCAGTGCCTGAATCATTCAAGTAGGATGCCGAAGAATGAGTTGTCGGAGGTCGGTTGATAAGGGCAGGACTTTGTCCAGTAAAAGCAGTGTCACGAGGAATGGTCACTTTCCATACAGAAGATATAGGAGAAGGAGCAGTGGGACCTGAGAATATCGGTGTGGTGTCTCTTGACAAAAAATTCAAATTCGCTTCGGAGTATGCGGGACTAGAAGCCACGGAATCGCGCTCAGAGATAGTTTGACAGCCAACTGCAGATGGAGTGGCTTGAGACTTGAGGTCAGTTTTGAGATTCAATTGCGTGTGTAGAGAGTACATGAGATTGTCTTACATGCTGCAGGGCTGGGAGCATACAAAGACGTTTGAGACACTTCGTTTCTAACCATCCAGCGGTCAATTTTGTGAGGCTCAACATTTCGGCCTCTAACAGTGAAGGTCTGTTCCCTTTTGTCGATTTCAACGAGCTTCCTTTGCTGTCGTTTCCTGACTATTGCCGACATCTCTTGTGGTTTGACGTTTTTGTCTTTACCCCACTGAGTTATACGGGTTCGATATTGCCGTAGCCTTGACAAAATAGTTAGTTAATTGGCGCCAATTTCTTGTAAGAGTGGTATTATAGTAGGTACTTACTCAGCAGCGAAGCCAAATTCTTCTTCTATCATATTTTTGACCCTGGGCAAGGGCAACTTCTGTTCATCGTGAAGCTCTAAAATTCGAGCTTTGTAAGGCTCCCAGTCTTTGGCACGTAGTGTTGGGGCTTTTTTCTTCCGACGCTTGGGGGGATGATCCATAGGAGTTTCTGATGACTCAGTACCACTGAGAGGAGCTACATTTTGAGTTGTAAAGGCGAGAAGTTCATGGGGTGGGTTGGGTAGATGAAGCGCTCCAGGTTGGCCTGCTGTAGATTGGGCAGATGGGGCAACGTGTAGAGCCGACTCATGGACGGCATCGGTGCCAAGAGTGGGTGTGTTTCCGTACGTGTAAGCTTGTGGCTGTTGATTGAAAGGCAACGGCATGGTATAGCCTGGGAAGTACCAGGGGTTCATAGTGACAATTCAGTTGATCAAGATGAATAAAAATGCTCTTTTGAAGGAAATGAGAAAGTTGTTAATTTTCAGTCGATGTTTGTGAGGGAAGGTGGCAGGTATTATACTGCAAGAGTCCTACAATGCACCAAGGCTACCTACCACCCTACCTGAGGGAGAACCCAGTTGCTCAGCCTTAATCGTTGTGGTCCATGTTTCGCAAAAGTACTATTCCACCACACAGCCAATAGAAAACTGAGAAGCAAAACTACTATTCTACAGTGCATATGCACAGACGCCACGCCAACTTGTCACCGCCTGAATTCTCAGCGTGTTGTTGACAAGTAATGGATGCTTAGGTGCTCTTAACCACCATTGGATGAAGCTGACATTGTCAGTCATGGGTGGTACATGTATCATCTCGCAAATTTGGATTAGACAAAACTACTATTCCCCTAGAGTGCCAAGATAACGTCTACTTGATGCAGGTATCTCAAGTCCCTGTCGGGAAAATAGTAGTTTTGTATCAGTGGCTGAGTTGTCGACTGGACGTACCGGATGTACGTACCATAGAAGACTAAGTGATATTAAAAAGCCGTGGAATCGAGTTCCGTGATGTAAATACTCACGACTACAAAATTCCTCCCCCTCCTCTAATTCTTCAGTCAGTAAACCGTCTTAGAAAAAAGGAAAAGAGTAATGAATCTGAAACAATTCGACTGATTTAAAATTATTCATAACCCTTCCTACTACTGTTGAACCAGAAAAGAGACAGAGTTTATATTATGACTCAACCAACTACATCCCCGGAAGTTATCGTGACGATCATATTCGGCATCCTGCAGCTCATAATAGCTCTTATTTCCCTCTGGCAGCAGCACCACCTTCGCTGGACAAACTGTAAGAGTTTTAATAATCAAACTGTAACCACGTACTGACGTTACAGTCGGCCCCAGACTCAGAAGGAGACGAAAAACTCTTTGAGTATGCCGACATGCCCTAGGGTTCACATACTTTGCAAATGTATCAGCAGGACTTTGAAAAGACCAGGAAGTCGGTAGAGAAGTTTTGATAGTAGCTTAGAGGGACTGGTCCGTTGCACTTTTGGAAAATCAATAAAACATCTTCTACATCCATCTCAAGCTCGAGTCTGAGAAACCAAGTTTCTGACTATTCATCAGTTGGTTTTTGTGAGGCTCAACATTTCGGCCTTCAAAAATGAAAGACTGCTCTGTGAAACATGGTATTGCGTATCATGGTTTTTCACATGAATAAGCCAGGAAGATCTCTGAAGACACTGGTCGATGAGAGTTGCTGCTGCTAAGTCCTACGCTCGAGCACTGCCGACGTCACTTGGCGTGCCAGGTTGTTTTCTACCGAGAGGATAAGAGATATAAAGACTGCTAACAGGGCAGAAAACGCTGAACAGGGTCTAGAGGGAAAAGTCGTTGACCAGGGTCTAGAGGGAAAAGTCAATGACCAGGGTCTAGAGGGAAAAGTCAATGAACAGGGTCTAAAGGGAAAAGTCAATGAACAGGGGCTAAAGGGAAAAGTCGATGACCAGGGTCTAAAGGGAAAAGTCAATGAACAGGGTCTAAAGGGAAAAGTCAATGAACAGGGGCTAAAGGGAAAAGTCGATGATCAGGGTCTAGAGGGAAAAGTCGTTGACCAGGGTCGAGGGGGAGAAGGGCTTTCTCCAATGATTACAGTAAGATGCCTCACGATATTATAGGTGTAATGTGATACAATTTACAACAGGCACTAACGACGTCCGGGGTACTCAGCATTTCCTTGGCGGTGGTATGTTCAGCCCCGCAGTTCCGCAGTTCCGTATAATACTTCGATTCAGTCCGTTGTTGGTGACTACAAGGGATCCATGGCAGTCTGGTTTTCATGACTACAAGGGATCCATGGTCAGGGAGTCAGCAGAACTCAGCAATATAAAAATCCAGAGCCGTATATCTCTTTCTTTCTAAGTTTATCAGTTCATATTTATCCAAATATCTTGCAAAGATAAAACAAAATCCTTCTAAGCCTTATACCATGAGTGAACCAGTCACATCCCCGGAAGTCATCGTTACAATTATTTTCGGCATCCTCCAGCTCATAATAGCTCTTATTTCCCTCTGGCAGCAGCACCACCTTCACTGGACAAACTGTAAGGCTTCCAATTCAGAGATCAACGATAATGAATCCGTACTGACGTGACAGTTGGCCCCAGACTCCGAAGAAGACGAAATACTCTTTGAGTATATAGAGATGGATACTCTAGACGACTACAAGTACTCAAATCGATGCACGCCGCCCACCTTTTGGTGCGAGATTGAATGGGACGGCAAGTCAATGGAAAGAGTATAGTCGTTGCACATATCCCTCCACTAGGTCCATCGCTCTTCTTTAGATATTGCCATGAATATATCTCGGTATTTATTACTCATGTTGCCTATTAAAAAATCAGTGAGAAATCCTCCACATCCATCTGAAATTCCTCCAATATCGTCGTCCAATCCAAATTGGCAAGATCCCCATCCTGCAAACCCCCACCCTCAACTTCCTCAACCTGTCTCTCCCTTTCAACCCTCTGCATAAGCAGCAAAGCCCTATCCCTCAAAGTCGTAAGAACAGTCCACTTCAACCCATTCAACGGCTCATTCCCACTCTTCCTAAAACTCTCCAAATGCATATCAACCGCCGCAAAAGCCTTACTCGCAAGCGGTCCTCCCGGCCGTACACACAAGTGTCGTAGAATGTACAGCATCATGTGGTATTGTGGAAACGCCCTGGCTATCCATCGGAAAGCAACCATGTCTTCATCGCGCCACATGTCGTTGGCGAGTTCAAGAAGATCAATGGCTTCAGAGACGTCAGCTTCTGTAGCAAGACATTCGTTGCCGTCGGGTTGCCGGAGAGTTTGCCATTGGCGGCGAGAAACGAGGTCGACTTTGCGAAGGATCAAACGCGAGATGCGCATCTGCATTCGTTGTTCGGGTATCACTGGGTTGCAGCGTTGAAGAATACCTTCGACTTTCGCCATTGCTTCTTCTATGACTTGCTTTCTTGCCTCTTCGCTGGGTAACCCTTCTGGAGAGCAACTCATTTGAAATATTTGAGCCCAAGCGCGTGAAGACTGGTTACTGCACAGAGGAAGCGTCATCCGTGTGAAGTCTGGTCTCGAGGGAGGAAGTTCTTTCATGTCGGGGAAAATATCACTGTCGTGTAGATTCCGTGGTTGCTCGACACCATACATGCCACTGTGACCAGATGGATTCTGAAGACCATAGTCTTCGGCACCTCGACCGTCTCGTTCAAGAAAATGCCACCATACTCTGCGACGAATCTCTGATTCAAAAGGTGATAGGCCTAGTTTGGTGCCGTCTCTGTGAAGGCCAATGGATTGTGCTGCCCGGAGGGCGAGACCGTTCATGATCCATACTGCTCGACCAGAGTTGATGTTGTGAACGCGCATGGCCGCCTAGCCGATGTCAGTATTTTTCTTTGATTTGTTTGGATGTACTTACTGTGTATATTGCAAGGGCTTGTAACAAAGTGATGGTCGGATTGTTGAGAAAGTCTGCTTGGGCTAGTGATTGCTCCAGACAAACCTTGTAACGCTGAAGCGTTTGTTTTCTATCCTCACCCGTATCATTGAGCACATCTTCAGGACTCGAAGCTGTGACAGAAGCATAATAAATAGCAAAACAGAATGTCAAGTTTTCAATCGATGCTTTTGTAGGGTCTCTCGTCACTGTGTAGAGTATTGTCTCAGAAGTGGGAAGATGGGTAACTTTGGTACAAACGTCGACACTATCGACAAAGATTTTCCACAAGCGAATAGCTGTTTTTCTGGGAGGATGATAGTTTGCAAGTGATTCGGTTGACAAACTGGGAGATAAAAGGGCCATGGGGTTGAAGGGGGAGGCGGGAGAGTTGACATCGTGAGGAAGTTCGTCTCTTGGCGTTGCCAAGGCTGTTCGTACATCGTCTTCCTGAACATGTGTTAGTTGACATATGAAAATGAGTTGTTTATATGTACCTGTTCAATGACCCGCGAGAGGAGAACTTCATTGACATAATGACTGTATCTTCCTTTGTTCAACAAAAGACCTTCTCGACGTCCCGGAACAGCCTGTCTTGGAAATTCATCACTTGCCGCAATACTAGTGGTCGAAGTTCCAGACACGACAGGGGTGTTTGTCGATGTAACTGAAGGTGTTGTCGACTGCGGCGAATTGATATCCTGTTGAGCCCGAAACGACTCAATAGTCTTTTCCATCTGGGAAATCCGACTGGCAACATCATTGATAGTCGTCTTTCTAGCCCTTCTCGCAGGTGCCGCAACAGAAGACGGATAAGAACACTCAAACTTGCTCCGAATACATTGTGAACACGGTGATTTCTTGTCACAGCGAACTTTTCGGCGATGACACACTGCGCATGACCGTTCAATACGACGGTTGGGCCGAGATGACATGTTTTCGTATCGCCGAGGATCAAATCAATTTGTTAGGCGATCATGCATGAAACCGGTGAATTGGTTGATAGATTGATTGATAATATCTCGGTCGGTCTTTGTGTTTTTGTAAAGCCGGCCGGGGGGAAAGTCTCGGTGTATTGGATGAATGATGCGGACTTATCATTTATTTAGTGTCGGCTTCGGCGCCGCAACGTCCGCCGAGACCGAAGCAACCAATCACAAAGTCTCAACCTATATCAAACAGAATCCTTTCCTCGCGACGCGAGATTAATAATTGTAAAAGGGCCGGCAAGATGACCCGATTTACTCGTTTAGTCGTAAGGCTGGTGGATCGGTCTTTTTTATCTTGAGCTTATATATCTGCCATCATCCTGGCAATACTTTCTAGTTTGAGCCTCATCGAGACATTCACTTCACAACAACAACATGGCAGCAGCACAACAGTCACCTCACCAATCGGAACTCACCCTTCATGGTCAAGGGTATAACAATGAAAAGTCGGATCTCGAAGATGGTATTACACAACCGCCTGTGAAGCCAGTGGCTGGTAGTGGCGCACCTGATGGTGGTCTCACAGCTTGGTTAGTTGTGCTAGGGGCTTGGTGTACATCATTTTGCAGTTTTGGCTGGATCAACAGTATGTTTCTCTCATCTGCAGTGTGACTCGATTAACTAACTTTATCAGGTGTTGGAGCATTCCAAGAATATTATCAGAATGATCTCTTGAAAGATTACTCCCCTAGTACCATCGCATGGATCCCTTCGTTGCAGATCTTTTTTATCATGGGCATGGGTCCCATTATTGGAAAACTCTACGATAGCTATGGTCCCAGATGGCTTATCCTCGTTGGAAGTTTCATGCATGTTTTTGGTATCATGATGGCTTCTATTAGTACAGAGTACTATCAGATTCTTCTCGCACAGGGTGTATGCTCTGCTATCGGTGTCTCTGCCATCTTTCAACCAGGTAAGTCAAATCCACATTCTCACCTCAAACTCTACTAACATGATCAGCTCTCTCTGTCATCCACGGATGGTTCGACTCGAAGCGGGGAGCTGCCTTTGGTCTCCTCTCCACCGGCTCAAGCATCGGCGGCGTCATCTTCCCCATCATGGTCACCCGCCTCATCAAGGAAGTCGGTTTCGGCTGGTCCATGCGAATCTGCGCCTTTATTATTCTATTCCTCCTTACCATCGCCAACTTGACCGTCAAGTCTTTCACGCCACCTCGTCCCCAAAAGATCACCCGCGCACAGATGGCCAAGCCTTTCCGCGAACCAGAGTTTATCTTCTGTATTCTCGGATTCTTCTTTTTCACTTTCGGCATGTTCGTTCCCATCGATTACTTGCCCGTTCAAGCGCTACAGGCTGGTGTAAATCCCGATTTCGCTCAGTACTTGATTCCTATCCTCAACGCAGCCAGTCTCTTTGGACGTATCATTTCAGGAATTCTTGGTGACAAGATTGGTCGCTACAACATTTTTATTGTTGTTTGTTATTTGTCTGCCATCTGGATCTTGGCTCTTTGGATTCCATGCAACACAAAGGACGGCCTCATCGCCTTTGCCGCCCTGTTCGGTTTTAGTTCCGGTGCTTACGTTTCTCTCATTGCACCTCTTGTCGCTCAGATTTCACCTCTGCAGGAGATTGGTTTCCGCACCGGAATTGTGTTCTTCGTGTCTTCCATCGGTGGATTGACTACCAACCCCATTAGCGGTGCTATTCTGGAGAGACCCAATGGTTGGGTTGGAACAAAGGTTTTTGCAGGTGTGTTTTGTCTCGTTGGCACTACATTTATTCTTGCTGCAAGAGTCCACCGTGTTGGATGGAAGATCAAGTCTGCATTTTAAAAGTCTTTTTGGTTTTATGGGTAATTTGGGATATAATTGGATAGATATGAGGATATTGGAGTAATGATGTTTTCCTCGACACCACTCTGAGCATTGGAGTTTGATTGTAATGAATATAATGTCAACTCAACTGCACGACCGCGCCTTGTGATACGCTTTCTCTCATCCGATAGATCTAATGATGTACGGTAATCCCGGGATATGTTTTCCCGTCCACACCAGGACAGCTTTACCGAAATCCTTCTCCCGTTAAGCTCTTCTGTATCACAACATGGCTTTTATTTCATTGATAGATTGGTAAGCATAGTCAGTAATAGTCTGAGTAAGATGGCACACACCGGGATTGGAATAAGACGGACTTTAATTCCTGACGCACGCCAAGACCCATGTTATCTGTAGGTATGTATTGTGTCTCCAATTCTCCGACGTCTCTGGACATGACTCCACATGAACCGACGTTGATTTTGACTTTTCAAATCAATTAAACTCAACGTCGTATTGAAAAGAGCCTCTTCCCCGTTAAATATCATTCGATCTTTTAATTCTTGGGACTGTACCTCGGCTTGTCAATATTGTTGGGCTATCCATCTTCTAGACCAAAGCTTTTTTTGGTGAGACCGGAGCCCAAACGAGTAATTCGTCCGAAGGCGTCTAAACATTCTCCGACGGACTTTTCTTTTTTGCAGCGCCCCAACATAATATGTAATCAATCTCCTATTATATTGTACAACGTCAGCAATAGACGTGTTCAATCATCAACTAGTGTCTTTTTTTCTTTTCTTTTATAAAAGCTTGGTGTCAGCTACTTTATTTCCACTTCTCAGCTCATACACAAATACTAAAACTCAAAATGTCGGGCAAAAAACTTCCTCAGCTTGCTGGCTTCAAAGCCCTCAACGCCAACATCCTCGTCAGCGAAGATTCACCAGAACAAACACCCTCCGATCATCCAGCTGCTATCCTCATCTATGGATGGGGTGACGGTCAGGCCAGACATGTCGGAAAATACGCAGATGGCTACCGCGCTTTATTCCCTCACTCCAAGCAAATCATCATTCTAAGTCCCATCTCCGATGCCATGTTTACAGGTCTTGAGACGCGAATGCGTGCTATGCAGGTTGTCATTGATAACCTAAATGGTCTACTCGATGAAAAGACTGCGCCAATTCTTGTCCACAGCATGTCCAACACTGGCGCTATCAGCTATGCTACCACACTGAAGGCTTTTGCGGATAAAGTGGGTAGAACGCTGCCTCACCAGCTTTTGGTTCTGGATTCAACACCCGGAAATCCATTCTGGTCGTGGGAGAGACTAGGAAAGTGGTCTCATGCGATGGCTATCGGTACTGCAAAGTTCTTCCCTTGGCCTTTTGTTGTGACAAAGGGTATTTGGGGTTTTGTTTTGACCCTGGATGTTATTTTCAAAAAGTTGATTGGCAGCGAGCCTTCTGGTGCTTTTGCCCTTCGCACTGTCGACGACACAACCTACGAGACTCTGGATTCCAAGAGACTATATCTTTACAGCAAAGAAGACCAAATCATTTCTCATCTGGATATCGAGGGTTACATCGCCGAGTCGCAGCAGAGAGGATATGAGACGAGACAGGAGCTTTTTGACGGCACAAACCATGTCGGACATATGCGTGAGCATCCTGAGAAGTACTGGAAGGCAATCCAGGAGGCGTGGCAATGGAGCAATGATGAATGAGGTACGGGAAAGGATTGATTTTATATGATATGTTGTCATGAATAGCGTTTTATACCACTGGCATAGGGCTTGGTATTGGAAAGTTAAATCTTTGTTATAGACTTGTGGCGTTGCAAATAGAAAGGGTTCCTCCGACACCTGTGATGTAGAAATTCAGAACAGTCATCATGATCTCACTACATACCATCCGTCAACCATTCCCATGTCCCATAAGGACGACGATCATTCGCTGCTGGTTGGCCACCAGCATCCCCACCTTGATCATCAACCTTTGGTCTCTCGATATTAATACCCCCCAGTGTGAACGACTTCGATAGAAGCAGAATCATTCTTGACAATAGGGCCAGCACCACGTTTGCGTTTCATAATGCTGTCTATTTCCAACCCGAGTGGCCGCATACTACCGTACCTTTTCAGATAGGCACCACAAGCGTTACAAAACAGCCGGCCGTCTGATCACCGTATCCACTGAGGCGATATTTGAGTAAAACAATTACTGCAGGTCTTGGTACCAGTAGGATCTTCAGTCTCGTCTGGCAGTGAGGAAGATTGAGGCAGTGAGTGTTCGTCTTATGCCGAAATGATGTCTACCTCTGGCGACGGAACCTTCGGCGGTATGTCTTTGTGAAACCCGCCGATTGGAATCGAATCCCGATATGAATATGGAAACTCCACGTCATTGATATACCACCACTCATCCCTAAGTCGCGATCACTCATCCTTAGCACTTTGTCCTGTCAGACTGGTCCTTTGAGAGATACGATGACATACTGTCTTGAAATATGATGATCGAACGGTCTTTACGATGGAATGTCTTTGTACACTGCGGAACAGGGCAGAGCAAGTCGAGAGACGAATAAAATGACTTGTACCGTTTGAGCCATTGACTTTCACAATGTATACATGAAGCTGTGTAGTAGATGGCAAACCTCAAAAGGTCTTCCCTACTAGAAGACCGGGAGGCCATCAGTAACGGTATTAGGATCAACTGCAGAGCATACGTACCTTGGGACACTCATCGTATCGAAAAAACGCGACAAGTGCTCAATTTACAAAGCATCAAGATCCAGTTGCCCCTGATTTCGATCTGTATTGGCTTCTAAAACTTGAAAGGCCTGATTCTGGTACAACCACGTTAAAGGATCTTACTTGGCTTTCTCTCTTTACCAATCGAGTAGAAGAGAGTTTTTTTTTAAGCTATAGTCTACTTAGAGATAGAATATTTACTTCAGTATGACTTTTGTTAATCCAATATTCCTATTCTTATAGTTCTAAATTAATAATATCTTTATAATAATACTTATTTCTTATAGCAACATGATAAACCTTGCAGGAAGCATCATAAGGAGCCTGGCATGGGAAATTTTGGCAAACTTTTCCGCAGCTAAACGTGTTTTCGGCGTAGCACTTAGCACATCGCCAGAAGGTCACGACATTGGCTTGCGATTGCCTCTGCAGATCAACTTTCTTTGGTGTTTCCAATTCCTCTTCTCCCCTTTCAGCTTTCTCAAAGGCCTTTTTTACGGTACCTTCATCAACAGCAACTTCTTCGGCCTTGATATAGGCGCCCTCGAGCTTCTCAGGCTTTTCAGCTTCTTCAGTAGATTTTTTTGCACGACATCCTATGTCTCGCCCTAAGACATGCTCAAGGCGCAGAACTTCTGAAGCTTCACCCTCTTGAATGATTTGTTTGATACGTATACGCAGAAGCTGTTCAGCCTGTTTGCGCCTTACCTCATCCTGAATTCTATTCTCCTCCACCTTCCTTAACTCGGCTTCAAAACGCATGCGCGCAAGCTCTTCAGCCTGTTTACGCTCTTCCTTATCTTGGTATCTCTTCTCCTTGGCTTGCCTTAGCTCGGCTTCAAATTTCAGGCGAGCCTCTTCCTCGGCTCTCACTCGTTCTTCGGCTTCCCTCTGACGACCATCTTCAGCTGCCTTCGATGCTGCGTCATATAGTAAGCGAGCATGTTGTTTAGCTGGCGCTACATTTGACATAGTTCCCCAAAGGGGTCTCCAATCGTGTAAATCTGCAACTATTTCTCGCCATTGCTCGTCCTGTATTGCATCGGGGGACTCAGCATGCTTCTGAAAACTTCCTGAAAAGCCATTCGTGACCGGCAGTTTGCCCCGGGCTATTGCACTCAAACTATTCAGGTCTTTGGTATTCTCATCGTAGCCATATGAGTCTGTTTCTTCTTCGTCATCCAATTCCCCCTCCTCTCCCTCCATAGGCAAGTCAGATACTGGCTTTTGTTGTGGTGCAAGCTTCATAGATGGGCTTGTGATGGAACCGTACAAGCTGGTAGCATCTATTTCAGACTCGACACTATTCTGCTCATTACTCCCCGTTTCTCTCTCCAATTCATCCGTTTCTAAATTTGGAAGCGCAAAAAGGGCCAGCTGCTCGAGATGCCTGCCAACATGTTTGATATAATTTTTCAAACCTGTGACAGAGAGCCCACAAAGGGTGCAATTTCTGGAAGTATCGTCCGGGGCAGGCTTTTCGCCAAGAGTTGTGACTGAATTGATTTCCTCTTCAGATCCAGTCGGTAAATGGAGATCCTTGATGTGGCCACTAAGCTCTGCCGTGGAAGACAATAACTGATGGCATTTGAAGGGACATGACCATGAGCGCCAATGATGTTCGGAAATGTGTGACTTCCAGTTGTGCCGGCGGTCAAAGTCTATATTTGATTCGGTGCAGTAAGATAAGATGCAGGTATATGGACGAAGATCTCCAAAAACATGTCGCCTATAATTTACCATCAGCATTTAATAGACTGATGATTTTAGATGAACAAGTGAACTCACTTCCATGCTGTTCTCGTCTTCGCAGAGATCATCCGGTAACAGAAAGGGCACTCGAATATCCCATCTTCCGCAGCGATCGGCCGCGGAGGTACCCTTAGTGGAGGTGCAAGCTTGCACGTCTCTTGATCTGTCTCTTCAGAGGTAATTCCAGCCGAGGTAGCATACGATGTCTGTGACATTCCGGTATCCGATCGAATATCCTCATCAATGACAGCAGCCTGAGGGTCAAACGTAGCTAGCGTCTTGAACTGCTCAGGGAGCGAAGATGCGACTGTCTTGGGAACAACCTCCGTGCGACCCGTATCATTTTCTTTGTTCGACGCCAATGTTTCAATGCCGGAAGCTAACTTTTCATGATGAGCGTGACGATATTTGAAGAACTGGCGTCGGCGAGTGATGGATTGCCCTAGACTATTTGCCAAGTCATTGGAGATCTTTGGGAACTTGTCTCTGACGTAGGCGATGTCGTACGGTTCGTAGAAGGATATATCCTCAGAAGGCCCAGCCCCGAGCTTTCGGAAGCGTTCGTGGGGTGCAGGATTCGCGATTGCTACTGAGAGGCGTAAGAGGCAGTCAATGGCTTCCCCTACGTCTAGTACAAGAGTTGAAAGAAGTGTAGTTGATATATCGTGTTCAAGATCAGAAGCAGAGTCAGAGAACTCAGACTCTTGGTCTTGAGCTGAGTCCGCGAAAGAGGAATCATTGTCCTGGATATCTTGGTCTCGTTCTTTTTCATGGGGTCGATCCAAAGAGTCTGGATTTCCATAAACTTGAGATAATGCATCTTGCAAAGATTCGCATATGTCTTTGAGAAGATAGATAACCTGCTGCTGCAAATGGGGGGCTTCCCGAAGTCGATGGTCCAAAGAGGAAGGGCCGCTTTGGTGAGCTGCCTGATTACCAGCCCACATCTTGAAACGGATGAAGTTATTTTGTATCGTGGATAGGAATTTTCTCATGGAAGTACCTTCCGAAGAGTCGCCATAGCCATTGATGTCAGCAAGAGCATCTTCCAAGTCTCGGAAGGACTCGAATGTTTTTGCGACATGTCTCGCGATCGACTCTAGTTGCTGATCCTGCTCCATCATGAGATCGATGTAATATTATGCTGGTCAATCAAAAACCGGGATAACTGTCGAATAAGGCGTTTGTGCTTTGATCATCTGCTGTCGCCTTGAGAGGGCCGATGCGTTGAGCCTTGCTTCCGGTGACTTTAGCTAACCATTAGGAACAGACATGATAAGTAAACTTTTGGAGATGCAGCTATTGACGACGCTTTAAGCTAAAAGAGGGGTATGCACCTCTGCGACAATCGGCAAGGATTGTTTGGGCTCGTGATATGCAGGCTGTGAGACTCGTTATCCACCTCACAAAACTCACTACAGCTTGTCACTCTTATCCAGCCCGAAGACTACAGCAATCAGATCCAGAGAGCTCCGTCAATCACAACAATCCATTATGTCTGGGCTCGAAGTTGTTGGCATAGTTTTGGGCTCGCTCCCCTTGCTCGTCACTGCTTTAGAAACTTACTGCAAATTCATGCGCGACTGGGGCAAGGCACCATCAGAGCTGAAGAGTCTTAATAGACAATTGACCACGGAACGAGCCAAGTTATACAATGTTTGTGATCTTCTCATCAGTGATGTGGTGCCACAAAGAGACATCGAGCCAATGCTGCTGAGCCCATTCGGACCGTTGTGGCGCGTCCCTGAAGCGAATGACAAGATTCGGCGAAGGCTTTGGGATGCATACGGTCCATTTGAGGAGACCATTGTTGAGATACAAGACGCGCTCGAGGCTATCATGAAGCGATTAAGGGTGCAAATATCCCAAGATGGCCAGGTAACACGATACATCTCACACGTCACTCCATCGCTAACAGCAACCAGGTTGAATGGGTAAACAAGAATCGCATGACGAGAGAGTTCAAGAAGCTTTTGCATCGCGTCCACAGAGATGATTACAAAGATGACATTGCTACTATATCAAAAGGCATCAGCGATCTTGAGACGTTGACTAAGCTGAGTATAAGACTTGAACCCAGTCGAAGGAAACAATCTCGCGGCAAGCTTTTCAAGATCTTGCGAGACCTTTCGACCAGTGTCTATCGAGCAATTTACTCCAGCATCCTCTGCACTGACCCTCATGACGTAAGTCTTGAGCTTTCTCCACGCTCTATCGAAATAGGATACGAGTGTGAAGACGAGAACGTTTTGAGAAATGCTCAGTTCAGACTGGTCATCTCTTTTGAAATAGTAGAAGCTTCAGCAACAAAAAGATTCTGGGACGAGGTCAATATCAAAACAGCAAGTTCGGTCACAAGAACAGGGCCACAGCCATGTCAACAACAAACTCATACAAAAACTGCCAAGAGAGTGTCATTCGGAATCAAGCAAAGTATATCACTTATGGGTTCGGCGAAGTCAACACACGATGTCAAATCAGCAATGGCCTCATTGAGCCGTCCTGCCACAGACGTAGCTTTCATCAAAACTTGTAACGAAGAGAAGCAAAAGTTGTCGTCTAAACAACCTCTCAACCTTTGCACGGCTCTGAGAAATGCCAGGCAAGCACGACCCGTCTGCTACGGCCATCTCATCGACCAAGACTGTACAGATCGGCATTATCAAGTGTATCCACTGGGAACTATAGCCAACAGTGATGGATGGTCGATAGTGACTTTAAGTGACATCCTCGAGGGTAAAAGGGGTCTCAAGCCATTGATATCTCTTGCCGAGAAGGTTCAGCTTGCACTTTCCATCGCATCAAGTGTTCTTCAGCTGAGCAAAACACCTTGGCTTCCAGAAGCTTTGACAAGAAAAAAAGTCCATTTCTTCCGAAGAGACGAAACACTTTCGTTCAAATGCCCTTTTCTCCTACAAAGTTTCCCGGCACGCCCCCTACAAATTCCAAATACTACCACTGCATCTGGATGCCCCTCGTTGAACAACCCCACGCTATTTGCACTGGGGATTCTTCTTTTGGAAATAATCCTCGGTCAGTCATTCGAGCAACTTCGATCCCCAGATGAGAAGCCCATTTATGGCGACTACAATGGTGCGATCCGTATTTCAATTGCAGCACACAAACTGCTGGAGAGAGTTGCTTTGATTAACACAGCATATCAAGCCGTCATTCAAAGATGCATAGACTGTATCGATACTCGTGGGTTGGATGAGGACGGGTTTAGACAAGAGGTTTATAACGATGTGGTTCTGGAGCTTGAGGCTATTCTGGAGTCGACCAAGTTGGGTATGTAATAGGTATAAACCGGGAATAACACTACTGCAAGACTGAAGTCGAAAAGGGTACAGCGAGGAGGTACAGTGGATCCATGCTTCTCGGGAGCTTCCAGCCTTGGTCTAGACTCTGGATGAGCTTGAGTGGACTCGGGTCAAGCCGACGTCTAGTCAAGTTTAAGAATGGGGAGAGAAAGGCTATTCTCTCTTGTTAGTCTTGATCTGGTATCTAAACAGCCTCTGTGGTGTTTGAAGCAGGTCTGGCGAGGTTTGATTCGAAACCTCTGCAAAATCAAGAGGTTCTAAAATTCAAATATCAGGATACACTTCGCAGCTCAGCATGTTGTGGATATCATTTATAGTCGTGCAAACCCCAAAGTAATCCATCGAGCTTCCCAGAACATGAGATATATCTAAACAACAGAAGCTTTCCAACTCTCATAAAACTTCAAATCTGGTTCCTCCGCCTCAGCACCCTTCATCTTCTCGTCAGCATAAGTAACAGCAAAGTTCTTGAACCGGTCCAAATCAAAGTCGTGCGTCCAACCCTTCTCCTGTAGCGCCTGGATAGCATCCATAATCCACGTCACGGAACTCTGCTGCGGATTCGTGTTTTTCATGGGCAGGGGAATCCCTTGGAAGAACTCGCCCAGCTCCTCGCCCGACACCTCGTCAGGCATCTCCCCGATGACGATCCGTCCCAGCAGCTTCTCATGGCGCCGCGGCGTAATGTCCAGCTCGGACCGGAACCACCAGTCCATGGTAGGGTTGTTCATGCGAAAGGTGACGGGGTTGATGTGGGATGCGTCGGTGGCGTCGAACGAGTGACAGTTCTCCGACTGACCTCCCTCTGGTATGATCATGATGCTCCAGTGATAGGCCTGCTTGTCGAAGACTCGTCGAGCATTCCCGACGGAAAAGTGGTCTCGATGGTGCAGAGCTACTGTGACGAGTTGTACCATAATGGTAGGCTGTATGTGTATGTACCCGCATTAGTCAAAACTCTTTCCTTTTTCCCGCCTGACTTATTAGGTCGTGTCTCACCTTTTATGAGAAACGAGTGATATATATATCCTAAAAGATCTTTTTGGATAATTAGTTTTGAGCCGCAGACCGCCAGATGATTTCGACGCGGGGTGGCCTACTTCAATGGGAAGTGATTGGCCTTTTAACCCACTGTTGATGATAGCCGAGGGTCTACGAATCAGCATCGATTATAAACATCCGCTTTTTAGCAAAATTCTGGGTTTTGAATGAGTTCAAGTAGTTAGACGGTCCTCTGAGTATCAGCTTAGGCTGTCTAGACCACACTTTTGGGTTATTTATTTTTGTACCTGGTGTCACTTTGAGAGTTTGTATCGATGTATTTTAGCTTAGTGCTTTGATTGCTGTCGCCACTGGCTCTTACTGCTATTTTGTTGCGGGTATCTTGAAAGCCCAATGCTGCCCAAAGAGGTGTCTTTCGTCATCAGATCTACAAAAAAAAAAAGCTAGTTCTAACTGACTAAGAATTTGACAAAGTATCAAGTATACTAAATTCATCATCAGCAGCAACTCAAGACTACTACTGAGAGGATAAACGACGACGGAGACGAGTCAGGTCTAATAAGCGATATGGATATAGGGTAGGTAGCATTTACAACTGGCCAATGACGACATTTCAAGATGGAGTGAGTTGAGAAAGGCCATGCCATACCATATTAACCCTACCTCTTGTGATCATTGTGCCGTCGCCAAAGTCATAAGACTTTGAAGCAAAACCATCTGATACCATCTGATACCATATTTTACATCCTCAGGCTCCTGTTCAAATGTCACGCGCAGTGTGTGGGGTTGTGCTGCAGAGATGAAGCTCAATAATCACAATAGGTGGGCGATCAACGAATGTATGCATCCATATATGCGCCAAAGCTTAAGCGCCATTGAAACACACAAAACAACACACCAAACACTACAAACCTCGGCGTACAAGCCTCTGCATGTGCATATGCACATCTTCGATTGATGATGCGTTCGAAACAGCCATCATCCAGCCCAAACAACGTTTCAAGATGCGCCACGAGGAAGCCACAAAAGGTTGTTGCTCAAAAACCCACAAGGCTGCAAAAACATCAAAATGTGGAGGTTTTCCTTGATGACGGAAGTACTTCCACTTCTGGGTTGCGCATGAACTTTACTACTCCACCGAACGTAGTCGGGATGATCTGACGTAAAAGTCAAGGACTAGACCTCGGGGATCAACAATACGAGCTTTGTTTTGTTTGGTGCTCATCACTCAACTTGAGAAAGAAAGTTTCACAGCGTTCGGGTGATGGCTGGTACGGCACGCAGGGAAAGGAGACTTCAGAACGGCAATGGTGGCAGATATTAAACAGGCGCTGATCGTTTACGAAATCTGGTTAATCCCCGAGGCGCTTGTGTGGATGATCATCGTTGCGTTGCAGTTGAGGCATAAAAGAGACATGCAGTTAGCAAAAGCGGGAGGTAGAATGTTTCAAGCTACTCGGTTTAGTCTCAAAGCGTGAGTTTGAGCCTTCTTCTCCTTCCAAATTGGCTTGTACTGTGTTGTATCGAGATATGGGATTAATCTCCTCATGACGATTGATAATAGTAAAGAGAGGCTGTAGATGGTGCATTGAACCAGTCGTTTCAGATTGCCATGTGCCGCAATGCACGGAGCAGCTCAACTGTATCTGTACGTACCCTCTCCCCGCTAGACCACAGAGAAGCATTTAATTTAAATTGTGCAGAGCCAACAGACCAAAAGATCGAGGAACCGGGCTCCACGTCCGATAACCCTTTCGAAGCTTCCATGAAACCTTCTCTACCTTAGGGGAGAAGCTAGCGAGGTGCGCTCCCCCCTGAGCTTGCAGAGATGAAGACTTGGAGGATCCGTGATGTAACGTAAGGGCTTGCTTCTTTTAAAGGGTCTCTTTTTCCTTTCTTTTTTTTGCTTTTCTGAACGAATAGCCTCGGTCAATAATAGATCGACCGAGTTTATTGACAAAAAAGAAAATACATCGGATATCTGCGTTGCTTTTTATGCAAAGATCTGATGGGGAATTGCTTTTCCAGACGGACAATTGCGATTCAAGGTGACTAACCGCCACAGTCAGTGCGACATGGCGTTGCGTTGCCTTGGACGGTAGATTGAGTCAGAGGTAGTGACAGACGGGATAAAGTTCTTGATAACGTGTCAATGTGAGGCTGTATCGGTTTTATGTGTAATTGAAATGCGGAATTCTTTCCTATGACTTCATCAACAATCCAGCAATTCATGCAAACGCAATCAATATACTGTACGTCTTCCAGAAGGAAGAAGGGAGGGGAGGGGAACCACACCACCACCCATTCTGACGGTTTCAGGGGCTTATCCATGTCAAGCCATGCTTTCTCAAAGCCCCTCTTCTGTCTCTCTTCTTCGGCCTCTCTCTTGGGTGTCAATCTTGTTTTGCATGCAATTGTATTTCCCATGTGACGGTCATGGCCAAGACAGCAATATTTCTTTTTTACTCTAGCTTGAGTGGACTGGTCTAGTCTAGTATAGTCTACGGTGATGTGATAGAGACAAGATATGGGAACTTGGGATTAGCACCCCTGTTGATCCCTGAATCATAAATTCTGAGCGAGCATGGATTAGAAGTGGTTTAGTGATGCTTGGTAACACAACCAATACCGACCATTTTTCTTCTTTCTTCTGAGGATCAGGGTCTTAGTTTGAGTACGGTACGATTCGTGCATCTGCGTCTTGTCAACAAGGGATTATTTCTAGAAACCTTCTTTTTGGTACAAACTCTATTGCCACTGATCGATCGTCCGAAAGAAAGGACATAAAAATAATGTCTTTGATAATAATTCCAAAAACAAAGAGAGAGAGAGGAAAAGAAAAAGATGGCTTGGGCTAGTTTGAAACAGAAGCACTGAGGAAAAGAAGTTGTTAATGCCCAAAGAGATGCACGTCCCCCAAGTCAAGTCACTCACTCGTCGCACGGACTCTATCGGTTGGAGTTGCGCCCTGTAGTACAGTGTCGACTGTGTCTCTGTACGCACAGTCTATTTTGATCCCCTATCTCCCCTCCAGATGGTCTCTCTGGCCTCTTCCAGATCTGAGGTTGTTACACAGATTTTACATGAACTACTTATCTAATTATTGTCGAGTCTATTATCGAATCATAAGCAGCATGTGAACAAATGCACAGTCAGCCCAGCGCCTAGAGACATCTACTCACTGAACCCTCCACTCAACTGGCTCCAGCTCCAGCTCCAGCTCCAGTTACAACGCCAGCAGCCCCCCCGCTAAACAGTCCAGTAGCGCTTCCGGTCCAGCTCTCCAGCCAGTCCAATCCGTCCATCGTCTTTCCTCCTTTTAAACATCTGCCGTTTGGTTTAACCTAAATCAACGCCCAGCCCAGCCTCGTTTGCCTGCTCTCGTCTCGTCTCCCCTTTGCAGACTCAAGAGGCAAGTCGGATTGAACTTTTGACGATTAATTAATTTTGTTCCTCTTTGTCTTTATCTTACATCGGACTACTTGGCCCGCCTGCCAGAATTAGAATTAGAACTTCTTTCTTCAACATCGGCATCGTCGATCTGCTCCTCTAAACCCCCCTTCGATTGCTCCACCGCCTGACCCCGAGACCACCACCTCTACACTCTCGACCAGCCATCGCCAGGCCCGGACTACCTCCTGTATAGCTGCCCATTTCGAAAGGGACCTCCACCCGCGATCCGTCCTTTATCCCTTGTCATCGCATTCACCTCACGACTCTCAACGATTCAACACCTTCCTCAACCCCTTACCCCGCCTGTCTGGGTTAGTATCTACTACGAAAACCCCGGCGCCCGCCAAAGTCTTACGCTTCGATTCGATTCACCGCCGAATGACGTCGAACCGCTCGTTGAAACGTTCCTGAGTCGACGCCAAGCGACATTCCTAGACATCCGGACCAGCCCAGACAACTGCCACGAACCTCCCTCGACAACCTGCGTCTTCTCGCATCTCCCTGCCGCCGCTGTCGCCAACCCATTCTCCCAACGCTTCATCTTTCGACGGATGGCGTAGAAGGCTATGGCCCATGCCCCGTTGCTACGAAATAATACAACTCCGGCCTTTCAGCCAAACTCCAACGGATTCGGTGGCCTTCCGCAGACCAGTATGAACCATGCGCCGCGCGCCAGCCAGCTTTCGGGCTCGACAGCCTATACTGGCTCCTCAGCTTCCCTGAACTCTCTCGCCACAACCATCACACCTCAAAACGGTGGTCCTGTCCATGCCACGGCCAACATCATCAACCAAAAGGCCGATGCTTCGCGATCTTTGTACCAGATCTGCATCTCCCTGAAGCAGCGCCTGGCTCAAGTCCCCGGCTTCGGTCCGTACCTCGACGAGCTCGACCCCACGGATCCTGTCGATCCGCTATGGAACCTCTTCCGCTCTGGATACCCTCTGCTCCTCATTTACAATGCTCTGCGACCCAATGAGGAGCTCAAGGTCGACGACTCTAGCGCTAATGAAGCTAAGAAGTCCAAGATCGCCATTTTCAAATTCGTCCAGGCATGCATGAAGGATCTAGAGATCCCTTCTTCTCAGAGCTTTGTGATCACCGACTTGATGGGTAACGACACAAGCGGTTTCGTCAAGGTTGGTAGCTCTTTTGTGATACTCGTGAACCCGGCTCATTAATTATTTTAGGTTACTCAAGTTGTTAACTACGTCTTGGACCGAGCAGAGGAACGCGGCTATCTCATGCAAGCTCAACCTGATATCGAGAGCAACGAGCCTACCGGTGGGCAGATGACCTACCGAGATCATATCATCAGGGAACTTGTCGACACCGAGCGAAAATACGTCCAAGATCTCGAGAATTTGCACGACTTGAAAAAGACACTCGAACAGCAAGGCGCGATTCCCGGTGATACCCTTCACCAGATTTTCTTCAATATCAATTCAATCCTCGATTTCCAGCGCCGATTCCTCATCCGAGTCGAGACAACAAACTCCATGCCTGGTCCGGACCAACGATGGGGAGCTCCGTTCATCCATTACGAGGATGCCTTGATCGACATTTACCAGCCCTTTATCGCAAACCAACGCAAGGCCGCAATGGTAGCCAACCAAGTTTTCGACAAGATCCAACGTTCTTCGCACCCTGTCGCAGCCGATTACAACACTCTCGATGGTTTCCTGCTCAAGCCCATGCAAAGACTGGTGAAATATCCGTTGTTGCTCAAGGTAGGTTGATGCGCTTCATGAGCTGACCAGCAACTAACACAAACCAGGATCTTAACAAGAAAACTGAGGATGACGAGATCAAGATGGACCTGGCCAGCGGTTGTGAAGCTGCTGAACGAGTCTTGTCGAAAGCAAACGAAGCAGTAAATCGTGACCTTTTGGATGAAGCTGTCGAGGATCTCACCGGCCGCGTGGAGGACTGGAAGAGCCACAAGGTGGAGCAATTTGGCAAGCTCCTCCTACATGGTGTGTATGGAGTCATCACTGGAAAGACGGATCAAGAGAAGGATGTAAGCTGGCTCTCCCCAAACTCATCCGAACTTTACTAACACCTCCAAGTACGAGATCTATCTCTTTGAGTCTATTCTTCTGTGCTGCAAGGAAATCTCATCAAGCAAGAGCAAGGACAAGAAGGACAAGTTGCGTTCGGCAGGCCCCAAGGTCCGAAACAAGAGCGCCAAGCTTCAATTGAAGGGTCGCATCTTTATGACCAACGTGACCGATATCGTGTCCTTTACCAAGCCAGGTGAGTTTTGAACTCGGTCATCCTGGTCAGCAAAACTAACTATTCAAAGGCAGCCACAGCGTGCAGATCTGGTGGAAGGGAGACCCAGGTGTTGAGAACTTTATCATCAAGTTTTTGAACGAGGAGACCTTGAAGAAATGGGTGAACACTCTGGAGACTCAGAGGAAGCATAACGTGCCACGCCAATCAACAAACTCTGACACTCTTTCAACCGACTTCGCCTGGACACGGGATCAAGTAGCCGGTCTGGAGAATCCTTATCTGCAGGAAAACGAGGACGAGGACGAAGATCTTGGTCCAGCAACAGCACCTGCCGGGTTCAGTGGAGCCAGTCATCCTATGAGTTTGGGTCCCAGAACAGCTTCAAGCAACAATCTCCGTGCTCGAGCAGGAACTGGTGAAAGCTCTGCGTCTCTTGCCGGAATGGTTCGCGCACCTCCACCTCGATTCCCTCTGCCTGCACCACCCGCATCACTCAGCCTTCAGACTCCAGCAAACGGTGCTCACTCACCCGGTGCTTGGGCAGGCGACAGTTATTTCTCCCCTGTCACTGAATCACCAGCTTCCACAAGGACGAGTACTACCAGTGGGATGTTTACAACACCTCAATATGGATTCCCCAAGACTGGTACTCCCAACCCACAACAGTGGGAAGATGCCAATGGCAACCGATACACTGCTCCTGCGATGCCCCGTGCTCCGTCCCGCGATGGTCCCTCGCCAAATCCTAATCGCAATCCCCGAGGACCTTCTCTGCCAGCAATGTCTTCCAGCAGCCAGGCCGCTCTGGCGGCACAGCAGAGAAACCGCTCGTACAGTACTCCCGATATTAATGGACCAGGAATGCCACGTACTCGTCAACCCAGTCACGGAAATATCCCAGCAGTACCCGGGATCCCTCAACACTTGCATCCTGGCCACAACCCCAACCTTTCTCGAGATCAAACAGGATCACCCAGGATTGATCAGCCCACTCGGGCCCAGACGAACAGCCCTGGAGCTCAGCGAGAACGCATGCACAAGCCTACAGGAAGCGTGGGTGGAAGCATGAACCATTTCCCTTCCCAGCCAGTTCACCCACGATCCATCACACCAGGTGGCGGAAACCAGATACTCCGGGTCGACCCTACGACTGCGAACTCACGAACAGTATCTCCAGCTCTCGGTACAGCAACAGTGCCACCACCATCAGCAAACCCTATGAGTCCCGAGATGCCTCTACCGACTCAGCTCAAGGTTCGAGTGAACTGCGAGTCAGGCAACTACGTTACTTTGGTGGTGGCTTTCAACATCACCTACCAATCTCTGGTCGACCGCATCGATGCCAAGCTGGCCCGCTTCACTACCAGCAGCATCAGCAAGAACATGCTCAAGCTGCGATACCGCGACGAAGACGGCGACTACGTTGCCATCGAAGGTGACGACGACATCCAGATCGCCTTTACTGAGTGGCGCGAGGGAGTCAGGAACATGTACTCTGGAGGCGTAGGGGAGATAGAGCTCTTTTGCGTCGGCGACACAGCCTAGACTACCCACCACGCGCGCGCACCCAATGTCGATCGACACCCGGAGAGGAGGCAGAAATGGTGCATTGTGCTTGGGATACCCACGGATCATTACCGCATTTTTCGGCGCACGGAAAAAAGACATACATTTTACTTCGAAACTCATCATACCAATACCATGATCAAGGCACGATAACGAACAAACCAAGGGCGTCTGGACGGCTGGACATGGGCCGAATCATACCATATAGACGGCAAGCGAACTCGACTTTTCGAAACACATCATCTCCTTTTGTCATCATCTAACGAGATTTGCCAACTCGAGCCACTCTTTCGTCCTGAGAGGACGCACTTTTCTTGGGTTACTTTTTGATCTGGGGTGGTTGTCTGACATACAATGCTCATTCGTCTTGAACTGGCATTGTCATGTTGAGATGGCCGTCTCACCCCATGGAGTCAATATTGTTCGGTTCCTGGGATCACATCACATCAGTTCATACTTTTGTTTCATGGGTTTCGGCGCTACTATTAAGATACGGGGCGTTTTCTGTTCATTCTTTGTCATTTACTTTTGTCTTTTCTTCTTTTTTTCGTTTCTTCTGTTCTTCTTCCTTACCCTCCCGGGTTGTCGTTCCTTTTGTTTGGGATTCCCCCCTTCGTTGTGTGTGCATAGAAAGGAAAGAAGAAGGCGTAGGGGATTATGGGCATTGGGTGTGTGCGCTTCATGATGGGTAGTAGAGAGTTGTTGTTGTGGGTTAGAGTAAGAGAGCGGGTGATTTGCAGAGTGAGGTAGTTGAAATGCGAACACTTTGAATGAATCATGTTTCTGTCTTGTGATGTGCATGTCGTGGGTGTACAAACTCTTCTGGACATTCCATTGGTCCTGTGTCGCATGTCGTGAGTTGTAATCATTCGTATTGTAATTGTACAGAGATATTTATACATCTCCCCTCTTTTTCTCTCGTCTCTTCTTCTTTCCATCCCCATACGGGTATTGTAGTACAGCAATTCCTCCCCTTTCGTTCCATCCAATTCGTTCGCTCGTTCGTTTGTTCGTTAAAGCAGCGCTCTTTTTCCTTCCGCCCGGTCGTTTTTTGCGTTTGTCCTTCAGGTCACGCCCCTTACTTCTGCTTCTTGGGTCCAGTCATGTACTTTTGCATACGCGTCAAGTGGTAATTAATGGTATTCGTAGGCGCAGGAGGAGCAGCGGGTCCATCCATGCATTTTCGGAGTTGGTTTTCTACTGCTGCGCAGCCTGTTGCGTTGTAACCTGCTGAAGCCCAGCATGCTGTGTAGTCCCTTGATTAGCTTCCTTTTCTCTCCTTCTTCTTGTATGAACAACACCCTTGTCGAACAAATTGTAGCTTCTGATTTGGAAGTCGTGGGAGAAAGGAGTGAAACGTACCGAGAACACTAGACATGATAGCAATACAAGGGTTTTCCACTTGACGCTTTGGGTTGTGGACTCGCAGAGTCTTGAGAGGGGGAAGACGAATTGCTTTGTGATTGCCAACCATCTTTGCGATTGTCGAGGGGGATTGACGACGAGCTGTATCGGATTGACGGGCAATTGGGCGACGACTAGGTGAGGGTCGTGATGCGGGAGTGGAAAGTTTGGAGTTGATATCACGTGTTGGGTTTGATAAGATAGTGGGTGATAAGATTATGCGGGAATAAGAGTGTCTTTGTCAATCATCACTCCTACGCAAAATCCCTAGCGGGTCGGTCATGTCAAAGCGAATATGATCTCTACAGCTCTGTTTGCAGTCTTTTACTTTGCATAACCGGCGAATCCAAAATATGAGTAGCCAGCAGCAAAAAGGAATCGAAAAAAAATGCAAAAAGGTAACTCCGGTACAGGGAATCGAACCCTGGGCTCCGCGGTACTGATCTCTCAGGTTATGAGAGCGCGAAATGTTAGCCACTACACCATACCGGAAATCGAGAATGGTGATTGTTGAGATTTAGTCTGCGAGTCGGGCACCATGTAGTATTGACCGGGATCAGAGAGCCCGCGAAGCGTTGTTGGAGCGTACCATGTCGGGTCAATGTGATGATGGCTGTGTTACTATCAACGTTGTGCTAGTACTCATAGAGGCGAAAGTCACTATCAGACTTTAGATGCCGCAAATAATTAAATTCTTTGCAGGATTAAAGTTGCCTCTTCGGTTGTGTCAACCAGCGAACTTAGCTTAAGCTGCCGTGAACGATTCTGCTGAACTTAACACCAGACAAGCTCAATGACAAAAGAGGATACCAGTTCACTCTCAAAACAAATTCTGCCTTGCTGGAAATCACCTTCTTCGCGTGGTATCTAATGCTACTCTGCTCGCCACAGATCCTCAAGCACAGCCACAGACCTGCCACACTCGGTCTGCCAAGCTTGTGACGTCTGCCAACAACATCCATTCAGGCCTAATATCATTCCTTGTTATTGCATGACAAGACGTGTCACTGTGAAATGAGATCGTCAGTCCTAGAGAATCCTTCGTGACATCACAGCGCACCTATTCACTGCCAGCACAATGCCTTAAGCAGTGGCTTGTACCGCTTGGATGACCTCAAGACCCCAGATTGCCAAGCATGATCCTTTAAGGCTGTCTGACGGAGCAGAGGAGAGGAATAGGCAAGGTCCGAGAATATCATTGCCACTTGTCTGTTACGATGATTCTACGTATAAAAACGCGAGCGCAAGAAGGTTCCTGATATAGATAGATTGTGTCAGACTTCTTTTTAGTGTCAAACCAAAATATTACTATTCACAATGGAGAAACCTAGTATGTTGATGTACTTTGAGAAGAGAAAAAGGTATTGAACTAACAAGATTATAGCTGTTACTCAGAATAACTACAGCCAGCCTGAGCAGTCTCAGTTCCCTGAGCATACTCAGCAAAACGGCTACAACCAACCCGAACAGCAGCAGCAGCAGCAGCAACCTCCGCAGTACGATAATCGCGACTTTAGCTCTCCTCTCGCTCAACCACCACTTACAAACAACCCTACCAGTCCACCACCTACACACCAGCCACAGGGTCAAGATGGAGGTTTCCCACCAGCGCAGCAGCAGAACTACCAGAGCATGCCCATCCAGAACCTTCAGAGTCAGAGTGCACCGGTAGTTTGTCCAAGCTGTGGAGTTAGAGCCATGACAGTCACGAAAGCCGAGTCTGGGGGAATGACGCAGTAAGTAATACGCTCTCCAAGAAATGATGATATACTAATTTGATGTTAGTGCTATCGCTGCGGGTGTGTGCTTTTTTACTTGTTTGGGTTGTATTCCCTATTGTATCTCTTCGCTGAAGGATGTTCATCATCAGTGCGGAAACGTAAGTCGTCTACTCGTACTGACTCGAATATGGTGTGCTAACGGGAATAAGTGTAACATGCCGCTTGCTGATTACCATCGAAGTGGTAGAACTGAAGTACGCTGCTTCCAGAAGTAATGGGCTTGATAATAGTGAAGGACTACGAGAATGTTTTGCTTTGAGTTGGTTGCGACATGATACCACAAGGATTAATTACTTTTGCTATTAATAAAACGTTGATCTCTACATATCAGGCTGCCCAGTGAATGTTTGAGTCTCGACTTGTGTTTGTTACGTGATAACACGCTCTATATTATATATATACCGACCCATCGGCTCTATCGTTACAGTACATACCGACTTAAACAACATCAAACTTCTCATCGTCCAGATCCATGCTCTCTGGTGCAGGGGCGCGAGGAACGCTTCTCAATGCTGCCCAGCCTGATTTCACGACAGGTTGTTTGACGGGCTTTGGTGGTGGTGTGGGCTCTTTCTGCACCTCTTCCTCAACTTCCTCCTCCTCTTCCCCTTCTTCTCCCTCGGCTTGTTCATCACCCTCTCCACTTTCTTCCTCTGCGTTTTCTTCCCCCTCTTCATCGTCATCATCTTCGTCGTCCTCATCATCATCATCGCTATCGTCATCGTCAGACTCTCCGGAACCGTCAGAGTCGGCATCACTACCAGGATCGTAATCCTCCTCATCCTCATCTTCTTCATCCTGTAGTGCTTGCTCGGCATCTTGTTGCGCCTTTGCAAGCTCAGAGAGGTCACCACCAGCTGCTGCTGTCTCCTCGCCTTCTTCAGCGTTCTTCTTGGGTCCTCTATTCTCAGCAAGCTCAAGCTTGGCCTTTCGCTGCTCTGCCATACTTCGATCCTGTAGGCGCTTGTTCTTGATGTAATCGTCAATGCCGCCGTAGTCTTCCTGGTCAATCATGGAAAACTCAACCTCCTCTGTCGCATCCCCCTCGCCTGCAAACACCTCAATGGCAATGTTGAATGTTCGCTGGAGAATATTGGTAAAGCTTGTCGCAGCAATTCGGTTCAGAGGTATGAACATGAGCGGCTTCTTGAAACCCCAGAGAATGCCAGTCTCGAGGAAGAAGAGGTATCCATCTTTAGAGCCCCTGAATGCCTTGACGTGAACGGCCTTTTCGCTCGGTCTGTGAGGCTGTCGTACCATACTCTGGAACTTGTTGGGGTTTGACGCAACGATATCGATCCCAATGGGCTTGAGATGGCGGTTCAAGGCCCAGTGGAACAGAGACTTGTAGTTGTCCGATACGGCCGCTGCACTTCCAGCATCAGGTCCACCTATCGTGCCCTGCTTAGGCGCCGTCGCGGGTACTGCAAAGACAAGCGGTTCTTCGGTCGGGGGGTTTGTCTTGGAGGGAAGGCATGTTCCTCGTGGGAAAAGGACGTAGTTGTGCTGGACCTGGTTCTTTTCGGGTACGGGGAGATAAAAGGCGAATTCTACCAAGAAATTAGCACGTTACTCTGCATAACGTCACAGCAACGCGTACCAATATCTGACCACGCGTATGTTATGGCTGGAATAGGAGCTGTAGTGTTTGGCGCACGAGCGTAAATGTGGCCGTCGGTAAAGCACAACTCAAACTTCTTCCTCTGAGGTACAGAAACGGAGATTTCCTTGATTTCGAGCAAGACAGTCTCGTCGGCAGCATTGGTTTCTACCTTGACGGAAGGTTTTGTGCCATTCGCGGCTCCGTTGGCTTGCTGAAGGTCGACTCTTCTCTTCTTATGGGCGGGTTCAGTGCTTCCACTTAACAATTGATCGTAAACATGGGTCGCGATTTCGTTGAACAAGTCAATTCTTGCAGGAGAGTCTTGAATCATGTTAGAATATGGTAGACATGTCGTCAGGGGTTGCTGTTTACCTGCTGCTTTCTGAATGCCAGACAGAATATCAGGCCTGGTGCCAAATACTGAGCCCAGCTTGTTTGTATCGAGAGTTTTGCCCATGTTTTGTCTCGTATAGACGTCACTGTATTGAGTCTTTTTTTTGGGTAGAAAAAAGATTATGTCTAGTGAAAGAATTGTTTACTGTTGGTCGTGGCGATCAAAGTTGCATAGGTCATCATGTTGCGATAAGATAGCGATTCATGATGAAGAGCGCTTATTAGTCAGGCCAGGGCCTATAGGAGATGCAGCTTTTAGTGGTTTCATAGGCGCTGTCTTTGACTCGCAGGGGATCGCTCACCCTATCAGCTTTCTGACGTCAGGCGACCCGCGCTTCTCCCCGCGACTTTGAAGCTGCCCAATTCACATCTCAAGTAACACTGACTCACTGACTCACTGACTCTTGTCATTACTTCTCTTTGGTGACAAGACATTCATCATGTCTACCACATTTCCAAATCTCTACACCCACCGCAAGGTCGCTGATTCAGCAGCCAAAGCGTGTGACATTTGCTACAAGTCAAGCACATCCGTCTTAATCACTCCAGACAAGAAGGTATGCCTGAAGAGGTAAAGGCCAGACAGGGCAGCTAAATATTTTCCCTTTTTTTCTCACTCGAAAGCTCATGCATTCACATGGTAGGATTTCTTCTTTGTCTGCCCCGTTCACTTGAAGGATCGGTATTTTGCGACACCAAAGATCGATGAGGAGGCTGCCAAAAAGAAGCGCGAGAAGGAATTGGAGGATGAAAAGGAACGTGTCATGAAGGAGTACGAGGAGAAGCAAAAGAAGAAGAAGGAAAAAGAGTCAAAGAAGGATGACAAGGATAAGGATAAAGACAAGGACGACAAAGATAAAGAAAAGAATAAAGATGAGAAAAAGGATGAGGACAAGGTGAGTTTGACACATCGCAAACGATTATTGACTAACCATTGGTTCAGGACAAAGAAGAGAGTAGTCCTGCCCCTGAAGAAGAACCTCGTGTGTTCGAGTTGAAGGCGTAAGTCTCATATACCTCATGTATCAAGTCACTAACACCATTCAGCACCTTTTACCAACAGAGACTGTTGAAGAAGCGACAAGCCGAAGCTGCGAAGCTGGATCGGGAGAGATCGTCAAAGCCAGGGTACTTCCCATCTGTGCCATCAGATGCTCCAAGTCGATGACGGGAAACATGACACTGCATCATCGGCTCGGTGTTCACGGTTGAGGTCAGAAGTGAATGGGGAGAGTTTCTTTTCTTTTGTCATACATCATAGCCAGATATTTTATAAAGCAAATAAGAGCCTGATGTTGTTTTGCGTGATGACCTTTGGCTCGGTCATTGGGTTTTGAGGTGATATACATGGCATACTTCCAACTTTCATGGTTCTGTGCATCGAGCTTCAGACAGAGCGCACTTAGATAGCTACTTACGTACACATGTATGCTAGGTAAGTAGACAATTTCTCGCTTGAGCTCTCTCCAACCTCTCGTTCTATTGTAATGACATACCGTTCATCGCGTACTGACACCCTGAAGATGCACAAGTAGCCAATTGTTCATTGGGATCCATCTAAGTCAACATGAGTTACTCTCAAACGCTATCAAGTCGTGCGGGTCAAGCATTGGTGAACAAAACCTTGGTTGTACGTGGCTACATACAATTTGTCATTTTTTGTGATCAATAAGTGTGAGCAACACTCCTTTGAGTCTCTAAACACTTCTGCTCTCATGACTGTTATCATAGGAAATGTCCAACTCTTAGACGGCGAAATATTTGCGATAGAAACCAGATTCCAATTTACCAGTTTGTCTTTGCGGTCCGTAGCGTGGGTTGGTCCTTGTTGGCGTAGTGTTTGCGAGGATCTTCCTGAGCCATGAATGGCATGTTCGAAGCGACTACATTATGCGACAACGTACTACGCTGCGTTGCCAGTGAGGGGTCAACTTTGAGCAGAGCCAACTTTGTAGTCGTTTGGCTGGTTGTATTAATTGACAGAATAGCCATTCTTGGGTTGTGAGCTGATGTCCTGATTGTGATGAGATGGATTGCTGCAGTATCAACAACACTTTGACATATCTTACAGGCCGATTACAAATGAGACGAACAAGATCAATGTAAGTCTTCAGCCTGCAGGACGAGTAAATATTACTGTCAACTAGTCTCAAAGAACCCATAGACCGTCCTCAAGGTATTAGGAATTGACCGCTTGAAGCATAAGAGACGAAATTGGCAGATCACTTTACACTCTTTAGACCATAGCGATTGAAATACTTATTTTATGCCCTTAGATAGGTGCATTATCGACATTTGCAGTTATATCGCACCCAGAGAGTCTTCACCTTTATCTTGTGGTCTCAATTGAACAGTATTCATCTCTTGGAGATACCCATCATGAGTAGCATTCACGTAAAACTGCGCTGGCAAGAAACTCCCCGCGTTAGTATCGTTGTGGCACTTCAGTAGCAATAATACTTTATCACTGCAACCACAGTCGACTTGGTGGTAACTCTTGGTCACTCCTTGGTCACTTGAACCTGCAATACTACTTCTCTACCACAGACACCAACATCAGAGACCTACCAGTATCTCTACGCAAGCCACATATCCCACACAGCTTATGGGTACTTGCCGATTACACATCACATCTGCCACTACAACAAACCTGTATCCAATCCCAGCAAGAGACGAATCTACCAAGAAAGGTCCCAACTCCGGGGTAATGCATCAACCACCATCCCATCAAGGTGTCCGTGTAGATCTTCATTTATCCCACCGCGTAGATTATGCCCAATTTCTGAAACATGTGCATATCTTCTTGTCCTCGGGATTGGTCTGTTCGGAAAACGTTTTGCCAGCGAGCCATGCAACATAACCATCGAAAAGCGACATGGGATTCTCCCAAATCTCGCATTCGCCAACATCTAACAGGATAGTCATCAATGGGATGTGACCCTCCTGCCTGTGCGGGGCCCGGGGTTTGTTGTGATCATTAGTGCTTACTCTTGTGGTGCGGCATCTTCAAGAGCCGCGACACCTTTCCACTCAGAAACCTTTGAGATAATGGGTATGTACAGACAGCTATGATGTGATTGTTGTTGTCTTGTCTCTCATTGCTCAGATATTGACGAGTTACATGGGGAGGGTATCGTGACAGCTCGTCAATGGCTCGAGGCATCGACGATGATGATTCGACTGCCTACACCCTTGTCAGATCTCCGCAGAATCACGGCACCAGCCTTTCCTTCCTTCCTTGGGCTATTTTCTTCGTTTGCTTAGTCCATGTAAGACGGTGAAGACTCGCGACTCGGACCCGAAGCTCGCTCTTATGACCGCGTCGAGAAAAAAGAAAAAAGGATCTTACATAACTGTACCAAAAGCTTATAGTTATTTCTAAGCCGAGTAAGACCCAGATTTGAAGTACTTCCGTCTAGGTGATGACTGCAGACGAAAAGAGGATCGAGAGTTGAGCGAGTGAGTGAGCAGCATGCATCAAGGATCGCCAGCCACGCGACTAGGTACCTGAATCCCAGCTTGAAAATGCCACCGCATGAATCTTGAATAGCGTCATGTTGTTCAACATCACCTTGGATTCAAGAGCCCAGGTTTCTTAGGCCCATCTCGGGCTTAGCAAAGTGCATTCACTCCACATCATGATTATAGGGCTGACATGAGAGACGGCATGTGACGATTCATGCGTGCTTCTCACATTGAGCGGTGTATACAGAGTATTGAATGTGGCTGTCTTGATGATAGCTGTGAGGGGGACCGGCCACAGCTACACATTAGGCGAAATAGACGGAGTGACATAGCATGTACCACATATGCAGCGTTTAACGTCGGCTGTATAGATAAGACATGTTGGAAGATCTGGTGAATCGAGTTTCATGCTACGGGATATCGCAGAGTAAGACGGTAATCAAGCTCGATAGCTACTATGGAATGTCCTTCTCTACAGCTTCTCAGAAGAACTATAATTCTCAAAGAGCAAGGGTCCAAACACCGCAAGTTCCTACTCATGGGTTGGGGTAGGATTCAACCGCGCGCGGTGACTTTACCCTTTGTAGACGTTTAGCCCAGTGTCAACGACGGTACTTGTATGCTGTCAGATTAACAAGTACCTTTTCCAGGGGTGTGTGCAACAGAGGAGAGATGCTGACGCCCCTCCTTCTTTGCTGAGTGAAACACTGCCTCGTTCTAGGGCTTTGCTGGAACAACCTAAGTTTTTGTTGAAACAAGGGAAGCTCGGACTGGTGGTAGGGCTGACAAAGAATAGGAAGATCGAGCCACTAATTCAGGACAAACGGAGCGACTGACGGATACAAGATCATTTGGGGTTGAGTACCATTGCATGGTCCCGTTCCTCAAGCGGAAACCAACGCGTAGGAACGATTACTCTCCTTAAACCAATAAGAACATGCAGTCATTCATGCAGCAGCTGCCGATAAAGCACGCTGCGGGTAGTAGTAGTCTCCGCAGACTAGAGGAGAAATAGTTCTGAATGTGTGTGTGTGCGTGTCTAGTTAGCTGTCAATCTCATGACCATGGCAATAGCTGTCACATTCGAAAGAGGTATCTAGATGCGAGCTTCCCCTCTTGACCAAAACGTCATCAAGATATCTACCGAGATGGAGGAGCTATGACCACTCGAAGCTACCAAGTTGATCGTGGTGTTGACAAGGCTTATATGCAGATGATACAAGCAACCCAACGTTGACAGGGCGAATCGCCGAGTCAGAACGGGCCCAAGACCATATCATACCCCAAAGGGCAATCGCCGGTACTCTTAAAGAAAGTAAGCAGTAGTTGTCTTTGCCAAGAAACAGAGAGGATCTATTCTCATGTCGTCCCACATGTTGGTGATGGGTTTGTCGTGGTACAAAAGAAAAGCCCTCATGAAATAAAAAAGAGTCCAATCTTTTTTGAGAACTGTCCGGAGCAGGGTGTTTCATGCAAGAGGCAATAAAAAGCGCTGCTGACTGGCTTACGGGTACAAGCCCACTCAGCGACAAGCTTCAGAATATCATCAAGGCGAAACTGCAACCGGGCGTATGCGTGTCGCGTATAGTAAGTATATCCTTTTATGCTATTGGTTGAGGAACGGGTCAGCCCTACAATGGCTTAGTCAAAAAAGTCACATCTACAAGGAACTCTCACCTTGTCAACTCCATTGTGAAGAGCGTTAAGATAGAGTCGACAAGGGATACAATATCAGATCCATAGGGCTTATCACGTCACAAGTATAGGCCAAAAAAGAAACGGTGTACTTGCAGGGCTGTGAGGCTCTCTCTGGGGCGTGTTTTGACTTGGGGGGAGTTCAAGTATCGTATCACTTCAGATCAAGATGTCTTTTTAGTGCTGATGGGATCAAATACCTCTCAAATCTTCTAACTACCGTAGGTCTTCGGACTTTACCTCTCGCATTGTTGACCCGTCCGTCGGAAATGACCCACATGAGGGAACAGAACCATGCCATCCTCCTCCTCTCTCTCTCTGGAGCCCGAACCTCCCGGTCGATCCCAGTTTCTTTTCCTTCCGCTCAACACGCGAGTCTCTTTATCACGCACGTCTTGATCGTCTCACGCCCTGTAAGCCCTAGACCTGCCTACCCCGCTGGATATTTGAATCCTTCTTGTCTCTCAATGGTTCGCTCGCCAAATGCTGCCGAGGGGAGAGAATGCAACTAGCCAAGAAAACAGAGCTTCCCAAAGCATCATATTGACAGGGTAGAGCTTCCCGAGTGATAGGCGGACCCGTAAGCTAAGACTTCGGCGTCCTGTGGGGTCCCGGGCATGTCATTCCGGGCCCCGCGGTGAACCGGAGTCTCCAAGTCACGGATGGTTTTGTAAAAAGGTCTTTGTTGATCGGCTTTTTACGCGGATCAAGAAGGGCGTGTATGTCATCTAGTTATTGTAAGGATTCCCGCTCCCTTGTTCCTCACAGGTTACCGCTCCGCGGACCTAGACCGGGCGGCATCCGGATTCCCATGCTCTGACCCGTCGGCCTCTTGACAATATCGTCCACCCTCGCCTTCTGTAGCGAAAACGCCGGCGTCACCCATCCACCGCATGAACACCGGAAACCCTTCCAATCATACCGACCTACACCAGCACCGCACTTATCATTCGGACACAGCAATCTTCCGTTTAATTCTCCCTGCTCCAGCACTCCTCGCATCCAGCTCAACGGCTCGACAAAGTAATGCTGGCACGTAGACGCAGAGGATTGTTTGTCAGATGGTTTGTGCTCCATGATAAACGGCGCCGTGACAAGGGTGCGACGGCACTTCTTACATCGTAGACTAAGACCTGAGTCATCATGAGGCTGCGTCTCTTCATCCTCGAAGCGGAGCCTTGTAGGTGCCTGGCCTACTGCAAGGTTCTCGTCGATTTCACGCTTGTAAGCCCATCGCTGGTAAACAGGGTGTGATTCGACGTCGTCGGGACATTCCATCTCCCACCATAGAGCGAGCTGCTCCATGAAACCCTCGTTGGGTTCAGCCATGGGTCGTGTGCGGCGGACAAACGTAAGAGCGGCATGAACGGCTTCTTGAGCGGTGTCTTTTCTCGAGCGCTTCTCTGCTGATGTCTGAGTAGTTGTAGCGTGAGTCGGATCTGAGATCGAAGTAGGCGTAATGTTGGGATCAAAACGGCTTGGGTATTTTCGAAGAAGATACGCAATGACAGCCGAAACAGATCTCGACTTTCCAGCAGCGCAGTGAACAAAAACACCACCCTTCTTCTTCCTCTTCTTCTCAAGCTCCTCTTCGCCCTTTTCTATTGAGACACCCCCATCTTCATCTGCATGCTCCATATAGTTCGCACCAAGACCTTCCTCGATAAATCTGACAGCTTTAGGTAGCTCAATCAACAAGTCAGCATCCTCCACATCGTCGATATCAATAAGCTGGTGACGAAAGTCCTTCCCATAGTCGATCCAAGGTTCGTCTTTGAAGTTTTTGAGGCTGGAGATGTCAAAGGGGACGAGGGAGAGGACATGGGTTATGCGACGATCGGTCAGCGAGTCGGAGCGGCGCAAGGCCCAAAGACTGGAAGTCAACAAGTTAGAATTCTTGTTGTGTATGTGTAGAGTGGTTGTATGTGGCGTCGCAAGTACTCACCCTCCAACGAATAGCTCGTCCTGGCCATCAATTCTGCTGAGAGCCATTTGAACAATGCTTTGCTTGAGTAGCTCAAGCTCTCCTGATTGGAATATATGACCGAATTCCTCCCACTGCTGTGGTTTTGACTCGTCCTCCTGGTCCTGTCGCAAACTGTTACCTTTCCCGGTGTTTGTGGGATCGTCCTCTGCCAGTTTGTCTATCGCAAATTGTCGAATTAAAGATCTCGGTTATCAGACGTCGCCTAAGGATACAGAACTGCGTATTCAATCGTAGATAGTTGTATCTCTTACAGAGATTTCATCACAAAAATGTAAAATTAAACTTCAATTTCGTGTGAATCATTCATGACCCTTCAACTTTTTGCCCCTCCTCCAACCGCCACAATTCAAACTACCCCGCCATATGCTACCGCCACAGCTTTACGCCACAAAAGACAAAAGCTCACAGGAGTGGAATCCATCTATACCTAAAAAGGCAATTCAAACAGCTACCCCCAGCCCGACACTTTATATCCTTTATTTCCGAAAAAAACACAGAGAAGCGAAAGTGGTGTGAGATAAACGAAAGCCCAGCTGAACTTTAGCTGAAAAATTAAAACATCGTCAACGTTGTACGAATTGCCTGAATGGGAATGAATGGCTGATACTGGAGAACCTAGCGCTTTTAATTCCGCTCAGCTGGAATTCGAGTCCCGAGGCAATGGTTCATTCAGAGTGTGCCGATAACTGAACGGTTACACTTACTACCTTACAAGGCAGACCCATCACATTCACGTTCGTGGCAAGATGTCAAGTATTTAAATCGGTTCCAATTTTGTGTTGTCAGACTGCTATATCTCTAAGTTATCCAGGTCTGATGTATTCGCTTAAATAACAATGCCTATCGCGCCGTAAAACCGTACCCCCTTTCCATGATTGATCCTTTTTGTGCCGTTACCCATATAGATAAGATGATGCAAGCGACATTCAGCGTCAAGCTGTGTCAGCTAATATGTAGTATACGAAGTGAAGCCCATGTCCTCCTCAATTTGAATACTCCTCACTTGTCAGGGAGAGCCCTGGCTAGCACAAATGGCTAACCCATAAAGAACAACGACAGGCTTTTTTCCTGCCATCCATGAATCTCCTGTATGTACTCCTTTTGTCAAATTCCGGCAGTCGTATAACTCGTCCTTTGACTGGGTTCTCAGGCAGGGATGTCAAGCCCAGTAAGAAAGTAGCGCCTCCACAGATGCATGGCCCCAGGCGATACCTCTGGTCAATTGTGTGTCGCTACCTGATTTTTTATATTTCATCGTCAATTTCATTCTCGCAATATGTCTCATATTGTCGGGCCGGGGGGTTGAAATGAGCTCAGCACTATACATAGTAATCGCGTCGAGTGCCAAGTGCGGCTGTAGAAAAACGCCAAGCTGGAAGATTGTTGGTTTCATGTCGCTTGAAAGATCAAACGTTAAAAAACAGTGCTGTAAATTCTGCAGATGCAATGGGACATGCCAAGGTAGCATTGTGTCTGTTGTCCCTCCCTTCCGACAGCACTGCCACATTAGTGCTTCAGCCCTGAGAGGCAACCAGGCAACCTTGGACGGATAACCGCATTGAAATGCGCGCGGAAGCACCAATTGATCCGAGCGATCAACGGACGCAGTAAAGCGGCACCTTGATTCGTTTTGGACTTGCCGCATGATGCAGATGCGGCAATCCGCCCACGCGATACAGAATTTTCTCCGCGTCTGTCGTATGCCTCACCATTGTAAAGTCGCTGTTTGGATGGCTGTTCATCCGTTGCGGGCGGTTGGCGTTGCACAATTGCCGCTGGCTTGTTGTTTTCAGACCTCTGAGTTGCATGCTGATTGCAGCACGCAGATCACTTTCTTGACAGACGCTGATCTTCCAATAGAAAGTTTCTTGAAGACAGACCCCACTGAATCCTTCTTGGTACCGGCGATTTCCCTTTGGTACCCCGCCCTCATCCGCCTGATCCTCAACCCATCTAGAATCGTCAACACCCACAAAACACTTGGCCTTGACTCATCATCTTGGCGGCCGACTTTTATGTCGCCTTTGCTGGGATTGATCGAGACCAAGTGTGCAGTGCTTCGAGTTCGGATGATGCATTTACCGAGGTGTTGGGTCTTCCTCCAGCATGCAGGCATTCTCCAGCATGTTGGTCCACTTTCCACTTGTGCCCGCGTGGCTGTGCTTAAGATGCTGTCTGAAGTGATCCGCTCGGAAGAACTTTTTAGACGAGTTGCACTCTCGGAACTTGTGCACCTCTTGCAGATGTCTAATTCGTTCATCCCAGTCCTGTTCAGTAGCGTGTCGAGGCGCATTACCACCGTTCAAGGCACCAGTACCAGGGCCGCGTCCAGATCGTGTGAATTCATCGCCGCAGTAGCCACAGGTGTCAGCTTCGCCAGGTCGGTTTGTAGAATCGTGAAAAGCCCTGTCGTATCCAGAGAGAGCTGAGCATGACCATGAATGGCGGCGTACGTGGAGTGAATTTTGGTGGCGCTCTGCCTCATTCTTGTTCTTGAAGCGGTTGCCGCAGAATGAACACTCGTATTGCTTTTCAGCCTCGTGAGCACTAGTTATCAATCAGCATTAAGTAAACATAAAACGTCTCACGCAGCCTCAAGAGTGGGTCTGTGGAGATGTAAGTGAAATCTAACTTACTTGAGTTCCTCAGCCGTCTCGAACCTCTTGGGCTTCTTGGGGCAGCACTCGCACATGAAAAAGCCTTGGACCTTGGATCCGCCCGGCTTCTGTACTTCAGTAATTTTACGTGTGCTTGCACCCGAGACAGTCCTAGAGTGAATGGACCCCCGGCCAGAGATGGAGGTTCGAGGGCTTGGGTTAAGGGAAACAGGGGCTGTATAAGGCGAGTTGCAAGACGTGGGTGACATGCCACCGGGGGAAGGGCCCACAGGTGAGCGTCGGCCGAAAGAGTTGACAGTTGTAATGCCAGCAGGGTGCATTGACATTGGCATGGTCGAGATGTACGAGTTTGATCGCGATGTCGGCACTGAAGGCATGGTAGCACCTCGAGGAAGGCTGGTGAAACGACCTGTGGGAGATGTACGTCGGGGCATAGCAAGAAGATGCTCGTCATTGGGACTAGCAGCCCTTCTCTTCTGACCGCCAGGAACGTAGGCATCGTCAATATGTAGTCTCTTCAATGATTGGCCATCTTCCATTTCCATATCCTCTGCTCCGTTGAAATCATAACTGGAGTTTGTCGAGGTCGCATCATCGCTGTTGTTCCTCTTTGATCGTACTCGGGGTGAACGATCAATATCGGAGCTATCATTTGGTGATCGGTCTCCATGGTAAAAGGGTGTGCTTCGGGGGGAAATGGCAGAGTGGATTGGTGTATCGGTAAGCCTTGCGGGAGAGGCTAGTATGCCACCGCGAGAGTGAATGGGGAGCTGTACAGGCACACTCAGTGCTGGAGGGAATCGTCCTTCTGCAGAAGGTCTTCGGGAGAGGAGCTCGTTCGCCGAAGCACTGAGAAGAGATCGAGGCGGTGTCTTTTCTAAAGGTCGGGTCTGGTCAAGCTTCTTCTTAAGGGTATCACCATCAACATCAGCTGGGGATTTAAACTCGTAGTGGTTGTGGAGGCGGCCAAATCCTGTAGGAACGGATTCGCGGGACCTGTGGATCTTGTTAGTCTCATTGAACCAACGTCTTAGTCAAGCTATTGGAGGCCTGAGCTGAACCAATGCTCAATGCACGGTAGCCCTTACCTGTCAGTTGATGAGTAACTGGCATAACCTTCATCTCGATCGCTGATGTTGCTTCTTCGTTGGTAACTTGGACGGTCTTCGTGAAATGATGAGTTCATGCTTCCGTAGCCACTTGCAAAAGAACCGTGGGCATATTCCCGCTTCTCTCTCATATTCTCTGCCAAAGCACTAGGTTGGGCGTAACCGGGGTATTTGGGAGGAGGCAGTGGTGGAGGAACGTCGTCTCTTTGCATGCCAGGTATTGACATGGCAATACTTCTACTAAATGGCGAATCGTGGTGGTTCGCTCTATGTCGGTCACCTGAAGCAGGAACTATAATGCTCGGGAGAGCCGGAGCGGTCTCTCTATATTGGGGAGGATAGGCCATGTTGTTTAGCTTGGCAGTTGGACAACTCGAGCTGAAGATGGAGCAAGAGGCAAAGCAATGGCAGCTGAAGTTTGGCGAGGTTGGACCTAGGATGTCATAGGACCGAGACTATTCCGTCATGAAATCGACGGATCCGAGGACGTAAGAAAGTCGTTTCCCGGTGACCAAGTTGCTATACTTTATTTTTAGAGGTCGCCTCCTTTTGTTCAATTCGATTTCAATTCGGCTCCAAAATGTCGGGTGGTGATAGGGCAATTATGGGGTGGTTGTGCGTGTTGTGGCGATGATGGCTTCTCGGCAGCACCGAAGATTGCTATGCTGGTGCAGCTGGCTGGGGCAGAAAGTTGGACGAATGACAGAGCTGTATCGGGGGTGAGGTGATCTGTAAGGCGGGAGAAAGTCGTGATTGGAGTCTTGGTATAAAATAGAATTGAGAATTGGCCGAGATAATAAAAGCAGAAACAGAAGATGGACTGAAGTAACGATTAAAATATGGAAGTGCGAGATGTGATGTAGAAAAGGATCCAGATGAGAAGGGGAAAAGGTGGGAGACGGCGGTTAAAGTTCAGTTATCCAGTTCAATTGACCTGACCCTCAGGTTAATGAACGGACAGCGATCCAGCGTTGACGTTGGGTGACGCTCGCTGGACTTTTTGCCCTGTCACACCCTCTGTTCTGTTCCTGGCTTCGGCAGGCGTGCTGGGACCCCTGTAGACTGCACCTACGCCCTACGGGGGTGGAACTTAGGGGGAGCGGGGCCCTTATGGGGGGAGGAAACCCAAGGGCTGAAGACGAAGACGGGAGTGAAGGGAACCTAAGGAACAGGCAATGACCTGGGACTGGGCAGGAGTAGCTCCGGGGGCCGAGACAAGCAAAAACCTAACAAGAAATGTGGCGGTTAAAAAAATGACAGAGAAATGTACATGTCTTGTGATGTTTTGTTTTGATTGCTTTTATGATTATTATCCAAAAGAGTGACAAGATGGGTGCAAGTAGGAAGCTGAATGAGATGAAAACTCACTGTGAGGAGAAGGTCAGTCATGACTGACTAGGGGGGGTGAACATCTGCCGACACAAGTTTAGGGGGTGTGTGAGCAATGTACAGAGAAGGCCCAGCTAAAAAAGACGAAACCTAGAGACAGAGAGATGTTATCGAACTTGGGTTGTCACCAGATGGAGTTTGCATATCCGTCCGTCCCTTGTATCGGTGCTGCCTTGTAGGTAACATCACATCAGTCTCAATGGGACAGTTATTGTATTGGGGCACGGATGGTATGTGCAGCGGCATGGCACGGCATTCTCTCTCCATCTCAAGCAAGTCAAGTAGAGTGCATGTGTTACATACATACAACTGTCATGGATGTCAGTCAGTTCAAAGTCCCTCTTGTCAAGATCATGATGCATCTCTTCTGCTAGATACCTCCACTTTGTCTCGCTCACTCTTACATAACCCCGTATTACACTCAATATGTCCATCCGATTGTGGGAATCCTCGGATCTTGCAGAGCCTGGCTGGTCTGTCTCGCATTTTCTGCTTACCTCTGACAAACATCTCCATAGATACAACAGAACGGATTGAAAGCCACATCAATAGCAACAGCAGCAACAGAAGACCAGAGGGGGTGCGGCATCGATCCGCTGTTGGGTCCGCATATTGCTGCTACTACAGGGGACATGCACCAGTTAGGAGGACATGACCCCTGCCATGGCTCCGGTGAGGTGCTGCTCCTCCTGAGGATGAACATAGTCTGTCCTTGTCCTGCCCTACGGGGTTTGCTTTTTTATCCTGTCTTGTCTCCACGAGATGGGGCTGCTTGACATTGTATTTGGGGATCCGATGCCTTGCCCGGCCGGCCAGTTCAGCCTGCCCTGTAGCCCTGCGCTCTGCCCTGGAGGGCTGTCTGAGTCTGTGTGGGTACAGGGGTGTGTGTGCGGAAACGGAGAGGCAGAGAGTTGCTTTACTTTTGGTCTGGGGGTGTTGAAGTTAGCTTAGCTCCTCGCGGGGAGGGGGTGTAGGGCAGCTTACAAGGACGTTGAGTTGTCGAGGGTGTAACTCTAAGGGTACGAGATCTTGGATGTTGGTCGAGGTACTGACACTCAAGGGACTGCATCTCACCTTGTCTTGTGTTTTGCCTTGGCTTGCCTTACCTCACCTCACCTTTGTTGACAAGCAAGACACTAACTAGGCTATAGTCATGATCCTTCGGTCTGCAGTCTGCTCACCCAATGCAGACAAACAAATAAACAGCCCACTAATGACAACGTCTGATCCTTTTGTAGGAGTTGTCTGTCAATACTGCACTAACCGCACCCAGGGTCGCTTGCGACAAGCTGCATGAGAATAACTTTCTCTCTCGAGTTTTTCAGTGTCGTAGTCAAGCAGGCTTCTTCCCTGTCTTTGCTTGCTTCTTTTTTGCTTCCGTTCCCGCTTCCTTTCAACTGCAACTCTCACTGGTTAACTGTGCACTTCCCGTCCGCCTTCCCGCTGCTATTCCTATCTGGAACCAACCAACAACCAACAAAACGACGTTCTGTTTTCTCCAACAGCAGGGTAGGTAGCAGGGCTACAGTTACTACCAACACAAACCCAAGCAGGCCGACCCTCGGCCGAGCATCTTTTCCAAGCCTTGCGGGATGCATACATTCCACATCGGCAATTGTAACTTCCGAATAAACAAAAGAGGCCAACTGCCAAGTATAGATTTTCAACCTGGGCATTATCTCGCCGTGGAGATACGAATATTGTGGCTTGGATATCGCCATACAGTATCATTCCCTTGTGCCGCCTCGTCATCTAACCTCTAAGGACTCTTTTCTTTTTTTCCCTTACCCACGCGCCACCCGAAACTCAATTTGAGGGGGTGATAGGTTAAACGGCTACGACTTAGTCTCTGTCTCTGAGGGAAACTTTTTTATCCAATTGTCGTTTGAAGCAATCCAGCCTGAGAAATGCCAAGTAATTTTAACTTGGTTAACCAAGACAAGAAATGAGGCTCAGCGGTGAGTGTTCATTTCTCATTCCTTGGTAAGTGTATCTTCCAAGACTTGGCCATACTCAGTAGATAACAACGAGTAAGTATTTAATGACTCGAATATTCTGATTCGAATGATCAGCATCAAATGAGATTATGTCCATGACATTTGCAGCAATGTTTGCAATTCTTTTGTTTATTAGCCCCATAACCCGTGCAACCTGCCGAACGCAGCGATAGTGAATAAGCCGCTATGTCATGCGATGTCGCTGTATCTTTCTCACTGGATTGAGAGCCTGCTTCTTGCGGGCTTTATTCTCTTCCAGGTGTGATAAGTCACCATCGGAAATAACGCATGATTCTTACAGCCGTTCTCGGACGATTACCTTTTGTACACAACACAGTATACAATGACGAGAAATCTGACCCCGCGCGTCCCAAGAGACGTGGATGGATCCCCAGTTCCAGCTACTTGTACCAGAGATTCTATCTAACCGGGATTCTTTTGCAAGCGGACCCTCTTTGAAGCACATCGCCCTCAATAGGCATCGTCCGATAGGGAGGGAGATGGAAGTTACGAACAGGCAATTTGGGCGACGTGCGTCAGTGTCAAAACTTAGTTTAGCTCTATGTACATCATGCCAATATGTTTGGTGGGTTTACGAGGACCGAGCCTGTGGCGCTGCTGTCAAGAAGCTTCCAGCCCTAGCTAGTAGAGCTTAGATAGATCCTTTGATCCTTTATCAGTCTCTATTTTTCTAAGCGAGCGGGACACATGACTCTTGGCACAGGGAGGATCAGTCAAGAAATGCCAGATCTCAGTTGACTCAGTTCAGTTCAGTTCAGTTGAGGTTTTGGTCTATTTGCTCTAGAGGATCAACCCCAGACCGGAGTGATCCGCCCGCTGAACGCCGAAACATGCACCAATTAATTCAGTTGCCTAGCGCCTAGACCTAGGGACGGAGCAACTAACCTACTACACTGCTGTTGCTACTGGTTTCAGCATAGCATGTTGCTCCTCCAGGATTTGATTCCGATTCCGCTTCCTCACGGACGGATCCCACTTGATGTTCCTTGCACGCGACTAAGATAGGACAATTGTATGAACCGACTTTAGCTTGGTTGATCATGATGTGGTCTCGGAGGTGATGGCCTTACAGGGAGAGTGAAACCAACCTGTCGGATACAAAGCGAGCGACGTCGAAATGGAGTCATTGCATCACTGATAGTGACCTCTTGTTTTGGTTCACAGCGCAGAATTTGGATTACAACATGATTACCAACCCGGCACTTCACATTATGAGAGCACACACACCAGCCAAGAGGAGTAAATATTGGCTGGAAATTGGCGGTAAAAGTGAACTAGCCTACTTACAGTACGTCCCAGCAGGCTAAGCCCTACAGGTCTCGACCTCGTTCAGCATCGTGACTCGTGGACTCGTGCCGACAGATGAGACAAGAGAATTTAAGTTCTAACCCAAGTGGGCTCACGTCGGGAAGTGGCTTGATCTTGGGTAAAAGGTCAAGCCACATTCTTTCTCTTTCCTTTTTTTCGGGCCTCGGCGGGGGTGTTCCTTCTCCAACAAGTGAAAATGAGATGGCGCAACTAGCGTGGACAGGAAGGTGGTGTGTGTGTGTGCGCGTGTCTTTCCTTCTGTTGATTCAGCCCTACCATGGACAAAATGAGAAAAGCTGCATCCCGGTCTTGGCATTTTTGAATTGCCTTGTTTGTCTTAGAACCGTTTAATGAAGTGGTATTTCTCCCACATAACGATCCTACTCTACAGACGTCATTTAACAACTGCATTGTTTATCGTTATCTTTTATTAATCAATATCGATATCTAGTATCGAAAACAAGAGGCAACGTTACAGTTGGACCTTATAATTACATGCATCTACCGGATGTGGAGAAGAAAGCTCGGTGCATCATCTTGTGTCGAATCTGGTCATGATCTACTTTTCTAGACGTCAAAGCCCACTATTTGTACGGCACAACATGTACTTGTATCAGAAAGGAAATGAAGTCTGTCGCCCAAACCTTTTTCGACCCACGGCGGAATTATTACATACGTGCAAAAGAGACCAAGGCTCTCGGTAACGTCCAAGACCCCGATGCCTGGAAATGGATGGGGAGGGTGTGACTGACTTTCAATGCTTGACGAGACCAAGACTAGACTACCGACGTTACCGGCTTGTGCCACACCAGGTGGTGTACTACTCTGCACATCTCGACAGCTCGGACAGGTCTTCGGCAGTTCAGTACCTGCTTCTTTTGTGCTTCCATGGCATCTTCTATCCCAATGTCATGACACAACGCCTCCCAACACTGCGTTTTCGACCGTTACTCGTCATTGTCGTCGTCATTTTGCTCAGCCATTTTATTTCGTCTACATTTGACGTGGTGGTTGGTCCCATGTCTACCATTCCCGGGTCTCTCCCACTCTCCGACAGTCATTCTGTCTCGCACAGATTCATCAACCGTCCATCTTAGCTCTCCATACTCTCGGGCTCTATCACCAAAAAGGAAGTCATTTCGGCACAATGGCGTTTTGTCCCCCTGGCCGTGAATCTTCGGTAGGTCCAGAAAAGCCTGACGCGCGGACACCAAGGAAACGGAAACCTAACCGCCATGGCATCTTCCGTCGCAGACGCTTGGCTGTTGGTTCTTGCAAGCATCCCAACCGGGAAATCCTGGAGAAAAGGAATCCACTGTTCAACCGTCGCTTGCAGAGTGGATTCTTTTTTTCTATCGATGCATGGAATTTTTGTTTTTGTTGGTTGTTAAGGTTTGTTCACTTTTCTATATTTACCAATGCAACACTCAGATTACTATACACAAAACAAAATGGTTCATAGCATGGCGCCTCGTTTTGTTATATTATATCAAAGCGCATCTTCTCCAAGATCCATACTGCCACGTTCTTGAATTGTAAACTAGTTTGCAAAGTCCCCGTCGCTATCTTCAGCCCTGTGTGCTGGTCCCCTCTTCTTGTTAGGTCCCTCTCTCTCTCATCCGGGTGCATCCCTGGTCGCCTTGCCTGCCCACCCAACGACGTTGCAGCGAACTGCATTGCCGTTGACGCTTTACTGCCGTTTCGGATAATTAAACCATGGGCTGGGCTGTACAGTAGCAGTAGAGAATACGACGGCCTGTCAACGGGAGGGAACTTTTCGTATCAGAACAAGGCAAGGCGATCACTGCGCAGTACAAAGCGATCCAATCAGACACCATGCCCCTCAACTGCCGAGCGGCAGGTCCATGCGCGGTGTCAGCACCTTGATTTACTGGCCAGGCCATGACCATGACCTTGTCGCACCGACTTGGGGGGTTTCAGGAATGAGTCCATTCCACTAATGGAACGCCTAGAGTTACCGCTAGATGACCGGCGACGAGACTATTATAGTAGATTGCACTTGCAGCACAGTAACTAATTGCACAGAGTACGAGTAGTGGTGGATGACGACTGAAGGAGGCGCAGCAGAACCCAACACCACACCTTATTCCTCCTTCCCGCAGGATAGTGGGCGTCGATCTCGATAGTGAGGGTGCCCTATGGGCCATGGATGATTGACAGACAAAAATGGGGGACCCTTAAATGCATGGGATGGACTTTTTATTAATGTAACCGATTCGATAGACACCCCATTAATCGGCATTGCTATGTCCCACAGAACAGAACAGAAGCTCAATGCCTACGGGTAATCTTTTCCAATCGAGGCTCGTTTATAACAGAGTCAGCATTATTACACCTAAAATATCAACAAGGTGATTGAAACACCTCTTTTCTGCTCTAAATCCGTATTTCCGACCTGCATCTCTTCAAACAGTTATCCCCGGAATAATGTCTCCTTCAAGGAAAGGTCGTGACAATCCTTCGAGACCAACCGACGAATGAGGATGTTACCGAGGTCCTCCTTCGGTCCAAGACCCTGTCACTCCCTAAGCAAGACTGGAGGAGGCTCAAAAGGTGAGGGAGGGCCCCTGGATGTACGTACGCATATGACGATATATGGGCGTCTACCGAAACGCTTCGGGATCGGATCTGTAAACGAGGAATAACGAACCCTCATCTCATTCAAAGACAGTCAAGTAAGCATAGCCCTGCGACTGCAGACGGGAGAGGCGCGCCACAACCAGATCATTTTTCCTTTCGATTGCAACTCTACAGGGAGGGCATCTCATTTCCAAGGAAGTGGCTTTCAGCCCAGCGAGGCGGGATTGGTTGCAAAGGTATCCTTGGCATATGCGGCTCGAGAAAAATAGCTCTACAGCATAGCAGCATTACATTGCATTGCAGATTCCTGTGGCAAAATACAACGTTGAGCGGGTACGGATACAAAAAACCCTGAATAAGAACTACGCGTCGATAACGTTATGTATTAAAAGCCTGTGCTATTGATGCTATTTTGGCTATAACTCATCTTGATTCGTCCGGAGATATAACCGAGCCAGAGAATTGTGGCTTTTCCGTCCACATCCGGTTTGTATGTAGCATGATGGCAATTCAACCTGTATCCGCGGACTCCGTATGGGATTTACCTTTGTAGTGTCAAAGATCGACATTGAACCTTGTCTAATGCCGTCTATCCACCGTAAATCACATATTCTTCTTTCTCTACGAGGAATGAGTTGCAAGCTCCATGTTTGGACTTGACCAATCTCTCACAGTCTGTGGCTTGGCTGTTTTGTTGGTGGTGAACCGCGCGTCTAATACCCGGCGTCAAATTAGCAAGCAAGCACTTTTGTTTCCCTCTAACTACCTAACTAGTTCAAGAAACTAGTCAGTTGAGACTTGCATTCTCGGGATGCGACTGGACGCCTTGGGGCGGAGACAGAAGGCTACCTGTCTGGGACCATTGATGAGAAATGTCTGAGTCCAGGTCATGCGATGGACAACGGAACTTTCCTGCTGACTCAGGGGCGTGTGTTTGTTCTTTCCAAAAGGCCAAGGCGGAGCCAGCGTCTTGTGGTTTTGTGTTTGTAATTTCTCATGCATGGCAACTTACAGCATGAGCCCTTGTCCATCGAACAGCAGATCAGCCAAGCTTGTCATTCCTCCCTATCCTGTTCACATCATGCCAGCTTGGCAAGACATATCAGGTGGAGATGAAGCCAGAGACAAACGCATCGAGGCTCTTGGCCGTCTCCCCACAGCCCCTTGTTATCGGGGCAAATGGCCCAATTGCAATTGGGTCCCTTGCTAGGGAACCTCACAGCCCTATCCAGACGTGCTACTGAGCTGAGTCCACATGCCTCGGCTGAACTTGTATAATGGATCGACCGCCGGATCGCCTACATATGTCTCAGTCGCAAGCGGAGTCGGAGAGTGCAGGTTATTGGTCTTTGTGCGAAAGGCCTCCAAGATTGTATCGCGAGACTCAACTTGCAACACCACGTACACGATGACATTGTTGAGTCTGGTTTTACATACGTGTAAGGGAGCATGTTACACGTGCAATCTCCTGATGGGCATGCGAATTGTCTGTCGGTACCTGAGCTGACGGACCGGGGAGGAAGATCTGTGGGGTTTGTTTGCTGATTCAGATTCAATAATAAGAAAAAGCAAATAATTCCTTTCCTCCGAACTCAAAGATCTGCCATGCCATGCGCTGGTGGCAGATCGATCTGAGCTCGACTTACTCGCCAAACACTGAGGAATTAGCCCAAATGAGAATGTCTTGTATGACATGACAATGGCTCGTGAAAAAGATAGTCTATGTGGGTTCCTGACTCTAGATCATGCCGAAGGATATTGTTGGACGAGTCAGCACATATCATGTCTCACGGAGTCAGGTTATACACAGCACTGACCTTGATGAGAGCCCTGTGTTTTCTTGCTTTGGCTCCGATTTCGCCAGGATGGCCTCATTCAGGGAATGGACTACAGAGGGAGAAGACAGGTATGTACAGTAGTACAGCATAGCAAGGTTTCCCTGTATGTTTGCTTGTGCATTCTGTTGCTCGGCTCGTCGTTGCAATCCTACACACAAAGGGAAAGCGACTCATAATGATGTAAAATGCAATGTCAGTCTCGCAATACTGCGCCGAGAGGCCTGACTCGTGGGCGTGCGTCTTGTTGATAGGGCTTGGCTTGGTCCTGTGCCCCAACCCTGCCTTGCAGTATTGATCCTACAAGGACAACTGTCACTTGCCTATAAGGATTGTAATGCCTGCTCGACAAACGACGCCGTTGGAAAACCTTGGTTACCTTTATCCGTAGGGCTACACAATTTACATGAGACGGACGTCACACCGTACATATCACCTTGCAGGGACAAGGTATATATCCCAGGGAGTTACTCAGGAAAAGAGAAGGTGCCTGTCAAGTCGAGAATGTACAGAACTCAACCCCACGCCCATTGAGTTCGTTAAATCAAGTGCCGGAGCGTCATTTCAACAGTCTTGTTTAATGAAGCTGTTAACCGAAGCCAAACAGCGTGGAAGAGATGATTTAGCGAGGCCGATCCTTTATCTGAAACGGGGTTAAATAAGGTTACCTTGCCAGGCTTGCCTTGACTGGACTGGGAAGGATTTGGTAGAGTCAATGGATGGCCTTGTCAAGTGTAATGGGATCCATCAAGACTGCTACGCTGTAAGCGGTGACGTTCAGGTTGTATAGATGACTTTGTAATCTACTTCGTAATCTACCTGGCTCCGGAGGATGAAGCGATCGAATATTACAGTCAAGTAATTCGCGAGCGTTATTAACAAGGTATAAACAAACCAAGCATTTGACAGATGGACGTGGTAGGATGAGGATGAGGATGAGGAGAAGGGACCAATTTAACCCCTCACACCCACCTCGTACTCGCCTTGAATCCTGGAATGTTTCCAGAAATATTCTGGAATAATTCCTTTTTTGGATTATCAACAGGGGCTTTCCTCCCTGCAATGATGCTGTACAACATATACAGATTGTTATATGTCTGTACGTACTTTCGAGTGCTATTCAGAGGCTCAAGATACGATTTTCTTATTATCCATACTAAACTTGATGGAACTATTGGACTATTCATGACTGATGATCTGGTTTACCGTATTTCAACTGCCCTGTAAGTAGCTCTAAACGCTCTGCAGGGCGCACTTCGGTGCTTATGCGGACCAGGCTTCTTTTAGCACTCAAAAGCCCTACCCTTGTCTTTTACCACTGACACATATTGACTTGGGGCCGAGTACGTACCTGGAAGGCCTTGTTCATCAATTCGAAACAATCACATGCATTCTGCAAGGATGGGATAAAAGAACAACAGCAGAGCTTGTTCGTTCTTACGGAGGTCCGCTCTCATCATTCCTTTTTCTCCAACACTTGTAAGGCTTTGACCTAGATCTCCATTCGGTGCAATTCCGTCTTGGTTCAATAGCGGAATACATAAACACTTACTAGCCTGAACTATAGTTCTAGTGCTGGTCCACATGGCTGAAATGCCCATCTTTCCGCACCCTGTATCTAAGAAAAAACGGGACTGACGCCGCGTGTCTTGCTTGGTCTAGGCCCCCTCGATCTATCTAGTGATTCCGAGAGCTTGGAAGATGAAACTAGCCAAGTCAAGTACACAGAGTAATTATTGACAACTCACTCACGACGCAACTTGACAAAACGGGTGAAGGGGAGACCAGGCCCGAGCGGCAGAGTGAACTGAACTGTTTAATATCACTACGCCTCTTGAATCCCTACAGTCACCTACATGCTAACTACCTAATTGGGATAGCATGTTTTCACAAGCTTTTTTCATGGTTCCGACAACCAACACGTTCGATTGTCAGATCATGTCGAGCATCAAAGTTGACATTTCTTCCACAAGACCAAGAAACCTTCTAGAACGGAGATGCTTACCTTTCCCAGACGCCTCTTCCGTTAAAGACAGTAGCAAGCAATCAACAAGGAGTCCGAGGGTCCGATAGGGGTCAGACGGAGGCTATTATGTGTATGTTCCGACTACTGACGTCGACACCATCAGGCCCAAGCTCGTCTTTTTAGGTTTGTATCTAGTCTCCATAATAATTCAGCCCTTGGGTCTTCCCCTGGTAGGGCGCTGGCGGGGGAAAGTCTTAAGTACCGTAACGACACCGTGACATCCAGCGGCCAAAGTGCCGTTTGCATTTTCCGTGAGCGGAACGGCAGTCAGGGAATGGAACCAAATTGTTCAGGTTGCATTAGACTCCACTTGTTGCTAGTCCTGATGATCGAGATATGTCAAGTTGATATTACTTGTTACTGGGGGATGAATTCCAAGCTGTGCCTCATCGCAATCTAACTTACTACAAGTCCTTTCTGTCAAGATGATATGATGAGCTTTTGGTCTATCCGTCACAAGTAAGCAGTTTAAATCTCCGACGGTGTTTCTTCTTGCTCATCCTTCTGAGTGAACGGATGTAACCCTGGTCCTGCAACGCTCGCACCCCACTACTTGTTGCGGCAAAAGAGGCCGCAGACCTCCACCCTTGGAAGTGTCAATGAGGGGATCTCAACTCTGTTCAGGGCCCTTGGCTTGGAACGGGAGGTGTTTTGACTTGTGTGGGGTGGGTATTTCTCCTTTGAGATTCATGGTTCAGGCCTCGAGCGGTAAGGCAAGCCCAAGCCCAGATCCAGGGGTAACAAAGTTAGCTAGTAGTAGTTATTGCAACCTCGATGCGAACGCGAGATAGCGTTCGGTCTTTTGACATAATCGGGAAACGTCATACGGCATTACATGACATGGTGCTGGATGATCTCCGAACTATTGACTCAAGTCCCTTCTTTACCTGGCTATACTCCCCGTGAATTAAGGATCCTTCCATGGGGTAGGTAGCTCATGACGGTGATGAGGAACAATGCAACGCAGTCGGTAGGGCTGGCCTTGAGGAATTTCCGACTGTGCATATACCAGAAACAGGAAAAGAAAGTAAGGAAAAAAAGAGGAAACCCTCCGACGATGGAGATCCGCACACGGACGTGACTGGATACTTTGTTTGCATTAGTTTGACCTGCACATCCTGATCAACAAGTCCTCTTTCCGTAATAGACTGACTACTTACCATCACAGCGTATGATTGTATGTGCGGTACATGTTTCACCAACTTTCGGAGGTTTAGGCAAAATGGGCACATAACGGGCTCAACGGAACGGGTATATTGTCGAACCAAGCGAGTTGCAGGACAAGACAGAAAAAAAAAAGGATTCTTTTTTCCCTTTTCCTGTATGTAAACGGCCCGTTTTTGTACCAGACTGTCGGGTCTTGTTGTTGGTTGGTTATCTGATATGCATGATACGGAAAGGACGGGGCATGTCCGGATGGCATGTTGTGTTGGGCGTTTGGTTATGGAACAATATATTCCGATGCATGTCTCGCTCCCTGGTTCTAAAGATAGGGCGAGGCGGAGCAAGTAACAGGAAGGTCGGGTTGTTGTAGATGAGTCTCGATGTTGTCTTTTGAGGCAGTGTGGTCCCGGGTAGTGACTGTCCGTGTAAGTCAATGTAGATGCAGGTCTTCCTTCTATGCAAGTTGGTGATAGCCAAGCCTCGTATTTGGGGGCAAGAAACTCAGAGGTTTGCATTTGGGAAAGTCTACAGGTCAAGTAGCATATAACCCCTGGTCTTTGCGTTCACAATTGAGGCCGCCGGCTTGGACGTGCCACGTCAAATGCCATTCACCCAGGCCCAGAAGTTGCTGATAACACTCTACAACACATCAGATCTCTATTTTGATCTAAGATTTCTGGGACCGAAACGGATAGTGGTGGCTGTTGTCTCCCCAAGATAAGGTACGATGTGTTGTGAGATTGAGATGCGGTGCAGAGACAGCTCAATCAAGTCAAAGGTTAAAAACAAGCCTTGATTAGATCAGACACGCAGCTAGAAAGTAAACTTAATGAAAAGAAATATTAAGTAAAGGTTAAGCAAATTAGCTGCATCAAATTGAACTAAACTGTGATGTGCTGGTTGTTGTGTTTACTAGAATTCGTGGCTCACGCTGTCAGTGCTTGTATTGTAACTTTCGCTCTGGTGAAGCACTTATGGCTACCAGACACCAGACCACCAAGAGTTCCATCCGAGTATAGCATCTTTATTAAACTAAGTTGTCCAATATTAAAATCCTGCGCTGCTTCGCCAGGCGACCGATGGAGCACCCAGGCCTCGAACCGGAAAGTCATTCATGAGGATGCTCAAGGGCTAAAGCATCAAGCTTCCCCCACCAAACTTAACGTATTAGTTAACATTTTATTCGAGAATGATGTATTCCTCCTCTGCTGTAGAGACAGAATCAAGAGAGCTGGTGCACATGTTAATGTCCCATATCGTTGCGCTTGATCGTGTCTGCCTGTATGTTTGTTGCTATAGAACATCGCTCTTCCTAATTAAGAAACAGCGAGAAGATGTAGAGAAAGTTTAGTATTATGGCTCAAGTAAATAGAATTGATACAGTAAACACAAACTCTCAAGCTTCTCGTGGGTCTTTTGCATTTACATAAAACTCTACCAAGAGAGATACAAGGGAGTGACTCTTCCCATCGCAAACACTTCCTTGTTTCCATACATTCTCTTCTACCATCATTGGAATCTCTCCATCCCTTGCAATTAGAAGCTCTGAGACTCGGCTTCATATCAACCATCACTATGGAACCTTCTGACCGCCCTCCAAGGCCTCGCTGCAAAGATTTGGTGCACTTCAATGTCTCGGCGCATTGCAACTATTGCGGTGAGATAAATCACGCGGCCGACAAAGCTGCTATCTTTTACTGCAAGGACTTTCCTACTGGTACCTGGGAGCTTTGTCATATGGCAATTTCTCATGATGAAATTGTTGACCAAGACCCCTCTGCGTCGCGGGATAAGGGTATCTGCTGGTGTGATATGTTGGGGGAAGACAAATGTTCAGATGGATTTGTTTTACTGCATCAGAAATGCCTCGAACTACTCAACTATGCCGAACTGTCTGCGGAAAGGATAGACTATCTGGGACGAGCGGTGGCTTGGATGAACCATGACTATTTCTTCCGGGGATTTCACAAAGAATATCTCAATTCACTCCCAAAAACCCTGGACTACCGCCATGATACTATCTCTTACGTTGGTAGAAAACTCGGGCTCTCACTCGGTTGTCTTCCCCTGGAGCTGCTGCGACATATCCAGTCATATTGTCGATACGCGCCATTCTGGCAAATCGTCAAACATCTAGACGTTACGCCCTTACCAGGCACGATCCCAAGGAGCAAGATGTCGTCTGTTTCTCTTGCTAGAGTTGTTCGATGGAAACGCGGAGACGCCCCACCAGTACTCTCGAAAGAAGAGGCCACGTCTGGGCATGTGCGTGTCACGGTCGACAGACGAGGCTTTTGTCAAATCGAACATCTCCCTGAGTACCCGCCTGTATGTCTGGATAAACATCGATGCCAACGGTTCGCTATCCTCGAAATGCACCAAGCCAGTATGGCCACGGCCTACTTCAAAGTAAGTTCAATCTCAGTATCAGTGTTTACGACTCCAAGACTGACCAAGCTTGTGTGTCCAGGACGGAATGGGTTGGATCTGGAAACGGCTCAGTCTTAAACATTTCTATCCTTGGACAACTGTAACTCTTTGGGACATCCCAACACCCCCTACTAAGCCTTTCTCCTGGCCGCATGGCTACTTCAGCATTTCTACAAACTTTCCGAATCCTGAGACTTGCAGCATGTTAAATTTGGACCATCTGGGAGGCAGATTTGATACCATCAATCTCCGCGATGTTGTTTGTTTAAAATTCCGATTCAAACCATGCGTAATTCAAGTCAAAGCCTTCAACAAAGCTGAACCGCTGAGTCAAATAATTTCGGAGAATGATTATCTATATGGCGAGTCGTCGTATTTGCCGCTTGCATCTAACGACAGAATTCTATGGATCCAGGCCCGAGGGCACAAGTCAACCGATGAACGACATGTCAATGTTTTCACCAGTTTGTTGGTATGTGTTCTTCCCGTCTTTAATGGTTGACTTTCGACTAACTTGCATCAGGTCAAGACTGAACTGTCAGGTATCGTCCACCTTGGACAATGTAGCAGGAAACCTGCCGAGATTATGGCCTTCAGCCAAGTTCCCCTTGCCATCTTCTGCGGATCCCACCAGTTCTGGAGTATTGACCCAGCCATCGCCATTTATCCAAAAAGTGACCCTTCTACAGCCCACGAAGTTCCGAGTCTCAGAAACATCGGCCCCCCTACTCCTGCCACCCTTTTGTACTACGGTAGGCCTCCACCATCATGGTCATGGGCTCCTTTGGAAGATATAACGTGCGTGCGGGTCTTCACAAGTGTGAGCTTGGGGGGATGTTTTCTAGGAATGGAAATCGCCTACAGAAATGGAGGACAGCGTTTTATAGGTGACATATCTGAAGGTACGGGTCGCGTTCCTAATGTAGAGCGAGTGGAAAATCCGACTCGATTTTATATTGAAGATGTGCCACATACGAGAGGCCGCAAAGAGGTGGTTTTCTTTAATGACAGTGAAGAAAGCAAGCGGGAAGAACAAGAATACATTTCTTCGTCCCCTGAAGATTGGACGCGATACACTCTTGTCGGCGAGCTCCACTATTGGTATGACAGTTCTCAGAACCATGAAGTGAGGGTTCTTCCTCCAGGCAGTTGGCGGGGACAAGTAGAATAAGGTTGTGCGTCACAGATAGCCAAGGTGGAAAATACAAGCAGTTGTTACTCAAGATCAAGTGTTATTGTGTCCATCTAGTATCCCAGACAAAAGGAAAAGTGAAAATGATCAACTCCAAAAGCCCAGTATCCCATTGTCTAGCCGTATCCTCATGCCGTCAAACGACCCATTCTCCGCTGTCCACCCATTCATTCTCAAATGCCCCTAACCGAAGCGCGGGTAGTCCCTGTCGAAGCGGTCCATGTAGTGTTCCACATAGTCATCAGAGAAAAGATGATAGACCAGATATTTAATACCAACAATAATGGCTAGGATAAAAAGAATCTGTAAGCAGGGCGAGCTTCTGCCACGAACAGCCTTTTGTTCTGTGGCATCTGGTGCCTCAACACTGTTATATACCGCTTCGTAACCAATGATTTTCGAGATCTCTTCTAGTTGCCTTTTCAGCTGGGAAATCTCGTCCTGTTGGTTGCTGATATGAGAGGCGAGCTCATCAACTCGGGCGTCAAGTCTGGAATTTGTGCCGTCGAGCTGCCACTGCTCGACAGTGCGCCGGTCTTGGTTGTGATTGGGGGTGGCCTTGTTGGTGGTGAAGCGAACGGGATGGTTGGCTGAGTCAAAGAGACATTCCTTTCGGTAGTCTTTGTCCTTTGGGGCGTGGATATTGGTTGAGTCCTTGTTGGCCATTTTGATGAGTTGTGTCTGATGTTTACTCTACAGAGTTGTGCTGAGATGAGAGTCTGGTTGAGATTTGAAGAGCTGCCGGGTTGGTGGGTTGATGGGAGAAGTTGGTGCTTTGGGATCCTGGATTGAAGACTGAGCTGGTATTTATACAGTTATGGTTCTATTGTGCGATATGTCGCATCGCATGAAAGGATCTGTGTCTGTCTGGGAATACCTGTGTCGCCCCTTTGTTCCGACGACATTCACAACTTGTTAGCTAGAGCAACTTCAAAGGAGACTTGCAAGGAAACATTAGAATGAAGATTTCAGATAAAACCTGGCGTTTTTCTATGACATATCACGTACAGATGGACGGCGTAGCCCGGGTAGATGCTTGGTAAAGATGCACGTCTCCATCAACGAACAAAGGCTTCCGGAATGCGCAAACTGAAGCTGAAGCTTTCACACCGCAATAGTAACAGGTTATTGAAGAAAACACAAACGTGGTTGATGGGCCTCTTTAATGTCCTTTAAGCCCATTCAGCTGTGCTTGTTGCATATACGGATGGATATTGCAGACCAGGTGGATGTTTATTGAAGATACATGCCTCTGTCAAAGAACAAGGACTCCAAATATGAAACGACTGAAGCCTTTCAAAGTAGCGATGAGCTATTAAATGAACTATATTCATGGTTGATGGGTCTCCAATAGTCTTTGAGCTCTTCCAGTTGCATTTGCTTAAGCTGCTGCACGTTTCCATTTCACCGCATATCCTATCCATCGGACTTTCCGAGGAATCAAGCGCCTAGGTACTCTTGGTAACCTATCTGGGTACTTTAGGTAATCAATTACACGTCCTTCACAGACGATTGTATATTATATCGCAATGCCAGGCTGAAATATGCCAAGGTCTCGGATGTGACTTGAGGAATCTCAGGGCAACTACATCTCCAAGTTAACCTTTATGCTTTAGACTAGAATTGGACTAGAAAAACAAATAGGTAGCCTAAGATGTGTAGTCTAAAGAGCATAAATTAGCCTACTAATTTAGTCTCTTATTTGATGGGGTCGACCTGAAAGTATGATATTCCCTAGGGGTGGGTGCAATTTGGTCGGTCTGAAGTAACCTTATTTCACACAACATAAAGCCAATAACTTTTTGTCTTTTGTAAGAAGCTAATACACCCGCTTTAACATTACATGGTTGTATGCCCCAGTATAATAAACGCAGTCGTCAGCCCGGTTAGTTGCTTGTTTACTTTCACATGCAGGAGCTGCCTAAACTCAGGTTACTTGCAGTGATTCACTGTGAATCTAGTAGGCAGATGTAACCTGAGGCTAGAACTTTGTTCGTGCCATTATAAATACGGCGGCTCTCCTTCTCTTTGTCCTTGTTCCTGTACACATTTCTTTTTTCATATTTCACAGTCGTCCATCTATCTGGCATTCACAACCGCCCAAGATGGCCGAATCTTCTAAAAGGAAACAAAAACTCCACGATCTAGTTACCGCCTTTGTCGACCGAGACCTCCCAGGTGATGCCCAGCTAGAGACGGCGGTCCAGAAACTGCTTACGGCTATCCCGGCTTTTGAGAAGCCGGAAAGCGACCTCCAGAGCACGAAAGAATTCAGATATGAATGTGCCTCCAGAATTGAAGAAAGGATCCGCAGTCTTTCTGCTTCAAGTGACTACCGACATTCTGTATTCGCTGTCACACTCATTCTCGATGTCCCTAAATCATCCCTAGAGGCCGGTGGCTGGCTTGACCCTGAACAAGATCAAATCATACTACAAAGAAACCTGGCAGACGCAGAGTCCCTAACCAGACATCGTAAGTCATACTACTATCTACCACATTTCATATGCTAATCGATCCAAGTCCTTCTGAAGTTAAGAGAGGATCGTGGGTCTACCGATGCCCCAGATGCTGTGTCTGTTGCAGAAACGTCTGGTACTGGCGGTCCATCCCTAGCGACAAGAACATCCGCAAGAGGCACCAGTCGACCAGACTACAAAGAGGGGAGTTTCGTGGGAGAGCAATCCAGCCAGGCTGCGACTGTTGACAGCCAGTCTGAGGCTTACGTTCCTTCTCCGGCTACAAGAAGAGGTGGCGCAAAGAAGTTTTGTCGAGAGAGAGACGGATTTAAGTGTATCTTGACGGGTACATCTTTTGGTGAGGTCGCTCACATTATACCGTTCGCCTGGAATTCGAACCAGAAAAACTGGGATGCAACTGCCAAAAGTTTACCTGGTTCCAGAGCTTTCTTCTCCAATGACAAGTTTATGGAACTGAGTAGACTCTTGACTATCCCTGGTGAGTTTGGGTCCTCAGATGAGCATTGGAACATGCTCAACCTCAACAATTACCTGCATTCATGTTGGTCCCAGGCACTTTTCGGATTGGAATGCATTGGTATTCAACGTAAAGCCCCCGCTTCTACCTCCGCTCCTTCGGTAACCTCCGATATTACCTCCGGCCCCGTCTCCAGTCCTACCTCCGGTCCCGCTCTCCCATTGGCCTCAGGTCCTGCTTCAAAAGCAAAAGGTCCCGCTTCGAAGAAGCGTCGCGCTTCAAAAACCAAGCGCCGCGTTTCGAAAGCCCAGCGTTGCGATCCCGTTCCGAAAGATGAGGAGTGGGAAATCCAGATCAAATTTCACTGGCTTAACCGCCGATGGGGAAAACCCAATGACATCGCGGACATTGACTCTATGGCGCAAATTGCAGACGCCCAAATCCAGTATGAGCAACAGGGCTGTCCTCCTCCCACTTGTGGAGATGGAAATGGCACAATCGGTGCCGTGCGTGTTGACGACCACGTGCCGCTTATTACCGGGCACATCTTTACTATTGCGATGCCGTCTATGGAAGACGCCAATAGATGCAAATTGATGCTGGACCTGCAGTGGGCCCTTATTCGTGTCGCTGCCATGAGTGGAGCGGCAGGATACCCCGAACTCCTCCGTCCTCCCTTTGACTATGATGAAATGCTTCGCGGTGCGGCTGTCTAGAACCCAGCCGAGACAGAGCGAAGACCTACTCGTCAACAAGTCCAGCGGCCGCTACCAGCCAGAGACCCCCCGGAGCCTAGCATTGGACGGCCCGAGACCTATGCTCTGGCATTGCGGACTAACCTGCCTCGCAATGACGATCCAGGATCCAAGATCGCACAGAGGACAACCACGACTGGAACCTCGACTGGAACCTCGACGGAAGTCGCAAGGGAAGTCGCAACGACGCCTTCAACTCGTACCGGAGTGCAGACGACCGCCTCAACCCGAAACGATGAAAACGTTCGTCCAGCACAGGGCGACAGGGAGTGAATGCTAACACTTTCTTCTTTGAAGTCATGACTTATGCTTCTTAGACTGCATTTCTTAGGCTACTTATTTCTATAGCCTAAAACCTAAAAGTTAACTCTTCTGCTGCCCCTTGTGTCCCAATCTCCTTATGTCACGCCATAAATCAGTGAACACCCAAGTTTAACATGACCATTTCAACTCCCAACTCTACCCTTGGCAATATAACAAGTTTTTATACAATATCTGTCAATACGACAATCTTCTATGTGAATGCAATCGGGGTATATATAAAAGTCTCCATTTCCAGGTCAGTTCCCAATACAAACAACGCACGCTCAAAACATTTTGCCATTTTACATTGCGCCAAAAAATCATCTCATCATGAAGCCATTGTCTGGCTAGTGGAACTCTCCAACTCGAGGACCAAAGTAGTCACTACCCTCAAGAGGTTGAAGAGGACAAGCGTCATCTTCGCATCCTACGTAACCAACGGTGTTGCCCCACCATTTGAATTCGGTACCTTCGAGCTGGAGGGAGAAGAAGATGATGATGCCTGCAATGGCAATGCCGCAAGACCAGGCTGCTGAGAGCACAAAGTTATACTGCAGAATGTTAGTAGAGATCTTGAGAGAGTGAAGCGACAACTTACTTTAGACCACAAGCCGAGGTAGCGCGACTTGAGATAAATCCAGGAAAAGTATGCAATTGGCACAGAGGGCCAAACATATGACATGTTGTAAGGAGCCCAAACAATACCTCCGTACATGATGGCCACGGGGTGAATCTGTCGGGTCCAGGTCCAGTGAGGGAACTTTTTGTTGATCGCCCAAACAGCAAGCACAACAACCACACCCAGTGGGAAACCGATCAAGACCTCGGTGTAAAGTCCGTTCTTTCCAAAGATCTTGCTGGGACCGACAGTACCCCAAAGGACAGAGGCAGTGAAGAAAGTGTTGACACTGGGGCATGTCATCTTCCATCGGGCATCTTCAGTACAAACACCAGGGATCTGTGTCATTTGGAAGTTGAGAACACCAACGCAAACAAAGGTGCTGATAAAGGTGGCAATGATCTGGGCAAAGAAGGTATGTCGGGGAGGAATCTTGACGTAGTGAGCAAGCTTAAGATCGTTGGAGAACATGACAGCGTGAGCACAAGTAACATAGCCGAACGACTTGAAGTAGTTCATGGCCAACGCGTTGCCTTCAACAAAAGATCCTCCGATAAACTCAGCAAGTACAGTCAAAGTGACCTCAATACCAGTCATGGCCTTGATAATTCCGACAGGAATGACAAAGACCAAGCAAAGGGCAAGACCGTAAAAGATGACGCCAGGAGAAGTGTGCGTATCCCAGCCAGCGATACCAGAAACACCGAATGCCATAGCACAAAGAAGACAAACCATGTACCACCACTCAGGGACTTCGCGGTATGCCTTCATCAATCGGGTGTGGACGTCAAGATCATGAACCTCCTCGGCGCGCTTCGACTTTTTCCGCATGCTGTTGAACAGACCCTTGAAACCGGTGACGATCTCGCGGCGATGGAACAGAAGGGCATAAGTAAGAGTCGAGGTGTAGATGCCGAAGAAAAAGATGTAGATGACAACGTTGCCAGCACCAAGGAAGGGGGGCGAATAGTCCTCATACTTGTCCGAGTCGAACAGTCCACGATCGTTGATGGCCCGAGTGACGTTGTACAGCTGACCCCAGCGGTCATAGACACGGTTGCTGTTGATGGGAAGGTAGCCAGTGTTGTAAATGTTGGAGTACCAGAGACCAAGGACCACCCACATGGAAATGAAAGCGCCAACGAATCGGTTAAAAGTGCTGAAGAATGGAACCATGAGAGGATCGGCAGAGTCCCACAGAAGTACATTCCAATCCCAGGTAGGGAATGGGTTAATGCCAAGACCGTTGTTGAAACCAGTAATGGTGTTGAGATCACGGTTGTAGGGGTCAATCCAGGACATCCAGCTAAAGTTGGAGAGCGAGGTCCAGATGTAGTTGGGGAACCAGAACCACACAAACATGGCACCAAACATGACGTAGAAAAACTTGATGCGAGAAACGCGCCAAATCTTGGCAAAAGGTCCTTGTACCGGAGAGTTATTGTCAGTATGAAAAGCCGAGTTGAGCGCAATGGTGACCAGGGAAGCGGGCCAGACGCAGTACGAGGGATAAACGAGGAATCGACGGCAGACGCCAGCCATTCCGTAACCGATAAAGTTGGTGCTTAGCGCAATCAGAATCTGGTAGGCAAAGTGGGAAGCATATGGCTGGTTAAAGTACTGTGGGAGGTACTGAACCCAGATGATCAAGTTGGTGTACGGGGTGTTGTACGCAACGTTGGCCATGATGGTAATAAGCATATGCTCCTTTTTGGAAAAGGGACCTGGGTTAAGAGAATGGCGCACTCCAAAGAGAGTAATACCATAGTCAGGTAACCATCTTTCGCAACCTTTGCCAATCGGGTATGAGAGCAGCTGAGCGACATTGGCCATGATTCGAATAGCAGGCTGTCGGATATCGAAGAGCTGGTTGGTGAAAGCTAGGAGCATGGAGAAGATGAGGCCGATAGCCCAACTTCGGATTGTTGAAGAAGGAATGGACGTGTCATCCTTGTTCTCGACGACGGCACGGACTTCGGCGTAGGGGCTGTTGTTGGTGATGAGGGCAGCCTCGAGCTTCATCTCCTGGACCAAATTCTCGTGTTTCTCGGGGTTGGTGAATAATTCATCGTTCTCGAGAAAGGCCTTGATCTTTTGGATGACAGTGAGCGGAAAGTTGGGATCCTTTTCGTGAATGCGATAGACGCGAGCCATTATGTGGCGCACATCTTCGAGTGTGTACTTTGAAGCAAGCTCGCGAGCCTCGAGCAAGTCGTCTTCTGTGACGTGGAGGTCCTGCTCGGTGGTATGGTAATCGCGCATGTCATCCTGATCGTAGGAGAAGGACTATCGGCCTATGCGTTAGTCTGATTGATGCGTGGTAAAGCGTAGGGTGTTTATGGATGATGCAAAGTAGCGCAAAGCAGTGCAACTCACCTCATCATACTCGGACGCCGAATCGCCAGCGATAGGAAGTTGAATCGGGGGGAGCGGCTCGAGAGGGATCTCGTGAGCCTCGGAAGAGGGCCTCTTCTCGTTGTCGGCCATGGCCAAGGGGCCTCTTTCAGGCGATGGGGCGTGCTATTCCTCCAGTTTCACTGCCCGTGGCAATTTCCCTCGACCTGTGGTCGCTCTTTCTGCGTGTCGAATCGATTGCGCTGAAGTAATTGATGAGATGTGTTGGTGGTGGTCAAGCGACAGAGGTTGACAAAGTAATTCGAATCGCGTCAATGAAGCCGAGATGAGGTCAAAGTATTCGTGATGGTCGATTGTGTTGGTTGACAGGAACAAGAGAGTGACAATGGCGCGAGAGAAAACAGGATTAGAGAGTACGAGAAACCCAAGGACGGAGGAAGCCGGTGGTTGAGTACAGTTTTGGCTACCACCGGTGGGTGCGTGAGTGGTCAGGACAAATCGAATCAAGGCAAGGCGAGGAGTCGAGTCTAGACAGAATGGGTTGTACAGAGAGAACACTGTAGAGTAGACTAATGTACTGTACTGTAGGTACGCGTGCGTGGCGCAGCCGTCGGAGATGGGATTGGTAATGTCTCAGCTATCGTGCCACTCAGAAGCACAACAATATGTTGTTGAGTGGGAAAAGAAGAGAGGATGGAGTCCGATTTGGAGTTGAGTCGAGACGATACGAGATGAGAACAAAAAGGAAGGAGAGAAATGACGGATAATGCAATCAAAGGTGCCTCTGTATCGCCTGTACCTGTACTGTATTCACTCACGAGTGGCGGGCCCTTTTGTGATCTTTGGTAGGTCAGGATTTTATTATGGAGTCGAATGAGTAGTTTCGATTGGTCAAAGTCTAACTGGGGGGGCTTCCCCCCAAGGAACCTGAATGCCCCCCCAAAAAAAGGCTCGGGCTCGGAACTAGGGAGCCGGTAGTCCAAAAACAAGCAACCCAACGGCAAAGACGGCAGGTTTGTTGCCGCGGGACTTATAGTGAGTAAAGCGAGTACATTTAGTGATTGAGTACCTGCAATTGTGAGCCCGGGCAGGTCATTTTAATTGCCCGATTTGACAATAAACAATGTCGCTGCATATACCACAAGCTTAAAGGTAATGTCAATACACTGGCATATTTTGTTAAACACTTCCTTGTTGTCCTCGCACTTGGCAGCAACTACGAATAAGGCGACAGGAATCAGTCACTACTATACCTACAGTACATGTACATTCCTTGGCCTTTGGTCCCCTTCTCCATGTCTTGGCATTGTGGGACAGGACAGAAGTGCAATAGCCACGCACCACCACTAGCTTGGTAGTTCCATTGATATCCCCAGCTTCCAGACTTGATCAAGCAATTACTACTTGATTGTTATGTCTGACAATATTTCAACATGCTCACCTTGCTCACAAGTGTCGACCATATAAATACCCCAGATATCTCTCCTCATTCAGTCTCAAATGCTTGTCTTGCTGACACGAACTGACTCCATGACCTGGTACGTACCGCTTCTCGGAAGTGACGGCACGGCTACCGGCCTGCCTCGTCTCGGCGCTGTCCTCTCTCTCTTCTTCTCTGCCCACGTCAAAGGTCAAGGCCGATTACCCGGGCTCTCTGCAAATCTACCACTTGTAACCTTGACGAAACATGTTCTGCGGTCCTCATTGGCTGCCCCGGAATATCCCACGAATTGTTGATCATCAACCTTCAGATGTCAAGATGCAATGATGCGGTTATCGGCACGACACGACACGACACGACACGCAGTGAATGGAAACAACTAAATCCATTGTCCGGCTTCATACTTTAGCCGTAGTAATGTTGTTACTGCTTCGTGTTGGTTCGCGAGGTAGTATTGACTATCGACTGATTGTTGAGATGCCCTGCCAGACTGCTACCCTGCGCGGCCATGCTACATAGTACCATAGCACCAAGAACCATGTGCCATGAATTCACGTCTTGGCAATTGTTCAGCCGAGACCTGGCTGTAGATCTGGCAGCCATTTCGTTGATTCAGCCTCTACCGCACTGTACTGCAACGGCACTCTCCCTTGTTAGTCATCTAGGTGGTATAGGGTAGTTCCAGGTGAAATGAACATTGTCTGTCACCTCTAGCCCGTCCGTAGAGTATTGATAAATTGGCTACCGAAGCATAAGAGATAGAATGATTAGATCAGTATAAGCTTTATAAAGTTAAAGTTCCTAAAATGTTTATTTTTATAACTCAGAGTCCGGGGGCCACTAGTGGTGATATGACGATAATCTTACAGGTCAACTGATACAACAGAGGGGCTAAAAATGAAATAAACATTATTCTATGAATGTGATGTACAGTTTATCTATATCCAAAAAGAAAAACGACCAACCTCCTTGACTTGAATGCTTTACAAAGACTTGAGAATACCATCAACATCAACACAGGACAACTCCCTATACGTATCATACCAAACCTTGTCAGCAAAGGCCTGTCCCTCTTTGGTGTGCAAGAACTTGGTGTAACTAAATAATTGTCAGTCTTCATCTCTCCAAAACATGTAAATAGCATATACTCACTGGTGAATCCTCCAATCCATGACATATGAACCATGGCTCTCCTTACCCATCACAATACCAGCCTGAACAAGAGTGCTCGCCCCCTGCTCCAAGCTCCGCGCAATGAACCACTTCACCATAGCAACGATTCGCCGCATAACAAAGTTGCCCTGCTGCTGAAGATCCGTGTTTCCTACCAGACCTGGATCGACGAGGTTGACAACAACATCATCAGCACTCAAACGCTCAGCAAGTTTGTAAACCCAAAAGTGCGCGAGAGCTTTTTGCTTGGCGTACGAGGGCATGGGGTTGATGCCACCAGAGAACTTTGTCTCGTCGTCGTAGTGCGCCAGGACATTATCATCGTTGGCATTAGGAAACTCGGCCAGAAGGGAAGTCCCCGAGTTGACAATTGTGAGACGTCCAGGTTGGCCAGCGGGAGCTTTTTGCTTGAGTGTGGGAAGAAGAAGAGTTGCGAGTAGAACAGTGGACAAATAATTGACCTGGAAAGAAGACTCGTGGCCTTCAGGACTGAGCTCAAATCTAGTCCACTGAGTCCCAGCGTTCAAGATGGCGAGATCAATACGATTGAGAGTTTTGCACTTGTCGGCAAAGTCTTGCACACTTTTGTGAGAGAGCATGTCGACTTGCCAGACGAGAATCTCAGCTTTGGTGTACTTGGTGCGGAGTTTGGCGGCGGCAGATTCACCCTTTGAGAGAGATCGAACTGCGATGACAAGGCGCTTGAGATTTATTGAGAGGAGTTTCTCTGCTGTAGCGTAACCGATACCTGTGTTTGCGCCCGTGATGATGATGGTGCTTTCTGAGAGGGAGATGTTCTTTGGCACGGGGACGGGCTTTGTGAATTGAGAGCGGAGAAAGTGGTAGTCATCAGCCACAAGATCAAGGGACTTGGGAGCCATTATGCTGTACTGGGTTAATATAAAGGGATTAATGTGATAATGGTAGTATTGTTGGAGTTGAGGTTTGTATTGATGTGCTAGCTATTCTTATTGAGACAGAGATCGAACTCTTTTATGTCTTTTGTGACAGAGCATTAAACAATTAAGCATATTGCAACATACCCAAATAGGAAAACAATTATACAAGCTGTTAAATCCGAGCCGTTAGACGATGTATCGTCATGAATTATTTACAAGCCCGTTGGAGTATGCCGGACAATTCGCAACCCTGAAGTCAGTGATGGCGAGACGAAACACCGACCTTGACCTAAAAAGGGTAACAATCTCGGCGACAGAATAAAGCAACACCTAAACCCGCAGTCCAACTAAGAGCTTAAGCTATTATTCTGTCAGTTAAAAAAACGGATCGGCATTAACTAGTGCTTATCCCCATGCATCGCGACACTAAGCCTTAAAGTGATAAAGTCTAGCCTGAATAGGAAAACAATCGTGTCTTGGCATAGAGATTGAGGATTGTGCTGACTGATGATACTGTCGCTGTCATTACGATACTGAGATTGTTTTCCTAAAGAAGTAAATGCTTCATCTACAACCTTAACACTCTCTCCTTGCTATCATCCCGAAGCTGTCATCTCGTGTCTCTCTCCAATCATGCTGGAACCCTTCTTTGCTGCGCCTGTTGACCCGCAGCCGCTTATCATCAAGACAAAGCCACGAGCTCGTAGACCAGGTCCTCGCCAACAGGGTCGTGAGTTACTAATAATGAACCACTTTGGTACCTGACTAAAAACGTTTAGCTAAAAAGTTTGAGTTTGTGTCTTCGGGTCCCGTTGGGAAACCCGCACCCGAGTCTCGAAAGTTCATCCGTAGCCATGTCATGCGCGGTAAGAATACCAAGAAGACCTTGACGGTGCAACCAAAACATGACTTCAACCAAGACGACGTCGAAGAGATCCATCGTCCTGTCCCATTGGCCGTCACAAATTTGACACAAGACTCTTTATGGACCGTCGGACATACCCATTCCCGTGGTGACAGAGCTTGGATCCAGTCACCATCTCTTATCGCTCACCTGATCAAACCTCCTCCCGATCTAGAACTCTTTACTTTCGCTACTCCACTTGACCGAAACTCTCAGTATCTTATATACAGGTGTATGCGAATCCCATATCATCAGTGATACTCTGTACTGACTACCTAGTTCTAACCACCATAAAAGAAACGCTGTACCCAGCAGAATGGTGCTTCGACTCGGATCACCAAAAAGCATGCTGGTTCCAATGGCTTCTAGAAGACCCAGCCTACCTGCACTGTGTATGCTTCATGGTCAGTGCCTATCAAGACCTCATCACGGCGCGAGGTCGTGGAAAGCACAATGAGGGTTGGGGTGGAGAGTGTTCTGCCTCGACGAGGAACCGACTGCGACATACCATCCAGTTATTGCAGGATAGACTGCAAGACCCGAAAAAGCAGATGGATGATACTACGACTGCTACTATTATATCCTTGGCCACGATGGCTGATGCTATGGAAGATGCACAGGCTTTTGAGGCGCACTCTAATGGGCTGAGGCGGATTGTAAGAATGAGAGGTGGTTTGGAGGCATACACACATAACCGCCAACTCCAGATTAAGCTATGCCGGTGAGTCTCCCCTAAGCTAACATTTTGTCGAGATACTAATTGTTGAAGCGTCGATCTCGGATGGTCAATAAGAAACGGCTGCAAACCCGAAATCTACAATGGCAGACCAGCCTGGGAACCCCTCCTCGAAGCCTTTGGAACTGTCGCATGCTCCTTTGAGATCCAAGAGCCATCCTTCAACTTTATGAACATGTACTACACCTGGGACTGGCGACTCCAAAACGCCTTCAAAGACCTCCGCGACTTCTCCGCCCTAGCCAACAAACTCTCGCCTGGAGCTCAAAAACTCAAGCCCGAAGCCTTTCAAGAAATCATGCTCTCGATCCAATACAGACTATTACAGCTTGACTTTTCTTCTGATTCAGATCTTTTACAAGAAGCACTCCGCATCGGTCTCTTAGCCTACGAGACAACCATCTTTCTACAGATGCAGGGAACCAAGTTAAAGTCGGAGTCTTTTGAACTTCAGTTTCGAGAGGCTATACAGGGGGTACCTGTGCAGGGAGAAGCAGCTGCAAATGTTAAGCTTTGGCTTTTGCTTGTTGGATCGATGATTGTTTTTGAGGGGAGTGAGGAGTGGCTTGTGCAGTCTATTCGGAGTTTGACGGGGAGACAGGGTTGGGAGGAGGTGAGAGAGCGGGCGAGGGAGATTATGTGGATTGATGTGATTCATGACGGGCCTGGTCGAGAGGCGTATCAGGCTGCACAGATTTGTGATCATTGAAGCTTCACTTTGAACAACCAAGACGCGGTTATTGTAAGAGCCAAGGAGGATATCCAAGACCTTAGCGCATGGTTCAACCTGACATAGCGTTTGACGCACAATTGGCTACAGAATACGTATGGTTTGCTCTCTAGCTTAGGCAGCTAAGTAACTGCTTTGTTAAACGGGAAGTCCGATTAATATGTGCGAGAATGGAAACATGCAGCTCAAACAAGCATAATTAAATGGACTCAAAGACCATGAGAATACCCATCAACCACACAAATAATTCATTCATCAACTCACTTCTCTAGCTTTGTAAAAGGTTTTATTTATTTGCCTATTCCCGGAAGTTTTATGAGACAGGGACTTGCGTGGGAAGCAGAAGAGTTAACCATGAGGCAATTGAAAAATAGTCTAGGATCTAAAGAGCATAAACTGACCTACTAATTTAGTCCCTTGATGTTTCTAGTGGCCAAGTCTGTTGATACGAGGGCACTCAAGCATAATTCGAGTTGATTGATTGGGTATCTTTCCTTCATTGGTATCTATCCATACTATTTATCTGCAATTAAGAAATAAGAGACATGAGTATCATAATCCATCAAAAGCCTATCGGCATTATAAAAAAAATAAGAAGAAGAAAATGCACATCATCTGCGTGCCAAAGGTGACGCTCTTCTCGGTAGTTCAAATTTACTTCCCCACGTCGACATCCTCGACCGTTCCATCGGCGCAGGCGTATAGCTGACTTCATCAATAACCATCCGCGATGAACCACCGCTACTTCTCCGATCACTCATGCTTCGAACTGGGTTCAGATAAACTGGCCCGGCGTCCAGCTCAACCAAATGATGGCTGTTTATGCTCACAGGCGTATCCGATGATCCAATCTCAGGAATCACGATGGTGGGGATGGGAGATAGTGGCGTTTCTTCCATTATGGTAGAGGGTGTTTCGTCGGAAACTTCTGATGGTGCACGCTTGGGCTTTATCCAGCTTGTTCGGAGACTCAGCATGCTGTTTCTGTTCTTGAAGCTTCGGAGACTGGCGCGCAGAGATCGTTCTGGGGTTGGTTTGGTCTTGAGGTGTAAGAGTGAAGATATACTTTCGTGTTTAGGAGGGAGTGTGCCTGCTATGAGATCTAGCTGGGCGTTCATGCTTGGATGAGCGAGGATATCCTCTGCGGTGAGGTTTAGAGAGAGTGTGGTGTTGAGCTCAGAGGCGAGAGTGTAAGCAGGGAGGATCGTTTGTGAGATGCTGTAGAAAGGCGTGCCGGGGAGTTTATTCTTTGGGATGGAAGGTGATGGGTTGATCACTTTGCTCCATACACTGGCAATAGACTCTTGCAGTTTCTCTCGCTGCGCGCTGTCGAGATGGGTATCAACAGTAGGGGGTTGTTTCGCAGGAAAGGGAATCTTGCGCTCCGAACGGGCGATTTCTTCGGAGGAGTGTACCATGGGTTGATGGATCATGTCAGGATGTGTAAGCGTTTCCCAAGCTGCCACCAGAAGACCCAGACACGACTGCACAAAAGAGTGATGGAGGCGTTCTTCAGAGTACTTGATCTCGAGTGTAACACAATCGTTCGCTTCAACTGTTGATCTAACGAAAAGATCTGGAAAGTCCTTTGTCCATGATTCTACCATGCGATACGTAAACGTTGCGCCGTGAACATTCATCGTTGAAGAACCGTCTAGTAAACTAGGGACGTAATTCTGTACGACTGTACTAAATCTTGTACAGGAGCGCCAGGGCGTGCATTTGCTGACGAGTTCCTGAATCCCAAAAGTTTCATAGCGAGCGTGAGATTGGCGCTGGAGTTGGATACAGTTCATCAAGTCGAGAGGTGTACTGTGACTTGTCGGGAACTGTACACGGACAGGAAGAATATTGGACATGGGGCCGATAATGTCTGGACTCGGTGACTGGCATTGAATTACTTCTCCAAAGAGAACGTCGTGGGTGCTCGAGATAGTAGACAGGACAATAGCCCATGCTGCCTTGAGAGCTGCGTCGGGAGTCATTCCATATGGGGCGAGATGGCCTAGAGAAGTTGTCTGCTTGATTGTTCGGATTTCGGCTACTGATGCTGGAGGAGTTGGACGGGTTGATGCAACAATCTTTGTCATTTTTGCATTGTCTAGTTGACAGTTCCAGTATTCGAGACCTTGTTGGTAAGATACCCTCAAAGCGCGCGCGTAGTCCAGATATGAAGACCGAGGAATATCCTGCGTTGAATCGCCGTCGTACAGAGATGCTAGATCGTGGATGAGAAGATGGGCAGAGACATGGTCGATTTGCGTCTTGCTTAGACGAATCACCAAAGAGCCTTGTGAATCACTATTCAAAAAGGTAAACTTTGTAACAGGAACAGTAGGATCGAATGATAAGTTCTGGTTCTCTTTGATGATGTTTTGGGTAGCGTCATCAAGTGATCTCAAAGGACATGAGATTGCCATAAAAGGAGGAGTAGAGGAAGCGCAGTGGACTTGATACATCCGATGCTCATGTGTTACAAAGGCTATGTTGAGGATAGCATGTATCTTTGCAAGAGATCTACACGCTGTTTCGAGACGAGATGGATCAATAGGACCATTGAAGCGCAGCGCAAGACAGATTATGTCTGCGCGCGTTTTAAACATACCCAACTCAAGACCTTGCACTTGCTGCGCAGATGCTTCTGCAAAGTCAAGAACATCTGGGCTTGAGCAGTGAAGTTGAGGCACAATGACATCCTTGACGAATCTCATATCTAGTTTCTTGGCAGCGAGTGTTCTGATCTTTGTTTGTTTGCGAGCAGATGACTCTGAAGAGCGACATATCTCTGTGAGACTCGCCCCGTTGAGAAGATCTGTTAAGGAGAGGTAAAGACCGGCTTTGCGGCATGTAACGACTAATTGAGCAGCGAGGAATTTGTTTCCTCCGACCGAAAAGAAGCTACTGGAGCTTTTAATCGCAGAGACGGAAATGCCAATTATGCTCGCCCAGTGTTCGCGCATGGTTTCTTCGGGACCAGTCATGGGAAGAGGTTTCTGTGAGATGATGATGCGTTGGATCTCGCCTGGGTTGGGAACGCGGGACATGTGCAGCACATCATGTGTTGAGAGTTCAGATACCATGCGCTGTAATTTTCTCCTGTTGACTTTGAGAGACGTAGACATGGGGAAGGACGGAATGGGGATAAAGACTGATGGTATGCAGTATCTTGGAAGACGATCCCTCGTGGAGGAACTCTCAAGCGCAGTTTCGAACATCTTCTTGGCGATGTATGTCTTTTCTTTCGTTTCAGGGCTGAGATTTCGCAGGGTTTCGTGCTGTTGGAATACATGAGGTCCAAGTTCGAGGAACGCAGCTAGTAAAGGTCCTGAATCGCGTGTAGTTATGGAATCCACTACCACGTCGATTCCTTTGCCGAGACTTCGACGCATGATTTGTTCGACTTGAGCAACGTCCACATTTGAGCCACTGACTGTGACTTCATCGCGTACGCTGGATATGAATTGGACTGTTCCGTCATCGAGATAACGTACACGATGACCTGTTTTAAGATATCGCGCACGAGGCTTCTCATCTGGTGATAAGCATATTTCTGGTGTGACAAGAGGTCTATCCAGGGCGAAGCGATGAGGAGTGGCGAGAGGACTATCGATGGCTAATTCGCCAACTGCACCAACAGGCATGAGTTTCTTGGGATTGTCTGGATTCAGAACCCAGAATCTACCTGTTACTGGCGGTGAGATAACATTGATACTGCTTTCCTTTGTGACTTCGGTTACGGAAATGCCCAGAGGACAGATATCAGGTGCGCCATACGCGACCAAAACATCATGGTCTTCCAGCCAGGGCATATACGTATCTGGATCAAGTCTTCTCGTGCGAAAGCATAGTGTTCTTAGACTTGGGACTGAATCAGGGTTGATCTTTCGTGCGAGAAGACTAGTCATGTATGACCAAGTCACATCCATACGTGCCATTGCACCAGCTACATCATGTGCTCTGTCATGAGGGTGAGGAACGCAGACACATCCGCCTTGAACGAGTGTGCCGAGGATTTCCACAAGAGAAATATCGACGTTAAAGGCGGAGAGTTGAAGAACACGACTTTCGCTGGTGATTTTGAAGGGTTTGGCTTGGGCGATGAAAGTAGATAGGAGAGAAGCGTGAGTAAAAAATATACTCCTTGATTTCTTTGGTGTGACGAAAATGCATGCTGCGTAGTCGGGGGTAGCGTCCTTTCCGATGGCTGATACGTACGGCGTAAGCATGGAGAAGAATGTGTCGTTGATGATGACCAGGTTAATAGCCAGAGTATTCAAATCCTTCCAAGCAGTCTCTGTAGCGAGAACAACGTGGGGGTTGAGATAGTCGATAGTTGACTTTGCAGTCGCAGGGTCCTGACTATCGAGCGGTGCAAAGCTGGCTCCTGCTTGAAGAACGGCGAGGATGATGACAGGTGCCCAGTGATTCTTTTCCAAAACGACTGGGACAACCGTTCCGGGTCCGACACCGAGGTTGACGAGGTATGTTTTTAATCGCTGCACAAGTGTTGCGAGTTGAACATATGTAATATCTCCGTCCCATGAACAAACAGCCGTGGCATTGGGTCTGGTAAGACTGTGTTGGAGAATAACTTCGTGTAGACAAGCAGACACTCTTTGAGACTGCTGTGCTAATTCCCAGTCTTGAACAACGAGAGAAGCGTACTCCTTGTCTGTGAGAAGATCTGTTTCAACAATGGGTTTATCAGGACTGGTGAGGATGTGGTATAGTGCTGTGTGAAAGCTGTTCATGACACTTTGAGCCTGCGACCGTGAGAGATAGGGCGATGTCAAGTCCCCGCGGAGATACTCATCAACAAACATTAGCGTAAAACTAACATCGCAATCCGTCTTGCGGCCAGAAGTGACCAACGAAGCAGTCAGTTCATCTCCCGTGTCGAGATCGTCCGGAGCCTGGAAGTAAAGACAAGTGTTGAAGAGTGTCTTTTCCTTCAGACCCAACGCATGCTGTATTTCCGTCAAAGTGATATTATCGTGCTTCTTTGCATTCGCAAACGTCTCATTGACAGAAATAAGACATTCCTCCAAAGAATGTGACGCAGAAAAGTCTATAGAGCATGGTAAAAGCGTGGCGAAACTTCCCACCAGAGATGTAATTCCACAGAGAAGGTCTTCGTCACGCGCGTTGAAATGATATCCGAATGTAACTTCCTGCGTACCTACGAATGCGCGAAGAACAAGGGCCCATGCGAGTTGGAATATAGCTTCTGCAGCAATATCGTTTTGCTCGCAAAAGAACTCGATCTGAGTCCGTGAGATGTCAAAGTCAAAGGGGGATTTGTTGTTCCCAGTTCGTGACAAAGAAGGAAGAATGCATGGTTTTGCGTTTGAAAGACTTGTTTTCCAAACTTCGAGACTGTAGGATGTGTCAATGGAGGAGATTTGGTGAAGATATGTGTTGTGCAGAGAAGAGTTGTCTTGGGGATTTTGCGAGGAGAAAACGCGTGTTAGTTCTGCGATGAGAAGATGAAGGCTCGGCAACTGTACAATCATTAGCATGTATATATAGTAGTACTCATAGTACTTACGTCGCAGATTGCTTGGCTTGCATCAAGTCTCATGACCATTTTCATGGGATTGTAACACACTGCCAAACGATGTCGCGGTTCTCCAAATGGTGTATTCATGACTGGCAACGTAGCCACAGCATCATCCGGATCCGCCGTTTCAATGAACAAGATACTCGGTGATATCTTTCTGAGAACAGCTTGGTCGAATAGTCCCTCTCGTGAAACTGCGTCGATGAAGATACTCCTCAAAGCCGGTGTGTTGGACACAATGACTTCCCACGCTTCACATAACCGAGTGACATCGATTGGGAGTTGAAGAGCAGTCATCTCATAAACAGCATGGCAGTGATACGCCGCTACATTTTGCGCTTGTGCGATGAGGATCTCCTGCTGGGCTGGTGTCACGGGGTATATCGTCTCGATATCCTTGACATTAACACGTCTATCCGAACAGAGACGGCCCAGAGACTGATAGCTTGTTTGTAAAAGGGGAATGTCAGAGAGCGTAAGTTGCGGTTCGTGAGACCTCAGTCTTGTGATAGCTTCGTGAACATGGTACTCAAAAGTCTGGATCCAAGTCAGGATTTTATCCTGGTATCTGCAGGTATTGTTGTACACAATATCGATTTGAGCTCCGGATGCATCCAACGCCGCAGAGATTTCGAACAAAGCGATCCGTCCAATATTAGGTCCCGTGGTGCTCTTGAGGCCTGCTATTTGGCCTTTAGCTGCAACTGGTTCAAATAAACCATTCTGACGCTGGAGCTGTTTCGCTGTATCGACCAGCTTGAAGACGATTTCGAGGGGGATGTTCGTTGCTGCGCTTTGACTCGTCGCGAATTCAGATGTAAAGAATGGAACGCCAAATCTCGGTATAGCCCTGCGTGTGTCCTTGAGCAAAGTAATAACTTGGATCAAATCTGTTTCTGAATCAATTGATACGCCGATTGGACATAGAGAAGCGAACCATCCAACGGTTTCTAAAATGTTAAACTCGCTCTCTGCGCCATATCTTCCGTTTTCTCGCTTCCACAGTGTCGGTAAATTTCTCTCTGGGAATACTTGACAAAAGGATAGTAACAGGGCTGCCAAGAAAACATCGGAAACGTCTGTTCTCAAAACTTGAGCAGACGTTTGTTCTAAAGAAAACGCTTGTTCGGAGGAGAGGTTGAACGTTAGTCTCGATGAGTTTCCAAAGGTGTTGAGTCCTTGTGTGAGAGCCCAGTACTGCAAATTGGCAGAATACACTTCAAAGGGAAGTGTTGGCTCGAATAACCTTTGTGCCATCTGTCGACCCTGGCATTTTGTCCAATACTTAAACGATGCCGATCCTTCGGACAAAAGTGTGCCTTTCTGAAGCAACTCGTCCAAATCACTCAGCACAATCTTCCACGATGCATCGTCCAAAACTAATTCGTGCGCTGAGAGGTACAGCATTTGTCTCTCCTGGTTATGGACGTACATTGCCGCAAAGGTAGGCCCCTCGACAGGATGGATGCTCGCTTCCATGTCGTCAACCAAGTCGCGTATCTCATCCTCAGGGATATCAACATGGTGAGTAAGAAGATACGAACTCGGCGCCGCAGGCAAAATACACTGATCCCATTCTCCTTCAATTTGTCTGAACCTGACTCTGAGCATGGAATGTCTTGCCACGACGGCATCAATAGCAGCGTCGACATCAGCTGGTTCCGCACCGCCTTGAACATTGAGGATAGCAGTCTTTGTCCACGTTCCCTCAATTATGTCGCTGTTACCCTGCAAATAAAGCTGCTGCATAGGCGAAAGAGCAAAACCTTCCAATTCATGAAGATCCATCGGTGAGAGATTGCTTCTCCTTCTCGTGACGACACGACTGCGACGTGCGGGAATCTGAAGCTTCATGACCTCCTTGTAAGTAAGCGAATCCATATTCTGCACCCATGTTTGCAGCGCCCTCTTGTTGGTTTGGGGCTCGTCAACTGGGATCCAGATCTGAGGGTCGTGTTCCATGCGCAAGAGAGAAATCTGCGACTTTGCGAGATGGAACTCGTTTGTTGGTAGAGTATTGTTGTCTGGCGAAAATCCAGAGACAGAGTCGATCCTAATAAGAGCTACTGATTGACCGTCAAATGGGCCTGCTCTGGGGACCAGGCGGTAGCAACAGCCCGCTAGGCGGTCGCTAACCGTGGGAAATGACAGCCGTAAGCTCGACAAATTAGACTCCACAGCGTCTTTGTCCCCTGCAGCCCTACCGCCGCTTGCTTCTCCCTGCGTATACAACTCATCACTCGAAAACGTACCTCCCGAGTCGTCGCTGCATGAGGAAATACTCAACTCGCGTGGTGTAATGCGTGTCTGTAGCTCGGCTAGAGTAGGACAGGTCAGGATGTCTTTGCCGCTAACGTCCAGACCCTTGCTTCGACAAGTGAGACAGACTCGTTGCGCTGAGTCTGGATCGCCGCCTAATTCGGTGAAGGAGTCGAATAGAAGGATATCGTCAAGGGGAATAGAAAGCGTTGATGCGATTGCTTGGATGAGATGGTCCTGAGGTTGACCAGACTCGAGATCTGTCTTTACCTCGAGGTTTGGACGTTGGGGCGACATATTGAATATTGATACTGTCGATGGTGGTTATTGCTGCATACTGTACAATTCTTCATAAAATTAATATACATGGTAGTTACCAAAGTCCCATTCTCCCAAAAGGAACGAGCGCCATGATTCTTATAAGTAACCCATGATTTAATGACATCTCTCTGCATCCATCCATCCATCCATCTCCTCACTTGCAATCCTTCATCGTTAAACATCCTAAATCTTGAATCCTGAATCCGGACACACAGCCCATCCCATTAGCCCCCAAAACTCTCTTAACCAATAGCAGCAAACATTCGTACAGGGTACCCCAGAGAGTGCTTAGACAATGAGGAGAAACGAGGTACCAGTGACCAAACTCGAGAGCGAATAGATATGCTGTTGGGGTCATCCTTCAATGGGAATGACGTGCCATTTGGGGGAACATGCGTGTCTTGACATATTCTTGTTTTTGTTTCATGGCTGTGAATCATGATTTCACAATAGTCCAGACTATCGTAGATTCAATCCAGATGGTGGCTTGAGATACATGTTTAATTAATTCAGATAAAAGTAAACCTGAAACAAACAAATATAGCAGCACCTCGAGGCTTATCCTTGATCACAGCCACGTTAACCACATGTCTTAATCCAGACCCCAATCCTACTCTTCAATCCCAGCGCTTCAAAGTCTTGGCCAACTGCAAGCAGTCTGCCTCGCAAACGCAAACATCACTCAGGACAGACAGCCCCATATCAACAACCGAAGCGGCAGTGCACAAAGTCAGACTGTAATTATCCGAAATTACATCAACACTCTAACTTGTACCCCTGGACTAAACTAAAAACTTCTCGCCCAAGACCCAACTTAACTGACTCAAAAAGAAAAGAAAAAAAGATCCACCAAGTAAACAATCACACTTTGATCAAAACATAACCAAAAAGATCAAGTTCAATGTCATTACAGATATCTCTGCTCAAGCAATGGCCACTTCTTCACCCGGGACCACGGGACGCTCCCTTTCGGCTACAAGCGAAATAAGGCTATAAGCGAGATTAGCTGAGCGATTCTCTTCGTTAGTGCTCACTCTTCTGCTTTGGCCTCAGGGAGCGAGTCAGGGACGGACTCCTATTAAATATACCAAAAAATGATTGCGCATGTGTTTACAAAACATCTCTACTCTGTAATATACTCGGATACTTGACCTGGTAGGTAGTCATTGCTGGCATCATGTTGGATAGCTTCATTCACCAAACATAATCGATCGTCTTACATGCATTTCTACCTACAACAAACCATGATTCCAATTCCTATATATCGTACACCCTTCATTATCGCCCCTCATCTCATCACATAGCAAACTCTATCGAAAAGCCCACTGGTATTCGCTAAACAACAACCTCATCATCATCAGGATCCTCAATACTCGTTCTTCTTTTGGCCTCCGTGACTTCCACCGCCTTTGTATCATCCGCCGCCGAAGCCCCTTCTTCCTCGACCGTCGACTTATTTCCTTCCTTTTCCTTTTCAGCCTTTGATAGACCAAAAGGCCATAAGCCACTGAGTCCACGGGTAGAAGCTTCCTTGGCCGGGTTAACAGGCTGAGGCCGTAGAACGGATTGATCCCCTGCGTCGTCTTCGGGCATTGCGAAATCTCCAAACTCGTCGTCATCGTCGTCGTCGCGTTCGTCATCTGATTCATTCCCGTCTGGCTTGCCTCCTCTGTCTCTGACCACATCTCTCCACCAAGCACCTCGGCCTTCTTCATCTTGAGGTTGATCATCATCGTCAAAGTCCTCTTCGGTGTCTGCAAAAGGATCTGTGGGGTTGTCGTCATCATCGTCATCGTTACTCATGCCGCCGGATGATTGTGCTTGGTTGTTCTTTTGATGCATCGCCAACCGAGCCGCCAGTTGAAGTCTTGCCCGAGAAGGGGGAATGTTCAGCGGAGGCGGGGGTGGAGGTGGTGGGGGAATCGAAGGAGGGTCCAACGAGCCTCCAGAGTTGTTCAAAGGGTCCGTGTAAGCTCGGAACTAAAAGTGTCTCGTCAGTACGAGCCCATGAGTGATCAGTTGACACTAGGAGATGTGATGTGATGTGATGAGGATAGGCGTCCGTGGAAACTCTGGCATCGAAATCCCCCATTCCATTTCGTTCCTTCGTATGCGACATGCACTCCTAACTCTTTGTCTCCGTTGCCAAACACAACTCTATACAAATCCCAAAGTTGGGCCATATTCTAGACCCTGTACATGATATGATAATCCTGCTTTGCCCATCCATCCACCCAATCTATCCCACAACGCCTGTTATAAATGCCTCAATACCTCGCCAACAATCGCCTCGTGATCTCCTCAACATCAATCTCCTCGAATTCTTCAAGGTCATCAAGCTGTGGGATCACTCGACCTTGCCTGTTTCGCGTCTCACGTCTTGAGCGAGGGCGGTCAAGACTTCCCCAGTAGGCTGCATTTTCCTAAATGTTGTCTGCTGGCTTCGAGACATCTTCAACCTGTTCCGCATGCTGTTGCTCTTCATCCTCAGCCGATCCCCGAACCGGTGCTCCAGATCCATCCAGATCCATAGGGGAACCTCTTGTAACATCCTGTAGATCCGCGACATCGGGCGAATCGGCTCGGTAAGGCTCTGGGGAACGCATAATCACATCTTCGAGAGTTTCCGTTATGCCAGGGTATCCAGGAATTCCTTGATCCTCCCCATCTTCAGCAAAAGCACCACTCACCTCAGAGTTGACATCTTCCTCGTCTCCATCCCCATCTTCGTCCTCCTCGTCACTGCTACTGCCGAAGCCAGACATTAACGTGCCGGCGCTGATGGTGAAGGGACCGATGCCGTTTCCGCTGTCCTGGTTGAGCTCAATGCCACCATTCAAGCCAGCTTCAGCCAAGGCACTGGAGCCGTTGTTTCCGGAGCCTCCGCTCAATCCAGAAAGGCCGACGCCTCCCAGTCCACTACCGCCGCCCATGGCTCGATTGCCCATAGCGACCTCTGGTCGTACGCCTCCTAGGATAGCGTTATCTCGCTCGCGTGTTTCGGCGAGGGATCCCTCAACGTAACTGATCCATTCTTGGCTCATAACCCGGTCAAGGACCGTCTCGGAGAGGAGCTCGGGGGGGTGGCGTTCGGTGAACTTGACAACCTCCTCGGCAATCAGGGTAAGGTGGCCCATGTAACCCATGCGAGTCTTGGTCTTGGCTTGGGACTCATCGCTGGCCTTTTGGCCATTGATGATGGCGCTTGTGATGTCGGCAGCTTCAAACAGCGAAACAGCCAGTGTGGGGTTGTAGCTGCGGTCCATGGGGCCGTTGAACACTTGCTGAACAATGTCGTAGACGACGTTGTGCAAGAAGTTGTTCCATGGGTAGCCAAAGAAGAAGTTCTGCAGGGTTAGAATACATTCCACAAGTGGCGCGAATGACTTACAAGAATCGTGGGTACAACGCGGTACTCTACGAACTGGTGCTTGAGGAAGTCACCCACGACAGGCTCCTCCTTCTGAACAGCAGGCTGCTCTTCTGTGGGTTTGGAGTCCTTGGCGTCCTCCTTGACCTCAGCTGTTGAAGCCTCTTCAGTTTTGGGGGCATCAAAAGATGGCTTCTCAGGCGTCTGAGGTGGGCGGTCAGCTCCTGATTCAGGCGCAGGCGGAGCAGAGAAGAGAGGCGCTGGTGTGTCCTCGGGTTGAGGGGAAAAGCTGCGGGGCTGCTCTTCACCCTTGACAGAGGCATCGCTGGACTCTGTCTTAGCCTCAGGCTCAGAGGGAGCAGGAGTCAAGACGACCGACGAGTCAGAGGTTTCCTCCTTAGGAGCATCTTCTTGCTTAGAATCGTTTGGCTTTTGCTCTTCGGCCTTTTCGTTGTTGGACTCCTTGGATTCGGTCTTCTCTTCCAAAGGCTTTGCTGGGTCCGTGGATTTAGACTCAGCAGGCTTGACCTTTGTGGGTGACAAAGGCGCAACCATCAGATCTGACTCGTCAAACTTTGTTTCTTCTACTTTGATGAGTGTCTGTGGAGGGCTGAGAGGCTCATCAACAAAGTCGTCCTCGTCCTTAACGGAAAGCGAAGTTGTGGAAACAGTTGGAATGTCATCCTCAGCCTTGACGAACTCGTGAGAGGTATCCTCACTCATCTCCTTGCTTGGCTCAACCTCTTCGAAACCATCGTCATCTGCGTTAGTAACCTCGAGGCGTCGCTTCTCCTCGGGTGCAGGAGTTCGCATGGTGAGGTCATCGGTGGAATGGTCCTCTTCCTTAATTGGACCCAGCTTGCCCTCTTTGCGGAGACGCTGTCGTTCAATATCACGCTGAGCTGTGATCTCCTCGGAACCTGGTTCGTTCAGCAAGCCCATGTTACTGCAGTGTAACAGCTCGGCCATGAGCTCGCATGTCTTAAAGCGATCAAAGCCAAGGGGCTCGAGCTTGACGCCAAAGGTCGAGTCAATCTTTTCCTTCTTGGAAGGGACGTCCATGATGAGGCTCATGAACTTGGGAACGTTCTCGGCAAAGAGACGGAGGAGGGTGCCCAGGTAAATGGGGTCGCGGCTTGAGGGCGCAGCGGTGGACTCGGTGCCCATGTCGGGATCATAGTCGGAGTTGTTCTTTCGGATGACTTCGATAATAATGCCAACACCAACGGTCAAAGGGTTGCCACCACCAAGCATGTAACCAATCAGCTGCTCAATGCATGGCCTAGAGACAAGTTGACGGGTAAGCTCGTTGGGACCGATGCATTGTTGCTCGTTTTGGGAGGCGTTGGCCGAGATGGTGATGATGGCTTTGATGAAATCACCAGCAGCGGTTTGAACAACCCAGTTGTTCTCGGGGCCAAGGCAGGAGAGGAGGCTCGGGATGATGTCTTTGGAGTACAGCCACTAGAAAATCATGTTAGCATAGATGCATCTATTTTGGTGAGGGGTGCGCATACCTCAACCACACCCTGGCCACCATCGTTACGGTCCAGGGCAATAATCTTAAGAAGCAGGTCCATAACCATGGGGCACTCGACATGCTTGAGTAAATTGGGAACAGCATCAGGAAGAGTGGTCAAAAGTTCCATCATCTCCTCGGTCTTCTTCTCAAACAAAGACTCGTTGACCTTTGTGAAGTAGCTCGCCTGGAGGGGATCGAGCGGGGCAGGGCGGGACAAGAACTTCCAAAAATCGCGAATCAATTGTCGATTATCAGCGAGAGCCTCGTAGATTGACCAGGTATCGGAGCTGAGAATTTCGCAAGCTACAAATGCGTAGCGATTGCGCTTCTTCTCCTGCTCTTCTTCCTCATCATTGCCCGGGTCGGTGGCGCGGGATGATGCGCGCGGTCGCGAGAAGGAGAAGCGGTTCTTAGCCTTGGCATCTTGTTCTGCGGTAGACTCGTCGGGGGACTCGACGGTCTCGAGCTTGGGAGCGACTACATAATCGAGTAGACTGTCGAGGACCTTATCGCTTCGTAAGTATTCGATGAGTTTTGAGTTGTGCTGCTTAAGCTCCTGGATCAGATCGCTCTCGTCGAGCAGCTCCTCGAGAGTGAAATCGGGCTTGTCGAGGATTGTGTCGATAGTGGAGATGTTGGCGTAACCGCCAAACCTCCAAAACATGGTGAAGGGATGCCCAAGGCACAGTCGCAGTCGCTATCGCAGGACTGGAGCGTTTTGGGGGAGCGAAAGGGTGAGAGAGGGTTTGATGCAGGTGGAGGAGTCGAGATGGATCATGTAATCAATCAAATCCGGTCGGGTCAAGTCGAATCGGTCGAGTCAGCGGGTCGGCGGGCGTTTTAGCAGTACTTTCCTTTACTGCAGCGCTTCACCAAACGTCGGGTACTTTAACCTCAGCACAGCCAAGGTGACGAATAAAAGAAACAATAGAGGTACATTCGATGAATAAATGGATGGTCAGTCAGACTGTGGCATTCCCGGAATGTCTGCAGTCACTGCCTTGATTGGGGGGAACAGGTATGAATGTTGTGACGTCGCAATCACTCACTGCCCAAAACAGAGCAAAATATAGGTAGTATAGGTAGTGATCTAGGGAACAAAAACACTGTCATTTGAAGGAAAATTCAAACAGCGATACCGTTGATAATGTCAGAACGGTTGTCACGATGGGAAGTCAAGTCAAAGCATGGAGGAGGCGATGGAAAGCGAAAGCACGGGCGTCACAGCGAGCAGAGGGAGGGCCTGGGCGTCAACGCTTTAGCGAGCGGCAGCGGCAGAGAGCGCCAACGAGAAAACAGAGCAGCCCGCACCTCGCAAAAAAAGCAAAAAGTTTGAATGGCACGCACGCGACACCAAGGTTCGTTGGGCGTCAATTCGCCCCTTGTGGCCTTGTTTTCATTACATTTTTATGGCGGCTGCAGCGCTTCAAGTTGAGGCTCTGGTAATGTAATGTTTTCATTCTCTATCTGAGACACAACACTATTTTAATTGAATTAACTAGAATGGTTTTGTCCTTTTTCTCTGTTACAACGAGTGTTTCTGTGCCTGATTGACAATAAGTGCATATCACTATGCATGTGCTAGGCAACTGTGGAGAGGATAAAAGGGGTGAACCATACTGCCTCATGTGGAGGAGATTGTTTGCCTGTACACCAAAAGACGAGCGAGTAATCTGGCGACGGTTACACAATCCATCCAAAATACTACTATCAAGAAACCAATAGATCGAGTCGTGAACGTTGACACCATAGATCCCCTAGAACCGGCTATCTCGTCACGGACCTCCTCTTTTCCGTTTTCATCATTTCCACCCCTGTTCCGCCACGTTGTCCGTGCTCCAAACATCGAGTGGGCACTTTCACGAGCATAACATAACACATGGCACGCATGGATGGCTTCAGCATCATGGTCATAAAAGTCGTTTATCACGAACCTTGGATTTCAATTCTTGCAAGATGACTGAGTTCAAGGTAGATGAGATTTATATAGCTAAAGCTCGTAATAAATAATACAATCTGGGTTCTTGTGTTCGCTTTCGCTTCACTCCGCGGGAGCCTACCCTGTATCTTCACTTAATTTAGACTGTTTGCAGCAGGCAATAATGCATTTGAAACACACATTCCCATTCTTCACGAAGCCGAAAGTATGTTCAGGAAGCAAACCAGTTTCGAAGCGAGTGTATCTAAGAAAAAGCGAGTGTCCAATTCCCACAATCCTCATCCATCTCAAAATCATTCCCTTAATCAAATACCCTATTCATTGAAAACAGAAGCATCATCCTCCCAAATCTTAGGCTACCAAAATAAAAGGCCCGAGAAGCCTGGTCCAAACAGCACAAGTTCGACTGACTAACCTCGTCCATGAGGCTCTCTAAATGTCGACCTTGTGGGAACACCTCCATTGTAAGCCAGCAAATTCGGGCTTCCAGTGCCTGCATTGGCAATCACATTCTTCGTCGCCAACTGCTGAATCCTATCCTGCACACTCTTAACAGTCTTCAATCCCTCCTTCGCTCTCAGGTACAGCGACAGACCCGCCACATGAGGACAAGCCATGCTCGTACCGCTGATTGTGTTGGTCGCAGTATCACTGCCGATCCAAGTGCTTTTGATATCAACGCCGGGCGCAAAGATATCCACAAGGGGACCCCAATTGGAAAAACTGGCTCTGTTGTTGTTTCTATCAATAGCGCCAACAGTGGTTGCATTCTGGGCAGATGCAGGCGATGTAGTATTCGCGTTGACGTTGTCGTTGCCTGCTGCCACAACGGTGTGAATGTTTTGACGATAGGCCATTTCCACGGCCAAGTTAAAGGCATCGGACTTGCCACCGCCGAGAGACATGGAAATTACGGATTGCTGATTACGGCCGGGCGTGTTGGTGATGTTGTTGACTGCCCAATTGTACCCGTCGAGAACGATGGCAGTCGTTGACTGTCAAATGTCAGCAGCGCTCATAGTGAACCTGATGCCGGATGGACTTACACTACCAGTGTGGAAGACTTTGACTGCGATGAGATTTGCTCTCTTGGCAACACCGTATACCTTACCGGCGATAGTACCAGCGCAGTGTGTTCCATGACCGTTGGCATCGACAAAAGGAACACCAGGATAGGCATTGTAACCATTTGAGGCCCGGCGTTGAAAGTCTACATGATCAATGTTGATGCCAGTATCGACAAGATAAGCATACATGCCGTTCCCAGCAGATGCATCATAAAGATACTCGCTTGACCCGGTAGTCCGATGCGAGATGGAGGCAAGGCCCCATTCCGCGTTGCGTTGAACGGTAGTGAGCGTGACTTTCTTGACCGGTTCAACGGCGAGGACCTAAAAAGCTATGAGCACTTCTCAAGAAGCTAACATGGCAGTACCTACATCCTCGCTTTGATTGATTTTCCTGATGGTACTCCTATCAAACTCACCGCAATACCCCTTAAAGGTTGAGTTCCAAACCTTGTCAACGCCGTCTTCGCCACGACGAAGTAAGCTAGCGGTGTGAATATCGTCAACCCATTCGATGTGCTGCTCTATCTCAGTCTCATTGACCTTTGGCTTTAGAGTAATGATGTAGTTATCCTCGACAACCTCGCCAATTGTGAACTGGGCGAGAGCCGAGGGGAGCAGAGCCAGGAGGATCTTGAAGGAGAGCATCTTGAAAAGAGAGTGCAGGGCGATGAAGAAGAGTCTAATGGGTGGAAATCTTGAAAAAAGCTCCCCTTCTTATAGGACATTATTCGCTCTTCGCCCCTGGGTAGGTTGAAAGGGCGTCGAGTAACCTTTACGGCCAGCCCTGACTCTCTCCAATCCTTATGTCTTGGCCCATGCTTCGAAGCTCATTACTCGTCAAAGTATGGGATTTGTGCACCACTCTGCAACTTAATGTCTTTGATTCAACTTCCACATTAATCTCCAGCCCATACATCAGATCCTGTCTAGCATTTGAGACCCAGCCCTCTCAGCCGTCGTACCAGCTTCACCAATCAGGGGTATCTAGTCTGGTGATGAGGGCATCTCGAGAAGGAGGTGGCAATTGAGACAGCCACGCTTATGAACTCGTACAGAATTCTTGGCTTGGGATGTATGATGATGAGAAGGGACTTCTTGTTCGCTTCAAATGGGGATTAGGGATGAAGGACTGAAAGGGGTTCTGCGTGGCATGTTACTGGATGAAAGGTCATTGTACTGAGCTGAGTGCTGTATGCCACATGGGGGTCCTTATCAGTTGGCTGGAGATCAGACTGAACATGTATGGCCATAATTACTGCTCCGGATGTACCGACAAAGATCTCCGACATCATTTCACGGAGCTTCCGAAGCCGAGGAAATTCAGTGACGAGACAAATTAAGGACGTGATACGTCCGTCCAGGTGACCGATTGTGTGATTCATGTCAAAAACCCCTATTCAAATCTAGGTATGCTTTTCCACGCTCTCCCTGCAAGACACTCTATTTATACATCCCAATTCAAATAGTATTACGCCCCTGCAACGGCCTTCGCCATAACCCTCATCCCCTTGTCAAGCTCCGCCTTGACCGAGTTGACCTCTGCAAGTTCCTTCAAAACACCCCCTCGCCACCACCCATACCACTCCGCAACCTCGCCCAAGTCAACCTCGTCACGAGACAACCACTCCACGAGTATCTTGTGCCACGTGGGAAACATGTGTTGCAAGAGCACCTCGGCGACAACCCTCCGGCCGAGGATGTATCGCCAATCCAGTACACCCATGAGAACTGGAAGCGTAGGTTCTTGATCCGAAGGCTCGACAGTAAAGTTTCGGCTAAGATATTTGCCCATCGAGGGGAGGACGTGGGACATGACGAGAGGACGCCATTGATCGCCCAAGACACCCTTCCAGTCCTTGAGTCCCGGTAGTTCACCCTTTTTGAACTCCCACACTTCGATGAGTTGTCTGAACTTTCGTCTAACGTCCGCCACGAGACCAGTACCCCTGGGGTCGAGATGATATGATGGTAAATATTGGAGCCAGGGGAATAACCAGATGTGTGGCAAGCGTTGGCTTTGGCGTCTGCTTTTGGGGTTCCAGTCTGAAACTGCTGTTTCTAACTTTCGGACAATGTTGTCGATAAATTGTGCGCGAACAAAGACTGGTAGAAGATCGTGCCAAGCCTCCATGACACTCAGCATTGGTGTCGGATCCAAGACATCCCATGAGCGGACCGCAGTAAGGGCTTTGGGAAGCCAGTTCTTGTACATCATGCTTTCGTAAGGGGTCGTTGACTTGTGGTGGCGACGGTAGATGTCATCTGTGTCAACCGACAAGGAATCCCACTTACCGACAGCCTTGCCATTGGAAGTTGCTGGCATGAGGAGTGGTAGTAGTTCTTTGAATCCTGAAGCGAAGCGGGTAGGCTCTTGAAGAAGATCCCACTCTGCTTCTCGAAGGAATGGATGGATAGCTGCGACAGCGATGTCGGCAATCTCTGATGTTGTGGCCTTAAGCTCAAGAGCTTTGTGTAAACATGCAATAAGCTGGTCCCAGTCGGCTGTCGCAAGCTCGCCACTAACCAATTCGGAAAAGACCTGTAACCTTTCAAAGTCTGATCGTAAATCGTCCATCTCTTGCTCCTTCTCCTTCAGTTCCAAGTCTATCCAGGTTTTTCTTTCTTGCAAGCTCTTCCATTCGTCAGAGAAAGCTAGTAAATCTGCTTGCGCCCTCTTTACGAGCTTTCTCGCCTCGATAACTTCCGTCGACTCTGGCGTCGCGGTTCCTGTTGTGGGTGTCATGATGCCACTTGTCGAGGTGAGCATCTTACTGCCCGGCCCTGTCATGTCCAGAATAGGAGCGAAGGCATCTGGAATATGAAGACCTGGTGCGGTAGCCTTGAGTTCCTCCGCTGTAAGATATTTCGGCTTCTGTCGTCGTGGTGTACTCGCAGCGCTGTCGAATGCTCCTCCCAAAGACTTCTTCTTTGCCCTTCTGCGCTTCTTCTTCTCTTCCTCGTCTGAATCGACCACCACTTCTCCTCGTAGCTCAGCTTGTCGCTTCTCTTCTTTTCGTTCCTGCTCGGACTTTTCCTTCACGGCACCCAGACCAATACCCTGTGGTCGCAAATTTGCTTCGATAATGACGTTTCGACCCTGTCCTTCTTTACCCAAACCTTTGCCCTCTTCGTAACCCATCTTGGCCATCATTCGAGCACCGAAAGATTTGGGGTTTGTTTTGCCCTTTGCGCTAAATGCACTAGGTTGTGGTTTGTTGCGTGGTGTTGGGGAACCATTATCGCGTGTGTTCTTGAGGACTGGGTCGTTCGCTGACGAGGGAACAAAGCCCATACCGAGAGGGTTCTTTCCATCGAATCGGGTTCGGAAGGCTGGGCGGGATGGTGCTTCGGCGCTTGCGCTTCGACTTGAGTTTTGGGTATCATTTTGAGCGAAACCGCGGGCAACGCCTGCGAAGCCGAGTCCGATGCCACGGGCATTTCCTTCATCCTCGTCCTCCTCATCCTCATCTTGATCCATGGCACTTCCTAGCATTGGGCGGTTGTCGTCCGACTCTTCATCGTCATCTTCTTTCTCACTGCCTGCGCCCGTGGAAACAAAGTTCATGCCCTTGTTCCTTAATGTTGTTCTCTTCCATTTCCTGGCTGGGCCGTCGTCCTCGCTATCGGAGCCAAAGATTCCTAGCGCTGCCTTTTCCTTGTTATTACGACCCATGCGACGTCTCTTGCGAGGGTTAAAGTCACCAAAGTCGTTGTCGGCGTCGAGGCCTGGCGCAAGATGCTCATCTTCAGATTCGGATTCTGATGAAGAATATTCGGCTGCGGCGGCTTTCGTTAGACGCGAGGGGTCGAACGAGGATCCTGTTGATCCGTTCATGGTCGCTGTATAGTTTTGGTGTTGCGAGCAATGATGGTTTTCGGGTGCGCGAGCGCACTTGGCTAAGATTACAGAAAGATCTCGACGCGATAGGCGGAAGCTAAACATGACGATGTTGGCTGCTTGGCAATCTTATCTTCACGTGCGCGACCAGAGTGTCACGTGCGTAGTCATTGCTTCTTATCCTCGAATGAAGCTATCAACACCCTGTGGTTGGTCAAAGTAGAAAAAGAGACGAGTACTACTGTTCCTCATCATACATATTTCCCAATACGCGCTTTGTTTCGGAAAGGTAGGCTATCGGCTTCGTCAGGGATTCTGTGACCATGGACTTATTTGATTGATGGCTTTGCCATCTTCCGCAGGTACCTTCAGGCTCGATTGATCGTCGCTGAAGAACCTGCCGGACACGACAACAATTTTGCAAGTCAACGTGAACTTTAAAACTAACCACCATCGTGAGTGTTCCGACATGGTGCATAACGTGGCATATTTAACGAGCTGGAAACAGATGGTCCGAACCAGTGTTCTGAGCGATGCGTTGACAACCATCAACAATGCAGAGAAGGCAGGCAAGCGCCAGGTCCTCCTCCACCCCTCCTCCAAGGTCGTTGTCAAGTTCCTTGGGCTTATGCAGGCGCAAGGATTTATCGGCGAGATTGAAGAGCTTGATGATCGCCGGTCTGGCAAGATCGTCGTTCAGCTCAACGGCCGGTTCGTTCTACCATTCTCATCAGTTCTGGGAATTATTGATCGCTGATCAAGTATTTAGTCTGAACAAGTGTGGCGTCATCAGCCCTCATTTCAATGTCCGCCTCGGCGAGCTTGAGAAGTGGGTGGTTCAACTCCTGCCAGCCCGTCAGTTCGGGCACATTGTCCTCACCACTTCTGCTGGCATCATGGTTCATGAAACAGCTCGCCGAAAGCATGTCTCGGGCAAGATTATCGGTTTCTTTTACTAGATCCTGCATGATAGCGGGGCTGGTCTCTGGGTATCAGAATATGTCTGAAGCAGGTAGATGGATTACTGTCATCTCGCGTCAACGTCTTTTGTAACTCGCTAGGCTGGGTACCGATATTCACCTTTACAGTCGTGATAGTTGGAACAATCACATTGCCAAACGTAGTTACGTAAAAATACGCAATAAACAAATAGTTAACGCCAATCAGAAAATTGTCTTCTCTTTTGTTTTATGAATTGTGACAATGAACTATATTCATCACAACATACTTCTCAACATGGGAAGATGCTGTACATGAAGCGCATAAGAAGTAGTCCACACATCGTAAATGCCAATTACTGGATATGAGATCACATCATTCCAGCAGCATGATAAACATCGACTACCACTTGATCCATCATTGGTCGTAATCTATAAGACATAATCCAGTCGTGATGCATATAGACCTTCACTCGGCACCCTCGTGTCTTCTTTGCTACTGTTGGATTAGATCCCTACATCCAGCCAAGCACCTGCACCTCTAGTCCATGTAAGTGTACTGTATGATCATGGAGGCCCCTACGGTAAAGGCACTTGGTGGAAACTCTAAGAATACCCCTCATTACCTTTTGCACTCGACAGACCTCACTCACCCTGTATCTTGACCAACAGGTCGATACCTTCCGCTGAAGCACGACACGTCAACAATCCGCTGGTTGCTGAGCAATTGAAAGTAAGGCGAAACATACGCAGCTATTTCTTGCATCTTCTACTTGGATAAGCTGTAGGGAGTTCATGCCATTTGAGCTTTGACCTAGAGGCTGAAAGCTGAAGATTTTGGTGCATTATTGAATCTGGATCCACTTGGAAGAGAGGAATGTAGGAACCCGAAACCAGTAGCTGTGGCTTGAATCCCGTTCCTGTCTATCTGCTAGGGAGCTAGACCTGGAGAAATGATAAAAATCGCCAATTTTAGCATATTTGAAACGTTGGACAGATTTATCTAGGATGAATTGAATTGTAATATAAAGAAACAAAGTTGTTGATGTTGATCTTCATATCGTTTTGCCTTCGGTCTGTGTGTGGCTAGCAGGTGCTGTCTGTGTCTGTTTCTGGGGCAATGACAGTAGATTGGGCGTCAATAAAAGAATCAACGCACTTGAATGACAACACACAGGGCAGCACCCATTAAATATTTGGGGCCGGTCTATGACATACATTTAACACGTTGGATATCCCTTGTCTTTTTCCTTTTCCCCCTCTATCATATATCTTTAACAGATCTGTACGATACTTACGACTTTAACGAAGTAATTTGTAGGTCCCTGAAATCCCATTTCCGTCCCGTCCCCGTATTCTGGCCCTGTCCCAACCTTCATTTCAACCCCTGCTAAATCAGGTGACGGGCGCTTGTTGACTTTCCCCTCCAAAAAACGATTGTTTCGAGAGTATCTTGTCCAAACAACAAGGATCCAGGAACAAATAAGAAGTCGCTTCCCTTGCTTGTTTTGCGGGTGCATCTTCATCTGTTTTGGTCGTTGCTGCTTTCTGCGCATCCTTCCTTCTTTGCATATTTATTAGCATCACTAACATTGCGCCGTCTTTTGTAGAAAGAACAAAGCATCTTAGTTTCCTCCTTTAACACACGCGACAACCACCAACACTCTTCCCACCTCTTGATACCCGTCTCTCTACTTTTCGCTTTTACTCGGTATGTTTTACGAAGCTCTCCAACATCATCAAGGCCACCTTTGCTCTTCTAGAGTACTCGGCGCGCCCATGGCATCTGGAACCCAATAGCCTTATGATGGATCCTCCGAAGCGCTCCGGCCTATTTCATAAGCTAATTACCCGCCTAGTCCAGGTTTTACGACCCAAGAAGCGACATCATACACTCGAAAGATACCCCGTCTCAAGCTCCCCTCAATACCAATTCTCTCTAGAAAACGCAATCATGGCCGACGAAGAAGATTTTAGCTCCATACCCCTGCCCGACCGCTTCGCCCACAAGAACTGGAAGGTTAGAAAAGGAGCATACGAAGAGGCCACCAAGCAATTCGAAAAGTCTCCCGACGAGGCTGATCCCTGTTTCCGACCATTTTTAAACGAACCAAGCTTGTGGAATAAAGCTGTTCTCGACACAAATGTTGCTGCTCAGCAAGAAGCCGTTACTGCGTTGTGCGCTTTTCTCAAATATGGTGGAAGAGATTGCTGCTTAAGGACGCGGAACCAGACCATTACCCCAATGGTGGAGAAATGTCTCTCTTCGACCCGAGCCGCGATCAAGCAAAATTCTATCGAAGCCATTCTGCTCTACATTGAACTCGATGTCGCTGGACCTGTCATTGAGGACATGCTCCCTGGTCTCAACAACAAGGTCCCAAAGAACGTTGCTGCCACATTCCACGCCCTCACACAGATCTTCCACAACTATGGTTGCAAGGTTGTCGACCCAAAACCAGTGCTCAAAGCACTCCCCAAAGCCTTTGGTGCTGCCGACAAGAACGTCCGTGCGGAGGCTACAAACCTGACGGTCGAGCTCTACAGATGGTTGAGGGAGGCCATGAAGCCCATGTTCTGGAGCGAGCTTAAGCCTACCCAGCAGACTGATTTGGAAGCACAGTTCGAAAAGATCAAGGCCGAAGGCCCGCCCAAGCAAGAACGTCTACTCCGATCGCAGCAAGAAGCCCTTGCTGCTGCTCCCGAAGGTGGTGAGGATGGCGAGGAAGGCGAAGCTGAGGGAGAGGATGGCGGAGAGATGGATGCTTTTGATCTGGCCGAGCCTCAAGATGTCAGCAAGAAGATTCCGCCCAACTTTAGCGACCAGCTTGCTTCCTCGAAGTGGAAGGATCGAAAAGAAGCCGTTGACGCTCTGCACGCGGCAATCAACGTCCCCCGCATTAAGGAAACCGATTTCAACGAGGTCTGCCGTGGCTTGGCCAAGTGCATGAAGGACGCCAACGTTGCCGTCGTCACTCAAGCCGCCCTCTGTATCGAGCTTCTCGCGAAGGGCCTTCGCAAGGGCTTTGGCAAATACCGCGCCACAGTTATGCAACCCATCATGGATCGCCTCAAGGAAAAGAAGGCCTCGGTCGCTGATGCTCTTGGAGCCGCCCTGGACGCTGTTTTCGTCTCTACCGACTTGTCCGAGTGTATGGAAGATATTATCGCCTACCTCAGCAACAAGAACCCCCAGGTCAAGGAGGGCACCATGAAGTTTCTCATCCGCTGCCTACGAACAACACGAGATGTGCCCAGCAAACCGGAGCAAGCCACCATTTGTGAAGCTGGTAAGAAGCTTCTGTCCGAGTCCAGCCCTGCTCTTCGAGACGGTGGTGCCGAGATTCTTGGTACGATCATGAAGATCATTGGCGAACGTGCCATGTTACCCAACCTGGAGGCTCTGGACGATATTCGCAAGACCAAGGTCAAGGAGTTTTTCGAGGCCGCCGAAGTCAAGGCCAAGGAGAAGCCTAAGCCCAAGCCTGCTGCCCCTGCACCCAAAGCCGCTCCTGCCAAGAAGGTTATGGGTGGAAAGAAGCCCCTTGCGAAGAAGCCAGCTCCCGCTCTCGCCGCTGCTCCCGTGATGCCTGACGAGCCTCTCGCTCCTCAGCCTACGCCGCGAGCAGCCCCTAAGCTTACGAAGCCTGGACTCAGTGGATTGAAGAAGAAGACAATTGGAGGCCCCGCTCCTCCTGGTTCTCCTCGTCGAGTACCCACAGGACCTGTCATGCCTGATGATGATGAACCAGCCCCTCCTCCTCAACCACGTGTTGGTCTCTCTCGTGGTCTTGCTGGACGCTCTCTTGTCAAGCCTGCCGCACCCTCACCTCCCATGGAACCCGCCTCGCCACCTCCATCCAGCGGTCTTACTGCTGTGGAACGAGCCGAGATAGAAGAGCTTCGGGCAGCCAACGATCGATTGACCCGCCAAGTTGAAGAGATGCGACAAGAACGCAGCAAGTTTATGTCGGAGATTCAAGAACTTAAGAACCAGAATGCTGGCTTGATTGAGGACCACACCCGTGACGTGCTCAGTATCAAGGCCAAGGAGACTCAGCTGGTTCGCGCAAGAAGCGACGCAGAGGCTACCGAACAGACCAACGACCGCTTGAGACGTGAATTGGAAAGACTTAAGAAGGCTTTGAGTCACGCCGAGAGATTCGAAAATGCCGGAAGCGGTATGAACAGCCCTCGTCGCCTTGCTTCGCCCACACACGACGACGTTTACCGAGATCACGGACCACCATCTGTCAGCCGCCATAGAATGAGCATAGCTAGCAGTATGTCTGAAGAGAAGGAAAACGGCGATCACATGGCACCCCCTCGTAACAAGTTCAGTCCCGAGATGCGATACACTGGCAGCGGCAGCTCATCAGGTCGTGGATCACCAGCACGAGGCTTCAGGAGCGCACGGCCATACAACGATGAAGAACATGTGCCAGCACCCACCCAACGGCCGATGTCATCACTACCTCAACCGACAGGTAACGGTGCCGAGAGCTGGAGGAGAGCGGCTGAGGTGACGAGTCAATTGAAGGCTCGAATTGAACAGATGAAGGTATGTTGCCCGTGTTTTCCGTTACAGATGTCATTATAACTAACATGTTTGTAGGCCAAGCAAGGTCTCGCTCGACCTTAGAATTGTCAAGAAAACATTGTGCAATGACTTTTTTTACTACAATACTTGTAATGATGATGATGCTTTGGGAGGTTCATCGCGGAAAAGCTGGGATGGGTATACCTGGGACAAAAACAGACGGCCCCAATCCGGTTGCATCTTGACGGCGTTAGAACTTGTGCCACCATCTGCTTTGCTTCGCTTCAAGGGGTCTGATAGAATTATACATGGGCCACGGCTGTCTTGGGATTGTACGGAGCAATGCCCGCGGCGGGTCAGAGATACCTAGTTGTTTAATGCATGAATGATTTCTATTCACTTTGAGTCGTTGTGTGAGTGTTGTCTCGTACGGGCGTCAATTCATTAACTCAATAAAAACATAAAGTACAGAAATTCCAAAACTCCTTTGATCGCCATTGCTCATGCTTGACTTGCTTGGTCTTTATGCCAGCATATTACTCCTTCTTATCCTTCTTATCCTTGGAGTCGTCCTTCTTAGCTTTGGAGTCGTCCTCCTTCTTGTTCTTGGAGTCGCCCTCCTTCTTATCGTCAGACTTGTTATCCTTCTTTTCTTCAGACTTGTCGTCCTTCTTGTCAGACTCTTCAGAGTCCTTGTTCTCAGACTCGTCCTTCTTGTCAGATGACTCTTCCTTGGGCTTCTCATCCTTGCCCTCATCCTTAGACTCGGCCTTCTTGTCCTCATCCTTGGACTCAGACTCCTCATTTCCCTTAGACTCAGACTCGTCTTTCTTGCCCTCGTCCTTCTCCTCATCCTTCTTTTCCTCACCCTTGGACTCAGACTTCTTGTCACTACCCTCCTCGGAGGCCTTGGCCTTATCATCACTCTTCTTCTCCTTGTTACCACCCTTCTTACCCTTCTTCTTTTCCTCTTCCTTCTTCTTCTTCTCAGCTTCCTTTGCCTTCTTCTCTTCTTCAGCCTTCTTCTTGCGTTGACGCTCCTTCTCCTCTTCCTCAAGCTTCGCCCAGTCGGTCTCGTGGTCTGCGATACCGGTTCGGGAGAAGTTGTTGCTTAGACCTTGAGCGGTAATGGCATCACCCTGCTTGATCTTGGCTCGGCCAATGAGCGAAATGAAGATTGCAAATCCGACCATGGCTGTGAGGAGGAAACGGTAGGATCCGTACCAGCGAGGCGCCCAACCTTTGGTCGCGGCGCGAGAATCGGCAAAGTACAGACCAACAAAGGCCATGAATTGAGTAGTGAGAGCGTACTCGACAGGAAGCATCACCGTAGGCCAGGCGATAATGGAGGAGGCGAGACCCATGCCGTAACGGAAGCGGGTTCGTTTGAGAGATGGCGACTTTTCGGCGTACTCGAGACCCTGTTGTACGGTGGTTAGCGTGATGTGCAACAATTCATAGTTCAAGGACCTACCCAGTGGATGGCACCGAGGAAAGAGATGATGACAGCACCATATCCGAGCTGGAGAGGTTCAATGACACTCAGCAGATACTTGGCAGTCTCGTGGTCGACCATGATGGCATCGTAGAAAGAATTGCCCGTGGGAATATCCTTGTTCAAGTCCCAAGCGAGAAAGACAGTGGAAAGCGATGTTCCAAGGTAAGGAAGTGTACCAGCAAGACCGAGGATGCGCGACTCGCGGGGTACGTCTGTGAATGTGAATGTGTCTTTCACGATACCCTGCGATTATTGTTAAATGATTATCTCTGATGTTGAATTGTTTAGAAGCTTACAATATCGTGCTTGAGCTCGTTGCTCATGCCCTCTTCCTTGGGAGGGCCTTGGACTCCGACTGTGTTGGCGAGTGAGCTCTTGCTCGAGACATGGCTGGGGTCTGACTGGAGAAGCTCCTGTCCACGTTTGCGCTCGGCTTCATAGTCAATGGGTTGCTTTGGAGGAGGGGGATTCTCTTGGTCGGATTTGCTCGAGTAAACAGCGCGTTGCTGGCGCAGTAGAGGCGCAATTGATGCGCGGGGCAGAGAAGCTCTGCTGGGTGAAGCTCTCGCGGCAAGTTGCCAAAGGGGACGAGAAGAGGTACGGAACATGATGGAGGATGACGCAGTAGGAGAGCAAAAGTCAATTGAGAGGCACGCGAGTGTAGTAGACTAAGACAGGACAAAGCAAAGCTGCCAACAGGCTGATGATGGTTTAGTTAATGATTATCGAGGAGGAGGATTGAAGAAGGAATAAGTTCTGGAATGGAAGCTAAGACTGAAATACCATTGAGGTGGATGGAGCATTCGGAACGTTCATGTAATCATGGAAGCTTCTTCAGCGTCTTCCAAGATCTGGATCAAGATCAAGATCAGGATTAGAATAGGACATCTGCGAGTGAGCTACGTAATCTGTACCTGGACGGCAAAGACGGATATAGAAGTCATGAAACTCTGTTGCAGGTCAAATAAGACTAGGACCAGTCAGGTACTGGAGCTATGGATCGGAAATTGCTTGTAAACAAGCCGTTTTCTCTAAATGCTACCCTGCTCCCAGTTGTCCTCTTTATTTTCCTTTGGTTATTGTCACGTCTTGACTACATCATCGCGATCCAGTCTGGAGCTACCTCTCTTTGTCGTGACGTCATGAAAACGTGGGAGAGCTCCAAAGCTGAACATCCCAATCCATCAAGGAAACCACTGAATTGCAGCCCCAGACTAGCACTCCGACATCAAAGTAAATACTGATATACCTCTTGTATATGAAGACATAGTAATTAAATAGCCATGAATTATCACTCGTCTTTAGTACAGTGCCTGAGTATCTCTTGGCTCGATGCCAATACTGCAGGAATAATTAAATGGAGAATGTACCCCGCTGTAACCTGCCCTGTGCTTTGATGTGCTCCAGGGCCATAAACCGCCCGAACGTGTTGGAACGTGAAGCCGAAAGCCACTGGCAGCTCCTAGCCTAATTCGATACCTGATTCTTGGTTGTCCTATCAGCAAATAGCAAGTACCTCTAGCATCATCGTCATACACGCCACACCATTCCCAAATGCTGCCAGCCCATGGTAATTCCCACTTTTGCTCCGGAGGTGCGTCACTCACTCACAGCACGACACGCCTGAGGGAATCCACCTTTTCACCATCCCGCAAAGCTGCCCATCTTTATTCAAGAGGCATAATCGATAATACCCTCATCCACCAAATCCCGCTTTTTTCTCTCTCTTCTGTCACTCCCATTCCCAGGGATACCCCGTCTGCTGTACCTACGAGATACAGTTTCGATTACGACCCCGCTCCGACCTTGAAGAGCACTGACTGCTTTCTTCAACGTCCAAATCGTGGGCAGACGGACGATTCACCGATCGGGCCTCGTATGGCAAAATAAATTCGTCGACAAATGACTCCTCGATAAACCATATCAACAAGAACCCGACCTTTAATTCCCCGGCCCGGGTTACGGCCACAATACCGCCAGAATGCTCGAAGGCCTCGTTGCTGGCCTGCTTAACCGCTTCCTGGGCATGTACGTCAAGAACTTTGACCCTGCCCAGCTCAAAGTCGGTATCTGGTCTGGCGATGTCAAGCTACGCAACCTCGAGCTGCGCCGCGAGGCTCTCGACCAGCTCAAGCTCCCCATCAACGTTATGGAAGGCCACCTCGGCGAGCTGACTCTAGTCATCCCGTGGTCCAACCTGCGCGGCGCTCCTGTCAAGGTCTTCATTCAAGATGTCTTTCTGCTTGCCAGCCCCAAGGAGGAAGCCGAATATGATCAAGACGAGGAGGACCGCAGGAAACAACGCCTCAAAATGGAGAAGCTAGATAGTGCTGAGTTGCTCAAGGAGAGGAACCAGGAAGGTCTAAGCCAGGAGGAGCAGAAGAAAAGCCAGAGTTTTACACAAAGCCTGGTTACAAAGATCGTCGACAATCTACAAGTCACGGTCAAGAACATACATATCCGATATGAGGACTCCATTTCGGCGCCAGGACACCCATTCGCTCTTGGTGTTACTCTCGAGGAGTTCAGCGCTGTCAGTACTGATGGCCAGTGGAAGCCCGTCTTCATTCAAGACTCAAACACCGTCACTCACAAGCTTGCCACCCTCGGTGCGTTAGCTGTGTACTGGAATACCGACTCAGATCTTCTCGGAACCGGTCGTGAAGCGTCAGCCTCGTCCGAAGAGGTAATGTCACACGATGAGATGGTTGCCAAGTTTAGAGAGATGATTGGCAAGGACGCGCAAAAGGACTCCAACCACCAATTCATACTGAAGCCTGTCAACGGTCAAGCCAAGATCGAGCTTGACAAATCGGGTGACATCATGGTACCCAAATTCAAAGCCAACTTACTATTCGAAGAGATTGGTGTTGTCCTCGACGACGATCAATATCGCGATGCCCTGATGATGGTCGATCTATTCCACTACTTCATTCGACACCAAGAATACAAGAGGTTGCAACCAAAGGGTGTCCGACCCAAGGAAGACCCCCGTGCTTGGTTGGAGTTTGCGGGTAATGCTGTTCTGTCAAAGATCCACGAGCGCAACCGAAAATGGTCCTGGGACTACTTCCGTGAACGACGCGACGATCGAAAACGATACATCGAATTGTTCAAAAAGAGAAAGCAAGGTCACCAAATGTCGAGCGACGAAACAGATGCCATTAACAGTCTGGAGTGGAAGCTCACGTACGAAGACTTGCGGTTCTGGCGATCTCTGGCTCGTAACCAGCTTAAGAAGGAGAACGCCGAAGCTCTCAAGAACCAACCCCAACAACCCCAACAGCAACAGGGTTGGATATCGTGGGTGTGGGGTTCGAAACCCCAGGAAACGATTGAGCACAATGAAGAGAATACACAAATGACCGAAGAGCAACGGCAGGAACTCTACGAGGCCATTGACTGGGACGAAAAGAACGCCATCGCGGACGAAGTTGACATGCCTCGTGAGGCTATCAAGATGTGCATCGAAACATCCCTCAGTACTGGTAGTTTCACCTTGAAGAAGAGCCCGCACGACAATGCCGCGGATCTTCTTAGTCTGCACTTTGATGTATTCAAGGCCAAGGCGCTGCAGAGGAAAGACTCAATGCTCGCAAACGTCAGTCTTGGTGGGCTTCGTGTCAACGATGGCACCACACCGGACTCTGTTTATCCCGAGATTGTGCGAGTCAAGGATGCACCCACAAACAACCAGCGCAAGCGACTGTCGCTGGCCGAACTTGAACAACCTGAGGAAGACCCCTTCTTCCAGTTCGAATTCGAGCAGAACCCAATTGAGCGGGAGGGTGATATCGCTATTGTTGGAAAGATGAAGCCCCTCGAGGTCATCTGGAATCCCAACTTTGTCGTTGGCATTGCCGACTTCTTCAGACCCCCTGAGCGACACATGGAGTCCATTACTGCCCTCATGGAGAGCGCTGGTGCAACTGTCGAGAGCATCCGTGAACAAACTCGAGCCGGTCTTGAGTTTGCATTGGAGGAGCACAAGACCATCAACGCTGAGCTGGATCTGCAAGCGCCTCTGATCATCGTGCCTGTTAGCATCACCACGGAAAACTCTACCTGTCTTATTGTGGATGCAGGTCACATCCATGTCAACAGCGAACTGGTCGACCAGGGCACAATGAAGGAGATCCAGTCCAAGCAGAAGCAGACATACAGCGATGAAGATCTCAAGCGACTCGAGTCTGTCATGTACGACAAGTTTATTGTCAAGTTGACATCTACGCAAGTTCTCATCGGACCCTCCGTTGAAGAGACCAAGGCCCAATTGGTCGAGAAGAGTGATGAAGCTCACCTTCATGTCGTTGAGCAGATCAATGTCGACTTTATTGTCGAAACATCTATCCTACCGAAAGCGCCTAATCTGACCAAGTTCAAGGTCTCAGGACATCTTCCAATGCTTCACGCGACAGTGTCTGACACCAAGTATAAGAACTTGATGAAGGTCATTGACGTGGCCATTCCCAAGTTTGGTGGAACTTCGGCGCAAAGGATTGAGCAACACAAGGAAGCTTCTCGGCCTCGCCTAAAGAGCAATGCATCTAACAGATCTAGAAGAAAATCTCAGCGGGAGCGAAGGCAGTCCACCCCATTCCCATTCATGCAATCCGAGACCGCAGTCGTTCTCGACGACATGGATGAAGATGATGACGACTTTGAAGACGCGACAGACGGAGGTGACTCGGAGCAACTCAAGGTCCAGCAACGCATCTTTGAGTTCAAGTTCAAGGTCGACACCCTCAAAGGTTCACTTTACCGAAGCGACCCAGATGGACAGAAGCCCGATGCGCTTCTGGTCGAGCTGGTTGCTGAGCGATTTGACCTGGAGTTCTATACTAGACCTTTCGATATGGTCGCGGACGTTTCACTTGGCTCAGTCACAGTCGACGACTTTGTGGACAATCCTTCGGCCGAGTTCAAGTCTATTATCTCGTCTGGTGACAGTGAGGATCTTAAAGAAGGCCGTAGCCTGGTGCATGTCAAATTTGTCAAAGTCAACCCCGCTTCCCCCGAGTTCATGCCCGTGTACGAGGGTGTCGAAACCAACATCAATGCTGTTGTCTCTACAATCAATTTGATCGTTACCCGAAAGACACTGCTTACTCTGCTCGACTTTATTCTTATCACATTTACAAACAATAACAACGACAATCAGCCAAGTAACAACAAGGCTATACTGGACAATGATGATGACGACGCCGAGAGTATCAACACTGCAGTCGCGGTTGCCAACGAGCCCCAATCAGCCTCTAGTAATGGGTCTATTCGAGTCAAGGTTGACTTGAAGAGTATCAGGCTGATCCTCAATAACGATGGCATTCGTCTTGCCACCCTGTCGTTCAATAAGGCTGACGCCGGTATCTTCCTGAGGGGAAACACTATGCGCATCTCGGCCAAGCTTGGTGATCTCTCACTTGTTGACGACGTTAACCTCGGTGTAGCGGAGGATTCTCATCTTCGACAACTTGTCACCATCCAAGGAGATGATCTAGCCGATTTTCGCTACGAGACCTTTGACTCCAGCAACCCCAAGGCATACCCAGGATATGACAGCTCTGTCTTCCTTCGTGCTGGATCCGTCAAGGTCAACTTTATCGAAGAACCGTTCCGCAAGATCGTTGACTTTTTGGTCAAATTTGGAAAGATGCAGGCTCTTTATAACGCTGCCCGTCAGGCTGCTATGAACCAGGCCAATCAATTGCAGCAGAGCCCCAGTCGCTTCAAGTTTGACGTCGTCGTCAACACTCCAATTGTTGTCTTCCCCCGTGTGCAACAGCCGGGCCAAACTGAGAGAGATGTCATCACCGCCTACCTCGGTGAAATCTACGCCCAGAACAAGTTCACTCCTCTTGATGACAGCGAAAATTCTGAGATTGCCATGAAGTTGTCAGCTGGTATCCGCAAGATTAAGCTGACTTCAGACTTCCACTACGAAGGAGGAGTCTCGGAGGAGCTCGAGATGATCGATCATGTCGACCTCGGTTTCAACATTACGTATGCTGAGCACAAGCATGGTGTCAAGAGACCCGAGACCGAGATTGAAGGTACCATGTCCGACTTCAATCTGCGGCTCACACAATACCAAGTCAAGTTCCTCCTGGAGATCTCAAAGTCGGTGCCTGCAGCCTTTGCTGGCGAAGGCGGCGATAAGGAGGAGGAAGCTGCCAAGGCTGTTGACGAAGGTACCCTGCAACGCGCCCGAACTGCCAACTTTGAAGATAAATCTGCCGATGAGGGGACGTTGGTAGATCTTGGCCCCGAACTGGGGTCGCTTGGTCAAGAATGGACTAAACTTGACCTTGTCTTCCGTGTCAACACCATTGGTCTTGAGCTAATTAATGCGGAAGAAAATGAGCCAGTCCAGGATATTGACAAGTCTAGCCTGTCGCGGTTCTCACTCGATGATACCAAGGTCAAAACAAGAATGCTCTCAGATAGTTCACTGGAGGCAGAGCTGCTTATCCGATCATTTACAATCTACGACAGTCGACCACGCGATACTAACAAGTTCCGTCGTATCATGTCGTCTATGAACAAGGATGTGCAACAGCTCATGGCCAGTGTCACGATATCAGGTGGTAAGGAGAAGAGCTTGATAGCCATGGCTACCATCGACAGCCCCCGGGTCATCTTCGCGCTCGATTATCTATTCTCGCTTCAGAAATTTGCTGTCGAGGCACTTGCTGTTGACGAGAGCAGCCCAATGGACGATGAAAGCATGATGGATAACACACCCGATGAGTCGGATACTGATTCTATGCAAGTCACTGTGACTGGTGGTGCTTCCCGACCTCGATCAGAACTCTCGCGACGCCAAAGCGAGGACGTCTCCAAACAAGGAGACAACAAGCAAGAACCCGCTATGAGCATTGCGTTCCGAGTAAACTTGGTTGACGCGCAAGTCATCCTGATTGCCAATCCTTTGACGTCCAGCTCCGAGGCAGTCGTACTGTCCATCCGACAAATGCTTCTATCACGACAGCATGCTTTGACATTCCAGATTTCCGAAATTGGAATGTTCCTATGCAGAATGGACAGGTTTGAGACCTCTCGCCTTCGCATCATCGACGACTTTTCAGTTCAGCTGAGCATGGATGGCTCCAAGCCTCAGACTACTGACATTAACGTCGATATCGAGCCTCTTGTCTTGCGTCTGTCGCTGCGCGATATCCTTCTTGTGCTTCAGATTGTTAGCAAAGCAAGCGAGTTGTCTGGCAGCGAGCCTAAGCAGCAAGTCAAGGAAACGCCTGCCGAACAGAAAGCGCGTGAACTCCGAAACGCCGGTATGAAGCAGCGCTCTGCTAGCGGTCGAGGTCAGTCTACTATCGCTGGTAGAAGCAAGGTGACAGCAACTAGCCACGCTGTTACTCAAGGTGCTGATACCAGGGGTGGCAAATCACCCGAGCAAATTGCCCGACAAAATTATGAGACCTTATCCGCCACAGTGGAAGGCATTCGTGTCGTGCTTATCGGAGATGTACATGAACTTCCCATCCTAGACATTGGAATCAAGAACTTCACTGCATCTGCCGAGAACTGGTCCTCCAATCTCAAGGCAGAAACTGCTATTAACCTGTACTCCAACGTCTACAACTTCGCCAAGTCTAGCTGGGAGCCCCTACTTGAGCCATGGCAAGTTGGATTCGGTATTGCTAAGGACCCTGTCTCTGGATTGATGTCAATTGACGTTGCCTCGAAGAAGGTCTTTGACGTGACTATTACAACAGCCTCAATCGCCCTGGCGTCCAAGTCATTCCGGTTTTTGACATCCGATGAAGATGTATTGGACAAGCCCCGTGGTGTTGAAGCACCATACCGCATCAGGAACTACACAGGCTTCGATGTTCTCGTTCACTCTAAGAGCCCAACAAGCGAGGAGCCTATTAACCTTCGCTTGGAAGATGGCCAAGAAGCGCCTTGGAGCTTTGAACATTGGGAGAAGATGCGTGAGAACTTGCTCAGTGAATCAAACCAGAATAACGTCTCCATTTCACTGGAGGGAAGTGGTTTTGATCCTGTCAAGAATGTCAGACTCAACCGAGAGGGTGAATACCTGTACAGTCTCCGCCCCAAGGCCGATGATGTTCTCCATCGTCTTTGCGTTGACGTCGAGTTGGGTACTGACAACATCAAATATGTGACGTTTCGCTCTCCACTACACGTGGAAAATGCCACCGAGATTCCTGTCGAATTGGGTATTTATGACGCACAGGATGGCCATCTTCTCAAGATTGAAAAGATTGCCCCTGGTGACTCTCGACCCGCTCCGGTCGGCGCTGTCTTTGAGAAGCGTGTACTTATTCGACCCGACAGTGGATTTGGCTACCAATGGAGCAACGAACAATTGTATTGGAGAGACTTGCTCAAGAGGCCTACCAAGCAGGTGGTCTGCAAGGGGGAGAATGGCGACCCGTTCTACTTCCAAGTACATGCCCGTTTTGACAAGGCTAACCCACTGACCAAGTAAGTTCGCAACGTCTGCGTATGAATACCATGCTAACGATCTCAGACACTACCCATACATGAAGATCAAGCTCTCGGCACCCGTGACCCTCGAGAATTTGTTGCCCTACGACTTCAAGTATCGTATATATGACAAGGCAACCAAGAAAGACTGGACCAACTTTTTGCGAAAGGGTGGCGTTAGCCCGGTTCATGTTGTTGAGCTCTCACACTTGCTTCTTCTTAGTATCGACATGCAAGATACAGTGTTCAAAGCCAGCGATTTCTCAATCATCAATCCAGGCAACAACGAAGAGTTCCGTAAGGAGGGCAGAATCGTCGTCAAAGACGACCAGGGACTACCGCTACACTTGTCGCTGCACTACAACAAGATCCCCAACAGCGGCGGTGCATTCAAGGTCACTGTGTACAGCCCTTACGTTGTCCTGAATAAGACCGGCGTGGATGTTCGCGTGCGGGCTAAGAGCTTCCTTCAACAAGCCAAGCCAGCAGCAGGTCAATTCCCTCTCATGGATACATCGAACCAAGATCGCCCCAAGGCTCTGCCTTTCATGTTCTCTTTCGGCAATGATGATCACCGCAACCGAGCCCTTCTCAAGATCGCTGACTCGGAATGGAGCAGGCCCCAGAGTTTTGAGGCGATTGGAAGTACTACCGAAGTTGTCCTGAACTCGTCGACGAAAGACAAGGAGATCCATGTTGGCGTCACTGTCGAATCGGGTCAGGGCAAGTACAAGCTCACCAAGGTTGTGACGCTTGCACCTCGATTCGTTCTGCACAACAAGATGGAAGGGGAGATTCTTGTCCGAGAGTCTAGTTCCTCTGGCTATCTCACCTTGAGCGATGGTGCCCTCCAGCCTTTGCACTTTATGCAAAAGTCAAAGGTCAAGCAGTTGTGTTTGTGTTATTCTGACGTGAACAGCCAGTGGACTTCACCTTTCAACATTGCGGATATTGGTACGCACTATGTCAAGATCGCTAAGCCTGGACAGCGCCAGAACCTCGTCAAGGTGGAAGTTCTTATGGAGCACTCCACTGTGTTCGTGAACTTTAGTATGGAGACAAAGACTTGGCCCTACTCTGTGCGCAACGAAAGCGACATTGAGTTCATGTTCTGGCAGGCCAACCCCAACATTGATGAGGAAGTCGAGGATCGTAGCGGTTGGAGACAGATCCGATATCGTCTTCCACCACGAAGCGTCATGCCCTATGCATGGGACTTCCCTGCTGCCAAGTTCCGTGAGATTATTATCTCTGCGAACGGCAAGGAGCGACATGTCAAGCTGGCTGAGATTGGTAACCAGATTCCGATGAAGTTTACCACACCCACTGGCAATCAGAAGATTGTCGACATCAACGTTGCTGCCGATGGCCCGAAGCAGACGCTAATTCTTAGCAACTTCCGCGCCAGCAAGAGTATGTACAAGCCAAAGGCGCTGTCAAGAACCAACACCGGCCCCGAAGCTTTCGAAGTCAAGGATCAAGACACAGGCGCAACTTTCCGAGCCCAGCTCAAGTTGGCAGGTATTGGTGTTTCTCTTGTCAACGCTCAGATGAAGGAGCTTGCCTACTTGACGTTCCGAGACGTCCAACTGCGGTACAGCGATTCGCCCTTGATCCAGACAATCTCCATGGCCATCAAATGGATACAAATTGACAACCAACTGTACGGTGGCATTTTCCCCATGATTCTCTACCCCACTGTCGTGCCGAAGAAGGCGCAGGAGGTTGAGGCTCACCCATCGCTCCATGCCATGGTCAGTCGTGTCAAGGACGACTCGTATGGTGTACTTTATGTCAAGTACGCAACAATTCTGCTGCAAGAAATGTCGGTCGAGTTGGATGAAGACTTTGTCTTTGCTCTTCTCGATTTCACCAACGTTCCGGGCGCTAGCTGGACAGAGGTTGACGAGTCAGGCAACCTGTGCGACGAGGACATTGATATTCCAGAGCCATCAGGCCTTCCAGCTGGAACAGACATTTACTTCGAGGTGCTCAACATCCAACCTATGCAACTCAACCTCAGTTTCATGAGGACAGAACGAGTCAACGCTGAGGACAAGGCATCCTCTCACAACCCCATCATGTTCTTCCTCAACGTCATGACCATGGCTGTTGGGAACGTCAACGAGGCGCCACTCAAGTTCAATGCGCTCATCTTGGACAACGTGAGGGTGACTACGGCGGTGCTCATTCAGAATTTCTCTAGCCACTACAGCCAAGAGGTTATGTATCAGATCCACAAGATTCTTGGATCGGCCGACTTCCTCGGCAACCCTGTGGGTCTGTTCAATAGCATCTCGTCGGGTGTGACGGATGTGTTCTACGAGCCGTACCAGGGCTTGATCTTGTCGGATAAGCCAGAAGAGTTTGGCTTGGGCATTGCCAAGGGTGCTGCCTCGTTTGCGAAGAAGACAGTGTTTGGCTTCAGCGACAGTTTCTCCAAGTTTACAGGCAGTCTCAGTAAAGGACTTGCTGCAGCATCGCTGGATAAACAATTCCAAGACCGGCGACGTATCACAAGGGCTCGCAACAAGCCGAAGCACGCCTTGTACGGTGTCACTGCTGGCGCCAACAGCTTCATCACCAGTGTCGCGTCGGGCGTAGGAGGTCTTGCGCGCAAACCTTTGGAGGGCGCTGAAACAGAGGGTGCTCTGGGATTCTTCAAGGGTGTTGGTAAGGGCTTTATCGGACTGGCTACCAAGCCTGCCGTCGGAGTACTAGACATGGCCAGCAACGTCAGTGAGGGCATCCGCAATACAACAACCGTGTTTGACCAAGATGGATTGGATCGCACACGATACCCACGATACATCCCACAGGATGGCATTGTGCGCCCGTACAACCCACGGGAAGCTCTCGGCCAATATTGGCTGAAGCAGGTGGACAACGGAAGGTACTTTGACGAACAGTACATTGGACATTTGGAGCTACCAAAGGAGGACATGGTTGTCATGATCACTTATGCTCGTATTTTACTCATCCGATCGCGACGTCTTACCAGCGAGTGGGACGTGCCACTGAAGGACGTTCAGACTATTGCTAAGGAGAGGACTGGCGTGAGTTTGTCGCTAAGAGGAGGAGCAAATGGACCTTTTATCCCGATTGGAGAGGGTAGTGAGAGAGGATACCTATACAAAATGATTGGTGTTGCGGTGGAAGAGTTTAACAGGAGGTTCAGAAGCGGAGAGTAAAGGGATTGGGGATGTAATTTATTAGCACGTTGGGAGTGCGATGGTGTTTGGCGTTGTTATATTGGTATTAAATACGATGAACTACATTATGGCTTGTTTTGTGATGCACATGTGATGAAGAGTGCTTGTACCCGACGAATGTGAACCGTTGTTAAGATGGAAAGATTTGCAGTATGGATCCCCATGAACATTACGACCTACAGCAATTGCCGTGGCTTTATAGCGCCTGGATGGCAGTATTGAACGGCGACTAGGCGTAGAGCCGGGTGGTTTTCGATACTGGAGCGAGGGATTGTCACGGTATGTAGGCGCGCCTGCTCCATGGTGACGGCGGTTAAAGCGTGTGTAAATCTTTACACTCGGCGAGTTAATGCTGTGTTGACAAGACGGATTTGATGCACTTTGTCGGGATGAGAGAAGCGCGTCGCGACCACCCGATGAGATGAGAACAGTAGAAATGCACTTGTATCGTCCGACGTAGGCTTTTCTCGTGGTATAGTCGTCGCGACTCGAAGGTAATGGTTTACTGTAGTGTTTACTGCTGTAGGTTAATTGCGCCGATGGATTTGTTTCGGAATTAAGGATCGAGGTACTGCTGGGTGGCAATTCGATGTGGAAAGGAGCTAGATAAGAGGTTGCGGATTATCGCTAAATCGGTCCTTTACAAGCTTACATTATTAGTCTGTGATAAGACTTGTCATGTCTGCGTATCCGAGGATGAATAACGACGCGTTGGAAGCATGTGATGAGTTGATGGGTAATACAGAAAATACAAGTGTTACAAGATCGGAAGTGATTATCGTAACAATCTCAGTCAGCCGTGGCAAACCCGGTACAACGGTCACGTTTTGCTGGGCTGAATTGACAAAGCCAATCTGACAGTTGCGGTCGGGACAGGCCGAGATGTCAAGGCGGAGATGACCGACGAGGACAAGGACTATATCTCAAATAGAAGGAGATAGTAGACTTGTTCTCAACTTATCGTGAAGCTGACATGGCTCTGGTGAAGTTGGTTCAATGTCAAGCTTGGATTTGGAAAAGAAGAGGGTGTGAAGGACCCGTAGCTAAGACAAAACAAAACGATAAACCTGGGGGGGGAAGGAAGTGAAAGGCCGGGGAAGCTTATCGGATGCGGAAGAGGGAGCAGGGGGTCCTGAAAGATAGTGCATTGCATACAAGGGAGAGGGGGGGATCCTGGGGAAGGGTTGTTGTTACATAACAGAAGATGGAGAAGCGCCGTACATAGTACGTAGCACGTAGTATGGCGGTTAGTTTTAGTTAATGGGTAGCTGGGTTTAGGATTTGGGTTTGGGGCCACCTACTTGATTCAGTAAAGAGGCACGGTCAGCGGCTGACGGAGATGAGTTTGGGATAGACTAATTGGCGACGGGTGTGGCTTACAGTAAGAATCTATATAATGCTCGGAGATGGGAGTTGAATATGGTTAATCAAGGATGAGTCTAGATGTTTTTGATAAGACATTGTTAGATATGGGAGATTGTAAACTGGGGAATACTATTTTAGTTGACCAGATCAGATCAGACCAGACCAGTTGGTTACTGTTACTCAGAATTGTTGGTTTTAGCCAAGTCAAGCTGAACTACACAAGTTCCTTGTTGTCAATCATCAAGGCTGTTTGAGGTCTACAGATTGGTCAATTATGCAGATGATGGTGTGTAGAATTGAACCAATCCTTTATGCATGGACTAAATGTCAGTTGGAGGTGATTCTCACGCTATTCCTAGGCTGGTCGATTGGTCCGTAGGTGGAGTCGACGTCAGTGGAGGCATGCAAACGTTCCAGCAACCTGCCAGAACAGGAATAGGTGAAGCCGAAGGATGGGACCGGGGTGGCGAGATGGAGATACGAAACAAGAGATATACATGGTAGATTTATTTGTATCGTAAGAGAGGAGAAGAGTTGTTTGTTATACTCAACTGGTCGTTGCAGTTTGTAAATATAGAATGAGAATGACTGTAGAGGCAGTATATAATGTATCTAGGTACCTATTCGAGGACCCTAGGTTCCCTATGCCTGCTATATCGGTACTTACAATGGAGAAAAGGCGTCGCCGAGAAACCTGGACCCAAACCAAGGATCTAGTCCAATTAAAATAGTTCAACTGATAAGCTCTTACCAGTCTTGGTCCCTACTTTTTAGTGTAACCCATGTTCTGCTTTGGTACTTTTTTTTCTTCTATTGTAGATTGCCCGCGTGCTCACTTCCATTAACCACCTCCTCAAAGTGATCGTCCTTTATAGACTATTGTCTGTTGGTTCCGGGGTTTTAATTTATTTCTGATAGCGGTATCTTGGTTCTGGCCACCCCCTCTTTCGGTCTGTCGGGTTAAAAAAGTAGAGCTATCCCCACGTATTTTACTCTGCTTCTCCTTCTCGTCGACCCACGAAAAAAAAAAAAAGATCGTCCCTTTTTTTTTCGCCGCAAGGAAAACGAACGGATCTCTCTGACTGACCCAGTCTCTGTTATCCCCTCTATTCTAGGGTTGAGCTCCAGTTTGGAAAACTTCTTTATCTTCTCTTCCCCACCTCCGGGGTCCCTTCTTCTTTTTTTCCTCTCTTGTGCTTCACTGCTACCAAGCTTGAAGCTCCAGGTCTCTCTATTTCTTTCAACAGGGCCCTCCAATATCACCAATTGCATCTTTTTTTTTTTAAATAAAAAGAAAACAAGATCTCAATTGGTTCGTCAAAATGTCTGTCCATCATAATCCAGACCCTGCTCTTGAGCCGGCGCATCAACATGTCCATGAACATCGCCACCATTCTCCCCGCGCCGCCCACGACGACGCTACTTACACCACCGGCACGAACCCAGATGGTTCAATCGTTCCTCCCCAGCAACATCGCAGCTCTCTAGACGAAAAGCTCGCTCTGGATAAGAACCATCCCACGCCTCCTGATTACAGCGACCACGAGAAGAACGAAGCCGGTGTCGTCGATGCCTCTGCTGGAACAAACAGCGAGCACAGCGCTCCTACCGGCTGGCGCAAAAAGCTTGGCCCTATCTACCGATACCGAAGACCCTTGATTCACTTGTTTGTCTTTTGTATTTCTACTGCCTGGTGGATCGCTTCGCTTGTCCTGCATCGCGACGACAAGAACTGGGTTGTTCCCTTTATCGTCTGGCTCTGCATTCAGCTCCGTTTGTTCTTCTGGCATGTTCCCAGCAGATTTGTCTCCACCGCTATCAAGTTCGTCTGGGCTAAGACCGCTGTTGTCGTCTACGAAATGATCCCCTCCAAGTTCCGCACTCTTGCTGGTGCCAGTGTCGCTGTCGCTGCTATTCTCGTCGGATCTTTTGTTTCTGAGGAGTCAGCCGACAACACTCGCGAGAACCGCGCCGTCAGTCTTTGCGGCATGGCCGTCTTCCTCTTGATCCTCTGGCTCACCAGTCGGGATCGCAAGGCTATCAACTGGCGCACTGTCATCGGTGGCATGCTGACTCAGTACGTCATTGGTCTTTTCGTCCTGCGAACTGGTGTTGGATACGACATTTTCAGTTTCATTGCTGAGCGCGCTGCCGATCTTCTCGGTTTTGCTCGCGATGGTGTCGCTTTCCTTACAGACCCTGATGTCGCTGGAACTCTCAACTTCTTCTTCAGCGTCATTCCCGCCATCATCTTCTTCATCTCCCTCGTCCAGGTCCTGTACTTTATCGGTTTCATCCAGTGGTTCATCATCAAGTTTGCCACTTTCGTCTTCTGGGGTCTTGGTGTGTCTGGTGCTGAAGCCGTCGTCGCTGCTGCTACTCCCTTCATCGGCCAGGGTGAATCTGCCATGCTTGTCCGACCTTTTGTTCCTCACATGACAAAGGCCGAGCTTCACCAGATCATGACCTGTGGTTTCGCCACCATTTCTGGATCTACACTCGTCGGATACATCGGTCTTGGACTCAACCGCGAGGCTCTCGTGTCCTCTTGCATCATGTCCATCCCCGCCTCTCTGGCCATTTCCAAGATGCGATACCCCGAGACCGAAGAGACCCTCACAGCTGGTCGCGTTGTCATTCCCGATGATGACGAGCACAAGGCTGAGAACGCTCTTCACGCTTTCGCCAACGGTGCTTGGTTGGGTATCAAGATCGCCGGTACCATCATTACATCTCTGCTCTGCATCATTGCCTTTGTCGCTTTGATCAACGGTATCCTCACCTGGATCGGTCACTACATTAACCTCAACGGCGAATACGATCTTACTCTGCAGTTGATTCTGGGTTACCTTTTGTTCCCCGTCTCTTTCCTGCTCGGAGTTTCTCGCACCAACGGCGACAACGCCACTGGAGATATTCTCCCTGTCGCCCGTCTCATTGCCCAAAAGATCATCACCGTAAGTCTACCCCAATTTACAGCAACATTTCACAGATACTGACACACAACAGAACGAGTACAATGCCTTCACCGACCTCACCACCACCGACCCCACCTCCCAATACTACGGCCTCTCCCCCCGCTCCCAACTCATCGCCACCTACGCTCTCTGCGGTTTCGGCAACATCGGTTCTCTTGGTATCCAGATCGGTATTCTTAGCCAGCTCGCCCCCACTCGTGGTGGTGATGTTGCTCGTCTTGCCGTCTCTGCCCTCGTCTCTGGTGTCCTGGCCACTCTCACCTCTGCCAGTGTCGCTGGTCTCGTCGTCACCAACCAGCTCTCCGACTTTACACGAAACCAATAATCGCGGAATAAGATATGTTGTAAGAAAAGAAAAAAAAGAAAAAAGAAAGAAAGAACAAATGAATCGTATATAAAAAACTTCTGATGTATCAAGGAATTTTATGATATGATATGCTATACTATATATACCAATGCTATACTGAAGGCCACGAGATGGCGATAATTCAAGAACACTACTCTTCTATCTGTCAAGATGTCAAAATCTATCTGTGAATGTACAAACGACGCCAATTCTCGAACCAACACCGTACTTGGTGAATCACTTGTTCTCGTCGAGATTGACATGAACGACTTGACAGTCCTCGTCAGAGGCACAGGCCATTATTATCTTCGACATCCAACACATCAGACCAGGATCAGCCTAGATCGTATCTCATGCGAAACACTTAGATCAACTCGGTAAAGTATAGCTTACCTTGGCCCACCATGGTGTGATCGACAGATAAGCGCATTATCAGATCGGGTATACTCCGCTGGGTCATGTGTCAATCACGTTCACTGAGTATAATGTGCGTCGTTGGGCCTGGACTCGAATTGAGACTACATCAATGAGAAAGGGAAGACGACCATGGAGTAAACAGGCGTATATAATTTAAGCAATTAGGTATATGTGTTTCATGACTCTATATCCATTAATAATGAATCCAATCCATTCATAATCCATGTCTTCCATCTACCCTCCTCTCTTCTCTAACCAAGGCTCAAGTAGATCCCTTGACCAATTTTTTAAACTCCCTACTCGTACGTCCACTCGACCCATCCGCCTCCCTCTCCAATGTCATACTCTTCCTCTCCTTCTCCTCCTTCTCCTCCTTTTTCCTTTCTTCCTTTTCTTCCTCCTGCTTCTTCTTCTCCATATGTTTGATAGCATCCTGCGTGAGCTCCTGTCTATCCAACAACTCCCACACGTCCTTCTTGCGCGTCTTGCGATCACCGCGACTGATCAAAAGACCAGCTGTGATGTTGCAGGTTATACTCACGCAGAGAATTACAGTCGTGATTGCAAACGGGCGGGTGTGGTAGTCGATACCCCATGTGCATGCACCCAGGGAAATTTGAAGACAGGAGTGGCAGTCGAGAAGAATGACGATGGCGAGTAGGTATTGTTGGGAAAAGGGGAAATGGGTGAATGTTTCGTGGGGTTTGTAGAAACTATGCGACTTGGCCATTTTCTTCTGGTGGTGCTGCAGTTTCTTGAACTGAGCAAACGTCAAAGCAGGTTGGTCAGACTCAGGACCATTGGACTTGGCGTGTTCTAGATCAATTGTTTCGGGACTTTCAGGTTGAGGTTCGGGATGTTCATCCATTGTGGCAACAGTTCCATCTCTTTCAGGATTATAATTCTGCGCATCGAGAAGTACACGGGCTTGATGGCCCGTCAGATGTGAATCTTCAATATTGGTGGAAACTCCTGCCGGGATACGCTTCTTCTGTAGCCTGTTTCTGGGCTTTTTACCCTCTTCGGCTCTCTTGATCAATCGTGTTAAGCGCCAGATGTGAAACATGTGGTATGTATCAACAGCGCGGAACGGCGCGAGTCCATCACCCATGATGGCGAAGAGAGCGACAAGAACACTGTCGATGATGTGGACGAGATAGGATTGCTTGTCGCCTACGTAGATCCAGCCGATGAGGAAGAGAACCCACGCCAGACCAAACAGTGTGATAAGGGTGGCGTAGAGAGTAACGAGGAAACCCAGTGGTCGTCGAACATACTGTCCGAAACCTTTCATGCGACGTTTAAGACGCGCGCGTCGAGAGTGTAGCATATGTCGGACGTGATCATCCAGCTCTGCTTTTTCTTCGGGTGTCCATCCATCGAGGGTCGTTCCATGTGGGAGAGCAGCGTAGTGAGAATCGGTAAGACGGGAGGTAATGGTGTTGCTTCGTTGGAATCGCGGGGTTTCCTCGTCTATTGTGTCGTCGGCGGTGTCTTGTTGAATTTGAGCATCTTGAGCTGCTGCTTCGCGGCGACGTTCTTCAGCGACGGCACCTCGGGCCCAGTCTGCTTGGGGATCATGGCGGGATAGAGCATATGTTGGACGACGATTGACCCATTTTCCGAGATCGGGAACGAAGAGGGAGTTTTGGACGTTTGTAAGTGTCGAGAGGGTTTGGACTTCGGGGTCTATGGGTTGTTAGTTGTGCTTGAAGCGAAATGAATGCTTGCATAAGCTTACCAATGACGTCGAGCCAATCCACCAGTTCCTGATCGTATTCATCATCTCGAGCCTCGTCAATATCACGATTTCGCATAGGCACAGCAATCGAATCGGCGTCAGGTTGTCTTCGGCCAGGCCAAAAGAAACGGCTCGCTCGTCGCAATCTTCCCTGTCTCGGTCGCATCGTTTCCTCCGGAAGCGAAGCCGTAGGCGACATGGCGCGATCATCATCACTCATACCCAACTCAGCCATACTCGGACGATTACCCTCTTCCGTGAGTCTCGGCATGGCGGCCTGTGGCACTCTCCGGGAATGCCGCGCTAGCGCATTCCCATCGTTCACTCTGGCCCTTTCGGGCTGCGAGATACTCCGCGGTCTCCCATCGTCGCTGAAGCCATCGAAACTAACGTTGGAGTAGACAGAACCGTTTGAGCTGCGGCGGATGCGAATGCTAGGCTGTCGCACCTGGTCGATGGGCGGTCTGTTGCGTCGCGGGTATTGTTGGTTGTAAGCCGTGTTTAGGTTGGTGGCGGTGTTTGTATCGGTGTAGGAAGGAAATGCGGAGAGCGATGCTTGTGATGGATTCTGCGATGGGTATCGAGGAAAAGACGATAAAGAAGTTTGAGATTGTGCTGAGGGCGCTTGGCTGAGAGGGTTGAAGTAGTCGGATGCAGTCTCGTTGACGGGTTGTGGACTTCCGGGGTCGGCGGGGAGAGGGCGAGAAGAAGAGGGACTGGAAGGGCGGAGAGGTTGGCCGCCTATTTGGAGATGGCGGCCTGAAGATGTATTGTTGGAAGCCATGCCCATGAAAGATGCATGAGGGGAAGGAAACTAAGAATAAAAAGTTGGGTGAAAGTCAGGTATATCTCTGATTTGCATGCCTAGTGGAACCCAAAGCAAAACATCAGATTAGACCAGACACGACAGGTAAAAGTAAAAACCTGTAGAGAGACCAGACCTGGAATTAGTCAGTCGTCACTTTAGATACACGTTAGGCCTAGTCCCAGGTCCGATCAGCCGCTTGAGGTGCTTTTTCTAACCAAGAATTCACTAATTAAACCAGTTACTAGGGGCCGCCTACGTAGGTAGGGAGATCAGGACCCACTGGAACGACGTCACTTTTGCATGCGCAATCTCCAGACTCGGACTTTCAAAACAAAACATTGATGCCGGTATACCCGCTGACAATTCAATACTACGTTGGTATATCCGGATGAGTAAAATTTATCATCAGATCCAAAACACCGCTTATCGTCAACAGTTGATCAAATCAATATTTTGGATCAATCGTTCAATCCTTGTTGGAATGACGGATATAATTACGGAGCATCTCCTCCCTACCCCCTAGTTAATGTCATTGCCAGTCATTCCCTACCTAGTCGTTCCCCAGCCGCATGAAATCCACCACACAAGTTACGCCACAGAGCAATTACATCACTTTTTGCCCATTCGTTTCACTTTGCAACTGCTCTCCTCTTTCACTCGTTCAAACTCTCTTGGCTTCTTCCACAACGTCTCTTGGCTTTTATTTAGCCTAGACCCTTGTATTCCTATCCCGTCTGTGCTAAAAATCTGGGTTTTATCTTGGATTTAAGCTTAACTACATGTCAATGCAGTGATCAAGCCAAGGTCCCGTGTCTCACCCTATACCGTGTTTTGTTGATGAGTGTTGTTGTTGTCTTTGCTTTTTATTTGGACAACGCATCTGTATCTCTGTCTATGTCATGTAGTGATTTCATCTTTATTTATGCCTGTAATCTTTATTGACTGACAATGATGAGTTGATTCCCTAAATAGTGCAATGTTTTACGTCAATGTTTTACTTCATGGACTGTTCAAGTGTATAGCATTTAGGAACCTCTCATTCATTAACCCTCCAACTATTATAATTAGCACACATCACAATGGAATATGCAAGAATACTGTGCATTATTACCGTAAACGCACAATTAGATAGCTATATCTCTGCACTATAATTGAGAATGCTTTTAGCAAGAGCGTTACAGAGAACGACAATTAGAACATATTTCAAATTCTGGCCACTATCTATAACCAATAAAAAATTCGGGCTTATGGTCTAGGGGTATGATTTTCCCTTCGCATCTTTGAAACAGTGCTTGGGAAAGGTCCGGGGTTCAATTCCCCGTGAGTCCAATTCTTTTGCTTCCCTTTTGCATCATCAGTCCAAGATCAGGAATAGCGATGCAATATTCCTTCCCTTTTTGCACTCTCTAGAGTACAATAACATTAGTATCGGACTTTGATAATTGTAAACAATTACTAAATACCTATTGGCTGACCTTTGGTTCTGTACTTGGCTCTTTACTTTTACATCCTTGCATTAGTCCCAATAGAATTCCTCCATGTCATTACATCTGATTGAGCCATCGGTGTAAATCGTCTCCTATGGCAATTAGTTATTAAGTTGGGTTTGCCAACGCCATTGATGCATATCCACCACATCTTCTACTCCAAGAGCGTCTTGGTATCGTCTCATACAAAATGTCTACACCAACATCAAAAAGATGTAGCGTCTCAACTATCAAAAATCATGGACTCACGGGGAATTGAACCCCGGACCTTTCCCAAGCACTGTTTCAAAGATGCGAAGGGAAAATCATACCCCTAGACCATAAGCCCTGATTATGTAAGGTCTTTTCTTGCTGTAGCTTATATTCGCAAGCGGAGCTGATTCTAGCGTTATCATTTCCAGACGAGACCCGAATCGGCTTTGGACTTTCAAACCCGAAATCCCTCAGAACACTCGACCGGGAACAATGAGATCAACAATTGCTTGTGAAAGGTATTCAAGACATCCTTGTTTACACAATCTGTACTAACAAATTCGCAGATGCAGGTGAATAATAGCTGAGAAATGATTACAAACTCCGTCTGACCACCCTCAAGGAGATCAAAAGTGAAATGTAGACACAACGACCAACCACCTTGCGCAGGCTGCGTCAAGAGCGGCAATACAGAGACATGCAGCCTAAGTGGTCCTATCCTTGGACAGAGTTTGTCTAAGTCCAAACCGCGACCTGCAAAGAGACAGAGACTCAGTGTAGATCAGACACCAAGTACAGAGAATACCTGGCAAGACGTGAATGCAATCTTTGAACAAACACCGAGAGCGCAGATCATCAGTGCTATTAATTTGTTTCGGTCGCAGTTTCCAGAATTTGGCTTTCTTCATCCCGATGATTTGGAGTACCGACAAGATGACCTCAGCGCTGTACAGAAATTACGACTCCTTACTATTCTCACTGTCTCACATCGGTACACATCGACGTATTCTGCCGAGACAAATAATCGAAACATACTTTTCATCGCCGGCGAGGCTCAAAAGCGAGTCACAAGCGGTCCAAATCTATGCCTTATACAAACCTTTCTTATTCTCTCGCTATGCAATTGGGGCGATGGCGATGGCTTCAATGCATGGATGCACTGCGGTATAGCCACGAGAATGGCCCAGGGCTTACTAAGTACCGGATTCGCAAGCTGTGGCAAGAGAGAAACTCTTTCAGAGCTTGAGAAGAGGACGTTGTGGACATGTTTCAAAATGGATAGACTTTTGAGTTGCGGAAAGCGACGACAGGCCATGTTTCCTGATGAAGAGATGCATTTTTCTCTTCCCGCCAATGATACGCAGTTCCTTTTTGGACAAGTCTCCCAGAGCGCTAGTATAGATACGAGTCTGCGGGTGTATGGCCCAGATGATCATCTTGTTCTTCTTATTCAAGGCTTGAGAATTTGGTCGAGAGTTCATACGTGGATTGCTGAGGGTGGAAGAAGACGACCTGGTATGACCGAGCCAGAGCAGTGTCCCTTTAACGAAACTTCATATTGGCATAACATGAGAAAAAATCTATTCGAATGGAGGGATTCTCAGGATGCTCTTATGAAATATCCTGGGACAAAAGTATCGGTTCATGCTCAGAGGGGACAAGCTGAGAGGTTTGGATACATCAATCTGGTTTACTACGTCAGGTAAGCACGCCAGCTCACATATATCAGATTCTGCTAATCGTAAATAGTCTCATATTCCTCTGCAGAGAGTACGTTCCCTTTAGCCCCGTAGACGAAGTCAAACCCCGTGGTCCCATCGAACCACCACTCCTCAAAGCCCGCGGCCCAGACTCATTCTGGGCGCAAAACGTCGTTCAACTCTACGATGCAGCAACACAAATATCCTGCCTGCTTTCTGACCTCGAGCACGTCGGATGTCCCCTACGCACACCCTTCTCCGGCGTATGCGCTTTCTCTTCAACTCTATGGAGTTTATACGGCGCTGCGTTTCCAAACTTTATGGGTTTCACAGACGAGCAAGCACAAGAGGCAGATGCACAAGCTGAGAGGACCATGAGCGCTCTTGTAAGGATCGGACAGGTGTGGGGTCTTACGAAAGAGTGGATCGAAGTTCTCGATACAGCGAAAAACATAATGACTAGAGGCGAAGGAAGGAGAGTCAAGAGATCTAGGTATGATTACCCTGAGTTGGAGGACTCGATACATCTTGCTCCATTGCAGGGAATGCCGCGGCAAACATTTGATCGTCTTACTTCAACTTCTGTCAACGCTGCGGGTGACGATGTTTCAAAACTGCATCAGTTGGTTGCTGGAGATGTTGAGCAAGGCACGGAAGTGCAAGAGGTGGGCTTGAATGAGGAGATGTTGGGTGAGGGTGAGTTTGTAGATGGAGATTGGTGGAGGCTTTTGTCTTTTTGTGATGATCCGCATATTCTTTCGACGAGTTTTGATGAGGTTGGAGATGGGAATCCGAGTTAGTAGTTGTATGTAGATTTGAGACTGATAAGTGCAGTTGAACTGCTCCAACCCATTCCGTTTAACTGAGACACAGCTGCACTATAGCAACATGCAAACACTACATGACAATATTACCGAGGGCTTCATATCTTGGTCTACTTTACCCTCTGGCGGGTTTTGGATAAATATAAACAGATCTCGGAAAGTTGACGATAAGTTGGTAATAGCTCATTGGTTGACACAGTTGTATGTAACCCGAAATGTCAAACCCGAAGCCGTAGTTTCTAACCCGAATAACTTCTATAAGTTGCTCCACCTCCACACCAACTTCATCTCGAGATCTCAACTTCCATTCTTCTCTAAAAGCTACCTCGACTTATTTCACATCCAAGAATTTCTCCTCGAATTCTCCTAAAATCGCCTTGGGCAGAACCTCGCAACAATGGGTGATATTATCTCGGCCTCAGAGCCCCATCTCATGCACCGCTCCCTTCTCAGTCGTCCAGAATCCGTCTCATCCGCTTCAGGCGTCTACATCACCCTCTCCTCCGGCCGCAAAATTCTAGATGGCTGTGCCGGCGCTGCAGTCGCCATCATAGGCCACGGAAACACCGAAGTTCGCGATGCCATCGTTGCCCAAGCCACCCAGGTGTCATACGTACACACAATGGCTTATACGACATCCAGCTCAGAGGATCTCGCCGACTATCTCCTCGAAAACGAACCTTTTGGTCTCACGAGAGCTTACCTTGTCTGTTCCGGAAGTGAAGCCATGGACGCGGCTATGAAGCTTGCACGACAGTATCATGTTGAGAATGGACAGCCTGAAAGGACAAGGTTCGTTTCAAGAAGGCAAGCCTATCACGGGAACACTGTTGGTGCTATGAGCGTTGGCAGTTTCGTCGCGAGAAAAGCGCCGTATAAAGGTGCCATTTTGCTCGACAATGTCAGCCATGTGAGTGCTGCGTACGAATACCGCACCAAGAAAGATGAAGAAACAGAAGAGGAATACTCCAAGAGACTGGTCGATGAGCTTGAAGCAGAGTTTCTATCTGTCGGACCTGAGAAAATCATGGCCTTCATCGCGGAAACAGTCGGAGGTGCAACAGCAGGGTGCATCACGCCTCCAGCTGGATACTTTAGTGGGGTTTCAAAAGTATGCAAGAAATACGGCATTCTTTTGATCCTTGACGAAGTCATGTGTGGAGTTGGGCGATGTGGGACGTTCTTCGCCTTTGAGCAGGACGGTGATGTTCAACCTGATATTGTCACCATCGGCAAGGGGTTAGGCGGAGGTTACATGCCCATCGCCGCAACGCTGGTACACAGAAACATCATCGAGACGTTGAAGAAAGGAACTGCCAGTTTCAACCACGGACACACGTATCAAGCTCACCCAGTAAGTTGCGCAGCTGCACTTGCGATACAAAAGATTATCCGCCGGGACAATCTCGTATCGCGCTGCGCTACTCTTGGTGAAAGATTGTACAAGTCCCTCGTGGATACCTTCCAAGATGCCGAGTTTGTGGGAAACATTCGTGGACGTGGATTGTTCTGGGGTATTGAGTTTGTGCAGAACAAAAAGACAAAAGCACCGTTTAATAGCAAGATTCACTTCGGAGTCAAGGTTCAGGAGAGGGCGTTTGAGTTGGGATTAGCGGTTTATCCTGGAATGGGGACCGCTGATGGGATTGTGGGAGATCATGTTATTGTGTCGCCGCCTTTGACGATTACTGAAGAGGAGATGGATGTTTTGATTGAGTTGCTGAAGAAGGCTTATGATGATGTTGCTTCCAAGTATGGGGTCTGATATTTTATAAATTCTCAAAGAAGGGTAACAATACACATGTATTCAACTCCCAACTCCCTTATGCAACAGAGAAAACACGGCGAAGGAAAAGAAAGAAGAGTCAGTTATGATGATTTTGTAGTATTGTTAAACAAAAGTCAAAGTTGAAGGACTTTTAGCCTAAACGAGCTACAACATTACTAAATTTAGGATAGACCTGGCAGGCATTTCATTTTTAGGGCCGTGATCTCTGGCTAGCTGCTTTCTTGCCCCTTAAGAGAGCGCATGGCTCAGTCAATGGCGCTTGGCGGTCTATACGTACTGCGACAGTAAGATCTGACGACTGTGCTCGCCGAAAGATGCCACACCATGCATTTAGCATTGTTATATGAGGCTCTTAATGTTGGGCGTCATGCAGACGCCTGCGCTGGCTTACTCTATATTTATTGGCTCTGTCAGCCGTCAAGATGTCATATCAGGTTCCAACTAAGGCAACTTATCCGATGCTTCAAATCAGGCTGTCAGAAATCGAGGATAATTGGCCGAGGACTTCGTTATCTGCCACACAGTAGAATCTCGCGGCGAATGAGCACTCCCCTTTACTGACCAGAGCTCAAGTATGGTTACACAGGATAGATCACTGAGACCGGTGTGTTTGAGGCCTTCCAATATATCGTTATGCAAATCATCATTTGTAAACAGGGCGTAAGGCAGATCGATATACATGTCTCAGTTGCCTTTTTCTCATCAACTAGTTCGTCTTGGCAAGCGTTTGAGAGCCTCATTTGAGTCTATAAGAAGGGTAAACATTTAATGAATTGAAGTTTTGGTACCAAAAATTAACAATTTCTTCATTTGTCCTTGTTCTTTATCAAGTATGCTGCCAGTCCTGAAGGTCACCCAAGCTGAGGCTCGCATTGGAGCCGAGCCTCGTTTACCAAATAGTGAGTCGAGTGACAGGTACAAGTTCGACGGCGATGGACTTGTACCAATTGAGAGAGAGGATGAAGGCATTGAGACACTACTGCGGAAATATAGCTTGGACGGCATAGATGGCCAATTTTGGACCGACAAGTTGCTGAGACATATTCTGACACGAAAACGCATCATGGCTGAACTAAAACGACCTAAACACAACCTCGACCCGTCCCAAGTTGAAAGCTATGTCGACAAAATTCATCCACTCGGCATAGCCCACTCGGTAGATGTCAGTCCTTCAGGAACGTTCCTAAAGGTCTTTGCACTACTAGTGTTGAAAGGTCGTTGTGGGGATATAGGTGACTTCGTGGATGCCGAATGCAACGACGAAAAGCTGCCTATCAAAATCGAGAGCAGCAACAGCACCGTCTATTCTCTCAAGCAGCCAGATGCACCCCTTACCTGCTTTGACGCCTGGAGCATCTCAGACAAAGAATATTTCGAACAGTACCAGTGGCGAATCAACACGCCATATTTCGGCTCAACTGAGGATGAGCCTTTGAAAAAGTTCCAGCTACAGAAAGGAACTAAGAAACCCTGGCGTCGGTCCCCGAAAGAACGGAGCGGACCCCTCATCGAGCACTCAGATAACTCAGGAGCCTTTGGAACTGTCACTCGAATCGACATCCACCCAACGTCACATGCGTATCAGCGGCTATTAACAGGTGTGAGTATCAACCCAGGACGAACCATTCCTATGTCACTTACAGAATATTCAAAAGATCAACTTGGAATGCACAAAGTTTGCGATCAAAACCCTTCACGTCTCGGGTCGTAACATTGACTCAAAGTTCAATGAAGAGTGGGAAATGCTCAAGAGATTTAGTGGACTTACGCATGCTCACCTAGTAACCGTGCTGTGTGCTTTCAGCTGCGAGGAAGAACGGAGTTTCATTTTCCCAAATGCGATCTCTGATTTGGAAGGGTATCTGATGAAGCATGAGCCCCCGCAAGACAAGAAAGGAATACTCTGGATCTCCAACCAACTCATGGGATTAATGGGTGCCCTCAATACAATTCACAACCCAAAACACCTACACCAAGGGAAGGATCGGCGCTATGGGAGACATAGTGATATAAAATGCGACAACATCCTCTGCTTTAAGAGGTCAGGGACTCAAGACGATATAATCTTCGTTATATCGGACTTTGGGCTATCCGCCTTTAACAGCGATAAAAGTCGATCGAATATTCCTAACAAGAATGTCCCTCCGGTTCCAGGATATCGACCACCCGAGTGTGATATCGAGGGAGGTACTGTATCAAGACTCTTTGACGTCTGGACAATTGGATGCTTATACCTAGAAATCATCACCTGGCTTTTGGGAGGATATGACTACGTTACGGAGTTTAGCAACAAGAGAACGACTTTATTCATCAATGGTTCCAACAACGACATCTTCTTCACTTTCAAAAGTGCCAAGACGCCAGGAACATATGTGGCACAGGTTAAACCCGAGGTTACCGACGTGAGCAAGATTTCCAAAATAAGATGGATTTCACTGACCATAGTAGTGGATTCTACAACTTCATAAGCATCCAAAGTGCTCCGATTTCATACATGACGCGCTAGATGTTATTGAACAGGAAATGGTCGTCGTTCTATCGGCTGATATGAAACGATCCTCGTCTGAAAAACTCCTAAAGGAATACGAAGCGATATCGCAGAAATGTATCTTCACACCCGGCTACACCGAGCCAAAACCATGGGAGCATGAGGAATTAAAGGACGCTCGCGAGAAAATGTCAGAGCTTAATATGGCTGTTGAAGCAGTCCCCAACGAGAAAGCAAAGGAAATGATGAGAAAGTTCCCATCGCAGTTGCCAATTTATGAGGGACAGACCAAGAAATCTTTTGAAAACTGGGAGAACATTGACAACAAGTGAGTAGCGTTGGTATTGGACGGTAAAGGAGTGGGATATTTGTTTGAACTTTCGCTTATTTGATCGGCACCTGATGCTATATATGCTGGTCTTTTTATACCAGTAATCTGATAATGCAACCCTTTCAATAGTGCTCGGCCATTGTTACCACTTGTTTCATTTTCCGTATTTCATCCTTTTTATTGTTAAACGTAAATAAATTCCCAAGTGAATACATCATACCTCGGTCAATTCTCTAGGAATAATGCAATGAAATCTGCCTCGCTTCCACTGAACGGTTAGTAAACGCGAGGTAACTAAGCGAAGCTATGCAAAGAGGGGGCTTTGCCATACAAGGATGGTCGCGCCTCCTTGGCCGAAGATGTTGGTAAGAAACCGCTCTAATGCATCCTGGTCTGTATATGTTGCGCGAACAATCTCAATTGGCATTGTGCTAATATGAGTGACAGGTACGATGTCGCGAACTCGAGGACGTATGGCCAAGAATGCTATGTGCACATGTAGATCACAAGGTCCTATGCTCTTATATGTAAAGGCTGAGACCTTGAAAAAAAAACGAAAGAAAAAAAAGAGATCTGTCATGTTATTTCACGTTACTCGCTGTTGTCGTAGTCTCATTGGCTTGACGCAAATGACAGCCTGGTCTGTGTTACACTGCAGATGCCAACATGCAACAGCATAGCCCAGTTACTCCGTAGGCAATAAGAGGACGGGAGTATGCATCCATTACCATTACATCTCGGTTGGGTGTCTGAAAGTGGTACTTGTGAGACACGCCCCCCAGCCACGTCGCCTCCCAAATCCCGCTGATTCACAACACAGCCCCTTGACACTCACCGAGGGAGTCTCATATCTACAGCGCTTTCTCCCCTCCCATCAGTTTGGTGGCTGACATAGTTCTCTAGATTGTTGAATCGAACGAAATGGATTGGAAAAATGAAAATGCGATATGCTGCGAAAACGGAAACAGCAATGTTTTCCGATATGAAGAGAGATCAACCACGGTGGCATGGATCTCCTCGGATGGCGCTGTATGTGCTATATCTCCAAGATTGCAAAATTATACTGAAATTCGGGCTAGAAAACACTGGTATGGACATTGTCAAGTGGCTACGACTGGAAGGAATGGTTCGACATGGTAAGCTCTCACCAAGATCCCATCAGCTTGCTTGGCTTACATATTTTCCTTTAGGAGTATCCAAGACTGGATGGGGGGCAATCAGGGCTAGTACTGATGTATGACCCCCTTTTGCATATTCTCTTTATTTATATTGACACTGCTCCTCAGTCTAGCAAGGCGAAGCGGCGAACCCGACATTGAACCAGTCATGAGGGTTGAGTCAGACGACTGGATAAGATCGATTCGCAAAGCAACCAACGACGAATCGTCCGCGCATACACTGAGAGGCACTGGTGGAAATCGAAAGCTACGGAACCTGCCCTTCTCAAAATCAACCTTTACAGAAATCGCAAGGCGGTTTTATATTCATGATTCGATTATCCGTATCGTGAGCCGCGCAGACGTTTCTGAATTCTCAGCTGCGTCGTTAGAGATGGGAGAGTCACCTGCTAATGGTATGTTCCTCTTCTGCAGAATTGTATTCGGACTCCTTCTCATAATGCCTGTAGTGTACACTATGCGAACATCAAACGCTTGGAGTCAAGATCTCGCAGTAGCAGCAACACACTTTCCGCATTGCGAATTAACGTTTGCCATCGTATTCGGCTGCACTCTATCAATCGAAGCAGAAGTATTGACACGCCTCAGTAGAACAACCTATGAGATTGCCCATCCGCTTTTAGTGCCGAGTATCATGGTGGAGATCGAGAGGAAACGGCATTTGCCCATCGTTGAAGACACTCTTGATAAACTTGAGGCACGAATCCAGGAGCTAGATGAAGATCCCGAGTATATGGAGAGTTTGGGAGAGGCGAAAAAGATAGCTCTCAAAGAGGCAAAGAGATCAGCGTGGCTGGATACGCTATACCTCCGAAATCAGCTCATAAGCTGGAAAACATGTTTAGAAGCATTGTATAAGCATATAACCCTGCTGGACAGCAGGATATACAGAGACGAAGATGTGCTTGATCAGCATAGGAATGAGAATACTGGGAATCTCGGTAACCGAGAAGGCAGTATTTCGGATTTTGACTCGTACTCGAATGACTGGAGCAGTGATCTGTCCCCAGCGGAATTCTCGCCATTTGGTCCTGCTGAGGGTACAAGTGTTCCACAAGACTATTACAAAGTGCCACAAATGCACCGAAATCAGAAGCCCGAGTACGAGAGTCTGACTATATCAGAATCGCACATCAGACGTACCGGCGCAAAGATTCAAGGAAGACTGCGGGAAATAATAAAAGAATACAACGAGAAGATCCGGGAATGTACAACCGGGGTGGAGGGCATGGTAATGGCTACACAATGGGTAAGATACAATCATATATCCAGTCTAACTGATACTAACAACAAATAGGCTCAAGGGGAAACAAACATGGAAATAGCACTGGCAACGAGCCAAGACTCTCGACATATGAGGTCTATCGCTCTTGTGACTATGATATTCTTACCAGGGACATTTTTTGCAGTAAGCACTTTCCTACCATTAAGCTCCGGTCGCTAACTGTAGCTTTAGAGCATATTCTCGATGGGCTTTTTTGAATGGCAGGGCATGAATGGGATGATGACGGTTTCTCAGTCCTTCTGGATCTATGTTGTCCTCGCGGCAGGATTTACTGCCCTTACAGTCGGAGCGTGGTGGTATATCGGGGTCTACCGCTATAAAAGACGTCGAAGCATGGTGTCGTCACTAAGTCAAAGGGGAGTTACAAATTTGAGGCTCTTGGCTTCGTTATGGGTTCGAAGGCAGCAGTAAATACAAGCCATGGGTGATCTCCACCTACACAGCTAAGGAAGAGATGGAGGCTCTCGGACTAATATAACGGTATACAAGATATTTAGAAAGGGCGTCTGGCTCTAGAGTTGAAGGCTGGAAGTATTCCTAGGGGCTTGGTGACTGCTCGTCCAAGAACAAGATATCCTGTCTACTTCAACTTTGGCCTATCAAAACCACAAAAGTATCATGACTCCGATACTCACGCAAGACCTTTTTCACTCTGACTTATTACAAGGTTCAAGGGTTCTTTACTGAAAGGTTATAAAACAAGTTCTTATTGAGGAGCCTTTCTTATTTTGTTCATGAAAATGCATTTATATTGAATATCGAAGTAAAAAAAAAAAAAACCATGTTAAATCTCTGCGACTTCAATAAAATCTATATCTATGTATCTAACCCATTGAAGTGTCTACTCTATAGCTTATGTGAACTCTGGTGATTGTTGGAAAAGTTCCTCTTTTTACAGCGCTCGTACAAGGTCGTCTGCAAAGTAATAAGGTTCTGATATCGACACAGGTTGGATAGTTGTACATACCAAACTGAACTCCTCAGCAGTTTCGATCTCATAAATGTTATGTCGCATCTAAAAAGCTCCATTGTTAGAAAGTCCAATTTGGAAAATGTTGGAGGTCTTACGTCGACATTGAATTTAGCGCCAGGACCAAGAAGATCTCTAAGCTCCTGAACAAGTCGATGAGGAGACGCATGGTGCGTGTGGAATTCGGTACGGACTGACAGTTCTGAAGACATGTAAGATAGATACCTGTTTAGGTGATGGGAGGCTAATAAAAGTGACAACGCACCTCGTACCTGGATGGGGTGCCTTCACACTAGAAATAGTTGAGTAGGTTTCACACTGTTTTGTGAATTCTCATATCAGTCAGAATGCTCAGCGCAGCCACAGGGTCTCGATCCCCTACGATTACGCCCATCTGAATCATCGATGGACCCATTTTGGTCATTAGTGGCGAGATGGTCTTGGGAAGGGTCACACGATGACATCCTATGTATCACCTTGGCCAGAGATATTGGAAGGATAAGGCTCTCGTGAAAGCGCCGAACTCCTCAGCTGATGCGGGCTGGTCTCGTGTCTACTTCAGCCGCCGTATTGAGCGTTTGTACTACACCATATACTATGAATATATCGCCCAAAGACAAACGAGAGCAATTACAGGTCCGCAGTGTCTCCTTGGCGGCTATGTGTCACCTTTTGAGCGAGTACAAAGAATCAGGCTGTGAATCGCGCGTTATGACTGGTGACCCGGAACCCTGCCGACAACAGTCCTGCAGCAAGCTGAAAACTTTTTCACCGCCCTGCATGTCTTGAATCGTACAAACAGGAAGTAGGTAAATTAACAATGGGCTAAATTTGTCAAGGGAGGCACAGCCACGGCGCATACCGTACAAGAGCCTGCCTGAGTCGACCACATTGTACTTGGCATTGTTGTGGTCGTATGTCTCAGCATCCCAATTGTTTAGTGGTTACTGCAGCCAAAGTGGCATTGCCACTCAGACTTGGTTGTAATGTTGGTCGCAGTGTGCAGCTGTGTGAGACAATTATGCCCATACTCGCCGACACGAGCAGTCTATTGGCTTATAATGGCAATGGGTGTGTAAGATGAACGGTTCGCCAGCCCGTCTTCATATTCATCGGGCATTTTCAACCCCATTAACAGAATTGGAAAATTCAATGGCTTTGAACCTCCATAAAAGAGCCTTGTTTGTCCTATATCAAATTGAAAAACAAATCAGACCAACCATCATCGCACAGTAGACTTCTTGTACAATTGAAAAAGGGAAATACAACCGGCGACGCCTTCTGAGATGCAAGAGGTATGTGTATCCATGGTATGACACTGTGGGTGTTTACGGAGCAACTGACTCCAACACACATGATATAGTCACACGAAACATCATCACTCCGCTCTTCTTTGAGTGACCTTGTCTCTTCAACGAGTCACGTCTCGCCACGGCGCAAGTCAGTAACTTTTAGCAAGGACACGTACGAACCTGCCGATGCTGGTACTACTGAGGAAAATACGTGGCAAACTGCACAAACGTCAGCTGACACGCAACCGTACACACCCCGTACAGCTTCCGAGGAGCTGAGCAGAGATAAACGAGACTCCAAAAATTCTGAAAAGACGACTCTGGGAGTATTGATACGGGCCGAGTTTGACTGGAATCATAATTCCAAGCTGTTTCTACCCAGAGATAGTTTCAATGCTCTTCTTACAGAAGAGAGGATTAAGCAGATTGTCCAAGAAGAGGGGGGGGTTCCCAAAGAACGACTGCAAAACATTGTGCAAGAGATCTTGAGTCCTTCGATATCCAAAGAAAATGTGGAATTGCACCTTCGATCTCGGAAAGAGATATTAGCCATATTATCTCTTATAGATCGAGTCTCAACTATCGAGAGCTTCATTGAGGAGGGAATTTGCGATCATGATCTGCCTTTCCGCTACGTACCAAAGACGAAAACAAAGAGTAGACAAGAACGGCTGTTTGTGATGCAAACAAGTGATGTTGAAAGAGCTTCTCGACCAATCTCACTCTTTGATGGCTGGGAGTATGCGCAGGCAGAGTCCTTCAGAGATCAACAGTGGAGAGTACATGTGCCTGTTTTCAGCGTTGACAGGGAAGACACGCGCAAGCCAACGCATTACTCTTTGGCAGAAGGAACCATCATTCCAAGTTTGAGTTCCAAGCCTGTTGGTAAAGGTGGCTTTAGCGTCGTGAACAAAGTCGAGATACATCATGGTCATATTGATCCAAAAGGCTCAGTGAGTAGTTTTGCCCATGCGAGTTCGGTTACTGGCTGTTACAACGCTTGCTAAACACGGCGAAATACAGAAAACAGTCTTTGCTGTCAAGACGTTGGAGACGTCAACAAGGTCAATGTTTGAGCAAGAGGTATCAGCTCTTAGTCGATTTGCAGATAAAGAGCATCCTCACTTGATCAGATTACTCTGGACATACTCGCTGGGACCAACGTATCATTTGGTCTTTCCGTGCGCTGACGGAAACCTGATGGACCTGTGGAATGAGCACAAGTCCCCACTCGCAAGTAAGAATGATCATGAGATGGCCGTGTGGTTCTCGAGACAATGTCTAGGGATTGTTGAAGGTCTCAAGATGATTCACCAGGATACCGACCACAATTCAGACGAACCAAAAAGACATGGCCGGCATGGGGACCTCAAGCCAGAAAATATCCTTTGGTTCAGGAACTTTAATCGTTCCAAAGCAGGTTACAGCCTGGGAACACTCAAGATATCCGACTTTGGCCTTGCAAGATTCCATGGAACACAGTCCAAGTCACGGATCAATACAGAAGGAGTCGGCGGCTCTCCGACCTACAGAGCACCGGAGTACGATGTTCACAACGAAGTATCTCAGAGCTATGATATCTGGTCTCTAGCATGCGTCCTTCTCGAGTTCGTCACATGGTATTTCAAAGGCTGGGAAGGAGTTGAGAACTTTTCCAGATCTCGGAAGAAAGAGGACATGAACTCAGTGATAGGAGAGGACATTTTCTTCAACTGCAAGCAGATCGGAACCACCATAAGCGCAAACGCAAAGAAATCCGTTGCAGATGTATGGAATTCTCCACCCCTTGTTATGAGCATTACTAACATGAGCTAGGAGGTCCAAAGCCTGTATGAGCATCAGAATGGTTCCGACTTTACGCTGGAGCTCGTGCAGCTCATACAAGAAAAGCTCCTTCGAATGCGTCCTGATGCACGAAGCAAATGTTGTGACGTATATGAAGAGCTGAAGGGGCTATTTTATGGCTGCTGCAAGGATCCTGACTACTGTCTGAAAAGGATCAAAGCACCACCCAGAAGGAGAAATACAGAGAACTCACTTTTGGGGCCAGTGGAGGTTACTCGACCTCGACCACAGTCATTGGGTGAGGATCCATTCGCCACGAGGCGAGGGTCTGGGTCTCCAACTCCACGATCCATGCCAGAATCCCCAGTATCGCCACGGACTTCACACTTGAGACAAGAGACTGTACCTGAAGAGCCAAATTCTCAGATAAAAGAACCAACATCAACTGATCAAGTGCCCGACGTTCTGCCACGAGCTGATGAGCAATCAAGGGTTGAAAATACCGAACACATTGATGGTTCGAATGATCATAGGGACGATAAACAGACACACGCTACCAGTACAGCAAGAACCTCATTTCAGAGAACACTTACGCCTATTGATGAGTCCGAACCCGTAGGCAAGCAGAGGCTGGAAGTACCTAAGAAAGAGGTGGACGAAACAAGCTCGCAAGATGGCTCGAACCTAGAGCCTGACTTGGGTGAAATTAAGGACAAAGGTTCAGTGAAGAGCCCCATGAGACAGTTCAAAACCTGGGGAAGAAGAGTTATGGGTATTATTTCTTGCTATAGGTAGAATTGCACATATTTAGACTTGAGTACGTCGGAATTAATATTTAACGAGATGGACTGTACTAGCAGAGCTGCATATAGAGACACATGGAACCTACGCAGTTAAGAACTTACAGCAAGTATAATTGGCCTTTTAATCAGTAGGTTGATATACTTGCCAATGGTTGCCTGCTTCAAATGACGCGGCAAATTTGTAAATATGTAGGCAGCCACTTTCTGAACTATGGGTCAGTAGTCTCAAAAATACATAAATATTCCTATTCCTGGTTCTTCAAGCCAGAAGAGAAAAGACATCAAAAAAAAAAAGACGTACAAACCTATTTAAGCGCCGCAATGGTTATCCAAGAAGTTGGTGTAATGGGGGTAAAGCCCGGTACTGACATTATGGACCCGGTCACCCCAGAGGGCAAGATCTTGTATCAGGCTTGGAAAACCGTCCTTACCAAGCCTGGTGGCCCATATAAGGTTTATTATGGGTTGGAAGAGGACAATTCCTTGAGAATTTGGGGCTTTTTTGATTGGGACACTGTTGAACAACATGAAAAGTTCGCCAAAGAGTAAGTCAACTTCTATCTGCCGATTCAAGCACTCATAGTTCCCAGGCATGGAGCAGACGCAGTCAAGGACATTCCAAAGATCTGCACGCATGGAGAATTTACGAAGCATATTGTCATGGATCCATCGTCTGATGTATTTCAGTCTTCTGTGACGGATGTCTTGGTAGCCTATTTTCCCGCAGACTTTCCACAGACCAAAAAGGACGGGGCATCTATGCAACTCCAGGATATTCTTGGGAAAAGTTTCGGTAGCTGCTCTGAAGTTGAGAAGCTGTCTCATGGTTGGGGCGTCGAGAACGACTTCCCAGTCAAGGGGAAGCAAGCTATCGACGGGCAACTGGGAGCGCCACTTATGGGATTTGTTGGCTGGGCTGACGATTCTGCACAGAAGAGCTTTCGTCAGACAACTGCATACCAGGAGGTATTGGCACAGATACATGGAATGGAAGGACTGATTAGTCTTGTTATTACCAGTCTTCGGTGCAAGTGTTTAGAAAGGCAATCATGAGGTAGGGAATTCGAGGAGAGATCGGCAGGCATGAGTATCATGCACACCAAGATTAGTCTGCCCCCAAGAAAGTCAATAGGGTCAAAATATAATTTCATTCTCGGTACCCCGATTCAAGCAGGATGTCTTTTGATGTTTGGTAAAATACTGTGAATCGTTGCGGCATAACCTGAGCTGTAGGCATTCTCAAAGAGTTATCGCCGAGACAGTTCTTGGCTTGTTATGCTTAGTCGATGCCAAGACTTTTGGAATTATCACTGTCAGCTGAAAGACAAGCCAGGCATCACCATCAATGACCATTCATGAAGCCGCCCCCAAGCCGCCCCCAACCCATTTCTCGGAAGATCAATGTCGTTCACCAATCAGATCCTAATGTGAAGATAACGATGCAAAGGAGTGGCCCAAGGTGGCTCAGATCAGGCTTTTGCTTATTTCAAAACGCACTGTGAGCCTATTATTATGCCGATCACTCAGTGATTCTGCCTTGCAAATGCAGCATGTCCATCAGGTTCCACAAATAGTAGCCCTTGCGATAGACCGAAGATCGTTCAGAAATAAATATTACCGTTACGCATACATAAACTTCTTTTGTCACCTTTGATACTTCCGTCACGGATCTTATCCCTAGTGAATGGAAAAGATAACAGTATCCAGCACGCCCTTGCATATACACTGCTTTTTCACATCGGTTATTTCACCGGAGCTCGGAGGAAAGCATTTTGAAGATCCACCGAACTCACCATGTCGGCTCCCGACACATTTCAAGATGTTGAATCTTCTCAGCGTCAGATGCTTCCACGCCATTCATTTGGTTCCAGGCGGTCCTCTTCTATTAATCGTCCTAATTCCAGAGAAGAAGCCTTTGAGGAATATCGTCCCCTTGCAGCTGGCAGAGAACATGAGCCTAGCGATCGATCGATGGCAAATTCTGACAATGAATATCAACTCGAGGATCTCTCGGAACCACCAGCGGCGACTGGTATTATAATACGCGAGGCAGCACCTACCACTCCACCAAGGACTCCTAGCACAAAAGAAACAAGAACTGGCCAGAAAAAGGACCAAGAGAATGTCTTCTGGATCTGGAAAGAAGAACTGCTTTTGCTTTTTGCTGCCGCTGGGCTTTTTGCTGGCATCTGCATAATTCTTTACATATACGATGGAAAGGAACTGCCAGATTGGGATGACATCGGCATCACACTCAACACACTTATTTCAATTCTCGCAACTGTATTCCGGGCATCACTGGCCATAATCATGTTCGAGATCCTTGCTCAGCTCAAGTGGGACTGGATTTCTAGTGGAAGCTTCCGTCCTATGCAGCAGGTTCAAGTATTTGACAGTGCTTCTCGAGGCATTCTCGGATGCTTTCGCCTAATTCCGGTCATAGCACTTCAGCATCCCTTAGCACTAGCTGCTATCTTTGTTGCTGTTTTGTCTATCGGCATTGGATCCTTTACACAGCAGTCTGTTCAGACTTTTCAATGTCGCTTACCGATCCATTCTCCAAATCATCCCGCGACAATAACTACGGCAAATTATGCTGAAGCCTCCGAATTTGCGGCAGGAGACCATACGTTTGGTTATGACCTACACATGAAGTTCAAGCTTGCAATGAAGGATGCAATGCTGTCTTCACGCGAATACAGCTCGCTTTTCAGCTGCTCGTCAGGCAACTGCACGTTCCCTACGTATTCCAACGGAGGAGGATATTCGGGATCCAACCAAACGTCACATGCAAGTGCTGGTTTATGCAGCCGGTGCTCTGATATAAAAAATCTCGTTCGGGGTCCGATGCCACTAAATTCAACTCTCTGGCCTGAGAACCTTACCGTCGTTTATTCACTACCTACTTCGCTAGACAAGGGTGACAATAAACGAATGGAGATAATTCACTGGCCCAACTTGGACAGGAGCAACCTAGTATTGAATACTCGGACGGAAATGGACATAAGCTGGGCAAATGAAACACTTAGTAACGAGTTCCTGAATCGCGCTCGATGGGCCATCTCGAACATCACTATCCTCGGTGCTTCTAAAGAAGGTTGTCGCGATCACCATAACAACACGTACACATGTCATGAAGGCTGCGATGAGGACAAAGAATCTACCGAATCTTGTCGCTACTCGGACTATCTACACCAATACAACCGCCCGACCAATTTCGCGGCTTCTATCTGCACTATGTATCCATGTATCAAATACTTTACCGCCGAGTTGGAGGACGGGAAGATACATGAGAAAGTGGAATGGGATATACCCCTTCGTCAGCAACTACTCAGCGCACCTCCCTACAGACGAACATGGCAAGGCATAATGCAACCGTGTTTAGTGAACGATACAATCTATACATCAGCAAATGCATCATCTTCTACAATCAATATCCCCAATCCTGAGCCAGTGGTTTTTCACGTTGACGATTGGGCCGCTGAAGACCCCAGGAGCGAGTCCCAGTTTGTCAACGTTACAGTTCCAGCTGATTGCATCGTCGAAATCCCGCTTGGTATCGCGGCATCGCTGAACGAAGAATTCAGAACGACATATAATACTACATGTACTATCGGCAATGAAGCGTGGTCTCTGATGAAATGTGTTCAACATGACGGTGATGACGCTTTTTCTGAGTCGCATCTTGCAACCCTTCTAACCAACGAGACAACTTCCCTATCCGCTATAGACAAGGCCATGGATTCAATAGCTACAAGATTCACAAACGAGATTCGGCAAGTCGGCAAAGGCCCATTTGGGCATTCACACCCGAAAGTGAAGGGAGTGGTATGGGAGACGCGCGCATGCGTTCACATATCATGGTACTGGCTCATATTTCCAGGCGCATTGTTAATCATGTGTGCGATTTTACTTGCGACGATTATGGTTACGGATGCGAAGAAGAAGCACGTGTGGAAGAGTTCAATCCTTCCATTACTTCTGAAGGATCATCCTGGAATACAGAGTTTGAGTATGACGAGTGTGGCAAAAGTAGCGGATGGCTACGAAGTAAAGATGGAAACGAAAAATATACCTTAGAAGAGTGGATTGGGATGTATTAATGCGATGAGCATCGGCTGTTTGCGAAGACGTTGAGCTAGGGAGCTCGGGTTATCTGAGACTGAGCGTGATGCATCCCGGAGCAATCTGATTCCGTTATCCCCAATGTTGTTTGATGGTTTTATTCAATTTTGTAAGTGAAGATGCGTCTGTTTCTCTCAGGCACGACGCTGTTACCTGATAAGTGCATAGTGATGTAATGCAGAAAAGCTGCCAAATCACAGCAGAGACAAAGGCAGTGGGAGGCCGACCATCTCAGTCACCGACGTTGTTGCAATTACTGCGGCAATAATTCTATCTATATAATGTCCATCTTTACTCCGCGTCTTACCAATGCACATAAAGTTTATCATACCATCTTCTATAAACATCAACATCAGCAACCTCGAAACTATTCCATCAATATCATCAACCGCCAGCCAATACCACCAGCCATCTACCAAGATGAAGCTTTCCTACAGTATTGTTGCAATAACTACTCTCTTGGCTACGGCATCTGCAGGTCCTGCCACGTACGGAATCTGCCAAGCTGGCTGTTGCAGTGTCGCCATGGCATGTTACAGCGCAGCTGGGTTTACTTGGGGAGCGACAGCGGCAGCTACAGCCCCAGCATCGATCATCGCTTGTAACGCCGCCTTTGGAAAGTGCTCTGCAGCATGCGCTTTTGTAACGTTTAGCCCTACACCTTGAGCTAGTGTTAGGTGGAACATCCAGTTGAGTACGGCTTAATCAACAGACCGTTTGATGCTTTTCGATGACCTACTACTAATTCCAACAGGTACTAGCTGACGACCAAGATTTGACTTTCCCTTCGCATTTGTAAGCAAAGAAGGAAAGCGATTCCTACCCACGACTTCTATAGACTAGCGTTCGATCGTGCTAAGAGTCTAATGATACTGGAGGAAACGCAATTGAGGATGGTTTATGGTATAATTCCTGTGTGGTCACATCGAGATGGGCATTGATGATATCGCAATAAGAAAATTTCTTGTTGACACGAACCGTATTTCGTTCCCTTTTGAAAACGAAATATACGAAGCTCCCTTCACGAAATAGAGCATTGCAAAGAGGATTCAACGAGCCTTGAGATCTCTATCTGAGCTGGTTTGTTTAACTAAGCAAGCTTGCACGTGACCCAGCTTGCCCAATCATGGTCATACGAAAAAAGTGCATGACTAAGCTTTGTTTACCGCTTCGTCGTATCGCGAGTGGGGTAGCAGCAGCACGTCTGGCGTTGTGGCCTACCGTAATAATTTAGCCTCTTCATCCTTGAACCACACGCGCATTCTATTCCATTTTCAGCTTTGATCCACGGACAGTTTTGTGACCAACAAGCTTAAAGCTTAGTTGGTCACTGTGACTTGTGCTCGACCAATCATGTCATCGCGTTCTTCGACACCCATCAACATGGCGGACCAGTGTCTCAATTTATTTCCATTTGTAGAGTCTGGGGAATACAGCGACTTCACACTGACTTGCGACAATCATGAGTTCAAGCTCCATCAGTTGGTTGTCTGCCCGCAATCTTCGGTCATAAAGACTGCCCTCTCTGGTGCTTTCCAGGTACAACACTACAGATACTGTCACTTACGAGACTTGCTAATTCATCTGGTAGGAAGCAATATCGAAAGTTGTCACTGTCAACGAGTTTGATATCCGGACTGTTGAATGCATGGTATTGTTCCTCTACAGAGGAGACTATGAGATCATCCATGACACCGAACCTAAACCCGGTTCCGACGACGGACACAACCAAGACAACACAGATCATATGTCGGAGTCTTCTTCTATTCATTTAGATGTACCCCAAGAGAGAGATGCCAATGTTCTGATTTCCCATTTACGCATCAATGCAATTGCCGACTATTATGATATCCCGAAATTGGCTAAACTGGCAACCTCAAAGTTTCGCGCCTTCCTGGACCAAGGTCAAGAAGCTAAGGTGTTGCTCCGAGTTGTTCAACATGTGTCGACCTCAAATAGAGATCCCGAGATCCGCTCGATAATCGCCTTGGCCGTGGCGAAACGCTTCGGCGAACTCTCCGAACTGGAAGCTTTTTATGACAAAGATCGCGATCACGACTTCAGTGTGGAAATCCAACGTGCCTGTGGCAAAGAGACACAGAGACTCAAGCATGACTTGCGCGAGGCTCAATGGGATGTTAAGAAGTTGCAGATACTTCGAGATGACGAACAACAAGGGAACCAATCGGCCATCGAACACATAGACAAGTCTATGGCCCAGCTAAAACAGACGACCGAATGCCGCAATTGCAAAAACGCCTTTGGTTGTTACCTTGAGAAAAGGGATGGTTCAGAACAATCTATTTATCTCTTGCGCTGTCGAAATTGTCGCTGTCGACATACATTAGATTAGTCACGTCTGGGTAGACGATAACATTGAAGAATTGTAACGCTATTATGGCTATTACTCTAACACTAAGCCCAATCTAATACAAGATGCCCCCTACTCTCCACCATACTCGACACATGTTGTTCCACGCATCCCATCTAGTCCAGTAAGAAACAAAAGAATTACAGCTTCTCTCACCTAAATGAGGCTGGTGGCAAGCGGATAACGAATTCTGCAAAGTTGCGAAAGTCAATGACAACACAGTCGCCATTGGCCTTTTCCGCCAATGTATAAGCAAACCCTGTTTTATCCCATGCCCTGTTGAATCGGTAGGCAACTTTTTGTTCAATCAACATGTTCCGCATGGATAGTTCAAGCTCAGCTCCTGAGGTATAGGCCCAATCATCTCTACTTATCGTGCCTTTGAGTCCAGTAATGCCCACATCTTGTGCTCTGTCAACATTGACGTCTTGTTCGTGATCTCCTGTCCTAGTCAACTGCACCGGCTCAAGCTTTCGTTTGCCGCTAGGGAGGACTTGGAATATCTTTAGCAAAGTTGCGTTACTGAGATACCTAGGTGGACTTACTAATCGATACCACAACACGCGAAGTATCCTTCAAGGACCCTTGAGGATCAACAACTGGGTGGTCGTCTCCCAGATTTCCAGGTACCATGTATGACTATAGTATATTAGGCTTACCATGGTATAAGGTTGTGGAATCCCGGAGATGGAAAGACGTACATATTGGAGACTCCTTGTCCGCATCGGGAGCCAGAGCTGAATGTTGGTTCCTCCATTGTTGTGATAGTTGTTGATTGTAGCCCGAACTTGGCCCTCAGTTGCTTCAAACACGGTTTTCGTGACCCTGGCATCATTCGCAAGCTGACCCGGTTGGATAACTTGCCAGCGAACCCAACAATCATTGGCATCGACAACATCCCAAGCATTATTCGGAGGATTGAAAGGATGAGCGTTACCAAAGAGACCGCCATCTTCGCTCCATCCGAGGTCTGAACAAGGAACAGCAGTTACTGAACCAAAGAGGGCAGCTGCCACCAAAGTGATAGACTGGGAGCGCATAGTGTGAAGTCTAGTGAGTGCAATGCACCACTGCAAAGGAAGAAATGGGAGGGAGTATTCGAGGTGAAAACCTGAGAGGACATGAGGCAGTGCTGTGACTGAACAAGATATAAGGAAAACCTTGCATTGGGTAGGGAAATTTGAAAAGGATTTACAAGTGATATGCGAGGCAGACTACTCGTGATAGAAAAGAAATTAGATCCAGTGGCGCAGTCACTGTGTGGTAGCATCCATTGAATAGTATTTTTTCTGTAGGATTCACGCTGTTACTGGATCCAGGATGATGCCGTAGCTCGGACGGATGAAACAGACGGAGCCACGCGAAAGAGGCTAAGCCTTGGCTTGGCATAAGCACAAAAGATCAGGGCCCTTATTTTTAAAATGATCGCCAAGCACCTAGCGCTACAGTGTGGCCTATCGCCATTATTCGTTAAAAAAAAGTCCGAGGTCTAGATCTGCCTTCCTATTCCACAGTGCATGCATTGCCTCTGCGGTAATTGCTAGACTTGCATGGTTTATTAGTCGGGTTTGTCTGGTAGCAAATACTACCAGCTGAGTTGTATTTCCTCAAGACTATCGTCCTACCTCTCTTTGTCTTTCTTTTTTTATCCCAAACCTTTTAACATTATACGCTCTTTTGTTACGTCAACACTGCACCTGCCGTCATGCACTTCAAGACTGTCTTCAGTCTGGTCGTGCCAGCTCTTGCCTTTCTTGGTGGAGCAGCAGGTTTGCCCTCAGGACAATATTCTGACTACGAATCAGAGTTCCTGGGTAACTCTTACCATGCCGGTCTCACGACTCGCCAAAATGCAAAACCTGCATTAAGAATTCTGCCCTTGGGCGCATCTATCGTCAGCGGTGTTGGATCGAGCACTGGAAATGGGTAAGTCATTGGGCGAGACAGATCAGCCAAAAAACAATTCTGACATTGTATAGTTTTCGAAAGCCTCTGAGGGATCAACTGAGGTTTAAAGGCGTATGTATACTTTCGCAATCCGATTTGACCATTTGCTCATATGTCACATTTTAGTGGGATGTCAATATGGTTGGCAGCAAACAGAATGGAGATATGAAAGACAGGGTAAGTTTGGTTCCCCATGGTTTGGGCCCACAATTAATCATTGACTCTACAGGACCATGAAGCTACCAGCGGTTTCACAATCGACCAAGCCCGAAATGCAGCACGCAACTCATACGGCTACAAGCCTAATGTTGTGGTGGTAAGTAGGCTTGATGTGGTTTATAATGGAAAAACTGACATTCTTAGATGAACGTGGGCACCAACGATGCGAATCAGAACAAGGTATTTCACTCTACATTGCGGCTCAACTGCTATCGAGTAGTCACTCACATCATTCTAGGTGGATGGGGCTGCCAACCGATTAGAAGGACTACTAAACGACCTTTGGAATGCCGATGACATGTCCAAAACATACGTCGTTGTTTCCTCTGTGCTCCGACGCGACGATACCAAGGCAGAGAGCAATCGTAAACAAATCAACGAGCAGTACAAGTATGTTGGCCCGACTAGCTATTCATCCATGGAATATCATGAGCTGACATTGTACTTTACAATATCTTAGGAAATTGGTCAGCCGCCTCAAGAGTACCGGAAAGCCGATTACTTATGTCGACATTGACATTCCACTGAATGAGCTGACAGATGGGATCCATCCCAAGTAAGTTCACGGTCCACGGCTAAAAAGCCCAACACTAACGACAAAAGCGATTCTGGACACAAGAAGATGGCCATCAAGTTCTGGTATGCCATCGAATGGGGTCACCAGGCCGGTCTCATCGTCAATGCTGCTCCAATGTCCCAGTCAACAGGCAACACGTGTGACAAACAGCCTGGAAAAGCTCAATACGGTGGTGTCACTCAAAGGGGCTCCGGTGAACAAGATGGAATTTACTACCACAACAGCCAGGAGATGGGCACTATTTGGTCGTATACTTCCGAGTTTGATCGCAATCAGTGGTTCTTTACTAGACTTTATGGTACAAAGTACGATGATATTGTCGGTTGGTGGTATGCGAACGAGAAGCTCTCTTTCGCTACATGGAAGAACAATGGAGGTGGAAAATTCTCCAAAGTCTCTGATCTGGATACCAAGCTCTTCTGTAACATTCGTGGCATCTGGTGGGTTGACATCAACAATGACGGATACGATGATTTCCTTTGTGTCTCTCCCAACGGAGATACGTTGGCTTCCATCAACAACCGAGATGGAACAGCTACAAGTCCACCTACCTTCAAGAACATCGGCATGATCAAGGGCAACGTCGGTTACAAGCAAGACCGTGTCAGATGGGGCGATATCGATGGAGATGGCAGAGCCGACTACATGATTCTCGATGACGGTGGAAATGTCCATGCATGGAGGAACTCGGGTACCTCTGACATTCCCTTCTGGCAGGCTCTTGGCTTGAGGTTCACCGCCAAGGGTATGGGTGACATGCGCGGTGTTCGCTTTGAGGACATCAATGGTGACGGACGTGACGACTGGCTGTGGGTGGACGACAAAGGTGCCACGACCACTTGGACAAACTCTCGAAGCTGCAAGAAGGGAAAACCAGGTGACGGACTCAACGTTGCTTGGCGTCAAGGATTCTGGAAGGGTGCCTCATCTGGACCAACCCATGCTGGTGTTGGTGCCGACGGCCGAGACAGAATTCGCTTTGCCAGGATCTACGGCGAGGCTGCCTTTGGACTTTTACCCAAGGCAGATTACGTCTATCTCCAATCGACAAAGCAATCCGATGGAAGATTCAAGTTCGACATGAAAGTCTGGAAGAACACTGGCGGTGGTTCCACCAAGCTCAAGGCCGATGGCAACAAGTTCTGCAACATGTATGGCCATGACGATGGACGGATGGACTACGTTTGGACCCTTTCTACTGGAAAGATGACTGTCTGGCCTAACTTGGGTAAGAAGTCAGTCAGCGGCGACAACGATTTCTTCTGGGGATCGCCCAAGGACCTTTGGAACCCTGGAAAGAACTACGATCGCAGAGATCTTCATCTGGTTGACTGGAACAATGATGGCGCGTGCGATATCGCGTGGGTCGACCCAGACAACAACAACAAAGTCTCCGTCTGGATCAATAACTACAAGAAGACTGGAGCCTTTGAGTGGACCTACCTCGCAGACCCAGCGCCGCAGCTGAACTGCCCTGAGAAGAGAGGCGTCGGTATTCACGACCTTGCTGTCCGCTTTGCCGATTTTTCCAACAACGGAATGTCAGACTATGTCTGCATCCAACCCGACGGAAGATTCTACGGGTGGACTCACAACAGTGATGGGTCTTGGGAGAGAATCGCACAGTTTAAAAAGGCTGAGGGTATTGATCGCGCCAACCTTCGCTTCGGCAATGTCAACGGACGTGGTGGCGAAGACATGATCTGGATCGACAAGTTCACAGGTGATGCCACTGTCTACATCAACAACGGCAAGATGGACACTGGCGGTAGCAACTGGTGGTTCTTGAAGAGTGGAAAGCAGTACGCAGGCTCTTGGGCCGGTACCTGTCAATACTTCCCCGACCTCGATGGAGATGGCAGGGCTGACTTGCACTCCATCATGGCAACCTTTGACAACCGCGGAGAGACATTTTTCAACCGTTGCGGCATGACAGACAACACAGGCGATGACGCAGGTTGGGCTCCGGGTCAAGATCCAGGATTCGGGTCCCTTCCATCTCCCAGTGGCGATGAGAAGCCAGGAAGCGGAGGTGGTATTCCATCTCTTCCTTCTAATTGTGAGGAGACATGCTGGAATGTAGCCACGGACAAGGAGACCAAGTGCAAGAACGACGGTACGCAATGGGATATCGAACCCAGAGACGACGGCATCCCAGAGGATGTCCTGAGCATCAATAAGATGGCCGCTATTGGAGACTCTTACTCGGCTGGAATAGGCGCTGGAGACAGGCTCGGAAGTATATACGATGCTTTCAAATCGGGTAGTGGTAAGTTTTCAACCTTGCAATCAGACGAAATAGCACTAACATTGAGTTTACAGACTTTGCCTGCGCTCGATACGACCATGCATACCCGTATCTCATCAACCAAGATGACCGGATCGGAGATCCATCCAAGCGCAAGTTCCAGTTCCTCTCGTGCTCTGGTGCTATCATGAAGGATGTGGTAGACAAGCAGATCCCCGAGATGGACAATGGCCAGGACGCTATTACCCTGTCAATCGGTATGTTTTGTCCTCTTCTTGTCAAGAACCTCTTATTAACCGTATCTATCAGGTGGTAACGATGTTGGTCTGATCCACTTGCTGAATTCATGCATTTTCCAAATGGGTGTTTTTACCAAAGAGCAAGCCGCAGCTGCAAAGCTCATCGCCGAGGTTGACAAGGACTATGCATGGGCCAAAGACTTTGATTGGGACAGTCTTTCACGAGGTTGCGAGGGCCAGATCGAATTTAGCAAGTCGCTGGCTACTTCGGATACCTTTGGTAAGAACCTCGATGGCGTTCTGTCCGCTGCAAAGAAGAAGTTGAACAACGGGTAAGTGGTATTCTTTTCTTGAACGAAAACAAGCTAACGATGATAAAGGGCCAAGATCTATGTCACTGGGTACGCCAAGTTCTTCTCTGAAGATCTGTCAGATGACTGCGACAAGGTCACTTGGACGACATGGCTTTACAAGTTGGAAAACCTCGGTCAACCGGCCGCGTACTTGACAAAATCACGACGTGCAGCCATGAATAACCTGGTTGATTATGTTAATGGACAACTTGTACGTCTACCTTCCTTGAACGTTGCCATCAAATCAGTACTGACACTCCATTTTAGCGATCGGCAGTCGCACGAGCCGGCGATTCTGTTCGATTTATCGACTACGACCATCTTCTGACAAAGTACCGCGGCAGGTACTGCGAATCAGGAGTCGACGAGTCAACAAGCGAATCCAACACCAGACAGGGCCTCATGTTCTACGAACTCAACTCCTGGGACCCAGCGGGAACGACTCCATGGAAGCGCGACACGGCTGAAGGCGAGCTCAGCGGAACCTTTTACGGTGACATGCTCATCCTTGCCAAGATTACGCGCCTCATGGATCCTGATGCTGAGCTTCATCACGATAACGAGAACAAGGGCAAGAGAAGTCTGGCTACTCGCGCCGATGTTGTTGATTACCTGGTTCCCAATGGATATGCTCGAGTGTTTCACCCTCAGATCCCATTGCATAAAAAGATTGCAAGTTTGGTTGTTACGCAAATGTTTCTGGAACACGACGCTCGAAGGGGTTACGCTGTATGGACTGATATGAACAAGAACACATATTGTCCTTTGTAAGTACCACCAATTCCTTGTCCTTTTCTTCCTTACTAACCGTGAGATTCAGAGAACCAGAGAATCCAGAACCACCCAAGGAGCCACCTGTTAGAACAAAGAAATGGTCCAGTAAGTTACATATCTACACTGCCTTCACCCAAGCATACAAACTAACATCCAATAGTACAAATCCACCCACTATACGGAGGAGCGGACAGTGTTTATACGAAAGACTGCACCAGGAAAGATGACAGACGGTCCAGAACAGTCTGGGGTTTCGAGCTGAACAAATGTTACGACTTTAGGTCAATGCCCGACACAGATTGTCGGGAGTACATTGGAACAAAGGAACAAGGAGGATGCTCGGGCAATCTATCCCCGCATAGTATCTTGGTTCCGGACGAGGGGTACAACTGTATCTTTTTCTTTGGCGATGATTGCAAGCGTCCGTTTGATCGCACGAGTGATCACTCGTGCATGTCGACGAATACGGGCGATGGCTGGGTCTCTAACCAGATTGGATCTTTTAGATGTGTAAGTACATCCTTGAAGTTGTGTTGCTTGGTACATTGTATTGACATTATTTACAGCTGCAAGAAACGAAGAAATAATGTCGTTTAAAATAACGATCGATAGAATTGGAGAATGATATAGACTTATTCAATGTATATATAAGGACATCAAGCTATTATTATATTCTTCTGAGACAACTTGAGGTTAATTAGAGTTTGCGATTCTAAGGTTAACCTCAAGATTTCCAGGTTTCAAGTTTGACTCAATAGAATCCCACAAGTATATACAAGATTTATGCCGTTATTTTGTATTGAATACACATTTTCCAGACGTTCTCTAGTTTACTGGAACCTTGTTGTACTACGTAAAAAGCTGGAGCTTGGGAATACAACCAAGCCCAGGGTATCAGAAAGATTGACCGCTGTAAGCGGAGGATACGAAGTTAGTGGATCACTTTATGCTCCTCAGACGATGTTTCTTAGAAATTATTCTTAGGGTATTCTTGAGGTATTCTTAGACGTGCTACTTATTCCAAGGACATTCTTAGACGAAGGTACCCGTCCCCCACTTCATCAGCCTAGCTCCGTCGAAGTCCAACAACAGCTCCTCCCCTTACATCACAGCAGTCAGCCGTATCCTTCTAGTTGGCGAGGGAGTACGAGATCAGACGCTTTAGGTTCTCGGCGAAAGCCTTGCGACCATTTCTCGTGTCCAGATTGAACATTCTGGTAGCCACCACCTTGAGAGGCACGTCCGGAGTCTGTCCATTCTTCAATTGGCTCATGTAGGCAGGAGAAATTTGGAACTCCAAGAAACAAACGTGATGACGAGCGATGTGTATGATAACAACACTATTCAAGTTAGTATCTTTATGATGCTTTGGTGTTGTAGATAGGCAAAAGTTAAAGCAGAAGTGCCGCTAACTCACTTTTGGTTACCGAAGTTACCGCTTACCACGATGGCCTCGTAAGCCATCTGTGCAAGAGCATTGTCTGAAATGATAGGGTTGTTGTTTCTGTCAACACTCAAGTCGCGTTTGGCTTCAAAGCAGGCGATAACGTTGTCTGGCAAGATGCCTTTATTTGCCCGTCGAAGGTGAAGACCTCCATCATCCTCGGCAACGAATTTGATGCTCCCAAGTTCAAGAGTCAATCGCTGTCGCATTCTGATTTCAACAGCAGTATCCGAGCTTTGTGATTGCGTGTTGTGTAAAATGAGACGAAGTGCACATACAAGTAAATGATGTGAGATCTCTTCGTTGCACAGATCTTTGATGGATGTGTTAGGCGTATATGATGAATCCGTACTGATGGACTGTTGACCTTCAGAAGAGGATGAGGATACAGATCCAGACCCAACCGAAAAACTGACTTGAGAAATGTTCCTCTTTGGGCGTCCGGATACTTCGCCCCCAGACTCGGTGTCACTCTGAGAAGTTTCGCTTTGGCGCTTAGTGATATTCTCAAGGGCGGACCATACAGAACCCAAAGCCATGCCATACTGCCGAACAAGCTGGTGCTCGAGCACATTTGTCTCTGTGGATGAATCTCTCTCACTGGTGAATGCAGCGACTTGGCCATTAAAATCTTCCAGGTTTCGAGTACTTGCATTTCGATAGCATGGGAGATACATGGTAGGCGTGGACATCGCTACTACCAAGGCGAACAAATGCGTACGTGTAAAGTCGCTGCCGGATAACGTGCTCCCACTCAGTCCCATGTTCTGTAGCGACTTCATATTTTCGTGACGAAAAGCATTGTCGTAGGCCGATTTAGTCGTGATTTGATAATATGGAGGAGCCATGTTGCTTCAGTGAAGAATGAGCTTGAACAGGAATGAAAGGAGAAGAAAAAAAAAGAAACAAGGAAGCAGAGGTAGTGATAAATAATAATACCTAGATTGTCATATGGGTTATCACGTGTACTGCACGTGATGACACTGTAATCCTCGAACCTCTGGGTTCGAAGCCCGCTCTGAAAGTCAATAACACAACCATCCTCTTTTCTACCTACTGATTCAGTCACCACAGATGATGTGCGATAGAAAGAAAAAGGCTTCATTCTGCTCATTACAGTTTTGTTTGAACAGCTTTGTGGCACAATACTGATCCTTTTTGTTGTCTCGTTGCGAGGTTAAAAATAATATCGTTTTCAGAGTCAATAGTAAGGTTCCAGAAAACAAGTAGATAGACAAGGTCTCCAAAGAAAATGGATCTACGGATACGGCACAGAATTATCTCCTGGTCAGGGATCGGCAGTACGGAGAACTCTGTTGGTTGGACTGAGTGCAATGGTGCTGTACAGCATCGGCCATTTGATCGCTTACCCGCAGCCGGATTTGTCCAATACCGTATCCGTTCACCTATCGGAAGGGTTTTTAGTTCCGGCTCCTGATTCTAGAATAACAAGAATCATGGCATGGATCAATATACTTGATGATTTCGACAATCCTTGCATCGTACTTAGACGCGAGACCGCAATCCCCAGTGTGTTCTGCAATCACTTCTCCCTGTCCATTCACTCGCGCTTTCAACAGAGAGTGAAACTGCCGAGCTACCGGCTGGAACAATCCAATGTGTGGTTACGTGTAGCATTGAGGGAAACAGTGTTTGCAATCGCGGAAGCCAGGCATATCACCTGACCTCTGTGTGACAATCTAGGTAGCTTGGCGGTGTTTGGGTAAGGTAGCTTGCGTGACTGTTAGTTTCCATTGTTATTTAATGGATCAGGCTGCTATTATCAGAAATCACATTTCCCATCGCCGCCTGACCCAGGCTCACTGTAGTGAGTGCACACTATACAACCTTACCTGTATGAAAACTTACCAATAGTAAGCTTGGGGCCCCACCTTGATCGCTTGGTCCGTGCCACGTCCCAGGCGTACCTCAGTGTGCTTCTGACCTCACCAGAACCTTGTTTACTGTCACTCTCTCATTTACCCTCAGTCGCCGAAAAAGAGCCACCAATTTTTACCCTCCTCTAGCATCATCACCGGAGACTCAGATGGCCGCGCCTCACTCGAAAACAGCTTTGATGGAGAAAGCTACAACGCCTAATGTGTCTCTACATGACATTATCGTTCGACACAAGCTGCACGCTCATCCTCTGCGCTGGACTGCACGCCATCTCAAGGCTCTGCACTTGACATTCCAGCAAATCGATATACCTCCCGAAGCTGAAACCGGCGTACATGAAGAAGACGCTGAGCCATATGCAACACATCTAGCAAATAATCCATGGGGCGTCTCGCCCTCAAAGGGTGCATGTTTCATGGATCTTTTCACACGAGAAGGAAGTCGTCTAGAGAAAGACTTGTATGTTCATCCAGCTCTATTTCCCTTGGCTATTTTACCTTACTAATATCTGTGCGTATACAGTACCGAGACGACATTCTTCTTCCGCGGACGTGTGGTACATCAAACCGACTGCCAGGTCTACTATCCTGCATCAGCACCCTTTCATGCAGAAGACAAGAAGATCGCGGAGCTAATTTTAGGGTTCTGTCACTACACCAGCATTACGCGACGACGCGAGGAGCGATGTTACCGCAAGCGACGACGTGACAGATTGAGCACCGCTGTTCAGCGGCGGTTCGACCGCGAGTTCAAAGAGTGCACGCCAGAGACCTGGTTCCAAGATCCATACCTTGTCTGCCTTATGATATCTCTAGCTCGCAATCAGTGGACCAGCGCTCGCTGCGACTTCTATCCTGTATGTTATCACACTCTCTCCGAAATGTTTGAGCTAAATCTTGTCTAGGTTCGTCTTACAGTTTGCCATGACGATGACAAGGTTAATGCCTATGTTTATTACGCCGAGTTCCCACGAGGAATACTAGACCAATTAGAGACTCCGACGCACAAAACAAAAGCTACCTGGCCGACTATCTACTATACAAAGATACCATTCGAGCCGTATGGAACATTTGCCGACCGTATCGCAAAAGCCCTTCTGGATGCAAAGGTCGGGATGTTCCCTGGGGTGGATGAGACACGGTACAGTCGAGTTGAGGAAGAAGAGCCGACAGTTACTTGGTGGTAAAGCCAGCGATTTCCGGCGTGCTGCTAGCATGCTTGCGTTTTACTTTCATCGAGGCTCTCGTGTACTGATGGCGTCATATCGATGAAGATGAGTTTCCTTACCAAGGTCTGAGTCACAAAAAGACGTTTTTTGAGAGTTTATCAATGTACTAGCCTATCAGTAGCAAAGTAGTAGCAAATCAAAAACCCCAATACTACCATCCCCGTGCCTCTTCATTGAACATTATCGTCACCAGTAGGGCAGCCGGTGAATGCCAAATGACTCTGCGCCCGATTTGAATAGAAATGGCATTACTGTCCTGCTTTACCAGGGTAAATTGAAATTTACCGACACACATCACAATGCAGCCAGCATTGATCGTCGCCAAGATATCACTACAACAAGGGATGGTGTAGACGCTGAGGCTTGACAAAGGCGACAAGAACAAAGGAAAGCATTCGATTGCGTAATGGATATCATGTTCCATATTTATTTCTAAGAACATCGGTGTTTGAAGGCAAAATGAAACACCGAACCTGAATTATCCGATTTTCGGTATTTGTGAGATCGGTGTATTCGTTTATGGCCCGGCCTTTTCCTACAGAGAAGGCCGAATGACCCACCCCGAGAACTCAATTCCACGAGAACAGAGGTTGCGTGGCAGTCTGATGACCCAAAAGTATTTGTTCATAAGATATAAGTATATGCTCGATCTTCCTACCTGCGGACTTTATTAAGACTAGCAAAAAGCACAAGTATCTACTCATTCAACACTGCATTGTTTCATATCGGCTCATTTACAACATTGTTCATATTTCAATCTCTCATCTTATCACCTACTCTCGAATATTTTCGACTCAGATCAACTGCAATCATGACCAGACTCAGAATCATCATTTGCGGCGCAGGCATTGCTGGTACTGCCCTCGCATTCTGGCTCTCCCGACACCATGATGTTACAATTATTGAAAGATATCCGGACTTGAGGTCTACTGGCCTCCAAATTGACATTCGTGGAGAAGGAGTTAAAGTCCTGAAGAGGATGGGCCTCGAGGACCCTTTCCATGCTGTATCAATCAAGGAGGAAGGACTGGAGTTTGTCAATAGTGCTGGGAAAGTCGTGGCATACTTTCCCGTAAACACGTCCGGCGAAGGATTTCAGAGCTTCACGACTGAACACGAGATCATGAGAGGCGATCTTATCAAGCTTCTCTACGAGAACATCAAGGATCGTGTGCGATTCGTGTACGGGACAACTGTGGAGAGCTTCCAACAGCTCGACGATGGTGTTGAAATTCAACTGGCAAATGGCCAGAAGGACCGCTATGACCTTCTCATCGGCGCCGACGGGCAGTGGTCCCGTACTCGGAAGCAGCTGCTGGGCCCTGACGCCAAAGACCCCATGCACATGCTCGGGGTCTATGCTGGTTACTTCACCATTCCTCGCCATATCAAGGAAGGAGAGAAATACAATGGAACAGCATATATCGCTCCGGGGAAGCGACTCTTGTTCAGCCGAAGACACAGTCCAGACCGAGTCCAGGTATACCTTGTGGGCGTCGATAATTCCGAACGAGTCTTGGCTGCACGTTCAGGTGGTGTAAAGCAAGAAAAGGCTGTTTTAACAGACCTATTTCGTTCTGCTGGGTGGCGCTCAGAGGAGCTGACAACCGAGCTACAAGACGCAGAGGATTTCTATTGCGAGCACATGGGTGTTATAAGGCTAGACTCGTGGAGCAAGGGAAGAGTCGCTCTACTGGGAGACGCAGCCTATGCCCCCACAGCAACTACAGGAATGGGGACGACCTCCAGTCTTGTCGGCGCCTACGTCTTGGCTGGAGAAATCCAAGAACACATCAGTCGCGCTGGCGCCTCCAAGGAAACACTTCCTCAGGCTTTGGTCAGTTATGAGCAGAAGTTCCGCCCATTCATGGACACCGTTCAGAAGGGTATCGAGAAGGACAAGACTTACTGGCACAAGATGCCGTCTAGCTCGCTTGTCCTTGCGATCATCAACTTTTTCTTGGCTGCTGCTTCTTTCTTCAGACTGGACGTACTTGCCAAGAATATCATGAAGGAAGATACTGGTAGTTGGAAATTGCCTGAGTACGAGGGGATGGACCTTCGACAGGACAAGAACTGATCCATCACATAACATCTGACCATGTGTTCCTCACAATTCATGTAGAGATTATTTCATCGTGTACCTACCAATCTTGGCTGGTAATATTATATTCGTCTGTAGTAGTTTAGCTAGAAATTGAAGTCGACATTTACCTGGACGTGTTCTTACATGTATTTTTTACAAACATCAGCCTTGGTGCCATTCATCTCCATTAAATCTTTCTGCTTCGGTAAAGCATGAAGTCGAACAGAAGACTCCGACACCAATAACCCACAGCAAGTTATCGCGCCATGGATCATCAATTTCATTGGTTTCACACTCATTTAAGATTCTTAGGCATGTGGTGATAAAATGTGTAACTGAGGCTTCCGATTGACAATACTAGTGGCAGCCATTGAATTGGCGCAAGGAGTCACGACAACCATTAGCTGAAGCTATTACAATAGACACTATTCTTTCACAGCCGGAGCTGGACACGCTACTACCAGAATCCAATTTTCCCTCAACGTGAAACATGGACTTAACGGGAGCTGGTACAGAGATGAAATGCTATCATCGGACATCCTGTTTTGAAATGTGATTGCTACACCCTTCTTCTCAGTTATCAAGCCATCGGACGTATACTACTTCCGACTTCCCATGTCCAGGACTTCGGCTTGAGAGTTTAACGTGGCTTGTAGATAACAACAACATGCTAAGCTTGCTGCACCCGTACGTGCGCGGGTCAAAGTCAGAATGCCACTGGACCATAAGTTCACCAACATGTGAAAGCAGAGCCCATCCCTGATCGTCCGAAGACACTTCTACAGCCTCTCGCAACCATTCAATCGTAGTCGCATCAAGTAGTTGATGCTCAGGTGTTGCGTTGCCATCTATAGACGTTTCTGGTGTCTGAGCTCCCTCAACTTGCGTGTCACTCCTCGAGTCATTAGCCTGACCTGTGTCATTTTCATTCTCGTCGGTTGAGGGTGTATCAACAGCCACATCTTCACCAGATGTATCGATACATGGACCAACGCTGACAGGACCAGCAACAGAAGATCCAGAACGGGATAGCCCAGTTACTGAAATCCTGTATTTAGCCGGCCCAGTCATGGTCACCAGATTCTCAACGTAGATAAACTTGTCGCAAGCTGTGACAAAAGGCTTCGGCGTCTTTCTCTCTCCACATCCAAAAACTACCAAGCCAGCTTCACGTATCCTAGAAGCCAGCCTAGTAAAGTCGCTGTCACTGGACACAATACAGAAGCCGTTGAATTTGTTTGAATACAAAAGATCCATCGCATCGATAATCATGGCTGAATCGGTTGAATTCTTGCCTTGGGTATATGCAAACTGCTGAATTGGCTGGATAGACTGCTCAAGAAGGCGTTTTTTCCATGTGAGCAACGCAGGTCCAGTCCAGTCGCCGTAGGCGCGTTTGACAAAGGTCGTGCCGTACTTGGCGATCTCGGTAAGGATAGAGCTTGCCATGGCAGGACTAGCATTGTCGGCGTCAATGAGTACAGCAAACTTGGGGGATGCGATTACAGAGGCCATCTTTGTTACTGATGCAGTCTGTTTAAAAGGTGAGTGGTAGATCTTGGTTATGTCAAACATAAGGTATGTTTAGCTTAGAATTGTGACTCACTTCGTAGTTTTGGGTGATAGGACAATTACTTGGACGTCACGGAGTTTGTATGATTTTCAGTCTCGTCTTGATTTTGAAATGAGATACTCGGAGACCCATGGGAACATGACTTCCTCTTCTCTTTATAGTAGTTGAGGTTTGGTACGACAATGTTGTAAGTGGGTCCTTGGGAGGCCGACCAGATCTACCTCAAAGCATCCAGCCACTATTGAACTATTGGAACCTCTATGACATCAACCAGTGTAATAGCAAATCTTAAATTATGATCTAGTAGAGTCTAAACCGCTGCCAAACTTGTTGGTAGCTTGTCTAGCTAGATGAAGTTGATTACAAGAATAATGACTGGAAATATATGTTGACCACATTACTAAGAACCGCGTGCAGTCTCCTCATATTTTGCTTTACTTTAGCCTGATCCACACCTGTCTAACCTTGGACTATGAATAGTTGTCTGACTTGGATCACGTATCTGATAGCGGCATATCCCATACAGATGTATTCCAGTTCGTAATATTAGACTTGTCGAACGGCCCTTCATGTGACTGAAAGAGTTGAGAATATTTCACGTCATCGTTGCCTCGAATAACTCCTTTTCCTCTTAGTTGATTCTCTAGTGGTGGCAAAGAAGGAAAGTCTATAGAAATTTCTTTCAGTGTAGAAGTTTCCTTTACTTGAAGCTTGATATCCTCAATGATGTCGATCAAAGGAATGACATAAGTACTTGACAGCATGTCTGTCGCAACTAGATGACCATAGACTTCCAAGGTCGAAGCATCAACTACCCATGATCCAGAATCCCCTTGTATAATATCTATCATTTTGTTAATTGTTGTACTTGTTGTGATCTTGTATACATACCTGTGCTCCTACTAAGCCCCACGGTATATGCCCTCACAAACTGAGTTCCAGGACGAAGAAGAATTTGGCTCAGTCCACCGGAGATGGTTGCTTCCTTTACTCCAGAGTATCCTGTGATGATATATACTGGTCGACTGATCGGAACCTCGGATAGGGAAGAAGGCATCTTGAGTAGTGCTGGAGGTTTTCCTTCGGCCACCAGCATGTTGGGCTTCAACGGAATCTCCCATGTGGGGAACTTGAATATTGCCCAGTCTCGAAAAGCTCCAGTGTTCCCAAGGGATGAGTATGCTATAGGTTGTGCAAATATGGAACCTGATAGAGACGGATGTGTAATTGCTGGTCTTGATGATGTGTCTGCTTCAATTGATACGCCCCAGTCGATGTGAGGAAGTGAGGTTGAATTTGAAGTTTCGGAGCTTTTTGAAGAACTCTCATCGTATTCATCGCTGTCATCATCCGACATGGAAAGATCGTCGTCATCATCGTCTACATCGCCGTTTATCTCAGGGTATATGGCGTGAGCAACAGTCAACCCATATACGCGGTAGGAACTGCCTATCCACCGTGGCGCATCGAATTGTAGTAGACCGCCCACTGTTGCCATCATGACATCTTTGCCGAACCCTTCAGTAGAGATGGGAATCGGCATTCCACAGTGAGTATAAGTCGTGTCTTCTGAGCTTGGGATGCCAACTTCAGGACCAGATCGCGTGCTTGGCGATGCACCAAAGATATGCACGTCAAAAGAGCACAGTGAGCTATCGCTAGGCTGATAAAGATCTTTCACATATGACTTGCGCAAGAACTTTCGAATTGTATCGTGTGCGCCATCTTCGTCAGAGCAGAATATGACGAGGCAGACTTTGGCATCCTCAATGCTTGTTCCGAGCATGACGGGTCTTATCGACATTGCAGGCACTTGTCGCTTTGATCTTGACAAATATTTTCGTCTTTTTGACTTCAGCATACATTCGGCTAGAAGGCCGCTGATTTGTTCGATAACATCGCTGGCACGTTTCGCAGTTTGTTCGTCAATCGGTTTTGCAATAGGCCGGATTGATACTTGTTGTGTTGTAGGATTATTGACAGTGGTAGATCGAGGCTGAGGCTGAGGGCACGAGCGAGAAATGGCCAATTGATCAAGACTAGGCTCAGAATTGGATCCATGACTAGGATTTCTCGATCCTCCATATCCTGAATCGTTGTCCGCATGAATATCTTCATTCATAGAACAACAGAGTGATTGGGGATCCTCCATCTGGAGATTTGGTTGGATACCTCAACCCAACATTGGTAAGATGATGAGATGGTGATGGATGACAAGAGAGCGCAGAGACGTGTCAGATCAGGTGCCGAACCCCGACGAGGCAGACTCTACAAATGCTGACAACCAATAACGACGCTTCTCAGTCTGCGACATCCAGGCTAGTGGGTGTGTGAGACAGAAACATTGGCTTTTTGAGCTTCGGGATACAAAAGTAAACAGTCTAACAGCCATGATGTGGTAGACGTAAGGTGACTAAGTTATTTTGTCTCCTCTGTTTCAACCTGTAAATGTTTCTGATACCCTGGAGCCAAGCCACATTCGATAGAGCCCCGACTATTGCATGTCAAGACACACCAGGCTTTCAGCCGTAGCTGATACTTGGAACGGCTTTCAGCCATTCTCGTACTTTTATTTCTATCCGTCAAGATGTTCAGACCACCAACGAACTCCATGTTTGACCTTTCCTCGCCTTATCCCCTCAAAAACCTTACTGACCAGAATCTTCAGAATCTTGTTGTAGTCCTATGGAATTGGAAACTATGCGACAGCTGCAAAAATACGCCAGGCCAACAACCCTGTTCTGATCGACCATGTCCCGGAGTACGCTGGAGTAAAATGAAGTTATTCTTTGACTACTATCGAAAAGTCACTGCAGAATATGTCCCCGAAATGGTTGTCGGAGCTCCTCCAGCATTACAAAATCATGCATATCTTATATCCATTATCCGCGTACTCAAAGATAATCCAGATAAAACAAGGGCTGAAGTCACAGCCGTATGTTTCTCGAATCGGAGCGTTGATCAGATGCCAATGCCCGCAGATCAAAACAGAGCTTTGGATCTTGCTCTAAGAGTCATGACAATGATAACATGTTCTCTTGAAGCGAGATCTGCAGACACACTCGAGGCGGGCTTGCAGCCTGCCACATGGGCAAACGACATGACGTGGCCTCAGTTTATTTCTAGTGTATTCCCAACTACTGAGAATTCCGGACTGGAAGAGGGTGCTGCCACCTACCGTCAAATAAATGACAGAGTCACTGCGAGAAGACTCCACAAGGTAGCTAGACTTGTCTTTGTCCCAACCAATGAGTTGTCGAATCATCTCAGGTTGAACCAAAAAGACGGGACTGTAGAACTCTTCCACCATACGTCTTTTTTGAAAGAGGTTCTAATCGCAAGCCAGGTAGACTCCAGGTGGGTGTCTCAATCTCCAACAATGCAATTGCCAACGCGTCATGAAAGGAGATACATCTCTCGAAAACTCGCCACAGAGACCCTCAACTCCATCTAGAAAACTTTATTCCCTTCAACAACAGACGCTACTATCTTGCTTCGCTCACTCATATCTAAACACAACTTGGATGCAGACTGTCTCAGATATGAACCCTCGACGTATCAAGCCACTGGCGAGACCACTTCTGGATATCACTACCTCGAACACAGACTAGTCGAATTATATGAGGAACTTGATAACCCACACCTCGAGGATACTTGGAAAAGTGGCTGGAAAGAAAAAGCGGTGCTCGGTATGTTATGATGGCTACACTTGCAGGCGTGACTATTGCAATATTACTGGGTGCACTGGCTTTAGCTGTGTCTATATTTCAGACACGGATTGGCTGGCAGCAGTGGAAGCATCCTGTTACAGGGTAGTAGCTTGCGCATAAAACATTTCACGTGGACCATCACGTGGCTCTGTATCCAAATATGGGCTTTGAGTAAGATCTTGAATGAATCAAACAATCAATCATTGGTCCCTACTCACCGAGAATACCCTGGAAGAGAGATTACATGGCCGAATATCATAGGACAATAAATTTGAATACGAATGCAGCTCGTTCTGCAGCCACGACAATAAACAATCCACCTGTCTTCTTCTACCTTATTGGGTGCCCTGTTCTCTCTTTCCTCTTCCTATCTTATTTCGCAGGTAACTGAGATTCTGTACCCTGTTCAGCTAAAGAAAGAGCTCTTCACTCTAGGTGGGGTTTATTATGATCTTCCCCCCAAAGTATTCCCCGCCTCATTTTCTCATTGTCAATCTCATCATACTGTGAGCACCTGCATCGCAGACTGTGAGCGCCTCTGATGTTAGGACTTCATCGTTATCCTTGCCAGATTCTTCCCCATAAGAATTATTAGCATTACCACTTCAAAATTACTCTATCAGCCTATTCCGAATCATCATGAGATACTGGCCTTTGCTGTTCTTCGCATTTACGTCAACTCAGGCCGCAGCCGATGACCTGTCTGATTTCTCCAATAACCTCGCGACAGATGTCGGTCCTCTTATCGTCCTTTTTGGAGAGTCAATGACTCGCCAATATCTAAGCGAAAGTACATCTTTTCTCGACTACTTCATTTTCGCCATGGCACCTATCGGGATTATTACTGCAATGGTGTCAGTAATTCGTGTCTGTGGTCATTCTACTCTTCGCGCTTTTATCGGTCGGTCTCAGGAAGGCGATGGAGTTGTGGAAGCAGAGCTTTGTACTTCCACTAGCCGAGATGTTTGTGAGTTATTCAACAAGGGTGGTATCACTCGCGTTCTCGGTCGGCCACAGATCTTGGAACTCATTCACGTCAAGAACCCCAATCGGGAGGATGAGCTGCATCTTTTCCGTCACTACCTCAAGGTCGGGAATTCTCCCTGGTCAGAATGGCGCATTCCTGGCGTTGAACATTCATCAGATGGCTCGACTTCAACCAATACGAAGTTTTCTCCGAAGCCCAATCTTTCCCTGAACGTTGGCATAGTGCAGCGACCGAGAGAGGTATTTGTCTTTATTGCTATCCTTGGATGTGTACTTCAAGGTGGAGTTCTCGTCCTGGCTGGAGTTGGCGTTTGGATTCTTGGATGGAATCTTAGCGACTCTGGGTCGTCTGCATCAACAAACTATGCTCCAATCATGTTTATCACTGGTACGATCGTTATGTGCGGCGGTATGTTTTGGTGTGCGGCCCTGATCGGTCAAACAACACAGGAGGTCCGCTATGAACGCAGACCTGGAACTCCTCAAAGTCGTCTTGTATGGTTGCAGCCTGGACCTCAAGTCATTGGCGATCAAAGCTTTGATGCCTTTGCACATTTGGAAGATACCGAGAAAGAGCCACTGCGAGCCTGGACATCCTCCAGAAAGGATTTCGATGAGCGTTTCGAGTTATATACATTTTTTGCTGTCGCAGCTGTTCTTTTAGGCTATATATCCCAGTTCATTGGACTCCGTGGAATGAAGGCTTGGGTATCCTTAGCACAGTTGGGTATTACAGTCATTATGAGTATCCTTCGCGGTCTTTTGCGAGTCCAACGCCTCGGACGAGATGCCAACAAGGTTGCAAAATTACCAGATATGATAGCGGGATATGAGCTGGACTGGCTCACTTTCGAACTTACTCTGGGAAGCGAGATCGGGAATACTTCCTTCTCTATTACTGGCCAGTACGACAATATCAGCTCGACTGGTAGTGATTCAATTCCCAAAAGCGAGATTACAAACCATCATGAAAACAAGATCGACTTTGGTAAGGTTCTGCACATTAGAAAGAGACTATCACATCTGACAGGCCACAATTTCCAAGAGCCTGACAATAAGTACACCCAGCAATGGGACAACTCGCAAGTTAAGGCACGTGAACCAGCTCAGAAACTCGCCACTGCAATATGCAAAGTTGCTGAGAAGCTCATTCGGAAGAAGGGCATAAAGGACAATACAATCACTATTCAGATTCAGATCGCGGCAAGAACGGATGTCGATCACATTCATGAGGTGCAGATGTTCGATATTGATTTGACGCCATTGAATGGATCACAAACTAAATGGTCTGTTGATTCATCTTTACTGGAAGCAATTCTCGGATTGTCGATGTGGTCTCTTATGTCTGACAAACCCCTCCACGAGACAGATCAGACCGGAAACACAGTCTCTCTTTTCGAAAATCTCAAATGGGAAAGAATCATTTATTGCGTGCCAGAAAATCGACCAAGGAATTCTGCTGGTATATCGACAAGCGCTAGGCCTGAGTCATCGATTGATATAAGAATGTGGTTTGGTCCTGATGAGAAAACAATAATCCACAAATTCGTCACCATAGCGAAGCAATATGTTGATGGTCTCGTTACTGGTTGGAGGAATATTCAGGACGATCTATTCTGGTATCGGCGATGTGGATGGAATACTGTCCACGCATCATTGCAATCTCTGCTGGATCACAGTCCTTCAAATGACGGCTATAATGTTATTATTTCCCTTCCGGTTGCATTAGTCCCGACAGAGGACTCCTTTCCACACATCTGCGCCCAGAACCTTTTTTTAGCCATTGCGTCTCCATTGGTGAATTTGCTGGACATTGGCGAAACACACATACGTGAGAGTGGCGGACATGTTTTATTACAGAACTCAACTGTCACTGCAATCTCCGATATACTTGTTGAGAACGGCATAGCCACCCCATTTGACGCCTTGTCTTGTGCTGTTTCCCTACTAGCTACCAGAATTCATCCTGATCAGGACACAATCCTTTCTCTTGTCACAAAAACTGCCAATGAATACCGCCGAAACGGAGAATGGGAGAGGGCGGAAACGCTCATGCAATGGGCATGCTTAAAATTTCTTCGGCCTGGCTACAGTATTTCTGAAAATGAGAGAATCGACGACAATGCAAGTCTGACGTCAAACGTTTTACTTGGCCGATTTCTTCAAGTCCTACAAACTACAGGAGAGCTTTATCGTTGGTCCTGCTCACAGAGCCCTGATACACAAAGAGTAGAATTTGGTCTGGAAGGAATCAAATGGATGATGACAAAATTCAACAATCTCTATCTCTCAGTAGTAAACTTGAAAGTTAAAGAGGTTTTAGAGAACTACGAACACATCTCAAATCTGGTGGGGAATAGCTCTTCGAGCGATTGGAAACCGCCGAATGTACCCACAGCCAACGATAGAACGAAAAAACATCCTCTTGTGGAGGCAATCTTTGGTAGAGATAGGAAGACGACATTATGGCATCTTTGCTTTACAGCCACCGGAGACTTTGACCGCCATCAGTTACGTTCAGCGCTTCCTTTATCCGCACGGAATGGCTGGACTGAGGTCGTAGATGCTATTCTGGAGCTGAAAGGAGATCTGGACAGCAGAGATGAAGAGGGCAGAACGTCAATATCTTACTGTGCAGAGCATGGTCACTTGTCTCTTTTGCAACAGTTCATCAATTCTGGTGCCTCGGTAAACTCTAAAGATAATCGAGATAGGACACCACTTCATGTCGCAGTTCAATGCAAGCAGGAAATGGCTGCCAAGATACTTCTACGAGTCAGATCGATCAACCACAATCAATATGACTTCGATAGAATGAACCCATTGGATTGGGCAATCAGAAATGGCCTTGTGGAGATAATGCATTTGCTACTCGATCTAGAAGATAGACTTGAGCCACGTGCCAGAGTCACACATGGGTCCCTGATCCTCGATGCTGCTAAAACTGGTAACCGGGCTGTTTTAGACGCCTTGGCTCAACGGAACATCAACATTAACTCGACGGATGACTTCTCTGCCTCAACGCCGCTGAAGGAAGCAGTTAGTGAAGGACATAAGACAGCAGTGGAGCTACTACTGATGTACAAGGCTATGGTATATGAACCGGATAACAATAGCAATCCGTCATGGCCCATCGTTCTATTGGCCTTGGAGATGAGAGACGAGGAGATAACAAACTTGCTTCTTGAGCATACGGATACTACTACCTTAGCGGCGTATCCGGGGATCTGGACCTCGCTATTGATCGCTACAGCGGGTGGTTATTGGAGTTGTGCTAAACTGGTGTTGCAAAAGTGTGTTTGCAGCTTAGCCATAAATAACAGGGACACAAATGCGCCAATTCTATCGACAGCATCCCCACACGAGGCAGTACACCATCTCCTCCTAAGACTTCAAGATACTGCCAGCGATGATTGTAACTCAGGGAATTCAATTGAAACGTTTGATCTCGATGAAAGTGTTGCGAAAATGCTTATCCGAAAGGGTGCAAACCCTGAGGCGCAGGAGAGAGATGGACGGACTGCGCTGACGACTGCAGCGAAGTGCCAAAGAATCAGAATGATTCGGGCGATGCTTGAAAATGGTGCGGATGCGGAAACCACAGATGGAGACAGTGAAAATGCTTTATATTATGCCTGTCAGGCAGGAAACGAAGATATCACGAGTCTCCTGCTTGAGAAAAACGCCAAGGTGTATGCACGCCGTATTCCGTATGTATATCGGACCCATCAGGCTATTCGATGTTTGCTTTCCGATGCTGCTGCTAGTGAGGAGGATAGAGAGAGTTTGCTCAGGGAGTGGGAAATGCTAGATTCAAGAACGGAAGCCAGAAACGTCGATGAAGATGCAGTGTAGAGATCAGTTAGTTCCTTAGAATCTCACGCCTAACGAGCAACATCATACATAAATGAAGCCCATACCTGCACGCGCAAATTGATCTTTACTCGAAGCGTTGACCAAATCGAAAAGCCTTACGTGAAAGATAAAGGATCCGAAACATACCAAAATTCAAAGCTCATCAGGTGCATTGCTTATGACATCTGCAAACCAGAGACTGAATTTCACGATTTCACAACACATCACTTGAGTACTTCAAGCGTCACCTTCACCAAGCCCACATTTGCCCTCACAAGGATCCGGTCGATATGAGAAAAGCTTCCATTGTTTTCTTGAGCCGTCACTCATAATATAAGATCTAGTAAGATATCTGAATATCTAACATTCGTTCCTTTGCAACACATACTTCATACAACAGTTAAGAGAGTGATTACGGCTACGCACATCTTGATACATAATCCAACCATAACCTTTTTACCTATTCATTCCTTCGCACAGTTGAATAGGCAGGACCCATCGTACTATCACACTCTCCTCGCTTGTACTCACTTCCACCATCCCCGTCTTTAGATCCATCCTTCATGGGCGAATCATTCTGTTCGGCGTCCAAACTAATACCAGTTAATGCCTCATTGGACACCTGAAACTTCTCTCCATACTCAACTTCCTTCTGGCTTAACACGTGCCCCATCTCTTTGACCAAGTCCCGTACATTCTCTCTCAGGTTCGAAGATGACTCCTGTCCTCTAAGCCATTTCTGAATATCCTGATCTGCCGCAAATCGTGCTCTCTCCACAATCGGCCCGACTTCTTCGCTCTGAGAAACTTGCGCGATAGTGTGCCACGCGTTGTCGATGAAGCTTGATCTAGTTTTCAACAGGAAGATGACGGTGATTATGATGAACACAATCACATTACCGGCGATGATAATGATAACTGTGACTAAACCTAATGCTTGCCCTGGTGCCTGGACAATATCAAAACTGGTTATCCTCGCTGGATTAGGGGCCAGGCTAAAAGAAGAGATGTGATCGTAATATGCCATCCTGAACACCATAGTATACACGGCTTGTAAAGCAAGAGCTGGAGAATCAGTCGATGTTATCACATCGTTGAAAATCTGCGAGAGAAGTGCACTTGTAGTGCCCCATTGACTAGTGGATGGTTCGCATTGAGCGCAAATGGCTAAATCCTGAGGACTCTTGGGATCCACGAAGACGGGTAACCAGCTAGTGATTTCGTCCATGTAAGGTGGCCTAATAGGTTTCTCTCGGATCTCATCCAAAGACCTTAACATATCTTCTTCTGAAATACCAAGTATTCCTCGCTTCTGGCTCTCGGTATTGTCACTTTGACGAGTAACCCCGAGTTGGTGAAGCACACCCGAAGTATTGTATCGGTTGCTTTCAACATCATATTGGTATGTCGGCTCTGTATGATTCGAGCTCGTTGATCCGGTGATGTTGAGGTTTCCAACACTACATCTTGTTAGTGCTCTTTCTTCTGTATAAGAGTGTAGATTCGTTATCTCACCGAGACGAACCCTTAGCAGTAAAACAGAGTGACATCTGCAGATGATAGTCCTGTTCCATCTTCCCATCGTTGGATGTGGCTCGACTCCATTGTCTAATCCAAGGACCGGAAGCGCTTGAGTTGAGATGCTTCCACGTAGTGTTTGACATTTTGATCTCATGGTCATCGATTTGGTCTGGGGTCGATAACCTGTCAATCAACAAATAAGAACTGTCCCCAGTCAACATCGTACTGTCAACCGAGGTCTCGTTCCTCAACAGCGAAGCGAGACCAACACCATCGTTGTCAGTACAAAGCAGCCAATTCTTCATAGGCTCATCAATTACCGCATCAGGCGAATTGTCAGGTATCGGGCAGGAAAACTGCCCAGAAAACCTTTTATTTTCGACTTCCGGTTTTCCGACGGCTCGGGGATCCGAATCCAATATGTCTACTGACAATTTGGAAAGATCTGCGGTAACATTCAAGCATAAGTAATAGCCTGTTGACGAATTGGGGTTATAGCAGAAGCTTCCGCTAAATGTGGGCTGAGCGCATATAACTCGGGCGTCGATCACTCGAGCCATTCCTTGAAAAGACTGTAAGTTTTCTCTTTCCGATTGAACAGCGATAGGAAGAAAGGCTCTCAGCGTTGCCCCAGTATCATCGATATTATCCTCCAGCGTTCCAGGCTGTGAGTACTCGGCAAATATCTCAGAAGAAGAAGGTCTCCTGTTCCAGTAATAAGATGCAGATTGGAACAAAGGCAAAGGACCGATCCCATCCATAGATCTTAAAGGCTTAAAATCGAATCCATAGCTCATGTTCTTGCCGAAGGAGCTGACTCGTAACTCTTGTAAATCGGCAACGAGAAGTGTAGAGGTAAATTGAGAAGCCAGGGTAAGTATTAACAAAAAGCCAATCGATACCCGTAGCCAGGCGTTGAATGTTGCGCTCAATAGAAGCTTCATGAACGACTGCGGTCCACTATTCGTGAAGCGGGCGATTGATACCTCAGCAGCCACAGATTTGGGTACACCATGAAGCTCGACGGCGATAGAGGCAGCCATAGACGTCGTGATAACGGCAAGAGATCCAATAGCCCACCTTATTAGCACACCTGATAAAGTGACGGCTTGTGTCGACCTTCCACTGAGCATCATTCTTCGCCATGACTCCGTTTCATTGTTTCCAAACCAGAGCCAAGATAAGAACACAGTAGCAGCAATCAAGACGGCAAAGGATGTAATGATAGTGCACAAAACTACCCAGCCTATCCTTTTCGGGGTTTCATTTGAACCACTGACTTTTGTGACTGTGTTTTTCTTTGAATCGATATCTTCTGATGGCTTTCTGTGAAGTGAACCGAGAGAATGATGTTGAGAACAACGAGGTGTTGCCATGCTGTCTTGGCTGGTTTGAGGGGATACGAAGTTGGAACGTTGTAGGTCCTGATTGGTGATAACAACATCTTGATTCATGTTGGATATTGCCCGCCGGATGAAGTTAAAAATAGTGTTGTTAAAAAGGAAATCAAAAGGCAGAAAGCATAAATACGAGCATTCTTTGTAATTGTGGATGCATATGATGTAAATGAGGAAAGCCCTTGATGCAAGGTGTGAAAGAGAAAGGTCCAACTAAAAGATGTAGAGTAACTGTTTGACATTTAACAATTACAGTCTAACGCTTCCCCAGATGAGCTATTTGGGGAGATCTCCACATTCGGAGAAATAGCTATTGTTGATGTAGAGTAACATCAGGCTGCGTGACGTGACCGATCATTTTCGGCCTGGTAATGCAAGGGGTAATTTACCTTCCTATCATAGATGCACCACTTTCAGCAGGCCAAGGATTAAGATAAAATTATATCTTATGTGCAGCATTACGTTTGCCAAAATCCAGACTTCGTATTGGTCACCCTTTATATGTCATACACACTTATGCTAGGGCTTACGCATACGAACCGGCAGATCATTGTGCTTAACCCAAATCAATATGCATGGTGAATCTTCTCTACTGACTCGTAACCCTTACTTTACGGCTCACACATCGCAGCTCAGCTCATGCGTGGCTGCAGGTTTGCATTCCAGGTAGTCGGGCAGTTGGTAAGGTTGAAAATACACAGCCTATCTCTGTGCCGAGAGTGGGGATCGACCGCGCGTCTCGGGTCTCAGCTGCAGGACGAGAGATCATTTCCTTTTTCGAAACTTTGGGTGATGGATGATCACTAATCCTCAAGGCTTTAATTTGATTACAGTTGTGGATTTTGCAGCGCTGTTGGGTGTCTAGTCATCGTACAACCTTTTGGTATTTATATACATTACCAAGATGCCGGAACCTCTGTCTTGTTCAACGAATAACAAAGCAAATTACAACGTACAGTAACATTTCATTCTCATTCTCCACAGTTTATTCCCCACTTGTCTTCTTACACAATGCCAGGTGTTCCCACCAGTCGAGCCTGCAATGCCTGCAGGAAGCAAAAGAAGAAGGCGAGTTGTCAAGATGCAGAGTACCCTAGGCTTGCAACTGACCATGCAGTAGTGTGATGAAGCAAAACCATCCTGCTCTCACTGCACCAGACTCGCCATTCCATGTGTAGGAGGTGGATTGCAGCGATTCATATTCAAATCGTATTCACCAGAAAGGCTCCATGAGCAGCTCATGGGAACCCCGAGGACGGGACCAAGCAATGCGACCACCATGATAACGTCTGCTCTAACTTCGATCCTGGAAATTCATGATGACAGATACGATATACGATATTGCGGCCCACATCTCATGTCCGAACTCCCACGCCGTATTGGATCGGACAAAGCGCTTGATACTTCCATATCTGCCCTTATTGCGATATATAAAGCTGTTGTTCTACGAATACCCAACCAAAATGCTTTGATACACTACGGCAATGCCTTGAAGGCTGTTCGCACTTCCCTGCACGATCCCAAGCGGTCTGTGGTGTCTAAAATGCGCTTTGTGGTCATCATGTTTGCATGTTCGGTATGAGTCAGCCCCAGTGATCCAGTCTGTTCCAACGCGAAGATCTAACTGGTATTTACAGCAATGGATTGATCGAAAACATTCCAACAAGCATCGAAGTGCTATGGCATACCTATTCACAGAGATCATGGCGCAAGGCAGGATATCAGAATTCGATCCGGGGGATGTCAGCGTGTGGTGCGCACATGCTGTAAGATCATACTAATCATGCGATTGAGCCTCCCAAAACATCATTAACACCAAATGCTTAGATATTTGAGTCCGTGGTCAACCCAAATCTCATACTAGGCTCTTGGTATCGAGAAATGTCGCTCCAGAGAACTGTCATGATAAAAACATACACATACGGCACCTGTAATGTGATATCCCGCGAATTATGGATGGTTGGAGAGTTGGCTGCGCTTATTCGAGACCCTAAGCGCCATCTCCGTCAACTCAAATGCTATCATGATGCCCTTGCTACAGAAGGGTTAATGATGCGCGGTCAAGTCGAGAAATTGATGCCCATGTCAAGACAACCTGAAGAGAGGAGATCAGCCCGTCGTTTTTTGACGGTATATGCAGGGATCCTATCTCAAGTTATTCTCGTCACTTCTGTGTTGGAATCTCTTGGTGAACGCCCTGCACACGCTGAGAAGTCTGACATCATGTGTGATGAAGTTATCGCGTTAGCTAAGACATGTAATGTGTTCAGACCAATAGGTACCTTTTGGATGCCTGAGATGTTGAAGCTAGCTTGGGCTTCGTTCAGGGACTGTCATCGTCACAGGGAGATTGAAGAATTTATTATGGAGTATGAGAAGGATGCAGATGAGTCTGATTTCATGGCAGAGGCGAAAGATGTACAGGCTAGGTTTGATCAACTCAGGCGGAGGAGCAGAGCGCCGGAAGTGAGCTTACCGGAGGATAGAGTCGACGACGCTCCCTTATGTATCATATTGTAGAGAATGAGCATGTTTCATCAAGTAGCAGATGTTTTCGACAGTTTCGTACTGCAATTTCACAAATATGTAAAAGAGTTGTCATCTTACCATGGAAGGAGCCCTAGATATCTTCTGTGGCATAAAGAAAGTTAAATTAACACGGGGTGCATGATCATAATTCGGGTAAGCCTTTTCAAGGCTTTTAAAGTGTCGACTGAGTTGTAAGGTTGGTCACCACTGACAGCATGAGTGGAGATGACTTAATATAATTAAGCTCAGCCACCGGTTCGCAATCTTGTCCAAATTGGTTTAGTGCAAGAAGTGGAGAATCACCGGGTGTGCTAGCATGCCCCGAACCCAGAGATAGCCTAGAGCAGGGGAATTAAAACAGAACCCCAAATTCTGTTCGATCTACCTATCTACATATCTAGCACTCGTCTTTTTGTACAATAACATTCCAATTGTCATTGTGAAACACCTGTCCGGATAGAAAGCTTCTATAGACACCAACTTCCCAGCCCCATCTTGTACACTTTTTGCCGATATACTCGGCGCCGTCAGCAATGACTCCAAAACTGTCCAAAGTCTTGGAGCTGGCGTTCTGTTATTTGGACAACTCGTTAGTTCAACTGACCACAATGGATGAAGAGGTGTGACTTACATCATTACACCACCAAATGGCAGCGTTCTCGGAACAACTTACCCGACCACAGGTGCCGGGACCGGGTCCATTCATCGGCTTCCCTTGGACGGACCGTAGATAATCTATGCCGGTAGCAATCCCAGTAGGGCGACACTCTGGCCAGTGCTGGTGACATTTATATTTCGCTCCTTCGAAATTGTTCCTACGAGAAAGATGCATGTTGGAATCTTCCTTTTCAGTTCCTGCAGTCTTGTCTGTAGAGTTCATATACTCTTTGTCCCAGTTGGGGTTCAACTCGAGAAGCTTCGCATGTACTTCTTCGATTGTTCCCTCCAGTACTGCTGTCGACCCCGAGGTTACTTCAACCTCCCACTTGGGGACCACAACTCCATACCCCTCGATAGGAGAATCCACCGCGAGGACCTAAAAGAATCAATGTAAGCATTGTCGCGAGATCTCAACTGCGAAGATAGACCTACGATGGGTAGTGCGGAAGCAGAGAGATAAATGAAGCGTTGAAGATGCATAGTGTAAGAAGGGGGTTGTTGTACTAGGATATATACTTGGTTGCAAATGGTATGTCCTGTTGGAACGACGCGGGACTTGGTCTGCAGTGAGTTTTTAAATTCAATATTGACAGCCCAAGATTTGGGCATCCAATCACTTCACTAATCGCGGTGATTCGCCTGCATCCTCTCCAATACTCTTGTTCAGAGGTTATGGCTGAACAGTTTATACCTCTTGGTATATAGTTTCAGTGCTTCTTCTTTCTCGGATTCACGCCCACATCTGCAGTGAATTGTTTTAATTCTGGGTTCGTGATGCTCTCTCTATAGATTGTCCTCTTGTAACGTAAAGTCCTAAATTACATACCACCGACATGTGCTATCATTCTCTTTCCAGATGTAATAGACTCGTGTATTTTTCCAACGTTCCTCAAATAATATTACATCTCAAATAGGCGCGATGTGTAACTTGACCAAACTGGGTTACAATATTGGCATCGACTCTACCTGTGGTTAGGCATTGCTGCCTTCCTGGATTGACTCATCCTCGTGCTGGTTATTAGTGGATTCTCAACGGCTACAAGAGGCTTGGCGTATGGGACCAGCAAAAACCTCAATTGCGACTAACCGGATATGCTTGTACTTAGTCTTGCATCATGAAGGTAGCGTGGGTGGATTGTTATGGCACGGCCCGCAAGTCTAGAAAGTCCAGACTCGGCAGCCAAGACAATGGGGCGATGCACCTTCACGGCAGCACCAAGAGCGCTGCACACATCATATGGTCAGGATCAACAACACTGGCTGACGTCAATTGTCACCCACGTGAACTGTTGGCTGCGGAATTGTTTCTGCCTAAGCTGTCTTACTCTTTGCAAACTCCAAAGAATCACCACAACGTTCCTCTTACAAACCCAGTTCACCAGCATAGCATCAATAGAATAAATACCAAGGATCAGCCGCCACGATCATTTTTTGTCAAATCAATTCCACAAGCATGGGTCTCTCGGACGTTATTATTTCCATGCTCGGCGTCCCACTTCTTCCTCCTGCACCACCGACAGACGCGAAAAAGGGAAAAATGCAGCAGTCTGGGCTTTCGGGCCGTTTTCTGGGTAACAAACCACCCGAGCAAGTCGAGGATAACAAAAAGCCTGCATCGAAAGAGACGGATGCACCAAAATGATATGTTTCATTGCTTAATATCTGAGCGCTGTTTGCAACTGCTCCAGACAGCAGTCACAACGTTTTATTCATTATAGGTACAGATGCACCCTCCTTTTATATAATCTGTACTATAAATAACTTATAATAGCCCTATTTTATTTAGATAATGCAGATGGTATGACGAATAGGCCAATGAGATATTATTTGAAGGATGTTGGTAGAGCAGAATATTCTATGCCTGGGCAGTTGTGAATTAGGTCTAGGGTACATCTACCAAGGTCCTTTATTATGCACGGCGCTATGAAGTATTTAGAGTTGAACCCAAAGCACTGAATACTTTTTCCAAGCCACAGTCTTATTACTACCACTAATTGGATTCAGAGTTCTGCGTGACACAATTAGGTCTGGATGAATCTTATGTCCTAGCTAACTATATATTGAACGCTGTGTTGACCGATCGGGAATATATAAGGTTAGCATGGAGAAGCAGCAAATAAACTCAGAACACAACATCACACCTGACTTAAAACCCATTTGTTCTACATTTGGGTATGTAAACAACTAATTAAAGACATTCTCTCCGAATGCTACTTGTCAAGTTCCCGCTTGAGAAAAGCCTGGAAATCCTGGAATTTAGCTTTGTGAGTTAAATTAATTCACACTGTTATCAGTTGAAATTCTCAATTAGGTTTCGTGGTCTAACGGTTATGACTGCGGATTCTGATTCCGCCAGCGAGGGTTCGACTCCCTCCGAGACCTTTGTTTTTGCATTTTGTTCTTTTTTAAGTTAAACTCTTCTGCGTCTAGCATTTGTCTTCATAGTGATGAAAAGTTTATTTATGCTTATATGACTAGCGTTGCAATGGTTCCGACAACTATAATGTAGAAATAGCGTGAAATCTGACCTGAAGTGCCCGTCGCAGCACCCAACTGCGCCCAAGTTTTGCACTCCCCGTTCCTATCCCCACTGAGAATAGCAAAACTCTTAATTGAATAATTGACCTCCTGACACTCCCCACCCTCTTCCGTCTGACAATCAACTTCATACCAAGGGTACTCATAATTATCAACACCCTTCACTTCAGTATCGCAATTGAGGTGAGGATAAACCCAAAGCACCCACGATGACTTCTCGCCAACGTCCATTCCAGGTAGCTCATATCGAACCTGTGTGTAATTGACACTGGAGTCAAAGTCATTTTGCTGAAGATGGAAGCTGATGTTGGAGGTGCGGTCTTCCCATGGCCTGAGGGCTTTTTGATAGCCTGAGATGGTTTCGTTGCCGGGAGAGAATGTGTCGGTGAGGTTAAAGCAGATGAGCTCAGTAGGGATGTCGCGGGTTGTGAGGACGGGTGCTTTTGTGTCGCTTGATTCGCAGTCTTGGTCGGATGTGAAGAAGCGGACCGTGACGTTCCCGGGGCTGAAGCATACGTTAGCGAAAACTTTAAAACATTTGATGATCCGATCTATACATACCCACCTATGCTCTGCGCTGAGGCGATAGACAAGAATGTCGCAAGAAGTAGAAGATGCAGATGCATATTGTTTATTGAGTTAGGGTTTAATGTAATGGTAACGTGTTCCTACAAAGAAAACTATCAATCCAACGTCCCCAGATGCTTTATGGAAGTATATTTACTGTCTACCAAGTTTCTCTTCATACGTCATAATCTACAGCGACAAAGTACAGCCAACACGTTGTTTTGTTGGCACGATTTGAACTCACTGACTTTGCGCCAAGGTTAAGCTCAGACTTAGAGCCAACAGGATCGACATCGCGGATACAACATCAGCCCCAGATACAGCAGACGATCAACAAGATGACCCCCGTTTGGGAATGACAATTGGTCAGCTCATGAGTGGAGGCATGTCACGCGGTGGAAGGATGAATTTGGTGGATACAGATTAACATGAATCAGGGCAGCGAATACACGTGACAGTGATTAAGCAATTGATTGTAAATGATGGTAATATCTACTGTGATGTTGAGACTACAGTAGAATTCAATTCTCATGGAGTAGGGGATTCCGGCCTAGACATTGGACATTCATCGTCTTGCGGTTGATTGCTTTGCAGTAACCCCTGCATACAGCCAGATGATTATCATTCTCCGACTGCTCCCTAAAATAGCACACTTTTTCGCACTCGTGGTCTTTCAAAATGGTTAGTATGATATTGCACCTTTCAGAATGCTCATCATCACTTACAATTCTTGTGGAGAGTGGGCGGCCCATGATGTTGGCCATCTTCGCATTCTTGAGCTTTGTTGGATTTGCATTGGGTGGCTGCAAAAACAGCCATGATGTTCATGACAATTAGAGAGAGCGAGAATCTCATCTTGAAGAGTGGTAGTAATGGAGTTTGCTAGTAGACAAACGTGTACATTCTTGACGGTAAACTTGCTGGTGGATCAAGGTTGGAAAAAGAAAAAGTTACTGCTTTGTGTACGGTTTGACAGAAGCTTGTTTTCTAAACGACATTATAGAGTTCTGTAAGCTGCCCTAATAGTCACGTTTACTCTGAAATCTGGCCTTGAGAGACCCCTTGATTGGAAGATCTGTTAATCTGTAGACGAATTAAAGGCCTCGTGTGAGCGTGGGAGTCATGATGTTTTGATTGTGATATTAGACGAAACTTAAAAGAAGAAGATGGACGAATGAACCGTTTTTTTTTAAAAAAAGAATATTGAACAAACTCAAAAGTCCTTGACGAAAACTGACGAGTAAAACAAAGGAATTGCGTGATTTCACCACGTCATTGATCTTATCAAACCATTGATACTGGTAAGTTGAGGTTTCGTTCAACTACACAGCCCCCCAAGCTTCGGCCAGGATGAACAAGTATTTGGCAGCCAATAAGAAAAGAGACATCTGGCTGCTGCCCACCGCATAACACAGAAAGTAATCATTTTTTCCTGTCTTCATCATCAAGATTGGAAATGTCGTAAACATCTACCCGGTAGCACATCAGTTGCCTGCCGGCTTGATCTGTCTTGTGGGTAAGCTTGAGCATGGGAACAAGCGAGCCGCAGCACGTGGCGCACGACACGGTTTCGGCAATTAGCAACGGGTATCTTCCAGGGTAGATCGCAATATGTGTTGAATCAACAGCATGCTGGGTATCGTTATCCGTGATCGCTGTTGAAGATAGCAGGAACCAAAGCGGCCCCATAGGATAGAGTCAAGCAATTTTAACAAACTAATGGTGGTGCTTGGACTTTGATATGGGGCACAAGTGCGGTCAACCTTGGTATGATAACAAAAAGATGGCGGGGTACATGGGTAAAGGGAGTATATCCGCAGGTACCCTGGGTTTGATGCGACACTCAAGGATGGCACGGAGAGTTCTTTGATGAAATCGATACCGCCGATGGCGAGAGGTCAAGGATACTGTTGACCACTCCCATCTCCGGCACATTACCGTTTTGAAAGACTGGGATAATTGTTGATTTCTTGCAGGCACCCCAGCCAAGCGCGCTGACCTCGTGGGCGTTGCATGTAACATAGAATTTTCGTTTAGGACAATGCTACAACAGGGGAAGCAAGAAGTTGATTCGTCTTTATTCGATCAAGACCCTGATGGGTATATTGCTGTGGATAACGGTGAGAAGAACTCACCAAATCATCTTGACCGGCGAAACGGGCGGTTCGCATGACCCACAAGGCTTGTAAGGCAATTAATTATTGTGAGTCGGCCGAATGATTCAGGTTTTGTAATGTGGGTATTCTATGTTGTGGATCAGATTTAAAGATAAGGATGTGGGTGAATGGATATTTAACAGACACGGAGCCGCAACCTTGACTCAGGGTATAAAATGAATTGGCATCTGGACGGACAAGTGACGAAATTAGTCCGTTAGGACATTCTATTTACACTACGATATTAGGTAGATTATTTTCGCATCCAGCAGTTATGGGTTCAACGTTCTTGATACCCACTAGCCTTACCACCGCTTTGACCTGCTCCCGTTAATGGAAATGGAGATAATTTTCTCTCAAACAATAGTGGATTCTGACTCGTTTTGGACAACTTGCTTCAGTCCTGGCGCAGATCTTGATTCGACAATTGCAAAGTAATGCTTGACTAATGGTACAGCTGCCACTAAATTGCAGGTACCACAATGACAGAAAACGTACAGGGTTTACGGAGTATTATATCCGGGTACCTGGCCTATCATGCATGACAGTCTCACATGTGAGTAAGCACTAAAACCGAGGTGAGACTCCTGACGTATTGAAACTAGTGGAGATAAACATGGGTTGAAGAAGATCGCCCGCTAGAAAACTTGTCTGTCCAACAGCAGTGGAGTTGCATTGACTAGAGTGGGCATTGATGAACCTGGGGTATGACTCAGTTGGGGTTCTCTCCGTCTTAAACCCGGAGTTGCATCGTGATCTGCCCTTGGCGATTGGATATGGTACATGTAAATATGTGAGACATTGATGGTTTTCTGTATTTTTTTCGACACTCTCACTGGAATCGCTATCTGTCCAGTTTTTCAACCATTTTAACTACAACATCTGTTCAGCTCATGTTTTGATAAGGCTATCTAGGTTCTACCTTAACTCAGATTGGAAAGTGATGGCATGTTTGAGGTTAGCGTTGTTCGTTAGACCCGTAGATCAATCATGAGGCATATTAGTGACGGCAATCTAGCTCGCCTCATTGCGGTCCACTCTTCCCCATAGCCCCTTTCTACTTGCATAATTATAATTATATTATAAAAGGCCCTCTTACATGGAAGTCGTTAACCCGTAATGCGTCTTTCTGTTTGTCAATGGCCCCTCAATTTGATTTGCCATGATACATTCATCAGCAGCAGACGCTATTAGCGCTATAGAGCGCGCATGCTCGGTCCCAAGTCTTCTTGGCTCACTCTTCATTATTGTCACCTACTGTTGTTCGAAGCTGTTTCAGAAGCCAATCAGCCGAATGCTTTTTTACGCATCCTTTGGAAACATGATGAGCAATGTCGCCACACTTATATCCAACAGCTTTATCGACAGTCCCAATTCTGCTGGATGCCAAACACAAGCATTTCTGATCGAGACGTAAGTATTTTGCTATCTGAACAAATCTACTGATCAGTTGCTAACCATTTGGTAGATTCATGTTTGCAGATGTCTTTTGGGCCTTGGCTATGGCTGCGAACGTCTACCTCACTTTCTACCACCGATTCGATGGCGTCAAGTTGCGTAAACTAGAGCCTCTTCAGATCGGTCTATGCTATGGGATTCCTTTTGTTATAGCTATCGCCTTTGTTTTTGTAAAGGACAAAGACGGTGTTCGCGCATACGGGAATGCGAACTTGTGGTGCTGGCTTACTGTCCAGTGGGATGCCTGGCAGCTTGCTACTTACGGACTGATTTGGTAATCCTTCCCCAGAGATCTTTGTTGTTAATAGTTCTAACTGTGTTCTAGGTTAATCATATTCGTTGCCTTTGCTCTATATGTCCGCGTCGGAATCACCATCCATAAATGGAGAAAACGCCTCCATGATTTCTCATACTCGAACGACCGAACCAATTTATCCCAAGTCCCACCGAACACAGATATTTCAGGCATTGCCAAGACCACCGATATCACTATCACCACATTGGATGCTCCGCAGCCCGGTTCTGGACAGTCCCTTCGACCTGCAACTAGGCCCGACCCAGTCCATTCAGCAGATATCTTCGCTAGTCCTGCTCCACCTGTCGCACCTTCGTTCGAGCAACCCAACACGAGAACCAAGAACTCGGAACGCGGTAAACGCAGCCAGAGTGACGAGGCAGCTATGTCATATGCGAAGACAGCGCTTTTGTTCTTTACAGCAATGCTCATCACATGGATCCCCGCGAGCGCGAATCGTCTATATATTCTTATCGACGGTAAAGCATCGGTTCAGTTGGGATATCTGAGCGCTTTTACGCTTCCTCTACAAGGCTTCTGGAATGCTTTAATTTACTACTACACTTCGCGAGCCGCATGTAAGCAGGTCATGGCTAGTATGAGGACTGGGCGCCGTCGACTAGAAGACAACGATCACAATGGGTCCAGCTTTGCTGACGGGGTTAATGTCGCCAATGGGAGTAGTTTTCAGCTGGAACAGGTGAAATCCGCCAAGACGAAGTATGATATTGGGGATACAGAGAGCACGAAGTCACTGACAACGAGAGTTTAACAAGTTAGTTCTAGTTGGAGTTGCGAGCATTCATTTAGGCTTGTCTTTAAAGTTGCAAGCCAGTAATTATTCACTTTGTATTTCTACAAATACTTTCAACGTTGAAGCCTATGTGTGACATGTTGGTAATAGTGAGGTGCCAAAATGGTTGATTCTGTGTATAACAGCATATCCCAGAACACGTGACATAATCTCCTTTTTTAGTGATAGATTCTGCCTAGTCACGCAACGTCTCTTTATCAGCATCACAATCTCTTTATTTTCACACCGTGTTTTGTCAATGAACGATCATGGACATTGTTGCAATATATGAGCTTCATGGCGGCGACGGCGATGGTGCAGACATCATATTCTCATTCAACAACAAGATGATCTCTTTGTCGATATCTCCTAGCAACGGATCATCAACCAAGAGCACCCAGCACCTTGGTCCAGACCGTTCTCTACAGGATCATCTTATTGATGCAATATCTGAAGCCACTACCTGTGAGAACGGCGAGAAGTATGAAAAAATCGTTGATGAGATTCTTGGTGTTATTCTTGAGGCTGGAATGCCACTATTTTCTGGCCTGATATCAACCACGGAAAAACGTCAGTCACTACATGATCTGATTTTCCCAGTCATTAACTGCTTCCGTCTTGAAGCTCCCGCTGGCAACGCTTCTATCTTTCCCATCGACCCAAGTAAAACAAACAGTATTCTTACTCCTGACCCAGTCCTCGACCAGAGCCAGGATCAGGAGTTGAAGATTAGAGAAGACTTGCCTCGCTTCACTCCCGACGAGATTACAGTAACAGAGATACTTGTTCATGGTGCCAACAGTACCACTGCCGCCGTGAGAGTCAATGGGAGAGACATGTTCTGCAAGGCCCATGCCTGTTCAAGAGGATTATCTCAATCAGAAGAAGAAAGAGAACTCGAATATCTGGGCGAGATATCAAAAGCATTCCCATATCCGGGGACGATACAAGTTCCTGAGCTCCTTGGCTACGTCCACCATAAGGAGACCAAGCAGATCCTGGGTTATCTTCAACAATGGGTTCCTGGACCTACACTCAGTAGTGTCGAGTTAACCGGAGGCAACGGACAGAAATGGATGCTGCAGATTTCTCAAACGGTTGATCGTCTTCACGAACATGGATTGTTTTGGGGAAATGGAAAACCTGGTAGCGTTATCATCGACGACAAGGATGATGTATGGTTGATTGGCTGTGGAAGAGGATTTATGCATGGCTTGGTAAATGAGGACATGATTGAAAGAGACAAGAAGGCTCTCATAAATATTGCAGACTTTCTAGGTAGAGACAGCGGTGTGACGTTGTCGGGTTGACAGTAGATAGATTGAATTTAAAATACAGATGGTCCAGATGGAAGCTCAATAAGACATACATAATATCTATTATGAGTGAGTGTAAGCATTGAGTACCTCATGATTATGATGTAACTCCTTCGACTATTACTCGTCGAGATGTCGTCGTTTCTTTAATCGATACGCCAGTTGATCTCCCCCAATAATTCCCTCTGTATACGCTTGCCCACGCTTCCCCACATCCTGTCCCCACGATCTTTGTTGCGCATTCTGTCTCTTGATGGTGTCCGCCAGAGCAACGAAATCCTTGCCCCATATATCACTCGTAACTGTTTCGTCCAGGACACATATAAAGCGACCTGCTGGAACTCGAGATGCGTTGTTCTTGATCCAACTATCGATCTTTTTCTGCTTAACTGTGATTCCCGTGCAAATCAGGAGCAAGAGCACTGGGGTATCTTTCCAATGCTCTAATTCTTGCATCTCTGTGTCCCGAGCTGTCGTTTCGATATTTTTATGCCAGCTAGATTCTATTAACGTTTCCATGGCATCATCGAAGCGAGCACTTTGTCCGGTTTTGATCTGTAAACTGTTAGGATACAGACGAAGCATATGCGTAGTTTACCTACCTGAACTGCAACGAATAATCGTTTTGTATCCCGGAACCCTACACTGGGAGTAATTTCAGTGTCGCTAGCCAGTGCTGAGGATCGCTCTTCTAGAACAAAGATGAGATCTGGACCAGCATTGATATCCGGGAACATGAAAGTCGGGGTAGACCCCCCTCCCTTTGTACGGAAATCCCTCATCCAATTCCAAATAGTGCTGGGAGTCCGATAGTCAAAAACTGTCAATGCTTCTGGTAGTGCATAGTCAGTAATTTGAACTACTGCCCTTAAGGTGCTATCTTGATTAGTCTGAGTATTCAACCGCTTGGCTTCACCGAACCGTTGTAACAAGGTCCCACGGCGTTTCGCTCCATCTAAAAGATCTGGTACAACCGTGCCGTCGAAAGACTGGCGTCGTAACATCCGGTCAAAAGACTATACACAATTAGCATCTCTGCGGGGATGCAAGTCACTGTAATGACAGATTTGGATCAAGCTACTGACCATTGCAACGAACCACTCTGTAGCTTTCCCAAACATGGATCGAACCTCATAATCATCCTGTGTATTGATGAGCCACTGAAGCATAAGCTCTTGATACTCATCTCCTCCTTCGGTACGCAAATAGTCCATGACTGCATGTATCGCGATGGGCTCAGAAAGGGTATACCTCATCGTTTCGCCATCCCGTTGAACTAAAGCAAAACCGTATGTGACTAGATCGGCATGGCTTTTCTTCAAGAATATCGAGGGGGTACTCATCATCTCGGCTCGGATGGCAGCTCTGAAGAGGTCTTGGACTAAATCTATTTTGCCTGCCGCTTTCATCTTGAGAACTTGTGATTTGAGTGCTTGCACTGCTGCGGTACTTGAATTGACCCTGGCCTGTTCGATAGACAACCGGATATCTGATAAACTGGAGTCATGTGATGCCCAAGACGTAGAAAGCTGGATGATCTCTTCGATGTAGAGTATAGACCACCTATATCGACCGCGTTGACCTAGGCTGCGGGATGTGATGAGGCTTCGCGTGTATATATTTCTTAAAGCATTGTGCAAAGAGCACGAGAGCTCATTGAAAGAAAGGCCCAAGGGCAAAGGTTGTGCAAGCTCATGGTGTATTGTTTAAAGCATTTGGCCTGGTTGTAGATCACCGTAACCTAACAATGAAATGAGAACGGATTTCCCAAGTGCGTCATTGTTTGGTACGTCGCTATAAAGCAGCGGATGTACAAACTGAGTGGCGAGAAGAATAGCGACTTCCTCGGAACTCTGTCGGTCTAGTAAAGCCTCGAGATCCATAGAACCGAAATTATTGTCAACTTCAGTAATTGTATGATGAGATGTTGACACGAATTTATAGGCTTGCGCCAAAAGTCTCAATACCCCCTGTACTGGGGGAATATTAAGAGGCTTTTGCAAAATCGTAATCATAGTTTCAATGTCCATACCTCGATTGATAGCAAGAGTCAAGGGACGACCGCTTCGACTCATCAATGGGATATCCGAGGTATGAGTATCTTGGATTGTAGTCCGAGCATTCTCGTGTTCAGCAAGCACGCCTTTTGTATGCTGTTCATAAAGATTCCAAAAATCTTGGTCACTGGCAACCAGTGGAAACATATCGTGAAATCCAGGTTCCTGCCACCCCCGCCAGGGGTCGTCATCCCAGGCATCGATAACCAAGCTGATGAGCGTTTCTTTCAGTTCTTCAAGACGAAGTGACGTTCCTGATACTATCAGGGTTGGTTGTATATCTGGCATACCATCTAACATCCAACTGAGACTTTTTAGGCGTCCTTGACTAGTCTCGTCTTGTTTGGATACGATTCTTGGGTCTCTTGGGGCCCAATCGGTAGCCAGGATGTCGTGATTAGTAAGCTTAACATACAGATTGGAAAACATAGATGAGGCATTAGCGTCATCGAGAGCAATCTGAGCCTCGTCAAAACAGTGGTATAGAGTCCCATTAAAGTACTTTGAGGGGAGATCTGTCAAAAGCGTGTAACAGCTCGGTACCACATACGCTGGGATTTCAGTATGAATATTGATGACTGAATCGCATGTCAAGTACGATGGACCAGACAAACGAAAAAGTCTGTACAGTGCGTCGAACGGATCGCTTCTTTGACAGAATACTTGCAGCATAAGCCACTTTGCTGGTGTTTCTTCGGGATACTTGTTCAAGAACTCATATAGGAGGGCACATCGAGCAGCAATAATAGGCAGGGATACGTCGAGTTTGCGACGAGGCCATCGGGGATCCATCTGAGGGTGATCCTGAAACATTGTCCAGGTATCTTTGGAAACGGAGTACCTGTGTGGTTCGACGACGTCGGCAGTTTTGGGATTTCCTCCACCAGGCTCAAGGTTGGGGGCCACCATATAAAATCCCCAATGATTTTCCAATAGCTGGAACAGATGACGAGTCTTACCTGTACCAGCTGCCGAGAATAACACTTGCACCAAACGGGGATAGTATTCGTTGTCCTCATGATAGAGGACTTTATCATTTTGTATGCGCTGTAGAATTTCAGAATTTAAAGGTGGCGAATCAACAGGATTTGGGACGGTCGAAAGCGCGCTGTCGAGATAAACCCATGCTAGGCGTCTCCATTCGTCGTCAATATAGACCATAAGTCCGTATTCAAGCGGAAGAGCCATGCCATTGTGGCAAGGTCTCAGCGTCCAAAGTTCAGCTATCAGTATGTTAGAGATAGATCATGCTAGTTATAACCGTGATTACATACCGATATTATGACGTTGCAGCCAATGGAAGTAGCTATGCAAAGATTGCCAAACATTGTGGAAACCTATGTCAATACATTGTGGAGGCCAAGTCTTCAAAGTCGTGAAGAAGTCGTTGGGGCTCATACGGCGCATATGATCGTTTGAATACGTCTTAGAGTCAGAACCTTCGGGGTGTTCCCTATATGATTTCGAGAATTTGCCCTTGGGGTTGACTAGCATATCGCAAAGGACCATGAATTGATCCGGCATCATGCCCAGTGCCTCCCATAGTATAGGACTTAGAGTAAGACTAGCATGTGAAGCATACAGGCGACCTTGATAAAATTCCTTGTCATTGAGTAGATGCGGGAGAATCGAATCAAGAGATGCATTGCCATCACTTGGAACTTCATATGGAGGTGGTGTGTACCGATGAAGACGCTCTTTATAGCGCGCAATAAAAAGCTGGCGACAAAGCTCTCTATGGCCTGGCTTTTGACAGTTATTCCTGTATATGTGGTCCATAGTGTCGGTTAAACATTGAATAATCGTAGATTTGCGTTATTTTAGAACCGAGCCTAAACAAAAAGAAACAAGGGTATCTATTTTCTTTTCTGCAATGTCAAACCAACCGCATATTTATCTACGGTCATCAAACGGACTGTCTTATTGGTTGAGGCTATTAGTAATGAAAGTCTTATACAATCTTCCACAACCTACCCTAGAGACAGTCTGTTATCTGATAAAACTTACCACCAGCCTTAATTATGGAGTTCATTAAAGGCTATAATAAACATTTTGGAAACCTTTGGGACTTAAAAGGCAAAGAAAATAGCTCCAAATAATAAATTATACGTATATGCATAAGTAAGGTTTGTAATAAATGGCAACAAATGGGAAATTACCTTTCCTAGGTAGGTATGGGTATCGTGCTCGAAACATGTTCTGCCCCCCAGGCAGTTGTGCAGCCTCCTATTATTGGCCAAATTTAGTACCCAGCGGCTTACATAACTTGATTTTGATTCAATGGAGCTATGAGTACCCCTCATTCTATCAGCTTATGAGCTAAAAGTATCCTTAATATTTAAATTGTCCCTTAGCATCGCTGGATGTGTCACTGCTCACCTAAAACTATGGCAGAATCTATCGACAGGACAGCGTTAGGAAAGGATGAAATTCGAGTTCTCGTGCACGATGATTGCCAGTCCCGTGCATCCGGTCTATTGGCATGTCAGACAAGCGTTTTGAAGCTCTCTCATGCTCAGGTTGGGACAGGGACATCTTATGCTGCGCTCTCGTATGTCTGGGGAGATGCAGCCATCACTCAACCGCTCATTTGCGACGGGAAAAAGATTAGTGTTACGACTAATCTCCACAACGCCCTCTCGTCACTTTGGTCGGCCCATCCAACATTGAAGATATGGGCAGATGCATTAAGCATCACCCAGGACAATATCTTTGAAAGGAATCATCAAGTATCGCTAATGGGCAACATCTATCGATACGCTAGCTGCGTCTTTGTCTTCATCGGTCCTCCACTAGAGGGAGGCAACCGTTTCTGGGATTTTCTAAAGAGTATAGATTCTGATGAATACGCTATTGGTGACAACTTTGAAGATGAGCTAGACGAATTTCTGGAGGGTCAGGCAAATGATTTAGCCAAGGGTTACCACGACCTGATCAATCGCCCTTGGTTCACAAGAGCTTGGGTAAGCAAATACCTTGCACAACACTGTTAGCCAGCATTGATTTATCGATGTGTTCCATCTCAACATACACTACCGTAATTAACGCATTATTTATACAACCAGACTTATCAAGAGATTCGCCTCGCTGCTGATGCGAAAATTGTATGCGGGAGTTCGATGGGGTCATGGAACAGTTTCATGGCGTCTCTATTGGTTCTGAAGAAAAGGTGTCTCTTCATGAGGAGTTTCGCTTCCCTCCGTACATTTCTAGGGCACCAGTATTTCTGGATTGAGAACTCCAACGCGAAGCAGGATGCAAATTCGAGCCAAGACGTCACACCTAACCAAATGCCCGATACACGCAAGTCAGCACTCTACGATACGCTCGTTGCGGAATGGAGACGAGATTCTAGTGATGCGAGAGATAAGATCTATGCATTTACGAGTCCATTATTAGTATCGTCCCGATATACCGAAATTACGCCAAATTACGCGCTTGACATGCGCTCTCTCTTTATCCGGTTCATTAGAGTCTACATTAATAACGAAAACAACCTCATATTCCTTTTGAATGCTCGGGGAGTGGACGAACCTGTTTGGTTTCCAGAACCAGGTTTTCAACATAGGATTCTTTGGTCATCGCTTCCCAAGATTGACCACCCTAGTAAAGATCCTCTTGGGCTGCAAATGGAAGTGTACTCGCCGAACGTTCCTGACGACACCAAAGAACTATCACAGGACGATGGCCTACCATCATGGGTCTGTGACTGGCGAAAGGAGGGTTGCAGACCAGTTGCAGATATAGGTTCAACTATGTTCTTCGATATGCTCAAAAGTGTCCGGCCATGTCGACCACTTCGCCAGTCTGTCTATGATTACAGTAATCGACTGATTTTGATGGGTTATGCCCTTGCCAGGGTGGGCTCTCTTCAAGTTGAAGCCTCAACGATTATAGATGAGCGATTGGGTAAATTTTCAAGGCTACCAAAGTGCGGGTTGCAAAAGGCCATTGGAGAAAGTGCTTGCATCAACAAGCATTCACAATTCTCGGACTGTGATATTAGAAGTGAGGCGAGACAGTTGCCGAAAAGTAGCATGGTTATTCTTCTACTACAAACTATGCTTCATGACCGGATATGGTGCAAGTGTGATGGAACTACCAATCAAGATTTGCTTGAGGCGCATTGTACGCCGTTGAGATTCCCGAGATCCAATGTTAAATTCCTAGATTGGCTGTTTTTATTGGATGGCCTCTCTGTCCCAGTGGTCCTGCGTCCTCACGTCATTCCAGGGCCGGGGTTGTCTGACCGCGGGGAAGTTGGGTTTGAATTTGTCTCTGCTTTGCCTCTTGAGGCTCAGCTTGACAAAAAGAAATGGATACAATCTCCATTTGCATACGGGGAAGTATGTTTGTACTGAAGATCTGGGACATCTGTTTAGTATAATTGATCTACAGGCTTTTGGTACAGCATTTATTTTTGGTGCATACAATAGTCGACCTAAAGCTGATAACTTAATAGTCGGTGATCATAACAGTTGCCTTTCCACTTTAACTTTCGTGTATCAACTCCACAAAAGCATCATGACCCCGATGCTCACACAAGATAACAAAGACCCATAAGAAATGAAACGAAGTAAATGAGCAGAAAAATTTATTGTCTTTTAAAGGCACGTATAAATAACGACTGCTCAACGTTGTTGCTATAAGCTACAACGACACCTTTACCATTCAGCGTGCTTTGATCGTCTTGAAGTGGACATAGATCATGAGCACGGATCCTGCTAGCATACAACAACCATTGAAGACTTGACTCTTCCAGAACATTCCAGCTTCAATGTCATTCAAGACGGACGTGACTGGGAACCCAATCAAAGTTCCCAACGCAGCAGCCGCTGATGATATTCCCATTCGCGTACCGACAAGTTCCGGGCTGGGCGAGAGGCGAGGGACAAGGATAGGGTAGATGACCGAGAGAGGCCCCATGAACAGAGCAATAAGTACAGCCCAAATGATGGTAGAGGTGACAGTGTCAACGCCAATCCATCCGAAAAATAGAATGCTGGATATAAACGCAAATCCAGCCATGGTAATGGATGGGCCAAATTTGTTGGAAATGGGAACCGCAAGATACCGACCAGGTATAGTAGAGGCATTGCAAATGACCAAGACGTAAAAGGACAGCTGTGAGCTTGCGCCGGCTTTAAACTGCGCATAGAGCGGAAGCAAGAAGAATGGCACCCAGTATGCAATCCACATAAGAAATAAAGCCAGGCAAAACGCCATGAAAGCAGGATCACGGAAAGCGGTGGGATCTAGAAGCGAGCGCACTTTGTGGGAAAGCTTTCCCTTGGTTGCGGGTAGCATGATGGCCAATGCTCCGATTAGTTCCGCAAGGGTGACAATACCCAGAACACGTGTAGTCCAGGCGAATCCAATTCGTGGCTGAAGATTAGTGAAGATGATGGGGTAGATGATACCTCCTACAAGGTTGAATCAGTTTTGTGCACATATTATCGTGAAGTGATGTCCATACCAACAGCCGTTCCCAAAGTAGCAAAAAAGACGGCCAGAGCCCGTCGTCGTTCAAACCTGGAGGCAACCATAGAGATACTTGGTACATAGAGGATTGCACTTCCAACGCCGATGCAGACGCCTTGGGCCAGGAGGACTTGATAATAGCTATGGGCCAAACTCAGCATCATGACGCCGAGTACCGTAATCAGAGTTCCGATAATGAGAAGCTCTCTAAAATATCCTCGATCGAAGATTGGACCGGTCACGACGCCTCCCACTTGCAATTCAGTGTTAGAGCCAGATGTCAATTACGATGATTGTGGTTGTGTAACTAACAAATAAGGATGACGCCTTGAAGCGTCCCGACCCAAGCGATGTTTGTGGAGGGTGTAGAAGTCAGCATTACGGTCTCATAGTACTTTTCGTATGAGCCGTATGCACTCAAGAGACCCCTCCTCAAGTTAGCATTTGAACATGTTGAATGCGGTGATATGAGATGAACCCACCATGTTGCTGTGTATATGAGAAAAGCTCCCACGACTTGCATCCAGGCATCAAAGCCCTCGTGTTTATCCTGAACGACATTCTGATATCTATCTGGTTCATTTGCTGTTGGGACCTCTGGAGCACCTTGAGATTTGGGCGTTGAGGGTAACACCATGCCAAGTTGATTTAACCGGGATGCGATAAAATTGAAGTGACTAAGTTACTGTATGGCACTGTTTTGGGTGAAGTTTTAGTAGGTAGAATTTTAGGGAAGGCAGTAAATCTCAGGCATTAGAGAACGGGTAAAGATAGTTGAAAGAAGGAGAACAGAGATGGGGAAATTGAGTGTAAGCGTGACACGACAACAACCAACAACCAACGGCATCCCACAAGGGTCTGCACAGTAATACGCAATTTCCAGGACACTGATGAGATCTGACCAACCCCCCTGTTCCGCCTTTTCCCCGCATAGTTCTCTGGAATTGAGATAAATCCATTTACAAGAATCCAAATCAGTCACCGTCTATTATGACTCATACTTACTTGCCACATTGGGTTCACCCCATCTATGCACTTTACAGGGCTTTGCACCTAGAAACGGCCCGTCTCACCGGATCAAATTGGCTGTCGCCAAGTCTTCGAAAACTAGTGTAGGTACTGCAAGCTACAGCAAATGATTACTAAAAGCATGCATATTCGAATCTTATTATCGGGACATCCAAGCCAATTTACTATAGGTCTCCTGGTCGCTTCTGTAAATTCCTTCTGATAGCCGATCTGCCTTTAAAAAGTAATTCTTCGTCATTATCTTCATCCGACACCTCTTTATTTTCATCCAGCATTTCCCTGGCCGACCCTTGATCAATGTCATCTTGTTCGCGTGTTATCGAAAGGGTGTGTAATTCGGGCATCTCAGCCATCGCCTCTGGTGAGATAGGGTTGTTGGGTGGACCTGACGCGACGCTGCGCCACAAGGATATATATGCACTTGAATCATGTGGTCTTCCATCAGCGAGTCTCTCAGACAATGTTCGCATAACATCTCCTCTGATCCGAGTCTTGATTCTCTCCATTACAAGCATCCGGTTACGACTTGATTCTTTGCCTTGGTGCTCATACACATCAGGCATCCGCCAGGCAAAATACACATTTTGGTGAGAGGGCCTGATTTGAACATCAGTTGGATATTCATCGAAAAAATAGGAGCACAGCTTGCAGGGTGGTTTGCTTGTTCCGATGAATTTCCAACGATTGAAAAACCGTTCAGGACGGATCCCACCCTCGGTAGTTTCTAGCCAATTATGCAAGAGAACTTCCGCGTGCACTGTTGTCGTCGGTGCACTTTGCCATAGTTCAGATACCTTGGCGTCTATGTTGTGAACCGAAAGTGATCCTAGCTGTGCTGCAAAACGCTCCAGTAACAACGCTTCGCTGGATATTGTTCTCATTATTTTGGCAGCAGTCCAGGGATTCGTTGCAAGAACAGGAGACGGTGGTGGACAACTCGATGGTATTGTGCAGATCTGAATGTTTGAAAACAACTGTGGCCAGATCGTTGCGACCAAGTCCATCAAGTCAACTGCACTCTTGTAATTAAGCAGTCGACCCGCGACATGAACAAAGTCGGACCAGTAATTGCTTGACATCATGTTGTCTTCACGGGCCAAGCGACGCCTGACGTCGGCAAATATATGGGACTTGAAAAACTTGCTTAGCGAAGCAATCAAGTCACACACAGGAAAGCAATCTCCTTGGATGAATGAGCATTCAACAACAATTTCACGATGAATGAAAGGATTAAACACTCACCTGTTTCAGAGTGACATGTGTCAAAACATTTTTCTAAAATGCATTGAATTTGGGACATTTCATTTTGAGTCGATTCACCTAATCTTTGTCAGCTCCGCGTGCACACACACTGCCAACAGGCTGTGCAGAACCTACTTTCCCGGGTGCTCTCACGTTTGCAGGATTTAATACACTCTTGCAAATGGATCTTGAGAGATTTCAAGTATCCATTCACCCGACTTTTGCACAACTCAAGCGATGCACGCAAGGCATTGATGCGAAGGGTCTCTCGTTCCGCACTTTGGTCTGGTGGAATCGCAGAAAACAGATGCAGAATAGAAGCTATGCCAGCTTCTACCTGTTCACGTCTCCTTGGACTTTGTTTGTTAAAGCCAATCACATACTGGACACAATCGGGCAGTTGTAACACAACACAGGCTGAGATTGCTCCGGAACCTACTTCGGTGCAACAAAGGAATGCAATTTTGGAGACAAATGCTCGGAAAAGTGGCTCCAAGCCTGTCAAAGCATCGAACTCCGGGTCCTGTCCTAGTCTTCGTCGTGGACACATGGATGTCAAGCCAATTAACAATAAAATTGGGGGGTAGAAGCGCCTGACTAGCCCCGTCTCCAGAGGGACTAGAGGCGACCTTGAAATGTCTATAGACTCTAATGATCAGCCAAAACATCTATCATTATAATATTACCTTTTTGCTAAATACTCACCCATATTCGCAAATTACTGCGCTATTAGTGTTACTTAGTGTCAGGGGTCAGGGAAGACAGTTGATGCTTTTGAAGAGCTAACATATCATGAATGATATTTACAGATCGCGTTGTAGTCTGTACATGAAATAGGTAGAGACAACTCATGAAATCTCATAAGAAGAATGGGGCATCTTGCACCGAGTAGCGTGGTAGGACTCATGCATATTGTGGCTTGAAAGTCGAGTTCTGATTGAACGACGAGCGGACTGTTGGTTATAATCATCATAACATGCCGATAGCGAAACTCGTCGGCCTCTTGCATAATGACCAATGATATCTCGCGTTGATACCCTGTAGATGAAGTCACAAACAAGATTGCATCATTGATCGCCATAGCCCAATCAAATTGGTCTTGTCAAGCGTTAGCACAATTCAAATCTGCAGGACGGGACAGAGACGGCTCTAGAGTTAAAAGACCGGTCATTCGCCAAATTAATTTTTTACCCTTCACAAATTAATTTACCATAGTTTTCTTCAGCAAAAGAATTTCAAAAGAGCAACGCCGTAAGTCCGCCAGTAGATGACACCTTGTCTTTATCCTTTTCAATACCAGACTTGTTGAATCAATGGTCTGACGTAGCCTGGCAGAACAAATTCTCTCAATTGGGTCTTGCTACATCCTTGTTGAAATTCTTTTTGGTGAGTATCACAAAAGGGAAAAAATGGGACATCGCCCAACTATTGGCGGGGGGAAATTGCCCCAATACGTATCGTTGCGCGAACTTGAGCTCCATTCCACAGATGATGCAGCTGTTGTACCCAACCATACCAATGCCTCTGATCAATGCGGCGAGCATTAGTCTCCAACCGTTGTGCCAAATAGCCAAGATCCATCTGGCCTTGGCTCTCAAAGTCAGACCCCGCCAAATGAAGACAGTGTGGCCATGTTCAATTCGGCCAACAGAGCGTCGAGTCGCAGCAGCAGAGAGCAGCAGCGAACTCAACAGCTATTCCAGGAAGTTGAAATGCCTCCTACCCATCACTATGCTCATGGGAGTAAGCGTGCAGGATACTTGTGTAAGTATCCAAAATGCAAGACTCCTCAAAGGATGTACAAACAACTCAGTCGTGTGACGTGAGTCAGACTATTCCTTCTCTCGTGAGCTCAAGTTGACAAAATAGGAAACACGCCCGCAATCACTACACTCCGGTTATCTGTCCACTTTGCCCAGAAATGAAGGCAGAGCAAGGGGATATGAGAAAGCATGTTCAGATTTATCATCAATCTCTTGCGGCGGTTTTGCAAATCCCTGGCAAACCCTTACCTTGTTTTATCTGCAAAAAGACTATTTCGAACAGCAGGAAGGATAATTTCAAAAGGCATATGTTTAATTCTCACGGCTATAAGATGGATAGACAAGGTATCTGGTACCAATCGCAGCATGATTATGGAACTTTGTGAGGTTGTCACATCTTCAGTCATTGGGGTTAGTAAGGAGTAGAACGGTCTTATTAGAGCAATGTAGATTTCATAATATACCGTGAGTAGGAAACTTCATTCACAATACTTACCGAATGGAGATGTAAAAGATCAAGGCATTATAATACTCATATGTTAAAGCTCATACATGCCTTGATTTATATGCTAATAATAGTGATAACGTAAATGATGAATGGTGACACTTGACAGAGAGGAGAGAAACTAGTACTTCATAACTCAGAATTAGAAACCTGAGTTCAACAATCCATTCTCAGGGCGAATGGTTTAGTGGTATAATACTCCCTTAGCATGATTCGTTCTTCGATCTGATTTGGGAGTGGTCCAGGGTTCGATTCCCTGTTCGTCCAACTTCGGTGGTTAAACCCCACTATTATACAATATTTTTGCCTCCATCACAGACAGCAAAAAAGGCTAAACTAGTGAACCATCAAATGCTATATAAATTTGACGCATTGCACTATTGTCTTTTTAATTCTTGGCATTGCAAACTAACACCGACTGGTCTATAATCTATAAGTAACCACTTATACCAGCGTTACTGTATCCTCTACGGCTCTCTCTAATACCCTGTACCCAGAACCATTATGCGGATCATCATAGGACTTACTCTCCCTCCAAATAACACCCATGCCCAGTCTTCGAAACCCCTTGTCATCTCCAGCCAGAATTAGAACAAAAGATTCTGTCTCATCGGCAGTGCTGAGCACATAAAGACATGTGATTTCCAATATTTCGACGCTATCATCAAGTGAAGTATCCAAAAATGCCTCTCCGAGCACATCATCGCTGTTTGGCTCTGCAACTATGTAATGTCGAGAATCTTGAGTAACAGAACGCTTTCCGAGAGCTGCAGGAAGAACATTGCCTTTCACTGTCAGGCTGATTTTTGAAGGTGAGCTCAAGTCAACATTGATCAACTCGATCATAGAGGTCGTAGAGCGACTGTATTCCATTCCTTTGATGGGCCCTTCAACTGAAAGCCAAGACCATGATGGCGCGATCTGATCTTTGCGAATCACACCTTTCGTGGTAGACTCCCACATCAACCCAATCGCCAAATCTTCTTGCCAGATACCAGCCAAGTAGGTATACCCGGTTTGCTTTTTAAACATTTCGACAAGACCGGCAATTGCATTCCACTTATCAGTCCCATACGTCAGACTACGTTTCGAGTAGTTGATAATCAGCTGATACCAATTTCTCAGGTAGTTCGTGCCATCATCTCCTGGTCCTTCGTGCGCAAGAGCAAGCCATTGAGGGAGTCCATTATCGATATATCTGGGTCCGTCGATAAGACCATCTTCGGTGGCATACCTACCAGGGCATTTCCAAAGCCACTGCTCTTTGCCGAAACAGACAAGCCGTGATGGAAGAACAGCTTCTTGTAGCGTCCATCCTCTAGTATTGAGAGGTTCGGAAGATGCATCGATGGAGAGATGAGTTTCAAAGCGAATGCTCGTCGTCTCTCCATGTATTTCGACGGTCTGCGCACCTTGAAATGGCCAATGGAGGCCCTCGTCAGGTGAAGATGAAGATGTCGCGGCGATGGTAAGATGTGAATTTGAGTAAACAGAGCCCATCACGGCGGATTCATTCTGCCAGTCTTCATGCGAGTCTTGAATGATACACAGTGAATCGATCCAGATATACCGAATGCCGAGATACAAAGTGGTAAGGATAGCTTCGCGATGGACAAGTGGCAAAGAGGACCAAGTGATTCCTGCCTTATATGCTTCCAACGTCGCGTGCGTAGTTTTGAAGTGCAGGTCAGTATCTCTGCCCCAGCAATAGCTGAGTGCAGTGTACATACCAACCTCTTCCTTGTTTGTTTCTCGCAGTTTGATGACGATATCGTCTGCAGACTTAGGTAGATCTCGACTTCCTGTCAAGTCTAGTAGGCGAGTCGGAAGCGGCGCGTTTCGGGTCGATGGCAGCGATGCTTTACATATCTCATGATCATCGCAATCGCTCATCCAACTCTTGATCAAGTCCTGACGCTTATAAGACTCCTCATTGTTATTATGGTTGGCCCAAAAGCGGCGAGAAGCCAGATCTCCAAGACGCGACGGCGTTGAAATCGTCAGAGGGACACCGCAATTCACATAAACCTCCCTTGTTCCAACCCAGCAGATTGCTTGAGTGTATTTCTCATGCTTGGTCAACACGACAGTGACAGGACTGATGGTGCTGTTCTCATCGACCAAACTTGGATCATTCGCCTGAAATCGTGCTAAAAGATGGGGAGATTTTGCGACGCTCAACTCAAGCCATTTGCAGACTGTGCAAGTCTCACCGGAGTTGATCAAACGGCTGACATTCATCTGATGCTGTATCAGAGATGGTGCATCTGGGTGTAGAAGAAGTTGACAATATTTGCAGATCCCGTCTGATGTTGGGTCGGTAAAACCCCAGTCTTCTGGTGAAACGGCAACTGCGTCTTCAGGTTGGGGACGTATATCCACGATATCGCTTGCTCTCAAGCCGAACTTGAAGACCTCTTCGACGGGCTTTGTACTGTATACCAACAGGGTGTCAGACTTGGATTCGTCATGTTCGATTCCGAGAGAATTGTTCATCGCTCGTCTGTCAACAAGTATTATTTGATGTCTTTCTGAATCATATGGCATTTTGATTTGTTGAGTAATATGTAACCAGCATGAAGAAATACTCTGCTTACCTCTTGATCAAGTGGGGATGTAAGCATTGTAATATGAGACACGCTTATCTGCACGTGATGAGACATACACAGGGGTACCAAAAGTGTAAAAACTCATTCTCCACAAAGCGTTTATGGTGGAGATGGAGTACAGGGGTCTGGATGCGAAGTATCGATGGGTAGAACCATAAAAAGAACGAAACTTCACATGACTCAAATGGGGTTAGCGTAGGATAACGACACCAAAAGAGTGTCAGGCAGATCAACAAGAACGGTTTAACAATGTCCTATATATCGCCGAGGCACTGCCCAAGGGCTCATATGTCATATTTCACAACTCCTCGTTCTTTAAGCTAGCCTCATAAACTGCTGCAATTATTTCAGAAGGACATTGTCTTTGGGCCATCCGCCGATTCTTACCGGAGGTCCCTGTTCTAGAGGTTTGCGGATAGACAGAGGAGAATGGTATTGCATTCATTTATATGAAGTATATTGAGACGACGTTGAAAGATCGTTGGGCCCGGTTGATTGTCGCGGAGAAGGAGGGCGTTTACAGATATCAGAAGTTGGCTGGATGGATCAGATCATCCACATTTCGCGTGTTTGCCGCTTGGTCGGCCTCCCACCCACACGTTACTTGTTTGGACGTGCAGTGCCGTGTGCTGCTCCACTCCATAAGGTTGTATAAAATGTACATAGTAGTTGGGTCTCCTACAGGTGACCATTGATAGTACAGTCCTTCTGATACAAAGCGCTGTATTGAATTCTTCAGGCTCTTTACCCAAGTCATGATGTAATAATAATCAACGTACATTATCTCATCCAGTCCAGCAAATTTAATCATGCTCGTTGAAAGAGATGCGTATACAGACATGCATCGTGCCATACACGGTTGGGGAAATGCGGAGACTCAACCACACATTCTTTGGTGATTCGGCAAATGGGTTTCACAAGCAGCGTTGGTCGGCCTCCTGCATAGCTGGCTGTCTCTGATAGGGCGAAAGCATGATGTGGCGCTTTTGAAGTCGTCCATGACCTGATAACGAAGAACATAAGAACGCAAATACACCCTCATCCGTTACCTTTGACATTTCCTAGAAATGTAATCCTATAGCATCCAACATGGGAAACATATTCGGACGTGAGACACCGCCACCCCCACCACCTCGCGAGCCACTTCCTATATTTGCAGAAGCCAGACGGCCCATGTACTATGAGCCAACTTTCCCTCGCAATGACACGCTCCAGAATCGTCAGGCACCACAGATTCAGCGACTCCGTCCTTGTCCATTCTATGCTCGTGGAAGATGCTCTTGGGGAACCGCCTGTCGATACTCACACGCGGGGATTGTAAATGGATCGCCAGGGAAGTCTCAAAAACCTTGCCATTTTTTCATGCGTGGTCACTGCAGGCGTGGCGAAGCATGCAATTTCTCTCACGAGCAGTCCTCTGACCAGGAATACACAGGGACAACAAAGGTACAGTATTCGGTGGCTAGTAAATGTGAGAGATAATTGACTAATACGAAACAGGACGACGAGACTGTCGAAAGTTGGACTCGTGACCTTGGAGGTGCCTGGGCACAGTTTGGAGATGGAGCAGCAATTGTCGATGTCTCCCTCCCTTCAGACTTTTCCGCCATTCAAATACGAAATCTTCCCAGCAGCGCCTCAGCAAATACAGTAAAGAACTTGCTTTCCGACGTCGGTATCTCGGTATCAATGAGCGATATACGATTCATAAAGACCAAGGTTATGCCAAATGGGGTTGCAACTGTCACCGTCAAAGATCCATCATTTGCAAATACCGCGTCTTCACGACTACAAACTTGCATTGAACCCCCAAACTTGGAAGTCAACTCGATTCGTGTTCCAATCCCTGCAGGATTCCAATTTGGACAGGTTGACAACAGACAAGTCCGTTGTTCGTGGCATCGACCCACTAGATCATGCTGTATACACTTTGCAAACAAGAAAGTTGCTACCAGATCATTCTACAAGTTTAAAAACCGAAAAAATGAAAACAACGGCATCAAAGCCACGGCACAATCACTGGCTGCAGAGGATCCGGCTCAACAGAATGGGAGATGGAAGTTTGACTTGATCGGACTGCGTGACAACACTACAGCGGAAGATATCATTTCTATTTTCCCTTCGTCAGACAAGCCCTGCCTAATTGCTATGGGAGATCCGAGTTATGAAATGGACACGGAAATTGATTCGACCTTGGTCAAGTCCATGCTGTACGAGAAGGGTGAGCTGGAAAACTGGAACATTACCGACAACCCTAACGCCAAGCGTATCAAAGCCCATGCATTCTTTGTTTCAGAATCCCATGCTCAAGCTGCCGCCTCTTCCCTGAATGAAGCAGAGTTACCATTCAACCGCAACGGAAAGCTTTTCGTCCAACTTATTACTTCCGTCAAATTCAAGGTGTCATCCCGCGTTTTCAATGCTGTCAAGAACACAATTCATGCACACAAATCCGGTTGGGATCGCCAGTTCATACATTATTCCGCCCTACCTGAGCGTGGATACAACCGGATCTTGAAGATTGAGGGTGAGGATCGTCAATTAGTCGCCGAAGCAAAAAAGGTTTTGGAAAATATCATTACTGGCACTGTCATGACGTTGGACGGGAAGAATATTTGGTGCTCTAACCTGAAGATAAGCAAGAATGCCTACAGGAAGGTTCAGAAAATCGAGCAGGACCTTGGGGTTGTCATAATTCGCGATATAAGAGCCTCGAAATACCGCGTCTTTGGTCCCGAGAATCAGTTTGCTCAAGCTGCTCAAGACTTGCAGAAAGTCATCGAAGAATTGAAAGAATACGACCACGCCCGGAGGAAAACAGCATCATCAGTCAAAGCACAGCAACTTGAGACAGATTGTCCAGTCTGCTTTGATGAGATTGAAGAACCACTGCAGACTTCCTGTGGTCACATCTACTGTAGTCTTTGCTTTTTCAACATGTGTCAAGCAGAGGCATCGACGCCGGGTGATTTCTCTATCAACTGCATTGGCGACAACGAAAATTGCAAAACAGTCCTTCAAATCTCAGAACTACAGACACTTCTTCTATCTGAAGCATTTGAGAACATCCTTGAGGCATCGTTTGTCTCATTCATACGACGCCACCCAGCTGAATTCAGGTATTGCCCGACGCCGGATTGTGATCAGGTCTACCGAGTTTGTCCACCCGGCAAGGTTCCGTCCTTGTTTACATGTGCTAGATGCTTTACATCTACTTGTACAGCATGTCATGTTTCACATCCTGGAATATCCTGTTCAGAGTACAAAGGCGACGGTTCTGACGATTTGAAGGAGCTCATTAAAGCTAAGGAGGACCTGGGCGTGAAAGATTGCCCCAATTGCACTACACCTATCGAGAAGAATCAGGGGTGTAATCATATGACTTGTAAAGCTTGTGGAACGCATATCTGCTGGGTGTGCATGGCGACATTTAAACAGGCCAACGATTGCTACCCGCACATGAGGCGGCTTCATGGCGACATCATGTAGTATAGCAATGACCCCAAATACTGCAGGAAACTAATTTCTACTTTCTTTATTTTGCTTTCTAAATCAGCATCTACTACAAGTCCTCTTTGATCCCAACAGTATCTATGTATAAATAACAAAAATGGACACTAGCCTTCTATCACAGTCCTGTGGTCCAAAACCACCGCCCTGAGATTTAACTCTCCCTACGAATGTTCTATAAGTGCGAAATTGGCCAAGAGTGGACAGTTAGAAACATTGTGATAATAAATCCAGTTATGCTGTTTTTAATTTATTATTTATCATATTGCACTATTAAAGAATCACACAAAACCCGCAACTGCATACCATAAGCTCCAGCTCGCCTTCATCTGGGGCCCTCTTGAACTGATGCCTGACATTATCCCAAATCTTCACCCAAGACGCAATTATAAAAAGTCTACATTGCTCATTTAACTCAGCGGCCATTTGCATATCCGTGAACTCAAAACGTGGCGGTTCATCAGAACCCATATTCAAAATTCCTGTCGCAAGAATTTCCTCGGGTCTGGAAGTCATGTACAATTTCCATCCCGCACCATCTCCGACATTGTTCCACTCAAAGCCTACCCGCTGTGGTTTATCTATGGTAAATGTATGCGTAGCGTTTCTGTCGCCGAGAAGACTGTAGTACATTTTGATGTATGAAGGGGGGCTTGTGTTGAGAGCTTGTATTTCTGTGGCGTGCCTGGAGTATTTGGCTGTTGCTAATGGCGTTGCTGTTTCATCTTTGCGAGAGTGTATATTTACTGTTGCTTCGAAATCACCGACTTCATATTCGTCTTCGGTGTATTTATATGATGTTGCGAGTGAGAGCGGTGAGCTGCCGGCATTTCCTCGCAGAATGAATTTTGTCTCTGAATCAGCGAGTTTGTGAATGGTGAAAGATGTTGGAAGTATTAAATTGTTGTTTAGGTTCTGGGTTGAAGGTATGCTCTCCAACGGTACTTGTTCTTGGTCCATGTTGGCTGATTCTTGTTGACGAAATGAGGCATTGTACTTGATTTTGTTTGAGTCATGGTCTTGGCTTTATACCTAGTAAGATTACTATAGGTTGTGTCTGTCAGTGAGTTAATTGTTCAACTCGTGGTGGCCACGTGCCTGAATCTCCCCATTTGGTAGGCTCATGATGCGAAGGATCATCAGCTAGGCTTTCAGCTTGCGTTGGATTCAGACGTTGACCTATTCGAGACTAGCGGATTCTCCTACTGTCCTTCGCTTAAACTCGCTTAAATAAGCATACTTTGAAGTGTGGCGAATTTAATAAAAGAATATGATGAGGCTCCTCCGGGCAGAATAGCGGGAAACCAAATGATTGACGTGGGCTAATGGCCGATGGACTCTTTCCATGATATCAAAAGATGGCAGTAAGGTAGAAGGTTATCTTTTTTTTTTTGGCAAGAATCTTGTCTGTGCCTGGATCAAGTAGACAGAAGTACCATCCCCTGATAACCCATACTTTATGTTCCGTGGAGAATCTGACTGACGAGTGAAGTACCCAAGACTGCTTCCTTCCTTGACTATAACGAACAAATAGCTTTTCGACGTAATCGAGTCCTGCTTCCATTTCATCTTGTTTCATCACACCAGCCTGATTGAATCTGCGTGTACCAGCTCGTTAAAGCCCTTATATACAAGTTCACGACTCTGCTTAATTGCATAAAGCCTCTCTATCTATTCAATACAAAGAATCCCACGATATGAGTGATTCGGACGCGCCCTCATTTACCGAAAAGGAAGAACTCAAACAATGCCAAGTCCTTGGCAAGGAACTCTGGGATAATTTGGTAAACAGGGCAACTACTGGAGCCCCCGACAAGACAGTGCCTGTGCTGGGCCATAGATACTTCATTGAGACATCGCCTGGCTTGAATCCCTTGGAAGGAGCAGAGGTGTCAAATCCGTCCCTGTTCCAGGACATGCAGCATCTCCTTGACCCCGAATGTTAGATACACTCGGAGGTATGGTCGCAGCCACGTGGTCATGACACTGCGTACGACAACTACTTCCATTCCAACGGAAGTGTATTAGTTTGCACCAGTAACAACGTCCGGGAGGACATGAATGGTCGCGACAGAGTCTATTTCGATGGCTTAATTACCAGATTAATGGGTGACGCGATTGGGCTTGACAAGTTAAAAAACTTGGAAGTGATAGTTCGTGATGTCGTTATGAACAAGGTATCAGGATACGCGATGTCGGGAGCGTTCGCCGGCATTCCCCGAAAGCAACGACCTGAATTCCTTGACATCTTCCCCTATAACGCAGACATGGACCAAGTTCCTGCCTTTTTTTCGCTCCTTGGATGCCCAAATGTTAAGGCCATTGTACGAATGCTAACGAATTATCCGACTATCTTTGGTAACAAAATTATCCAAAAGATACGAACAACAGATAGGAATGGCAACACATCCCCTACAATTATGATATTTCTTACCCCCAGACAATGAAGAAATTAGGTAAGTGCTTTTCTGGGACTTATATTAATACCCCTGTCGCCGAAACCCCTACTCAATTCGCGGTGCCGTTGGATACTCATGCTAATGAGCGACTATCACTAGAGATATGTCCTTAGTCGAATAGCTGCGGTCCCCGAGTCAGTATACTGGCATTATTGAATCATTCATAGCTCCATCCCAGATTATCAACTAATTTTACTTTTCACTATAGACTTTCCAGATGATGTTAGATGTCGAGATATTAAATATGCACTATAGATTGCCGGTATAGATTGTCCAATCTCCGCCTTATAACATCCTATCGACCCAGTCTATTCTTCTATAAGCTTAACGAAATCAGAAATGTCTCCATATATACTGTCAGTCTGTAAGTACCTAATTATTAAGTTAGACTTTATAACACAGAAACACTACCACTTAGCTAAAACATATAAATTATCCATTTAGACACAGAATAAAACTAGTATAAAGCTTTAAACTATATTAGTTAGCTTTCTTGTAATAAAAACACTATATAGCTTTTGTCTATCGACTATCAAGCCCATATCACAGGAGTGCACTATGTGATGTTAAACCCATTGGATACGGTGGTACTTCACAAAAATATTCTGATATCCTCGATATGCAGGCGTCTCTTGATACTGAATGGAGGGAATGTGGAGCATGGCCCGTTGTCACAAGTACAAACTTGAGATATTCAAATAGTACATGTCGTCGGGAACAATCCGCGGTAAATACTGGCCACCACTTTCATAGTAATCAATGCCATCACCCAGTACATGAAAGCGAACGCATGCCAGCCCCACTGATACTCCCTCGACGTGCCTTGAGCTGGTGGAGGAGGAGGGTTTCTCCTAGTAATGGTCAATGATGGTAAAACGTTTGGATTACAGGCTACTCACTCGTCGGCTACGGCTTGTTGCCGGCGGTTTTCTTGTCCACGGGGAGGATTGAGTGTCATTTCATTGATGGTGGGTTGGTTTCTGTTGATGGAAGAATAATCAACAGAGTGCGACAGGATGGACATGTAGCTGCTTTAAATACATTTGTTGTGTTTAGCTTTCGACAGAACTGAGTTGCAGATAAGAACTCTGTCGACCTTAGACTCCGCGTCACGCCAATCCGTAAATTAGCTACTCTTTCATTATAATAGAGTTAGCGTGCTGGCTCAGTTTCACCATCAACTATATTATTCAGAATAAATATATTGCAGTATCGAGGCGATACTTCTTTTGACTTTCGATTAAAAACACAATAAATGCATCATTGGTTCGACACTCACTTTCGACTTTAACTTTCGTCTATCTACAACACAAAAGCATCATGACTCCGATGCTCACACAAGACCTTTTTTACTCTGATCTACTATAAGGTTCAGGAAATTTCAGCAGCAGTGTGTTCCTCATGCGATTCTGTCAGCATGTTATTTTAAAATGAGGACAACGTTAGGCCGGGTCACATAGACCTGAAGCACAATCTCTTTAAGACCTAAGGACGGACCTTTTAGTGTATTTAGCATGAGTAGGGATCTAAGCCTATAAGCAGAAAGGTATGTCTAGAGACTTGTGGTATAGCTAAAGATACTATATAAAGCAATATATTTACTAAATATTTTAGTAAATTCCTGCTAAATACCTACAGTCGGATATCTTTTATCTATACTGCAAATATATATTGCCGATCGTTTATTTTTAATTGGATGCACCAGCTATACGCTAAAAGGTCCGTCTTTGGGTCTTAAAGAGATAGACATGACTCTTCAGAGAACGCCAAGCTATAATTTATGTTTATTGCAGTTGTCATAATAGACTATACCAGACATAAAGTAAACTAATGGACCCCTCAAATAAATGACAAACATATCGAACTAATCAGCCATGACTTGACAGAAAGGTTCTAAGCTCCAGCACAAGAAGAACCATAACATGATTTGTTGAAATTTTAGTCTAGTTGAAGTCTTTGCTACATGTAACTCTAGTTGACTAGAGACATCGACATGTTGATTTCTTCCTCTATCCATCCAACCCAGCAGAGCAACCAAAAGGTGATGACACCAAGAGCAAGGACTGTGCCCAAGGCGGCATACGCAAGTACAAACATCAGCTTCAAACGATACATACGTGTATCGGTTGTCTCAGACTCGTAATCATGCCACCACCAGTAATCCTCCATTTCAACATTTCGCCTAGCCACCCACAGGCACTTGACCGCGGCAACAACTTGCAGAGCATGATGCGCGGCTCCAGCGCCCGTCCATTCTGTGTATTTTCTTCTGTCTACCCATGTAGAACATGGTCGGTCCAGGGGAAGTTTTCCATGCTTGTTGGGATCCCAGCCCATCTTCTCAGCTTCCTGCTGGATATCGACATAATCACCGTAGACATTCATCACACGGCTTGGCAGCGGTTTTCGGACCGTGGTGTGATTCTTTTCGAGGTCCATAATAAATCGTATCGCTGCTTTCATAGTTGTTTGGATGCTGCAGCAAGGGCCTAGGTTGTCATTGGACTTTTCTCGACTGTGGAATTCATCGTGGCAATCTGTGCATACCAGAAGAACTGGAATGTTGCCAATGTCGTCAGCTCTGACACGGCATTCAGTAAACCCATGCGTTCGTTGAAGGACGATGAAGAAGGATTGGAACGTAGGCTGAACTATACATGACTGGTTGAAAGCAGTGAGTATGTCTTCCTCAGTCAGATATGGACCCTTTAATTGTTTTAAGTGGTGGGCCGGCAAATCCTCAAGTATGTCCAATGGCAAACCTTGGAACATGGCACCTGACAAATCATGACATAAACCTTTGTGAAAGCGGTTAATGTCGTCGAGAGTTGGCTTCTGAGATTCTTCCTTCCACTGCAATAAGAGCGTCTTGGCAATATAGCGGCCAAAGTCAATGTCAGACTGGTAGGGTTGAAACCATTGTCTATAAAGCCAGATATCGAGGAACGTTAGTATTCCCTCCCCAAGGGAATCAGCCTCCTGCTTTGGATCCAAGGTGTATATCATGACAGATTTGTTGTAAAACAAGACCCTGTTATAGAGCTTGTCGCTGTCGGATGAATCTTTCATGGCAAGAGGTTTATACTTCTTTCCGGTCCAGCGAAAGAAACTTGCATCAAGCAAGACCGAGTTAATGGCTCCACATCGGTGTTCTCTTTCCTTCAGTCCACGGAGCTGATGGAGTATCTGGTCCCTGTCGGCGAATGGGCCATTGTGGACAGTGGGTTTAATCCGGTTTAGGACGTCTCGACCATACCCTCGTGTCGCCATTTTGGTGGAATAACAAGGTGTTTTACTGTTTGGTTGTATGGTGGATTCAGAAGATGTAAGAGGAATAAGGATTTTGTGAGAGAATAGACAGGGCGACTCTTTTAAATACTTTTTCTCATGTTAACCTTTGTCAAGCTTAACACAAAGAGTCAATTTTAGACTCTGCCACATACAAAGTTATTCATCAAACTTAGATATTTTCCAATCATTCAAGATTCGCTTATTCTAGGTTAACCTTCTAGAGTTTCCTTGTCGGAACAACTTGAAGCTAAACAAAGCAGCACTGACACAATCCCTAGCTGAACCATCCAATCAATTCGACGTACATCTTGTTCATTACATGGAAGGGACCAAATAACTAAGATAGTTTAAGCGAATTAGACTATGCTCTTTCGTAATTTACTTTTATACCCTAAACCTTTCTTAACCCTCCAATGTTGCGCGTGATTGCAGACAAACATCCAACGCGGCAGTTCGTCGTCCTTATCTTTTGTATAGTCTTATTGCCAAAGGTGGCCGGATAGTTCGCAATCATTCGTATGATGCCTTTGACATTACAGCAGCCGAGCAGAGAGAAGTTGGTACCGACCTCCATACCTGCTTTGTGAGAATGTACATCCAATAAAACAGGCCTGGCAGGGCGATAGTCGATAAGCGCCTGGGACATCCGTGATTCCTCGTTGATGATATAATATTGGATCACCACTTCAAGATTGCTGGCTTCGTACTTGAGGCAAGAATGGCGCCGAAGTTGGTCAGCACCATTTGTATCGTCTGTAATATCGTTGCGGGCATAGACTACCACCCTGCCAGTTGGGTCCACGTGATTGTTGTATCCCGGGTAAAGGTCAGTTGGTTTAGACCATTCCTATGAAAATGCCTAATTGTTGGCGGCCACTAGTGTTTGCCAGAAACGTTAGACTCCTCATTCTTAAGCTACAGAAAATAAGTAGTCAAAGACTTTTAGACTAAACATCATAAAGTGGTGATCTGAAAATATTGATGTACAAAGATAGTGGTGGCGAGAAATCACAAACGGCATCTTTAAAAGACCACAAGGTCATTATCGATGAACTGCAGGAAATTTTGAAGAATTTGCCCACTAAGAGCCCTCCTGGTAGCGAAGACATATACAGACTGGATACTGGTATCACTTGGGGAAGTGATGATCTAGAGTGGTCCAACGTTGGGAATGGTGGGATCTCTGGGGGCGAAAGCTTTACACAAGCTTCAGAAGAGGACATTCTTAAATTTAAGAGGGCGATTGAGATTATCCATAAAATTGCTGGTGTTAAATAGACTTCGGGATATCATAGATATCAATCTTGATGGTATGAATCATCAATTATCTATTATCTACCTTTTATGATTCGGTTGGTAAAGATGTAGAGATGTCGGGTCAACGATTGTTCGCGAGCCTTGGACCGTGATGCTTTGGAATGTTCACAGCGACAACTGTGATTAACATCAGGCATTTCGTTATCACTCTTCCAATTTCTAACCATATCTTAAATTGAATGTAGCAGTCAACTGAAGACATCCAATATACTCTTGCCTATCAGGCGGTCCCTCTCTATAACCTAAATCCCTGACACGTTGTTTGTAAAGGTCTAATGCACTGTCTTATACTTGGTTAATCAATTCAGACAAACAATAATGATTGTCTCTTATCTAGCTTGGCGGGACATCAGTAGCAGGGACATCGAGGGTGGTGAACTTCCATGTCCTTCCACCATCCAAAGTCGACATCTCTCCTCCAGTAGCACCGTGCTCCCATCCTAAGTTTTGGCCGAAGCTCTCGTCAGCCTGACTCAGGGTGATAGAAACGTTCTCCCAGCCTGAAGATGTCAGTAGAAACTCGATAGATAACAGCTAGATGGAGACTCACTGTGAGTTGGGGTAGTAGAACAAGTGCCTGCTGCGCACTCCATGGAGATGTAGAAGATCTCTCCATGCTGTCCCCTACCTGAGATTGCTTGTCAGTATTGTGGCATTCAGATTGGTAATTTGAGACATACTTGTCGAAATGGTAGCAACAAGCTCGTCATCAATGTATACGTTTTGATCCCACATCTCGCTCTGAGAGTTTAGCTTGTCTGACACAAATTAGTTAAAGATGCGCGGATGACTTTTAAAGCTTCGCGTACAATGAGTCGTAACTCGGCTTCCGGGAGAGGCCTTAACAGGGGTTCCGTTCTTGGGCTGAGAGCCTGGTAAGAGCATATTTGTTATTACTCGCAATCACTCGGATTTGGGGAGTGCCAAGATACTCACTGCCATTGATGAGCGCATACGCAAAGTTGCACCACTTGCTGCCAAGGTCCGAGCAATACCCTAGTCTGTTAAGGCTTAGCGCCGCGCGACAATGAACCTCGGCGTGTTTTTGTCTTACCCTGGAGGAGAGTTCTGGGTAACGCCTTGCAGAAAAGAGTCTCGGTTCTGCATCATAATAGCACTCCAAAGGGCAACATCTCCAGTGATTGGGTTGGGGATATCTCCTAGCACAAGTGTCGCAGAAGCTTCTTGGATGTAAGCATTAGGCTTGGCGAACAGTGTGACAACGTCAAGATTGGCAGCTGCGTGCTGAAAGAGCGCTGCTAACGAGACGACAGTCGCGAAGGTCTTCATTTTGATGGTGTAATTGAGTCTTGGCAATGAAATAAGTAGCTAAGAAAGAAGTGTTGATTAAATAATACCCGCCTCAAGGTGTCTATGCTACTTATTAGGAATCGTGCAAAAAGACCTGAAACAGCTGTTAGATAACCAAGGTGAAACATGTGATCTGTGCTGGCAATAGCGCATTCAACTAGCTGATGTTTTAGTTAGATAACTGGAGAGTTGCGGGTTGTTTCGAAACTGAGATCCACCAATTGTTACTGTTTCTTCTTCATATTTAAATGAACCAAGAGGTCCAAGCCTTTAAACTAGAAACAACAACTTCTGTATTTTCTTTTGACAGGATATACTGTCACCAGACTCGTCAATCGTCAGTCAATTGCGAGACACATTTATTTATATGCCTCAATGAGATAAGTGACAGAATTTAAAATTTGGAAAATTGCGGCACGGATAAATTGGAGATAGATGAACCTGCTGATATGAACAAGTCTCAAGTAGTACAATTGATAAAGAGGCTAAGGTGACCGTTGTATACCATATCAAAGACGAAATTCTATCTATTGAATGTTGCCAGTTGAGAGAAAATAACATCGATGATCTATGTCCTCGATGTGGTTTTTGAATAATCCCCCCTTCGCCTACTCAGGTGTCATGTTACGCATCAACCTGTCAGCTACATTTCCATTGTGCTCTCATCGTCCATTTGTCTTCCTCGCTGCCTGACCTCCTTCAGAACAACCCCTCCAGTATAAGCAGAAAATACAACAGCACCAATCACAGAGTAGGCAATAATCGGACCCGAGGATGCACCAGAGAGTTGCAAACCGGTCCCACCGTTGATGATGCCAATAAACATCAGCGCCCGACCCAACCAGATGTGACCGTGGCTGACTTTGGTGCGTCGCTCATACTTGACGTAATTTCGGTGGTGAATCCATCCTAGGATAGGCTGCACGAACATCAAGACGCAGACAAAGGTACCGAGCACAACGTGAGGGTCGGAGATCCACTACAAGGGACTTGGTCAGTATCATGTAAAGGAGAGTTCGTGGACAACATACATCACCGCTGCGGTCAGCAGCAATCTTGCCAACACCAAAACCGGCACACATGCCAATAAAGACGATAATCTGCCATGAGGCATGAATGAGCCACTTTCTGACAAGAGGCATAAGGAGGGACCCAATGGGAAAACCAAGCAAGAAGACAATGGACATGATAACGCCATGGATTGTCCCAGTTGTCCCGGTCTTATTGTCCCCATTTCCGCGCTTAGCTAACGCAGCGTCGCTGAAAACAGACTTAGACTGACTACCCGATAGTACTGGCCATGCGAGAACTGGGTAATATATGTTGTCAGTTATCAACTATGCCATTATCGAGACATTTCCGTTGCTTACCAGCAAGTACCAAGGCGGAGGCAATGGGCGTCTTCATGATATACTTCATGTTGGAGAATAGTGAAATTTCAGATAATTAGAGTAACAGTGAGCAAAATAGGTCTTTGGAATGAACGATAATATTATTAATGAGCAGAGTCTTGTAGTAAAGATGTGTAACTATTGACGCTCTGTTGCGGATTCAGGACTGTATTTATATTCTGCCTCTTGAGTCAATTCCTACCACGTCAACAAGACTGTCTTAAACTGCGCCAAGTCTTACTCGTCATCACGAAAGCAATAATGTTATAATTACTCATACTACTGCGCCTCCAGTATCCAGTCTCAAGCCCTGTTGACTTGGCATCTGGGCGATCTCTTGATCTCCACGAGAGTTGAGTGGTTGGAGTCACAGATAGGAATATGTTAGCTTACCTTTCATGCCAGCATCTGGAAATCCTATTTCTCCTAGAACAAATCAGATTTTATGGATGACTGCACTGCCCCTCGAGGTTGGCGATATACGTTGGCGGTCAACGTCACTTGGTGAGACTCGGGCCTCTAAAAATTGAGGTGTGTAAGCCCTACAGCCCCCCGAATAGCTTAATTCGCTTTAACCCTTGTCGCGCTAAAAGGTTAATCTCGGACTAAAAAAATGATGTGCCGTGACCGAAGGACTGCGCCGTTCGGCATCGGCATCGGTCCTAGTTTGTCCGTGACCGAAACAACGATGCCGGTCGGCGTCGGTTGGAGTATTTCCGTGACCGGTTCAGCCCCAATATCATTTAACACCTAACTTTTCTTCTTAGGTATTTTTTTCTTACAAGTTGATTTCGTAATTTGAATTAACATTCTTCTTCTTATTTAAGAATGGTAATCATTGCATATATCATATGACATTATTTCAGTTTATTCGTATTAATTATTTTTATTTATCGTTATTTCATCTATTGTTATTGAGCAGAATGGGTGTAGCTAAGACCAGCGTATCACGATCATTTGTTTTTGTTCAATTTAACAGGTGACTAATACAAGACTACATGCAATTGAAGAGAACGCGGGGCGCGAGATGATAGAAGGAATGTAATACAATATTGACAACATAGCGCAGACCATCCTTGACGTTAGCAAACCTTCCTCTTACACAATGAAGGTCCGGGAGTCAAGACCAGCCCTTTGATCTGTTCCAGTTTACGATATTTTTACTTCCTCTGGCCGATATTATTTCATCATGAACAACTGACACGACCAGGAAAGTGTTTGAAATACAAATAAACTGAATCAGTAGTTCTTGGCCCTACTTTCAACTATACAGCAACTAATATCAAATATTGAGAATAAACTTCAGATCCTAACAAATTAATCAGTCAAGGAACAGATACATTAGTAATCATGAAAGACGTTACCTCCAAGCTGCCAGACACTCCATCTTTTGAATTTCCGTCTATCGTGAATTTCACAAGGTCTCTCTTCCTTTTCTGCAAAGCCACAATTCTCTACAGTTTATTAGCCTTCGACCCATTTTCTTTAGTCAAATCATTGGAGCAGTGTTACCTCTTCTACCGTGTTTTTCATTGTATATCGAAACACCTTGACGTTTCTTGTCTGGCCCATGCGAAGGGCTCTCGCAATAGCCTGCTCCTCCACTGACGGATTCCACTGTGGCTCAACAATGTGGACCTGTGTTGCGACAGTAAGGGTGAGTCTGTATGCCGGTCAGCTTGAACTGTGGTTTTTGAGACAAATGCGACTAACCCAACTGCCCCAGTTTGCATAGTAATCAGAAGAACGGAGATGGTAGGGTCATTTTTAAACTCGTCTAGAACTCTTAGTCTCTCTTGATTTCCTATACTGCCGTCAATTCGTCTCAGAGTGATTCCTCTATTTTCCAAGAGTTTCTGTAGAAGATTAAGCGTCGTCGTCCAATACGAAAAAACGAGGCTAGTCTGTCAGCATTAACCATCTAATAGTCTCGTGAGCAGATTTGTTACCTTTTGGAACTGTGACAAATATTGTCTGCTACAGCTTGAAGCTTCGTTGATAGCCCTGCAAGAGGCTTCGGAGAGCTTGCATCCTGCATGTCATAGGATGGACTTCTATAGTCGAACGGGGATAGTTGAGCCGATTGACTGCGGCTGTTCGAGAGGCTAGGTGTTGATACTGCCAAAGATCGGTGACACTCTGGGCATATAGCGTCCCTATTCAACTTTGCCATGTTGTCTTTTTCGGCTTCGTTGCAATAATCGCAAGAAGCGTGCATATTCGCGCTTTCCAATGTCTTTGGAGGCTCAAGTAGAGTGCCATGATTGCAGATCCTTCTCAACTCCGATATCATTGTGAAGCGTAGGGTGGCTTTTTTCTTGTCCATCTTTGATAGATTGCTGACAAGATCGTCCAGTTCGGACCGGTATCTTCGAAACACGTTGTCGTACAGTAACTGTTCTTCATGTTGGAGTGATAATGTCGCATTCTCATAGTGCGCCTCGGGAAGATTCAGATACTTCTCTGATCGTCTGAGACAAATGCCTTGGAGCAGAATTTGTAGGGGATTAGTTGACCCAAGACAGCCTTCGGTCCGCAAAGGCTCCAGGATGTATTGTCGAAAGATGTCCATACTCGAAAATGGTTCGAATTTGAGAAATCTTAAAAGTGAAACCAAGTCGTTCATCGAATTCTGGATTGGGGTCCCAGAAAGGCACCACCGCCGTTCTGTAATAAGACCATCTACAGCCTTGAACTGTTTGGAACTTGGGTTTCTAATCCAGTGTGCTGATATCATATCAATACGTGACAGTGCACTCAAGAGTATTTGGTGACAATGGCTTACCCTCGTCTAGGACAACTCTAAACCACTCCACGTTTTGAAGGACTTTGCGGCGTTTGCAATCAGAAACAAGGGTCGCAAAAGTTGTAAGTACGATGTCTTGACTCATCAAGGCGGTTGTCTCAGTTGGTCGAGAATCCCCATGAAAGGTAGAGACTCGCAGGGATCCATCGCTAAAATGCCTATTTCCATGTAATTTAAGTTTCACTGGTCATTATTGGCGCCAGGGCACACAGTACTTACTTTGAAACTTCGTACCGCCAAACCTCCATAATCTCTATACGTATAATTAGTAGACATTCCCTTTGTCCTCTACAGATAGTACTCACGGACTGACGTTAAAACAATTAATGTCGCACTTGTCCGACGGTAGGTAGTCTGGCCCATGCTGGCCATGGCGTTGGCGTTTTGGAAATTCTCTGCGGTGGACTTGGAAAGGTAAATCGAAACCAGGGTTGTTAGCGTTTTACCTAGACCCATTACGTCTGCCAGTATTCCACCCAATGCCAAAGTTGGGATGGACTTGTGAGATCTATGCTTGTGGTTAGATATTCGGATCGTAGCCAAGTATTGACCATGTACCTACGGAATACGGGTATGGAACAGAAGCTCCTTGCTGACTTGCTGGCAGTATTCTGGTGTTTCGCGGCGATGCATGAACAATAGAGCAATCCTCTGGTGGCTGTTTCTGTCAGTTCCCACAATATGGTGTCGAGACCTTGGAACTCACTCTTTTAATGGGGTCATGATATCATCCGTTCGTATGTAATCAGGCTCATGGATAAACGAAGTGACCTCTCCACGGTCGAGAGATTCCAAAGCAACTTCCACCGCGTCTGAGAATGTCCGTTCCTGGAATTTCGACTCGTCCATACCAACTAAATGTGTCATATATCGAGGTCCGTCTTTAAAATGCAAAAATTGCGGGTTCAAGTACTCAACACCATCTTCGAGGTAAAACGGATGCTGCAAGAACGCTCCGACTTTGGAAAGCTTTTGTCCGATGTTACGAGCTTCTGATTCTGGTCCATATATATTAATGGATATTTTGAGATGAGTTTTTGTATTCTTTTTTGACAGGTGATAAAGAACTTTTGCGCCAACTACCGCTTTTGCATAAGCGCCCTCTTGTTTTCCAAGTGCTTCCAGGCTTTTCGCTGAAATGAGATCAATCATCACAAACTTGTTTTCGTTATGTATCGCGAAACCCTGTATATCATCTTGTTTCCAAATGTCAAACAAGAAGAATTCCAGTGATCCATCTCCAAGGCGGTGACTTGCGTTGGATATATGGGTCGACTCAGAGTTCAAAGGTCCGAATGTTTTGACTTGAACTTCACAGAGCTATAAACGGCTGCATGAGAATTTCATGAATAATTAAGGAATGAATGGAGTAGAACATACTGTGCCAAAACATATCGATTTCGATTCAGTCGATTCAATACATGGAGATGTCGTATCCATCCGATCAACTGAGAATTCATGGTTTGCGAATTCGCTAATAGTCCCACCGTCAGAAGTCGTGATTGTGCTATCAAGACATGGCTCTAGATGTTGTCGTTTTGCGGTCCCATCGTCCGCCTCATCGTACTGGGTAAGTTGACGCTTGAAGGACATTTCAACATAGGAAAATGACTGATTCAATGAATGGAAATTCTAGAGCAACAACCTTGGGAAGGGAAAAAGAGGCTGAATAGATTTGAGTCTGCACTAACGCGGGGAACATGTACATTGGGATCCTCGTCTGTCCAGCCCACTTACCTGGCCAATAAAAACCACACCAACCCATGCTTCAAAAATGAGGCCTTCCATGCTTGGCTATTTGGCGGTGGCTGAGGAGGCTCAGCCATGCTGACAGTGCCCAACAAGGCAACCTGGATAAAGCCTTGTCACAGCCCTGAAAATCTCTTCCTCAAAACCTCATATTCTTCTCCCCCGAGAGCTAAACAAATACCTCCATCAACTAACCCGAATAACACAAAGAAAACGATTGTACAGAAAAGGATCTTGGTCTCATCACGGCGTCATGGCGTCATCACTACCCCATGCACCATCACGTCTTGCTGGCGCTCAGACACCTGTAGGGACCAGCCCTGTGTTTGATAGGGCTTCGGCCAAGTTTAAAAAGAGCCTCACCAAGCACCAGACACAGGTCTTCGCTAACTGTACTCTGGATGACGTTAAAAACGAGATCAAATCCATTCAGAGCCAACATGGCTCTCAGCGACGTTCGAAAAGCATGGAACGCCTCTCCAGATTCATTGAAGGAATGGATCAGTTAGGGAAGGTCATAGAAGTATTCCTCAACCTCCACAACACCGTGGCATTGATATGGGTGAGTGAATATCCATATGTATTGAAAACTGAAGACATATATGCTGACTCCACGGAATAGGGACCTCTCAAGTTTCTTCTTCTGGTATGTATTTTGAAGAACCTGTAAACATGACTAACCTTTTATATCAGACGGCAAAAACGGCCATCGATTCTTTTGACAGTTTACTTGATGTTTTTGCGCAGATTGGAGAGATTCTGCCAGATCTTACTCGTTACGAGCACATTTACAAGGAATATCCTGCTGTTCATACACATCTCGAAGCTTATTACTGTGATATCCTCCAATTCTACAGCAATGCTCTAGATGTTTTTGCCCGACCATGTAAGCGTTATTTTACTATATCCCTACTGATTATTTGACCCTAACAGAACTAGGCTGGAAGGTTATGTTCCATTCCGCCTGGAAAACATTCAAAACCAAGTTTGATCCTATACTAAAAAGTCTTGAGAGACACCGAATCATGCTCTCCGAGGAGAAGCTTACAGCTGTGATGGAAGAAACACAAAGGCAGGGCCGATCCATCCAATACAAGCTTGATCAGTTGAACAGAGAATTACAAGACAGAGACAATAAGGATGCTGAGCGAGACTTGATTGCCCATCAAGATAGAATCGATCAACAACGACGCGTCGTCGAAAGCAAAATTGACTGCCCAGACTACTATCAAGACTACGAAATTGCATCACAGAAACGATTCAAGAACACATCAGGTTGCTGGATCCTAAGTCATCCTGTTGTCTCGGATTGGCTTGAACAAAGATCGAACGCCAATGGAAAAATCTACTTGAGTGGCATACCTGGAGCCGGTGCGATCTATAAGCAGACTTATTTGATACGTGACTAACTGTGGCATTAGGCAAGACGGTTTTAACATCTAGTGTAATCAGTCACCTGAAAGAGCGACAATCGTCCGTTAAAGACTCGGCTGACAGGTTCTCGATATCGTATTTCTACTTCAAACACGATCAGCCCGAGAAACGCTCATTGGTCTCTATGCTTCTTGCAGTACTGAACCAGTTGGTTGCTCAAGATGAGAGCTTGCTTGATCACGTCTATCAGGTTTGCTGTTCTACCGAGCCACAGCAGTTCCGGTCATTAGATGAGATATCCCGACATGTCTTCACCGCGTTACAGTCGCAGTCGCGATGTTTCATCATCATTGATGGACTGGATGAGTGTTCAGAAATTAACCGAGTGTTGAAGTGGTTTGAAAGCGTACTGGCTGAACAAGGTGGTACTGAAAAAGCCAGTAACTTCAATATTCGCCTTTTTATATCTGGACAACGGGATGGAATTATCGAGAACCAGATGACCCATTACTCAATGATCAACTTGGAAACATCTGCAGAACATGATGAGGATATCAAGGCGTTCGCGGCGACAATGTCCCGCAAGATTCGAGATAAGTTCTCTCTAGATTTGCCAATCGAGCAGGAGATCACTTCACGTGTTACCACACAGGCAGGTGGTGTGTCATTCACTCTTTGTTCGTTTCTCAGGATTAATGGACGCTGATTTTGAACTTAGGAATGTTTCTCTATGCGCAGCTTGTACTGGGCAATCTTCTATGTCAAACCTCAAAATATGACTTGAAGCAAGAAATGAAGGCTGAAACATTTCCTGAGGGACTTGATCAAGCGTATGATAGTCTCTGATGAACAGATCTAGGTTCATGAGAGCTAATAGGATTTCAGATACGACCGCATCATTATTCGGGTGCTGAGAAACCCTAACAAAGCCGAGAGAGCCGCCGCGAGGCACATTCTTGGAGTCATCATTTGTTCTTGCCGGCCTTTGCATTGGAGAGAGATACAGAGCAAGTTTTGCATCGATCCAAGTAAAGGAGAAGCCGATATCGATCGTGAGCTTGTTATGAGCTGTAAACAAATTTGCAGCTCCCTTGTTGACGTCAGTCATCTAGAGTCATCTTTGTCGATGCCGGGTGAAGAGATTATCGATCTCGTCCACAGCTCAGCCAAAGTGTATGTTTTATATGGAGTTCAGTCAGTCTACAAAGTGTTTTTAAAACTAATTCTAGCTTTGTCATAGATATTTGGTGCAAACCAAGGAATTTGATATAGCAACCGAAAATGCGAAGATGGCTCTCTTTTGCGCCGAATACATGATATCACGGCCACTTATACCCGGACTTTCGAAATCGGAGGTTCAAGGCCATGCTAAGAAGGGTTATTACGGCTTTCATGACTACGCTGTTGCGTTCTGGTGGGAACATGTGCAACAGGTTTTGACCACACCGGAATCAGACATGGATCTGGCCCTAAGAGTACTGCAGACTGCTCATGGTTACATGATAAACACCGGAGAACTCGATCAACCTGAAGATTTGGATGATTCGTCGGGAGATATTCAGTCTCTGAAAAGCAGCCTTGAAGGTATCTCACGAGCGCTGCGAGACTGGAAAGTCATCAAGAACTACGAAATGCGAGTAGTTGCAATCAGAAGCGCAATTCAAGAACTGATTGATAAGCCCCAAGAACCGAAGCAGGCCACGTTGGCTCTTTACGGGCCATGGCGATACAAATGCCGCAAGCCTTGGTGTCCGTTTTTCAGCCACGGTTTTGAAAAAGCAGAACAGCATCAAATTCATATCAATCAACATGAGCTGCCCTTCACCTGTGTTAACCCGGGATGCTTTGCTACCGAGGTTGGCTTTGAGAAAGAGGCTGATCTCAAGAGTCACACTAGAAGATGGCATCCTGACGAAGAAACCTCACTATTTCCCGCGGCTAGGCGACATCCAAAGGGTCGTGATGACACCATGGAAGCTGCTAAAAAGGGAGACCTAAATACGATAAAGTACCTGATAGAAAACGGCCATATTAGCCCCGACTATCAGAAAGGAATGAAGGGTAATTCTCTTGTCGAAGTGGCAGCGCAAAATGGGCATCTACATGTTCTCCAGTACTTGAAGCGAATGGGGGCAGATTTCAATGCTAAAACCCCACACGCCCCAAATTTGTTGTTGAACGCTGTTGAACGTTGTGACTTGGAAATTGTTACTTTTTTGTGCGGCCTTAACAGCTTCACACCAAATTCCATCAACATTGGACTGCGGGAATGTGTTGACATGGTTCCATTCCCGCAACAACTCATGGCTCAGCTACTATACAAAGCTACTCCTGAATGTTTACGAGGCATCCTGTCCTACGCTATCGAGACTCGAAGTACTGCGGTTGTGAGATATCTGGCAGATACCATTGACGCGTCCTACTTGGTTGGTACTCTAAATCTCGCTATCGTACATTCGAATTTGGCTTGCTTAGATGCTCTACTGTCATCAGGGAAAGTTGACCCAAACACTAGTCATTCGAAAGGAATCCTGCCGCTCCATGTCGCTGCCGGCTACAATTCACTTCCAATCTTTCAACGCATCTATTCTGTCACCAATACCACCAACATTGAACACGAGTTAGGAAACACACCTTTGCATTTGGCCTCCAAATGCAATAAGGTGGCAATAGTGGAATTTCTCATCAAAGAAGGTGCTGATGTCAACGCCGAGGATATATATTCAGAGACACCATTACAGTTAGCCATAAGTCTTGGCCACAAGGAGGTCCAAAAGCTGTTATCTGATCAGGATGCAAGATTGGACTTAGCTGAAAGGTCAATCGGTTCCACGGATGATGCTAGCCAGGAGCTGATAATGGACAACTCGCATCGCCCATTGTTCGATTCGAACCCTTAATTCTTTACTAGTGAAAACGGCATACTCCATGAATTCCATTTTGACTTTGATAGTTACTGAACGATGTGGTGGGAAATTGACAGACTATTGAAGGGAGCCGAAGGCCTGCGTTTAGATATCTATTTCCTTAACCGTTGAATATTGCAACTCTTATGGCTTTCAATAGTGCTAATCTTATCCTTCTCTGTGAATATAATATTTTCTTCATATAGAATCTTTACGTCGCCAAAAATCTAGTCAGTCTACTTGAGGGACTTGCTTGTAGAACATTAATATGCATACGTGAGATTTATCTGATTGTCTTTCGAGAACGGCTTTTCTTGGTTCGTCTATGAACGCGTAGTTAATTTCTACGTAATGACCGTTATATAGCGATTTGGCCATGCTGATTATTTTCATTGCCATTTGGGCTGCTTCTATTTTGAAGACTCGCTTCTATTTCCAGTTAATCTTAACGAGTTTCTTATGTTCTCGTTCATAATGTGCTTTCATGCCACTGTTGAAGCAAGCAACCTTGGACTTGTTCTTTCTGATTATTGCTATCTCTATTAGTCCTGCTACTGTTGTGTAAGAAGTGCCATTTTGTTACTTCTTTCCTTAGTTTGTTGAATAGATGTTTCTTATTTTGTCTTCCCTCGTTTTGGTACTCCTTGCGGATGCGCCAAAAGAATCGGATATTGATAGTCTTAACTGATTTTATAACATACACTATTTGGTTGTTAGGCCGTTCTTCCTTTTATCGTTCGGAGTCGACTGTTTATTTGAGTTCGTTAGGGAAAGGGCGATATAAAGGTTTTCTAATCCGGTCCAAGTTTGGCGGCTAACTGAAAAAGGTCTGTGCTACATTCTGGGGCAAATTTTATATGTCGAAGTGTTTCAATGCCGCGTTTAGTGGGCGCTTTCTTGTTCCATTGTCTCAATTACCAAGTTCATCATGTACTTTTCATCAATGTAGAAGGTTCTTGGTAACAGTATGTATTTGGACCATATGCTTCTTCTCCCATTATAGATTAAAACTATTAGACAGCAATGTCTGTAGGCGTCCCGAAACGTAATTGACTTTATTATCATTATTCGTGAAGTTTATTTAAGTTGTAGCTCATAAATACCCTACACTGGGTGAGGAATGTAGCGAGTGACGTACCCTACCTATCTAGTCCATACTTGGAACTCACTTTTTATATCCACTCCGCCGTAGATGTAACAATAAATATTTATTCCACTTGGCAATTCCGTACCCACCTGCCTGTGGATAAAAGACATAAATACAGCATCAACGTCCACTTCCAAGTGCACCATTTCCGCAACCTCATTTCAGCAAAGATGGCTTCCCCAAATACTTTTATTCTTCCCAACCTACCGAAAGAACTACGCGATGCAATCTATGCACATCTGAAAGGCGAAGATGTTAAGAATCTACGCGCAACATGCTCGGCAATGGCAAAGCTCATCCCGTTGAGCTTTAGCCGCGTTTTTATCTCAGCCAACTCTCTGAATCTAAAAGTGTTCCAAGCAATTGCAAATGATCAGAGTATCCGCCACCAAGTCACTGAGATTGTATGGGACGACGCACGCTTGGTCACAGGACCAGAATTAGCACCAGAACTAGAGGAAGATCGATGGAGATACGAAGAAGACGAAGAAGACGGCGTCGATCCAGACGATGTCGTGACCGATAACGGGTGTCCTCTTTGGTTCAAAAGGGGGCGCTCTGATTATGGAAATCCGGGGACTTTCAAGCTTCCCGATTATCTCATGAATATCGAAGATTCCTGGGCCTATTACAAACCACTACTCGAAGATCAGCGCCAAGTTCTTGCGTCTGGTGCAGATATCGAGGCTTTCAAGTATGGCCTGCAGCGATTCCCCTCGCTTAAGCGAGTGACTATTACACCCTCGGCTCATGGGAGAATACGAAACCCGCTCTATAGGACACCTATGATCAGAGCGTTTCCTCGCGGTTTCGATTATCCTATGCCTACAGCATGGCCTGCGTTTACAGAAGATCTGTCAGAGAGAATGGATGCGCTCCCGTGGGTGGCAAAGAATGACCGTCCTTATCGTAAGATATATGGCCCTGATTGTACTGCTGAGGCTTACAGGGATAAATGGCGTGGCTATCGGGTAGTGACTCGAATTCTGGCGGAGCATGACGATCATCCTATCACTGAACTTTATATCGGGGGCAATGAGGTTGGAAGCGGACTGAACTGTCGGATCTTCGATAAGCGCTGCGTGGAGTATGACGATCTGGTAACCTTGCTAAAGCGTCCTGGCTTCCGATACCTCAACGTTGACCTTTTCACTGGCCTCCTTGAATGCCGGGACTGGAAGTCATACAGGAGCGGGCTTTTGCACGAAGCTTTGGCCCAAGCGAAAGATCTCGAGCATATTTGCTTGCGCAGTAGCATGGAGATTAACGGTGGATCAAGTGAACGGCTTGATTGGGAGAAGATTGAGAAATATGTCTTTCCACTTCGAACTATCTTTCCTGTTGATCAGTGGCCACGGCTCCGCCATTTCGGAATCTCTCAGATGCTCGTACAACTCGATGACTTGATGGAGCTTCTTTCCGCTTTGCCATCAACTTTACGATCTGTTGAGTTGAGTAACTTGGCATGGGGAAGTTTGACTCATGGAACTAGAGAGTTGTTGCATGGTATGCGTGATGTCCTTGACTGGCGGTCAAGGCCTGTCGAAGAAAGACCCTCGATACATATGATCGTTTCTGGATCACCACATGGCGATGGAGACAAGGACGGATGGTACGTCGAGATTGACGACCTTGTCTATTCGTTTATGTATGGAGAAGGAGAAAACCCTTTAACTGAAGATTCAGACGTGATATATCCTTGGGAAGGAGGCGTTAGACGGGATATATTCAACCCTGGGTTCAAAGTGCCACATACTAATGACAATTATTTTTTAGTAATTATGTAAAATAGGCCATCGATAGACACTAATATATTGTTGGTATGTTTTTGACCAACACAACGTTATGTAGAATTACAGATGCAAGATTATATACTGTCTCAAAGTAGAAAGAATCATTTTATGTACTACTGTGGAATAAAAAACATAAGGATTTAGGATACATCATTGGAGATTGTGTTGAAATTGCCCACCTGTGGCTTTCTGAGTATATGATCCCCCAATAAGCTAAGCTTCGTGTCCCTTCTGTGATATAGAGAGCAGGTCTAAACACCAACGCAGACATTGTAGTCCGGCTGGAGCGCAGAACAATCATTCTTAACGGCAGGGTTCCACTCGTAGAAATCGTCAAGTTTGATATTGTTTGCATTCGCAATGGCCCAACAACCGTCACCCTTTTTCACTTTGTAAAACGATTTGCAGCCCTTGACCATACCAGTCTGAATGGGGGTCGGTGTAGAAGACATTGTATTAGTTGCAGAGGCACTTGTAGTTCCGGATTTAGCGGTGGTAGTGGTGGTGGTAGTGATGACGGGGACTGAATCATCCTCACCCGGAGCATCGCCGTCCGGCCAAATTGAGACGCAATACCATGTACCCATTGCGAGCCCAGTACAGTCTTTCCCAATAGTTGGATTCATGGCATAGAACTGATTAAAGTCAAGAAAGTACTGGTCCATAATGTTTTCACACGTGTTGTAAGACATAACCTGATGGTATCGCGTACAGTTCTCTGGGGTTCCTGCCGCCAAAGGGGTAGGCGGCTGAATATCCGCCTCCGGCACTACAGAAGTTGTCAATTGTTGTTGCGAACCATATTACTGACTACGAGACAGTAGCGTGAAGCTTACCTGGCGTGGGAGAGGCAAGCATTACACAGTATGATGAGTTAGCCGATAGGGTGCAAGGGTAGGTATATGGGTTTGCAACAGCCTTGGCAGTTGTCGCCGCAAATGTTTCTGCGTCCTTTGATTCTGCCAACGAGGGATTCCAAAGAATGAAATCCTGACATTTGTTAGATCAAGTATACAATGTATTTTGAGCGACAGTTGTTTCAAACATGAACATACCTGTGGGGATTGATCCCAAATATAACATAGACTCCAGCAGTTGGCAACGGGGTTATCGGTAATGTTCGTAAGGTAAGTATATCTATAGAGATGTCAGCCTTGAGACATTTGACAACTCGAAATGCGCGGGCCTACTCGACACAATCTTTGCGGGTCCCGTTGGCAATAGGAATCACCGAGAAGGCAGGCGTATTTGATTTCAATGGGGTATTAGGTAGCGTCGTTGCCGGCATTGGTTTGAACGGTGGCCTCGTGGAGGAGCCATCGTATCCGGGGTAAGTAGAGATATAACCAACAGGTTGGACACAGTAATGGACGTCGGCTAGCAGGTTGGTACAGTTCGAGAAGAGCTCCGGATTCAGAAAGAGGCTGTCAAGGTACAAGTCAATTTAAGAAGTGACCGAAGAGATATGGAGAGATGACTTACAAGTCCTTTCGCGTAATGGCGTTGTTTGTGGCGATAATAGAGCAATCATCGCCGAGAGCAACCTTGTTTCACTTACCACAATGGGCGTTGGTACCCTCTCCAGTGGGGGAAGGTATGGGACTGTGCACCTGTCAGTGTATAAATTACAATGGCTGTAGTTTATGCGTACGCTTCTGTGGTATACAAAGTAGGGACTGGCTTTGAGGTGGTAGGAAGTGCAAAGTTACCAAGCGGATTGCTGACACAGATTTTGCCGTCCTTTTGCTTGTTCAGGTTTCTGTAGATATACTTAGTGTGCGAGAACATTGCTTATTATTCCTGATACTTACCCGCAAGTGACATCGAGCGTTGGATTCCATGAAAGAAGCTGAGCGTAAGTGACCTTGTTCACCTTGGCAATGGTGCGGCAGGTATCCTTCTGATGAACCGTGTACTGCTCACAAGTAGTAGCTGCTGAGACAATGCTCGACAGCACTCCCGCGAGGATCGCTGGATAGAAAATAGTAGCCTTCATTTCGCAACCATTCAGTAAAAGCGTAACTAGTTGAAAATGAAGCAATGGATTCTCTCGTGGGATAGATATAAGAAGTTTTATTCTTTCTCAGGATGGAAAGTGCAAGACTTAATTAAGCTAACACTAAACTTGTTCAAAAGCGTTAAGAGGGGGGTGTAGTTCAAGTGGAAGACGAAGGACCGAGTCATGCTGAAAACGACAGGGGCAAGACAAGGTTAAGGTAAGAATTGAGCATAAATTTACTCATCTTTTTAAATGCATATACTAGCTTAGCCTCACTACAAATTCCTAAGGCTGTCATGCAAAAGTGCTATTCAGACGCAGGTACGACGTTGAATAGGTTAGTTTGATGCTTCAATAAATCTTCACTGGCTTCCTCGGAATCCTCGGTGGACGGTTAAACGGCAACTTATCCATGCCAACACGACTCGCATAGCTGCCATACTCGGTAATTTCTGGGTACGTTATGGCTGTTGGTTGTTAGTGTAGATTCTCAAAACTCCACTTGTTGGATGTTGGTTGTTAGTTCTGCAAATTCATATCCGCGTGTATCACATCACGGTCCGTGCTCCATGTCCGGCCCGATATACTTGTTGGTCCTAACAATTTTTCTGTCATCTTCACTTGGCGAACTTGTTCCTATTATAATAGCTACTCTCTTAGCGAGGGGCCCTTCCCTGCAACGCTTTGTCTAGCCAAAGGTTGTAAATTTTATAATCCAGTGCTGTGATTATTGAGCATTGCTACTACCACGTCTCTCAATCATGTCAACACCAGCCTTCTCAGAGAACATAACATCTTCTTCATGTACAATCTTGACGTCACCAAATATCTCGTCGATTTCCTCCAGGGATTTCCCTAAAGAGGTTAATATGGATACGTAAATTCTTGTGGGCAATCTTACCTCTGGTCTCTGGATAAACGAAAAAGAAGATCAGTGCACAAAGTGCATTGGTCAAGACAAACAGTATCTATCAAATCGTCAAAATTATAAATACTTGAGCTGAGGCAGTGGAGATTACTTACATAGTACTTCCAGCCAACTTCGGCCAAGGCAATCGGTGAGCATTGCGTGATGATCAAACTGATTGAGTAATGAACAACCTGTACAATTGCATTGGCCTTGGCTCGAAGCTCAGTGGTAAAGACCTCGGGACTGTCATTGTCAGCACGAGTCAATTAACTTGTCAAGTTATAGTTACTTACGGAATGATCCATGTCATAGGCCCAAGAAGAGCAGAGTAATTGGCCGACACAGCAAAAATGCATGCTATAAGACCTCGTTGTGCAGCAGCATTGGTAGGCATACCAGGAACGGCAGGAAATTTGGCTGCCAAGATGGTAATAATCAAGTAACAAACAGACAAGAGTGAAGAACTGGTGATCAAAATCTTCTTGCGGCCGATCTTGTCGACGAAGAACAATGAAATGAGACAGGCCACTGGTCCAACAGACCCATAGAGTCCACTGACGAGCAATTGGCGATCCTCGTTGAACTGCAACGTAGCATAGATGGCAGTCTGGTAGTACTGCACGAACGAGATACCAGACAGCATAGCAGCTGCCCAGACAAAAGAACCGACAAAGAGTCTCTTTCTGAAGGAGGGTGTCTTTATGAGATCGCCCCATGAGAGACGGCCTTGGGCTTGCTGTTCTTCAGAGATGTTTACCTGGATCATGGTGAATTCCGTTCGACACCATTCTTCGTTGGTGCCGTCAAAATGATAGTTCCGAAATGCTTTCTCAGCTTCATCATGGCGGCCTTTGAGACATAGCCACCGAGGTGATTCGCTTAGAAACAAAACGCCTACACCAAGAATGAGAGCGGGAATACTTTGGATGGCGAAACCGAGACGCCATTGGTTAGGGTTGTGCCATTTGCCTTCAGCTACGCCTATCCATAGTGCGGCGAAGAATCCCCAGGCGGTCACTGAAATGTGTCAGTTTTAGCAGATATTCTTGGAAAGTTGACATACTCATCTGATTGACTGCTGTGACTTTGGCGCGTTCGTGGGTCTGTAGACTGGTTAGTAATATTGTGAGTGGATACGAAAATTGGCTGACCTTGGCAATCTCGGCTCCAAAGACCGGAGATACTCCTGTGATGGTTCCAACAGCGAAACCAACCAACATACGACCAATAATCACTAAAATGGTCAGAATATCCGTCAAAAAGTCGAAGATAACTTACGCATAGCAACGTGAGCGGCTCCGGCCATGATGGCACCGCCTATGACTCCCCAAATACATCCAAACGCGATAGCTTTGCGACGACCAAGTCGATCACTAGTAATGCCCACTGAAGCACTACCCAGCCATGCTGAAATATGTCAGTAACTCAACCAAAGCCTATTGAATGACCTTACCTCCTGCTTGGTACATAGACACAATTGCACCACGTAGAGGAGGTGGTGGGTTGCCAAAATAATTCACAAACGTCCCCAGAGCTAAGCTCGGAGTAATGATACCCGAGTCACTAATGTGTCAGTACAGGGTAACCGCAGAGAATAAACTGACTTACAATCCATAGAGAAACCCTCCAATTCCGAGGAAGATAGAAGTAAGAAAAGGCTTACTCAGCCAAGCGTCACTCTTCATGGTTATTTTTCACGAGACAAGAATGAAATGATGTAGATTGTATAAAGTGTAACATGCAGCCTCTTTATCTCTCTTTTAGGGAAATAGTTAACCGAAGATAAGAATCGCCTAAAATAACCGAACGTGGGGTCCCCGCGCCGAAGAATGTGGGCCATGCCTATATCCGTTTAGAATGCGGGGTTGGCATCTCAAACAGCGACGTTGCTTACAAGGCCAAGAGTCATTAGATCATCCTTTATTCACTTTAGTATGAGTCGTGACGCGGGGGTGGCTTTTCCCTCGGCAGTTTGAGGTGGCAGTTGGCCGAGCACAAGACGTTACAAATGCATGGGTTCAACGTGTTTATTACCGGACATTAACTTACATTCATTGTGGTCAGTGCTTTGATCTGTACCATCTCTCATCTGTCAAGATGGTTGTCAAACTCTTCATCTACGCTGCCATTGCGGTAGGACTGACGTATCTAGCCCTCGTATTTCCAAGAGTATGTCGCTTCGCTACCCTAAACTATTACACTCACTAACTGATATTCCAGCTCCAACAAGAATACAAACTCTGGTCCCATCGCTCTCAATTACCCCCCGGTCCAAAGACAATAAAAACAGGCATCCGAAAGCCATGGCTTTGGTTCCAGCAACTCAGCCAGGAATACGGAGATGTCGTCTACCTTCAACTCGGCCCCACACCAACCATCATTCTTGGTTCTGCACAAGCAGCATGGGACCTCCTCGAGAAACGCGGCGCAGTATTCTCATCACGACCGCGCTTCATCATGGGTGGCGAACTACTATCTGGTGGTATGAGAGGCCTCATGGCGCCGTATGCGTCATATTGGAGACGATGGAGAAAGCTTCTGCACAGTGGCTTTATGCAGCGGCAGAGTGAGACATATAGACCTATCCAGAGTCTAGAGAGTAAAGTCTTGATGTATGAGCTTTTGCAAAGTCCACAGGATTTCAGAACGCATCTGGAAAGGTATGCTGCGAGTGTGATTGTTACGGTCACTTATGGGAGGAGAGTCGAGGATGTAAGGAGTGACATTGTGGTTAAGCGAAATGCTGAAGCCATGGAGCGTCTAACACTGGTCAAGTGAGTCCTCATACCCTGAATATATTTAATATCTGACCATTGTTATCTTCTAGTATCCCTGGAAAATATGCTGTCGAGCGTTATCCTGCCCTCAAGTATGTGCCCAGCTTCCTGGCTCCTTGGAAAAAGCAAGTCCTACAGCAGCGAGAAAAGGATATACAACTCTACACAGAGCTCATGAACGAAGTTCGAGAAAAAGTGGCAAAGGGAACCGCACCAACATGTTTTGCGAAGCACCTCCTCGAAGAACAGCATAATCTTGGTATGACTGATCTCGAGATCGCTTATACTGCTGGATCACCCTTTGGTGCTGGTGTCGAGACTGTAAGCCCTACATCATCTTCAAACCCACCCAAACAATGCTAACAAGATCAGTCTGCTGGATCACTTGCGAGTTTCTTTCTCGCCTGCGTCAAGTTCGGACCTAAGTTTATCCCCAAAGCTCAAGAAGAACTTGACCGTGTGATTGGAAGTGATAGACTTCCCACGTTCGACGATTTACCTAAGCTAGATTATGTCAGGGCTATTGCATCTGAGACTCTCCGCTGGAGACCTGTAGCTGTCCTTGGTGGGACACCTCATGCGAGCACAGCAGACCATGTATATAAGGGCATGTTCATTCCGAAAGGAAGTACAATTATCGCTCCTCTATGGACACGTGAGTACCCTAATGTGGATTTTATAACGTTACTGACGTATGTAGTTCATCTCAACGAGGCTGACTTTCCACAACCGCATGAGTTCAAACCTGAGCGCTTCATGGAAGAAAGAGACTACCCTGGCACACTGGGTCATAGCGCCTTTGGCTGGGGACGTCGCGTTTGTCCTGGAATGCATCTCGGGGCTGCATCCGTGACACTCAACATCGCGAGAATTCTCTGGGGCTTTGAGGTTAACCCTGAGAAAGACGAGAAGGGTCGGGACATCGAAGTCGACATGTAAGTTTCTACGTGATGTTTGTTAATGGAGATACTGATGGCTCGTAGTTTCGCTTATTCAGATGGATTTAACTCAAGTCCATTGCCATTTTCATGCTCAATCACTCCTCGTTCCAAGAGTCACACGGATGTTATCGAGAGGGAAAATGGAAATGCTTTGGACGACTTGGTTGAGTATACTGCTATTACGAGTAAGGTTTCTTAGTGCGCTCATCGGTGAAGGTGTTAGTGTGTCAAGCGACTAAGGCATGATCTCGAAGCCATATCAGATATCAGAAAAATAACATTGGCAAGATTCAGGACACAAATTAAAAGCCTTGGAATAATAGTCTAGGTAGCATAAACTAATTTACTATTCGTCTCTTATGCTAGCAGCCGCTAACTCTATGGCGCCCGTCCGTCTCTCCCACCACAGAAACGACCATCCCTCTATCACTTCCCATACCTCAATACCAAAGCTTAGAGCCAGTCGAATCTGCCAGTATCGTGTTGTTTGCCAACCATAGTTCTAATTCGTCTCGACTGTCCAGGTTGGTTGAAGCGATATGTGATTGTACACTGCTTCTGTAATCCAGGGTTGGGATCATTTCCGAACCATGGATCATTAATCACGAAACTGCCTCTAGACTCAATCATCTGTTCGACCTTGGGTACAAGTCCGAATGTATCGGCTTGACATCCAAGATCGTAGAAAACCTTGGTACCGTAGGTGATAGTTACGACCGTTACCCTCTTAGAAGTGAGACCATCAAGGGCACACTCCTTGAGAGCGTTGATCTCGTTCTGCTTCTGAGATTCACTGGCTCGAGCCTGATCACGCTCAGTAAGAGCTTGTGAATACGCAGCCTTTTGACGTTGGATTTCTGCGTCTTTAGACTGGATGGTCGATGTCCTTTCGTTGATCTGAGCCGCTTGCGATGTTTGGGTTCTTTCGGCATCGGCTTTGAACTGTGCATACTGGGCGTTCAAAGCAGCATATTCGCGGGCCTGCTTTTCGCGCGCAGCGTCGGCGTCAGCTGCGAGCTTCTCAGCAGCAAGTTTCTCCTTCTTGAAGGACTCCAGTTCGCGCTGCATGGCATCGTAGGATTGGGACACCACGACACCTGGCCCGGATGAACCATCTGGGGGGGGCATGAGCTGGTTCAGAAGAGTGTTCGGGAGAGCTGCCTGAGGCATGATGTTGACTTGGCTAGCCTGACCCTTCGAAGGGTCGATAAGTTCCTATTTGAAAAGTCAGAGTTGCTGTCTTGATGTAGCTGTGAATCATGTCCACTTACAGGTAGCAGGTCCTCCCACACCTCAGGTGGCATGAGAGTATCAAAGTTGAACTCGATTGTAGACTTGCTGACGTCGAATGTTGTGGTCACGGGTGCTGGAGGTGGAGCAATAGAAGAGATGGGCAGATCGCTCACACCGACCAGTACTTCATCATCACTTTCAGATTTGTGTGTTTGACTTGCATCAGTAGACCCACTGGGCAGATTTGCGGCAGATTGGGCTGGATCTTGAGCAGGTGTTGCCTTGACCGATAATGTTGTCGGCTCCCAGTTGGCTGCATGTCCCAAAGCCTTCTCAATAATCTGCTTGACGAGAGGAACTCTGTTGGTGGTGGACCAAGCACCCTGTCGTTTGAGAACGGAAGGATCTTTGCTCAAAACGCCAATCTGTCATAGACACTGTTAGCAGTCTGGAAAGGATAAGTCTCAATGAGGTGAACTTACAGCTTCAACAATTTTGGTTTGCTCATCTCGCAAAGCACCACGAACACTCAAAAGAGTCTTCAAGTTTGTATCAATAGCATCGACAACGCCGATTCGCTGTCGATAGTCCTTTCGGTTGCTGATGATGTTCTGAACATCTTTCAGAAGCATCTTGTAGTCCATGTAGCTATCAAACAACTCGGCAGTGAAACTGGCGATCAGATCATACTGCAGAGTCTTGATAGGCGACCCGGTACTCCATTTAACAAAGGATCGGTTCGCCTTGTACGGAGTGAGGATGGCCCAAGTGCGCTGAGGACATTGTGCAACAGCGGCCGGGAAAGCAGCAGCTGCCGCGTACATTGAGTCAATGTCCCAGGCGCGGCTTGCCTCTTTGATCTGAGCGCCACCAATCCAGCTGATGGATATAGTGGTCTCGGTGTCTTTGAGAGCGGATGCGAGAGTTGAGCGAGATGAGTTATCAGATGGGCCCAGGACAAACTCTTCAACTTCATCTTTGCTATTCATGTTGAGACCCGATTTGATGCTGCACACAAAAGTTTGTTAATCTTGATCAAGGTAAATGCTGGATATCAGTTTTACTCACGCCTCGACTGTACTCTTCACGTCATGGCCCTCCAAGACCTTGATGGAGACAATACCTGTAAAGTCTCCACCCTCAATGAATCCTGCCGGTAGAGTTATTATAAGATCCCATGCGCACGAGACTGATTACAGGACCAAAACTTACCGGAGATGTAGGAGTCGCCATAGATTTCGTTAAAGCGAGAATACATGGCGGCATCATTGTTGTCAAGCTTCTGGAACTCACATTCATCCTCTGTAGAGATGGTTTGATTCACAACCTGTGTTTAATTAGTTCACATGCATCGCCATACCAAGCTGACTGGTCATACCTTGACAGCCACAACTGCATTCAAATGCGATGACTTAAAAGTTGTTTCATCAACTGTGCTGGAGTTGCCACTGATCTCAATGGTACCCTTCTTGATCGCCGAGCTGTAGGAAACATTCATAGTCTCCACGACATCGCTCAACTTTTCGACGAAGCGGGCGGAGTAAGAGACAACCTTCATAACATTTAGTAAAGTCATGTTAATATTCAGCGCGTCTGACTTGCCTGTGATGTTTCGCCCTTCAACTCCAGAGTCTTTCTCTGCTTGACTTTGATAGCCTGATCAATGCACAGCTCGTGGGTATAGGAATTGAATCCTTGACCCAGACGCATCGCGTCATTGTACGGGGCGAGTCTGAGAGTCATCGTGGTAAACTATGCGAAGATAGAATCTTTCAAAATGACTAGGGAAATTTGCTGAGCAATAAAAATAGGTATGAAATAGAGTGAAGACTTGAAGTGATTATAGTGCAGGACGAGTATGCTTCCCTGGCCGAGTATAAAGGCTTCTAGTTGTAGTCAGAAACTCGGCTTTTGGTAGTTCGAAAAGACACTTCTCTCCCGTCATGCCCGCCACTTGTTGTGAGTGCACCGACTTTGTCTCACATTGCGAGTTTCTAACCGAGCTGAAAAGATTCCAGACCACTTCGACCAGGATGTATGGTCTCATCTGCTGTCCTGAATCCAGCTGAAAGCAAGACGGGAGTTACTCGGTGAATAAGCGATTGCAAATAATATTGATGTCAGGCCAATTACTAGGGTTATTGGCGAGGGTGTACATGCGATATTCCAATAGCGTAGAAAATAAGTTTGAAGGCCTCAGCGCAGTACTACTACACGCGAAGTCCCAGATAGTTCTAGACTCTGGATTAGGCTTTCGGGATCTCGTAAACGGTCCTGTCCCTAGCTCCTGAAGGCGCTAAGATTGCCAAATTGGGAGCGGCCCGCCTGTCTAGACCTCCGGTATGATAAGCTAATGTCAGACTAGCTCAAACGGCTGGTCCGGGTATGATCTCTAACATGGGTATTAGTGGAGAATATCTCGCAGCTGAAAAACAATGTTTATCTGTATTTTTCTCAATTTAGAAATATATGATGCATATCTCAGGGTCACATGGCCTATGCGTACCAATAATTCCGCCGATACCCTGCACAGATGGTTCAGCTCACCACAATTTCACACTATCGACTGTCGCAAAAGTCTCGACTTCATTTAGACTCTACGATAGGCCTGCAAATGTCTCACCTACGGAGTCACCCATGGTTCCCAATCCTCAACCCCTCATTTTCGGGTGACCGAGCTGGCTTATTCACACGGGGTACCCTAGAGAACAGACAGCCACAGGCTTCAAATCAATTTTACTTTACATAGGTCGCTGCCTTCATCTTTTTTCTTTCTTGACAATTGTCACCAAAGACGAATCGATACGGGAATCTTTGCTCAATAATAGTTTTGTTTTGCTCGTTTACTCTTTCAAGACCTTTCATCATGTCGAAACAAATCCCGCCAAAGCATCCAGAAGAGCCACTGGATGATCCTGAGGATGATTCTCTGGAAGAGCCAATTCCGATTCAGTCCAAGAGTGTGCTGAAGAACAAGCTCTCTGCCACTGTCAAAGTAGCCAGACTTGCCAACCCGGCGGAAGAGAAGTCAAAAGATGTCGTTCTTGCGACTTTACAGAGGAATGAGTATGATTTAACTTGCGCTGGCGTGGCCTGACAATTATAATTACTAATGGCAATGTATAGTGTCAACCAACTCTCACTGGCCCAGATAAGGCAGAAGATTAAATCTATGTGAGCATTGTAGCCCCACAACACATCGGATATTTATTCTCTCTAACCTTCATGTAGCGATGATCCTGACACCTTTTGTTTCAAAGATCAAAGTCCCGCGGATGACTCACTTCTCCTTGAAGAGTATCTCCAGCAATCATTTGATGGTGATGTTGACTTTACATCTACATACAAGCCCTCCAAAAACGCAAAGGATGGAGAACAAGAGAGCACCATTCACAAATGCTTTCTCTACCTTCCACCCAAACCTGCAGCCAAAGATACCACAATGGCTAGCAATTTGACAAAGGCAAAATTCATCATCAAGGTCTTTGAGTGGTCCGCAGGAGAATCCGGTGTTGCTAGTCGTGGTAACCTACAGTCAAGCAAGCTTGATAACATGAAAGCCACCGCCATTACGCTGGCGGGCCTTCGCAAGAAGCTTGCGACATGTACAAAGATGTGAGTTGCCCTGAGATCAAATGCCGCTGAACAAGAGCCTAACAATGTCGCAGGTCAGTAGCGCCAAAGACCCACCAGTTCTGTACACAATCTGGCGAGACGGTTGTCGACGAGTCTATGACATTCCCCGATTACTTGTTGCTGGAGGTAAGTCGCAACCCCTGAGTACTAGCAGAAATCGGTCTTAACTCCTGTGTACTTTGGCTAACCCTAGACCTTCGATGCTTGTAGGAGACACCGAGTGAAGCGAATGCAGAACTGCCATTCGTTCACGTGTTCTATAAACTCGCACACCCGAAGAACGAACCTCCCAACATCGATCTTAGCAACCTTCCCGGTAAGCTGGATGCGGCAGACACAAAGGTCAAGGAGGTAGGTACCTGGGTATCTTCCAGATTTATAATTCTATGCTGACATTTTAATAGAGTGCATTCGAGAATGGCAAGACGGCGACTACTTTCGAATCTCGTGCCCGAGCCTCTGAATTGCCTGACTCTGTGACGGCTGGTACTGGAGCTATTGTCAGCGACTATGCATTGTATGTCAATATTCTGGTCGCGAGTAGTCATCAGCACCACAGAAACATGGCTGACTTGATCTAGGGATGCCTCTTACCTCACCGACCTACAGTGGGCCGAAGTCCTACGCAACTGTGGCGCTATGTATGGCTGGGTCGTGGACCGTCATAAGAATAGGATCGTCCGAGCTCCAAAGCCAGGTAAGAAAACGGCTTCAATCTCACATGTTCTCTGAGTAAATGTGAACTGACATTACGCGGCAGCCTTTCAACTACGAGCCAAGATCTCGGAAGATGCAACCCATGCCATTCCAGACGTTGTCGAAAAGGCTCCAGAGCCAAAACAGGAAAACAAGGCACTAATTACGAAAGATGACATTGACGAGATCAAGGCGAAAGTTGGGAACTGGAGCTCTAGAAGTGGTATGAAAGGGGAGTTGCCTGCAATTACTGCCTCAGAGCAGATCGAGGAAACTAATCAACAGGGTATGATGCCTCCTAAAAAAGCCATTTCGAAAGATGTACTAACTGACCAATAGGAGATACAACGGTGGCTACTAAGGATGCAAGCACCGAGACAACAACGTCAGCAGCCACAGATTCGGCACCACAGGAGGTCAAGGCTTCAGTCGCCACAATCGAAGAAAGAACTGGCAAGGCTGTATATACAGTCCTGCCGAGCTTTCAAGTGAATGACGACTCCAGAATCGAGATTACTATCAGCAGTCATGAGTTTGAGACGAGCATGGCTAGGAATGACTTTAGCAATCACTCCACAGAAGGATCAATGTAAGTCCTTCAACTAGAAAACCATGCAGTCTATGCCATGGCCTTTGATGCGGCAAAGTCTAACTGGAGAACAGGTCAGGAGGCTTCGGAGGGTTTTCGGCATCGGTTAGTGCAGGGTACAGTAAGGAAACCTCGAAAGCCACCAAGGATACGACCAACACGTACAAAAAGACCATGATTGCCAAGTACCTGGTTAGTATCCGTCCTATCGACCTCATTACCTTTTACTTATGAACATGCAAAATAGCTTCCTCGAGCCGACATTCTACTTCATCCTTCAGACCTGGAACCTTCGCCCGAGTTCAAGGCGGCTCTTGAGAACATCCGCACTAACAAAAACATTGCCGATCTACGCAAGTTGAACGAGGACTTTGGTCAGCTCTGGTGTCAGCGTATCACTGTAGGTGGTCGCCTTCAATCTACGTCCATCATGACAGACGAGACGGTCACATCTGAGCAAGAGCAAAAAGAGGCTATGAAGGTCTCTGTGGGTGTTCAGGTGAAGACACCTTTTGGAGGTGGTGGCGTCAAACATACCAATGAGAACGGGAAAGCCGAGACAAAGAATACGTCAGATGTGAAAAAGGACGAGAGCAATGTGTTTGAGGCGGTGGGAGGTGACACCATTCTTGCAGCAAAGTGAGTCGCAGTCATTCCTCTTACGATACTAGGCTAACGTTCACCAGCCCCACGGCGTGGTCATCTACTGTTGCCGATTACCGCACTTGGAGAGTCATCGATGTGAGTTTCCTTCAACGTTTATATCGCTCTAAGACTGAACCACTGACGTTTGACAGCGAGACTCTTTGTCTTCTCTCGCAGACACCATCTCCGCCATTCCAGGTTACGCTCAAGTTCGCAGCTGGTTTATGCAGGCAGTCCCTACTCTCTCCAAATATGTTGAGCTGCCTCCATCCCGCGAGATCAAACTCAGGTTCAAGTTGACGGCCCCAACAAGTCAACTTTCTCTGTCCTATCTGAAGAAGGTAGAGAATTATGATGCTTCTGGCGACCCGATCTATTACCTAGGTCACAGCACTGGAGCCGATGTCAGGCCTGTCAAGAACGAATTGACCATCTCTAATAATGCTTGGACGCAATGCGATATTACTGACGCTAAGCCACTCTTCAGTCCTCAGAGGTACGTTTTCATTCGATACCACTGTTTACTTGAATCGTGAACTGATATGGGGTAGTTACCGAGCCCCTGTGATTATGGGATATCGGTCAAACATCGTGGGTGATTCTGCATATGGCTCGCAGTACAACCAGGACTATACCAACTCGCTCTGGAATGTGAGCGCGCCTTTCAACGATGCGGTAAGTTTGTGAAATTGATTCATTATCACATGACTAATCACATGATTTCAACAGCTTGCTCATGGTGTCTTGGTCTGTATTTCTACGGTTCCACTCCCGAAATCAGCACCCAACGCTGGTGCAGCAGTATCAGCAGCCCCCGATTCACCACTCTTCCTTGAAGTTTTCCGAAACCAGCAATCTGTCTTCCTACCTGGTTTATCAGACTCATCCGAACGACACTATTGGCGAATCCTCAAGCACGGCGCCAAGTCCAATGGAGAGTACATTAAAGAAGGAGACGAGATTTACTTTGCCTGGGCCTTCAAGGACCAGACGTCTGGTTTCCGTGACTTTTCCCAGGATGTGTTCGGTCGCCGACGACTTCAATTCCCGGACGACTTGAACGGCAAGGTATTACACATGAAGCTACCTTGGCCTAGATTCGAACCTCTCGCAAAGCCAGCCAATGGTAAAACTGTCGTATCCAACACAATGATTTTGACCGACGATCCTGTTGCATTGAACAATGCCCCACAGATGGCTACTATCAAGACCGCACCAGGCATGATGGCCGCGGCCCAAGCTCTCAGTCAAGGCAAGAACGCCACTGACGTAAGCGTCTTTGGGCTGCAGGATGTGAGATTCCGGGTCGACGTTGTCGGTAATGATGGGTACGGTGATATAGGGAACTGCCTACTTAAGGGCCTGGATCAGGGGACGGAGAAACCAGTGGCGACGGATCCCAAGGTCAAAGCCATGCAGTCACTTTTACAGGCGCAACTCAAGTACTATGAGGCTCTGATGTTTCTCGGGGTGTAGCCTTAATATTAGTATTGGCCGTCTGTCGTTTTAGTGGCTTTTAGTCCTTTTCATGCCCATGTTCATCAAAGTCGATTTCTACCTTGCGTCACATGCATGGGCTAGTATGACCACTAGGACTTAGGATACAAAAACAACTACCTAGTCTATGTCGCATAAATTGACCTGATAATTTCTTCTCCTATGCTTACAGCGGTCCATGTTCCAGCTCCCCTCCATTCAGCATCGAGAGACGCCAGCCTGCATAACGAGGCTCTGGGAATACGCCTATGACTGGTTGACACGTCACGCCAAGATCAGCAAGAATCTTTCTGGGAGCCTTACCTGTCAAAATGATCAGTCCATAACAATTTAAGCGCCAGCCGAGTTTTCTGACTTACATAACATCATGCGGGGTAGAAGGGCCTCATTTCCTCTATTTCGATTCCCCATCCTTCTCTCCCTCATCTTAATACCTTATTGAATGCATTGACTATAACAAATGGTAATTTCAGCAGCCATGGATGATGAAGCACATGTTCCCCCTTTACCGGGAGATGCAACTCTACCACTCAAAGACAAAATTGCGGCAGCCGTTTATGGCGCTGCGGGAGCCGGATCTCCAATTGATGCATTTTTCAATGCTTGGGATAAACTTGGCCTTGTCAATGACTACAAGCGTTTTGTTCACGGGCTTGAACAAGCTCTTAAGACAGAGCTTGACCATGCAACGATCCGAGCCACTATCTCCAGCCGTGTCAAGTCTAACTCCTCGATTACAAAGTCAATCCAACGTCGACAAACAGCCCAAGGACGAAGCTACACTAATCTTGATGAGATCTTCAACGGTATACATGACCTTGCGGGTCTGAGGATCGTTGTAGACTTTCCACCTGGCATACAAGCCACGCAAAACCTTATCAAAAACTTTGAAGTAGTGGGCGAGAGTAAGTTTGTTGCAGACCGAGACCTTGGTCAAGAATGGAAGCCCCGGTTCGGAAGTTTTGAGAGCACCAATTATCGTGTAAAGATCCACCCTACACAAGACCATGCGCTTTACATCTACCGGGATGTATTGATCGAAATTCAAGTCCTCAGCCTCGCGGAAAGTTTATACAATAAGCTAGCCCATCCTTTGGTTTACAAGAAGACCTCGGGTGAGCAGCTATCTGTCAAAGATCAAAAGATCATTGATGTATCACATGGTTTGTCTCTCTGTTATTGGATATGTCTCTCAGCCATGGAAGACCAGTTGGAGGCGCGTGAAATGCCAGAGCCGGTACGAAAGATTGGCGCGATTGTAGAGGATGTCGACTTCGAACAGAACATGTCGGAGCTTGTCAAAGCGACACCACGTTTGCCAGAATCAGACGGAACCATTTCAACCACTGTCTTACTAGACTTCATCCGCGAGAGCCAAACACGACAAACTAAGTCATTTGAAGAGATTTTTCACAAGCTAGTTCAAGTAGCCAGGTATTATGGCCATTTTTGTTTATACTCTACCAAAGCTAATTAAATTATAGGCATGCAGCCCCTACGACCATCCACAATTTCGGCCCAGGGCAAACAAGCAACAACTTCGGAAATATCAATAACTCTTCAGGATTCGGGCATGTCAACCACGCACCAGCAACGTACAACAATTACTACACAGGGAATCAAAGCTCTAGTAAGACCCCAGGGATCGATTATTAGCTACATAAAGAAGACAATATTAAACGTCTTCTTATCTTGTAGGTAGCGCATATGTCAAAGCACTCTTCAATACCGATCCTCGAGTCGACAAGGACGAGATCCAAGACGAGAAAGGCGGCTTACTCACGGAGTCATCGGATTGGATCCTCCAACACGACAATTTCAAGAAGTGGGATCGTGGAGATACATCGAGAATCCTCTGGATCAACGGCGAGCCTGGAAAGGGAAAGACAATGTTGATGTGCCGCATCGTTGATGAGCTGAGCTCCAGAACAAAGTTATCATGCTTTTTCTGCAGGGCCAACGAACCAAGCAATAATAACGCCACTTCAGTCTTACGTGGCTTGATATACGTGCTGATCCAACAAGACGATGTAGCAATGAGCTGTTTTGAAAAAGAATGTGAAACGTATGGCGCACATTACTTCGAGAACAAGTCTTTCACGCTATCCCAATTACGAAGAGTCTTCCAACCTGTACTCGCAGCTATCAGTCCCAGGCATGTATACCTTGCCATTGACGCTGTCGATGAGTGCGTAGAAGGGCAACGAGCACTACTGGAAATCATCACAGGGTGTTCTCAGTTACAGCATGTAAAATGGGTTGTTTCCAGCAGGAATAAGCCTCTTATCGGAGAGCGCCTTTTGAAAGCTTCGTCGAGCATCAACCTAGAAGAGAACAAGATTTCTGTTTCTGCAGCTGTTTCTGAATACATCAAACATAAAACGGCATCATTATTTGACTTGAAACGATACGAAGAGAGCATGATGCAAGAGGTTATGAACATCTTGTCCTCCAAAGCCCAAAACACATTCCTATGGGTATCTTTAGCCTGCCAGATGCTGGTAAATAGGGAGAGCTTCGACCCCGTGGGAGCACTTGGTGACTTTCCTTCTGGGCTTGACTTACTCTATGACATGATGTTGAAAGAGATCCGATCATCCAGTCGCCCCAAGCTCTATCAGCAAATTATGAACGTCGTGCTGACGGTGCTTCGGCCGGTTTCACTGGACGAACTTCAGTTGCTGGCACCACTGTTTCCCGAAGGATTGTCACACGACAAAAAGATTGAAGTGGTGAGATACTGCGGTTGCTTTCTCAGTGTGCGAGAGTCTTTCGTTCATTTTGTGCACGAATCAGCAAAGGATTTTCTCTTGAACCCTGATTATGGTTTCGATTATGATGCGGGGCAGCAGCATTATGAAATCCTGATGACTTCACTTAGGATTATGTCTACATTGTGTCGCTTAAAAGACTTTGAACCAGTTAAATACCCATGTACCCGATGGGCATTTCACATCTCACAGTGCAAACCTGAGATGAAGGCTTGCGAGCTCAAGGATGGAAGCCATATTGACGCGTTTCTACGAGAAAGCTACCTTGAATGGTTCAAAGTTTTAGGCTATCTGCGTGCAGTGCCTAATGGGATATCCTGTATGAATGAGTTGAGTCTCAGAGTCTCTGTAATGAAAAATCTCATCCTGTTGTTATTTTCCCGCAAGCTAACAGGATCCAGGGAGAAGTTTCGGGTTTCGCCGAACTTATACGGGAAGAGACCTCATTTATGCGGTATCATAAAGTTGGTGTTGAGAAATTGCCTCACACGGTCTATGGAGCACTAGTTTTCTGTACAACAACCAGCATCATGAGGAAGATCTACGGCAAGAAGGAACCAAAATGGATCACAATGAAACCGAACATAAACGATACGCCAACCCCTATACACACAATCGAGGAGTCCAAACATATTAGGGATATATCGTTATCTCACGATGGTCGACTACTAGCATCAGCAACTTGTGACAGCATCGTTCGGGTATGGGATGTGGCAACAGGAGAATTAATTCACAGCCTAACAGGACACACGGGATGCGTGTGGTCGGTTGACTTTTGTCGATCGAACTATCGACTTGCATCCTCATGCGATGAATTTATCATTATACGGGATGCCGAGAATGGGGAGATCATTAATTCGATTCACCGCCATGCATCTTTCCCTGGTATGATGATTCGTCCCTCAGTGGCGTTGTCCAAAGATGGGAACTCGGTTGTTTGCAGCTCGGCGCTTCAAGGGTTCAAACTTTGGAACTCAGAAACTAGTTCTTTGATCCGAATAATTACACCGACATTCAAGGCAAAGCGACCTGAATTTGGCAGTTCGGCGGCCATTTCTGGATCCGGCAAACTATTGGCAGGAACACAGGATGACGTAGTCCTGGTCTGGAATTTGGAAAGTGGAGAGTTGTTGCATGAAATTAAATCGGAGAGGTTTTTTGAAACACCATCGCTCAAATTCTCCACAGAGGATACTTTATGGCTTTTTGACAAACGCTATTTCTTCCTACTTGATCCAGCTACAGGAATGATTCTCAATAAAGGAAGAAGAGGCGAGATGGCCCTCTATCTTACTGACGCCTCCCAGTATCAGGGGAACGGTCCTCTGGCCGTTGGTGACTCTTGTGACACCATATTCAATAGCCGTCTTCTGGATTGGACACAGAATTACAATCAAGACTCAAAATCTAACCTCCTGGCTACGTGCGATAAGAATGCAATCCAGATTTGGGACCTTACTGTTCCCTATTCTACATTACCGCAAACAATAGGTTATCCAGTCGTCTCCTTTCTTCCTAATGTAAATTTTGTTATTTCGACACAATCAGCTCACCAGTCGGCTGATATTTGGCGTTTCGAAACAAAGACACTTCACCAAAAGATCGACTCCTGGCCCCCAGAACTTCGGTCGCCTCTACTGGCAACAAACGGCAACATAATTGCTTATTATGAAAAATACCGGCTTTTGGTCAAAGACCTAAGTACAGGAGTTAGATACTCCAAACTAGAAGGCAAAATTAACATCAAGAGGCACGACAAGTTACGCTTCCTAAACATGAAACAGGATTATGGATTCGTTTGGATCTTGGGTGCCATTTCCAATGACGGAAAGTGGATGTCATTGGGAACGCACGAAGACATCCACATTTACAACATTGAGAATGCAAGGCACTGTCAGCACTTTGAAAGCTCTAGCGGTATCCGGTACCGAGCGGTCGCATTTTCTCACAACAGCCGACAGCTTGCAGTTGGCTCGACGGATTTCATCAAGATATGGGATACTGACTCCTGGATCGAAAGGGTCTTTGTCATTCCTGAGCAACGTCAGCATGACTATTATGCGGCTATCTTCTTATGTTTTTCGAAAGATGATTCTTCATTAATTTTTTATTCGCTCCGGATCGGTGACATCATGGATATCAACATTTGGAGACTGTTCGGGGGGCACGAATTTAAAAGATTAAGGCTGAATCGTGCCTTCAATTTCCATTCCTTCGATTCAAATATGTCTATTATTAGGACGAGTATTGGTGTATTTCAGCGCACACAAGATCATTTCCATTGCACGGGCTATGCACTTAGTTGGGACAGGGAGTGGGTTACATGGTGTGAACAGCCTATACTTTGGCTACCACCCAACTTTCGACCAACCAATCTTTTCGAATCATATGGAGTTTATGACGGACACAAAATTGCCATCGGTCTAGATGATGGCCATATCCTGTTCTTTGAATTCGATCCCAATGGTCCAACAGCCGATTTAGTGCAACCATTATTTCTTCAAGACCCATCTGCCAAGCAAAAACGATCAATGTGTATGAGGCTTACTGTTGATTCAGATGATTGATTCTATAGCTTAGGTATCTATCAATTTGACAGCGTCAATACACAAACACAGCTTTCGAAGTGCAAACAGTGGAATGGAACCGTTGCTTTTCCAAGAAGTAGCTCAGTGACTCCTTTTGTGTAAACTACTTTAATCTGATGCTTGGTCACCATATCGAAGAATCTTGTCATTTCTCTCTAACATGGTCGTATAGCGGCTAGTTTGATAATCTATTTTTGACGATTTCATACTCTCTAGCCCTTCTTTCCTGGAGGCGAACGAGCTTGGGAGACTAGTGTGCAGTGCGTAGCGGCAAAACACTCCTCAGTCTGATAGGGCAGAATTACTAGTTTAAGAAGTGTGTATTATTTTTGTACCTTGGCATAGACTTCTTTCTCAGTCTTCTCAAGATAGGTTGTTAACAAATGTTAATCTGTCTGTGCATATTAAAGTTTAACAAATCTTCAAATTAGTCTAAGGATCATAAGCTAACCTAATAATCTCCACTCTTATTCTTCCAGCGTCCAATGGTTCTCATATCCATTGTAGCGTACGGTCTTTTTCTGAGACTATTTTGTGCTACCAGGGCATTCATCACATTAGTTACTGAAGTTGATTAATTTCTTAACCGAGTCAACAGCTGCCTGAGTGTACTCCTTCATATCCGTGTCTTCTCCCTCAAGGCCATCAAAGACCTCAACACTCAACCAGCTCCTAAACCCAGTCTTGAGCACAGCAGCCATCATATCTTGAACAGGTAGATATCCACCATCGCAAGGCAGCGGCCTGTAATCATGACTCCATCTCGCGCGGGGCCTACTTCCGTCCTTGTCCTTGATATCCTCAATTGGAGGATCCATCTTGTATGCGTCCGAGATCTGAAGCAAATAAATCTTATCGGCTGGGACGGTCTCGGCTAACTCTTGAAGACTCGCTTCCCATCGCTTCTGGCGCTCCTCGGAGCTGCTTGCTGGGGTGAGACCGTCGTTCGTGGTGGGGTCGCCCCATTCATATCCGGCTGTCTGAAAAGTGTCCAGACAGAGACCAATGTTTGGTCTGTCAGCCTTTTGGACGATTTGCCAGACTGTTTTCCATGTTGGAGCGTGGGTAGCCCAGCACCAGTTCTCATAAGCAATGTTAAAGTTCTTTTCGGCGAGTAGGTCTGCCAGTTCAGCGAGATCCGAGGCCAGGTCATCAAAAGAAGACGAGATACCTTCAGAATCAGATGACCCGACCTGTGAAGCGTTAGAAATATGATCAAAATAAGATGTTGGCCGGTTGACTTGCCTGGAGGAGAGTGATACCGGCAGCCTCCATGATTTTTATCCATCCTTTGGCTTTATCGAAAGCTTTTTGTCTTTGCTTGTCGTGCGTTCCCTTTTTCCAGCCCTCAAAATTGGCAAAAGGCTGCAGCATCATGATCTCCAATCCCAGCTCATCCGTCACTGATTTGATCTGCTTCGCCACATCGGCGAGGGTGTCATAGTCATCCTCTTTAGGTGACGATCCAAGGAGCGTTTCCCCATAGCTGATGATATCAGGCATGGACAGCTCAATTCCGTCAAATCCGGCATTTCGGATCGCGTTAAGTTTGTCGGGGAGGCTTGCTTTGATCTTCATGGGGATACTGCATGATGCGAATGAGATGGGGATCTGTGCCCCTTGGTATTGGATCACCATTTTGACTGAGTTGAAGCTATATGTGGCTAAGGGGAAGAGTTTTGAGATGAAGATGTCAGGTCGGGATGGTTTATAAACGTTACGATGAAAAGGCATCTAACGATGGTTGACGTCATTGCGACCGTCATCATGTCTCCATTTATCGTTACTAATTCTTGACGACAACTGAGCGTAATACTTAGATCGATATAATTTTAGTGGAGAAATCATAACCAATGACAATATGCCTTGTGGAATATTTAAAATAAACATCTATATGGAAACGAAACATGCATCCCAACACCATCAAAACCAGAAACCCACGTCCTAAACATAAAAATACACCTAACTGGCCTGTTCTGTCAAGAACATCTTTCCGTCTTGGTCCTTACGATAACCTTCCATCGTCTTAGTAGTATCAACATCAAACCGAGGGACATACTTGAGTAGATCCTTCGCATAGGCCGCCGCTATCATCGCCGCATAACCCTGCCACTGTTTATAAACATGAGTATCGGCGTAGTTGCAAATACCCCGAATCGCCATACAAGGTAGGGCGTTCATTAATCCACACGTTTCCATATCGAAGCAAAGAACATCATTCCTTTCGATAAGTTCATCCCGAATTCTCGCATCAGTCATAAAGGTGTTTCCGGATGCGATAAGGCCACGGTGGATAGAGAGATCACTGTTTTGGCCCTCTCTTGTACCTCTTTCAACCATCTTGGCTGGATTGTTGCCACAAGATATTGTGCACTCATCCTCGCTGTGGTGGGATGGATGGATGACATCCGACAGATAGAGTCGATCGGTGCTGCTCTTAGGACGCTCATAACCCCCCTTTCGTAGCTTGGGATATTTTTCAAAAACATCGCTGATAGACTGCTGGAGTTTATGCCCGTTGGTATTGTAGTGCGTTTGTAGTTGAGCAGTAGCTTCTTGAAGCACTGTGGGTGGCGGCTTAAAAGATGCTGTGTTGAGAAAACCCTCGTTCTGAATAGCCTTGCCAAAATCATACTGAAAGACGCCAGTGTGTCCTTCGCCGGGTGAGCTGACCACAACATCGCCGAGACGTATATCGTGTTTGTCGCTTGGTGCACCGCCAGCAGTGCCGACCATCAACGTAACTTGAAGGTTAGGAAAACTACGACGCAGAGATACTGCAGTGTACGCAGCAGCTACTGAGCCGACCCTCCCAGTGGGTAGAGTCGTGATGACGATGTTGTGCTCACCCATCCTCCCCAGTGTGTAAATGTTTTCATCAGCAATCGAGAGGGAGCTGGGGGCTGGATGTTTTTCGTCAAGAAAGACTTGTGCAGCCACATATTCAGGCTTGATAGCGCAGATCCAGCCAATGGTATAGTCGAGGGGATTGGACATGATGGTAGAAATAAATTAAAAGTTGGTGAATGGGTAAATTTATAATACTGATAGGGGATAGATAGTGTGACTTTGTAGATTCGATAAATAAAAGTTATCAAGAGTAAATAATGGAAATAAGGAAATAGTGATTGATATCTGACTTGGATGGACTTTGTGTGACAATTGCTTCTTTTTTATACTTGAGATATTCGGTCCAGTAGCGTAGGGCTGAGTTGCTGGATACTGCGTAGCAGCCATAATAACGATCTTCAGGCGCGTGGGAAGCGCCCATCTCTTAGCAGATTTATGGCGGCTACGGAGAGACCCCCTGGCGGAAACGGAAGTAACATGATTGGACGTGACTTGATTTAAACTCCAAGATGAAACGTTCTCCACATAAACGAGCCGCCCAGGCTATAAATAGGTATTGATATCTTATCTTATCTATTGGCACTCATACTACCCTATACTTAGCTGAACCCCTTACTTTCAAACTCCTTGTTGGTCCAGTTCCATAATTCTTCTGTAGCCTGATCGTCATTCAAAACTGCATCTTTATACTCTTTAAGTTTGTGGTTATAAAAACCACCACTCTTGACGCTCTGTGATGCGACCGTGCTCGCCCACAATTGAGCCTTTGCACCATCGTGAACATCCGTCAGAAAAATGGATCCAAACACGGCAACTAATGCACCAATCCAAGGTCGTCTTTTCCGAAAATCATCAAATAAACCCGTGTTGACAACCCCTGGATGAACCGCCACAAACTTGACAGTGGGATAATATTTGCTCAGAGCGCGGGTGTGATGGTAATCAGCTAACTTAGATTGACCATAGCGCGCCAAGCTGGAAATGTCTTCGAGTGGGGTCTTGGCGCGAGAAAGGAGTATCCCTTCCTTAGGCGCCTGTTTAAAAAGCTCGGAGCTCAAGTTGACGACTCGAGCGTCTCCACCGTGCTGTTCAGCCGTTTTGACGATCGTCGGGAGAAGCAGTTTGGTAAAGAGGGCCGGCCCCATATAATTGGACCCAAACTGAATTTCGTAACCATCAGCTGTGAGTCCGGCAGGGGTGGCCATCAAGCCGGCGTTGTTCATCAAGATGTCGAGTCGATCAGACTGGCTAGTAAATGCAGTTGCACCCTTCTTAATGGATTCAAAGGACGATAGATCCAACTCTAGAAATTTGATCTGGCCTTTAAAGTTGGGCACGGCATCTTGTATCTCCTTGATGGCGGCATTGCCACGCTTTTCCGTTCTGGCTGTGATGAAGATGACGGAAGGGTTGTGTTTGGCGAGCTGGAGGGCGCTCTCTTTACCAAGTCCACTACTGCCGCCTGTGACGATGATGACTTTGCCAGTAAGATCTGGAATGTCGTCCTGGGGATTGAATGACATAGTGGAGATGATTTATAGTGGAGAGTTTGTAAAACGAAGACGGATAAATGGAAATGATTGAGGGGTGGTTATGGTTATTGAATATCTGTCGGTAGAGAAATAGGAAGTGTTCACGGGAATCTTGATCAATTAATAGCCACCATTCTATTGCGCCATTAGGCCAACGAGATTAAAAATCGAGGCTGAAATTGTCGTCAGAGTATGCTTATCAACCAGGAGTTTCATTGCGGAGCACAAAATTATACTTTCCGCAAACTTCTCATAGCACAATTCTAGCTTCGCGCTGGCGGAAATCCTCCGCCCGCTGGCCGACGGCGCAATTGATTTGCCCGAGACGTGTTCAGTAATCAGAAAGTATCCCAGCACAAGGGGCTTTTACGTCAGTACAGCGAATTACGAGCAACAGTATTTTTCGAAAACTTGAATTAAATGTGTTTTCTCGGCTCGGGTTACGGCTTTCTATAGTTCACAAAGCGATCATTTTTACGTGGCATATTTCGCAATTTCTAATTCACTCTGTACTCTAGCGTCGTTACGAGATTGGTTGCAGTAGCTGAATTCATTCAGGCCTCCTCCTTGAAAATGAACGAGCTGGACGCCCGCATGACATCCGCATTTTCTCCATACATAGGCTTCAAGTCAGTTTTCATTGTCTCTGTAAAGAAATCTCCAAACGAGATTCCTTCCATGTCTGAATAGAGATCCTTGCTCACCTGGTAGCCAAGGTAACGGGCGTATTCGGCAGGCCACCGTCGCACTCGCTACGAATGTTTTGGATTATGTGAAAGGATTGGGACAAACATTGGTATCTATCAGTTTCAGATAGAGTATATAATACGAAAATATCCCGAAACAGGACACAAACCGCGTAAGTATGAGATACCAAGCAATTGGAAAAACGAAGCATAAAGGCGATAAGCAGTTGCATTCAAATTGAAGACTCCCATGCTATAACGTTGAGGCTAGCTAAACACACATATAATGCCCTCCTGACGGAGTCTACTCTCTGTCATCAATTGTCGGAGGAGTTGGGTATGTGAATGTAAAGAAAACGACCTTCAATGACTCAGCTATACCTTCATCCAGTGGAGCGGACATTGCCTTCTTGAATTTCCGCCTCACCATCACTCTCGTTAATAACTCGACTTTGTTGTCTTCGCTGAATAGTGGGACATCGAATTCCTGTCGCTTATGGGTATTGTTACTGAGAATCGAAGATTCCATAGACACAGCAAGTTTCTCAATCTCCTGTATTCCTAATTATTGGTCAGCTGAATGACATTTTAGTGTCTTCTTATTACTAGGTATCTCTACCGCAGTCTTTTATAGAGCCTGAATATCGTTACCATGTATATCCTTAGGGCCAACAAGAGGAATCAAGTCTTACGTACCAGGCAGCTCGAGGGCAAATTTCCATGTAATTAGAAAACTTCCAAAAGCCTCCATCCGGGATGTTGAGTAACACCACCTATCGAGCTCGGGGTTTTGCTTCATGTTGATATCGTTCTCGACGGTGGAGTGTATGAGATGATTAAGTCTATCTCTCCGGACAATCGTTTGAACTGTAAAGTCGCGATGCAATTTGTTAGCCACTGTTGTAACGATACTGGTTGTTAAATACCTTTGCTGAAAATATCCTCTGGGCCTTCTCGGAAATCTGGGTTATTCAAAAGTTCCACCATCGGCTGAATAGTGACAAAAATGGTTTCTGGACTCAATAGCATAACTCGCACCCGTTTCATGTAGAGCCAGAACCTCGCAGGTGGCAAGAGCATGTACATCTGAAGCAGTAGATTGCGATTCCTGTGTTGTATGACTTCATCCACGCCATACCGATAGCTCCAAGAATCAATTTTGATTCGTAGCTGGTGCATGCGGCTAGCCTGTTCCCAGTCTTTTAACCAGTTTCCAGCACCACGGGCTACACTACATCAGCGATTGCAACTGAGATGCGCTTTGTTTGTAACTTACCGAAGGCGGTATACGTGGCCAGAAAGCCATCATCATGTACCTCGCTGCTCTTCATGTACTGGTGAAATGCAGTGAACTTTGCCTCGTGCTTCTCGCCACTGAGAATGGGCGGACTGGGAAATTGGAGCCATTGAGATTGTGCCTTTGAGCCCATCTCCTTCATCAGTTGATCCAACCTCTGTAGCTGTACAACCATGGCGTCGGCGTCGCAACCAGTGATAGGCTTTGGCGTGGTCATGTAGTTTTCAAGAGTGCGCAGGAAAGAAGTTTGACTCCCGAACACGATGCGTGAGCAGTGTGATGAGTTTTCGAGGAAGATTTTGTTGAGTTTGTTGACATGATCTGTCCCTATTGGGAACAGACTAAAATAGAATTTGTCATCTTTGGTGAAAGAATCATGCTCCCCCTCAACCCATATTGCCCGGCCGTTGACAATCATTGAATAGCTATTTCTCGCCTTTGTTATGGGAAGATCTTCCAGTGAAGACTTTGTGCCAACACCGAAAGTATCGTCAATAGTGACATAGCGCGTAGTCTCTCTCCATTCCCGAATTTCAGGGTCAGAGTCTTCCTCTGGAACTGGCAAGAGGAAGTTACGCAAGACGATGATCAATTTGGGCGAGATCGGAGCAAATTCGTGAAAGTTGACATCAGCTACCCCATAGACCTCCCCAGTCTTGATATCCTGTGCAAAGTGGTTGGGCCCTTCAAAAACATTGTAGCTGTTATCGGTGAGTATGAATTCGTCATCGGGATTCGACGGCGTGCAAATAGCCATGTACATCATTTGAACATGCATGATAAGCCAATCAGCATCATGTGAGTACATCTGTTGTTTAATCTTGTATATCCAATCTTTGTCCGGATCCATTTCCAGAGTCATGATTGTTTTGAGACTCTCAAGCCACACCTGAATAGGGCGTGTAAAGCCATGCTCTTGCATGTACTGTCTGAACATGACTTTATCGTTGGCCCAGTAGTTCTCAGCTACTTCGTGGTAAAATCTTTTATGGAACGTGGACCCACGAAACTTCAGAAGAAAGAGAAATTTGCGGATGAGATCTCTTTCTGGTCTTGGGAGACATACGACCTTTTCACCGTCTTCCTTGGCCTTGGTGATTTTTCGAAAGATTCTCTGAGCTTGGCTCTCCATCTTGCTGAACATTTCTTCTACCTCGTGCTGTTCCTTTTTAGTGGCGCCATTTTTGTCCCTGTACATGTCTGTCAATCCGAGAATTCGCTTGATCGGACTCTCGTCAATAACAAAAGGTGTTTGAAGCAGGTTAACGTTATTGACAACCTTGTCGCCAGGGTATCTTTTCAATTTTCCACTGTCGAGACTAGGGCGATTTTTGTGTTTCTTCGTCTTCTTTCTACTCTCTCCTGGTGTTTCAGACTCGGTACAATCCTTGGGCTCGAAGTCGTGAGCAAAATTCCTTAATAGAAATTGAGGAACGAAATGATGATATTGAGACGCGTTGTCTCCCGTTATGTCGATGGTCGCCATCTAAAGGGGCTGGACAGAATAACAATAGATAAATTGTAATTTTTTCAGGTGTAATAATTTCTGATCAAAACTGATTGATCATGGTAATAGAAGGTGATATATTAGCAACGATAAAAAGCTGCGTATCTTGTAATCAGGCTGTGGAATGAGGCCTACACTGTTCCGTTTCTGGATTGGTGCCTGACGGCCTGAAAGAGGCCTACAACGTTATGTGTAGTAGGCTTACCCTATCCGCCAATGAGAGGCGCGTACCAGTGTACATCATTCGGACGAGACACATTCATTCGAGACACTGTACAGGAAGCTTAGCTGATAAGAACCCCGCAGAGCCGCCTTCTTTTTCGTTCCTGCACTCATTTTTTATCATTTTGTCCTCCCACCTCTTCAGCATGCTTCAAATGGGTGCTGTCTTTGTGCAACTTTAACCTTTGTGCCTGGAAGCATAGTGGACTGTCAATCATTGTAACACTGCTTCCAGGCACAACCAATATTCCATGCCGTTGAGATTGGAAACCCATCATATTATCCACCAGCCCTTCACTTTCCACCAAAACATCGGTAAAATTCCCTTTGTATTTTCTACCCACGAAGGAATCACTAATGTGGCAATGCTATGTAGACCCCTACACAAAAGACTACTAGATTGTGAGTATTGCTAAACATTTCAAGTATTGAGTTTTGGGTTACAACCATCTGGTTCTTGCACCATGTCGTCGACAGTCCAAGAGGGTAGCACTTTGCTACGGAACCTCACTGGCGCTTTCCATGCTTTGATGGAAGAACCAGATGTTTGTAACCCAAAACTGAATACTTGGAATATTTATCAATACTTCACGTCGGTCTTTGCAGGAAATTGAGGATAAATAATTCTGTTTCGATGCAATGAGTATCGACTCAACAGGTACGTGTCATCACTCAGCGAGACCGCCGATAGATGGAGAACCTCCTAACTGACTCAAGGTTTGAATTACATAGATTGAGGACCCGGATTACGTCGTTAAAAGGTGTCCAATCACTCGTCTCGTTACCAACACGAATGTCGAGGATTACATGAAATTATCACACAGCCCCAACAGCTTCCACAACTTTATGCAACGCAACTACTCAAGATACCTATAGCCTCCAACTCGACCGTAAAAGTCGGTCTACCATAAATACGAGTTTCAATAAGCCCTCAGATTAGGAATTAGCAATTCTATACCCACAATGGACGCTGAGTGGCAGTACGACCTGCTTGACGATGATATGTCGCCAAGTATGGACCTGAACGATCTTTTTGGGTCCACGTCTCCTGAGATGGATCTCTCCTTCTTCGAACTATATCAACCAGCAGACGACACAGCATTGGCTATGGGGGATTCACCATTGGGTCTCGCTACAGCATGTGATGACTACCACCTACCTGATGAAGTGTACCCTAGTTTTCTAGCCGACGTAACGACCCAAGCAGGTAACAGTTCTTTCCCAAACACAGACTATCCGACTACCTTTGACGATCTGATTGTATCAGATATGCTTGGATCGTCACAAGACAGTATGGATCGTGTGACATTTTCGAGTGGCTCGTCGCTATCACCTGACTTTCAGAACACTATGATCTCCCCTTCCATGACACAATGCCCTGCCCTATGTCACTCACCAGAGCTGGATGACAAGCAGAACAATATATCATCTTCTAGTTCTGCCCATCAACATTCACCTTTATCTTCTGCAACAACTTCAACATCCTCCCCATCAATCCCTGTCAGCGAATCATCACTGGCGCAAAAGAAAAAGACTAGCAGGGGGAAGAAGTCACCACGTCGATCTCCCACGTATGTTTTTTTTCGAAGCCATTGTACGAACAAAGGCTAACATAGTTTCACTTCAGTCGCCATCGCCGTCATATTCTGAGGCCCGAAGTGTGCCACTTGTGTTTCAAGAGGCACCCATACAAACGAGAATTGGAAGAGCATATAAAGGTCCACCATCCGAGAGAAGCTACCAGATTGAGAATTGATATGACTCGTTCAGTGTGCAATGCCTGTGGAAAGACATTTTCTCGCCCATGCAACTTGAAAAGGCATGTGGATCGCAGTTGCAAGGGCTTGACGGTAGAAGTTCAAACACAAGAGGAGAATACAAAAACAAGCTAAGCTAATATGTGTGTTCTGATTTTTATGTATTTATTGCAATTGTTTTACTTTATAGTCTTATAGATAAATTGAGTTATTGAACTTTACGTATTTTGACTAATTGTCAAACTAGTATCACCCCCTCTACGTTTTAAAATTGCTTGGTGGAGAGTATTTTTTGATAGAGTGTCAATTGGGCTTCTTGGAAATAGAAATATACCAGGGTTGCCTGGGAGAATTATCCTGAGAGAAGTATCTATCCCAGACTAGATGTGAATAAAGCAGCTAATGCAACTGCCAAGAACAACAATAAGAAATTGCTAATGACAATATACAGTTTAGGGTAACTGTAAGGAACAAAGCAGATTACTAGTGAAATTTTAGTGTACTAATTGCAATTGGAATTTCGTTTTCTTAAGTCCGGATAAGTAAAAGTAGATAAATTCAATCAATTAGCTCTTAATACCAAGTGGCAGTAATAGTTACATTAACACAAATATCAAGAGGTCTTAGGAAAATCTTCCCAATATTTAACATACTTTGATTGTCAATAGTGTTATGTTCTGGGCTTCATGTTGATCTACTGTCTGTAGGCTTTATGCATTATATCATCTGCCAGTTTTGAGACTTTAGAAATAGGATATATATCTTGCACCCCATAGAAGTACTATATCCCATTCTCACTTTAAAATAGGTAGTGTACTTATTTTGTCTTAGTATACTCCTAAGAACTGCTTCGCCTAGGCTTTGTCAGTTTTATTATCGCTATAAACAAAGGTTAATCTGTCTGTGCCGATTGATGGATAATTTCTCTTATAACAATGTTTTACAATAATACAAATTAACCAACAGGGCAGCTGCCCGAACTCTATAATGCCGGCGACTAACAAAAGAAACTCATGTCGAGCTGTGCAGAAAGCAGCAACATCTCCCTCTTCCAACCGCCATCAACTAGCATGTCAACCCCTCGTCCAAAACATCTTCAGTTGTCACGCGTCAACGGACCAAGACGAAAGTCAGTCCATCCCGGTCCATGGTTTGGTGCACATCGCTAATCTCTTTGCTTTCCCGTTTCCTTTTCCCTTTGCTTCACGTCTATAGGTTGCATCTAAATTATAGTGTTAGCGCATCAATTCCATGATCAGGGTGTTCATATCACTTACGCAAATTCCAACGTCGCCTAAAACTCTAGTGCATGCAAAGTCGCCACAGCACTTTGCGGTCTTGGGGTTACAGAGCATTCCCGTTGCAACGCAAGCTTTGTCAAGCACACATCTGGAGGCTGCGCCGGGTGTCGCTTTGCAAGTATAGCCTGTGCAGCAATCGCTGGATGTCATGCAGATTCCTTCGTCCTGGGCGCATGATGCTCCGGATGCAGCTGCGAATGCAGGGTACAAAACCGAGATTACAAATGAGATTTTCATTGTGAATGATAGGTACGAAATCAGGTAGAGGCTTTGAGATATAGTGGAAAGTGCTGAGAGTTGGTGAATACTTTGAGTACAACTACCTTGGTGTTCGAGATGGCAGATATATATAGTTGGATTAAGTAATGAGGGGATACGTGAAATTGCCTTGTAGTGCTTGATTAATTTCTTTATAACGCCGACGTAGAACCGTGCCGTGGAACGATGAGACATAAAATTGGATTCCTCCCTTCTTTGGTGATTTAAGGCTCGTATTTGCACTTATTACCTTGGTACTATAATAGTGATCTAAAACATTTATCTCCTTATCCCTCGATATTTGGCCGATGGCTTATACTAGCGCATTGAACTATCGATAAGGGTTTGAGACATTTTTCTCTCCCCTGTTTCGTCCCTACCCATTGCCATACTCAATGACTGGCTGTAGTAGGGAAGCGTAAAGAAGAGGGTTTTGTGTAAGCATTGAAGTATAATACTTTGGTGATGTTAATGGGCGAAACGTCAAGTCGATAGATCCTATTGGAAAAATATTCCTACCCCTACTCTGAACAGATAATGAATTACTATAATCATATTAATAGCGAGCACAATTTATACTACGGTTGCGGACTCTTTCTAGTAAGCAGTGATTGAATCTTGTGACCGCCCATGAGCATTATCTGAATGTAGCTCATAATAAGTATGCTTCGTCAGCTCCACCTCATCTGCGTTCGATGGGGCCATTGTGTCTGTCAAATGTCTTGAACTTTGACGGGATCTACTCCCCCACATGGCCGTTCCATTGGAAACGGGCTTTGAGGGTTCGCTATTACCCGTCGAACTCAATTGATTCAAGCCGATCTTGTTCCAGACAAATCTAATCAGAGGACGCAGTGTTGGGAGGCAGCAGCAAATCACAGCACTTACACGGTCAGCATATGGTTCAGAGGAGCTTACGAATAAACTACATACCTATAAACTTCAAGGCCAGTCCAGATCATCAGATCAACAGTACCCCAGGTCGGATCTGTCAGATCTATTGTGATGACCTTTGTGAGACGAATGATGGTGATGAAGCAAGCACTTATTCATTCAGCATCGTGTAGCGCAGTAATTGGGGACATACTTACAAGCTACCAAAGACCAGCATCATTGCAATCAAGATCTTCTGATACAATGGTGCTCTGAGTGCCCAAATGTCGGAAGAGGAATGATCATCAGACCAAAGTCACTGATGATACCACCAATTGCAACTCCGACATAGAATTTCGAGAGGTCGATACAATTCTGATTCGTGCCATCCCAAAAACTAGAAATAGGCCAACAAGTGCGAATTGAAGGAACATACTATCGCTGATCAGCACTATCTGCGAGGCTTGGTGGTCCGTCTTACGGTTGAGATGGCCCATGCAATAATAAAAACGATGAACCCGTGAAGGAAATATCGCATGGTCGAGACACCGAAGATGTGGTAATAAAATGCCACCAGTGACAGTCTTGCACAAGCCAAGGCCGTCGTGTACATGATCTCATTCGCAATGATGGCCTTGAAGAAGTTTGGGATGTTGTTTGGGTCGTCTTGGACAACCCAAGCCAGATGCCTCCCTAGGCCAAATCGAAGCCAAAGCATGCTTGTGATGAAAACCCCCACGGTATTGAACTGGCAAAATGTTATGCCATGTGTATCCGTTTTTGGAGAAGCAAACAACTTACCGCAGCGAAATACGCAAGCCAATCATCCCAAGACAATGTTTTCTTGGTTAACCTGGACGAAAAGAACCGACAAGGAACAATTATCATCATTAGGATAAAAAACGAAATATGGGTCGCATAAACCTCATTCTGTCGACTCTCATTGAGAAAAGCCTCATTGTAGGCAGTATCGCCTTCATTAGCTGCCATGTTGCTAGCTCAGACAAAGAAACAATTAAGAAAAGGACTAAGGAATTAGCTTCACGGCACTTGGAATAGATAAAGTCTAGTCAACCTGTCAGTCCAGAACGATCTTCGGATGTACTTCCTATTGGGACTGGAAATAAAGTTTAATATAAGTCTCGGCAACGAGGGTATTCCGGTGCACCTGACTACATGGTGGAGATCTGACAACGAACTCGGACGGCTCATTGTCTGGCTATAAAAGCTTAAATCCTCGTTGAGACATTAACAAACATATCATTTGTGCGGTTACATTATCCCACCTCTATTTATTTTCTCTCTTTTCTTTCCCAACATGCTTCCAACTATCGTGGGTGTGCCAGGTGCATGGCACACAGTTGAGTCATTCGATCCCATAAAGAAGATCTTGACACAAAAGGGATACCAGTTCGTCAGTCAAAACGCACCGGGTTTACTCGACGCAAACGGGACCTGCCAAGATGATGCCGAGTCTTTACGGACTAAACTTCTACTCCCTCTTATCGAGGATGGGAAAGATGTTGTTCTGCTGATGCATTCTTATGGGGGAATGTACGGTTCGCAGGCTGTCCAAGGCTTGAGCAAGCAAGAGCGAGAACAACTCGGTAAAAAAGGTGGCGTGATTGCCCTCGTCTATGTGTCGGCTGTAGTGCCCATTGAGGGAAAAACGACCCTGGACATGATGGGTACAAACTCGAAGAATCTCCCTCCATGGGTGGATTACAATGTACGTGACTCAACATCCCTGATCCTGGGTACCCCAGACTAACCTTTTCTTAGGAAATTACGGGCTGGGTCAAGTTCACTGGCGCAAAGGAAACAATGTACCATGATATACCCGACCAAGAAGCCGATTATTATGTTTCCCTCATTAAAGATCAAGCTTTGAACAGTATGAACACCCCAATTACTTATTCTCCGCTCATAGATGAGAACTACAAAGGAAAGGCTGGTTACATTGTCTGTGGGACTGATCGTGTTGTGCCCCGATCGGGTCAGGAGATGTATGCAGCTGTAGGGGGTATCGACAGGGTAGTCACTGTTGAGAAGGCGAGCCATGCGTTTTTCGCTACTGCGGCTGAAGAGGTTGTCGATGCAGTTCTTCAGCTGGTGGAGAGCTGAAAGTGTCATCCCTGACTGGTAGATTTCCCTGACTGGTAGATTGAAATAAAATGCAATAGCTGAAGGGGATGTTCTTATGAACTGCCCACTGTTTGTTATATATAGATCTATCTTGAGTTTCAATCATAGCATTTGGACCCTAATTATTTGGGTTAGACTGCCGACACTAAAAATAACGGCTCTGCCTAGATTAAAGTTTATATGTAAAAGCTGAAAAATAATTCTGATTACGTACTATGAATCAACTTTTTAATTATTCTTATTAGTAAAATATTATATATCCTATTGACAATTACAATGAAAATAAATAACGGACAGTAAAATAAGTCAATACCTTCTTTGCCCCATTGTCCAACAGTAGATCTCTAGTATCTTTATCCTTCAGCTGTATACCTATATGTAAGAATGTATAACCAGTCACTCTTGCATAGATATTAGCGCCCAATTCAATCAAGAGCTTCACAGCGTTCGTCTTCTTCCCCAACACAGCATGGAATAGCGGTGTCTGTGAAAGTTTATTTCCGGCCTCAATCTTCGCATCTTTAGAAACCAACAGGTCTATCAGGTTGAGATTGCCACTGGATGCAGCCTCCATTAGTGCCGTGCGACCAAATTTGTCCCATCTGTCTACGTTAGCACTATTTTCAGATAAGAAAGCTGCTATCACGATTGGACTGACTGCAGAATGGATTATTATCTTTTTAAATTTCTTATAGATGGGACATCCAATGCCAGAAGTAATAGCTTTAGATTTGATGGACTGGTTGATTGTTATCGTATTTGGGCGTGGTTATGCTTATTGTCCTAATCTCTATTCAAAGTCTATGATTCAATTCGTTGCCCAGTCGTGGTTATGAGCCAAGAATAATTGGCATTTATCATATCCTTCGTGTCTGGCTGGTAATGCAAATCGTTCATTGTCAGTTATGGCGAATGTCTCAATGATAATGTGCACCATCAACCAGCTCCGTTAGACTCAAAAATGACCCAGTAACTTTATGTCTAGAACCGGGTCATTATCATGTCATATCGTGAAGCAGTTCCACATTAATGTAGGGCTGTATCGTTCACCAAGACATTCGCCCTTCAAGGGATGTTTAGCTATGGCAATTAAAGTTTGCCGAGGCTTAGCCCTGGACATGATTGGTCTACTCTGGAATTTACTTGATTCCATTGCCATGCGCATTGGGAGGTTTAAATCTTCATACTCGGGAAGCTTGGCTATCGCTAACCTGGAATGCATAGTTGTTAGTCCCCAAATGTCTGAGACAAAATTACTGTCCCATAAGTGTAGGCTTGATTCGTTCCTCTGGTTTCAAGTGTCACTTACTTTCTTGACCCTTCCTAGGCCGTTATTTCTCAATAGGCTTCACTTTACAACCGCATGACCCGAGACAAAGAGATGGATTTACCATTATCGAGAATACTTTCCACTGTTGTGGCTATCCTTTTTCTAGTTGCCGTCGCCTTCAAAACCTTTCTGCCTGGTGACGATCCCTACCGCTGTCGCGCTGTTCAGAAGACCGGTCGCTGGATCGATCTACCAGATGAGCAAGGGAATCGATATCCTTTCCGTCAATGGCAGCCAGATGGATGTATTCTTCACGAATATGATTCAACCGATATTCGTCAGTGTACTGAAGGCCGCCCTATAGTCGTCGTGGGTGACTCAACGTCCCGACACGTTGCTTATGCCTTCAGCCGCTTGGTACGTTAAAGTCGGACGCAATATAGTCCAGGGTATTAACGTGGGAAAATTCCAGATCAACAGGAAACAGCACGAACATGACAAGAACCAATCGTCTTTCCCTAATTTACGAGATAATGTCAATTTAACCTACGATGGACAGATGATCCAGCGACTATCCAACGTCTGGCTCGGCAGTCACGGAGATCCGCTCGAAGAGAAAGGAGGTTTTGTTCAGAATCTAGATTTGTACGCCGACGACAAGATGAACACGCCAGCTATCGAAGATCAGAAAGGACCAGCTATACTCTATGTAGCTGCGGGTATGTGGTTCACGAATCATAAAGGAAACGTCTCACGAGATGTCGCATGGGAGACTCGTTTTGACGTATACAAGAACCGTTTTAATCAGTTGTCCAAGTTTATCAACCAAAACACTCCAGATCACGACCCATTCACGGCCCCTATGGATCCAGCAGACGGATTTGGCAACCAAATATTTTACGGCCCCCCTTCAGGTCCTTGTTATCAAGGCAACGAAACGAGAGATATAAAATCCAGCATTAGGCGTGCTTCAGAGGTGAAAGACATTCACAAATGGCTACACGATACAGAGGACACAAGAAAAATTCCTATCTTATGGTCTATCGTTGGAGTTACCATCAACCAGAATAAAACATGGATCGACCCTTTAACGAAAGCAATGCATGTCATTGACCCGGTTTCCGAGGCTCGGGCTAACATTATCCTGAATCTGAGATGCAACGCCAAACTGAATCGCATCCAAGGATATAACCAGACTGGAACTTGCTGTACGGATTATGGCGTCACCCAATATCGCATTTTTACCATTGCTGTTTGTATCTTCTATCTGTCTGCATGTGTTATCTGTGAGGCTCTGGATATTCTTTGTGTCAAGAAGCATCCATGGACCTTGCTCAATATGCAAATGGGTTCTTTCATCCTGGTTCTTCTTATGTGCTATTTTTCCGATCGCACACAAATGATGGCAAAGGGCAGCAAGCTTTGGGAGATTGATGGTTTTGCTACCCTCTGTGTAGTCTGCTTCGCTGCTTTAATTATCACAATTCAGCGGACGCGGCCACGGTCCATTGATTATGTATCTTCAACAGAAGATGAGACATCCGAGATGCTACATCCAGAGACTCGCCCTCGGGAGGTTGAAGCATCTCCGACAGCAGACGGAGCATATGAAATGTTATTACCAGAGAAGATCCCCTCAGAGGAACAAGATAGCAACCAGCAAGACGAACCATTTCTTTCTCGCAAACAGACTGAAGAATGGAAGGGATGGATGCAATGCTTCGTTGTCATCTACCAGTGGACCGGAGCTGACCAAGGACCTACCTCCGTCTATATCCCTTTCCGCCTATGTATCGCGGCCTACATGTTCCAGACTGGATATGGCCACACGTACTATTTTATCAGCACCAACGACTTCTCATTCAGGCGCGCGGTATCTACTCTATTACGATTGAATCTTCTGAGCTGGGCTCTGACGTATCTGATGGAGACAGATTACATGTTCTATTACTCTGCACCACTTGCCTCGTTCTGGTTTCTTGTCATCTATGCGACCATGGCAATTGGGAAACAGTACAACAACGAACCACAAGCGGCAATAACTAAAGTATGCATCTCTGCTATTCTGGTATCAGCGGTGTTCGCAACTCCTCTGTTCAGGTGGATGTTCGATCTTTTCGAAATCGTTTTTAACATCCAGTGGAGCGCTGATCAGTGGATGTACTATGTCACGCTCGATATTTATATTGTCTATATCGGCATGATTACTGCTGCCGTCAACCAAGGAATGAGTAGAAGTCAAATCATCTTGAGCCTCCGCTTGGTTCTTACTCTGGGTGGCCTGTTTGCCTCATATTGCTATTTCAGCAAGACCTCATCATTGAACGTCGAGTCATATGACTATCTACACCCCTACATCTCATCTATCCCAATCTTGGGGTACGTTGCATTGCGCAATGTCACGAAATATACTCGCAACTACCACTCCAAAGCCATGGCTTGGTTAGGTCGCTGTTCGTTAGAGTTATCTGTCCTTCAGTGTCACATCCTACTTGCAGCAAACCGACACGGTGTACTTACTATTGATGGGCTTTTTGGCGATGGCGCCGTTTTGGGTGATCGATGGAGAACTTTGCTCATTATAGTGCCAATCGTCCTTTGGGCATGCTATACTACAAGATCTGCGACATCTTATATCACCGATTTGATATTGAGCGAAACATCAGATGATGATGATATCGATGAAACAGCTTTTGTTTGTCTCAAGAAGATTGGAATTTCTCACATATCATATCCTGGGTTGCGGCTGGCCTTCATTGTGTTATTAATGTGGCTGATCAATCTGCTTAGTCCTATGAAGGAGAACATACCTCTGCCATCTGGCAAACATGATATTAGTGTTTTACCTATGCCAACAAACGCACTGGACCATCCGTTCTAGTATATATAGTTGTACCCTATATGTAAATATTGGAGCTATTGGGAATTGAGAATAATCAATCTTCAGGGAGTAGCATGTATCATTTTACAAAGAGTAAAGTGATCTAATTGGAATTTTTATACGTAGGTAATAGATGCTTTATTAAAAAAAACTATAATTTGGTATATTACTGGGCTAATTATGGTGATACAATAACGAGATTAAATCCCAAGTACAGTATCTGGGCATTGTGTCACATAACATTTTGGACGGAGGCCTCAATTCGTATTGCATGATGCGTGTCTCAGTTGACTGAATGAAATCTTAGCAATTGTCCAGGCAGAAGTGCAAGTGGCTGTCGAGCTGTGACGCAGCGGGCCCACCTGCCGACTTTGGAGTCTACTGAAGTAGTTAACTAACCCAACTTCCATCTGATACATACCTCTGTTTATATAACTGGGCGAGGGTGCACCCTTGAAAATAAAAGAAATAATATAGTTATAGGGCAGTTATACTGTTGTAAGCATGGGCTCGAGACAATAGTCTACCTTTCGGTTCGTTTTTAATTATTATTGTATTTATAAAAGTTGTTTCATTATTATTTTAATCAAGGTATTCAGGTAACGGGGCTCGAACCCGCGACCTTCGCTGGAATATCGGTTATATGTCTGCGCCCTTCCGAGGGGGTATCATGGGAAAATCTCTCACCTATAGGAATAGGAACAAGCTTTAGTCTTATCATCATATAGAGGCTATTATCGTTCTTCCTAGTTACCACCATATGATCTTATTCCACGTAGAGAACCTTAACAACATGCCTCCTTCTACCTCTATTTTCAGGGTATACCCTATTGACTTGAAATTATTCTTTACCGTTAGCGACTATGAACTCTTTCGACAGATTTGCAATGAATTTCCCCAAGAATTAGAACGCCTAAATCGTGCCTATTCTATCAAAAGTCTGAACAATTCCAACCCATTAAAGCCATCTCCGTCCCAAAGTATATATGGAACCCAGTACAACGAGGTTGACCGCACGCTTATCAGCGTCCTCAGTCTAAGATGGATATATCATGACGAATATGAGATTTTTACTTCGAATCATCCCGACGAGACGAAGCTGACGCGCTCGACTTTTAACTGGGTACGCGGCATCTTCATGGAAAAAATCGAGGACCCAGAAGATCTATATTCACTGCTGACGTATATAATGATCAACGATCTTGGCAAAGACGCTCAGCTCGCATCCGACTATCAGTCAAAAACAGGCATAGATGTATCAACTCTCAATCATGACATGATTCTCCTGAAAGCTATCGAGGCTGGCATAGTACCCTCCATTGGTCGCCTCTCCCAAGACCGCCGGGAGGGGATCATGCGAGGTATAAAGCTCAATGCGGGGTTCAACGCTGGCCAACTGGCCCAGGCAGAAAATGCACCAGCATCACTATCTGTTCTATTGCTGATACAAGGTCACTACGATGACTTCCAATTCTACTTCAGGGAGCAACTCTTGGACGTCGCTGGAGCCGCGGGTCACGAAGACTGGACATGTGCGAAAAAGCTTAACGAGCCTATCGCTCAGGCGTACAAAAATGTCTACGATGTGGCATCTGAGATTATATTTGGCAGTCGGGGCTTGCGTGATGCCTACGACGTTATTCTGACCAAGCGGGGTGCCCTACTTTACACCAAGGGGTTCAAATTTCTTGATGTACACTGCCGACATCATCGGGCATTATTGAGATTGCTATGCATGGGAGGAGTCACTGATGTAGAAACGGCAGGGCTGTACCTTTCTGTATGGGAAGGGCTGGACAAAGACACGCAAGACTCTCTTGTCTACACTTTGAATATTGATGGGTCACTCGATGAACCTGCCGTTCAGCCAACGTACATGCCGGCTATGTTCGCTCAAGGCATCGGCAAAGCAGACTTAACATCACAAGAGACTAGAAGGCGATGCCTACATTTCATTATACGCTACTTGTCGCGTGTCATGGTACTACAAGGAGAAGATCATAGCTCTGGGAAGGTTATCGAACGAAGTGTTTTATGGGTGGTTAAAGACATCGTTCAAAGCCGCAAGTTTCAAGACGACCCTGCAATATTGGAAAGGATACAAGTGCCAAACGGTATTAGCGCAATCCCATAATCATAGCAGTGGTTTATTTATACAACCCAAGTTTTCTTTATCACACCATGCCCCTTCAAGAGCTCAGAACAGTACTCGGAGGGAATCGTTTCATCTAGTTTTGAGTTCGGCTCACCTCCTCGGATGTACGGGCCCTAACTGCAGATTGGCGCTGGCGCTTTTCTTCAAAATCCCTCCACCAAGCTTTATTCTGGGGGTCAGGTAGAAGGTTCCAAGTCATCATCACCTTCAACTCGCTTTCAGATAAACTCATCCACGAAAAAAGATCCTGTCGTCGTCTGGGCCTTTCTGAATCCCGATGATTCGCAGATACACGCTGCGATTCGACATCAAATTGTAGACTTCGCTGCGTTTCATTCATTCTCTGATTATGATTTGCTTGGACTCCGTGTCCTTTGTTTCCTCCAAACCAGCCGTCGTCGCAGTCAGGATACTCCGAGTAAACGGCGCTTAACGCAGAAGATATGCGACATCGTATTTCCACATGATCTTTTGTTTCGGAGGACTGTTCCTGACTTGCACTGTTTCCCGACATACTTGTCCGGATTCGCCAGTCATCACAGCCAAATTTCCCAGCTGTTAGTATCGTTGATAGCACTATAAGAACAACGATGCATATTTGTGTCAACAACGACGCCATGCCGAGACTGATGATTTGGATCCCAAAAGCTACCCAGCCAACCCAACGCGAAAACGTGTAAATGCCTGGGTGGGGAATTCGCGGGGTTTGCGTGAAAACACAACCAACCAACATACGTGGTATTTTCATTGAGATAACTTTGGATTCATCGGTGACAACGATGACCTTTGCAAGCCGACTGTTGTTCTCGTCATCTCCCTTGAGCTTTGCGTCAATGATTCTGTCAATTCCAAGCTTGTTTTGTCGTAGAAGCACAGTTCGGACAGCAACTGATGTAATCATTGATAAGACATTTGCGAAGCCCCACCAGTCAGCTGAAAGCACTGTGAGTGCTATTATTAACCCGTTGCAAGCTAAACCCACTACCAACGGTGTCCATGGTCGCGCCGCCACCAATTGCGGTTCTTTTGCTTCCCAATAAATCCTGTGGTGAATTTGGTGGAAGTCTTGGGCTTTCAGCCATCGAGAAAACCAGCCAGAGAGCTCCGTAGTTACTACACCCTCGGTAAGGTTGTAGAGACAAAAGTTAGGTTGCTTCTTGACAAAATGGTTTCCAGCGAGGACGAAGGCGCCTAGCAATGGAAGGAACTCAACATAGCGACTGGAAACGAGACGGCCAACACTAGTGTTAACTTCCTCTACGCCGAGGATAGTTATCAGGCCGAGGGCGTCAATTTGTAATTTAGTTGATTCGGCCCAGGAGGAGAGGGCTCCTTTCCATGGGTACATGTCGTAATTCAATAGTCGTACAGGTATTATTGCCGTGTGTACCTAGGGTGCAATTTCCCTAGGCGAATCGTAGAAGTGAAAATGGGGGAGCTGAAACAAAGTGGGCCTGAGAGCGCTGTCTAAAAAGTGAAGATATCGGAAGCAATTAAATGTCGAGCGAGGCTAAATAATCATGATCAGCATTTTTTTTATTGTCTCATTCCCTGGCTTCCACATCCGTTTAACCCACACGCAAAGGGCAAAATCTCCAGGCAGATCATACCCAACTAATCTTCATTTTCAAAGCCTGATAATGTACGTATTTACTAGACACGTACTGTGTGCATATGTGTCTACGTACCAACAGTCACTGAGATTTGCGGAAAGCCAGTACTTAACAAAGGGCGACCAAACGGAACGGCTAGAGTATTGCTGACTGCCGAACCATGCAGCTATTATTGAAGTGGCGTTGGTAAGAATCAGCCAAATCATCATCACCCCCTGCAGATACGAAGTATGCGGGCGTTTGCGGGATGTCCCACAATAGGAAAGCTGGTATAATTTTCCCCACTCTAGTCATGTGGCTGTATGTAGGGTAAGGTCATGCTGATCAAAACTTAGATTATGAAGTTAGAATTGGGCTGCGATACGTTTTCCATTGTGATCCTGGCAAAAATGCGTTGCTAATACAAGTACAGTCTCTAGTTAGTCATCTGATTGGACAAAGACTTGGCAGTTGAGAGCGTTTCCTATCGAAAATACCAATTTTGGTTGACTGGTGTGAACGGGAAATGAGATCAACTTTTCGTGCGATCCAGGCTGATGTCTCAACGACAACAATTCATCTTAATCTGCGGAACTGATGATTGTTGAAGGGTGCAAGCATCAGACGATGCCCTCATATATTAAAAATCGAATTGAACGCTCGAATATTCACTTCCTATTAACCTGTCAAAGATATATCAGAATTCTTCCTAATCGATATCTACTCCAACTCAAACCGGTTCATCCCAAAAGGTCTCCTTTCAAGATCAAAGGCCTCTCCATACATATAACCATCAATATAGCATTCGCCCACAGCTTGGTATGCCCCATCGTCTGACTCAGATTCCCGGATCAGGTAAGGGACTTTGGCTCCATCGAAAATAACCACTTTGTCGCCTGGCTGGCAGCAAGGTAGATGCGGCACGATACCGACACGTCCATTCTTAGTAACACAAACGACGGCACTGGCGGGCTGAAAACACTCGGCAAACTCCATTGCTGTCTTGAGGTAGGGCCACATACGTTCCCTAAGCCGTCCACAGGGACTCACCACAAAGTCCGCCTGAGTGGCTTCCTCACACTCCTGGGCCTCCGAGCTCCATGACCTGATTTCGCGTTGTTGAGATAGATACTCACGCGTAGCAGTGTATGAGCTCGCCTTTTGAGTATCAGGTTTCTTCCAATCCCAAGATCCCGTTGCAGACTGCTCCGTATCGCCAATTGGAAGTCGGCAGCTGACCTCGAAGCGCTGCTCGTTCGTCATTGACTGGTACACAGTATCAATTGTTTCGTATATGCTTTCAAGATATAATATTACGTTGTCCACGTTGGAGGCGTGCCTCCCGAGGTTTGAGATCTCATCGACCACAAACCCATTGAGACATAGCTTCCTACCGATCACTCGTTCTTGGCGTGGAGATTTGAAGTGTTGTCCGGCTGCCGTGAATTTGTCATTCCATCTGGAGATGGTTTTGGGGTATGCACTATCAGTTAATCTGGGCATCCATGACGGGAGCATCTTCCGGTCCCAGGCCACTCGAGACATGTAAAGTAGGTCTAATCCGAAGCCTTGCTGAACGAAGACAGTCGCATATGCTGTAATGATATCTTCCTCGCTGTCCTCGTAGTTGGGCCTCAGCTTTCCATTCTTTTCATCGTCGTTCGCCATGCTTAACAGGGCAAATAGTCGATCACGTGGCTGAGAGACACACTTCTGGTGGAAAAGCTGCAGCAGACGGAATATGCTATCAGAGGCACAGAACTTCCCCGTAATTCGAGTTTCGTTCCGCAGATTTCCGAGCTGCAGGATATTCTTTTGTGTTGTCTCGTCAGTGATAGGATGTTTGTTTTGACGCTGGAGTAGTCCGTTGATGAAGCAGAATGAGGCTCCGGCGTGGAAAACTTCCCACGATACTAATTCCCTACCACAACCGATGTCAAGCTCAGATGCCAAGACCGCCTCTTGGACTATCCAGAGCCGGGAGAACCAAGGTCTTTTGAATAGGTTACGTACCGCCATCCACCGTTGATCTCCTGGTTGGGGGATCAGCGGAGGTCTGGTTAACCCTTGACCCAAGGCGTTTCTATCAACATGGTGGGCTCTACTTCGTGTCTCCAGCACCCAGTTCCCCAACCCGCGTAGAAACTGGATTGTTGCAGCGCTTTGGTCGTCCTCGTCCCCAATCCAGGCAAACACCTTTTGAGCTGATTGGAAAATTCGTGACAGGAGAAGAATTTGTGCCTCTTTTTCCTTGTTAGAGTTCTGGTCGATACAAATTGCGTCGGCCCATAGTATTCGGGGTTTCTTCCTGTTACGCAGGCGGCGAATAGCGAGGTATAGCGAGGCCGGCAAGAGGATCGGGTCGACACCTCCGCGGATATGGAGTGAAAATTGTTTCAGCGCACTACCCCAAGCGTAGGACACCGCTGTATACGATGGCATGTTGGCTGAGTCGTCCAGATCATACTCTGTTAGAGTTCCCTCCAGTGGGTCTGAATCTGATGCAGGATGAAGTTCCAAGAGCCGAATGGTGGTAGGTTTTGCGAGAGGCATCCACTTATAGACCTTAGACTCAACATGTATGATCGAGAAGTCCGGCTTGCCCTTGAAAATAGCTTGGTACTTGTCGTTGCAGGGCATTATATCCATGCGGCTATCGGTATAAGCATGCCATGGATCAATGTAGAACGCGGCTTCGGGCTTCAAAGAACTCCCCACGGGATTGATGTTAGAGATGCGGACGAAAATTAGCACATGCTCGGGCTTGGAACCTCTCCATGGAATTCGATACTTTCGTGCCTAACAAACCAAAGTGTCAGTCAAGATGCATAATAGAAACAGATCACTGTGTATGTGAATGTATCAAGAGGGCAACATGTACAGAATAAAGTTCCCACCTTATGAAATCGCGATGGAGTCATCAAGACAGGGTCGCTGCGTTGGTTTGCCGATGTGGCTACATCTATGTAATAGACTGGGGGGTGTCTTTGCCAGGGTTCTGCCCTCTTATAGGAGTTCTGTACCAAGAAATGCGTCAAATCTCGACGTGATTGAAAATCATGCAGTTCAAAAGGAAGTTCGTTGTATTCCTCATTATGAACTACCTTTGAGTACAGCTTAGCACATAGTGGACTTCTCCAATCTCGTGTCGGCAAATAATTATTTTGCAGATGATTTGATAATAATTGTGAGACCTAAATAGATAATGAGGGAACCCCTTGTCAGCCTTGATACCCAACTAGCAGTCCTCGGGATGTTGGAGCGGGGGGTCGCGGAATCGAACTCTCTTACCCAAATTTGCCCAAGAAACTCAGTTGCGTCGTTATTAGCATCTACAAACGGAGCCATAAGAGTGTACAAGTAACGTTCACCGTCATCCTTGGGGATTCGGAGACGAGCCTCAAGGACTGCTCTGGTTTGTGCGTCCTCATTCTCGTTATAGTGGGACACAGGTGGAAGGTCCTTTGGATCGGTCACGAAGAGAATGTTCGTCGGCGCACTCTGTCGAAAGAGCATGGAGGCATAGATATTTCCTGAAAACTGCTGGATTACGTCTTGGGACTGCCGAATCTTCCAGTTGTGACGCAAGGGTTCCTCGTTCTTCCTGTTTGACAGCCGGCCTGACGGATGGGTATTTTCGCTTGTCCAGTTGACGCCGACTACAATCTCTTCCATGGAACCTTCGATATGGGCCAGCTCTTGAGTCCGAGAAGAATCATCAATCTTCTGGATGATAGCCTCTGAGGGTATACTGGATTGCATGATGAGCTCCCGCACCGATGACTCTTGAAGACGACGAGCTATTGTGTATCTCTTCAGCTTTCGAAGCCGTCCTGTATCTACGATCTCCTCTGGGTTACTCCTACTAGAATTATCATCGTCGCTGCGGCTTCTGGCCTCTCCGGCTTCGTATCCTGATGCACTATACTCTTTATCTTTCGTTGTTCCTCCAACGGAGAGGCCCTTGAGGAAAGAATTTAGTTACTGAAACAGTCAGTTAGGGGTTGTTCTCCTACATCATCATGTTCTGGCAACGGTGCATGTGCCTCCATCATTATGTCATTTGTCATCTTCGTTTCTTCGAATTCTATAATATGTAAGACATCATGAATTGGTGGGGTACGGGGATTGCCACTAACCACGATCGTAAGAAAGCTCGGGTATTTTCTTCTTGTTTAGCATGTTTTCGATTTCTCGTGGATTATCGCTGGCAAGCACAAACTGTAATAATAACCGTCGAGTAGGAGGTATCTTAAACACGGTACACAGGTCGTCGGAAAGTTCCATCAGAGCCTGGGGTGAGGAAAGGTGGCCCTTCTGCATGTATACATACAGTGACTGATTGACAGAGGTTTGATCGAAGGCCACGAGAGCAACCCGTGGAATGGACTTACTTTGATACCCGTTTACTTTCCAAATGATAGACACCACGTCTGAAACGAATGTCTTGATGGTCATTTTTCTCATAGGGGGCAAGCGTCGACTCGGTGAGTCTGACACAAGACTGAGGACAAAGACCGCAATCTACATTAGCCTGGAACAATGCCATGAAAGGGTGCTGTAATAATCGAACCTACCGATCGATATATATAGCCCTTTGCATCAATCTATAGGCAAATGTCTCATCTTCGGTCGCTTGCACCGTGGATGATGCAACAGCGACATGAGACAGCCTACGCCTGTCCATGTCAAGTGAAGATAACATGTCCTCCAAACCATCAACTTCCGGCAGGCCCAAGCTGAGCAAGGGAAGCGTCGACCCAAAACTCTCAGATACGACCTCTTGGTCCGAGATAAACCATTCTTCTTCGTCAATGGCACGAACGAGTCTGTCAAAACACAGAATAGAGTTAGGGTTAGAAACAGGCAGTATGCGACTTGAACGCAGAAATTCATATGCTTGGAACCTATCATCAGGAGTCATGCAAGTGATCTCGCAGCTGATACTTTCCAAGAGAGAGCGCATGTATTGAAGAGCAGTATGAGATCCATCATGAACATCATTGACGTCGTTGTTCAGCTCCAACATCTCGTTCTGAAGGGTTCCCCAGGTAACAGACGGCTCAATACCCAAATCCATCAAGAAGAAGTCTTTCTGATCGGGAAATGTTGACGAGAGAGTGAACGTGTGTCGCAGAGATCTATCTCTAGGACAATCCCATATGCATTGGCTGGCATTAACCCAGGTGTCCTTCTTGGGTCCTAGCGACGTTGCCATGGAATGGATAAAAATGAGATCTTGCTCCATAAACAAGGACCTGTGAATCGTAGTGTGAGGATGCAGTGTTTCCAAGTTCAAAAGAAGATGACCTAGGAGCGGAAGAGGCTTACCTCAAATTAGCGACGGTCTGATTGCGACAACAGGCATGCATCCTCGAGTAGATATACTGTACTAAACTATGCGTAGTAGAGCCTTTCTTGGGGTGGCTGGTTCGGAGCGCTTGCAAACAGTCGATCCAGTATGAAGAATGTGGCTCTAGCATGACACCGAACTTGGTTAGGATCTCCCAATCCGAATTCCTATACTTCGCTATCGGTAATAGGGGAAGTGACTTGATGCTGTGGAGGTTAAGCAACTCGGCAGATGGGAGGATTGTCTTATTCAGGGGATATGGATTTCCATCCTGGCAGTGAACTACAATCGAGACTATCTGACTTCGTATATTCGGCTGAAAGGAGTCGCTGTCTCTATCCAGCAACGGAGAGTGATGTTGTCTGAGAAACTCAAGAATTTCAAACGAACTACACTTGTCAAATACTGATTTTGCCTCCGGTGATAAAGAGTACCCGTTTCCGTCCCATGATGCGATGCGCGATGATTTGAGCATCTGGAACCTCTGGGTCATCCATTGGAGAAGAGAGTCCCCGTCGAAAAGCCCAGAGGAATTCTGAAAGTAATCTTCATGAAGGGCGGGGGCATCTAGTTGTTTGCCAGAAAAGACAGGTGGTCGAATAAACGTTTCACAGGCAAGATTCAAGTCGCCTGACTGTGTAACCACCCAAGCTTTTTTCATGTGTAACTCGTTTTCTCTTGTTTTAAAAAGAAATCTTGCGTGGGAAACTATTTCTTTGACAGTGAATTTCGAGGAATTGGCGTCAAGAACATTATGAGCAAGCTGGATCTTTTTTGTGATTTGCCTAATGCCATTACCTGTCATCGGATCTTTGACTCCCCATGACTCGAATAGTTGCCGTCTGTATTGATTGCGATGGGCTTCCCATGGGACGTATTGCAACCCAGCGAGTTGGGGCAGCGGATTAGAAACATCATCTTCTGTGGCAAAATAGAGATCCTCGGTGTCAATCGCGGCCACCCACGTCGAATTTCCGTCTTCGATTGGTATCATCTTGGCGCGCCTCAGCCATGATGATAGATTATCACCGCCATTGATGATAACTTTCGCAATGTTGATGTGCCATGTTTCATCAGGGCGGTTGTACCAGGCCACTTCGTTAGAGCTGACGCTACCCTGGACTTCGTCTCTCATGAACTGCTCCAAGTCCCGTAAAAGGCTGTATCGATCCATTTCACGAACACCCACCTGCTTGAGAAGCTCCCCACAACAGTGGTCGTATTTCGAAGACAGGTATCTTTGCCTTTTCGAAGGGACCGGTGATTCGCCATTTTCCCCAAGTCGGTATTTGTTGGGAACTAGAAGAACATCCTTGGGACAAACCTTGTCACCATTCTCATTCCGCAATAATTTGCGTCCTTGAAGATTCCGCATTATTGTCTTTACGGCTGGTAGAAAGAATGAATCGGTTTGGCCTGAAGGGAAGTCAAGGAGAAGTGGCCAGCTGTAGCGAAGGTCGGAATCAGTGTTGTCAAGAATAGTAACGGCTTCTACGAAGACATCGCCTATTTTGTCACGAAGCTCTCTATTCCATACCGAGTCGGTGTGGATGTTCTCTCTGCTTGCAGTCAAGACAAAGTTGGCATTGATGGCAAACTATTGGGAATTGTCGTGTTAGTCAGGTCCTGTTGCAGGATTCCCATGTACATGCCTTAAAACCAAAATCTGCAATAGGCAGGCATGCGTAAACCTTTGAATCATGTGGCTGTATCCGGCCGAAGTCAGAAGATACAGGAAAGGCTAAGGAAATATTGGTCGTAGACGTGCTAGGTTGTATACCTGCATTTCTAGAAGTGCTTGGCATAAGGTCGAACCCCAGTACTATGCAGAAGTTCAGAGGGTTGTCGTTCTCCCGGATTGTGATTTGGCGAAATCCTTGCCCTACACGTGTCTCTCTTCGGTAAAGTCGCTTTGTAGAGTTATTCACAGTTATATCAATCTTTTGTAATTGCCTGAGAAACACCATATTCATCGCGTCAAAGGTGTCGAGTGCCTCGTAAACGGTAGAAGCCTGTTCACTCGTGATTTGGAAACACATGCAAGTGCCGTCTCGTTCAGTTGTACTTCCATCTGGAAAAGGAAGTTGAAACAACTTGGGTTTGTACATGTCGGTCTTACTGAGGACAAAGGTGAATCCCCCAGAACTGATCCAGACTGCATCTGCCACACGAAACACTGACTTGAAGCCAATGCCCTTCTCACCAGTCACCGCCTCTGAATTTTGCTTGGTGCTCACGCCGAGGCCACAAATGGCTTCAACGTCTTTCCGAACGAATCCATTCTCATTGCACTTCAATTTCAGGTATCCGGAATACGCTAGCGAAAGCCAAGGTTGGACACCATTTGTAAATGAGCTGTCATCGGCGTTTTGCACCAACTCGAGAAGAAAATGATATGGGTTCCAGTTTAGATCCTCGGCAACTCTGTCAGAAAGTCAGTTAGTTGAACAGCACAATCATGGACTAACTCACACACGCGAGGCAGCCTCGCTAATTCTCTTGTAGTCAACCCTTCTCGCGATGTTGTTGACAATGTCCTCAGCTTCTGTGTGACCCAAGGAAGGCATATCGTGGTGCGAATGAAGGTCTAAACCTCAAAATGTTAAAGTTGAAAGGATGAAGTTCGTCGACACAACCGAGACAAGCGCCGGGCGAATAAATTATATCGTCAATCATGGCGTTTAGTCCCAATCAAGCGCAATTTCATACATCGCCGTATTCCCGCCCACAATACCAGGTCATCACTTCACCAATGAGAGATACTGCTGTCTCTGTATGTGGGTCAACTCTGGCCTCAATGTGACACGTAACTTGTTTGTTGGAAGTGCAGTATCTTGCGTACATTTCTCGATCACCCATTGGCCTGACGCATGCCACGTGTTTGGCAAAGTTGGGTTGCTTCACTATTCCTGCCTGACATTGGCTGCAAAGCAGTTGTTCTGCACCTTACTTGTCCTTAATAACAAAAGTGAACGTTGATTCGCTATCCTTTCTTTCTCATGGGATTACTGATTGGGAAATGTGTTGAGTGCATCCTCGTGACGGAATCCAGCTTCACGTTCCGAACCCCGCATTCGTTGCAATGCCTTCATACCTAAGTATGCACTTCTACTATCAAAACATATCACGCTTTCTATTGAAAACAAAAATTATTAAAATACTATTATCTATTGAGTCTTCTACACTTTAGCACATTAAGCTTTCTGCCAATACGCGCCCTACCACAGTCATGATATGACATAACTTTCGTTCATAAATCTGATATCGCCTCGCCAAGAGGCCCTTCCTGCATTGACAATGCAACGACCATTGACTTCGCCCCCGACGACATCTGTCCAGCCCGCCCTGGTGACGTACTCTCAGGGAACTACCGAACTGGCTATAGGATCACTTCTCAACGCCCCTCCATCGTCTTCTGACAGACCTCAAACTGTATGGCGCTCCTTTTGATAGCTTCCAGACGGGCATTGGTTCTTTGTGGCTAATATAGGATCCGCTGCCTCTGTTCACAGAGAGAGGCGACTGGAGTAGCACCCACCAAGCTCAATGTACCTAATAGAAAAAAAAGACATTTGAATAATGTCCAAGACCCGGATGGCGACCTGAATCTCGCCATGGAAATTAGCACGTCTCTAATGGCACAGATTCGCGCGCTGCAGGGTGTCATTGCCGACCGCGATAGTACGATCGAGGAACTCCAATCAGGCACTTCGAGATTTGAGGATGAAACAAAACTATATCCGGACATGGCAAGTCGGAACCCGCCGTCACCGTTCCAAGAGCCTCGAGGGAAGCAGGAAGAGCCGGCAGGCCTAAAGACAAGTCATTCGGCACAACGCATTCAGATGACGATTGACAGATCAACAAGGCCGAGAGAACGTGATACATCCAGCTCCAACATCTCAATCATAGAAAGCGATCGCACCTCAATACAAAGCAATATCAGTGGCCTTGACGACCAGGATCAGATTTATTCAAGAGTTAATGAGCGCAGACGGAGAACCTCATCCCCAACACCTGTCAATAGTCAATCACGAGAATTCACCGATTCAAAGAGTCAAATTGAAGAGGGGTCACTCGATAGTACAGACGCAACAAAGGATAAAGAAGATATATCTATTGGTCTTTTCAAAGAGATGGATCTCCTGCAAACATCCAGCGACGACACCACTGCTGAACAGTCACCTTCAATGTGGCCATCACGATCGACCTCTCCTCATTCTAGACTCGAAGCTGAGGTTCTGAAATCATCTTTGCATCATGCCCAGCGTACTATTCAGGCACAGCGAGGGCTTCTTCATAGGGAGAAAATAGAGAATATAAAACTCAATCAAATCATCAAAACTTTGCGCGATGACCTTGAAGGGGTCCGAACCAACGCGGAACGACTAGAAAGTCAAACGAAGGAGCTAGACGTATTACGCGCCGAATGCAATACCGCCCAGGATGCGGTCAAAGAACTGAGTCTCATACTTGATCACGCTAAGAGCGGTAGAGAAGAACTTGAGACTGAGTGTGAACAGCTTCGGGAGAAGAATAGAGAGGCATCTGACTGCAAGAGGAGACTGGAGAAGGATTTAGAGCTCTCATCGAAAGCTGCCGAGGAATATCTCGAAGAACAGCATGCAGCTAATCAGGAGAGGATCCAGGAACTTGAGCAAGAAAGAGCCCAATTGGAAATTGAGAACGAAGCCCTATATCGCAGGAACAAGGATTTAGAAACTGCTCACCAGGTTGCCTTGCTAGAACACCGCGAACTGGCTCAAAAGATTTTTGTTCTGGCAGAAACAGCTATGAAATCGATGGAAGGTAGATAAGATAGAGCTTCATATGGACTAAAATAAAATTGCTATCCTAACTACTTATTCTACTGATCGATATGCCTGTCTGTCTTAAGAGGTACTGGAAAAAAGCACTGAGTTATTTAGCAGGTAAAACAATCAATAAGTTCAGTTCTGTACAATTGGAGCAGGCGCAATCACTTGGGATAAATAGATTGACATGCAGAAGAACCCCTTGAAGAATTACCCGTCTGATCGAAAGTATTCCAACACTTAATTCATGGCTCGAACTACGGACTTATCTTGGATCGCTAGAAATATCTGAGTAATTTGAGTACCTATCGTAGAGCTCGTGCTCTTTTGTCCGCCGTCCTTGCGCAATGGTGGATGATCAATAAGTCCCCGATGAAAGGGAATCTTCAAATGCACCCTCACAAACTCGTACAACCTCAGTGTGCCAGTGCCGAGATATGATGGCGTCGACTGTTTCTTCAGGAACTTACTTTGGGATTTATCGTGTGTCGCGTTCAAGTTGTCGGAAACGTTGCGTTGCCACTTCTGGAAACGCTGCAAAAGGTCCTGGAACCTGACATCAGAAAAGTCAAAGACTTCAAAGAGATGCGAGACAATATCGATGGAAGCCTGTTGACATCTAGCCTTGGGTTCCAGTTTGTTGTTTTTCTGCCACGATGAATGGAAAGCAGTCCACAAGGAAGAGAATCGCGACGACATCTCTGCACTATCAAGTAGGCTTGAAAAGAGGTCCTCAAATTCCTTTCGCATAAGTCCTTTGGCTTCGTGCAGGAAATCTTCGTCACGAGCACGTAGATCAACAGCCTGGCACAGCATGAAGAGGTGGGCCGCCGACATCATGGCAAGAAGCTCTGTCGCTTTCTTAGTCATTCTTGATGTAATCAAGGCCAGTGAATTCACTGATTGATTATTAAGCTCCGCTGACTGGACGTGAGAAGCGACAGAGTTTGTTAGAAAGGCAAGCTCAGAATAGTACGCCGCCATGTTGATATCGACGCCCTTGCAAGTAAAAGAGTTCGTTGGATCGTCAGCGGAGAGGTTTGGTGGCAGGCCGTTGTTCAAATCAGGATTCACTAATTCTCCTGACTGTGCGATTAAGAGTCTTCCAAGCATAGTAATGGCGATGCGTGCTTTCTCCATTGCAGAAGTCAACGACGCGGCCTGAAAGTTTCCTCCATGGTGGACACAGTTATTTTGTACGTCGATTAGAGGATTGTCGGTGGTTGAGTTGAGCTCAACTGAAATCTGCGCCTCAGCTGAACCCAAATCCTCCAATTGTGGACCAATCCATTGAGGTGCTGTTCGAATAGCATAGCGATCCTGTGCTAGACCTTGAGAATCGATATCGCCGCTGCTAACAAGCTTCGAGCCTTCCAAGAACCCCAAGATGTTTCTGGAGACCTCTTCCTGACCATTGTGAGGTCTAATCTCTGATATGAAGGGGTGAAAATTGCTTCGTTTACCAGCTAGTGCCTCAACAGCCATCGAAGTAAGCAATTGACAAAGAATTGCGAGGTCATGGCAATCATGGAGAACAAGAGAAGCAAAGCCTGTGCTAACAGATGTTCCGTTGACGATGGCAAGACCCTCTTTCGGCTTCAGAGTCACTGGTGGTATTTCCAGCAGTTCCAGGGCCTTCACAGCGGAAATTATCTTCGAACTTCCTTCCGCATCCTTCATGCGCACAAAGATATCTTCGTTACCCTCTAGGACCCCGCCAAGGTACGAAAGTGGCGACAAGTCTCCAGAGGCAGAAATGCTACCTCGCAAGGGGACAAGTGGTGTTATGCCTTGTGAAATTATGCGAGCCAGTTTCTCAACGACGTCTTGCCTGATACCGGAATGCCCTCTGGCTAGGGAGTTGCATCGCACGACTGCAGCAGCTCGTACCATCGATTCGGAAAGACTATGCGAATTATATGGCTGTTCTAGCAAGCTTTCCGGAAGAATACCCGACTGATGGTGCTGGAAAAAGGAATGTTGAAGTCTACTATTTGCGTTTGTACGAGAATCCGCATTGCCTCCGGGAGCTGTGTTAACACCTGTTACACGAGTCAGTTCACATGGTCAACTTAATAATAGAATTACACGAACCGTAGATGACACTGTATTCATCAAGCTGTTCTTCAAGTGTTTCAATGCTTTCACGCATGCGTCGAGTAACAGAATCGGATCGTGAAATATTGAATGATAGGCCATTTCTATTCTCAATGTTAATGATACGTAGTAGCAGAGAATGAAATATGTTACCTTGATATGGCAACCAAAGCCGCAATGGAAAGTGAGTGTCCATCAAGCTTGATTTCTCTCTTGGTCGACAACAGCTCATCAATAGCTGCCCAGGTCTTCTTTTGTTTGGAAAGATGTGGAGACATCCGTGTCACTGTCTTCAGTAGTGGTATTCGTTGGTACTGCAGTATGTATGCTCCAGAAAGCTTGGTGGAGCTGGCAGAGTAGGTAGGTACAGATAGTCTCGAATACTACTCATTCATGTGACAAATTATATGCGGGAAAAGGGCTACCACATATAGTTTGAATGAGAATTAAGAGAACGCAATAACAGGTTATTCTGTACTGTAGAAAAATTAGATTACATGCCTAAAGAGTAGGTATGGTGCTGTTTCACCTATAGACGCTGCGTATTTAATTTCCACAGCCGCCTGATGAATGCTTCTAGATCGGGGACATCTTCCAACCCCCCGTAAAAGGCAACATGATGATCAGGTCGAACTAGAACCATGCAACCCTCAGGAGGTATGTCTAGGTCTCGGTACATTGTGCCACCAACGCCTTCATAAGATTCGTTGTCTGCAAACACTCTGCCATAATCATAACCGGATGACTCACTGCGGGGTACAAAAAGTTTGGGAAGGGAATGTAGATCTATGTCGTGCCGTGGACCAGAGTGAATCAGATATGGCTCAATACCACCAATCATGTTCTGCCCAAACCGCTGTTTCACCTGGTGTAACACAGAACGCGGTTCGGACAGTCTCACGGCTAAAGACTTGACACCGCTCAACTGAGACTTTTGGCTTACATTACCGGCGAAAACAAGTAATGTCCAGTGACCAGATCGATTCAGTAGGTCATGGAGTCTCCACATGTGAGCGTCGCTGTGGTTCATTACTTTGAGGTCTGGAACCCTGCATCCCAAGTCAAGAAGGCGCGGGGTAATTTTCAACGAGTTGCTGTGATTAAACAGCATGTTTGGGCGGTATCGTATAGCTGACCCTGATGCGGAGTTATTCTCTTTCCGCAAAGTGTCTGTCAACGTTTGGTCGCGATAAGAGGAGGACTTATCGCAAACAGCTCCATAGATCTCTTTGTCGAATGACAGTAATTGTCGAGCTATTGGTAGTCTCTCCTCTTGATATGTCTCTAGTATCTCGGGTGGATGACACCCTTGAATGACAGACGCAAGCTTCCATCCGAGGTTGAATGCATCCTGCATACTAGTGTTCATTCCCTGTCCCGCCTTTGGTGAATGGGTGTGAACAGCATCACCGGCGAGAAAGATTCTCTTTTGGATGGAGTAGGTGTTGCACATCCTTTGACCAACCTTGGTTTTAGTCAGTACGGTGATGAGACTTTGGCAATTATAGACCTTACCGAGTATAGACTTGACCATTCAATTATCTCAGTAGAGAAAGCGAAAGGTCTCAGTATTGCCATGATTCTAGTGAGAATAGCGTGTTGTTGTTCCTGCAAGCTTGCTTTTTTGTGACAAGACGATAGCTGCACATAAAACCTCACTAGTTGTCGCTCACGCGGTATGATCATAGTGCATCCGGACGCTGATTTGATGATACATCTCTTCCGCACGTCAGCTGTTGCTGGGTCAGTTTCTGCCGTGTCTCGTATTTCCGGAGCCACTTACGGAAATTAGTGATTGGGACACAATCAATAACTCCCCAATGATGATCAGTCCCGTCGCCTTCCAACTTCAAGCCACACCGCTTGCGCACCCAGCTATGTGCTCCATCGCATCCTACAAGATAACGAGAGCGTACCAGCCTATCTGCAGTGCTCTGGGAACGATCGGAGATCATCACTCGAACGGGATGGTCTTCTGTGGCGTGACGTTCAACCTCTAGGGCAGTTGGTCTGTGGCTGCGAAAAATGTCCACCGACCCCCGCTCCTTGATAAAATTTAGTATATGCTGCTCTATGCGCCCTTGGGCTAATGTCGCCTGGGAATAAGTTGAGTAGAAAGGTGCGCCGGAGGACGCGTTCTGGTGCGTGAATTTGCGGCTGATTGTTCCGTCTGAGCCAGACTACGCGACGCGTTAGCAACAGAACCTTGCAAATCTTGGATAATTCCAGGTATCGAACGGTCCATTGGAGCTGTACACCAGTAATTTCATATCTTCTATACATACCCAGTAAGATACCTCAATAGTCTGATTAGCCTCTTGCCAGATAGCCCTGCCGAGATTGAACATATCCAAAAGCTCAAAAGACCGGCGATCCAGTCCGTCAGCATGCCCATGGGCTGGTGGTGCTGCGTTTTGATCCACGAGAAGTGTCTTAACGCCGGCGAGTGACATCCAAGCTCCGACAACGAGTCTGCAGCCGAATCAACCTTAGCCTTTCTTCTCAACTTGATGTCATTCGACATCATATGCAAGAACTAACCCAGCTGGTCCAGCGCCCACTATCACAACGTCGTACGTCTTTTCGTTCTTGCTTGGAGCCATAATATTGTAGTTATCGATTACTGGCAAGGGTGGATTGACCTGAGACAGGGCCGGGAGTGTTTTTTCAAGGTTTGACGACCAGAGCTAGGAATCTCATCAAGATAAAAAGAGGTGTTGCTAAAAAACAATAAATAAAAACAATATTCTAGCTATGCCTCTTCTTCTTCCAGGGTCAATAAACATGAACGACGTTTTATAGTTCACTTCGAGCCACCGCAAACCTTATGGGCAATCGATCGACCGAGTTTAGACGCAACCGATCTCCTACATCCAGAATTGGCAATCATGGAATTGATATTGTAGAGGGCTGCCAGGCTATCGGGCCGGAATGTGCCACTGCATACCACAGTGCTATGTGCCGTGTCTTGTGTCTTAGTTTCGCCAAGTAAGCTTTGGACCTCCATTTATTTTAACGATTGCAGTAATGCGGTTGATGTTTTTGGGATCATTAACGAAAAGAGAATCGAAAGTTGAGGCCGGATATAAAAACACGGACCGTATACGGCGGGCTTAGGTATAACGAGTGAGCATCTCTCCGGGCGATTCTATATAGACTAAGTCAGATACTCTGCTAACTGACGATCATTTCTATAAATCATTACAGTTTTCCTGTTTCTAAACGTTTTATTGTCTCGTGAAGCTTTTCGGATGCTTTCACCTAACATTTTATACCATGACCTTCCCAGAATCCACTACTTCATCATAGTCTCTTGCATGTGTAGCATGCCAGCCCTATACAAAGGTACAAACCGGTTGACATTGTTCTTCTGAACACGTGATGTGTGATTGGCCCTCATAATTTATCCAAAATCAAGTTTGGGTTGGCAGAGGAATGGCTAGTAGATGGGCGTGGTGGTTTGGGGACGTGATATCAATCTCGATGTGCCATCATGATTTTAACAAGACATGCATGTCGCGGCACGAGTGCATTAGCGGCCGAAACAGTAAAAACAGTGAAATACAAGCAAGTAAGGTTTCACCACTATACGTTACGCTACGATTGCGCACCTTTGAGATAACGCGTAGTTCTGGTTAAAGGAACGGCACACCTAGTCGCTGGACGTTGCTGACACGCCCAATGCAGATGGGGCTGTAAGAACTTACTCGTTCAAAAATCGGCTCATCTGTTATCATCACAACTTTAGCTGCGGGCTTCTTTATCTCGACATCGATTGAGAAGTTACATCATATTAGACTGTAGATGGTTAATTTTGGGGCTTGGTTGTCAGCATGGGATGAATCTAATAATGCTGCTTGCATTGAGTTACCAGTAATTAGACATCGTCCACATCATCAGGATTAGATAACTTCTCTTAGAAGACAAATCGTGATTCATATTGCTTTATTAACATTTATTTCATGTTTAAATAATTCTTTCCTAGAATTCTTTACTAAATTGTCTTCGTCATGTTGTCAACAAATGGACGTCGCGGGGAAGTACGTTGTGCTAATCCCTGGCTAGTGGCAAAGTGATATCTCCACACCGTCCTATTGCTCAACTGATTAGATAAACATTTTCAACATTGGACAGGATGTTGGTAGATGGGGTTGCGACTGTGATGTGAAAGGATCACTTACTCGTTCTCCTGTGGGCTCGAACCCTTCCAACATCTTGGACGTATACACCAAACTGCAATTTCCAAGAGCTTTCAGATTCTCATCTGTCTTGGCCAATAGACCGCGCAGTCTTTCCTTTTCAAATTGAGATCCTCGGACATATTCCTGATACAAAGGTGCCCCGGGGGATATCACGTTGTCTGCCACGATCACGGAACCAGAGCGAACCAGAGAGAGCGTTTCGCAAAGCATAAGGTCTCTGACATATGCTGACTTCTGGTGATCGAGAAAAAGCAAATCGATCTGGAAGTCCGCGTTTTCCTGTTGAAGCATTCGCAGAGACGAAGCACATGGACCTACACGGATATCAACGATATCGGCCAGACCAGCTATAGAGACAAGAGAGGATGCTACGGAAGCAAACTCTTGATTAATCTCCAGGCTTATGTACTTCTTTCCTCCTGTATTTCGTAGCACATCTGCAAACATAATGGTGGAGTACCCAATGTAGCCCCCGAGTTCTACCATGGTTTCTGGGGTCGTCTCTTGAACGATGCGAGATATGGTGGCTCCCTTGTTCTTTCCAACATTCATGAGAAAATCCTTCTTGTGGCCGTATTCGTCGATTGCATCAAGAACTCGAGATGGGTTGTTCTGCATGAATTCGAAATCTGGATGGTTTTGGACAAAACGTAAAAGCTCCTGCTCACGTCCATCACCACACTGTTGTTTTTTGCTGTCAGTGGCAATACTCCTCTAGTATCGATTTGTATATTTACTTACAAAGACTTTGCCTTCTGGCTTGTAGGGCTGAGTGATGTAAGCCATAATGGATGAATAGAGCGTGGCAGCAAGATAGTTGGTATTAGTTCAGGGATGTACTATTAAAAGAAGAGATTAAGCGCGACCTAGCAATCATCGTTTTCGTTATAACGGTCCAGATTTTATGTATTTTATACTTGTCTTTGTGATCCCGTCTTTAGTGGTTCCGGAACATAAAACCGTGAGACACCTTCAACGCATGCGTCATGTCTTCCTGTCGACTACATCGAGTGGCAATTTTTTAGCATGTGCTCACTTATTGATCCGCGATTATTCTGCTCCAAATCTGTAAGCTTTTGATGAATCGCAGGATAATATGGACTCTCAAGTCATCATCCAGCAGCATTTCATGTCTGGGTTGTTTTACTACCCACCTGCTGGGCTGGGATGTCATGAAGCTTCCACATTTACGGTTCAAATTGAGGCTAACGATGTAAGGGATGGGACCGCCACAGAATCTGTGCCGTGTCTCGAAAAGATTAATGTCCAATAGGAACGTCATTCCACATTCCATGATCAACAAAAGAGGCTGACTGGACACGATACCCACTCATCAAATGCCGCGACTATGTCATTGATGGTTAGGCGGTGGCTTATCTGGATGAACTTTGTCTCAAACATTTGGTGGCTTCTGTCGATGGGGGGGGCTACTAAAATATATGTACCTTGGAGATCAAGTAATGATCGACTCTTCTTCCTTTATTGAACGGTGATACATCTGGCTTAGGATCTCGACTCTTGACAGGATGTGTTTTGTTGCCCCTGAGCCCTTCCCCATCTAGTTCCCGCTTTATCTACCTCCTTTCTTCGTGTAGTGTTGGAGAAGTGGCGTGCAAAATTATATTACATAAGCAGCTACCCTAAAGGACGAAGTCTCACACTGATAGCAGGATTATCTGACTAATATTACACGTGTGTTTTAGGATTAGTAGACCTTGTATCCTATCCTCCCCTCTTTAAAGCTGTAAAGGAGCGACCGAAGAGCAATAAGAATATAAAACGGGTATAAGTCAGCCAGATACATGGCTATAATCTACGTCAAACAATTTGCAGGCTTGAAGTCTTGACATACCTTTCTCCTTACTCTAATCATTTAATCTATCATAGAACAATCATGCTTATTTGACCTATACAGCCTACTCAGAATCTCCTGTTCAAGTGTATAAAAACATACGCGAAGGCTAATGGAACCATCAATATTTCACAGAATGCCCATTCGTAAAAGGGTCAAAGCACCCGGTACACTTTCCATTGCAAGCAATTGACATAACCAGCGCCTAGACGACATGTAGTTCTTCGATAACGGAAGTGCCGAAAGTATAGGTTATAAATATGGTAGGAAGTAAACATTGGTAATATTATATCCTATATGAAAGAAACTAAGCTACTCACTAATTGATATGTCTTAGTATATTTGCAACCTTCCTAAAGAGCTTCCGTAACATATAAGTCGCCATCACAGTATGACCTGGTCCAACACTACGTCTTTCATCCATTTCTTGTCGAAGAAAGGTAACCTGCCTTGATGACAACAAGCCGACTTCCTTACCCTGCAGCATCCCCCCAACACCCAAGACCCGCTCAATACTCTCAATCAAATTCACCGAAACTTCACAAAAGACCACACCTTGAGTGCAAGCCATTTGTTGTAGCCTCCCACAGACTATAAGAACTGGGATCGACTCTGTGGGATTGATAGTGAGTCTTTCGACTTTTATGGCAAGGTGGCTGAGGACAAGTTCGTAGATAGTGATGAGTTGGCAAAATATGCTTGTGATAGTCAACGCAATCGGGGTCGGTAGTGGTTCTGCAGTGGCAGTAGGCTGGGGCAATGAAATGTGAAATAGAGTCTCTGGGTCTTTTGCAAATTGTGACGCCAAATGACATGGGCACAGTATCTCCATCGGCTGTGAGTTACTATGTAATTCAGGGCAGTACTGTTCGTCATAAAGGTTTACCAAGATGAACAAAAGTTTTTGAGCGACTTTGATGGTATAATCTACTGGAGTGATGTTGTCAATGAACAGTGGGCCGTGTTGACAGATCATCATGTCAAAATTGATTGTTTTTTTGTTCTTCTTTATCGCTTCGAGGCGAATGTATAGGCCATGATTGATTGCGGATAGGTCGGCCATGCAATCCCCAGGTTCGGTGTTTCGTTGGTAGTGTGTAGTTGAGTGATTGCTTGGAAGCGAGACGTCATTATTAATTGCGAATGGCAATGTCGGAGCTGGAGAGATGTCGGTTCTGTATATCTCTGTGACCGCATCCATATCTTTATATAACGGCGTATTTGTATATCCAAAATCGGTATTCCATGAGCTATCCGACTGATGAAATACATCGATGAACCCCACGCAACATGATGACGCATTTACATCCTGTATCGTCGCACTGGGCTTCTCTGGAGGGGACAGTACAGGATCACAAATTTGAATCGTATCAAATAGACTCCAATCATCCATGAAATAAGTGTTTGCTTGTATCGAAGTCGGAAATACTGGCAAAGTCGATTTATTGACAGATTGACTCGTCGTGTTTGGACGTTTAGCAGGCTGCTTTCGTCGCGGCCGGCCTGGTACTCTTTGTTGCCCTACAGTACACTCAGCCCCCAGCATAGCACATTTCGCACATTTATCATCGGTAGGTCTGATTCGTTGACATCGAGACTTGCTCTTTCGGCAGAGGTCACAGGAGACGCGACGCTGGGTCGGATGGGGTGTAGAGGCACCCATGATTGCGATAAGGTATATCGGTAAATGAATGCAAGAGTACGGCGGATTCAGGATTTCTGATGAAAGCGGGAATGACAGAACCAAATTGCTTTACCTTGATGTAGGAAAGGCTCTTTTATAAAACCCTCCGCGGAGGGTTTCGTACTAGTCCGATTCGGAGAATGTTGATTAGTATTCGCTCCGCCCCGGCACTTAATGTCATCGATTTACTGACACTATGCCTGATTAGCAATAGATGGTGTGATTTCATTGGCTGCCCGAAGACCTCGCATTTCAGCTTCGGACTCGTTTGTCGGACCGCGATCAATTTAGTTTTTGAGGCTCCGCCAAGGAGACAGACTCGTCGCTCCTGATAACGCATATATTTCGACATAATGCTGATTAATAAAATTCCGTCTCTGGATCTCACTACGGAGGGTTTCGTATTGCTTTAGTCAGTGACAGCTATGACGCCTTGACAAGAGATAGTGTTGGAATTTTGTGATGTTGTAAATGAAGGCGATTGTCTCCCTGTTTAATCTTGTTCAACTTTCGTTCACTGTCACTCTCTCACACTCGATACAATTGTTCTCAATTCAATTAACTTCGTACCTATCTTTCATTTTTCAATTATCTAATTCTCAATCGTAACAATGAGCAGCATCAACTCCTCCTCCACCGAGCAACCTTCCCCAGAGCTCATCGACAAACCCCAACTCGGAAAGGCTACCACAGCATCAGGATGGCATCTCGCCCCCGAACTCCAAACTATGCGAGATCGAGACGAAGAAATTGGTCAAAAGCCCCGCAAGCTAGGCGTTACATGGCAAAATCTCACCGTCAAAGGCATAGGCAGCGAAGCAGCGTTTAATGAAAACGTCATCTCCCAATTCAACATTTTTCGTTCCGGTGCAAAAGACGCTCCCATGAAGACCATCATCGATGATTCGTCCGGTTGTGTCAAGCCTGGCGAGATGTTGCTTCTTCTAGGACGGCCTGGGAGTGGATGCACTACACTTCTAAGCGTTCTTGCGAATAACAGACGCGGCTATAAAGAGGTCACGGGCAATGTTCATTATGGAAACATGTCTCCTGAAGAAGCCAAGGCTTATCAGGGACAGATTGTAATGAACACTGAAGAGGAGATATTCTTTCCAAGTTTGACAGTTGAAGCAACTGTCGATTTCGCCGCACGAATGAAAGTCCCTTTCCATTTGCCCCCCGGTATCAAGACCCGAGAAGAATACGCCCAATCCTACAAAGACTTTCTCCTGCGATCCGTCAACATCTCCCATACAGTTCACACAAAAGTCGGTGACGCTTTTATCCGCGGCGTCTCTGGCGGCGAACGCAAACGTGTATCCATTGTCGAGTGTCTTACCACGCGAGCTAGTGTGTTTTGCTGGGATAACTCTACTCGCGGTCTTGATGCCAGTACTGCACTGGAATGGGTCAGAGCTATACGAGCTATGACTGACATTCTCGGTCTTACGACGATTGTAACACTGTATCAGGCTGGAAATGGCATCTATGAGCATTTCGACAAAGTCCTTGTTCTTGATGAAGGGAAGCAGATCTTTTATGGCCCTCAGAGAGCTGCTGTTCCATTCATGGAGAATCTCGGGTTTCTCAGAGACTCTGGGTCTAACAGAGGAGACTTCCTCACAGGTGTCACTGTGCCCACGGAGAGGCGTATTGCTCCAGGGTATGAGAATACCTTCCTTCGTGATGCAGATGGGGTTCGAGCTGCTTATGATCAGTCGGATATCAAGGCGAGAATGCTTGAGGAATGCCAGGCATATCCCATCAGTGTTGAAGCAGCTCAGAACACCACCGTCTTCAAAGAGATGGTAGCCCGCGAGAAGCACAAGTTCGTACCCTCCAACTCCCCCACGACTGCCAACCTGGCCATTCAAGTCCAAGCAGCTGTCACACGACAGTATCAAATCATGTGGGGTGACAAGGCAACACTTTTCATGAAACAGGGCGCGACTCTAATTCAGGCTTTCCTCGGTGGATCCCTGTTCTACTCTGCGCCAGATAACTCAGCTGGTCTTTTCCTTAAAGGCGGTGCTTTGTTCTTTTCCATTTTGTACAATGCTCTCTTGGCATTGTCCGAAGTCACAGATTCGTTTACTGGACGACCCATTCTTGCCAAACATCGATCTTTTGCACTCTATAATCCCGCCGCTGTCTGTATCGCCCAAGTCATTGCCGATTTACCCATCTTGGCTTTTCAAGTCATTCAGTTCGGGCTGGTTCTTTACTTCCTCGTTGGCCTCAAGTCTACCGCCGGTGCCTTTTTCACGTATCTCGCCACCAACTACATTACTGCTTTGACCATGACAGCATTCTTCCGCTTCATTGGCGCTGCGTTTCCAACTTTTGACGCTGCTACAAAAGTGTCTGGTCTATCTATCGTTGCGCTGTTTGTATACATGGGATACATGATCATCAAGACCGAAATGCATCCCTGGCTATCATGGATCTTCTGGATCAATCCAATGGCGTATGGCTTTGAAGCTCTCCTTGGGAATGAGTTTCATGATCAGGAGATTCCTTGTGTTGGTCCGTATCTCATCCCCAACGGTCCTGGGTATGTCGGAGGAAATGGAGGTCAGGCATGCTCTGGCGTGGGAGGTGCTGAACCCGGTGCAGCATTTGTCACAGGCGATGCTTACCTCTCACACATGTCATTTGATCACAGCCATATCTGGCGTAACTTTGGCATCAACTGCGCCTGGTGGATCCTCTTCGTTGGCCTCACCATCTTTTTCACCTCGCGATGGAAACAAGTCGGCGAAGGTAGCCGCAACCTCCTCATTCCTCGGGAACAACAGCACAAGTCCAAACATCTTCTTCCCTCCAAGGATGGAGAAACTTCCAGTGAGAAGACGCGTGCTGAGAATGGATCCGGAGCTTGTGATGGCGAAGTCGGCACAGACCTCATGCGCAACAAGAGCATATTTACTTGGAAGAACTTGACATATACTGTCAAAACTTCAGACGGTGATCGTGTCCTACTTGATGACGTGCAAGGCTACGTGAAACCTGGGATGCTTGGCGCATTGATGGGATCTTCCGGTGCAGGCAAAACAACCCTCCTCGACGTCCTCGCCCAACGAAAAACAGAAGGATCAATCCACGGATCGGTATTAGTCGATGGGAGACCTATCCCTGTCTCTTTCCAACGATCAGCTGGGTACGTCGAGCAATTGGATATCCACGAGCCTCTGGCAACCGTTCGTGAAGCCCTTGAGTTTTCTGCCTTGCTACGCCAGTCTCGCGATATACCCACTGAAGAGAAACTGCGTTATGTTGATACCATTGTCGACCTCTTGGAGCTGAACGATCTCGAACATACACTCGTCGGTCGACCCGGAAACGGCCTATCAATCGAACAGCGCAAACGTCTCACCATCGCTGTTGAATTAGTCGCCAAGCCTAGCATCCTCATTTTTCTCGATGAACCAACGTCTGGACTCGACGGGCAGGCGTCCTGGAATACAGTACGGTTTCTTCGTAAGCTTTCAGCAGCGGGACAGGCTGTTTTGGTAACTATTCACCAGCCATCAGCACAGTTATTCGCCCAATTCGACACCCTTTTGCTACTGGCGAAAGGCGGAAAAACTGTTTATTTCGGCGATATTGGCGACAACGCTGCTACTGTGAAGCAGTATTTTGGTCGTTATGGAGCGCCATGCCCACCTGAAGCTAATCCCGCTGAACACATGATCGATGTGGTGTCAGGTGGGGATGGGCCGTACAAGGATACAGACTGGAACCAGGTTTGGCTTCAGTCGCCGGAACATGACCAGCTCACAAAAGACTTGGACCACATGATCGAAGTAGCTACATCTGAACCATCACATCTCAAGGACGATGGGAGCGAATTTGCAGCTTCAATGTGGACGCAGGTCAAACTTGTAACTCACCGAATGAACGTCTCTCTCTTCCGAAACACAGAATACGTCGACAACAAATTCGCCATGCATATCAGTCTTGCGCTTCTGAATGGGTTTACGTTCTGGCAGATTGGTGACAGTCTGACAGATCTTCAGCAGAACCTGTTTACTGTCTTCAACTTCATCTTTATCGCGCCAGGTATCATCTCACAATTGCAACCTCTGTTTATTGATCGAAGGGATATCTATGAAGCCAGGGAGAAGAAGAGCAAGATGTATCATTGGGCACCGTTTGTCACTGGTCTCATTGTATCAGAGGTCCCGTACTTGCTTGTTTGTGCGCTACTGTATTATGTTTGTTGGTATTTCACTGCTGGACTTCCAACCGGTTCTGGTAACGCAGGTAGTGTGTTCTTTGTTGTGGCAAGTCTCTCTCCCTCCACAAAGATCACAATATCAGTATGTCTAACGAGTTTGCAGGTTATGTACGAAGGCTTGTACACTGGCATTGGCCAGATGATTGCTGCGTATACACCCAATGCCGTCTTTGCCTCTCTCGTCAATCCTCTCGTGATCACCACTCTGGTCTCATTTTGCGGCGTCATGGTACCTTATAGTCAGATTGTACCTTTCTGGCGATACTGGTGAGTAATAACCATGCATGGTATCGATACACGTTTACCTAACTGGAATATTCCAGGATGTACTTTATCGATCCCTTCAACTATCTCATGAGTTCTCTCCTGGTCTTTACAACTTGGGACAAACCCGTCTACTGCAAGCCCGAAGAACTCGCCGTCTTCGACCCTCCTTCCAACATGACTTGCGCAGAATACCTCTCCGACTACCAGCGTGGTATGGGTCAAGCTACCAATCTTCTGAATCCAGATGCTAGCGCCTCTTGTCAAGTTTGCCAGTACACTTCGGGGGCGGATTATCTTCGATCACTGAACCTCAAGGAGGAATACTATGGATGGAGAAATGCAGGAATTGTCGTTGCGTTTGTTGTTGGTATATATGGGCTTGTATATCTCATGATGAAGCTTAGAACGAAGGCTACTAAGAAGGCGGAGTCTTAGATTGCATGGATTATAATGGGATGGCAGAATGGTACTCTAATTGTCTTGTGTGAGCATCGGAGTCATGATACTTTTGTGGTGTTGATAGACGAAAGTTAAACTAGACAGTCCCGTTTATTCCTCCTTCCATCAGAGCCTGATGTGTACCCTACAAATCCGACACCCCCACCTCAACTGAGCACTTGACCAATTATCAAATATGTTATTAGATTGTTTATTTCCCTGGCATCCATGTAGGATGTTCGAGATGCGGAAAGGATATACACTGCGGGATCAAAGATCTTCGCGCCATTTGTTTGAATCTGCATTGACAAAGCGGGGTAGTAGAATTTCCACTCAAGCTGCGTGCGCAATAATGTCAAGGGAAGGTTCCGAGATCCGACCTTTGCTGGTCGCTGGTAACAAGGCCAATGAGCTTCCGTTGAGTCAATTGAATTTGGTCAAGAAAGCGAGGCTACGTATTTGGTAATAGCTTAAGTATGACCCACATTGGTACAGTCTTAATACGCATGTCGCCCTGGGCAAGCTGGAAATCGGGCAATCGGCCCCATCAACCATACACGTAATAAAAGATGGCCTCAATCTCACCTAAAAATCTAGCAGTCAATTCAGCGTGGTGTTACCCCCCTTCTCTGTTACCAATTGATCCAATTGGGCTGCCCAGCCATGTCGGAACTTTGCAGTGGCTGAAGAAATTATTCGCTAAGACTACGCGGTATGACTGGGTCAGGCCCATAAAAAAGCCCACTCGCTAAATAAATACGGTCCGAGCCGTGTCTCGGCAGCACGACTGATTCTTTCGATGACAACTCACGCTGACCCACCTAAAGGTAGAGCTCAAGGTTTCTGTAAATCCTTTCCCCAGTTCCATCGGTGGCTATGTACAGTCAGTCTTATTGATTGGTTATCTTGTACATACCGGTTTTTGGTGTCAGAGGAGACCCGAGTCCGACTTTCATGCAGAACAGCTGGATCGAGGCTTGGGCTGGAAGTTGTTAAATATTGACACAACTTACTCACCATTACTCCGGAATGAAATTTGACGGAGATTTTCTCTTGACTGCATTACCTTCGCCCACTCGAGTCTGGGCATATTGAGAATAAAGACGAAATCAGCATCCAGAGAACGTTACGATAATCCCGCAACTCGTTCGTTAGGATGGCTGACTATCTGCTGGGAGATGCATACCAAGATGAAAAGCGAGATCAAGTTCTTGGCGATCTCGGTGACAACCGCTGGACACGGTGCGTTTCAAATCTTCCGTCCTGGTAAAACAAGGTTGACAAATTAAAGCAACACAAATGACTACATATCGTATGTGAGAAGCTTAACTTCCAGATGGCCTCATCTTCAGCTTCTTGTCGATTTCATGGAAGTTGGTACAATCCCAACACGATGGTGCAAGTTTCCAGAGGAGAACAAATGGAGAAACCAAAGTCCGCGATATACATATCCAAGCGAAGCTATAGGTAGGTATTTCACACGCGCTATCACTATCGGTTCAGGTGCTGAAAATAAATAGAGAGAGAATCGGAGCAGGAGACAAGATCATGCAGAGTCAACGCAGCACTGCTGCAATACAAAATAGGCGAAGACATCAGTATTGAGCGTTTCGATTCTCAAAAAATCGGTTGTACGGCATTAGCAAATCTCAAAAAGTTCGCCAATGATATCAAGGAGGCCACCGGAAACTATCATTTCAGTCTTTTTGTCGTTGAGGATCTATCTCGTGACGTGATCGAAACTCTCGGCAGCGTTTTTGGCATCGATCCACGTTTTTTCCGATCGCATATCACCGAGTATGTTTGGAACAATGTCCGCGATCGCTGGCGTGATCCATCGCTTCTTGAAGTTGATGCGCAGCGAAGAGACTGGTTCCAGATGCGCGTGATGCGCTCTCGGTACTTTTCTACCCCGGAAGAATTGAAACAAGCCGAGAAAGAGATAAACCAGTTCAATGTCATGCGACGTATCATTGCAGATAACAATGATATTTTTTGGGATAAGGATCCTAAGCTATCTCGGGGCTTGTGGCCTTCGGACAGTGACTGTTCAACAAAACCTGTCGATGCCAAGATTGGCCTTCTTCGTAGCCGCGCAACATTCTGGCTTTCGCCAGACTCTCGAGTTGGTATGTTGAGTAGCATTTCCCTCTTGAATTTTACTAAAGAGATCTGGATTGCAGGCGTTCTCTTGCTTGACCCAACACCCGAGGCTGGATATCCATTGTGGAGGGGATACGGCAACTGGAATGACATCCCGCCATTTGAGAATCATTCAAATGGCTATCCTCGACCAGACGAACCTGACCAGGAGATACCACCATCGTTACAAAGAAAGGCGACCAATAATAAGGAGACATGGTTCGAAGAGTACTTGTACTGGGCCCAAAGATCAGTTAATGTCGTTAACCCACCGGAATCTCCGGGTGGCAAATTGCAAAGTGTGCCGATCCAGTCTCTTCTGCATATCGTGTGCGGGGAATGGCTCACATTCGCCGATTACCTCAACACCCGTCTGAATCAGATCGACTGGGCCATCGCGAGACCATCCTTCTTCCCAGAAGCCGACAAGGATACTCGCAAGGAAAGTCTTGACAAGCTACATTTTTGGCGGAGATCGGTTCCTCAAGCTCGGGATATGTTGCAGAACTGTATTCGCCAAACATTCCGGTTTACCAAACTACCAAATATGGCAGAAATCACTGAGCCTTACAAGTATGACTATACAACAATCTTGGAGCGTCTTGAAGAGTATGAGTCTCGCATTGATCGGCTGAGTAGCGCTGTCACCTCTGCCATCAGCCTTGATGATGCAAGAAGCACGTCAAATTTGACACTTCTAGCATGTATCTTTATACCACCAGGTTTGGTGGCGGCGCTGATGTCCATGACCACGGATCCATTGACAGAACTCCTACCTGCGGTGAAATGGTGGGCTATTGTGTCTGCCACAGCAGTAGCCGTCATCTCCGGGGTACTCTTAAGATTGAACTCGACAGTCGACTGGTACGAGAAGGCAAAGTTGGTTATGCCAATACCAACGCTTTCGAGTCTCAAGTCAGGGATTGATAACACCAGACAATGGAAAATGAAGGATATGGTGTAGTGTAGTATTTGAGAACTAGAATTTAGAACAAGAATTTTTTGGTAGTTTTAGCCTGGATTATCTGCTACTCAATAAATGAAAGAAGAGGTTGCTAAATTACAAAACAACATGATGCCATTACAGATATAGGGTAGTGGGAGTTGTTGCTGTGTTTATTATTTGTCTGCATAGACTCATAGCTCAGAACCCAAGCTGGTAAGAAGAAAACTGAAACTTGAAGTAGAAGTAAATTCTGATAGGTTTTACTCCGTATCGCGTCATCGACTAACATCTTGACAGACCGATTTGGAGTCAGAACTCAGAAGTTTATATTTACAACTGTTTTACTTTATACTGTCAACCTAATAAAGTCAGAGCATTCTTTCTCTAATTCGCTACTATTTTCAGATTCTTTCAAACAGATGCTATCGAGTTTCTCACCGCAAGCTGATCAAAAAATCTGCATTAGCTGGTAGAACTATTGAAAACTATTGACTTAAGTGAGTAGACCACTAGCCGAAAAAGGAAAATATTTCTAGTTCTGTATCGACAGCACACCAAATAACCCTGGTAATGAGACCCTGGCTATCCGCAAATCAACCGAAACCCACCAATTGAAATAGGCCAGTTAGACTAAGAAACGATAGAACCGTTATCCCCTGTCTACTAAACAAGTCCAGAACCCAACAAACCTGGGTTTTACCATCGTTGACCCACTTGCAATTAAATACCGTGAAGGCTAGTGCAAGATGCACGTAGACAAATCTCTTAAGAAGCAAAAGCCCCTGATATCTGCTTCATTTAGCGGCTCGAAATTTCTTCACTTTTCTGCGTGACTGGTTTAGAGTTTTGATCATTCTTTGGAAACAACCTCATCATGAAGCTGTCACAACGCGTCGGGGCTCTGACCTTGTCTCTGGTCCCAAGTGCACTTGCAGCTGCAACCTGCAGTGAATTGTCAGGCAGTATCTATACTGGAAATAACGGCAATAAATTTGATATCTCCTGCGATACCTCGACAGTGGGCGGGCATATCACTGCTTATTATTCTGTAGGCGATGAGTTCCAAGATTGCGTGGAGAGATGCGATGATGACCCCACTTGTCTCGCTGCATTGTTCCTAGATGGAAGTGGTGACTGTGCTTTGATCGACAGTTACACAAGCACTCGGCCTTTCAATGGTCAAGATCTTGCTATCAAGAGACCAGCGACAATTGAAACGACGACATCTGCGGAGCCTACTTCGCCAGAGACTTCGTCAGCCGAGATCACATCAACAGCCGAGTCATCGACAGAGACTTCATCCATTGAGGCTACATCGACAGAGGTCTCTTCGACCAATGTTTCAACAACAGAAGATTCACTCACGGAGACTTCATCTATCGAAACTACATCAACGGTGGCGTCTACGACGGAACTTGTTTCGATAGATCCTTCATCAACCGAGGTTTCATCAACAGTCGATTCGTCTACTGAGACTATATCAACTGAGGCTACATCGACAGTGCCGCCTTCGACAGAGACGTCATCAATAGAGGAGGCTTTATCGACAGAAACTTCATCTATTGAGACTACATCGACATCATCGGAAGACTCATCAGAGTCTATCTCAACTTCGCAAGCTTCTACTCTGCTTGTTGCTACTACTACTACTGCAGACTCACTCTACACTAGTACCGCTAGTATCGAGTCATCCACCGATGACTGCGATGATGAGACGTCAACAATTGAGACGTCACTCATTGAAATATCGACCATTGAAACGCGAGCTACTGAGACCTCCGCTGCTGCAGTTATATCTACGGCAACAGAATCCGAGACTCAGACCTTGACCCTATCCACCAATGACCTGATTTCTTCCGGTACAACTTTCGAAACAACCTTGGCCTCTTCTGAGCATTCTGCCTCCACGTCATCAGTATTTTCTTTGACAACTGCAGAGACTCAGAATCCTGTAGCAACATCTCTGCCTAGCTCCGTCACTAGCGAAACCCTCCCTTCGCTATCCATGTCTTCAGTGACTACAATCACTGAGAGTCACAGAACCTATACCGAAGTCACATCCTCGTCTGAATCATCTTCTGGGGCCACAGAATATGGTTCCGAGACAATTCCAGTCTCAGGTGTCACTACCATCAAGACAAAATCCGCTAGCCATGTCGCAACACCTTACCCTACTTCTGATTGCGTTTGGACTGTTTACTTGACGATGGTTGGGTATGTCACTTGCAGCACTGGTGTGGTTCCGGAGACAGCAATTACTACCACATACGTCACTGCTGACGGCCACGATGGGAGCTACAGACCTCCAGTGGTTACGCTACCTTCTGGCTGTATCGGGGGTTATCAGGTAGATGCTAGTGGACACAGCTACCCTGTGGCACAGCCTACCAAGGGTTCATACAGCACCACTCCAGACCACGGGTATGGTCAGCCATCTGTTCGACCTTCGCCAGGAACATCAGTCAACTCTCACCCTAGCTATGAAAACGACAAGCCTCATGTTCCTGCTCCAACTCTAGAGTCACATGGCGAATCTGTACCTAATCACAGCAATGGCCAACCTCCTGTCCCTCAGTCCACACAGGAATCACACACCAACTCCCCCGACAACAAGGATAGCGAACCATCTATTCCTGGCCAAGCCCCATCAGAACCAGACAAGAACGAGTCTCAACCCACAGGGAATGAGGCTGCCACAGCAACTATTCCCACATACGGACCTGGTACCCAAGCCAATTCGCCAGTGTCCTCGGCTATACATCACGGACAGGCAGGTATCTCAACAACCTTTGCAATCAGTACCACGACCACCGAGGATAGACAAGCACCCAGCGCTAGTTCGTCGGCCCCTGAGGAAGCACCATCTACGCCAGTTATTTCGTCAGGTGCAACAAGACAATTTAACGTGGTTTGGACACTGATTGCTGGAGCTCTTATCGCTCTCTGAATTTAGTTTTCGTCACAAGTACTTGTATATGTTACTTAGTCTAGAGCTACAGACTCTCGCATGTATATAATTTCAATAATAACATTTTATTTTTAATCATTGTCTCTTTTCCAAGTGATTTATACATACTATGGTTGTATAAAACAATAACTTGCAGCAATGGTTTTGTATTGCAATTGCATTTATCAGTTCAACTTTCCGGTTTCTGCTAGCCTTAAACGAGAGCTTCGCCACTATAAAGAGAGTAAGTAACAGTCTAATAAGAAGCATGTAGTAGTTGGGATTTACCTGTCCACACGAAATAGGCTCATACAGAGGAGGATGATCTGAATCAGTACATGTTGGCACAACCTCGCAGACAGCATCTGGGTTAAAGCCCAGGAAGAATGGCATCGCATATCGAGATTCTTTTTGACGATTGTAAACACGATGAACAGTCGACTTGAAACGGTTATTCGACAACCTCTGTAAGAAGTCACCGATGTTGATCACTAGAGTTCCCTCTATAGGTCGAGCATCGAGCCACTCGTCATCGGCAGATAGAACTTGCAGCCCACCGGACATATCCTGCCAGAGTAGAGTTACGCATTGGATGTCGGTGTGGGAGCCGATTCCAACGTCTATGTCCTCGGTTTCGTCAGTGCCAGGGTGGTGCAGATGGACTGCGTCGGCACCAGGTGTTGTGATGATGTTATCAAAGTAATCCTCGGGAAGCTCAAGAGCAAGGGCGAACAAACGAATCAACTTGCGCGCCAACGTCAGCCGCTTTTGATAGAATTCAGTAAGGACCGGGCGGAAACTTGGGAGATGGCTTGTTCCATTCCAAACATAATCTATGGAATCAAAGTTGGAATTTATGTCATCCGCACAATCATGGGTTGTGTCGATGCGGGTGTCGTATCGCATAGAGAACGTTTCTTTGTTATCTATGACATATTGTGAGTAATCTAGATAGACATATAAATCGAGGCTTCTTTACCCTTGGTTTCGTTGTTGTTGATTTGTGTACTTCCAACACCGTGGTAACCGCAGAACTTCCCCGCCTTTGTAAAGGCGACCCGATCCTTGTCTTCTTGTGGCTGGTTGAAGAAGTTCTTGATTTGTTCGAGAGCTTCCTCGATCAATTCATGAGGGATTCCGTGATTGGAAACGTAGAAAAAGCCCGTGTTCTCAGCAGCTGCTTTAATCTTGGTCGCGAGGGCTTTGCGAGCTGTAACATCGCCATCCAGGGAAGTCAGGTCAATGATGGGCATCTCTTCAAGAGTCGGAGTGCGTGGTTTGCCGCATCGCACGCGACGGGAGACAGGCCCATCTGGTGTCAACAGCTGGACCGTTGTGAAGTCAGCATTTGGGGCTGTTGTTTGAACCATTGTAGTAGCCATGGTGGTTGATTTCATGTGTTAGAAATGTTCTAGTTTTTGATACAATTATGAGGACGGTAATATTGTTAATCTCGTGGCTATTACCGACGACGTTCCAAAGTGGGGTAAGCTCTGGTAGAGAATAGTGGAGATAGTTACACAACCGTTGTGCTGTTTAGTGACGGTTGGAAAGATGTTATGAACATCTACAACGGAGGTTATCGCTTAATATAGAATGATAGGCAGGGGCTCTTGCGCCATCGAGCCGTTTGAGCCGAATGGAGCGATGATATCTTTGAAACAGACTCCGGCGGAGATCGCCGGAGTGGAGGGCTGGCTCTTATCGGTGGAGGTTTACCTATCGTTGACTGCGCGGGGATAATCCCTGAACCCTATTAGCGCAATCTCCAATCTCCAGATACTCACTATCAGACTAGATAACAGAGTTACGACCATTAATAACTCTGCCCGTAATGATAACGATCCACAAATATATTCCTTCTACTGTTGCAACCCTGGCAAGTGTCTTCGGATATGGCAATTCATGCTACAGCATGGATTCTTATGGATCCGATCATATCAATTATGGAGTCCGGGGAATCGCGAGTTCATTCTTTGATCGATTCAAGCGGGTCCTCCGTACCCTATAAACTCCAATCTTGGCCCGCACTCTTACAAAACCGAGCTCAGTCCAAGATTTTCCTCTTATAGGACGGCATAAGAAGAATCATGACTTCTCTCGTCTCCAAGGCCCACAATCGCTTGCTTGTCAAGAAGCATCTAGCAGACGGGACTACTCAACCGGCCGACTTCCTCGACAATGACTCAATTCGTCCTACCCCTGTAAAGGACCGCACGTGGACTTCGATTACATACTCTGCATTCTGGTTCGCAGCCACGGCAAATGTGAGCAACCTATACGCGGCCTCCACAGGCCAGTCTGCTGGTCTTAGTATGTGGGAGGCTTTGGGTTGCTCACTCGGTGGTCAGCTGCTGGCTGGTCTTCTTATGGCTCTGAACGGCCGAGCTGGTGCATTGTACAGAATTCCATTTCCCGTTGCTTGCAGAGCTAGCTTCGGGACATGGGGTGCGTTGTGGCCGACATTTAATCGCGCCATCATGTCCATAGTATGGAACGGAGTGACATCGGTACAAGGAGCTCAATGTTTATAGTAAGCTTGAATCTACTGATGTTTTCACCAATTTTGTGTTCTTTGACATTTACTAACAATTCTCTCTACTAGTGTTTTTCTCCATGCCATCTTTCCTTCCATTGCCAACATTCCCGACATCATGGGCACCAAGTCTGCCCTCAACTCGGCGCAAATGCTTTGCTTCTTTCTCTATTGGCTTATCAACTGCGCCTTTCTATTCGTCCCTGTGCCGCGCATGAGGAAACTGGTTCACATCAAAGTTGGTGTCTATTACGCAGCCACCATCGCCTTCGTGGCGTGGACATTGTCTTTATCCGGCAGTATTCACAAGACCGTATCCGAGCCTTCCACCGTCAGCGGTTCAGAAAAGTCATGGATGATTCTCAAGTTCTTCTTTTTGGGACTCGCTAGTTGTGGTACCTTTATTACGAATGCATCTGATTTGCAACGATATGCCTCGAAGCCCAACGATGTCATTGCTGGTCAGATATTCAGCTTCCCAATGTCCAACTTCTTGGTTGGTATTTTTGGTAACTTGATTGCTGCTGCGAGCAAAAGTATCTTTGGCGAGGTCAGTAGCAACGCTATTAAGGAGAGGTCTCGTCGCTAACTAGTGCTCTCAGGTCATCTGGAACCCTCTCACAACCCTCGACATGCTGATGGAGGGTGATCGTTATACATCTGCCAATCGAGCGGGATGCGCGTTGATCTCATTTGCCTACGTCTACTCGACTGTTTTCTCAGCTATTTTTGAGAATTCCATCCCGTAAGTCTATCCCTTTCCACTCAATAGTCATAGTCAACCTTTACTAATCTAACTACATCCTAGTGCCGGAAACGATATCGCAGCTCTTATGCCCAAGTACATCACAGTGAAGCGTGGTTTCTTCATCTGCGCAGGTACGAATCCATTCAGTTTCTAGGATAGAGAAGCAATAGTAAAGAACCCGTCGCTGATATAATCTCAATTTCTAGTTGTCTCATATGCAATTTGCCCTTGGTACTTGCTTTCATCTGCGTCAGTCTTTATCAACTTCCTCAGCTCCTACCAGATCTTCCTTAGCGCTATCACCGGTATCCTCATCTGCGACTACTACCTCTTGCGACGCGGTCTTTTCGATATCCCCATGCTTTACTCGGGACACAAGGATACTGCTTACCACTTCTTCCATGGCTTCAATCTCAGGGCATTTTCGGTTTATCTAATCGCCATTGCACCCAACTTCTACGGATTCCTATCACAGATGGGTGTCCAGGCGCCATTAGGAATCCAAAGATTCTACTATGTGGCATATCCCGTTGGTCTCTTCATAGCGTTTGGTGGCTTCTGGTTGGTGAATGTGCTATTTCCTTCTGAGAGTAATCTCAAGCTCTCGGGATGGCATGAACCCAAGGATTTTGTTGAAGACGACGACAATACTTTTGTCAATGTTATTGTTAACTCATCCGAAGTACCATCTGATCAGGAGAAGGGAAATCATCTGGATTCTGTAACAAAGAAATGCTGAGCAGTAGGATACCAAAGTGTCTCTTGGCATTAATCTAGAACTACCAATTATATGCGTTATCTTCATTTTAAGTACCATATCAGCACCCACACCAATTGGAACATCACTTTCGGCTTGTATATGTACCAAGTCTTCTATGACTGAGGTCATAAGCGTTTAGGGGGGCTTACGTGTATTTTCCCGTGTCCTGTTTTGCCGTCCTTCAGCCTGATTCAAACCCGTTCTCTTATGTGCATTACCCCTCACTGATTACCTTGGGAAAAACCTCTGATCCTTTTAACGAAGCATCCCATGGATACTAACCTTTTTTCAATTTGGGGAAATTACGCTGACGACGGTAAAGAATTACATTCACATCATTTATCTTGGAGTTCACTCCTGCATATCATGTCTGAACAGCAGGAAACTATAAATACCGCAATTTACTATCCGAAATGGATATCCGACTGTTCAACTTGCAAAGGCATTTGGCACACATTTGCAGATCATGATTCTGCATCAACAATAATCCTTGGAACCTACGAAGAAGCCCTCTCAACTACCTGTCCCAATCATAAAGGCCTAGTGGAGATGTTCGTCGATTATATCCGATCTCGTGGCGATCGCTACGAACAATCGAATAATGGTGACCTTGGGTTTTGGAAATTAAAACACAACTACAGCGGACTTATCTTCCAATCCATCTCCAAAAGGGGTATTTGTTGGGAGTTGCTATTGGTGAACCGACAGGCAATTCCTAACCATCCTGGTCACGGGCGCATTCTGAACACAGACTGGGTTGATATCAAAATTGCAAAACAATGGAAAGACAGGTGTCTTTCTTCTCACGGAGCTAAATGTGAAAACCCTTTCAAAGTTTCACACGCTCGACCCACGTGGTTGGTCGACGTTCAGAATCGATGCATTGTCCCTGGTAGAAATTACCACAGCTATGTGGCGATCAGTTACACATACGGCAATAATACTCAACCAATTATTACTTCAGGGGACTTTGAAAAGCTACAAAAACCGTTTGCTTTGGATTCTGTAGAGTTCTCGGGCTGTATTTCACCTATTATTCGCCACGCTATGTATTTGACTTCAATCGTTGATGAGCGATACTTGTGGGCAGATTCACTTTGCGTCACTCATTATGACCCTCAAGCGGCTTCTGAGCAGTTAGCAGCAATGGGAATCATATATGCAAACGCTGTTGTGACGATCATCGCTACAGATGGTGACTCCGTGTCTGGAATAACTGGCCTGAAGGGTACTTCCGACTCTCGACGACTCTTTCAAGATACCATCTCATTTGGTGATGAGTTACTAGTTATACGACAAGGCTACCGGAGGCCTAACGAGAAAGTTCAAGCCTACTTTGGAAGGGGTTGGACATTTCAAGAGTTTGCACTGTCGAGAAGAAAGATTCTCTTCCAAAACTACAAGCTACATTGGATTTGCACATGCAGTAGCTGGAGTGAGGATACAACTCTGTTCACTGACCTTAGAAACATGATCAGTCATGAACCGAACAACCTGATGACCGGATTACCAGATGATCATCGCCTTTCGTCTACTATTTTGCATTATAATCGTAGGTCATTGACCTTCGAAGAAGACGCCCTTCCAGCCATCTCGGGCTATCTATCAGTTTATAGTAGATCGTTCGAGGGAGGGTTTCTTTACGGGATCCCAGAAATTTTCTTCGAGTACGGTCTGGGCTGGCGACACCCAGGATACGACCCCACAAGTCTTCAGCGTCGCGTCATCTCAGGAAGGCCCGCTGAGAATCAATTTGCATTCTCCGGCCTCCCTTCGTGGTCATGGCTAGGATGGAAAGGCTCTGTCCTATTGCGGCACCAGACAGCTATTCAGACATTTTCCACTCGGGTTAAAACTGATATTTCTGCAGCAGAGTGGCCCAACCAGATTGAAGAAGCTTTTCCTATCACAGAATGGTATACAAGTGAATCCGCATCCGACCCACCGGAGCGGAGACGAAGAATCCAGTCAACTTGGTACAAGAAGAGAGATAACTTCAAGGACGTCACCAAACCCATGCCTCCTGGATGGTCGCGCCGAGAAGTTGGTACAATATTAACAAGAGACGAAAAGCTGCGTCCCTTTCCTGATGGATGCGGGAAATATCTCTTTCAGCATGAAACGATTTCGGAGATGCAAGGGAGCCCAGCAGAATGGTATTACCCATTTCCTGTCAAGGAGATAAAGGAATCAACTCCTCCTTCCATGCCAGATCAGACACAATATTTATTCTGTCAGACGTTTCAAGCGACACTGTCGGGATATCAACAAGATTTTGTTCGGTTGAGTTATTCAACGCAACTTGAAGCGAAGCTCTGTAATAAATTTGGAAAGGTAATTGGGAAATTAGACCTGATTAGTGAGGAGTCAAGGAATCTCTTCCCAGAGGGTTTGGATTTAACGAAGATCGGGTTACAAGTTGATGTGGTCGCCATTTGCAAAATGAAACAGTACACCAAGTTGGAACAGGAAGGATCTGCATTGGACTTTCCACAAATTACAACAGACTTGTATCTGGTACTTTGGGTCGAGTGGAAGGACGGTATTGCATACAGACTTGCGAGTGGAGAGGTTCTGGCTACGGAATGGGAGAAGTTAGAATTGAAGAAGATTTCGCTCATTCTTGGGTAAATAGTAAACTGAGAATATTTCCAACAGAGTTTGCACCTGACGGTGGTACGTTAAAACTCGTCGTAGATGATCATTGTAATGGAATAAAGTTTGGCTGTGGCATATGTTATCTAATCTTAATAATAATGATCTATAAGCCGACTGTAGCTATAAATAAGAATGTTGCCCAGTGATTAAACCAAGCTCAAGGTAGGGGGGAGTTATTAAAGTCCATATGTTTGCGCATCGAGCGAGGACTAGACAAATCAGCACCCATGCGGATTATTGGTATAGGGTAGTAGACGGAGGCAAGACTACTGTCAGCTTACTAACAGGGAACATGAGTAGTGTTTCTCATTGGTGGGATCAATACGCCAGCTTTCAGCATTGACGGGGCTATGATGGGACACGCTGAGAGCTACATGCTAAGCCTTAAAAGGATCCACCCTACTGGAGAGTTTCCCAAGCATTTACATCCACATCACATCATATGCTTGTCAGATTATATCGCCAATTTTGTATTATAACTACATCATAGTTGTCAAATATCATTCCAAATTATTATCACTTTTTATTAAAATTGAACTAGAAGCAAGGGATAATTAATTAAATTTTAATATTTTTAGGGCCTAAAAACCTTCCAATTATGGGGTAAAAACAACTGCCGCTTATATTTTGCAGCTATATAGATAAATCGAGTCGTTTCACGTTACTAAACATTGGATATTTGGTGGCTTTTACGGACCTCTAATCCCGGTGTCAAAACCCTACTGGGCTGAAGTAGCCTGATCAGTCCAGGATCGGGAGATTTTCTCGACACGTCGGTAAGGCTGTGGCTTGCTGCCCCCTTGAGGACAGTTCGACGAGTAAGTAAGCCCAGTAAAGAAGGGCATCAGCTCTTACACCTTCACCCTGTCCTCGCAGAAGACTTCTCTCTTATTTGAAGCATTTCCCAAGGAGCATTTCCTCCTCCGTTGGCACTCATGTTGTCTTGGCCCCACAGTATATTTCAGTTCTCATGCGTCAGAAATACTCAAGACGGCAATACTATCACCTATCATCAGAATTACGTCACGCATAACACAGTACAGTCTGGCTGGTTGTATAGAGGTATATTCCCAAATGCCCTCTACCTTAGGCGAGCCTCAAACATATCTTTCTTTTCTTGTCTTTTAGGACACATCTAACATGGCTATCGCCATCCCATCATCCGTTACTTCAATAATTGTTACGAACAAAATGTCTTCAACTCAAAATCATCACGACAAGAGTTCAAGCGAAAAAACAGATGCGCTGTTGATGGCTGTTCGTCAACTAGAGGTCGAACGCAACGAGCTACGAGCTCTTCTATCGAAACATCGATCGTGCGCTACCTGCAAATACCACAAGCTAGCATGCCCCACAAAGAAGTGTACTCACGAGAATGGATCTTGAAACGACTACGAGCTTGGCGTATCTAGCCTGGATCAAGAATTGGTTGCACTACTGCATGTCATTATACGAACGTGTGGATGAGTGGATCTTGAAACGACAGCGTCCTGTTATGGAGGAAGAACGAGACAGACGGCAATCATGTTTCACGATACAAGTCATACTTAGTTTGCTTTCATTAAGTTGGACAAGTGATTACAGAAGTTGAACCTATACCTTTGCGTATGTTTACTTTCTGCTGATCAACAATAACAAGAATCACCACAAATTTGACCTTGTTAGATTTCGTCGTTTATCCGTATTGTTTCTTCCTACAACTCATCCTGACAAAGTTTCTCCAGTCAACGGCGTCGCCCCGTGCTTCAGTCAAGTTCGCCTTCAACAAGAGGCGGCAATCAATCTCCACTCAATTTTCACGTCGATAAGAATATCTACATTGGATAACAAAGGCCGCGCGTCTTCGAACATGAAACACATCCTTACTCACGCTAGATTGGATACGTGAAAATTGCTTGGCAAGCATCCTGTGCGGAAAGACGTGGTCAAGTGAGCAGCCAATGCAACATCCAAGTCGGTTGAACCCCCTTCCCTCCCCTCGGCCACAGTAAAAGATGGTTGGACTCGAAAATGAGCGAAGTCATGCATCCAAACCGCAATAAAAAATCAGCATCCCCCCACTTTGACGGTACAGATGCGTTGAGAGTTATCCCGAATCTACTGCATGCCGGCTAGGCATGTGAGATGATAGCAGGGAAGAGAGCGGCGAAAGAGAAGGTCTCCTCAGTCGTATGAACTATTTCTACTCCCGCACTCTCTCAAACCCTCTAACACGTTTCCTCCCTTCTCTTCGTAACGTGGGTGTCAACACTTCCTACCGCCACCACCTACGTGGGTCAGCTAGTCGAAAGCGACCGATCTTTTCGCCCACAATGTCACGAGAGTGCTTTCGGACCATTTTTTCCATGATTTGTTATTTCTCAAATGGCTGCAAGACCTTTGTCTCTCACATGTTGCAGCTCGTGGCGGTATCATGCATACTTCATGTGTTGCATTTTTTTATCACAACATCTCCATTGGCTAGGACAGGCCAAGAAGGGCGCCACTGAGACGAAAAAGAAAAAACGAGGAAAAGGGAGAAGGAAGTAGATGATGGCTTGGCGGCGATATCTCACTAGATAAAGGGCACGATTAGCTGTGTGTCCAGGGGTACCCCGCTGGAAGGTTGGTTATTATGACCAAATGTTCTTCACTGTGTGTCAATGAGTCCACGAATATCGTGATTTGTCTTTCCCAAGGCTGTTCGAGAGTACTAAGAATGCAAAAGAATGCATTTAATGCACCCAAGGGTTACTTGAGGGGATTCAATCTCATCGCTCCAACCTTCGTACCTCGCCCCCTGATAACGATGATACACTCACAGGGACTTGTCGCGAAATCATAAAGCCTCACACTGTGACACAGTGCTTTGATTATTTTATTAGTTTTTCGTCATCATGGTACATGTCTTACGGTGAAGGCGTGTCCTCTTCCCTGCAAGCGCAAGTTAACTTTCAAAGATGGCTGCATGCGATGCCAGGCGAGCTACATGGTCTGATAAAAATTCACCTACTCGCCACTTCAATTCTCTGATCCAGCCAGAATGGTTTTCTCGATTTGGGCGAAAGCAATAAACTGTTATGACTTTCTTATCAAAATGGGACTCGTGGGCAAATTGTAGTTGTCAGGGGTTCAGCGAATATTCGAGCCTACCAAGTACCACTAAAGGATTTCTCCAAGATTGGTGGCGTTATTGCTTCGCTATTACGGAAATCAGCTCAAAATCCGGGTGTTCATGCTTGGTCTTTGCTTATCATTACTTCACTCATTAGAGGCCTGATGATAAACAACAGGAAAGTCACCATTGTATTCTGCATACAATCGTGTTTAAACGGTACGACAAGAGTAACTGATAGAGCAATTGGCGACACGTTTTGACATGAAACGATACAAAGTTGTTGTTATTATGCTGGTGATATGGAAGACGCGCGCACCTGGTCGAAGTACCAGGACTCACCCACACTACTGAGACACCTTCGGGCCGCACTATGAGTTGATGATCCTCTGATAAGGGAAGACGTGTTCTCATTGTACTTGTTAGGATTTCTTTGTATAACCAAGGATTAGATACTGCATTGTTGACAGCAGTGAACCACGACTGGTAAGGGGGGTATGGCTTGTGCCCACACTTCGGATCCATTGCTCTGAAACTATCCCTGCCCACTTATCATTATCCACCTCTTCGCCTGTTGCCAGCCAGTCATTGAGATTGTGAGGTTGACAAATCCCACACCTGCAACCTTCCCACACCTGCAACCTTCCCACATTGCTGGCCTCACTAAATCCCTGGAGATCCTCTATCCTCAAAATAATAAAAACACTCAGCGTGTCTGAATCCATCTTCCCGCTGTGATGAAGTGACACATCTGTCTCATATTTACGCGAGGATATCCCTGCATCATCGATTTCAATTCCGCCTGGGTACGCGGGTAATGATGGTAGAACTTGGGTTATGAGACAAATGGAAAAGAAATAACCCTCTCGTATGTCGCTGGTGCTACATCATCATAATAGCTTGTATTGTTTTCCGACCGGGAACGTTCTAAACGTAACGTGTAATGGCGGTGGTGGTCTCAAGTCGTTCTGATCATAGGGGAGCTCACTAATGTCAATGGACCCTATAGGTAAAGTAACAGGACAGAAATAAACAAAAGAGACGGGTCAGGGTCGAGAATTAATTATAGCACGCAATAGGCTGGACGCCATCGTAACCTTTATTGCATGACACGCGTTTCCATGGCTACCTTACTACTATCCGTCGAGAAATACTGGTACACCCAACAAAAATATCGCCGTAGCCTCTATATAGTTGCTGTTTAACAGACGGTACTAGACACAGGAACAATCAATCAGTACTCTACGGCCGAATATATCCGCCTTGCGCTTCTCTTGCCTTCTCCTGCCTATGGCGACGCCCCACACTCAAACCGAGTTACTTGCCAGCTGACTGCAGCCCTGATCAAGCCATATTGACCTACAATTAAGCCAAATCATTGCTTTGAGACCACGTTGGTGAATCTACACGATAGAAGCTCGTTCCATATGTATCCAAATCCCCCTCAGAGCATAAATGAATCGAATCGTTTTCGACAACTTGGTAGACTTTTTGTACCTCCTAGGACCAAGACTAACATTTTGGTGATCACCACACCACTTAGCCGTACAGGTACACTAATTATTACTCGTTCTGCACGACCATGGAGGTTCGAATACAAACTATCCCTTTCTCGCATATTGAGTGACCAGGAATTGGATTCATATACTGATTATGCATATAAATCATTCAGTAAGCTACCTGCACAGCCGTCAATTACTTACCATGGGTATGCACATCCTTCATTCATGCCCGTAACGTAGCATGGGTATCGGAAATCGTGTTTTGAATCGTTGCTATCTACGGGGCTTCTGAGCAGAGTGTTGGGTATATAGTTCGTTGATCTAGCAATAGGATGATAATTAGTTAAGTTAGCGGGTTGTAGCTTAAATCGGCTAACTGTGATCAGTTAAAGGACATCTTCGGTACATGGACTGTGCACAATAGCGACTTGAACGGTAGACCATAGGCTCCTTTGTAAAGGGGTAGGGGACCATCGTAAGAAGCTTACAGTCCACCAATCAACACGGGGCGGCTTACCACTCCGCCCAGATTCTAGGTCCTATGATTGGCTTTTCATAATTAGGCTTATATCTGAAATATATTATGCTTTGCGCGAGCTTGACAATATATTACGTTTGTCATGGTTCTGATATCCATTTCATTATTATCGACCTCAATCGTCTCTCTCTAAAGTGTCTTATCCAGAGAGAACGATTCTAGTCGTAACGTGGTTCCAAGGCGCTCTTAGACCCAAAATTCAGCACATTGGTTAGTGGCGATGACCCGGGGTAGGTTGAACCATTTCATAAACCAGATCACCTATATCCCAAGTGCAAGCAAGCCTCGAGATATCCTTATTGCAGGCAATTTGACTAGTCCTGATACGGATTGATAGATGTAAACTCGAGGGCCAAGCACCAGTCCACGCTGAAAAGTGCAAGGCAACTGATATCTTAATGTTTTGTTTCTTGACGAGTAAAAGATATCCAAAGTAGAAGAGAGTCTTAAGAACACTTTGATTCAAACTTCAACGTGGATCTTGATGGCATAATATTTTCTTAAATAAGTACGTTATTTATTCCCAAATTACCAACATGCCATTTGCAAAACGTCAACATTGCCAGAATGACGAACAACTATTTTTAAACAATGTTCTCTCACAACAATATTTACGATACTTATTATGAGTAAATAGTATCATATCGAAAGATCTTGAATGTAACCATAGCACGACAGCGGGCGATATTTGAGGGAAACCGCATTCGCAATTCAAACGTCATTATTATCACCATGTTGCAAAGCACTCCGCTTTATCATGGCCAATCGGCAGCTACTTGGTCTTTCCTCATCATACTTTTTCTCAATGGCCTCGCGTCATTTTCTCTTTTCCGACCTATCAAAAGCTTATTAGTGCAACTACAGAAGCAACTGAACAGGGGCATCTACAGGGGATATTTGTTGCCTTTAAACCTGTTCTATGGCTGCGCCTGTTTATGAATGACCGCTATACCCCCATAAGGATTCATTGGGCCGCCAATGGAAAGTACATACATAAACGAATCATGGTCAACGGAGCTTCATACGTCACGTAACCCCCCTCTTACTCCAAGTCTGCTCTCCTCATATAAGTCACCGATGTCGAACCGGTACATCGAGGCTTCCCGATACTTAACTTACTCCAAGGGTCTATTGGTTTCTCTGCCCTTTCCCCACCTTCAGGCTTGCAAAGCCGATATTGCGCGAAAAAGTTACGACTCTTGTTAGCGTTGTCTCTTACAATTAGTATTTTGACCCGTATTCTTATTATTGACTAAAGACATGGGAAGTGTCTTCACTCCACTCCATCACGCGGCCAACCACCGTCAGGAAGAAGCATTACACCATAATGCATCCTCACCCAAGACCCATTCTACCTTCACAGCTGTGCCGGGTATGACCTTGATCAGCCATGAGCACGCTGAGACAAACCCACGAAATACCATTCCACAAACAACATGGGAGCAATATTCGTACCCCGATCATGGTCTCTTGGCTGGATCAGTCGAGATGACTAATTGGAGTTTTCATACATACAGAGAGTCACATCCCGATACTCAGTACCATTACGAACCTATTTATTCTGTGCAATGGACACCACCCGGAATATTCATGTCTGAGGATGCCTTTCCTTCACCAAGGACGGAATCCACTCGTCTAGAAATGTCTCCCAACGATTCGCAAATACGGCGAGGCCCGTCAGCAACCCAATCATATGAGCAAAAGTCGCAACGAGTTGTAACCCGACCTACTGCCAGGATGAAAGAGTGCCTTGAAAACGATAGAAAAACAGTCAAGGCGAGAAATAGAACAGCCTCCAACAAATTCCGGCTCAAAAAAGAGGGGGACATAAAGAAACTACAAGCGACTGAAATAGAAATGGAACAAGTCAACGAAGCTTTGGCTAGCCGGGTGTCTGATTTAACAACCCAAGTCCACCATCTAAAAATGGAGCTGCTGCAACACGCTAACTGCGGTTGCGATTCGATCCAGATTTACATCGCAAGCGAAGCCAGCCAATATATCGACAGTTTGGATAGTACAAAATTGCCACGACCCGCCATGAATTGAGAGACAACAATGTCAAGATCTAATGATTAGATCTCTTGTTCAGATCGGACTGATTTATTAGAAGTGCTATATTTATTCAATAGATACGCCATGCGCGAGGTAATACAAAAGCGAGGAAAACGGCCAAGGAGGACTTTTCATACCTGCTCTAGAAACTAAACATTCTATAACTAAACTTGTTTAAATTTATTTTCTTTCTATCTCCCTCGTCACTTGCATGAAGACGGCGCTTGTGCTAATGGTGGTATGTTAGTCTTTTAGATTCATTTCTGCCTAGGCTCCATATGACACGACAAGCTGCAAAATTGTGTACTGGTAGATTCCCTCTTGTGACTCGTGGTGAAGACCCTTGTATTGATTTCCACCGAATACAGGATCCTTCAGGTTGCTGTCGGTGTCGGATTGGATGCAATTAGCTGCTCTTCCGCATCAAAATCCCAATCATGTCAGTACAGGAGTGACAAGAGTTTGAGGAGCGCACATGGTAAGTACTATTACTTGATATACTGTATTATTTCTGGAATCTGAATGTTTGTAAGGTTCAGCTTGGTCGGATGGGGCATTGGTCAAGACATCAGCTGCTGCAGGGGAGAGGGGTCCCAAGACATCATGTATCGGTCGCAATCCTGTAACCTTGCCAATTTGAGAGATGCAGATTATGTATCCACGTCAGTCTTTGGGCTATCTGTTAATCCATATTATCCCTTGCGATATTATCTGATTGAACTGGTTTGAGGGCAGTCATTAAGGCTAACTAGATGTACCGCCGCTAATGCAGCCTTATCTAATATCTCCAACCTTGTTTTATTATTTCCAAATAGTAAGTGGATCTGAATACTGATGCCTCTTTGATTCCTTGGCGTGCGCCAATCTATCGTAACCGCCAAGCAATTCGGCACCACGGCAATAACGTCGTAGGCCAAGGTGAGTTGGTGTGGGTCAAGGTAAGTCAAGAGTGGTAGCACTAAGCAATGGCGTTTTTATTCCGACTACATATTCAGTCAACGCGTCAGTATTTAATCGATTGGATATCCATAAACAGGATAATTCTCCTAGTCGCGTGGCAGAAGAAGGTTTCCCCTACCGTCATTCCGCGTTATAGTGGCGCACTACGTGAATGAGTGGTTGTGGGCGCGTCGATCATTGTAATGACTCGGATGACGATTTATGTGTGTCATGAGTCTGAACTCTACCATGACGTCTTATGCTACTTGTGAAAATGGGAATCGTCATTGGTAAATTAATCAGGTAGTATGGTAACTGCTCCAGAGTTAGTTTTTTGTGTGATATATATTTTGCTCTATAGAAGCCCAATTTTTACAATATCCATTTATTCACCTCATATCATCAATTCATTCAGTATGGCATACCACGACAACACCACCGCGCGCAGCGACTATGGCACTACTTACCAGCCAGAGCGCGAAACAGGTCTTTTGACTCGTTGGGTTCCACAGAAGCTCAAGCACTCTGGTCTTTATCGGTGGTTCCTCCGCCTCACCCACATTGCACAATTCCTCTCGTCTGTCATCTCCCTCGGACTTTTCTCAGCTCGTCTCCGCAAGGTCTACAACATTGTTAATGTCATCAAGACCCGACGAGGTGTCAGTTCGGCTTTCGGCGCGGTCGAAGGCATCCTCGCTACCGCTGTGTTATACACGCTCATTGGCATGATCTTATCTTTGCTTCTCAAGGGTGGTGGTCCTAGATGGCTTCGCTGGCTTTGGGTTCTTTTGGATATCGCCTTCATTGGCGCTTTTATCGCTGTCTCTGTTCTTACTCGTCCCAATGGTGGGCCGGCTGGTCCAAGACACTGCTACGATACCCGGGGTCTACAGGGCGTTTTTGGAAACAGTAGGGACACCACAGACGATAGCTGCAATTTACCTTGGGGTACATTCATCTTGGCCATTCTTAGCACGTAAGTACTAACTTTTTCGAGCGTTTAATTAACATGCTAATATTGTTTGCAGTCTCTTCCATGCTACTACAGCAGCCTTTCATGAGGTCCGCCAACGCCGCAAGGAGCACCAAGTCGAGAAACACCCCTCTCAAGATCGTTACGACCAGCCAAGTCATGTCGGCCAAACTCATACAACTCATACACCTCAGACTCATGCTCAGCCAGATTACGACCCACAAGGACATGTTCAGACAGGTCATGTTGGCAACAACAGAGCTGTCTACTGAGTTTCTGGACGTCAAACTGCAGTCCCACCTCTTGTACTATATCTGTACCTCTACATCACATTAATGAATAATTTTTATGCGAGTCTGTTATTATCATCGGTTGTTCCTGTAATTTGTTTGGAAGCGTCTAAACGCAGAAGTGTTATGTATATGTAGCGTTATCGTAGACTTTATTACAAAGTAATACATGTAACGAAAGTACAATCAAGTTAGTCTAGTCAAATTGTGATACAATAAACTTCGTCCGAATAATTCCTTACTATATATAGCACTACTATTTCAGGCAGTACCCACTTAGATTTGTCGATTAATAATAGCTCGAAATAGAATGATTAAAACCCCTGCAGTGCTGAGTCAGGATTTGAAGAGATAGATCACCTGCCAGATTCCATCCGTTTAAATCCCGCACATCTGTAACTCGTGTTAGGTGCCATCAGCCTTGTTTGTTATACCATCGATATCCCTTAAAGTACCCCTGTATTCTGCATTCTTGGCCATTTTTTTTAGTTGAGCTTGCCCCGGCCTAAACTATTACACACAAAAAATCGGCGAGAATGAGGCTATTCAGATTGAGCGATGGGGTGATTGAAATGTCTGAAAAGGATAGTGCAACCCGTATCAGAACATCTACAGATTCAAAGACAGCAAAGACTGCTATCCTCCACCTTGCGCCCAATCCAGCTAGTGAAGCCATGCGCTTCTACTATCACAAAAACGCCTATGCTGCTTTTATAGTCTGGACCGGATGCTTCCTGTTCTTCGACGGCGATAAAACAGAACAATTGCGTCGTGGGGACTTCATCTTCATACCACCAGTAAGGGTGTTCTGCTTACATACTAGATATTGGAAGGTTAATTTATCCGCTAGGGAACAGTGCATGGCTATCAGTCACTATTGCCCGAGTCCGAATTGCTCGTTGTCACTACTTTGGAAGATCCAGCCGCCCTGCTGGAAGCGATAGACGAGGACCAACATGAAGCATCTCGACACTTGACAGACAATGAGACTCCTGACCTGAAAGAAATTGACCTTGATGGCTATCGTCCTTTCGATTTGGCGAAGCCTGTAGAGCAGGACGCTTCTCTGTCAACATTTCTTCGCCCATACTCCCTGAATGCCGACACATGTTCGCGGTGGATATTCGGCGGCATAGTGACACGGCCTTTTGTGAGACATAATCAGTGCCAAGGCAAATTCTCCATCTCAGTCATGGAGTCTTCCCATGTACACAAAGTCAAGCCGTTCCTTGATCGGTGGCTAAACTTTACAAGTGTCGATCATTGCTTTTGCGTCATCGAAGGCACATTTTTGCTGAAATTAAAAGGCCAGGCTGAGTGGACAGAACTCCGAAAAGGTCAAGCCATGCTAGTTTCGGCAAGGCAAGCTTTCACTGCTGATGTCGGGAGTGAGTTTCTTAAAATGCTTGTTATTACAAATGGCATCGGCATTGATGAAATGGTCTGCAGAGCTGGACACGGATATGGGTCTACAGCACTCCCAGAAACGGTCAACAGGTGGGATACTTGGGACGAATTTCGATTCAGATCAGCGTGCTCTGAAGTTGGTGCTCTGCTTGACTACTAATCTAGTACTCCCTTTGATAGAAAGATAGATCTCATTTGAATATTGCTAAACATGAAGAACGTGACACTATACATTCAATGTAAAAACTGTGACTAGTCGTCCTTAAAATCTCTTTTACACATGCACTTACATCTGCATTCTCAAAGTTGAGCATGTCAATTGATGGGTTGTGGCTTCTGTTCAGAGATCTGCCAGATTTATAAATAAACACAAGCCCTGTCGAGAGCGCACTACGACTCATTAGGTCTAGCTTGAGCTTCGTATGACGTTACAATTGGGATATCATTTGTGGGGAAACGCTGCGGCTAACCTCTACCAAAAACAGCCAATTACAGGGTAATTTGACAAGAAATCAACCCCATCTGGCAACAGCCATTTTCTACTCTTTACTGCCAGAAGTCTTGGGCCAGTGGAGGGATGAGATAATACGAAAGGAACAAAAGTGATGCCATCCACTGACATGAATTGACAGTATCAGTATTGAACACATAACAGCGAAAAAGATCGAATTCCTCTGCAAACGTGGAGGCATAAGCTCACGAGGAAGCCTGGACAACACAGGATGATCACTCTGTAAACAATCGATATAGCTACAATCATAATTATCCATTTTTGTAAAGTGAAATTAAATACTAACGATACATAAATAAAGGTCAGCCCCTTATCAGTCACTATGATAAAACAGCTTAGACACTTTGTTTGACAGCCGACTGACCATCGTTGCCTCGGACGAAGCCGAAAAGTCACTCCTTGTTGTTTCCCCAGAACGTCTCCGCGACTGCATTTCCTTAACAAACTTGGGCCACGTATTCGTCAAAACAAGATACTTGATATGTTGCTCAATATTATCGAAAACAGTAGGTCCAAACTCAGCAGGGATTGCCCCATTATAGTAAGGTCTCTGCATGGCTGAATCAGGTGCCGACTCGAGAGAGGTTGTCATTTCAAAGGGCGTAGCTGGATGCACAATCGACTGTCCAAATGTTTCTCGTGCAGCTGTTTCAAAAATCTTTTCCATGAACTTGAGATCTGCGGATCCCAGATTCAGCGGAAAATCAGCATCGCGTGGACTTATAAAGTCGGCGTAAATACCAAGTCCACAATTATACGCATCGCGTACATCTCTCTCATTCGGTTCCGCACGCAGTGAGATCTTCCACCTTGTTATCTCAGTCAAGAAAGAAATGTTTTCTCCTGAAAAGTCGTTTAGAGCTGAGAAGTCTTGGAGAGGTCGAGGGTTGCTGTTGAGAGTATAGTTGAAGGCGCTATAAGTCAGAAGCATATCCTTCGTTTCCTGGTCTGAGGATTCATATCCTCCCTTATCGTGTAGATGAGTAGCTACGGAGAAACCTCTTCGTAGGATATCGAGCTCCTGTATAGTCGATGTCGATGACGAAACTTCCCACTCGATGTTGAGATTTTCGACACGCTTGACAAGGATGCGTTGTTTGATGACTTGAATAGCAGGCACGAAAACGGCAAAGATTTCCAGGAGGAATATCGAGACGTGGATCCTGTATTTGGTGAGCAACTGACTTTACTAGAGAGAACTGATGACTTACCATGAACTTGGAGGGAAGTAAAAGTTTACTGGTGCAAACGCAGGTACATAACTTGCAATCAAGAACATAGGTGTTGCGTGTAAACTGTTAGTCGGTATTAGTAAGGCGAACTGGAAGGTAATGGTGGCTTCTCACCTGGAGAGACAGCAGCCGATGGTCTGTGTTCGCCATCCCATAGTATCGTTGATTCCCCATGTCTTCCAAATCAGAAATGGTGCAACCTGAGGAAAGAATGATTAGTCAAGGAAATAATGCTATCTTGAGAGTGTCTTACCATCCATGTCCAGACTACCTGCCAAAGCACAGACGGCCACCATTCCCAGCCTTGGCCCAATTCTACTATCTGCTCAGGAACTGTCTGACTCTTAATTTCGGTACCCGGAATACCAAAGGTGGGATGGTATTTGCGACATGCCAGCCACATGCCAACTGTCAAGATAATCTGCCCTTGCCAGTTAGCTTCACCAGTCCATGATGACAAAGCAGGGGTAACGGACCTGAACATACATACCGATCCCTGTAAGAACCAGTATCTTTTTTGTATATTCCATGCATTTAAACCGACATGACCAAGAGTTGTAAGGCAGCGAAGAATTGAACTGATCCCTCAAATGGACACTGCTGAACTTCTTCTGCATCTTGGCAACATGGAGAAGTCGACTGTTGGATGCATGGAAAAGAGCAATTCCGAGAGGAAACCAGATACCCATGAAAAAATACTGTATATCGTACGCGAGAACGATGGGTATAGACGGTGCGACTGGGTACACGATCTGGCCGAGAATCCAGTAGGCATGCATGAGAACTATCGCTGAGAATGAAAGAGCGATACCGCGGAGTCGAAGTAGTGGGTTGTTGCGGTTAATCCAACAGAAAGTCATACCAGAAAAAAGGAGGAGGGTCCAGACGGCGCAAAAGGTGATGTAGAATATTCCGATCCGATCCCACCTAGTTGGACTAGGTGGGAGGTTGTAGATGGTGATGACTGGTGGCGCATCCATGGTGTCGTTATCTCCAGGATATCGTTGGAAAAGCCAAAGTCACAATCGATAAAGTCTGCAAGTGCAAAGATCTATTTATCAAGAATTATTCGCCTCGCATTGCATTAGTACTACAAGGTATTTAAGGGCAAGATGCAATGCATTCCCTCACATTGGGTACCATGAGCAGGGATACCCAGCCTCCCAAAACCTCGGGACCCGTGGAGGCGGGATGAACATTAAAGGTGAGACGATCATGGGTTGCTGCAAGCCAGAAAACTCCCTGCATTAAAGCACGGCTCAAGGTTTCAGATAGCAGCAAGAAGGGTCCAATGATCTAATATACATACGTGACGATCCCCAAGCGAAGACTTCTGAGACACGGCTTAGATGTCGTTTTATTGGTTGAACTGACCCACCAGAACTTCTCGCATCGTGTTTAAATCTAATAGACTGATCTCATCTCGGTGCTTTTAGATCCAGCTGCTAACTACCAGATTAGCTCACCACTCCGCAGGGTCCGAAATCAATTTTTTTGTATTGATGTAGTAGATCTTTGCCTGTTGGGATGAGAAGGAGACAAAAAGTGGCGGGAACCCCGAGAACTGTCGGGTTGCACCAAGACCAGTTTGCGCCTTTTGCTTTTTATTGGGAATTGCCGTCATACATCGTTCGTCATGGCTGTCCGAGCCGTGGCTTTTGCTCCGTGAATTTGCAAAAAAGAAAAGATATTACAAGACAAAAGTAATTGCAAACCATCTGTCTCCTATCTTTAATTTGATTAATAACTAGAAAGTCAATACATAGATCGCCAACTGAACGAGAATTGTATATAAATGCGATAGCAAATTAAAAACAAATGCCGTCGCAACGAAAGCAAATATATTTCTGTTATATTATTCATGGGGGATACTTAGGTATTTCAAGAACTGTATAGTGTATTTGTATGATTAAAGTACCTCATAATTCTATTTGAAAATAATTCCGGCTGTGCGGAGCTTCTAGAAAGAATTCAGCCAACCCACAACTGAATCAATGACACGATTAAATCCCACACTATTCAACCTCACAAGTAAGAAGTCTCTGTCAAACATAAGACACGCTCCCACGTGATCCAATTACTATTATCCATTGCCCACACTGCATGGTTTCCCTTGAGGGAGAATTGCGTCTTCGAATAATTGCCGATGCTTACTAACGTACTTTTCAGGATTAGCTCTTTTCTTCCAACTAAAATCCTCCATCTTAACGCCAACGTCGCGGCAAACAACGGTTAGCCAGGGACAGATATTTAGAGTTTAAAAAAGCCGCGAAACCAGACGTTTCTTGAATAAAGAACGCGTGGCAGGCCAGAACATATCATTGTAGCCACGAACACATTACTGAGATGTCGCTTGCCAAAGCCGAATGCAAGAAAATCCACAAACAGTAATAATTGGCGGAAGAACTCAACTACAGTATTTCACATCGGAGTATAATGGTCAATTGTTCTTGATACCCCGGCAAACAGTGGTCGAGAAGCGGCGCTACAAAAGGCCAATCAATTCCCATTTTGGGACACCGACCCAGCCTACCAATAAGAAGATGCTGAATAACCACGAGGCTATTAATATTCACAAGCAAATTGCTAGACCCCGAGGTCTCTAATACTAATTGGCCCGGAGCATATTCTGAATACGGACATTCAGTAGAATTCGGAGAGATGTTCGGCTACGCGGCACATGTCTTTGGAGAATGTGGTGAAATGAGAAGAGTGATGGTAGATATCGCGAGGATTTAAGTACACAGATTGTTCCATCTTCTTGTATTCTATTACCACAGACAAAAATTAGTTTTCAACGTATGCGTATGACAACATGGCTTCTATGAGAAACTTGATTGCGATCCTGCCATTTTTGGGAGCTGGTGTCGAGGCTGCAGTTAGTTTTCCACCTCTTCCGTCAGATTTGTCAACCCCAGTTCAGCAGCGTATTGCGTTTGGCGGACCAAACAGTATGTCCTTCTCCACCAATATTTCTACGAATGTCTTATTTCTAATGCGACTATTAGGTGTTACTGTTGGTTGGAACACTTATGCCAAGCAAGCAAAACCCTGCGTTCAATACGGTACCTCTCAGCAGGCACTAGATAAACAAGCATGTTCCGATGTCTCAGTGACATATCCCACTTCCCGTACTTGGGCAAACTCTGTCACCCTCAGTGGGCTGTCACCAGCAACCACGTACTACTACAAGATTGTATCCAAGAACTCAACCATCGACCACTTTCTCAGCCCTCGCACAGCCGGAGATAAAACGCCATTTGCCATCAATGCTATCATTGACCTTGGCGTGTACGGTCAAGATGGCTTCACCATCGACATGGACCACTCCAAGCGTGATGTGATCCCGACTATCCAACCATCGTTGAATCATACAACTATTGGTAGACTTGCCACAACAGTCAACGACTACGAGTTCATTATCCACCCTGGCGACCTTGCCTACGCAGATGATTGGTTTGAAAAGCCCAAGAATATCTTCCATGGACAAGAGGCCTACCAAGCCATCTTGGAGACTTTCTATGATCAACTTGCCCCGATTTCGGGTCGAAAGCCCTACATGGTGTCTCCTGGAAACCACGAGGCTACTTGCCAAGAAATTCCAGTCCTCAATAATCTTTGCCCTGAAGGACAGAAGAACTTTACAGATTTCATGGTTAGATTCGGAAACATTATGCCTCTTCCTTTTACCTCGGCATCCTCAGATGATACCGCTAGGGTCAACGCCAACAAGGCAAAGCAACTCGCAAACCCGCCATTTTGGTTTTCTTTCGACTATGGCATGGCGCATGTGGTAATGATCGACACTGAAACTGACTTTCCTGATGCACCCGACCAGCCAGGTGGTTCAGCCCATTTAAACAGTGGACCCTTTGGAAGACCGAATCAACAGCTACAGTTCCTTGAGGCGGATCTGGCATCTGTTGACCGAGAGGTTACACCGTGGCTCATCGTCGCAGGCCATCGTCCCTGGTACTCGACCAACAACGAGGGATGCAAACCCTGCCAAAAGGCTTTTGAGGGCCTGTTCTACAAGTACGGCGTTGACTTGGGTGTTTTTGGCCACGTGCATAATTCTCAACGATTCCATCCGATCTACAACGGTACTGTCGACCCCGCTGGCCAACAGGATCCCAAGGCGCCCATGTACATTGTCTCTGGAGGAACGGGCAATATTGAAGGGTTGAGTGCCGTTGGAACGAAGGGACCGGAGAATGCATTCGCTTATGCGGATGATTTCAGTTATGCCACTATTCGCTTCCAGGATGCTAACAACTTGCAAGTTGACTTCATTCGCTCAGCTACTGGGGAGCTGCTGGATCGATCTGCGCTTTTCAAGTCTCATAAGCAACGTTTTGTTCAACAGATCTGAATTAAGGTGATATAATGTTTAAAAGTCAACAGCTATTTAGTTACTTATAATAAATACCAAGTGATATAAAGATAATTAATTTCTATTTTCTTCTTTTTTTAATTGATAGTGCATTTTCTATATAATAAAAATTGACCTTGAAGGAAACTGAGCTTTAATCCTATCCGAGACACTTAAAGAACTTGAGGTATATCGGTGGCTTGCACGATAGTGCGCAACACGACAAAAGATACCCTGTTGCTGAGGAGGTTGGTATAAAATAATCCCTGATATATGCCTCTTCCTATCACTTGTGATTTCAAACTCATTGCGGGTATATAAGATTGGAAGTGCAAAGAAGGAGCCCTTGGCATGCCTGAGAGACACTCTGGTCCTTGAGGATTGTCTCAGTGGTCTTTCTGGATTTCGCCCCGTGGTTATAGTATCAATATACGAGACAATCGCATATCCTTTATCATCTTGTTCGTCCCAAGATAATCGCGCTTTATTCTTTCTTCGTGAGGATCCAAAATGCGTGCGTGAGATAATCTCAAAAAAAGGGGACGCTCTATCCATCCTATCCAGTTGGACACTGACAAGATGGCCACGAATCTGAATGGAACCGCTATTCAGCGGACCAGTCACATTGTCTTTTTCCACTAGTGCCAAATCGATTTGCTCCACTGAGCAGAAATAGCTTTCTACGCAAATTGGTTTGTCCTCTGGTGTCCATCGCCCGCTTTTGAAATCTTTAAGATTTATAGGGCCATCCAGTGACATCCAGCTCCATGAAGGGGCTTTGTAATCCAAAGGGCGAAGTGCTGCCTCGTGGGAACCTTGACGGGATCGATACCAGACAAGTGCTTTTGGGAGTTGGCACGTCCATATACCAGCCGCATATTGGCCTTGGATATTGTGTGATTTCCCAAATACTTTTGAAATGCCGGAAAATGCGACGGCACGGTCTTTTGTCTCTTTTGTCAGCCTTGTAGCAGCATACTGCTGGCTAAGTTTCCACCATAGGTCCTCGCAAGCTGCTGTGTCTTCTGTCATTGGGTCTTTTTGCTTCATCGTTTCGGCATTTAATAGACATTTCTTGAAGACAGCAGTGTCTGAAGTTCCATTCGGAAAGGTCTCGCACGATAGCGCTTCACAGCACTGCCACCAAAGCTGCATTCGTCCAAATATGAGGGAACGTTTTGAAAGATACCACTCCTGGAAGATCCAGCCACGCTGGCGTAACGGTGAACCTTTAATGTAATAATTGAATATGCCATCATGGACCATTTGAAGCGACACTTCTTTCCCCTCAGGATCAGTCAGGGTTATCAATACAGGAAGTATCAGGTTGGTATCCCGTGAGAGGAAGCTTGGTTGTGAAGAGTTTTCTGATCCAGCCATGGATAAGTTCAGAGCCGCATTTCCATACAAAGAATGCATCTCAGCGGCTTGCTCCTGCCAATCCACTCCATGGTCAAGGTCTTGGATAATGCAAAGGGAGTCTATCCAAATGTAATGGAATCCCAGTCCCAAACAAGCCGAGATAGCTTCCTTGAATGTTTGTGGGAGGGATTCAACAAAGATTTCGGTTTTGAATACATGCTCGTTGTCGGCGGTCAGCGTAGACGGGCTAACACCTCCCCAACAATGAGAAAGAGCAACATATTTAATCTCATCCATTCCGGGTAACTCCCTAGCAAGCACAAGCTTTCCATGGCTCCCGTTAATTATGTGAATCAGTCTTTTTGGCAGAAAGTCACTGATTGCTGGAGTGCATTGTAGGTGGTTCTGTTGACAATCTTGGATCCACTTTGCTGCCAAAACATTCAAATCGGAGCCACGAAAGTGACAAGTGGCGGGTGGAGAATACGGAGTACGTTCTAGTTGGTATCGTTAGCTGGACGCTCATACAGAGAAAAGTGATTTCATAAAACATACCTCCCTTATTGGTTGAATACAAGCACATTTCCAGAGGATAATCTGGAAACCCCGCCGCTTCGGCATAGAGATATGTCCGTACAATGAGTTGGTCGTATCGCCCAGCTCGTTTGCACTGACGGAGCCCACGCACCGAACAAGTTCTGATTATTATTGCAGGCATCTTCTTGACCAACTCTGGACCAAGAGAAGATACAGTCCACCTACAAATGTAACAATGATTTTGCGCGTCTAGAAAATCTTGTCGTGGCTGTTGTCGACTAACATTTTCGCCTCCTAGGAACGCAGTTACGAACAAGTCATAGCAAAAAGTGCAAAGGTTTGATGGACTCGAGACTGTGCCCATAGTTTGTCCTGCGTTTGGCCGATATCGGCTTTGGTAAAATTAGTTTGACGGAGAAGAGCATCGAGTTTGGGACGTTGCGTGGAGCGGTATGCAAGATATAACATACAAAAAACTTGAGTCACCTCATTTCTTTACCCTACAAACAAATAGTCCTCACTTGGTTGAGGACACCTATGCTTGGTCACTGTCTTGGGTACTACAACATGGCCATCTTTGACACAGTAGTCTGTTTATACCACAGATTCCTTGCCATTTTCTACACATGCACTGCGGTACACTCCATAGAGCGCAACAAAATCAACTAATCGATTTGCCAGAAACTGCTGCAGCCATCCTTGAATTCCGCTGTGCAACCCTGTAAAGATATGAAATATGACTCTAATTGGGACCAAGCAACACGGGGTGGTGAGACATGTAAGACTGGGGAAGGCAACAAAGACGAATGCGAGACACGTGCGACTCGGCAACGGCTGGATGATGCAAGGGCAGGGATGGCAGTTCCCTCCTTTCCATTGTTCCAGTTTATCTCGGCATCTGGAAATTGTGGTAATTTATTGTTCCGAAGACATATTGTATGCTTCGTAATTATCTTATCTTAGTCTTACATGCGTCATCGCCCCTGCTTGGCCTAGAGTCTCAGCACTAGATCTAGTAACTAATTAAGTCTTTGAAGACGACTTAATAGCTCCATGTGTCACTGGCGGTTTCAGGCTTGTGCTTCAATGTGTTGCAGCAAAACAACTCATCTAGGCGCCTTATACCTCATAGATGTGTACAACACACTCAGTTGTACCATGCTCCGAGAAATAGATTTCGCCGAAAGTTGTTGAGAACTACCGAACTCTCTTTGGGAAAATCGAAACCCTATGTCGTCGTTATATCAAGTAGAATAGTATTTATTCTCAATGAGATGAGGTTCCAATGCTTTGCGATGCAGACATATTTGGGTTTTGATGAATCTAGTGAGTGGAATTGGCAAAGATTGTGACCTATCAATATTGCCTTAGGTTTCTATGGAGTACAAATCTTTAGTACACTACGCGATCTATTTGTCTTTTTATATCTTTGAAGATATGAAATACCAGTTTGACCTAAGCATTACACTTCACGCAGCATACCGTGTCAGCATTACATCCGATAAGCACAGAGTCAACGACGATCGGCTCATTGTAAGTTTCTACATCAACTGTCATAATGTTTATGGAAATTAAACGGTAGATCGTAATCTTCAGGAAGTCTCGTGGAACACTCTATATCTATGCGGGGGCTTTGGAGAATGTAATAGAGGCACTTGTGTCAATCGCCAATGCATCATCAGCGAGTCAAGTGCCGTATAGCTTGGATTACTCCAATCGAAGCTTCAGAACTAACATCATGTCCCGCGTCGCTTGTGAGTGATTTATCCGGACTGGTTCACCCCCATATCACAGTGTCCTGCGCAGTTCAGTCTGCTATTAACGTCATTAACGTAATACCGCTTTTTATTGCATAAAGCCGAGGTGCAGCTGGGGTTGGAATCCGTATAGCCAATCAACTCGGGGTTGTATTCAAGCCCAATCGACCAGCTGTGATATAATTGGCAAGTTAAACACGTTGTATTTTCAGTGGGTTGGTACCTAGGGATTAATGAATTAAAGCCAGTCCGCCCCGCCGTCTTTAAAAAAATGGATCCTTACAAGCCCCCCCCCCACTTCTTCCTCTATTGCGAATAATTAATGTGGAGATATTCCAATCAGGCTCCCTGGAGGGCTCAATTAGTCGCTCCCACACGTATAGGATGCAATCATGAAACTACAGACTCCTTAATTTATCTCTTTAGTGCCCATAAGTGCTTATTTTAGCGTGTGGCTGAGCTATCTAATTGGAAGTAGCTGATCGGCTGTATACAAAAGAGGTATACTTTATAGAGTGTCCTTTTGCCCGACGGTAAGTGTATCTCTTAGGTATAGAGATATATCGCTTTATATTACATTTACAGTTGCGCCATAAGTCTCTCTACGTACCTTATAGCATATTGGCTCGGTCCTTGATTTATCCGAAATACACTAAAATGAGCACTTATGGGCACTAAAGAGATGGAGGTCTGGGTGGCGCAGCCCGTTTCCTTTATCCGCCTGCTGTGTGTGGGGCTATGTCAGATTTGCAATATGTCTTTTCTGACTTGCATAATAAAAATAATTACTTGTCCTTCTTATTCAGAAACAAACCAAGTATCTGTCTATTTCGATCGTCCATTCAATTATGGCCTCTACAGAAGAGCGTGGAGGAATAAATCCTCAGTCATCAGATCAAACGTATATGCCGTCGATTATACAAACAGTTGAAGACCCACGCTATCTCCCCCCAACTCCCAGTTGGCTGCGATCGAGGAAAAAATCGCGTGTGTCGTCACTGCAATTGGTCTCATATTGGGTCATTTCCCCAATCTTGGAGCCAGGTACAGAAGCAAAACACTATAATCTGATATCGGTACCCTTTGTCATACTAAGATTTATAATTGCGTGTCCTTTACTGTGCATATTGGTATGCTATTGCAAATCTTTTCATGAGACACGACATACTGACCTATTTTCACAGCTTGCTGGTTTTGAAACCACGAATTGCGAATCATACAGCCCGAATATCCCAGACTTTGAAGCACGAAACTCGACGCCGTCAACGCATGCTCCGGATTATGATGTCTTATATGGATATTCTGACTCAATACAACTCGCACAACCTAGCTCAGATCTAGTACGGCTTAATGATATCGCGCCTTCTTCAACCACAACCCAAACTCAATCGCAAGATGATGTTACAACTTGCCAACCGCGCGAAACATCCGACATTATTTCACCTCTTATCCGTCCCCGATACCTCTGCTATGTCATCGACTTTGAAAACAGAAAGTTCGAGACTGTCAAAGTGTCGGAATTTATCGAGAAGCACGGCGATGACGTTGACCTCGAGTTTGTATTCGTCTCGTATACACGCGTCCAGTTCCGAGTCGCTACAGATGAAGAGATTGACAACTATACATATGCCTCCGAAGAGGAGAGGGATGCCAACCGACAACTTGCCCACAGCGATCGCCAGAAGTTGGTTGACTGGGGAATTGATGCAGCGAGACGGGCTGGCAAGAAATCATTTTGGCTTGATTTTGAATGCATCCGTAACCAAGATGGTGTTGCACGAGCTACTAGCAGTAGCGACGATGTTTATCATATTTGTGATATCGTCCGAGCCGCACATTCTATGATTATTGCCATAGGTCCTTCTACTGGAGAGAAAATCTCATCTATCCTCCAAGGCAAGGATCTTGAGGAATTAACCTGCAAAAATGTTACCTATTCTCTACAAGAATGGGGCTCCCGACTGTGGACGTTGCCAGAGCTTTTGCTCTGTCCCAATGAGCATCGAATCCAGCTATACACTGTTGGGGATGCTTCTGAGCCAATCAGGATGGCGAAACGGAACTTTGCTGAGCGTGCATGGAGAGACGCCATTGCTGTCAAAGAGCTCGTCGATCATTTCGAGGGATCAGCGGTACTGACTACGACCCAGCTCATGGAAGCTGCTTTCGAATGCTTCTCACGACGACAGACGGACCAGTTTAGCCAGGGCGACATTACTTATGCAATCATGGGTCTTTTTGCCGGTCGCCACCGACCATCTGTTGAGAAAGGAGACTCAGGATTACAGGCGTTTGCCAAACTTGCCTGGAAGAACAGCTGCGGTGAGTTTCTGGATCGTATCATCTGTTTGGATCCACCATCAGGGGGCTCCTGGTATAGTTTGCCAGGTCTCCGCTACACAAAACTTAGCGACGTACATCCTAAAGTCACTGATGTCTTGGGCCCAGATATTGTGCTGCTGGATAATGTGTACGGAGCGATGATAAGCTGGGATAGACTTGATCCCGAAAGTGCGCCTGCAGGATTTCATTTTGTCAACTCTTTCATCAGAACGTTGGTCAGAGTATTTGGCCTAATGCTCTTGTTTATAAAAACTATCCACACTTTAGGACCAGGACGTCTCAACCCTGCCGACGATAAACAGCTTATGTTTGTCTATGGATTGGTCTTTAAAATATGGGGCATTGCCTTACTTACAACCGTTCTCCCCATCATCCAACTGAATCACTCTATTTCAGCTGCAGGTGTTAAACCATCGGGTCGACTGATTGGTATAGAGGGAAGAGTGGATGCAAACACGATTGAGAAGTATCTATGGGGATTCAGCCATGGCAGGCTACAGGTTATGGAACCTCAACGCTACTCCGACATACCTGGACAAGACCAGGCTACTACAGGCGTCGCAGGGGACTACGCTTTCACGATCGTCGATACTCGTTTGATGACAGTTACACATGTTGTCAGCGACGAGCCACCAATAGCTGTGCTCGTATTGAGAAAACGAGATGGTCTGTATGGTCAATTTCTTTGCTCATATGATCCACGACAGCAAGCCTTCCACCGTCAATCAGTTTTCAGAGCAGATTTAAGAGGTCGCGAGTATCTTGCCAAGCACTCGAGAGTCCCTCTATCGCTCGGCCTATCTGTCGCAACATCGCAAAACCTCCGTCCAGAGGTGAATCGACAAGTCAGCAATCATCTCAATGACGCTAGTGTAGTGTGCAATGCTCTGTGGGTGCCGAGTAAATGGCCTGCTTCAATCTTCATTTACCTTTTCTTCGTAAGTCTGTCAACCAATTATTTGTACTACTGATACAAATGGTGATCTCCGCAGGTGTTCTCCCTCCCAACCCAGAACTTGCTATTTCAAGACCACAGGGGGGCTGGACTCGAGTTGACTTCATTGTTTCATGTCGTATTTTTTCTCCTCGCTCAGCCAATAGCTTACTACCTCTTGATTGAGTTTTCTCTGTTTAGATGTTGGTTTAATATTGCTTTGGTGAAAGGTCAGTCAGTTTCATAGCTTTAGAATAGGGACTAATCATTTATCAAGGACTGTACTATATTCACGTTATGGATGCCTATTCCTATCATGGCTTCTTACCAATTATGTGTGCAGCTGCGACAGGACTTATTAGGGGTCTTGAGCTACCAGTCGGGGTTTCCATCGCGTGGTCCTGGTTCACTCTTAAGGAACTACCATTGGTACTACTTCTATTAACTCTGACTGGCAGCAAGTCTTTGTCACCAACTTGGGAAGCACCGCTGCCAGAATGGTACAAGTCTCTCACGTTAATTATAGGTGTTTTTCTGTGCCTACTACCGTCATATGTTCATGCACGTCTCATTGGCAGCCCAAGCGAGGTCAACTGGCTATCGACCAAGGAGAGGACAATTTACATTGGAAAGTCTACAGCGACGCTGTTACAGAGGACTAGAGAAAATACACAAGTATGTATTAACGCCCGAACCATATTGAATCCAAAGTGCTAATCGGCTTTCATAGCGGCTACTCACTAAGTACTTGGCAGTATTTTCATTCTCTGTAATCACAACGTTTGACGCTTCGCGAAACATTGTGCCTGCAGAATCCATGGATTGGTTGGGATCGTTGGCATTGACCTTATTCATTGGTACTATCGTGAGAAAGTGTCCAAAGGCATCATCCTGTAAGTAGCAGAATTTGTATGTTGTCTCTTATCCGATGTCAAGGCTAATGCCATTACAGTTGCAATCATATGTGTCTGTTCCATATTGTCATCTATTCTTCTCAGTGCAGTGCTACAGTACGAGCTTAACACTGCATTTGCACTGCGCATCTTGATAAACATGCAAGAGAGTGCCGTTCCTCGTGAGTTTATCTACAAAGCTAGAGAATCTATAAGTTAATTTAATTCTAACAAAATCTAGTCATATGGACATTTGCGGTTCATCATTCATCAACGATACCAGAAGTTCTTGACGATTTATTAGCCTCTCTAGCTGGTATATCTATTGCGTATTTACTGGGTTTCATCTGGAAAATGACATTATCCTCTATTGAAAGTATAATTCTGATTGTTATCAAGGTTATGGTACTTGGGTTATTGTATGTTGTTTCTTGATAGTTAAGATCGTTTTCTATGTAGAAATTTACTAGTTCACAAACAGTTGAAATTCTACAAATCTCTTTAAATGAAGATCAGAGATTAACTAATATATGACAAGAGCTATGTGGGATTATCGGCTTGCCATATGCGAAAGGCTTCTGCTTATAGTAATATTGCCAGGCAATGGTATTAGTGGTTCCACCTCTTCCCGAACCTGTGCAGCATGTGTCTCAGCTTATGCTGCCTCTTCATCGACTTGGGCCTCGTGTGTTTGTTGGTCAGTATCACGCTGCCTCTCTTCTACCCTGTTTGCTTTTTTATCTGGGCATTTCTGCCTCTATATGGACGATTTTAGAGCCTCGATTTCAGCCTCAATAAGGCATTGGAAAGAACAATTAATACTCGTAGACGTCATTGCAATGCAGCTCGATGCAACCACACGGCGTATGAGTTCAATCCCCAACTTATCATCTTAAGCATTAAACGTCGCTCAGTTCTTCTGACTGAAGTCTGTGATATAACTGGGCTCAATGAGGCCACCAATAAGCCAGTAGATGTCTCCTATGTGCCACACCTAATTTGAGGAACGCGTTGAACACTGCAATTCTTATTGCTTGTGTGACGCGCAATTATTTATCCTAAAATATTGGTGGAAACACGTCCGACTTGCATTTTATTGTGACACCGTTGAGAATCGCCATCGAGGCTACACAACTAATGCCTATTACGTTCGTTAGATCTTCTATCCTTGTTGCCTTCGGGTTGGAAAGTGCAGATGCAGCTTCTTTCTGACTACTATGGATGCTAGATCACTGTTTCACTGGGATCCTTTTATTAAGATCGAGCTTACTAGCTATAGTTTAAATATATAAATTCACCCCTTGAATACTTTTGTTTTATTCCTTTTAACAATTGAAAATTCAATTATCCATTCTTACAACCATCTGCCACAGCAAATAAACCCTGCGATGACCTCTAATATTTTCACTTGTACTATATACAGACCGAGGTTTTATTGCGTCAGGTGCAGTTACACAACTCCAAGCAGGCTACGCGGTATTAGGCCTGTAGAGTAGCATTGTGACTCTAATGGCTGACAGGCAATCCACACACACACCAGACCAGGCAGAATTTGACCTACTTATTTAGCCTCAATGCGAAATTACAAACAGATTTGTAATTTCAACGGCCAACATGCACAACATCAACCAATTAAGGGCCGGGAAAGGTATATTGTATGTTTTGTTAATCCTGCGGGCCAAGACAAGGCAGACTCGTATTTGATGAAGACATATTCTTATATTCAAGGTTGAGTATGAAAGCTTTATTAATAGGCCATGTTTTAGACATTTTGTTTTTCTTTTCTTCAATATAATTCCTGCTCATTTGCTCGGACTACAGTCTAAATAAGAGTTGTGGCACGCGAAAGTAGGAGCAGTTCCAAGTGAACAAACTATTTCCAGAATGTCTCCTACCACCAAACTTTATCGACATGAGTGTCGCGCTGGATGCTGTCCCTACAGATGGTCGAAGTTTCCTAACCACAAAGAAGACCAGAATGCACTAAATGAGGTCATTTTAAATGATCCTATCGTTCATCGGCATACCTTTGCCGATAATGAATGGAGCACCCAATCCTTTACTATTCAAAGTCCAGCCATGCGAACACTCCTCGCAAATGCGCTGGCCAATTATCAAGATCTTGATCTTGGACTAGAAAAGTGGACTTTTAGTCACCCATTCATGCCAATCGTTCACCGCTGGGACCGTCTGCGAGCCCTTGGTGGTGGCGAAGCCGATTCTGCTGCACCAGAGTCCTTCACCCAGTTGATGGAATTCCTCCGTCCAATTTTGTCGCCCCAGATTGATGCACTTTCCAAGACTAGGGAGACTGGAAGTATCATATTCAAGGATCTGTGGCAGATATTTGCCCCACATGTTTTCGTTGTGACAAAGTTCTACGGGGTCGAGGCTGTATGTCGTGTCACCAAATATCAGCTTGTGAGCCGACCACCACAGCCAGAGTATTGGGAGATATATATGGAATATGTTGACTGGAATGGCCATCGTTGTGGCTATGCAAAGACGAAGGCTTGCATCGTGGAATTCAGTGGCTATCGACGAGTGGTGTCTCTCCCTGTTTACCCACTAGATTTTGCTGATAATGCGTCGGCAATTCGTCAAAACGGAATCGAAAGAGGTCGAAAATTCGAGGCTCTGCGTGGCTACTCCTTTCAGAAGTGTTCCGGGACTAAGGTCTTATTATTGACGGAAGAACCAGAGGAACGCCCGGTAAGAAATTATGTTCGGACTTTGTGGATGCCAATTACTGAGTGTTACTATGTACAGGTTTCTGGTCGGGTGATTATCGACGCCTACGCCTACTATCTGGTGAATGACAAAGTGAAGCCTGATCTAGCATCCTTCACTCAAGGGTCGGTTGACCAACTTCTGTCGTCAGACAGTATCGATTCGTCTAGGTCATCTTCACCTGATTCAGGCTTCTCAATTGAGGAGGACACGGTGATGCCGATAAGACCGAAGGAACCGTGGAGACCGATGACTAATGTTCCTCCTCCCTATCCTCCTGTGGCTGTGCATAACAAGGAGAAGACGATGAGATCAATGAGACCGAGGAGACCGATGACTGATACTCCTATCTCCCCTCCTGTGGTGGAGGATAACATGGAGATGACGGTAAAATCGAAGAATGACGCTTCTGGCCGCTCCGAAATGCTCGACACGCTTACTGATGATATGTGCCTGATTGCCAACCCCTGGGTTAAAGGCCATGACCTTCGAACAAAAGAATGGGGTAAATGAGCATTCCTGCCTCTTCTTGTTCATTGGTTGACGATCACAAATAGCTCAGTTCCACGTAAACGACCTGACGCCAGTAGTATGGAATGATTCCGCGTTCGACAACCTTGTGCTTCCAGGTCCAGAGAAACAGCTTGCATGGGAGTTTGTGGAAAACAGAGCTATTGCAAATAGCTTTGATGATTTCATTCAGGATAAAGGTACTTCAATCATTTCTCATCACAAGGCTGAATCTGACTATTACAGGTCGAGGCATCATAATCCTTATGTTTGGTCCCCCTGGTGTGGGCAAGACCTATACCGCAGAGTCAGGTAGGTCCAGCATTCAATCAGCGATGATCACGGGTTATAATAATGAATTAAAAGTCGCCGAGAAGAGTCGGGTACCGCTGTACTGCATGAGTGCGGGAGATCTCGGCACGGTACCCAAAGAGGTTGAGCTTGCCTTGGATCGGGCCCTAACTCTATGTGGGCTTTGGAATGCCATTCTGCTCCTCGATGAAGCTGATGTTTTTCTTGGTGCACGCACTAATACCGATCTGGCTAGAAACGAGCTTGTATCTGGTGAGTATAGTGATTGACTTATCTTCTCTTTAATCGTTAGCTCATACCCTGCAGTGTTTCTCACAAAGCTGGAATATTACAAAGGAGTTTGCTTCCTAACAACTAACCGAACTGCTAGCATTGACCCAGCCTTCCAGTCTAGGGTAGATTTGTTTCTCCCCTACAAGGATCTTACATTTGAAGCTAGGAAGAAGGTTTGGCAGAACTTCATCGCTCGCGCTTACGGTGATGAGTCTTCGATCTCTGATGAGAACCTGAACAAACTGGCTGAGATCGAGCTCAATGGTCGAGAAATTAAGAATCTCATCAAGAGTGCCCATCTCCTCAGTCTTAGGAATGGAGGAGTTCTACAGGTGGATCGACTTTTCATGCTGGCTCAGAATCGGGTTGACTCACTTGGTGCGCTTAAAGAGAGGTGAAGAAAATCAGATCGATACATTATAGGCTCAGGAATGAAGTTTAGCATATAATTCGCTACGTCATAAACAATATACTCTTTTTATAGTGGATATGAGAAGCAAGACCCATGAGCAAAGGTACACTATATACGTCATGCGTATGATGTCTAAGGAAATGAATAATAGGTTGTCAACCGATCTATCCCGGAAACATATTTGACAAGTCTGGCTAAATAGATAGCAGTTCAATAATCACGGATTGTTACTACACGCTCTACAGAAACTTCCGTATGATCATATCAAACATTCAACTCGGGGTATTACAGGGCCCGATACCCCGAGCCGAAGTACAGCGGCGACGTTTCAAGACAACAGAAAGATAAACGCCAAGAGAATACCAGTAAGCCGTCCTACCACATAGTAAGCCCCCAGTCCTATAAACCTTCTCTATCGACTGATCCTTGCTATTGCCAAGACAAAAGGTATTCTAATAGGCTATAGGGTGATGGAGGTTGCAGTCAACAGTTTAACGCTACCAAGAATTACATTCCTGATTTCGGCGCAAGTTTCGAAGTGGGTGTCCACTGGTTTTAGAGTTGAAACAAGTTCCCTATCTCGGTATGGTACTCGTGGGAAATCAATACCGGTGCCTGGCCGAAGTGGAAAGAGAGCCGCTCAGGGTAGGATTCCAACTCTGCCAAGTATAAAGCTCCACCTCTATATTTATACCCCTCTTCAAGCCACATACTCACTCTTTCCATGTTCTCGAAACCTATCTCGCATCACCAACTATACACCAGTATTTATTATTTAAAATGACAGTCAACGGGACAAATAATGTGCCAAAGTTGGACTTTACCAACTTTTACAACGTTATTGGCGGCAATCTTGTGACCACCGCCAAGACGAGGCACTCTGTCAATCCGTCAACATTGGAGGGCAACCCTCCCGTTCCCGTGTCATCAGATGAAGACGTTGATACTACCGTTGAGATGGCGGTCAAAGCCGCTGAAGCCTGGGGGGAGGTTAATTATTCTGACCGCCAGAAAGCAGTGGCTCGTTTCGCAGACGGTCTTGAGGCTGCAAAGGATGACTTCGCTCTAATGTTGACAAGAGAGCAGGGAAAACCAGTAAGTGAAGCCTGCGATTGATTTGAAATGATTTACGTCTAATACACTACTTACAGTTGACTGCGGCAACTAGTGAAGTTGCCGCAGCAATTCATAACCTCAGGATCTACTGTCAGCTCCCGTCACTTGAAACAATTATTGAAGACGAACCTGACCGCCGAGTTGTCGTCGAGTATACACCATTGGGTATAGTTCTATAAATTCCACACCCTTGGGAATAGAGTGATTTAAAAGAGAATCATACTCTAATCAATACCAAAACACAGGTGTTGCCGTTGGAATTGTCCCCTGGAACTGTAAGCCTCCAGTCCCTTATACCACAAAGTCAACTAACTCTTCATAGTCCCATTAGCCCTCGGTAGGATTACTATAGATTCATCATTCCATGCCGAAACTAATACGTTCAGCAACCAGCAAGATGGGCCCCGCTCTTATCACCGGCAATGCATTCATTCTGAAACCCTCGTAAGTAAAGCAAATGATCCTCTACGAATATTATCATTTCTAAAACAAACATGACAGACCATTCACTCCATACTGCTGCTTGAAGCTTGCAGAGCTGGGACTTCAATACTTTCCTGCCGGTGTCTTTCAGGCGCTGAGTGGTGATGATAACCTTGGGCCTTTGCTTGTCACTCACCCTAAAGTCGATAAGATCAGCTTTACCGGCTCGACTGAAACCGGTAAGCGGATTGCAGAGAGTGCTGGTAAATCTCTCAAGCGTGTCACACTGGAGCTGTAGGTTTTTATTTTTCGTTTATTCTTGACTTTCTGTTTTTTCTACTCTTTCTGGCTGCTCTGGGTTTGACATTAATGTGTGCTAGGGGTGGTAATGATCCTGCCATTGTTTGTGACGATGTCGACATCAAGACTGTTGCTCCGAAGGTAAGTGGTAAGAACTTCACCCGGTATATCGCTAACAAGCTTGATTTAGCTTGCGATGTTTGCATTCATAAACACAGGACAGGTAAATGATTAGATTCGAGACAGACATCACTCACTAACCTTCTCAGATGTGCATCGCTATCAAGCGCATATATGTGCATGCATCAATTTATCAAGAGATGTTGGACGAAATAGTCAAGGCAGCAGAAAGTTTCCTGGTAGGAGATGGTATGACAGATGGGGTAGTACTTGGCCCTGTCCAGAACAAAATGCAGTATGACAAGGTCAAGGACTTTCTTGCGAGTGTTAAATCGCATACTTTGAAAGTTGCTACCAAGGAACAGGATGCATCGAAATTTGGAAAAGGATATTTCCTTGCACCTACAATCATCGACAACCCTCCGGAAGATCACAAGCTTGTCGTGGAAGAGCCTTTTGGTAAATATCAGTGCTATGTGCTTTAGTATGTTCTACGTTAACGTTCATTAGGACCTATCGTGCCAATTCTCCAATGGGAGGAGGAAGAGGAGGTTTTGCGTCGAGCCAATGATACTGTATATGGTCTAGGCGCTTCTGTTTGGACTCGAGATCTGCAGCGTGGCGAGCGCATGGCAAAGAAACTCAAGGCCGGCAATGTCTGGGTCAACTCACACCTCGAGCTTCAGGCCAACGTTCCTTTTGGGGGATATAAGCACAGTGGAATTGGCGTGGAGCATGGTGTCGAAGGGCTGAAGGCGTATTGCAATACCAGATCCCTATATGTGAAAAGAGCGTAAGATATAATCGTCGCTTGTTATTAGCTAATACCCTCATGACTTTGCCAACCACTTTTGGTCAACTGTAGAACTTAGAGGTCTTCTGTACAAGAGGCTCGGAGGTTTACAAGTAAACAGGTCAATATAAGGTGTCTGTTTAAATGCAGTCTGAAATTCCTACCTGACATGTCACAACAGTATGGAATTGGTACCACGTAGCTACACCGCCTGGCTATAATGCCTGATTCTATAACCTGGTTACACAACTAGGTTATCTTTATTTATCTGGCTCTTGGCAATGCTACTTCTCGTTACACTATTCCCCGAGGCCTTGCCGCGCTTCTTCTTATGCTTATATAGTGCTTTTTCGGGTGAAACTATGAGTTTCACATTATGCGCCAAGGTCTTACCCTATATCTTTTCCAGACCCTATATTCCATGCCTAAGTTCCACGCTTAAGGAATATTATACTTTCAGGCTTATTATATTAAATTTCTCTTTTAGTAAAACTTAAGGAAAGTAAGAAACTTAGTTTTTAGTAGTTCTTGTGTTTACTATAATAGTTTATACAGTACATATTTTATTATCCATATAGTTTTATTAGGATCCCAAATGTAGTAGCGAGGGCGTGAGTATAATGTGATAACTACACTTACGAAGTATAATTACTTCTTGTGTCTTAGATCAATAATTACAGGAGGGAGGTAAGGCTTATAGAGTAGCCTAATTGTTACACAATACAAAGCAATGCACAATATTAGCCCTCATTCTCATCCTTCGTTACAACCAAAACGACGCAAAAGTGCCGAGAGGCAAGTATCAGTTGATTTGCCTGGTCTTGTCAGCATAACCCCTGTTTCTAATACAGTAAGATAGAGGTTAGCACCATATTCACCAACATAATGTAACTGTAACAGCCCCTGGCTGGTCTGCAAGCCACAGACGACAGATCAAATTGTGTTACTGAACAATAAACAGAAGACGCGTGGAATAAAAAGCAAAACCAACCCTTGCCTACTTAAACCAGTTCACCTCTCGACTTTTTTCCCCTCTTTCACAATTGCTCTCTTACATTTTCCTATCCACTACAATTTCCCGTCGCCCGTTTCCAAATATGGATATTGACATCGACTGCACGATCTGCGGTGCTTCTGAGGCTCGCCGATGCGACCGCTGCCATTCCGCCGCCTACTGCTCTATTGAGTGTCAACAGACCGACTGGCTGACACATCGCTTTCTCTGCAGTGCATTCTCAGTGCAAGCTCAAGACAACTTTCGCAACCGTCCTTCCCCAAAACACCACCTTGCCATTTTATTCCCCATGAACATGAAGAAGCCTCACCTTGTATGGGTAGCCCACAAGAAGCAGGACCACGAATATGCGCCATACTTCCACCCAATCCTGGACCATTTCCTGTATTTACCAGGAGGCACCAAGTTTGTTGACAGAGACTTGCGCCAGATCAGGGGCAATACTCTCCGCGGAAGACCCAGATGGCAGAATACCATCCATCTCTGGTTCCTATCCTCGGGAGTAGTACGTGAAGACATGATAACTAATCAGTCAATTCATGGTTTTTATACGTCTCTACTTGCAGGTACCTTGAGAAGTTTCATGTGGGAAGGCCCTATCGTTGCTATTTTGAGGAAGGGTTCTGACTTTGAACCGCGCCATTCCATCGACATTACCCTCACTGCCTATCGTGATGTCATCGACTATCTGGGCTTTTATAGGGATGACCAGGGAGGAAGCGTGACTGATCCTGTTGAAGTTGACCATTACTCCAATCTCGTACTATCCGAAAGCGCTTCCAAGGTCATTGGTGTCCGTGTCAACTGCCTCCGAGACCAGATCGATCGAAAGGAACCACAGATGGTCGAGGTTGCTGTACCCAAGATGCACCCCCTGTTCAACGTCGAGGGCGATGACCCGTTCTGTATTCCATTGCTCTTCGGCATTGGTGTCGTTGCAAAGTCTTACAGCAATTTGAAGCCCAGCGACGATGGTACACCTCTGGATGATGCCCTGCAAAACCCCTTGGCCCAGCTGCTGACAATGACACACCTCATCGAGGGTGGAAAATGGGTTTGGTCACAGGATCGCCGGCGTTGTGTCCACCAGGGAAGCATTCTCCTTGTCAGGAGGTCGAAAAAGGATATTGCACCAACCGACATCCAGAACTTCTGCAGTCTCATTGAGGAAACTGCCGTGCCTTTTATGTTGAAAGAAGATGCTTCTAGTCCTGGCGCGGAGGAGAGGCTGCTGAGTGAGCTTAAACAGGCGGGAGCTCGTCGCGGCTTGGAATACTACGGGACGGATTCCTGTGCTTGGTAGTGCTGCTTTACTCTTCAAAGTTGACTCACAATTACACCTATGTGGTACCTGTCATGCACTACTTCTATTTCGACGACAATAAAGCTTCTTATTTGACTCTGTATGTAAGACACGTTATTGAACCCAACTGTTTCGCTTCCTTTCCTTTGAATTGTAAAGTTATGGATCGACTGTAAGATTTTCACTCGAACCTGATGTCATTCCAGTCTGTTTTGTTTCACCTCCTTCTGCTTTAACTTTCGCCTATCTACAACACAAAAGCATCATGATTCCGATGCTCACACAAGAACTTTTTTTTTTTCTTTTACTCTGCATCATAACTTCCTCAATGTTATGTCATACCTATCGTTTCAGTTTTCTGCTGAGAGAGTGCTGCTGAGTCCAAAGCCTCCTGGACTCATTAAGCGAATAAGTTGGATACGTCAGCAATGTAGCTATGTAAAGATATACAGCGCATTTGTGAAAACTTCTCAACGAATCCACCCAGCTGAAAGGTATTTCAGCTGGAGTAAAACCACTAGATTTGACCTAGCTCAAGCCACAACATTCCTCTCTCGTTGACTATTGATCAAGTCAGGTCATTCTAGAACACTTAGACAATCGCTAGGCTAGTATGGTTCTTTTTTTGAAAGCCCAGAACTGAGTGAGACCCATAAAACCAATGATCTATTGGAGCTAGTATATTTATGAGTCAATCGCAAAACGCCAATACTCTATAGCGGTCTGATACAATGTTATATATGTATGTTAAAGAACCTCACAGGTTAAGCCAGTATTCCTCATAGTCGTCCACGAAATTTCTCAGCGTATTTTGTACTTCCTTTGGTGGAAAATGATCTCACTTAAGAAAACACTCGCCTTGCTGTTCATCGGTGCAGTCAGCGCATTACCAGCCAATACTGAGAGGTCCATAAATGATGGAGGATCTCCGGACTTGATGATCAAAGAGAGAAACTCTCTTGACGCGAGAGCAGGTACAAGCAGCCAATGGAATTTAGCCCAACTCATCTCATCTAACATCCAGTCTCTTCAGTTTGCAAAGCTAGCGATCCAAACAATCAAGCGTTCCAGAAGCACAAAGCCGATGGATCCGCTTTTTGTTCAACCTACATACGAAGCACTTTGACATCTACAGTGACTCCGACCATCCGGAGCACTGCCTTCAAGACCAATACTGTCACCGCAACTATAGGCAGTGTTACCCGAGTCACAACCACTACTACACTTGTCACCGTGGTCACAAAGACAGCGACTGTACTGACTTCGGCAACGACAACAAGTACTCTCCCTGTTACTAATTTCCAGACAACAACACTCATCACGATCTCAACAACTACACCTAGCGATACATACACAATGAGGAGGCCTGCGACGCATGTCAATCAGGTTACTACGACTAGCTTTATAGAGGCTGTCGGGACTACCACAAAGACTGTTTCTACCACGGTTACAACTATTCCAACCAATATTGTTTATACAGGTGGAACGGTCACTGCCACTACTTTTGTTACCACTACGTGAGTCTCCACTAAAAGTGTTGTCATTAAGAAGATATACTAACAGCCTTTCATCTAGTGTGACGTATGTCTTGAACATTGTGTCTAGAAAGTAATATTTTACTGACTTAACACAGGAAACCAGCACCACCAGTAGTAACTGTTCCTCAAGGTATACTTTTCTGATAATCAACTATTTTCCAGGCTCACGCTAACATTCTTTTAGCCGAGGTTCACTGTGGTATCGTTGGTAACTCAGGATCCACACCTGTTGACATTGAAGGAGGTTCCTTCACCTTCGCCCAGTGTAAAGAAATCTGCAAAGATTGGCGTTACTTTGGAATCAGCAGCTATCAATGCAGATGCTATGTCTCCCATTTGTTAGTAGTTAAAACTTTTTAAAATTCACGTTTACCGTTGAAGCTAATCATTTGCCTAGGACGGATACGGTTGAGATGGATGCGTCTTCAGATTTCACATTCTACGATGCATCGTGCAATTCCGCCAGCAAGGTATGTCTAGTCATAATTGAAATGCAGTGGCTATAACGCTGACTCCATTCAAGCCTCAAAAGCGCAACATACCTGTCAAGAGAGCAATTGCTCAAGTGCCTAGTTATCTGCCCAGCAAGTCTCCTAGCGCCGTTAGCAGTGCCTGTTCATGCTTGATTACGAAGCCCGCTGCTGCCGCTATTGTAACGACTACTGCCAAAACTGCAAAGACCGTGACAACCACGCAGACTAAGCAGAAAACAGTCCTAGTCAACAAGCAGCTGACTAGTGTCGTCACCGACAAGAGAACTAGTACATCAACCCGCTCCACGACTACTACAGACACAGACTTCCGCACTATAACTAAAACGGATCTCAAGAGTGCTACAGTCACGACACTACAAACCTACATTGTTACTAACTTCGACCACCTTGTTTATGTGACAAAGTATATTACTGTTGAGGCAACCAGTTTTAGCACGCTTTACTTGACGACCAATGTCAACACTGTCACAAGGACGGGTTACAACACCGTTTTTGTTACAAAAGCGCCCGTGACTGTCACGAAGGACGTATACACCACTCAGCAGACTGCTACTTCTACTCGGACAGTATTGACTGGTGGATCAACTGTCACAAGCGGAACAACTACTATATATGGTACAATTTAAGGTTCTTAAAAGAGCTTTTCCTACTACAGAGGTCGCGAGTCTCGGCGTTGACGATGGAAAGATGGGTAGTCACTCTGCATATCAATAACCAATCAATACAGTTATGATTACATAAGCATTTTTGTTGTGATTGTCATGTCGTGTTGTCTCCTGCCACATTGCCAGGTATACTTTGATAAATCCACGGAACAGAATCATGGACATTGCACGTAATTGGTTTACTCAAAATAACTGTTGACTCTTCGTGCGCTAACCATCTATCAAAGTCGCTTGATATGCAGTCATAGCTGGTACTAGTCCTGACATGGATAACCGAGAGGTCGACCCGCTTTCCCCGCGTTTCGTAGCCGGCAAAGAACAAGTCAACAACCTGAAGACAATAGCACAAAGCAGCAATAGGAATAGAGAATATTTTCATGGTATAAAAATATTACACTTGAGCCTATACTAAAGTAAAATAATATTCCAAAAAAATTAACATCGCAATTCTTTCAATAATGTCTACTTCGGAGCTCCCAACGATGATGCATGCTTGGAGAAAACATCGAGGAAGTCCAAAACCAGTACGTGATAATCACCAAACATAGATTTTTGTTCCTGACATGATTGAGGTTTACGAAGTAGTCCCTGTCCCTAGTCTTCCTCCCAATGGCATCCTTTGCAAAATGCTTGCATCAGGAGGTACGACCAACTTGTCCCTCAGCGTGTATCAATGTTAATCGACATCAGTTTGTCGCAGTGATCATTCGCTGCTCACTATAGATAAGCAACCGTCTTGGTTTGAAGACAAGTATATTCTGGTATGATTATATTACATCCACAAATGACCGTCGCTGATGATACAGGGACACGAAGGCTGTGGGCAGGTCGTTGGATTAGGCAGCGCTGTGCGAACTGATAAGATCAAAGTGGTAAGATCAGAACCCCAAGCTAAGAATGAAAATGCTAAAATATTGTCTCGAGGGTGATATTGTAGCTCTTCATGCAGTCCCAGGCTGTGGAGAAGACGATTGCCCAGAATGTTCACGCGACTTGTCACAGCTATGTGAAAAGGGACATCACTCTGGAATTGGTCAGAATGGCTTTTATGCACCCTACTCTGTGGTAGATATACGGGGCGTAGTAAAAGTTCCCGAAGGTGAGAATTTGAGCACAACTCATTAATCGTGTGACTGATATTTTCTTAGGAGTCACACCAGCCGAAGCTGCTGTAGCTACAGATGCCGTGAGTACTGCATACCACGCCATCATGAGAAGAGGAGAAGTCAAGAAGAACGATATTGTCTTTCTTTTTGGTCTAGGCGGCCTTGGATTCAACGCTCTTCAAATACTGTTGTATATTGGAGCTAGAGCCATCATTTCGGATATACGACAAGAGCTACTCGATGAAGCAAAACAACTAGGCATTCCATCTAGCGACCTTGTGCCGGTTGGAAAATTACCCCAAGACTTTATTTTAGAAAACGGCCTTTCGGGTAAAATCGATACTGTTCTGGATTTTGTTGGTACACATCAGACATTTGAAGATGCCCAACACATTGGTAAGTTTATCATTTTGACCTAATCACTTCCATTAACAAATCCAGTTCGTCGTGGAGGTAAGCTACTTTGCATCGGAAGTCTTGATACAGAAAACACCATTCATATGAAGATCGGCACAAGAAAGAGGCTTTCGTTTATCTTTTCTTATGGCGCTCAAGTGCAAGACCTAGAGCAGGTTCTTAATCTCATTGCAACTGGACATATCAGGCCTCGTGTTGAGACACGAAAGATTCTTGAATTTGAGCAAGTTCTGGAAGAGCTGGTAGAAGGCAAGATCAAGTCACGGGTTGCTTTGCTTCATGAATAGTATGATCAAATAGATAGAATTATGTTGTGTTTATCCATTCACACTTGCACTTGCAGGTAAGCTCGTTCCAACGGCTGCCGTAGTTCCAGCATCTACGGGCAAGATGGCTCCCGTGATCCATCTGGCATGGTTACTTGCCAGAAACACAACAGCACAAGCCGCATCCCATCCGGTACCTTCTGTTCCCAGCAAACTCCGTGCCTTTCTCGCTTCTCTGGCCTCGTCCGTCATTCCTTTCGCATACATCATTGGGGTGTAGAGCATCTAAAAAAATTAGCATCATCGTACTTTCAAATCTCGACACACTTACTCCAGGACAAACACAGTTAACTCTGATACCGTCAGAGGCATGATGTGCTGCCATGGCTCGTGTCATGTTGACAACAGCGCCTTTCGCAGTTGGGTAGAGAAGATGCGGTGTTCCGCCCTTGAGACCAGCCACGCTACCCATGTTGACTATAGATCCCTTGATCTCCCCAGAGTTGTTAATCATGGCTGGTATAGCGTATTTTGCCATCAAAACCATGCTCGACACATTGACCTCGAGGCCTACAGTCCAACTAGCCATATCCACGTCAACAGCTGTTCCTGACGCCCCTGCTATGCCGACGTTATTGACGAGTATGTCAAGTCGCCCGAATTCATCCAGGGCTAATGCAACAGCTTTTTCGCAGTCATTTGCAACTGTGACATCTCCTTGAGCTGGAATTGCGTTCTTTTGGCCTGATCTTTGATTGGCCATTTCAGCTGTTTTGGTAGCCCAGTCCAGATTCATGTCGAGACATAGCACGCTGCAGCCCTCATCTGCCAGCATGATTGAGATTGCTCGACCATTGCCGATGCCGTCTCCAAAACAACCTGCGCCAGTGACGATGGCGACTTTGTTTTTTAGTGATCGAGAAGGAGGATCAATTGGTACTTCCGAAGCCATGATGTCCAATTTTGTCTGATTATTCCTAGATGCAGTAAAATAACAGATACACTTGAAATGTATTGTTCATATTCTTTTGCAAACGTATCGTATACTTTCTTGTTTATGACAATGCTCGGGTTGAATGCAGCGGTTATCCCAATTAGGCATTCCCGGACCCAACTCTAACCTCAAATTGTGGGGTTGAGCCGCGGTCCGGCTTCATTGTGCAATGGACTAATTAACTGCTGACCGAAAAGCCCACATCAAAGGGCAACACACGTTGATAGAAACACCTCTACACAATTGGACTTGGAAAACCATCACCAGTCATCATGTGCGACTTCTCCGAATACGGCGGCAAATCAGAGGAATGGCTTGCAGTTGAAGCAAGCCTACCTTCTCCTCCTGCTTTCGCGGATATCTACGAGCAACAAAAGATAATTAACCAAGGCCGTGAGGAGATCTCGGCCAGGGACATGAAACAACTGGCTGCATCTATCAGAATGACAGATCACGATATTCTGGCAAGAGACGGGACTGCTCTAGAAGCACGCAGCTATAGGCCAGTAGATGTCGAAGCAAACGCACGTCTTCCTATCTACATTCACCTCCATGGAGGAGGCTACTTATTCGGTACATTATCTTCAGAGGATGCGATATGTACCCGAATTGCACTCGGTGCTAGAGCAGTGGTTTTCAACGTCAACTACCGTCACACACCTGATGCAGTATATCCCACTGCCTGGAATGATGTTGAGGATGCCTTTTACTGGGTACACGATCACATCGATGAACTTCTTGGTAACCCCAATCAGGTACTGGTAGGAGGTATCTCAGCCGGCGCTCAACTTGCAGCTGCTCTGGCTTTGAAGCAAAATGTCTCTTCTCCCGACATACTCCCAAAGCCCAAGATCGCAGGACAAATTCTCATGATTCCAGCATTGGTTCAATCGGAACACTATCAATCTCAACTTGACCAACTTAAGGATCCCTCAGTTTCCTCATATATCGAGAATGAGCATGCTCCTATCCTTTCCAAGAAAGTCATTGAGTTCTTTACTGGACTACTCAAGTTTCCGCTCTCTTCTTCTAACGATGACAATCTTCGGTTGAACACTGGAAATGCCTCAATCTCGCAAGTACAGGGATTGCCACCTACTGTACTAGGTATAGCTGGTCTTGATCCGTTGAGAGACGAAGGCTTGCTTTATGGAAAGAAGCTGGCTGAAGCAGGGTTAGATCGCCACCAATAACTTTATTGATCGATTTCTAACAAATCTTTTTAGGGTCCCTACGGATATCCACGTTTTCAAGGGCTTGCCTCATGGTTTTCGCCGTTATGGAGAGCAGATACGTGAATCAAAGCGGTGGGATAAAGTCATGGAAGATGGGGTCAAATGGGCAATCTCAAACCCTGAGCCTTCTTTAAAGTTCGAGGTTAAATCGTCCTAGAATTACTTTGATCAGACTTGTTCAATTATACTTGGAGCAATACAAACATCAATTAATTCCAAGGTTTAGTTATGCCTCATTACAAAATCCGAGTACTCCCTAGCCTTGACTTCATCACATCTCCTTCGATATCCCGGTGCTGGCCCGTTGTATCGTGTCATGGACCGCTTCTGCTTGTGAGCCAAGTTCTTGTTAACCCCAGTCATCCAAGAGTCAACCTCATTAGCCAGTAATCCTTTACCACAGTCATGCACGTGCTGTGTCCAGTCCTCCATACCCTTGTCAGTCGCTTCCACATAAGTAACTTTATTGTCGCGGGCATATCGGATAAACTCAGCGACCCAGTCAGCGGCATACTCGATTGACCTATAAGAACAGAAATGTTAGTGATATTGTATAGATTTGTGTTGAGAGACAGCGTACCTCGGGATGTTGCCAAACATCTGGTGTGGGCCCATGATCATAAACATATTGGGAAAGTCTTTAACTGTAAGTCCGAGGAATGTCTTGATTCCATCATCCCAAACATCTTTCAACTTGGTGTCGTTACGGCCTTGGATATCCACGGCATTGAAAGAGCCAGTGACAGCATCGAAGCCAGTGGCGTAGATGAGAATATCAATCTCATGAAGCGCATCACCTGTCTGCACACCGGTTGCTGTGATTCGGGAAATTGGATCTTCCCTTATATCCACCAACTTGACATTGGGCTGATTGAAAACCTCGAAATACCCACTCTCCAATGGAACCCGTCTTGTACCGAAGCCATGGTTCTTGGGTATCAACTTTTCAGCAATCTCTGGATCGTTGACTCTTGAGCGAATCTTTTCTGCGTGAAACTTGCTGTACAGCTCATTCGCCTTGTGATCCGTGAATACATCTGACGAGATACTCAGGACCTTGGCAAATCCAGGCAAAGCATAAAGCTTCTCCCAGTGTTCCTGGCGTTCTTCTTCTGTCATGGAAAAGACGCTTTTGGGGTCGCTGACATGGATAAAGCATGCATACGACTCGCGACACTGACGGAAGATTTCTGGGTATCTCTTGCGGATTTCTTGCATCTCCTCTGGACTAATCTTTTTGTTCCTCAAAGGGGCTGTCCAGTTGGGAGTTCTTTGGAATACCGTTAGGTGTCCAACTTTGTCAGAGATTGCTTGGATGGTCTGGATGGCTGTTGCACCGGTGCCGATGATACCGACTCGCTTTCCAACAAGACTGGAAGCATCGCTGGGCCACCTTGCCGTATGCCAGGACTCGCCTTTGAAGTCTCGAACACCGGGAATGTTGGGCAACGTCGGCTTGTTCAAGATGCCCATCGCTGTAATGAGGTAGCGGCATGTGTAATGGGATCCATCCTCGTCTTCCAGTAGCCACGAAGAAGTATCTTCTTGGAACTTTGCTGACTTGACGCGCGTGTCGAATTGCATATCGCGTTTGAGGTCGAACTTTGACGTGAGATACTGGATGTACCGAAGTGTCTCAGGTTGAGGAGCGAAATGTTCTGTCCAGTTCCATTCATCGAGAACCTCTTGTGAAAATGAGAAGATGTAGGAATAACTCTCAGAGTCAAATCGTGCTCCAGGATATCTATTCCTGTATAGGTATTAGTGAACATTCCATGAATATTAAGATGCATGGCTCACCAGAACCAAGTTCCACCTTCAGCAGACCCAGCCTCGATTACCCGTGCTTTCAAACCGAGCTCTCGCATACGGTAAAGGCTGAGGATCCCGCTGAGCCCAGCGCCGATTATGAGGACATCATAATCCAAGTCATTGCTTGACGATCCAAAAGGATTATCTCGGAGTGGATGCACGGAAGGCATTGTAGAGTTTCAGTGTACAAAGTGATGTGATTGAGAAGGCTGAAGAGTAAGCGTAAACAGAAACAATACAAGACGTTGTTGTTCTGTATTTACAAGACACTGTCAAATTGAACGATTTAAGCAAAGAGAAGCGTCGTCGTAACCCATGTTAATTAAACACCCCGCTAATCCCCCGTCAACCCCGCGTTCTCTGATCCGGGGTCAAGATCTGGACCATCATGTAACCGAAATAAAGTATCGTGAAAACCAACGCTTTTCCAAATCAGGATAACCATGACATTACCGAACTTCTCGGCATCATAACCGAGACGTATCCGCCTTTCGGCAACTTGATCTAGCCTACGAATGATGAAGAATCATGCACGAGTGAATAGATGTGATATGACGCTACTGAATATTTGCTCCAAGCTACATACGTGACTGTCTAGAACAATCCCTCGGCTCTCCAATAATTCTCCAAGTCACGGAGGAAAGCCCATTTCAATCCTTGGCCGAACCCTTGAGCTTTCCAATTATTTAGGCTTTGCGGAAAGTGCGGTACACCATCACGGACTGTGGAGTCATGAGCCACAACTACAAAGATGTTCTCGTTACAGTCCAACTCTTGTAGTTGCCGTGTAGTTTTAGTAGCGAGTTCTAGATCCAGCCCAAAGGTCAAGTCAAACAGACTATCGGTCGGTTTCCTTCCGCGTGACTCTTGCAGGCGCGCGAATGCCTCGCCGGGACAGAGGACACTATCTTGTTTTGGATGGCAAGGATGTGGGGAGATGGTTTCTGGGATTGGAAGATACTCAGACGGTCGGAAGATACCAGCGTAATGACAGACATCTCCGCCCATGAGAATAAAGGTATCTGGGTCAGCAGTCGTCCTGGCCAAGCCACAAAGATGGCCTACAGCATGGCCGGGACTATCAAGTAGATAAAATGACCCATCGCCGAAATAGTCAAAGGCGGGGAACTGACCAATCTTGAGTGAATTCGATCCTTCGAAACTAATCTCTCGTAGATTACGGTCTCTGGTACTTGTCAATGTTGGTTCATTGCGAAATCTTTCAGTAAACCCACGCGTAATCCTTTTCTTGGATAGGAGATTCCGGATTGGCCGGAGCACCTGGAAGCATGGCTTTCTTGAAGCCGGGGCCGACAACGAGATCCGTTTGCTGCGGAAACGTGGAAGGGTCTCCAATGTGGTCCCAATGCCAGTGACTACAAGGCTTCAGTAACAAGGACAACCTAGAATGTTATTGGTGCACCAAAGAATACTGACCTCCATATCACCGCCTCGATCTCTTCCAAAGGGACATTATGCTCTTGTAAAATATCCGCCACATTACCTGCTACTTCAATATTGTATTTTGTAGTTGGAAGATACTTGACAATCGACGGTGCATAATTCTCATAATCTTTCCGAATTCCCAAGTCAAAAACGAGTTTTCGACCAGACTTGTGTTCAAGGAGAAATGATAGCGACGGTGAGCTCTTGAATGTCTCGAGACCTGGGACGGGAGGCGCCATGAATCTCTCAAGAATCGCTGGACCGAAATTCACGGGATTGATGAGCTTGACGGCTTGCATCGCCTCTCCGCTGGGGATATCGAGACGCGTACTTGGCTTCATGGTGATTTTCCTGTGGCTAGCCAAAAATTAGTTGGAATGAATTGTGACCTGAATTGAAATACCCTCAATTGAAGCTGAACGAATACAGAGAGTCACTTATGACCAAACATTAAAAAGTGGCGCCCGCGATCATGAGACTAGCGCCAAGTCCAGGTCGTCGGCAAACATTTCGGTAACCTTGGTCGGGAAAGGTCGCCCAGCCACAACTACAGCACAATCCACTCCATCTACCTCCGTACCCCAGACTGCCATACTACCCCAGATTATCCCTGATGAACAAGCATGCGACGATTCGGCATAAGTATCCAGCCCTGGCACTCGAAATACCACAATCATTGACTCATCAACAAACACAAAATCAACAATGTCCATCTCTGACAAGGGACCTACTATCAACCACGATGAAGGCATGGCTGAGATACAACCCAGCAAAACGGTTGACACCGTCCATAAGGATGAGGCCATGAAAGTTCTAGCAGCCTATCAGGGCGATGAGATGTGGACGGATGAGGAGGAGAAGAAGTTGCGCCGCAAGATTGATTGGAGACTTATGCCTGTTCTTTGCGCAACGTACATGTTGCAGTATTACGACAAGGCCATGCTTTCTCAAGCGGTATGCTCCTGTGTCTGATAACCCGATTGTTACTAAATCATAATCGCCAGGCTTTGTTCGGGCTGAGACAAGACTTGGGTCTCCTCAGCGGCGACCGATACGCCATGTCAGCCTCAATTTTCTATCTTGGTTTCATCGTGGGAGCTTATCCGACCATGATGCTTGCCCAGCGATACCCGATCGAACGAGTTGCTTCCGGCATTGTTACAATCTGGGGTGTTTGTCTTATCTTGACGGTGTTCTGTAAAGATTACAAGACCCTCTATACGCAGCGATTCTTTCTTGGGTTTTTGGAAAGTGGCATTAGCCCAATGTTTATGATGATCGTCGTAAGTGGTGTGCCTGTCGATCATTGTGCATACACTAATGTCTTTAGGGGAGCTTTTACAAGAAGAATGAACAAGCTATGCGAATGGGGTAAGAACTTGCATCCATTAGCAGGATATGCATACTGACTCGAAGAATAGTATCTGGTACAGCTGTACTGGCTATGTGTCAATCATCTCCCCCCTTGTCAATTATGGATTCGGTCTCCTTAACGGCGGTGTATCTTCTTGGAGGTATATGTACTATTTCGCCGGCGCTCTCACCATCGTCTGGGGCATCATACTCGTCTTCGTCTTACCTCCGGACCCAGTTCGAGCCAAGGGCTTCAACGAAAGAGAGCGATACATCCTCGTCGCTCGACTCAAGTCAAATAACTCCGGAGTCCGAAATACCCACCTCAAAGTCGCTCAGATCTGGGAGCTTTTGCTGGATACCAAATTCTGGGCCGTTTTCGCAATCGCGTTTTTGTCAATGATTGCAAATGCGCCCATCTCTACATTTGTTCCCATCATCATCAACGGATTTGGGTTTAGCACTCTCAACTCGCTATTGCTCATGATGCCTTGCGGTCTGTATGCAGGAACTCTTCAACTGTTGATGCCCTACCTTGCCTACCGATACAAGAACATCAGGACGTATTTGGTCTTTATTGCTCAGCTCGGCACGATTCTGGCTTCTCTTCTTCTTTGGCTTCTGCCTCAATCGGCGACGGGTGCACTTCTCTTTGCAGTGTACATCCTTCCTTCTATTGGTGGTGGTTATGCTGTACTTATGGGTCTGCAAATCGCCAATACAGCAGGGTATACGAAACGCTCCGTCGCCTCTTCTGGTCTCTATATCGGCTACTGCCTGGGTATGTAGATATCTGTATCTGTTGGAAAAGTCAACTAATAACGCCACAGGTAATTTTGTCGGACCGCTGTGCTTCAAGAAGGAAGACGCGCCTCGATATGTACCAGGATTTATCGTCGTGGTTGTCACGGCTATAATCGCTGCCTTGTTGGCAATTGTATATCGTCTCATGTGTATGTGGACTAACAAGAAGCGCGACAATGCTGGTATCATGGAAGGATTTGATCATGCCTATGAGGATGATCTCACCGACAAGAAGGTCAGTACATTTAATTCCCAAGTTGAGCACTACTAACATGCAAGTCAGAATATGCAATTCCGCTACATTCTCTAATGCTTTTCAGTGATGGGCTTGGTCTTGAATACTTGTTCTTACTCTTGGTTTAGATGCTGTGTAATTGAAAGTGTTGTACTATTTTGACTTGACCGTGATTTTGTGCTACTGATGATCCACCTACAAGGGATGGTTTGCATTCTTAGAAATAATGGGTCTTAATTTCGTGGTCCAATTCTTCAAGAAATGGTCTTGACTGTGGGGATTTAAATGTTATCTTATCAACGGATGTCGGCGGAATTACATCCGACTATGCTTTTGTTCGAGACATCTAATTGGTCGCTTCCTACATGCTAAGAAAAAGTCACGTCCAGAAAGCCAACAACGAAATTTGTTCAATTGATTGTAAGGCTAGAAATGTCCAGGAGAAATTAGCTGTACGTGTTTTGACTTGATTTGAATTAATCATAATGGCTAAAATGCCAAGTGAGTGATTACCTTTATCGGAAAACAAATCTAACGTGGGTCATAGTATGTTACGGAATGAAAACAATGTCGTTCCATCAGGATCCATGCTTGGAGTAAATAACGCAATGTTTGTCTCTTATTGTGCTGTTTAGAAAAACTCTCCAGTATTATTGAAAGTACCAATAAATAACAGAATCTTGCAAGAGATGTGTTGTATTGTAAAGCTCCCATTTCATTCAAGTCCCCTTGATCTACCCTAAACCGATCTTGACATGTGTCACCCACTAGCTCATATTATGCCAAGATACACTAGCGGTGCCCCTCCCAAGCTACCCCAGATTCAGCTGCCCTCGGTCTTTAACTGGGGTCCGTGTGCTTTAGGGGCAGCGTTAAATATATGGGGTACATCTCGGTAACCTTTTATCTGCTCCCTTACCTTTTGTACTGTTCAACTCCATCACTCGGCAATGACAGAACTCGTCGGTAATTGGCTCCACTTTACAACTCAACAACCGAAACGTAAACGTGCTGAAGCCGTTTGTTTCTTTTGCCATTCGAAGAAGATCAAGTGCGATCTGCAGGTGAGTTCCCCCATTGCCGAAAATGGATGTACCGCGTGCTGAGTGCGTAACAGAGCCGAAGCTCGCAAGGCCACGCAAGATGCTCCAATTGCGATAATCAGGACCAGGACTGTCATCTTCGGCCGTCCAGAAGAGGCAAGCAACGCCGTAGGGTATCTCCAGAAGAACGCGATGTTGAGACTGATGCAGTCGATCCAGGTGGTGAGTCAGCCTTAATCTTTGCTGTACTTGGACCTTACTAACAGTGTCAAGGGGATGATGGGGATGATAATAGACAAGAGTCTGACACTGCGAATATCGAATTCCAGGATGATATAGTACACCATGGCATGATTGAATCACCAGCCTCTCCACCTGCCTCGATACCTCACGTGGTATTCGCTATTCCCTCAACCGAGCATCACCCTGACATTTCCACCACCCACCAAAACCCATCAAGCACATCGCCAACAGAAGGCGCCGGCCGCAGTCATGCAGGAGATGTCGACACAGGATTCCTCCAAGTCTACGGACCCGAGAACCAACTCGAAGCCGAGCAACAAGAGTTCGTAGCAAATCTCGAGCTTCGAAACCCAGCATCAGACCCTAGACAACAAGAACTTCAACAGAGTTTTTCCGAAACGTATTTCGAGTATTGCTACCCTTGGTGTCCTGTTCTTGACCGCCAGACACTCACATCTGAACTGGAGAGATCTCCCATGCTTGCGAACGCTCTTGCGCTTGCGGCGAGCCATATACAGCCGCCTTTGATACCGCACGATGGACCGGCTGCTTACTACAAGAAAGCAAGAATGATGTTTTATGAAGATGAGGAGCCGGATATTCTTACGGCGTTGAAAGCTATCTCGTTGTTTTATTGGTGGGCACCGCGATCACCATCTACAGCTCATCGGCATTCTTCTTGGTGGTGGACTTCTGTTATTATCAGACATGCGCAGCAGATGAACATTCATCGTGAGCCGAAAGAAGATGCCGTAGTTTCAAGTGAGATTCATCTCAGCTTACGAAGGAGACTGTGGTGGACTGTCTTTGTAAGTCTATTGTTTCTCGCCAGGTCGAAAACATGCTAATCCTTATCAGGCGCGCGAGAGGCTCACATCCCTCTGCCAAAGCAAGCCTTGTATCATTTGTCCCGAGGACATGACCATCAAGGAAGTTCAACCGTCTGACTTTCCGAGCGATCCAGCATCTCAAAAGAAAGGCCGAATATTCATGTATTGGGTTCGTTTATGTGGCATATTGGGCAAGATATCCAAAGCGCTGTCCACGTCAGTTGACTCGACGTCTTCCCCGTTCCCCAAGGAACTTCGACAAGAGCTCGTTGACTGGGTTCAGTCATTACCACCAGACCTCCAACTTCCCATTGGTTCAAGTCGTACGGAATCCTTTGACCGCGACGTCCATCAGTTGCATCTCCCTTACCTCACAGCAATTATCATCATGCATCTTCAAAGAACGACCCCAGATCTGCCTCAAGCTCTCCCACCAGCGATACTGGCAGCGTCATGTATCGCGCGAGTTCTCAGAGACATTCTATCTCGCGGGAATGCGCGTTTCCTCATGGCAATTACCTGCTGGTACTGCGGAACGGCCTTTATTGCACTCCTACAAGCCACTCGGATAAAACAGTTCTCACAGGAAGCAGAAGAGGGTTTAGACATTTTGGACCAAGCCGTTAGTCAGCTTCAGCATATGTGGGCTTCTGCGAATGTCATAAAACAAGGCTTTGAACGGCTCCGCGCAATGCCTCGAACGATGATGCATCCCGGTAGACCCAAGACTACTGCTAATGGTGGCAGTGGGGGAGATGGAAATTCATCATCCAGCGATTTTGACTGGGCGCGTCTGTTTCCATTTGTGACGAGGTCGACGAGCAAGATTGCAGATTGTCTCCTTGCTGATAATGAGTTTGGTACCACGACAACAGCTTTGCCATCGCCGGAGAATGCTGTGTTCCATGAAGACTTACTTAATCGGTATCAGGATTTGCTGGAACCTTTTGTTGACTACAACTTTGACTTTGGAACTATCAACTTGGATATTATTTAATCACCAATGCAATCCTTGGATTATTATGTTCTGCCAAATCTGCAGTGACGCATATGTCCAAATGAAAGTCATAGTAATTCAAAAACATCAAACATGTTACCATCTAGGCTAGAAAACCAAATCAAGGATATCGTAGTTATCTCAACATCGAAGTGTCTCTGCTTTCTCCACATACCAAGACAGATCGCTCTCAGGATCCATCTCAAAAGCCGTAAACCCATTACCCATAAACCTGAAGGGATTCGATGTGTTGTACGTGATATCAAAGTCCTCGGCACGAATATCCCCAAGCATACGGTTGAACAAATGAGCACTGCCACCGAACAGCGCCGTGACCCGACCATCAACCCTTCCTCTCTTGTACCAACTCGTGCAACCACCGCTCCAAACAAGAGTCTTGTGTACTTGATCACAATACTTTATAAAGGCATCGACCTTTTCCTTTTTCGGAACAACGTACTTGATGTCCTCAGTTGCCATCTTCTTGATCCATTTGACAAAGTAGTCGCCTGTCCAATTGAGAGACTCTACAAGTGAGCCATGGCCGCCAAGACAATTGGGACCCATCATCATGAAGTAATTCGGCATTGATGGTACAGCGACTGAGAGATATGCTTCAGGGTCTTCCTTCCACTGCTCTCGGAGGTCAATACTGTTGAGGCCAAGGATAGGATATCGGGGCCGGAATGAGACATCGAAACCAGTGGCATAGATGACTAAGACACAGGTTAGCATTTATAATTTCTAGCAGATGAAGTGAGTTTACTTACTGACGTCTACCTCGTGCTCCTTGCCATCAGCAGTCCGAAGACCTTTCTCCGTCACTTGTGTAATAGCACTATCCGTAAGATGACAGTTTGGTCTCAGGAACGATTCCAAATATCCCGGACCTGGGGTTATACGACGGCAGCCCAGTTCCCACTTCGGTATCAGTTTGGAGCACAAAACTGGATCATGACCAAGCTTCTCAGCCATTTGCGCAGCCGCCATCTTCATTCCTGCTTCATTGTTCTCCCCCTTTCTAAAAACATAGAAAGACTTGTTGGTTCGAGAGATAATTCCCTTGCGGTGCTGTAAATGGAGCTCTGGGTCTTGAAATCGTTCCTTGTCTTGAGGTGAATATCGAGGATTGGGATCATCATCCTCTCGACCCAAGTGTTTGGACGGAGGGGCCCGGTAGAAAACCCAGGCTGGACCTCGGACGAAGTTGGTAACCTCGGTGCCAGGCAGCTTGACCATCTGGGGAACGATTTGAATTCCAGAGGAACCATTACCAATTACAGCTATGCGCTTGTTGGAGTAGTCAAAGTCATGATCCCAGCTGGCTGAGTGGGTTGTATGGCCCTTGAAGTCCTTGAGACCAGGGATCTTTGGCCACGATTCGTGGCTGTTGATTGTTAGTACTGAACGAAACAGTCGCCATGGTAAAAACTTACACAAGGACTCCTTGAGCTGAGATTAGTACGTGACAGTATTCCTCTCTTTGAACACCCTCATGTTCTACCGTAACTCTCCATTGACCTAGGTCATCCAACCACTCTGCCCCAATGACCCGAGTATTGAGTTTCAAGTCACGATCGAGATTCCACTTCTTGACTGTCGCTTTCATATAAGCCAAGATGTCACCGCCACTGGCATAGAACCTATCCCAGTCAGGATTGGGGTCAAAGGGGAATGCCTAGAAATGATTAGATAAATTGTGTAAATGAGTCAAGGCTACTTACGTAAATATGAGCGGGAACATCACATTGAACCCCGGGATAGTTGTTCGCCAACCACGTGCCGCCAATATCGCTTCGGGCTTCGAAAATGGTGTGGTCTACAATGTCTTCCATTTCGGGGAAGCGGTGTTGGAATTTGTGTGCCATTAGAAGACCAGAGAAGCCGGCTCCAATAGTAATGACCTTGATCTTGCGTGGCGTGTAGGCAAACTCTTGGCTGAGTTTGAAGGGATCTGTGATATGGCCATTCGTATAGCCATTGGTACCATTGAGAATTTCATCTGTCTTCATGACGAGTTCTGGAAGCTCTGTTGCTGGCAGCCGTGAAATATCCACGGCCGCTTGGGCTTTGGTCTCGGGGGACTCGACAAAAGCAGGCATGGTGACTAATTGGGCCTTTTCCTCCAAAAGTCGCGGCCTGTGGTGGATTTGAGTGTAGTGGATGGATTGGAATAGACTAGATGACCGAGTAGGGATGATATGTTGATAGTTCAAGTCTTCTTTCGATACCTCAATTGTTCACTGAGCTACTCATTATATCTTGTAGACGAAAGAATATCGCAAAGAATCTCATCTGAAGTCGTATACAGCCAAACGGCACTAAACAATCACCCGCTCAATTCGGCAAAAGCTGCATTGGGCTGTAGTGCTACTGACCCCTCCAGACATTACTACCCATAGCCGAACATGCTTACCGAAGTTCAGCTTCTTACTCAGTGCATCCGGCATTATGATCACGAGCCCTTGTGCATGCTTGGCGTGCGCTGCGGCTACCCCAATCGAGATTGCCGGTCGTTAATCAACATCCGGGGCCGATTGCGGGGTTAGCAAACGATACCCGCAACCGAACCCAGCCTCTGAAGATGATTTCTGTGGAGAAATAAAAACAAGCAGCTTTGGTTATTTCTCATCATGACTAGTTTGATACTCATCAATTTCACTCTATGATTTATCGATCCTAAAGTTTATCACCCAAGCTAATACCCGCATCGCATCCCAATCCCCACATACACCATGGCCTTAAATCGTTATTCCTATAATGGTCCCATTGACCACACAGTCACTCCTCAACTTGAGAATGTGCGTGGAAAGTCAGTCATTATCACAGGTGGCGCCAATGGTATGGGTGAAGCTTTCGTGAGAGACTTTGTCGCTGCTGGTGCCTATGTTACTTTTGCCGACGTCAACGAGGAGCGTGGCCGTGTAATTGAAGCAGAACTTAATGCTAGTGGCACAACCTGCGCTTTTGTGAAATGCGACATCAGAGATTGGGAGCAACAAAAGACAATGTTTGAGAAAGCAAAAAGTCAGAGTCCTAGTAACAGCGTTGACGTTGTCATTGCCAATGCTGGCATTAGTCGGAGCTCCGGCGATAGTTTGTGGAACCTGGATGGTAGGTATCAGCTCAGCTGTGGAATGATGACATTAACACTGACTGGAGGAGTTAGATCCCGAAGGCGAGCCAACAAAGCCTGACCTCAACATCGTTCGGGTCAATATAGATGGAACATTCTACACCTGGAAACTAGCCGTTCATTACTTCCGCAAGCAACCAGTCAATGAAGAGCGCGATCGTTGCTTCATCATAACAGGTAGTATGGTGGCATACATAGACTCCCCAGTAAGTCACCACTGAGATTTTACGAAGGCTATGAAGTTGACTGAAACGCAATAGGGAAACTGGGAGTATACTGCGACAAAGTATGGACTGCGTGGATTTATGAAAACAGTTCGAAGATCTAGCCATGAGCAAAACATTCGGATCAACTACGTCGCCCCGTGCTGGATCAAGAGTGCTATTCGAACAGCAGAGTACGAAAAGTGGCTCATCGATCATGGTGTCGATTTTGGCGAGCAGAAGGATGTTTCTAGCTGCATGTTGCGGATTGCTACTGATAAGTCCATCAACGGTAAGAATCCTAATAGCTACCTGAAGTTTCCATATGTTGACACCAATCATAGGGCGGTCCTTGATGATAACTCCACGCTCGATCGCAAAGGAGGGATTTTTGGATATTGATAGGGAGGATTACAAGGATACTCCCGAAGATGAGTACCTGAAGAAAGTTCAGGCTTCTCAACTGGTCATTATCAAGGATAAATGGCTGGATGACTACAAGGTCAGGATATATAAGGACTAAATCTTCTCGTAGATTTAATGATAAATGCAGATGTAAGCATTAATGGCTTTTGTTCCAAGCGCTTAACCTCACTATCCAATTGTTCTGAATATCTCTCAGCTCACTGTGAGACTAAAAACAAGTTCCTTGGGGAAAGTCATTGACTCCACATTTGCAATGCCCTTCATCGGTAGCGTCTCTAGAACGTTTATAACAACAGCGCTCATAAAATCCACAAAAGCCGCAGTCGGCGTATGAGCAACAATATCCGTTATTGGACGATCCCTGCTGGCAACGGATTTCTTCATCTTCGGACATCGGGACGGTGTTGTTGGCAAGCGAAAAGCCAATGAGAAAGGCAAATGCTGCAGCGGAGAGTCTCATGACTGGAATAATGTTAACCTCTAGGATATGGGGATTAGGTAAAGCAATTATACTAACTTGTAGATTGAAGATCGAAAGAAGTTGTTAGATAAGTAGAAGACTTTGTGTTGAAGTTGAGAGAATGGCTGAAGTTGTGTATCTGTCTGGAAAGTGTGAGATGTTGCATGGCTTAAATAATTACAAGTTCTGCCCTTCCCTCAGATTTAAAATCCGCAATGATGGAATACGAGATCCCATTCAATAGATCATAGGGAATATCAGATCCGAACAAGGGAGAATGAGACACGGAATATCAAGACGAGGGGCGGTAAAACACGGCATAATAAGACATGGACTGAAAATATCACGAACCTTTACCGCAAGCTTCAGACCTGAACTTGTGGACGTTCAGGCACGTATAGAATCCAATGGGAATCACTCCCTTGCTGAGAATTGTGACCCCAAGGGAATAGAGCCAGCCACCCCCCAAATTGGCCAGTTGGGCGGTGCTTGCACAAGCGGTCACGATGAGAGTTAACACAAGTGGAGCTCAGTGTGCAATTGACGGAACCACCCACATGCAACAATTGGATGTTTTGCGGAATGTCCTGCTGTTGGGCCAAGGCAAATCTGGGACGACACAAGGAGCATATGGTTACTACTTTAGAATCTCATCCTGTTGCTACCTTTGGTCCGAAGTGCGGAGATTCTTTCTTCTGTCCCCTTAGTATGGTCGGCTGTCTGGATGCCTACTCCAAATGCGCCAACCATATCAAGGTCAGCCAGTAATGCACTTAGTAAGTAAAACCTAAACAATATTCAATATTATACATTATACGATTCTATAGCTAATAATAACTTGGAGAGCCATCTGCCTTTTTCTAAATAGATGATTGAGTTTGAAAAAATTGGAGATTGTTTAGGCTACCTCTTATTTAGTTTTATCAATATGGACCTCTTACAATTGTATGTCTTAACTAGATGTATGTTTCCAGCCTGCTCTTTGCCACGTGCTATACGGTAGTCTTCTTTTTCCTATAAGTACAAGGTAAAAACTCGATTGAAAACGAAAATAAGTAGTAAGGGTTATGCGGCAAAATATCAATATGCATCAGTCAGTATAAGAACTAAGAAAAAGCATTAACGCTCATTTCTGAGTTGTCCAATCTATTTACCTATACTCCAAGTTTACCTATTAATCCATCTAAGAACTCTACAACTTTCCAATTATTATCGTGTTTCGCCGCTTCTCTTGGTGTCCTGTTATTTCCATCTCTTTCCTCAAGCATGTCCTTAATTGTCGGCAACCCAAGCCTATTTTCGATTTTGTTGGTAAAGAACTCTGGTGCTTTCAAGGTTGGGAATTCCTGCGCTGCATGTAACAAGTTTCTGCCATCGTGTGCTCTGACCCTCATGTTGGCTCCCTGTTCAGCGAGGTAAGTGAAGATTTCGAACATTCTTTCCTTTGCAGACATAAAGAGAGGAGTACGACCGTCTTCGTCTGCCTGATCTAGCAGCAGCTCGTGGATGTTGGGGTTTACGTTTTCCATAATTCCTTTAACACTATCAATCTTCCCACATTTAACAGCAAGATGAAGGGGAGAAGTTCCATTCTTCGGTTCTAAGATGCCCTCCGGATTGAACTCGAGATCATTCGCTTTCTTTATCATGTCCGCGACGAGTTGAGACTTCGTAGACCTATTAATAATAGCAAGGTGGAAAGGGGATCTGCTGAGGATGTCTAAAGGTGGCCATGAGCTTGGTTTCATTTTTTCCATGAGGCGGGTGATCGCCTCAATCGTCCTGTACTCGGCTGCGTCAAGAATCGAGGATGCCAGGGCGTCCTGGTCGCAGTGGTTGTCGAATATAGAAAGGATGTCCATTTCAGCAGCAATTAACACTGGAGATCTTCCACTTTTATCCTTGATATCATGCTTAGCACCGTGATTTAATAGAATCTGCGCAGCCTCAGAATTATTTGAATCGATAGCTCGGTGAAGCGGCGTCTGCCCGGCCTTATCCTGAATATCTGTCACTACGCCAGCTTCGAGTAGTCGATACAGTATAGATGTATCATCTAGGACTGCAGCCAGATGTAGAGGTGTCGTTCCCTCAAGATTGGATACTTGCGTATTGCAGTGCGCTTCGATGAGAATGTAGACTACCATACGACGGTCGCATTGCACTGCTAAATGTAATGGTGTATTTCCCCGTAGATCTGGGGCATTTATGTCGGCCTTATTTAGAAGAAGGGCCTCCAATATCATCCATTCCCTCTTGCCATAGTAACTTTCAGGGCGAATTGCGCCAGACGGTCCATTTTGGCATGCATAGTGTAGTGGAGTCAAATGGTCGAGGTCTCGAGAATCCAAATTGCATCCCTCTCGCAGGAGTCGAAAAAATGTCTGTTGAGGGAAAAAGATAGCCGATTGTAGATCATGACGAATTTCCATCGGATGTAGTGGGATGCGTCTTACTAGGTCGACTGATTTTGATACTCTCTGAATGTAATCTGAAAACATCTCTTTTAGACTTTCCTCCCGCAGGCGGACACTGAGTCTTGGCTCCTCGCAATGTAGCAACTTGTGGTCAATAAATGTGCTTTGAATAACATGATGGAGCTCTGTCCTGTCGAAAATGTCTCCGGAACTTTGAGACATTTCAAAAACAGTCCTTGTCCTAATATTGTGCGGTAGAACATAGTAAAGTTTGGACCGAAGTGATTCAAGCTCCGTTTCCATATTACAACTTAGACTCTCTAGCTCTTCATGGATACGAAAGAAGCTCTGCAGTGCGGCTACAACCTTCAAGCGGCATCTGTCTTGTTTCTCAAGCCTCTCAATTGTTGCGGACTTTTCTCGATTCAATAAATCCATCTGGTCGTGGTAAAGAGGGCTGTCGGTCGTCGGTAATCGCTGGTTGAACCTCCATAGAATAGCGGTCGATTTGACAAAGATATGACTGAGAGGTGGCGATAAACTCCCAATGTCAAAGAGCCATCGATATGAAGCGCCTGCTTGATCCCAAGCAAGTTGTCTCTCCAGTTTAGCCCCATTGTCTTGTACCATTTGTAGAACTATCTCAAGCCCAGGAAGATTATCTGTTGCGCTAAGAGGGGGAATAAAACTTGTCCAAAGCTCTTTTTCCGTCCACAGTCCAAGATCTGCTATACTGCGGATAAGTTGGGAGAGCTGTTGGTTCTCCAAAGTGAATTCTCTCCATGCCCCTGGCCCTCCGGAATGACTAGGGGACATTCTTGCTTGTAAGCTTCTGCTGACTGCCGATAACCCTAGACTATTTGCAAGGGACCAGAGAAAGGATGAAAACAAATCTTTTGCTTGGTGTATATGCAGAGGATTGTCGCTTGTGACTATCAATCGAGAGCGTGGGTTCTGTTGCTCTTCTTCAGTGTTGATAAAGCGGCTTCGCTCTAGAGGCTTCCACTTCCAACATGATATGCTTTCATCATTCATCTTCAAACCACTCTCGGCTGGAAATGTTGTCGTTATATTGGGCCATCTTTCACCACTGTGGCCGATTCTTTCAGTAGGTACGCGATGTGGAAATTCCTGAAAGCACTGGGGACTTTGCCCCATCTCAGCGTCAAGTATTCCGTTGAGTCCATCCGGCATCCACCATTCGAGGTCTCGAAGGAGAAGTCTATCGGGTGGCCCCAATATTCTCAACCCATTGTCTTCTTGTAGAAGGCCTCCGCGCATCCAGTGATCATTGCCACACGGGTATGTTCTGTCTCCAGTATTTGGGATACAGTGCTCTTTTGTAGAAAGTAACCAAAGAGCTAGGAGGGAATCGATCTTGTCCACGGGTATAGACCAGCCATCACTATCAGAGTGCGTTATTGTGATCCCAATCCTCTTCAAATTGTCGTCCCCACCGTCTTCTTGACTCTGCGGGTTCATTTCGAAGTCGACTCCAACAATCCATTTCAGGGCCTTTGGGGTTTCGTCCTGAGTCTCACGCGCATCTCTCTCTTCACTGGTATCGCTTGGCTTAGCCTCAGGGACGCTTTCAGAATCAAGAAGTGAGAGCCCACTGTCTTTGGAGGCCCCATAGTAAGGCATAAAGAAGTTCATCGTCTTCTCGATAGCCTGTGCGACAGAGAGTGCTTCCTTGGATGATGGACCATGCCATCCGCTCAACTCGCCGAGGTGACGGCGTAGATCAAGAACACTTTGAGGATTTGACAAATCAGAGACTGTTTGAAAAGAGGAGTTTGGTGAGATTGCAATATCCTTGTCAGCAAGCTGGAAATGATCGGGAGCTTTCGAAGGACCAGTTTGGACACGCCATTTAAACTGCGACACCCTGTTCTGTAACTTCTCGTCATCACTGGGCACCTGTCCATCACTGATGCCGCCTTCACTCCGTTCTTCAGAGTTTCCCGGTATCCATTTGATCCTATCCGAATCCAGAAGAGATACGATGAACCACTCAAGCTCAAAACCAGTCAATATCCTTAAGTCCACGCTAGAAAGCCCCTGAGAAAGGTGTCGACGAATTATCGCTCGTAGAACCGTCATCACGACAACACCGCCCAGCTGAACAATACTTGCAAGCCAATGCATTCCCCTGAGGCCAATAAACTGGACAAAAAACCCGAGCAGACTGATTACGGTTCCCGATGTCGCCAACAGCTCGAGAAACACAACGTTACTGAATAAAGTCTTTCCCATGACAGAGAATTGGAACAGATCCTTCTCCTCCGTTCTCTGTGATGTGCAAGCTTGATGTCGTACTACCGTTGGATAGATTGCCGCCGAGTCAAAATGCTGATCACTGACACTCTTCTCCTTCTGAAGCCACACTGTTGCCACGGCTGTCGTCTTCTTGTCAATAGCCTCGTAGACCGTCTCTCTGCTTCCCTCATCGACTACGTAAGCACATATGAGGATACCGAGATTGACAGCGACTGTCCCAATGACGGCCATTGGCATAGCGTAATCTTCCACTGGACTACCATCTTTGTCGAATTTCAGGGTTCTGTATTTAGTAAGGAACCCAAAGAACAATAGAACTCCTGTTTGCAGAATGATTCCAATGACTGCACATGCCTGCACCTGCCAATGATCTCCATCGGCGGTACAATTTAGGGTTATATTCGGTGAGATTTTCGTTGGGTCGCGGGTGATAACAATTGTATGGGGGTCCAGTTTTGAAGATACATCTTTGATTGTATGCCGAATTGAATTGACTTTGTACAAGTAATGGCGACCGTTGTTCGGGGAAAGCTCTTGATCGATTCCAGCTACTGCCTCATCAATCCGCATGACTTGGACTTTGAGCTTTTCTCTTGGGATCTTCCCGCTCAGCATGGACTTCGGGTAGATACAGACAAACTCGCAATTGTTGCAAGTCCCAGGACATCTAACAACTGCCCGGGTCTGACTGTTCCAAAGCTCAGATACCTCAGGCGATGTTGAAGACATTACCTCAAGCTCAACCGTGGCAATGTTCTCTCTCGCACGTCCGATGACAGCTCTAAGGATGGGAGGTCCAGCGACGCGAATTGCGCTGACGATAATTGTGATAACACCGATGGGAGCCATAGCCAAGGCAATGCAGTCGGCCCAACCCGTGGATTGACTCATGAACTGTGTTGTGACCCGCTCTCCGAACAAGGCCAAGAGTCTTTAGAAGTCAGCTTTACTATCTTAGTAAAAGATCCAAATGAGTAAGCTTACGGCGCCAAGTCCGAGACGAGATTATTACTGAAGTCTTCTCCATCTTCCAACAGGCCTGCTGCATTGGTAGAGCAAGACAAGCTGAGGAGAAGAAAAAGTGTAAATAGAAGGACTGAGATCACGCGGAGCCCCATCCTGACTGGCCACGTCAACTTTGGTCGCGACGAGCGGAGATTCGTTGCAATTACTAGTAATAGGTTGAAAGATGCGTTTGCAAAAGTCCATAGGAGCAACGGTAAGTAATAAAGAAAGAAAGAAAATAAATCAGGCTGGGCAAAAGTGTACATATAACATGTCACTTGCAGAACCACCTGTTAGGCGCTGAGCGGCTGAAAAACACATTTGGCAATCCACGTAGTCAGTTATAATTGGTCCAGACATCCATGTTGAGCCACATTTCAGCTTCCAGTTAGAATATACCCCTGTAGCTGTGGGCCTCGCAATAGAATAGCGTAATCAGTAATGATTTACAAAAAGGAGCCAATAGGGCAGTGATGACTCCCAGAAGTTCAATAAAGTAAATTATCGATTAGTTCAATCATGCCAGAACAAACAATATAACCCCTAGTGCAGTATATAGTCATGATATGATACTGATGTGGTGTTGATAGGCGAAGGTTGAAGTAGTTCTGTACAAGATACGGTAAACAACAGCAGCAGACATGGATGTGGCACTCTGAAACTCTAAAAATAGACATATCGATTAAAATGTAAAATTAGGTTCACGTTAACCTTTATCTACTATATTTCCGAAATTTCGATTAAGATACCTGCTTATTGATTCCTAATTAGTCCTAAAACTGTACTCCATGACCCAGTACATAAGCCCAAACGCATGCCCTGCAGTCGGAAGAGTCAATTTCACAAGAACGTTATCACCATCAGCCTTAGGAGCAGGACACCGCGGTACAAGGCAAAAACTTCCATTTTCAGAACGCGGACGCCAGACTGCCCAGGGGTTAGAGTGTATGTCGTCGGTTGGGAGACTGTAGGGGCTTGGGTGGGTTGACTCCCAAGATAACAGAGAAGTAAGCCATTCTGCAAAGAGCTTTTCTTGGTCAAGGATGGCGTTTTGAGCATCAAGATAAGCGGTTATGTGTTGGTGGAGCGAGGTTAAATTTCTCTGAAGATAGATCAATCGACTCAAGTCCAATGTCGTTGATTTGTGGGACGAAAACCAGCCACCGGTTGATGGTGATGGTTTGACTTGTAAAGCGATGTGTTTCAAAAGATCAACATCTTGAAGAAGAGCAGAAACGGTCTTTTCTAGATCATTGGCGTATTTCATGCCGTCCACAAAGCTAACACGAAGTCCAAGAGCGCCCACAATATACAGAAAGCCCTCAAGCCAGACGACCGTTAACACATCGCTTGACCTCGGGTCTGGAAACTTTGTCATCAAATCCCTAAATAAGGCATTATATATCTTCATGCTGTAACGAGAAAACATAGACAGAATGTGAGAAAGCGTTTTCTTCCACTGAAATTTCACATCCAGCTTCCTTTCCGTTATATCTCTGCATAAAACGCGGATGTCTGTTGTGCCGGGTGGTATTGCATATTCGTGAGGTTGTAGGTAGTATTCCCACGAGGGAAAACGGAAACCGTTGATGTCATTGTAGAATCCACCCGAGTTTTTGATTTCTCCACATATCTTGCTAACGTCGTTAAGACAGAGTTCGGTGTTGGGGACTAAAGATTCAGGAAGGGGGATTTGTTCGAAGAGAATATGAGAGTATTCTTCAAAAATTGGGAGGACATCTGTTGCAAAGGGTGGTTGGACGTAGATTGTTTCTACCCTGTCTGGCTTGCTTTCACAGATATCATGCAAAGCTATACCAGCAAGGTAGATAATAAGCGCGCCAGCAACACAGGCAGTAATTGCGAGAAAATGCCAATGGCCAACGCGGGGTTTTGGCAGAGGGGAAGGCTGTGGGAGAACAAGATGCTGTTCTTTTTGTTGTTCTTCATCGTCTGGTAGCCAGAGGGTTATATCACCACAAGTAATGAGATGATTCGGTGGCGAAGGAGGTGGAAGATCAGAGATCAGAAGACCGGTTTCGCAGCATATCGTTGTTGACGAGTGCAGATGAATTGTTAGATCTGGAAGTGGATCGGACCAGAAAGTGTTGTGGCAGCAGAGGTTGATTGTACAAGAGTCAACTTGGTCCTGTTCAACAGATGACTCGCGCTGGGAGTGGGCAGGTGAGCCGCGATGGGAAGCAGAGTTGCGTCGTCTTCGGAATCCTGGATGGGGATGAAGTTTGAATTGGACAAGTGTATAGTGCTCATCATGATCTGCCATTGCGATAGGCGGGTTACAGGGTGCATCCACACTAGGCCCGCTAAAAGGTCACTGTAGTGGACTGTCGTCTGAAATCGCCCAAGGAAGAGCGACAAGTAAACGATCAAAAATGACAGCAATAAGATGCAAGAGACTTGGTTAAAAGTAACGGTCAAGTGATGATGAAGGAAGAGAAAGAGAAAGGGAAAATGATCTGCCTTTATGACGGAATTCATTTCTTTGTTTAAACAAACATCAAGCACGGACTACGTCAATGAAACCTTGGGCATCCATGTCTTTGTCTTCCAACCCGTCTCCCAATCAAGTTAGTATACCAAACCTGACTAATACCAAATATTGGAATCTCTCTGCCTTTTATATAAAAGTAACTTTACAGTAATAACTTGTCTGATTCAGAAATTTAGTTATATAAATATAATCTCATGATTGCCTTCATTAAGACTACGTGACTCTATTTACACCACGGGTAGTAAAAGTTGCATGGGTCACCAGTTCGTTGATTATTATTTGGATTACGTTAATGTTGCATCGGACATTATCAACTCCGTTCATTGAGCAACAGATAGGGCGGGGTCATAAGACATGCAGTGCGGGAAAAAAATGCAATAAGCTCAATGACAAGGTGTATGCCGCCACTTGGCATTAGGCGAATATGACAGTACCGGTTACTTATGGCAAAGAGCGGCGGGCTGGAACGTCGAGGACCCAGAGTTAGGGACGTGATCTGATTGAAAGAGAAATGAGGCCAGAAACGAGGTTCCAGTGCCAAGACCAGCTGAAATGTGGTGTAACATCGCAGCCGAGCAAGAGAACAGAACTGCCTAGTTTAAGAGCATCGATCATCCTGCCCCAACGTGAAATCAGAATAATTACTTTCAATACACAATATTTACTCGTTCGCCATTCAAAATGCAACTTTACATTCCACTCTTCATCATACTCAACATGGGTTTAGTAACTGCAGTTCCTACACCATCCAATCTGACACTCCCTCAAGATCCCAGTGATGATATGATTGGCTGGGTCTCCCCCACAGGGAGCAGGAACACATGGGGCATCATTTGGAGCTGCTTGTCTATTTTCATTGTCTGTTCATGGAAATGCTTGCACTTGAACATTCCAACACACGAAGAAAGCTTAGGCAAGTGGCATGAAATGGAAATACCAAACTGTGTCGGATCCACGTTGAAATTGCCATACTGGCCAACTCGCCCTCTGTGGAACAAATGGAGACGCAAACTTCTTTGGATGCTTCTCATTGCTATCGCTCCCGACATTGGAGTTGCTATAGCTCTTTCTCAGTATATGAACGCGAAAGAAGACCAAGACGCCGCAAGAACGAGACCGGGTGGGGAAAACGAAACTGTGGATGTCAGTGGGCTGGCAAGTCCCAAGGTTGACTATAGTTTGGCTCATGCATTCTATGTCAACATGGGCGGCGTGATTGTGTGCGATATTTCGCCACTACCCACGGACTGCAACAGCACCTCAGCTGGCAGATCGGTTGATTTAACTTTGTCACGCGTTACAAAAGTTGAAATTATCACATCTTTAAGTATGATTCAAATTTCAGTCCATGCGTAGCTTCTGAATAATAACTAACGTGGACTTCAGAACAACTCAGGGATACGCAACTTGTTCCATCTATTACTGAAGAGGACATTAGAGACCGAAGCAAATCGGATGCCTTTACAAAAGCATTTGCTCTCCTCCAATGCACTTGGCTAGTTGTACAAAGTATAGCCCGAGCCGCCCAAGGCTATGCTGTATCTCAACTTGAGTTAACAACACTAGCCTTCATACCTTGTGCTTTAATTATGTATCTTCTGTGGTGGGAAAAGCCATACGGAATCGAGCGAAGGCACATAATGCTTAATCTTCCAAAGGCCACCACTGACTTCACAAATGGATTGTCTTTTGATATCATGATCTACTCGAATCAGAAGTCGGAAAGCGCAGCTCTACCGACAGAAAGAATGACTTTGGTTGGAAAGATCTCACACGCCTCGTGCTTTTTGGATTAGAGGGCGAAAAGAAAGAAGATTGAAGAGATGCGGACCAAGGTGTTCCACCACAAGACGAATCAGAAACCCAACGAGAAACCCATCCAGAAACCCAACCAACAGCCGGAAAGAGAAATTCTACTCAACGCCGCAGATTAATCGCATCCATTGTCTTTTACATCATAACACTATTGTTTTCGGCGGTGCATCTTGCTGCTTGGAATTGGAGTTTCCAATCGCATTTAGTACAGGAGTTGTGGAGATGGTTTACAGTGGCTGCATTGTTAAATTGTTTTGCACCTGTTTACGTGCTGGCGCTAGCTAGCTTTAATGAACACAAAGCCAATATCAGAGAAACAACAGCAGTTGGAAAGAACAAATCGTTTCTCTTTTTTCTTCATACTATTTATCCATGGTTTGTACTAAGCTTGCATGCCACTCAACGACTTTTTATCATTGCCTTGTCATTATTCTCTTTTTCGTCTATGCCTGAGTCAGTATACAGAAAGGTTAACTGGCTTGAGTGGGTTCCTCACTTTTCTTAGTGTGTCGATATCTTCCTATATCTCAGACAGCGGCTTATTCGGTTACATATATATTACTTTAGGACATTCCTATTCAATTGTTTTGTTGTTTATATTCTGACTATTACTAAGTTTAACTTTCAATTCAAGGGACGTCAATGTTAATATGTTCGCCTCCTTATTCCTAATATATCATTTTAAGGCTAATTTGTATCGTCACTACATCATACGCCACTGTAGTACTTGCCTTCGCGAGGCTTTTCAATGTTGAAATGCTTCGACCCAAAGCCCAAATGACCAACCAAGCTCTCATCGCCATTCCCAGCGATCAATACTCCCCACTTGACCTTTCTTGTTGCCACTTCCTCGAGCTCGTAATTCTCTTGATCAACCATTAGCCCATCGTTCATCCTGTCAAATTGACGGCTAGATCTCGAAGTGTTGGTGGATTGCAGATGAGTTGAAGGGTAATGACAGGCAGCTGAGATGACAGCCGAGTTTCCCCCTGCAATAACCATTGTTCCAGGCAGATGAACATAGGCTAAAATTGCAGGTGCAATAGCGACGCACAGACTTATACAGAAACCAGTAAGTATTGCCTTTGTGGAGAAATGTAAACTCAGGACAAATTGTGGTTCATAGGGATAAAAGGCATTAATCACTATTGTGTGTTAGATACAATCTTGAGTATGCAGATGGGTGTACTTGCTTTGGTAGTTACTGATATAAATGCAATTAGAACATACCCAATGTAATAATGTGCTGATAATGATCAAGGGTACCGAAAATCGATAAGGTAACTGAAGACGATATGTAGAGTTCTGCTCCCCTTTTGGTTCGGTAACGCGTAAAGATCGAAACTCAATACTGTATTTTGACCACTCAAGCTCTGACAACATACGAGTGAACAGGCCATTGTATGTGAAGTAACAGATAGATAACGCCACTTGTGGTAGATTAGCTATCATAGTCTTCGCTACAAGCGGAGTGTTTTGTAATCTGTCAGAGGCTATGCGATCGTTATCGCGAGTATCATTGAACTGCGAATCACCTCTGATGCAGGTAGTTAGTACTATACATGAAAATGGTGGTGTTGAAACTCACAGCGACTGATTCAATGCCGCTATAAGCAGCATGACTGCAGCAATAATGATAAAGCTTCCGATGAGAAGGAACGAATTCCTCCAAATACTCTTAGGTACAGCATCTCCAAATCGCCGTGTAGATGCATCGTCTTGCCATTGTCGCGGTCCTCCAAGCCATTTTCCATGTCGCATGGCATGTCCAATCTGTTTGTGCTTCTTGATGTGATTTTTTCCCAAATCCTTCATGGTTAATGTGCACATTCCTTTGGTCTCTTCATCAGGTCGGGCGATGAAAGAGGAAATGGCATCTCCCGGTGTTATGAGAGGGTTCTCGTTGCCCTTAAGTCTAAGAACCAAAACGCACAATACCAACTTTAGCACGCACATAACACACACAATAAGAAGGAGACTGTTGGAAATGTTGACTTGACATGGTACGTCAAACTTCTCAGACAGGCAATGATCAACCTGTAAGACTCGATGGTTGGCCTTGAAATACCTAGGATCTGTAATGAATAGTCCGGAAACGGGGTCAAAGACATTCTGTGTATCTTCGAAAACCCATGCATTAGAGAACCATCTGCGACTCTCTTCGAGAGACGTGCTGAACCACGGCTCGTTGGTTGAAGTGGCAAAGGGTAGGACCTCGATTTCCTGGAAAGGTGTTTCTGGTAAGCCACCGCGGGCAACCTGATCCCACGCCCAGAATGGATTTGTCTCGTTCGGATTGTTGATGTTTGTTGTATTCTTTACTATATCAGCAGGCTTCCACCCCTTGGTCGAATTGAATGCAAGATCATCGTAATCGTACATTACAAAGACAACGTGGCGGTAGTGCGTCAGAGATTGATACTTCTTATATCGCTTCATGCAATCTTTTAACGTGATCTTTTCCCAGTTGCCCCGAGTTTTGTTGGATATTAAAGAATCGCTAACATCTTTGAGAGCCCTTGTTGTATAATCCAACTTGGTATTCCGGCGCATGTCCCGATATTTTGTCATTCCAGTCAAGTAAACTGGTTCTCGGTCGTACCAGCCACCGTTGATGAGGTCCTCGGCGCCTAAAATGGCCGTGGCGGAGTTATATGTCGTTGACTCAAAAACAGCACCGTTAAAAGTAAGTTGTAGCAATACTGAGCTGAGGCAAAAGAGTGACCAATGGATGATCTTGCGTCGGCTAAGAAACCGAAAATTCCTCAAGGATGGGACACCAATGTTAAGCCAATGGCCCAATCTATGGGCAGCATCAACCTCAGCTCTTGAAGGAGCTGCGAGTCTCTGCATAAAGAAATTAGATGCAGCCAGAATACTGGTACCAAAAATATTGATGGCCAAGTGTATCCATAAGTCCAATTCAGCTGACTTTATGCAGCTCCCATCGTGCAGGATGCTTAGGCCGAGTGCATCGTTGTTCCGTAAGGCTTTTTTGTATAATTCATTTCTCTCAAGACGAAATATGGACAGGAAAAGAAAAATGATAAGCAAGACAGAAAGGGTCGCGATAAGTAGTGTCAGATACAAAGCCGTTCTCTTCCAACCCGAAAATGAAGCCATAGCTCATAGGAGGGTAAGAATCCAGTAATAGGTACAAAAAAGAGTTCTTGGCGATACTATGCCTTGGGCAGCGCTCTTAAATACAGATCATGGGCATTCAATCCTGATATCATGATCAGTCACAATTGAGGGCCTCAATCATGGATACATAGCGGGCGCTGATACCAAGTTGATGAGCGACAATAACTACGATAAGTGAAAAGACTGCAAAAGGTGACCAGTCAAATTCTTCAGATTTGCCAAGACATGTATCACAAATGTTTTCCCTGTTTCGTTTCAATTATGTTCTGAACCTCTAACCAATGATATGAGTTATCAAGGGCTTTCGTTTCGTCATCTTTTTCTTTACTAATGTGACCCTGCATCTATTCTGTGTGTGCTGTGTTACATGCCTTCGGGTACTTGTCATGACCGATCAATCAGAATCCAGGTGGGGATCCATTTATTGCTTCTCATTTTGGGGGCCAGACAAAATTAAATAATCATCCTCTTGTGTTCAAGACCCAACGTATTTTGTTAACCTGTCCCTCTTTTTGAAATCGCCCCAAATGCCTAGATCGGGTAAGTAGAGCGATGCTGCCTATCCTCTGGAATCAACCATGATTGGTTCGAAAAAGCGATGGCGGATAAGAGGCCACACCAATGCAGAAGCAGCAATTAACTTTGTTTTCATTTGAGATTCTTGAGAGCAGCTATTTATATTTGACATGACTGTTCCTACCCTAGACAATCCTGGTAGTCTGCTAAATGAAAAAGAGCGACACAACATCTTGGTCCTAGGTTAAGACAACCTCAAGGTCTTTTTTTTTCCCTTTGCTTTTTTTCTTCTCTTTTTTTGGAAGCGATTAGGTAATGACATACAAGGCCTAATCAGTCTACGCGCAACACCGCCTACGTACATATATACGCGTAGAAAGGCTGGTGTGGCTGAGTTGGTCGGAGTTTTGTTCTAAAAATATAATCTAGGCCCAGGTGAAAGAATACCAGTGATTGTATTCCATCGTAACCACTATGCTTCTTGCTTGCTTGGTACACTGCGCCGAGCTAGAGAGCCTGGGTTTGAAGTGACAAAGATCCTTGATGATGATCATTTACAATTGCAGCGTTACGTAATCGGCAGACGGGTATTTACTCAAGCCCGGCTCAGGTCATTTAAACTTCAGACACCGGTATTTGACACGGAAGATTCGATGGAACCCACTTCCCGAGCAGTCAGTTTATAAATATAGCTATCTAAATTAACTTCAATCAATTCAATTCTCTCCACTTCCCGACGCTTTCTCAGTATATATATCACAGATCAAAGAAGCCCATCGTGGAAATTATCGATCACACAATATATCATATCTAACATACTGCCTCTGACAACCATGGCCACTACGAAAGCACTATTTGTGGATTCACAGAATGAATTCAAGGTCATCGAAGTACAGCAAGTTCCGAAACCAGGCAAGGGCGAACTACTGATCAAGGTCTTGTTCTCTGGCGTAAACCCAGCCGACATCAAGCATGCAACTCACCTTGGTATCAACAATACCGTCCTTGGATATGATTTTTCCGGTCAAGTTATCGAATCTGCAGATCCTGACTCGAACTATAAACCTGGAGATTTTGTAGCTGGATACACTCCTTCAGGTGTCGGCCGTCCCGTCATCTATGGAACACATCAAACCCATATCATTTGTCCGGAAAACATGTTGTTTAGGGTACCTGACAACCTACCCTTGCCAGACGCCGCCTGTCTCATGTCCGTAGGTATGACCGCCGCTGACGCTCTTTACAACCTTCTCGAGTTTCCGCTCCCTTCACGAGCGGGTCGTCCTGGATACAATAAACCATTTCTACTGTGGGGAGCAACGAGTTCGGTTGGGTATTGCGCACTTCAACTTTCAATCGCAAGTGGCGTCTCTCCCATTTTCGTCACGGCAAAGCCTGAACATTTTGAGCATATTCGATCTCTTGGTATCACCCATGTATTCAACTACAGAGATCCGGATGTTCACAAATCCATCGACAAAGCTTTGAAAGACCTAGGGCACGAGAAATTCGAGTATGCATTCGATGCAGCGGGGTCTCCTGATTCGGGTGATCAGTTACTCCGGGCTGTCTCAGACGATACGCAGATTATTTCTACTGTACTGAGGGATAACAAACGCTTCAGAATGCCCGTGGCTATACCTGGTTTCGACTTTGTGATCCAGCCTCCGGGTGTTCCTCACGCTATTACTATACCGGCGCGGCATGCAGACCACAAGAGGGCTTGGGAGGGTTTAACCTGGGGTATTGAGAACTATGGAAAGTCATTTCAATTACCGCCCGTTCGAGTGGCCACAGACACTGCTGAGAGGGTACTGCAAGAGATTCAACGTGTTGTTGAAAGAGGTAGTGGATTCTCTAAGCTGGCTGTGAAGCAGCCACTTCAATGATGATCTGCAGGGATCTGTGGAGAAGAGGTGCTGTATCTGACGAATTCTGAGCGCGATTCAATTGGTAATCTACTTTGTACTATTGCAGAGTTAGATATTCAAGCTTAGCCGGACTGGGATATAGACATTCAAAATTATTACAGTGCTCTCATTCAAGCATCAGTGGTTGATAATATGTCGGTTCTACCTCTACAGTTTAAAATCACGAGTTTCAAACATATTTCAATTCAGAGATAAAAACTAGAAATATGTTATTGAAAATGATTAGTATCTAAATACAGGAACGAATATATTGTCCTGCCCTATTTGGCATTAATTAATAACAGGATAATTCTAAGCATGAATTTGATAAGGTTTCGACCAATCATGGCTGCCGGCATCGGATGCTCGGCAACTGAGCGGCAGTGATAGGCATGCGATACCACCTAGTGACGGCTAAAAAGTGCCGAGCCCTAACGTGTCATAGTTTGGTCCGGAGGTAGATCATTCATTCTGGAAGGTAGGATTAAGCTCACGATAAAAGATCTATTTTGTTTTTAGCACGGGCTAAGTGATATAATTCCTAATATTTCTAATATTATATTATTTCAGTGAGACTTATGTCACATATTGAAATCGCTTGGTGGGTAGTCGAGCCTCAATAATAATCCAATACAGTCAATACAACGCCTTGTTAGGCAAAGCCATGAGATCGACAATACCCCACTGGCACGTAATACTGATCTGCTGATCTTGGACTAGGCTAGGCTAGGTCAGGCACCTCCGGAACCTTTGGAATTGCAAAAGGTCTAGATCTTCAATAAGGAAGGTGGAATTATTTCTTCACGCCGATAAGGCATTTCTATTCGTGCCAACTTGACTGATCTAGCATATTGCTGTAGCTAAGGACTATACGATTGGAATTTGGACCACTATGCATTGTAGGCGCGGTGTTTTTTAATCACGCAGAACCACTATATAATAATGTTTCATCCTCCGTCTTGCTCTTGCTCTACCTCTACACCAAGTCCATTTCCATTCATAGACTGAAGAACTTGAGTCAACATGAAGGCAGCTTTGTTGAATGTCCTCACGGCGCTTACCCTCGTCGGGTACAGCAACGCAACACCTGCAGCTAGTCTCGACAAGAGATATGCGCTTGAAGACAACGGAATCAAGTACAAGGTCTTTGAGCACGCAGCCACCAAGTCCAAGACCAAGATCGTTTCTAACTCTGGAATATGCGAGACTACACCCGGTGTCAACCAGCACTCGGGTTATTTCTCCGTCGGTAAGTTCCCGAAATTACTACCTACAATATGCAATTTTTGACAGCCCGCGATAGGCGACAACATGAACATGTGGTTCTGGTTTTTCGAGGCTCGCAAAAACTCCCAGACAGCGCCCCTGGCCCTTTGGCTCAACGGTGGACCTGGTTGCAGTTCCATGATCGGCCTGTTCCAGGAAAATGGTCCTTGCACCTTTAACAAGGGAGGGTCTAAACCAACCCTGAACCCTTACTCATGGAACACATTTGCCAACATGGTATGATTTCCTCATCTTCTCAAAGCACATGAACTAACCTCTATAGTTGTATGTCGATCAACCCATTGGCACTGGGTTCAGTTACGGTACCGATGATGCTGTATCAACTCTTGCTGCCGCTCCTCGAGTTTGGAACCTCCTCCAAGCTTTCTACGCTCAATTTCCCGAGTATGAGAACCGTGACTTTGGTCTTTTCACTGAATCTTATGGTGGCCACTATGGTCCTGAGTTTGCCTTTTACTTTGAGCAGCAGAATGCTGCTATTGATGCTGGCACCATCAAGGGCGAGAAGATCAACCTTGTAGCTCTTGGCATCAACAATGGATGGATTGATCCTGGTAAGTTGTCTACTGTTTTTACTTATAAACAGGAACTGACTAATTTTTCGCAGCCAATCAGTACAGGGATTACATCGAATACGCCGCCAACAACACCTACAAGAAGCTCATCACCCCAACTCAGTACAGCAAGTACCTCAACACCTACAACCAAAAGTGTGTACCCGCTTTCGCCAAATGCCCAGGCCTCACAGGCAACGACGCTGCTTGTGGTAATGCAGATGATATCTGCAGCCAGGCTATTGAACGACCCTTGGAGGCTTCAGCGGACTTTGACGTTTACGATATTCGGGCTTCGAGTAACGACCCTTTCCCTCCCTCAACTTACTCTACCTATCTTCAGTCATCAAGCGTGATGAAAGCGATTGGTGCTCAGTCAACATACGGCGAATGCCCCGAGTCGGCTTATGACAAGTTTATCAACAGTGGAGATCGTAAGTACCTTTACTACCACTGTGCAGAATCATGCTTACGAGTTATCGCTAGGGGGTCGATCATTCTTATCTACATTGTCCAAAGTCATTGACTCCAAGATCCAAGTCTTGATTTGGGCCGGTGATGCCGGTAAGTTTCTATGATCCTCAGTCAAATCTTGTACCGCAGCTAATATCTTTATAGACTGGATCTGCAACTGGATGGGTAATTACCGCGCTCTCAACTCAATTGCTCCCAAGTCATTCGTCTCAGCTCCTCTTCAGTCATTCACTGTTGATGGAACCAAGTACGGAGAATTCAAGACATCTGGAAATCTGAGCTGGCTGCGAGTTTATGGTGCTGGTCACGAGGTCCCTGCGTATCAGCCTCAAGCTGCCTTGGCTGCTTTTGTTGCCACACTTTCTAAGAAGCCTATTTCATCAACATGATAGACGAACTGCTTGTTGAGTTTCAGTATATAATTCTTAGCTTCCATGGCGCAGACAATTCATATGGCCTGTATATAGTAGCTATACATTAAATAAACTGCCTCTTCGCCCATTTTCATTTTAATACCCATTGCTTTTTACTCCAACATATATCTGCTCCACGTCACTATACAATTCAACTTTCGCGACCTAAAGATCAGACCATAAAAAAGAACGATGTGTTCGGAAGCGGGGAAGTTCCTATGGCGGCTGATCCGTGTCTCCCCCGCACATGGGCATGTAATTAGGCGTTCTCATAATGGTCGAGATCCTCCATCTTGTACCGGCTAATTACTCGGTATGGTACCAGCTATTGGTGGAATACATAAAGATCATCAATCATCATGCGATTCGCTCGCCTATAAGTATGTTCTATATAGAACTCAACCGCCGAGAAAAAGGAACTATACGTTGAAAGTCTGCCTGCAAATTCCGCTGTTTATCATATCTTGATTTTCCCTATACAACGTGTGATCATGAATATCTTTCTTTATGCTCTATACTTTTCTGCTATCCCCCTTTCAAATGCGTCAAATATCTACCTCGATCTAAAGGGTCTGGATAGTAACCCTGGGTCAGCTGAGAAGCCTGTTAAAAGTATTAAAAAGGCACAAGAGCTTGCCCGAGACCTCATCTCATCCACAGAAGATGACATTACTGTTAATTTTGGTCCAGGTACTTGGATGATTGACCAGCCCATCATTTTCACTGCGAAAGATTCTGGCATCAATGGTGCCACAGTCCATTGGGTTGGCTCTGGAACTACCATCTCTGGAGGTCTCGAGATCACAGAATGGGTTGAAGGCGATGACGGAATATGGTCTGCTTCGATTCCCGAGGGAACCAAGTCCCGCAATCTTTTCGTCAACGGGTTTGCTGCCCAATATGCCAGACGACAGATTCATAATCGGAAGGACTTCAATTACACTGAAATCGGAATGACCTGGAATAGCTCCGATTATGATTGGATCATGGAGACTCCTGGCATTGAGCACGGTGAACTTCGCGCAATCAACTCTTTCACTGATCGGATCGCACCTATCGACGCAGTTGGAGATCGTGTGCTCAAAATGAAGAGTAAGATATGGGCTAATCAACTCATTGGCTATGACCAGATTGCAGAACCCTTTTGGGATGGAGGCGTGTGGATCCAAAACGTCAGGGCTTTGCTGACTGATGGTGGTCAATTTTACCTCGACAGAAACAAGTCAATTATCTATTATAAGCCATTAGACGGGGAGTATATGACCAACGCCTCAACCTATCTTGGTATTGAAGAGGTTTTATTGGTCATCGGGGGAACGTATGAGGAGCCGGTTCATAACTTACACTTCGAAGGCATTACTTTTGAACACAGTACATGGCTGAAGCCGGATATCTACGGGTACATAGATCAACAGACCGGCGGCCACATGGGCAATGTCAGTTTATGGCCCGATTTTGAGGCTTCAAGACCTCATTGGTGGCAGATGCCAAGCGCGATCCAGATCAGTGCGGCATACAACATCAGCATGGAATCTTGTACTTTCCGCGAGCTTGGCGCTGGAGGCATCGGTGTCGGGAACGACAAGAATGCTCACTTGAGTGGTATCGGACTTGGTGCTAACAACATCAATATCTCGGACAACTATTTCACGCAAGTGATGGGCAACAGCATCACCGTGGGAGGTATACAAGCCGATGCACATCACCCAACAAAGTCAGAAATGCTTCTATCACACATCCACGTGTCGAACAACATCTTCAACAACAATTCGGTTCTCTGGTCATCCACCGTTCCGATTCTGTTTACATACACGCAATTTTCTTCCATTACACACAATGACATTTACAATCATCCATATAGCGGTATTTGTCATGGATATGGTACGTCCTGTGTTCTACCTCACGAGTGAAACTACTGACAATGGCCAGGCTGGGGAAGCAATGATGCAGGAGGTAGCGAGGAGTATATTAAACGAGGCCTTTACAAATACCAGCCCATCTACGACGAGCCAACAGTAATGAAGAACAACCTGATCGAGGGAAATCTCATTCACCATTTTGGTCAATCGCACACCGACTTTGGTGGCGTATATACACTCTCGCGGTCACCAAACACAACAATATCGTCGAACTTTATATATGATGCAGGATGGCAGGCTCTATACCCTGGTACAAAATCCCATACCTTGTACTAATACTTGCTAATACCTAGAATAGACGAAGCCTCCAGGAATATTACATGGTTTAATAATCTTGGCTTCACGTCTGGAAGATATTATGCGCCCAACGACTGGATTCCCGAACAGTTAACCGGATGTAAGCGGGTGAATAATCCATATATATCCGAAACACTATTAACAGACCTAGGGAACACCGTCACCGACAACTGGGGTAGGCTGGGAGTCAAAGATAACGAAGTACTAGATGGCTTCCCGAACTTCTCTGGAAGACGCAACAACACGTTTCTCCGTAACTATCTCGCTCCTCACATAAACGTGACAAGCCTCATAGCACAGAGGGCTGCATATCGTGCAGGCGTTATCCCATCGAAACGCAAGACAAGACTCGTTACAAACTGCCCTGATATCGCTGATGGTCACATCGATGTTCGAGTTGATCGTGGACGCGTCTTTGTTAACGTGACTAACTTCGATGATGTGGACTTTATCCAAGTCACTTTCCACCTCTCGGCTCCTGGTATTATTTTCAAAGAAGAATCGATTCCTGAATCGATCCCGGCTGATGGTTTTGCGACGGCTGTATATACGTTCTCTGGTTCACCAGAGGGCAATGCCACTGCTAGGGTGAGCTACGTCAACCCTTGGACGCGATCATCTAGTCGAGAAATAGGATTCTCTCTCAGCATCTAGTAAGATATCTTGTGGGGAAATAACGGTTTTGTATCTCCTCTTGTATGACTTTAGGACTTATCTAGGTAGTTGAAACGATATTAAGCTTCCTGGTTAGTCCTCTTCCTGAATCCAATAACACAGGACCTATTTATCAAGCTTGAGAAAGATGGAATTCCCAAGTCTAAATTGCTACATAACTCGAAACTATCAAATGGTTTATACCAACAACGATTACGAAATACCAAGCACAGAGTAAGATTTCACAGCATATTATAGAGTAGACAGCAACCCGCAATGGGAACTAGAGATGCACTTGGGAACAGACATAGATTTCTAGAGTAGCAGTCCAAGCAAGGGAGCAAGTCACTCCTATCGGTGATAACTAATACTGATCGGCGCGTGGAACTCCTTCCACATTTCTAGACTCCATGCAAGCTCAGATACTTGGAGTTCACTCATCCAAATCCACTACAAAACCTCAAGATCGGTCTGGCTTTGATCCATCGAAAGGATACTTGAGAACACTGATGCTGTTGGAATAGTCTGACAGATCTGGGTTCAGTTGTGCCTGTGGTCGACATGTTAGTGTTGTAAAGGAACAGAAATGATACAGTACATACCATATCAACCGGGCAAGTTGCGTTCTTAGCGCCATGAGTAACAACCTCAGCCTTGCCATCCTTCTTCATCTTGATCAAGACTTGCTGGGAAGAAGCCTGCGAGGGGTCGCCCATGAGGTAGTTGAATGGCTCAATGGTCATAGCTGAGTGCGCGGTAGAGAAGACGGTGTTGGGAAGATCGCCTGTGTGAGGCATGTGGTGCATTCCCAAGTTGAACCAAACAACACTATATCACAATTAGCCCAGACCTATACCAGTATGAATAACAAGATACTTACATATCCTCTTGGTCAAGCGACTCGCTGTTGAAGTACTTGTTGAAGTCAACCTGAGGGTCCGCGGGAGTGAGCGAATTGTAGGCTCCGACAGCGTATAGTTCATTGTCCTTCTGTCGAGTGACGTAGAGATGATGTGTTGTGTGGTGAGCAGCGTTCTGTGTGACCGAGGAATTGTCAACTGTGAGGAATGCGACACCAGAAGCTATGAAATGTTAATTGGGTTGTTACTTGGTTCAGATACATAATCGGCACTTACCTGGTGCAATTCTCCAACCGGGGTTTTCTCCGTAGGCGTTCTTTGCGTCTTTGTTGACCACAGCATACATGGCGCCACCATTGGGAGACCAGTTGATCTTGCCATCATCTTCATTCTCGATGAAACTCTTGACTGCCTTCATCGTATTTCGTGTCTCATCAGACCACTTGTACCTATAGAATGTTTAGCGAATCTGAAAAAGCGAGTGTGAATAGAATACTCACTTCTCAGTCGTGGGTTCAATGGCAATCTTTTGCAAAGAGTTCTTCTCTCCCAAGATGTCAAAATCGGCTTTGAAAGTGATGACGTGGTCATGGAGAGATCCCGACAAACTGTCATGGATCTTGAAACCGTAGTCCTCGTTCTGAGCGAAGAATGCCGACGAGATGTAGCCTGATGCTCTAACAGCAACTTCGATGGAGCCGTCAAGGTGGAACTGGTAGGTCATCATGTAGTCATAGTTTCCAATTGTGTAAATAGCACGGAGGTTGAAAGCGATATTCTTTGTCACGGTGGTGTGTCCGGCCCAGGAGTGTCGTTGGATAGGGTATCCCTTGTCGATCTCGAACATACCTTGATGATTCATTAGCGCGGAAGATGCCTCACATAAGACCTCTACTTACAAAGACCATCCTTCTGAGTGAATGTCGTCTCGCCTGTAGTCTCGGTAACATTGACATAGTGGGAGTATGCTGGGCAGTCGTAGCCTGTGACATGTTAGCATTGAGTGATACGCAATAGTTCCCGAGTCAATGATGAATCTTACCCTTCACAAGAGAGATCATTGTGGGTCCAAATCCAGACAAGCTGTCGAAATAACTGAGATAACTGTTAGTAACTCCATATTACCAGTCAATTAATCAAACTTACCAAATTCCAGACTGAACCGGATCAATGCCACTGTACACGATGTTAACAAGGCGTTAGTGCGAGACGTGCATTCATAACTTACGCATAGTGTGCGATGGCCTCATCCATTCCAAGCTAAAAAGGTTAGACAATGCTATACTCAATTGATTCCACACACGTACCTCGTAGAGAATTCTCTTTCCCTTGTATCTAACATCATAAAGTCGAACTCCATTGTCTCGGGTGATGCTGACATAGAAGGAAAAGTCCACTAACAAATTGGTCAGTAAAGTATAACACTCAATAAAACTTAAAAGTACTCACTCCAAGTCACATAACTCTCATCCTCATCAACAGAGAATCTTGACTTTCCAGATTGAACAGATGCTGGTGGAGGTTGATCATCGAGCGGGAGGTCATCGCCTTGCTTGGTTGTATGGGCCCAAGGCTGGTCCAAGTTCGCTCCAAGGGATTTGAAATCGGGTTGATCCATAGCTTCGCGGAGACCATCAAGATCCTTGTAGAATTCATTGTTGTATACCCAGCCTGTCACTTTCCATTTGCTAGGATCACGACCTGTGATATCAGTCCTCAAGTACAGGCCCAGTGGAAGGAGTGAAATAGTGTCGTAGATGCTGGTGACAGGCGCGTTGAAGCCTTGCCACATGATAGCTCTTCCGTTTGTAACATTGAGTGGGGCTGCAAAAGCTAATGGGATCTGGAGTCCATCATCGACCGTCTTTACTTCGTTAGATGGATAGTCAGGAATTTAAAACCATAGAGCTTACCAGGTTCCAAAGACGTTTAGTCACGTCTTCTGCCTCCTTCATGACTTTGATATTGAAGTCCGCATAGTCTTCCGCATCAGGGTTAACAACAGCAATCTTACCGTCACCAGTCTTTGTGTTTGCAAAGGTGTAAGGCGCGACGACAGATGAGTTAGTGATTGGTAACGGCCCAACCTTGAATTCCTGGAGGTATGCTTCTTCGGGTGCACCAAACATGACTGCAGCCAGGGCGTATCGGGTTGGGGCACCGTTCTCATCGGACAAGAATGGCAGGGCATCGCTCTTGTTAGGCATCATGAGTTCGACAGACATGCTGAATCCTGTGCGTTAGTGTGAGAAACCATCTTTTGGACCAGAACACTAACATCTTGTTGTCTCGGCTATAATCGTGTTAGTAATTCCAAACACCTCCGTTTTTAATTCTATACATACCTGGTAGCCTTCTCTGCAACAGTAAGGTTGAAACCCGTTGCATTGCTGTGCAGAAGAGCAAGTACATCAGCAGTCTCTTGTTTCGTCAGAGAACCCCAAAAGTTCTTGTGAGGAGCTTTCGTCGAGGGTTGAGCAGTAGAACAAACAGGTTCCTGATCCAGCTGTCGACCTTTCAGCCTATCGGCAGGAAAAGCCCTGGCTAGGACCAGATGAACCAGAGAAGCTGGGACCAAGAAATCCACGAAACGCATTTTGCTTTTTGTCGTAACTCAAAGTGCAAAACTGAAACTTGTCTTCCGAGCAGATGAGAACCAAGCCAGTACGGAATGATTCTATGACTCTGTTCGTGGCATGTTTCGAATTATTCGTTAACGACTGCGGTTTATATGGCAAAACTCTCGGAATTGGTATATGCAGCCAAGTGATCGGTTCCGAGAAGGCATTCCGAGCCGTCTCCCAAATCGAGCCATTATGCAGAGATGACACGACTTGACTCATAGCGTCGTTGAGAAAAGTACCGTTGCAAGATCCATAGACGCTATCCGGGCAAGGAAAACGCCCATGTCAATATCATGAAGATAAGTTTGAACCTGACAAGATAAGGATAATTGCCCCTCTTATCTCCGCAAAGATACTACTTAAAGTGGTAAGACATACTCTAGCGAGTGCTGTGGCTTGCAGGGCGGAAGATGGCGGGTGCATACCGGTAGTTCACAGATAAGGACCGGGGAGAGATTAATATACATAACCGATGTTTTGGATCGTGCATAATGCATGTCTCGCTAGTCTTATCTCGATATAGAGTTCAATACATGTAGCATTCGCATCGAGGCCGAAATGGGCCATTCAGAAGAAATACTAGGTTCACAATCCTAGCATTGGCTGGTCGAGTCAGTAGCTGCAGTCTAGCAGGGCTGGGGTTGCATCTGGATGTGGGGGTCGGGACAACGGACTCTCCGCATGACCGAAGATCGAAACTATTGGGTACTGCAAACATTCAGGACAAAGAGGTGCGCGATTGATAATGAAAACCTAAAATTAGTAATCACCTTCCCAATGGCGGATAGCCTTACCAATTGCTGTAGTATTTCAAGGGTCCGATTGACAGGATTTAGTTTCTGCAGCTGTTCATGTGCACGTTTTGAAACCTTCTGTGGGTATTTACCTACCCTGTAAGTGTCCAGCTGGCATGCAGCACCAACGAACACAGTACATGCAAGCGCATTGTATTACAACGATAATTGCACTATTATCTAATAAGAAAACGCATTATCTAATTTAAATTCATTGTTCCTGGGCTCGAGTGGAACCACTTGACAGGTTCCGACGCACGGTTGTTCAGGTACGTAAACTAATAGTCCGTAACCCCAGTTCTTACTATGTTACAGTGTTGGGCGGCATGTCTATTTGCAATACAATAAAGGCGAGCTGTAGTAGGTTATTGGATACTATAGTAACAGACTTGATCTTTAGGTGTTGGACTCGATATATGTACTGTCTGTTGGATTATACTGGAGTCATGGTGCGGTAGGAGGAATAAGCATTCAATATGTTTTCCCTCTAGAACTTTCAAGCTTGAGACCCACTATCGTGATTATGTCATGGCACTGTCACGTTCTTTTACACGTGATATCTGTCCCTATTACTTAGTGTCTCTAATAACGCTGGTGTAACCTTCTTGGTAGTATAGGGTGAATTAACTATTTATTTGATTGAACATTTTCTTTCCTATAGTTTATTTACTAGCTATGTTTGGTATTCTAAATATATGTGCTTTGACATATCGACGGTAGAGAAGTAGCCCACGATGATAATTTTACCAATGTGCATCACATGCGATCTTGACAATCCAACATCACTATTCAAATATGAGGCAATTAGCTTGGTGGTAAGATAAGGTCTTCAATCTACCAAGTAAAGATTCTTTTTCGCTTGCTAATTGGTGAATTTAAACTGGAACATAAACATGTTGAATTGCTACTATAGAGCGAAACTTTCCGACAACGTTTCCAATGAATCATTGGGGTCCTTGTTAAGAACTTTAGAGAACAAATGTCCTTCTAGTTCCCACTCTCCGATGTTTCTTTTTTGTGGAGTAGACCGGGGCATATTGGGATTTAGCGGTCGCTCTCAATGTAACCTTAACCAGAAGTTAGATCCCTTTTCCTCAGTAGTATTTAATTGGCTGAAATACGACATGACAGGTTCGGCTTAAACTGCCTTCGGCCTTTTGGTTGTGCTCCATGCTTATAGAGTTGGGTATTCTAAATAAAGACTTCAGCTTGTGAAATCTTATCCTGGGCCGCGTCTCTGTTAGCCATGGAACTATAGCCGGTGACCAATTCAAACAACCTTAGAATGAGTTCCATCTAGTAGATTACCTAGGTCAAACCTTTTTCGCATTAATCATTTCTAATGGGTAAGCTATTGCCCTAAGCGCTTCGTTCGGTAAATGAGCCCTAACTGCTGCTATGACTTGAGAACCTAAATCTGTGCACCGTCAGAGTGATTTGTACTGATGCAAAACTAGAGCAAAATGTGAAAGAGTTGCAATTATTTGTTCGATGCCGGGTTCCTCCAGAGTGTTCGTTGCTGAGGTTACTTAAAGAGCTTCGTTATTCGCTCTGAATGGGCTAATCTATCTTACTCCAGAATGCGCTGGTGATGATGAGGTTGTTATGTTTAATATTTAGTTCCCGGTTGGCACCTTTCCCTTTGTAAAAAATTATACCTCTTCTCGCTTTTCCTCCCATTCCTTAACACAAGGGGCATAAATCAACTGGCCAAAGAATGCCTTGTGAACAGTACCAAGAGAAACGACGATCCACAGAATAACAACAACCAATGAAAATATAGTCCCCAAGACTTTGAAAAACCCAGACGGCAATTCCTTAGCAAATGTTGTGGTAGCAGTTGAGAAAACACCAAGAGGAAATGTGAAACCCCACCAGCCAAGATTGAACGGAAACCTGTTGCGACTAATAGACGAGAGGGCGAAGAATAGCCACACAAGCCCAAACCCCCACAAGACAAACGCGACAAGAACACCTGCAACATAAAACACTTGACCTGTTATCTCCGCATCTGGTATGAAGTCGACTTGTTTGGAAATGCGCAGCGTTTGCTTGCCGAGCTGCATGATTCCAAAGGATCCTTGACCAAGGGGGCCAAGAGGCAGGAAGACAGAAACTATGACCTCGCGAGGCGGCAGCTGATGCATTGTGAGTCTCTGGAAATAAATCACCATGGTAAACAGTGCCAAAGGAACACCGCAACCCCAGAGAATATAGCTGGTAACTATCGTAATAAGTGCGTTCTCGTCGGACAGGACCGATGAAACGATGCCACCCGAAGCAGCAGCCACGATGGTTGCCACAATTGGCAAAAGCCACGCTGCAGTCATGGTCTGCAACTTTGTCTTGATTGAATAGCGTGGTAAGTTTTGGAGCGATGTAGAAGGGGACCGGCGAGAACTTACCTCGTGCCTGTACATGATAACAAAAGGCATGTAGAAGTTTGTGCCAACGGCGCAAGCAACATCAATCCACCACAGCACCCATGCCAGAGTAACGAAGCGATGGCCCCAGGCAGGGACACATACAAATACAACCATGTTGATAATGGTCGCCAGGCCCATGGGAAAGGTGCCCAGGAACAGCGATTGCACCGGATGGCGTATCATGCAGCTCCATACTCCAGGGAACAGGGTATATCTTAGGATCGAAATGGTAAAAAACAGCGTGAACAGCAACACGTTGAGGGCGAAGATGACAACCGATATCCAATACAGCCACGTCGCATTATACGGCAGGTTGAAGAGAATAATGGAAACAATGCCGGTGCCCATGTTGACACTAAACCACGATGGTGTGAAGTTGAGCACAACACGTCGCCAGCCCTTGCGATTTTTCTCTAATCTTGAGTGTTTGTTGATTGAGGTCACATTCGTACCGCAGGGTATGGGGTTGTCGCATATAGTTCGGCATACATCCTGACCAACAGCACAAAGTCTGTTGGCAGAGGGTTCCATTGTGAATGTAACTAAATTTGGGTTGTAATGGGTTGATACTTTTTGCGATAAAAGAGTTTGGAATGGAAGACTCTGTGACCTTGTTTATTAACGATAATCATGGTCCAACCAAACATCTTTTTGAAGTTCTGACGTAGACGAGAACGCCTCATAGTATCCCGAATTCCCGGTCTAGCCGTAACAGCCGAAGCAAACGTAACCCTGTAGATCTTGGTGCTGCCACCAGCCTACTAGCCCAACAAGACCAAAACATGCAGTGCGAATCATGCATTCCAGTGTCTTGTTGCAACCAGGGAGGCAGGCATATTTAAACCCACAACCATCCTACCTAGCATTTATCCCAATCCCCGCCTGAGATGACGACGGCATTACCATTGTTATTTGGAAATTTCAATCTATCGTCTTCATTATGATCACTGCCATCAAGTCTTGCCAAAGGCTCGATTCGAGAGGCAATCCGACAGTCCAGGTCGATGTCATCACAGAAAATGGTAGGGACAAGGGCGAATAACTCCTTCCAAACAGGCTTAGCTGATACGCTAAACAGGTTCATTCCGGGGCCTGGTTCCTTCTGGGGCTTCAACAGGATCCACAGAGGCCACCGAAGTGAGAGACAACATCAAGGACGTCTACGGTGGAAAAGGCGTGGAAACAGCTGTGAGAAATGTGAACGAGATCATCGGCCCTGCGCTCGTTGCCCAGGCTCTAGACCCCAGTACCCAGATGAAGCAAATCGACGAGTTTATGATAAACCTCGATGGCACCAAGAACAAGTCCAAGCTAGGCGCTAATGCGATTCTGGGAGTGAGCATTGCCTGCGCACGGGCTGGAGCTGCGGCAATGGTACGTACATGATCCGTTTGTGAATCATCAGTCAAGCCGTCAATTAACAAGTTCAAAGCGCATGCCTCTTTATGAGTTTCTCCATCAAGAAGCCAATGTCCCTGGACATTCCATGGTGATGCCTGTGCCTTTTTTCAACGTCCTCAATGGCGGTGAGCATTCTGGAAACACCATGTCGTTTCAAGAATTCATGATAGCGCCTGTTGGCGCCTCGAGCATGGCTGAAGCAGTCCGCATTGGTGCTGAGACGTACCATCATCTCAAAAATGTCATTGAAAACAAGTTTGGGACTAGTGGTACGCTCGATTTTGAACCCGTTGTTTCTTCCGGCCTTTGATACTAACGTTGACTAAAAACAGCCGTTGGCCTCGGCGATGAGGGCGGGTTTGCGCCACCAATCTCAGAACCCCACGAAGCATTGGACTTGCTAACTACGGCCGTCGAGAATGCGGGCTATACTGGAAAGGTCAAATTTGCAATAGATCCGGCCTCGACAAGCTTTTTCAAAAATGGCGCGTACGATCTTGGTTTCAAAACCGACAAACCCCGTCCAACTACGGCTGCAGACTTATCCAAGATCTATTCTGATCTCATCTCCAAGTATCCCATCGTGCTTCTGGAAGATCCGTTTGCCGAAGAAGACTGGGCCGCCTGGTCAGCATTCAACAAGCATTGCTCGATTGAGCTGGTGGGTGATGATCTGCTGACCACAAACGTCGAGCGTGTCACCATGGGCAAAGAACGCGATGCCTGCAACTCGATGCTCCTCAAAGTAAACCAGATTGGAACAGTCACCGAGTCCATACAAGCGTAAGTTGGAATTTCTCAATCCATTGCATTATGACTTTTATACTCAAACTGTAACTGCAGACATAACCTATGCGTCAAATTAGGGTGGAGTGTCTTTGTTTCCCATCGTTCAGGCGAGACGACAGATGATTTTATCGCTGACTTGACCGTTGGCCTTGGCACTGGCCATCTTAAATCAGGAGCCCCAGCCAGAGGGGAGAGGGTTGCAAAGTACAATCGTCTGATGGACATTGAGGACGAGCTTCGAGCGAAAGGAAAGAAGGTGCATTATGCAGGGGTTCAATTCAACTGCCCAGCTAAATTAAGAAACGATTAAGTAAGATGAAATTGTCATGTATATACTTGCAATCCGTAGTTCACTATAACATCTTGGTAGAATGATGATAAACTATGCATTGGAATTTGCGCACTTCTGCGGCAGGGAGCGGGTCTGGAAAAGAAAATGCAAAGTTAAAAACTTGGTATTGTATTGACATGGGCACAAAGTCCTACAATAGCTGGTGGGCTCATCAAGTGACGATGCAAAAACTACTTAGCTAACAACCATCAGCATATATTAGTATGAGCGCAACGAATCAAAGCACCATGTGGCTAATATATCCCGTAGCCAATTGGCATTTTCACCCGTGACTACCAGATGTTTAGTTAGGTCTGTAAATCCTGAGTTTTCCATTTGTCATCAATGAGGCGGGCCGCAGAACATGTTACCTCACTATGTACGCTGAAACAGTTTCGACATGATAAGTCCAGCTCTAAGGGGCGGATTGGATTTATCAAAATTCACAGCTATAGTCATGTACCATGTAGAACATTATTCAACGTCTTCAGTTGGGATTATCTTTGCTTATGGTTCCATTGCCCGGGAAAAGAGAGGTTCGACCGCTTATAAAGTCTCCGTATCATCTACAGCGGTGCTGGTCCAGTCGAGTTCAGAGAACTTAGCACTTCCTGCGACCATAGAAAAGAATCAAATGGCCACAGGAGCGAGGGATCATTAGTCCATTGGCTCTCAGTATCGTGATCCAATTGTATCCCAGACTGGCAGTAAGTAAAAGGTACGTTACTGTCCACCTCTTGCGATATCTCTCTTGGAAAAATCATCCCGTTTTCAACAGTCTCCGCTGACCCAGGGCCAGAGACGTAGGGAGCTCGGGTCTTCAGTACCGACGATGCTATGTTCAGTAGCTTGGACAACATGTTTCGGGCGATCAGAGCACCTTGAGAGATACCACCTAGTGCATCCAGGATCTTGAGACACGCCTCGGCTTCGCTTGAAAGCTCTTGGCGATCGTCTCTATCCGTGGTAGATGAAACAACGAGGACCGTGCCGGCGCACAGCAGACAGGATATGATCTGCCACCACGGAAAGTCATGTACTATCTCTCCAACATCCTGAATGTTGCGGAAAAGAAGCATGGTGTTGCGTGCCTCATATACACAGGTTTCTCGTAGGCCCAGTAGTGCTTCACTCTGCTCGTCAACCATGGGAGTGCCCATGTCGCGCGGCAGCTCCAGAAATGGACGATGTATCAGAGTTCGAATATGGTGGTATTTGACGGCAAGCATGTTTCTCTGACGCCTAAACAATACATTCTTGTTAAAGGCCTGACCCACAAAGAATTGCAGGTGGCTAGGCAGCTGTTGCTTCCACATGCGCAGCTTGGCATCCCAGTTGGCAATGCTGGCAAACTTCATGCTCGTCGACCTCTGCGGTATGCTGAGCTCTGTGACAACTAGGTTGACGATCTTGGAGAAGTGGATGACTTGTAAGAAATAGTCACCCACGGATTGGTCCTGGACCTCTCGTCGCTCAAGGTCGTCACTGTACCAATCATGCGTGCTATCATCGACAGTTGTTGGCAATGGTACGAAGAAGGCCTCGGGGCTGGTGATCGAAGGCCGTCCGAGTTGCAGGGCGAGTAGCTGGTCGAGGACAAAGAGGCAGAACCAGTTCCTACTCCGAACTTCGGTTTGTGCCAGTCCACCAAGCCCGTAGCCCCATTGCTTAGGTTGGGCTTCTGAATGAGAAACGTGCATTCCAAGACTCTGTGCGAGGCGGATAGCGACGCCGAGGCACACCCAACACCTGTCGATTTGGGACGTGGCCAGAAGGTAGAAGCATCGTGCCAAGAGAGCCGAAACCTGTACCGTTGACGCTTCGAGATTGTGAAGATCTGAGAGCGCAAGCGATTTACGAAAAAGAGTCTCGTGAAGGCTAAGCTTCGCCTTCGAGTCTTGTGAGACGAGATCCAAGGCCCGGCGATGGTGCACACCAAGCGCCAGCACGGTGTAGAACAGCGAAAGCCAGGCCTTGGTGACATGACGGTCACCGGTATTTGTTCCGGCTGCTTGTTTACGCAAAGACTGGAAGCGTTGTATAAATATGGATTTGGGTATGAACGGATAGGCGATATGAATGGTTGAGAAGTACGTCTCCAAGTATTCTTCGCAGTCTTCAAAGCAGGGCATATCGGCGGTGTAGTCTCGTGATGGTAGTTCAGGCTTCTTGACACACTCTTGATCATACGTCTCTATGCTGTTATCCATAGACCCTGTTGAAGAAAGATCCAGTCTCCACCTCGACAGGCTAAGGAAGTGAACATCACTTAGTTCACCAACATAGCGTGTTGTTTGACTCTGAACTTCAGAGTCGGTCTCGGCATCGTCATTGTTCTTGGTGGCAGTCTTTGGACTCGTAGAAAGCCTTTGTTCGCTGATGCACAGAGATATACGGTCTAGAAGGCTGTTGACCTTTGCCCGTGTTTCCTCTGGAAAGTCTACGCAGGCCTCATGCACGAGTGCCAGGCGTTGGTCAATTGACCATGAAAATGTTTCACTGTGAGCGTCTCTCCGTCGTTGACCACTCCACGTGCATTCGAAGTCATAGCCATGACAACGCCCACAAACCGGACGCCTGTTGTCGCACTGGTGATTATTATTAGAAGGTAACACGTGTCAACATAGTGGAAACGACTTGCCTTGAGCTTCCGAACGCGACAACTATCACAGGCGGCAGCTGACCGCTTCCGCTTCAACGGACGCGGCTGTTCCGGACTCGGTTGTCCCGGACTTGGCGGAGAATCCGTCTTTCCCATCGTTATATCTGTTGCGGGTAATGGAGTGAACTGGACAGTAGAGAGCAACAGATGGGTCCATCTCCCCTGATATGCGTTAAAAACCGGTGCCCATGACGTCATGTATTTTTGGCAAGCTCGGGTATGACGGAGTTAAGAGAATCGAGTCACGCTAGAACAAATCGAGTTTTATTTATCCCCCTCAGCACCATCATTTCCTTGCAAAGTAAAACAAGACAAGGCAAAACAAGATACCATGGATGAAGAGCCCACAAATCGTGACTGCTTCAATGGCATTACAGAAGTTGAAGAGTCTGCGCCGGTACATGACAATTCTTTGTATACTCATACCCCGGATCATGAGCTGCCAGAACACGCCTCCGTTAAGAATGCTGCATCTGGAAAGGAGGACGAGAGTGAAGATGCTCCTGTCGAGTTTTCAAACCTGACCGAGCTTGGTGCCGGACTCCCGATCGAGAATCCCGACGAGCAATCCAGGTATCAACACTCAAGTTTAGAACTGCGGGAATCGCGCAGATCGAGGTTGTCCAAATCTTTCAAAACCCGACGTGCCTCTCTTGCTAGTCAACTCTTGATCATCGCTTATCTGATCTTGTTTTCAATCTGTGGTACCCTCGCCCGCGAAGCACTCGCCAGCCTCACAAGTTACACTTCTGTGCCCATCCGGTACACGTCCATCTGGCCTAATTTCTCTGGCACTTTTTTCCTCGGGTTTCTCTCTGAAGGGGCCACTCTGTTTCGCCATCCATCAATAAAACGAAGCATTGCGAGACCTTCAAATACACATGCACCACCGACGCCAGGACATTTACCAGCCGAGACTCAAGTCTCTGGCGACAATCAACGACACGATGACCAAAACAAACAGCTGTCGTCTCCCGTTGCTCTGCACATTGGCTTAGCAGTAGGCTTCTGTGGATCTTTCACCACATTTTCTGGGTTCATGAAGGATTGTTTTCTATCGCTGTCCAACAGCCTAGACGACCAGGGTGATGCAGCTTCATCCTTGCCAGGCAGAGGACCAGGTCAGAGTGTCATGGCATTGCTTGCAGTCGTTATAGTCACGGTCTCTGTCTGCGTTGCTGGTCTCAAGACAGGCGCACATTTGGCCATTCTCATTCGGAGTATTACAAGTAAGCGTCTACCCAAGCATTATACCTTTTGGGTTGACCGTGTTGCCGTTCTTCTAGCCATCGCTAGCTGGACGACTGCCGTTGTCTTGGCCATTGTGCCCCCGCGCAGCAATTGGCGTGGGCAGGTCTTATTCTCGCTCGTATTTGCCCCAGTGGGCTGCATACTTCGATTTTACCTAAGTCTACACCTTAACACTAGGGTCCCAGCATTTCCGATGGGAACCTTTGCTGCTAATATACTTGGCACTCTTATTCTGTCCGGCATCTGGGACATTCAACGGTCAACCGTCGGTGGTGGACACCTGTCATGTCAAGTTCAGCAGGGCATTATTGATGGTTTCTGTGGCTGTTTAACTACTGTTAGCACCTTTATAAATGAACTGTGTGCACTGCGTCGGATGCATTCTTATGCATATGCATCAGTTACAATTGTCACAGGACTAATTGTTGTTATCATCGTAATGGGTGTAATGAAGTGGGTTTCTGGCTGGACTACCACTGCTTGTGCTATTTCCTGGGCTTAAAAATGTAATAATGTATTATTTAAATATTATAATTATAAGAACCTTGAATTTATTATTTCAATGTTCTTTTATGAAGGTTAATAGCAGCTGTCTAAACAACTCTCCTCCTTGAAAATGGCGTTGGCCGAGGTCCGGATATGGTACCGAGAGAGCCTAGTGTCGAACTTAGAGCTGCTCTGGATATGGACGAGTTTGGCCACTTGACCGACATGATTGTTCATGCAGACCCAACCGACTATAGGTATAGCCCTGAGTTCAACCCTTACAGAATCCTGGTGTCCCTTAAAGGAAATCGCGCTGCGACTAAGATGTCCAAGCGTTTCATGCTGAAACGTTCAAGTGATGGCAAATATATAATATCCTTGTGTCGCTCTATCGTCCTAATGCCCGTCGTAGAATTCATCAATGTACCCAACCTGTAACCCCATCGCCATACCTCGTGCCATATGGACGAGCATGTGACAATGCAATGCCCATATTCCTGGGTTATCAACCACTAAAGCCAACACCACGTGGCCTCGCCGTGGCACAGTGACCGTATCCAGGCGAACTGGATAGTCCAGATCCAGGCCGTTTGGCGGCAGTTCTTCAGTGTATGGGCTATAACTCCCCCAGCTATCACGGCCTGGATTCCTGTACGAAGATAAGACATAGAAAGAATGCCCATGTATGTGAAAAGGGTGAGCGCCGTCGTCAAGATTATTAATAACAATATCAAGCCTTGTGGGCTGTTCTCGTCTTATACCAACGAAGGGAACGAGTTGATTCTCGTCCCAGGAGGAACGATTTTGTGATACAAGAGGAGGACTTTGTGGTTTCCATGAGGTATGATTGATGAAACCGACGGGCTCGTAGTCCATATGCGCAAGCATCTCTACCTTGGAGTAAAGAACGATAGTTTTCTCTGCTTTGGGTGGCAGGTTGGTTACTTTTGTTGCCGCTTTCATGCTCTGGAAGTTCAGGACTCGACTCTCAACATCGTTCATAGTCAGTTCTGACAATTCAGTGTTGGACACTCCTACATCTTTAGAAAATATCGGAAATGTCTGTATCGGGTTTAAAGATGGGTTAGGATAACCAAAGTCTCTTCAAAATCACATGTCAGCATGTGGCTTACTGATATTCGTAGGCAGGATTATAACTTACTCCTCATCCATATATATCACCATTTGATGGGCCGTTGAATGATTGGGATCCCACTTAACATCAAGATCAACTCTTTGGCCCGGATACAGGATGCCAGTCGTTTGCGCTGTTTCGGCTTGGACATCGAAACCTCCATCAATGCGAATTGGTCGGATCGTGGCGCCAGTCATTCTGACAGTAAAACCAGCTACTGATCCTGTGTTGACAACTCTTAACCTCATAGACTTCCCATTCGCTGACTTGAGAAGAGGTTTCAATCCATGGAGTGTCACCTGCGAACAAGTTATAGGTCTTGCGGGAACAGCCATGGAACAATTAAACTGTCCTTGGCCATTCACCAGTAGCGAGTCTGGAACAGGTTCGTTTCCACGACTATTGGCATCCGCATACCAGCTAAGAACCTCGCTTTGATTCCGATGGAACCAGTCACTAACCATGATCAAATAGTCTCCTTTGGAGGAGGAGTCATCTGGAGAGTGGATAACTAGACCACCCCATAGACCATCAGCGCGCTGAAGATCAGAATGACTGTGCCACCAGAAGGTACCGCGCTCATCATCGCCGACTGTGAAGTCATATATGAAAGTGTTGGAAGGTTGTATCGCGGCTTGTGTGAATCCTACAGCACCATCCATATGATTCTGGTTCTTGAGGCGAAGGCCATGCCAATGTAGAGACAAATCTTCATCCTCAAGACCATTTGTGACGTGGACCACTATTCGGTCGCCAGATCTAGCCTCTATTATTGGCCCTGGAAATTGTCCTACCGATACGAATTAGCATGAGTGAGTGTATGACTGATGTTTTTGTGGTGTTTATGGGCGAAGATTAAAGCAGATAGAGATCCAGGCCCCCTTACCATTGACAAGATATACTTCCTTCTGCACACCGTCGGGGGATCTGAGTCCTGAAGTAACGGTCCAGTTGAAGACTAGTGTTGTCGGAGGACGAGAGATATGTTTGTGTGGATTCAACAAATAGCCCAGATGGTTCGTATCAACGCTCACTGATGGGCTTGTTTGTGCGCCATACAACGTGATCATGGCACCAAGAGCGCAAAGAAGGACTATAGTCACGAGACTTGCTCTCAGTCGCGCACTCCATGGCCGCTTGACCCAATGCAGTGACTGTCTGCCATATACCGAAGACGATACCAGTGGGTATCGGCATACTGTTTTGTTCTCATCACCCACCTCAAACTGGTCGAGTAAAGCATGAGCTTCTTCAACGTGGGCGACCATGATGCATATGCCTTGTCCATAGGAAACGGCTCATGGTTACTGGTTCCTTTTGTAAAGAAAGAGACGCAAGACACTTTCGCAGACCCATTTCTGTGCCGCACATCCGTGGCCTACCAAATTTTCCCGAAATGTTGCTGATAAGCGTATTTGTATAGATTGATGTGCATTGGTGATATGGACCACGAGATCAATCTCGAGAAGCCTATTGGTCGATTAGCGTCAACAACTTAGACCGGTATAAAGGAGGTGCCCCAACATAGATAAGATCTTCGCTGCAACAACATCAAAATGTCTGCGTGATTTCATCTCGATCTTCTAGTCAAATGGACGTGATTTGAAACGTGGTGTTTTATTTTTGCTGATCGTCGCTCTTAGGTCTCCTACAACGAGTTCTTCACAAAACTCCACTTACATAGTAACAAAGTGTCCCAGCCGAGTAGTTTCAGTCCCGAGACAAATATAAATTCAGCATGCGTCAATTAATTGAGTCGATCCTTCTTTGGCTGTTTCGATTCATCCAGGAGCCTTCTTGTTCTATCAAAATGTTGTTTCTACGAGCTTCCGGCTGGATTGTCGCGTCGTTACTAGCGGCGACAAGGCCCGCTGCGACCAAAGGTCTGGCCGATATTGATCATGTTATCCTCTTCATGCAAGGTAAGAATTCAAGTTCAACTTGCCAACGAACAAGCTTCTGATGCCCCTTGAGAGAACCGCGCATTTGACCATTACTTTGGTACTATGGCTGGAGTTCGCGGATTCGCAGACCCAAACAACCCTTTCTGGCAGCAAAAGGTCACACCTCAGCAAAGCAAAGACACAAGCTACATCACACCTTGGTATCTCAACTACCTTGGAGGTACATGGCCGGAAGCTACCCAGTGTATGGGTGCTGGGTCCAATGGCTGGGATGCCAACCATGCTGCATGGAATAACGGAGCCAACGACCGTTGGGCCATGAACAATACACCCTATAGTATTGGTTACTATAAGCGACAAGACCTCCCAGTTCACTTCAGTCTGGCGGAAGAATGGACTGTTGCCGACATGTACCAAGAGTCAGTCATTGCTTCGACCAACCCCAACCGTGTCATGTGGATCAGCGGGTCTATCAATGTACCTGGCTCCCCCCAAACCAAGGATGAGGGCGGTTATCCGTACATCGATAACAACGAAACTCCCGGGTGTGATAAGCAAGGCATCAATTGCTACCCGCTTAAGTGGGCGACAGCTGCCGAGAAGTACGAGGCAGCTGGTGTATCGTGGAGTGTATACCAAGACGCAGACAACTTTGACGACAACCCATATGCATGGTTCGAGCAGTTTCAAACGTCCAAGAAAGGATCGAAACTAAACGATAAAGGCATGAAAGGGCAATCGTTAGCAGACTTTTATGCCCAGGCCGCTGCTGGCACCCTTCCTGAAGTCTCGTATATCGTCGGTCCCATGCAACTATCGGAGCATCCTCCTTACTCACCCAACGATGGTTCGTGGTTGCAGAAAAAGGTGGCTGAGGCAGTCATCAACTCACCTAAATACTCCAAATCTGTGCTTATCATATCATATGATGAGACCGGCGGCTGGGCAGACCACGTTGACCCATACCACGCTCCTGACGATACACCTGGTGAATGGATCGACGACCCCTATGGTGAGGCTGGACATACAGTCGTTGGTCCCGGTTTTCGTGTTCCATTCTACATTATCTCGCCATTCACTCGAAAGGGTGGCGTATACACTGAGCATTGCGACCATACATCCCAAATATCTTTCATTGAGAAATGGCAGGCTGCAAAGGGCCGGGACGTCAAGACAGATCAGATGGTTCCATGGCGTCGCGATAACATGGCCGATCTGGTCAATGCTTTCGACTTTGAGAATCCAGACTTTAGCATACCTAACATCCCTGATGCACCTGAACCTCATAAGAATAGCAAGGGAGATTACGACGGCTCTTCGCACTGTGCTTCTTTGTACGGTAATGGCCGGCCGACTGTTCCCTACAGCGGGGAGGGCGCGAACAACGATACCGCAAGTTTAGCTGAACAAGGCTTTAAGTCCGTTCGTGGACTACTTACTGAAGGCCGCATCCTGGTTTTTGAGTCTTCTGGTAGTGCTGTTAGCGTTCCATCACGTGAAGATAACGTTTCTCTTGGCAAAGCAACAAAAGATCACAGCAATGCTCAGCAAGGCTGGGTGTTGCATGCAGTTCAGATTGGTGGTAATGAATTTACTGTGGCATCCGCGCAAAATGGTCTGTACATATGCAAGGATCTAAAGCTTTGCAAAGATTCTGGTTCCGCCATCGTCTTGACTGTCCACTTTACACCAAGTCGGGGGCATTCATTGAAGGCTAAGTCATCAGGGCAGTATCTAGCTATTGTGTCAAATGCGGCACTGGGCTGGCAAGACAAAGAGGCGTTTTGGAGAGTTTTCAGTGTTACATATTGATAGGATTGACTAGACATATGCATATAGATCTATAAAACGTAGCTTATCATGTTGAAATAGATATCACATAAAGAATCTAATTAGTTATAATCTTCAATGTCCAAACACTAATTCCCTCCTGGAGACTACGTGATATAGATCACTTGTGGTGACGATGTCAATAGGTAGAAAGAGGATAATTCTTTTTTCTGTGTACGGAGCGGGCCTCATACCAAGAGGCTCAAGGGCCCATAATCCTGTCACGTGGAACCACACGTGATGAACGACGCAACGATCTATCATCGTCACGTATCACTACGTCAAGAGTTCAGTGACTCCTTAAGGACGATTTAAAGGCTGTAGCTGCAAATAAAATTGGAATTTCACGTTTTGCATATCTAATCTGCTTTTTCTGGCTTCCGTGATACCATTCAACTTGGATAGAAAAAGACACTAAATCTCTTTCAGAGCGTCAGAGCTGGCTGACAATGCTTCAGCTTGCGAACAAAGGCTTTGTGCCCTGGAATTTCTCGTCTGAAGCACTATGGATGGAATGGGAAGCACCTAAACTGCCACAAAAAGCGTACAGAGCTTTCACTAAATTACATGCTCGCTCATTGTAGTAAAGGAGATTTTGTAGGATCTCAGGTCCGGAAATACAAATCTTAAGCTCACAAGGATTTATTAAGCTTCCTAATGTAAGAAGAGGCGATTTCTCAAAGAAAACTTTATTGTATAGGGTAAACTTGAAAATTCTTTCATGATATATGTGAGTTCTCATGAATCAAAGTAAAGTCAAGAGCATAAGTCATAAGTAATTATCAGAACAGTCATTATCATTTATCTATACTGTCATCTTTCCAGACTGGTGGCTTGACTCGTTGAACTTATTCTTCTTAATAAATTCTCGATGTCATGACAGTCCTACATGACTTTAAGCGAATGCTCCAAGCGTCGCCAGGGACGTTTCTAGTACGTTACATTTATGAGAAGAACGTGTTGTCTCACTTACTCTCTTCAAAGAAAACGCAGCAACAGAGAGATGCGAGTCATTATCGTTCCACGTTGACGTTCCGTGGCTCGACCAACAACCAACCGGCAATGATTGAACCAGCGGTGAGTAGTTATGACCAACTATTGCTCGTGAAGCATTATTTGTTCCGAACTCTTGGGAAAGCTTGCGACAAACACCGGGGAGCGACAAGGTTTTCTCTAGTACCGGGGAATGGCATGGGTATTTCCTATAGGCTCAAGTTCATGACGTCCCGCCGCCAAATAAATGAACCTTGTCTCGGAAATGGTGTCATGCCGTACAACGTCGTGCTATGCCATGATAGACCCATATTTAATCCCCTGCACTCGGGTCGTTTCGAATTCAGCCTCCTGCATGAACTTAAATGTTTTCTCTTTTCTCAATTATCAAAACTACTGATTTTTCTTTGAAATCGACGATCGAAAGTAAAAGTTAGAGCTTTTCGCTGTCAGCTGCGAATGACTCAGGTAATTTAATCAGATGTGGTTGGATAGTTTCTTATTGAGTAGGCCCACTATCTCAGCCTCAACTGAGCACATGATAACTCATGACTTGTTAATTTTACTTATAGACATAGACTCACGACATAGAGAGCATAGGGGCAAGACGATTAACTAACGATACATGAATTTCATAGAACAACTTTTATTGATACAGTTACATTCCAATGGGATGAACTCCTGCAAACCCATGTTACCAGCCCCGCAGATGTCACCCTTCGCCTAACATAGGACCTGCCCCCCCTGAAACCACCCCATGAAAAATTATCACTACTACAGCACTCTCTGGAAGAAAACGCGAGTCACGGCAGCATGGTCCATGTGTGGAACCGCAAGCTTGATGTCGTCTGCGACATCAGAGTGGTTGCGATAGGCCTTCACCACGTTCTCAATAGGTGAGACATACTCGGAGTTGTTTGGGGAGCCCGATAATCCATCAGCCGCTTTCCGAGGGTACACAGGATGGAATATAGTTGTGTATTGTTGATTATTGTAGTTCAATCCCAAGAGTTGCACAGGAAGCTCTGCAAGCGTGTATTTCGTAAAGTTCTCAATTCGTCTCTCGGTAAGAGTAGCGACAGCTAAGCGACGTTTGATGTAGAACTCGGAGCTGGATCGTAGGTCCTTCTCGAAGACCCCTCTGTGCTTGTACATGATATCATGAACTTTGCGGTAGTCTCTATCTTGGATATCAGACCAGCGCATGATAGCCACAGTGGCGGAAAGCTGTCCAGATTCATCGAGCTGGTGGAGTGTATTGCGAAGAGTTGCCTCTACTTCATCTCCCTTTGCAAGTGCAGTGCGTTGGGCTCTCTCGAGGGTCATGGTATTGGGAATCATCAACTCGTATTTGTGAATCTCGTCACAAATGAAGAAGACAATATCATTGAACTTTGTCTGGAGAGTATGAAGAAGATCGCGGACATTATCTGAGATACGCATGGGAGTCTCGCTAAGACAGATGGCTACAGCACATCGGCCTTCAGCATTAGACATTTCCATCTCAAGAGGGTACATGATGTCTGGTGTTGTGATTTTGTAAAAGATAATGAGGAGTAGCTTGGAGATTGTTGTGAATAACTCTGTAGGAATGTACGATCATGGCCAGAGAAGGACTTTATATAGTATCCAAGTAACCCATCGCAGCATCAGTACTGTTAATCACCTGCCTGATTCGTAAAAGAATTACATGGATGCACCAACAACTTTGACTTTCGCCTACTAATACCACAAATGCATGACAACACAAAACGACATGGATGCATGTCATGGTTGAACATAAAACGTTATAGCAATTATCAAGCAAATTTTTTTTCTTCGGGTTTGCCGATTTCCGGGTACGGTATGATCAAATCCGCAGTGACAAAAGACGATACGTTTGCAAAGTGATGATGCCTGTCAACTTCAGGGTTCTCCTATTAACACCACAAGAACATCATGACTCGGATGCTCACACAAGACTCTTTTTTTTATTTTTTGCCCTGATCTAAGGCACAATAGAGTATAATTACCCTTCCTGTTGTCTACTTCCTTCTAGTCTGCTTCTCTTCCTTTCACCAACTGATAATAAAACCCAACGTCAAACCATAATGCGTCGAGTATTAGCTCGCTACATAGATATCGAGGATTAGTTGTACCTTAGGCCTCAAAATATTGTTTCATTTCATTACATGCACGCAATGGTTGTAAAAAACAGTCAGCTTGTGCATGTTTTCGTATCAGAAGTGTAGAAACACGGCGTTCGTAGTGGAAAGAGACGTCGCTTTATTGTTATTCTACCATAATTAGATCTTGCAAAAGCGTGCCCGTTAATTGGTAGTAACGAACGAGACCCCCGTCATTAGATAGAATGCGCTAACCAGCGTTCATTGGCATGTGATTTGAGGGGTTGGCAAAAGGTCCGAGTAACATTTTACAGCTTTTCAGTGAAATCGAGACAATTTTGTATTTATGTAGCAATCTTGTAAGTCTATCTGCTTGAATATCAAGTAGCATTAACTAGCGCGAAACTTTGGTACTTGGTATTTGAGCGATTACAAATTGTCATCTTATCCTCTTATAGCCAATCTCTTTTTCCCTTTGTAACGAAAACAATCAGACGCTCATCGAGTCGTATCTCAGACCTTGATTCCAAACTTGGTGCCTGCTTTAACGAGTCTCACAACAACGAGAAATATTGCGCTCAGCAAAATTGAGCTACCAGTAAACATTTGGGCGGGGAAGTAACTCCCGTTGCTGTGTTGAATAAGGGTGCCACTAATCGGAGGGCCGGTCAGAAGAGCCACGCTGGTAAGACTTGTTACCATGCCTGCGCGTGTGGCCAATTTCTGAGGGTCAGTTGTCAAAGAGCCGATAAATGCAAACAAAAGAGCTTGCACAGAATGTGCTGTGAAACCATAAAACACGGCGAAGACATAGAGGCCACTCTGAGTACGGACCTGACTCCAGAGAAATGCAAGCAAGCTAGCCACTACTGTAAAGGGTATGAGCAGGTTGAGGATGCCGGTGTATTTTGCAGCGACTATACCAGGTGCCAAACGACCGATAAGACCCGCACCATTTAGTACGAGAATCAGATTGACTGACTCTGCCATACCAACGTAATCCCTAGCAAAAGTGCCAATGTAGAAGAAAACTGTGTAAAGACCCCAAAGCGTGAAGTACATGCCCCCTGTAAAGAACCAGAATTGGATCTCTTTTAGGGCTGAAGGGTCAATCAAAAGTCCAAACTTGCGGGGAGGTAGTCGCGATGAGTACCAGAACAGACACGGAAGATAGGTAAGAAGCATTACGAAACCAATGCATCGCATCGCCCAGCCGTACCCGACACCGTGGGCAGTAATTAGACGTTCTGCCAGAACTGGATACACCAAGCCACCGGTTGCCGCGCCTGAAGACCCAAAACCGATGGCTATAGCACGCTTTTTGCTGAAGTAGGTCGACGTGACAGCCACGGAGGGAACTAGCAGGAGGCCATTGCCGATGCCAAGACAGACACCCTGCGAGAGAAAGAGCTGGTAATATGAAGAACCCAAAGATGCCATAAACGTTCCAAGAAGCTGAAAAAGGATGCCTGAGATGAGGATGATCTTGAAATACCCCATGTCAGTAGCCGGACCGGAAAACATGCCAATAACAAAAAGCAAAAAGACTTGGGTGCTTCCGATCCAAGAGATAGTTGATTTCGACTGGTTTGAGAGAAGCTCGGATGTATAGTATTGCTGAAATGCGCCAAAACTATTATTTACGCCCCATGTATTGAAGCAGACGATGTGTAGGAAGACCACGTGTATCCAAGCCTTCAATCCGCAATCAGGTGGTGCAGATACATCGGCGGAATCAGCAGTACCATCTCCGGCTTCTTTGTCAATTGAAGGTTCTCGGGGTGGTATATGGTCACCAGTAACAGATGGATGTGAATAATTGCGATGAAAGACCATTGTCATATCTTGCTTGGTCAGAGTAACACTATTTGATGTTATATTAATCTGGAAGACCTATGATAGTCTCATGCAGTCCGTCCACCGTCTTGTTTAAATACGAAAAGTGATAAACGCGCCAATACTCAGGCATAATGACCGACACCTGTTTTAATTGTAAGTGTCATAGAAAAATCAACAGAGTGGGTTCTTCTCTGTTATCAAATCTTCAAGATCCTTTCAAGGGTGATTGATGGAATAGGTGACAAATGTCGAGCTGCTCTAGACAGAGAAACAAGACTTAAGTCTCAGATAAGTGAAACAGTGTGTCATAAGGTGTGAATTTATAAGATAGATCCCGATACGCCTATCTCCAACACGGAGATCTCATAAAGTTGATATTCTACAACCAATCAAACGATAGCGCATACCATCTACTACCTTTGCAACGATGTCAGGCGAATTTTCCACCCGAGAGTCACATTGTGAAGAAAGACAATGGGAAGACATAATATATTCGAGTCGTTGCAGTTGTTGGGTCTTGTAATTTCTACCAATTGAACGTCTTTGTAAACGTTTTACTCAAGACTCCTAATTAAACAATACCGCGATATTTTACCGGGCCGACAATGACGGTACGTCTCGGGCCATGGTCATGCTGTGTAACCTACATGTCAGGTCAGTCGGTTCAGCTATGCCGAGACAACTAAAGCCATCCCTTACATCGAACACGGGACAAGGATCATCACAGCGTACTTGAGTCCTTGATGATATTTGATTGTTTGCGGAATCTCGTCCACCACAATCTTAACCGATCAGTTGATCTTGAATCTCATATTCCCTTGTGTGGTATATTGACATCATTGGGACATTATAATTCCGTACCAAGACACGGGACATTGTCGCTGACCGTGACTGTTTGCATGGGTGATCATTGGATGTAGAGGTTCTAAATACGTCAATACCCAGAGTGCGTCATGTTCGTGGCGTCCATCATTCTACCAAAGGGTCCCGTAAGAGTCATTGTGGTTCAGCAGTGTGCCCCATGGGACGGAGCTGCTGAGGGAATACGCACGGATCTCTTCAGCGCTTTTTTACTCATGCAAGATCAAGTCAGGCAAGATGATCTCTCAATTTTAACGGTGGAATTTTCTTTCAACACAGTTTCGAACGGTGGGACATAAATACATGATTGTGAATCGCAAATCCTTGTATACAGCGGTAATTCAAACAGGTAATAAAGGCTCCACTGGTCACGTTGCAATGTTGTTTTGTGCAATGATAGTAAGATAGAAGAAGGTACTCCACATATTTTGGAGCGGATTAGGACCTGGGAACGATTTTATCGACCTTCAGATGTGCTTCATGCTTCTTGACCACTATTCTACACATGTTCTGAGTAGAATCCTGGTTAATCCACAATCGCGCTATCTGGATGACTGCTAATTGAACCTTAGCAAAGATTGAATAGATCAGTTGGCGAGCCACTGACTTCCTGAGTTTCTGGAAAGTCAGGATGGTTACAAAACACCGACTCCGCGCTTCCATGCATTGGAGTCGATGAAAATGGTTGGTAAGGCGCAGAATATGGAAACTGTGTGATGAGTTGTTTAAAAGGGTATAGATCCCAACCTCCAGCTGGATACTCTAGGGTAGAAAATGGATCTTGACAAAGTCTTGTGTATGTTAACTCAAAGGGACTTTCGTACCCGAGATTGGGAGATTCGTGTTATTTCATCAAACACCACATTTTCTACATGTACCTTGGACCAATGGCGTCTAACTCAAGAGTAAAAATCTCGAAAAATACAGGCAACAGTCTTGAATGCATTAGAAACGCCTTCCACGGCTGAAATGGCCCTGCAACCCTTGACTTCCTTGTCAGTGGTGTGGTTGATTCGCGGGTAAGAAACCTCCGTCAGCAACGGAACTCGGCTATTGTGACCCATCACTGGTAAAAAAATCAATCGGTCGGCAAGAAAGGGCTCGTCCACGTTGCCAAACCGGTACTAGCCGGTTCTTAAGTTACTACTTACATGCCGTATATGACGTTTGTTGTTATTGTCTCTGCAACCAGGTTCATGCGCAGTCCCCGATGACGGACAGTCTACCTGTAGATCCCGCTGACAGAAACAGTGTACGTTGATCCCGCTGACAGATCGACAGTCCGTGCAGTGCGCTCAATAACAGGAGTTTTGCTCTATACGGAAACACGGCTTCAATTCGAACCATTGCAGGTAGAAATAATCGCAGTCGGGGTGCTATCCCCAATGACAGCTGAAGTAAGAGGTAATACAGAACCCGAGGTTATGACCCAGATTTGACCGGGGTCATAACCGTTCCTTGCAAGTTGAAACGTCAGGGTTGATTTCACTGGATACTGCATTTCACAGATTTTGACTTCAAATCACACTAAAATATCACGTTCATGTAAGTTTACATAACAATTTAATTGGTAGTCAGCCAATACAGGGTCAAACGCTTGAGAATATACCGTCCGGCCGCTTCGGTTTCTAAGTGATGTACATTAGGCAATCCTGTATTGACTGGAATGAGGTAGCTTGACAATTTGAAATACAAAAGGCAGCAGATTCCCGCTGTTCCATTGCCGTTTGTCCATAACAGCTCGCCACATTCTGAATTCCGCCTCCTTCCACATTATCAACAATTACAAAAGTTTCATTCTAAGAACCTCAGCATGATGTTAAAAAGCGCCATTTGCGCCCTTGCCGCAACTGTTGGCTTGTCAGATGCTCTAGGCATCAACTGTAGAGGCAGTGGCCTTTGCGTTGGCAACAAGGGCGCTCTCGGCCAGCTTATTGCTCAAGTCAGGGCCATAGATCCCAGCAAGACCTTTAGCAACGGAGAGCATATCAGCTGCGTTGACATTAACAACATTGGCAACCACCCAGCAATTTGCGCCTTTTATCAGGGCATTGGAGACCGCACCTTCTCGCTGTCTGAAACTCAGACGTTCCTTCAGCAAATCGTCGATCATGGCTGCAAGCTCTGTGGTAGCGTCCCAACTGACCCGGGCAACAATGTCGCCAATGGCCAACTGACTGTCAACGCTGTTCTCAACCCTACCAAACGCGATGCACCTCAAAGCCCGGCAGTCTATGAGAAGCGCGACGACAACGTCCTTGTTAAGCGCCTGGGTATTAACTGCCGTGGCAGCTCTAGTTGTGGAGTTGGCGGTATCGGACACCTACCCAATGGGGACCTAAAGGATGTTCGCGACGCTGTTGCTTCCGGCGAGGAGGGCAACTTTGGTAACGGTGACCATATTGCCTGCATTCCTTTTGCCTTCGGACAACTTTGCGCATTCTACCAGGGTATTGGCAGCCGGACTTTCACTAAGGAACAATCTGTCACATTTCTCGACCAGCTTCGACAGCATGGATGTTCCAAGTGCGGTAGTATTCCTGTTGATCCTGGCAATGATGTTAAGAATGGACAACTTACTGTTAATTATGTGGCATAACTGGCTACCAATTAGCTAAGCCTTGGGATGGCTAGAACTGTTGCGGATTTCCTGACTTCAACTATCTCACGGCACTGGCAACAGTCAGTACTGAGATCTTCAGATACTCTGTCTGAGGCAACAACTGGGCGCAGAAAGTAACTACTGGAGTGAAAGGAGAGAGGGGGTGTAGGAGAGATCAGCAGACAGGCGGAGAAAATCTTGCAGTAAAGTAGGCTAGACGATAACTATGATAATAAGAAACAATAAACCTAATTACTGCACTCCAGTTCTCACATTAATCTGGCAATAACATCTAGTAGACCTTGTAGAATGTTCTTAATAAAAATAAACACATAGAGTGTATACTGTATATGTAGTTTCACCTGTGTTGTAAATGTTAAAGTCATGATGCTTTTGTGTTGTAGATAGGGCGAAAGTTAAAGCAGAAGGTTGTAAATGTTAGATATACAAGCGTCACTAATGGCGTTCAACATCCAAAGAAACCCTCGCAAATTACAACCTGCTGGATCTATCTACATTCGGCTGGTAAATGAGCGAGCGACATCTATCTTGGAATGAGAAGAAACAAATCGCATGCCGGATCTGAGAGATTCGCCACGGTGCGACCCAAGGGCAATAAGTGAAGCCTCCCTCACATCACATTTTGCACACAAATTGCACCTAAGTATCGTTTTTGTTCACCCACGCACGTATTTCGCCTCATTCTATTTCTTTTCGTTTATTTCTATATGACCACATGTCTCGCTATCTGACGAACCTCGACGGCATGTCCATATATACAGGTCCTATATATACTGGTTTTTCCGCAAGTCTCACTTAGACAAGACCAAACCACTGGAAATCAAGTTCCGGATGAACGGGAACAGTATGTCCAACCCCAGCTGCAGACACGGCAACAAATTGAGTTCCGTCTCCAAAGATCTCGGTAGTATAACCTCCCTGCGGGCTATTTGCCTCCTTGCTGGTGGAAGAGACACCATGGACCGCCGACCACTCCTTAACCTGCTCAAGGAAGTTTTGGTAGAAGACGAAATAATCGGCTTCGCCATGGTAGGTTTTGAATCGAGGGTATGAACCGTTATAGCCTGGGTACATGGCATGGACCTGGCTAGCCCATTCTTCACCAGACTTGATAACTTTTCCATCAGAACAGACGCGGCCAGAGCTATTAGGACTAGATCCAGGTGCCCCAGCCATACATCCGGCAGCAACACCAGAGTAACAGGTAGCAGCAACAAAACGGTCAGGATAAGTTGCAGCAAGGACATTAGTCATCATACAGCCAGAGCTAGATCCGGTAACAAAGACCTTCTTAGGGTCAGCCTGGAACTGTTTGATGGCCCAGTCGACCATGCCAACTAGAACCTGACTATCGCCCTGGCCATCATGCGTGAGGGTTTGTGTACTAGCAACGTCCCAGCAGTTGTCATCCTTAGGGGAGGATGGGTACAGGACCACAACCCCCTTTTGATCGGCGAGGGACTGGTAGTTTGTCTGCTGGAAGTATTGTTCTCCGCTTCCACCGCACATATGTAGCTAAAGATCTGGTCAGCTCATAGTCTGCAGCAAGAATACAACTAATACTTTACTTACAGCAAGAATCACTGCTGGGTTGGCAGGTAGATTGGCAGGGATGTAAGCCTGTAACTGCAGCTGTGTGTTGAAGGTTGGTCCAAAGTCGGTAATGGTTTGGAGCTGAGCCGTAACCAGGCCAGCGCCTAGAGCGAGCGTGGCCAACAGCTTGCGTGGTGAGAAGGAGTCGACCATGATGATTATCCTAGGTATGGTAGTTTGTTGGTGGCGGGTGGTTGGTGATCTTCTCTTTCTTTCCTGCTGGGGATGACCAGAGTCTTATACTTAACGGAAAAACTGGGCTTTAATTGCTGATAGTACATACCGCAGATCTTCATCCAGGATACTTTTTTAATTCTGTGAATAGATTGAATTCCGTAACATGTAAATTTTCCGTGTCTCCTTTAGTCCATATTGTTATGTGCAAGGATCAAAAAGCGGTAAACTGAAACAGACATCTTGTTTAATGCAAACAAACAACAGGGTAGTTACCGGACCGACCCCAGGCTAGAGTCCAAGGACGGGTTAATAGACGGACGGACAAATATGCTCCGCAATCGCCGGAGAATATACCAAACAGGCTCAGGGATGTTAAGCCGAGTTCTCAACCTTGAAACAGGAAATTGTCACTAGGACACCCCTGTGCTGAACTTCTTATCTGTACTAGTAGGTCTAAGCGAGGCGAGTTTAATTCAAGGACCAGAGGGGCAGAGCAGGGGTCTGAAAACATAATCTAGAACAAGCACAATACGATAAATATTCGCAGCCGAACCGACCATTCGGGTCAACTGAAACCATCCTAAGAAGCAATAATTGATAGCGGAATAACACCTGGATATATTTTAAATGTTCCGCAGCCTGTTTATATAGCCATTAACTCGGCGAAAAGCTCATCCTCAACACGTATGGTATCTCCGAACAAGGTACAAGGTACTTACCTTAATCAGCGATCGGCAAGTGGGTTCCACTAATTGCAGGGGTCGCTTACGATGTATGCTCGTAGTCGTATCTGACTCTATCTTTCTTTCGGGGTATTTAACTCAAGCTACTAATATCTCATTGGCACTTTTCAAGCGCTCTAACATCACCGGCTAATATTGCGACCGTTCTTAGATAGTTCTCACCTACAAACTATATCGAGGCCAACTACGGAAACCTTCTTAGATTATGTTAACAGCCTATAACCAGCACGATGTGTTGTGTCATTCGCTGCTGGGTAGATATTGGCGCCGTTTGTAGCAAGGACGCACTCCCTGGTAAGAGTCATGTCAAGAACAAAGCTATCGTTAGAACCTGGGCCTCTCGCACAGATGCATAATCCCAAGTATGGCCACAGCAATGGTTATATGGTTCATGATTGGGATGCAGACCCCTATTCGAAAGGGGCATGGAGCGTCTGGGATCCCTTGGCTATGACGAAGTATCTACATGAGCTTCATAAGCCATACGGTTGTGTTCTTTTTGTAAGTGCTGACTGGGCGAATGGTTGGCGAGGTTTTATTGATGGAGCATTAGAGAGCGGGAAGAAAGCTGCAGATGATGCTCGGAGAATTCTCCGCCACAGTATCCCAAGCCATCTGCAGGTAAGTGAGACATCTTTGTCGTTGTATCCACGAAAAGTCTTGTAAATTTATCTCGCAAATCACTCCTCATTCAAATATCCTTGATCTGGCCCTCTTGCGCATAATATAATCTAACCCTTTGGCAAATCTTGTCACTTTTAACACCTTCCTTCCTCATCATTTAGCAATGACGAAGATGTCAAGTATGAAAAGTGTGGTGGCAAGTTGAGTCTTGTTTGTGTTCTAGATCATCACGACAAGATACCCTAATCTCCATAATCATCAGTGCAGGATTCCAAATCTGTGTGGTACCAAATTTACGGAGGCTGGCAGTTCACGAACGAGGGACCTACGAAAATTCATTTATTGTATACGCAACTACATTTTCCTGTTCCTGATGTGAGACTGGACTACGTTTTTACCCACAAATTTAGTAACAAAGTACTGAGCACCATGTCCTGAAGTATTAAAAGTCATACAAGAATGTTCAGATTACCCTAGAGTCAGTGTTTTGCCCTCGATTTTGTGCTCAACAAAATCCTTATCAATGGATCGTTTTAAATTTGTCCTATATATGTGTATTGCTCTAAGGATCAGCCCGCTCTACTGGTAATGCTTAACAGCAGAATCTTTTGTCATCCGTGCATTGGTACATAGCTACCTCTCTGATGAAGTGGGTTAGCTTTCAGACGCGTGGGACCATACGTCTGACATTTGCGGCCTTTTAGCCAACGTGGGAACTCCACACTTTATCTTCCGGAATCTTTTGCTTTCTCCTGATTGAATTTCAAGAGAAGGAACCGTTTGTCAGGGGCGGAGCAGGCGCATGATTACAAGAAAAGGAAGGTAATATAAAAGGAAGAATGAGAGAATGTCTCGCACGTGTCCAGCTTGCTTGTTGGCGTGATTTGTTAGGCTGCAACTTAGGATAAGGCAGAATAATCCATGAACGGACCTGGTCCCGGTAAAGATCACTACAGGCTGCCAGTTCCAGTCACTCTGTTGAGATTTGTTCCACATGTGACTAATCGTCACCTAATACGTGATATTTGATGATATCTCCCGTTTGTACATGATGTATCATTGGAGCGCCATTTGCTGTACTTCCTCGATGTTTTAGAGGTCAACAAAGGCTGTGTGTAGAGATACATAGCCTGGTTGAAAACATAAAGCATCGTTCATTTGGATCTGCGGAGCGCACAATCACGGAATGATCTCATACGAATATGACCTCGAGTCTCAGACATGGCTCAAACGTCTTCGACCACTGGCAGTTGAACTTGTCGTGCCGTGCCGTGCCGTGCTGTATCATGTGTTGTTGTCTCTTGACGTGTCGTGCCGTGCCGTGCCTTGTTTGCATAATGCCCCATTATGCAGTCCTCTCAGCCTATCGATCCTGCATGATTGCTCAATCACACACAGCCGCTTGAGACATTGTGTGTCCTGCCGACAAGCCCTACTGCAATACACCCGAAAAGGCAAAGAGGCACGGAAGTCTTGAGCTGATGTTCTATGCCCTGGAAAGGTGCAATCCTCTTACGTACTGAGCAGCATGCCAAGTCTTTGGCCGGTGGTGTAAACAGTCAACGTAAGACATGAAAAATAGCGAAAGCCCTTCACTGAGTAGACACTATCTTGAGGCCACCCTTCTCCACCCTGTACATAAAAAGTATTGCCATTGGCAGCATGTACCTTAGTTGTCCTTCGATATAATTGAGACTTCCTATAATATGATAGCAAAATGCTTCGGTATCATGGAAACCTCTTGTAGATGAATATTACTCTATTATGATTACTTCAATCGTCTTATGCCGTGGAATTTCTAGTATAGCGTTCTGAATCCTTAAGCTCTAAATACAAATTGAAAGTAGAATTCGTAACGTGCCGTGTATGTTGATTGAGAAACATACTTGGATTTGCTGGCTCATACGTGTCGCATGGTGACCCAATGCAATATGGTCCTGCTGCAGCCAACACGGCATATATGCGGTCACTTATGAGCCATCACCGGACAGCCCGTATTTGATGATGTGCAGAGTATGGTGTCAATAACGTGCGCACGAGGGTATGAAGCTTTCCAAGTAGTAGGTGATGAAATCATGGCGTTTTATTAGTTCTTCCCTAAAATGGAAATGAAGTGCAATGGGTGGGTGACACAAAGTATACTGTACTCAATGTGTCTAATCCACTGATGGCTTCAATCTCTGCCGCCGAGCGAGTAAGAGTTGAGTTTGGAATAACATCGTGAACACTTATTGCAGTATGAGTTCATTCACATACTATACTATTGAGTATACCTCGTAACCGGGGAAAGACCCAAACCGGAGAGTCACCAATTAGCATTCAAACTATTTATCTATAAATGCCCAAAAGGACTAGTACATATCTCTTCGAACTCTTCATCTTACGAAATATCCATTATCCATCGCCATCTCTCGCATCAGCATTACTCGAGACTTCTTCGTGATATTGTTAAAACAAAGTAGTTTTCTTACCATCATAGGTCAGAGACTCGAGAACTTAGCAAGCAATTGAACATGAGTGGTAAGTTCAATCTCCCTTCGTCACATTATTGGATAGTGGAAGACTTACCTGCCAAATAACTTCTTAGAACACAGCATTGGTATTGTTGGGGGTGGCATCGCTGGGCTATATTCTGCCCTTCTGTTACAGGACAAAGGATATGCTGTCCACATCTTTGAAGCTGCTGACAGAGTCGGTGGTCGCGTGCGAACCCATCACTTCGCAGATGACAAAAACCAATATTACGAAACGGGTGCAATGCGAATTCCCTGCACAAAATTCCACAACACTATCTTTTCACTGATTAACTATCTAAACGGCCATACAAAACTTCCCCGATGCATGGCCATTCAGCTGATTGACTATGTTTATCGACACGAAGGGAACTATTCTTATTATGGATCTGAATTATCCCGACATCCAGCGTCAGATCTCACACCTGCCAATGTAGGCTGGACAGACTTCCCTGAGCCATTCCAGAGTACGAGTGCCGGGGATCTGCTGAATGGAGTACTTGGGGAGCTCACTGAAGGTCTCGATGATTCCTTCGATGAGACAATTGAACGGATTGTTAATGACTACGACCAATATAGCTTTCGGGGCTACCTCATAAAGCTCAAGAAATGGCCACCTGCTGTTGTCTCATTTGTTGAAACAACGCTTTTCCATGCTAATGCATTCTCCTCCAGCGTCCCAGATTTATGCATGAAGTATTTGCATTTCAATTCCAAAAAGTGGAAAGCCATAGACCAAGGCATGAGCCGCTTGACTGACGCAATGGCCCATCTGGTCGGGCATGAGAATATAACTCTTGGTGCTCAAGTAACTCATGTCATTAACACTAGCAACCAGTGGGTTATTATCAGAACTGAAGGTTTTGATAGGGCCGTCAACGCTGAGTTTGACCGGGTAATATTCGCTATACCACCACCCGCACTGCGTCCAATAACTATCAGCCCACGCTTGTCAATGAGGAAAGAAACGGCCATTCGTTCGCTGGTTCTAGAGCCAGTTTATAAACTTGGATTACGTTTTAAAACCAGGTTTTGGGAGCGATTATCGTCAGGAGGTAGCATGGGCGGACAAAGTGAAACGGACCTTCCTATCCGAACACTTGTTTATCCATCCCAAGGTATAGGGACCAGCGGACCCGGTGTGTTGCTAGTTTACCTTTGGTCAGTATAAAGATGCCCAGTCAAAGGTTTATATCAAGTTAATGCTGATCTCTAACGGTCTTAGGTTAACGGATGCGCAAAGCTGGATTCCCCTTACCGCCGAGCAGCGTCGGACGCTTGCCATGAACTACATTGCAGAGTTGTATCAGGATCAGACCGACCAGGACGGTCATATAATCGATGTTCATGAGCAGCTCATCGAGACCTCAGAAACCCTGTGGTCTGAATCCACAGCAAGCGGGCTGACACATCCTCAGCCAGGGCAGTTATCCACCTATCTTGAATGGGCCAGGCGCGCCGAAAACAATCTTTTCTTTGCTGGAAGCCATTTAACTTACCACTACGACTGGATGTCAGGCGCTGCGCTTTCCTCCCTACAAGTGGTCAAGGATATGCTCCAAGCTGATGTACAGCCTCTGGGTCATGTGTCTATGGAACACAAGTCAAGGTTATAAGACTGCGATGAAAAAGGGTTATTGTTAGAAACTCTGTCGCCGATATGGTGTTTTGTCATTTTACGTCATATACTCTCGTTTAAACTAGGATATCACCTTATGGTTTTTTGGTTTTTTTTTCTTGCAGCCTCTTCATACATCAGGTTCAACGTCCTATACTGTTTGTAAATGGTCCGAATTCATGCCAAGGTACTGTGATAACTGCATAATCGCTTCTCAAACAACCTCATGAAGATGATCGAATTCCACCAACAAGATAGCATGTCATCATTGTAGTCACTAGATCCTGCTTTGCATCAAATGATGACATTTATGAAGCACCTGTGTGGTAACTTGTATCTTGTGACGTCTGTATAAGATAAATATGTTCTTTTGAGTCAGTTTATGACGTTTCTGTCACACCCCAAGCCGCCTGTGGCTTTGAATTGCTGTGTCATGACGTGCTATATGCCGGAGGCGAGAGCAGAAGGAACGGCCAGCGATCAGCCGGATGCTCCTACATCGACTGTTCGACTGCATCTACAGAACTTGATTTTGCCAATCATGATGTTATGCACTAATGGATGAGAAATTGAAATCTCGATGGATCTCATAAACATCAGGCGAGCAGTGCATGCGACGTCATAGGAAACCAGTTGCCAAAGGGTTGTTTTTAAGATGGAGGGCATTACGATCCAGATAAGTGATCCGTAAGCAAATGACATATCATATAATCGCAAGCAAAATAAGAGAAAATATTGTTATAATAAGTGACATCATTAACATGCAAAGATAAGAACATGGTGGTTTTAGAGTATATGAACATGCCTTTCATTAAATCTTTCCCCCTGTTCTTGTAACGAGTACATATAGGTTATACTTGAGCTTTCATCACCAAACATTGTATAAACAAATCAATTCTGCCCATCACTAAACGAAGACTCTCCTATATTGGCCCTTACCACGAAACAGTCGGCTATATTCGTTCCTAGAGTATTCCTTCTTGAAGTTATACAAGAAGGCTATCACCGTTAGCTCAGTACTTTCGACAACTTTGCAATGGTCCAAGTCAACAGCGCCGCCAATATGAATGACTTGTATGCCGCCGACCCCGTATTAATCAGCATTCTCATTGACAAAATACCCTGGTGATAGATTCATAGGCAAATCTGGTGCTACAATATTCAAGGATATGATGCTTCGTCACGGTGTGAAGCATATATGTAAGTGTTGAAAAACTAAAGAAATAAGAGATAAGTCTGACAAGCCAACAGTTGGTTACTCAGGTGCTGCCATAGTTCCTGTTTTTGAGGCCATCTACAACTCGAAGTGCTTCGATTTTATCCTTTCACGTCACGAACAGGGCGCTGGTCATATGGCTGAAGGCTATGCTCGGGCCTCGGGAGAACCTGGTATTGTCCTTGTGACCTCTGGGCCCGGTGCCACCAATGTTATGACGCCACTGCAAGACGCATTTTCCGATGGAACCCCTATTATAGTGTTCTCCGGCCAAGTCGCTACCACATCTCTTGGAACGGATTCATTCCAAGAGGCTGATATCGTCAGCATGTCCCGCCCCTGCACCAAACGCAGTTTCATGGTCAGGAGCGTCGATGAACTTCCATGGCACATCAATGAGGCGTTCCAGCTTGCTACAAGTGGGCGCCCTGGACCGGTACTTGTCGACCTTCCAAAGGATATGACATCAAATGTCCTTGAAAGAGCTATCCCCCCAGAACTTGCTATCCCATACCAACCTGAAACCACTACCTATACTACACCTACGCTAGGTAACAAACAACTGAGCGTTGCTTCTGTGGCCCGCATCAGCAAACTTATCAATGAGGCGGAGAAACCGGTGATATATGCCGGGCAGGGAATCCTATGGTCTCAGGGTGGGACAGAGGTCTTGAAGAGACTTGCAGAGAGATGTTCTATGCCCGTAACTACTACTATACTCGGCCTGGGAGCATATGATGAGCTTGATCGAAAGTCATTACATATGCTAGGCGAGTACGGTACGGTCTATGCTAATATGGCTATACAAGAAGCTGACCTTATCATTGCTCTTGGGGCCAGGTTTGATAACCGTGTTACGGCCGACGTTGATGGGTTTGCGCCTGGCACAAGGTCTGCTGAGAAAGAAGGCCTTGGTGGCATTGTCCACTTTGAGATATTGCCAAGTAATATAAACAAGACGGTACAGGTGACGGAGGCTGTTGAGGGTGACGTGACTCACAATCTGAATCAGATTCTGCCATCCCTTGACCACAGGACAATGGAGAGTCGCCAAAGCTGGTTCGAGAAAATCGATATGTGGAAGAAAGAGTGGCGTCTTATGGATTCTAACGGAGAATCTTCCCGTATCGAACCACAAGCCTTGATCAATAAGCTCAGTATGCTTACAGCGGATCGTAAGCATAGCACCTATATTTCTACCGGTGTCGGTCAGCACCAGATGTGGACAGCTCAACATTTTCGATGGAGACTTCCACGATCGATGATTACTTCCGGTGGTCATGGTACCATGGGATATGGATTGCCTGCCGCCATTGGCGCCAAGATCGCACGGCCAGAAGCACTAGTCATTGATATCGATGGAGATGCGTCTTTTAACATGACTCTGACTGAGTTGTCCACCGCCGTCCAGTTCAATATCGGTATCAAGATAATCATACTGAACAACGAGGAGCAGGGAATGATTTCGGAATTGCAGAAAACATCTGGTAATCACATACATGCCTACAGCCGACAGGGTAATCCTGATTTTGTCAAGCTCGCAAATTCTATGGGTGTACAAAGTCGCCGCGTAGAAAACCCTGACATGGTTCTTGATGCACTGAAATGGCTGATCAACACTGATGGACCTAGCCTTTTGGAAGTCATGACCGACGAGCAAATGCCGGTGATTCCTAAAGTGCCTGTAGGATCTAGCTTGCACAAGAATGTTCAATTCGATCAAGGTATTTACCGTTTATTCACGAGACGCAGCATTGAGCAGGCACTAATTATTCTTAGACACGCGTCAGAATTGATGGACATTGCCAACTGAGCCGCACCGCATCGGGTAGCACTTCGTGGCCCACATTCAATGTTTGGTATATAGCAGAGAGCAGTGGGTTGAGCGTATTGGACATGATACTGAGATAGAAGAATGTTTTGGGTGAAGAATGGAGAAATGTGGTAGTTATCTATATTGTTTTAAATTCTTATCAATAAAGCACTTTGTTACTATTTATCTTATCTTTACCGTGAGAATTGCTGCGAAGCTTTCGACCTTATAAATGTTAACTGTATATACGATATATCTTCTCGGGTCTCATTACGCCAAGAGTTTCCACGTTGAAATATCCAAAACCGTTGGGAAAATAGCCATTTTCTGGTGTAATGTGCATGCTCATGTCCTGACCCATTAGTCATTCTCAGAAGGTTGCGATTTATCGCGGTAACGGGCTTCGTGAATGTTTCGCGAGGCGTACTATGCCAAAAACTGATAATATTTGGACATTTGCTATATGGAGAATGATTTTTCCTTCTGGAAGGCTTGGTCTGAGATACTGAAAGTGGCTACTAAATATGCTATCAACACAATTTCCTATGTACCGTCTCTCATAACTTCAACTTTATAATCGCGGCTAAAGATCTTTTCCCCATGTTCAAATGCGTTGACGTATGCCGTAATAATCATGCTCGTCTCTGTCATCCTCATCCTCACCCAGCCTTCCTGTTTAAGCTTTTTCTCATCTCGCTCAAATTCCCTTTCCCAACCCTGCTCAACGCACGCTGACAGGGGGTTATCCGGTAGCACGGTGGCCTTTGTCAAGGTCCACCAGCCGTAGACCCAACCAGTCTGGTCAATTTTCCACTTGCCGTCGTCCCAGTCGACGTGAAGAGTAGTCGATTGGGTATCCCAGTCCTGACTGACAAATGTTTTGTGGTTCACAGGTCGTAGTTCCACTTGGGATAGAGCACCATTGACAGCGGGTTTGAAAGGTCTGAGCTGCGAGTCAAGCGGACTATCTTTTCGGAGCGGCAGGTCGAGGCCGCTCTTGGCGCAGTCGATAGTTAGAGTAGTGACTTCGGGTGATGGCCATACCATGGGGAAATATGTCGACGACAATGCAAGACGAAGACGGCTACCAGGGCTGATGCGGTTTCCAAAGTGATTCAACTTGAGGGTAATGTCGTAGAATTTACCTGGCTCAAGAGGCTTGAGGTCTTCATGACCGTCTCGATGTGTGAGATTGAGGAGTCCGTGGGAAATCTTTGTTACTGCACCGTCTGGTAAAACTTCCGACAAGGTGGCTGCTATCAAGGCGTTTGGCTTGTCGCTTGCGATGCGTAGATCCAAAGTTGGGGGCCCAAGAAAATCTGTCGGTTTTGTGAAAGGCTCTGTATCGAACACAAGAGACCCACCGGCCTCCAGACGTTGGTCTGCGGGTCCTTCACCTTCGACGCCAAAGATCAACCACCTGCCACCGGCGAAGCCGAGAGTTTGGGGAGAACAGATATCAATTTTATCATGGCTGTTCGATCCTCCTTCGGTCAGTTTTCCTGGAGACAGACTGAGGTGTTTCAAGGAGCATTTTTCGTCAGACCAACTATCCTCGGCAACCCAACTACCCGGTCGAGTTTCAACATAAGGCGCAGGCCGAGAGGTCTCGGAGAGGAAACATCGCAGCATTGGCTCATGCATAATACCCGTATCAATCCCTTTCAACCACTTATCCCACCATCTGATCGATTCCTGCAAGAATCCAATCTGTGGTCCCGGGTAACCAAAGTTTGGATATTTGTGGCCCCACGGCCCGACGAGGCCCTTTCTGGGGACTTTGAGGTTTTCAAGCATCCTGAATATGGTGTTGGTGTAGGGATCCATCCATCCACCTACAAGGTAGACGGGACACTGAATAGAGCTGTAGTCCTCGCAGACAGAAGCATGCTTCCAGAAGTCATTCCGACGTTGGTTTTCGTGCCATTCTTTGGCGTAGAATCCGCCAGAGTCCAGTCGTTTCAACCACAAGTCACGCCACTCATCTCCGACTACAGCTGGGTCTGGAGGGGAAGAATTGATGGATAACATGGATGCCGCCCAGGTGAGATTCTCTGTCAGTAGACAGCCACCCATGTAGTGAATATCGTCGTTGTAGCGGTCGTCCGTTGAACACATGGTGATGACAGCGCGAAGCTCAGGTGGACGCCGAGCAGCAACCTGTAGTCCATTGAAACCACCCCAAGAAATACCAATCATTCCAATTGATCCAGTGCACCATTTTTGAGCAGCAATCCATTTCAAGATTTCCAGGGCGTCGTCTTGTTCTTGTTTGAGGTACTCGCCCAACAGCAAACCTTGAGAGTCTCCTGTGCCGCGCATATCTACACGAACACAAGCATAGCCATGTCCCGCCACATAAGGATGATTCATGGCATCTCGAACAGCAGTCATATCGCTTTTACGATAAGGCAGATACTCGAGAATGGCGGGTACAGGGTATGACTCTGCATTTTTGGGAAGCCATATCATGGCTGAGAGGACGACCCCATCACTCAATGTGATGGGTGCATGAAAGATAATGTCGATTGGTTGAAGCTGCATGGCTGAGAGTTGCAAAGATTTGAGTTACCGACTGACGTTACAGCTCAGCCTGTTGGGAGAGTGAACAAGGCGACAAGAGCCAAGGCTTTCCCTCTTGTAGCTGATGTCTCTTGTCAAGTGGGGACTCAAATTGGCGCCCACTTTGGTCACCGCTAAGAGGCGGGGTAGCGATGGGCTTGGCCTATCTTATCATTCGCCGACGTTTTGATTCTCAATGGAACATCAGGAAATTGAGAAGAGAATCCCCTCTAGATATCATTCCATATACAACATTTTCTGAAAAGGAAATCTGTATTTTTCACTATTGATTGAATGTTAAATGAGTTCCTTGTTCATTAAAATGGTAGATTGAGATCCACTAGTAAGAAACAACCAGGTATCTCTCACTAGCATTTTATAAGTAAAGCGGCATGATCGGGTAAACACAAGGTTGATCAAAGGAAATTCACTGGTGTAAAAGCAATTCATTAATAGTAAATTGATTAATTGAATCACCTCAATAAAGTTCAATAGATAGACTTCCCTTCTTGGTATAGTCCATCCGGTATGCGTAGCATTCGGCCCCAGTTCTAGTATGCGAGGGGTATTCTCCGCGTCTTATCTCCTGCTATCACCTCTTTGAATGATCCACATGTACTGATAAAATAACGCTTTACAGGGAACGGAGCATTTATGCGTCTTGATTCGAGTGTTCGTTACCGTCGGATGTATCAGTATCCTAAATGATAAGAGATCATCGTTCCCAAGCAAGGAACCGGCAGAACGGCCGAGTTTGCCGATTTCTTGACAGGTTACTGGTCCTATCTTCTAAAAAACCATTTTCCCTCATTGAAATATCCACTCGCGGGTTATCTACATGTTCCCCATTTCCAGGCCTGTTTCAAATCGCGACATTAAATGCTGATTCATTACAACGGCATTTGTATCTCTTTCACCTCATCATAGATGAATTCCTTTCACGATGTCAACTCTCAACATTAGCCCGACCGTCTCCAATGGCGATCCTAACGACACCAAGAAAGTCGAAGAGAAAGGTGCTCAAGATGTGGAGATTGGTGTGAGCCACCCGGAGAAACAGACATTCTACTCCAAGATGTCGGTGTACTTGATGATGATCTTTTCTGGTCTCGCCTTGGGTTCAGATGGATAGTAAGTCCATGACCTTCTGGAGTATCAATAGTCAGTGTACTAAAACTACACCAGCAACGCCGGAGTCATCGGTAATCTCGAGCTCTTGTTCACGTCTCTTTACCCAGACGCCCTAACAAGCACTATGGCTTCTCGTCTATCCAACGCCTTTCTAATCGGCATGATTGTCGGCATGATTGGCTTTGGCGTCTTGGTAGACCAGCTGGGCCGCAAGACAGGAGCCGTCATGACGACTGTCATCCTAGTTGTCGGAATCGCGCTCAGTACCGGCGCCAGCGGTACATCTGACACTGGTCTTATGTGGATGCTCGTCATCGCTCGTGGAATTGCTGGCGTCGGAGCTGGTGGTGAATATCCCGTCTCTGGTGCTGGTGCACTCGAAGCTTCTGACGAGGCAAGCCACTTCCGCAAATCCCGTGGTTTCATGTTTGCCATGGTTGCAGACTTGTCTGCTGGTTTGGGATATACCTTTGCCGCTCTTATTCCCCTAATCCTACTACTATGTGTTCACCAAAGAACTGATCGCTATGAGCTTGTCTGGAGATTGTCCTTCGGACTCGGCGCTATTCCCCCTCTCACAATTTTCTGGTTCCGTCTGAGGATGCGAATGTCTACCGCGTATCGAAAGTCTGCTATGCGAAAGCAAAAGACACCTTATGTACTGATCTTCAAGAAGTATTGGCGACGCATTTTTGGTGCTGCTTTTAGTTGGTTCTTGTATAACTGGATCTCTATCCCATTCGGCATCTTCAGTTCTGTTATTATCTCTCGAGTCAATGCGTCTAATTCCCTTGTTCAGAACCTGGGCTGGGGCGCGCTTATTAACAGCTTCTATCTTCCTGGTCCATTTATTGGAGGCTATCTTTCTGATCGAATTGGAAGGAGAAAGACCATGGCTCTGGGTTACACCTTGCAGGCGATTCTTGGATTTGTTCTTGGCGGCGCCAATGAGAAGATTCAGAAGGTATTTCCACTCTTTGTGGTTCTTTATGGAATCTTCCTTACTCTAGGTGAGGTTGGTCCAGGAAGGTAAGTGATCCCTATGCGTAACTAAATATTTCACTGACCTAATATTTCCTACAGCACGGTTGTCATCATGGCAACTGAGCCATTCCCCACCTCTGTGCGAGGTCATACTATGGGATTTATCTCCGCCTGGTCCAAGGCCGGAGCTGCTATAGGCACTCAGGTCTTCACTGCCATACTCAGCTCATACGCCGATCCCGTCAAGGGTAATCAAGTTGCCTTTTTAGTAGGCTCCAGCTTTGCAGTTATTGGTGCATTGAATGCCTGGTTTGTTCTCCAAGACGGTGAGAAACAGTTGGAGAAAGAAGACCTTGTTTGGAAAGATTACCTTGCTGAGCATGGGTGGGATGTAACTTGGGGTGATTATGAGACTCCTGACCCGGTGAAAACAAAGAATCAGGAGCTATTGGTGCGATCTTAGTGTCTCTAGCTAAATAAATCTCGAAACGAGGCTCATAGCGAGTGGCTTGAAGACGTTTTGTTACGTTTTAAGCTCATGGAACCTTGTGCCAGCCTTGCCATCAAGTGTTGCTGAGTGTGTAGATTGTGTATATATCACAAGAACAAGAAGGATAAAGCAAAAGACAAGTAAGAAAATAGTACAAGATAAGATTCCAACGTCCTCAATGGCCCAAGCCGGAGAAAGGTGGAGATCTTCCCCACAATGGAGGCCCACCACGTTTTAGTCTAATTTTTCCCCTCAGCATGTCAACAAGATAAAAACTCAATCCATTTATTGCCGATTATTATTATCAATCCACATCAATTAAAAACACTCAGCATGGACGAATCGTCATATCTTCTGGCCCTCCAGCTGCAGCAGCAGGATCTGGACCTCTTGGAACAATCGAGTAAGGGAAAGCAGCGCGAAGGCGAGATTACAGACATGAATTTGGCTTTAGAGGCATGTCGTCATGAGCTCGAGGCAATGAGTACTCAAATCTCTGACCATATTCTGGCCCTCAGCATCGCAAGGGCCGTTGAAACTGATGCTCAGATCATCAGAGAAGTCCAATTGGCAGAGGATGAGGCTACAAGAGACCATGAGTATGCTCTCATGCTGTCAGGTGATGGGAGTGTGGCACCAAGACCAGCCACAGTGGACATCGAAGACTCAGACTCATCGGATGAGTTTGAGGATGATGTGATGAATATCTTACGCTCATTGAACCTCGGCGGCTTTCCAGACTCAATGTCGGGTCAACCTGAGTCATCAAGTTGGGCGTCATCCCGTACGGAATCGCAAACGAGAGAATGCATTGCTTGCAACGACGAGTTCCCACCTCTGGCCCTTTTTAGGGCAGCATGCTACCACGAATACTGTCGGCCATGTCTTGTAGGCTTGGTCAACTCGTCAATCCAAGATGAGAGCTTGTTTCCTCCGAAATGCTGTCGCCAGCCTCTCCCTATTGAGCCAGGTCGATGGTTCTCTCCACAAATCGTTGGCCGGTTTCGGGCCAAGAAGTTGGAGTTTGATACCCCGAACCGCATATACTGTAGCGAGCCATCCTGTTCGACATTTCTACCCCCTGCGTCTATCAAGGGTGACACGGCCACTTGTCCTAGATGCGTTCAAAGGACTTGCATCCATTGTAAAGGTCCGCGACACATAGGCGTCTGCCGGGACGATACCGCTTCACAGCAAGTTCTGCAACTTGCAGACCGTAACGGTTGGCGACAATGCTATTCCTGCAACAGAGTAATTGAGTTAGAGACTGGATGTTACCATATGAGTAAGTCGTCAGTACAGATTAATGTCTTCTAGCATTACTAACTTACCAAAGCCTGTCATTGTGGAGCCCAATTCTGCTACGTGTGTGGTGAGCGTTGGAAGCTTTGCTCCTGTCCACAATGGGAGGAAGCTCGCCTCATCAGACGGGCCAACGTGGTCGTTGACCGAGATAACAATGCAGACCGCATGGACGCGGTAATGCGCCAGGCTCGCGTTGAAGAGGCGAGAGTTAACTTGTTGGAGAATCATGAATGCGCACACGAAACCTGGGTACAGCGAGATGGTGATCACGAATGTGAGGAATGTCATGATATACTTCCTCGGTACATTTTTGAGTGTGGACAGTGCCATGTTATGGCTTGTCGCCGGTGTCGCTTTAATCGACTCTGAGATAACTGCTGTAAGGATCAAATACGAGGCACCCTTGTGGTTTATACAATAGACAATTGCGAATCTTGAACCAGATATCTTATACAAAACGGGCAATATCCTTCTAATTACAAGCCACACATTATCACAGTCATGAAAAATCTTGACATGACAAGTTATTTCAACAAACTATTTAAAGGATACAAAAGGTTTTTTGTCATCCGTTGCTTCATTGATCTTGCTTATCTATTCTGCAGTAGCCTCCTGACTCGGTTCCTTCGCGAAACCATTCTTACCACTGAGCCCAGTGATCTCGACATTTGACCTCCCTGTCTGGCGATGGGTATATAACGCTTTGGACAAACTCCAAGATAACCAGAGCCATTAAAGTTCGACCTGAGTGTGTATGCTTTTGGTAAACTCCTCGGCGACATCTTTCAACTAAAGAGAGGCACGTTGTCAGTTAAACTAGTTGATGAGCAGAAAGAGATTATTGACCTACTTCTTTGAGCTTGTCGATGCAAACCTTCGTTGAATGATTAATGCAGGCCTTGCGGGTTGCCAGAGAGCCTCTATCAGGGGCGGCCTTCATGTTGCCAATAAACGTAGCAATCTTGTCGTAACAATTAGACTGGTTACTGAAAAGTTGGCTCAGCTCCGTCATGGCGATGATAGCATCATCCATCTTGCGGTCGATGTCAGTGCACTGAAAAAGCAACTTATTCACAGATGTGATAAGTTCCGTCTCCTCTTGTCGGTCCTTTTTGAGCTTGTCTATCTGGTGTTCCAGGTCTTCATAGGTTCCACGCAACCTAGACGCCTGGAATGCAAAGGCGCTCATAAAAATCTTTCCAATGGGACCGAAAAAGGAGGAACCAATTGCAATAGCAGTGTTTGTCACCTAAAAATGACCAATCAAGCGTATATTAGCCTCTAAAATGTACAAAAGGAATTGACATCACTTACCCAATCAGTATGTTTGCTCGTGGCATTCTTCACCATGTTGTTAAAATTTTCAAGACTGTCGGCAAGGTCTTTGTTGAGATAGACCAGGTACGGTGTTTTCTTATCCTCGGATTGGTTTTCTACCGGTCCAGTTTTGTACTGCTGGATAAGAAACTTGACCTTGGGTTGGTTGATGAGAGTGTCTTCCTTGAACTAGGTGAAAGGAAGAGGAGACATGTCAGCGATGTGCAGAATGAAAGGATGTGAATTACTGTTCAGGAAGCGGTGAATACTTACTCGAATAAGAGTCCGAGTGATCTCGTCTGTTGTTTCCTTCTTCTCTCTCGCATCGTTACGAAGCATTTCCAAAACGTAGAGTGCTCCATCTTTCGCGTCTCTGTAGGCTTGGTCAAATTTACTTTCCGAAGTGTACTTCTCGTCCAAAATAATGTCGAGGTTATGCCTCAAGTTGAGGCCGTCTGCCGTCTCTAACAGATCTACAGTGTTTTCACTGTATTGAATGGCTGTTTGGCCAGCAGTTACTATTCCCAAATAGATTATCAGCTCGACTTAAATAGCACATCATATGAAGGGCCTGGAACAGGGCTGACGTACCGAGCTTGGCGAGATGGTTCTGGTGATACTCATAGCAGGTGGAACCGACGGCTACCATGGTAGCTTTAGTTGTCTATCCGAAAAAGACAAGGTCAGCAAGAAATATAAATCTACCCTGAGGGCCCGGACATACGGTATAAATACCAGTGTCAAAGACAGATAGTTTCTTGAAAGCGGACGCGGGGATTTTGGCTTCGAAGTCAGAGTCTTCCCTGGGGAAGTCCTTTCCGCTCAATACATAGGCTTGTAGATCTATGTTTCGTATAATATTAGACTGTGCTAACAATCACAGTAGGTATGTCGCCTCTATTGACTTACCAAAGTAGCCCTTGGAGCGCAAGATGAACCGATTAGATTGAGACGGATCAGAAGGCGGAAGTACAACCTTGTCTACCGAGTGGCTGAGGTCTTCGAAGGCTTTCTTGCTCTCAATCTCATCTGGACTGGTTGGGTTCCAAGTGGCAGACATTATTTGAGGAATAAGAATAAGGATATAGTGAAAATGTCGAAGTTTTGTAGTCTTTTTCAGGTACTGGTTGCAATCTGTACTGTTGAGATGCTTGGAGCAGTTTGATAAATGTAAAGGATGGGCAGTGATTATATATACTAGATGGTTGCTTAATGACTCGGACGTAATAAGACAATTCATCCTGGCCCATATTATTGATACTATAAAATGTGTGATACCAGCGCCAGCACAGTACCTGAGGCTGAGACAGCAGACACGATACTATTACGAAAATACTAGATTGACAGTTAGTAACGCTTTACAGAAACAACTAGAACGACATGCATTGAGTCCCGTGGTAAGCACTAGACTGAAACTTTGAGTCACGAAAGCCTATCGAGGCTGCGTTTTTCAGACCTTGATTCTGTTTCAGCTCGTCCCTGTGGATTATCTTCTCCTTGTCGGTGCAGTTCAACCAAGTTGTCTCTCTCTAGCTCCTATCTATCGTATATCTTTTCCAAGTTTGGAGGCGATGCCAAGTGGAATCCTTTCTCTCAGCTTTTGTGTATTAAGCCGTATATGTGCCGAAGGTTGCCAGCGTCAGATCGCGTGTCATTTCCAGCTCGTCTCTACTCGGTTTCCTTTCCTCTTTTTGTTCGCTACATGAAGTGGCATGCTGATCTGAACTTGTTATGTACATTTGCCAAGCGCAATATGCGTAAGATCTGTCTCACTTCGGTGGTACCAGGAGACGGGTAACCCTAATGAGTACGAGTCTGAGTGATGTGTATCTGCAAAGAAGATCAGATCTGGAATTACGCCAGACTATCGCGGGGAGGCGGAGCAGGTGTTTCGTCAATTTGTTATCTTGTTAGTTTATTCCCCAATTTCACCAACCCAGCTTGACTTCTTTGCACATTACCAGTGATGGTCCGTACCATGTTTGACGTTACGCTCACTAGCCCTAGAAATTAACTCCGTCCTCGATATCAGCAGTAATGACTGAAATGCCATTAGTAAAACGTTAATGTCCATTGAATGAACAAAAGACTAAATGAAGGTCATTCATATTGATCTGCCGTGACTAGCGGTGTACACGAATCCAGCCGCCTGGAGTGTTTCATGCGAGACTGAGACACGCAGTCTTTGTTCAAGACATCATACAGTGCCAAGCGACGTTACAGTGGATCCATTGACTTCAATTGTGAGATGGATCGTCGCACCCACAGGCGATCATGGTGCTATACCACACGAAAAGCAAGCCGACAATGGGAAGTCAAGGGATGGGATATGATAAAATCAAAGATCTATATCTGGCAATCCAACTCGACACGATTAGCTCAACTAGTCACAAATTTGCCCAAAGACTCTAGTATTTTTTATCCAAGCACTTTTGCCCAACTTCTCTCTGCAAAGTATCTATCTGCAACTCTTCTACAATGACGATTCCGGTCTTCCACATTACTGTTGATGGTCCCGAGGGCATGACCTTTAGGTCTTTTCCCAGTACCACACTGCAGAATGGTGACCCCACCAAGATTCTTTTGGCCATGGTTCGCAACACATGCCGAATGTAAGATAGATTCCTTTCTTCAACACCCCGTGCGAGGCGTGAAATTTTAAATGCTAGGTACTCAACATGGTTTTATCTTTGATCTAACATAAGTCAACTCATAGTTCGAACAAGCTCTTCTTTACTCTCGATGGTAGAAGCCGTATTGATGACAACACGTCTCTGGCGTACTACATGTCACTGACCCCAGAGGTATTTTCCCTAGTTTACGTTCACATACGTACACTACTCGCTAGACCAGTCTATTAACTTGGAAATGTCGGTAGGGCCAAAAGATCTTAAAGCCTCATGCTCCCCAAACTGAAATAAAAGCTGGAACAGGTCAGTAACTTCCATGAAGTTCCCCTCATGATAGTACTTTGTATCTTCTGTTTCGCATCGGACTAAGTTCCAAGCGCTAACTGGTTTTTGCGGCTAGGAGAAGAGGACAAACATGACACCGAGGATAAGGTCCAAGCCACCGATGCCAGTGTCGATATCCTCACCCTCAAGGTATCAAACGGCAAGACTGCGTCTTCTCTTTTGGACCTGCCTGTCAACAACGACGCCCTGTCCAAACTTTTGGACGGTATCAGCGAGGGCAAGCTCGAAAAAGGAGATTTGCTCAGGTTCACCGACCGGGAACTTAGCAGTTTGAAAGCTAACTATGCTGCCGCTGCCAGCTCACGGGTGTTTCCAGAGCCGTCCGAAATGACGGAAGAACAGTGGGACAAGGTCTTTACCAACAATCGAGCTTTGCACGGTTATTTCTACGACTTTGACAAGAATATTATGGTGAAAGCTCGTAAGAGAGGTAAGAACGACTTTATGTGCAGATCCTTTCCGAGCTTTCCATCATAGGTATAGTCACATGGTGCTGATTCCACTTGACAGCATTCAAACTCAAGGGCGCTGCTCCTGTTGGTAAATCTGCATCAGATGCAGACAACCAAAATTCCTCAAAGGTAAGCATCAAAAGCATCCAAGTATAGCTTGTCGAACGGATATATGACTGACTATTTATCGCCAGAATCTCCCTGCATTCCCACCATTCTACATTGCCGACGATGCGAACGTGGGTGTGACTGAGGTCAGGAGTCAGTTCCAACACACCCTCACCAAACAAGGGTTCGACTCCCTCGCCATCGGTGGGAGCATGTAAGTGAAACCATCTATCATTTTCTATAAGCTCCCATTATGAACATGTGTTGATATATGTGTTCATGATCAGTGGCGGTGGTCTTGCTACTATTGCCGGCAGCGTTTCCGCATCTTTTGAGAAAGAACATTCTTTCAGCAACAAGACTCACGAATCCTCAAGTGTGAGCAGTCTGGTTGTTACGTACAACGTGAGTTTTTTTCCGAATCCACAGGACGTCGAAATGAATGTTCGAGTTTAGCTAACACAAAATTATTCAGTTTCCGCGAGTGATCGTTGAACTTGATCATGATTGTCTAGAGCTCACTGAAGAGTGCAGACACGATGCTCTAGCAGTCTCGGACACAAAATCCAAGGACAAGTTTTTCCGGGACTACGGTATGACTTCCAAGTTGAACCTCTCACTCTGGGACTCGGAGTGTGTTGAGGCTGTATGTTGCTAACCCATATCCTTCGTCCCCAGGTTCCATATTTGCTTCACAGTTCACATTGGGTGGCTTCCTTCATAGCACAAGGAATGTTTCCAGCACTGAAACTTCGCATCTTGAACAAGTCAAGGATCGCACTCGAATTGCTGCTGGGCTCAGTATCCAGACCCCAAAGGCAAGTGGTAGCATCAATTTCGCCAAGGTCGATGAGAAATCCCAAGAGGTTGGGTCTGCTTCCTTACTTCAAGATGTCCGTCTTACTTGGGATGCCCATGGCGGTGATACACTTCTTTGTTCAAAGTAAGTTTCAACAGTATTCGATTACGCAAAGGAGAACTATAGACGCTGACTCTCATATAGCCCTCCAGCTTGGGCAAGCACTGTCAAAAACTACCAATTGTGGCGTCTTATGAATGTGAGTATTATCAATGACCCCAACTAGTGTGGTTTGAACATGAAAATAAGTGCTTACATTGTCATAGCAACAACGCTTGGTCAAGATGGAAGGCCTAATTCATTACATCAACATTACTGCTTACAGACAACTCGAGGATCCTTCCACAACTACCGCAATCAAGAGGGCCAATGCTCGTCATGCGGTAATCCATGACACTAGCTCCAATGAATTAGCTAGAGTGAACCTTCTTGAAGCTTTTGATTCCAAGGAGCCCACTAGTTTGGCGGACGAGATAAAGAATCTGTATGAGTATGGACACTACGAAGTCGAAGCCAACATCACGCCTTTCAACACACTCTTCAAGGAACATTTCCCCACAGAGCTGGACGCGTTGATCGATTCTGGAACTGCATGGGGGCAACTTACTGTTGATCAGAAAGTCGCTTTTGGAATTTACTTGGCAAGTCTCGGCCAGATTGATGTTATCTAAAATTTGTTTTAGCTTTTAAATAACGTTAACTATTAACTTGGTAATAAAGTATTTATGGAACTTGTTACTTTAGAGTATTTGTGGCTTATATTTACTAATAAAACTTGTAATCTTATAACAATATATAAACTAAAAACAGCCTAGTTAAAGCTAGCTAAGTGAATGAACTTTCAAAATATGATACCACTTTATATTATATCTGTAAACCTTTTCTAACTCTTTAAAAAGCAGAATCTCTTCACTGAGTATCCTTAAACTCCTGGAAGATAGCAGGCAAGAAAGATCCAAGGTCTATTCTAGGTTAGTATAGCTATAACCATGGAAAAGGAAGTACTGACGAGTCATCTCAATGTTGCAGTGGACTGCAAGATCGTGACCAAGCTGAGCAGATCCGTGGTTCCTGGAGTCGATGAAAAAACGGGAGCGGAGTTCGCGGTAGCCGTTGGGTATGCGGCGGACTTGGTGCATGAGGTAGGAAACACCATCAAACTCAGAGGTAGAGTAATCTATGTTTGGACGTGTCAGTATATCATTCATATATCAACACAAATCTGCAAGAAATGCCAGAGTGGGAAATACAACGTTGTAAATACCTCCAATAAGAACCTTGCCAATGACGATGGTCTCAATACCAAGCTCAGGCCAAGCAGTCGTGTTAAAGCCCATAGATTCAGGGTGGATAAACTGAATGCTCAGCTTAGCAGCATCGTTTCCGACATACTCGTCAATGTAAGAGGTAGCTCCAATGTAACGCTCAGCATAGGTCTGGTTGGTCCAGTCGGTCTTGTAGGGAGTGCGGTAGGAGTACTGGTGAGCGATGGGGTTCCACAGCTTATAGCGAGCTGTCTCGACAGAGTGCCATCCGAACCACCAATCGTACTGATCTCCGGTGACTGCGATTGTGTGTGTGAGTATTTGGAACATTCAGGTAAATGGATATAATCGAACCTTGGGGAATCTCGCTGCGGACGCTGATCATCAGAGTTCCGTTTGAGCTGATAGCCCAACCATTCTCCAAGTTGAGGTATCCAGGTTGTTCGAGGTATTTGTGAGCCTCCCAGGCAGAGTAGGCTAAAGATGTTAATGATCACGGTAGTACATAAAGACGAATTGGGACATCTTACTGAAAGCGCTTGGCCAAGGGCTTCCAGCCAGGCCGTTGACCAATGCATCCGAAATAGGTGCAACAACGGGGTTGTAGTACCTAACATTGAGCATTAGCATCTGCACTCTGTTCATAATGTTGAGACGGAACATACTTGGCATAGGGCTTCTCAAAGTCGGCCTCCTTGAATCCAAGATAGTACTCCTCAGTGGAATTAACGAGTTTCATCTTATCAGTCGAAATGGCTGCGTCGCCAGAGATGGTGGGTGTGGCGTCTGGACCAACCGTCTTAGCTGGGGCTAGCTGACGCGGGAGGACGGCACCGCAATTGACTCCGGCGGCCAATAGGAATAGTGCAAGGGATCGATGCATGATGACGATGAGTTTGTTTGATCGATACAATGAAGGTGGGATTCAAACGTGCAGAAGGAGGTGTGATTGTCTAGTAAGTGATGAGTTCACGACTTTGCAGAATGAATTTATATATTTATACTTGATCGTTTCTCAATCTTTAGCCTTGCAATCTTTTCTTTGCTTGCATGGAAGTATCCAAATGCAAGGATCGGAGCTAGAAGCATTATGTTTCTGTAATTCCGATAAACAAAATTCCGATCTTGATAATCCCGAGATCTATATATCCGAATCGGTATATGTTATACTCGATACGGTCTTTTGATGCCGGCCACGTTCAACACTCGGAACATAAAAGCCAAGATAGGCTTAGTGCGAGGGCAGTTGCTGATCTCTTTAGTGTATATCCGTAAAGATGTCTTTAAAGTTCTTAGTGCGGGACCACGTCTTAGCGGCCTTGTTGTTTCTTTGTATCCGATGCTTCCGTGTTGTTTATAGGCGGAACTTCTAGTCGAAAAAATAAATTACATAGTGAAAGTAATCTTCTTACTGCAATTACCGGGCTCTTTAAATTATTGAATGCTGTAGAATATAAGCCATTTTTTCCTTTCCAACAAGTAACAAACATAGCTCAAAAGGTGTTAAGCCATCATCCACCTTCCTCGTAGGATCTACTTGGAAAGAAAGTAGTAACTGTAGCATATCCGCTGTCTCCATCATTACGTTAGTATGTCGCGGGTAAAGTCCACATGGCACAAGACCGAGATTATGATTAGCCCCTTCTTCCAGAAACACCCTGGTAGCTTGGAGGTTATTGCTCTCGACAGCGATGTCGAGTGGATTTAATCCATCCTTGTGCCTTTGATTGACGGGCGGGGCAGAGTCACGAGCAATCAATTGCAAGACTTCATAGTCCGAGATTGCGTAGGCCGCAGTGTGAAGGATGCTACTTCGCTCTGTACCTAACCAAAACTGAAACCTTTTATCTATGGGAATCAAGCAATAGAGACCAGAGATCCGAACTCTAGGATAAAAGTGAAAACCGGTCTCGTGTGGAGCTCGGGGGATTCCTTCACGTTGCATTGAATCTGTATCGTCACCTATCTGAAATCCGAAGTCTAGACTTTTGACAACATTGCCGAAAAGGCTCCGGTTGAGTGGCCCTCCACAAGCTGTGGAAAGTCGCTTGTGTCTTCCCGCCCCTTATGTGAGCATCGGAGTCATAATGCTTTGGTGTTGTAGATAGGCGAAAGTTAAAAGTCGACAGTCTTCTTCCCCGTTCAAGGGCAACGGATCAGGAAGGGTATCTTTCTTTTCTTCATCGGTATTGCGTCAAGAAGGAACGATTGTAAAAGGCTTCTCAAAGGTAAAGATATCCGCTTCCTTGTTCTAATAGAGTGGATTCTAGTCGTCAGACTCCTGATTGAAGTCTGCCTGATCGGATGAATGAAGGACCATTCCAAGTCCGACACATGTCCACCCAGGTAGTAATTGCCACTGATGCCTCCAACCATCAGCGATGTATGAGGTAGCTTCATCACGATCAAGAGTGCGTAAGCGAGATGTGTTAATGAAATATAGTAGCTGTATGTTGTCTCGCAAGCAACCAAACGACTTGCTCCAGATATTCAAGGCGTGCCTGCGCCTGGGTGTCATGTAGTCGTGTTCCAGATTGGGAATAGATTCAATCTAATATCTGCCGAACGGAATTGATTTTTGCGAGGCGTTTATGCGGCATCTTCCGGAAGGCTAAGCTACAATGGCGTTAGCTTGTGTCAGGTCTAGCAAGTCTGGAGTCGTAAGCTCTACTACTACGGAGTAAGTTAGCGAGCTTGGGTTAATAATGGCGCTAATAAGGGCAATGGATCCACTAAGCTACCGAATTGTCAAGTTAAACGAGCAGTAGAGATTGGACAGGATGTGTGTATAGGGTAAGCTATTTGTTGTGATAAATAGACGTAGAGATATATAAGAAGGATTGATATGAAGACAGGAGATAGAGTGTAGTATTCCTATACATATTAAAACTATTATTAATAATCAACAAGTAGATTTAGCTATAAACCGGGAAGCGAAATGCTTGCATTAGTGGTGTCTGCCTGAGTAATGCATGTAGAAAACTGCAGTGTGGGAACTTCCAAGTGGTTTCAAGTTTACAAGTATTGCGATAAAAGCCAGATATACCGGACTTATTAACTTACAAAATCAATTAATCGTAATGCCAGACTTTCTCTGCCTGCAAACTTAGTTCCCTTGGATAAATATATCCTATTCCAATTGTACCATGGATGTTATCTAACTGATAGCTGAGATAAGCACTAAGAAACTACCGATGAAGTTTAGTGCGTATCAGCCAGTTGCATTAGTGCCGGACCCGCAGCCAAGCATATACTGAAGGATTCTGGTGTGTTTCCCGTAAAAGTATGATGAAATAACACAGAAAATTCGGCTTAGAGCGTGTGTTGCATATAATGTCGTCACAATCGGCCCTCATCTTGTTAATATCTCGTAGTTAGAGTTACGCGTTGTTGGGTCTTCGCTTCACATTGGATTGCGGAGTTAAGATGCGGAGTTAAATAACGGATTTAATTCTGGAACTTCTATGCGAACACCATCACGTCACATTGTATTGGAGTTTATAAAGGAATCTCCAACTCCATCACTTGTTTCCAAACTTATACATTCAACATTTGCACTAACCCCTCCATTAGGTTATTTTCAAACGCCACTGTATTTGTCTGTCAATCCAAGATGGTTAAGAATCTTCCCTTCGCTGACACTGAGGTGCCTTCCCCTGGCTTTGGAGCCATGGGTATCAGTCATGGTTTAGGATACAACCTAAGTCTTGAAGAAGCTGAACCAGTTTTGCTCAAAGCAATTGAGCTTGGCTGTACCTTTTGGGATACTGCGGTGCGTTTCAATTCTGTGAAAGTTTTGCTACTGACCCTGTAAACTAATATATCTTGACATAGGTTGTTTACCAAGCCGGCGTCAACGAAAAGCTCTTGGGAGACTTTATTCGAAAGCATCAAGTTCGCGACAAAATCTTCAGTAAGTCGTCTATCAGATATTACTAGACCAAATTTAACATCAGTAGTTGCTTCCAAATGTGGTATCGATTGTTTTGGTGACGGCTCAGTTACCAACTCTGCATCTCACATCAAGACGTACATTGACGGTACGATTGAGAGGCTTGGCTTTACTCCCGATCTCTATTATCTCCACCGCATCGACCCAAGTAAGTTCGGTTGACATTTATACGCCGATTGCAGGAATTAATCATCTGTAATACAGAAACACCTCTTGAGGAGTCAATTGTTGCGCTCGATGAGATTCGCAGGCAGCAGAAAACCAAGTACATCGGCTTATCAGAATGCTCTGCTGCAACTCTCCGAAAGGCCAACTCTAGTAAGGACGTCTTTTTCTTTTTGTCACATGTTAGTAACTAACATCTGTCATAGTTGCCAAGATCGATGCTCTCCAGGCCGAATACTCCGCGTTTGAAACACTACACGAAACTGATGGCCTCGTCGATACTGCCAGAGAATTGGGCATTGCATATGTCGCCTATAGCCCCCTCGGCCATGGCTGGCTAGTCGATGACTTCCCTTACCAGAGTCCTGAAGATTTCTCTGCCAATGACTTTCGTCGGGGATGTATGTGTCCCACCAGACCAAATATGGTTCAATAATACTAATTAATTTTAGCGCCAAAATTCCAAGGCGAAAACTTCTACCATAATAAGAAGATAGTCGAAGAGATCAAAAAGCTTGCGGTCCGAAAAGGTGTCACATTGACCCAGATTGCACTCGCATGGGTAGCCGCTCAGGGATTTATCGCTATTCCGGGAACAACGAAGCCTGAGCGTCTGGAGCAAAACTTTGCTTCTAGAGATGTCGAATTGAGCGACGAAGAAAAGGTGGAGTTGCGGCGAATTATCGATTCTACAAAGCCAAAGGGTAACAGATATGGTCCTAGTCACCAGGCTATGGTAGGCCATTAAAAAAGGGACTTGTAGTGATTATCGCTGTCGATTATCTTTATATCGGCTCCTACGAATATGAATGAGGAGGCATTTCGAAGACTTCAACCGCCTCTTGTATCAATGAGGGGACCGTGCACCGGATGAAAACAAGGCTACAGCCACGTGTACTACATAAACAGTATAAATACTTTATAAACGAGACTATTGGATGAAATCGTATAGAAAAGTCCTGAGCGCTTAGTATTATCTAAGCAAAATAGTGGAGGTTATGCATGATTCTTGAGCCCAATAAGGCCTCAATTGTCGTCAAACAATGAGGGGTTGTGCGAAATTCCAACTCTTCCCAATTACTAGACTTCAACACGCCTTTATAACGGTAGCACTAAACGATGCGTTTTCGCGACAAGTTTGGGAGGCTGAGCTCCAAGCTGCAAAGGAGCAGAGCTACTTCACCAGCCCCGTCAACCTCTACTCAGCAGCCGATTATCGACAGTCCATCTGAGGAAACTCGTCCAACCGCCCAATCCCCCAGAAGCCTTCCTGAACAGCTATGGAATCAAGCCTACGATGACCTGAAGAGATCCGAGACGAGCAAACCTATTGTCGAAGCATATGAAGAAATTCTGTCGTCCAAACTTCAAGCAGCATCTGCTGACGCCGACGCCGATATCACGAAAATCATCTCATCAAATCATGATGAAAGATGGAAACAGATGAAGCAGTTAGTCCAGGCAGGACTTGAACGCACAGCCAAAGATGCAAAGAACAAGGAGAAAGTCAACCAGTGGTTGGATATGATCAAGCCTCTAAGACAGGCGATTGACACTGGTATCAAAGCTGCCCCCGAAGCTGCGGTCCCATGGGCTGGTGTCTGCTGTGCACTCGACATCCTATCCAGTCCTCTCACCGAGCCGAAGAAAAATAGAGACGGAATGACACACGTATTGACCCGCATGGAGTGGTATTGGGAGTTGTCACGCCCACTCCTAGGCGAAGATGACCCCACTGAATCGAGCCGACCGCTGCGGGTGCAACTCGAGAAGCACATCGTCAGTCTCTATGGGGTATTGCTCTTATATCAGATGAAAAGTGTCGTCTTGTACCATCGTCGTCGACTTTCGGTATTCCTGAGGGACTTGCCGAAGCTAGATGACTGGGAGGCTCAGCTCAAAGAGATCAAGGATGCAGAAGCTGCTATTGAGCGAGACGCCAGTCAGTACAATACTTTGGACATGAGGTCAAACATCTCTTGGCAACGACAAGATCGTCTTGAGGAGAAGGACAATGAATGCCTAAGAGACTTGCACATTACGAACCCTCAAGACGATAAGGAAACTATCGTCCAGGGTAAAGGCGGACTTCTCGAAGATTCCTATCAATGGGTTACGGAGAATGAAAGCTATCAACAGTGGCTCAACGATGATGAAAGCCGTTTGTTATGGATCAAGGGCGACCCAGGGAAGGGAAAGACTATGCTTATGGCTGGTATCATTGATGAACTTGAGAAGAGTGCACCCGACAGTGTCGTTTACTTCTTTTGCCAAGCCGCAGAGCCTAGACTGCGAACTGCATCAGCCGTACTTCGTGGTCTTATCTGGTTTCTAGTCAGAAAGCGACCAAATCTCATCTCTCATGTGCGCAAGGAGTATGACCAGGCCGGAAAAGATGTTTTCAGTGACCATAACGCTTGGCAAGCCTTATCTGGAATCTTGACCGCAATGCTAGAGGACGAGACAACTCAAGACTGCGTTTTTGTTATTGATGCTTTGGATGAGTGCACAAAAGACAAGGAGCAGCTCATCAGCCGAGTTTGCGATTTCTCAACCAACTACAAGTCCAAATGGATTGTGTCTAGTCGCAATTGGCCTGAAATTGAAGCCCAATTTGAAGGCGTTACCAATGTACGACTGCAACTTGAGCTCAATCATGCCGCAATCACAAATGCCGTGCAGAAGTTCATCGAGCGCAAAGTGGAATTTCTAGCCAAAGAAAAGAGATATGACCAGTCGACACGCGATAAGGTTCAGAAGTACTTATCTTTGAACGCCAACGATACATTCCTCTGGGTTGCTATAGTCTGTCAAGAGTTAGGGAAACCCAAGGTTCGGTCTCATCACACCGTTCGCGTCTTGGAATCCTTCCCTCAGGGACTTGTCAGTCTTTATGAGAGAATGATGACTGATGTACTCCAGTCCATGGATGAGGATATTTGCAAGGCTATACTCGCAGTTGTCACGGTTGCCTTTGAGCCTATGACGTTAGCAGAGCTCTCTGTGTCCGACGAGAAACTCAGAGTCTTTGAAGAGAACCTTGACACTTTGTCCGATATTGTCAATTCTTGTGGCTCATTCTTGTTCATTCGAGAAAATGTTGTCTATTCAGTTCATCAGTCAGTCAATGACTTCTTAGTGAAAGCACCTGGCATCTTCCCCTCAGGGATTTCACAGCAGCATTACTCACTGTTCGTGAACATGGTAGCCACGATGCAGGCCACACTCCATCGCGACATCTACGGTGTTAATGACACTACTCTCTATACCAACGAGATACTGGCGTCTCTAGCTACTCCACTCGATTCCATACGGTATAGTTGTATCTATTGGGTGGACCACCTTAACAAATCGACGCGGTCAGCAATCCAAAGTCCTTCAACATTTGAGTTGCTCGAAACGTTTTTCAAGACAAAGTACCTCTATTGGTTGGAATCGATGAGCTTACTGCGCTTTGTGTCAAAAGCGATACAAGCAATACAAAAATTGAAGTTTGATCTAGTACGTATCATTAAATGGACATGGTATTAGCTACTCGAAGCTAACCCCTCTTTCTAGGTAGCAACAGCACCAAAAGAACTGGAGGACACGGTTGAAGACGCATTACGATTCGCTCTCACACATAGAGCCATTCTCGATACTGCCCCACTACAACTGTACGATTCAGCTTTGATATTTAGTCCTGCACTCAGTAAGGTTAGGCAAAATTATGAGAACGAGATGCCTACCTATGTAGAAGTTTTACCATCTTCTTATCAGGATTGGGACAACTGCCTCTTCACTATCCCAGGCTTTTCGGATCATAGAAGAGCGCTCTGCTTTTCGCCTGACGGTGGAAGAGTCGCTGCAACACAGGAGGACAGAAAGACAATAGCGATATTAGACACTTCCACTGGCGAAATTCTAAAGAAACTTACGGAGCCAGAGTTGAAGATATACCCTATAGCATTCAGTCCAGATGGACGGAATCTAGTGACATCTTCTGATCACCTTGTGGGCCGTGAAGGTATTGACCAAAGTGTTATCAAGATATGGAACACAAACACTTTCGATATTGTACAATCATTCAAGACCTACTTTGAATGGAGTTATTACTCAAGCATTTCTCAAGACGGCATGTGGCTTGCTTTAAGCCAACCCGAGGTTGTTCATATTTGGAGTCTAAGGTCCGGACTTCGCAAACTTGTCCTAGATCCGCGACAAGGAAAAGGGTGGATCGCCTGGATTGGCTTCGGATCCAGTGTTTCAGGCTTACCGAACCTTATTTCAATCATTCCATCGAGTGGACCAATGAAAATTGTTTGCCAGAGTCTCGAGACAGGGGACGTCATATCGAGGGCTTCGTTTGATATCTGGCCGAACTGGGACCTGGTATCGCTGGATCCCAGCCGCAACCGCTTAGCTTTTGTGGATCGAGACGACACCGTGTGGTTGTGGGATACAAAAATACCTACAGACTTGCAAGAAATATTCAGTGATGTCCCCCACAACATTTCTGACATAGCATGGACCCCTGATGGCCTATCACTCGCTATCGCCACAAATGATGGTGTCATGATATGGAACCTAGCAACACGAGGAAAAGTCTTACAAATATCGGCTGGCTATGATGCGAAAGTATACTTTGGAAGTAAAACTAATCTTGCTACTTTGGAGAAAGGATCCCTAAGAATTTGGCGCATAGGTTCAAATCTAGACACACTCATTTCTGATCCTAAGCAACCATTGAGACCAATCCAGAGACTTACTCGAGGGCCAAATGACGAGCTCGCCGTACGAAGAGATGATGGGGACACAGAAATCCTTAGCATGAGAACTGGCAACAAAATCAGTTTATTCAAGACTCATGTTTCTTATTTTCAACTTTCAGGAGTATTTGGGCCAAACCACCAATATGCTTCCGTGGATAAGTTCGGGTGGATTAATATCGTGGATACCAAAACCGGCAATTGCCTGCACAAATTTCAAGGTTGTTTCGAAGACATCGGTGAGGTTGCCATAGAGTTTGAACCATCTGGTAACCTCATATCAGTAAATCACAGAGACGGCAAAATAAGGATCTGGGACTTTAAGACAGGCAAATGTTTGCGATCGTTTGGACCACAAGACTACCTCTGGATGGGGCGGCTATGGGTCACTGTCTCCACAAACGACCGTATAGCAATTCTTACCAATGACGTTGTCATAAGTATATGGGATTCAAGGCGTGAAGAGATGATATGGACTTTGAGAAGGCCAAAAAGTCCTATCAACGACTTATCATTCAGTTCGAATGGTTCGCTGGCTGTAATGTCGAGGCGCATGGGGGAGCAATGCCGCATTGATATATTGAACGTGGATCAGGACACATGCCTTGGGACATTTCATCTTGACTATATTTCGAGGATCAAGTTTGATGCTTATCTCCAATATCGAATTGATGTAGGCTGGGGCATCATAGACCTGGACCTTCCAGATGTTGGGGAGTATATAAAAAGAGAGGAATCAAGTGGGTATGGTGAACTTGGTGGAAAGCCGGTCCCAGCCGTTTGGAATCAGGATTTTCTGAGATTGGACATCACGAAGACCGAGGCTTGGATTATGAAAGGCCCCAAGAAGATGTTATTGATCCCTCGTGCAATTGCGGAGAGCGTTGTAGTAGAGTTTGATAAGGAAACAGGTGTGACGGTGGTTGCGGTGGCTGTTGATTCGCATCCTTTACTCTTGCATTTTTTTGATAGCCAGTTTAAGCAGTTAGAGTGACGGACTTATGATGGTCATTGGGTTTCAACGATGACTATGTGGTTGATCTTTGGAAGAAGAACGTTTATGGGTATCTATACTGGCACTGGACTACAAAGTAATACTCACAGCAGTTTTTGATTGTTTGTTAATTTTCGGAAATATCCGCCGACCTACAGACGATTCGATCTCGACATCACATGGATTGCAGAACTCTGTTACTCTGAGCGATGATCTTATGGCGCTTACGATGGTAGGTCGCCCAAGCTGAAATCCATTCACCAGAATATAGAGGCTGAAACTAATCCCTCATTTATGATCTATAGGATGAGAACTTGACATCAATTGCGCAAGTCAGAACAACTTGACTGCTTACAGTCCTTGAATTAGGACGAATGACGGATCCATTGGATGACGGCTATCCTTTTTATCAACTGATTGTTCTTTCGAATTCAAGTTCCTCCCAGCGTCCATTCGGGGCGATCTCCGACGTTCAAGCTGTTTGTATCGAGAGTTTGAAAGCTGCAACTCAATTGGGTCCAACACTCTTGCAAACGTTTCTATTATGATCATCTTCGCGCTGAATGGCAGCCTTTCTTTTAGCTTTTCAGCACCAGACGTCTCCTTATCTGTCTATCAAGTATCCTGGAATCCCATGTTTCTATACTTGCATTTGATAAGTTTTAAGAGACACCAAATACTTGGGGTAGGCTATAAAGCAAGGGATGGAATAATATTCGGCAAAATTTAGGGATGTCTCAAGATATAGCAAGAACAACCCTCTGCATCAGTCATGGCTAAACGTACTGCAGAGTTCAAGAGAAACAGCTCGGGAAACTGTCTGAGTTGGAATGGGGACAGCCTCTTCTACAGAGGACTAGGGCGCAGTGCTGATACTTAACCCACATGAGGCTTTTCCTAACATCATTGCGAAACTCAAATCTACGTAGAAATTGGACACGAATCACTCCGAAGTCGGTAAAAGACGCCTTTCAGCACGAGTGCAGAGCCATTTCACAAGGTACACGCCTATGCAACGTAATGTAATAAGAAGGGACCAAAAGCCCTGTTCCAGCTTGATGTCTATATGAAACTCGTTTCATATGTACTCAGTATCCTGCATTTATCAAATAGTCTGCTAGACCTTGGACAACTTTGTCTGTCTCCGCCTGTTGCAAAGGTGCTTGATACATGGCAATGAGGAACGTCTGACGCGTTTTCACGACAATAGCCCCGTCGGCTCCCTGTTTTCCGAAGTTAATCAGTGATCCAGATAGGAATAAGCTTGAGAGCCAAGTCTGTCAGTTTGTACCTTTTTTAGAGCAATTGTCCTGGGGTCAGCGTGAAGTGTAAAATATTTCTGCCCATTGATTTTCAAGCCCCTTGCTCGCACCACATCCAGATTTTCGAATGCGTTTTCTACTGCATGTTGCTCCTCGGAAGTTAACTATAATTTGTGTTTAGTTTAAAGGTCATTCATGAAATATTGACAAGCGTTGATCCCCACCTGAACGTCTGGGCTGCTGGTAAAGACACCACCTTTGGTAATAATGGCAGCCTGGCTAACTTGTCCAGAACCTATCAATTGATCGTCAATATAGCCTGTAATGCAGTCAGTTGTATGCCATAGGCTTTGGCAGAAAGAGTGAATGTACCTTGCCAACTCATATTGAACTTCTTGCAGGTAATAGCGAAGGATAAAATAAGATATTCAGATAAAGCGTTGATTTTTTTGCAATAGAGGAGGAGTCATTTCATACTTTTATATCTGTTTAACCACCGAATGACGTAAACAGATTTGTAGCCTTGTATCAAAATCTACCTTGTAATTACAATCAAATACGAATCACATGCGAGTTTATATTTCACTCTTGTCTTGCGTAAATAGGCGGTGAGATATAGATCTCTGCAAGATGACATGTTCAATGCTAGACAATACAGAAACAAAGCTGTTCAGCCAGCCTCTTATACAACAGGAGTATCATTGAGAACCTGTGAGCCTGTCATTCTAAACACCAGAGCGCCAGTAGGCCGGATTTGGGATGTCGGGTTTGAGACATTCGCATAGTCAACCAGTCAGTAACGTCGAAAACGTGAGTCAACCAGCCGCCATACCATAGAACCCCACCAGCGCTCAGGCATCCGAAAAAGATCAGCGGCAATGATCATAACGATAGGCGAGATACATGCAAATTACTGGGACTTGCCTTGATTGACCGAGAAATGGTTGGACTAAGTTACTTCTCATGCTCTACTTGCCCACACACTTTCGGAAGCTTTAATCTCCCTTGCATATCATCCAATAAATGGCATGGCGCTCAGGCAAGGGGGACATGATGAATGCATACATTGATGCTACACTCTGGGACGGAGCTACGGACATTTACCTCTTCGCAGGTATTCTCATGCCAGGCTAGAGAGGAAGTGTACAGTCGATGAGCCAGTTCTTCTACTGTTTTTAAGGATTAGCAGAATCTAGTTGAATAATTAGCAAGGAAGCAAATAGAGAGAACACAATTTACACGGCCTGTATAAGGTTATGGACTGCTGTCTCTATAGATTAGGCATACGTGATGCAATCGTAAGGATAACACGGAGGAGTTGAAATTGACCTTGAGGAGTAAATCACTGAATTTGTACAAGGTGTTGATTATTACATGCGTTGAGGTAACAAATTCTTCAAAACCAGCAATAGCCAGGGCAAACAAATGTATAAGTCACATCGGCGTCTAAAGTGTCTGTTCATAAAGGACCTTACTCAATGAAGAATATCTAGAAATGGAGACGAAATTCTTGTTTTAAACGTCCCTAATAAGATACCCATGTCTATTTAGTCCAGCAGACTCCTGATCCAGGTCCTGGCTGGCACTGCATACGACCGCCACCGCATGACCAGCAGCCATAGTCCCCGGAACATTCACATTTGCCTGGATTGCAGTTGGAGCCCGGCCTACGGCATTCAGGGAAGCAATTGCATCGCTTTTCAAGGCCTCGGAGGGCTAGAAGTCCCTATACAACAGAATCAATAACATGTTGATATAATCGATCTTGGATGCTCATACCTTGTCGATACCAGTGTAGGTATATTCGCCGTCCTTGATAACCGCGTAATCGGGCTCAGGAATTGCCAGGACCTGGACAGAGAAGAGAGCGGAGAGAAAGAGTGCGGCCTTCATTATTGAGGATTGAATAACAGGTGGAAGAGAGAGTTGAGGTGGTTGAGACGATGTGGTTAGAGAAGACCTGGTCATTTGGGATTCTTATTGAGGGTTTTTATAATAATGAGAGATTCTCGATATGTGTTTAGATTACTGATCTTCCCTTCACAAGCCTATTGGATCACATTGATCGACCGAGGAGGAATAATGGATTCCTACAGAGGATCGATTCTGCATATATACAATCCTTGGCAAAGGACATATATGGAGAAGATCAGCTCAAAACAATGTATAAAGACCAATGGAAATCTAGCTCTCGCTTGAATCTTACGGGATCCTCCTGAGCACGGACTAGCGAATCCAATTAAAATATTAACTTCCGCCAGGATCAATATACCGAAGTTCTTATTGCGGTGAGGTACACACTTACTCATGGAGCAACATCAGCTTGTAAGTATCCCAGTGACGTTCCGATATAATTGAAGCCCGCCAATGTTGAAAACTTACTATGTATCACGTGTTCCGCCTTGTTCATTTAGGAAGGTCGGCCGCCCATATCCTGGTCAGGTTACATCCGCTGTGGGCATTCCTTGGTCCCTCGGACTTCGCGCTGTTATTTCTCGGTCTCGAGGTCGTCGGATGGATAAAATTGTATGATCCTTCAACACAACGTGAGACACCGACTGGCTTCATTTCCCCTGTGACGATCAGAACTATAATATGTACTTGGCTAATTGGACATCTGTGTTTGCCCTATGGGCAAGTCTTGCTGCGGCGGCACCAAAGTGCGATCCTTCCCGGTATATGACCGTCGACACATCCAATGGACCCGTTGCAGGACATATGGCAAACAACTCATCATGTGTCATCGAGTATCTCGGCATTCCTTATGCCAAGCCTCCAATCAAAGAGTTGAGGTTCGCGCCTCCACAGCGCATCACATCGTATTCCAAGACTCCCTTTGAGGCGGTAAAGTTTGGCTACGACTGTCCTCTGTCGCCTAGCAAGAAGGTCGACTATCCTGATATGACACCTCAGGCCCAGCAGATCATTTCCTATTTTGCCAGCGGTGCTGGGACTCCGCAAAGTGAAGACTGCCTCACGCTTAACATTTGGTCAAAAGTCACTCCCAATTCTGTAAAGGCTAACAAGCCTGTGTTGGTCTTTTTCTATGGTGGTCGTAAGTAGTCAATCGATCTTTCATACAGAACTGGACTAACCTGACAATGCAGGATTTGCTATTGGAAATACGAACAGTCCTTTCTACAACGGCAAGTACTTTGCTGATGCTGAGGATATCATTGTTATTACCGTCAACTACCGCATCAATATCTTTGGCTTCCCTGGTGCAGCGGGCGGTGTTCAGAACCTAGGTCTGCGCGACCAACGTGTTGCCGTAGAGTGGATTCGCGATAACATTTGGAACTTTGGTGGAAATCCTTCCAAAATCACTATCGCTGGTCAATCATCCGGAGGCGTGGCTGTTGACTACTGGACCTATGCCTACAAGAAAGACCCAATCGTCAACGGTATAATTGCCCCATCTGGAAATGCGTTTAGCTTTCCCGTCAACTCTGCTGCCGTCCAGGAGAAGAATTGGGAGACGGTTGTATCTGGAGTTGGCTGTGAGGCCAGCAGCGACGTAATGGCTTGCATGCGTAAGGTCCCCTGGGAAGATATCAAGAAAGCGGCTGCTGCTATAAAACCTGCCTCCAGCTCCAGTGTTCTTCGATCTATCCCTCCATTTTACCCCAAACCTGATGGAGAGATTGTCTTCTCGGATTATGTCAGTCTAACCGAGGCTGGAAACTTTGCGAGGGTTCCCATCTTTTTCGGTCATAATAACAATGAAGATGGTTACTACCGTATTCCTGCGTATGGGAATGGAGTTACACCTACCGACGCTCAAGTCAAATCATTCCTTCTCGAATCTTTTTCTTGCCCTGTTTCTTACCAGGCCAAGGCGCGAAAGGCCCACCAGGTCCCTTCATGGGCATATCGCTACATGGCAGACTGGAACAATACAAGGCTATTCCCCTCGAGCGGCGCGTACCATGGTGTAGATATGCACATGATCTTCGGTGCATCTCATGATGTTAGCGGGATAGCACCATCTGAAGACCAAGAAAAGCTGACCAAGATCATGCAGCACGCATGGTACTCTTTCAGCAACGACCCTTGGACTGGTCTCTCGCAGCTCGGGTGGCCTGAATTTGACGCAGATGGCGAGACATTAATTGAATTGGGGAACGGCTCCCAAGCTCGGGTAGACTTTATAAAGCCCTCAGTCTATGACGCGCCGTGCTCAACAATTAAGATGGGAGCGCTTTCGACTTCCATGTAAAAAAGCGACGCTTTGGTGCAACATTCTCCGAATCAGATATGTAGCATGGTAGCTTAGCTATTGATAGATACACTAGAACCATGAATGTTTACCTTTTCCCAGTCGACAAGATGCTCGTGTCAGAAAACTTTGAATGACGCCCGTTGAGCTGTTTAAATTGCGTAGTGAAAGTCAACCGTTTTGTGGATTGAGGTATGCTGGTGGCTATCTGGTGATTGTGTTTGTTTGAGAGCTGGAAAAAGAGGATCTCATTTACTAGCGAATTGATATAGGGTAACACCACTAACGAGGAGGCGCATTCTGAATCGGACCACACCCGTTGGACCCATCAATGAATTTAAATGAAACCAAACTGTATATAAGATTTCGCTACTTATTACGTTTTTCTGCCTACTCTTCTAGTGGCTTATATCTTATTCACTTTAAGGAAAAAAAGAAAAGAAAACCAATGTTCCAGTTGTTCAGCTCATTGTTATCCTTCGACAAGAAAGACAAACGTGCGCGAAACGTGAGTACATGTTGCTTATCTTGAGCTGCCTAGTTTTGGCGGCTGGCTTGTTAGCGTTAAAGTCGTTTTATTATCCCTGTAGTCAGCTCGCCCAAAGGAAATGCAAGGGTCAGCAAATTAGCGTTATTCAATTTGCCGGCTTCAGATAGCGTACCTGGCTGAGATCCAAAACTCCTAGTCAGGCTTAGCCACTTCAATAGTCATTAACGAACAGGAGTCGTCTTTCAATAGTCTTTCCATCGCCCCTGACTAAAAGATTCTATCGTGGCCCAGATCAAAGAAATAAAAACATTAGCTCCGATATGCTTAATGAGCCATACCGCCACAACCGTGTATTTAATCCAACTGCTTCCTGGATCGTAGACTCCAGTTTCGCAATCTATTCCCGTACTTAGGGCTGATATACTCACACTCTTTTTTTATTTTCATTACCAACCACAGTCGTTACAAACAACATGATCTGCAACGCTCTCATGCTTGCTGCATTAGCAGCAAGTGCCGTTGCTGGACCTTGCAAACCTGGCCATACATCGTCCGATCTTCTTTCTACTCAGACCGTGTCTGGCGAGACTCACACTCTGACTGGTTTACCAACCACCACCACATCTCTCCACGATATCATAATCACCAACCAAGTAACAAACGGCAGATTCGCCAATGGCATCGAAGGTTTTGTTCCCGAAGGCGAGGCCGGTCACCAGCAAGGAGGCTGTCTCAAGGATGACCGCAGCTCTGACGATGGTTGCGCTTCCCTCAAAGCAGTTGGCGACTCCAAAAAACGATTCCTGGGTTCATTCGCGGGTATCTCGCAACTTCTCAACTCCCTGCAACCAAGCAACACTGTCCTCTACACTGTTCAGTTTTACTACGCCGTCATCACTGGTGGAGGATTCCAGATGTGCATTGTGAATGCCTACCTCGGCAACAGACAGTTCTACTCTATGGGTCTGTTTAGTAATGGCGCAAGCATCTCGTGGAACAGAGTCCTTACATCAGTTGCGGCTGATTCACCGAATGCAAACTTTGGCATTTCCATGACTTGTACGGGCAATGGACAGGCATTGATATATGTTGACTCGGTATTTGTGTCCAATCAAGTGACACCACAGAACATCGATCAGTTCAGGCTGGACTTTGACGCTTCCTCTCCTGGACCCCAACCTTCAAGTCAAACAAGTTCAACATCTACGGACTTGGAAGAATCTTTCAGGGCACCTGCATCTTCATCTACGTGGCTTCCCCAGCCAGACACTAGTAGTGAAGGGGAACACTTAACGCCTACCCCTATTAGTACCAAGTCTTGGTTGCCTGGACCTGACACCTCCATTGGTACGCCATCGCGAACTCCAACATCTTGGCTTCCTGAACCAGACACAACCAGTGCGGCTTTGACGCCCGTACGGACCCCCTCACCTTGGATTCCCACTGTGGATACCTCTCAGGTTTCCACAACCTCTCGACCTCCAACCCCTTTGCCCCCTCAGCCCGATACAACAAGTGAGCGATCAACTTCAACTCTTACACCCACAACAACAAAAGAAGATCTCACTACTACTTCTCACACCACTTCTGAGTCTCAGGCACCAACCGAAGTTTGCAAGTACACTCATGGTGAAGAATGCGAGTTCAACACTTTCAATTACCCCCAGGACGCTCTATGCGCTTACGGTGCTTACTTCACCGGCCCAACATGGACAGAGTCCCGTACCGACTATCCCCATCAGGATAATGCCTATCAATGTATAGCTGTCTGCCAGGGCATTGAGAACTGTCAATCTGTGGGCTACTCGCAACGCGAAAACCGTTGCATCTTTACAACTGTCAGGATCCAGCAATCCGACTTTATCAACTATAGCTCCCAAGGTCAGAGCTGGAAACACTCATACTGGGTCGACAAGCGTTGTTGGAAGTGCCCAGACTGTATTGCGGCTTCGGTTCCGAATACACCACCTGAGAGATGTTCGTACAAAGACGGAGATGCTTGTTCTCGGAAAGATGCTCCCGAAGGCGCCGTCTGTGGACTTAATGCCTACATGGCTGGTGGATACTGGACTGGAGACCAATGGATCGATCAATATCCACGCCAGGACTCGGCTGGGGCATGTGCTGCTATCTGTGAAGCGATAAGGGACTGTAAGGGCTCTGCCTACAAGAATGGACGTTGCAGATTCTCTGCTTTCAAGCTCTCTACGACAGATGGCCCTATTCCTCTCGATACAACGAAGGACGCTTCGATGAATTGGCCCTGGGATGATCCATCTTGTTTTACCTGTCCTGGATGCACGGAGTAGATGCTTTCCTTTCTACTTTAACTTTCCTATTAGCACCACAAAAGTATAATGACTCCGATGCTCACACGAAACCTTATACATAGAGTGGATAACTTTATCTGGCGGTATAGCGAATAGGAGTACCGATAAGAATGGCTTGAGGTGAACACCTATAAATTCGTAGTATAACTGTTAAGTTAGTCGCTGAACCTATAGCTTCTAATTTCTTCTTCTCTATCTCCGTTTGAAACTTCTAAATGAGTGTAAACGTTATATCTACTTGAGTTAAAAAAAAAAAAAGTGAAGAATATAGTGCGTCGGCCGCGGTTCGAACGCGGTATTTACGACAGTGAAGCCATAAATTAAACCCATTTTACCACCGACGCTTGCATTATTACTATACATGCTTATGTATTATATTACTGATATATATTACATATTGACTTAATGCTAAACATTTAAAGTTAAGGAATAATCATTTCTATTAACTGCCGGTATTATTTATTAAATATAGAGCAGCCTTTTTAAAATTATATAATAAACTTTTTGCAGATATCCCGGTGTTGCAAGTATTATATTAATGCTAAAGACTACCTAAACGTCTCACACGGGTTGAAATCTCTAAGTCTTGGAGCCAGAGGAAGTTATATAAGTAACCAAATTCTAGCCAAGAGAAATTGAATGTAGGACGTGAGCTTGCCGGTAATTAATCCAGGCTAGTTAGATACATGATTTGTGATGAAGTGCATAGCTTAACAGTTCTAGAACCACGAATGCAACACCATGTTAAAGGAAATGACATGAATCATGATTCTTGATTTCTACAGTATGCCGACATCTTCCTCCTTGACGACAGTTATCCTGTACGTTCTTGCTGCCATCTTGTACTGATTGTACTCATACAATCAGCGTCGATGAGATAGAGCATTTGACAGTAGTTTAACCGAAACTCGATGACCTTTCCTGGTCGCCCATGCCAGCGCTGTCAAACCGTCTCGATCGGTTACGGTAGTATCAACCTGCTTTGTCTTCAACAGCAGTTTGATGGCACGTGTGCAGTCCTCTCTAGCAGCCCAAATGAGCGGTGTCCGACCACAATTATCTTGTGTATTGACATCGGCCTTGCCTGTACCAAGGAGCAATTCCATTACCTCATATTTATCTTCACGAGCAGACCAGGAAAGAGGAGTCTGACCACCACGTTCCTTGGATTCGATATCTATATCCTTCGCATGGATAAGCGCTTTGACAATACCTAAATCCCACTTCTGAACGGCTCTACAAAGAGGTGTCTGGTCATGATGATCTTTTGCGTTCACATCAACTAGTTTTGTGTCGAGAAGTAGGTCGACCATGAATTGATTTTCATGCCTGACGGCCCAAAACAGTGGTGTCCGACCTTTGTGGTCTCTTTCGTCGATCTTGTCTTGCCCTTTGTTCAGTAACAATGGAGCTAGACTGAAGATATCATAACGGCCATTAGCAGCCAATGAAAGGGGCGTCCGGCCATAGGTGTCCTTCGAATAGATATCGACAGTGTCTAAACTGAGAAGCGTTTCAGTTACAGTTTTACGATTCTTTATGACAGCCCAGGCAAGCGGAGTCCGTTCCTCCCCATCCTTCGCATTGACGTTGATTGTGTCTGCCGCGAGTAGTGACTTCACCACATCGTTGCGGCCATTGTAGGCAGCCCATATGAGCGGCGTTCGGCCGTGATAGATGTCCTTTTTCTCAAGGTCAATCTTTTCATCCAAAACAAGCATCTTGACTACGTCCCCTCTCCCATTCCTAGCAGCCCATGAAAGTGGTGTCAACTTATCATGGTCTTCTGCATTAATGTCGACCTTTCTGCTCTCAAGAAGCACTTTAACCACTGTACGTCGCCCATTCTGTGCAGCCCATATGAGTGGAGTCCTACCATATATAGAATCTCTCGCCTCAGTGTCGATGTTCTTTTGTTTAAGGAGCAGCTTCACTAAAGCCGTATATCCAAATTTGGCAGCCCATAAGAGCGGCGTTCGCCCCTTGTTATCTTTGAAATTGATCTGGGCCTTCTTTGTGTCAAGGATGAGTTTAAGAATACCCTTACGACAGTTCTTCGCGACGATCAAAAGAGCTGTCCAACCGTCACCATCTGTGGCATTGACATCTGCTTTACCTTTCTTGAGGAGAAGCTTAGTGACATATGAATAGCCTCCTTCAACGGCTTGTAAAAGCGGAGTCTTCCCTTGAGCATCTCTGGCCTCAACCTGTGCTTTGCCTGTCGACAACAGCAGATCAACTATACGGGCAAACCCCTTCTCACTGGCCCATAGTAGTGGCGTTTTCCCCTCGTGATCTTTTTCATCAACATGCGCTTCTCGTCGCTCGAGAAGCAGTTCCACGACTGCATCATAACCATTAGCAGAAGCCAACAGTAGTGGCGTCCTTCCCTTCTGGTCTTTTTCATTGACATCTACCTCTCGTCTCTTGAGAAGCAATTCAACAACTTCATCATAACCATTGGCAGCAGCTAACAACAGTGACGTTCTTCCATTCTGTTCCTTTGCATTGGCATCGACTTCTCGTCTTTCAAGAAGAAGCTTGGTCACGGCAGTATGTCCCTCATTGCTAGCGCATAGTAGTGGCGACCAGCCCCCATTCGTCCTCATATTGGCATCTGCGTTTCTTTTGAGAAGTAACTCAACAGCCGCATCATATCCCTTCGTAGCAGCTAATAACAACGGGGTCCTGTCTTTTTGATCCTTTACATCAACATGTGCGTTTCTCTTCAGGAGTAGTTTCATCACAGCGTCATGCCCACCAGTAGTGGCGCATATCAATGGCGACCAGCCCCTGTCGGTCCGTACATTGACATCTGCATTTCTGTACAGGAGGTGCTTGACCACACGATGATACCCCTTTTCACTAGCCCATAGTAATGGCGTCCAGCCCTGTGGGTCCTTCAAATCGACATCTGCATTTCTCTCAAGGAGTAGCTTGACAACAGAATCATGCCCACTGACACTAGCGTATAGTAATGGCGTCCAGCCCTTCAGGTTCTTTGCATTAACATCTGCATTGCTCTCGATAAGCGATTTAACCACAGAAGTATGCCCATTGTCAGCGGCCAATGACAATGGAATCCAGTCGTCATCAGTCCTTTTGTTGACATCGGCTTTGCCCGTATCGAGAAGTAACTTGACCATAGAACCACGCCCATTTTTGACAGCCCATAACAGGGGTGTCCACCCATCTTGACCCTCTGTATTAACGTCAATATTCTTGCTCTCGAGCAGGAGCTTGGCCACGGTGTAGTGATCGTTCTCAGAAGCCAACAAGAGTGATGTTTGCGGTTCCTCGTCTTCTGCACTAGCGTAGGTTTTGTCCACATGCAAGAATCGCTCGGCCATACGCTTATACTTCCCAACAGCTATCGATAGTGGTGTTCGACCATGTCTGTCTTTGGTGTTGATCTTTGCCTTGACTTCTAGCAGTAACCGGACGGTCTCGGCATGTCCATTATGAGCTGCCCAGGCCAGTGGTGTGCGACCAAGGCGGTCTTTCGAGTTGACATCATACCCCCTACTATTGCGTGAAGTGTCTTGCTGCAGTATACCGCGACGCCTGGTATTCCTACCCCGAAACAGGGGCCCATGACCATCGTGGTTTATATGATGATCACCCGCTCCAGACATGTTTAGAATTAGGTCGACCACACGTGAATGCCCATTCCCAGCTGCCCAGGAGAGCGGCGTCCGACCGTCCTCATCGACCGTATCAATATCAGCTCCATTTTGCTGGACTATTCGTAAAAGGAGTTCAACCACATCAATGTGACCATTCTTGGCCGCCCACGAGAGAGGCGTGTGACCATCATCGTCTTTGGTATTGATTGTGTCTAGGCTTGACTCGAGAAGCAACTTTAGCACCTCAATATGCCCATTTTTAGCCGCCCATGCGATCGGCAGCCGACTTGCGTTGTCTTTTGATTGAACATCAACATCATTCCAGCGAAGAATCAGTGCAGCTACTTTGGCGTGTCCATTTCGTGCGGCCCACGTGAGTGGTGTCCGCCCATAATCAGTATCCTTTGCATTGACGTCGGCTTCGTCCGTACGGAGAATCAGCTTAGTCACCTGATGATGACCATTTCGCGCAGCCCACGCCAGTGGCGTTCTCCCGGACTCGACATCTCTGACATTGACGTTGATACCATTGGTACACAGAAGCAATTCAGTCACGTCAGTATGGCCATTTTTGGCAGCCCACCAGAGCGGCGTTCGACACTGCGTATCTCCCACATTCAAATTGGCGCTTCCTGAATCGAGGAGTAGCTTAGTCGCATCGAAAGACCCGCTCCTGGCAGCACATAAAAGCGGTGTCTGGCCATGTTCGTCCGTTGCATTCACGGCTTCTGTGGTGCAATCTGTCTCCGCAAGGAGCTGTCGTAAGGGTGCAACGAGTTGATTTTCTGATAACAAATGCAACATGGTGGTTCCACGTGGTGGGCGATCTCGTGAATGTTGATCTATAATACTGAACACACGTGTCCACGTTTGCAAGAGGCCTTTTTGCGACCCAAAGGATCTCCGTAAGATACGTGTTTGACTTTCTGCATCGCATAGTTTCAGATGCGATATCCATGACTTGACGGCATAGTCCAAGAATGGCAAAGTGGATGCAATGTCACTGAAGCAGTGGCTAGGCAGCTGGGCGAGTTCTCTCATGGCGAAATATCGTATGCATGCCCTTGAAAGCCGGTAATGTCCATCGTGAATAATGATGTCGATTCTAGTATTCGGGATAACGGACTCCAAGCCACGCTTGTCAATCAAAAAGTCCTTGACAGACTGATGAATGAATCGGACAACTTTTGTCTGCGGTATAACTTCGGCCAGTCCGTGGCTAATCAGACGAACTCGCTCTTCGAACCTAACATCGTCCGGTCCGAAGTATCTTGAAGTTCGGCAATCCTGTAACGATTTGAACTCATAATCGACGTCAACAGACATGGCCCATCGCAACTCGTCGACTAGCAGGGGTCGTGAGGCAAAGCAGATCCATCGAATCATGTCTAGGAAGCCTGGTTGAGGGTCCTTGATAAGATGATGGTACAGATCATCGAGCTCATGGGGCGTGTGGCGTATTTCGTATTTGATGGAAGACCATGAGTCAGTGACAGCGAGCTTGTCAAGGACTTTCCCCACCATGATCGATGCCCATAAGAAAAGACTCTTGGCATTGTTGATAATCAGCGTAGGTATTCCAGAATGCTCAAGCCCGTCGACATGGGAGAGTTGCTGACGAACATAGGTCGATATATCTCGTTGGTTCTCCCAATCGAGGTTTATGACCAATTTCCCTTTCGGATCCATGTCTGGGAAACGGCGACTAGAAAAACAAACCTGGAACCGGTGGAGACCAGCATGCGGCACATTGCGCAGTAGACTCCTGAATCTTCGAAAAACCTCCTTCGCATCATTACTACGACACTCATCCAATGCATCCACAAACACCCAGATCTGACGAGCCTTCAGAATGCGTTTGAGAGAATCTTCAAAAAAACGCCACAACTCATCACGACGCCATTGCCAGCTCTCACCATGGCGACCGATTTCATTAGACTTTTGCGAGAAGACATCGATAAGATCTTGCAGTGTGTTAGGATATTGTCTGAGTATTTGACAAAGAATAGATCGAATGAAGCCGGAAGAAGTTTGCTGGAGATCGTCACCCCGACGGTGGAAGAAAAACGCTAGGACAAGGGCGCCATCCCTGGCTTCAGGTGTCTTCTGGTAGTTATCAAGAGCATACTGAAGTACTGTTGATTTTCCACATCCTGGAATTCCCTTGATCCAGAGGAAGTCGCTGGGGCAAGAGATCCAACTCCTATACACCTCATGTTGAAGCAGCCATTCGCAAGTCCCCTTGGCGGCACGGTCGATCCCATAAAAACGGTTTCGAGTTTCTGTAAACACAAGCGACTTCAAACAGCTGTTAACCAGTTCTTTGAATCCCTTATTGCGAGTCACTGGAATTGGTTAACTATACATAATTTTCTAACGTGGCATTCCAAGTATGATTAACAATGACGATTGATGCTCCCTAATACATCGCAAACGTCACTCGACTTGGGCTACTTACAAAAACGATCTCCTACCACTTTAGCTGCATCTTTCTCGAATGATTTGAGCTTATCCCGCGAACTTGTATACCCCTGACTTTGCCTGGTATCAAACTTGACGATCATGGAGTGGTCAGTACTAAGCGGGATTTTTTCCTCCATGGAATCCGGCAGCTGCAGAAGTGCTGAGTCGGTATCTACAGCCGTAACAAAACTGCCGGTCCTTTCCCAACGTTTGGTTTGAACATTCTACCATTGTTAGCCATCTTTTATGATTCATCCATAGGGAGGATCCATACCAACTCGAGCTGCCTAGTTTGTCCAGTTTCGTAAAAGCTCACGATCTTCCGATCTCGGATGAGGTTTTTAAAATCGACCAGCTGATGAGCTAACAAGTCGGACTTCACCTTGATCTGTTCGAGTAGTTTGCTGCGGGGATGTTCCCCTCCTCCAGTCACCATGTTCTGAATATCGCTCACGACTAGACCTTTGTGAGGGATAGCAAAGAGAAGCATACCATACGTAGCCTTATGAAGGGTTGCTATTGTGGGATGATCATCCTCGTTTGCCTGGACTGCTTTGACGAGACACTACGGTGCCGCTTAGCCTTGCTAAAAACACGTTCTGAACCATAGCTTACATGTGCAAGAATAATGCCACCAAAGCTGTGCGCAACGAAAAACAGTGGCCGCTGTCGTAGCTATTATCCCATAACTGTGAGCCTTATGCTTGTTCTCGATTTGATTAATTCGTAAGGATTTACCTCATCTGAATTCCGGACTTTCTTGAGCTCCTCCATCAGCTCACGGCCGTAATCCATAATCGTGTCGATTCCATGACTCGATAGCTTGGAGTTGTACCCATAGATCATGGTGCGGCAGTGTGGTAAATCTTTGGACAGAAAGTCTCGCAGCCACATTCGCCCGAGGTTTCCTTTTCCTCTCCACGAGCCATATGCATGACCATCGAGACCGGTTATCGCAATTATACTGGACGCGATATATTAGCTATGGGGAAGCATATTTTTTGGAACAGAAAAGCACCCCGCAATCTTCGCGGAATGATACGTACTCCGCAGTGACTGGCAGATTTGCTTCTGGCTTGTATAATTGCGTGAAGCCGAAAAAGTGTTTGTCAAAGTTAATGTCAATATCGCCCATCGCTACTTGCCAATCTCCTAGCGGGTCTGCCACTAGTTCATTCAAGAAGCTGGGAACCCCGTAGTGAAACTCTACCAGGGCAGCCCTTTCGAGATCATCATAGCAGGAGGGTATAATAGTTGTGTTGAAGCGAATGCGTTTAGTTTCATCTTCCAATAAACTCTCTCTGATGGTAGTTCGCAGCACAACGTCAAGCTCTTCATCAGACATCTCAGCTGGCAGACCAGTAACGCGAAAGACGGGGCCTTTCCTGCTGGTCATTTTGAGATTCTCTCTTTGGTGAGGAAAGATGAGAAGCGTGAGAACGGGAATAGCTAATATAGTTTGCACAGAGTGAATAAATGACGATGCAAGTGTAAAACAGGATAGTTTGTTCTAAGCAGATATCTGTCCAACGTTGATACAAAGAGAGAACGTCGTAACAGAAGACGAGAAAGCGGGGTATACACAAAACCTGATCAGGCATCAACAACTGCTTGATAACCACCAATCCAATTCCATGGATAAAATGTCTGATTTATGATATGTCTCCTGCTTCCCCGCCTTGCGCCATAAACAATGTGGGCCAAGGAGGTTGGCACCTTCTCAGCTAGGCTGACCACCATAACAGATGATGCTGCCCAAGCAGCATTACTGATTTTCATGGCAAGAACAAAGCTTCCATAGCGTACTATAAACCCATAAGTGCACCACTGTGGTAATGAATGAATATTGATGAATTTTAAATTAGCAACCACTACCCTAATGTAGTGGAGTTCTCAAGTCACAGCAACCTGGATAGAGATTTTGCTCAGTTTCGGAGTGCTGAGTCGATACCACAAGTACCAATACATCATTTTAATAGCCTTGGCTGTTGACAACAGCACCTGGTTCACTGGGGACATACGAGTCATTACTCAATGGGGAAGGCCCCCACAACATGCAAAAGATAATAATTTCACCATCGCCTTCTTCTCCAGCATTTTAGCAACATCGAGCATTATGGAAACATTAAGTCACAGTGTCAAATGGATAAGAGGTTTGAGAAAACTGTTTTGTTGTGACTTATTCAGTGCAAGTTCGGTATTTCCGCTGGGAAGCTACTCGTCTACAGTATTGTATCGTAGATATCAAATGAAACCAAAAGAGCAACCACCACACAAACAATATCGCGGCCGCTGCAGCTAATACGAAAGATATAGTTAGAATAGCCATGATGTAAGAGAATTCTTGGAAATGGTCACTGCGACTAAATCTCTCCGTGCCTAGTGCCACCTGCAGCGCTGATAAAATGACTGTGACAAAGGCAAATACAGCCAGAATCCAGCTAAAGTTGCGTTCGAAAAAGGTTGTGTACCGCGTAGAACCTGGCATAAATCCGTATACCATGTTTCTCAATGAGAAACCAGCTAGTCCTAGTCGGTAGAGACTATTGAGCCGCGAAAGGCGTAATTCTCCATATTTATATCGACGGTCTACCTGAGACAACTCTGTGATATCCAAGCGTATGCTGAGATTGTTAGTAAATGCAACCCAATTGTTCCATTCTATATTTATTGGCAGAAGACCTGCTTCTCTGGCGGCACACAGGTCACTCCTATGTCGCAAAAGCCAGACGTAAGACATTAGGAAGCCACACGCGCTCCTATGAAGCATTTCATCTCTGCAGAGATTTTGTTCCCAGAATTCGTAGTCGAGGAGATAGCCAGGCAAAGGCTTAATATATATTGATGCATCATGCCACACCAAATGTTCGTTCGGGTTCTCGGTAAGGTAGATTGTTCGCAGGAGGAGCCTTTGTCTATGGAGGGGACGGCCAGGTCGAGGAAGGCCAGCGAGCCACAGGAAAGGGTAAATTTTATCCAGTCTCGGAGTTTGCAGATCGGCTCGGAGGTAGGCGCTTGTGTCTCTTCCTATGTCAAGGAACGGGGTAACTTGCTCAAAATCGAATACCAGGGCATTCTTTCTTGAAAATGGCGGTATATGTTGATAATTCTGCAAATATGAGCTGCGACGATATTCTGTAACATATTGTGTTGACGTACCTTCAGTTCCATGGGTTACAAAAAATAGCAAGTTGCATTTGTTCACAAACTCAGGTGTCTGCTCTGAGGTAGGGTTTGGCACTTGACGTGGTAGTACCCCATGTTTTCCACCCCTGATTAGTGCAGAGGGTCGGGCCGCTATTAATCAATTCACCTAGCCTCGGCATGTCCCAGGAACTACGGGTTGATAACTCAATGTTAGCAATAGTGGAGCAAAGGTGGGGAATTGTTAACGTTGCAGTGTCATGGGGAGTCACAATTACAATCCCACTTGATGACTGGAGGATTATTCTGAGGCTGTGTATCAATGGTACCCTACAGCCAACCAGTTTCTTGCATATTTGTCGTGGCTGTGCAATTTTACAGCTCTTATGCCCATATGCACGGTGCGTTGTCAATATATCGCCCCTAAGGTTGATTGGTGGCTTGGGTTGAAATAGATGTAATCATGTCCTGATATGGCGTGAAGGTGTCGCTTTGCCGTCAGACGACGTCTTCTACATGTTAACGTCAAAAGTACAGTACAGTACTTCTATGTTTTTTTTGTTTTTTTCCCCACCGGAAACATGGTGGATCTATGTGATCGGCATCGTACATCACATCACGTATCTACATTGGAAATAGGAGCGCATCTATTTACTCATTGGAGATTAACATGAACGGGAAGCTATTGTCAGATAGTATCTATGCCAATATAATACGTAATAGTAGACTTCAATCATCCCTCACCAAGCTGCTATTGTTATGGGATGCTTAGGGCCTAAATAACGTTGCTGGAAGCGTTCCAAAAACCGCCATTGCGTCGCCAACGAAGAAGCCAATGAATGGCGAGATTGACGTCCATGCCGCGTCAGTAGTCCAACGCCAAAAAGACAGTAACTATGCTGCCACGTAGCTATCCAGTTGTGTGAACATCGGAGTCATGATGCTTTTGTGTTATAGATAGACGAAAGTTAAAAGTCGGAAGCAGCTATCCAGAAGCATAGTTAAAAATTGCTTCAAGATTAACAACAGGGAAGATTGTACAAAGATCTGTCATGCGAGTGGTAAATAGACGCCTCAATCAATGATACTGGAGAGTCTTCCAAGGTATTTGCCTTCCGTGCAGCTTAGGGTGTAATGGAAGTGACAATTCGTTGGAAAATATTGGATTAGGATAGTGGTTTACGCTGTAAATGCCTCTTCTACTACCTGTTACTGCTATCTGAGTAGAGCGCCGCCATCCTGGCTACATTGTTAATAACATCCTAAATTTTGATGTCATGCGTTCGGACCACACTTAGAAACTATTTATTTATTATGTAATGTTATGTGTGATAATAATGTATTTGTATGGAATTACATATATACTTGATATCTATAAAGAGGATGGCAATGCCTTATCTGACAGTCGACTAGCCATAACATTTAAAGCACTTCCAGCTTTAAAGTACTCAATTTGCTCATGAGTAAAAGTGTGCTTGGCTTCCGTCTCCCAACTTGCACCATTCTTTGATGTTATTTTAAGCTGCACATTCATCCCAGGCGCCAATTCCGTCAGTCCGACGATGCTGATACGGTCCGAAGCTTTGATTTTATCGTATGCGGTATTATCTGCGAATGTTAACGCGAGCATACCTTGCTTCTTCAGATTCGCCTCATGGATACGTGCAAATGATCTAGCAATAATAGCTACGCCGCCGAGGTATCGAGGTTGAAGAGCGGCATGCTCGCGAGAGGATCCCTCGCCATAGTTGTGATCTGCTACGACGACCCAAGGAAGTCCTCGCTTTTGGTAATCTCTGGCTGTGTCTGGCACACCCCCGTACGATCCAGTGATTTGGTTCAGTACCTTGTTGACCTCCTGGTTGTCTGCGTTGACAGCGCCGATAAGGGTATTGTTGGAAATATTTTCAAGATGACCACGGAACCGCATCCATGGGCCAGCTGTGGTAATATGGTCCGTGGTGCATTTACCCATAGTCTTTATAAGAATAGGACAATCGATGAAATCCTGACCAGACCAAGGTTTGAACGGCGCTAATCGTTGCAATCGTTGCGACTCTGGTGATATCTGAACAGTCACGCTTTGTCGGACCGCCGGATCTGTCGAAGGGGCATCGTAGACATGATCTGTGTTTTCGTATCCCTCTGAGGGGAGTGCGTTACCACTCGGAGGTTTGAATCGGAATTCTTCGCCAGACTCAGTAAAAAGGGTGTCTTTTAAAGGATTAAACCCAAGATCATCAGAGAAAACCTTGGCCATGACCATGTCAGGCGAAGAGAGGAATGCATGGGTAGCAGGATTTCCATCAAGACGTCCAGTGAAGTTCCTATTGTATGACGCTAGAATCGAGTTTGGGGTTCCCTGTCTTCGTATAAGTAATGTGATAAGCCAACGCGACAAAATGAATTACAAAATACCTTTGTCATCTCGGTTCTGTCCCACGAACCACAGCACGGTCCACAGGCATTGGACAATATTTTACTGCCCAGACGCTCGAATATTTCCGTCACACCGTCACGCCTCAGTGTTTGATTAGTCTGCTCGCTTCCAGGGGACAGTAGCAGTGGCATCTTGGGCTTCAAGCCTGCATCCAGAGCTTGTTTTGCCAAACTAGCAGCGCGAGAAAGATCTTCAAAGGAAGAATTTGTGCATGATCCAATAAGTCCAGCAGAAAGCTTATCAGGCCATTTATTCTTCTGAACTGCTTCGCTCAGTTGAGAAATTGGCGTTGATAAGTCGGGAGTAAACGGGCCGTTAATACGAGGCTCTAGCGTAGATAAGTCTATTTCGATAACATGATCATACATGACACCCTCATCTGCTTGTAGCTCATGCTTGGCAACTTCGAGGGCTTGTGCTAGCTCAGGTCGACTTGTTGCGCGTAAGTAGGCAGACATGGTCTCAGAATAAGGGAAGATCGATGTAGTGGCTCCTGTCTCAGCACCCATGTTGGTAATAGAAGACATGCCTGTAGCGGATATCGTTTCTGCTCCAGGACCAAAGTATTCAATGATTTTACCAGTGCCACCTTTGACTCCAAGGATACCTGCAACTACACTTATGACATCTTGATTCGTCAGTAATGATATCAGCAGGGTTCCATACACAACGTACCTTTCGGGCTAGCCCAGCCGCTCAATTGGCCCGTCAACTTGACGCCGATGATTTCAGGCGCCGTGATCTCAAAAGGAAGACCAGACATGACATCAACCGCATCTGCACCGCCGACTCCTACAGCAATCATGCCCATGCCTCCAGCATTTGGTGTATGAGAGTCAGTGCCAATCAGCATACCACCGGGGAAAGCATAGTTCTCAAGCACAATCTGATGGATGATGCCAGCGTTAGGTTTCCAAAAGCCCATATTGTAGCGTTGGCATGCACTTGACATGAATTCATAGACCTCGCCATGACTTGTAAGTGCCCCTTCAAGATCTTTATCGCTACCATCCCGTCCCACGATGAGATGATCGCAGTGAACTGTTGTAGGAACAGCAGTTTTGTCAAGCCCTGCTGTCATGAATTGAATGATGGCCATTTGGGCCGTGGCATCTTGACAGGCGACGCGTCGTGGCCTCAGTTTCAATTGTGTTGAACCTCGAATGACTTTGTCATCTTGGCCATCGTCAAGATGTGTAAGAAGGACCTTTTCCGCATACGTAAGAGGGCGGTCAAGACTAGGTTCATTTGAGTTAGTATTAAGGTCTTCCAGATATAGAGGGTCTTCTTACATTTTTCTTACATGCGAGAGTTTGTTCAGATAACCGACATAATCAACGCTGTGGTCTGGTTCAAATCGACTTAGCGGTGCCTGGCCCCGCACTCCCGCAACCGTGGCCAGAGACCGAACGGCGTGACCTGTACGTATCTTCTGGCTGGCTCTCAACATTCTCAATGCAGTGAAAAAGAGCTCGGTAAGAATTATGACTGATTGGGATCATATAGGTGCGGTACTATTCCAACATTGCACGCTGGTGGTATCTGCAGATTTGAGCCAATCGCGTCAACTGGATTGTAAATCAGTGGGAGGACGCGGGGAAGTTTAGCGTTATTACTAGCCTCCAAATGGTGGATAAATCCCTCGGAAACATCCGGTTCTAGGAGAATTGATGGGTCGGAAACTTTCCGATAGCCTAGTACAAACAGCATCTATAGCATCTGTATACGAAACCTAATATAACGACACAATTTGTTAAAGATGATTGCAACTTGGAATAAACTCAATATGTCACTGCAACTGCATCCCCCACCCTTGGACACATCAAATTAACCCGCAAACTAATCTCATTTGGTTATCTGTTAATTGGGGCTTGCCTGAATATCTTGCAAGGCTACTTCTGTCCAAAAGTCTAAGAAACATTCAATATTTACCAGTTATGCGTTTGGGGCAACCAATGGGAGCTGTAAAAATATATACCGCTGCAAACAGGAGAGACATCCTACATTTCGCTTTCGGCAAGACATGGGCTTGTCGAGGGGCTCGAGCGTTTTACCAAGGTCTCATCCCCTGGGGGATCGACCGTTCAATAAAAGGGTCTATTCTGTTTCTGGCTTCGGAAGAAGCCGAATACTATTCCGAAACTGAATTTAGAGTATCCCAAGATGTTGCTAGTACGCTATGTGGCGTCGCCGGTGGCGCGGCTCAGTTGAAACTGGCAATGGATAAGTAGATCACTTTTGCGTGATCAATACCAAAATAGGATGAGGAACGACACTTCACTCGCTGCGAATGACGACTTGAATCACAACTGCCGAAGTGACACGCCCAAAGAACATCCGACCTGGGTCCCGCATCCAGGGTGCATTGGAGATATTCCTGACCATCATGCGCAAAGGAGTATTCCGTGGCGTAAACGGAGGAGTTGGCGCTATTGCTCTATGACAACCGAGTGTTTGGGCCTCTCGCATTGGTATCGCGAGATTTACTCAAGGCCCGATACTGGCTATACAGTCAAAGTGCACTGATTCAAAGCTGAGTATCTGGAAGAAGATGGCTGCATCAAGTGTCAGGGGAGTATTGATTTGTTGGAACCAGCGATAGGCTTCGGTGTTATCAGCAAGGAATACGTTAAGGGATGATAATTGTGAGATTTACTAGCGTCAGTTGTCTGCAATTACCTGGTATAGAGTTTTTCCTAATACCGATCTTTTAATCTAAGATAGTGAAGATCCCCAGGGTTTAGATGGAATGGCGGCTCAGTTAGTTGCGGCTTAGTGAGTTGCGGCTCACAGACCACAAAAGTCACGTAATGGCGGCAATTGAATTCCGTCAACGGCCGTTGACTAGCTTCAAGGGAAACGGCAGCTAAGCCGACCACTAGTAGGGTTTATGCATGTAGCGAGTGTGGGTGATTTCCTTTAGTCTCAGGGTGATTTGGAAATGAAGAGCGAGTGAGCAGAATCTTGGAGTCGTACAAGAGTGAGCACACTAAGTGGGTAATTAGACATTTCCATTGGTTGCCCTTCAACTTTTTCTTATCAGCCGCCGTTCTCGTAGGTGGCCTCGTCATGAGGCATAGCGTACAAGGTAATGATTAGCACATGAAAGGTTCTGTATCACCGCCATTCACATTTTAAAGTATGTTGTGGTACGTGGGGCTTGATACTTGGCCTGAGTTTAGCCATGGCACTCCATAATTCATGTTTTATCGGATCTTGGTTGGTCTGCAGTTAAAGAAATGGACCCGATGCTTGAGTGACACTGCTGTGTGACTGTGTGAGACGGATTCAGTAGTCTTGCATGCAAAAGGTAGAGAGGGTTCGGCCCGAATAGATTGAGCCTTTTTGTTATTGCTGGAGTTTCCACTAAAATGGAAATCTATACTGGATTTCTTGGTTGTCAAACCGAAGCCACAAGTGAAGTTTCAGACGATCCAAAAGTCAATGGATCCTAGAGTACATTTGCTAAGAACCCTAATCGTCCCCTGACTGGGAATAACAGAAACAGTAAGACCCTGAAAATGACAAGCTCCGTTGAGAGGTAGCTCAGTGTGGGACATAACCCACAATTAGATCCAGGGCTTTTATATTCATGCTTCTTAGTGACTGTGCACGATACTATGTATTGTAGGTTAGGTACGTACTGCGCCGGCCTATTTTGTAATTGGCCACAAGTATGCTGAATTCAATCCCTACTTTATATCTTTACCGTCGTGCCACTTCAACCTCTCCACCACCAGGAACACATTCAGTTCCCCCGTCTTCTTCTATTGCCAATGATTTCCTCCCCTCAACAGCATCCGGCTGAGGTCGTGACGAGTAATTTCTTCCAGCGACCAGCCATCAGTTATAACGATAATAACCATCAAACTGTCAAGATGCAGAGAGTGCGTTATACTCCAGCACCAAATACATGTTTCATACAGCTAACACTTAACCAGGTACTCCAAGATGCCCTTGCACTAGAAAAGCTCATCCAGTCCTACGACATAGCCCAGTTTTTAAACAAGCCATCGGCTGCCGACGACTGCGATCTATCAGCCATAACAATACTCGTCGGAAACCTCTCGCATAGTCTCCATGAGTTAGTCAATTGCGCGCCTCACGGACAATCGATCAAACATACCGAAACTGAGCCTAAACAATCAAGATCCCCTCTGTCATCCAAGCGATGCTACAAATGCGGAGTGGCCGAGACTCCACGATGGCGACGTAGCTCATCTGGCCTTCCACGCCTATGCAATGTATGCGGCTTGCTCGAGTCGAAGCGAGTCAAGCGCAAGCATTCTGGATCGAAGGCCCCCTCCGTGTCGACCAGATTCAGTTGGCCATGTTAAGGAACAACACTGTCCACCGCCTTTCACACATTGAATTCGCCTTGATTATTTAAAATGCATGCATCATGAAGTAGCGGGAGTTGGGATCTTTGTTTTTGGACAAAATATAATTTATTTACAACCTCTTTTATTAAAACCCTTTTCCTCACTTTTATTAGTCAAAGCTGTCGCACGAGAAAATAATGAAATTAATTTACTTCTTCATCTCCACCGATGCCGTCAAAGTCCTTAGCAAGTTTGTGACCCCGTGCGCCGGCAGAATCTGTCACCCCACCAAAGTGTCCATTTCGAAGCCCCTTGCAGTCCCGACCGATCACCTACGGATGTCATTAACATGAGCCTATCTAAAACCCCGTTTCGAAATGCTATTTGCGCGATTGCTTTGGCTATTCTACAAGAGACACGGTAACGTAGGCAGAGTTCTTGTAATTCAGTCAGATCAAGATTGACATAAAACTGTCTCTCTTGTTGGTCGGCCCCGTCGTAAATGACTGCGCTTGCAATGTGGACGACATAACTCTGCCAGAATATTGATAAAATTTCCGGACCCATTTCCGAACGATGGCAAAGTAAAAGTCGCCTCATTTGCCTGATGGAGACATTGTAAGCCGTCTGTGGAGTCGCATTGTTTGCTTGGAACCTGTGGGGCAGACGATAACTCACCCTGCAACAACGGGCAGAAAGGATCTGTAACGACAGCGTCGAGATAAACATTTGTGAAAGCATTAGTTAATCCACATGATACTTTTTGACACTTACCTAAAAATTACTGCAGCATATACACGCCGTGGCAACTATGGGGTCACTGAACCAGTTCTCGAGGCAGTTCATCTGCCCAACCAAGGAGTTGCTGGTATGTTTTCGCGGCAAACACCACAGAGGAGGTATGACCAGATATATCACTCTACCTATAATATCTTGTAGCTATGGTATCAAACATTATCCACAGCTTGCAGCTGGCTTTGAATAGCTTGCCATTAACATGCGACATATGACAGCTCTATCTTTAACAATGGCAGTCAGTACATAATCCTTGACCACAACTATAGGTATCAAAGATTGACTAAATAACCCTTCCAGCCCTTGTGCTTTGTGACGAGATCATGGTGTATAGATCATCGGTGGTCTCACTTGACCACTATATTTGCCCCTGGCCACTCTTTTGTTATGTATGACGTATATGATAATTTGAAGTGAGGCAAAGACAATACCAACACTAACCATAACTATCATAGTACGGAGACCTGTTTGGTAGCTATGTTATAGTTAGCTAAGTTGACTCTTATGGGTGCGAGAGCTATTCTTACAAAGGAGTGTCACTTGGGCGAAAGTACTGAGTACCAACCATGAGTCCACTAATGGCTGACATGACCCACATCCTAGTAATTGATTAGCTTTATCATTACTTATCCAGTCAATGTAGCACTCACGCGATAGCTATGCTGCGTTCACCAGCCTCTCGGCAATTGAGTTGAACCCAAGAGTTCGACACGGGGTGATAGCCTACGGCAAAGCTGTTGACCGCAGTCCAAAGGCCCCATCGAGACCACTTCCCAACATGTGGATGAAGTTGCCTAGCGATGATCAAAGTGATGAGATAGCAAATATGACCAGCAATGACTGTCCCGCCACGGAGGTTAGTCCGATCACTAAGATAACCAAAAAAGAAGACGACAGGGAGTGCCAATGATGCTCCTACAGCAGCAAGAGCGTTGGCAGTAATTCTGTCAAATCCTAGAGACCTATATTAGTTAGCAAATAAAAAATTTCATGAAGAATAATGTCAACTTACACTATGATGGAAGGTGTGTATGTCGTCAACGGCGACCATGTGGAAAAGACAGCAAAGGCTGCAACATAATGGGGCCACCGACGATAATGGAGGACAGTTCTCCTAACAAGGCCCCAGTCAATAGCAAGTCCCTGAACTCCGGACCTCTTTCCTTCCGGATCATCTATTTCAAGCCGCCGTTGAAGGATGTCCTGTTCATAGGAGGAGAAACGAACAAGACCCGAGCCCACCAATGGTCGAGGAATATCTGGGCTCTCTGGAAGGAACAAGAGTAAGATGAATGCCACAACAATTGTGAATATTCCCTCAACTTTGATTAACCGTTAGTTGGCCAAACTGTCTATAGACAATGAAGTCGACTTACGCATGAATAGCCATTGCCAGCCTTTGATACCATACGCGCCTTCGAGCTTTAATATGCCTGAAGCTAAGATTGGACTAATTGCATTTCCACCAAACATACCAAAGAAAAAGACGGATACCCTCTTCGACAACTCGCGTTTGGTATACCACGTTGACAGTGTATAAACTCCTCCCGGGATATATCCTGCCTCGGAAAACCCCAGCATCAGACGAAGAGCCAGGAACCCAGCGCGATTCTTGATAAAAACCTGCATTGTCGCAATGAACCCAAAGGCCAAAACCTGACCCGCCATCCACTTTCGTGGCCCAACCTGTACAATCCATTTAGCTAATCAGGTCAAATTCGGTTCTGTCGTCGTACCTTTTGCAATGCCATATTGCATGGAATTTCAAAGACAACAATTCCCATAAACATGAGTTGGTTCCCCAGGTTGATTGTGTCCTGATCAACATTGATATCTGTCGCAAATCCTGCTGTGAGTGCGCTGGCAAGGTTCATGCGATCAAGCTGGAAAACTAGTAATCCGAGGAAAAGGAGCAAGAGTACCGAGCGATCGACCCTGGTAAAGTAAAGATAAGCTTTTGTCTTGGGGATTCTGGATCGTATTGAACTTGCTTTCTGCGTGCTTTGCTTTCTGCTGCGAGATCCCACGTGGCCTCAGGTCGATTGTCCGTTGATGCTGATCTTCCATCCTGGGCAATTTCTTCGTCCTGCTTTTCAACACTTTGCCGTTCCTCGGGTACTATATCTCTGGATGAAACAACCATGTTGGGTCCAATATAGAGTCACCGATTATTATTCCAAAATAAAGTAATAGTAGCGCAAGCTGATTTTCTGGTTCTATAAGTAAGAATGGCCCAGAAGGTGGAACTAAGAAGTTATGAGTTCAAAGATCAGAATGACAGTTTAAGCGCAAATTTGTCACCAATCTCAGACCATGCGCAGCTAATATCAACAGCTAATGTCATCAAGTATGCTGGCCAAGAATCACACCATCGATCATCGAGATGTTATCAATGTTGCGCCACGCCGCTAGAGTCGAAAATGGGAAGTCAACCGTCAATAGAACACCATCAAGCTCGACTACTGCATGCCAAGTTGTTTAGCTTGACTTGACTTCAAGCTTTATCTCAATTGGAGTCCCGGGACCTCGGTACTGGGACATTTGGTCCTATATTCCTTTAACTTGTCTTGTTTGTTGATTCCAAAGTCATTCAATACCAAGGATTGCGTGCTCATCCTTGTCCATCACACCACGTTCTCAGCCCCCAGGCGGCAAATGCAGGCGCGGGGCTTGGGGAACAGCAATCTGATCAAATTAAATATTATTTAAGAATTAGTAGCCAGATTGCAATTAATTCATATCGCAACCTTCTTTACGCCGTCATTCTGGAATAGAAACATGGCTAAATCCAATGCAAAGCGTGTTGCAGTGATTGGGGCTGGACCAGCTGGTGCAATTGCCATAGACGCACTAGCAAAAGAACAATCTTTCGATGTTATCAGAGTATTTGAGCGTCTCGAAAGAGCAGGAGGTTGCTGGTGAGTTCATCCTGTTCCAGAACGGAACCTATGACTTACCTATACAGGGTTGGCGACACTGAGCGTCCTGAAGCAGTGACGAACCTTGCTCAATTGGCCGACAGAAGCGCAGATGAACCTGTAGCTATTCCCGGTCATCTTCCTTCCTACACGCCAAAGTCAGACCAACCTAGATTCAAAGAATCTTCAATTTACCCGTACTTGGAAACGAACATTGATCATGTTCCCATGCAATTTTCTGAAGAACCATTTCCGGCGGAAACAAGTGCACGGTCCGTTGCGTTGTATGGTCCACATACACCATTCCGTCACTGGAGTGTAGTGCGGAAATATATTGAGGGTTTGGTCGAGCGACACGGCTATTCAGACCTTATTTCCTATAACACAACCGTTGAGCGAGTTGAGAAAATTGGAAATGAATGGAAAGTTGTATTACGCAAAGAAGGCCAAGAACTCGACTATTGGTGGACCGAATGGTTCGATGCGATCGTGGTTGCCAGCGGCCATTACTCTGTTCCTTACATTCCTCTCATCGAAGGACTCGAGACATTTGAGAAGTCGAGGCCAGGAAGTGTGATTCACAGTAAACACTTCCGTGGTAGAGATCTCTACAAATCAAAGGTGAGCTATATCGCCAAAGCTTCAGACTCTCAGCAATACTGACACTGCATCAAAGAAAGTAGTCGTGGTTGGTGCATCAGTCTCTGCGGCTGACATTGCTTTCGACTTGGTCAATGTAGCACAGAGACCAGTTCATGCGATTACAATTGGCCATAGTCCCAACGGATATTTTGGAGACGAAGCTTTCAAAAATCCTTATATCAAAAACCATCCTTCTATCACAAAAGTCGTCAATCGTACTGTTTATCTTGAAAATGGTGGCTCGATACAAAATGTGGACCACATCATATTTGGAACCGGGTATAGCTGGACTTTACCCTTTTTACCCAATGTCCCAGTTCGCGGCAACCGAGTGCCCGATCTATACCAACATGTAGTTTGGAGACATGACCCAACTCTGCTATTCGTTGGTGCAGTTCAGGCTGGTCTAACCTTTAAAATCTTCGAATGGCAAGCTGTTTATGCGGCCAGACTTCTCGCCGGTCGCGGCACTTTACCTTCGGCACAAGAGATGAAAAGTTGGGAGGAGGATAGGATCAAGGCTCGGGGCGACGGGCCCAAGTTTGCTCTTGTTTTTCCAGACTTTGAAGACTATTTTGAAACTCTGAGAAAGCTAGCTGGTGACGCAAATGGCGTTGGGAGACAATTACCCAAGTTCAGACGTGAGTGGTTCAGGACGTTTTTGGAGGGACATGAGCTTCGGAAAAACATGTGGAGGAGACTCAACGATGAAGCGAGAAACAAGGAAAGGGATGCTAATAGTTTAAAGCCACATTTATAGAATTATTTGCCATGTGAGACGTTGATAAGAGGGTGGCTGGAGAGGGGAAGAAAAGAGCGTAATTCAACGTATATCCAGAAGCTCCATGCCATACAGTATACTTAAAGATATAAAGTGGCGACAAACACTGAAACATAAGAGCCGATGTAGTCTATTGTCTTATGTTAGACAATAATCATATTTCAGTAACCATCCGGGCCACAACGTATTCTGGAATCTAGGCGCAATCAATGAGCGCTTAGAGAACAAAATGGTAGAAAAGGTCCCGGGTACGTAAATTTGATGAAATATGTAAATGACACTGAAAGCCTCTAACAGACAGTTTTGATGACTGAGCAGGTTCCTACCGGATAAAGGGTTTATCCGGACCGACCGACCTTCCAATGCCTCCATGCCTTCACGATAAAGCCCCTGCTTTGAGTGACCCTGCCTTCTAGACAATGAGTACGGATAGCTTTTTCGATGGTATATATAGTAAATAAGACCTCCCGAAGCCCAAGTACTGTTCTATAGAGATATGATAAGTTCCTTGCAATTGATCTCTCGGGGGAAACATCTTGGCTTGATGAATTTGCTGTTACCGTATTGGCATGGTTCTCACTCGAGGTGCGACTCCAAATCCAAACAGTTCGATGTGGTAAAATTGTGATTGATTATAACTTGGGCTTTTCCTTTTGCTTTGTTGTGGCGTTTGTTATTCTGCCTTTTGCGACCGAGACATGAATATCCCCCCAACGCGGCATCTTCCCTTCATCGTCCAAGACCACACAATCCTGTTTCCTGCTGTCCTCCCTGCGCTATATCCATATGGGAATCAAGCTTTACCATCATCAAGCTGGTTATACTTCTTACAGCTGCCCTTGGCCTTATCGACAGGGTACTTTTTCTTTGTAATCTCAAGCTTATCCAACACAATCTTATCCGGATCGACACCCATCTTGTCAGCAAGATGTAGACAGTAGGTCAAGACGTCTGCGAGTTCCTCCTTGACTCGTTCGGGATCAGGCTCTGCGCCCCACTGGAAGCATTCAAGAAGCTCAGCCGCTTCAATCGAGATGCTCTTGGCGAGGTTTTCGGGGGTATGGAATTGTGCCCAGTCTCTCTCGGCAACAAGGGCCTGGAGTTTTTCTTGGACTTCTTTGTTGACCATGATGAAGGATGCAGGTAGAAATGAGTTGAAGTGTGCACAAGTTGATGGGGTGCGGGGTTGCGAATATAAGCCGACATATGATTCAGTGGATCAATACGGCCCGAAGCACACCGCTTCTTCCACACAGAGATCAGCTAATCAAAGCAGGTCAGAAACTGAGGTTATCTCCGAAGACCAACTTGTTCCAGTTTTAAGTATGAATAACTAGCGCTACAAAATACAAGATGGATTAAATTGTATTATGATGCACGTAAATGAATATAAAACCCTTCTCCACCAGTCTACTTATTAATAGTCCTGTCAGTCCTATTGATCTCGCGCTCAAGCGGTCTCGTCACAGAAACAGCTTGGCTGTCACCACTCAATCACCTGTTGGTCCCTCGTCAAAGCAAGCCATATCCCACATCTTGAGTCCTGGGATCTGAATATCATCACTCATTCCTCCGACTTGACCTTTAAAAATACTGCACCATTCGTCCTTCTTGAATGCGATTGAGTCGCACTCGTTATCCCTACAGAGATCTCGACAGGCCTCTAGAGACCTTGTCGAAGAGGGTGCGAAAGGAGTAATATCCTCGATGCAGATATTCTTGGGTTGTCCCTCGACAGCACATACAGTCGTCTTGGGTAACTCATCAACGCAAACATCTTCATTGTCGCCTGGTTCATTGGGGTCTGGTTTTTCAAGATCACAGAAGCAGTCTTGGTCGTACCATTTGTAGCTCGTTGTCGTACCATCCGGTATAGACATACTACCCGCGTAGAACTCGCATTCTATTCCTTCCTCGAATTTAAATGCGGAGCACCGGCCTACACTGCAAGCTTTGGCACAAGCTAGGAGCGATTTGTCGGACCCGTCTGGGCCTTGACCACTGTAAAATAAGCCAGTGCCATCTCCCATGACGCCGCAACCACGGTATTGAGGGGGAGGGTTGACGAGGTTGTTCTTGCAAGTAGGCTCAGGCTGAGTTGGGGTGGTAGGCTCTGTCTCGTCTGGAATACAGGTGAAGCAGTCCATGTCCCACCATCTCCAGTCAGATTCAAGGTTATTGGTTTCGCCAGGCTTTCCCTTCCACAGCTCGCAGAAGACATTCTGGTTGAAGATCACTGATCCACATTCGGGTGTATCCTGGCAGGCTTTGTAACAACTATATATGTCCTCCGCAGCGCCGCCTCCACGGCTCTCAATGTGATTTATCCCCGACTCGGGGTTTCCTGATCTCCCACATACAGCACCTGCAGGCTTGGGATAGAGAAATGTAGGGGCACAGGCAGGGGCTGCCTCGGTAGAAGTCGCGGGAGCTGTTGAAGAAGCCTCTGTAGTGGAAGCAAAGGAACCGGTTGCAGTAATAGTGACATCAACTGACGACATTTTCGTGGTGTCTGTCTCCTTTGTTGTCATGGTGGTTTCTGCAAGAGCCGTGTCGGTAGTTTCTGTAGGCTCGACGGTGGGGACATTCTCCGAAATTGTCACTGTAGAGGTTTCTTCCTCGCTGAGTACAGAGGTAGTATCTGTAGCGACAATTAATGTAGACGCAGTATCGATTGAGGAAGGTACGTTCGTCTCGGAGCTCATGGAAATCTCAGTTGACGTAGTGCCAGTGTATGCCACACTGATTGTGACAGACATCGTGTTCGATGAGAGGTCAGTGGAGGGATCAGTAGAGACGGTGACATCTCGAGAAGTTTCGGTGGAAACATAGTAGATGTCACTGAAGCTCAATGTCGTGTCAGTTGGAAGAATAGAGGAGGTTTCAGTTGCAGGGACAGCATCTTCAGAGACGGTAGTAGACTGTGAAGTGTCACTTGGGTTCAAAGAAGAAACACCGACAGTGGAAGAAAAGACATCCTGAGTAAGGCTAGAAGAAGGGATCGTATGAGGTCGACACGGTCCTGCATTAACTAGAGGACTCAGGGCCGTAGCCAATAAGAACGAATGGACAAGATGTCGAGACATCTCGGCTGGAACTAAACGAATGTGAATGTAAGATAAATGGAAGTAACGGGAGAGCGTCATCTTGTTGCTAATTTATATTTATTCTCTACCTCTCCTTTTAATTGCGCTCAAACCACAGAAAGGTTGTGTTGGTCTTGATTGTTTTGATCAAGACTATTGAATGGAAAAGGGTCTAGAAGTCAATATGGTACGTTGACCTTATAATTTTAAGAAAAGCGCTATCGATAGTCTGGACGCCACTGAGGCTGAAAGTCACTATAGGCTTGGCAGGGACTTCACATGACTCGCCGGGCTATTACCGGCTAGAATCGTCACTGGCGCATCCATGCTTGCTCATTGAGATGGCTGGTCTTGACATGCCTTTGGAAATGACCAACTACTCGCACGGGCAGGATAAATATAACGAACCACTGAATTGGAGATATTGTTACAAGGTGGGCGATTTTACCTTCCGATTCGTGTGTGTCCGCCCAAGCGTTGACACAAGGAGTTTTGGTGATTTATAGTGTTCTACCTGCTGAATCACGCATCAAATCCAGCCACTCACTACTGACCCTAGGAAAAGAGGATGCGTAATTAATTTTGACTTTGCACTTACGTCAAACATTTTCAATTTGCTGTTCTCTCATTATTTGCTTGGTGGCTGGTTGGTGGCTGTTTGTTTGCCTACTTGCTTCTTGGCTGCTTGTTCCTGGTTGGTTGTTTGTTGTTTGCTTTCATGTTTGCTCATTGTTTGCAGACCCACTGTAGCGTTCAGCAACCACCCTCCAAGGTTACAAACTTCAGTTACATGCAATATTATAATTCAATCCTCGAAGCGGTCAAGCTGAAACCTTGATTCTCAATCATATAACTATCATCACTTCCCTCCTGCTTTCGTAAATCCGCAACTTCTTCTTGCACGATAGACAACAGCTCGAGACGAATAATCTTAGATCGAGATGTCTCTAATCAACCTTGAAGACGGTAATGGCCAAATTACCCAACTTCTGACAAACCATTTCAACGCTACCCCTACGGATATCATCTCACAGGATATCACAATCAGGATCAGTTACATCTCAACCATCAACGGTCCGTATCATCGCCCCTCGTTCAAGATGAAACCCTACCTAAACTGACGCCACCTGCATGCAGAACTTAAAACCGCCCAAGAATGGCGAATCACTTCCCATCAGGCCATCACGACCGACAATGTTGAGATCACAAGCGTCACGCCTACGGTACAATCGCCCTGTGTAGTCATGTCCGTCAGTGGGATAGACTCCGAAGGCATTCCGTTCGAGAGAAAACTATTCACCGAACGCGATGTCCATTTCGTCTCTAGACATAAACTCTTTGGATACTGGCGTAGAATCGGGCGCAGGGCTCGCGCGTCCGGGATCCCCGATGATATCTGTCAACTGTTGAAGATACTAGATGAGAAGGATGGTAAGCTGCAGGTTCAGTTTGTCGGGTGTCCCAAGTCTCAGTCTGAGTGGTGGGAGTCGGACAAGGTCAAGGGAACCTACATTGAGATATGGGATGAGTGGGTTCGGCGTATGGATATTTCCCCTCTCCCACGGCCATGACAGGTTCACACTAATTCTTTTTAGGGAAAGATGACGATAACCGAGAATCTAGTTGATGGGGCGACATAATCGGGGGTTAGCGCGAGACGACAACTGCATTGATTTCCTCACTCTGAAATCTATTACCGAGGACAAAAATGTGTTGAAGGATGGGAAAGACAGCTCCACGATCTTTTGTTGTTACAATAGAATGCCTCTTACCCCCTCCGTTGTGTTAGTAGATGCCCGGAATTACAATCACAGAAATTGAGTACACTAAGTTTTACTTGAGAAAGAATGAAAATGTTTTATTGTTCTGCTAGTCCACAAGAAATGAAAATGTAACCAAAACGCCCTGACCTTTCACGATCGTGTTCTTGGTGAAAGGCTCGCATTCTCATTGAACACCAATCCGCTCGTGTGTCACCTGCCTCCATCCTAGCACCTGCTCCCAAGACTTGAAGATCAAATTATCAGATTAATCTGACTTTTCGTACTGATCCTTGTTGTCCACAAGCTCCAGCTTCTCCTTCTCAAGGTCAGCGATGATCCTCTTACGAAGCTGAATACACGCCTCATACCGCTCAACCATCAAAAGCGACGTGAAAGTGACGGGCTCATACTTCCGGCTCTCTAGTGCCCTCTCCAAATCGCGATTGCCGATCCTCAAGGAGGAAATCATCAATTCGCGATTCTCAATCATGGCATCGTACAGCTTGACAAGCTCCTCCTTCGTCAAAGGAGATCCTTCCGGCTTGCGCAGGTTCTTGAAGAATTCAGCCTTGACCTGGCTCTTCCAATCCTGATCAAGCTTTGGAGTGTGTTGAACATCGGGGGTAGTCCGTAAGTGGGATTGATGGGGATGGCAGATCTCGTCGGAATTTTCGATCATACGACCTGCGTCTCCGGACACTTTCTCGGATGATGGTTGAGACATTTTGAAAACTGAGTCAAAAGACTGAATCAAAATACTGAATCAAGATTCGTGTTGTTGCTGGAAGAATGTTGTCTGGTTGGCAATTCTGTTGCAGATGGGAGTTTGTTTGGAGGAGTAATGAGACAAGAAAGGCTTTGGTATAAAGTCTCTCTTTTATAGTCGAGTTCAGGATTGTTCTCCATCCTCTGTTGGATATGTTGGTTTTTTCGTGTTCCAATAAACATGGCTCTCGTTAGTATGCAACAATATTCACGAACTCTGAACAGTACACCGAGAACAGACAGAGACCCCGAAACGAACAAGACGTCTTTAATTGTTTTGAGGTATTACATTGTACCTAGCTAACGAACAGAACACGCGAACAGGAATTTAGGCAGGACAAAACAATTGAACTAGAAGATGTGCTCTGTCTCAAGTTCAAAGAAGTGTCAAAATAGACTTTGGAAACTAATTGTTCTTCGTACTTGGAGTAAACAAGCTCTAAGACAGTTCAATGTAGAGAGATTGAGGGAAGCTGCGATTGATAATGTCCGAATTTAATCTTTGCGCCCTTTCGCACCATGCTGTATTATTACAAAAAAATGCAAGAGTGGCCTAGGAATTGGCACCTTGTCGCTAGAAGTTCAAAGGAACGATACTAGGAGTACCAAAAGTTGGGGGTGAACTTGCGATACGACCCAATTATCCGAACTGCAGCCGAGATTGTCTCCAAGGTAAACCCTCTAGATACAAAGGGATGCATCCTACCAGAGCGGGACAAAAGATAGGCATCAATGGTAACAAAGGACTATGGCTGCAAAATGGATACCGCAAAAGTCAACAGCCAGGGTATGGTTCAAGCAAATTTAAAGAACAATGACTATGAAAAGTCGCTGTCAAGATTCACCAAATGAGCTATATCTTTTGTCAGAAGATGTCATCCACAATTTACAAAAAGAATTCTCTCTAAAGACAGTGAAATGCCTGTCAAGTCAGTTATGTCGTACTTTAGAGTTCTTTGGCAGCCTTTATCGGTAGAGTTAATGGGACGATTCAAATGTATTTCTGTTGCAAGAATTTGTTTCTTCCTTGTTTAATCGAACCGCAGTATTGGATCTTTTTTCATCGTGGCGACGTCACTTGATAATTCTCTTTCACGCAATCGAACTAAGAAGTAAAAAAGTATAAGAACTTCCATCTCTTAATTCGTCTTTTCTTCCCTTCCATCTGAATTCAGACAACTCAATCTCTATCATCTTTGCCCATCATGTTCGGAAGCCACTTTACCCGCAGCCAAGTCAAAACTACAGGCCGACATTTGCGTCAGGGGTACGCCTCCGCCCGTGATACTATTGACGACATCTTCACAAGTGCCGCCCTTGCATCCAGACCCCTTGATGTGCAATCAGCCAAGAGGGAGCTCTATCAGGCCTTAACGGACAACGAAAAAACCCTTCCTCTAACCCCGGAACCGAGCTTGACGAACGCAGACTTCTCTGTTCTAAAGCAAGTCGGATGGGTACATTGTGAGAGTGTTCCTGTCCTGGATCTGTAAAGAGACAAGGCTAATGAATTGCAACTAGCCATTCGGGAACGTCACCACACTTGTCTTTCATCTTGCTCGAGGATGTATCTCCGCCTTTCATACTACCCTTACACGACACATGAATCCCATCAGACAGCTGCGATCCGTATCGAGTATCTAGTGAGAAACCCCTCTGAGAGATACGAAAGAGCCTCTACAGGTGACGTACTCAACTGCGGCTGTCGTCTGGGCATATATTGGTATGACAGGTTTAAATCAATCGCCTCTTCACTCGATCTCGGTAATTCACTCGGTAGATTCAATTTCGATGTCGCACTCTGGATGGCAATCGACATTTTGAGGCAAGTCCGTGATACAGAGCATTACGTTTGCCTTGCCGACTATGTCAATACTTTCCTAAATGTCAAGGATGAAGTAAATCGATTTCTCAGGTCCTGGAGGGAGCTGGAGGGTATTATGTACAGTCGGTTGATTTCGGAGAACAATACCTACTTCGACTCACGGGAGATAGGTTTGCTCATTTGAGTCGGTTGTGCAGGTTGGTATGTCATGATACAACATATTGGGTACTTAGTCTAGCACAGGTTTGAGCGATTGCATGGGGGTTTCAGGATTCGACATTTTTCTAGACTTTAAACTACATCGATAGTAAAAGGTTTTGATCTACTGTCTATCCCACTGCGGTCTCTAGTAGAGATTCTGAAGATCGCCTTGTCCGAATATACTAGTGAAGCGCCTTCTTGTTAAGCAATCAATAGTTCCAGATTGCCTCTTGCCTTTCCAAGTCGCCACCTACTCTGACCGAATGTAAGATTAACGGAACTGGCCACCACCGTTGCAGCGAGTCAGAGGAATGCTGCTCTGCCTCTTGATGCACATAGAAATGGCACCAGCGACCCATCTAACACCCTCATAGGAACCCTCTTCGTGCGAATCGGCCATCCAAGTACCAGTCTGCTGCATAGATCCAACACAACCCCTGAAAGAGCGCCCATAGCGACGGTTGGTCCAAGGCTTGGTGACCACAACGCCCGTCTCACCCTCACTTACAGTGCCACGAACAGTGACGGTGGCTTGGGTGGTCCAGGTGCGAGAGTAGTCAATACCGAAACTGGCGCCGAGACGGTTCTTGACGGCTGTGATGTCAAGACCAGCACTGACGGAGACGCTGTTGGAAACGCTGTAGGACGAGGCGACAGTCACGTCAATCCCGTTGCGACCGGCACCGATGACAACGGGGGACATCTGCACGTCCCAGTCGACAAAGCGTTCAGTACGATCAGTCACGTACGAGTTCGTGTTGGAGCAAGACTGGCGCTTCTCCAGATCACTAGAAGCTACAGCCTTGTCTCCAGCATCAAGCCAGGCCTGGTCAATCTCGGGGGTTTCGAGGCTGATGCCCTCAGACTCGAGAAGTTTCTCGTAGACGCTGACGTGAACAACCTCCACTGTAATGTATTAGCCATTGATCTATCATGATAGATATCAATAGAACGTACTGCGGCCGGAGCCATACAGAATGACCTCATCCTGCTTCAGGATATGATCAGGAGTCCAAATAGTCGAGTTGAGATCCCGTTCGGTCATGAAAGGAACAGCGTTGGCGACAGCGGCCAAGCCGAGAAAGAGAACAGTAGTAGGAATCATTGCTGAGGTGAAAGCTTGTAGACTTGCTGAAGAGCTTGGAGAGAAATATTTTTATGCTGGGGATTTCTAAATCTTTTATACTTGAATGTCTTGTATAGCATACCGATATCTTCAAGTCTCTGACTTTTGTAAACAGCTCACCGATATCCGATGTGATTTAGCCTGATGGTTGTAATAGCGTTAGCATCAACTTAGAGTTTGGTTTAATGTGAAAGCGTTGTGGGCCCATCTTTCGCCTGACACTAATTTTCCACGATTGAGAATTCGCGATGCCAAGGCCCGAGCTTCCAGCCTTTCCTACTACTGAACAGGACCCTTTGTTCAAGTCGAACTGCCGGTATCAAACGGGCAGGAGCTTGACAAAGAAAGAATCTAGAACCTCGTATAGAATACCATAAAGTTTGAAAGTAGATTACAAGTCGTCAAGAGAGAGTGTAGCTTCAGGTATCAACACCGTTGTTGTTGGCACGATAGATTCCAAATCATAAGTTAGAACATCCGGTTTCGGAACTGTCTAACCTAATAGTAGAAGGTCGAGAGCATCGCAAAAACTATAAGACATCTCGGGCTCGTCCTACGATGTAGAAACCACATCATCAATCCATCACATTCAAGTTTCACACTCCTCATATACAGTCCTCATACTCCATTCAAAATGCAGTTCTTCACCGTCACCACCCTTCTCGTCCTTGCGGAGATGTAAGAAGTACACTCTCTTTACACTTTTTATATTATCAGTCGGCTGATACTTTATTATAGTGCCTCTGCCAAGCTCCACAGCCAGGCTGTTTGCGTTACCAACCGCAACTACTCTCCCAACGGAGGAACACCCTTCAGCGTCAGCTACAACTGGAAAGTGAACTACGAGATTCTTCCCGGCGCAACCAAATGCGCTTGCGACCTCTACCGAGCCCGCAACACTGGTAACAGCCAGTGGGATAAGTGCCCCGATTGCCACTTTGTGAGAAAACCGTTCCCTTGATGCTGGTAGTTACTAATTCCGTGATAGGATGGTCTTGTCTGTGGATCTCAAGGCTGGCACCTTGGAGGTGACGAGGTAAGTCAAAATTCTCACTGGCGTTATGGTTAAATGAGTCTTTGCTGATCTTAAATTATAGTTCACATACTACTGCGAGAACAAGTGTGGTGCCCAGGGAGCTGAGGCTAACTAGTTATTCGATGGAGATTAAGCTTTGTAGTTAAACGACTTAAGGGAGCTCTACTAGTCTAGTATCATACGAAGAGCCTAGGACGTTGGATAACGGGTGGTTTGACAGTTGCCGAAGCTAGTTAGTCGAACAGGGATGTATAGAGTGTGATGTTTTTAAACCAATCTTGAATCTTGCCGCAACATGGGTTCCTGACTAGCAGATAACTTTAATCCCCATATTAATAAATCTGCTCGGATAGAATTGCCGAGGAAATCAATAGGATCGTCAACCGTTTTCTATTGTTACAGGGTATACCCTACTCTTGACAGGTAATGGCCGTTTTTTACGAAATTTAATCAAGTGGAAGCTAATAAACATACCACGTGGTAGGGGCACATCTACATACATAGTATGATAATCTGAAATAATGGATGCTCCAAAGAAGGCAATTGATAGACGGACAGGTACCCAGCCATCTAAAATTGGACTGGTCCCATCCGAGCTAATTACTGCATTTGATCTAGCCTACTTGCTCGGTCTCCCGTTGCTACCCTGTAATCGTGTTATGACCATCATTTTCCGGCAGTTTCCTGGCTAATGAACAACAATCAATATCAAATCTAACATCTAATATCATTTTCTAACAGATATTTCCCTCTAAACGTGGGCATGAATCATGGCGGGCGTTGATTGCCTTTAATAACGCCCGGGCAACCATGATCCATAACCAAAGAGATAATTTGCCTGAGATTGATGGTAACATGTAATTGTGTTCACCGCCATGATCATCTCGTAAACATCCAATCATTTCGAGAGGTGTCAACGCAAGATAACAACTCGAAACTCAGGCTGTGAGGTTTTTACACTATCAAAGTGAAGAAAGATAGAAGTGCCTGGACTATGAGGGTTACAGATAAAGAATTGTTCGCATTGATGGTATCCTTACTGACTCGTGATTCCCTCTGCATCTAACGCTTATGTTCTTATTCGGGTATCTTGAATCCAGAGCGTCGTAAATGCTGAAAAACACCTGTTGGGTCATACTTCTGACATACACTTCGGATAAGATCAATGCTATCCGACCCATAATATGATAATGGGTCCTGGTCACCGGTTGCGTAGTTGAGATAGACCCAGTCCTTATTGGCGCCAATCTCCGTAGCATAAGAGTCAACGGCAGACTTGAACTCTTGCCTCAGTGGGTCAATTATGTCTTGAACCTCTTTGGTATCAGCGGTGACAGCGATAAGCCACATAATGGCAGGGCCATCGGCGACGATACGCTGCAAACCAAGGATATCACCGCCGCTTTCTTGACCTTGTTTCGCCATTGATGGAGTCACAGGTTGGAACTGTACAAGCACATTGAACTTGGAGTCGGGAACAGCAGCTCTCATCCTTTCAACATACTCCTCAAACTTGTCATACACAAACGTCATGATACGAATATCATTACTGGTAGTCCCTGTCATCCAGTTTGCGCTGTCACCGATTAGTCGTAAGTAAACAATTTTGAAGGGTTCCACTTACTAAAGACCAAGGGGGGTCGGTCCAGTGAACTGTGGCACAACATCTGCAATCTTTCCTTTGGCTGTCGTATTGGAGATACTAGGAACGCGTAGTAGATCTGAGAACGAAGCAGGTGTCTCAACAGCGTCAGAATTAGAAACAACTGAGACTAGATGGTACTGCTCTCCGTCCCACTGCATGGAAACAATAAGCTGAGAGGCAGGATCTTTGTCGTTATCCTCCACGAAGTCAATATACTTCTCAAAGACGACGTCTCGCTGTGATGGTTCAAAATAGATGAAACCAGCCCATATTTGGTTCAACTCGACAGCACCTGAGATGAAAAAGGATTAGTCCAATTTACACAGACTCATAAATGGGGTGTTCATACGTTGATCTATTCGAGTGACGAATCCCAGATTTCCAGAACCACCTTTCAGACTTTTCCACAGGTCAGGATTTTCAGTCTTGTTTGCATTTACGATCCGGCCGTCGGCTAAGACAACCTCGAAATTGACGACTTGGTTACAACCAAAGCCGCGGACATTGGAATGAAAAGAGTACTATCGATGTTAGAACGTACTCTTCATTTGAGTAAAAGACAATACTGACACCTCCACCAGTGATGAAACCACCGACACCAACCGGAGAAGCGCGACCACCAACGGCAGCGACCCCGTATGGGTCAAGAGCTTCGTATACGAGACCCCAATTGGAGCCGGGCTGTATGCTAGCGATTTTTTTCTCGACATCGTAAGACGTTTGATTCATGTACCCTGTGATTTTATGAGAAACCCGATGATAGAATTCGAACGGGGTGTATTACCAAAGTCGACAGTTATACCATCCTGGACAGCATTTGAGTTGCGATACGCAGAGTGTTTCCCGCTGCTCATACCGAATGAACATTGGTTATTGGTAATAACGCTCATAATTGCAGAGACATCTTCGGTGCTTCCAGGCATCACCATGCAGGACGAGTGGAGAGCAGCGTTGGCCGAATAGTAAGTGTCCAATCGTTCTTCATATTCTGTCGTTCCAGACGTATATATCTTTCCCTTCAGCTGTGGAATGTTTTGAAGCTTTGAGCACTGAGAAATAAATATTAGATGTCTGTGGTTCAGTTTATAATTGTTACTTACACATGACGATGGTATCTCAGCACTTGCGAATGCGCAGATCGCCCACAGTCCAACACCAACAAAACGCATGATGGACTAGCGGAGTTCCAAACAAGATGAGAGTTGGCGTCAAGTCTAAGCTTGGATATCGGTGGTGCTACTTAAAAAAATGAAGAAGCGTTTATGCTATAACAGCATACTTAAATCATTACAAGAGAGCGGAGATCGAGCCACGTGAGTAATTTAATAAGTGGGCATGATATATTTACCCTGTTATAGATCGTCAATATAGGCCAAAGTAGGTAGGTAGTAGTGATGCATGTAACACGGGACGGAACGGGAACAGGGATGGACCTTCAAAAGACTAAGATACCACATAGCATTGCCTTACACCGACCGACCGAGTCTCCACTTGGGTCTGTGCCTCATTTGTGACTGTGGCTAGGCATAATCTTTTTGCTGAGTTGTTAAAATAACAGAGCATAAGAATAATATTGTCGATCTCTCAGCCTAACAAGAGCCGTATTATGATTTGTTGACATGACTCGATAAAATTTAATCTAGTTGTGCTCTTGAGGTTGAGACCATCCAATCGCATAATCTCCGAGATATTTGACCCATATGATCAGCGGTGAATAAGAACGTGAGTGGTAACTTTATGTCCAGCTAGGGTGACGCAGCAATTGTGTCCACTATAGTTGCATGACTAGGACAGAATCTTCATTTTTGTCTGTACGTGTACCTAATCCTAACCATCTAGACTTTGACATGACTTGAAATTGAGGTAATTCAACATTTGATTTTCAGAATAAAAACACTGTTGTATCATAATGAACCACAGTTCTACCTCCGATAATGGTCCAACGATCATTGAGTCAATCAATACCTGGCTCTCACACTGCGACGCTCGCCATGCTGGTACTTGTACCAAGCCAAGCTAAGCTAAAGCCAAACAGCCCAAGACCTCTTGGCTGATTGATGTCAGAAACCGTTGTTTGGTACCAGGATATTCGGCCGAGTACCTTGCTCTCAGCTACACTTGGAACAATAAGACAAGTCGGATGAACAAGGAAGCTGATCTGCAGCTACTGCGCGAAAATACCGACTTGCTCACTTCAACAAAAGCACTGGAACGCCAAAAGTCAAAGATACCAAAGGTTATCCTAGATGCCATGGAGCTAACAAGCGCCATCGGGAAAAGATATCTATGGGTGGATAGACTCTGTATTATCCAAGATGATCCCGGAAAGACTTTAGAGTTTTCATCTATGGACTCTATCTATTCAGGTGCCTACCTGACAATAATTGCCGCGGCAGACCACGGGATGTTTGAAAGACCTGACCAGAGTGTCGATAGTCCCTCCGACAAGTATATCAAAATGGATATCAGGAATCAAAGAGCTATCAAATCTTCCTACATGAGACTTTCGAGATCTCAATGGGCAAAACGAGCCTGGACATACCAAGAGCATATTCTCAGTAAAAGGGTTGTTTTCTTCCTCGATACTCAAATATTCTGGCAATGCGAGTGCTCAGTTTGGGATAGAGGTGATCCTCAGTCAGAACCGGACATTATGGCACTATCCATGGCACCAATGAGACAGCTTCAAGTGCCAACTTGGCCCGATCTTAAGCTCTATGTTGATTTGATCTGCCCTTACAACGGACGGGAGTTGACATATGAAAAGGATGGTCTCTCAGCTTGCCAAGGAATATTGAATTATCTGGCTCCTGCATTTCCAGGAGGCTTCATATATGGGTTACCCAGAGTTTACCTGGACTATGCCCTTCTCTGGCAACCGCTGAAAGGCAATGACAGGAGTGGAACCACACTCCGAAGACCAACGTTCCCATCCTGGGCATGGTGCGGATGGCAGTGTTTTATTGATCCGGAGAGTTTACAGCCAACGCTGAATACCGGTCAAAACAGAGGCGACAGAAACGTTATCGACACTTGGAAACTTCTACACTCCGTGACTTGGGAGCTGCCAGAAGAAATTCACAGCCAACCAACATCCCATCACATTTCGGCTCAGGTGTCTCGTGCTTTTTTCCTCCCTGTGGACGCCTTGGAAATTCACCAATCCAAAATTCGCAGTACTCTCAAATCAGGAGTTATCAGATCTTCTTGCAACCCGTTTCTGACTCATGAGCCCTTGGACGAAACGCCCACTGTAGTGATTCTGAGAAACTCAGAGAGGACATTCTCAGGCCTTCTCCGCGTTACAGGTGATACAAAGTATAACCTGGAAGACCCCATCGAACTTATTGCAATCTCGAAAGGTAGTGCAAATGGAAAATATTTGCGCAACTGCTTTGAGGAGAAAGTTTTACGGCTCAGTAGATATGCCCCCACGGAGAGGAGGGGAGAAGATTGGCCAACTACACATCAGGACCCCAAGATTCTGAATGGTTTCCACGCTAGATATAATTCTAGTGGGCGATGGTTTAGAAGTGAAAACCAGCTACGTTATTATGAAGACTATAAGATTTGCGCTAGAGGAGAATTAGAACAGGATCTCAACATTATGGACTATGATGATGAACAGGAATACCAGTTCTATAATGTTCTCTGGATTCAACGCGGGGATAGGAATGTGGCATATAGGGCTGGATGCGGACGTGTATTAGCAGACGCCTGGGAGCAAAGTAACCCAGAAGATGTGAAAATCACTCTAGGTTAAAACTCACCTCTCTATTAGTTCTTTAAGAGATTTTTCTCATGTTCAATTATTATTGTCTTCCCCATTGTTATATTTGACCTGTAGGCAATATATGTCGCATTGGCGTGAAACATATATGTTCTTCCATATGTGTAGGGCGTAGAATGCCAATCTATTTATCCTAAATACAGAGCTAGTCACCTAGATGAAATTAGCATATGTTTATTTCCTGAAAATATTTTTTTAATTCAATCGAACTCATCTCTACTTATTGATGATTGCATAGGGCACTTGGTACGGTACCTACCTTGGATGTTTGTAGCATCTAGCTCAAGGGTAGTGACGCTAGAATTGGAGCCAGAAGCATAGCCACAGTTATAGTTACACAGCCACATATGCGCTTACCTAATCTTGTCAAGGCGTCCAATTATATGAATACACGAAGGAGATAACCAATTTGCTTGTTTTTAATTTCTTGGCACTCTGAGAAATATTATTATATTATCCTATATACTACAAATAACGAGACATCAAGGCACCCGGTGTTATATGGACTAAATGCAAGTTTCGGTCCAAACCTCCAACAGAATCACAATAAAACAGCTTCGTTAAAAAAATCTGCGCACGCGTGGTATCTGGCACAATGCGCGACTTTATCCCGCAGACTCGATCCGAAGAATCAGAGAAAACCCCCCACGTCAAAACGATCTTACCTAATGAAATTTATCGAATAATTGTTGGCCATGTCGCCAATATCGATTACGTATCGAAGCAAAATGCACTGATCTCGCTATCACGCTCATCCGAACCTCTGATAAGCTTGGCTGAAGAGTATCTATACATGCACCCACGAGATCTTGATACCACCGAGAAACAACGGCAATTCCTCGTTGATATCAGGACCAAAACAGTTCGATCTGGCTTTGTGGAGTCTTTGAGACTTCTTTGGGACTCTGACGGATCAAACAGCTCCTTGTTGGTTGATATCATCAATGCCTGTTTCAACGTCAAGTCTGTACTGATCCAACGTGGGAATGACCTGAACGATGCAACTAGAGTCTCTAGTGACTGCGTAGCAACGTTAGGGACCATACTCGGTGCTTCTCTCAGTGTCACTTCGTTTCATTTTTGCACCACTCTTGAGTGGGTGCCAGAACCTGAACAAGATGAATTGGTCACCAAGTTCGGCAAAGAATTATCCGACTTCATATCCGCAACACCACAGGCTATGAAATGTCTTAGACAGCTTGATAGCTTGACGCTAGGCGGACAGTCAGATTGGGTCATAGATGGTATCTTACCTTACCTTGGATCCAACCTCACATCTCTTTTCCTCAGTCAAGATTGTTCGATGGGAAGCAGCGAAACCCCGTTTGCGGATCTATCAAGACAATGTCCCTATCTCCGATCGCTCGAGTTTAGACAAACACTGGCTACTTCGGATGATCTTGAGCAGGCGTGCAAGGCTTGGGGTGAATCACTGGAGGAGCTTAAAATCTTTAGCATTGAAGACACGCGTGATTGGATTTCACAAGTCATGCCATTTATGAAAGTTCTCAAGCTTTTGCATATCGGGGCAGGGTGCACTATACCGACTAGTAGCATCAGATCCATCGCCTCTGCCGAATCACCGCTAGAGGAGATATCGCTTGAAGATATAATGGCTGAAGATGAGCACTGGGAAGTGGCATCAGACGAGATGAACCAAGCTATAGTCAGGATGATTGATGTTCATGCATCCAAACTCAAGGTTGTCTATCTCCATTACGTGGCTCTATCGAGAGATGTTATGCAGAGCTGCAAGAAGGTTAAGCAGCTGCGTGAGGTGTATTTGAGCATTTCCTATGCACCGGAATCATTAGACATCGATGAATATTTGGACATGTGTCCTGAGTTGATTCTGTTCCCTCGATGGTTCAAAGAATGTTCAGCTCGACAAGGCGAGTGGGAAGAGCGGATAAAAATGAGAAATAATATTGAGGAAGGGTTAAGACAGGGGATACCACATTATAGTCTTGGAAGTTAAAGTGCAATAAATCAAGATAAAATTTAGTCTCATATTATATAATCTTTTATTTCGTATTGTACAATGTGTTGATGAAAGCCTTGGGCCTAATCATCCTCTTCCAATTGCGCTGCAGAACCTTAATCCTGGCTTTATTTATAGAGGAGGGACGGCTCCTCGTCGGACACGTGTCATGCGTCTTTTGGAGATCCATGCATGTTGAGTCTTTTGTTGGGCACCAACTCACACTGCAGTCTCACGATACTTTACACAAAAGTCTTACATATCGAATGAAATTTGTGACTTGACAAAGTGCATTTGGAAGACATTCATTCTTCATCTATACATTTAATGCGGTATGGAACCATATCGTTATTCACTATTGGCGGAGGGTAGTATCCGCCTTCTTCGCTTATTACCGGACCCAGACAAACAAGCTCGTATCCACTGTGATTTGTTTACCTTTCCCTTGGCAGACTCGGGAAGCACATGCCCATACGAAGCTTTGTCCTATGTATGGGGCTCTGAAGAGAAGCCATTTTCAATTACCGTCAATGATGAAGAAATAAAGATCGGAGAAAATCTACACGCAGCTCTTAGCAGCCTTCGACATAGTACCCTCGAAAGGACAATCTGGATAGATGCCCTATGTATCAACCAGGACGATGCGACCGAAAAGGGCCATCAGGTTCAGTCAATGGCCAAGATCTATGCCAAAGCCAGTTCCGTCATCGTTTGGCTCGGCAAGGCTGCCTATGAGAGTGATAAAGCCCTTGAGGAAATCTGCGCAGCTGCTATCAAACATCCTAGGAATAAGAGAGACCCCGAAAGAGTCCTGTATATTCTCCGTAGGCCGTGGTTTGAAAGGATTTGGGTACGTGGTGAAAATCCTCTCAGTACCCTTTCTTACTGATCAAATACAGGTTCTTCAAGAGGTCGCTGCCGCTCGACATGTTCTCATCAGATGCGGATCTACAGAGATAGACGGACATGCATTCTGCTCTGGGCTCAGTGCTCTCAGGCTGTCATATGTAAACTGCAAAAGCCTTCAACCTCTTATCGCCTCCGTCATGTATCTTATTCGTGGTGCAATATTCCGTCCCAGATATGCTGGAGTTCCCGGTCATCAGTTTTCGCTTGACATTCATCCTCTTAGCGAGTTGGTGGAGATGTACCACACCCGAAAGGCTACCGATCGCCGTGATAAGGTATATGCACTTCTTGGTATGAGCTCTGATGACACAGGGTTAGTCGTTGACTACACGAGTCCCTGGAGCCATGTGTTTGAAGCCCTCATCAAATACACACTATCTCGTACTGTATCTGTGAAGACCTGGAACGACAGAGAGTTGGCTATCATTGAAGGCAAATGTTCAATCCTAGGCGAAGTCTCTACCATTGGAAGAGACAATGCCTGGGAGGACAGTCAAACGTTGGTGGTTGTCTGGAAGAACACCTTTCTTGAACGTTTCCGAACATCCATTTTCACTATTCAGGCTTGTTCAAAGTCCATCGAGACAGGAGATGTCGTGTGTCTCTTCCAAGGAGCTACAAGACCAACTATTATCAGACCATGTGGTTTATACTGGACAGTGATCATGATCTCACTCCCCACACATTCAATTCAACACAAGAATGGTATAGTTCAGAATGAAGCTACTGCTGATCTCGAATGGTTCCAGCAGTTGCAGTCAGTGGCAAGATATCCACGCGATCTTGTTCTCATCTGGGACTGGGGCACGCATTTGAGTGAGTCCATCAGAAATCAAGAAGCCAGATACGGAAACCTCGTGACTGAAAAACTTGGAGCGGACTCGTTGGTGGAAATGGTTCACAATATTACGAGCTTGACAAATATGGGACTGGTGTTGCGAGACCTTCAAAAATATGCCGAATCGGAGAGCCACATTCGCAACGCGTTGGGTATTTTCGAAAAGGCGTTGAAACACGAGAAGGAACCAATATCCGCTTCTAGTACTTGCGAAAGAGGCGCAAAAGTTGCATCAGATATAGAAGCAATAGCCGACGCTCTTCTTCAGGTTAAAGGTGGCTGGTTGCCCATCAAATGGGCTTCCGACGACGGTCACTATTCGATTATCAAACTGATGATGATGAAAGCCGATCCAAAGCTGATCGACGACGAAGGATTGACTCCACTTTCTTGGGCATCACAAAACGGATATCTTGCCGTGGTAAAGCTACTTCTTGGGACAGGAGCTATTAATCCAGATGCAAGAGATAAGGGAGGGTGGAGACCATTGCTATGGGCAGCCAGTAACGGACATGAAGAAATTGTCAAGCTTCTTCTGGACACCCAAATGGTAAAAGCTGATACTGAGCAATGGAGTGGAGAGGTGGGAGGAACACGGCGGACACCGCTCCTACTCGCCTCAAAAGGTGGCCATGAGGCAGTCGTGAAGATGCTTCTTGATATCGATGAGGTAGACCTGGACGCGCGGGATGAAAACAGGAGAACGCCTTTGATATGGGCTGTTAGAAATGAACATGTCAATGTGGTTCGGATGCTACTGCAGACAGGAAGGGTTGACCCAGATGCTTCAGAGGAGGGGGACGTTGAGGATGAAGGCGGGCGCACATCACTCATGTGGGCCGCAAACAATCGCAATAAGCATATTGTGAATCTTCTTCTTCGTACTAGGAGAGCCCGCCCCGATGCAAGGGACGCATGCGGTCGAACGGCGTTATCTCTAGCGGCTGAGAGGGGAGATGCAGCGGTTGTTCAGTCACTGCTAGATACAGGCAACGCTGATGCTGAGTTAGCTGACAATCATGGACGGACGCCACTAAGATTTGCAGCTGAGGGCGGGTTCGATGAGGTCGTTCAACTACTGCTTGACACCAACGAGGTGAACCCAAATTCAAAAGATAAAGACGGACGGACACCAATATCAGCAGCAGCAATGAACAGTCATGAACGCATTGTCAGTCTTCTGGTAGAGAGAAACGAATTAAGCTTGCAAGATCTACAACGTCGGAAGCTTATACCGTCCAAGCATGAATTCTATCTCGACATTAGAGATAAAGACTATTTTGTCATGCGTTGCCAGATGCTGTTCAATGATGTGCGAAACTGGGTTATTCGTTTTTCGCATGCATCGGAAATGCGTACGTGGCGACCTGAAATTGAAATCAATGACAAAACTATCATCGACAGACTCAATAATACGATGCTGAACGGGACGGATGTCGAAGTGTATCTATCCAATTTGGTACGCCGTCGTGATGTTTTCACCTCTTTGACTATCAACATAATTTGGGAGAACATATTTAGTTGCTATTTGTTTGGCCTCGACCATGAACAAACACAAAATCTTCAAAGTTTGGAAGAGGAGCTACTGTCCGTTGGAATTCTTGAGATTGTTCGAAAATGGCGCTCTACATGCCTGACATTAATGTCGCGTCGGGTCGCAGTTGAGCGAAAACGTGACGAAGATGCTGAAGCTGTTACTGAAACCGTCTGTCAAACTCTCTGCTCTCTTGTCACACCCCCTCGCAGTTTCCAAGCACAACTAAGAACTCAGTTGCGTAGGGTGGTGACCATGGCATCGCAGCTCGCCGTTGATATGCGGACCCAGAAAGCAGACTATCTGATGCTTCCGCCGCCACAACCTGAATTCAACGAAGATGGCAACATTCATATCCCCCTCGACTTCAACGCAAAACTCATGAACGAATGTGGTGGATATGAAATAGCGAGCAATGAGGAGCTTGAGTCACAGGCGTCGAAGGTCGAAATTGTTCTATTTCCGCGTGTTATAAAGAGAGGCGATGATGACGGTTTTGGCGAAGAGGAGATTGTGATCTACCCAGCTCAAGTGACGATATCTCGGAAAATTGTCAACGAAGAGAAAGCGATACAAGATGAAGATATCCCAGGAGAGGAGACTAATGAGCGAGTAAAACCAAAGTCAGGGTGGATGCGGAAGGTTTTTACAAAAGTGAAGTAATTTCATAAACTACGATTTGAATAGAAAAGATGCGTTCACTACCGTATTGGGAGATACTAGAGCAGCCGTCTTGACTTTAGCCAACGAATCTTGTTCACTTCTCCATCAGCCCTGTCTACAGAGAACTTGCTCAAGTGATCAAGGACGGATATGTATATACTATTTTAAAGACAAAATTCTCTCTAATCTTCTAAGCAAAGCAGACATAGTCAGCTGTACCCGAAAAGATAAGCGAGTCAGCCCATCCATCGATATGCCAATCGAAGCCCTTCGCGCTGACATTTCTAACATTAACCTTGAGGCGCAAATTGGTTTCGGTGCTGACCTTGAGCCCTCTCAGAGCGACAAACACCTTTGGAGGGCCATTGAACGCACCAACAGGCAATTCAACATGTCCCTGCGTCTCCAGAGAAGGGTGCCTATCGATGCGGACGTCTGTAGTGCTGAAGCTACCGCTCACAAGACCCTCTCTGTTCTCTTGGTGGGCTAGCCAAACTGCTGTGCCATTGTAGAGTACGTAATCGCCGAATGCTGAGATACAAAGGTCAAAGCCCTCAGCTGTGACATTTTCCACTCTCGTCTCAGTGTGCCAGAAGCTCTTGCTGCTGTCAAGATCGATCATTCTGTACCAGACAACAACCCGCGGCGGCCCAGATTCCCAGGCGCGCGGGAAGTTGACGTGTCGAACTGTGTCCGGCTTTGGTTCCCACCAAGGATGGTCATCAGTTGTAGAGAACTCACCGACCTGGATATTCGGATCATCAGCGGCAAAGGTCGCCCAAGCACATCCGAGGGAGTAAGCCTTGGTATCGCCCCACTGGCTCAAGTGCACCTCGGCCGTGTTTCTCGAGATTTGCTCGGCGACGGCGCGAGCACGAACATTGTGACCATTGTCGATGTCGAGGTGATTCAGACCCACGGCCAAGACGGGTGGGGTCGGGAAGTTGAAGTTGGCGCGTTTGGTGAGCTCCTGGGACGTCATGGGCGGCGACTGTATCTCAGTAGTGTTGAAGCCGTCAAGCATACCGCCCTCGATAGGGTATGTCCTGCTCATAAACCCCTTGTCTGTCTCCGAGAGGCTCGTGTTCCACCCGGTCGAGCTTCCGTCGAGCGTAAGCTCTGCTGGGAAAGAGTAAAGCATGATTGACAGTGGGTCGAAAGCAGAGAAATTGGTCTCGTCTTCAGGGAACAGTTGGAAAATGTTAGAGCGGACCTTCTCCTCTGACCAGCCGTTCTTCTCCATATAGTACTTAAGTGCAACCTGCTCGTTCCACTTGATACCCGCAGCTGGGGATTGGTGCTCGTGGCGGCAGCCGAGAGCGTGACCGAACTCGTGCAGCACAACACGGCTGACCTCCTTGTCTTCTGAGTCGTCTTTCAACCAACCGAGGTTCATTGTCTTGTCGCTCTGAGCGATAACACCATTGTCAGTTCCCACGTATGACCAGGATCCACCGCCATCGCCAACAGAGATGCGAATGTCGGCATCGCCCGATTCCACCCAGTTGAACTTGATGTTGGCATAACGCTGCCACTCGTCGGCGCTGGCGCGGATGCGACCTTGGATGGAGGGCGAGCCGTCGAGAAAGCGGACTCGCAGCTCACGACCGGTCTTCCAAAGACGCGACCTGGATAGAGCCAGGCGATCCTCGCCAGGGCCATTGCTGCGACGTTCCTTTATGGCAAAGTCGAGAGCAGAAGCGTTCAGCTCAGCCGGGACCTCGCGAATGAAGCATATCTGAATGTTGTTGGACATTGCGTGATGGAAATCGGAGTGTTTGAGTAAGAGATAAGTTTATGTATTAAGTGTGCACCGAGTTGCGTATTGATTGTGTAGGAGCTGGGAGTAAAAGTTATTGAAGTTCGTCCGGACACTCTTCTTTATACTTTTGATGATGAATTCTCAAAGATTTATCTCATACCTGCTGTCCCTCATAGGTAACTCATCATATGCACTGTAACCCTCGCATTCCCTTTCGATAATTCTTTGTTCTTACTCAGTCAGAATACCCGTCACTGTCACAGGCTAAATGTTTACGTGATCTCGGCAAAATTGAAATGGATCTATGGACCAGATACTGAGGCCTTTCAGAACGACACATAGGTTTGACATGGTTGTTAGTTTTTTGCAAGGCAGTTATTACACGCATGGCGACTCAAAATGGACACTGACTAAAAGTCTCGTACGATGTTTGCCTCCGTGAATTTACGGAACGTCAGCGGGGTCCCACGATCATATCAATCTGTCAACAGCTGAACAGCTTCAACAGGGTTTAATTTCCTGATACTGGCTCTAGGCCGCATTCTTACACCGCTGAATTGCAACAGAGTTAGTGCATCAAAACATTCTATTCGAGAAAAGCGGCATTTTCTTGTTACTGCACTGTGCCTCTACCATTAACTACAGGGTCCAGCCATCGTCAGCGCTAGATACGCAGCTTGTCCCCATGCGGCCTCTTCCAGTCAGCATTATATTCAGCTGCTTTATTTCTGCTGGGATAAAATGCTTCGTCAGATCATTATTCACTAAGCACTGTATTCAGCTGCTTATTTGCATTCGGAGCTCCCGACACTGGCTTATCATCTTTTTTTTTCACGGCCAATTTCGTGCAATCGAGTAACGTTCCATAGTCCAATAGCAAACCTATTAGGTCAGTTGAGGAAGGAACAAATAAAGTATATTCAAGAAATGTTTGCTATATAATGCGTCTGTCATTCATTCTCTTTTCAACTCGAAGTTCTATCCATCATTACCAGACAGCCAAGGACTACATCCAAGCACACATCCAAGCACTAGCAAAACATCAATTATATCCCAGTAACATTTCACCAGAAAACTACCTCATCAAGATGAAGTTCTCTGTCCTCCTATTTCTTACCACCGCCATCACTGGCGCTACGGCCCAGTACACAGCTTGCGGGTACCATCTTGTCAACGGCGGCAGTAAGTGTCCATCCCTGGGCTCTCTAGTGTCTTTTTCAACTCGATGATCAGGTTTTAATATGATGATAAAAACAGGTTATGTCCAGGCCGACATTGCCTGGGCCGCTTGCGGGAGGACTGACACGTGCGAGGGTAAGGAGTGGAACACCCTCTTTATCTACCGTCCTATCCCTCACGGCCTTCCTGAAATGGAGTCTCTCGGATTTTGCAGCAATGGTTGCCAGGAAGATAATTTCCATGACAGATGTAAATAAGGGAACCTTGCTTGTATCCTCAAGTTAGAGTTTTTGGGTTTACTTAAACACATTAGCTTGGAGTCAGGTTGTATCTTGGCTTCAAATGATAGCTAGACTAACGGACTGGAGCAAAGAGTGTATATTTGGGCCAAATGTATTGACTCCAGTATCTTAAGGCGTTTATTCATTCCTATCTATGATAACGTGTAACACAGAGATACTATTGTAACGAAGTTACTGTTCGTTACCGTTAAGGGTAGTACTGAGTGAGGTAGTTGATATGAATACTGTTTGTAGTTCAAAAACCCAAGGTGCCAATTCTGCAGTGAATTTAACCATTGAAACTCCAGTTCCAACTCGACAACACTTTTGCAATGATCTCATCAGTCATCACCAAATTCAATACCGACTGATCTTTCCTCCAACAACTTTCCATCATTCCAAGCGTCAATAGCAGCCTCTCTCTGCTCATTATTCCAGAAAACCTGTGGTCCCCAACGCTTATTGTGTGAAAGGCCTGCATTCATCTTCGAGTCATGAACTCTCTGTTCTGACTCCTGTTGCACGAGATGCAACCAGACTTCATTTTTCGGTCTCCCGAGCTTTCGATGGTAGACTGACCATAAGATAGGGAATATCTCAACTCGTTTCATAGTATTGATCGGAACATGGCCTAGGGTGTTGTAGAGGTGCAGGTTGCTTGTGTCTCCTGGGTTCAGCCAGCGGATCTTTTGGGCGTTGGAGCTAGGAATATCCTGGTCGATGCATCTCGTCAATCCTGAGAGGAATTTCTTAGACTGCCCTTCCTTTCTACTCGCGAGCTCCATGAGCTGAACATCGTAGATTCCAGTGAGTGATATATTGTAATGAAGAAATAAGAGTCGAGACAAGTCGCGAACATCAAACCCAATTTTACGAACATGCTTCGATTCAAGAAGAAGCCGAAGAGATGATTCGTTGTGACCAACGGTTGAGAAGGCAGAATCGCCAAGTCGTTGTAAACCAACGAGATAGAGAGTTTTGGCCAGTGGTACAAATAATTGAAGATCGATCACTCTGTCATTTCCGATACCTGATGCGTCCAGGTAGATTGAAGGAGAATCAGTAGGGAGCTCGTTGAGGTCTCGAAGTAGTTGTCTGAGTTTACTCTTGGTTTTAATCGACACAATTGAAAGATTTTCATCATCACCATCACACTCAGCTTTAGGGTCTTTAGGGAAATTTTGTTGGCTCATGGCGCGAATGTGTGCTGTTAAGTGATAATCTGTTTCTCGCATCAGAGGAGATTGCGATATGGCATAAGGTCTTTTGAGTCGTTGGCCCAAGGTTCTTTGATGGGTAGTGATATTAAAATACTAGGAAGAAAGAAGATAAATCACTTTTCTGCAATATTATAACGAAGTGAATTTTTATGAGGACCAGTTCTTGTGTGTTGCGGCGTTACGTCAGGGTGGTCGGCCTCCTGCATCTATCCATTATGCATTAATGCCTAAGGACTCAGTGGTGTTTTCTAACCTAGTGGATTGGACCGTATGATTGTTATTGGATTTCCCTAGAAGACTCCTGTGTTTGGTGTACACCAATTGCTATAGTGCATTGTCAAAACAATCAGATATGCCGATACTGTCAGTGGTGATGTGGTTTAGGGCAATGGAATTTATGAAGCTAGTGTCCATAACCCCTGCATTAGTGTACTTGTTATCAGATGTAGGGCGCAGTTTTTTAGGCAGAGCAAACTAAATTCTTCCTTCTAGCCTTTAAAGAAAGCGCCCTTCGTGCTCCCCCATACCTGATTGAGACTAGAGACTTCAAACAAGACCATACCATTAGTCAAACACGATTATTAGAGTTTTTGTTGAAATGAATTCCCTTGACCATATTCGGTAACTACCGAAACAACTGGTCAGTGCCGATGGGTCAAGACAATCTTTCAGGCCAACCATCCTATCAGCTTTTGGAATTAGGTTCCTTGTGGAACTCACGATCTTCAGCTGCCATGTTTAGCATGCATCAATAACGGACCGACATCCTGGGCGGTTTTGATTCCGTTTGTCAACCTTATTTTAGACAGCGGCTTTTGGAAAGATGGAAAATTATATAGAGTCTTCATTCCGGCATCCTTTATGTCGTGGCTTGCCAGTTATCATTCACAATTAACTCAACGTTCTTTTCTCTACACTCTTTTACAAGTCATCATATTCTCTCATTTCTCACAATGCAAATCGTTCAATTCTCACTTTTTGCCGCAGCCATGGCTGCTTCCGTCAACGGCGCCAATGTTGAACAGCGCGACATCGACGAATGCACCTCTGCGGCCAACGACCTTGTCGAAGTCATGAGCGACATGCCAACTGCCGACAAGACCCTTGCGAGCTTCATCGCCAAGCAAACTGATTTTGAGGATGTCGCCGACTCTTGCGTGATTCCTGCTGTCACTGGGTCCATGGCCGCTGTCTATACCGCCTACGCCAAGTCCATGGAGAGCTGGGTTTCTGAGTTCAAGGACGATCTTTCTAGCGTCTACGACGCTTGCAAGGATGTTCCCGAAGTTCAGGAACAGCTTGATTCTTACAAAGTCCCTATCAGCGGAATGTGCTCTTCTTTTGCTTGGGCTACTGCTTCTGTCACGGAGACCGCCACTGCTACTGCCAAGGCCACCAACTCTGACGCTGTTTCAGCCACAGGCTCAGCCACAGAGACTGTTTCAAGCACTTCTACCCCCAGCAACGTTGCTGAGAACTCTGGTGTACGTAGCACTGGGCTCGGAGTAGTTGCCGTCGCCGCTATTGCCGGTCTAGCTGTAGCTGGAGCCTACTAGGTAAGAATTAGACATTGGATTCAGGTTCATGTTATGTTGAACTGACATATTGCATTGCAGGGATGAAGCATAGGACTCTCACTTATTGACGGAAAACTTGAACCTCTTATTCAACTTGGAACAGATCATACCCACGTTGAACCTTTCACATAAGACATTGTGTGGGTCAATTGGAAGTCAATCTTTAAGACTTGATAGGGCAAATAGTAATATCAGAGCTTATAATTCTTCTATAATGAAAGACCCGTAAGCACTAACAGGCAACCCCTGCCTCAACGCGCTATTAAAAACCACAATTCTCAAAAATTCCACCTTTCTCTATCAAGTCCAATCACGATTTTATCCCAGCTCTCTGTGACACAACAAGCCATGTCGGCACCTGTCACAAATGAAAAATTTCCCTACGAACCTTTGGTCGACCAAGACTTTCCTATCCGCGTCCTCCAAGTTGAGGCGGGCGATATCTCAGAACCTCTCTATTGCACGCTTGTGAACTACGCAGATGCGACGGAACGAGGCTGGACGTGTCTCTCCTACACTTGGGGCACCGAACCACCATCAACAGAGATATCCATCAACGGCACATCTTTTCCAGTCCGAACAAATGTCTACAATTTCCTCCGAGAAGCTCAACGTCAAGGTCTCACAAACCTGTGGATTGACTCGATATGCATCAACCAGTCCGATACCGACGAGCGCAACGCCCAGGTAGCACTTATGAGCAGAATCTACAGCGAGGCAAAATTGGTCATTGTCTGGCTTGGTCAGACCTCACCTGCTTTGGAGCGTGCCATCAAACATCTGGCCTCAAACTTCCCTGCCGACACGTCAACCATCAGGGCGGCGGCGGCCCAACCTGTATGCTGCCAGTTGTCGGCTGCCGAATGTTCATCGCTTTTTGAAGCATGTGGTGCTGAAATATGGACACGTCGATGGATAAAACAGGAGATCATGCTGCCTGAGAGGGTTGTCCTACATTGTGGCGAGACATCTATCAGCATTTCAGTCTTTTTTGCGGCTATGGACGCTTTGGTTGATTACAGCACGTTGCATAACCACACTACACCAGACTCAAAAACTTCCAGTTCTGTACAAGAAGACGGTTCTAAAAAGAAAGAAGACGAACCGAAAACCTGTTTCTACGATGAAAACAGCTTTGACCAGCTACATCGGCAGTGCGCCAACGTGCTGGCGTTTCACTCTGCTACACGTCCTAAAGGATGGAAAAAACAACTTCCTTTATTGTTAAAGATGTTTGAGAATTCTGTTTGCACAGACTTCCACGATCATGTTTATGCATTTCGCGGTATAATGGAGCAGGGCATGTTATTGCCAGTGGACTACAATAATTCAAGAAATAGCATGCTTCTTGACACCCTCGACTTTATAGCGCAAACCACGCATCCTCGTCTACGTGGCGCAAGCGCTGCCGAGAGGGATCTTCTTGTTGATTTATACAGAGGATTTGACATCACCGAGGATGGCCTTGAACATATATTCGGATTCTTTAAAACAATTTTATTACTCCAGGTTGGGTATAACTTTGACATGCTCCGAAAAGATATATCTGTCTGGACTTTCTTAGACTCTGTCACCGACCGTGATGAGTTTTTGGCATCACCCTGGAGAGAGAAAGAGATGTGTCGCGCCTGCGGGAGAAGAGTTTTGAACGAACAAGAAATGGACGACCGCCACACGGTTCTCAGTCAACTACGTCCAGATCCAGAATTGTCAGACCGAGTAGTATGGATGTATGGTCTTCGGGGCAGTGAAGTTACAGGCCTCAGGGGTCTTCGTGCTGTATACTCTCCGCGTTGGCTGTATGGGTGCAGTGATGATGCCATTCGTCTGTTACGAAGCGGTATCGAAGAAGAGCATCCTCTCAGGGCAATGTCATTTGAGACAAATGGGAAAGACCCAGAGTTGGTGGACTGGCTCTCCGAGGTCAAAGATCACCTGGTCGTTATGGTCACTGATAGAGACGACGCAGCGTATCAGATTCAAATTTTCATTATGCCTCGCTGCAAATCAGAAGAATGCCTTCTTGCAGAAAAGCCTGAACCAAAGGCTGAAAGTCCATAGATCTTGAGATAGATTACTCAAGCTAGAACTACCCGTCCTTCATCTTAGTATCTATTGATCTTCATCAAGGCCACACAGTGTGCTGAAGGTCAACTTGACGTCCGATTGTCTATGTATAAAACACATAAATGTATGTTGTACTCTTATTTCGGCATATTTTATCCATTTTGTAATTAAATCTGCTTGATATGATGTTTAAAATCGATAATAAAAGTAGCAAGTCGAAAATAAAAATTGATAGATACTAGTCCTACGCTCCATAGTGAACAAATGGCATCCATGTCTCGCGGCCCTCAGCGGTTGATTTCAAAAACCGAACGGCAGAGTGCAATGCTCTTGCTATTTTGTCACTTGATATGTCGCTGCCTTCATCTTGGAACAGTCGTGTATAGAACTCCTTGGAGACTTGTACGCAGGCCTCATCAGACGCAGGCCAAAGAGTGCCAATTGTATGTGCGAAGCCAGCGGCTTGAAGGATGCTTGTAAGATGAATGGCTTCGTCAGCGAGGCTGCTGTTTGCCTTCACCTCAGCTGTTGAACAAGCGGAAAGAAAAGCAATAAAACAGCGATCTTTGGCTTTGATCTTGGATAGGTTTTCTACCGTGAGACGGTCAACAACCAAACCACTTTCATCTCGCTTCTGCAGTAGGAGGTGACTCTCTGAAGGTACTGTCGGATTCGACGATCCATGACAAGCAAAATGAACCACATCTGATTCTGTAATTTTGTCAAGGATCTCACTTGCCGTTGGATTTCTGCGAACCTCGAACTCATATTCATCACCACACGCCTTCCTTATGACTGATTCCTCTTCAAGGACACCTGGCAGTGGCCTTTGACCACCAGGCGTTGTCGGCATCCCCACAAACAGAAGACGTTTCGACCCTTCGATATGGGTTTTCTCGAACTTCCGACTCATGGAGAAAGCAAGAGTCTTGATACTCGTCGCGTAGGATGAAATCACCTTCATCAAGGTACATTCGGTAGGTTGGCTGGAATGTATACCAGCAGCATGGAAAGGGAATGAGCCGGCGATTCCTGTTCCGATCCACCAGACACGGTGTTTTCCATTCAAAGGAAGGCCCAGAGATTCCAATTTACAAAGGACGAGCCGCACACAGCTGTTCCAGAGCCAGGATAGAAAGTCGTCATCGTCGTCTTCCACGGCATAAACGTCTCTGCCGTCGCGTCTATGAAAGTTCCCGCGAATGGCATGTTCGTATCTCCCAAGACGTTTTTGGACACTCTCAGGTGCGGTACCAATCGATAACTGCTCCAAAGGCAGACTTGTTACTCTACCTTCCCAGGTAATTATTGCGTGAGAGGCAATAGTGGTGCTGTTGACAACGACGATAGGACAGTCTGTCGCAGCCCTGGTGAGTTCTTCAATTTCTGGCCCTAGCAAGAATCTCTTGAACTTAGTTGAGTTGCGGATATCCTCGGCGCATGCCTCTATCTCATCGACCAACCGATCCTTCCTTCCTAAAAGCATGTCTTCTCCAGGGACTTGTGTCAGCTGATCTCGAAGATTCTCATAGCGCTTCACTAGTGTAAATGCTCGGGCGTCTTCTTTCATGTTAAAAATTTCGCTGTTACCGTCGACGCGGTAACTCAGAATCAAACCACGACCAATTTCGAGCTGCTGGAGGGCCTCTTCCGGGCGCCCGATCATAAGACAAATAGAGCCCACATCAGCAGCGAAGCCGGAGACCTGGGCGATTGCGTGCTGCTGATCACGAAGACTAAGATAGCGAGAGCATACCAAGGGGAGCAGCTTTGAAGCATTTCTAGCCAACGAAATCGCTTTATCCCATGCACCCGTGTTTTGATGGATACGGAGAGCCTTTCGCGCCGACCAGACACGAATGATGGGTAGAGCAAAGACGTTTTCAAATGCATGTATAAAGCACTCAAGTGCTTCGTCAACATCCCCTGAAGTTTCGCAAATCGTGCCCAACGCCATTAAAGAAATGGCTTTATCCGGAAAGTCTTCCTGCATACTCGACGTTGCGCTTCTTACATTCTCGAAAGCCTCTTTGAGCAGTTCCGATGACTTTGAGCCCGTACTGAGATACGTGTAGTAGCACGTTATGCCAAGATTATATCTTCTTGATAAATCCCAACGAAGATTACTGTTGCCAGACACTTCTGCTAGTTTCACAGCCTCTCGATTGTATTTCATTGCGTGCTCAAGATCTTCAATCTGGCCTCCGTTCTCATATGAGCGAGCTAAAAAAAATCCGAGGTTGCCTACCAGCGATCTTCGGTTGGGATCGTTAGCGTTGAGAGTCTTGTGGGTTATTGCTTGGCGCTGGAAACGAAGACATTCGTCAAAGTCATTCTGATCGCCTATTCGTTCGTAACGGAAGAAAAGGCTTTTCGCTAGTCTGTCCGCATATTGAGGCCAGTCCATGTCGTTGATATGGAGGGGAGACATAACAACTTGTGTTAGACACTCCACAGCATCGTTCAGGTCATCCAGGTTCATGGTACGTTCATATCGGAAAGTCAACACTTTCCCCAAATTAGCTAATCGCGACGGCCGATTCATTTCATCCACAGTGCATCGCACAGCTTCTCTTGCACACTGGATCGCTTCTTTGAGATGAGCTGGGTCCCCAGTAGTTCCGTATAGCTTCGCGAGTCGGTTACCTAAGTTGTTGTACTCGGACGCTTTGCTATCCGATCTCTCTCTCGCAAGAGTAAGGGCTTCTCGTGAGACTCGAATGGCTTCTTTTAGGTCTTTCAAATCAGGACGCCTCAAATATAACATACCAAGCATGGAAGCCAGTAGGGATAAAAGGGGCTGTCGCAACTCTGAAACTTGAGAGACAAGATATAATCCCTTTTTGCAAAGTTGAATTCCTCTTTCGATGTCGTCCACTTCGGATGTTTTATAGCTTCTCAGGCGTAGCTTGGCCACGAGATTGATTGTGATACACGGCCAGGAGTCATCGTCGGTCGGGGTGAGCTCCAGAGCTCGGGTTGTAATTTTAAAAGATTCCTCCAGGTCTGTATCCACCCCAGTGCGTTGGAACCTGTTGAGAAGCAATACGCCAAGATCGTTCAGACAGGCAGCATGGAAACGACCGCCACCCGCCCTCTGTACCAATCGACGAGTAGCTTCTATTGCCCCTTCTAAATATCGAATATCCTCGGTCTGCTTGTATTTATCATATAATAAGATGGCGTGCATATTAGAACCATGAAGCACATTACCGTTATGGTATAGACTGATATCCATTCTGTTTCGGCGTTAGGTTAAGACAAAGACATTTAACTTTGCGTATTGCCTGACCGCCATCGTATATATATTCTCCTGCTTTAGTACGTACCTTGATGCGTCAGTCTCTGCCTTGCTGTCCAGGGTTATGTAAGATTTTAGCGTACCTCCTACAGATAAACCATAAAGTTGAGCTGCCCTTCAACTGAATTTCAGCCTTACTGTCTAATTTGCTGTATTTTACAAGGACTTGGTAGTAGAGCAGAAAGAGGGCCAATCACGCATGCCACCTAAATTACAAAAGCTGTGTTATTACACAGCCACGATGTGGGCTTAGCCCACTAGTTCTAACATATGCTGGCAAGTCTTGGCATAAGTCACGAGAAACTTCTTAGCTTCGGCAATATCTATGCTATTTTGTATTAATTCATTTCCTCACTAAGAACTGTGCTCCCATCCGTAACATCTCAATTTTCAACCTCAACACCACAATTCCTTCGAAACCCTCCTTCACTATCAGCGACAATGTGGCGCCTGATATTGACAGCATAGTATCGGGGCAAATGATATTAACCTTAGAGACTCATCTGTACTCATCGTTGCTGCTGCTCCTGTCACTGATATTGAAGCCAGTATATGTCCTACTTGTAAAGGTTATACGACACTGTCTGTGGCGTTCAGTAAACCGACCGTGAAACAGAGAACGGCTGGCATGTCCACAACTAACGATCTGATGAGATGCATCTTCAACCACAACTCTAGTGACTCTGTGCTCTGGGCACCAGCATCGTTGCGTCGGATCTTGGCCAGCAACCTGATTGCCGTCGGACCAAAAACAAGCAGATGACCGGCCGCAAACAGGGTTCCGGCCATGTAAGACAGGAACGTAATCCAATCTCCCGTATTGTTCCAGGCAGTTGTACTATTCGCCAGACCACTCGATAAACTCAGTGTAAAGCTTCCAAAGACAACTTTTGTTCCCGCTGGTGCCCAATTGGTGAACCATAGGGGTAGCAACTCGTTGGCTTGCGCTTGATATTGGCGTTTTGTCCAGCAGGACAGGAATGCATATTCATCGTAGGCGAATTGTAAGCTGACTATCGACGAGATCACCGGTAGTAGACGCAGGAACTTGGTTGGTAGAATTGTTCCAAATACAATTGATAGGACGATAATCGCAACCAAGAGTTTTATGATTTGCTGTGAGGTCTTGTTGGGCGCAGACTGTGTGCGATTCATTGTGTAAAGTTTAAGCGTCTATTGAATGTAAGATAGAGTAAAAAGATGGAAGGAATTGAAATGAAGTTGCAATGGTGTCCAAGAAGCCATTTATTTGTACTTGAGCAGTAGAGGGGTTGACACCACCAACATCATACTAGCTCTGAGTAAGATTTGCCGATTTTGGCGATCTTAACTTGATAGAAACATATTTCAACCAATAAGATCATTTGCGCGACTAGATAAGTTCATCGATCAATGAAATTCAATTCCAGATAATTAAATCGTGGTTAGATAATGACATTGCCGCGCGGCTTATGTGCTTAACTACTTCATTTAGTGTTGCTGTTGGACTTGACGTGCATATAGTATTCAGCCAAGCCTCGTATTACACAAACACGGGATATGCTTGCAAATTGTACAATGTGCAACTTTAGAATCCTGCGCCTTATTGAGCCACAACTGCTATGGCGTTTCTTCCAATTAGAACATATTTATCTATAACAACCCAGATAAGGTCGCATGGATATACCCTCTTAGCAAGTAAAGTCACCTAAAAACAGATAATGTTGAAATGGAAAGTTCCACTAATCGGGCTATTCGTCTTATTGTTAAGCAGTCGTGTATAAGTAAAACACTACTACAGCTATATACGCCAACCGGCCTCACTCGGTCTAAACTTTCTCTCCCAAGACATTCCCTAATTAGGGTCCTTGGGTTTGACTCCAAGCTTTTATTTATACGTTGAGGAGCTTGAACTCGGCAGAGACGGCATCGGGACCAGCGCCGGTGACGGCAATCTTCTCCTGTAAGTGAGGAAAATAAATCAGCATTCATTCCAGATCCCATACGTATCGACACCACCCTTCTAGGGGTGCGGTAGAAACTTACCAACTCCTGAATCTTCTCCTCAGCGAGACCAGCAATGTCGTACATAGTGCCATCCACCAGACCAAGCGCGTTGGGCTCGACGGTGGCTTCGCATTTTCCGCTACCGGGCTGCTCGGCAGGGCAAGACAGGTCGTCGGCGCGCTTGCGGCCGATGAAGTAGTACTTGCCTCCGGTGCGGTCACCACGCGAGTTGTATGACATGCAAAGGTCGGTTCTGCCATTCGAATCTTGCTGGTTTGCAATGTATCTGCAGCCACCACCAGTGTAGGCCTCGGTGCGAATGCGCCAGGAGCTTGGGATCTGTTGATACCCGTTAGTTCTGATAGGTCTGCGGGGCAAAGGAAGGTGGTTTCACGCACAGCGTTGACAGAGATGCTCAGCAGGCCACTGCTGGCGGAGTCGGTGAACGAGCAGCAGACGTTGGGGTTGAGGCCTACGCAGGCTCTGAAGGAGCCATTGCAGACGTCGCCTGACCAAGCCCTAAGATCGACGGCTGATGCAGTAGCTGCGAGAGTGAGAATGAGTCCGGAGAAGTACATTTTGATGGGTGTAGTAGTGGTATTTGTTGCGAGGTTGTCAAGATGTGAATGTGAGGTAGGAGATGGTGGTGGGTGAGGAAGCAAAAAGAACTGGACAAAGCACCTGCCTTTATACTATTTCCTGACCAGGTTGCCCATACTATGACGGTTCAAATCTCGAGCAAGAGAAAGAGTGGTTGATAGTATTGCTATGCAGGAGGCGATCGTGAGTTGTTCACCTACCTTCCAGATGGGGCGTCGGATGGTAGCCGGCCAGGATTGGTAGCATTACAAGCATCTATGGGCAATGATCTAGAGCCCTGCGAATCCACCTGAACCAAAGTCCCTTTAGCTTGTGGGGTCTTTTCTCTTATCGCCTTTAGAAATATTCATCTTATATTCTAGTTAAATTCTCTAGACCGCAATGGCTTTTTCCTGGGCAATCCTCTTCCCCTTGTTCACTTCTTCTATTCAAAATTGATTCTCCGTGAATAACAATACTAGTCATGTCTACTGTTGATTGACATAGTCTGACCAGCTCCTATAATCGATATAAGCTTAGTAGATCCTCTTTTCGAAAACTTAGTTTTTGTCTGACTGCATCTTGCCGTCAATCCTTCCGTCAGCAAACTGCAAATGCCTGCCATTTTGGGACCGAACAGAATTTATGCCAAGTGAATTCGTGTGGGATCTCTTTTCCATCTATCTGGATGCATGCAATGTGGCATTACGGAGGGTGGTTTTTCAGCCTAAAATTGAACCCCTGCAGTTTTTGCCCCCAAAGGTACGTAGATAATTACATAGTTAGTCTGTAATCTCACTTTCCGTCAGCTTATTGCAAGATAGGTTTGATTTTTTGGACTAGTGTCTATATCTATTAATCTTACAAGGAAAGAAACTCAGGGGGATAATATAGACCCCACATTGCGATGTAGTTCAGTACCAAGTATATCTGTATGTGACCATCACTCTGTTGGTAATTTCTAGATTGACAGACTTCTCCCTTGTCTTTAGATTATATCTGGGATTGTGCGGCCTGACAGTTGTTCTCTGTTAATTACTGCATTTGAGGCCAGTGGCAACAATATCAATGCTGGATCTTCGGTATGAACAACGGGTCAGGAGGGGTAGTTTTGTAGGATCTTGGCAGGACTACTGCAGGTAGGAAGCTGGAATAGGCACAAGCGCTTACTTTTACTTGGGATCGCTCTTCACTAGCTAGCTGTATTGGGCTTGGCACTGCCGAGACCTAATCCTCCGTCTCACTGCATTTTCACAAGGCGACAACAGTAAGGAATCGAAATCAACCAATAGTCGGGCAGCTACCCATTACTATTTAAAAATGCGAGGGGCTATTCAATAGCATACTTCATCAATGTCAACTGCCGGCCGTAAGTTACTCCATTCCTATTAGCTCTTGGCAAGAGCAAGGGTCTCGCTGGGCTTTTTCTCTTCGGGTATCCTTTTCCTGCGGAGAACCTTCCCTGGTGCTATAGTTTAGTTTGGAGTGGCATGGATAGAGGCTTGGTATTCTAGTAGTAATCTTTCAGTTGTGCTGAAGAGAGAAGAACCGGGCTGCTCAGCACTGGTTTGTATTATGTGAGAATAAGGTTGCTCTATGAGCCCTACTTTCGTGACCAACTTGCACGCCTAAGGAATATCGTGGTTTGAGGTGAACCTCATCAAATAGTTAGGTTAGGAGTGGAACAATAGCTTGGCGTTAAGAGTAGCTGTCAGCCTTAACAGTTAAACTTCTAGACTAGTAATCTAAGCTATACCGAATGGGTAAAGGCGATGTTTCTGTATCCGCTCGATAGTGGGTCTATTCGGTGTCAGATACATATGATTCGACAAATCGCTAATGCCATAATGTTTCTACTTATTTCTCTGCCAGGTAAGCAATAACATCTCAAATCAGTCCGCCCTTGACATCATTCCATCGAAATTCAAGAATTCACCGTTGCCACATGTTACCACATGTTGCAAAAAAAACATACAACAGCGGGGATTCGCTGGTCGTCACCGACCCAACTACTAATCCGCCCCTCACTGGCTTGACTATGGGAGAGCGGACGGGATCCCGTATTTTCCAATGGGTATGGTCGTATGTGCCAGATTCAATCGAGCTACGGTATATAACTGGAAGTTTAAATTTCTGTTACATAGAAATAGGCCTGAAACAAGTACAAGAGGAAGCTACAGATATTATTACCTACCCGTTACTGTTGATATTCTAAGTAATCTCAATAATATCCTATTAGACAGGACTGAAATTATACAGAGGAAATATAATATAGTAAGAAGTAAATAAAGATATAAAAAATATAATTCACTTAAATATGGGTAAATATTCTAAACATGAGGAGTACAAAAACAGAACATAATACAAGACAGACGAATTAGATTACATCTGTAAATCCTCTCAAACTTAAATGCTGCACTGTATAATCCGTTATTTCATCACTTCTCTATGAGGGCAACGATAAAGTACTGTAGTTGACCCAACGTCAGGCTGCTGTCCCTTGCTGGATGTGAAGAATAAAGACCTTTTTGATGGAAATCTTTACCAAGGTCAGTCCCTATCAACAAATTGTCCCTTGATTTATCATGTGAGTGGCAATTTAATTAACATCTAATCGATGCAGTCAGTTGGGTTACAGAAGAAAATCTGAATTACCCTATAGTCCAGCCTTGGTGTATTATGGAGTTTGTCAATCACAGGTGCACTAGTGGAGTGTCAGGTTGGACAAATCGGACAAATCCCTAGCACAATTGTTAGTATTTACCAAATGTCAGACCTGATTTTTTCTCTATATTTCCTACAACAATATAAATGTCCATATTTCCTGTATAGTATCATCACAACGTCATGAGTCAATTTGTATCAGACCTACTGCACGCGAACCCTGTCGTCGGTTCACGCTAGCCTGTGGTCACAAGCAGCCTGTTTGCAGTTGGTGTAGCCGATAAGTTGCAAGTTGCATCTACAAAGAGCAAAAGATACTGAGGCCACAAAGCAACAAAATAAAGTATGTCTACAGAAACAAAAGTGCAGGATGAATGTGCTTGGTATCTCAGCAGTCTTGCTCTGTAGAGACTCAATTTCCACTGAAATCTTGGCAACTTCCCCAATTGTCCATGACGCCAACTTTTCTCAAGAGGAGGCTTGCTCGACACAGCCACATCACTGCCTGGCTATCTTGTAGTATCAAGTCACTCAACTCTGTTCAACCAAGTCTTTTCAGGAAATAAATCTGATCCCACTTCACTTGAGCCGGTCTCGGCCTTCTGCTTTAACTTTCGTCTATCTATAACACAAAAGCATCATGACTCCGATGCTTACATAAGACCTTATTTTACTTTGCCCTAATATAAGGTTCAATAGAGTATAATAACCCCTCCTATTGCTAACTTCCTTGCAGTCTGTTTCTCTTCCTTTCACTAATAAATACAACTATATTATAACCATAACTATAATACATTAAGATGCCAAGGCCGATTAACGATACGCTTCTGGCGTATATCGGTTGCCCTATTCATAATAGGATAACCTTCGATCTTTATGGGGTTACAATAACCCTTCAGAATATCGATCTTCAAATGCGAGATCAACTAACTAGCTATAGCTCTTATGAGCCGGTCTCGGCAATGCCGTTCCATTCTCGGGACAGCCCCACACCGCGGCAATCGGGAGATCTCCACACTTCGAGATGTGGGCGGAATAGCTTCGTAACAGCTCAATTTTCCAACATTACAATTTAATGCTATGTGAAGTTGTCGTAATAACGTACAGTAGCCGCGTGGCAAGAAACCGGCTCGGATATAACTAGAAGTAAATGCAGATAAATAGAACTTCAAACACGAGAAGCTTGCACCTCATTGTTCAAATTATACACTATCTCACAAACATTCTTTTTCGTCTTGGCTAATCAAGCTAATCACCATGTACTTTTCTTCGGCCTCCGTTATAGCTATACTAGCTTCAACAGCTGTAGCAAAATCCCTTTCAGAATTATGCACAGTCTCCAATCTCCAAGCTGCTCTACCTTCCAACGGAACATTGCTTGGAATCAACATGATCCCGTCTTCCATCAAGGTTTCCACAGCCGTCTACAATGTAAGCACAAGTATGGGAGGAGGCCCTATGCGTCGCGATGCTGATACCTATGACTACTGTAACGTCACCCTCACATACACCCATGGCAACAAAGGAGATGAGGTCAATCTCAAGTATACCTTCCCCGACTCTTCCGATTTCAAGAAGCGCTTCTACGTCGCCGGCGGGGGCGGCTATTCTCTCAACACTGATGCTACTGGTGGACTCAAATATGGTGCTGTTGCAGGCGCTACTGACCGAGAATATGACGCCTTTAACTACAGTTTCGACGAGAAGTTCCTCCTGGGAAATGGATCCATCAACTGGGATGCGACCTACATGTTCTCATATCAGGCTCTTGGGGAGGTGACTCAGATCGGAAAGTACATCACAAAACAATTCTATGGTATGGTCAGCACCAGCAAAGTCTACACCTACTACGAAGGCTGTTCCGATGGTGGAAGAGAGGGCATGAGTCAGGTTCAGAGATGGGGCGACGAGTACGACGGCGTCATTGCTGGTGCTCCTGCTTTCCGCTTCGCCCAACAGCAAGTCCTTCATGTTTATCCTGCAACAGTCGAGCACACTCTCGATTATTATCCTCCTCCTTGTGAGCTCAAGAAAATCGTCAACGCCACCATCGCTGCTTGTGATGGTTTCGACGGAAGGAAAGATGGCGTCATCTCCCGAACCGACCTATGCAACCTCCAATTCAATCTCAAGTCACTCATTGGTGAGAAGTATTACTGTGCGGCTGAGACAAGTTCTTCTCTTGGTTTTGGCTTCAGCAAACGACAAGCTCCGGGTAGCCAGCAGAGCAACACTCCTGAGCAGAACGGCACAGTTACTGCTCAAGGTGTTGCTGTTGCTCAGGCTATTTATGATGGTCTGTTCAACAGTAAAAACAAGCAGGCCTATCTATCCTGGCAAATCGGTTCTGAAGTCTCCGATGGCGAACCAAGCTATGACAACAAAACTGAGAAGTGGACGCTGAACATTCCTTCTACAGGAGGAATGTATGTTGCAAAATTCATCGAGCTACTGGATCAAGATAATCTTGACAATCTTGACAATCTTGACAATGTTACTTATGATACTCTTGTCGATTGGATGAACACTGGTCTGGTCCGTTACTATGACAGTCTTCAAACGACTCACCCTGACCTCACAACTTTCAGAGAAGCTGGAGGCAAACTTCTCCACTACCATGGTGAATCCGACCCTAGCATTCCCGCCGGCTCCTCTGTTCACTATTGGTAATCTGTTCGCTCCGTTATGTACCCGCACTTGTCAGACGTCGAGGCACAAAAAGCTCTCATAGAATGGTACCAGTTCTACCTTGTTCCCGGAGCCGCCCATTGTGGGGTCAATTCACTCCAGCCTGGCCCTTATCCTCAGAACAACATGGATACCATGATCGACTGGGTGGAGAATGGCAAACAGCCATCCAGACTTAATGCCACCTTTTCTTCTGGTGATTACAAAGGGGAGACACAGATGCTATGTCAGTGGCCTAAACGACCACTGTGGACTAACGACAAGAGCTTCAAATGCGTTGATGACAAGAATTCCATTGAAAGCTGGACCTACATCTTTGATGCGTTCAAAATCCCTGTTTTCTAGTTCTTACCGTGATCATAGACTAGAAAACTTCACCCTAATAATTGAATAATAGCTCTTTACTGTCAGTTATCTCGAAAACAGCCCGCAGAGCATAAACGGATCTCTTTAAATAGCTCATGAATAGCCAAGAGTTTCAAATACCTTGTATACTATTATTTGAGAAGCTAGTAATGCACAAAACATATCCCTCCTACTTCCTATCTAGATTTCACCTATCCTATCGTCATCAAAATCTATAACAGTAAACTCTCCATCCTCTTGAGCCAACACCATTCGGTTTCCAGATGCTGCGTATATTTCCTTACCTTCTATTAGAAAAACATCTTGTCCCCTATAGTTGATTCTCCTCTTCAGGCCTTTCATCATGAAAGAAGCGATATACCTAGATTCATTCCGAATTGCTGAATCTGCAAGACAGATATTGTTTGACTCCAAGTCCCAGGCCAGCACTCGATCCGTAGTATACGTACGTGGGAAGTAAAAAAGGACGAATCTGCCGGTGTCTGAAAAAGAAATATCCCCTATCGCAACCCCTTCAATAAAGGAAAATCCATGGAGATCAAATGATGGCCAGTCAAGCTTCATCCGGCAACAACCCGTCATAGCGTCAATTAAGTAACATCTCGAAGATGAGATTGTAACTATGGTAAGTTCATCAGATGAGATCTTCAGACTTATCCCGTTGAGTGAGGGATCCTCGTAAATCCATTGGCGCTCCGCAGTAATTACGTTCCAACGACTTAGGCTACCAATATCGCAAATCGCCAAACTTCTAGAGTCCAAAGTAAACTCCATGCCTTGCGACAAACGGAAGGGGCCAAGGGATAAGTCTCTCAGTGTTGCAGGCGTTGTTTGAAGATTCCAGATATTCACATGCACCAGTCCTCCAACAGCGAGCATTCTGCCATCTGAAGAAATAGCCCTGTTGTTTCGAACTCCATGTGTTTGATAAGAAAATTGGCCTTCGTGTATTTCGTGCTGCAAGTAGCCTGTATCAATATCCCATACCAGCACAACGTGAGTTTGTGACTCGGTGACAAGAACTCGTTTGTTGGACGCCAGCTTCATAGAAATAACCTTACTAGGTCTCGGTATCTGGGCAAACTTAGGGTACGAGTAGAACCTGGTCAAGAGTTGCCGCCAGTTGCTCATTGTACCTTGGGTCTGGAGTATAGTGCTGGCATCAAATAGGGTTTGCGAAACTATTTGGCAGTTTCTTGATACTTTCTTTGTTTGAACCTTCCATGCATTCCCACGCCTCTTTGTAGATCGTTCAGGTATCGGTATCACTAATGGTCTACCAAGCTGTTGAACTGCAAGAGCTTTGCCATTCGGAAAAAACTTTAGGTGGCGTGGCAACAAATATTCGGGCCGTGGTATTGTATAAACGTGAAAACATTTATTTTTATACCATCTCCAAAGGTAAACTTTGCCACAGTTGCTCAAAGCAATAAGAGATCCGCAAGGTGATATCGCCACACGGGGATCTTCTTCCATCAATTCAATATTTGAAAATTTGCCTCTTGCCATCCCGCGGCCTCTTGCCATCTGAGATGCAGACCAGACAAAAACAGTTCCAAGTTTATTGACCATCGCGATCGTCCAGTCTGTTGGGCTTTTTGCCGATAGCGAAACATCAGTTATGCCATTCTCGATCTCTCCATCAACCACATGACATTCTTCAGTCAAAGAGCTGATCTCTATGACCGAGTCAAATCCATGTTGAAAGTTCCAGGCATAGACTGCAGTGCCTTTCGTTGCAACAGACATAGAAAACTCCACATTTACATCCCCACTCTCGAAGGGCTCGCTTACAGCCTTTAATGAACCACGACAAATAAGGTCTGTTTTCAATTGGGTATCCCATTCAAATATCTTGGTGTCATTAGTCAGCCCGATGATGTGAAGCTGGTCTTGCGAGAAGGCCATAGCAATAATAGACAGTTCATAAGGTTCAGGAGGATCCGAATCTATGGCCAGACCTCGAATCCTGTCGAAGGCAAGGCCTGCCATTGTATCAGCAACCTCAATTGTTAAACCACAGTTGGTTGCAAGTTTCTGGCCATCCGGAGATATTGCAAGGCAACCGAAACAAAACGTGGCTATTTCATACACACCTGGCGGCAACACTGGTACACCACCACGGATACTTTCAACACTTGCCAGTCGAGTAGCTTGTGATTGAGAAAAAAGCCGGCCTACTCTGCTTGATGCATGTTCACGTGCTAGACAGACGCCGTAAATTTGGAGAGGATGGTTGTTGATCATCAAGACATGTGCTTGCAGGAAGAGCTGGGCTTCTTTGACGACATCAGCCCCAGAAAAGACCTCAGCGATTGGATGTTTCTATTTAAGAGACTAAGACGTTGATAGATAGTTTCATAGTAAGTAGGATAACATACCTGTGCGAGAGTAAGAAGTGTTCTGATGGCTACTCCACCTTCCTCCAATGCGCTTCTTTGTAGCAAGCGTCTTCCTAATATAGAGAGTGTCTCTAACCAGTGCAAAAAGTGTTTCTGCAGAAATTTCCTTGCAAGGTCAAGGCCTTTCTGGCTTTTCTCTAGATGATGTACCCAGTGGGTACAAGCATAAGCAAGATCCGGAGAAATACATTTCCTTACTATGTCTTTGTCAAAATCGAGAGATTCTATCAATGGATTATCAGTATTGCAGATGTTCTTCCGCAATCCTTGCCCCATCCGGTCGATGCATCGTTTTGCCAATTGATCATGTACCCGTGGAAAGTCAACTGTGAAAGTATTTCGAGCCTCATCTTTCGTTCCTAGTATGTAGTCCGCAAATGATTTGTGAATCATGTATATGGGGGAATCGTCCTCTGGGACGTGAACGACTGCATGAAGGGATTCAAGAGTCGTTTTGAAAATGTTATCGTCCATCCCAAGAAGTCTTTGTAGAGCACTGGCCGTCATAGGTATAGTGACAAGAGCAAGCGACCCCAAGATAAGTTGAAGGCTGAGGGTCTCGTCTTGATCCAATGGCTCTTGAACTTCATCATCCCCCTCACCTGCCAAGATAGACTCCATAATTGGATCGTAAATATGATCCAACTGCGAAACGCCATGTCTGGATGTTTCAAGCCATCTCTGAAATCTCTTGTTTGGATTGCGGCAATTGATATGGCGTAGGAAGGTTGACGTATAGATGAAAAGCGGGGATGGAGTTGTGGCATAGCGCAGGATAGTATCAAAGTCGTCTTCGCTTGGCCATGAGTCTTGTCCGATATTCCGTTGCTTTTTGATTTTCTCCAGACCATCTCTGAGAACGGTCTCCATCTCTTGTCGGGTGGCTACCAGCGACTGTTCGTGCAATGCCATTTCGCGACATGTGGCGTTGGCTTTGAACCGCTCAAAGGCATTATTAAGAGCTCGAGTGTTTCGGCTACTAAAGAAGACGCACATTCTGAATGTCTCGAGATCCTGGAGCCGTGCGAGTAACTCTAATATCGTTTGGATATTGCTTTGTTTCGTGCACTCGTCTAGTGCATCGACGATAATGAGCATACTGTACGGCATGTGTTTGATTAAGCCCAGGGGTTTGTATATGAGTGTTTCGAACTGTTCTCTCAAAGAGACTTTGTCTATCGATCCAATGTCTAGTTTTTCAATGGATTGTCGAAGAGCGTTGGCAAAACATGGAATGGTCCTTGTTAGTTGACTGGCGATTGTCGTCAATACACGAGAAGTATCATTTCGCAACTCATGACCCCGTCTGAAGAAATATCCCGCTGCTAACTGAAGGGGTCTCAGGTCATGCACTAGAGTTCGTGCCAGAGTGGATTTACCCACTCCGGCTGGAGCATGCAGCCAAAAGAAGAGTTCGGCCTTGTCATCGTTTACCCAGTTCTTGATGGCTTGTCGCACTTCCTGTCTAGTGCTTTTGTGGCACTTGGGGCTTTCCTCAAGATCCTGGCTATCAAAACGCGCCTCGGGCACTGTTGGAAGTGAGCTCAGTAGTTGATGCTGATCGAACCTAATTATAGCTTGTTAGTATCTAGACTTCTTCACAGTCTTCAATCAATGGATTCTACTCACCCCAATTTGTCTTTGATTGTTTCCCAAATATTGTCTTCAGAAGCGTTGGAGAGTCGGATATCTGCAAGAGCCTTCAAAAGAAAATCGATAGAAGTCGAATCTTGAGAGGTGGACGGGATATCGGGCGTGGCATCAACCACTGCGTCCAGGCTCGTAACCGTCACTTCATTTCCAGCCAGGCTTCTGACAGAGTTTGGGAACCTGCTTCCGTGATCTCCTTCCTCCGTGTCTTCGAGTCTTTCTTCCATACAGGCAACAGTTATCCAATACAGTAGAGCAGCTCCATGTCCCATATCGATTATCATCTCGTCCTTGCGTGACAGCCCACCCTGTGATGCTTTATAGAGGAGTGGGTGGGCCAACTTGTTGTATAGGTTTTCGGCCATAGTAGTGACCTGGATCTCAAGGAGCACCCCAGTATAGATGGTGATATTTGCATCAGGTCCCAGACGCAATAAGTAGTTCCTGGTCTCATAAGCTCCAAATCTTGTCTTCCAATGTTGACCAATAGTTCGGCTGGAAGAAAAAGAGTTGAAGCGTTCAACTTGGAAGCTCTCCTCGATCAAATCATAAGACTTATTCAGGCCGGATGGATAGTCAACCACGACTCGAAAACCAACAAGATCGTGCAAATCGTCAAAGATATCTCGAGGAGACCGGTACTTTTGTTCCTTGGGTTTGGCGTTGTCGCGACGGTCAATAGACTTTGAGATAGAGTCCAGAGTCTTGATACGGCTGGCTACTGTTGCACGTACTCGCTTCTCATCGAAAAGGTTAGAGAGGTACTGGTGAACAGCCTCTCGCATAGTTTCGTAATCTGCTTCGACATCGTGCCAGATTTCGATGAAAGCAGCCTTCGGAGTTTTATCGGCTTCTGCATCCTGAATTGCAGTATCTATCTTGTCGCGTAACCTCACTGAGTCGTTTCCCATTTCCGCAGCTAATCTTAACTACCTATCTACCTGTAGGTAAGACAGGCGTTAATATCGGTAAAGAAGATGAAGAGGGCGGAAATAATAATGGAATAAAGGACGATGGGTAAAACTGCGCACTAGGAATGTTAGGTAACTAACAAGTAGCAGATATTGAATAGAGAGACTGAATGATAAAAAAGCGGTAAGAACCTGAAAGTCATAATCAGGCATCAACTTTGTTTACGGAAAAAATACCTGACAGCCTGAAAGAGTGCTTGCAGCAGTCACTTGCATACGAACGCATATAGCCAGTAAGAAGGAATTATTAAGCGCTAGGAGTGGAGTAGAAGAGCTGCTCAAAATTAAAGTATTGTTCCATTCATGATGTTTAAAAATAAGGGATAGTGAGAATAATAATAATAATATTTAATGGTGTTTCTGCAAAGTCTAAAATAACAATAATATAAATAAAGAGTTAAACCCTGATGGCTAGGTACCAGCACATAAATCAGACAAGATAGACGTACTTTCAATAATGCAAAAAAGGCAATATATCAATTAATTCTCTCTTGAAACAGAATTACACTGAATAAAATTCTATAGACCAGGATTGATTTCTAATATCCATACTTGCGTCACTGATGGAATTGAGAATTAGATCTCGGGAATATCAAGTAAGGCTTCCCCAGCAACTCAACAATGGGAGTCAGAACCAGACGAGCAGCCGAGATTCTGGTTCGTCTGGGAGCCGCCATTAAGAGGGAAATCAATATGGCCGAATTTCCAATCACTGCACCATTCACCCTCTCCACAGCCAGAGGTACACCTGCGCTGCGCCGTGTCTGCCCAGCCCATAAGGTTCTGCTGCCAAACCGATGCCTTGTCCCCGGCGTTGATGTTGCAGGTAAACTCAAACCCGGTGGTCTTACTCGTACTCCAAGAGTAACCTAGGCTCAGTCCCCCGTTACCGTTGATCGTCTTGGCGATGCCGTCAACGCTACCGATACCCGCATCAAAGCTTCCGGATACAGTCTTTGTAATTGTCTGGCTTGTTTGAAAATTGTAGGACGCGGAAGATGAGCTTTTGGTATTATAGTTGCAGCCGCTGACTTTTTCCCAGGCACTCCACCACGTGCCGGTACGGTCAACGTTGTTGGTAGTCCATCGCCTGGGGATGCAGTCACGCTTGTCAAGTTTGTCGACTGGATCTTTAACGTAGAAGCGAGACCCGAGGATGAGGATGGTTTTGTTGCTTGTGTCATCAAGCCAGGCGTTCACCTCGGCCATGTTGGGATCAATGTCCTCCTTGCTACCAACAGGCGAGGCAGAGGCAGCGAGGAGTGAGGTGAGGGTGATTAATGTAGAGAAAAGCATTTTGATGTTGAGAAGAGTAGTGATATTGGACTAGTAAGTGATAGAAGGTTGAATGAAGGTTTGTGTTCTCTTCATGTTCGTCAGGTCGCCTGTTCTTATACTTTTTCAGCATCAGCAGTAACCTCGGAAGTTAGATAATAGATAACAACCATACTATTTCAGGAGCTGCCATAACGATGAGAATTCCTGTTTACCGATAGACGGTATACTACCAGGCAAGCGCACAAGCAACGTTGCAGACCACCGGCTATCAGAGACCCCGTGTCTAAGAGTCTAGACTCAATGGACTGAAGTTGCGGGTCTCGGCCAGGCTATGATTACTATGTAATGATAGGTGGATCGCGATGGCGAGTATAGTAGCTGCCTTGCGAAATTGACCCGTCGCCAATGATAGCAAAAACAACTCCACCGTCTCTTTCCATTTTGTCAAGTGTATGCCGTATAACCGTTGCTATCTGACATAGCATTACTTTTGTTTTAGTCCAAAATGTTAATGCGCCAATCAGCAGCACTTAAGGTCGTATGTCGTCTTCCATACATTCGACTAGTTCGGTTATAGTAGCTAAACGGGTTTAGTAATTAACTCAAGGCTGAACTTTTGAGGTTACATTACAAGGATGCAGGAGACAATCTTGATCATTTAGCAGAACTTGGATACGATGTTCATGGTATCCTTGTCGTGCCCACACATTATTCTAGGTTTATTCGAGCCCTATGCACCCCGGTTGGGTCATCACAATCCAGCTTACCCATCTGGTAGCCGCTTACTGCGATCGCCGCTTACTGACCCGACCGCAGATTACTGATCAGAATACTTTGGAATTCAATGTGTATAGATATAACTTGGCTGCAACTGAGGTCAATACTCCATTCAAGTTAAAAGATAGAATATCAAGGGAGTTTCCAAAGTAATACTTCTAGATCTTTTTAATCTTTATATATTATTACCTTTTTATCTAATAGGGAACAACTTACATTTACCACTATCATAGAAGAAATAAATATAATTTGCAGAGCGTTGTATAATTATTAGATGGCGCTCAATATAGTGTTCGTGAGCTATGACTCCTCACCGAACTTCCCTTGGACTTATTTGGAAAATATTTTACAATAACTCCACTTATAATTTCTACCCATAAATCAACTCAATCGGCAGATCGAACCTAAATAATTCTTCTTTCTCTTCTTTTCCTGTTTTTTAATCTTTATTTATCCGTCGACGCCATGTCTTCACCTCTCGTCTCCAAAATTGAGCCACCCTACCAAAAGGTTAAGGTTAACCCAAATGATGAATTCATTAACGATGAAGAAGAACCTGACCGAATGCTTATGACGATGACCTATACAGATGGCTCTATTCTCTATGAAACTGAACAATTACCTCTTTTAAACGAGATTGTCCGACGAAACGATCTCGATACACTCAAGCAATATTTCACTAGTGCACCTTGGGCCATTCCACAGCTTCCGCGAGGTGTGAGGGAGCTTGTTGAAGGAATCGATGTCTTCCTCTTGGCTGTTCAAAATGGAAGCCTTGATATACTTCAATGGCTTCTAACCAACGCCACGAGAGATGAGAATTCCGCCCAACCAATACGATTCAAAACTCGTGGATACCAGCTATTGAATGAAGCTGCCAGATACGGTCAGACAACGATAGTGAAGTTTTTACTCGACCATCAGCCACTATATGCTTGTATCCATGATCGGGATACCAAGGGCTACACTGCCATATTGTCCGCTGCGGATGTCTATTCAGATAGATATTGCCACACAGCGGAGTGGGATAAAGTATGCCTGGAAAACAATGAGGCGATAATCAATCTGCTGCTGGACCGGGGTGCCTGCGCCTCTGATACTGTCCTCCCGATAAATGATAGCGAGAAGACTCCAGATACCATTTTGACTTTGGTTGCGAAATGGGCAGGTCCTGAGTTGATCAAGAGACTCGTTGGTGCTGGCGCTGATGTCCATGCTACGGTAACAAAGTGGACAGATCACGTAGGTCTACAGACCAAGTTTCCTTCTGTCTCTGGGGTCAACGCACTAGCCATCGCATGTTATCATGCAAACCTCAAAGCCGCTAAGTGTCTAATTGACTGCCGCGGTGTTGGGGTTGATGCTATGAGTATGGCGTGCTTTCGAGACAGTTTAGGAGGCCTTCCTCTCCACTGGGTGACACGGAATCAATTGCCAGATGAGTTAAAATACGTCCCGGAATCATTATTACACGAAAGGGTGCGGAACATCCTAGGCCTCATTGAATTTCTTCTCGACTTTGAATTGGATCCCGTGGTAATCAACATGCACGACAAGGATGGATTTACACCTTTACATTATGCCACGGAAACCTTGGGTCGAAATAGCAAGTTATACACTCCCATCTTTAAACTCTTATGTAAGAGGGGCGGAGATGCTAGTATACGCGACAATAAAGGCGAAACGCCTTTACATACGTTATTCGGAAGGTATATGACCAAAGTACCCATCGACCCAGCTGCTGTATCTGTTCTACTCGCCCATGGAGCAAAAGTCACAGACACTGTTGATGGGAACACGCCTTTGCATATGGCAGCCGGAAACCTGCATTGCGCCGATGCCGTATCATTGTTGCTCGATCACGGCGCAGATCCTGCGGTAGGAGATTCATCACAAGCGACAGCTCTCCATAAGGCTGCTTCTGGTAAAGCCTGGGCAAGCGGGGTGAGTTGTTCAGCTGAGGGAAAAGGGAGATTGCAAGACGACATGCTGTCGAGACTAGTGAAAGCTGGAGGAGTAGAGCTACTGGATCTGCCAGATGCACATGGTCGAACTCCGCGACAAATATGCCAAAGGAAAAGAGAGGAATGGAGAATCGCTGAGTTACCTCGTGACCCTCCTGGGCAATTACGACTCACTAATGGGCGTTTGTACCCGGGATTTGGAAGGGGGGCTGGTCGTGGAAATGGACGTCCTGGACGCGGAGGGACACGACTCGGACAAGAAAGGGGTTGGTGAGTGGATCTGTTATCATCTGTGACGCGTCTGTTATGGACTTATGCTAAGCATTGATAACAGGCTCTAACAGTAATAGTGAGATGTCTCACGAAACCGCGTTAGTGTCTGTTAATAGTAGTGATCGATATAGCTCCACAAGGCTGGCAAGGATTCTTGAATGCAAGCTGATTATTGGATGCATAAAATAAATTAGTGGCAATCATCCCTGTTGCGTTGTGCATAAAACAAAATGCCAATGCTCAGCCTTACTGGGTCTGACGTGGCTGTAGGGTATGTCGTGTAAATTTATCTTCCGACAACTTCGGGGATATCATATCAATTCATCCGTCAACGAACTGATTTTCTCTATTCATCGGGGTCGGGTGAATACAATCTTCGTTTGCTTATTTCCTAATCCTCGGAAAGAGGCTTTCCGAGAGCTCTACTTGATCACGCCGCACTATGACAAATCTGACTGCAGCTACATAGCCTCACGCTAGTCTTAGCCATCTAAAAAACACATAATACATTCAGGAATTGACATAGCAAAGGATTAAACTATGTGTTTATTGGATAGTTTGACTTATATGTATAATAAGTGCTTACTATCTGACTTAATAAAATATTTCAAATATCAGCCTCTATATTACACGACTAAAAGATAACCAGCGCGAGAAGTCTAGTCGAAATAGCACAAATTGATCCATCAGATTGATCTTGATCAAACAGAATAAATAATGCGACCTTTTTTTACACCATGCTACTTTCTACTGCTAGCAGTCAAAGCAGTCTATGCCGTTCCTTCGCCCGCAAACCTTCCAGTTATCGACCTCGGCTATGTCAGTTTTTAATCACTTTCTTGTCTTCTTATCTCACATACTTAGGAACTCCATCGCGCACTGAATTTCGACAACACAACCGACACTTACAAGTTCTCCAATATCCGCTATGCGCAGGCTCCTACTGGTGATTTACGGTTCAGAGCCCCTGTTTCCCCATTGAAGAATCGCGATACTATCCAAATTGGAGAGGAGATAAGAATCTGCCCTCAGGGACTTCCCCAGTGGCAGGCGAGCGCATCGAAAGCAATTGGGCCCTACGCAAATGGCAAAAACTTCAGTCTTGACTCATGGATTACCGATATCAAGGATTACGTACCCTCAGTCGGAAAACCTCCTCCTCCAACTACGGAAGACTGTCTGTTCCTTGATGTGCATGTTCCTCGTAACGTTTTCATGGCTGCACAACAAGGCAAATCCTGAGATACATCTGTACTTGTCTGGGTAGGTAAGAGGTCAGTTGGCCGAAGGAACACAGCTAACCAGGTAGATACACGGAGGCGGTTATGTTCTGGGCTCAAAGAACGGATGGCCAACACCCGGTTTTGAGCCTAGTGGTCTTTTGCAACATGCGAAAAACTTTGATAGAAATGGCATCATCTTCGTTGCGGTCAACTACCGACTTGGCGCTCTTGGCTTTCTCGCTGGCTCCGACGTTGAGAAAGACGGCAATTTGAACGCGGGACTCCTCGACCAGCGTCTGGCCCTCAACTGGGTTCAAGAAAATATCCACCTCTTTGGTGGTTCACGTAATCGAGTGACTCTCATAGGTCAATCAGCTGGTGGAGGGTCTGCTTTGCTCCATATGCTTGGTCAGGAAAAGGGTTACAAAGCCCCCTTTGCCCAGGTCATTGCTCAGTCGCCTGCCTTCATACCCACTCTTCAGGCACCAGAAACCGCTTACTCGGGATTTCTACAGGCATTGAATGTTTCAACCCTTGTAGAAGCTCGTGGGGCTTGTTCTGAAGCTGTCATCTTGGCGAATAGTCGTCAGATCGGGAACGCACCTGCGACTTCCTACATCTATGGACCCACCTTGGACAACAATCTGATCCCTAGCTATCCTTACGACATGTTTGGCAAGGGAGAGTTTGACAAGTCAGTCAAGGTCATGTCATCTCATACTTCCTTCGAGGGTGCCCTCTTTTTTGATGTGGAGAACATGGAAGACAAGGATTTCATCCCCTGGACCCAAAACTCTATACCGGGGCTCACCATGTTAGAGCATGAATATTTAGCGAAGGAGCTGTATCCACCCATTTTTGATGGCAGTTTTGGTTATACGAGTCAGGGTTCCCGGCAGATGGCTTTGTGGGGCGAGGCAGTTATCGACTGCAATTTGGTGGGTATTAACAAGGTTGTCAAGGGCCAAGGTTATGCTTGTAAGTCCTCCGAAATCGCTCAACAGATCCAGAACTAATGTTCGATAGATCGATTCAATGTCACCCCAGGATTGCATACGCAAGACCTCAAGTATACCTTCAATGACCCACAGAGTCCCGCTTTTGAACCTGTTGCACAGGATAGCTTGCAAAGTGTTCTCACTAGCTTTGCGGTGAGCGGTGTCCCCGAGCTTGGCAATAAAGATAACGCTGGACTCCCTAAATGGGGGAAGGATGGTGATATTATTAGTATAAACGGGCAAGGCGTTGAGAAGACGTTGAAAGCTGTTAACGAAACCCGATGTGCTTGGTGGCATAACCGTCACTTTAAGATGTAATAGAAATTCTCGATCCGATGCTACAAATGACGGACTTGTTCGACCTTTATAAAGATACTACATAGAACTTGAATTGCCTCAGTAATCTCCAATAGTTATTCATACCTCTCCCTCAAATAGATAAGCTAGTCTGCCAACTCTCCCACTCTGTCCCACCACAACGTCTCAAGAGTCATCTCGAATACTTCAACTGTAGTTGAGCTACTCATCCCAGCTAATCAGTTGGGTTGGATGGGGGAGTCTTCTTCAAAGTAAGAGGCACCACTTCATCCGAATTGATAGAAGTTGAAGCATTCCAGCCGATAGCATACACACCCTCAATGTCAGTGTCGATTCTGTACCAGAGTGAAAGCATATCTCCATCCTCTTCAGCCATGCAAAAGGTTCCGTAGAAGAAGAACTTTGAGACGAAGTTGCTAGCATCAGCTGTCTCGTTGACCAATCGGACAGACTTTGAAGCAGATGACGGGCCAGGCACCACAAGCATGTTGTTTGACCAGGCAGGAGCGTCATCGCCTGGGAGGCCTGTGGTGTTGGGATAACCAATCATCTTATCGTCGTCGGAAAACGTGACTAAAATGCATCAGCGATTTATGTTGAGATTTATATAAAGGACTTGACTTACAAAGGAGTGGCGCGGCTTGAGGGTTATCAAAGCGGCTGAAGTTGCCTGCGTAGATCTCATCTGTTGAACTATCAGCAAACAGTCAAATGTGTAGATAGATAGAATCAGTCATACCGCCTGAAGAGAATAGCGGGAAGCCACCAATGTCAGGACCATAAGCATATAGAGGAAATGTCTCTGAACTGTCAGCTGCTCTTGCAAAGGTAGCAAGAGCTGGCAGTGCTGTTTTGAGAAAGTCCGAAGTACGCATGACTGTTGAATGTAGTAAAAACGAGTGGATAGAAAGATGAATGATAACGAGTGATGAATCTTCCTTTGCGTACCAAAATCCAACAGAGGGAAATGACAAGTGATATAATAGAAAAAATACTTAATTGAAACGAGATATACCACAGCTTACGAATACATATTCGTTCACCGGTTCGGGTTGAAATTCGTGGGTTACGTACTTCATGCGCCCCGTTTTCATAACTTTTCCCTATAATACATTCAATTAGGCATATAGACAAGACCGTGATGTGGGCAGCTAGCGGGAATAATACGATTTCACGTATTGTCCTAGTGACCCATTTTAAGTTAAGGTTCAGGAACGACCCTCTATTAGGTGGTCCGAGTTTCAAGCTGAAGTGAGCCGCCTGTTTTATACAGGGGGGGCATTATCGGTAAGTCTATACATGTAACGTAGTAACAGTCTAACAGACACTCTATTTTCGGCTTTTAAGAAAAACCCGATGCTTTCGTCCCGCTACGCCATGACTCGAGCTGAAGTTGACCCCTTGTTTTATGCAGGGGGCCACTATCGGTCAATCCATACAAACCCTATTATAGTTCTTGAGAGAACAACCCGATGCTGTGCTCCCGGACCACGCCTTGAGCTGACGTTAACTGCCGGTACCATGCAGGGGCCCTGACCGCAGATCCATACCCATAGCAGCAACTTTATTATACTACGTACTGGTATAATCAGGAACAGACCAATGCTGCTCTCCCGGTGAGGCTTAAACTATATCTCGGGGTGACGTTGACTGCCAGTATCATGCAGGGGTGCTATCGGTAGATCCGCACACATAATGGTACCAGGGGGAATTCAATCTTGTTCTCTCTTCTCTCGTTCGTATAGAAGAGGGAACAATTAACTTGCAAGGTACTTAGATCTACTACTACAGCTATAGCAAGATCTCAGTACCTGATAGATAATAAATTAGGTAATGAGTTCGTCTAAACGACGCCTTGGTCTCCTAAAGAGTTAGCTGCATTGAGTTATACCTTTTCGTTTGCAAGTCGACCGCCCCCTTCAGGCGGAACGAGGGAAGTGGGTTGAGATGGAATCCACTCTAGTAACACTATCATAGGACTGTCCGTGTTATAGGTCTTGTATACAAATTTTATACTACTTAAGAACAGCAAGGGAAGCTGTCAGTACAGATACTATCCATCATCAACCATCGTCTTTCGTTCATCTTTCACATCACCTTCATTCTTTTTCTGCTTGCGTTGATTGGCAAGCAATCCTTTTGCCCATCATGCAGCTCTCACACCTTCTTTTTGCTGCCGGACTTTCCCGGCTCTCACAAGCTCTTGACCTTCGTTCTCTATCTCTTAACCCTCGAGCTGATGCTTGTGAGGGAAATACTCCTTCAACAAGGTCCACATGGTGTGACCGTTCCATCGATACGGATTGGTGGACTGAGCCCATTGATACTGGTGTCACCAAGGAATACTGGCTTGAGCTGACAGACGTTGTTGTCGCTCCCGATGGTGTTTCTCGTACAGCCATGGCCATCAATGGGTCTATTCCCGGCCCTACCCTCTTTGCCGACTGGGGTGATACCGTTGTGGTCCATGTGACCAATTCCTTGACCACATCGCTTAACGGTACCAGTATACATTGGCACGGTATCCGTCAGAACCACACCAACCAATATGATGGTGTTTCATCCATTACTCAGTGTCCCCTTGCAGTCGGGGAGACTACCACCTACACTTGGAAAGCTACCCAGTACGGCTCATCATGGTACCACTCTCACTGGGCTCTACAGGCCTACCAGGGTGTTTTCGGAGGCATCATCATCAACGGTCCCGCCACTGCAAACTATGACGAAGATCTAGGCATGATCTTTCTGAACGATTGGGACCACCAAACCGTGGATGAGCTCTACCCTACGGCCGAGAGGAATGGACCTCCCGAGTTGAAGAACGGACTTATCAACGGCACTAACGTATACGGTGAAGATGGTAGCGCCTCTCAGACTGGATCTCGCTTCAACGTATCTTTCGAGGCTGGTACATCATACCGTATGCGACTAGTCAATGGTGCAGTAGACACTCATTGGAAGTTCTCTATCGATAACCACACAATGACGGTCATTGCGTCAGATCTAATCCCGATCGAGCCTTACGAGGCAACATCAATCAACATTGGCATGGGTCAGTACATGACTTTCTCCCTAAATGTCAAGCAAGCTAACTCTTTATAGGTCAACGTTACGATATCGTGGTTACCGCCAACCAAGCTGACGTCGCTGACAATTTCTGGATGCGTGCTATTCCCCAGTCAGCCTGCTCAGAGAACGAGTCGGAAGATAACATCAAGGGTATCGTCTACTATGGAGATAGCCCCGGCACACCCTCCACAATTGCGCACGACTACGTCGACAGCTGCGACGATGAAACAGACAATTTGGTTCCTCACGTCGCCAAGAACGTTGACGATGCCGCTTGGAGCGACCTCGCAACTGCTTCAGTTGGAAGGAATACCGCTGGTCTGTTCAAGTGGATGCTCAACAGCACTAGCTTTGTGATGGATTGGGGAAATCCAACCCTTACTCAGATTCTCAACGGGACCTCGTCTTTTGAGAAGGAGAATGCAGTCATTGAACTGAACGAGGCAGATAAATGGGTTTACTTTGTCATCGAGACTGGCTTGGCTGTTCCTCACCCTATTCATCTCCACGGTCACGACTTCTTTGTCCTAGCTCAGGGCACTGGATCGTACTCGTCTTCAGTGACTCTGAACACCAACAACCCCCCTCGTCGCGATACAGCTATGCTTCCAGGCAACGGTTACCTTGTCATGGCCTGGGAGACAGACAACCCTGGTGCATGGCTATGCCATTGCCACATCGGCTGGCATGCTTCTGAGGGCTTTGCTGTGCAGTTCATTGAACGAGCGAGTGAAATCCCCAAAATAACAACATCTGACTATGTATCCGATGTCTGTGAGGGTTGGAATACTTTCCAAAGCGCGAATTCACTTTTACAGGAGGATTCGGGTATCTAGGGAGCAGTTCATCGATTGGGATTTCCTTGCCTTAGTGACTTTTTTACTGTTTACTGTTAATGTTGAATGTTTGGGTTTACTGGGAAGGTTGCTGCACTATGAAGTTATATTGCCTTATAAGTAATAGAAAAGCACCCGCTACATCTTTTGGATTTATTATTTCTATAACCCAACTCCTATCGTTAGCTCACATCTTACTGTTTGCTAGTTCTATTAGGATATGTTATAAAGCAAAGTAAAGTTATTGATGTAAATTATGGATGTTTTACATAAACCAGCGTTTTTGACTCCTCCAGCATCTGTATCTTAATAAGGTATATATTGAAGATAGTCACTAACTCAATAGTAACAGATCCAATCCAATACAACTTCTCTTCTAAAATTTATAAGATCAATTTATATTAGCAGTGCCTCAGCCTTTATGCTGCGTCGCCTCTTTTACCGGATCCCTGCCAATATAAATGCGATGGTCCCGCTTCCCGTCAGTCACATCCTGGATAAAGTCGCGCAACGACTTGCATTTAACATCGGGATACAGGGTTTTTGCATCCAGATATCCAAGATATTTGGCATGTTCAGGCGTGTTATCGCCTCTGACATAGTTGGTGTAACCGTACTGGTACATAGAGAACTGTACAAAGAGCCCAACATCAGCTGGTTTCGAGGCGATTGAACTATTCAAATCTACAATGCGAGCCTTGATTTCAGCAGCTGACAGCGAATCGTGCGGTTCCTCTTTTCCCACTGCAGCTTTGACCTCTTTCAAAACAGCACCTTGCGTCGCTACTTCGCCATACGCAAGGACGGATCGGTTGAGAGTTCGAGGATCTGTGATGATGCGTGACACATAAAGCCCAATATCATCCTTATCAATCATAGCTGTCGGCATGTCGCCATTGCCAATAAAGGTATAACCGATAGGGGGGCCTGCGTTGAATGGAGGTGGTAAGGAGGCTTGATACCACACACCAACGTCGATAACGGTGTAAGGAAGGTAGAGGCGCTTGCAGCGATCCAACAGATCCTCCTTAACGTCACGGACGGCCATGACGCCACGCGGAGGTACGATTGTACCCCAAAAGTTGGGCACGAAACGACCAACCCCAGCCTGATGAGCAGCGTCGATGAGGTTCTCTGATTCGGTCTTCTGGATGGGCATAAGGCATGAGATAACAACATCTGCGCCTGAAAGACGAGCTGTAAGTGCCTCCAAATTGCAGAAATCAACTGTCTCGATAGTAGCGCCAGCTGATGCCATCTTTTGATACACAGGCTTGCCTGCAGAATCAGGGCGCGAAAGCGATATAACATCAAATTGGCTCTGATTGGACAGAAGGGCTTTCACAACAGATTGTCCTGTCTCGCCGGAGGCGCCAGCAACGACCACGCGAAGTCTGGTGGTAGATTCCATAGTAAATGTCAAAGATGATAAAGGAAGATGTTATCCAATAAAGATGTTAAAGGATTGTTATCAGAAGATTTCTATACAAACGCTATAATGTATAGTTCATATGCAAATCTATATACAAACCATCTACGGGTTCTCGGGTAGATATTATGTCCCGAAGTGCCTAGATTTAGCGATTCTGTCTTGGCTCTACAGTAACATTTACTAGGTGGAGAAGAGGATCTACATAGCGCTAAGATCTTTCAGGAAATCGCGCGGGGGCCAAATCTGGCTAGTACCTTATGTCTCATGGAGCTGCGACAGAAGCCTGGACCAACAGCCTTTTTTTATACTTTTCATGATTTCCAATAGATTTTCCCTCCTTACTAAAAGACACCACCTACTAGAACACTCTCACCGCCAACTACTTCTCGTCGTAATCCACTATGTCTAAAGCTGGAAGCTGCTGGACATGCCGTCTGCGTCGAAAGAAATGCGATCAGGGCCATCCCGACTGTCGGACATGCTCGGCCCTGAAGATTCAGTGCTACTATGGCGAAGAACGTCCTGACTGGATGGACGGCGGCGAGAAGCAGATTGGGATGACGCGACAACTCAAAGCGCAGGTGAGACAAGGCCGAGAGCGACGGCGAGATCGGGATTATGTTCAGGTCTTTGACATGGGTGACTGCAATACAACCAGGAAGGAAAGCACACCGCTATACAGCATTCTGCCAGATTCAGGATTGACGCTGCAAAGCATACCCATCGCCAAAGAACTAGATGTGGATTTTACCATGCACTACATGGATCACGTATTTCCATTCCTGTTTCCCTACTACGCTCCTCCCATGATACAAGGCGGCCGGGCCTGGGTTCTGGATGTCCTGCGAAGCAATGAGACGCTGTTCCAAGCCGCCATGAGTCTGAGCATCTATTTTCTCACCCTCGTTTTGTCAATTGAAGATGTTTCCAGCTATGAAGTCTGTAGGCAAAACAGCTGGAATCTACTTGAGGGGTATGCAAACGCTGCTGTCAAGAGCTTGCAAAAGGAGGTGCTAGCAATAAACCACCAGCAGTCTAAGGCGACAATTCTACAGCAATCTCGAGCTATGGAGAGTATCACACAGCTAATGGTACTTGAAATGTCCATGGCAAAAACGTCGGAATTACATATGCATCTAGCGGCTGCTATCTCTCTCTTCGAGGATATCATCAAACCCCACATTCGAGAAGGCAGATTCGACATCATGAGGGTCATGGCCGAGTTGGAGAGACCGGCATTGGCGCCACTGACAACCCAGCGTCCAGTTTGGGGCACAGAACAAGCCGCTCTCCGCTTCTTTATAGCGATACTGATCAGGGCTGACATTGTCTCCTCGGTGTTTTTACGAACAGTACCTCGCCTACAGAAGTATTACCCTGATCTCATATGCCAGGACTATGGCGGCTCCACTGTTACTCCCCTCCTGCGGATTGAGGATTACGTGGGCTGTGAGGGCTGGGTATTGATTGCAATCGCTGATACATTGGCCCTCGATATTTGGAAGCTACAGGAACAAGAAAATAGCATACTACCTCTCGAGGATCTACGTAAACGTGGTAGTCAGATCGACAACAACATTAAAAACGGTCTAAAGGGACTAGAGGAGAGATGCAGAAAGCGTGTAGGAGAACAGCGCAGCATTTTACACACCTTTTTTCAATCAAGCGGCACAAACCAAACCGCCAAACAAGCCGCTGCGACCCGCATCTGGGCCTATGCTGCACGCATCTACCTCAGTATAGTGACGCTCGGCTGGCAACCACAACACCAAGTAATACATGAGAGCGCTAATACGGTATTGCGCCTTCTCCAACAGCAGAATGACCCTGCGATACTATGTAGTTCTGTGTGGCCATTTTTCGTCGCTGGGTGTGTCGCCGATGCCAGCCAGGAACAACAGTTCAGGGATCTGGCGGGGGCGTCTGGGACTCTACAGTCATTTGGCCTGATTGGAGAGTCACTCCGGCTTCTAGAGCAAGTATGGAGCAGACGAGAAGAAACAAAAGAGGAGTGGAATTTGGCGGCGTTTCTGAACATGATGGATAATCCAGTCCTGTTACTGTAAGGCCTACGTAACCCTATTGTCTCATAAATGTACCGAATAAGAAAGCAAAACCCTCCTCACTGGTCCCTCCACAGTCCCAACACATCCTTCACCTTGAGAGGTTTGATATCAGGGAATACCTCGTTGAGGGCTTTGTCCGTTGGAATATCGTATTTACCCTCCAACACATACAGGCCCCAGAAAGACATAAGACCATCTAGCACACTCCTAGGGAAACCGGGGACGTTGTTGTTGGAAGGGAGACCCGTAACCCCTCCTTGCTGTAGCTTCTCGAGCGGGTCGTATGAGACCTCAAACTTTGTACCTATATAAGACGACATCTTTAGTCAGCTTAGGTAGCTAGAAACGCACAGGACAAAAACAAAAAGATAATAGGGTGTGTTACCTCTAGCCTTCTCTGCCTGGATGAGAAACTCATTCCAAGTGGTCTTTTCTCCATAGCAATACATCACCTCATCCCACTTGGGCAAATCTAAAGCCGCGACCACGAACCTGGCGACATCAAAGGTGTACGTGAATGTCATGGGCTCATTTCCCGTGCCTGGAATGCCAGCCTTCTTGTTCGCCATATCGATTGACCAAGCAACACGCCTCATGTATGACTTGAGTGAAGGTGGGCCGTAGTAGTCGAGGAAGAAACCGTTGTTGATTTGAGTCCATTCTAGGTTTGTTTTGCGCAAATCAGCGATAGTTCGAGCTCTGGCTTGGCCGACCAATGTTCTAAGCAATGTTACTATACAATCATCAATATGACAACTGAGAAATACATACGTGACGGCATATTCAATACCCCAAGCGCTGGCAATAAAGCGCTTGGAAGAACTAGCCTTGTTTGTAGCTTTTACCAGGTTATTCTCTGCCTCAGAGGAGGTCATATCAGCTACGGCGAGGGCTGATATGACAGTATGGATATTGTTGTCTTCGAGGATCTTGACTATTGAGTCAATGTCATCATAATCGATGGTGACATAGGTATCAGAGGCCTCAGTTGCATCCGGGACCTTGATACGTGTTAGGTAGCTGTCTTTAGAAGATCAACAGTCAATGCTCATTGTCAACCTTACCTTGCGAGTCAGGATAATCAACTCATGATGAAGGCTTTGGCGTATCGTGTCGGCAATGGTACTGCCTATACCACCTCTGCCTCCAGCAACAGCAACAACAACCATGTTGGAGTTTATGTTTTAGAAGTGATCTTGTATGGAGATAGATGAAGTATGAGCCGATCCTTGCGAATACGACTGTAAGAGAGTTGTGATTATTTTCGAAATTGTAATTCCGCTATAATGAACAGAGGATCTTGCTGCTCTTATACCCAACGGCGACTGTGGAAAACGTTTAGATAACCGGGCTTGCGTAACATATGCGAAACCACGAAGAGCGCGCGCTTTCCTAATTAGGTATAGCAGTCTGTACTAATGTGAGCCAACCTAAAAGTGTCAAAATCTGAATGAGCTGATAGAAGCTTGCAGTCACGTGGATCTCCTGCAAAGTATATTTTAATTGAAGCTGTTATTATTGTTGCTTCCGATGTGGATGATTCATTGAACTCATTATAAATGGTACCACTTATTCACAAGCAGAGACAAGCTCCCCTAGCATTTGTATCTAATTGAGGTATGTATTGAAAAGTAGTCATTCGTATTAGTTATCAAATCCAAATATCAACAACTTATTGGAGCTGCCGCGAATTACAACGACTGTATCAGTAACAAGCACATACCTTTGAAAGTCAGAGCTTGACCTATACTGAGGTGGTAGCCACACCAATCTATCACCATCCTTTGTCAGCCAAGCTCCATCAAACCTAATTACGTAGCCCTGGGTAGCAAACGGCACTGCTGTCAGAAATCCTCCAAATAGAATGGCCGTGTTCGCCATAGACTTGTCCCAGCCATGCCCCATCTGAAGAGAAAACTGACGTCAAAAGCCGATCAGGCCCAATCTGATGTTCGGCGATCCATGATCCATTTACTATATCGCGGATACCAGTATTTCCTGACCCAATCAACAGACGCTGACTGTCTGATGAGAACGAAAACTGATTCTGCGGTCCGATTGCAGATCCAAGTCCCTGCTCGAGTGTGAAATTGTAAATGCAATTGCCCGTTTTCGCGTCACGAATATGAATCTTCGGCTCAGCCGACCATGAGGCAAGCCATTTACCATCTGGAGAGAAAAGAAGACCAATGACATGGGTTCCCTCGGTGCTGATTGTATGACTCTTTTTGAATTCATTCGACTTTGTGTCTTAGATGTCGATTGCATAGTTTGTTGACACCGATGCAAGACAAGAGCTATCCGGGGAAAATGCAACTGTTTGTGCGTCTGCATATGGATACTCCATAGTCTGTAAACACGCACCTGTCGCCATGTCCCAAATTCTGACTGTAGAATCTTCAGAGGCAGAAGCTAACCATTGGCCGTTACCAGAGAAGGCAAGATTTAATACCGTGGATGAGTGGCCTTCAAGCGTCTGGACACAAGCATCCCAGTCTTCTGGGACAGATAGATTGAGCCATGACGTTGTGAGTGTATGTTGTTCGAATACTTGTCGTGCTATAGAGCTCTTGGGGCTAAAGAGAAGTCCAGACGCATAGGTTTGCAAAGGATACGTTTCGATCGCAGTCTTGAAATTCAGGACGAACCGATTAGCGTCTTGCAAGATATCAACCAGTTCGTGGTATTCTGTGCCGATCTGGGATTGCATTAGAACAATGATGCTTGGGATGTATAATAGTAACTCACAACTAGCGTCTGCAACTTTTGGATTGCCAATACTGCAGTCACCAGCTCTCCGACTAATGAACAGGCTTCTAACCAGTATAGAAGCGACGTCTTTAGGAATTCGAGGGCAGCGCGTGCACTTTCATCGTCCAATGTCAAGATGTGATTGACCCAATAGCAACAGGCATACTCCACCGGATCTAAGGGGTCCAAAGTATGCTCTCGGTCAAGGATCGGTACTTCTGCCCCCGGTTTCTTGAGGTCGTATATGTCATACTTGAGCGTCTTCTTCATCGTTTCCAACATTGCAAGTAGAATGCTGTGGTGGGTTGCGACGGATACTCTTCGACAGTTGGTCCTGTGTCTCAGCATTCCACATAAATTCTTTTGCAAGTTGGTCGTCCAGCAGAAAGTCCTTTGCAGATTGATGTACAAAAGAGACGATGTCATCTGAGATGACTAAAAACCCTTTGCAGCGCAAGACCAATGTCTTGAGGTTATCAAGTGTACCCGAATGCTTAGATAGTGACTGAGCACTGGATGACAGTTCTGCCAACGACAGTGGGCGATACGCCAGGGTGGCAGCCGCCAAAATTTCCATGCATGTTGAAGCATGACTGGAATCCTTGACCTCTTGCATCATTCGCCTGTAAAGATCTGTCAAACCGGATGGCAATGCTTTCAGTGTATCGAGAATCTCCCACGGCTCGACATCATTGCTCTCCAGTCTCTTGCAGGCCAAGCCAACCCAGAGAAAGGTGTTGCCCGCTTTTTCAGTAAAAATGGAGTTGACCTCAGATGGGATCTCGGCATGACTCTTTTCTTTCTTGAGCTCTTCCACCTTGTACTTGATGAATGCGTCAACAGCCTTTTTGATCGATTGGTCAACTTCCTTGTCGTCTTCCAAAGATAAAACCACCCGTTGGGAGCTGATGGATTCTTTCATCAAGGTATATCCAATTTCTACCCAATTCCGACTGGAAACAATCCACTTTACATGAGAGTCCTTATCAGCGCAAATGTCCACGATGAGTTTCAGAAGCTTGTCGTTATCTTTGATGCACTCGTCAAGGGCGTCGATAACAATGGTGGTGCCATCAGGAACACGGTTGTTTCTGTCTGATACCATGTTCTTCAAGATGTCGGAAAGGACTTGCCATTTGTTTGGACCATCAAATGCCTTCTGGCCTTTGTTGTCGTATTGAGTGCGCACATGGGAAATAAGATGAGGGTGCTGGCATGCAAGACTCCAGATCAGGCCACGAAGAACTGCTGTAGCATCATTATGATAATTTTCCGTGGCTTGACAGAAGAAACACGAGATGAGATTCGGCATCATCTCGTCAAGACGGTCAATAATGCCACAAAGAAGCATTGTTTTACCTTTTCCAGGGTCACCTTTGATCCAAAGAAGTCTTTGATCAGGGTCTTGTTGCCATTTCTGAAAACCCTCAGTGAGGAAGATCCAAGAATAGCAATGCGACAAAAGTGTACCCTTGTCATGCTCAGTCTGCGCTTTATCCATGAATGGATTGGTCGTATCAAGATCTTGGAAGCAGATCCTGTTGCTTTCGTCTTCATTGAGCTTTTGCAACTGCTCAGTCTGGCGATCAATAGCCTTCTCAATGTTTTTGACACCAATGACAAGAGAACCAAGTTTTTCACGGGATTCTGTCGTATTGTATTTCTGAGAAACCCTCTCGAATTCACTGTCCGAAGCCTCGATGTCACTGATCTTGCCGTTCCAGTAGTCAAAATAGACCACACTCTTGAGAAATGCAGTGGCGCGATTCTTCTGAAAGTAACAGACACTCTCTATCAGATAAGAGAGAAACTTTTGGTACAGATCCATTACATATGGTCTGAGCTCCAGTCGTAGTTTGGACAATGGGGTTTTCCCAGCGTCTTCTTTTGCTTCCAAATTGTCATCGTGTGTATTGTTTTATATTTCCCCCCCCTAAAGCTTTAACCTATAGGTTATTTTTCCTCTTCCTCCTCTAACGTTTACCCCCTTCCTCCTTTTCTATAACTAGCAGTCTCTTTTTAAAGGGCTACCTATAGGTTAACTACTGCTAATATCTAAGTAGAATTAATTTTATTATTAAACTAACTTATAAATCTATTTTTAATAGCTTTCTTAAACTATTATTAATTTATTTTAGTAATATATTTAATATTAATAATAATTATATAAGTATAATTAAAGTTAAAGAAAATATTATAAATAAAGTATATAATTACTATAAATAAAGCTTTAAATTTTAAGCTATTTACTTTAGCTAAAGCCTTAAAAAAGCTATAATTAATTAATTAATTTTATATTTAAAAATTAATATTTTAAAGGATTATTATAACTTTATAAAAATTAAAAATTATTTTATTATAAATAAGGTAATTAATATATACTAAAAGTATATTATTAATTAACTTTAGTATTTTATATATAAATTAAAATATAAAATATATTATAATTATAATTATAATATAGTTATATTTATTAATAAAAAAGTTTTTTTATAAAAAAGTTAGTAAAAAGAAATATTATACTTTATTAAATGTTATATTAAGGTAAAGTAAAAAAAAGGTCTTATATAAGTATTAGAGTTATAATGCTTTTATATTATAGATAGATAAAAGTTAAAGCAGAAGGAAGGCTTCCAAATTGTCCGTGAGGAGAAGTTCTGCTAGGTTCCAGTACCAGTTGACGCAAGAAAGAACGTGCTGAAGTCCCGCGCGATGAACACCTGGCTGTTTCGCCGGGTTGGAAAAGACTTCGAGAATGAAGCAAACCCCAACCCATGGAATTGCAGCTTGTGGGACGGCTGATACGGCTGGTGTGACGAGCGACCTCACCGTATCAAAGAGCTGCATTCCCTCATTCACCTTGCCGTAGATCTTGGCTTCTTTTTCAGTCTTCTTTAGGCCAATTTCGACGAGTCGCTGCATGTTGCGCCAGCGCTCTTCGTAGGAGGTCCCAAGTGAGGTTATCTCTGGGTTGTCGTTCTTGAGCTCAGACAAAAGAATCTCTTCGTATTCGAGGATATACTTGTTTCCACTGTCGCGGAGGGCATCGTAAGCTTCATTCCAGAGTTCCTCTTGTAACCCATTCCGTTCGGCATTGAGCTCTGACTGCTGCTTCTCGATAGGAGGTGGCTCTGGACTTTCAACTGGCTTGGGAATCGAGGGCGGTGCTGGATTGCGTATTGGCAATGAAGCTGTACCGGGCTCATCTTCCGCCTCTGAAATTATTCTTCAATTTATCGAAACGGTGCCTGCCACCCATGTTGAGTGATTTAATGATTGATGTTCAAGATGGATTGTTTTTGCTTAGTGTTGAGTCTCACTCCACAGATGATCTCAGATATTCAGATGAGGGTACCTGAGATGATTGGTAAATGTGACGTCCCACAGATAAGAGCAAGAGCTTACGAAAATTGAGATTAACTATGTACGGGTTCTTCCAGCGACTACTAGTGTTCTTATAGGAAATATTATACCCAGCATGGCTCGAACTTTAAGTGCGCCTCATAAAGCCATCCAGCAACTCCATCCACTAGCCACTCAGTCTTCTGCAGTAGTGCATGGGGCTTGTGTTAATTTTCGTCATATGCTGGTTGCATATCCTGATGTTCATTTGCAATTGGTCGTCGATATGCAGATTGAAATATGGCTACCCTATACTTTATGACTTGTGGGTCATTGGGTACCTATGCATAGAAGTGTGTTTGGGTTACAATAAATAAGCCTGGCATTCTTCGTGGACTGGAATATTCATGCCTTGTATATCCTTTGTTTCGTAAGCATATCAACTATGTCGGAGCCTCCCAAAAACGATGATTCCATCAATGAGCCCAGCAGGGGATTGATATTCCAACCGCACAAAAACCAATGCCCTGTCGCAAAAGAAATCACCCATCGACTCCAAACGCCAGAAGTCATTGGAAATGAACAGTCAGTCGATGTCGGAGGAGTTTGCTTGTCGCGAGACGACTTCTGCCCTGATAACGCGTGTTGTATTCTTTGCAGCTTCGTGGCTAAATTGAGACTTACTGATACATCCACATCACTGACATCGGTTCACTTTGTTATTCATGTATCTACGAATGATTGGTTAAGAAGATGGATGGACAACGGATTAATGAGTTATTACTACCGTGGGGGAAGTATAATAATTGTTTTTACCAATGGAGCGAATGTATTTCAAAAAGTCAATTGGTACAGATGGAAACCTTCCAGTGTCCGGGGCAATGACACAGAGGATCGTATGCTTGGCACCATTCGTCTCTGGAAGTATGATAGTTCGAATCACAGACTTCCGGAACCCAAGTTCGAGACTTTGACATACATCGCCCTTCAAGCTAAGCAATGGCTAAGCCTCTGCGATGCAGATCATGAAGTCTGCAGATCTCTTTGTTCAACTTCCACACCCTCAATCTCTCTGATTGACTGCAATCGATGCTGTCTTATACATGGCTTTCCTGGAATCCGCTATGTCGCATTGAGTTATGTATGGGGAAAGTACGGGCGCGATTTCAATCTTCCCGAAAGGAAATATGGAGTCCCATTACAAGGGCTTCCACGTACCATCAGTGATGCCATAGTGGTGACGAAAAGTCTGGACTACAACTATATCTGGGTTGATATGCTATGCATCGATCAACAGAGCCGTGAGGACAAGCACCGACAAATAGCTATGATGGACCAAGTGTATCGATCAGCTGATCTGACCATTATTGTCACAGCTGGCAGTGATTGCGATAATGGCATCCCCGGTGTTAGCGACAAAAGCCGCCCGCCGCGGCTGTACACTACCATCGGAAATACAATACTCTTCGAGGAGAAAGAGGATGCAGTCAACGAGATTGAGGCCTCAATTTGGCGGTCAAGGGGTTGGACATTTCAGGAAGGTCTCCTATCAAGGCGTCGACTCGTGTTCACCGACAATCAAATGCTATTTTCTTGTCTTACCAGCCAGACGAGCGAGCCTAGAGAGGGACCTGGACTCTCACTCAATACAGGGCAAGTTGGTACTTATTCGTCCAGCGATTCGTGGAGTAGGGATCTTTTTCAGAAGGACAGGCTATGGGATACTAGCTTCCTACGAACTGACGAGGAACCTCGCACTATTCTTGTGCCAAAAAGGCGTGAAAACCAACGATTAATCTACGGATTCCCGATCAGTTTCGCAGAGCTGTTGGAAAAGTACTCGACACTGAAATTCTCATTCGAGTCAGATGTTGTGGATGCCTTCCGGGCCATCGGCAATACATTTGCTCTAAGAAAGCCTCCAGTACTCCACCTCTGTGGTCTTCCATTCATATCCGACAATGAATCAACGACTTCCAGTTCTTTGACCCGCGGTTTGGCATGGTGTCTGGAAAGGAGCAACGAAGAGACTTCGCGACGGTCAGGCTTTCCATCATGGTCCTGGCTCGGATACAGAGGACCGGTGCGTTGGGGGGCGCTGCTTCGGGACAAGCCAACTAACCCTATCAACCAACAATGGTCTTCCAAAACGTTTTCTCACGTCAGTACAATGATCACTATGAGCAATAAGAAATTTGAGCTTTTGGACCTGCCACAGTGGTGGCACGAGTGGAGTAGTGGCAAAGCATCTGCGGGACTGGCACCATCGAGACTAATTATTGCGGGAGCTATGATTAAACAGAAATTTTGGCTGAGAGCCAAATGCATCGAAAGAAGGCACAGGGAAGGAGTTACATACTATTATATCGAGAGCGAGAGAGGATGGCCTTCTAATTTCCGATACGAGGTCGGAGATGATCTTAGGATGTCGGCAGTTGCATGCCAGTGTTTTTTGGAAAATCTAAGATCGGGCAGCTGGAGGGCACTTCTACTAACATACGAATTTCTTCTGATAATCCAGTCTGCAACTGCTGATGTTGAGGATGGGCCTTATAGGCGTGTTGCAAGTGCTGACATCAAAGCTATTCATAGGCTAGAAGGATATTGGATGGAAAGGTACCAGTTTGTAACGGAATATACAGAGCTTGTAGAGATAGAGTTGCAATAGTCATATGGGTAGTACCATTTATCTCATGGATAAAATTTGACCAACGAGTTATGCTACGCCTATTTAGATGCGAGGACAATCGGATTAGAATCTAAATTTCTAAACATACCTCTCCTAGTCCATCAAAGCATATATAGAAACAAAGATTCAAAAGCCCCATTGGCGACACCAATTGACCATTAGTTCCGGAGTGATTGGTCCAACCTCCCTAATCGTCGAACTGTGGCGTTTAGTCCGTTCCATTGAAAATCTCAAAAACAAACCCGCATTCTTAGCCTCCAATAGTCCACGGTACGTATCAATAAGCTTGACACCAGGGTTTCTTTCCACATCCAGCTTCTTATCCTTCGCACTAGCTTCCAACCTCTCAACCCACTCCTCCAAACTGACAATCTTCATTCCGTCCCCATAAAACTTCTTCACTGCGGGAGCAAGATTGGACCAATCTGCCATCGAAGGGTTAACACCATGGAAATATCCACAAATGTCTGACACGGACTTGGGCGTCGTAATACCAGCAATGTCCAGGATTAGACCTGAGACATCCTCGATAGGTGTCCATGCAATCTCTTGCTGAGGTCCCAAAGAGTCAGGAAGAACACCGAGATAGACCGAACTTGCTACCAAACTTGGGATGAACTCCTGTCGATTCCACATTCCCTTTTCAGCTCTTGGTCCTGCAATCTGTCCAACTCTCACTGAAGCAGCATGTGTACCAGACTTTTCGACAGCAGCATCAAGGATCAAACTTGCCACGAGCTTGGAACGACCATAGCCCATCTGAGGTAAAGTTGTATCGGTGATTGCCTCTTCAGGGACACTGTCTGAAGACTTCCAGCCATCGACAGTTCCAATACTTGAGATAAAAATAATAGGCACATCTTTGTATGCGGCAGCGGCAAAGTCAACAAGATGACGAACCCCGCGGATAGAGGTCTCAAAAGAGGATACGCTCAGGTTGAAGTTGACGGGCCATGCGTTGTGGATAATGCGGTCGACACTTTGGAGAAGACCGTCATACTTTGCTTCTCCCAGACCCAAGTCGGGCAACGACAAGTCTGAATGTAGGAATTCGACTTTGGAAAAGTCTTGTGTCAGACCACGAGTTTCGTTAATCGATGGTTGTCGAGATGCACCACCGTCATCGGAACGATTGAGAGCGATGATTTTGTTGACAGTAGGGAGTCTGCAGAGCGTGTCGAGTATGTAAGAACCCAACGAGCCCGTGCTGCCCGTGAGAAGAACGGTTTGGTTGTTATCCTCAGGCGACTTCTTGTTGGGTTTAGAAACGGGAAGATTTTCCGTATACTTGGTCACAAGTCTCTCAGTTTCCATGATCTCTTTTGCTACGCCATCATGATCCGCAGACCCATCCCGCATAGATAGAAGGTGACGCGAGAGCTCTTTGGCTGTTGGATATCGATAAACCATTTGCGGCACAAACATTGTGGTATCCACGTTTGCTGACCGAAGTGCTGCTTTGAGAATTTTGGTAATAGTCATGACCTGCAGCGAGTCAACTCCTGCAGAGAAAAGGTCCGTGTCGGGTTCCAAGCTGGCGACTCCAAGGTTGGTCTGGAATACTGAGATGATGCACTGGGCAAGTTGTGTTTCATTTTCAAGATTGAGAATAACGGATTCGTCGACACCTTCGCCATTCTCAGCCTTTTCGTACATAGACTCTATAAAGTCCTTGTACAACGCGATAGTAGATGCTCGTTGGATCGTCTCTTTGCCAGCCCGAGAGAAGGGCAATAAAGGGTCCGCGATAGCAACAAGGTTTTTTGTGATTCGCCCATGAGCGACAGTTTCCGCATTAGCCTTTCCAATCGCAGGCCATACTTGATCAATGAAAGCTTGCGCTTCGATCTCGTTCTTAGGCACTGCTTCATCAACAGGCTCAATAATCAGGGCCGCTTGAAACTTCATCTGACCCACGACAAGAGCCCCCTTGACGAGTGGATGCCCAGAGACAGCAGCTTCAATAGAGACAGGATTCAGTTTCTCGCCGTTGGAAAAGACGATGATATCATCTGCACGTCCGACGTGGAGCCAATGATCCTTTTGTGTAGGATGAGGTCGAAAGATGTCATTTGTGTACCACTCTGACAATTCGGGGAATACGTAGAATACAGCTTGATTTCCGGGTTCCGAGGCATCTTTGCGGCAAACGACCATTTCGTACTCGTTTGGTCCACAGGGGCGCCAATCGATTCCCATGGTTTCGTTGTCAAAGACGAAGTATTGCCAGAGCTTTGGGTCGACTGGAGAATGAAGTGCATATGGGAACGCTCTTGGTTGTTCGTTAGATTCTGTTCTACTCATAGTCTCTGAGAGCCTACTTACTCTGTTGATCCAATGAGACTGCAGAGCTTGACACCTCGTTGTACTAAGTCGTCTCCAACTACCGGGGATAAATTACCTATTTGGTTGTTAGGCCTAGTAATCAGAGTGTTGTCCAACTTGGTAAAACTCACCTCCAGCAAACTTCAAGAATTGAAGTTTTGTCAACGCTTCAATGCCCTTTTCTGAGGCCGCGATACCTTCTACAATCGAGGGAGGCAGAACGAGTCCTTGAGCACCAGAATACTTCATACTCTCGAGTACCGAGTCAACACTCAAGGGCTTGTTCATAATGGGCATGACCGTGGTGGAGCCAGTGAAGATAGCCGATATCGTCGCGTAAACCCCAGCGCCATGGAACATTGGCATTGAGAGAAGGGCCTTGACTCCCCTTTCGCCCCAATCTGACAGAGCAAAAGGACAGCCTTGGTGCGGGCCCTTTTGCAGCATATTCTCAAACGCACAAAATGTTCCTTGGCGGACGATTATCGGTTTTGGGATACCCGTTGAGCCGCTTGTGTGTATAACAACGAGAGGATCCCAACGAGATTGATCGATCGACCTTTCATAGGGAAATGGCGGAGAGCTCACGCTAACTAAATGATCGAGACTGTCAATAGTACAAACCTGCATATGGCGCTGCTCTATGCACGGCTCCATCATTGCTCTCATTGAATCCGTACAGTACAAGACATGGCAACGCGTGTCCTCGAAAAGCGAGAGTTGAACGGCGGCCGTATTGCGAGGCGAAATGAAGAGAGCTTTGAAACCAGCTTTGATGCACGCGAAAAGGATTATTGTGTACCGTATGTCGTTAGAGCCGATGTAGGCGACAGTGGGAAACTCTTCATCATCAGGTGGTCGGGTGATGGTGTTGGCGAGTGAGTGGGCAAGATAATTGATGGCGTTGTTGAATCGGAGAAACGTAACAGGTTTCCAACCATCTTGAGCCTTGTCCGATGAAGGAACCAATACAAATGGCCTCTCCGGGTCTTCTACTGCGATTTTTTCAATCAATCTGATCAAAACGCTGTTTTCACCTTGCACTTGTTTTGAAACGAAGCTTGAAGCGCCACCTGGAGCTGGGGCTTCAGTATGTTGAATGTCGCGTGGCACAGTCATATTTGGGTTTTTAGAATGGATATGATGAAGAAGGAAGAAATTTGTTTGAAATCTGTCTCAACCAACAGCCAAGCTATATATATGCTGTTGGTTCTGCCGTTGGTCTTTTGATCCAATTACAGTAGCTGATTCGCAGCCAGAACCAACAGAGCCAACGGAACCAACCATTTTGCCTAATTTACGCCTCTTTTCGGAAACCCTGCGACAGCTTTGATAAGATATCGTGTGATGGTGATTCGGTAGCCAGGTGGAATGATATTGCGAAAAAAGCCTTGACCATAAGAGTACGTCAGCATCGAGACATCCGTTATGAGCCAATGGAACAATCTGATTCATTCTTGATTGTGTGTATTGTGACGTGACTTTGATATTTATAGCCTATACTGATATACGTAGTATGTTGCACAGGTTCATGTAGACTGTACTGGAATTATTATTAATGTAGCACTTGAGTTGATTGATGAAAACGCTGGTTGTAAATGGGTATTTGTATATGAAATTGGCCCGCTCCATGAGTTGTACGGTTTTGGGGATTATCAAAACATGCACATATACCCTGGCAACATCTGCCGAAAGAACTCGTTCCAAAACACTCTGTAGAAGGTGTATTTCATGGCTCGAGAGTCGTTTAAACGTCGGTGTGTTTAATTAAAATGATCTCAATTGTGATCTTCGGGACTAGCGTCGGCAATTGATACGGTGATGCTGTCAAGTTGTGTCAATGATGATCATTTTCAAAACCCTGTCTAGTGTCTGTCATCAACCAAGGGTTATTTTCTGGGCAGACGAATATTCCATGGAAATCAAGTGACAGCCAAGAGTAAATGTCTGGGGTAATAAGAATGGAATTATATGCTAATTACAGTGTGACATAACATGAAGATGTTGAAATAATTACTCCATTCATCTAGTACAACTTAGTGCGGTCATCACGTATTGGGTCCGAGTCATGTGATACACACATGAGAATCTCACAGGTTCCCAGCTGTATTGGATAATGTTGTTCGGTATTTCTATATTTGATTCATTGTGTCAAGGGAGAAGAAATAAACTGCTTATAAGTTACAAGAATAGATTTATCCCTACATTATGCAACAGTACTAAACGCCGAAACAGTTATCATACTTTGGTGTCAGAACCGTCGATTGAAATCCCAAAGCTATAGGGTAAGTAAATCAAAAATTAAGCTTCCAACGCTGTGTCTCACTGCTTGCTTTTTGCCGGCTGAAACCGACTCCAAGTGCCGACAGATCAACTGTAGCACGAATCAGATGAACGGTAGTTTGTTAATTACACCAATAGTAAAATGAGCAAGCAATAGGCTTTACGAAACACTTTCCTAATTCACTGTTAGAGCTAGACACTAGTTTAGTTTACACGTGGCAATCAAGATATCGAAAACAAGGATCATCCATTGCGGGTGACGGGCATCAACAGTCTAGGGTATACACCAGCCTCACTCCCGTACTTAGGGTTAACAAGTCACTCGGTAGACTCGAAAGATAAATCACATTACAAACACTGGTGGCGGCATGACGGATGTACCACTACCACATTTGGGTCTAATCACGGGATAAACCACTTCCGTGGATTGTTCCAAGACTAATAAATGAGTGAGGTTAGGTTCCTGCTGTCTTCTGTACGCTCGGTCGCATTTAATTGATCTGCAGGGCCGATCTTCGGGAATCGATGAACCGTATGGGCGGTGTTGTTACACAAAAGTCAAAGACGGATGAAAAAAGAACCGTAAAGGTTGTGGAACTTGCAATTTTTGCCCATAGAACAAAAAGTGATCCGCATTGCAGGTCCGAGTTACGTCTAGCTGTTTGGCTAAGAGAAATGGTCTAACTTGACAAATTTCGCACCGCATAATCTGTGCTTCTGTTCCGCACTACTAGACTAGATCAAACTTGTCATGCTGGGATTTTATCAGATCCACTCACCTGACCTTTGCTATGCATGGTTTTTGCAAGTAAGATGGGGAAAAAAGATAGACTAAAGTTAGACTAACAAACATGTGGATACTTCCGCAGTGCCGGTACTACGGCATTAGTCTGCGGAATATGAGTCGTGACTCGCGCTTACAAGACCTCACAATGAAAATCCGTCTGTGCAAGTCTGTGCAAACGCATACTAACAATACTAGACGCGCGCTACTCTGTGGCTTGCCCCTCTGCTATACTGCTAGCTCTCAGAGGTCTGAGGTCAGAGCAAGACATTATCAATTGAATAATGAATCAGGGGTTCATCTTGACGTTTGTATCCGCTCTCGAGTGTTTGATCGGTAATGCATCCGAGGTAAATGCTTAAAGCGCTGTAGATCTATTAATACCTGCATATTTCCCCGAGACATCTTTTTGTGTTTTTCTTGCTTTTTCTTTTGTTCCCCATATTATCACGATTTATGTCGAGATGAAGCTAATTCATGGCATCGTTGCTTGCCTCATGGCGGTGCCGGCTTTCGCCGCATTAGACAATAAGGCTTCTGCGCTTCTGAGCTCTTTGCCTGACTGTGCAGTACGTATCTACCTTGACCACTTCATAGAACGCGCTAACCCTTTATAGTCGAAATGTCTAGTGACGAATGTCTTGGCCTCAACCTGCGACCTTGACGATTACCATTGCACGTGCAAAAACGAACCTCTTCAGAAACAAATCGAGGAATGCGTTTTGGCAAGTTGTAGCGTCAGAGAAGCCTTATGTAAATTGTCTCTCACGTTTCCTTTTCGTACATTTACTAATTACTTACCAGCCACAAAAAACACTACCATGATACTATGCGACGCCCCCGTTCGAGACGAACGACCCGACTTTACACGCATCAACGATGTCATGGGAACCATGTCAGGAATAGCCGTCATTCTACGCTTCGGCACCAAGATCGCCTACAAATTGCCTATGGGCTTGGACGATCTCTTCATTATGATCACGATGCTTCTTTCTGCCTTTTGCATGTGTGTCAATGCTTTCGGGGCTGCACCGTCCGGTATCGGCACCGACATCTGGACCCTCACTCCCGATCAAATAACGGATTTTGCCCGCTGGTTTTGGACTCTTGTTCTCACATACTTTATACTACAGACGACGATGAAACTCAGCTTGCTCTTCTTTTTTCTTCGCATCTTTCCAACCCAGGGTGTACGTAGGCTTCTCTGGGCAGCCGTCGTATTTATTTCTCTTAATGGATTGATATTTGCTCTTGTCGCTATCTTTCAATGCCAACCTATCAGTCATTTCTGGAACAGTTGGGATGGCGAACATGAGGGCAAATGTGCAAGCGTTAATGGCGTTGCCTGGTCTAATGGTGCTATTAATATTGCCTCAGACTTTTGGATTATTGGTATTCCTCTGTCTCAATTGTCTAAACTGAATTTAGACTGGAAGAAGAAGGTCGGTGTTGGAATGATGTTTAGTGTCGGTACATTGTAAGTGCAAACGTCTATCATTCCTTTGGTCAGAGTAACAATGTCTCTAATGCATTTCTTTCTATACAGTGTTACTGCCGTCAGCATTTTCCGTCTATACGCATGTATCGTGGCGGGAGTCAGTCAAACCAACAACAAGTCTTGGGATTACCTGGCTATGGCTAAGTGGTCTACCGTCGAGGTCAACGTTGGCATATGGTGTGCGTGCATGCCGTCAATGCGTGTCCTTCTCATGCGAATCTCGGGCCACTCCAAGCGCTACATCAGCTATGGCAGCCACAAGAGTGGACACGAGAGTAGCCAAGACCCCAACAAACCTCGTACGAAAACATATCCTTTCGAGGGGCCCGGTTCAAGTGCAAGCGCAGTGGCCGTCAAGGGATCACGCGGAAAGAAGAATTCAGCTGGCATCACTTGCGATACGATCGTTGAGGTGGAGTTTGATCGTCATGATGATGAGACGCATTTGGTGGAGATGAAGCAATTCGGCCATTCCAAGAGTGCTCGCTCGTTGTCGCAGTCCGAGTCTTCAGTCTAGTTTAGCTTTAATTTCCCGATTGATGTATAATGAAAAGAAAGAAACCAAATATAATTACAAATTTTAATCATTATGGAATTTGTAGACAGCAACGTCATATATTGTAAAATAAAGGGTTATTACCTCTTATGGCTAGTAGGTCTGAAAAGTGAATGACAACATACCGTGCATTTAATCCTGCCGCCGATCAAGACTGCGATAAGCCTTGTAGTCAGGAGGAAAAGCAAAGTTTGCCAAGTAATATTTGGTGGAAATTAAATAACTTGGACATCGATGACTGCAAGACTGCTTAAACCCGGAGCCGCCGGTTAGAAATACTGTGGCTGGCTTGCACACATGTAGACAGACACTCCTTTATGCAAGTTTTCACAATTCGAGGTAAATATTGATTTCTGCTCTGCAGTCATCAACACGAGTGGTTGTGTTACACATGTTCCTCAATTGAGCAATCATATCATCATCTGACGCTGGTGGGTGAGCTGATTGACTCATAACTCGGGCTTAATTGATACTGATTTTGGGACGTTCAGCGCGCCACATCGCTTATTCGCAGGAGGTAAAATAGTCTTCAATGTTACCGTTCCATTGTTGTACTGTCAAGTTTATTTGAGTGACTTGCAGATGTCAGCGAAGTAATCGACTAGTTCTGTTATGCCCGAGAATTGTTTGAAGGTTACTTTAGATAACGACTGATAAGCGTTATCTGCTGTAAAGACAAACTATGTTTCATTGGAGGTCCTGACACCAATTCTGATGGTAGATCGCTGGAGAGGCATTAGAGTAATAAATGTAGAGATGGGTAGGAAATCAGAGATACATGCATCTGCAGACATACACACCACATAGGCATGCAGTACGAACCTACCAAATACTCATTCCAACCGCTGAGCAGGTTATAATACCACCAATAAGAATTCATAATGTGGTTTTTTGAGTGGCCTCAGCTTGTCGAAAATGTCGATCCCGCCCATCTATGATATGAAGTTGGTGTATTCTCCTCGACTGCATGTCCGAGTTAGGCCAAGCCACCTTACAAACATTAACCCCTTATCAACTCAAAATACTTAATTGGAGCGTCTCTTGCGAGGGGATACAGCTGAACCACCAGCCCAGTGGACGTCTCCCCCGCTTCATCCTCGTGCGTATGATTAAGCTTCGGCTATAAATAAGAAGCTTTTCACCATCGTTGTTTTGTCTCAAGTGCGACGTGACACTATCTTTATCTGGATGAGTCTTTATAGATTTTCCGTAATCCCGTTACTCAAAATGTTAGTTAACTTTTCCTAGTGCAACATACACACTGACACCTCATAGGCTTCTAAGCACCATCATCTTGGCCTTTCCATTGGCCGTTGTCTCGTGGCCACACATCGAAGCATGTCGCAAAGCCTGGCCTGGTAAGCCTCTACCGCGCTCATCATGTCGTCGGTGACTAACCAGCTTTCTTGCAGCCGAGCCATGTGCCTACATCGCCGGAAACGCAATGGTACTAGGAACCTGCGAAAGCGTGTGCGAAACCACCAACTGTCCCAACAACCTAGTCTGCAAGCCTCGACGTTGGACCCGCCACTGCGATAACTGTGGCGGCGACCTCAACACAGGTGGTAACCGTGGCAGCACTCACGGGACTGACCATGGTCCCACCATCCTCTGAGATGAGAGACCGCCTCCTCTGCCGGATGAATGGGAGAGGGTGAAGCTTTTGGTAGAGGAGGTTTTAAAGATTGTGCACAAGCATGCACAAGCTAATGAGAGGAGTGAGGACAATGATACGTTTGGGGGTTTAGCTCGATTGCTCCTTACATACTTGGCACAGATATTGCAAATGTGAAACTTGTTTTGCTATATTAACCTTTCCGATCATATGTCACCAATGGCTATATTAAATTCTCTCCATCGCATATCCTTGGTCAATCACTATCTGAAACACCCCATAGATTATACCCTTGCTCTTGAGTCACAAACCCCACCATTGACCTTACATTATCTTGTGTTTCAGGTTTAACAGCTGGATTAGCCGCCAAGGCCTTGAGGTCAGAAAGTAACCCATCCTTCAATATGACAACCTTGTCCTCCGTCGGCACCAGACCGAGAGATCTTCTGTATCGCTCGAATGTTGATGAATCGGAACGTGGGATCATTAAACGTAGGTGGGCTTCCAAAGAGGATGACTTCTTCGCGCAGTCTTTGAGAATACCTTTCAAGGCTAGTGTGTCTGGTGAAGGCTCAACACTCCATGAGAAACCATCTTTTGCTTTGTCAAAGGCGGCCATGATCCATGGTAGCTGTGAACAGAGTGTCTGAATAGGTACAGGTAAAGATTCCGTGTCTGTGGCTTTTTCGCAAATTTCAATCGTCGCTTTGAGTGTTGTTGTGATGTTGGAAACAAGGTAGTGCAGCTTTATAACTGCCATGGTGGAAATATATTTTGATATCGGCGAGTGACTCCATGTACAAGCCTGTGAGATATAATGAGGTTGTTATTCCTGTTTCTATAACTTATGCGGAACTTCTAAAAGCGGTGATACAGGGAGAAATAATTGTGATGCTTTGTTGTAACTCACTGAAACATAGCCACTGCACCGCCTGCGTTTCCTGCAGGGTGACAACCAATCATAGCTGTCTCCTCATGTTGAACTTCATGATGAGGCGGAATACTACTTTCAATAATGCGGTCAAACTTAAATTCTCAAAAACGTTTATGATTTGCGTGACATGTTTTCAGCCTCGGCGTCAACCTTGGGCACGATTGAAGCCATGTACTGGACAAATATCAAGAATAATTGCACCAACCCACGCATGCTCTGCCAAGACCAGAATTGAGGCCATCGAGGTCAGTTGAAAATTCTATTCTAGTCTACGACAGGGGACCAACGAAAACTACCAACAGCTGAGATGACCCACTTCGGCGTAGATCAGTACATGGTAGAGCTGAAGAGTCTACGGTTGATGATCTGATAATATAGCTTCGTGACATATCCTCCGCCAAACAGAACTTTATAACTAGCCACAAGGAATAAGTAGTTGGGATATGACTAAACTGAGTAGAAAGGTTTCTCAATAAACAAAATTCCAATACTGTTCTCATCAAGCCTGGGAATGGCAAGCAAATAATCCAATCTGCACAGCTCAGTCCTGCCCAGTCCTGCCAACGAAGCAATGACGTGTAAATAGTGGGCCATATACAGGGTAATAGCGTAAAGATGAGTACTGAGTTGTATTTAGTTTATCATGTGCCATTCTAAATATTTCCATATTCGTCATTCTTTTCTCATTCTTCTTAAAATGGCTTCTAGTAGCTTGTCTGAAATAGATCCTACAATGGAGACAAATTATCTTTGTGATAGATGCTCTACTATTGATTTTGACTTTATTTCATCTTATACTTTGCCTCTTGAAGGAGGATGGTGTGAGAAGGAAATCCTCAGCATACAACGTATGTCAGACGACAAATGGGCATCGCCGAAATGCGCTTTATGTCAGCTCCTCAAATACAGCGCCCCTTCGCTCGTGGATGCATCGAACGCATCGCGAAACACACTCTCCATACGGATTCGTGACCCGAGAACGTATAGGCAATTTGTCGACAATGCCAAATCAATTCGTGTTCTTGCTATTGTGAACGAACCTGAAATCTTTCTTGGAATGATAAACATAGGTCTTGGAGAAAAATTGCTATGTCTACAGTCTGACTCAGTTCGAGCAATAAGGGTGCTTAACCCGCATGTTGTGGACTTTGGAATCGTTCAGGATTGGATTGCGACATGCGTAGACAAACATGATGATTCGTGTTCTCTCGAATCGATGTCTGTCGTACAAGGATTTCAAGTTATCAATGTTGATACCCATCAATTGGAGTCAGTTGGAAATGGAACACGCTATGTCGCCCTAAGTTATACATGGGGACAACAAAACCAAACAAGCCATTCTTTTCCTTCATCGCATTCTCCAACAAAAATGACACAAGAACCCAAGGAAGCACAATGTCCCCGCGATGCTTTATCAGAGTGCCCCCCAACCATCAAGGATGCCATCAAAGTCACACAAAGGTTGGGATTCAAATACCTCTGGGTCGATCGGTATTGTGTTCCCCAGGGCGAGAGTAATGCTGAGGAGAGACACAATCAGATAAAGCAGATGGACAAGATCTATAGCCAGGCTGATCTCACCATTATTGCAGCCGCAGGCGAAGGGCCCGAATATGGCCTGCCTGGTGTAGGATCGACAGCAAGGATACGCCAGCCTTCAGCTCGATTCGGAAAACATTGTCTGGTTTCGACCTTGGCCGGCCCTAAGGATCTGATCTCTGAGAGCCCTTGGTCTAGCCGCGCATGGACCTACCAAGAAGGTATATGCTCTCGGAGACGGCTTATCTTCACAGATGAGCAGGTATTCTTCGAATGTCGACAGATGAATTGTCGCGAGACTGTTGATTATACGTGGTCCACAGAGGATCTCCCTATCTTCAGTGCGTCCCATACACAACAAGGGGGATACGAATCTGCATGGAAACATATAGAGAACTACAGTAAGCGCGAACTGACATACGACTCGGACGCACTTAGTGCAATTCTTGGAGTCTTGCGGCCTTACTCCCAAACCGAGGTTCCCCTCTTCCACTTCTGGGGCTTGCCTATAGCGCCAAGATTCTATTTTTCATGGAATCTGCTTTGGGAAGAGATATTCTTAGCAGATTGGTCCTTTCATAGAGGATATATTCAGAAGCTGAAGTGGTTAATTTCTAACCGTGAATTACAAAGCACCTTTATAAGGTCACTCTGCTGGCAGCCAGAAACTGAGGGACGTCGACGCCCAGAGTTTCCTACGTGGTCGTGGGCTGGCTGGACATGTTCAGTGACCAGCCCTGAAGGGTTCGACGATCCCGAGCGATATGCTGTCACAGTGTCTGTTGGATGTAAAGGTGGTCACTTCAAGTCCCTTGATTACGTTTATCATCATAACATCAAACTGGATAACCTTAAAGACATCACCACTCTATTACGACTTAGAGGAAAGGTTGTGAAGCTGAAGACGAAGGTTTTTATTACCACTAATAATGGTTTTGGACACTTTGACAAGCCAAGCCTACTCGCCTGGCCCATGGAGCAGGATTCAAAATTTGGGTCAATTCAGCTTACGGTGCCTGTTCAACTTCTAGAATCAATGGATGAAGAGAAGATAGCATTGTGGCATAAAGAACCGCCTCAACTGTGGGGCGTCGTTATGCAGAAAGACCGGACTAGATATTCATCCAGTCTTCTTCCTAGCTTTGTCCTTGTAACCTCAAGGACTCATGTAGGCAAATACCAGCGCGTGGGTCATACATTTATTGGTCATATATTGCTTGGTCATTACTGTCCAGAAGACGCTGAGAGCATGATTCCTAAGAATGTGGTTACAGGTCAGGACGTTGACATGGATCATAGGGATCACGCTCGGAGATGCAATAGATGGTTCAATAGCCGCACTCGTACAATAGATATTATCTAGAAGTCTATATTATAGGCTCCTTTATAATGCCAGACTTGCTTGTTATTTTTATTACTTGACTTTTGACCTGGTCAGTTCAGGTTTCTCGAGAAAGGTTATCAGTGATCTATCAGTAAAGAGTTTACACGCATATGTGCCCTTTTCAAATTACAAGCTATCGCTCTATGATAAAAATCAGTAAAGCACACCATAGGGCGATCAATGAGCTAAAGGGTTCAACCAATGGTGTGGTTTGAATCCATTCGTAGCCCATAAGCAGCACCCTTGCTTCATCGGACTCACAACCTTGGCAAGGACCATATCGGGTAACCCCCGTAGCATGGTCCCACAGATATGATATGCGCCAAAACCCCACCTTTCTTTTAAAAGCCTCACTTTCCAATACGCTCGTCTGTAGTGTACCTTCTTCACATTACACGAAGGTCTAAAAAGAGTCGATTTTGTAGAAAGACTTGAGCCACACTCCTAATACCAACAGCACTTCTTACTCGAGTAATATTGCATCAACGTTAACTGAATGGAGGAAAATAAAGAGGTTTCACACACGCAGCTTTATAATTCAAGATTACGTCCAGCTAATAATAAAGGTCAGTATGTCATCGACGGTCAGACAGCCTTCCCGCTATTACATGCCTATGTATCTTTGAACACCACTGATGACCCACTGTTAGTCCAAGAGCCAGAGAGACAATTGGCACTTCAGACAGATGGCATCGACTGGCAAAGTACAGATCTTTGTACACGATGTCAATCCATTAATCTTACTCAGATAAGTTCGATTAATGACGGAAGCTACATAACGCTGCGTGTATCCAAGACTTCCACATGCCCTTTATGTCGTTTCCTCGTCTCAAAGTTCCAGCTTGGGGATGTCGAATCTGAGGGTTTGGTAACTATACAACGAGGCAGCGGCATTGTGGAGGGAATCGACCACGTGTGTGTCCAGCATGACGATCAATTGGAGTACATCGTACAAATATTAGATGGTCATATGCTCAAAAAAGAAAGCAAGATTGGGTATCGACATATTGATCCCAGTTGTGTTGATTATCAGATGATAAGGGAGTGGATCGGTTATTGCCGTGGCTGTCATGGCGAACCTTGTCAGATGCTCACACCAAAGCCAGTCCGGATAGAGAAATTCAGGCTTCTGGATTGTCAGACCGAGGGTATAGTGGAGTGTACAGAGTTTTATGAATATGTTGCACTGAGCTATGTATGGGGTCATTCCTCTGTGCAACAACACGCCCTGTCCAGCGCCGTCATCAAAGACGCCATGCATGTTACAATGCAGCTCGGATTTCGATATATGTGGGTTGATCAACTTTGTATCGATCAAGGAAACAAGGAAGACATGACCAGTCAGTTGGGTCAAATGAACACTATATGTATGCTCTCCAGACAATCAGGAATGTATTACGTAGACTACGAGCTAACATCATTTTTAGATAATCAGGCAAGTGTCACCATAGTAGCTGCCGCAGGAGAGAACTCATCTTATGGTCTACCTGGTGTTGGACATCGCCTTCGCACTACTCGGAATATGATCAAACTAGACGGAAGGTCATGGAAATACCCTACGAGCCTGACTGGATATCAGTTGGGTGACTCGAAATGGCTGACCAGGGGTTGGACATATCAGGAATCAGTCTTTTCTCGCAGATGCATCATCTTTGCTGATGACCAAGTCTTTTTCCAATGTGGAAGTATGTCCTGTGCCGAGGAGTTGATTGAAGATTTCACAAACTGCACGGATCGATTTAATGTCTATCAGCGTATGTCTGATGTAGACTCGGATCCAGGAGATTACTTACCAAAGAGTCGAACGTTCATAAACAGTGTAGAGGAATACTCTAAGCGTGAGCTTACGTACGACTATGATGTGATGCGAGCGATGGACGGCGTTTTTGGCTACTATGCCCGGTTGGATCCATCAGTGGAACAATTATGGGGTTTACCACTACGATGGGTTGGATGTCGAATCGATGATTACCTCACTGGGAGACAGAAGCATGACGACGTTGTGGGCGCACTTCTTTGGGCGATGCAGTGGGAGCCAGCCTGGGGTGGACTGCAAGACGAGAAAGCCGATGATGTGGCGAGAAGGAACGGCTTTCCATCGTGGTCGTGGTCTGGTTGGAAGGTCGAAGTGCGATGGAAATACCCACGCAACACCAAGGACGTGGAGGAGAATTTCACAGTGCCATTGTCTGTGGAAACAACTATAGGCGCGCCTATGCAAGTCAATGATGAGTTTGCCCGGTCACTTGTTTCAGGGCATTCCTACTCGACTTTGGGATTGACCTGCGTGTTGAGAATCACCACCGAGGTTTTCGATCTACCTTTCGTAGAATGCGAGCCCTATAGACCTTCACTCTACTGGGGAAAAAGCGACTCGTTTCCCGTCAGACGCAAAGGTCAGCACTGGGTCACAAAGGAGGAAACCCCCCACGAAGGTAGCTGGACTCATTTTGTTGTTCAAAAGAACATTGGTTCATCTCAGAGAGGGCTAGTTTGGTCTTTGCATATTACGAATGGTGGGAAGACCAGTGTTGCCGACCTTGCTTTCAATGCCGACACCGTCAACCTCACCCCCATGATACTCCGTTGTATAGTCATAAGCCACGAATGCGGCATGATAGTGCAGTCTTGCAAAGGTATTTCGAAACGAGTCGGGCTGTTACGTTTCAATGGGGAGTTCTTTGAGAATGGTCGATTAAGGTCTAATGAACACGGATGGTACGACCAGAGGTCGTCCTGGCCATGGGCTGAGTTAGTTCAGAGCAGGGATCTAAGGGACCACTTTTCAAGTGTTGTCCGGACCATACGTCTAGGCTAGGAAAGAACTCATAGGCATGTGGATTCGTGCAGACTGATAAACAAAGCAAAGTTTCATCAGGCACTACTAATTCCAATATTTGCTGAAAGTCTGATCTATGTCAACAGATTAACTTCTGCTAAGAGCCTCTGGCAGGACTGAGGAGGCCTGGGCAAAAGCCGAGGGTCAAACACCCAGATAATACAAGAGCTTCAGGTGGAGAGGGGAGACATCGGCTATGCGGCAATCTTGAAGGCACGAAGGATTACGTACAGGTAAAGCCACTCACTAAGTGGGGAGCAAATCTCAGGTTCGAACCAATTCTATGGAGAGTCTCGTTCGTAAGTGGTGGTTCAAGGTCCACAGGATCAGATATTATCTAATCGATCAGATAATCAGTGGCGATCTATCCACATTTGAGCGGGTATCGCCGGAGGATCAGTCGCTACGCTCAGACATATCTCGACTTGACCATTAATATTGCCTTGTAAAAATTATGGGCAGATTATTGCGGAGCTTATCAGATCCTTCAGCTGCCGATGGCCCGAATATCGTGGCCGACACTTTCTGCTTGGTTTGGTATGACGCCAAGTCAATGGAGACTGGGACACAGTTGATGTATTCTTATGTATAAATAACCACCTCAGTGCCATGTCGTCGTTCGTAACAGACACAGAACAATCACTCTCAAAACATCGCAAACATGTACTCCCCCGCTGTATGCACCTCCCTTCACAGCCATAGTTTGGTCATTGAACTAACATATGATCAAGAAACTCTTTGTCGCCGTCATGGCTCTCACCACCTTTGCCTCAGCCAGCCCTGTCGCTGAGAAGAGCAACGCTCAGAGCCTCGAGGCTCGTGGTAACTGCTTCGGATACGCCAATTATGCAGCTTGTGCTTCTGCTCGCCGACGCTCTTGTCCTCACGGCGCCGGACAGAATCAGTGCTTCACTGCTGCCTCGCGTGTCTGCCAGGAGAATTGTTAAATGTTCAAAGTATAGTTCTTGCCGGGTTGATCTGGTTTGGAGGCAACACCAACGTTAGCATAATGTTCTGAAACAAGTTAATTCGAACGAACCTTCATTCACAATCAAAACAAAACAAATACATGCACTAACCCTTTGAATTTATCTCTCTTATCATTATACAACATGCGTGACTCATTCGATCTTTAGGTCCCATTTCTGTCATCAACCCAGCACCGTAATACGGAAACAAAGAAATGAATTAGTCATCACACTTACGATAAAAACAACAACCTGGATCAAATGTGAATTCTGACTCAACAATTACTCACCTAAATAAAAATGAACCTCAAATTTACTACTCTCGACGTTTTTACAAAAACTGCCTTTGAAGGCAATCCCTTGGCCGTGGTGACGATCCCACCACCAAGCCAATGCCCTCCTCTCACCCAAGACCAAAAACAACGCATCGCCCGCGAATTCAATCTTTCCGAGACTGTTTTTGTCCACGATGTTGAGAATAATCGATCTGATTCAAGCAAAAGACAAATTGACATTTTCACTCCTAAAGCGGAACTGCCATTTGCTGGCCATCCAACAATCGGCACTGCAATCTTCCTCCGCTCCCAGGGTGTCAAGACTTTGATAGCCAAAGCAGGAGAGATTAACCTCGAATTCGATGTGAATGGCTCTGCTCGTGCTGCTATTCCACATAACGTGCGACTACACGCCCATCGCCTCACTCAGCCTGAGTATGAAGCTGGTTCAGATGATCAAATCGCCCAAGTCGCTGCTGCTGAGGATGGGGCGCGACTATTCAGTATTGTGAAGGGAATGACATTTGCGCTTGTCGAGCTACCATCTCTGGATTTTCTGGGTGCTGCAAAGATCGGCGCCATGTCGTACATATCCGGAGATCTACAAGATGACGGGTGGAAACATGACTTTGATTCAAGAAGATACTACTTTGTGGTTCTCAACAGCGAAATATCGTCTGACGGGAATCAATTTGTGCAAAATGTCCGGACAAGACTTGTCAAGCGCACGATGGAGGATCCTGCTACCGGAAGTGCTGGATGTGCATTGGCTTGCTATCTGGCACTGCACAAGCTTTCTCATGACACTATCCAGTTTAGAATCACTCAAGGTGTTGAGATGGGGCGTGAAAGCCTAATTCTTGTCGATGTTGTGGTTGAGAAGGATGATGATGGTGAGCGTAAGATAAAGACGGTTCATCTTGGAGGGGGTGCAGTTGAGGTCATGAATGGGACCCTGCGCATTCCTTGAGGCAATTCTCATAGAAATACCAAGAATCTAGGGTTTTCTAGAATAAAGCCACTAAGATGGTGATTGCTAACTAAATTTGAGCCACCCGAGCGTTTACTAAAACTTCTGCGCTAAATTGGTTGATGTCGTTATAGAAATGTTAACGTCGTGAGTTTGAATGCATGAAAATGTGCTGTCAAAGTGTAGGTTAAGTGGCATAAATCGACCCACTAATCGCGTGGTCTTACTTCTAGAGGCTACCTTTTCTGTCACTGCGATACAAGGTACCTAAAGATAGATGTTAAAAGTACATAATAAATGAGGCTGCAAGCGAAATCAAGAATTGTAGATTAGTTTATCTGGCAAGTAATCCTGTTTCCATCAGAAAGATATGCTTCAGTACCAGTCCTATCTTGAACCAATCAGGTTCTCCCAGTTTTGGCGCCTTTTCGCCGAAAGCCATGATAAGTGGGTTACATTGGCATTTCGCCGAATATATTATTGAGATCTCAATTATCAAGCTATTTGCTATCAGAATGAAACTATTATATAGAACTGATATAGCGACATGTTTTATTTATTTATATCATATACACGTACGTTCCCAAGATAAATCTCTTGACAATTTTGCACCGACATAAATCCTTCTGGCCATCCTACATACCAAGACACTTGCAAGCATGCATTACACACCTCGTGAGGTACGATTGCTCTTACCGCTGGACTTTGTCAATACTGATGTCTCCAAGGTTGAAAAACTTGTCTTTTCTCAGGCCGGCCATCTTGCGCAAAAGCGACTAGCTCATGGAAAGAAGCTGAACCATTTAGAGTCTAGTGTAAGTTGAAATTCCACGACAAAAATGTTGACGAAACTAACTCATGTAGGCTCTCATTGCTACTGTCCTCCAAGAGGTACTTTTCAATTCCGTAATACCGGTGTCTGACGTTGCTAACTTGACAAGATCATCCACAATGAAAATTACTCTGTCGCCGAGCTCATGAAACTTGGTAAAGTGATTCTAGGCCGACGACATATCCATCCATCTGTCGTTGCTACGCTCAAGCAGATGCAGGTCGAAGGCACATTTGAGACAGGAACTCATTTGATCACTATCCATAACCCAATCAGTACTGACGATGGTGACTTGAAAATGGCTTTCTACGGAAGCTTCATTCCAGTCCCCCATGCAGACTTGTTTCCTACTGTCAATGAGGCGGACTTTCATCCTTTGGCTATGCCAGGTGCCATCCGACCAGCGGAGGTTGAAGACATCATTCTCAATTCGGGGCGTGACCGAGTGATACTCACTGTCACAAACAAAGGGACCCGAGCTGTTCATGTAAGTCATGTATCAAAGTCTGCATAAGCGCTCGAACTCACTAACGATTCAGGTCGGATCTCATTTTCACTTCATGGAGACAAACCCCGATCTCGACTTTGACCGCGAAAAGGCGTACGGCTACCATCTTGATCTTCCAGCCGGAGAATTCCTGCGCTTCGAACCGAACGAGCCGAAATCCGTCACTCTGGTTCATATCGGAGGCTCAAAGGTCATCCAAGGTGGGACTGGTCTTGCCAAAGGTCCAGTTAACCGAAACAACGCCCCGAATATCCTGCAGCAACTCCAACAGGCGGGTTATCGGCATTCTTCTACATCGGTAGAGGAGAAAATGGATATTCAGCCGTGCGCGATTAGTCGAGAAAAGTATGCCTCTACTTACGGCCCCACGACAGGCGATCTGATTCGTCTCGGGTCTACTGACCTCTGGGCCAAGGTTGAGAAAGACTACACATTTTATGGCGACGAATGCACATTAGGTTGCGGTAAGACTATTCGTGATGGTATGGGAGCCGCTAGTGGCTGTGCTGATATCGATTGTCTCGACTTGGCTATCATCAACGCTGTCATCATTGATTGGACTGGCATTTTCAAGGCTGACATTGGTATCAAGGATGGTGCCATTATCGGGATTGGAAAAGCTGGTAACCCAAGTACGATGGATGGTGTGTCTGATAACATGGTCATTGGATCAAACACAGACATCATCGACGCCGGTGGTAAGATTGTTACCGCTGGTGCAGTTGACACTCATGTCCACAACATATGTCCCCAGCAGGCATTCGAGGCCATCTCTTCCGGTGTGACTACTCTTTTTGGAGGTGGTACTGGCCCAAGGTACGTGCCAACTCTTCAACAGAAATTGTATTTCTTATACTGACTTAAACAGTACCTCGTCTACAGCTGTCAATGGCACCGCAAGTAAGAAGTACATTCGACAAATGATGCAAGCATGCGATCAGCTACCTGTCAATTTTGGCCTCGTCGGAAAGGGTAGTGACTCCGAGAGGGTTGGGCTTCTCGACCAGATCAATGCAGGTGTTATTGCCCTGAAGCTACATGAGGATTTTGGGTGCACACCCTCGACAATTGACAACTGTCTAAAGTGAGTTACCTCTCTCAATATGAAATTTATCATGCTAACTCGTAGTCACAGTGTCTGCGAAGAACAAGATATCCAATGCCATATCCACACCGATGGCCTCAATGAAGCAGGCTTTCTCGAACATACAGCAGCAGTCTTCAAAGGTCGCAGCCTTCATTGTTATCACGTCGAAGGTGCAGGTGGCGGCCATGCACCCGACGTTATCAAGCTCGTCGGATATCCAAATGTGCTCCCCAGCAGCACGTCTCCCACGATGCCTTTCACTACAAACACGATTGACGAGCATATCGACATGGCTGCCAACTGCCACCGCCTTTCAAAGGACAATCCCGATGATGCCTCATTTCTCAAGAACCGTATCCGAGAGGAAACCATCTCAGCAGAGGACATTCTCCATGATATCGGAGCCATCAGTATCATGTCATCGGACTCTCAAGCTATGGGTCGATCAGCAGAGGTGTTGACGTGTACTTGGCGGGCAGCCCATAAGAACAAGCTCCAACGCGGTGCTCTGGCAGAGGACCAGGATACTGGTGCGGACAACTTCCGTATTAAACGGTACATCAGCAAATACACAATTAATCCTGCCATTACGCAAGGAATCAGTCATGCTGTTGGTAGCGTTGAAACAGGGAAATTGGCCGATTTGGTCATTTGGGACCCTGCTGAGTTTGGCACGAAACCATTCCAGGTTCTGAAGAAGGGTTTCATCACGTATGCGCAAATGGTAAGCTTCTTTGTCCCAATGTCTCAAAAAGACCGCTAACATATTCTACCAGGGCGACCCCAACGGAGCGTAAGAGTTCACTATCTCTCTTATGGTAGGATGCTAACCCTTCACAGTGTCGCAGATGTCGAGCCTCTGATCGGCCGAGCGATGTATGGAGTGAGTAATTTGTTGTAACCATCGAATAAGCAATTGCTGATGAAGCTCCCAGGCCCTCCATCCCGAGTCGAGCGTAATGTTTGTCTCTCAGGCAAGCGTTTCGCCAAGTGGAGATGTTCATTCGTACAATCTCAAGAAGCAAATTGAGGTTGTCAAGAACTGCCGAACAGTGAAGAAGAATCATCTCAAGTTTAACAGTGCCACGCCCAATATTGAAGTTGATCCTGAGACTTTGGTAAGTACTTTCTAAAGCTGATGTTGACTTGTGCTAATCCTCCATTTCTCAGGCTGTTACATGCGACGGAATGGCCTTGAAGTCTGAGCCGGCGAGCTCTCTTCCCATGACTAGACAATCGTTCCTGTTCTAGATATATGTCGAAGCATAGTCGTTTACTAGCCGGCTTTTGTTGTGGTATATAGCTCCATACGTAGTACATCTAACAATTGCACCCACTGCGCCGACTTTTGTTTGAACACTTTCAAAGCAAGCGAGCTTCTGTCTTGAGATTAGTGGTTGTGGCCGTCACTAACCTTTTGAGGCGTAGCGGCTAGTGGGTAACAGAAAAGTTTGCTTCATACGTCTTAGGGTGTAAAAATAAGTAACCTAGACAGTACTGCCTAAGTGACATAATTGACCTACTGATTTTGTCTCTCTCTCTTCCAGCTGTCAATTTTTCTGATTACCTGATAAGAGGCTCACTTATCAGTTAGTATGCTTATCTATGACAGTGCATAAATAGACCACATGATAAGCAATGTTGACTATGACTTGGCACTAGGTATTAACTTCCGGATTTCTACTCTTCCAAACCAGACCAGTTTCACTTTGACCTCACCTCATATTGAACTTATTTTATTCTTCATCCATTCTTAACGCTCTACATGGATAATAGCGCAGACGAGAGCGGTACGCAAAACACACCAAGTACACGAACCTATCGACTGCACAATAGGCGTCGACCTTGTGATCGATGTCGTACCCGAAAGGTTCGATGTCAAATTGAGGATGGCAAACCGCACTGCCGTCGCTGTGCACAGTCTCAGACTCCATGCACCTTTGAAGGGCGATCAAGACGCACGACACGACAGAGTAGAACTCGATCTGTCTCCAGCAGTGCTCAATCACCTGCTGCCAATCATGACTCACATGACGATACTTTGGATCTCGGCAACTCTTTCAGCATAGAACATGTTTCTGCCGAACAGCGCGTGTCGTCCGATATACCAACAGCCACTCCTTCAGTGTTCCCGCACGAGACCGAGATCCCGTATCATCAACCGCCGACACTTGGTAGTGTCAATACGACAACGCAGTTGCAGTTCTCAAGATCAGTGGATAATACACAGGGACAGAAATCAACCCTTCTAGGAGCTTCCTCCGAGTCTGATCCCTGGTTACTACGTCACTGCCAATTTGACGAGTATGGGCTCAGAAACTTCTATGGTCTGCAGTTGCGAAACATTGGTGGGGTTCCAAATCGGCAAAAGATTCCTGTGCACTTTATCGTTACCCCGAAGCTAACGAATGAGTCAAATTTCAATAAGATCATTTCTTTGAAATCCAGGTTGAATCGACTAATTCCGGTGTCATGGGCCATTAGGCTAATTAAGCTGTAAGTCCCACTATAGTGGTCTTTGCAAGGATAGAAACTGATTCAATCCACCAGTTTCTACAAACACATCTACCCTATGATGCCTATTATATCTTCAACTTATTTTAGCCACGAGTTACTCAATAATCCGCCGCCTAGTTCGGATGCCCTTGACCATGTTCCTTGCCATTTGCTTGGCGCTATTTATGGTCTTGCATTACCTTTTGCCCGAAACGATGAGCATCTTTCCATCGTTGAGATGCACCACCAATTACCGAGCACAGATGTTTGGCACATTGTACACGAAAGCCTACAAGAACAACTTCGCACCCCGGATCTTAGTGTTTTGCAGGCAGGTCTCATGTGTCTCCATGCAACTATTAATCAAACATTCACCACTACACCAGATTCGTTCAAATCGACTTGGCTGGGCACTCTGGTAGGGGTAGCACACAATCTTGGTTTGAATCTCGAGACTCGTATGTGCGCAGTTCCTGTCGAGGAAAAGCAACTGCGTGCCCGCTTATGGTGGGCTCTATACATAGAGGACAGGTGGTTATCGTTGCTTATGGGTCGTCCTCCATATATTTCTGAAGATGAGTGTGATGTTGGTGACTTGGACGATAATGACTTTACCATTCCATCGAGTATTCCATGTACGGATACTGGCCATGCTGAGTTGACGAGGCCCTTCCGGGATATGGCTCGCCTCTCAGTGATTGCACACTCGGTGCAGTCTTCCTTCTAGTAAGCTATTTACTCTTTTTGTCTGGCGATGCAAAAGGCTTACTTGATTGCAGTTCTTTAAAAGCGTCGCAGAAGCTTTCTGAAAATTTGTCACTTTCTATGCAGACAGCACAGCCCATTTTCGAGCAACTGAGCTCATGGCGCACTTCGGTGCCAGTTCCAGAGTCACCAACAGTGACGAATAACAATGGCATACCCAATAAAGCATCATACCCGGCAACAATACTCATCGCACATGCGACCTTAGTCACGTATGTATGGAGAGCACTTCTAAGACCCATCGTGCCATCAGCTGTGCCGCCACTTGTTGTTGACGATCAACAACTTACTGAAGCGTCTCTTTTTATGGAGCTCCAGCCGCGTGATGTAGAGAACCTCTGCTGGGATGTACCAGATCTCTCACGTCTTGAGTTACCACCAACAAATTTCACCGATAGCACCAGCTCTCATCATGCAGTCATTAAGAACCTCCATCAGTCTTCGTTGGCATGGGCTACGAGCCTGTCAAGTTTAGTTAAAAACCTATCACCCGCTCGTTTCCACGAGTTTTGGTATTCTTGTGAGTTTCAACCATCTTTTATTCTTCTCGTCACTCTGCTGAAACATATCCAGGGTCCAATGTGTATTTTGCTGTGATGTCAAGTTTTGCCATGGTTGTCTTTATCCAATCGCCTACACAAGAAACAGCGGCAAAGTCCAAAGAGATGCTGGTGACATGGCGCCAGATTACAAGGGACCAAAGTAAAGTCTCTCCACTGTTGCTACTGACATTGGCTCGAATCGATGGATACTTTGCTGCCGGTCTTTCTGACGTCTTTTCGCTGCCAGCCCATGTCGAAGCGGCGCTATAACCCTAGCTTGGGGTGGAATCGGCGAAAGTCTGTGTACGTCACTTTTCGGCGAATGTCGCCCCGACACTTTTCGCCGAATCCTACCATCACATCCTGAGTTACTGGTTCATTCTGCAAACTGCAATACACCAAAGTCCTTCGCTCATTTAAACCACGAATGGCTTATACCGAGATACCTGTTAAATGTTGAATTTCTAAGCAATCGGAAAAAATGGATCGTTATGTTGACTTAGAGTCTACTTATGCCCCCGGCTCCTGGCCCAAAAACAGATGCCGTTGTGTCGGCTGCAGTTTCACTGGGCCACGCAAGAGTCGAATTACTCCACCGCCTCCTTACTCTGAAGTCGTAGGGTTTCACCAGAGAAACTCCAAGTCTGTCAGCAGAAGCTGGAAAAAGATCAAGTTCAGCGCTATGGTTGCGCGACTTTTTCGTCGAAATACACAAGTATGTTACTCTACGCAAAAACTATTTCTTTAGTTATTATTACGAACAAAGGATGCTAATGGTTTTAAAAGATTTGACTTTTAAATTAGATATTTCTCCTAAAGGCTTCTAATCCTAAGGGGTGTAGAAGAGGTATAAACCTCAACCTAGATAGGATATTCTATCTTATTAAAAATAAGCTATACAAAATACAAGACAAGTTATTCAAGAATGCAACATGTTTTCCAATACAGATATTAAAATCCCACAACCACCACGCTTCCAATGCATCGCTTAAACCACTATAACAGCAGCGAGAGTGAGAGGAACAAGAATGACCAGGGCAAAGCTGGTGATGACCTGTCCGGCAGCAAATGAGACGACGACAGGCTTGCTACCAGGTGCAGACTCTCCGCCCTTGGGCTGGTCGTAGCCGTTCTCAGAGCCTGGCTTGCCACTTGGAGGTGCTTGACCAGAAGGAGCCTCACCGGAAGGAGCCTCACCAGAAGGAGGGGCCTGGCCAGAGGGAGGAGTCTTGCCAGAGGGAGGAGTCTTGCCAGAGGGAGCCTCACCAGAGGGAGGAGCCTGACCGGAAGGAGCTTCGCCAGAAGGAGGAGCCTGACCGGAAGGAGCCTGACCGGAAGGAGCCTGACCGGAAGGAGCTTCGCCAGAAGGAGGAGCCTGACCGGAAGGAGCCTCGCCAGAAGGAGGGGCCTGGCCAGGTTTGCCAGAGGGGGGATGAGCTTCGCCGGAAGGAGGAGCTTCACCAGCAGGAGGCTTGCCAGTGGGATGAGCCTCACCAGAGGGGGGAGCGTGACCAGCAGGAGGCTTGCCAGTAGGATGAGCCTCACCAGAAGGAGGAGCGTGACCAGCAGGAGGCTTGCCATTGGGATGGGTTTCACCAGGAGGAGCATGGCCAACAGGGGGGTGGCCACCCATGTTCTTGTCATAAGGCTTGTAGAATTGACCGGCAGTGTCACACTGATCGTGGGTGCACTCAGCTGGGTAGTAGCAAATCTTATGGTCGCTGTACTCAGTCTTTTCGGGCTTGTAGACAGTCTTTCCAATGCATGATGTAGCATCGCAGTAGTGAGGAATGTACTCAACACCACCGACACAAGAGCAAGGGCTAGGCAGGTAGACCAACTGATCAAGACAATCCTCGCCTGGGTAAGGCTTGAAGATGTAAACAATCGATGGGACTGGAAGACCAGGAGGGACATTGCAGTGACCGCCGTAGCAGATGAGTGTGGAGGTAGCGGTGGTGACAAAGGTCTTGGAAGCTTCAGTGACGGTGGAAACAAAGGTGGTTGTGACAGTCTCGACATCAGTCACTGTAGGACCTGGTGCAGTAACAGTAACACCATCCTCAGTAACAGTCTCACCATCTTCAGTGACAGTCTCACCATCTTCAGTAATGACAGTACCAGGGAGAGTGATGACGGAGCCAGACTCAGTGGTAACAACTCCTGGAAGGGTGACAACAGTTCCGGGTAGAGTGGTTACATCTCCAGGCAGAGTGGTGACGTCTCCTGGCAGAGTGATGACAGTTCCAGACTCAGTGACAGTAGCTCCGGGAGCAGTAACAGTAGCACCAGCTGAGATATCGATGTAGATGATGAGAAGAATGTTGGCAGCGATATCCTGGCGTCTGAAGAGACGGCTTCGGCGAGCGGGAGAAGTATCTCCACCACATCGCTGAGCATCAGCACCTGGGCATGGAATGTCGCATTGGTCGTTATCCTCACGGTTGCTGGTATCATTGTCGAGCTCATCTCCACAGTAGCAGTTACTAGGAAAAGGTTAGTGGATGTCTGTAAACTTGACAAGTGGCATTGTCTTACCTGCTGAAAGTACCGAAAAAAGTGCGTCCTTCACATTGCGAGGCACAGACCTCTTGAGTCATGCTTCCACTTGACTGCTGAAGGCTGAAGGATGCAAATCCAGCAGTGGAGCTGAAGCAGCCTAGGAGTCGGAAGTTTCCAACTGGGTCAGGGTTAACGCCAGCTGCTGAGGTAGATGAAGCTGTAGCAGAGGCAGTGTCGGTGGTTTGGTCTTCGGTGGTGGCGGTCAGGTCAGTGGTTTGAGTAGCACCAGTGTTTGTAGTGTTGTCGTCGCCAGTCTGAGTGGTGTTTTCGTCTCCAGTCTGGGTAGTTGTATCAGCAGCACCTCCAGCTGTTGTGGTGTCAGAGGCGGCTCCAGGGGTGGTATCTGAGGGAGCTCCAGCGGTCGTGGTGTCTACAATACCTTGGGTGGTTGTAGTATCGACGAGAGCCTCAGTTGTAGTGTCAATTGGCCCCTCTGCTGTTGTGGTATCAATAGGTAGGTCTGCAGTTGTGGTATCAATAGGTCCCTCTGCGGTTGTGGTGTCAACGGGTAGGTCTGCTGTTGTAGTGTCGATGGGCACATCCGCAGTTGTGGTATCGACGGGTGCATCTGCAGTCGTGGTGTCGACGGGTACATCTGCTGTTGTGGTAGCGGGGTCGGTGCCAACAATGCAAACACCAAGAGGACCACAGACTGGTAGGAGAGGGTTGGTGCAGTCGGAATCGTCATTGCAAGTAATATCAGGGACATCAACAATACAGATTCCATCAGGGCCACAGACAGGCAACAGAGGGTTGGTGCAGTCAGCGTCGTCATTGCAGGTAACATCAGGGACGTCAGCGATGCAGGTTCCGAGGGGACCACAGACTGGTAGGAGAGGGTTGGTACAGTCCTCGTCGTCGGCACAGGTAACGTCAGGGACGTCAGGTACACAAATGCCTCCGGCACCACAGACTGGCAAGAGGGGGTTGGTACAGTCAGAGTTGTCATTGCAGGTAATGTCAGGGACATCAGGTACACAGACTCCAAGGGGGCCACAGACTGGCAGAGCCGGATCAGTGCAATCGCCGTCGCCAGTGCAGGTAACATCAGGGACATCGACAATGCAGATTCCGGCAGGACCGCAGACTGGCAATAGAGGGTTGGTGCAATCGCTGTCATCAGTGCAAGTGACATCTGGGGTATCAACGATACAGATTCCGGCAGGGCCACAGACGGGGAGAAGGGGGTTGGTGCAGTCGCTGTCATCAGTGCAGGTAACGTCAGGAACATCAGCTACACAGATACCAGCTGGGCCACAAACGGGGAGAAGAGGGTTCGTGCAGTCTCCGTCGACTGTACATGTAACGTCTGGAACATCGGCCACACAGATACCGGCAGCGCCACAAACGGGGAGAAGAGGGTTGGTGCAGTCGCTGTTATCAGTGCAGGTGACATCTGGAACATCAGCCACACAGATTCCGCCTGCACCACAGACAGGAAGAAGGGGGTTCTGGCAGTCGCTATCATCCGTGCAGGTAACGTCTGGAACGTCAGCCACACAAAGACCGGCAGGGCCGCAGACGGGTAGAGCCGGGTCAGTGCAGTCGCCGTCGCCGGTACAGCTAACGTCAGGAACATCGGCTATACAGAGTCCAGCAGGACCACAGGTTGGCAGAAGAGGGTTGGTGCAGTCGCTGTCAGTAGTGCATGTAACGCCCCCAGCGTTATTAGCAACACAGATGTTGAGGACACACAATGGCAGCGCGGGGTCGGTGCAGTCGTCGTCGTTGTTGCAACCAACGTCTACAACAGACGCGATACATGCACCAACTAGCTCTTCGCAAGAAGGAAGCAAGGGGTTGGTGCAGTCGGCGTCATTTCGACAGGTGACACCGGCAACGAGAGTTTTACAGTCTCCATTACCGTTGCAAAAACCGGCCGGAATGAGACCACCGCCGGTACACTCTGCGTCTGTTGTGCAAGCGTTGGCAGTGCTGCCCAAGAAGGCGAGGGCTGTAAAGCCCAGCAAACGAGTGTTTGTATGCATGTTTTGAACAACTGACAAAGAACGAGTGGATGTCAAGAAGAAGGGAAGAAACAAAACGAGAGACAGTTCTCTTGAGGAGATGATGAAGCTTGATGAGATGAGAAAACTTTCTGACTCGTAGAGATTTTTGTCGTTCTTATACCTGATTCTTTGTATGTTTTCATCTCCTTAGTTGCCCTTTTGTCAACTTGTTTTCGTCCTTCATTGTTGAGCATGCCTTTGGATTGTTGAATTTACAGAAACCATTCCTTTCTGAATAAGACAGTACTGTTGTTTTCGCCCTTGGTGTAAACGCCTCTCCTTACTGAAGGAGTCGTAGACGTTGAAACGCTTTGGTATGTTGTTGCCCAAGGCCTTGTCCTCCATTTCTGCATGGGCTTGGCCTTGGCAGTCTATCATACTCTGTTCCTCATACTGCCACCGTTCTAAATTGTGCTCAATATTGTTACCCTTGCAAAAGGGGCGCCTCAGTTAGGAATGACAGCCTATCCTTCACCATATGAGATGGTCGTATCTCGTCGACTGGGGTCAAGAGTGAAGAAGAGGAAGAGATGTTGCAAATAATTCAAAGACATGAAATGCACGGCGTGTGCAAGACTCACGATGTCACTGTTTGACTTGGCCACTTTTCCAAAGGCGGAGCATGGTCCCATACAACTGTTCAGGTATCTTTGCACCCGTATTTCTTCGGACTCCGTAGTCTCCGCAAAGGGGACATCACTCATGAGAATTTCAAAAAGCAATGTACAGGAGTTGAAGTGAAACCTGTTCCATGTGACATACTACAGTGACTGTAGAGGCTTGGGAAAGGGTTGACATTAGACAACTATGCAAGTGGCGCAGGGTAAAATAGAGAGAGCATACGATGGGAACTTCAAGTCAGTAGATAATTCATAGCTGAAAGTCCGCACAATAGAGACATCTGGGTGACAAGGGGTGCTCGGCTTCATATCTCGAGCTTATTATCCACCAATGAAAATAGCTGCAGCAATCGATAATTCTCAACGGCTGCTACAACTGCAATTAACGTCCTGTTCAGATTCTCGTAAGAGTTAATGCATCAGGAATGTTTGATCCAACAACACGACACTAATCTAAAAAGGATGTAATATGTGACACATCAGGGAATAAAATTCGACGACATGATCTGAACGACAGACACCCCTTGCACTAACTTAGCACAGACATTGGCACGGGTGATCCGAAAACGTTCGCTGGGCAAGGTGCAGGGTTGTGGTGTATGTCTAAAATACCCTGTCTGTCTTGTGTAACACAGTTCCTCCAGTTGTACGATAACAGACAGTGGCTGTTTTTTTCAGCTGGGTAAGGAGCAGAAACGGCTGGACTTTAGAAGATGTCTCGTTTAAAGGAGTAAGAAGAACCGACTCCAGTAGAAATAAATAGGTAAATGAGATAGAGCGATGACATTCATGTGGCTTGGCAGGTTTACGTAGTACAGACGTTATCTGTAATGGATATCTCCACGATATTTCTCTCCATCAGGGGATAAGGGTCGGCAGGACTTACCGATAGTCTCAACATGCCAACGCAACGGTGAGACTTGAGTATAAGTATAAGCATCATTCTCGAGACAGTTATGGCACTAATCTCGCTGTAGGCATAGTAAGACATGTCAACATGTGAGATACAGTTGCACAGTGTTATGTCCGTTCTGAAATGCTTACATCACCATACTATAGTGAGACACGGCGCCATCTGAGATACTTGCACAGTGTCATGTTCGTACTGAGACATGTACAGCACTATACTATGGAGCTATAGTGAGACATGGCAGCATGTGAAATACGCTACACAGTGTCATTTCCACCCTGTTACCGGTAGTGCGATCACTGTATCTAGATCAGGAGCGGGGTGCTCGACAATTGTCTTGCAAGTCTTCAAGCTTGTCCCTAGTCTCTCTCTAGACTAAGAGCCCAGACTCGGAACTCCGGAAGGTCGAGACGCAATCTGTACTCACGGCTGTTTCAGTTCGGTCTGCCGAGCCCGACATGCGTTACACAGTGGCTTAGGAATAATCTTGTGTGTGGAGAAATCCTCAAGCGCCAGCCTCGTTCTAACCATGTGCATGTTCCAATCAGGCCACGTCGCGCTCTTGTTTATGGGTCCTGCTCGATGGCTGTCCTTATCATGCGGGCAAATGTGGCGGAACAATTCCTCCGGTCAACCGAGCCAGGGTCACCGAGGCTGAATTTTGTCGCATATCATGGTATTGATGACATCTTTACCCACTGGGAGGGTTGAAATTGAAGTGCAGGGGTTAAACGGCGAATGAGAAGGCGTTTGACACGACTAAAGCAACAAGGCTTGGAGGACACATTCAGCTGGTTGTTGAACCTGACATTTTCGGGGATAATTAATACCCGATCCCCAGTTGGTGAACATTAGCCCTGCATCGCAAACACCAAAACATGACCAACCATCAGGTTGACTGAGGTAACACCAACATTACAATGAAATAGTTGAGAGACAAAGACTAGAGAACACGAGATCTAAGACGTCATAGAAAAGTTGAGACCAGCAACTCAAGAGCAGTTGTTACTAAATTGACTGTCTTAATAATGTTTTTTATTCACTTACTCTTGTCGATGCTTATTAGTTATACCTTTGCGTACGTAACCCCTGGTGGCTTTTTCACCACTCAGGGGTCATACCAAGCACGGCAGTGGAATCCCAGTGGTAATTAACCAGATTGCCAGTATTGATTTGTAGACTTACCTTTAGCGATATCGCCTAACAGAATGCACAGCTCTAGTATGGCACTGCAGCTGATCACGGTCTCAATGCCTGTATTTCACGAATTAACCTGGTGGTCCAGACAGACAAATCATCTGAGGCCAGGATCGGAAGGGGTTAGTTTTAGAAGTTTTGACGGATTCTGTACTGGAACAGCGTTTAGTCATGCAAGCAATCACACACAACATCATTTTCATTTGGGATAGTCTTTATGGAGAACCTGTCGGTAATTAATACTGTAACAAGCGTCGTGAAGCCTACAAGACTGCCATCTAGAAGCCTGACTTTCAAGGCGGCAAGGGTGTCGAACTTTTGTCTCTGCCAGACTACCCTGTAGGAAGCAATTGGTCTACTACGGTACCTGGCGTAAGTAAAGGCACCTTCCACAGGCACCTTCCACACAGAAGACACCATCTTTTTATAGCTATGGTATTTCTTACTGCAGTATTTAATACAGTATTGCAGCTATAAAGACAGGGTATTTTTTGTGTGCTTCTACTCAGGCCGGGTGCCATAGTGACATCAACTGTGAAGTCACACGGATTGATATTTTTACTTGTCATCGCGTGCTTAGACACCCTACCGAAAACTAGATCGTGAAGCCGATAGACAAGTGTGAGTTTAACTGGAGATCGTCATCGATTGTGCGGTTGACTGCGATTCCAATGATCGTTAACAACCCGAGTTCAAACATGTTTAGTTGAGTGGTGGTGCTTCTCATTACTTGTGCAATTTGTCTGTTAAGAAAAATAAATTGGACGTTTCGAACAAGAGGAAAAAGGACCTCAAGATGCGCCGGTGGGTACGACGTTAAAATGGACTTCCCGGGATTGTATATATAAGCACCAGTTTGGCGATGAACGACCTATTGGAATAGACAACGATAAAACTTTAAATTCAGCATAGAATCGACTAATACTCTGACCTCGGAAATAATTCTCTATCTCTTATCGCACTAAAGCCTGAATAGGGCTGAAGATGATGTCTCGGCCTTACTCGGTAGTATCATGGAAATGCCGATCTGCAAGGCCATCTGAAGGATCTCCATGTGTCCGAGTGTTTGTCTCGGCTTATGCTAATCTGATCTAGCTCTAAGTTTCAATAAATTATAAAACTAATCCGACGAGTCAAGCAAAATTCAAAAAAGAACAGGTGAGCCCAATTGACATATCCTTATCATGATAAACTCATCAGCTCACCGCTGACTGAATGCACTGCATCAATTCGTCCATGTTTCACAGACTATCACTTTTTAGTCTTGGCAATCTCACCTCAGATTTTAATAGGTGATCAATCAAGCCCCAACTGTCATACCGACCTCGCGAAAAAGACTATTTGATTGGAGACGCGCTATGGAGGCTGCATTTTATGTCAAAGAGTGCAGCGAATTCGTTGAACAATCTAACCCAATTAGGACTGCTATTGCAGAATGTTGAATGGGTCATGAATTTAAATACAATGCTTTTCCACTTCTCATGCTCGATAAAACCAGTATATGTTGACAAATATTGGTAGAATATGGCGCTTTTCGCTTTTGATACCATCGACTCTCCTTCCACGCGATTTCTAGCGGGAGGACTGCTATTGGTTGGCTTCATCTACACCATCTACCGATCAATACTACCTCGTCCCTTGGAAGGAATCCCGTACAACGTCGCAGCCACCAAGCGAGTCTTTGGAGATTTGCCTGAAGTCCGAGCCTACGGAAGTTTGACCGATTGGCTCGCGACACAAGCCGTCAAACACCAATCGCCACTTTTCCAAACCTTTATTCGTCCCATGGGCAAACCCTGGGTAGTTGTCGCTGATCACTATGAAGCCGCCGAGGTTTGCACACATCGATTGAAAGAGTTTGATAGAGGAAGCGCAAGCACGGCTGTTTTTAATTGTGTTGTTCCTGGTTCGCAAATCACGCTTGAGAGTCACAATCCGCAATTCAAGAAAAACAAGGAGCTTGTCAGGAATTTGATGGCGCCGACTTTTTTGTCAGAGGTGAGAATGATTACTCTGCGCTAGCAAGGCTTACGCTTATGTGCATGCAGGTGTCAGCACCAGAAATTTATGACAAATTCTCACGCCTTGTTGAGCTGTGGAATGTAAAGACGGAATATGCAGATGGAAAGTTCTTTGCCGCGTCAAGAGATATTCACAATGCCGCTCTAGATATCATCCTCTGCGCCTCTTTCGGTATCGACACACATGAAACGCAACTGGTAAAAGAAATCGAGCAACTCAGCACAGAGTCTGTCAGTGACAACGATGGCAAAATCTCATTCAAAGAGGTCCCTCTCAGTGAAGAGTTGAGTGCCATGACTACCTTGTCGGAAAGTATCGCAAAGGTCGTCAAAACACCCTCTCCTCCACTCTTTCACTTTTTGTATCGTAATTTGTCATCCAAAATGCGCACTGCCGTCGCCCTTACTCGAAAACTTCAACGACGCGAGATTGCAAATGGTATCAAACGGCGACAGAACGGGGAGGCAATGAAGTGCGCGTTGGATGAGATATCGGTCAGAGAGGAAGCTGCAGCCAAAAAAGAGGGGAGAGAACCTGACTACCACTCTCAGACCATCACCAGTGAAGTAAATGCCAATATCTCGATACATCAAGTGGATGGATTGTACTGACGCGTCTTACAGCTCATGACATATCTAATCGGTGGCCACGAAACTACATCTTCCGCGATACGATGGGGCATAAGCTATCTCAGTGCAGACCAAAGAGCACAAACCCAACTCCGAAAGGCTCTTCAAGAATCTCATAAACAAGCCAAAACAGAGAAACGCGCTCCCACACTTAGCGAGATAATACAGACACGCGTGCCGTATCTCGATGCCGTCGTGGAAGAGACCCTTCGACTCTCGTACCCTCTCGGCATGTGCTTACGAGAAGTTCAAGTCGACACACAATTACTCGGAGCCCGCATTCCCAAAGGAACAACTATCGCCTTTCTCTCCAACGGACCAAGTGTACTTGCTCCACCTATACAATACGATGAGTCGCGCAGTAGTGAATGGGTCCGAGCGCGGAAGCCAAAGCAGCCCATTGATCAAGAATACGACTTTCCTAGTTTTATACCTGAGAGATGGCTCAAGTCTTCAGTGGCTGAAAACGGCAACAAGGAAGTAGTGTTTGATCACCAAGCATTTCCTATCCAGGCATTTGGCTTGGGCCCTCGTGGTTGTTTTGGTAAGAGGTTGGCGTATCTCGAGATGAAAATCTTCTTCACTCTCATCATTTGGACATTTGAGCTTCTGCCATTGCCTGCGGACGTCGCAACTCCCAAGGCGGTTTCATCGTTGACTAGAAACCCGGATCGAGTGTTTATCAAGCCGCGTCGGGTAGTATTATAGATGGGTTACTCACATATACACTGCCAATCAAACAAGCAGGACGTGAGAAAAGACTTTATAATTCATCGCAACCTATATACAATTCTTTATTGCTAGACCGTTTCTACTCCGTCTGTCCTATGACTCGCCTTCTTTGCGGTCTCTGGTCTATCCATACTTAACAAGCCTCCTCTGTCATACAAAATCAGGTCCTCTGGTCTTGTAGCAGCGGTTCCATCAGTCACTGTCATCTTGATGGGAACCAAAGACCTTTCAACAAATATCCCTCGCGTACTGCTGGATGTACTCGGTGATAGATTCAGCCATCGCATTTTCGTTTTGGCGGCGTGTAAAAGTGGTTGGGTATGAGGCAGGCAAGCAACAAGAATACCAACGCCGGTTTCGATGTTGGACCATATGATGATGCCCTGTGAATCGGCTTGAGAGTGCCAAGTCAGATTCAAGTTCCAATAATAAGATTAATTCGGAGGATCTTACATGTCGCATTCAGGGTTTTATTAAAGTCTAGCATGTGCGGTATACGGATGCAACTAACTGCAATGAGACTGACACTGGTTAGTTTAGTCAAGTAATGATAGATTAGAACTTACAATATTCCCACGCCAAATATGAGCATAATTCCAATCTTCTTTCTCGCCTTTAAACCCAAGTTATACAGCTGAGTTAATGGGAGAATGAACATCCAAACGTCCAATGCAACATTAATGCCGGCATGAGAAAGGATCAGAGCTTGAATGTCCAAATGCGGTCCTGAATCTCGGAAACCGTCCCAGCCCTCCTGCGACGGTTCGGTAGGTGCGCTTTGAAGGCATGCAAGAATCAGAATAATTGTTGAAGTGAGGATGGTAAATCCGATCGTCCATCTGATAATTTTGATAAATGTCGGGTCGGGAAAAATGCGCAGGAAGAAGAAGAGGATAGAGAGTTTGATGAGACATAGACTGAGAACGTATGTAAACTCGACGACAAGGAGATACTGCATAATTTAGCATCGACTGCGCAATTCGGTATTGGTAATCTTACTATGAAGAATTTGGTTGTTGTTTCTTCGTTTATAGTCCAGATATCGTGTCCTAGTCCGACCCATGTCACTGAAGAACCAAGTCAGTTTCATAAACGTACAAATGTCCAAAATCTGTCAAAACCTACTAAGTATCATGCATATTGTTTGTACAGTTGTCAGAACCTGGATTTTTCCATAAGCCAGTGGTCGACCATAGCAAAAGAGTCCACTTACAGCTGCAGGGATAATTAAATAATCATCGGTACCCCATTTTGTAAATCGGTATAGCTTTGTCGATATTCTTATACCAACTGAGATAAGTATCGCGCCAAGAATAAAAAAGTTGATAGCTCTGATATTGTGATCGTTGTCGATGTCTGGTCTATTGCAGGCTACACGCTCTGCTCTCATGTATTCTGATCGTGACGCGTCGTTAGCTGTGCACCCCTGCGAAAATCAATTGCGACGCGTCTCAACAATGGCACATCCTTACCCAAAAGGTCCTTCACGCTACAATCGCCTCTGACGCACGTAAGAACTTGATCGCTGATCGTTGTCACGTTGCACAGTCGTTTGATACTATCGTCGGAGAATATCGGCGGTTCGAGGGACTTGTCGAGACAATTGATCTGGTCGAGTTAGAACGTCGGCAATCTCGTCTGATGCGACCGGTAAACTCACGGCACAGCTGGGAGCATCTTGTAGTCTGTAATCTTGAGCATGAACTGAGTCAAATAGAGAGATGGCAATGACAAGTATCGGCCATAGAGTCAGTCCTCTCATAGCGCTTCCCTTTTTGCGTGCAGGACATGGGGAAAATTTCAAGAAGCAAAGGAGAATTTCGATGAGCTACTAAGGATCCCATGTGCCAGGGCTTTATGGCAGAGTTCCTGGTATATGTGGCACCCATGGCTCAGATAAGGTTCGCGATGGCATCTCATCACCGGTCTAGACTCCCGGATTTAAGATAGCCCTGGCTGTACCTTGATTTCTTTGGTAGATTGGAGCGCTATCATTCGAGGAGAAATAGGTGGCGCATAGCGGATGACGCCGGATCCTGGTTTGCCTGCCGCTTAGCTCGAATCTCTATATGAGACATCATATCTGTCTCAGCATTCCAGCCGTTTGCAGATGCCTCGGGCCGTACAACACACAAATAAGGCTGTGGATATAATGCGGTAATTCCATTTCTGGTAGTTATGGGAGTGATCGGAATTTTATCGGTTGACTCGTCGTGTCTATTAGTAGGCGAGTAGCCAGGAAAGTTAACTTTAAGCTACAGGGTATTGGATGGCCGCGATGAACTCTAAAGCCATCTGTCTTAGTTTCTGCAGCCAAGGCCTGTCCCACTGCTGATGGAGATTCCCGAACTTCGAGACCAACGCCCGGAAGACAATGAACTAGTAATCTTTGAGTATTAAAACAATAGATTTGAGAAAACTCACCATCAGTAATCTGGGCCAGTCTACCACTGCTGTGTTTGGTATTCCTGGCGCACTCTGTGACATTTCTTCTACAAATTCAGCGTCTGGTCTAGAGAATCATTCCAAACTGATCAAAATAATCCGCCCACCTAATTAATTATAACATAAATAAATGCAGATAATGAAGAAAGCGACTCTGGTGTAATCGGTATGGAAGCTCAAAACCAACTGATTCAAGGTTCAAGCGATATTCCATTCTCAACGGACAATTATTTAGTATCCGAAGAGTGGGATTACCCTGTAGTGAACATCCGCAAGGATCGCCGTATTAGTGCACCTAACCTCTCCAGTTGCGGCCCCAGCTCAAAACGATTGGTGTTGACGTTGCTTTTTCTCTTCAAATTTAATTTCGTGCACGTACCTCCTCGCGTCGAACATCAGAACATGTTCATTACGATTGACCGTCCCGCTCGGTCCCACCTCATTAAACTATAACTTTGCTGTCACACTTGTCACTCTATTCTTAGCCAGAGCTGAACTGATGGTTACCTGAGCTATCCGTTTCAGATTTCTTGTTACGCAGATTGCACTGACAAACGAGAATGCAGAGTCGTGACCAAATGATGGACAAAGCAACTCGCAATCTAGAGCCTCTTCGCTTAGCAGCCAGAAGCTTCACATGACTCGTGCAGCGTGAAACATTGGACCCTATTGGTCGTACCCCTGGCTCGTATATGCCGATGCAGGGATTAGGGAAGATGAGCTGAAGGTTTCCCGAAGTGGACATGAAATCGTGACAGTGTGGGGAAACCAAGACTTTATTCAATTCATGATTGATGTAAAGAGTCTTTACTCACTTCAGCGGCGCCATTTACTTTGGAGTGAGAATAAAGACAATTAAAATACAGGGCGCGTAGTAGATGGACTGTTGATTGTCAAAAGCCCGTGTCTCCCTTCAGTGGCTGGCTGATCACTACGTAATGCGGTGCAACAGTGTTTACAACTAGCGTAAAAGTAATAGAAACAAGACTCCCTTACTTCCACGCGACCGTTGATCAACCTTAGTCTCTGACCCACAATGCTATGAACTTTCATGACCAATGCTCAATACGAGTATCAGGCCAAAAGAACTAACGGCTGTAGGCGAGTTGCGTGGTGGCCCGTGTTGTACACCATCATCGGTTATGTCCAATTTGCTATCATGAGATTTGTATGTATATAAGAGAGCCAACAATCCTCCTCTTCATTCCCGAAGAACTGGACATCAAGCCTCCTCATCGCATCAAGATGTATCTAAATCGCCTTCTCATATCCTCTATCTTGGCTGTCCCAGCCCTTGCGGCACCCAGCGCCTCAACAACCAAGGCTTGCGAGGAGATCTCAAAGAATCTCCCTGACATTGTGTCTTTCCCCTATACCATCAACTTCAACACCGAGACCAAAGGCTACTGGTCTACAGTCCTTCGCGAGATCAAGCCTGCTTGTGTAGTCACTGCCAAGTCAGCGTCTGATGTATCCACCGCCGTCACTATCCTGAACAAGTATCCCGATGTCAAGTTCGCTGCTAAGAGTGGTGGCCATGACCCGAATCCCAATCACGCCACTGCTGGTGATGGAGTTCTTATCTCATTGAGTGAGATGGTTGGTGCGGTTTATGATGCCGAGAAGAAGGTCGCGTATGTTAAGCCTGGTGGAGAGTGGAACGATGTCATCTCTGAGCTCAACAAAGATGGCGTTGCTATCGTTGGAGGCCGTCTTGGCTTGGTTGGTGTTGGTGGTCTTCTTACTCAAGGTGGTATCTCATTCTTGAGCGCTCAGTATGGTTTGGCAGCTGACGTATGGCCCCTTTCTAATTTCTCCATGACTCGGCTAATGATATTATAGAACGTCGTTGCTTGGGAAATGGTCAACGCCAATGGAACGATTGTCAACATCGATGCTGAGAAGCAACCCGAACTTGCCGTGGCACTGAGGGGAAGTGGTAGCCAGTTTGGTAAGTCTCAAACAAATACATCTTAACTATCAAATCTAACACAGACAGGAATCGTCACTCAATTTACCGTCAAGGCCTACCCGATTGGAAAGGTCTGGGGTGGTATTCGCACATATGATGAATCCAAGACCGATGAGCTCTACGAAGTCATGCACAGATTCATCCCATACAGCAACAAGGAACCCAAGGCTGCCATCATCACTACCAGCCTGATCCTCACTGGTGGTAGCAGGATCAACCTGATGTTTTATTTCTATGACGGCGAGAAGCCCCCGACCACTGGTCCCTTTGCCGACTTTTTGAAGATCAAGTCTACCCTTTCTACCACCAAGACCCAGTCATATCCCGAGCTGGTAAGTCCATCACTAAACACATATAAAAATCATCGTTACTAACTAAGGGTTAGCTCAAGTCGAATGGAGCTGGAGTTTCTCTTCTGAACTCAAGAATCTCTTTCAGAGTAAGTGATACCCCCAATTTTTCATAGCTTCGACTAACAGGTATAGACTGCCACTATCCCCTACTTCCCCAAGGACTCAACTGTCTACGCTCAAATCACCGATAAGATGGTCGAAATCACATCAGACTACTTCAAGCGCCTCCGAGGTCTTGCCTCTCAATGCTCAGTGGACTTCCAGCCTTTACCCGCCGCCATCGGTAAACACACCGAGGAGCGAGGTGGAAACGCTATTGGCTTCACTGGAAGTGACCCTGATCGCGTTCTTCTCGAGATCCAGTGTGCTTGGGTTGAGAAGAGGTTCGATGGCATGGTTCGCCAGTTCTCCAAGGATTTGACAGCCTGGATTGAGGGCAAGGTACCCGAGTGGCTGGAGGAACAAGGAGAGCCTACTGATGCTTACCTTCCTTTGTTTATGAATGATGCCATGTCGGATCAGAATGTCACAGGAACATATAAGGACTATGCCAAGTTCAAAGCGCTCCAGCTTGAGGCTGATCCTGAGGGTGTTTTGAGAGAGAGGATGGGTGGTTTCAAGTACTGATGTGTATAATGGAGTGTCAGTTTTATAACTATTTTTTTAATTGTATATAGAAGCTATCATTATACTTTGAGAAGCGGACAACTTGGCTCTAGATACTTTTCTGCACAAATGCGTATACTTAATGAGGCAACCGACAGGGTGTCCCGAAATATTCCCATTATTGGCTCGCTTCTGGATACCTGGGCCTTCGGGGTGGAGGGACGTGATGCCCAACGTGGGGACCGTCAGTCATATCATCATTCGCAATATACACGTATCCAATACGGGAAACCTTAAACAAGAATTTGTCTTTTAGCAGTCTGGTTACTATAAGACTGAGTTTGCTACGATTTATTTTGATTTATTATGTTTATGAGGTCTTGTCCCTAAGAAGCAGTTTTTCATTGTATCCCACTCTTGCTTTTGAGGCCGACCAGGCCGCAGCCTTACCTTCGTGACAGTTACTTAATATAGAAAGGATCAGCAAATCCCAGATGATAGTTCGACCAATCAGTCTCCAATCATAGACCTTCTTTCCAAGGTCTGATTTCCAGCCGCTGCAAGCACACGGACATTGACCACAAAACAACCAACTGTATAAACGCAAGTCCAGTATAGGAGAACCATGAAAATGCACAAGAGGTCCATCTTTTATTCGAGCGAGAAACTCAGTTTTCACCCTCCAGATTCCCAAGTTCGTAACGTTCAAGTTGGAGTCTTAACTCATGACAATTCACAAAATCATTTTCATCGATATTCGTATTACAATCTGCTGTAATGCGCAATTTAACCTTTTCCCGTTCATCACTAGTTTTCTTGCTATTTTTAGTAGCAGAGGTAGTCGCTGACGATGACGATACCGATTTTCTCATGAATGTCTTTTCCGATCTTGGCCCGTAAGTTATTACCACTACCCATTCCCCTAATTGGATTTGTATGCGTTCAAGATGCTCATTCACCCGGTGTTCTAGTGTCCTTGCGTTATTCGGTGAACAGTTTGCCCGTCAATTTCTCAGCGAAACATTTACTTGGTACGACCATCTCATTTTTGCCTGCGTACCATTGGGCATCATGACAGCTATCGCGGGTGCAATTCGCGTCGAAGGCCGGTCTGTACTCAAAGCTTTTATTGGCCGCGCCCGAGAAAATAAAGCTGCCGCCGAAATAGAGTATATGTCTTCTACGTCTGCCGAAGTTGGTGAACTATTCAATGGAAGGGGTATCGTGAGAACAATGGGACAGTCGAATATTGCTCAGTTCATCGTCTTCCCAGAGGTGTTCAACTCAAGCGACGTGGATTTGAGAGGACATATTGGTATACACACTCTGAAGTCTGCGACGGAAGAAGGCAGAGAAGTTCTAAGAAAAGAAGGTAAGTATGAGAGTCATGTACTTCCGTATCAAGAACTTACACATACTAGATTACCGCGACGAGCTTGATGGACGCTTTGTTCAGTGGTTCGAGCAATTCAAACCCCGATCTGAACGGAAGAATGAACTCGAAGAAGGCGTAAAGGACAAGAGCAATTCACCACGTTACTGGGAGTCTCTACAATATCCCAATCTCCAATTGAACATTGCAGCGAAGACAATTTCGGCAAAACAGAGGAGCCTTGAGCTTCACCTGGCTGCTGTTGTAGCAGTCATCTTACAAGCATCTCTTCTTGTTATAGCTGTGGTGATACCCTATCGAATTAGTGGTTTTGAACAACAGCCCTGGGGTCTTCCTTGCTACATGATTGGTTCTGTTTTGCTGTTCGTCGGCATGCTCGCTTGCTCGGTTGCTATTGAAAGGAGTACGAAAGAGTACAAATGGTTCTCCAATAACCAGAACACGAAAAACAACAGCATCAGTTTATACTGGGTGCAGGGAAAGCAGCGAGTCAGTGATCAGGAATTCGGCTCTTATGTCATCTACGCCCAGGATAAGGAGTTTCTTTCGACATCCAGTCGAAAAGAAGACGTCGGACACAAGACGGTGATGAAAAGGACTGGCGATAAACTCCCGTGGAACAGTGATATCCGCGCAATCACTGCACTCGTTGCTGGTGGTGCAGGATTTACCATTCAATTCATAGGCCTCAGAGGGCTCCCTTGGCCTATCGCTGTCGCGCAACTCGTAGCCCTTATCGTCATGGCCATGATACGGGCCTTGGTGAGGCGGCGACTTGGTGAAAATACCCAGTATCGTGTTGCCCCGTCAGACTATGAACTTGACTTTCTAGCTGCCCAGTTAGTCGACACTGGGTGCTATCTTGAAAAGGATTCTAAGTCACTGCCTGAGGTTGTATCATGGAGAGTTGATACTGCCAAACATGAGAAGGGAATTATCTACCCGTTCGACTTTTCCGGCGGTCTTGAACCTCATACTTGCTCAGTACAGATGGACTACAGCGCACCCAGCCATATCAGGGAGACCCAACACTGGGAGACACCCAGCAGAGAAGACTTGAACAGGAAAGCCCAGAAACTCATGTCAGTCCGGAAGCGATTGGGGGATCTTTGTGAATGGGAAACAAGAGCATTCAAGCCAGCTCTGTCATTGGTTCGATCTATTGAGCGTTTTCTCGATGAGTTTATGCCAAATCCATCCAGCCATGATCCGATCACCTGGAAGATTCCTTTGACAAGTTCGAGAAATGAGTCGGGGACTGTGGAGTTACTTATTGTCAAAGAGACCAAAGGATGGAAGATCAATGCTGGTGATGTTGAGGCAATTGTATCATTTTGGTTGGCCGACTTCGAGACAAGTAACACGACGAAAATCAGGCAAGAGAAAGATACCGAATGGCAACGATCAAAAGCTGGTATTGCGTTGGGCGTTGAATATTGCAGAATTTTGGGGCGCAAATACGACAACGGAGTTCTTCAACGCGATATTAGCTGGTGGGTAGGCAATCCAGCCATCAGTGAAATCGAGACCGAGAACCAAGCGCCTGAGTTGGATTCGGGTTCCCAGTCTGGCGGAAGCAGGACTACAGGCTTTCAACGACAGGGCTCAACTGCAACCTATAGATTCAGTTCACAATCCTCAAGTCAAGAACGGATAGCGTCTACAGATGCGCCATACATATACGACAGCTCAAAACACAATGTCAAAATGGTGATTGGCTACGCTGGGCCCGACAACGCCGAGGTATCTCGTACAGTCTATGTCCAGCATTCTACAGCCGCTACGGCTACAATTATGACTCAGCATCTGTTCACCAACTTTATGTGGTCAATTATCGATCGTTTACCCAAGGATATTCTGGGCCAAGGCTCTTTTGATGTCCATGAGTCTGTCACTGTTCAGGAATCGAGAAGGTTCAATAAATTGTCAAGCAAGTTGGGAATGGACCGGAACTTGAGCCATAAGAACCTCACGAAGTTTGTTCTTCAGGCTGAAAAGGATGGTCTTGGAACGTTCCAAGATATTTTTCTCTGCCTTATACCTGTTTTCAGTATCAAAGACCGCTTGCCAAACGACGCAACCCTTCAATTTGATTTGCCCAAGTTCACCAAGCGACAGGGTTGGCCAAAGCTAGCTTATGACTATTTGGCTCTCCTGAAATCTGTGTCAAATGGCCCCAGCCATGGTTTTGAGGATTCACTTTCCCTAAAGGCGGTGGTTTATGCACTGGACTACGTTTACTTAATGGCCCTGGATGAAAAGTACTCACGACTTGGAAAACGTACAAATGGAAGCACAGAGTCAAAGAAAACAGAAAGTAATGAAACAAAAGATTCTGAAATAGACTCCGATGTATCAGACACAGACTCTGATCCCTCGAGACAACAATCAGCTAAGGGTTTACACGATCTCTTGGTCAATATTTCTGAAATGTTCCCCTACACTTTCAAGAGGTTGTGGTTGTTCTATGAGCTTCAAGGACGCGCGGACTTCTTGTTAGATCTCAAAAAGAGTTGCGAGGAGCGTATATCAGACGAGATGTGGTCACTGGAACCGCAGACTCCAGAAAAAGAAGCTTTCATGAAACATGTCGGATTCACCAAATTGCACCAAGAGATTTCTAAGTCACAAACACTCAATTTAGAGCGATTACAAGGTACGATTTCTGCTCGACTAAATGATGTTTGATCTAATGACTATATTTCAGGAACTGAATTATGGACGAGAGACATTTTTGGCTGGACGGCCCTACACTATGCTGCTGCTTGTCGAGACTTGAAGATCACTGGGTGTGACAGTGCCTTCAAAGCTGCTCATTCGTATCAGACGTACCCAGAGGGCTTTTGGCTCGATAATTTCGGAAGAAGCCCGATCCATATGGCGTCTTGGTCTGGGAATTCCGAATTTTTGGGTATACTTCTCAAAAACATGTCAGATGATGACGTGCGATCTACCCTTCAATCAAGAGGGTTAGATGGAATGACCCCAATTCATCTGGCTATCTCTGGAGGGCACGGAGATTGCCTTGATGCTTTCAAAAAACTACCGTGTTTCTTCGAATTAAACTTCGAAGACGATGCGTGGGAACGGAGTCCAGTCCACCTTAGCATTGCGGAAGGCCAACATGTATGCGCCTATTCACTACTGGAAAATGAAGAGCTCAAGTTTAACCCCAGCGCCCGCGATTCCTTTGGAAAATTGTGCTTGTTCTACCTTGACATAAAGAGTGGAACGGATAAATGGATTGGAAGTCTATTATTCAGCAAGCATTCGAATAAATTCCGAGACAAAGATAATGAAGGGAGAACTGTTTGGCACCATGCTGTCAGGTTTGTGGGTAGATATCACTATTTTCGATATCTATTCGTGGATCTGGAAGCAAAGCACACATCTACCATCAACTCGGTCGATATAGCTCAGGAAACTCCACTACACCTGGCGGTCCAAAATAACAATCTTCCTCTGGTCGAAGAACTCCTTCGCCTAGGGGCAATTCCCTCTACCAATCAAGGCAAGCATCGATCTCCTTTGATGCTTGCTTGCTCTCTTGGCCAATACGAGATGGTCTCCCATATGTTGGATAATCAAAATTATGTCGCAAGAGACCAAGATAGCGAGGGAAGATTTGTATTGCATTATGTGGCAGGCGCGAAGGACTGTGATGACGACGTCCGTCGTATAATCATAGATAAGCTTATTGGATACAACAAAGACGTCGATGTCAAGGACAAGGAGGGGAGCACGCCTTTACACATTGCAACCCTTAAAGCTTGCGAATCGGCTGTCTTTATCCTCATGGAATCAGGCGCAGACCCATGTGTCAAAGATAACATTGGTAGGAATGCATTACAATATGCATTGGTGTTTTGGCCCGATGATCAACGACATGTCGAAGCGATGCAAAATATAGTACGTGAATTTTTCACAAAGGCGCCCCGCTGCGCAGATGAACTATATAAGGGAACACATACAGCGTTGACTTACGCCTGCTGGCAAGGGAAGCCACTCGATTTCATTTCCCAACTAGTTGACCTCTCTAAGGAAAAAGACTCGAAGATCAATCTCAACCAACCAGATGTAGACTACGGTCTATCTCCCCTCGCCTTTGCTTGTCGAGAGGGCCGGGAGGACGTTGTCAAAATCTTGTTGAAATCGATAACGGTGGATCTCAATCAGAGACAGCTGGAGACTGGCATTCTGTCCGAAGGGTATACGCCAATATATTTTGCCTTGGAAAACAATCATCAGAAGATTGTTGAAATGCTGGTTTCCGACCCAAAACGACGCGCTGATATTAACGTCTCTGTTGATGGGTATCTTCATGCTCTGGAATTCGCCTGTGACAAGTCTAACGAAGACTGCATCAGGTCACTGATCTTACACCCTGAAGCAAAAAATCCAAAATTTCTTATTTGTGTCCGGGCTCATACAATCCGATATCTCTCTTGTTTAGAAAGCATTGCCTGGTTTATACATGGATGGGAAGATGCGATACTCGACCCCGAAAACGATGTACCATTTCCACTTCACGAGCTCGCTGAAGTTGGCCAACTGAAGAGATTTCAATCACTTTTACATAACAATCAACTCCATCACAAGCTTGACAAGGATGGCTGGACGCCTGCTGATGTTGCCGAGAGATTTGGCCACAACGAAGTTGCTGCAATTCTTCGCCAAAATGAACCCATAAGAGATTTCAGTGAACATCCTTATGCTGAACCGTCGGCTTTCGTTAGCCTTTTTGGAAGCTCGGAATTGACGTCATCAAAGTGTCCTTCTCAGCATCAGTGTTCTGATCTCATCCTAGGCAAGTAGTATTCTTGATAAGCATGCCGCCTTGCTGACTCCGAACAGATATAAATTTGGCGAATGGCAACCTTGATGTGCAACTCTGCTATCTTCGCACAAAAGAAGCCATTCCTCCAGACTTGAAATATTTTTATTTTGAAGTGAAGATCCTCCGTGCGTTGCAAAAGAAGTAAGTGGATGAACAAATTGATGTTTCACATGATCTACAATCATTGGCCCTATTTCTGCTAACCACTTGAACACAGAGAATGCGCTGTGGGCTTTTGCCAGCGAACCGTTCCTAAAAACAGTCTTCCAGGGTGGGATGATAGTTCTTTTGCATATTGCGGAGACAATGGGGGTTTTTATGTGAACGACAATTGTGATATTCCAAATACTGATGAGACATTTGATAAAGGTGACGTAGTAGGCCTTGGCATAAATTTTGACACTGGGCACGGCTATCGCACCAAGAATGGTGTGCTTCTCGGCTCCAGTAAGTGAATTAATTTCTATGCGGCCAGCATATTCTAATCTTTGAGCAGGTAGTCTGTTTAACGATAACTCTTTCTCAATAGGGAGATACTATCCTTGTATTGGAGCAATGACAAATCGCAAAAAGGACGATTTTCAGGTCGAGGTCACCCTTCGATCTTCGCCGGAGCACCCTTTTCACTATAAGGGACCATATGACGGTCTCTTACTGAGACTTGATTGGGATGAAGATGGTCAGGCTAACACGGCGCCTGAGGGTGAGGCCGAGGAAGGATGAACACAGTAGTCAATATGGGTTGCGGGCTTTCGATATCCTAGTTTCCATTCGGAAGGAAGCTCGTGGAACTTTGTGGACATCAGCAGATATCTCATAGTGTATTATATATAAATTTACAGCTTCACATTGTAGGCCCCTGAGTCATGTCCTCATTGGTGTTCTGAACTCTGGCATAACAAGTATGACAAAGTAAAGCTCTATGTATTTGAATGGGATATTTGACGAGGTATAAGAATGGGCTTGTGTGAGCATCGGAGTCATGATGCATTGGTTGTATTGATAGGCGAAACTAAAGTAGATAGACGAGGTATGAAAAGGGATAAGACTGATGTCGTAAATGTGATACGTATGTTCGAGTCTGCATTATATAGTGTTTCTGCCGATTTATTTTCAGTCGTATTTTAGTAAGACTTGGTGTTGCCTCTATTTATAATAGGAACCTGTTCAGACCCGAGAGTTATATCTTGGACATATTGCACTCCAATACAAGTGTCCCCCAACATATAACCCATGGCGTCAATGTATCTGTTCAAAGAAATCAATGTCAGTAAAATAAAATTCCCGTCAGCCCAGAATGGATTATTCACCTTGACATTTCCTCTGAGGCATCGAGAGACAGCTCAAATCCCAGTCTTCGAGTTTCCTCCTCAGCATCCATCACAAGCCCCTTAACTAGCGCTCTTGCGTGATCCTCCGTCAAGTTGTACAACTTCATAGCGAATGGGATGGCGTTTTGTGCTCTACCTTCAGTGCTAACCTTCTCGACCTGCCATGAGAAGTAGTCGTTGGTGAATGCCATAGCGGCACCTGCGGCATCGCGGTAAGCCTGACTTTTAGCGACTTCCTCGGAAGAAAGCTGGATATCATAATCCCATCGCATGAAGGATTCCATGATACTGTTCAAGTGTCAGTAAAGTGCACTCACCATCGAGTCGAGTTGCAGATTGATGAAAACCTACTCGAAGCCGACATTGATATGCCGAAACCTGATATACTCTTCAAATGTCTGAAAATCAGTTTGGCTACTGTCGTGCTGTCTCAAATACACCTTGAGGGCATTGATGACAACGTGGCCTTGTTCGGGATCCAGTGCCAAGATTTTCGAAGGAAAGCCACGAAATAACTCTAGGGTCGAGGATTGAACACTTTCCAAAGGTCCCCCAGGTCTATCAAGAAGGTTGCAGAGTTCACTGTGGAGTTTGGCTGCTTCAACTTGTGACATAGTTTCGATAAGGTCTGTGAAGATATACCAATGAGTGAAATCCATGTCTAACGGGCTGTGCACACGCGATACATACCGTCGTAAATCCAGAGAGACTCAATAACTTCGGCATTTAATTTTACCCGCTCGGCTAGACCTTTGGGATAGCAGTATGCAAAGAAGTTCCCCTGAGGTCCTTTTGAGTGAGGGCGAATATCCACTTGTGGCATAATATTATGCAGTTCTTGTAGTATTTTATCTTCACACTTTGCAATATCTCTTTCATTCTCATGAAGTCGAACCGGAAGGGTAGTGAAGCATGATGGTACTGCAAAGACGTTGATTGCTTTGGAAGACATTGTAGATTCGTGGGGTGCTATAGACAGCACTTGAAGAACCCAAGTTAAAGAGTCGCAGTCAATTACATACTTGGGTTGCCAAGCTCTATATATTGACATCATAACCTCGGCGATTACTACTTATTACCGCATGTTATCTTGGCAAATAGCAGATAACTCTATATAGGCAGATACTCCGCCATATGGTGCATGGGTTCAGATATACCTTCCCGATAAGGGTCAATTAGGCTGATATATTTACCACTTTTCTACAAGTGGAGCCTGTAACGAAAGTCTACTTACTGCTGATTGGCAGTGAGACTGCCTTGAAGGAGGGTTTTGACATGATCCATATCCAACCCTTCAAGTTCGTCTCCTTTGAATGACCATCCGTGAGACTGAATGAAAGCTTGAACCTCGCTTTGTAAGTCTTTAATAGTATCATAGTCGAATCGCCAGCATTTATGAATAATCCTCCCCATAAACTCATCCTCAAGATCAGGCATCCAGTCTTCCTCTCTCATCAAGCGTTCCGTTTCCCACGGGCCGTGACCCAATCCTTCGCCTGGGTAGTGAGATGTCATGATACAGTACATCAGTCTACCAAACATAAACATATCGGTGGCGAGTGTTGGATCTTCCACCATCCGCGATGGTGGAAGTGACCTGGGTGAAAAATCGATGCCGCTAAAGAAATGACCGTGACAGAACCAACCTGTCGCTGGATCACGGAATTCTGAACCGATGAAGCCCGCTAGCGATATGTCTATGGTCTCTGCGGAAAGCCAGCAGCAGTCCAGAATAATATCTCCATAGGCTATATCGCGAGAATGTAGTAAGACGAGAGCTGACAGTAGTTGCAAGCTCCATTGGTAGACAAGAGGTAGAAACTCTGGTTTGATGCGATCGTCAGGCGATGCGACTCCAGCTTTAACAGCATAGAATTTGGAGTGATATTCTTCGAAGAAATTCCTAAGTGAGCCATAAGAAGGTTTTTGGAGTATGGGAAGCCCTGTCCAAGCGTCTTGACCGAGTACCCTATTTGTCCGATAAGTATATATTTAGATTGACGCATGGATAAAGACTTACGGGACTATTCTTGGATGCTCTTGACCAATCAGTTCATAAGCAAACGAAGTCTTGAAGCAAAGAAAAGCTTCTGGATCTTCGCGCCACATAGCATCCGGATCATCAATCTCGAATTCATTCCAGAATCGGCAATGAGGTGTAAAAATGACAGAGTCTTTATCTCTTGAATTAACATGCACAAGCCCAAAATCGATGTCTCTTGGAAGGCGAGGACCTTTTGGGTCGATAAATGGGATAGTTCGTGGACCTGTTGCAGTCCGATAGTAGTTTCTCAGTGGTGCCACACCCCTGATCATTCGAGCCATGGCGAAAAGATCCAAACAGGAGTTGACGTTGAATGATGTTGGTTTCTGTTTTCGATCCATATTTGGGCCTATTTTAGCTCTAATAACAAGGTCGTTCCGAATGTTTATCCGAGCCAACCGCTAACAAATTAGCGGGGTCTGTCAAGAGTCTCGACTAGAGTTATCGACCCTTTTGGCGCCGAGTTTCGTGAGGTGCACTTTCGATATATGGAGTCCTGGGGTGGAGAAAGTACCCAACAGTTACCTTCAAAGAGTAGATTCGGTCAACCCTTTCATAAACAAGAACGTCCATTAAGTACATGTATGGTTTTTGTATCTTGTCTTATCTCACCTTACTCCTACTAACATTACAACAAAAACGTACTATATCATTATAATTTAAATATATTGCAAACATATCTAGATAAGAAGATGGCGCCGTTTGATCGAAACTGGGAATATCTTTAGGCAGAGATCTACTCAATACTGAGAAAAAGCGGGTTGTAGGAAATAGCACGGACATATAACCTGACACTATCGTCCTGAACCGAGATTAGCGCTGCCCGCCAGTCAGCCCAATGCTTTCAGCTGCTAGGATTAGAGGCACGACTCTACTTGAAATGGGGCTAGGCGTTTTTTTCACCTCCTCACCATGAACCATCACATCTAGTTTGAGGCCGCCGATTGCGCCCATTATGGCTTCAGGCAAACAGTACTGATCGGTAGACCATATTGGACTTTATATATTTCTCAATTCTCTGTATTTCTCTGTCAGCACTTGTCGAAACTGCAGCGACAACTGAAGTGGAGACGACCTCATATCCTTATCACTCAATTACACGATAAGCTTGGGCGACAAATATCCTTTTTCACGAAATCTACAATTGAAACCATTGATTTTATAAACCGCTTACTTGGAAGAAACACCGATACCAAGTACAAGTATCGCGGCGCCAAACTCCCCAAAGAACCTCTGACACCACGCGAGATTGAGGAGATGCACCTGAAGCTACATCCAGATACACACATATTCAATGCGGCGCAGCCAAAAGGACAAAATTCTCTCTTCGACCACCGGGATTTGAGTGTATATTATACACAATCATTAGAAGAACAACTCTCCTCTGCCTCAGGTGATGGATCGCTACAAAGGGCGCAATCGGAATCACTCCTGTTTAGCCGACTACCGCTAGAAGTGCGCATACAGATCTGGCGTGATGTAGTGGGCAATCACAAGATACATTTGACTGCTCATCACGGTAGATTGAGGCAATCCGCATTTGAGTCAAACAATTATCAATGGATGCCGCAAAGGGGACTCTTGGGAGTCCCATTAATTTGCCGAGCAGCGTAAGTATACCATCAGTCTGAGAATGAAATAGTATTAACATAATGCTTAAGATATATGGAGTCTATTTCTTGTCTCTACTCCGACAACACCTTTTGTTTTGGATTTGGTCAAGCTAGCTCAAAGTCGGCCTTCACATCGCTCAGCATCATGCTTCCCAAGCAACACATAGCTTCCATTCAAAACATCGAAGTCGGATGGCACTTGTATGCGGGTGTAAGTCAGTACTATGACAGCCATCCCCAAGCCTGGGACATTACCCTGGATGTCCCAGCGCCAGAGACTGAAGCACTCTGGAACGACGTTTGCGCCAAGCTGGTCGAAATGTCGCATCTTCGGGAGTTGCGGATTGTGGTTTGGCTGTCTGGCGATTGTAGAGCACAGTTTGTTAGTAAAGAGAGAGACATGCTTGCGCCACTGGTCGGGATGGAGCATTTAGTGCAGTTTGACGTTCACTTACCCTGGAAGCAAAACGACAACGAGCTGTGGAAGGATGCACCGTTTAGGGTTTCTAGACGTTTCAAGGTTAAGGAGATGTTTGGTGTGAGTATTCCCTTACTCAATGATGACTTTTACTGGTCGGGTTCAGCAGCCCAAAGTAGGATATATAGTTGAGTAGGTGGGCGAAGTTTATGACCTATGCTGGTTGAACGATTACTCCTTCTGAGTTTTTATCTTCTAGACTTCTCTGTAGATTTAACTGTTGAACCACCACTGTATTTCACTATCTGCCTGCCTAAACTTATAACAGTTATATATCATAACGAAATTATAGTCTTTAGTAACTTGAAGAATAATAATTAAAATACATGTTTAATTAAGTTTGTACTTTTTACTATTTTATTTCTTTCAGATCTAGGGTAGGCGCAACCTTAGCTTGTGCTAACTTACTGAGATAAAATAAAAGTAGTTTGGTAAGAGCCCCACTGGGACCCAATCAGGCTAGCTTATCCTTAATCCAGCTTAGCCTTGAAATGCCAACTCAATTCAATAGAGACTACAGAGGAAGCCAACTAGGAAATTCGGCCTAAATTAAAGCATTATAAGCGTGGAGTGAAGGAGGTTATATTATTATCGATATAATAATATCTCTTGTCTATAGATAGAGCAGATTGACTGTATCATTAGGCTTGTCTAACATCTACTAAATATACAGATACTTAGTAGGCTCGGTTACTAGCTCGGTTATTCGCTTGCTGAAAGCATACAGCCCCGCATGGCGATCGGAGAAACAGTGGCCAATTAGGTAGATCAAATTACTTAGCCTTGGAGTTTCGGCTACTTCAAGAAGCCGAGACAAGACAGATTGTCAATCATCATCATTTCAATTGCCCACGTCATTCTCCAGAAGAAGCCCATTGCCGATAGGGCTTAGAGTCGCCCCTCTAATTTTGGTCAAGCTTTCAAGATACCAATTCGGCTGTTATGCCGCCTCGACGGCCTACTGACACCGAGCCAGTAGCCTCAGGCACTAGCAAGAGAGCTCGTGCAAAGCATGCTTGCCGCGAGTGTAATGCCCGACGAGTCAAATGCAATGTGACGCAGTGCAATCCCTGCTCCAACTGCGAAGCGGCCGGAGCTCAATGTGAGGTGTTGCCCTCTCGTCGGGGCCGGTAAGGACCTTTGTCATCCCAAAGTAGCTTGATGCAAGGGATCACCAAGCAGGTAGTGCTGACAGCATTATCAGGTATAATAGAACCTCGAAACGAAAAGCTCAAAGCGATGAATCGGCGCCAACAGCTACGAGTTTTAACGTGCAAAGTAGTGAGACGATTTCAGTTTCGGTTCCTTTGGCATCTGTAACGCCGAACATCACCCCAGACGCAGAATCCAATCAGAACGAGGATGAGCTGATCACCGGAGCCTCAACAACAAGCACGTCACAGGGAACCAGCACTACCGCTCCAGCAACGCTGTTCTACGGGGAGTCGAACCCTCTCACGCTGATTCCCGGGAGTGTTCGTCAAGGCCAACAGCCGACTTCAAGAGAGAGCTATCCGCAACAGAAGGCTCAACTTCATTTTCCTATACATGACACACCGCATTCTGCATCTGAACATGGTCATCCCGCCAATATCGAGCACCTGAGCGCAGCAGCCTCACGTTATTTACAAGACGAGGGTGCTCTGACCCTGCCAGACATGCAAGCGTGCATGTCAACTCTACAAGCCTATTTCAAGTGGTTTCATCCTTGTTTCCCAATATTGGACAGGGTAGATTTCTCACGCAGGCTTGCCGCCTCACAAGCGTCCTATCTATTGCTGCAGAGTATGCTCTTTATTGGAGCGTCGTACTGCGACGATGCGACCATCACGTCAATGGGCTTTGGCAACAGGGCTCAGGCCAAGTCTTTACTCTACACGCGGGCAAGGCTGCTTTTCCATGCTGACTGGGAAAAAGATCGACTTACCCTGATCCAGTCTTTGTTTCTTTTGAGCTTCTGGCGAGGTGGACCATCTGATGTTCGTGATGTTCGGTATTGGCTGGGCGTGGTCATTGGAGTAGCAGAGTCACACGGATTGCATCGATCGTGAGTAACTTGAGATTACCATGCTTTCGCTCCTCACGTGCTGACAAACGTCAAGGACAAGATTTGCAACCAGCGATCCCTCAATTGCACGCATTAGAAAACGCATCTGGTGGTCTATTTACGTAAGTTTCAGCTATCTCAAGATACAAAAAGCTTTTCTGAAAAAGATAGGTCCGAGAAAGGCAGTCTGCTGCTTCCCTGGGTCTTCCCAGCAGGATCAGAGATGATGATTGCGATGTTGAGCCACTGGTTGTGTCGGACCTAGAAACCGAGGTCGCCAGCCCAGATGGATCGCCATTTGGATCATCCAAGCCAGAGCACGTCAAGTATGCCATCAATATGGCCAACTTGGCACAGATACGTAAGCATGTTAGCAAGAGTGAAAACGAAGTAGCATCTCTGACCAAGAATAGTTGGCCGAATTGTCGATTTACATTTTGCTCCAGGTCGACAAGCCTCAACACCAGAGCAACTCAGAGTCGTCGATGATGCACTCCAAGCGTGGAAGGAAGGACTACCAGAGGATATGAATCGTGGCGTTGAAGACGGCACGGCTTCTGTGTGGGGATATCTCCTGCACCTAGCGTACAAGTAAGTTTCACCATCTGATAAGGCGTGGGGCACTTACTAAGGAGATCTGCAGTCACCTTAGAATTCTTACACATCGGCATAATTTCATCAAGCAAGATGGAAGCGATAATTCGGGGCAGATTGTGGTGGCAGCAGCGACCAAGATCAGCAGAATCGCTGAAGACATGCTGGCTCAGGGAACACTCTGCTATGGGCAAATGCATACGTGAGAAAAGAGATGAAAACTGACCTACTATTCATAATTGTCACTGACTTCTTCTCTAGCGTCACGAGCCTATTTGCTGCTCTTTGCATTCACACCATCAGTATCAAACAAAAAGAACATGACGTGTCTCGCCGCATCGCTGAGAAACGTGCACAAATGTGCCTTCTCGGTCTACAAGAAATACAAAAGTATTGGAGAATTAACAATAATGTGTTGGACCTCTTCCTGCAATACCTCGACGTATCTATAGCGCAAAGGCTCCACGGGGCATCTGGTACCCCGAGTATAGCCAATCCGAGCAATACTCATTCCGCATCGCGCCAACAGCCAGGTAGTGATACTGAGAACAATGCAGGAGGTGGACTTCTGAGCGGCTTCCTTAGTCCGCAAACCCAACTCCAGACAAGTTCTTTTGAAGACCAGTTCTTGAATCTGTTATGTTGGCCATGCGAAGGAGATGAATCAACCTTGAACCTGGAATCGGTATTGCAAACGGACGATCCAGTGCCGTTACCAAGTTTAAATACTATAGGGCGTTCTTTGTGAGAGTGCAAAAAAGTTTAAAGATATGTGAGATAAATGGCGATCCTAGTTCGACTGTAAAGCTCAACTTGCTATCATGTTATTTCGTCATGTACCGAATGTCATGGTCCATTGCCTCACACCATGCTGCGTTACTATATAGTCTTTATCTGAGATACCCAAAGCTTTCTAGACAACTCTCTCGTCCTGGTTTGCATATCGAGGATCATATTACCGCCTCTACCAAGTGAACTGCTGGTATCAATTTGTTACCGATCAGCCTACGATTTCGCCCTTCATACATAGTACACCATCTCTCTCAACCATCATCTCCCACTTATTGTCTCCCGCCTGTCCCCCTACTTCTAGCTTCTTCCCCTGGATCTGATACGTCTGACCAGCATACAGCGGGGAGAGTGCCCGATATTTGATCGTAGTAGGGAACTTGCCCTTCCCATGGAAGTCTTGCCAGAAATTAAGGATATTAATAAGATTCAGTGGGCCGTGAACAACCAAGCCTGGATGCCCCTCCACATTTCGTGTCCAATCTTCATTATAATGGATCTTGTGCCCATTAAAAGTTAGAGCAGAGAAGCGGAAGAGGCTGATAGGTGACCAGCGGTGCCATCTCACTGGGTTGCCTGATTGGGAGCGCATCGTCAGTGAGAAGATAAAGAATAATGAGCAGATGTTGCTCAGGATAGACGTTCACATACCATCTCCAGAGACCTGATCTCTCACAAGTGCTGGCTTCCTCACGTCGGCATCAGAAAGAAACTCTATTTCTGTATTTCCACTGGGTGGGTTGATCTCTGGTCTAAAGATCCATGACCGAAGGTCTGTCAACGCCAGCCCTCTAGGGCCATGATATTCTTTCTTGACCTCAACGAGAACCATCTCTCCTGCCGAGCGACTCTTTTTAGGCGTAGCGCTTATAAGAGTTGTGATTTCCTCAATCTCATCACCCACTCGGAGCTCGGGGCCGGCTGATGATGAGAATGAAGAAGACGCCGCCCATTCCATTTTGCCCCCAGCCCACATGCGACGCGTGAAGGGGAACGGGGCATTGAACGATGTGTCTGTACCATCAGGACCAAGTTCAGACTCTAGGCCTCCCGGGGTGAAATATACCAGATGGTAACCCGGAGGTAGAGGTGTGCCTTCTGGGGGGGCCTTGGTCTGTACATCAACACCGTTGAGATTTGGACGATTGAGAGTTAATGCTAATTTCTGCACTTGATTGGCGTCTAGAATCTGACGACGGCTGAATTGCCTGTCCTTGAAATTCTCCATCATGATAGATACCGCTTTTTCTGCTGTGGTGTGCTCTCGGGAGCTATGGGACAAGTGCCTTGAAGTGGAGGTGAGACCATTGTTTAGTATGGGCCTTAAAACCCTGAAGGAATAGGTTCCTGGAAGCATGTTTGATGATTTCGAGTGTAAGTCAATGGACCAGAGAATTAATCACAAATCCAGAAAATGCGATGATTCGACTTAATGATAATAGTCTGCGAGGATTGATGACATAACGAGGATGCAGTATGATGATCATGTCGGCTGTCCGTCGGCTATTAGCGGTCGGCTATAAGCCTTCGTCGAAGAGGTTGCACTCTTGACGTTTCGAATTGGACAATAAGTACCGACGTCACTTGGTTGAAAGAGAGACAGCATTTGATATTTATTCCTATACCACGATCGCTATTATAAAATCTGGTGAGCGGTCAGCAGTGAATCACGAAAATGGCATCTAAATCACTTATTCGACGGGCGATGCTGTACGGTGAGCAATAGCTTATCGCTCTACAGACATAATTTCATTGAGAAGCTGAAACGTGATACTTTAGTCCCTTCATCATCGTCAAAGATGCTGGCCAAGTCTCGCAACCTCACTGTAGATTGCGTTGCGTATGACCTAGAAGACTCGGTCGCGCCCGACCAGAAGCAGCACGCTAGGGAAACACTACGCAATTTTCTCCAGAACCTAAAGCATGACCGACCTAAAGGCATCAGAGAGATAGCCGTTCGGATCAATGCGGCGGACACAAAACATATTGAGGATGACCTCGAGGCGGTGGTAGATACTCCAGGGCTGAATACCATCGTTTTACCCAAAGTGCAGAAAGCAGCAGACATTAACCTTGTCACTGATGTCATCCGCCATCTACAACAGGATCTTGGGAACTCACAAAGCCCGCTCACCATCATCGCTCTCATCGAAACAGCCAAGGGACTCATCAATCTAAATGAGATCACTGCCGCGAGTCCTCTCATATCGGGCGTTGCCTTTGCGGCTGAAGATTTCTGCCACGACCTTTCCATTACACGCACGCCATCTTTAACGGAACTTTTATTCGCCCGTAGTGCTATTGTCACTGTAGCTCGTGCCCACGAGATTCCTTCATCACTCGACTTAGTGACAACATCCTTCAAGGGTGAGGAGGGTATACACCATCTCGAACTTGAGTGTGTAGATGGCAAGCGGCTTGGATTTAATGGGAAGCAGCTCATTCATCCGAGCCAAGTCGAGGTGGCTCAGACGGTCTTCTCGCCTTCCGAAGAGGAACTGACATGGGCAGTCAAGGTGATGATTGGGAATACTAAAGCGTTGGCGGAACAGGGACGGGGCGCTTGGACTCTGGATGGTAAGATGATTGATGTCCCGGTAGTGAAGAAGGCCCAAGCAATTATGGCTAAAGCAGAGGCGTGCGGCATGGATGTCCAATCTTTGAGAGACATATGGAAGGATGTGGAACCGCAATGAAGAAACAAGTCTTTCAATGATTAATTGTTGAGATTTAATGTAAAGACCATGTCATATGATGATTTCTTAAATCTATTTTGTGTTTGGCACGACAAGGCTCTTACGAGACATGCTTTTGTATGCTTCACTAAGTGATACCGAGTAGACTAAAGCAATACTAAACTGGAACTATAATGCCTTAGTGTCGAATCCCAACTCCTCCAATATGGATGCTGTATGTTCCCCCAATGCAGGAACCGCGTCCATCCTCGCCTCAGCTGCTGTAGCGAAACCAGGAGGTACAAGAGCTGGTATAACACCCTTGGGTGTATTAACTTGGGACCAGCGGCCTCGTGCACGTAGTTGCGGATGATCCCACACATCTTGCATAGTATTAACGGTAGCATTGGCGATGGACGCCTTATCCAGCTTAGCCCGCACCTCAGCTGCGCTGAAAGGTTGGAAATCGGCTTCAATAATGTGCTTCAGTTCCTCTCGATTCTGCACTCGCAACGAGTTACTCGCAAATCGAGCATCTTTGCTCAACTCCGGCTTCTCCAGAACTGACTCGCAGAAATTGTGCCATTCTCTCTCATTCTGGATACCCAACGTAACAGCCTCTCCTCCGCCAGTGGCGAAGGGGCCATACGGATAGATTGTGGCATGAGATGCTCCAGCTCTCTGAGGTGGCGGTGCTCCTTCATATGAGTAGTACAACGGGAAGCTCATCCACTCCATCATGCTTTCCAGCATGGAAATGTCCAAACGACAGCCCACGCCGGTCTTCTGGCGTTGCATCAAGGCAGCAAGGATGTTGGTATACGCATACATGCCTGCTGAAATATCGGCAATGGAGATGCCGACCTTTGCAACTTCATTCTCGCTACCAGTAATGGACAGAAGACCAGCTTCGCTTTGTACAAGCAAATCGTACGACTTCTTGTCTCTATACGGACCACTGTCGCCAAAGCCCGAGATATCGCAGACCACAAGGCCTGGATTCTTGACCTTCAGAGCCTCATATGACAAACCCAGCCTTGCGCTTGCGCCCGGAGCCAGGTTTTGAACCAAGACATCTGCCTTGCCGAGGAGTTTCATGAGCACTTTCATATGCTGGGCATTCTTGAGATCGAGCGCCAGACTCTCTTTAGACCGGTTAAGCCACAAAAAGTGAGAAGCAAGTCCGTTCACTCGAGAGTCGTAGGCACGAGCAAAATCTCCAACGCCAGGTCGTTCTACCTTGATGACACGGGCACCAAGGTCTGCGAGCTGTCGCGTGCAAAATGGCGCTGCTACGGCATGCTCGAGAGAGACTACTGTAATACCATCTAGTGGCCTGAGCTTTGTGGCTGCATGAGGTTGTTTGGTGTCTGAGCTCTGTTGAGACATTAGTCGACAGGATGCGCGAGCGACATTCGTAGACCCGGGATTCTTAGGTATCCAAGGGCATCGTCGGAGAGGAATCGCTGCTATCTTGGGCAGTAGACGGAAAGACATAGTTGACTGCTGAATTGACAAGAGTCTATTTGTCGGACTTGAGCCTCAACGGTTTGTTACCGGCTTAATTGCCACAACTTTTACGATGGTTGCAGTACTATTTAATCGATTGATTGTTCGGTTCAAGGGCCGACCGAACACGAGAAATTATATGTAGCCGGTCTCGGGTATCAAAGGTATCGGAGGAGCAGGAGATCTGATCTCAATAGGGTACAAAATAGCCTTTTGCTTTAACTTTCGTCTATCTATAATACAAAAGCATTATAACTCTAATGCTTATATAAGACCTTTATTTTTTATTTTACCCTAATATAAGGTTTATTAAAGTATAATATCCCTTTTTATTACTAACTTCCTTATAGTTTATTTTTTTTTTTTTTACTAATAAATATAATTATATTATAACTATAACTATAATAATAATAATATAGCAGATGCCTTTCCAGTCTTTTAAAATCTATAAACTTTAAAGTATAGTAACCTTTCTAGTAAATCTAAAAATATAATAATAAAAGTAAATAGTAAAAAGGTTAGTAAGGCTATAAGGCTATATAATTTAATAAGATTTTAGTAAAAACTCTATATTAAAATAAAATATATAAAAATTTATAATAATATAGTAATTTTTCTTTACCTTTATTTAATATAATAACTATAGATAAAGATAAATAAGTAATTAAGTAAGTTATTTTAACCTTTAATATATAAAGTATTAAGCTAACCTTAATTATAGTAAAAATATCTAACCTATTATATTATACTATTAAACTATATAATTACCTAGATTACTAATAGATTATTAAGGCTTTAAATAAAGCTAGCCTAAGTACTTTTAAAAGGCTATTAGGTTTAGTAACTAGCCTAAATAAACTGCCTATTAATTAGAACTAGTTAATAGCAGTAAAAAATAAAATTATATTAGCCCTATTTAGCTATAGGCTTTTATATTTCCCTTTCCTTTAGATCTTAATATATAATATCCAGTAGGTTATAAAGGAAGAGGACCTACTTTATATACGGCATTATTACTTAAGGGGTAACTATATAGAGACTATATTCCTTAATAATTTAATATATATTATATAGTTAATAAAAGTAAGGCTGCTAGTTATAATAGTTATAATATTTAAGTAAACCTAGGGAAGATAGTATTCCTATAAATTAGGCTATAGAGGCCTTATTTATAGGGAAATTTATAAAAAAAGTTATATATGCAAGAGAGAGTTTAATATAAAGTTAAAAACTAAGTAAAAGCTTATACTATAGTTAATAAAATAAAGTTATATAACTTTCTTAATAATAAATTATATACCTTATAGCTATAGTAGTTTTAATAGTAATTTTAATAGGGAACTATAACTATAATATATCCTATAAAGATATTAAAATTAATTAATAATAGGCTTTTAGTATATATTAATTATTTTATTTATAATAAAATAACCTTTAATCTTTATAGGGTTATAATAACCCTTTAAAATATTAATTTTTAAATATAAAATTAACTAACTAGCTATAGCTTTTATAAGGCTTTAGCTAAAGTAAATAGCTAGAAATTTAAAGCTTTATTTATAGTAGTTATATATTTTACCTATAATATCTTTTTTAACTCCGGTTATACTTATATAATTACTATTAGTATTAAATATATAGCTAAAATAGATTAATAACGGTTTAAGAAAGCTATTAAAGATAGATCTATAAGTTAGTTTAAGAATAAAATTAACCCTGCCTAGATATTAGCAGTAGTTAACCTATAGGCAGCCCTTTAGAAAGAGGCTGCTGGTTACAGAAGAGGAGGAAGGGGGTAGACGTTAGAGGAGGAGAAGAAACAACCTGCAGGTTGAAGCTTAGGGGGGGGGGGGGGAAACACAAAACAATACACACGATGTACAAAATAGCAGTGATAATGATTGTTATGGCGGGGGAGGCGAGCAGCGATCATCCGGTAATATGGTTGGTATTTCGCCCTCGATTCGGTAATATAATCGGTGTCTGATCCCGGATTCGGCTATATGAACTCAGCGTTGACATCATGGCGTAAATGCAGCAATTCCATTGCTCAGATCTTAGATCAGCACAAACAACTTGGCAGCAACTCTGCAGGAATAAATATTTGGTCATTTGATTTAAATCTGTCATCGCGGGACTCACCGATCCATTTAGCTAAACCTTTCATCATTTTGAACAAAGACCTATTGCCAACCATCTCACAAAACATCATGTCACTTCAATTCGCATCATGCCTGAGACAATCAGGTCGGCTACCTCGCATGAGGCTACTCTCTGTGCAGCAGTTGAGAAGAAATAACTTTTCCACAACTCCAGCGCAGCGCATGATGAGTATGGCCGGTTTCAGTGAGAATCAACTCATGGTTCGCGATGGCGTAAGCCAGGTCTGTCAAGATTTCCCAAATACGTACTGGCAAGAACGGGACCAACAAGAAAAAGATCCCAAGGAGTTCCACCTTGCACTTGCAAAAGCTGGATGGCTGGGAGTTGCGCTTCCAGAGAGCTTAGGGGGTTCTGGACTAGGCATCTCAGAGGCAACTATCATGATGCAAACTATTGCGGAGTCGGGAGCAGGTATGAGCGGTGCAAATTATGATGGCAACAATGACTGACTTTGAAACAGGTATGGCCGGCGCACAATCTATTCATGCAAATGTGTACGCCACCCAACCGCTCGCCAAGTTTGGCTCACAAGGACAACTCGAGACAACAGTACCCAAGATTGTTTCTGGGGACATACGCGTTTGTTTCGGCGTGACTGAGCCAAACGCTGGGCTTGACACTCTTCGGCTTGCGACCGCTGCCAAGAAGAGCGCTGACGGGTCCCACTACAGCGTAACTGGGCAGAAGATCTGGATCACCTGTGCTCAGGTTGCGTCAAAGATGATCCTCCTTGCACGCACAACCCCATTAGAAGAGGTCAAAAAACCGACCGATGGACTCTCATTATTCTGCATCGATATCGGTGACCGTAATAAGCCTGGTCTTGAGCTCCGAAAGATCAAGAAGATGGGCGGACGCGCTGTTGATGCAAATGAGGTCTTTTTCGATAACTATGAGATATCTGCAGACAGTCTTATTGGAGAGGAGGGCAAGGGATTTCGACTGATATTACATGGTATGAATGCCGAGCGTTGTCTACTAGCAGGAGAAGCCTTGGGACTTGGATATGCTGCTCTGAAGAAGGCTAGCGATTATGCAAGGGAACGTGTTGTCTTCAAACGCCCAATCGGTCAGAATCAAGCTATTGCCCATCCCTTGGCAGATGCTTTCATGAAGCTCGAGGCTGCAAAGCTAGCAACATATCACGCTGCCAGACTTTACGATCAGAGCGGCACGGATGCTTCGGGATCAGTGCGACAGGAAGAGATTGGGGTCGCGGCAAACAGCGCCAAGTACCTAGCAGCAGAGGCTGCATATACGGCCTGCGAAAGAGCAGTCTTGACCCATGGTGGCATGGGTTATGCCATGGAATATGATGTGGAAAGGTGGTTTAGAGAGTCTCTTGTGCCCAGGATTGCTCCTGTCAGCCGGGAGATGATCCTGAACTTTATCGGAGAGAGGGTGCTAGAACTGCCCCGAAGCTATTAAGAGTTGCTACAGATACGATATAGGCAGACAGGAATGTTCTATTAGAGATTATATGTCGTGGAAATAAAACTGTCTATTTCGCCCTCGATTGGAAAGCCATTCTTGGCTACACTTGTCCCCGTTAAGGCCCAATTCACACTGGCGGTATTTTTAGCTTGAGACTCAGCCTTGACGTTCATAATAAACAATTTACATCCCGATATATTCATTAGTAGTCCTAGAGTCTCCCGTTACTCAGGACGAATAGTCATAATAGTCAGAATCGTAAAAAATGTCTTCGGACTCTGTCGTCACATCTTCTTCCGATATTGTAGAAAAGGACTGCTCAAGTGGCCACTTATTAAGACCTGCCCGCTGTTTTACTGACATCTGACAATTTTCCTCCAAAGCCTCCCTCACCATCTTTCGAGTTCGGTGTTTGAATATCCGATAGTGTGAAACCACAAATACTACCGCATTGTAGGCCATGTTGGTATCGACAATGTCTGACTGCAAAAGCATGTACAAGAGTCGAAATGATGAATCTCGTGCGGTATTCTTAAACCCTCCGATGTTTGATCTCTCCTCTGGATCCCATTCGTCCTTACCTTTCCTCATGTCGTGCATAATATCGCGAATGGTACGGCCACCAGTGATATCGATAGCAAGAGAATCGAGTGTGTCGCAAAGAACATGATATTCGGATAGCTGCATAGGCATGCGTCGAAAGAATTGTCGAAACCCTTTTTCTACCCCATACCTGATCACTTCCGAGTAAGGCCCATCGCCGTAATGGGATTCAGTCGTTTTTGTGATCTCTCCTTGACCTTGATCAAGAGTTTTGGGCAACTCTTCTTCCTCATAAACGTTCAATGAGGCCGTCGATTGCGTATTGCCTTTATCCTCCCACCTAGAATACAGGAAGTGAGGCAGCATGTCCCCACCGTCGGCCCGGTAAAGTAACAATTTACTTACACCGTCATACCTGATGGTGGCTTTCCCGCCAGATTGACTTGTCAAATTGGAGATCGTTTTGATTAGTGCCGCTAATCGCTTCAGGTCCGCCTGGTTGAGCTCTTCCCATCTTTGAATCTGAGCTTCTACGTCCTCGACTTTAGGTGCTTCGAATTTCCCATGTTGATGATATGCTCGAACGAGCTTCGAAGTTTGGGACACCCAGAGCTGTGCGGCGATGTCTGGCACATATAAGGGTCTCCGGATTGCTCGGGTTTTGATTTCAAGAATTGACTGTAGAGGCACGTCTCGGCCTTCCTCAGTGATGACCAGTTTTGATGGGGCAGGAGTGGTGGTTGGGATGGCTTTGGCTGGTGATAATGATAGAACTCTCATGTTTGTGATCAGAGAGTCATCTTGTGAAGTTTCGGTTTGTAATGAATCTGTCTTAGCGTCGCCTACGTAACCGTCGGCTTCGTAGCGTAAGACAAAGTTTAGGCCACCAAATCTATACCCGATAATCCTGTGGTGACCAGTGCTATCCACAACTTGCTCGGTAGTGCATGCCTTCTCAAACTCATGGCCAAAACCACGAAACTCATGTGGCTCAATGAACCTAGTGGTGGCGGTTTCGTCTCGGCGAAACAATGTAGTCGTTCCAATAACCTCTACACCTATGGTGAATGGCTCATGGTCGCCAGGGGTCAAATCAGGGTTAACGAAGGCCAGAAGCTTACCAATATTGTTCCGATCAGTGACAACGTCGACAGAGCGAATATCGAAGGAAGGATTTGTAATGTACAAAGCCCTGAATAGCGGCTCAAGAGGACTCTCTGGATAACGGCTTTGGTTCTGGTTAATGTAGTAGAGGCCCGAATCCTTTTGGAGCTTCAAGGAAGTTCTAGGAGCTGACCAGCGTGGTGGACTTCCTGGGACAGCGATCGTGGCGGTAGGCTTGTCTAGCTAGTTGTAGGACGACAGATGCCTAACATTACTAATCGACGCAGGGTCGCAGATGCAGGAAACATCAATATCGCATTTCTTTATCTCAGTGATGATATGAGAGTCCATTGCGAGCTAGCAGCGGTTGATGTTGAAAGAAAGAGAAACAGATTGGAAGGAAGCCGGCAACAGGAGGGGTAATTATATTGTGTTGAACCTCATATCAGTGCGGAGTAACAAAAGGTTTTTTGCGAGAATTAGAGTATAACGTTCTTGTGTGAAGTTAAATAGAAAGTCAAAGATGATAGTGAGCTAACAGCTCTGTAATAGTTATCTGCTTTTGTAGAAATCGGGAACCATCCGTGGTAACCTTGTCCATGTTAAGTACAACATCAGTCTCTGACAACGTTAGTTTTAAGCGTTTAGGTTTCAAAAACCTTTTGCAGAATTTGCCTCTTTCACCTGCGGGAAGCAACTTCCGGCGTCCCATTGGCGGAGTGACTAGATGTGTTGTACAGCATATACAACAGCTGCGCTATGTTGTAATAGATACGCTCATTATGTGATATTTCCCCAACATTTCCTGTGACTACATAATGCCGATTGGTTCCGAAGCTGCCACGTTGATCACTCGCGTATCATACATCTGTTTGATGATGCAACGAGTACTTTCGTCATCATGTCTTCGTTCGCAGTCATGATGCATGATAGCAAGTTTCAAGGCAAGACTTTGCCAAGGCTATACTGGCTGGTGAGATATAAGCAGCAAGATCTGCATCCCTAACTTGATTGTACTTATCATTGATACTTCAAGGCTTTGGCTGCATTGTGGGGTTGTTGGTTGGTGACGAAATATGTCATACGACTTCCAAGCGAGTTCCAACCATATCCATTAGCTTATCTTAATTTCCAACCTGGTCCCCTTATATGACCACCAGGATTAAGACTAGTGCTATACCTGGTATATAAATGCTAGAAATGATATCACGAATTTCACTGTAAATAACAGTTACTCTCTAGAATGCCACCGCCACCTCTATATATTGGTGCTTTAATCGATTTGATAGTTACTCTAGGTCCCTAACACAATGCATAAGAGTAGTTATGTGTTACATTGATTACACTAAGTTTGAGTCTGATAGCGAAACTGTCAAATTTAAGTTACCAGAGCAAATCATTCGCCAACCTCACGATCTGCATCCCAATGAACCAGGAGCCTGATCATGGGCCAGTTCCAGCTGGCATGTCGGATCTGTCTACCCCAGAGATACATAGGAATCCACGTGAAGATCACAAATCCTGAAATCCCTGCCATGGCAGCAAATGCATTGGCATAGCCAGATTCGTTAATCCAGGGATTCGTATAGAAAGAAAAAAGAAAACCAAAGGCCGCTACAATGTTACCAAGTGTCAGTATCATATTGCTTTTAACAGCGTTATTGTGGTATGACTTACACTTGAATGCGTGCTGTGTGACAGCGAGTTCGCCTGTCACTGGTCGGTAGCTATCTATAGTATAGACCAAACTGATATTGGTGGCTTGAACAATAGAAAAATTCACTATTCCATCTGTTAGCGGCTTTTGTTTCTTTCTTCCCTTCCTCGTTCTCTTCCAGCTTACAAAGACCTAAGCCAATTGTGGGTATAATCCAATGCCAGTTTCGCTCAATACCAACTCCATAGAGAACAAGAGAAAGTGGTGCAGTGACGAGCGAGATTGATATAGCAGGTAAACGCATCTCCGGTTGTCGAACACCCTCATTGCGGCTTGTCAACCGATCAGCTATCATGTCGCTGAATGGACCGCCAAAAAAGGCGCCAATTCCAGCGCCTACAGGGCAAGAAATGAAGCAGAGACCAGCCTGCCACGGTTCGAATCCGTATGTAGCATCGAAAGCGACAGCAAAGTTGGAGGTGATGGCGACCAGGAATCCGATGGAAACAGCCATTACCAAAGTGGCCCAAAGGACTGGCGGAAGAGCCAGAAGAACAATGGGACGACAGAAAAGCTTCACGAATGGCTCTTGCGTGTGAACTCCGCTGAAAAGAGCTAGACTTTGCCAATAAGTGCGCTGTGTTTGAGTACCACGAGATGAGTGGTCTAGCGAAATAGTACCATCGCGGGCATTCTTTGGGTCAAACTCCTCGCCCTTGTTGCTCTGGTTGATGATTTCTTCGTGTTGGGGGACTTTATGTGTGGAGTCCACGGCCTTTGAGCGGTCATATGTTGTCTCGGGGCAGGTGAAAATAATCAAGATAGTGCAAAAACCAATAACGGCGACAGAAACCCAGTATATGTAACGCCAGTCAAGGTTCTTGGTGATAAGTCCAGCGACAATAATACCACAGCCGACACCAGCAGATAAGGCTGTAGTGTAAATCCTGTGTCATGAGTCAAAACTAAATCACCAATTTTTTGATTGGCGTATGTACTTACGCCATGATAGCACCTCTCTCATGAGCGAAAAAGAGATCGGAAATTGTCAGTGGTGCCAGACATTCCGCGGCTCCCGAAGCAGCACCCATCATAATCCGCGCCGCGAGGGCACTGCCGTACGTCGTAGCACCGCCAGCCCAAGCTGAAAAAGCTGTGTAGAGAGTAAATGATATAACATAGATAGGACGGCGGCCGAATTTTGCCATGAGAGGCATCCACATCAAGTTGGACATGCCCTGAAGGAGCGCAGTGGTGGTAAAGAAGTAAGCAATTCTGGCGATATTGTCATCGAGATCATCATCGGCTGGTCCAAAGAAGTCGTTGGTAGTGTCAAGGATGGCGACAGTAGGTCCGGCAGCTAAGAAGTTGCTGAAAAAGATGGCGAAAGATACCAGGATGGCGAGATAGACGCGGTATGGCTTAGACCTGCGATGTAACGTCTGAGTTAGTAATTGGCCTTTTGTCTATAGTGTAGATAAAGTACTTACCAGTTTAAAGGGTCGTTTGGGTCGTCAGTTGGAGTTGGAATCAGAATGATTTGATTTGTCTCTGGATGACGAAGACGAAGCGCTCCAAGCTTGTTGCAGTATGCGACAGATGAACCGGCATTGTTATTACACCCGGCGCGTTCCGCCAGCTTCTTCTCTTCGTCAATATTTGACAACATGATTGTCCAGGCCCGCCAGAGTATATGGCCTTATGTAAAAGCTCATAGCAATGCAAAAACAAAAAATTGAAAAAAAAATTAGAAAGCAGATTAATATATTAAGCCACTTAATAGCAGATGATGAATCAAAGGGGGAACAATTCTGACACATTAACTGTTTTTAGCGCCATGCAGACTTTGCGGAGGATTACCAAACGGAGTTTAGTTTAGGCTCGCTTTCGCGTCCCCCTGGAATGCACACGCGGCATCTACAAAATAATGCTGTATTCTGCCAGTAGTGCTCTGATGTATACCGGTGGCCTTTGGTTATAGAATACAAATGGAGTATTTTAAAAGATTTGTTAATAGGGTTAGTCATTTAGTGATATCTCAATGGAGCTAAATAAGTATGAAGTATTGGGTTCATCTGTGCCAAGTCTTATCTGTCGTATAGTAGCCAACCACAATCGCTCAAATTTTCCAGGTTACCCTACGGGAAGAGTAATAGATCGACCCGTACCTGAAACGGCAGCAATCAACATTGAGATATGCTTAGAAAGTGTTATAATTAATCGAAAATAAATCTTATTATTGATTAAGCCGGTTATTGCAGCAGACGTGTCGGGGTTAGATTTGAGTAAATAGACAGTCTGGATCATATCTTGTGAGTGAAATCTGTGGTGAAGTAACCCAAATAAAGATACATAGCCAGGCTTGGATACAATACATTAAATTACACTCTATCCTGTGAGTGATGCAACCTATTTAAATAAAATATTTATTTATTTCTACTAACTTTAAAATAATAAATTCAGTTATGTTATGTTTACTTATTTTCAGAAGCAGACCACAAGTGTGATGAAGCAACGTGCTCCTTCAGTGGGTACTTCTGCCCTGGAATACCATAGAAGTTCTCGCGGTAAGTGCCTCCAGGCACAGCGTAGTCATCCCAGAAGAGTCCTCTGCTTCGCAGCTCAGGGATCAGTAGATCAGAAATGTCCTTGAAGGATTGTGGGAAGAGAACATAGCCCTATGACGAAGTTAGCAATGAGCAATTGAACAGACATGCGATAAACATACAAAGTTGAAGCCGTCAACGCCAGCTTCAGCAACCCATTCCTCGAGGCTATCTGCGACTTGGGCTGGTGTGCCGACAAGCAATGGTCCGTTGCCACCTAGGCTTACATGCTCTGCCACAGTGTGCTTGGTCCACTTCGAGTTGACGGGCGAGAAGCGAGCATAGCCCTCAACAGTAGATCTGATGGGTTGTCAGCACGATAAAGGTAATGAGACGGAGCTGGTTTCATACTTGACAGCATTGCTTTCCACCTCTCTAAGCTCCTCGTCATCGCCGTACTGGTTCAAATCCATACCAGTCCAGCCTCCAAACAGCGACAGCGCTCCCTCAAGCGAAGCATACTGCTTGTAGTCGTCGTACTTTGCCTTTGCCTCTTCTTCAGTGCGTCCAAGAATGGGAGTGACCAGCGCAAGGACTTTGATGTTGCTCGGATTCCTGTTAAAAGTATCCTTGGCCGTCTGCCTGATCTCGGCAATGTTCTTCTTCGCTACGGCAGGAGCATGGGCCGAAGTGAAGATTGCCTCTGCGTGTTGAGCAGCAAAGAGCTTGCCAGCCTTTGATGCTCCAGCTTGCAGCAGGAGAGGTGTGCGCTGGGGACTGGGGTTGACAATGTGAGGGCCGGCGACGTTGAAGTACTTGCCCTTGTGACCAATCTCTCGCACGCGCGACGGGTCTGTGTAAATACCTGCCTCACGATCCAGCCTGACGGCATCGTCGCGCCAAGAGGACTGGAAGAGCTTGTACATAACTTCCAGGTACTCCTCAGCGATGGCATACCGTTCGTCGTGCTGAAAGATGTTAGTCATTGATCTTTGGAGTTTGTGGATAATCATGGGTTGGCTTTACACTTAGCTGTTCTTGTCTACCAAGGTTGCGAGCAGCAGAGTCCAGGTAGCTTGTGACAATCTACTCACGGTCAGCATTGGGAATTATTTAGTGATTTACGTCTTCTCATACGTTCCAGCCAATTCTGTTTTAATGCGTTAGCTTGACAGAGCAGAGAGATGGTTATTTTCAGCTTGGGAACTACGAACCTTCCCTTGGTCAAATGGTCAAGTGTTGACAGTCTTCGAGCCAGATGAAACGGCTGCTCGTAGGTTGTTGAGACTGTCACGCCGAAGCTGATGTTCTTCGTTACGGCGGCCATGGCGGGGATGATAGAAAGCGGTTCCGTGACAGGCCATTGAGCTCCTGAAATGATAGCAGGGTCAAGTGACTTCTTGTAGACGTCATATCCGCCTGGTCATGTTCAGTTAACGGATCTTGAAGCTGTATCTCCAGATATTCTTACCTAGGACATCTGCAATGAAAATACCGTGGAACTTGGCCTCTTCAAGCAACTTTGCGAGGTCTGTCCAGTGCTCAATGTCGGTGAAACGCCATGACTGATCATCAGGATGACGCCAGAGCCCAGGCGACTGATGTCCACTACCTGTCAATGGCTCATTAGTATGGTCCCTTACTTGCTGCGGGAAACAAAGACTTACACATTTCAACAAAGGCATTGAGAATGAGGCTCTTCTTGCCCCCCTTGGTGTTCTCCTGCGCAGACATTTCGGCTGTTTTTTTTATTGGGTAGGGAATGATTTAGGTCGTTGATTTGATCAAGTGTAAAGCCATGCAAGTCATACCCAAGATCTTATCTTATTATACAGTCATTTGTTGTGGCCGGCAATTGACGCAGGCCCGCTTTTAGTGTCGACTCCACGAATCTGTGCTGGTGCGAATTGCGTGATATGCGGGAATCTACAGCATCGCCATTTTAGGCCGTCACGCCATTTAATTTATATCTTGCACAAGCTCCTTATCTCATGGCGACATAGTTACCATGTCTAGTAACGTCCACTAGTGTCGGACAAGATCCGCTATCATTCGCTAAATACAGATTTAAATGTCGTACTCGCTATTATTCCCTCGTAGAAACATACTCAAAGCCATAAACAACGCAATATGATTACGTGGTTTTTGAATCGTGGCCAGAAGGCAGTAAAGCTTCTCTCGAGGTCAAATAGCCAGAGTAAACCGGCAGCTCCGCCGAAAGACGAGGACGATTATATTGTTCCGACGATACAGCAAGCGGTCCTTCTGTACGGCGCACACCAGCCTTACCAGTTGGTTGAGGATCACCCTGTGCCAACCGATTTGAAGAGCGATGAGGTTCTCATAGAAAACAGAGCCATAGGCTTGAACCCAATTGACTGGAGAGGACCGTAAGCAATGCAGAAATTCCACCAAACATTCACAAACTGAACGTACTCCAGAGATTTCGGTTTTGGCATACCTGAGCTTCCCCAAGTCGCGGGGAGAGAGCTCAGTGGACTCCTCGTCCGGACTGCAGATGCCCATAGTGGTTGGGCAAAAGGCGACCGAGTAGGTGGCACCAACAAGCCTTTCACAAAGAGATACTTACATTAATCCAGGTGATTGTCATCTCAACTGACTACCGTGATAGTCGCAAGGGTGCTTATCAAGACTATGTTGTGGCTAAGAGCTACAATATTGTGCGGCTCCCTGACAATGTATCATTCGAGCAAGGATCAACTATCGGCGTCGCCTTTGTCACGGCAGCAGTCGCACTAGGTATTTGTCTCGGTGTAGACTTCACGGTTCTTGATAACGGTCCGGATATGCGGCAAGTCGTGGACAGCTTGAACGTTGATTCTCTTCCTAAAGATGTCCACAAGGAAATTACCCAGCAGATTCCACGACACGATCGTCCAGAGGCCGGGGACTGGTTCGTTATCTGGGGAGGTAAGCACAGCAAGTGTTTCAGAGATGGCCATACCTAACCTTTTACAGGCTCGTCGACATCAGCAATACTCAGCGCCCAATTGGCAAAGCTCGCCGGGCTAAGGGTCGCAGTTGTACTCGACGCAGCAAAGCACGGCTCGAAGCTGTATAAAGAGCACTCCATCAAACCAGATCTTGTGATCGACAGTCACGATCCCCAGAGGGCTATTGAAATCATTCGGTCCTGCACGAGAGGTAGAAAGAGGTTCGGACTGGATACGAGAGGTAAAGAGACAACGACCTTCTTAATCGATGCCCTCTGCGACACTCCAAGTATCCCAGAGCCCCAGAAACCTGACGACAGCACGTCAGACACTAGTGAGAGCTTGCTGCCACGGCATGTTCACATTGTCGCTCTGTGCTCGGCTCCAAAGATCCAGCGTAGTGATCTTACACTGCACGCGATCCCGATCAAGCTATTTCATGAAAGCCCGGAAGTAGGTAAGGCATTGACGATATGGCTTGGAAGGCTACTCCAGAACAACGCTGTTGCGTATCCAACGATCGCTGGCGTTGGCGATGGCTTGTCGAGCATCAACGCCAGCCTGGACAAAATGAGGAAAGGCGAGATCAGCGGTGGCAAGATGGTTGTAAAGCTATAGAACAAGTAGAGCTCTCATCGTCATGGAGAATGTGAAATTTCTGAAGGAAATTGTCCTTAAAGTTCCTCGTGTTTCAATAGTGTGAGAACCATGATATCTTCAGTCAGGAGACCTCTGAACAAACATGGTTACGATATTAACTTGCAGTCCACAAGAGAACATACAAGACCTCGTCATGCATGTCAGCCAGCCATGCATATTCCGGGATCAAGAGGTCTACCATGTTGCATTGGTACCTGGGTAACGAGATAATGAAGAATCCTGAGATGTATGGAACATGGTCTGAAAAGTAGGCTAATATTTGTCGAAGCGTGGAGTAATTAATATCTATCTACTTGGATATCGATAATTTCAAGAAATTATCGTGGACCTACTCGTTGCTGGATGCATCCTTCGCGGAGCCCTCGAGCTTGACATCCTCGCTCGAAGGAGTGCTGGTTCCATCAATATCCGATCCATATGGAACATTGCCAAAGTACTTAATAACACTCCAAGCAGGGAGGATTGAGACAGCCCAAAGTGCAAGGTTGAAGTAGACACCTCCGACACGGGCCATGATGGGGATGGACGAGGTGCCGTAACTGATCGCTTGCCATGCTGACTCTGTGCCACGAAGCAGAGCAGCGTAACGCACAATCTCTGCTTCGTCAGAAGCCAAGTTCTGAACGACGAAGTAACTGCAGATGGACGGTCAGTTTATATACCGCAGATATGTTGAGGGTACTTACAGGAAGAGATAGTTGAGCTGGAAGCCGAATGTAAGGAAGACAAATATAGCAAACGCTGCACCAAAGCCGGGACTGGACCAGTCATAGGTGGGCTGAGATATGTTGAAGCGGGTGACGAGGATGGTTGCCCAGGTCCACCATCCGCCCTGCAGGATCACAAGAACCCAGAATGCGCCTCTAGACCGGCGTTTCAGTGAAACTGATGTTCGGTCGAGCCAGGCCTGAGATGTTAGCAAAGTTCAGTGTTTCCCAAGAGGTCATGACTTACTCCGAGAATATTGCCACCGATCACAGCGACAATACCAGACACGAAGGAGCCGAGTGCTCGAGCTCGTACTGTGAACCATACTGGAAACGATTGTCAGTAAGTTTCTGAAAGATGCAGCATTGGAAACGTACAAGACAGATAAGTGAAGAAGACGGCTTCGGAGAAGACGACTGCTCCAATGTAGAGCACGATGAGAAGGAACTTGGTTGTGAAGAAGAGGCGGGTGATCTTCTTGGTCTCGAGCCAAGGGTTGTTGACGATGGACAGATCAACCGTCTTACCATCTGTGCGTTCAACCTTGTTAGGTGGGCTTAAAAACAGAGCAAACAGGGGTCCTGAAGCTTGTATAGCGATGAAAATGAGAAATACAGTGTATGAGACTTGGCCTGCCTCATTGCGATCAGCATTAAGACCGAGATTGATGGCACCGCCAATGATCTGGCCACTCAGGCGGTATGTAAGCCAGTAGCCTAGTGCTTTGCCTTTGTTCCATGGCTCAGGATACGCAATGGCGATTGCAGCTTCGGCCATCCAGAAAACGCCGGCCGAGATGCCGCAGAGTGCAGCTCCTAGGATGACGAGCCACTCGGTACCAAAGCGGTTGTTGGTGTAAAGCCCAGCAGCATACGGGGCATACCCAAGGCTGTGATGGTGAGTATGGATTCCTGTCGGGTCTACAGATGGAGCACTTACGTTCCAAAGATGAGAGCTCCCTTGATACCAATGTAGTGAACGAGAACACTGCCGCCCCAGCAGCTGATGACCATGAGGCAAAAGGTCAGGGCGTTGGCGGTGTTTACCAAGTATGGCTGTTGGGCTCCTCCAGCACCTAACGAGTTCATTGCAGTCCAAATTCCCGGCGCGGCAAGATTGCAAAGACCAAGAATGGTCATGTTGTAGAAGGTCGACCGGTACCACTTGACTGTAATAGATGAGCTCATGTTGACAATCGAGGACAGCTCAACTAAACAAACCTGGGTATTGGCCCGGCTCATGGCCAGATGCATTTTCGTTGGCCATTTTGAATACTGTGTTTTCCGTGATATCAAGTGTAGTAAGAGTGGAAGTTTCCAATATGTTTTATAATCTATCTGGTTCAAGAATACCAGGAACCGGGTTGCCGTCATGTCCAGTTATAGAAATATTCGATCGGCAGGCGACATGCTCATTGGCGGCCAATTTTCAGGGATTGATGATCTAGGCCCAGCACGCCATAGATTGCCTTTTTGCGACAATGTGCTATCATGCTGGTTGATTGTCATGATGTGATTAAGCGGGGTGGGCACGCTATAATGTCTAAGCCTGGTATAGATTAATACCTGCGGTTATATCATCGACTACACTTCAAATCGCTCATATCAATTGAAAACGCAATAACGAATTTAAAAAATCTCAATTGAATAACTTGACAATTTACCATGGGCGACGCTTTTGATTTAGTCGAGTCTCGGCACGATGTAGCTGGTGACAGCAGCTTGGGGACCGGCTTGCCCGTCGGCCTACAGAAGCCATCAGAGCCGCGTCCATATGTCAATCCTCAAGCAAAACTCCCTTTGATTGACAGATACATTGATGAGCCGCGACCATTGCGAGTTGCTGTTATTGGCGGTGGATTGTCAGGAATTCTTGCTGGCGTTTTACTGCCGGAAAAAGTACCCGGCATTCAACTTACAATCTACGACAAGAACTTTGACTTTGTAGGGTCTGCCGATACTTTGCCATGGTCTCAGCCATGCTAACATCGCTTAGGGAGGAACGTGGCTTGAAAACACATATCCAGGAGTGCGCTGCGATATTCCCTCGCACGTCTACCAGTCAACATTTGCTCCCAACGAGAAATGGTCCGATGAGTTTGCACCTGGCGCAGAAATCCGTGACTACTGGCAGGGCGTAGCCAAGAAGTACAACGTCTATCAATACGCCAAATTCGGACACCACGTCAAGCGCATTGACTGGAACTCTGAGAAATCGACGTGGACGTTGACGCTACACAAGCGGGATCAGTCAGAGCAAGCTCCCACGACTGTAGTAGAGACAGCCGACGTTGTCTTGACTGCTACTGGACGATTCAATGCGTGGAAACTGCCAGACTACCCTGGAATGTCTGAGTACCAAGGCCTCCTCCGACACGCACAGAACTGGGACCCATCGGTAGATCTGAAAGGCAAGAAAATTGCCGTGATTGGTAACGGAGCCAGTGGCATACAACTTGTTGCGAATGTGCAGAAGATTGCAGGACACCTTGACCACTATGTCCGAGGGAAAACATGGATTGCCAATTCCTGGGCCGGCGACGACCGCACACTTGAACCACAGCCGATTCCAGAGGATCTCAAGGCCACCTTTGAAGATCCAGAAACATACCTGAAGTTCCGGAAGACTACCGAGGACAAATATTGGCGTGGCTTCGACGGCTTCATCCGCAACTCTGACACGAGCAAGCAACTCAAGGCTCAGTTCATTGACATAATGAAAAAGAGACTGGCCAAGAAGCCCGAGCTCCTCGATGTTATTGTGCCAGACTTCTCACCTAATTGTAGACGCCTGACCCCAGGGCCTGGGTATCTGGAGGCGATCGCCGAGGATAACGTGGACTACATCACAACGCCCATCGCACGATTCACCGCCACCGGTATTGAGACAATTGATGGCGTGCAGCGTGATGTCGACGCCATCTTTTGTGCTACCGGCGCAAACCGCGACATGATTCCCGCCTTTGAGATCCGCGCAAACGGAACCTCCATCGGCGACGTCTGGGGTAAAGAAAAAGGTCACGGCTTCCCCTACACCTACTTCGGAGTGGCTACCCCTGGATTCCCGAACCTATTCTTCCTCGCAGGCCCGCACGGCACCGGACCATCCGGGACAGTACCCCACTCTGCCGAGACACAGATCGCATACTTTGCCAAGATCCTACGCAAGATATCCCGAGAGGGCATCAAGTCCATCGTAGCATCAAAAAACGCCGCCGATGACTTCTTGGAGTATGCAGACTCCTTCTTTGCCTCTACTACACTCTCGGAGAACTGCAGCTCTTGGTACAACGGCGGACAACCTGGTGGACGCATCCATGGCGTGTGGCCGGGGAGTGCTACTCACTTAACTATTGTGCGCCGAGAACCACGATGGGAAGACTTCGAGTATGAGTACTTGGCGGGAGGTGGTAATCGCTTCCAGTGGTACTTTGGTAATGGGTGGACGAAGAAGGAACAGGATCGGGATATAGACATGACGCCTTATCTACATGAGCCAGGCAAGGTTAGCCTTAAGGATCTCCATGAGAGTTGGTGGAGTGTGCCTTGAGTGACGTTACTGTATGCAGGCACAGATTAAAGATATATTATCCAGCACTGAATGAACTAGATTGGCTTATTGCTAGGAAATTTGATTCAAGATAATCAATGACTTGTGCTCCACGCCAATTGGTGGCCGTCATAACGAGCCATTTCTTTCAGCTCGTTTTGTCAACCGAGGTACTGCATACAGCATACGACAATACTTGTCTTGTTAGGGTTACATAACACAAAGCACCGATTCGTTGCCCCATTATTAGAGCACTTCACCCCTGATCGACTGGCCATGCGATCGACACTAGAGACTACAAAAACAATCCTTCCGCCACCTCGTCCACGTATCCCTGTAAGCCCATTATGCATGTCTCACCCATATGGCCTGTTTCTTCCTTGTGTTTTTCTTTTGTATTTTTTTTCCTGTTAGATGACTGGCTAACTTAGGATATCAGTAATTTCTTCCTGCAGTGATTTTGGCAGAGCTGAACTGTGCCGACATTTCCGCGCTGCGGCTCGTGGTTCCCTTGCGTAGAGAGAAAACTAAGCTAATTAAGCGAGCCTATCCACATTATACGATACTGTCACATCATAACCATAATCTTGATGGTACTACAAGTATATATTCTTGTTAAACTGCATACATGTTCCCATTGTTACTTATGCCACTCTCATGCTTCTAGTAATCATGCGACTCCTTGTGTGCTGGCAACTTGTTTCCCTCATATTTGTCAATAGAGTTTTAGCTCGTTCTGGCTCCAATGGTCCAGCAGCACGGTATCATCAGCTGAACCGTTACAAAATCGAGACGTCACAATGTGATTCCAATCACGACATTGATGTCAAGGCCCCATGGAAAAATATTTTTCAGAGCCTGACAGATCAAGAATATGCTGATGTTACTGCATATCTTCACAAACAGGAGGAACTCAACTTGACTGCTATTGCGAACTCAACATCGTGAGTCTTGAACCTTTGACTTTCCTCATCCTACCAACTCTACAAAAATTACTTGCTCTATTGTCTACCTTCACACATCAACAGGTTTTGGCTAACTTTATAAAGTTGGGACAATGTAATCGTGTCTATGGACTTGTTGCAGCCAAACAAGACTGATGCCTTGACGTATCTTGAAGGCAATGGGCCAGCTCCAGCTCGCTATGCACGAGCCACACTGCAATTCAACTCGCAACTACAACCCTACATCCAAGAGTACATGGTTGGCCCACTACCCGTCCAGGAAGGGTCCACTCGATACGAGGAGCTGAACTACATGTTCACATCTGGCCGTGGTCGCATCAACGTGTACAACGCTGACAGTGAGGCCATTGCTGCGTTCAACCTCGCTGTTGGAACAGATATACAGAATATTACGAAGCAGCTTCTCAATGGCGTAAGTAACCGCTATTTGATCATGTTGGACGCTCCATGCTAATGAGGTCAATAGACTGCTACAGGTGCGGAAGACGACAGCCTTTTAATCGCAGGCAGCGATCCTCTGATCCACCACAACGACAGGGTTTATCAGTGGAACGAGTTTTACTCCGCTCACACGGGTGAATTCTTTTCAGAAACGATCCTCCCTACCAGTCTACAATTTAAAGTTGATATCACCGGTCGAGATCCTTCCAAATGGAAGGTGGTCGGTTGGTATTACGACGGCAGCTATTGGCCGACGACTGCCGAATTTAAAGAAGGATCCAAGACGCTCGAGAGAAAGCCAGGACCCAACGTTGATGGCCTTTGGACCTCTACTGACCAGCAAGGTGACAAGTTACCACTTGACCACCTGTATCCACCTACTGCTGTTCAGCCAGATGGTCCACGGTTTCGTCTGGATAGAGAGGAGAATTACGTTGAGTGGAGTGAGTTCATGTTATAATGTTTTTTTATTAAGCTTTAGCTAACAAGTACAGTGGATTTTAGCTTTTTCATCTCGAATCACAAAGAGACTGGTCTGCAGCTCCATGATGTGAGATACAAAGGCGAGCGTATCATCTATGAGCTTGGCCTCCAGGAAGCGATGGCCCATTACGCTTCCCAAGATCCTCTGCATGCATCGTCAGCATATCTGGACACTTCATATGGTATCGGTACCAGTCAGTGGAATCTTGTTGACGGTTTCGACTGTCCTACCCACTCGACCTACCTCAACACATCTTTTTACATAAGCGAGATGACCCACATCCACCCCAATAGCTTGTGTCTTTTCGAACATGATACCGGGTATCCTATACAGCGTCATTTGACAGGAACGCATGTTTCCGCGACCAAGAACATTGTATTCAATGTTCGAAGCGTTTCTACAGTTGGGAACTATGACTATTTATTCGAGTATACCTTTCATTACGATGGATCCATTAGCGTCACTGTCCGAGCATCTGGCTACATCCAGGGAGCGTTTTGGTCTGGAGATGGGGATTATGGCTTTCATATCCATGATAACTTGTCAGGTTCTATGCATGACCATGTTATTAACTTCAAGCTCGATCTGGATATTAAAGGCAGAAAGAACAGTTTGTTAAAGACTGAGTTTGTGCCCATCTCCAAAGTGTAAGTTATTCTCCATCTATCACACACCAATGTACTAACTCAAATAGATACCCCTGGTCCGATGGACAATCAATCAACACAATGAAGGCCAATCGGTCGTACATAACCAGTGAGGACGACGGCAAGATTACATGGGCCAAGAACGGAGCAGCTGCATATGCTGTTGTCAACAAGGATGCTGTGAATGATTTCGGAGAAGCACCTGGCTACTTGATCTCCCCCAGTAAGTCTCTCCTCCATATAAACATGGGCAACACTGACAAGTTTTACAGACAGCGGCAGCACAGGGCATCTCACGGTGAAGTCATCCTCAGCTCTTGGACAGTCCGCAAACTGGGCCAATCATAACATTTTCGCCCTTCAGCACCACGACACCGAGCCGAAAAGCGCTTACGCTTTCAACAGTTATGATCCGCATCACCCAGCTGTAGACTTTGATAAGTTCTTCAACGGGGAGAGTCTTGATCAAGAAGACATTGTTTTGTAAGTATCTATTCCTGGGCATCACTGTTATCCGAGTCTGACAGTTACATAAGATACTTCAACCTCGGCATGCACCACCTACCCAACACGGCTGATCTGCCCAACACTGTGACGACGAAAGCGGTTTCTTCCATGATAATTACACCTCAGAACTACTTTTCAGGCGATATCTCGCGACGAACTATGCAGAAAGTGCGTGTCTCCTACGACGAGAAGTCAAATGTCACTGGTGTGAAGATGTTTGGCACAAAGCAACCTACTTGTGCGTTTGATATGACCAAGGCCGCACCCAAACTAGATACTTTTGTTGGAGAGCTTCAGATTCCCAAGTTTCCTTTTAACCCCAGTGGCAGTCTTCAGACGAATCCTGGTGGTTAAGAGATAATGCCTGAAGTGATATTACTATATATAGATGCAGATTAACGGTATATTATCTACTATTGAATATATTACTAGTTTCACTGTCGCTGAACAGCTCGAGAGATGTTGATAATCTGAATTTAGTTAAGTAAATATTAGTATTTCAGCGTATAGTAAAGTCATCTCACTATTTCGAAAAGAATAATATCTCCAAGCACATCCCGGAACCATCTTATCACTATCATCAAAACTAAGCTAATAACAGGCCAAGCAATACAACAATATTGATTAGCTTCTGAAGCAGTTACTGGCGTGGTATCTCTTGCTTTCGGCTTTAAGTCTCGCTCATCAAGACCAGAAAAGCATCATGACTCCGCTCGATATAGACAATAGAGATATGAAGTCTAATGAGGAAGATGAAAGATCTGATGTTCATGGCATTAGCGCCGTTGACGATGGGGACGGCAGGGATGTCGAGTCTGCTGTGATAGCGGTTCTGATGTTGATGCCGTTGACAAAACGGTTGTGGAGTCTGCTGTAGATAACTCCTCTGATGTTGATGCTATCGTCAGGAGTGTTGTAGAGTCTGCTGTAGATAACGGTTCTGTTGTGGTCACCGTTGACAGGAAGGTTGTAGATTCTGATGTAGACAACAGTTCTGATGTCGATGCTGTCGCCAGGAGGGTTGTAGAGTCTGATGTAGATATCGCATCTGATGTTGATGTCGTTGATGCCGACAATGGTGGTGGCAGTACAAATGCTTTTACGGCAACGTCGTAATCACTCGACGGCTGTTCCTGAGTAAAAGCAGCAACCAATTCACAATCGCTGGTTGAGTGTTGATAGTTTACAGCAATGCAGACGCTGTCTAAGTCACACCTCTCTATGCACGATGCGAAGGTATCCCCAAGAGAATAGTAGGCATAAATAGCTGGGTTGCCACCGATTGTGTTACATTGGATATTGAACCCATACTCTGAAGCAATGTAGGTACTGTCCATTTCACTGCAGGATGTCGGTCCTGCTGCCAGGGCACGGGAATAAAGAAATGGGAGTACGGCCCATAGGGTGCAAAGGCTTTCCGGGGCCCTCATAATAGGCGATTGCGAAAAAGAATGACAGAAATGGTACCTGAGGAGGAAAAGGGATTTTGAACTGTAGAGGTCAGGAGTATGAACAAAGTTTACACGCTCTAGGGAGGTATATATACTAATAACAAGAACGAAACGCAATTAAATGCTGTTGGTTGAGCATTGAGAATTTTTAAATTAAAGTCCCTTTCTGAACGACGCTTAAAATCAGCCCAGCTGAAAGAATGATGGTCTAGGTCGGCCTTTCAATCTGGAGCTCCTGGCTAGCTGACCACTAAAAGATTAGCTGCAAGCTAAACGATCACGTTTTAGGTAAGGTTGAAATTTTTACCCATACAATATTGGACTTGGCACAAACTAAAGTGAGACAGACTCGTTGTTTTTATTCAATAGCTTGCCTACGGTCAATTCGATAGTCTCAATGCACAGCGGCCTACTAGCGGCCGCTCACAGGGTGAATCATAAGTAAAAATGGCGTGTTCAAGAATATGAGCTGAGATGTGTTTACTACTACTTGGATGAGAATGTACTAGACTTGCCTTGGCGTAAGAGATGGTGTATGTAGCTTAGCAAATGCCTATGGGGCTTAGCCGGCTGTAAATAAGGCAATGTAATATTCTCGACGAGAATGTTCCGCAATCATTCCATACTATAATTGCGACGCAGTCAGGGCCGCTGTAGATAAATACATGTCTTTAAACTTGATAGTTGCTGATTTCAATGACGTTCAGCTTAGAGATTATAAATGCGCCTGCTATAGGGTTTACAGGACTCGAGAGCAAAAGTAATAATTATATTTATCCCTTACCCAAAATACATTCCGCTATATTTATTTATTCTGTATACAGTCTCGAATAACCTCCGTATCCAACTCAGCGACACGTCGCCGTCTGCCGCAACTTTATAGACCCCAAGTGCTGTCATCAGTACTTCCCAGGATATGTATTTTAGTCAGATTGGTCACTATGCTTGTCCATTGATTAAGGCGGAGCTGGATGGAGTCTTATCAATAGCCTTGTCGATAATGGGTTTCGTCCTTAGACCGATAAATTCTCGAAAGCTACCTCCTAGATCTTCTTCCCATACTTGAAGGCGACATCTTCCTTTACTGAATGGTCACTTAGATAGTTCGAGTTGGCGCTAAACGCCTCTCGTACCTGATCAAATATTTTAGGAAAGACTCCCATGGTTGGGAATGTTGGAATAGACTTACAATATCGAGTCCACCGACTAGCTCACCATCGACCCATAATTGGGGGAATGTGGGCCATTCACCAAACCACTTCAATCCCTGACGGACATCCTCATCGGACAGGACATTGAATGAACCATACAAAATTCTGCGGTCTTCCAAAAGCCGGATGATCCGTCGACTGAAACGACACACAGGAGATTGAGGTGTCCCTTTCATGAACAACATGACTGGCTCATCATTCACAAGCTCCGACAGGCGGGTAACAAGAGCTTCTCGTGATTGTTCGTCCGAATTGGAAAACTCAGATATAGGGACATGCGCTATGTGAGGCAGAGCATCGGTCCTGGGAGCAAACTCAGTAGCTACAGACATGATTATGAGGTATGATTATTCTGAATTTAATTCAGTGTTGAGTGTCGAAGTGACTGAAGTATGTATGTCTTGAGACTTGCGATAACAAGTCAATCAATGACACTGTTTTTGTATTAATGATTCTATTACCCCGTGGCGCACACTCGTCGTCATCCTACAGACCTCTCTGGCTTGTTTTCCTTGCTGATTGTGCATCTCGATCAGAATGTACCGCCTGCAGAGTCCCGATCATTCTACTTCCGCGTTCTGTTTGGTCCGCCTGTACTGACAATCTTGTCTGAGGCGTTTAGACGTGTTTCAGTTCGACAACGACCCGAGTTCCACTGCATACATAGTACGTACGCTCATTCGGTATGTTTTCGGGCCACGAATACTGCCGACGGAATAATGCATATATGACGGCATATTTGACGTAACAGTTAAATCCCGATGCCATTGTGTTACCCTTACTGTAGTTCTGTGCGCTGCAACAATTACGTTGGCCTTCCGGCATCGACGTATAACACATCAATCACCCATTATTGGTCAAAATCAAGTGATTTCATTTTGTCTCCGAGTTCATTTTTGACTCTTGGTGCTACTATAAGAACCTCTGTCCTACCAAAACCTTTGCTTTCAAAATTCAAACTCATCACTGATTCTCTAACCCTTTGAAACCGCATTTCTTCTACTCCCAAACTCTTTTGCATCAACCATTCTTATCCTATTCATCTGAAATTCTCTTTAACGAACTCCAATATGCCCAGCTACAAAGTCACATTGAAAGCCCCAAACGGAGACCATACCTTCTCATGTGATGATGACAAGTACATCATAGACGAAGCTGAAGATCAGGGTATCGATTTGCCGTATACGTGTCGTGCCGGGGCTTGCTCAAGCTGCGCTGGACGTTTGGTCTCAGGAACCGTCGATCAAAGTGACCAGACTTTCTTGGACGATGATCAACTTGAAAAAGGATGGGTTTTGCTTTGCGTCGCGTATCCCACAAGCGACTGCACGATTGAGACCAACAAGGAAGACGACCTGGACTAAGTCTCCAATGGGAGGTTTTACATACATCATTGCTTTCAATGGAAAGGGATTATCTCGACAATGAATACCCTCTTTAGTGTTCATCGATAACAACAGAGATCTCCCAGTACTGTTACGTTCAGAGCACCTATGCAAGTGGATGAAAGGCACCATCACAACATCAATCACCCTTCAGTAGCTGAACAATATAACAGAAGTTTAGTTCATTGTTATCCTGTTGTTTGCTAGTAAAAAGTGTGACTCTCATGTTGACATGTCCATCTAAGCATCAAATTTGTCTTCAGTTTAAAAAAGCTGAGCGGCATATAATATACCGAGAAGTGAGAAAGACAACATCAGGAGAACAGAAGCTTCCTGCAAATTCTCGTGTTTCCAAAACAGCCACAAGAAGAAAAACGTCAAACCAGGAATACAACATACCATAATATAAACAAGTATTCTCAAACCAGATTTCCTTTCCCTCGCGATGATCCCATAAAATCTGGGTCTCTTATCCCCGTTGGAATCACCAAGTTGTAGCTTCTGCGGGATCCTATCCACTGCATCGCAGTCGTTACATATCCTCTGTCGAGTCACTATACAAGCCTCAGAGTCAATCCTTCCGTAAAAGCGGTCGTAAAACTCGTGCCTAGATAATGGAGGCTCGTCAAGTGGCCTGGGCTGATAGTAATAATCCTTGTCTCCGATTGGAGGTACACCGCTACGGCGCTCGCAATATCGTTTCTCATGCCATTGTTCAAACTGTCAATTGTACTAAGTTAGTCATGGTACAGATGTGTCACAAGCATTGGTGTACCTGGTGGAAGTCACAATGGGAAAATGTCATGAGACCAAACCAGCTCTTGAACCGACCCTTGGCTTGCCGATACTCAGCTCTCAACTGACAAAAGAGTTGCTCGTTACATAGAGATTTTGATTCGATAGGTCTGAGTTTCAACCCTCCAGAGTCTACAAGGAACATGACGTATCGACTTGTTGACGGCATCGCTATTGATACCGGAAGGGCTTCTGATACAACAGAAGTTGGAGTAAAAGGTATATGATCTTGCAATGGCTTTTGTTGGTGGCTAGGTAAGCCATGACTGCCGACGTGAGCGGGAGATGGCCTCGCATGATTCACAAATATGTTTGATGGTGCACCAGATGTTGCAGATGATGTAGGTAGAGTCTGCCCTCTGATTGTGACCACGCCTTGGGCAAATGCTTTTGGAACCACTTCTCTTCGGATATCTCCGCAAACCTTCTATTTGTTAGTTGATTTCTGATCATTGGGCTACGTGCTTACGCAAGTCCAAGTGAGGGTAGCACAATTGGGCAGCTGTTGGAATCGCGGCCCCTCAAGAGGCCACCAATCCATTTCATCCGGAAGCGCCGCCCTCAGAGAAGCCATAGATTTCTTGAACCACGTTATGTCCTGATATTCTGTCAAAGTGATGCTTACTGGCTTTGAGTATGCGAGTTCCAACGCCACCTCTGTGATCTGACGGACGCTAGTATCGTCTAATCCTTTGCTCTGTGACTTGGCCAGTCGTTTCAGTCGTGCCTCAAACGATGGATTCACAAAATCAACCAAACGCGTAATAAATGCGCAAAACGAATTCGTGGAGGCGATCAAGCTTTTCAGGCCAGACATGTTGGTTCGAGCATCAGCTTCATCTCCTGAATCAGATTCAACTGACTCGTCATCTTCCGACACCGGGTCGACTTCCTTGTCTTTAGGGGCTTTTTGTTCCCCTCTTATTTCTTCTTTGGACAGGCCATTAATGATCTCAGACGACAGTTGACCGCAATACTTTCTGAAGAAAAGACCTATCCGAGTTGACTCCGAACTCCGTATCTCGGCTTTCAAATCATGCCCGAGTAGCTTCAGTAGCTTTCGAAGTTTTCCTACCAGTCTTTTGCGGTCTATATCAGTTGTATAAAGCGCCGGATGTATTAGCTTTCGTAAGTCCACAGTACTGTAGAGAAGGTCGATGAATGCCTCGTTTGCTTTAAGCTGTTCAGCCACCCCTCCACCAGATGCTGAGGTAGGGGCAGTAGATAAAGACACGCAGCTACTGGAGCCGTCACTGCTCAGCTCGTCATCCAGAATGTCTCGTCCTACTCTGAAACTGTCTTGGGTAAAATCTCCGAGGGAAAATGGTGGGGCTGGAAAAGTAGTGGCGAGTTGGCGGACTGGGTGAGCTTCGTCAGTAGTTGCATTAGTAACCCCGGGATCATTACTCGGATCCACAACTGAGGTTTCAACCATTCCAGATGATGCGTGAATTATTTTGGGTCTAGACTTTGCCATATAACGTCGTCGGCCAGCTTCCACCCTGCGGTCATGTTCATCTTTCATGTAATAAATTTGACTAGCAACTCCATCCATCGCACGGCATATCTGTTGGACGATGGCGACCCGATTACCGTCATGTCGCCAAAGTTGAACGTCTTGATACATTTTCTCATAGTGGCGCTGCTTTTCTTCTATCTTGCAGCACAGGCTGCATACTCCGGGGTTGAGTTTCGTTTCGTAGACAAGCTTTACCCCACAAGATCCCTCGGGTCGCTTCTTACAGATTTTTCGCAATTGACCCCATGTACAGACACCGCAGCTCAAGCGAATTTGATCGAAATAGCACATCCTGGTAGTTCCTTTTATTCGATTGGAATGGAGCGGATAGAACTTGGATATCAGTAAAGTTATCAAAAATAGCAAAAAGGTCCCATTAAATTAAATCGGGAAAAACTCGCTTTAGATGTACCTTTAGTTGGTAAATGTTGTTTTATAGGGTAAACACAGAGCCTGATTTCAACATTATTTGTAGGTGCCATTCATATGTACTTTATTTCAACGCGGTTGAAAGTGACGTGGCGTAAACAGAACCAATTGTTAGCTAGTGGTTGCCTGCCAAGGTTGAAAGCCCAAAGAGGGCTAGATCCACTTCAAGGTTAAAATATCTCTTACCCTAAATTTTCCTTCCCTAATTACACTTTTCACATACAGGATACTCATGTAAATCCAAGTAAGGGTAGAATAAGAGGGAAATGGCTGCGGTCGTGGCTCCTCGAGGGACCACCAGTCCCATTCATCTGGAAGTTCCTGGGGACATCACTACTAAGCTCATCATCCAGACGGCCTCGGCCTACTCTCAGGCTGTTCTGAGTGGAATTGTCGAGGAAGAATGGTGCGTTTGGGAGAGTGGTGGTTCCATGACGTTGAACTTCGCCGGTAGTTGCATTGGTCACCATGGGGTCATCATTCGTGTCCAGAACAGAATCGCCAACCATACCGCATAACATATGAGCTATCATTAGTGAGATGTTTATTGTCTTTAAGTTGGTTGGTGACGAGTAGATGTATTTGACAATTGATCAAGGTTGCAAGAAAGTTGTTACTGTGGTCTGTATGGGTTGACAAAAGCTTTATTGATCGTCTTCCTTGAGAAAACCGAGAAAGACATGGCAAGAGCTAGTTTATAACAAGAAACAATAAATCATTGTAGACAATGTCGTGAGATTTTGTCACACAGCTTGTTCCTGAGAGCCCTGTACCCTGGATTTATGCTCCTCTTGTATATGACACATCTGTCGGATAAGGTTTTGCATCTCATCGTATTTTTGTTTCAGGTCGTCGGTTCCCTTGTCATCTAGTTGCTGACGTCCAACACTCCGAAACACTTTCTGATAACGGCACTGCTTTTTCTCTAGATCAGAGCACAGGGGACATTCCCCTGACTCATGTATTGTATCATAGACGAGCTTCAGTTCACAAATTCTCCTAGATCCACGTGCCTTTTGACATTGGCATAGAAAGCGGCCCCATTTCCAATACCCGCAGTTCCAGTGAATCAGTTCGTACCAACACATCCTGATGACTTTTTTCGAGAGTTAAGGGTGCGGATCAAAGTGGAGGTTGTAAATGATAGTCAACGCAGATAAAAGCTCTCTAGAATGGTTCGTCCAAGTTTGAAATAAATAAATCTGTTTTGGATGATTTAAAAATTGCAGAGAATTGTTCGTGCAGACTCAGCTCTCTTATAATAGACTTTTAAATGGCAACTACTGTTTTTGCAACGTAAACACATAGCCTGATCTACAGATTGTTTACTTTTCTAGGACATTCAACAGCACCTAGTCCGAATATGACGTGGCTTAAACAAAGCCACTTGTTGGTCGCTGCTTGCCTGCCAAGGTTGACGCCCAAACAGGTCTAGATCCACTTCAACGTCTATTTATATCTCTTACCCTAAAGCCTTCCTTTCCCATCTACAAGTTCATTACTATTTATAAAACATCTTTTTAACTATAGTTAGTTTTCAATTTTAGGATAGATATAGCTGTATTAGGGAAGTAGTTATTCTGTAAACTAACTTTACGTTTTAAGATATATATAGATTAATTAGATGATTGATAATTTTTCTTTTTAGAAACTATATAATATATCCCGTGGAGATAACACGTCACTGGAGACTTCTTGTTTTTTTTTCTAGAGCACTAGTGTATTTACTATCAGGAGAATTAGTACTGAGAAAACTAAAAAGGAAGAGCGAACTTACTACTTCAATCCACCTCGCCATCCACTTATTGACAGCTTGTTTTGCCTCATCAACAAGACCCAACTCTGTTACAATATCAGCAACATGTCACATTATCACTGGGCTATGTCTTACCTAGCAGAAGCTGGACCGCGCCACGGATTCCAGAGTCCAGCGCAGAAGCAATCCAAGCATGAGTGTAGGATGTGTGCTCTCCCACAAAGATCATCTAAAACATAATGTTAGTCAAGCACAGTTTATAGTTTAGAAGTCTCTTACCTTTTCGTATGTCTTGAAGTACTCGGGGATGTAAAGCTGATGCTGTCCAGCAGTTGGACTGGCCCAACTTCCAGACTGAAGAGGGTCCAATGCCCAGCACCTTCTGTTGAACTTGCCAGTGTACAGTTCCCTGATAAACTCGCCGTGAATGTCAACCATGGCGTCAAAAACCATCTGGACATGTTCCTCCTCGGTCATACTGGCTAACCGGTAACCCATGTCGCCGCTTTGATAGCTGGCAAGGATAGTAGCAGGACCAGTGCCGTTAATGTTGTAAGATGGGTAGCAGATTGATCCGATACCGGGGATGTCACTAGTAGTACTGCAGCCTCCGATGATGGGGTTCTCGTAGTGTTCCCAGAAACGTTCAGAGAACTCAAGTGCCACCTTGCAGGCGGATCCGTAGTTGAGACCCTTGATGGCGTTGGAAATGGTTGCTGGAAGACGAGGAAGACGCCAGCGTCGGACGATGGAGAAGGGCACCGCGATGACGGCGTAGTCAAATGTGGAATCTTGGAATTCTGTATCGTTGTATTCCTTTCTCCATTGAAGCGTAACCTTGTCGTTAGCGTCATCGTATCGGACGCGTTCGATCTTGCGACCCATGGTTGTGATATCGTCAACAAGCGGGTGGAATGACAAAGGAAGTCTGTTAAGACCACCATCAATTGTCTTGTAACTAGCAGCTGAGAAGTACAAGCCCTCGTATAGAGAGTCCCAGAATGATGTAGCAGTCCAGTCACCCAGGACATCGGTACTGTTGGAGCTGCCCTTGAGGTAGTTGACCATGAAAGCGTACTCGGACCATTGGTCGCCACCTAGTCCGTTCAGGCCAGTTTCGAGCCACTGCTTGTGAGCCTTAAACATGTTCTTGGCCATAAGGGTACTGAAGTCAGATCCAGGCATGAAAGAGTCCACCTTTGCTTGGAGATCTTCCGCTTCAGATCCAGGGTTGCTTGCAGCACCTAGTGAAGCGTTCTTGGCGATTTGTGCAAGTGTTGGGGGCATGCCGTTGGGAAGCTTAAACTCGTTTTTGTACGATAGACCATTAGGATTCGACTGGATCCAGGGAATAAAGTCAACACTGAGGTTCTTGTCGTGTTTGTTGAGGCCATTCATCTCGTCAGCAAGTTGAAACACCAATTGATGATCTGTAATGTTCATCGTCTCATTGGTCTCGGGACTCTTGTAGGTTGAGGGAAAGCGCATGGGTCCCATCTCTTGGTAAGAGTAGTCAAAGGGACCACCTGTGAGATACTCTGTGTGCACTCGACCGCCAAGACGGTGGCTGGCCTCAATGATGCTGATGTTGGTCATGCCGGCTTGGGAAAGGACGAGGTAAGTCATCAGTCCGGACATTCCTGCACCGACAATGGCAATTTCCTTCGACTTTGCGGCTGCTTCGTCGACAAAGGAAGTGCCAGTCTTGGTCAAGTGAGCGACACCGTCGAACCAGGGACCAAGAACATCAAAGCCATTTTCTTCAGTCATGAGAATTGAATCTAAGTCCATGTTAATTATGGCACACGGGATGAACGCCGGTTGTCCTACCTTTGCCTCGTTTTTGAGGCGCTCTTCTTTTGATCCGATGAAGTTTCTGCCGCTCACTGCGTCCCACGAGAGCTCCATCACTTGTCCACGCCGATATACATCCATTGTCATTGGTGTTGGTAGGAATAACCCAGGCCAAGCGAGAGATGCTCTTGCTTTCAGTTTCAGCGATGGTGTGGTGAGCTTCAGAGATTGACTCAGCATCACAAGGGCCATAAGTAAAGGATAGGGAACCTTGTGTAGGTTTGTTGAATCTGACGTGGATATTGGCAAGGTGGGATGTGAGTGGCTCACGAGTCTCGAGTTGAACGGGAAGGGAAGAGGCAAATGAGCTGCCAATGCTCAAGGCAAGACTCACAATTGAGTGCTTCATTATGAATGATTGTGATGAAGATCTTCACATTCTGGACACAGCAATCGCCTTCTATTATTACATATTCATATATATACCTGAAAGTAAATAACTCAGACTTCTTATCGAAGCTATACTCTACATAAAAAAGAATTTACCCTCAGAAACCGATTGGTCAAGAATAATAAACACTTATCTCCGATTCTGTCGCCGATATACCAGGGTTTCTCGTACCGGATGGCTGGATCCCACGGATGTCGGATAATAAATGTGTCTTATCTGTTGTATGGGATGAAAAGGCGTAAAAGACATGCACATTCCTCGCTGCATGTTGTTGCCCCCTCAGGGTGACAGAAACATAAACCACTCGATCCATAAGAGACAATATTAGTAGGTCAGCTCATGTCGCTTAGACCGTGGTTCTTCGACTACTTAACTCTGTAGACTAAGATTTGGAGACGATCATTTCTGCTACCCACTAGCCTCCGTACTTAGCCGGTGGACTTGGGTCGCATTGTCTTATCAGTTTGGCGAGACACAAAGCCCCGCGATGATGCAGACAGTACATTAACGCCCTTGTTCACCGATAGTCCGAACGAATTTCATGCAATAAGAGGATAGACTAGACTAGACAAGGCAATCATTCATTCGCCTGTTCAAACTAGGAAAGGCAGGTACTTTTGTTTCAATCAATAAAATCCCGATAGGTAGAATACATTAAGATAAGCGATGACCCGACATGATCCATGAGGCGACTACCCCACATCGGCGAACTGGACATGTCCTGATTAATAAGACAACGATAACGATAATGATAAACAACCGATAAGATACTCTTGATGATACGCGGACGGTGATCTCAAACATTACTGGACGGTCGAGGTAGAGAATAATCTCCAATTCCAATCTTACCCAACAGAGACACGCTCGTAATCACTAATCAGTGCGCCATAATACTCTTACCACCATCCGCCGTCACTCTCTTTCTAACACGAATCTTCATTCGACTGTTACCAAGTCGGCGAAGGACGATCTGCCCCAAGGCACCTGTTTCAGCTGCACTGACCGATGCACTTGGGCAGAACAAAAGTGCCTCACCCGTTCTCAATTCAACAATTTGCAACAAGAGGTCATCGGTATCCTCATCAACACCAGCCAGATGCCTCTGCAAAACAGTAAACCAAGCTGGAGACGTGAACCGGTGCACAATGACGGTAGAGCAAAGGTCAAGGAGCTTGGGAGAAATGGTCGGCTCCTGTGTTGATAGAATGACTCTGGTGCCAAGGTGGCGCTGGAGACGGATGACGGAAAGGAGGGACTCTGTCAGGGTCTGACTGTCGGAACTGTCGTTCATGTACTTGTGGGCTTCATCGAGAGCCACGACGCGACCGACAGTGGCCTTTTGCTCTAAAAAGAGGCTGAGACAAATGTTGAACAATGAGCATGCTGCTTCAGCGGTAACGCAAGGACAAGATAGATCGACGATGGTGAGTTGACCAGCCTAATGAATTTGTTAGACCAATATCACAAAAAGCCATGTGAACCTACCTTGAGTTCCCAACTAATTCCTGTGTTTGCGGCTCTGGAGTTGTTTCTCAAGATTTGTGCCGGGTTCATAAAGCTTTCTAGAGTTTCCAGCCGTTGTTGCAACGGCACACTCTGGCCCTCTTTTAATTCCTCCTCGTTCAGTTGCATCTTGAAAGCTGCATAGTTAAATGTCGAGCCGGTCCTTTGTTGTTCAACGCGCATGTCACGCAGAATACGGCTGACCACGTGGAGATACAATGGAAGGGCGCCTCCTTTGATAGAGCTGACTGCCATGAGATCCAGCATGCGCTGTGTGTTAAGGTCGGACTGGTTTATAAGTAGCGGTTCAACGGTCACATTAGGGAGACTGCCGTAGATTCGCTGCGGAAATAAGTGAGAAAATGTGTTGGAGTGGAGGAGCAGTCGAAAATTACCTTGATATTCCTAATGTTTGATGGAGCACAGAGGACTCGTACTTGAACGCCTGGGTGACTGGAAAGATAGGCAGCTTCGCAAGGCATACCTCCCCTGTCGGAAATGAAGGTGTCGTAGTGAAAGACAAGGCCAGATAGCGGGCGAGGGAGTTGGTTCGCGTTGCAAGGAATCAAGCAGTTTTCCAGAATAGTACTGAGTGTATGACTTTTGCCTGATCCTTGACTTCCACAAATGAAGGTGCTGGTCGGGTCAGCGACATTGTAAAAGATGCGCGAATTCAGTTTCTCCTCATCGCTGGTTGATATAGTCGAGATGTCTGAAGCCATCAGACCGTACTGAGATGGTCTGTCAAACTGAGGAAGCTTTTCCAATACTGGCGCGGTAAAGACGGGAACAGAGCCGGATAATTTTGTTTTTGGCGCTTCATTATCGAGGAGCCACAGATGAGGGTGTGCACCGGCAGGTTCAGGTGTTTTCGACTTGTTGGAGGTGGGTTGCGAAAATATCTTGTCGCGGCCTTCACCCGGCGTTCCCGCCTCACTGAGACAGAACAGGTTTTCGGGTATTTTTTCCTCTTTGGAGGTGGGAGAGAAAAAGACAATCTCGGTGCTTTCAGATAATACTCCCGTTTTGCTGGGAGTGACCAAGTTTTCCGAACTCTTGGTCAAGTCGTCCTCGTTAACGCGGAGGTTAGAAAAGATCTTGGCAGTGCTATCGGCCAAGTGTTGAGAGAACATTTTGGCGGATTGTATTGGTACAAAAGTCCAAGATTGAAAGAGAAGAGTTGACAAGATGAGATTGCGGCTGCCTAGGGGTCGGAACACGACAGTGTCTATGTTTGCTTTTGTCAATCTGTTTTAAGTGGATATGCAAAGTATGACGCGTTTAACCTCAAGGCTTCAGGGGGATGTAGTGATGTCTGGCTATTGAAGGTTACAAGGACATTATATCTTGCTGGTTCTCGTAGTCTTGTTCAGTCAGTAAACTAGTGTTATGGCCTTTCGAGGAAAATGTTGTTTTCTATCACTGGAACCCATGATAGATTAGGGGATGAACTAGCGCATAGACCATCGGACTAATAACGTTCCGGAATTTCTATAGAAGTTCTATCTTGAATGCAACTAGCAGTTAAACTAATAACACTGGAAACTTAATTCTATATTTAATTTTAACTAAAAGTGTCATTGCCTCTGTCTCTACAGAGTACCTGCAGCGTAACTCAATCTGTTAATACTTAGGTACAATTAATGACAAGTTACTTACTAGCCTATCTAATCGCATTGCATTGTATCTTATCTTATCTTATCAAGACCAGGGACGAATCAGGTAAAGAATCGCTGTTTGAATTTCTGACTAAAGCACGAGGTACAGCAAGTACAGACTAAAGGATCATACAAAACTTAAAAACAATATTGTACTCTTCCCATTTCCATCCTAGTGAACCGTACTCTTCGGGACGCATGAGTACTTAGTGTCCCACCAATACCAACTCTTCTCGAGCTGCATTATCACCAAAGACCTCATCCATCTGCTCCAATGTCTTGCCCTTGGTTTCAGGAACCAGGAAGAAAGCCCAGACAGCAGCGATGAAGCACCAAGATCCAAAGAAGATGTAAACTCCAAACCCAATGCTCTCAATCATGGGGGGTGTAGCGACACCGACAACAAAGTTGAAGAGCCAAACTGTAGCTGTGGCGAGTGCGACACCCTTTGATCGAGAAGAGTTGGGGAAGACCTCTGCGGGAAGAGCCCATCCGAGAGGAGCATAAGAGACTCCGTAGATGAGGATGAAGCAGAAAGCCATGGCTACAGCAGCCCAACCTGCAGATGGGTTCGAGCTCCACTTGTCGTTGAACACACCAACGAGAACAGCCATGATACCCCATGCAGTTCCACCTCCGATACCACCCCAGATGGCCAATGGTCGTCTTCCGACCTTGTCAATGATGAAGAAGCAGAGAGTAACGGCAACAAGCTGCAACATGTTGAAGACACCGGACATGATGAGCGACATCTCTGAAGACTGCCCCAGGGACTGGAAGAGAGTTGGGGCATAATAGATGAAAGCGTTGATACCGGAAAGCTGCTGGAAGAAGGCGACTCCAACGGCGATAGAGGTACGGTGCCACATGTTCTTCTTGAAGAGGTCACCCCAGCAAGCAAGCTCGAGTCGGAGACCTGTCAATCCAGGATGACGCTTCTCCTGCATAATCTTCTGGACAGCGACCTCTTTGCAGATACCAGCATGCTCTTGCTGAACACGGGAATCAGTTCCAGGAAGTCGGCGAAGTCGTTCCAAGCTCTTGAGGGCGTCGTCCGATCGATCGACAAGTGCGAGCCATCGTGGGGAGTATGGGAAGAAGTGAATGCCAATTCCAAGGATACTGCTGCACACCATCTGGAGGCCAAAGGGGAGACGGAAGGATAGCTCGCCAGGGAGTTCACGTGTCGCGTAGGTGATCCAGAAGGACACCACGACGCCAATGACACAAGACACAGACTCTAGCACAAGCAATGTTCCTCGTAGATTGGGCGGGGCGATCTCGGATATGTAGATTGGGGCTCCCTGTAATTTTAGTTAGAGATTGTCTGTTTGAAGGAATGCTTTGTCTTACCATAGCAAGGGTTCCGACACCAATTCCTCCGATTGTTCGTCCAGCGACGAGCAGACCATAAGAGTTGGCAGCTGTCTGCATTATAGCGCCAATGTTGAAAATGACAACGACGAAAGAAAGAGCCTTCTTTCGCGAGACTTTGTCGGCAAGAGTAGGCATGAAGAGACAACCGATAAAGGCACCCAGCTCAAGCATACCAGTCATGAAGCCCTTGCCGAAAGCAGTTTCGGTCATAGGGAATGTCTTGTGGAACTGGGGCATGATGTTGACGATTGAAATGACTCCCTGGTCATAACCAAAGGAGAAGCCTCCCATGGACGCCAAGAAAGCCACACCAAAGATGTATGGGGATGCGATAACGCCGCGGATTCCACTCTTGCCATAAGAGATGTCTTCGTTGAGAAAAACGACGGGAGCATGTTCAACCGAGGCTGTGTTCTCCACATTCTCGAAAGAAAGGTCACTCTTGGGTGACTTCCCCGACGGAGAATATGATTCAGCTACCATGTTGGCAAGCTTGGGAGTTGATGGAGATCAGAGAGCAAGAATGGGCAAGATTCTATTGAGACGAGAGAAGATGAGGATCTTGGGATAGAACGAACAGTTGGAGATATTTCGAAATGCATGATGGTTTATATATCCCGTGCGGTTCGGTCTCATCCAAGTTTTCCCTTGGAGTCAATGCTTCGGCATGGTCTGCGAGTCAGCTCCACGAAAACGAAAAAGCAGGCCCATTTTCCCCGCAAACCAAAACCTGGGGAAATTCCGGGGCTAGATCCTGGTTTGCCCCAAGTCTCGAGTTTAAAGCATGAAAATGAGAGATGGTGTAGTCCGTTCCGGGCAATTCTTCCCGCGGGATACCGTTCTATTACGCACCAGACCCTCAACCCCAGTTCCCCAAGGCGCTAGGGTATCACTATTCCCTCCGCCCCAGTTCTCCTTGGGGTTAGACCGTTGCGACTGGACGGTATAAGCGGAGGAGGTGCCGATCATGTAACCAAACAGCGTTGGAGAATTACTGATGACGCTAATCTAAACAGCCAACTGGGCTTGGAGACTTAACCCGCTTCCCTTGCCCGCGGGATAAATTATCATTCCTGGTCAAAAGGCTGAACATATGACGCGCCACCCCGCATCCGTTTCATCCACCATTTCCAAAAGAGGGAATTTATTCCTCCTCGTGGAGCTAGCAGTAAGCAGGATTTGTCTCGACCGAAAACCCGAGGGGTAATCCCTTGCGGGCATTTTAACTCCTAATAGAAATCAACACACATTTCGCGTTACTTGGAGATTGGAGACAGAAATTTAACTGGTACTCCAAGAGATTTGCGTCGGCCTCGTCTCCGCTCTGATAGAGTCCTCATGACGAGGGGTTCAAGATATAAAAAAGCTATTCCTCCTCATCACAACTGGAATCTTCATCATCATCATCAGAGGGAACACATTCGCAAGCATGATCGCAATCACTTTACTTGGTGTTGCTTTTGCAGCCTTGTTCCTTCGTCTTTTCGTCTTCCCCATCATTTGGTACTTTATCGATCCCAAGGGATTGAGAAAGTTCGAGAACTTTTCCTGGCTGTCCCCTCTTACTGATCTGCGCCACTGCTACCTCAGCCACACAGGCAAGCGGTCTGAGACCCTTGCTGCTGAACATGAGCGTCGCGAACAAGCCATTCTGAGAATTGGCCCCAACGCGTTATCCTTCAACCACCCACAAGCCATCAGAGACATTTACGGTCATCAGACCAAGTGCACAAAAGACCACAAGGAGACTGTTCTTGCTGGCGCCCACCGAAATCTCTTTGATGTTGTCGACAAGGGTGAGCACAGCAGGAAGCGAAGACTTCTTTCTGCTGCCTTTGCTACTCGAAACCTGGAGAAATGGGAGTTCAAGGTTCGCTACACTACCCAGCGCCTTTTGGACGCATTCGACCCTCGCTGCACTGCACCTCTCAAGCCCGACACCGACCCATCCCCAGAAGACCTCACCGTTGACTTCAACAACTGGATCAACCTGTGGACCATTGAAGCCATCAACTTTATCGCTCTATCATCCAAGATGACTCTGCTTGATACCGGCACAGATGAAGTCACCGCTGAGAAGCCCGACGGCACACTCTACCCCGCTAGATACCGCCAATCTCAGAACCACTCCGCCATGGTCAAGTCTGTCTTTGTCTGGGAGTACGAGCTTTACCCATGGCTCCGTTCCATCAGCAAGGTCGTTCCCAACAAGTGGAAGAGCTACTGGGCCACCAGCGCTCCCTGGGGCGACGTTTGCTACCACCAAGCCAAGGAGAGACTCAGACGACACGAGGCCGGTGAAAAGCTTGATGATTTCTTCTCTTGTCTCATGCACGATAAGAACGGTGTTGCCAATGAGCTCGAATGGGGCGAGATTGTCGCCGAGACCTCTGCCATTATTGATGCTGGAGCTGAGACCACAGCTATTGCCCTCACACATGTTATGCAACTATTGATCAGTCACCCCGAACAACTCCAAAAGTTGAGAGAGGAGATTGCTGGTGTTATGGAGGAAGGTGATATCATCGCGCCATTTGCCAAGGTGAAAGACCTCCCATACCTCAAGGCTTGTCTCGACGAGGGTCTACGTCTCATCCCACCTGTGTCCTCTGGTCTTCCCCGACGCACACCTCCCGAGGGTGCCAACATCGGAGGAACCTGGATTCCCGGTGATACCTCAGTATCCATGACCATCTGGAACGCTCACCACGACGAGACAATTTACCCTGAACCTTATGCTTTCAAGCCCGAGCGCTGGATGGATCTACAAGAGCGAAAGAGAATGGAGCCCTTCTTTATTCCCTTCTCTGCTGGTGCCAGAGGCTGTATTGGACGTAACATTTCTTATCTGGAGCAGCAGATTGTGCTCAGTACTTTGGTGCACCGTTATGATTTCGCGATGCCCACTAAGGACTTCAAGGTTTCGCGTTTTGAGGCTTTTAATCTGATTATGGGACAATTGCCAATTAAAATTTGGCGACGATAGAGGAATAGATAAGCGGATAGATCATTTAATTGTCAAGACTTTTTCAACATGCCTTTTAATTTCTTCTTCGTAACTACCCTCTAGTTTCATTGCAGTACTTGTCACCACCAACTGTTTTGGTCTAAGTATCTAGAGCCCCGGCATCTTGCTACCTTGATCAATGACTCTGTAGAGTAACAGCTTGTTATATAACGCTCTGTATACTTTGATCACTCGAATTGATCTGCCTTTTGTTGACCACTCATGGAAGGGTTCCGAAACCATCACGTTGCAGTTGCAATTTTTTTATGACATGTCAATATTGAGCGATTTTCTTGTCTGTTGAGCGCGCTTCTGATGAATCTTTGCTCCGCCCGCACTCGATGATGGCGTCGGTTACCCCATAGTCAATATCTTCCGCGAAGATTACAACGCTTTGCTCATTATTTTTTTTTTAAAAATGTGTTGTCTTTGTCATTTGATTAAAAAAAATCCAAGTCTGACCACTAAATAATTCCAATTTTCAACCAATTCCCATTCCATTCATTACAATCAACTATAGTCAAATGACAGACAACACCTTTTCGTCACAACATAGCTCCTGGTGTTTCAGTTACCCCATTCCGTCTTTAGCGTCGCAATGAGTGTCTTTGTCTTCCACTTGATTGCCTCTTCCACCTTTTCAAGGTAGCCTATAGCATGCATCTGTTCACAGAGATCACTGATGCAATATCCACCTGAAAGGTTAGCCGTCGTTCTCAAACTTGGAGCAGGGGAAACTGTACAGAGTGAAAGCATGTGCGCAGGCAGATAGAATGCATTCACAACATGTGCGTTGGACAATGCAAGGCCCATAAGCATGCAGAGATAGAAAGATATCTTGGCCTAGCGATCTGTTAGATATTTTCAACAATGGCAAAATCTGAAAATACCTCGAGGTCTTGCTTGCCGGTACTGTCTTTTTGCTGAGGGTCATTACACTGACGCAAATATAAAACAGCCTTGGATGCGTAGTAATACTGCATTGCGATAACTGCCACATCTTAGCGAATCAAACAAAACCAATGGGTAAAGGTACTTACCAGGCACTGACGCAACAAAGTAAAGGGTCGGAAACGGTCTGCCACCTGAGACATCGGCCGCATTGTAAAATACAGGCTTGAAAGACACAGGTTTAGCATCGTACCACTGGTCCACCTCTATCCCAGCGGCTCGGAATTCTCCTTGATCATCCTCCGGACTATCCGTTGATAGAAACATCATCATGATCTTGGCGAAGTTATACACCGCCCTATTCGCATATGCTGAATCATCAAACCTTCTAAACACGGTTGACCTCTCAAAGTTCTCGAGACATATCTGGATAGGTCTTCTCCGTACGACGTAGATGTAGATGACTTGTCGGAGGTGAACCCAGCTGGCAGCTTCAGCTAACCCGCCTTGCATCACAAACCTGGCGATTACCTCATGATTCAAGAGGTTCTGTGTTCCACTGAGATGGTGGTAGTAAGAATCAGTCTCGTTATCATTCTCCTCATACAGCCGTGCGATTACAACGGCTGTGAGGAGTGTTGAGTCCCATGTTTCAACGGGTTGATCGAATGCTTCAATCAGAAGCTTTATGCATTTGTTGTGGTAGAAGGTGCTTTCTACATTATCGGATGCGTCGTAGAGGCTTGCGAGGGCAAGGAGACCATTCATTATCATTGGTTGGTGAAGGGCTAGTCGGGGTACTTCGAGTTCGAAATGCCGGCTATCGTCACATGCATCGGACTTGTATGTTAGTCAACGCGATGATTAGGATAAGAGAGACGTACCAAGGGTGCAAGCCTATAGATATAGGTCATGAAGAGAAAGGCTTCTCGTTCAGTCAGGTCACGAGGACTCTGAGCATGAAGTTGAGCCGGTAGAGTTTGGACCAAGGTATAATCAGAGGATCCGTTTGGGCTGTAAACTGGGGGGCTGGTCATGGAGTTTGAAGGTGATTCCCAGTGGGTCGAAGGCGATTCCCAGTGGTTTGATGGTGATTTCCAGTGGTTTGAAGGCGATTGCTGATTCAAAGACGCGACTTCTTGTTGAGACTGCACAAGGTCGTCCATCAATACTTCCATCATATTTTCCGATACTGGCTGCGCGGCTGACTGATTGGCGACATCCGTATCTGCTGTGGATGTCGTTTCCGTTTCCGGCTCCTCCAACTCCATGCCATCAATTCCCCGCGGTGTCGTGAATGAGACTGCAGCCTTTGGTATCAATCCACGCAAAAATGTTAGATGCCAATAACTTACTCTTTGTTGGAACCTTTCTCCACTCCCTTCCTGACTCCCTTCCAATTTTTGGATGACCATGTTTGAACTGAATGTCATTTTCGAACCGGCATTCCTGCCCCGATTCATGACAAGTGCCGCATTGAGAGGCTCCAGGCTGAACGACGCATTTCCTATGTCGCCGGCGACATACAATGCAGCATTTGACTCGCTTCATTGGTTCAAGATGGCAGCGGCAGTAGTGTTGATACTATGAGATGCAGACGTGAACCTGAAGTGGGTGATACAGGTAAGGGAATGCAGCAGTGGGGAAGTTGAGGTCATACGCACCAAAGACGGTTGACTAGTTTGAGTTGGCCTTGAATAATTGGCTGCAGTTCCCCAGGTTTTATCTATAGGGTAGCTATACTTAGACAGCGCCATCCCTGTGTTCAAACTTGATTGGTTCATGTGCATCAAAGAGGGTCACATTGAAATGCTCACTATCGATCCAATGAGGGGGCGTGATATTTCCAAATCGGAAAAGTAAAATCACTCCATCACAGGGAAACACTCTGTTGTCAAGATCGATCGTGTCTAAAAGTTGATTGTATGGGGAAAAGGCTTAGCTACCACTGTTTGATCCTATTTCTGGAGGATCCCTGGCCGGTCAACTGAACTATATTGCTTTTGTAACTAGCGGCCCCAATCGCCGTTGGCCAATAAATTTCTCATTGAAGCTAGTGACGAACTATTGATTCGGTGGAGATTGAATACCCCGTGTAGTTTTTACCTACCCAGCTATATTGTGCATCACTTTCTGAATCCGTTTTCTTGTTTTCTCCTTTTTTGATATTGTTTTTAACTTACCGACCCAAGTCAATCGTTCGTGATTTTTTAATGTATCTTAAGATGCGCTCTGTTGTTTTATTGTTGGCTATCGGCCTCTTTGGTGCTGAGTCTGCACTTGCTGGTCCCTGCAAGCCCCAAGCATCCAGTACGTTTCAAGGGGAAACAGTTTCGGAAATAGATAATAACAGTGTCTCAGCCATGGAAGTAAGGGTTTCAACAACGATTTATCCAACAACGCAGTCTACTTCAGCGACAGGCGAACTCCCTACAGCAGCATCATCTGACACGCTCACCGAGACTATTGCAACTACTATCGCTTCAGATACTACCGCCGCTATAATCACAATATCATCCGAGAACGAAGCAACCCCAACCGCAGATGTCACCACTACAGCCCCTCTCGCAACCCCAACCTTTACCATTGTTGGTGGCGGCGGGTCTGTAAACGGTGCCCCTCTCAAAGGCACTGATCAAGAGGGCAGCATTCTGCTATTCAACCCAGCAATGGGAAACCTCCGCGCCCGAACGTTTGTTCTCGATGCTGACACTGGCCGAATTCGAGACAAAGATACAGGAATTGCTGTTTGCGCTAACTATGGCGATGCTCAATCGAGCTCTGACCCGGCTAAAATCGCATTTTGTCAAGCTGGCAACACTGGTCCCAACAGATACTATGATTATTTAACCTGTAGGATAATTAACGGAAAACTTGCCTGTACAGCTCCCAAGGCTTCTTGCCCAGAAGATGACAACGGGGATGCCGTGTGCTCCACTGACCTCTCTGGTGGCGTCAACAGTGAATTCTACTACCAGAACCGAGCTGGAGCTGGGGACTACCTGTATATCTCCAGTGGTAGCCTTGGCGGTTATACGTCTGTTGACATCATTGCTCAAGATGCTTGAATTGTTTATTACAGAAAGAAATTAAATCTTGGGGCAATATATGTCAGGCCACCATCTACTATCGACTATTTTGTGAGGCCGTTATTCGTCGTAATAGTTTAACGGCAGAAGGGCTCCGATATCTATGCCCTTGCCTGTGGTAGGTTGTGAGAGCAATTTCCAAGTGAAAAGTTTCACAGCTTAAGCTCAAACACAACGCAGTTGTATGCTAGTCATACAGAGTCTCCTACTAGCTCAAAGAACTAGAAGCTTCAAGACTTGTATCTTACATATAATAATAAACACCTTGCCAATAAAGAAAATACGAAAGCTCAAGTAGCTTCAAGACTTGTATCTTACATATAATAATAAACACCTTGCCAATAAAGAAAATACGAAAGCTCAAGTAGCTCTCACAGCTCTCCGCCCGTCATGCAGGCCTCACTATAGCAGCCTATTGTCCCTTGTGTTGGCAAGTTAGAAGGATCCAACTCCTTCAAGTTCTCCATGGTAATATGATCCTGGACCGTGGTACCAATACCCAGGAAGAATTGCACGCCGTATCCAGGCTGACCAAACCATGGCTTTATTGGCCCAGATAGAACGGAAAATCGTCTTGTCACGTTGTAAACGTGGTAGTCATTGGGAAACTTCCCGTCTGCTCCGGTATTGAGGCTTTGTGGGTGCAGAGCTCTCTGTGCAAAAGGGGCTGCGGCAGGAGAGATAAAGCGTCCTGTAGAAAACAATTAGAGCTTTGTCTGAGTATGAGGCCGTGAATACTTGCCGCGAGGTTCACCGAAACGATCAACTAGTGTGCCGATCTCAAGGTCCACATAGGCCTTCATAGGTATCTTATCCTGGTCCAAAGCAAAGCCATTGAGGGCCGGGAATTTCCATCCATGTTCCCGGGGTTTGTTGTTGGCATCCCACACCGTTTTATTACTCCACCATTTGCCAAGAAAATCGTTGGGTGACTTCTTTCCAAAGCGATCGTAACCGGCGAAAAATGTGCTAAGAGGTAAGTCCTTTGGGAGGTCTTTCGGTCCCAGACGTTCATCACCACAAAGGTATTTACTCTCGAGAGACTTTTTCCATCTCACGTTGCAGCCATGACAACCAGGGGGCCTGTCGATAGTGCAATTTTTGTCTTCTAGAGAGGATTCGGAAGGGCGTTGTTGGAATAAAATCCCACCGAGAGAGCCAACAAAAAGAGATGATAGAAACAATGATTTGAACAACATGTTTGGTAGCACTTTTGCAGATGATAGAAAGAAGATGCTAGGATAGACGTGATATTATTCAATTTCAAGCTGGAGGATATTGCCCTTTTATAGCCTTGGTTCCAGACTGACACATAGTGTTGATTGCTTCCAGTTTCAACTCAGCTGGAGCCATTGCAGCCATGTTTAGCCCAGATGATTAAAATGGCTTACGAACTGAAATGGCTTGCGAGCCATGGGTAATATTTCCCTCATCTTGTAAAATAGTAGACAAATAGGCAAAGGGATGTCTAGAGAACTTCTGCTGTGACATTTACGATAAACCGATTTTGTATGACTCAATGAGGTAACTTTCTTAGGATTCTACAGCAGTAATTTACAAGTCATGTGGAGGTAGGCATTCCAATCCATTCGTTTGCTCACACTAGTCTACTGAATTGGGCAAATCCAGTCTTGAAATAGCACTAGCTCGATAAAGGTGGCCAGCTGACACGTTACAATGGCTTGCTGAAGGGCGACAGTGGCTTGCGTCCCAGCATACCACACTTTATCCCTTGCTATAAGCACCCACGAATATTAAATTTAGAGCTACTGACAAACTTTGGGCGTCAGACCTATGCATGATTTCTTCAAGACGAATTTTATTCATTACTAAGAATGTGTTGTCATATGGACCCAGATACTACCATTGACTTGTATAGGTTACAATGGGAGAAACCATTTCTATCGCTAGCATGCATTCCCTCGACGTACATACCTGTAAGGTTTGGTCAATGAATAGACACTGCCTGGGATCTTACGGCGTAAGCATGCTTAATCCCCCTCTCTGACTCTGTATATCCTACTGAGACCTGCACGGCGACTTTTGATACATCATTTTCCGATTTTCCAAGCCCAGATATGTGCGCAGCCAAGATTCCATTAATCAAGTAACATTAGCGTTGCTACGAATAATCCCCTACCTCAATATCAGTTCTCTCTGACCCGTGGTACTTTATTACCACCCCAATGATCATAATCCTCAACCCTAAACTCAAATATACCACTCCCAGGACGCTCCTCGACAGCTCTGATTCTGCTCATTCTATTCTCGTTCTGATCAAGATCCATTTTCTGCGTCGTTTTGGCGATTGAAGAAAACGTCATCTGTCGAAGCTCTTTTACCCCATCTTGAGACATAACCACAAGGCCATATCCCACACCCACAACCCCAACAAGAAACGAAGCTACGTATACCACGACAAGGACTCCCCAATTGTAGAAGAAGTAACTTCCTGTGCGCATACGAACACACGGGTACTCCGTGTCAGGCCCACCTGGACCTCGACCCGAGAGCTCCTCTGGATGCGAAGCCCATGCAACAGCTAGAAGCAACGGATCTGAGAGAAGGGATATGAGCATGTCCTCGTATAGCTTTTGCAAGGCGTCCTCGAAATTGGGAACAGGCAGAGACTCGGGACGGGCGACTAGCTTTGAAGTCGTGATGGATGAATGTGCAATTGGTCCTGGTAGCTGGATCGATCCTTGAAGAAGATCGCGGATCTTCTTTCCTAGAGAGTGGTACGCTACTATTTTGCGGTAGTATCTCCAGTCCTTTGGGAAGACGTAGTTCTCCACGGGCTCGGCAAATATCGGGTCGAGTGTTCCATCGTCAACAGACGACTCGTCGATATATGTTGTGTTGATAATCTTTTGTTTGTAATCCCGGTTGGTGACTTTGTATGATTGGCGACCACCTGTATAATTCAGATTGACGGTATAATTAGTCTCCCAATGCTCACAAGCCGTTATAACTGGTGTATAGTCTGTGTTCCAGCCCTTCATGCTTCTGTTCTTTGCATGCGTTTCGTCCATGTTGTCCACCTCAACATAACCCATCCAGAGTACCGGCTCGGTCCTCAACGCACCCAGGTTTTTCGGAAATGGGGGCTCCACCACTGGTTCATTGTTTTCGTCGACTTCGATCTGGTTCACTTTATATTCTCCCAAGTCGGCAACGGTATAAAAGCTTGCATTTCCGATAGGTACCATCTCGGTTAGGTTGAAGGGTGTCTTGTAACCTTTGAAGCTTTTCATGGTTGAGTTTGTGCCTTTGGCGAGTTGTTCGCACTTGTATCCGGGTCCAAGAAAGTGAATAGTGGTAGAGCAGTCCCAGTCTTTGCCACAGATTTCATCAGCCACTTCATCTCTCTGGATCGGTTGTCCTCCGGATAAAACTCTTGACGCGATGGAATCAAGTGGTGGTGCAGCCTTGAGCCAGTAATCAAAATGATATGGGGAGTCCCTGTCTGCGATGACCTGATTGAACGATGACAGGGAAATCCCACGCATGGTCTCGTTCCTAGCACTTTTGTTGTCATTCCAGCTTTTCTTGGCGTCATTGCTGAAGTTGAGGGTTCGGACAGAAGGGCAATTTCCATGTTCGGCTCTCGTATCTGTCACCACACTAAGTGTTGCCGAAGTAAAAATGACTACAGAAGGGGACATCCAGATGTATATAGCCAGAACCATAGCGAAAGCCGACTTCTTCCATGCCTCTCTATTAAAGAGTTCGAAAGCATTGTGGGCCGCGCCGAATAGTGAGTCTATAGCATGGACAGTATAGCTATTTTGGCTGACTGCGCTCCAAGCGACTTGCTGGTGGGCAGTCAGTACAGCAACAACGAAACTGGCTTTTGCAACAAAGGCCAGAAACTGACCCAGTCGGAGCCACCACTGTTGGTTTGTAGCTATGCGATTGTGGAGGTGGGAGTATAGAATATGATGGCCCACGGCAGCTGCAGCCCCGAGAACGAGACATGCTACCATGGACCACTTATTCTTCACGAGCCTTTCCCACCATGGACCTTTCGGAGGTTGTGTTGGTGGACTGAGCTGATGGTAAACACCAAGTCCAGTCGACAAATTGTGTGCTCGATCGGCGGCCAACAAGTCAACCTGACTGTGGTCTCTACCTCCCGGCGTAAAGGGGTCATTCAGATTGGGGCTCAGGGGATCCACATGAGGGGAATCAAACTCAGACCGGGGTGAAAGATAGGAGCCCTCTCTGCCGATCGCGGTGCTTACTGGCGACGGGGCAATGTTAGGTTGGTCGTCGAAGCGAGTGAGGCCGATGCTTTGGTATTCCTGGGAGGACCCAGAAAAATACGTTGGTGTCGCCCGCCTCATTCTGTCGTGCCACAAACAATGCCAGCCACTGCGGGATTATGATTCGAGAGGTAAGCGTAAGCGTAAGCTTCAGGGGTGGTGCGTAAAGATTGAGAGTTGTATGTGGTGGTCAATTGCGCTCTTCCAGGGCTTTTATAAAGGATACTCTTAGTATTCACCCTTCTTCGAGACATTGAAGCTTCAATTGTGTTTCTTTCCAGAAGAAAACCCAACTCGAGAGGGAAAAAATCAGGCTCTGCGGCTGATGCTGACAATCTGACATAAAGCGGCACGGACCGAGTCGTTGCCCACTCGCTTAACTAGTAAGCATAACTCGCTCCAGCCACATGAACCATGTGGCGATGCTCCCAACTAGACTACTGTGGCACAGTTATGAACACATTGTGCGAAAATGGAAAGATGTGTTACTATTATTGTAAGCAAGGTGGCAGGCTAGCTATAGTACTGAGAGGGACAGACTGTAGGAAGTTGAGGCCTGAGGCACAAATTTTCAACACAACAATTGCACTATAGCACTTGCTGAACCACTATTATCATTTCAGCGCACCATCGCCTACCAGAATTCCTTTTTTTCTTTTTGACGAGCAGAGTTTCAATTCTTGAATACTCCAATTCGATGATGACCCTACTGTCTTCTGGAGACGCGTTGCTGATTGTGACAATTACGCGGACATTATGTCTCGCCGGGTAAAATGCCGGGGCCGGTGGAGTACTAACCGGATTTGTACTGTTGACCTACCCGGTAACCGGTTCCCGATAACACGGCAACAGGGAGACCGAAGAGCAGCTCAAATCATGTGAATCAACTTGAGGTAAAAGAGTGATAGAAATACCTATTAGTGCTTTGAACGTTGTTCTTAAAATTGAACCTCTATCAGTATTTTGACGGCCTTTCTCAACCCTGATCAAACTTAAAGATTCCTCCTTGCAATTTTCTTTCAAGTCGTCAATTGTCAACTCAATGGCAGCGCTCAAAATCATTATAGTCGGTGGTGGTCTTGCTGGAGCATGTTTGGCAAACGGTCTAATCAACAAATCAAACAACCAAATTGATGTCTCTGTTTTTGAACGTGACGAAGCGGGCTCAGAACGAGGAGGCTATCAGATCCGCCTCGGAGCCTACGCCTTGGCCGGCTTCAGGGCTTGTTTAACGAAAGACCAATTCTCATCCCTCCTCCCTTTGTTCGGCAAGTCAGGAGGCGTTGTCTCCTCAGCACCCTGCATCTTCAGCCCTTCCGACTTGAAGGTCCTCGTCGATTTGAGCAAAGCCCCCTTGTATGAGAAGAGCGCTCCGGTTGCACGAGTGCGCCTTCGGGATTTCCTCCAAAAACCACTTCAAGAGCGTGGAGCTATCCAGTATGGCAAGAAATATGTTCGTTATGAGGTCATGAAAGGAGAACCCGCCGAACAGAGCAGCATCAGAGTCCATTTCGACGACGGCTCCCACCACGATTGTGACGTTCTTGTAGCAGCTGAGGGAAGCGGAAGCCGTGCCAACAAGCAAATTGGACTAAACAACATCATCACCGATGCCAAACCCGGTCATGGAGGGTTTTTGGGCAAATGCCATTTATCGTGGCCTGTACTCGAGACATTACCACGCCAGCTTGTGGACAAGGGCACCATCTACACTGCAAACTCAAAAGCTATGATTTTCGCTGCTTTATATCTTCCCGACAGTTACACCTCCCCCACAAAACAATCCAGGCTGCACCACGTCAATGGACAAAAACCTGATAAACACGGTGGGGACGAAGCATCACTGTTCTTGGGCGTGTCGTGGACAACTGGACCTGAATCATCGACGTTAGATCAAGTCCAAGACAAAAAAGGGTTGATGAAACAAAAAATCATCGAGGCTGGATTCCATCCTGACTGTCTCAAAATGGTGGATGCAGTTGACGAAGAAGCCATCTTGACCACACCTTGGAGATATGCCAAGAGTGATACCCCAGTTAATTGGAGACAGCGACTACTGTCCAGGAATAAGATCAAATCAGATCCCGACATTGCGAACCCGCGAGTTTGGTTGATAGGCGATTCTATCCATCCAATGCTTCCTTCGAGAGGAATGGGTGCAAATAATGCTATTCACGATACGGCCGATGCACTTGAGCCGTTACTGGAGCTCGCTAGGTTGAAGAACATGCATGGAATAGTTACGAATGATCAAGTTGGCCAACAGCTAGCAGTCTATGAGAAGTCAATGATTCCAAGAGCCTTCGGTTGGGTTAAAAAAAGTGCCAATCAGCAGGTAAGAAAAAGTAGACTTCGTTTCTCAACAGCAAACTAACCAACGTTCCAATAGTTACCAGACCTGGATAGTTTTGTCGGGAGAGCGATAATAGTAGGTCTCCGAGCAATACTCTTTGTGCTTGGTATCGGTGTCAAGTTTCTTGGACTATTTGGTTGGGAGCCCAAAGACGAAGCTCCTGAGCTTCATTAGTAAGGAGTATTGGTTTCATCATTTCCAGCTGTTATGTGTGTCTTTTTTGTATTCAAATTCGAATTAAGAAGCAATTGATGGTGTCATTTGTGAAAGACCAAGCTATAATAAGACATTCAAGGTTGATTGCAGAATTCTTACTACAGGTAGGATGTACTGAAAACTTGTGTGGTAACATCCCATTATTTTTTTATTCGATATTTCCCCTAGAGGAAGGGGCAGATACCGTAACTACATTTGAACTTACACTTTTGTCAACCGGAACCCAACTAAATACCAACGAGCAGCCCCATAAGCAAATACTGAAGCTATCATGGTGCAGCCACAAAACAATTGCAACCCAATAAAGCTGTTTCCATTCCCACTCTTATCCATAATTAGTGCACCGCCCAGAGGACTACCCGTCAATGCCCCAAAGGAATTGATTAGTGAAGCAAGTCCAATTCTGGTGCCGATTTCTTCGATTGGACTGATCTGCGAGACGCAACCCGGAAAAACGGAAACATAGCCACCAGATCCATAGCCAAAAGCAATCGCATATGTTATGATAGCTCCTGTAGTTTGGCTTCCTGGTATCCAAAGAACAAGTGTTAGGATTCCAGTGAAGGTGGTGATTAACAGCATGGAGTTGAACTGCCCAATGGTATCTGCGAGTGCGCCTGCAGTCAGACGGCCAATCAGACTGATACCATTGATCAGAGGTAGTAAATACGGAACTAGGTCTGGCGAGATGCCGCTCGACTTTGCCTGGATGATGATGTAATTTAGGGGAAGAAACATTCCCCAGAAGAACAAGAAACCTCCAGCCATTGTAAAAACCATGACAGGTTCTTTGAAACATCGTTTGTAATCTGAAAATGCAAAACGGCGAGGCTTCGACGTGCCATTTGCTTTGATCAGAAGACACGAAATAGTCATAAAGGCGAGGAAGATGAAACCGACCACCCTCAATGTCCATCCAAAGCCAATGATTTTGAATAGCCGAGACAACATGATGGGTAAAACGATGCCGCCAGCTGATGATCCTGAGTTGACGATACCAAAAACAGTTCCCCGTCTTTTCTTGAACCATGATGTTGTCGAGGTCAGGGATGCCGTAAAAACGGCACCTGAACCTAACGAACTAACAATGGCCTGGGACAGAAGGATCTGGTAGTATTGTGTTGACAAGGACAGCATCATCAGCCCGAAGCAGTATACAGGAGCTCCAATGAGAAGAAGCCATCGAGGTCCGTATGAATCATAGACACGACCCCACTGTTGGATGATTCGATATTAGCATCTTGTTGTTAACCAACACTGTTATAAAAAGGTGTCACTTACGACCGCTGAGCCACCAACCTGGAAAAACACTTGCAAGCTCGTGATCCAACTGATGGTACTCGGACTGTACTCGGATAAAGGCCCAGTTTGGTAATACTCAAGGAAGACACCGACGCATGTGACAAGACCGAATGTACAAAACAGGCCAAACCAGCCGCCTAAAACGACGAGCCAAGCTTCTCGACCACCTTCGGGATATTCTATCTCAATGGTAGGAAATACTGTTTGTGCATTTGATAGAGCTTCGACATAGGGACTTTTGTTGTTTTCATCATGGTTTGCTGGTCCCTTTTCGTTAGAGAAAGAATTTGCAGCTTCAGCCATAGTCGATGTGCTTTATTGCGGTGGACACTGCGGTTTAATTCTCTTCTCGAAAAGTTACAGAATACGACTGGAAATATCAACAGTCAAGTATTAGCATGTTCCGGAACACGGTATAAATAGGACACCACTAAAGAGACAGTTATTCCGGTGCTAGGGTTCCGATACAGGGACACTAGACCAGGTTTCAAGCCGTGCCGAGCCGATGAGGTCTAGCTAGCCTAGTATTCTCAATGGTAGTAGTTACAAACCACCACAGGGGAAGAATGATGCCAAGGTAGACAATTGCTAGATTCATGTCATCGTTCCCTACGGCGTAGTGTCGCGCCCGATTGAACCCGACGGGGGCGGGGTAGAGGAGGTGTCCCATGCCCAGTCTTGAATCAAGAGACACAAGATCAACTGGACAATCGCGGACGCCTCGTTCCGAGTCTTTGGTGGATGCAATTTCTTATTTAGTTTTCGTTCTCGAGAAATCAGAATTCAGTTCTTCAAAGATAAAAACCCAGTTACGCGATATTTTGTCAGCGTGAAAAATCAATCATGAATGAATGGCATTCCCTCTTCTATCTCATATTGCGCAGACATTAAATATCTAACTCGACAGACTGGGCAAAGTCCATTTTTAAAATCTTAGTCTTCCCATTCTCCTCGACTGCCTTGGTAGCTGCCTCAGTGTGGATCCTCCATGGCGGTATACATCTTCAAAATGGATGTCAGTCAATTATTCTGTATAAAGAACATATGTCAAGCAAGATAAAACTGTCTCGAAGTACTTACGCTTCATCGTGTAAACACCAAATTACTTGAGATGGGTTCCCAAGCCAACCAACCTTCATAGCAGCAAACTCAGCGGCAGAACCATCAAAAGGTTTACCATTCAGATTAGCTCTTCCAGCGATGGCCATAATTGCAACATCGGGTTTTGGCTCTAGATTCTTCAGAATGCCATCGTAGCCTCCCAGATGTGCGCTCCAAAGTAACGCTTTGTCTCCGATAACAAAGTTGAACATCAACTGCCCGCCATCACTGTGGGACATGACATTTCGTTTCCGGTCACTAATGTACTCTAGGAATGAGCGGTGACCTGGTGTAAGCTTTTCAGGCGGCATAAGCTCGCCAAGTTGAAACAGACCATATTTCATTCCAATGGTAATGTCAAGAGTGCAGGTGTAAGGACTAGCAGCGCCCTTATAGACAGTGGCCGTATCAATAACTTCGGGGTGATCTGCAGGCATGAAGCAGTGAAGTGAAGGCCATATGTCCACTGAGAGCGCCGCAAGTTTGTCAAGTGGGCGTTTTGGTGCATTGGGCAATCCGGGGGAGAAGAGTGTTGGGTCAGCTCGGGCTCGCTCCCAGGTTTCACGAGTGAATAACGGAATACGTTCGCCACCTTGGACTGGGAAGAGTTGATGTTCAGGAACGTCGGCTTCCCTCAAAAGATTGATGGCTTCATTATTCGCTATGACGATGGCGCCAGTTTTGATGGCGATGCGATCCGCACCAGGGAGACTAGGTTCATGATTAATATCACATCACGCGCTGGTTTCTATTTCTACCGATGTACTTACTGATCAAAGTGAGCATGGGAGATGAAAATATAGTCGGCGTCTTCTACGTCATCAACAGCCAGATAGGTTTTTAATATAGAAGGTTTGTCGAGCCACGTATCAAGGAAGATGGTGACGCCTCTCGTACGGAGTCGGTAGGTCGTGGCGCCTTGTAACAATTAGTATAAAGCCATTTCTGTAATCCGACCGAGCATACCAAACCATTCGAGAGTAGACATGGTCATTTTCATTCCAACCTTCAACGTAGCTCGGTAATTGAAATAATGTATCCGTAATTGTTATGCTTTGCCGTCCATTGTTTAGTATTTAAGCGAGATGATGGAGGCGGGCTAGTAAGAAACAGAAATGGTGGTCTCTCAGCCGTGGGGTACAAAATAAAACTTGTAGAGTAGCCATATCTACATACCATACATCGGTCTACTAATTTCTTCTCGTGCACTTCTAGCTTCCAATGTTTCTGTTACCCTGAAGGAGCTAGTGTGGGGCCGACGGGGTAATGGACAGGTACATCACTAGTCCCCCGCCATATCCGAGGTTGTGTCTCCGTCGCTTCCCTCCTTCACCTCCCTACGAACTTCCTCCCGATAGCTTTATCTACGGGACAGAAAACCGGCGGAGTAGCAAAAATGGACTCGGATGGTCTATCTTGTCATAGTTGCGGGGAAAGATTCCAACGCCGAGAGCATCGTGATCGGCACCTTCTTCGTCACACGGGCCACAAACCGTTTCAATGTGATGTCTGCTCCAAGTCCTTCGGGCGTCAGTCAGTGAACCAACATAATCCTTTGCGAAAGAACTTGGTAATTCTAACGTGTTGCAGAGACACTCTTGTTCGTCACAGAGCTTTACATGATAGGCGATCTGGGCAAAGCCGCCGTCGCCGCCGCGGTCAGGCCTGTGTCCCTTGTTCAAGATTAAAGCAGGGCTGTAGTGGAGGTCATCCGTGTTCAAGATGCCAGGACAGAAACAGAGAGTGTAGTTACAACACAACCCGGCCGTCCGATATAATTTGGGGCGAGAATGATGACGATGGATCCTTCTTGTCTCCTACTACATCACGAGAAACAGACTCGGTGAACGATGTCTCATCCCGTGACATTCATACTATGTCAACGGATTGGAGTGATCCTCCACCAATACTTTCTGACAGCGCTCACATCCCCACCTTATACAAAACTTTCCCCGAGACCACGATCTCAGGTTGGCCGACCGATCAATCATTGCTCAGCGGAAATTTTAGCGGACTGTGTCCTACACCAGGTGTCTCATGGACACCGTGGAATCCGTCAACTGTAAGCTCTTCATTTCCTTGGTTCATTGAAGGGTTGGACGCTTTGTTAGGGATCCCCGATCTACCAGATTTGGTTGAACCAAATGTAGTTGAAAACGCGTCTCCATTGGTTCCAATCCAAGTCACAGAATCAGCGCCCGTTGTACCACTGGCTGCAACGATATGTGACCCTACCAATCCCCAAACCTACTTAAATCCTAATCATATATGCTCAAGTTATACCCGGCCATGTATGCCATTCCCCAAGCTGCAAGACATCAGTATCCAAATTGCGGGAACCGAGGTTTTTGGGCATATCCATACGATTTCCCAACGTGCTGTTGAAAGCTTGAATAGTTTCTATAAGACACAAAGGACAGATGTGGTCACAGAAGAAGTCACTCGAGATATTCTACACGCCTTTGTAGAACTCTATTTCGAGTACTTTGATCCGCAGTTTCCCTTTTTGCATCCATCCAGCTTAGAAGATGCAGATTTGTCGTGGGTTCTACTGTTAGCTACAGCGGCAGTTGGGAGCCAATATTCTGAGATCCAAGGCGCAGAAGAATACAACATTGCTCTATCCGATCTGCTCGCCAGAGCTGTTGAACAGGCGGTAAGTTATAATGTCACCTCCGAGATATGCACAGCCACTGATCGTCCGTTTTCAGGTCTCAGATCACATAATGGGTTGCGACGTTGCTATAGTACAAAGTGTATTTCTCTTACATGTTTTGTGGATGTTTTCGAGTTCACATAGAGACAAAACCATACTGCAGCACAAACGGACCAGACTCTCAACTTTATGTTGGGATTTACTTACCCGGACTGATAAGCAGAGACAACTGAGTCAACCTGGGCCCAGTACCGATGAAGCCTGGAAATCGTGGCTTACTCGTGCGAGCGAGATCCGCCTTTCTATGTGTGTTCGAGTTTTGGAATGTTTAGGACATATTCTTCTTTTCATGCCTCTAGACATCAACCTTCGTGAAGCTACTCGACAGATACCCTGCGAGGAAAGGTTATGGAAGTGTCGAACTGCTCTTGATTGGAAGTCACAACTGGATACAGGAGTACATGAGAAACAAAGGTTAAGAGGGAGCCAGAATCGTGGAAGGTCTTCTACTGCAGATCCGTTCTCCTCCAAGGTTGCACTCCTTGAATTCTACATTGATGAGAGGGACATATCCCGCCAGGTGCTTACATCGAAGCTTTTACGCTCCTCGTTTGCATCATACTTCGGCATAGATGCAGGCATTGATGATCAGGATGTGTCTGGCAGACTGGACGCGAGAATCAACAATCGCCTTTTGCACGTACTCATCGACCAATTAAGTATCACAAACGTCAGGACTAGAGACGACACGTTAGTCCATTGCCTTGCTATCCTGAGATTGATACCGATACCACTGGAGACACTGCACTTTGCTACTGGATGGCAGGCAAATAAGGCGCAGATGTTAGAGTCGAAGAGGCACATGAGAGAATTCTTTCATAATAATGGTTCAAAAGCACGCAAAGGCTTGTGGCATGCTGCTTGCATATTCAAGAAAACCCGGAACTCGCGTCGGCTCATGTGTTACGATGCATTGTGTCTTGCATCTGCTATGGGTTACATATATTCTTACAGCGAAGCACGATCCTCAATCCCTCCTCAGGCTTCCCCTTATTTGCATCCATCTACTCGCCCTCCCATCGTCCGCCTGGATCAGCTTCACGAGAGATTGGATGTTGAACTGTGGATCGAGAGCGACAACGATAGTGTGGTTCATATAACTGGAATTGGACTACTTGACGGCTCTGATGACTGTATTCGCCTTCTTTTAGACATTGAGAAGACATTGTCGTCTCAGATTGCTTGGCGAGGATTTTGTCGTATCTTGGCTACTTGCTTTTCCCGACTCAGGCGGGGTGAGGTGCCGATTCCAAAGGGTTATAATAAGGTATAATGGTCACCAGGCCTTGATGAGGTGACACAGATATCTTCAGAATAATACAAACAAGGGGATTGAGGCTTGCACAAGAATAATATATTTAAGCGAATAATGCAGGAAGTAGGATCTTTAGTATAGAACGACAGTAACAAGACGAAATATTAATTTGCATGTAATTAATATAACAGAATAAAGTAACGGTGCATGAGCTCGGATACCAATTTAATTTATTAGACAAAGATATACAAGAATGGAATAAGGAAAAATGTATGGATTAAGCAGAGTAAATGAACGAATGTGAATTGCAGTCAAATCAGAACAGAAGAGAAGCTTAACTCTGAAAGGAAGATACTTATTTATACCTACTTCGGAGTTGCTATAGGTTCCGTAACGCCGTCCACGACCTCGTTATTGTGTTTCAGATTATAAAACTAAGTATATTGTTAAATGATCAAGGGTGACTATAACTAGCAAGAAAGATACTAGCAAGAAAGAATGCGAAAGGTGGATAGCATTCGCCGGATAACATCCCTGTCCGTCGGAAATTTTATGAAACGTGGAATGACATCTTTGTCCTGTGATTTTAGCTAATAAGCGAAGCCCGCTAAAGGGATGCGAGGAAAAACCCTTGTCAATACGAGAAAGAAGCATGGATTCTCGGAAAAAAGATCGAACGAGCATCCAATACAATGGATCTAGGCTGGTCTAATCTCTTTTTCCTCAACCACAGTATGTTATGTCGTACTTCTATCTTGGACACTAATTGAGTATCCTAACCAATATTCATGATGAGTTGCATTTTATGTTAGGTAATTTTAGCCCGCTGCCTTAATACAAAACGCCAGGAACCTTCCAGATGTAATCTGAGCCAGTCCCAATACGGATGAGTGCCCAGGCCTGATCTTCGGACCCAGTACTAGCTACCCTAGAGAAGAATGTCGGCTACACCAGGCACTTGTCAGAGCACCGAGTCTTGCAAGAGATGATCCCAGTGTTTGAAGCCTATAAAATGTTTTTAGTTTCATGACTGTCACACTAGTTTGGAAGTGTCACCAACATGGCAGCCTCACGAAATTGGTCTCCGAACGTCCGATTTCTCATCGGTCCTCGCCGAGCCATTCCCTCAATCCAGGTTAAGATTTTTTTCTAACCGAGGCATTCAACGCCTTGGCTTCAACATTTCTGGCAATAAGGTAAACCTCCGTCACATTTGATGCGGCGTTGCCTACAGCTCCAACATTTTAGTTTTTGTGGCGGAGACATCAGTTTTTATCAAATGAGCGAATTTGTATGCACAAGATTTTGCAACTGACAATCCAATTTTTTTTTAAAATAATTGTTAAGAGTTCATGTCAATAGATTTCGCATTGTGATAGCGTCATTAATAAGTGTCAGACGGTTTTAGCGATGAAGGAAGGGTATCAGAAGAGGAAGAAAACAAAAGAACAGGGCCGTTATCACTAGTTGTCAAGCTTATTCTCCGTCAGTAACTCAATTATATCATGGTTGAGTTACCCTGTACAAGTTAAAGCTTAACAAGGTTTTAAAATTCCAAAGTAACAAGGGGTTGTAGAATTATGTTATATGATAAATAAAAAAAGAAACTATTCTAATCTATTATCGCATATTAAAGATACATCAAAACGGTCATTGCCTTTCCATACCTGTGCGCCAGAGTTACAATCAGCGACGGCAGATCGCAAATCGCTAATCATACTGCCTGGTCCGCTTGCAAATACCGTGGTAGGCCCTCTGACAGTATCCTTCACAAAGTTCGGGATCATTTCCTTCAAGTTTGGATGGCAGTTTCTAGAGTTTCTTACTTCGTCGGAGTCAGAAGGAGCCGATACAGATACGCCAACATCAAATGCCTTGTCTCCTTGGGCCGTCACATGTGTGGCTGTAGAATGGGTTGCTTCTCGAGTAACAAACACATTTACTTCAATATCGTGCGATTCGGCGGCTTGGCAAATCAGTTCGAGCTCATCTTGAATCCACTGAGTGTCTGACTCCTTCCTGACAGCCCAAATTAATTGAACCTTGCGGCGAGACGATGGTGATTGCGAAACTAAATCCAGCAGAACTGGCAAGACGTAAGTTATGCCTGTACCACCAGCGACGCACAACACATTTGTCTCTGGTGTCAAATCCTCTGCGATGGATTCTCCGTAGGAGCCAGAAAGAATAATGGGAGTTGTTGACGTTATGCCCTCAGCCAATCTCTTCTGCGCCAACTCTGCAAGCTTCTTCGTCTCGCCTTGCTTTGCGCGTAGGATATATGAATGTTTGACAACACCTTCTCTCAATACTGGTAGACTCAGGGGAGTGAAAGGATGCGATTGCCAAATACTGCATTCAGTAAAACACAGATAAAAGTGTTGACCAATGTTCCATGGATCTTGGGAGTGCACGAAATCTAGTCTCAGGACATCGCCGTTATCAGAATCTGGGAAATATTTGATGGTGGCATGGATGGTCTTGAAGCCGATAGAACCGTCGTCCATGTATTGATAGTGGACTAAGCCACTCCTGATCAGTCGAAGAGTTCTGTCGATAAACCAGATAAGAAGAGACGAGTAAAGGAAGCAAGAGAGCTTGTCCCAGTGCGCGTAGCATGCACCGATGTATACCATCGCCAGTACGTAATGGGCCTTTCGGAAGAATTCGTAGCCTGTTCGACGAATAACCATTGGCAAACTGAGTACGAAAAGAAGTAATATCAGTAGCGTCGCGACGATTCCCCAGATCATATAAGTTTCTGTGATTAATTGCAGGGCGGCGGCAGGTTGCGGAGCGTAGAGCTTGGTCTCGATGACAATCCATCCGATAGTATGGAGTATGGCTTGCGCAAGAATAATGTATCCGAGCCAACGATGCAGGAAGTTGAAGCTTTGGTACGGAACACCAGTGACAAGACTCAGTATCGATTCGCGACTAGCCAACATGACTGTGAGCGGTGTAAGTGCGTAGGCGAGGACACCGATTCGATTTGACCAAGGCCCTAGAGTTGTTCTGGTGGTATAGACACCTTCCATGTCCGGTACAGCGACGACCCAGATCCTGTAGCTAAGACCAGCGAAGCTAACAATGACCATGTACGCTGTCACGATTGCCAGCAATAAGACTTGTAAACGTGTTGTCCGACCGAAAATGAGGCGTATCGAATCTGGTAAGAGGTACGAGCGTAAAAAAGATGCAACAGCCCTTGTCGCGCGTGTGCGTCGATTATTTGTCGAGGAAACCGTCTTTTCATTATCCACGATAATAAACTCGTCTGCTCTCGGCGACGACCAAATCTTACGGCTAAAAGCCCAAATGATCAGAATACCAGTGGCCATGGCCCAGAAAATGCCAACAAATAGCATGCTGTAGTCATGACCAGAATAGACGAGATCCAGGTACTGGCAGGTTTTAGCGTCTCGCACACAAGGAAGAGCGCGATCGGCATAACCCCAATGAGGTTCCAGGGTGCTGGCTTCACTCATGTTCTGGATATGGCGAGCGCCGAGACGACCCGAGTGAGAATCCATTATGGGCGGTTAGTGATGCCGATTGTGATGGCGAGGCTGGCATTCAGCAGAGTCGAGACAGAGTAAAGACCAGTTCCGCATTCCTGACCAGTGATGAGGCCATTATGTATCAAAACTACTTGACCGACACGAGTGGAGTATGAGAGTATATGAGCATGTTGGCAGTTGAAATATTGCACCATTTTCCTTGGCCTACCATCAAAATGGTTCGCTTATTTGAAACGTTGAAACCATATCTCTATATGATATCCTATTCCATGTTAATATGTTTAACGAAAGCGGGAATTTAGCCAGGTTTGGTATCGTGTTAAGTAGCCAAGAATGGCATGCAGGGTAGCCCATCATGTCTTTAGCTTAGTAGATTAAGTTGAGAAGAATTGAGCACATTCCACGATCCACAATCGATCCCACTTTAATAAGATGCTGGCTAGTTAACTGGTTACAGGCCACACATTTTACTAGGGATTAGCAATGACAGGGTTCCTTATAGGACAAACCCCTGGTCACTATGCAGCTATTGAGAAAGATTGAGCAAGTTTTGTGCTTGATAGATCCAGGTTGTCATCCTTATCATGCTGGATAAAAGAGTTAAACTCGGCTTCTTCTTTATAATAAACTGCAGAATGTTTTTTAAATTGAAGGATGCGACAGACTATAAGCACACATGGGACTATTGAATAAATCAGACGCAAGCGGTTTAGCTCAAGGCTGACTAGATATTATTAGTATCATTCAGTTAGACCGGAACCGGAATAATCGTACGACCTAGGCATTCCGTTACGTTCAATATGTTGAGACGGAAAGGGAATGGTTTAAGGCCTCCATAATCACGTTCGGTACAAATTGAACCGTGGCCTCACCTCCAACTTCCCCACCTCCACTACCACCCTCGCCAAGGAACCACATCGTGCCAAGACATGAATAGTACTCTTTATCCTCATCGAGGCTTTATGCTTGATACGGGTCGAAAGTTCTTCCCCGTCAAAGCCATCCTCAGTCTATTAGCTGTCCTCCATCAGTACAATTTCAATGTCTTCCACTGGCACATCTACGATGCAGAGAGCTTCCCCATGCTCTGGCCTGCCGATGGGGGTTTGACAAATGCCAGTATCAAATACAGTGGCTCGCCGTATTATTACAGTCCTGAGGACATTCACAAAGTTGTTACACAAGCACAGAGCTTGGGCATCCTTGTCTACCCTGAGACAGACATGCCTGGCCACAGCGACATATGGTATGTTTTCGCGTCCGGATCTACAGCATAGCACTAATGACATTGTGCCAGGGGAAAATGGAAAAAGGATCTGGTCGTTGGCAAAGTAAACCTCGAAAAACCAGATGCCCAGCTGGATATCAGACCGCAAAAGAAAAAAACCTACGACTACATAACTGATCTTGTTTCTACCACTGACAAATACTTCGGATCTCCCCTTCATCACTTTGGCGCCGACGAAGTCGCATATATGTGGAACACTAATGACGACAACAAATTGTTTAACAACTTTCTCAATTGGCTCAAAACTCTGGCCCCGAATAAATCGCTCATCCTCTGGGACGACCCACTCACTGATGAGGAAAAGCGTATCAAACTCTCCAAGGACTGGATCATCCAAACCTGGCACAATGGTGTCAGTCAAGGTATACTGAAAAAGGGTCATCGAGTAATTATCTCAGAGTCCGAAACCTTTTATATCGGTAACGCAGACCGAGACAAAATCTCTTCCTTCAAATTCCCGGATAACCCCAATGTATTGGGCTTTGAAGTTGTCTGGTTCACGTCTGAGGATGATGATCCTTATGACTTTCGCAAGAGTTGGGTCATGGAACCGATCAAGGCTGCAGCAAAGATTCGTCGACCCAAGAAGAATTGAACATGGTTGTCCAGAGTATTGTTCAAGATGTTCCGATTTTGAGGGACCGGATACCTTATGCCAGGTCAAAGAAGGCAAGGGTAGATGGGCTGCTGGAGTTGTTTTCGCAAAGAGAGACACGGTGGCAGTGACGTTGATGACGAGACTATAGCATGATTCCATTCAGTGTATCAAATTGATAAATGTATAAAAGCATGTTAAGCACTTTAGAGTGTTACATCCTGACAATTTTATGGTATATAAATAGTTCAAAAAGTGTCTTAGACTATTATCTTTCACCAATAAGTCCAGCTTACACCACAGTGGTTGTGCCGTTCCATTATGTCAGAGTGTTAATGGAATCATCTACACAATCAAGCTAAATGCTCCGCTCCAGCAGACTTCTCTCTCGCCAAATCAATCTTTCCATCAGGTGGTGCCTCCGTCAGACCAATCTCAGATGCAATCTCCATCAACCGGGCCTTCTCTTCGTAAGCGGCCGTGTCACCAAACAAAGCATCCATCTCTTCAAGACTCTTACCCCGAGTTTCTGGGACAAAGAAGTAGGTAAAGAAGAATGCGAGTAGACAAAAGGCTGCAAAGAAAATGTACGTGCCCCAGCCGATCGTACTAAGCATGTCAGGCGTCACCAGACCGATGATAAAGTTGCACATCCACGTTGTGCTGGTGGTAATAGCCATAGCCTTAGAGCGAATACCCAGGTTGAATATCTCAGCGGGCAAGACCCAGCCGATAGGAGCAAAGGAAAAGGAGAAATTTATGTCGTAGATGTAGATGAAGGCGATACCTGCCCACCCAGCTGATTTGTGTGAGGCGAGTGATGCACCATACCCTCCAATGATGCCACCAACGATAACGAGCGAGATAAAGGTACCGGCGGCACCACACATGAGTAGAGGTCGACGGCCAATTTTGTCAATCAGAAATAGAGCTGGTAATGTGGAAAGCGTGTTGACGATTCCATATACACCCGTTGCTAGAAGACCTGAAGTACCTCCAGAAAGACCTAGTTGGGCAAACATGGTCGGCGCATAGTAGATGATGGCGTTGCAGCCCATGAATTGCTGGAAGAACATGATGCAGCAACCGATGGCTAGTCGTCTGAATGAGGCCCAATTTGATACAAGAGCACCATGCTGGGCAATAAACAGAGAGATCCCCTTCTTACCGGGGAATTTGTCTCTATTCACAGCCTCGTCGAAAAGGACCTCGGCCTTGATGGCCAGATATTCATCCCGAAGCGAATGTGTGTCAGGATGGACCCGACGAAGTCGAGCCAGGGCCTTCAGAGCCTTGTCTTCTTTGCGCCGCATCAGGTAGAAGCGAGGGGACTCGGGAAACAACAGCATGCCGATTCCAAGCACGATTGCGGGAAAGATTTGGATGGCAAATGGGACTCTCCATGCGGCTTCAGACTGACCAGTACATCCCTCGGGGCCAACATCGTGTCTGGGATCAAAGGTAGGGTTCTTTAAAGTGCCACCAGAATAGGGAATGTCAGGCGCACATCGATGGCCACCGATATACTGTGTTCCGTATTCGAGCCAGTAGCTTACCAAAATACCAAGGGTGATGCTTAGTTGCTGTAGAACAACCAGAGTGCCACGAATGCCGGCAGTAGATACCTCAGACACGTACATAGGTACAATCATGGTCAACATGCCTACAGCAAAACCAGCCACAGCACGACCTGCCAGATGTGTTAGCACGAGACGAGAATGACTTGGTGTGTAAGCTTACCAGCAAATAGCATTGGAATATCACTGGCACCTGCCTGAAATGCAGAACCAATTGTAAAGATTACGACCGACACTAACATAGAGCCCTTGCGACCCAGAAAGTCGGCGATAGGTCCGTTGACCAGAGAGCCAAACCAGGCACAAAGGAGTAGGGTCGATACAAACCAGCCCTTGAAACTGCTGTCAAGATAGATTCTCGGAAACTGAAAGGCGAATGACTCCATGGTCAAAACACCTGATACGACGCCTTAACGAGTAGTCAGTTTGCATTTCGATTGTATTTGAATATATCTTCAGTACAAACCTTGGTCATAGCCAAACAAAAAGCCACCCAAACTGGCGAACTATTTTATTGTGGATTAGAAACTTGTGATCTGAGCGGGGAAATAGGTGATTGCATACCAGCGACAGTCCAAAGATATATGGGTTCTCGACGAGGAGGTGCCAAACGCCTTTGGGAGCTGGACTCTGGGGCGGCGCATCACCAACGGTTTCTTCTGCCATCTTGGACGCTTCAGCAAGGTTGAATCAAACGCTCAAAAAAAGGCGAAAATGAAACTATTCAGAATAACTTGGGGTATTTAACTTTTAACTGTGTGGAGGATCAGCGTTGAATCTCCATATGCTGAGTGGAACTGCCACTAATGGGCCAACCACGAGTCATGTCAAGTTACAATTTTGTGGTTATGTTGTGTCAGGACTGGGGTTTTTGACCAAGAAAACAAGGATCGTCCACTCCGAGAACCGGACCGGACTACTTTCCGATCAGTGAGAAAAATATTCAATTCGTTATATTTACGTATAGAAGGGACAGATATGTATCATTAATGTGAGTGTGAAGATAAAAATAATTTTATCACCCGTCAGTGATTTCTTCATGATGGAGACCAGCTGTCACTTTGCCATATGCTGCGTTTACAAGATCACCCCGTAGTGAGGCACCCCACCAATCGAATCTTTGGAGTACCTATGATGCAACGTTGTTTAATTGTGGTCAATCAAATCAAGGTCTAAGCTGCGGGGAGAGTGCACTCCTTCATGGAACACGGGATGAATAAAGGGAACCTTGCTTTTGCAAATCTCATGACACATTTTCCCTTGATATATGTTTCGCCTACTAGTGTTATTGACTCTTGTTGGAAAGTTGAGACTCCTTCGTCATGTCTCGGATATTAAAGAATATATGGCATCTGTGAATATGAATTGTGCGGCGTAGAATAAATACCAAAATCCTATTTGCCAGCCATTCTATTCCCCGTCAGCGGACGCCTCTATGGAGGACAGAGGTGCCTGCTGCCAATCGCCACGCGCTTCAGGGTTACAGTTCAGATCAGTCCTAGTGTCACAAGATTATGCGAAAGGACAAAGGTTCCTTGCGCTTCGACCCACAGTCGTATCTACTACATCGAATCATGAGTTCTGATCAACATCGGGAATAACGGCGGTGGCATTGCCCAGGGCGTATAACCACCAATTACAATCCATCTCTGCCCAAGAGATCCTACTGGAAATCAAAGCATCTCAGAACTTGATGTTTGAGTATACTGGTCACGCAGAGATAGAAGACAAGTAGAAACCTCCTGATCACGGCTCTTCTTTTCTGCTACGGCAGTGAATGACGACACTTTGTTGGCTCATGTGGAACGAATGGCAGCTGTTTTTGCTTTTCACAAAAAGAAATTGGATCAGGCGACAAATACTCAGCAGCGAAAAATGCCGCCTGAAACGAACTAGGGAAACAAGTCCATATAAATATGAAATTTCTGTCGCTATCCTTTGCGATAGTTCAAATCACTTTCGACCAACTTAGAAGTTTAGTATTTTTACTGAAATCAATCAGCCGAAAACCAAAATTTTACCCATTCCGATCTTTGTCCAATATGAAGATCGTTGGGAAACATACATACCTCCTCGGAGTCCTTATTCAGTATTCCGTTCAGTCATGGGCACTTTCCGGAGAGGCAAAAGCCATGGTAGAAGACTCAATGAATTGGATGGATAAATTCTACGACCCGAAAGTCTCACAACTGTACGACCTCAACTCCAATGCGGCAATGAATCACGAGACATTAGCCTCCGCTTGGTATGCGGTCGGACTTCTTGCACGCAATGGCGACAATGATGTCTCGAAAGCTGAAGATGTCATTAAATACATTATCAAGGACCAGTTTGAGAACCCAAAAGACTTATGGTATGGCGACTATACGCGAGAACCGGAGCAGCCAACTGTTGGAACATCATGGTACCCCGCTCGCACGTACGGCTCATGGGATCCCAACTGGCGAGGCTTCGTTGGCCTCAGCTTCATTACTATATACGAAGAGTTTGGAGACTTATTGTCTGACGACTTGAAGGAACTTATAATTGAAAGTCTACATAACTGTAGCATCGGCGACTCATATCGCGAGGGTGGTGTCAATGGAGATAATCTCTACCCATCTTACAGCAACCCCGCAATTATGCGTGCAATCGGAACAAGTTGGACAGGTCGCAAAACAGGCGACGACAACATGACTCAAGCTGGAGAAGATTATGCAAAGGAAATCATCGACCTCTTTGACTTGCATAATACTCTTTCCGAGTTCAACTCAGCTACCTACACCGGCATTTCACTCTTTGGTCTGACACTATGGTGTAAATATGGTGATAAGGATAGCATTCTTTCCCAGAGAGGTCCGGATCTACTGCGCGGTGTCTGGAATTATACATCGCAACTCTGGAATCCCACAATGCGGAACCTCGCTGGTCCCTGGGATCGTTCCTACTCTTTTGACATGACCAAGTCTCTCGGCATACTTTCTCACTTTCTGGCACCCATTATCGGGAGAAAGGAAGCGGGCGTATGGCAGTATCCAGAAGTCATGAGCCATGCTCGTGACTGGGCTTGGGCACCACTTATCGCCGTCCACTCCGAATTTCACAACTCCTTGCTTTCCGATGATCTCAAAGAGTCACTAAAGACATTTGACGGAGAGAGGACATACAACGGGAAGGCTTACTATCCACCCTACGATCTTGATACCCGCAACATCACGACATGGCTCAGTGAGTCGCTGATGATCGGCGCTCAGTCGTATCGGACAAGAAGCGCAAACGGACCTTCGAATAACAAGGCCCAGTTCCATCCTGCTGTTGCACATTGGACTTATGGAGATGATAACATCGGATGGCTTAGCGTAAGTTGATAAATCTCCATACTTGACCCCACAGTTTCGTTAACAAAGCCCAGCTCCGTCCTACTGAGGCCCATGCCCTAATGCAAGTCTCACCGAAGAAGCTGAAGGTGACCTACCCTGAAGGAACCACCAGCTCTGTCTTTACTTTTGTCATCTCTCCTTCACTTGCTAAGAGGGATGTCAAGTCTTGGTCTGACATCGAGGGAATCTCCATTTCTGTCTCCGGTAACGTAAATCCTGATCCAGAAATCACATTTGCTGGCCGGTATGGTGGTTCAGGAAGTCCTATCTATGACCATAATCATTGGACTTTTGTGCACAAGATGCCTAGTGTGTTCGAGGGTGATCCTGAGATTATCATTGAGTTTGCATCAGAGACGGCCCTGGAAAGCTACCCTGGTTTAGTAAAGCAATGGTAGTAGGTATAACTATCCTTCCAAGTATCGAGGTTTATATAGTGGTAGTGAGTTACGACCGGCGGGTATCTATAGAATAGATGTTGAATTTATAACCAACATGAAATCTAAAGCTTCCAGATTATCTTACAGAGGAAGGAATAGCTGCCCACGGGCCCAAGACCAACAATCATCCCTCAGCAAATATTTGCCCGAGACTTTGTGCTGAGAGTGTCAAACACTTAATTGCAAATAAAATAACTTTGAGAACACTTAGATATCATTGTACAACCCTGGTTGGGTTGCAGTATCTCCAGGTTGAAACAATATAAGGCTGAAGATGTTTTGTTTTCGGAATTGACCCACTGTCGGATAGAGCCGTGACCATCCCCATTAACCCTCCTCTATGTGGACAGGGTACTTGACACTGCTTAACCAAAAGGCAAAATGATAGAGTTACTTTTTGTCATTTGACACTAGATCCTTTGGGCGATCATTTTCTCCATCTTAAGCCTAAGTTATTTGTTGTCCACCATCCCGTGGTCTTCCCACCATATACACCGCTACGAGGATCGACAATATAATATGGATTAGCTCCACAACTTGACTTATACTGTCAAAGCGAAATTGACTTATTCTCGCAATTGACCCGCCTCAGGTGGAACATGTAACATCCCAAGGCTATCGCTTCATAGTTGTGGTCTCGCGATTGACCCAATCTCAGGGGGAAAACAAAAGGCGGTTGTGGTAGATAGTAATTGCGAATGAGTATAAGAAGGCTGGCAACTCCGTCGATATAATCACAACTCACCACACTTCTCTCTCAGTCTACACTCTCAAGGACAAGCCTCATTCACAATTTACACCTCTCAACTTGAATCATTTTCTACAAAACCATCACTATGAAGACTACCATTTTCACAACCGCTGCTGCTGCTGCCCTCGGCTTTGCCTCTGGTACCATTGCCAACCACTGCAGCTGGGATTTCTACGAAGGGCCCATCGCCAAGAGGTGGCTCGTCATTGGCTCCGGCGTGGATGATATTCCCGGAAAGTGCGGTGGCTTCTGGGACAATATGAACAACAAAAACTTCCACGGTGCCTGTGTTCTCTCCAGTACCAACTGTGGCGAGGACAAGAATGGAGATATGGTGATTAACTTCACATCGGGTTCCGGTTGCAACAGCGGCCACGTCGAGTCTGCATGGTGGGAGGCAACCAGGAACAAGTTCGGAGCCATCAAGTGCGGTATTGCAAAGCCCTAAACAAACTATCCAAGTCAGCCAGAAGGATGATGAAGACCTCGGGCTAGCCTGAAGGGTCGCTACACCATCGAGCATGCTGGGTCCATCTTGTTTGAGCCATGTTTTCAATCACTCAATAACGACAACGAGATTCAACCCAGCAACCCCAGACAGAGTTTCGATCAAGTCTGTTCTCTCTTAACCACCTAAGATTTCCACTTTCTACTAGTATAAAAATTGGTATATACACCGATTGAGAAAATAATTAATATCTATTCCCCCGATCCAAAGACCACTCCGTGACATTGAGCAATGTTCTAAAGGCGTCCCCTAGAGATCTTTCGCAACACTAATGTGAATAATCTCGAACAGATTACGTGCTGAGGGGGCGTTATAATGTCTGACATTGTGATGGAGGCCTTGACTCTATATAAGCCTTTACTGTAAATTGATGGTGTTTTCAACTATTCTACATAACTGAAAATTAGTAGTGTTCTTACCTTATTTATTGAAATCGAAAAGGCAGAGCCTGTTAGTCTCATAGGAGACCATATGGGCTGGTTAGCACACAGGATAGACCTCGTGCGTACCCTGGCTATCGACGGCCAATGGAAAGAAGAGATCAGAATCCAAGAGAGGATCCTGGATGCAGAAAACCACCCTGAACGACTTTCGTTGCAGAAAGAGCTAGCGATTGGTCTGGCAAAAGCCTATCAGGCACGTCATCAGTACCAGGAGGCAACTGGCCTACTTAACAAACTCTAACTTTTTATAACTTATCCTAAAATCAAGCTGGAACTTCTTGAGACGCTTATATTAGTTTGGCAGCATGTTAATATAGACAAAGCAAGGGCATCAAGGTTTAGACGTATTATTTTACAGATGAAACTTAATAAATAAGGAGATTTCATGGCTGAAATAGGAAGAAGAGTGAGATAATAATGCATATTAACCTTTGCAAAGTAAGGAATTTAAAGTAATACTGGCTTGCCTCCCAGATGAGTAGCATAATACTATAGAGGTTTTTAGTGCTAGCGAACTTAATAAGGTAGCTTAAAGATAAATAAATAAGCGCAATAAACAGCTCAGAGATGCAGCCCAGCAGATAGACGGGTTAAGCTTCAACAAAACTATTATTATACGTTGTCCGAAATGCAAGAACTATAAAACTATACGATCAATACAATGATAATAATAAATATAAATATGGAATAGCTTTTTGATTGTTCTACAGCAGTATACAATGTGTTCTTTCATTTCTAACAAGCGATCTCGGAATAGTGGTGCTTACTAAATGAAGACTAGCCACCAGAAGCAGGGGATCTTGGAATCTTAGCAGCCAAAATTAACACATTTGATCGGTTTACGATAAAATTTGCTATCTATCAGGCAACACTGAAGTTAGTTGCCTTCATGTCGCAGATTCTGGCTTGTGGGCGTTTATGAATCGAACGCGTATGTAACCATGAACTCTCTTGTCCCTCAGGGACTTTCGCATGTTCATTAGGAACAGTTGATATTCGTCCTTGGGCCATCCTAGAATCTGCTGCCACGCCATGAGCGTATATCCTATACCCTATTAGAAGACTGAAACAATTGCATTAAGGTCAGAAACAATAATTCACTTACCCTCAAGATCAGCTTCCATCGTTGCGCGAAGAAACTGGCCCACTTCACGCAACTTGGGATCCTTAGCCCATCCACCAACAGGAACCTAGGTAATATAAGATACAAAAGTTTAAAAGGTGGTGTAAATGAGAACAGTACCTTGAAATCAGTTACTTGAAGGTCAACGAATCCGGCAGCAGCGAGCAACTCGGCGTCTCCTTCAATCTCGCAGAAGCTACGGCCGAATGCTTTGCTAGCCTCTTTAAAGAGCTTATTCCAAGTTTGTATTGCCGTTGCATCGTTGATGGTCCCATCATCGCTGAAAAAAACGGGGTTGACCTCCACAGACTCGATTGAGCCGTCGGGTTTACAACAACGGAACGCTTCCTTGAATAGCGCACCCCAATCAGCAATGGCACCAATAAGATAGCGCATATGGACAAAATCAAAGGTGTTGTCAGACCAACTCCAGTCACGGGTTGCATCCTCAAGCTCAAACTTGACGTTTGGTGGCACCCAACTTGGTTGAATTGGTGATAGATCTGTACCGATGACCTCGGCATTAGGGTATTGGTCAGCAAAGTCACTGTATGATATTAGTATCGCAAAATTATATTTTCAAACGCAGGCTTCGCTCGTACATTGCCCATATTCCTATTTTGTTATTAGCTGTATCCATACTCTGCGATATCCCATGTGTCGCTTACCAGTCCCAGTTCCTATATCAAGGACTTTCTACAAGCTGTTAGTTCTGGGAAGCGTCCGAAGGAGAATGAGTCACTAGCCTCCAGATCGTCTTTCAAACGGGCTAGCGAGAGTTTGCCGTCGAGAAGTAGTAGGAGATAATGATGCCTTGATAATGTTAGAAACCCGGTTCGATACATACTACACAGACCTTGTCTTACGAGATATCAATAGACTCCTTCTGCTGCTCATCATTTGGTGCGAAATAATCGGTATCGTACTTCTCGCTGTGGTAGGTTCGACCCTGAAACTTTCGATACTCAAGAATACTGGATGTGAGGGACGCGGTGGAGCTTGCACTAGACTGATGCATTAATAACCATCTTGGAAAGGGAAATAAACAGGCGAATGTAGCGCTTACACATCATTTCCAAGTGCCGAGTCACCGTCGCCGTCTTCACTTCCTTCCTAAAGATCATATTTTGATCAGAAAATCAACAACTCGGGTTCGAGCGGGTACTTACTTGTACTGCAACGAGCTCCAATTCTCCCTGGCTAGGTAACGTGGGAGGTACCGACTCGGAAGTAGCTTCTGGTGTGTTTGGTGAGTTTGTCTCGCCAGCAAACGCTGGCGCTGTATCGGTTTTGTCCATATTCACGGTTCTGTTGAATAATATGATTATGAGAGGTGAGGAGTTTTGATTGAGGGGAAAAAGCGTATCGGAGCCATGGTGTAACGCAAAACGTTGTGTACCAAGGCCATCCTGACAGAAGTCCTGCACCTTGAACTGGCGGACCAACTGATTCCCTGTAAATCCATACGACCTTCCTCTTATTCCTGCATCTCTTACCAAAAATAACATTTCCAAGCAAAAGACGGACCATTGCGTGCCCAATAGCATCGAGTAATCAGATCCTGGACAAGGATACTCGCTTAAATATACCCTGTAACCGGGAATGGAAGCTTTTGATTCCGGACAAGGGCAAGACAAGGCGACACCTTTGATTTGCAGAGAGCTGCATGGTCCCCCCTTCCCTCGCTAGGTTTTTCCAGAGATACGCCACGCGAAATGCAAAGGTGAGGTGATGATGGCCAGGGTGTCTTCCGTTTCGTGGGCTAAGTGCCCGCTCAGAGCTGGTCTAGTGTTGTCGACCTAACATCAAGGCCGTGAACATCACTAGGTCTACGCACACAGAGAAGAATAAGATTTTCGGTGATCCGAAGTAGAATTCCTAATCATCTTGATCTTATTAATAATTAAAATATAATAAAATCAATCAATGCACTTCGGGATGCTGACGCTATTGTGCCGAGTAACTCGTGTGGCCCTTGCGATGGGCAATGGGATCGAAAGGATGTCAATGGTGCTGGAGTTGAGAGTAACTCTGTCATCTCGAACTTTAATCGTAACTTTACTGGTCGCCATGACAGAAACCCAGCTGCAGACTCTTTCACTAGAAGCATGACTACACAGTAATGACTCGAAGAAAGATGTTTGGTCAATCAATTGATCTTTGATATGGGCCATTTTCCGGCAGAGCTCTATTTAATGACAGAATTTTAAATACTAAGAAAGACAAAGAGATATCAGATCTAGCATCTTCGACTTGGATATACGTCCCGTGAAATGCAACAAAGCCGTTATAGCCAGTGCTGTGCCCGAAGAATCTCGTTGCCATGCGGGACAATCAGATGTGACAAGCGTCATCAATAAAGTCCATAGTTTAGGCATCTGTATATCTTTGTCAGCTTCGAGCAACTCAAGTCTATGTAGCAACGGAATTTTCCACTTATGTTGATGTACCATCATTTGGTTGAGACTTACTTGAATGGGTAGGAGCGTACTAAAACTTTGATACAGCTGCTCCGCGGACATACAATCCTTGGTCATAGCCTCGTCGGTGATCGACTGTAGTGACTGCCAAGCATCACTACTCTCAAGCATAAGCACTGTTTCGGCCTCCTTGAGAACCTCTTCACCCACATCACGGCGCTCCAAAGGCTCCCATTTTCTTGCACCGTCCAGTATCTCGGCGAATACTCCAGGGAGCCTTCTGATCCTACTGAAACGCTGCTCATGATAGAGCTTGGACGCCTCTTCAAAATTATCGGTATAGTATGAAGTGACTAGGTCGTCAAAGCTTTCGAAACCCATTTCGCCAACGCATTTCATAACACTTTCGAATCTTGCGTTCAACGACTCTCTGGGCATGGTTGCTGGTGATCGTGAGGACGAGGCGTAACTCGGGTGTCTCGCGGTGGAAGATTGGTTTATTAGTGAATTAGGTTTAATGGGAGTTACTTTCGTGTTTTCGTCAGTTGATTTAGAACATGAGCATAACTTCCGTGATTCCACCTCCGTGTTTGTTATCATCCATTCAAGATCTAATTCTCCTCCAAAATCATCAGTGGCAAACTGAGGATTAGAGACATCTGTATCAAAGGTTGATGTGGTGAAGGACTGCGAAATGGCTGCCTCGTTGTTCTGGTTCAATACAATATTGTCAAAATGTGTTTGATGGAGGTGTCCGTTTGTTTCTTGGAGGTTGGATGGCAAGCTTGAACGGCGGCTTTGCTGTGCCTCGCACCTTGATCCAACTTGCTGATAGGAACTGTTTGCTTTTACTACAGGAGGGCCTGAAATCTGATTCCCAGGAGCGAGAGAACCTGACGGGGAGAGGGTACAGTTTGGACTTCTTTCAGTGGAACTGTCTTGAGTCTTTCTGCCGGCTGGCCGCGAGTCAACTGATCCTCGGTTGGTCGTTTCAGGTGATGTATATAATGTTCGTTGCTGGGAATATTGACGAACAGGAGGCTGTTCTCCAGTCTCTGGAATCTCTGGAATTTGTTTCGATGAATTGACATCTTCATACTGAGCCACTTTCCTTTGCAAGTCGGCAATGCGGGACTTGACACGACGCCCTATGTTCCCGCTTGTTAGCAAGTATTGGACAAGCGGCTATCAAGGTGAGATAAGCTTTACGGTAACTTCTCTGAGCCACCCTGTTTTGAAGACGTTTCTTGGCCCTAGGGTCAGTAACCACTTGGGATTCCAGATCAATAGCGTTGGAATTGGCATTGGCGCCCAGAGACGCAGAAGTTGGAGAAAGGTTGCTAGCAAATACAACGTTCATGGTCGCGTCTGATTGAGATGTAACCGACATATCGCGCTCAAAGTGTCACAATCTCTTCGATCAAACAAGTTGGGAAATAAAAGACGTTGGTGTAATAGTACTGACGTTAGGACGCATATGTGCAATCTGCTATGCGTCGAAACAGCAACAAAGCACGCGATCACCTTTTCCTTGCTTAAATGATAAGAAACGCAACGGCAAGGGTTTTTACCTTGTACACAGGCATATTGATGATGTTGGTGATGTTATTTGTTGGTAGTTGTGCTACATTTTCAAAAGTTCCAACACAAATTACATGCCAATCGCATGACTCTCCAACTAACAAATATCCACTAACTCTCCACCAAGAAGGCAACTCTAGCAGGCCGAGAAACCCGCATCCGTGGGATTTGGCAGGGATTTTCAGTGCATATCTCGTTTAACCTTCACAACACGCCGTATCCGCCATAAGACCAACTAGGTATTACGTATCAATCGCAAAAACCTAAATCCAACTGTTGGTCGTGTCCTCTATCATGCCAATGGAATTTAAATAAACTGACTGATAATTGCCGGGAACTCAGAAAGCTGCCCAAACGGTTGAGCGGGCATGCATTCCGATGCATAAAGGCCAACGAAACCCTGCACATTGTGCAATTTTACGACTGTTGTGATACATCTGGTTTGATACTAAAAAGGATTATATGCGGTTCGGCCCGGCTTGGCTCAGCCGTCAGCACAAAAGTTCCGAGCAGTCCAACTTAACGAGGAGACCCCATCCAATGAGGCAATCGCCGATCTTACGTGTTCTTTGCGGCTAGTAAACTCGGTTATGTTTGTGACTATACTTTAAATTCGCCTGGCATGATCGGAGATTGAGTCATGTTAAGACAGGAGAGGAGATGTAAATGACTGGCTGTCACCAAATGCTACGTGGAAATTAGAAGTGAAAACATTAAAGTTGCAGCCGAATCTTGATCCAATGCCTATCTCTAAAGTCCATTCTCAAACCTTATCTAAAACGTCTCTACATGTCTGTATGAGGCGATGATAAATCTGCAGCACCTTTCGTCGATCAGTCCTAGACTGCACTAAGAAATAGGCTAGAAACTCGATACCCAATGGTGGTGACACAAGAGTACCGGGCTCTCTAAATAGCTCACATCTATAAACGAAGGGAGCAGCGTCCGGCATTTTCTTCAAGACTTTTTCACAAAACCCTTCCGGTACAAGAACGTTGTGGCGGTGAATTGGGATTAAGCAGTTCGCGCTCCAGTACTGCGTGTTGGACAGGAAAGGCTTACACATCGCTTTGAAACGATCCCCATCCTTGACACATTGGAGCAGCTGTAGTGCGCAAAGATCTACCCCGTAGGCATGAAGTGTTGAGAACGCACAATCCAGGCCAGGTGGGCGCGCGTTGACTTCAATGAGATAAACCTCGGGGTCGCCTGGTGATAAGACATCGGTTTCGGCCAAATCAACAATCCCATCAATGTCCTTGTATTGCATTCTGGAATTCTGAACTCTGGCTTCGACGTGGAACACCCCATTTCGGAATCCAAGTTTGACCAATGTTTGGTGCAGAGATGACTTTAGTAGTTCCTGTTCCTTCTTGTGCAATAAAGTCGGCGATACCATAACGGTCTCCCCAAAGCTGTCCGTGATAGTGGCGTCACTTGCATCAGCCGCGCAAGGAAAGTCATCTGTGATCTCGATGAACATGAGCTCACCATTCCAGAGAGCGATATTTGCATCTACCTCTGGTCCGCTGATGTAAGTTTCGATGAGAATCCCATATCTTGCAAGGCCATCATTATCGAGTTGGTTGATTGCTTCTCGGAGTCCTTGGTGATTCTGGACCTTTTTGACACCTCGAGAGGCGGCACCACGACACGGCTTTATCACAAGAGGATACTCCAATGCATCTAATTTCTTGAAAACCCCTTCGCTGTCCAAGTCGGCAGCGCTCTCTAAACGTAAAGACTGAATATTGGGACTATTCAGAACCTTACGGGTCACATCCTTGTAGTGAGCAGTAATAATAGAGTCGACAGGTTCAGTTTCAAGATTCAGGATTTCGGCTGCCCTTGCTGTTGCAATGACGCACTCGTCCGAAAAGGTGATGATGCCATCAAGCTTGCGGTTCCTGACAGCTGCGGCAAGCCTTTGAGGTAGATCGTCGTCGCTAGTCATATCGACAGCAATAAAGTCGTCTCGCAGGTGACTATACTTTGGACCCTCCATAAAGTGGCCAGGTCGATCAAGGACAATAACTGCTATTCCCAAGGCTCTCGCCGCGTCGAATGGTCCCTCTGAACCATAACCCCCGGTTGTGCTATCAAACAGAGGACGACCGCCAACGACCGCCACAGTCAATGCTGGGGGTTTACTTGGAACAATCCAATCAAACGAAAGCCTCTCATTCACTTCCTTGGCGAGGAGATCAAATGCTTCGATGCCGTGAGCTGATTGGGCGGATCGTTTACAGATCAAGGCTCCGGGAGAGGATTGTAAGAGAGAAAGTAGATTGGGTTGAGGTTGGGTTGCCGCGGCATAACGCTTTCCATCTAATGAAAAAGTAACGACGGAGTCAATAAAATCAGAGTGCATCATCCTCAGCTGTAGGATGTCACAGCGACAGAGATAGCCATCATGAGGAACCAACAACACCTTGATCAAAACCTCGGTGGCGTGGTTTTCCCCAATATCATCTGAGCAGAATGACTTTGATGCCAGAATTTCCTTGATAATAGCCCCCAAAGGTGTATCGGTGCAGTCGGCATAATCACTGATCTCCGAAGTTTCAGAGGACGCGAGATTGAGAACGAGATCGATAGACTTGTAGCGCAGAGGAGCATTTCCGTTTATCTTCTGGAGGGAGGTGACAAACGAAAATTCCCAGTGACATTCGGCTTTCAGCGCAGCTACGAAAGAGGAAAAGTATAGTGTTAGCATAACAAAATTGTTATTGACTGAAAGTTAAAAATAGGCTTACATCCACTGTGGAAAGTCGTGAACAAGAAAATCTCGGAGGATAACATCTCATACGTCTTTGGAGTTGGTTGGCTTCCCATATTGGCTGTAGGCACTGAACCCTCAGAATACTAAGATGTGGATAATGGGGTAAGGATTGTGAAATAGCACTGTTTTGGGTTAACAATTATCTATCAAGTTTATGTTGTACGTTGATTTACAGGGAATAAGGTAGTTGCGTTAGACGTTGTGTATTTATCCCCATACAAGTCTTCTGGATTTCCAAAAATTGTCTCTCGTAATAACTTGGATTAGGTTCTTATGGCACCTGCCGGAAGAAGGTTTATTTTATTCATCATCGTTGGCAAAATTGGAGTAGCGGTGACATCGATTGGTTCAAGACGAGTTTACTGCTCATTTCACGACCAACACTGTTTATCGTAAGATATGACTAATTCGATTGCTACCCTAAAATCCAAGTATGTGTCTCGATTGCAAAACCCCCCACATCACCTCATTCTCATTGAAGATCAGACAAAAAGCACCTTCCAGGTAAGGAGTGCGGCATAGCTCGGATGTAAACTTAGTTGTGCCTATCCCACCCATGACAACAGAGAAGGCTAGTCTCTAAACAGTAATATCACGTTTATACGGCCGAGAGGAAAGAGAGAACTATGACGCGTAACCACAAATACATAATTCGAGCCGACCAACAACGTTGTACGAATACAGGGGGCGTTAACTCCAGGGTGGTCTGTAATTACTGTTGGTTGGGTGGCCTGATGTCCAAGTCAGGTCCGTGCAAGGCTTCGCTGTCACTTAGAATGAGGAGCCGAACAACAAATTCAACGGAATATAGCTAATACGTGTGTTTAAATGATCTCCTGGAGTTGTGGTAAAATGAATTCTGTAATGAATGACTAGACTAGTGCTTGAGAAGCTTCAACGCAATGACTAACCCTGGTTTGTAACCTCGGCATCCAACCCCTCAACTTCAACCAGGCTGATCTTCTCAGACCCATCAGAATTCGTAGTGACGCTGCGAGTCTCACCAACAGACTTGGAAGTATCGTGCTTTATGACGCCATTTCCGCTTTCGGCCTTGCCGACTACCCAGTCCAGATAACTGTTTGAGAAAATCCGACCTGTATTGACAGCGTCAACATCGCAAAGCACCATTTCTTCAACCAATGCTTCGAAACTGTATGTCGGCTTCCATCCAAGAACCTTCTTCGCCTTGGCTGCTGATCCCAGTAAGTTCTGGTTATCGAGTGGTCGATAGAACTCGGGGTTTACTTTGACACGAATCTTTCCGTTAGCTGAGTCAATGCCAACCTCGTCTAGACCAGTCCCCGACCATCTAGTCAGCGTTAGCTACTGTGAATATACGATAACGAGAAATATCCTACTCGATAGTGACTCCAATAACTTTGAAAGCTGCCTCGACAAAGTCGCGAACGCTGTAGGACTTTCCACTTGAAAGAACGTAGTCGCCTCCGACTGGCTGTTGCAGCATCAGATACACGCCTTGCATGTAATCTTTTGCATGACCCCAGTCGCGGACAGCATCCAGATTTCCAAGGGAGAAGAAGTCTAACTTTCCGCAGGCAATTAAAGCTACCTGCGTAGTGATCTTTCGGGTGACAAAAGTGGTGCCTCGTCTTGGTGATTCATGGTTGAAAAGAATACCGTTAGAGGCATGGAAGCCGTATGCCTCTCGAAAATTGACAGTAGTCCAGTATTGGAATAGTTTGGTTACTGCATATGGCGATACGGGATGGAATGCGGTCTCCTCTGTTTGTGGAGCGGGCATATCCGACCCAAATACCTCTGAAGAGCAGGCCTGTGTGAACGTGTCAGTATTTATATTTCTCCTCATGTAAGATGAAGGAATGTTACGTTGTAAAACTTTGTGGACTTCTCTAGGCCAAGCATCCGCATTGCCTCAAGGAGTCGAAGAGTTCCCATAGCATTGGTGTCGCTGGTCTGTAGTGGAGTGTCAAACGAGACAGCCACATGTGACTGAGCAGCAAGATGGTAAATCTCATCGGGTTTGATCATGCCCAGTATCTGGACGAGACGGCCTAGGTCGGACATGTCGCCAAGATGTATAGTCAATCCAGGCCTGAGAGGCTTGCTTAAAGCTTCACGTCTGGAAGCAGTCGATCGTACCAGGCCATGAACTTCGTATCCCTTTTCCAAGAGGAGTTCAGACAAATACGAGCCATCTTGGCCTGTAATTCCTGTCTCACGTGTCAGATAACCGTAACGCTATTGGCGAAGTGTATATCACTGACCAGTGACAAAAGCCACCTTGGGTCTAAAGTATCCATTCAAAACTGCCATGATTTCTGTTGTAAAAGGTTGATTCGTTATATCCAATGAAGGTTTTCTGAAGATTGCAAACTCTAAGCTTCAATCAGATAGAGAGACGACAATATATATATGCAACCAAGTGCTTGACACTACTGATGGGCATGGGGTCATCAACCATCGATTCTACCAACATTGTCGAGCATTTGAACACCTAAGATTCGCATGCGATCAGCCTGCCGAACCAGATACTTTCTTCCCGCCTCTCTCTTGGCGCCAACCAGTAAGCTTCATATTAGGTAGTTTCTTGTGTAAGCCAACAGCAACCACGACTTTTCCAGGTGTCATATGCTGGCAGGGTTCCTATTGCTTGGAGCTGGTATTGATAGAGGGGTACAAACATGTCTTTCCTAATCAGGGCTAACAGTTTTCCATCCAGGGTCTGTTAGTTTCTTCCTGCAGCTGAAAGGTCATGTTCGTTTCTGGCAGGTAGACATGCGACTCATAGAACCAAATCAAGCTTACGTTAGGAGGAACTTGATAACATGTGATCAGAAAGTTGTTAATCAAGTAATATAGATAGTAAGTACATTTGAACCCCTTGACTATAGGTAGTCGATACCGAGACATATGACATGATGTGACAGACTCGCAGGTGTTATCCCAGTCTTTGAAAGCCAAATGGGCGAAATCTGACATAATGAGGGGCGTTGCTTGGTTTGTTCTATAGAGATTACTCTCCGCGTAATACTGGCTCCAAAATGCTTAGAAGATCAGTAGTGCTGAGCTGGCCCAGAATCTCCTCGTTCAATGAGTGTTCCTCCAGCAAATCACGCCTCATGGCTGTCGAGTTGATGTCAGATCCAATTGGTTTCTTTGCGAAGTCCAGATAGTAGCCCATTGTCTCTCCGCCTAGTATATTGGTACCTCGGCAAGTCCAGAGAGTAACATCCTTAGCTACTTCCTCAGGTTGCCCATCTGGACGTGTCAGAACACATGAGTCATGAGAGATGAAGATTGCCTAGGACACCTACTTTGGTCGTCACGCATCGTTTCGTGCGGAACCCATGCGCCAAAGCCTTTCCATGTGGTTGGCTGTCCGTTAGGTAAGAATTGTGAGGGTTCGTGTCGTGCTTTATTGGTAACAAGTATTCGCGGCAACCTGTATGGTAAATTGTTAAGAGCGTCGGCTTGGTTGAGATTGTCCGGCCCAATCAGGTGTGAAAACACAATCTTGTAGCCATCGGCTCCGCAAAGTCGCTGCGCCGCTTCCATAAACGTCAAAAAAGGATACCATGTCTCTGACCATATCCAGACTTTATCTTTAGGTACCTGGGGAATTTCTACCCATAGTGAAGCCCTCTTCTTACGACTCATGAAGAATTCTGGATGGCTATTCGCCAATTTGTGTCGTAGATGGAAATCCTCGCTGGGGAGCACTACCACGGCAACGGCGTTGACAACGGGGTGCAGTGCCGACAGCAGGACGTCAAGGTGTCCACGGTGCGGGGGATTGAAAGAGCCACCGTAAACCAGGATGATGTTGTCTTGGTCTTTTTTGAGATAGCAATCTAGCTTTTGTAGTGGATCAAGTGCGGTTTCAGTAGACAAGCGAACCTCTCGGTAGGCGGATTCAAGATAGGACCGAAGAGACATGATGGCGGATTTGTGAGAATGAAGAAGCGGTTCAATATATGAGTAATAGTAAGAGAACAAAAGAACAAGTACTGTTAAAGGGATGTTGAGAGTTTTATATTTTAAGACATTTATATTGGTTTACTTGTTTTGTCAACGTCCTCATGACGCTAGTCCCCGGCGTTGCTTGTATTTAAAAAGCACACCTCTCGTTACCCCGGTCCCTGATTCATCAGCTCGTTCCGTCTCCACCGCTTGACATTCAAGGCGAGTAATTAACTGTAGGTACCATCCCCGCACCTAGTTTCCTGTACTCATCACTGTGAATGGATCATGATTCGAGAGAAATATCTCATCCTAGCACAGTCCCGATTGGCATTGAAGACTGCGACCAACATCCTGCAAAAACCAACAAGCTCACAGCAGGGACGCTATAAGCTCCATCAATGTATAAGTGCAGCCGCTTGCTAAGCATGGCGGAACTAATAATGAGCACAACGATGACGATAGGATAATGAGAGCCAAGGGCTAGGTTTTTCAAATGTCCCGTCCACTCCGCAACAGCAACACCTGTTGAAAAGAGAAGACCCGCATATGGTGTTGGAAGACCCTCATGGTACAGAGCCTTGCCCTGGTTGCTCTTTGGTACCAAGTGCGCGGCGATGTTGAATCTTGAGAGACGCGCAATACCTGAACAGACAAAAATAGCCAGAGCTAGCTGATCGACGACGCCATCAAAGCCAGCGCGATAGATCATGATTGCCGGCGCTACACAAAAGGATACCTAGAATAGATCAAAAGTGTAAGAATCGCTCTTTGTACTAGTCTGATGATTACTCACCAAATCGCAGAAGCTATCCAACTGCTTTCCCATTTCGGAACATTCATTCCTGGCCCTTGCTACTATCCCGTCGAAACGGTCAAACTCATAGCCAAGGAAAATGAGTAAGTGGGCTGGGAAGAAAGATTTCTCTAACGCGCAAAAAATTGCCAGAACTGTCAAGTTAAATTAATTACTATATCAGTCGTTGTTTGTCTTTCGGAAATGTTTTACCGCCGCAAAACCCTAGATAATTGAACAAACTAAGTAAGCTTGATAATCTCACAGAGAATGTCACAGCCCTACCATTGGAAAGAGTGATATAGTCAGCTACTCGGAGCCGTCTGAGTTGCATGTCAATTGAGTCTGTTGAGGAGGGCTCTTAATGGAGAGAATACCTCATCATATCATACTTCATAGGTACATCGGTTGCCATTGCGAGTTGTTGGTTTATTCACCGCTTCTTTTGCACCATTAGTATCTAGACACTTGAACTGCGAAAGCCAGTGGTCAATTTATGTTTATCGTCTTGACGAAGCAACATGTGTGCCATCGACCAATCATGCATGCACTGCTTCACCCGATACATAATATTTCAATAATGTTATTCCTTTCTGGCAATCACGGCATGATCTCTGTTGAGTTTGCTTACAGACATGATACACGGCTTATTGGCTTACGGATACTCCCGACTGGCTCTGCGACAAGAGAAAACAAATCTCGTAATACCATATTCCTAAAATGGTAAGTGGTCGTGCTCGGACAGAATCTGACGTGGTGTGATGACAGTCAACAGTGGTGAGGCCAGGGTAGTAAACCAAAAACAGTATCTGCTCAAATCACCTTGAGCTAATGATACAACCTACATAAGCTTGTTTCTGTCACGATATCGCGCCGTTCTTTTTGTTACGTTATGTCTGAATTCGTGATTTTGTCATTTCCTTGATGGCCGAACAGGCGGAGCTCCGACCGGATGCTAATTGCGCCATTGCATATGTGTGTACATCCTGGATGTGCGGGCCAACGTAGCATATGTTGTTGGTTGAGGTTACGGATATCCAAAAGTACCTGCATGATGCTGGCTAGAGTTGTACCATGATCCGAACCAACAAACATAAAGTCAGATAGTACGTAATCATAACAGGGCTATCTCACCCCCCGCCTATTATGAAATCTACCGATATTACATTCCAGCCTTTGTCAATATTTCAGTATGTTTAAATTTTGAACATTGGTGAGATCCAGGACCGTTCACTGAGAAATCAGACCATTATTGAATATCTTGAATCAAAATCTCTAGTTTCGTCACGGACAGACTCATCATGGTGACTCAGCAGCCAGAGGGTGAAAGACGAGACGCTACAGAAGAGGAAATCAAAGAGCTGCCGCACGTTGTTGATTCAGTTCCAGTGGTTGTTTGGGTCGCACTTATCGCTAACGCTACCGAGAGATTCACATTCTATGCCGTGACAACACCATGGCGTATATACCCCCGAGCTCTCTGACTTGTTTATATTTGGCTTATACTTCACCTAGAGAATTACATTCAGAATCCAGCTGAGAGCATTGCCGTCCCTGGTGCTTTGGGCCTCGGACAAGCGACAGCTACCAACATCACAAGTGCTTTTCTCTTTCTCAGCTTTGTTCTACCAACGATTTGGGCTATCGTTTCAGACACATGGCTAGGGCGATATAAAACGCTATGCCTTAGCTACTTGTGAGTTCAAATTATCTAAATACTGAAACTGATAAACACTAAGAGTCGACTGCAGCTTGAACTTTTGCGGATGTTTAATCATTTTTGTCACATCTCTCCCAGCCTTTAGCCATTCCCAGGTCACCCAGGTGGTGGGTTTGGCGTTTGCAATGATCATACTTGGAATTGGCACAGCTGGTGTAAAAGCAACTGCTTCTCCATTTATTGGCGATCAATACGCAGAGGCTGCTCCTCAAGTATTTCACAACAAGAAGGGCGAGCGCGTCATTGCAGACCGGGCACTTACTCTGCAGTACATTTACAATGTGTCATACTGGTAAGAAAGAGATTATACAATAATGATAAGAAAAGGAGTTGACTCTTTGATTACAGGTTTACCAATATAGCCAGTTTGTCACTTGTAGCATCTACCTACTTGGAAAAACTGGTAGGTTTCTGGGCTGCATATCTACTCCCACTTTGCGCGACGTGGACGTTAGTACCTTTGCTTCTTTTCTTCCACAAGTCCCTTGGTAAGTCAATCTTTTCTCCATTTTCATGACGATTGCTAACAATACAAGTCAAGCAAAAACCCCAAGCAAACATCCTTCCTCGCGCTTCTCGCGTTATTGTGTGTGCCGGAAAACACAAGTTCGATTGGCAAGCTGCTACACCAGCGTATCAGTCCGAAAGATTTGGCCGTAAGGTCGAATGGGACGACAAGTTTGTTTTTGAGATTAAGCGAGGTCTTCAAGCTTGTAAGGTTATGTAAGTTCTTCTTCTTGTCTTTGTTGATGCATTCGTATACTGATTGATATTAGGGCATGCTTTGTACCTTTTCATCTCTGCATGAATCAGATTACAAACAATCTCGTCTCACAAGCTGGACAGATGAGACTTGGCGGCATTCCCAACGATACCATCCAAGCTCTAAACTCTATCGCTTGCGTCTTACTCGGCCCAATCATGCAGAGATTCGTTTATCCAATTGTCCGCGGCCGTGGTTTCGCCTTTGGTCCCATTGCGCGCATCACATGGGCCTTCGTCATGATGAGCACAGCAATGGCATATGCCGCTGGAGTTCAAAAACTCATCTACACCAAGGGTCCATGTTTTGACAAACCCTTGCAGTGTGAAACGTCACCTAATGACGTGAGTGTCTGGATTCAATCGCCTGTCTACATCCTGCTTGGAGTTGGTGAAATTCTGGGCTTCACGACTCTGGCCGAGTACAGCTACTCTGAGGCGCCGAGAAACATGCGCAGTTTGGTACAGGCCATGGCTCAACTGAGTTCAGGCGCTGGATCTGCACTTGGAATGGCATTTTCTCCACTGTCCAAGGACCCGCAGATTCTTTATCTTTACACTGGTTTGTCCGTAACAATGATCACCACTGCGCCCACATTTTGGTTGTTATTTCGTGCGTATGATGACAGGGTGTTTGAAGAGGCACACTCGAGCGATAATGATAGTAACCAGGCGGCAGGGCCAATAGTTTCAGTATTATCTAATGCTGAGATAAGAGAAAAGGGCGACGGCAATAAGGCTACTTAAATATCTACTTAGTCTTGTATGATGCACAAAATGACTAATTGCATAATTAATTACGTTGTATCTCTACTGTTACCCTGGATTACTACTACACATTGGCAATTTCACCTATACCACGATGGCGTCAGTGATTCATTTATATTAGTCATTCAGTCAACATATAATACAGCCTCAACCTTCCTAATCTTTTTCACTTTTCCCTCTCACGACAAGACCCACTCCACAAATACTGTTCGTTCTGCCCCCAGCACAAACAAAATGGCCCACGATCAGCCTAGTCCTCTTGGACATGAACCAGACCTATTATCCAAATTTGATGCCTTGACTAAATCAGGCTTTGTTCTATACGATAAAAATCAAAAAGTCATCGAGCATACAGATGGAGACTTAAAGGTTTATCTAATCTCTTCAATAAAATATTAAATAACAAAACGGCTAACATCATTTTACTTGGTATTTAGTTCCAATTTATTCTCACTAAAGCTCTTATCAAGAAACCCACTTTATCTACACCGGAACAGCAATCTGTTTCTACAACTAGCTTGCCAAACAGTACAGAGCTCCTACCCGGTAGCGATATTGACACAACCGGTTTCGAAATGGGCGGGAATGATCACAGCAGTCACTTTCTTATTGCCAACAAATTTTGCTTCTCGCGTCCTCACCTCATGATGCTTACTCGCGACGGATATCGACGGCAATATGAGTCTCTTGATCAAACAGACTTTGAAGCTGCGTGGACCACCTTGACGTCATTGAACAATGCAACAACGGACTATATTGTCTTCTTCAACTGTGGAAAAGATGGTGGGTGTAGCCGACTACACAAGCATGTACAGTTGATGCCTCTTCCCGCCAACGGGTTTGCAGTTGATTTTCTGAATTCAAACAATACTGAGGAGCCAAAAATACCCTTTGAATGGTTCTACCACAAATTCGAAGACAGCGCCACCGCATACTCAAAAGGGGCCGATATTTATCTACACCTTCTACAACAGGCAACGGAGGCCTGGGAGACTAGTACAGGAAATAATGTGCCAGATGGACAGGCGTGCCCGCATAATGTGGCTTTCACATCCCGCTGGATAGTGGTTATCCCTCGTCGTCGCGCGGCTGTCAACAAAGAAGCTGGCGTAAATTCATTGGGCATGTTGGGAGTCATCGCTGTAGCTACTGAGAAAGAGATTGAGAATTGGGTAAAGCTCGGTTTGACAAATTCCCTCAAAGAACTTGGAGTTCCCAGGAACATTGATGCAATGCAAGGAAGATAGGGTGTTAGCTATCGAATATTCCACTCCACTATGCATTCAGCCAGCGTCTTCGGTCAGTGCTCATCTAACTGCTTTCTCTTTTATAAGAAAAAAGCAATTATACTGTCTCCCTGTATTAGCCTAGGCCTTATATCTTCGTAATATTATCGTGCTCCCTTTGTAATTAATTCAAGCCCTTTGCATCTTCCGGGCCCCTCTTCATCAGGTCGTCTTTGTCTTGATTATCCAACCGATCCAGTATTGATGTAATACCGTAGAGAAATCTGCGCTTAGTCTGCTTCTGTGCCTTGAGCGCTTCGCGTGATCAAGAATTGTTGATGTTCATCCACTCATCTGACGATTCATCCAGTAAAAAGGGCTTGGTGAAACGTCTCGGGTCTTTCCAGCCGTTCTTCAACATCAAACCTACGAGTAATCGGGAAAAGTCTTGACAGTTGTTGTCCAAGAGATGATAGGCCACTGTATTAAACTCACTTACAGTCTTTGCTCGGTCGCCGGGCAATTGGTTTGTTGTCTGAAGTCTCCACGGCCTCACCACGTACTCTTGAAGGACGAATTGTGCTACTCTTCTGTCAATTACAACTGTAGATATACATTTGTAATAAGATAGATCTAGAATATATTGTAAGAATATTAATTTTTTAAAAAGCAATAGTAACTATATCATCGAGCTAAGTACTAACATGCACTACATACAAATTGCTACCTTCTTTCGATTCCTGCAACGAAAGTGAATGTAGTTACTCAAGAACATCCCGGGTAATAACCCAAAGCTTCTTTGTAAAGGGTCCCTTAGAGATCCATGTAATATGCATGCCTGACGTGAGGCCAATTGCATCTCCGGCCCTGAAACTATGTTTCTTTCCAGTCTCCGTCTCAATGACATCAACTTCGCCCTCAAGTAGAAGAATTGTTTCGTCACCAAGGACTCCAGTATAAGGCGTCGTCATAGTCCCTTCATCATCCAAATCAGAAGCAGCTATTCCTTTTCCTGATCGCCAGACTCCACTCAGCATAGTCCCAGTCGATCCTCCATTCCGAATAAAGTACAATTCGCCAGCCACAAGATCGCCTTCTTTGGGCTCGGTAAAGTTGTAGTCAACCCAGCCGGGACTGTCGCTGACATTGCCGATGAGAAGATCAGTTGGCGGGTTGGCTGCTGGCTTAGTGCCATTCCAGATACACCAGTACTTTTTGAAGAAGGGAGCGTCGATCTCCCAGTACACCTCGAGTCCTTTGGGAGAGCTGATGATTGATCCAGGACCAACTTTGTACTTAACCCCAGTTGAGACAACTGTCAAAGTGGCAGAGCCGTCAACGACACACGCTGTCTCGTCGCCAAGGGGGGAAGAATAGGTGAGGTTGTGCGACCCATCGCTGTTGGCGCCTGGGGATGTGGCAGATGTCCTCCAGAATCCAGATGAAAGGTTGCCAGAAGCCCCGAAAGCGCGAGCAGTGGTTACCTCGCCATGGACCTGCTTGCCGAGCTTAGGCTCTTCCCACTCAAAGCTTGTCCAAGTGCTTGTGGGTGAGGCTTGTTTGCCTCCATGAACAACATGAGTAGTCGGCTGAGCCATAGTGGTAGTAGTTGAGATATGTTGATAAGTTTAAGATTTACTTGGTAAGATTGATTGTTCAGTGAACAATTTTCTCTGAGTAATGGACGTGCTCAAGCCTATTTGTACTTGGAAATAGCCATAATAATGCTTCCATTACATGTTGGAGCTTGTCAGCAAATGTCAGTATCACAGTTAGACCATCAGAGAGGTCAATCCGTAACCCTTGAGGGTGTGGTAGGTGACAGCTTCATAGTTCTTCGCATGCCATTCGTGGGATATCCGACGACTTACATGTCTTATCCTCGAATTCGGACATTAGCTTGAGAGGGGCTTTGGATAAATAATCATAGGTGTCTGGTGAAGAGGGTAGGGCTTTGCTACTACTGGCCCAATCCCCGACGACCCGGATCAGTGGAAGAATAGAATAATGCCCCTTCAGGTAACTGTAACCATATACTGTAGGTCCTGGTTGACCATTTGTCCCAAACTGGAAATTGTGTTGTTTAGTTATCGTCGTCGGCAGCAGAGCCAATCAGGACGGGTGGAAAACAAATACCCGGTATTGCACAGACAACAAGCAGATAGATAATAGGTTCAGACCATTCCGCTTATAGAATTAGTTGTCGAAATGACCTTGGTACCTATTTCCGTGAGACAAATGGAGTTAATACTTATAGCAGGCTCTTTCGATGTTTTATCAAGGAATGGTTTTGTTATGCCCTATCTCGTAGTTATCCATATAACCTTCGATTCAATTATCAATTATCTAGACCGTCAAAATGCCTATTTACCTAAGTATGCAGCGCGTTCGGTTCTCCAGCCCAGACGCATATGAGAAGTTCAAGGTAAATCAAGAACACATTACAATTCGCGGCGGCTCACATATTCTAGGTTCTATTCGCGGACACTCGTCGTCATCTTATGACTCTTCCTGGGTTTTTGCATCTGACATGGTGGGAGCATCCTGATGATCGGAGTTGGTACAATGAATGTAGCTTTTGGACCAGCCGAGGGGCTCTCTATGATTGGCATAAAAACACCTACCATAAATATTGCAAGTCATGGGCCGCCAATGGAGCAATTATGGAGGATATCATCACCAACTTTGAACTTGTTGGCACCCGTCTTATCCGAGTCTGTCCTGTATGCAATAAGGCAGAAGACAAGAAGTACAATTTGGCTGAGGAACAGGCAGTGTTGCGCGAGACATGCCCTCAGTGCGGATTTCATTTCCCGGTTCTTGATGAAACTCCTTCAAGCTTTGCTGTCTTCAAGGATGTACCCGGGCTATCCATGAATGACAAGGAGGAAAAGAAGGAAGAGACCAAGGCACCGTGAGAAGCGGTCAAGGCACCATACGGTAGAAACAATTTCGTAGGGAGCAATAAAGACCTGTTTGGATAGATCTTAGACACTGTCTTTAACATCGTGGTCAATATATTCTTGCGTTAGCCTGGAAGAGAGAGCGAACTTCAACCTTTGTTAAATATATCATAATCTTCCTCCATGCTGAAAGGACTCGGCAAGCATAACCGCTTTTTACCCATACCTGGGTTCCAAGAATTATCAGCACCGTTGTATACATGGTTGCGGGTTCTTGACTTTTGGTGTCACTCTTCCATTGCACGCTGCGCAGTAGGTCACCCGACACAACACATGGATGCAGGGCGTTTTGTCTCAGTACTTATCCGAAAACCCATGTACGCGATGCCTAAGTGGCAGCTCAATCAGCCAAACACAGTCAAGGTGTTATAATTCCAACAATCTTTATTACATCATTGTCAGGCCACTTCATTCAACTCAGCCCGCTCAGATAATAGTCCCCAGATAACAGCTACCTGACTATCTCAAAGACGACTAGTTACAAACTCAAAACGGGCCGTTGGCGTCAACTGATAGTGAAAACGCGGGGTACCTGGCTTAGTTCTCCCTTGATCTTCATACCGAGAATCCTCCGAGATAGGATAACATACTTGACACCTTATTAGTGATAGCCCTTATTTAAAAGATAAAAAAAAACATACTCCATCCACTCTATCTGTGCAAAAACGTAACCATAAGCCTCTTGGTACATGATGGCGCGATCCAAGACACCTTCAGCTCGGAGTTTCTCCCATCATCGACCTACTGAAGGGAGATCTGCAACTCGATCCCGACTGGGTTGCGCTACTTGCAAAAGGAGACACGTGAGATGTGATCAGGCGCATCCTTCATGTGAGACTTGCTGTCGATTGCAGCTCCAGTGCTATTATCCCCATCGTTCGCAACGAACTCCCGAATTAGCAAAACAACGAATGCTACTTCCGTCTCCAAGCATATCTGGGACCTCACTAGAAGAGAACGATCATGTAGATCAGTTTGAGTCGCCCTCATGGTCCAATAACCGGACATCTACCGACATTGATGCCCTTTGCAGTAGTTGGGCAGGAGAACTCGAACCCTTTGGCAACACAATATCTTCGTTATCGAACATGAGTCCTTCAAATAGTAACTCTGATGCGACGACTGATGCCAGGGCGACAATAGCATCTCAGCTTTCAGACCCTGGCGGTTATAGCCATGCAGCAACTCTATGGCGGGCGGGTCTTTCCAACCCTGATGTTTCGATCACAATATCACCACAAACCGAAGATTACTTCCATCTCGACGTATTGTTGAGTTCAGAGCCTAAACACCCATTGAAAGTCTTTGGTAATATTATGCAACCACCTGCAGCCATGCTGATGGGGGGAATCAAGAAGTGGCGATATCTACAAGATTACCTAGTGGATCTGGCGTCGCGCAACGATGCCGTGATGAGCGCATTGTCAGCTCTCGACAAACTTCTTGAGTGGGATAGTATTGGTGACACCATAACTCCTAAGCACCATCTTGAACTTTACATACAGAATTCATTCACCACAACAGTCTTTATGATTCAGCAGGATGTTTCTTTAATTCAGTCTGGCAGCAGTTCTAAGATGGATAATTGGCTAGCTGCGATATTTCTACTAGCGTGGATCCATGTCCTCCAGGACCGCGTCGAGAACGATAAAGATTCTTTGTTTCCCACAGAACTTGCTGACACCATCATAACATGCCCTTATGACTGGAATTGGTATTCAAGACAACTTCTCTCGTGGTTCAACTCACTGGACAGCAAAGCCTCTCATTTGAGTGGACCAACTCTTCTATCATCCAAAGCGCTCCAAGTTGTTTCTCAGTATCCTATTCAGATCATCAGCTGCGACTATGAAGAGTCCAAACACAGAAGAGACTCATTTGATAGTGAGAGAGACTTCCGATTACTGTCTCAGAGTCCGATGTCGAGTGTTTCTGGACATGGGGACAATGACATTGTCGTCCCTGCAAGGAACCCGTGTGACGTGAAAGAGATCATACTCCGAGCAATCCTGCAGTCAGCTGCTGAGTGGTACCTGAAAACGCAAGCATGTTGTCGCCAGATAAGCGCCCTTGACAAACACCACTGCGAGCGATTTACCCCAGATGCGGAGATGAAGGTTGCCTTGGAGGGAAAGAAGATTTATTGTAAACTCTGGGACTTGTGGGCACAATGTCCGGCCGTTATATCTCTGTCCACGGTGGAGTTGTCGATGACAGTGGCTCCTGACGTTGCAACGAGACTACAAGAGGTCTTCAGTGTGTATCTAGCCAGCTTCTGGATCCTGTTCGTTTATCTCCATCGGGTCTGTTGGTGGCATCTTCCGCATACCGAAGTTGTTGCAGACGCATTGGAAAGCGTTTGGGACCACATGCAGAGATCTTATGGCGAGGCCGACGACAAAAATCAACAAAAGACAGTCCACCCTGCCCTCATGTGGCCTGTGTTCCTTTTTGGCGCAGAGTGCAAAGCTGATGAGCGCCGTATTTGGGCCGTTCAGCAATTGCAGGCTTTAGGGAGGAGTAGGCCGGTGCTGAAGTCTGAGAATCAAAACAATAGCCCAGAGACATTACCGGCCTTTCGAATTAGTCATGGAGCCACACGGAATGCAAAAAGGGCACAGGTTCTGCTTGAGGCCCTTATTCATAAACAAGATGAGGCAAATTGTAGAGTTGATGATAGAGATCTGGCTATGGATATATTTGGTTGCTATTTTTCAATAGTATAAAGATAGGAAATAATCCTGGTAATTGACAGTAAGCCCCTAGACCTTATGATATCATGAAGAATGGAGAAACAATCCTCCCCTAAGACTTTTCTCCACCTATAATACTCCGATCCATCTGTTGTCTCACATTGCCAGAAGGCCAACCCAGTAGCAACACCCGAGTCACAAGTCTTTCAGGCAATTCTAATAAGCCTTCTCCTCTTTAATAAGTTAAGTCTATCTTCTAGCAATAATTTTAATCTTTGAGAATATGTAGTACAAGGCAACGCGCCATGAGTCAAATGCCCAGCAGTCTTGGCTGAAAAGCCCTGTGGCCAAGGTGTGATTTCAGGAATATAGTAGAGGTGAAAAGAATTAGGGATCATGTGGTTTTTAGAAGGTTTAATTACAATACTGGACCGATAGATATGGAAGCAATTGTACCATTTGAGGCTGCTACTACAGTCCTTGGCGTGACCAGAAAGGTCTTAAACACTCCAAGAACTGGACTATTAACGTCTACTACCCTAAAGTTCAATTTTGTGTATCGACCGGGGACAAGAGTTACACTGGCAGAGAACAGATAGATAAATAAATCACTATCGGGATAGATGTCTAGTGATAACATTGCTAGCAAATGATCCTTCTAATTTCCGCAGTTGGCGTAATTCTGGGGATCCGAGCTATTTCCTTGTCAGCAGGGACGCATAAAACAACATTAGTTTAGGTATCACTTACGAAAACCACCACCCTGAAAAGGTTGATTGACCACCTTCATTGCAACCATTGATTTCATTTTGCAGTCGAAGGGCACAGTCGTCGTCGTTAAGGTCAAAGCCTTGGTTGGTGTTGAGGTTCTTGACCTTGAAGACAAAGCTGGTAGTCGAGCCTTGAGGCACGCAGTAAGTCTTCTCCTCGCCGGGCTTGAAATACCCCTTGAAGTTGCCATTCTCATTGCGGCAAGCGTACTCTGTGGCTGCACGAGCGGCGGCCTCGCCATCTGGTCCTCCCCAGGTGATATCAGTATTAAGGCCTTCGCCGTAGCACTATAATTCTCAAGTGTTAGCAGTAGAACCTTGACATACCGCTGTTAGAGGCCATCCAGGTGTTACAAAGTAAGTCACTACCGGAAGTGATTTTGCCCTTGAACACTGGATATCCTCACAAAATAGGTTTTATATACCTTGCCGGAAACTACCGTGGCGGTAGTACCAAGGAGGACCATCAAAGAGCTAAGAGAGAGCTTCATATTGAACAGCACAGGGTGACTATGTCTTGGCTAGTGGAGTAATGGGGAAAATTGAGATGTTGGTATTTGGGCTGTGATGAGCTGTGATGGAAAACAGGTCTAGAGTTATATATGTTCTGGAGTACAGGGACAAGCGGCATTGACTGGCTTCCTCTCTGCTATTTTATCGGAGTCTAGTGCATTGACCGCATAAAGCTAAGTCTTCCAGAGGAGCGTACAATGCCGCCAAGCTGTTCTGCTGTATTTGGACCTTTTCTTGGTGATGTCATCTAATGGCAAGGCTGTGTTGATTTACGGGTCGATCAGATGTATATGCGCCTTGTTCTGCCTTGATGCTCCAGAAGGGACGAAGGATTATGAAAGTGACATTGATTAGATCCTGAATGTGACTATGTGGAGTATAAACGGGGCTCATAAGTTGTTACCTGGCATATTGGCCGATCGTTACTTGGCGATCCTCTTGAGATGAGGTGAGATTTCCACAATCATGAAATGCCGAGAAAACGCCAATGTAGTATAGAAGGATTAAGCCTTCTCAGTGAATCCTATAGGATTTAGCTTTTGCAGGCTTTTGTTGTAGATCTTCATGTGGAACCGTAAGCGCTTACATGGTGCGTGCTTCCAGAAATTCCACAATTCTTGGTACATCAGCTGAAGCAAGCTAGTTACAGTCCCTCGTATGGATCAAGACTCAATTGGATAGAATTATCCGGTATAAAACCAGCATCTTTGTGTTTGATGGTACTCTTTTAGACTGCAACTCATTTTACAACCATACTTTAAACTATTCTCATCTTTCATTCTCAGCCATGCTCGTCAAGACCCTCACTCTCAGTGTTCTCATTGCCAGCGTTTCGGCCGGCTGTTTCAGCGGAGGCGTCGGATGGGTAGACGACCGAGACAGCGCTGCCAACCACGCCGAACGGGCCTGCCGTGGCTATGACGGCCAGGCAGGCAAGTTCCAGGGCACCTTCAAGCCCGGTGAAAGCAGAAGCGTCTGCGTGGAGCTTTCCGGCACCGTTCGCGCAGACTTCACCATCGAGAATACAAACCTCAACAGCGCTCTCGATTTGAAAGACGATGACTGCGTGACGAAGCTCCATAATGAAATTTATGGCTGCTGGTATGGCGGTGATTCTACTACGGATGGCTGGCGCGTTATGTATGTATCTGTCTTTGGTATCTCAAACATTTGCTAACTGTTGTTATAGTGGTGACCCCAACAATGGTTTCTGTTCTTAGATAATGATAGGGAGAGAGGTTTAGAAAGGGGCAGAGGATTAGTATTACATATGCGATATAGAATACTTTTACAGGGAAGCTAAGATAAAGTGTTATATTCTACTCTGATAATATTACTTATAATTATCCCTTGCAGTAAATATTGATATTAGTAGGAGGTAAGAAGCATAAAGCTACACTGTCTACCTTAACCATAACTCTCTGATTTATCTGGAGTAACAACAGGATAGTACAACTTATGTGAAATCAACATGATATTCCGATGTAGACACAGACAGGTTAACCACAAAGTTGAAGGGTTTTCAAGATAGATTCCGACGTAGATAATCTATGGGGGCATGGAAAATGTCCATTATGTCGACCTTGTCGGCCACAGGACATACAGCTCCCACGACTCATGTTTTTTCTTCGAAAGGACAACGCATGAGAATAAGAGGAATTGCAGGATGGAGTGGGGTATGTGGAAAGAAGGAGTGCATTGCTTGATCGACAAATCGTCAACTCATACTGACAAGATCAGCAAAACATCTCACCTAGGATCTACTAAAGCAGATTAATGCATATAGTTTTAAGTTAATATTAGGTCATATATCATCAGAATAACTTGGTTATCTTGTTGCCTGGTAAAGCTTATTCAGTTCGTGATGTGTCTAGGGTGGCTAGGTGGTCAAAGCGGAACCCTGTGCGTGCACAGCCTACTTGTAGATCAATCCTGTAGGAGCCTCGGGTTAATGATTGGGACGCAGACAAGGATGTGTTAGAGATGGAAATTTCGGATAGTGACGTAGTACACCTGTCTTCGGACTCCAATCTCGGACTTCAATATGAATCCGTTCTATAGGTAATAATAGAACTCCTGTGGCCAATCTTGAATATATAACCACTCGCACCTATTATTACCTTCCGTGCTCCAGTTACCTCAACAACCCCATCTTATATCCTCTCTTTCCGAAAGCTTGTTCTTCCTCCTACTGCATTCCCAAACTCTAAAGATGAAATCATTCTCAGCTCTTGCCGCCTTGGCCAGCCTCCTCGCCCTCGACGTCCAGCACGCCAGCGCAGGATGCTTTTCGGGCGGAGAGAATTGGCCAAGCGGCGATACTGATACAGCCTCATACCACGTGGAGAGAGCCTGTAATGGGTATGATGGTAACCAAGGAGCATTCCAAGGGTCATACAAGCCTGGAGAGATCAAACAAGCTTGCATTCAGTACTCCAGCACATCGCTTTACGTCTTTGAAGTGCAAAATCTCAGCCCCACTGAGACCCTGGAGCTGTACAATAAGAATTGCGTTCTTCGCCTACAGAACGAGATTAAGGGATGTGATAAGGGGGGTGAATCATCCATTGATGGATGGCGATTCAAGTAAGAAGAGATGATACTATTGTGAATTTTTGCTAATGATTTCTCAGGGCCGATCCTAACAATGGGATCTGTGGCAGGTAAGGTGGATGTGATAAAGACAGTGGCAAGTATTTAGAAAGATTAAAATACTATGAGGGTCGATTTAATAATACTCTTTGGTAATTGCACAAGTTTAACTATATAATAGATTCGGTATTTCAAACTCCTTTTCTTACAACAGCTGGAAATGCTGGAGCTCTATCCAGATAATTAAAGTAGTGATCTTAGAAGTGTATAGAACTCAGGCTACTCAACAATCAGCCGCTGTACATGCTGCAGTTTTGTCTTGTTAGCTATCTAAAATGGGACGGTCAGCTCCCCTCACGCTGGAATATCATTTCCTATTTGGGGTTGACGAGCCAATGCTGCAGATTGCCGTGTATATCCCAGCCGTCCATCTCTGCCATTTTGCATATTATTCGACGCCACAGTTCGGTCTCGAGTTTATCATCATACGATGTCCGCAGTCTATATCTCAGAAATGTAACTTTGAGTAGACTCAGGAGCTACAAAGAGGCCTGGTGCATTTTGAAGGGTCAAAGCGTAAATCTGTCAAAACCAAATATGATTCGACAGTATTCCACGAACTATTATTGGGGTAACGGAATGTGATCAGCCAGGTTACAATGCTCTCAATCTTCAGGTAGCCATGGGTCGCAGGCGCATAACTGTAAATTCGCCATGCCTCAAGGATTCAGTCAGCCACAAGACTTCAGCTGACCTCGAGCGAAGACATGCAGACAATTATTGAACTTAGTTCATCGCGACTGTGCGGTAATACGGAATTTCACTCATTTCTTACAGAAATTCATTTAATCGGGTTTCTGAACGAGTGCAGCCGCAAAAGCTACCAACTATATAATACTCTGACTGACCAGTACAACAGCATATTAACATTGCAATTTATCAAACACCACCATTCTGAGGCCTATTATCTACCTTTCAATTCCTAAAGACTATTGTTTTAAGATGTTCGTCTACGAAGGCAAACTCGACTGGAAGCCTTACGGCGACAACGAAACCTTTGTCATTGTTTTGCCTGATGGCCCAGTGCGCGTCGGAGATACTGTCTATCTCTTCTATCAATGGACATTTAATGCGCAGAACGTTAAGAAGGACAATTCATTCCACAAAATTGCCATTGACAAAGTCTCAAAGACTGCAAGCGGAGATGACACCTTTGTCGCCAAATCTTCTTACTACAGTTGGGAGATCACCTCTGGCAACGTCTACCAGAAGCTCAAAGTCGTCATGCGCAATCCCAGTGGTTATGAGAGCCCTATGGAGTTTAAGCGTATTTGGCAGTCTGAGGGTGACGTTACTGCTGAGTCGACCAGGATCTGGACTGGAAAGATCAACTGGGATCACTACGCTAGCAACGAGATGGCCATTTTCATTGCGCCCGAGGGATTGGGTGCAGAAAAGCCTATTCTTTCCATGTGGCAGTGGACTCGTGATGGTAATGGCGTCGCGAAAGCCCCGTCCTTCCGCGCTGAACCCCAGAAGGTGATCTCCGACAATGAGACTGGAGTCAAGTTTGATTACAAATCTTACTATGATATCAGCTGTTCCTGGAACAGAAAGACAGAGAAGCTCTCGGTCAGCATCAAGGGTCCGGGAGCTCCACAAGATCTGGGTGATTTCGGTCTTGCCGCACTCATTGATCGCCATTCCCAGTAAGTCTAATGACGTCCGACGTCTGTCCCGTGTACTAAAATGCCATCACAGTGATTGGGACCCTCCGCAAAGTCCCGGTCAGAAGGCCGAGCTTGAACTCCACTCACCTCAGCCCCAACCTTCGCTTGCTCGCGTTGTCGATCCACTTCCATTTCCCAAGACGCTCATTGACACTTTGAGACACACGATTGCCTATGTTGACCAGGCCGGATATCTTGCCCAGTATGCTCACGATGTAAGAACTTAATATCATCTTGGTCGATCATTTGCTAACGTCGGAAGCGATTCACTGCACTGGACTCTGACTTCCATGCTCGGGGCCACCAGCTTGACACTGCCAAGGCCCAGAGCGATGAGCTGAACAAGGAGGTCAAGAAGCTTACCGGCGACCTGGCCGTCGAGAAGGCCAAGGCCGAAGACCTGAACAAAAGACTTCAAGAAGCCCGCGAAGCGAACGAAGTTGAAGCCAAGAGATTGCAAGATGAGATCGCCAAGAGTAAGAAACATGATACAGAGGATCACAAGGCGATTGAACTGCTGGAATCTCAACTCCAGTATGAGCGCGCCTCGAAAGCCGAAGTACAGAAGAAGCTTGATGCGGCATCAACTGCCCTTGCCGCTGCCGAAGCTCGTAACAAGGCGGACAGTGAGAGAATCGCCGGTCTTGTCACTAGCGTCGCCATCGTCGAAGGCAAACTTGAGGTTGAAACTAAGGACAACGAACGACTTCAAAAGGAGAAGAAGCAGCAGGCCGACATGATCGCCGACCTTGAGAAGCAACTCAGGGACCTCAAGGCCCAGCTCGACCAAGCCCTGAAGAGCCTTAAGGAGCAAGAGACACTTGTCAGCGAGAAGACTGCTACTATCACTAAGCGGGATCAAGAGATTATTGACCTTAAGAAGGCTGTTGAAGCAGGAAAAATTGCTTTGACCGACTTGCAGAAGCAGATGGACTCTCACAGCAAGGAGATTAGGAAGCGCCTCAGGTGTAACTTGAGAAGTGAAATCACGGATGACAAGGATGTCATGTTTGATCTGAACGGTGGAGGTGGTAAGAACCCTGCCGTTCATGCTTGGTAAGATCATCCACGATTCAATGAGCCAGCTACTAACTTGTACTAGGTCTGATGGAGACTATTACACCATGAACTCGAACGCTATGTGGGATCTCTACTCTGTTGGAGACTCAAACAACATTGTGGTAATTAAGAGCCCCAGCAAGGGTTATGTTCTGTACTCAAAGGGTGCGTTTTGAATTTCTCAATAACATTTATGCAATGACTAAGTATAAACTAGGTCATAACCAGAACGCTTGCTGTGACGTGAGCAAGAACGTCGCGGATTCGGATGCTCACTGGGAGATCCAGGGTGCAACTCTGGATAACATCAATAACAAGGTCATTCAGTAAGTCATCCAGAATGTCATTGTTTTCGAACTGGCGACTAACGCTTTTACTAGATTCCGTAACGTCAAGGACAAAACGTCTCTTGATCTTTGTGCAGGCAATACCAAGAACGGTACAGCTTTCTTGACGTACAATTCCCATGGTGGAAAGAACCAGAAGTTCAGAGTCTTCAAGATGTAAAGCAGGGTTACCCCAATGACCGCTTATATTTCGACGTCAATTTGAATCATATTGCGATTTATTATGTGATGGAATAATCGCTCACCTTGCTGATGATTTCCGTTTTTCTTGACATCGTAAAATAACATTGACTGGAATGAAGAGCCTCAGGCTGGGAATGATGAGGGAACTAGTGGTAACTCGCGTTTCTCATCAGCATTACTCCATGATGGGAAATTTAACGCTTGATCGAGAGTCTATTCTTCGGAACATTGTATGAAATGTCATAACTGAAACGATAACCAAAATGGGATAGAACTGGGCTTGAAATGCTCATTTGCCCGCTCCACGATGGGTCTGCCGTGAGTATTCTATATTAGATGCAGGCAAGAGATTGACATTCCTTACGCTCAGGCAATCTAACGGCACCCACATGCCTGCTCAGCGGCTTTAGGGGATAAACAAGTCTAATTGTTTAACTGATTGTTACTACCACTTTATAATAGTACCATTAAGCAGTTGATGTCTTCATTTAAGCCTCGGAATTACTAGAACTATAGTCTATCTCTTAGAACAGCACGCTGATAAGTACACATCAATCGTAATCTTCTGACCCTAACACTGTGCAGCCTATACTTGAAAAAGTTGGCCTCAGACCGTAATAGTCGAAGCCTGCTAAACTACAAAGTAAAGTCACCGAACTAGTTTATTTAACACCGACACAAGCATTAGTGTCCTTCCATAAACCGCTGCAATCCTTCTTGACTGCTGGGTTCCACTTAAAGAACTGCGCTATCGTGATCTTGTTGTATTTCAGAAGGGCCTGGCATGTAGTCGTAGAGCTGATGTAGTGAAACTTGACACAGTTCTTGACCATACCCTGCTGAATAGGCAGAGGTGTCTTGACTCCGTTGCTGGGAGCCGTTGCGGTGGGCTGTGGCTTGGAGCCCACCACGCCAACACAGGCATTAGTGCCCTTCCAGAGCCCGCTACAGTCTTTGCCGACGGCGGGATTCCACTTAATAAAGTTGGCAAGGGTAATCTTGTTGTAGTCAACAATGCCTTGGCAGGTAGTCTTTTCTCCGACAAAGTGCCACTTGTTGCAGTTGGATATCATACCGTCCTGGATAGGCGAAGGCGTCTTTATTCCATTCGCAGGAGTAGTGACAGTTGGGCTTGGCTTGACGGCTGTGGTAGGAGATGGGGTAGAACCGATGACACCGACACATGCATTAGTGTCCTTCCAGAGCCCGCTACAGTCTTTACCAACAGCAGGATTCCACTTGACAAAGTCGGCAAGGGAGATCTTGTTATAGTTAAGAATGCCTTGGCAGGTAGTCTTTTCTCCGACAAAGTGCCACTTGTTGCAATTAGACACCATGCCCTCTTGAATAGCCTCCGGCGTTTTAATCCCATTGCCCTTGGTGGTAGTTGTTGCGGGCTTTTGCTTGGTGGTCGTAGTCAGAGATGGGGTGGACCCGATGACACCGACGCATGCATTGGTGTCAGCCCAGAGCCCGGTGCAGTCTTTACCGACAGCGGGATTCCACTTAAAAAAATCGGCAAGCGAGATCTTATTATAGTTGAGAATACCCTGACAACTGGTTGTGGGGGAAACATAGTGGAACTTGTTGCAGTTGGTCACCATGCCTTCCTGGATAGCGTCTGGGGTTTTGATGCCATTGCCAGAAGGTTGCTTGGTAACAGGGGGCTGCTGGGTAACTGTGGGTTTGACAGGGGTAGCCGTTGTCTTGATGCCTGTCACCTTGGTAGAAGCAGGAGCTGTGCTTTTGGGACCAACGGCGGTAGGTGAAGGTTCATCGTCACCATCGGTAACAGACCCAATCACACAGTAGGACCCTTCCGGATCGACGTTTGGGCACTTGATACCAGGGTTCAACGCCTTGAGATCATCCTCAGAGATGCCCCAGGCCTCAGCAAAGGTTGAGCATGTCGCCCCACTATCAGGAGAGTAGTGGAATGAACAATCGACAGCTCGGCCTGAGGGAATAGAACGGGCATAGGGAAGCTGTGGGAGAAGGCTTATAGCCAAAAGTATTGTGAGATGCATCTCGTTGGCTTGAAAGATTAATGAGAAAGAAAGAGAGACTAAGTGCAGAGGATGGTTGGAAGGTATTCAGTATCTACCTAGGACTGGCTATGACTTATTTTATACGTTTTTTCTACTTCGAATCGTTCGATTGAAAGTCCCTCAATCTCGTGATAATGCCTACTGTTGGTCGTTCAAAATTCTGTGCCTCGTCGGCTAGCGAAAAGAAATACCTTCCGTTCCAAAAACTCTTTTTTGTTAGACCGTGTTATTGGAGTATAGCTGAGGCTGTTGGCTCTCACTCTTAGGCTCTGCCGAAAACGATCGATTAGCAAGGATTCCGCTAATTGATAAGATTGTTCCGACGGGCCGAGCCAATGGCTATCTGGGGATGGCCGCAACGGTCCTAAATGTTAATATTATGCTTCTCCGAGTTAACAATCTGACCCCAGACTTCCCCAGTTTAAACCCCTTTTTTTTCCACAATGGGAAAATTGCCGTCGCGGTGAAATTTGGCATCAAGTCACTGTCGGGAACCTTTGAAGGCTGGTCACGTTGATGCAGTCTTGGCGCTGTAGCCGAGCTCTCTCTTCTGGGTATTTATTAATGAGCTTTAACGTGTGGGGTGTCACGTTGCCCGCCGATCTTTACTTGTTCAGTCACCCCATGGTCCTGATCCACGGCAGAGGCCGAATACAATCCATGGTGGCATTTGCTCCTTCGTTCCAGGGGTTCTCGAATCCCCTGCCGGGCCCCGCTACAAGGACTACCCTACATGGTGCATTGACTAATATCTGTCAACCAACAACTACCAAGACGGAAACACGGCCATGCAGGTACGGGGCAAAACACACGTTAATCTCGTGTCCTGACAGACGTAGGGTCGTAGATCCCATTGATTACAAGAAGTCGCTCAGGCCCTTGTAGACTAACATGTTCCTGCGCGCATTCCCACTCAACAACCTCACACATTTACAATATGCGTTGCCTCTATTCCTTGGCGTGTTGGTTCTTCCTCCTCGGCTTCTCCAGCGGGGCTACTGAGGAACCGCAACATGATTCTGCAGGCACCTTGGGGGTCGGTTTGGTCTTTCCACGCAATGAGACGACTATCAATCCCCCCATGGTGATGCCTTTTGTTTTTTCTTACCGAAACCCCAAACTCGTTCCTCTTCTGCTACCTTATTTCATTTATGAGGTTTACAATTCAAGTAATACTAGCAGCCCTATTCTTCAAGACAGGGTCGAACCTCGGGCTATCTATCTCGGAGGCAACCATGACCCTCATTTCGAAGTCAAACTTCATCGGCACTTCAATACTGAAGGCAAATGGCTCATGCAGCTCACGTCTGGCTTCTACAGCTGTTTTGAGGACCCTGACCGCACCTGGAACAATACATACACTATTGACACCAGATATACCACGGTCAACATTACCTTCACTACAAAGGGTCCCTCAAAACTGGTTGACCTCGTTTCTGAAACTGACAGCAAGAACTGTTCTTCTTCACCTGGACTCACAATCAAGGCCCAGGACACGGTCAAAACTCCTGAAACAGATGGTCGCGCCGATGAAATGGTTACAGAGGTCTGCTCACTCGAGCCTCCGGTGACTTTCGCTGATAAGTGTGTTTCCGTGGCCCCTTCGTCTGCATCAAGCATCGCTGCTGAAATGACTTCTCGGGTGTGTAAAAGCACTCTTAATACCACGGAAATCTCTGACTATATTGTTTGTACAACACCGGAAGACGAAGAGAGTATGGGAGTGGGAATCGTTCTTGGAGGGACCACTTGTTTAGCATTCTTAGTGGGAGCTCTAGTCTACATTATGTAATATCACTTTGTACTCTTCTTTCAACCTCATACCTAACGTGGCGGTTGAGATGATCTCATAGACTCTGTTTATTCTCTCAATAGATTACTAGGCATAACATGATTACCCAACCAACAACGCTTCATTTTGTACCGGTGAATTCGGACTTGACATGGTCAGGTTCATCAATAGACCTCAGACAATTCCTCTGACTCACGGCTAGATCATTTCTCTTGATTTGTTCGTTTGCTCGCAAGTCCCTGCCAAGCTTCTACAACAGCCTAAACTTGACCCATGTCCATTTGCCAAGGCCCTCTCTTTGTCGGATACACTGCAACGTGGAGACAACATCCGATATTCGCAAAGGACCCCACAGTAACCCTGGGTTAAAGGGTCTTTTGTAAGGTTTATGTTCAAACCAACAACCAACAACCAACAGCCAACACTCAACACTCCAAACTAGCATTTCGAAGCGACGCTTCATGGCGAGCCAAGCCGGGCAATGTGGCTGTACTTTGCAAGTGGCCGTTGTTATGAAGAGCCATATGGACTTGATTGGCCAATCTACTCGTGGCAATATATAGTAACGTAATAAAGGAGAGGAATCAATCTCTTGTGCCGTGCGGCTGCAACTCATCCTAAAGACCCGAGGCATAGCTAGATAGATCAGGTCATGCTAACGAAAGTGTTTTTCCCTTTGCAGAAGACGCCGAAGAATTTACTTCTCTACCCCCTCTAAGGAAACAGTTTCTATAACATGTATCTTACCAGCAGCTGCAAATAGTCCACCATCAGGAGCTACAGGCACTTTCACTCCAGTCATTCTTTACATATCCAGTCGTTCACTACATTTCATTCTTTTTTACATCGTAACCCACTTTTCTTTGTTAGTTTGCCACGCCAAGCTACACCGACCATGTTGATTTCAATATGTCGTTTGGCCACACTGCTCCTGACGTCCATCAGCATTGCAGCTGGCTTGGAAGCAAAGAGACTCGGAGCCAGCCCTTACTACCTGAATCACGATGTTTGCCCGGAGCGGTGCAGCATTTCTGGGCCCAAACCAGGCAACTGGTCCGTGTATCAGAATCTCGCGCAACTCAGCAAGTGTCAGGAAACCATGTTCTATGCCTTCTCCCTCTTTGATCCAGTCGATGAAGACTCTACTCATCGCATTCATGCCTGCACGTCATTTGGCCCGGACTTTTCACTTCTGCCCAACTCGACAACCGTTCAAACCTCGGCTTCTTCTCCTGTCAATGTCAATTATGAGATCGGCTGGCATAAGGACGGGTTTGGACTGGCTGCCGCTGGGATACGTTCCATCACCAGACAAGCTCGCCGGTACCTGACTCATGGACACGGTGCAGCAGATGGGAATTCTATCATGTTTGTTCAGTCGGGACAAGCCACTCTCGGTCTATATATTGGCGAAAGCATCGAGAGCCGATATATCGGCTCTTCTGCACTCACCATCCTGGAGAACGCACTTGACAACTTGAACATCACTGGATCCGCATTGGCTATGCAACTCTGCATTCCAGATGCTGGCAGTGCTCATTCATTTGGTTTGATGGTGACAAGTAACGGAACCTTTGGTTCCCTTCAGAACGCTATTCAGTCGTGGGCTAACGGAACCTGCCTGTCTTTTCCTGAATCTACAAACATGACCGGCCAGGCTTTGTACACCAAACCGCTAGAGGTCTTGACCGACGTCAAAAACTCTACCAGGCCAGCGACGTCCATCTCTGCAAGCAGCGAGCATGGCCGACGCCACCAACATCTTCATGTCCGTGCCGAGTGCAGAACCACCCGAGTCGAATTCGGGGATAGTTGCGCCAAATTGGCATCGAGATGCGGCATCTCAGCAAACGATTTTACCAAGTACAATCCAGGCTCCAAGTTCTGTGCTCAGCTGGTGCCTAAGCAACACGTGTGCTGCTCAAAGGGAGACCTTCCTGACCTCCGACCTTCCAAGAATAAGGACGGTTCTTGTCATGCCTACAAGGTTGACGAGGGTGATAACTGTGCGAGTATCGCTGTCGAGAATGGGCTCAAGGTCGATGACCTTGAAAAGTTCAACAAGAAGACATGGGGTTGGGCTGGATGCAAGAGGCTATTCTACCAAACTGTCATGTGTTTGAGTGAAGGAACTCCCCCTTTCCCTGACGAAATCGCCAATGCTCAGTGTGGTCCACAAAAGCCTGGAACGAAGAAGACCGGGGATACCACCAATATCTCCGACCTCAACCCTTGCCCTCTCAATGCCTGTTGCAACATATGGGGCCAATGTGGCATCACCAAGGAGTTCTGCACTGATACGAACACTGGTGCCCCTGGAACTGCTAAAGAGGGCACCCATGGTTGTATTTCTAACTGCGGTACCAAGATTGTCAACAGCGGAGGTGGCGGCGGCATCAAAATTGGATACTTCCAGGGTTACGGTATGGGCCGACCTTGTCTATACCAAGACGCCTCTCAGATCGACACGTCAAAATACACGCACTTGCACTTTGCCTTCGGCACTCTGACCAAGAATTTTGATGTCGAGGTTGGCGACATGCTCTCTCAGTATCAGTTCAAAACCTTCGTACTCTTGCCGGGCGTCAAAAGGATCCTTTCATTTGGTGGTTGGGACTTTTCAGCCCTTCCCGCCACTTACTCCATCTTTCGCGAGGGTGTCAAACCAGCCAATCGCCTCAAAATGGCCCAGAAGATTGCCGCGTTCATAATTGAATGGGATCTCGACGGTGTCGACATCGACTGGGAGTACCCTGGAGCACCTGACATCCCTGGGATTCCGCCAGCTGAGAAAGATGAAGGAAAGAACTATCTCGCTTTCTTAGTGGTGTTAAAGAACCTCTTGAAGGGCAAGTCGGTATCTATCGCTGCGCCTTCTTCTTACTGGTACTTGAAGCAATATCCCATCAAGGACATTGGCAAGGTTGTAGACTATATCGTCTACATGACATATGATCTCCATGGGCAGTGGGATACCGATAACCCCCACTCGCAGGAAGGTTGTGCACTTGGTAACTGCCTTCGCAGCCAGGTCAATCTCACAGAGACTCAATACTCGTTGGCTATGATCACCAAGGCAGGTGTCCCAAGCAACAAGGTCATTGTGGGTGTCACAAGCTACGGGCGGTCGTTTAAGATGGCCTCAGCTGGTTGCTACGGTCCAGACTGCTTCTACACTGGTAGCAAGATACATTCGGACGCAAAGGAGGGTAAATGTACCGGTCAAGCCGGTTACATTGCTGATGCTGAGATCGATGAGATTATGAAAGACAAAGGCCGCGTTGTCAAACACTACGTTGACTCAACAAGCCACAGCGACATTCTCATATATGACGACACCGAATGGGTGTCTTATATGAGCCCCAGCACCAAGATGGCTCGCGAGATGGTTTACAAGGCGTTTGGCATGGGTGGCACCACTGACTGGGCCGTCGATCTGCAGAAGTACAATGATGTCCCCGAACCCTCCAAGTCCTGGGCCATCTTCAAGCAACAAGCGGGAGCCGGTTTTGATCCCAAGGATGACAACAAGAGGACTGGCAACTGGACAGACCTAGACTGTACGATACCAGTTATTCGCAACATGAAAGGATTTACAGCAAAAGCACGGTGGAAGGAGGCGGGAACAGATGGTGCATGGGATGATTTGATCCGCATCTGGGAGAAGGATAACAAAAGAGGATACACGTTCTCCAAGTCCATCAGCACGAATCTCCACATCAAGACGAGGTACAATTGCTCAGATATTGAGGGCCCAGACTGCGGTCTTGAGGAAGAATGCACCAAGGCGATGGACGGCGATTTGTCAGGACCTGCGGGAATGTTCATCTGGAATTCCTTGGCCAAAGTCCACCAAATGTACAAGTCCTACTACGATGCAGTGTTCGAATCGGCTGCTATTATCTCCTTCTCTCTCGACGATTTTGGCAACAAGTTTGCACCAATCCCAGACCCCACAGACAACAAATGGAAGTTTGTCCTGATTGATCTTCTCACCTGGGGCGCTTCTTCAGTTGCCGCGTAAGTCTCTGTACATATCTATCGATACGCCAACTCTAGCTAACATGTCAACAGGCCCTTCTTCAATTCATACCTTCGCGAGCTTCCATACTTCAAGCGCAATACAAATACCCACGACAATGCCAAGGACACCACGATGACTATGATTGGACAAAGCACAACTCTGGCAAAAGATCTACTGGGGGGTGGCGATGAGTAGGTCTGCAGTCATCCTCTCTAAGGCAAAGTACTAACGTGATTCTCAGCACTAAATGGACAGTGGAGAAGAGAGACAGCTTCAAGAGCTACATGGGCCAGGTGATCGTCGGGTGGCAAACGCTCGCCAAGGCTTCAGTATCCGCGCTGTTCAATGGCAATGATACGTCAATCGATTTACTGTGGGACATTATTTCAGATGGAAAACTGATTGACGCCGGCATTGATGGTGACGGTTGGGACTATAGCGACGGCGACAGTGAGAAAGTTGACACTGGCGGCGACGACATCCATGGCCGCATCGAAAGGTCGTTCTATGGATTCACCATTCCTACAGTATGGAGAATCTCTCAGACGTATGCTTTTGTTCTTGACTCAGGTTACAACTGCTACGAGGAAGACCCTGTAAAGGACTACGTCACCAAAGAGGCCATGGATGCCACCAGCACCTGCTACGATGGACGACGTTACTACTTGGTCTACCCGAAAGAAGACGACACTGGAGATTGTCAGAATGATTGTCATTGGAATGGTAGTTGTGACAAACATTGCACAAGAAACAAGTTTGTTGCTCCGCCGGGTTTATCAAGTTTGAACGGGACCGGTTTTGGGGGCATCACGACAAAGGATCTCATCGTCGGGTAAGTCACTCAACTTTTCTCTCGGTTGCCAATTCTTTGACTAACCAAAGTAATACAGGTCGGTTCGCACTTACAACCAGAACGGAAAAAAGAACACGGCAGACCCTCTAGACCCAGTCGCTGAAGACCTCAACGCCGACGATCTTTTCAACGCCGACATCACTACGCCAGGCATCATGCGCCTTCCAGTATGCAGCCCCGAACGCGCATATCAGTCGTGGGATACCACCTCCAAGGGCTCCAGCGACTTTTACCCATGCGACATCCCTCCAGGACAGGAGTCTTGTCAAGAGTCGAGCTACCAGGACGACACAAGCAGCGCATCTCCGTTGGTATCAGACTGCAAGATGATGATCAAACAATGGGAAGGAGATGCCAAGAAGAAGTGGAATCTAGAGACAGCGTTTCTTCAGCATAGGGAGCTGGGCAACTACGGTACCTGCGCCTTTGGAGTTGAGGCGAGAAATCTTAATGGAAATATCAACTTCCATGTCGGTGCAGGGGACGTTACCCGATATGTCAATTACGCTATTGAGAACTTTAGTAAGAATGGTAAGGTCGGTGCGTCTGGTAAGGTGGATTGTGCTGGCAATACGGCCGCGACACAGCCAATAAAGTGGGGGATCTACCATACATAGACATGCTACCATAGTAGTCAGTTAGAGTAGCTAATACAGTAGAATTGACGAGTACTGGAGTTTGAGTCTGTTGATTATTTGCTTATCTCAAAGCTTAATAACCTATCACCTACAACCTGACTAGCAATTACTCAGCGTTACGCACCAAACAACTTTTTCTTCCTTTCTGTATCAGATTTTCCTCTAACCCTGTCTCACTGTGTGACTCATGATAGTGATTCTTTCCAAAGTACCACGAGCGTCTTATAAAAAACATTATATACTTAGCTAGGCGTGGAGCTACCTTGATTGAATCCCAACAAGAAATAAAGGTTTTTATTTAACTTACAATCTCTACAAGATGCAGGTGATTGTATAGACTAATAGAGAATAGCTAATATATATAAAAGAAGTTTGGGTTATTCCTATCTGTCATTGTCTCCACGGTTTCAACCTCGTCAAGTTCACCGATATCACGTGATACACGTCCCTGCCTGTTTCGGACACCATAGAGAATCCTAGTCAGAATCGTCACGACTACTGAGCCACCACAAACGCAGAATACTGTAACCTTGGCGGGAAGAAAGCTTGGTGCATCCTTGGCCTGGAAGGTTTGGGGTCCAATAATATTGGCGATGGAAAAGCCGACCGCGATGATAGCATTTGTCGTGACCTTTTTGGTATAGCCTTGGATATTGGCACCGACGAGTGCGTATATCAGCGCAAGCGGTGCCACGTCAAAATTGATCAGGTAAATACCAACTAGGGAGCTAGCCTGACTGTTGGAGTTGAAAGACATCAAGCCAGCTCCTATGAGAGTCGGGACCATGAGGAGACAAAGGCCTAACCACCTCGGAAATCCATAGAGGATAGCGAATGTGCTAAGAAGCGTTGCGCTCACTGATACTACGCCTGCAGGCATGTTCAGCAAGGCAGCTTGTTTGGAATTATATCCGAATCCTCGGATCAAGGTAGCTGAGAACGTCGTGATGATACCCGATGGTATGACAATGAGGATAGTGTTGAGGAAGAGCAGCCACACCTGTAGATCCTTCAGAGCATCCCATATACCAGAACGGCGAAATACCTTTGCGCAGTGTCCACCCTGGTCGGCAGCCAACGCTTCTTGAAGAATAAGCTGCTCATGCTCGGTCAAGAATTTAGCATCCTTGATACTGGAAGGCATCCAGAAAATGACAACAAGACCGACCAGAACGTTGAAAAGACCCACTGACACAAACATAATACGCCAGCCTTGGAAGTTGCCTGTTCTACTACCATGCTGAGCTGCGTATGAGATCAGCCCGCCAACGGTCTGCCCAATTCCAAGACCACAGTACCATATACCAGTTCTGGGAGTTGCTTGTTTTCTGGTGTACCATTGAGAAGTTATCATTATGAGGGAAGGGGAAATGACTGCTTCGAACATGCCGAGCAAAGTTCTTGCCGTTGTCATACCCGGGAAATTGACTGCCGCAGCCGAGCAGCAGATGACTGTTCCCCAAAGCACCACATTGATTCCAAGGACTTTACTAACGGGGAATTTCTGAATCAAGACTCCCTGTGGAAACTCGGCCACTGCGAATCCAATAAAAAAAGCTGTTGCCATCCACGAGAAGTCGTTCCCCTTGAAGTTGAGCGTTTCCGAAAGGCCCATGATGTTCGCATAGTTTATCAGAACCTTGTCGAGGAACTGGAGGAAATAGCAAACTAGCATGAGTGGTACAAGATGATAGTCGACTTTACGAGTAATTGGCCTTAGTGACGCTTCGCCAGCTATATCTGTCACCGAGCCTTTGGCGACGGAACCGGGGCGAGTGTTCGATTGGGTCTTTTCCATGTCGCCAGGAACCATCTTGAATTCTCGGGGGGAGTTTCTTTGGTTGTCCAATTTGTGCTGTTGAGTATAGGTTAGATGGATTATGGTGACGTGAGGCAGGACAGAAGATGACGTTTGTTGAGATAAGCTTACCTGTAGTATAGATCGAGCACTTTCTAGATAGTAGTTTTGGCAATTCGATTATTCAGATTGTGAAAGACTTGATAATATGTGATGTAGAAGCGGTGTCAAGGCTGAATCGAAGCATTGAGGTGGGAGCTTAAAGCGACATTGACGCGATTTAAGTACTTGGTATCTACTATACAAACTTGGGTACTCAAGCGACTGGCCTTTAAGAAGCTCTCTTGATAAGTTGATAAGTTGATAAGTTGTGAAAGCTTTTGGCAATTCCCCTCGGTCGAGACCTACGAAGAATCTAGAGTAGATACGGCGGCGAACTATGTCTTGAATGGGCTAGACTGTGATAAGCTGCAACCGTCGGATCGCAAGTTCAGGCGGGACCAATCATTTCTTTTATATTGCACTTCCCCGCCTTCGCTTACAAGATTGCCTTCAATATCTTCAAACCTTGTCATGGAGACAATTCCAGGGTTGTCTATGACGATAGCGGTCCGCGCGGATGTCAAGATGGGGCGGTCTAGTCTCAATGGTCGAGAAGGGAGGAGTTCATCGTCAGTTGGGACGGTCGACGATGAACACAGGTGAAGGATAAAGATTAGCAACGTATTTAGAGTAACAATGGAACATCCTCAACTAGATCATTTAACGCTTAGCATCATTCAGCCTTCTGTCTCGTTCTGCTCCAGAGATTTGACTCTTTGATCCAATATCCCCCATCACTAAATCTTGGCTCACATTCTTGCTTACCTCGAAATGCCTGGACGTACCGAATCATCCCTATCAATCGGCATCATTGGGTCTGGCCTTGGTGGCCTTTCTGCAGCCATTGCTCTTCGTCGCGCGGGCCACAACGTGACACTTTACGAGCGTTACGACTTCGGTGGTGAAGTCGGCGCCTCTTTATCTGTGGCCTCTAACGGTTCTCGCTTCCTGGAGGAATGGAATGTCGACATCCCAGCTGCTAAACCGGTTATTCTGCGCAATCTTATCCGTCATGAATACTCTTCTGGTGAGGTTCAGGGAATCTATCCTTTAGGAGACTATCGCCAGCGCTTTGGCACCGATTACAACAACTTCCATCGAATTGACTTGCACAACCACCTAAAGGACGTGGCGCTATCACCATATGGCGGAGGTCGACCAGCTGAGCTCAAAACATGGCACAAGGCTTCAAGTCTAGATACTGAGACGGGGCATGTCACATTTGAGAATGGGGTAGAGGCAACACACGACGCTATCATCTGTGCTGATGGTATTAGAAGCATGATGCGCGAACAACTAGGCATTATCCCACAGGTCATGCCAAGCACATCCTGCTGCTACCGCTGCATCATCTACGCCGATAAGCTTCGCCAGCTTGATTTGGAAGAGTACATAAACAACGATGCCATTGAGTTCTGGGGAGGCGATTCCAAAACCAAGATTGTTCTGTCAGCATGCAGCGAAAATAATGTCGTTTCATGTTACTGCTTCTACCCGGCAGAGAAGAATGATCTGAAAGAGGATGGTTGGAACATTTCCACAACTGGGGAAGTCCTTGCATCCACCTTTCCAGGGTTAGACCCCAAGCTCATAAAGCTCTTCCTACACGCCGAAGACATCAAGATGTGGCGACTCTACAATCATGACCCTTATCCCTACTGGAGCAAGGGTCGGTGCACCCTGCTAGGTGACGCTGCCCATCCCATGATGCCGGATCAGAGTCAAGGAGCCTGCATGGCCATCGAAGACGCCGGTGCATTGGGCATCCTTTTCTCTGATAATTACTCTCATTTGACTGTCCAGGAGCGACTCAGATTGTATGAGGCTGAGCGTAAGCCACGAGCTACGAGATTACAGGAAGCGAGCAGACGTGCCAGGGAGAATCTAAATGAGAGAATCGGATGGTCCAGTAAGGATACTAAGCCTGGTATGCTGACTATTGATGAGGTGTGCGCTTACGACATGCATTCTCACATCGCCGGACTTGTTAAAGAAGCAATGTCTTGAAAGCCCAGTGTGGACGAAAGGCGACAAGCAGGAATCGTCAGCAGTAACAGACTGGACCTCAGTTCAAATGTTAATAAAGAGCTAAACCACCCATCTCCTCATAGCGAATCCTAGCCCAATTGACCATTGACTCCGTTTCCCTCCTTTTCCAGACAGTTTCTACCAACTCTCGACTCTGATGGACGTAGCCGAAACCACAAGTCCGCTCCATTACCATAAGTCTGTCCTGTACCACCATTCTCTGCTCCAGAGTACTACAGGCACCCCCGGCCATGACAAGTGGAAACAGTAGACATGACTCAAGGGAACTGCCGTAACGAATTTTCTGAGCAGAGTCCAGAATGTGTTGCACACATTCAAACACCTTTTCATCTGTCGAGTAACCTTCAGTGATCTGGTGGAGTCGAAGTCGGAGCGCCCACTCATATGCGATTGTTGCGTGAAGTACGTCGTCATTCTCTGGAGAGAGTGAGATAACAGCGCCAGTGAGACCTCCGTAGTCGTATGCCCAGCTGTCTAGCAGGCCTTGGACCCTTTCCGCCTCTTGGCGAAACAATGCTTCTGATCTTTCATCAACTCTTGTTCCTCGCTTACTGGCTAGATTGTTAACACGGTCAACCATATGGAACAGCTCCTTGGGTATCCCATAGATTGCTGGATCATCAACGCTGGAAGTTTCTGTCGATTCCGGTATAGCCTTGACTGTTGAATCGTCGATGAGCGGAGGCTTGCAAGTGCTGGTTGTCGCTGCACTGTCAAGAAAGCGCGCCAGCTTGACAAAAAACTTGAAATGACCACTGGATAAATTAGCACTCTTTTGAGTTTCCAAAGTTGACAAGAGCCGTTTCGCTCCCTGCAGATGGAGCTTCCAACCAGCCGACGTGCCGTCAAACAGTTCTGACATACAAAGCAACAGACAAGCGACCAAGGCAATATCTACAGAGTTGGAATCAACATGTGGTAGTAGATTAGCAAGAGACTGCGTTGCATGTCCTTTGTGAAGCAATGCCCGATCTCTCATGTTTGGTTGAAGCTTTTGCCAATGCGTCGCGCTCAATGCAAGTACACAATGGAGGATTAGTTGGTTAGATGTGGCCATTGGAAGGATGTAACTTGTGTAAGGATTTGAAGCAGTGCTTGGATGCCGGGATAATACGAAAGCGACGATTGTTGAGTAGTGGTTAAGTAATGCCTTATCATGCGGAGATGTCACATCTGGCAGAGGGTTTAGTGTATATGGGCTGAGTGTCGTATTCAAAAGATTTTCTTCGGGGCTTTCAGTCGCAGACGGTGTATCTGGGAGGATGTCGAGCCATGCTGAGCCGGGTGAAATATTCCAGGACAGATCTTGAAGCGAGTCCCCTATGTTGGCATCATGCATATCTGAAGAGATGGCACTTGACATTTGACAGAGCAGGTCTGCGATGCTGAGGTCAAGGGTTGATTGAGCGGAGTTGGTTAACTGCTGTGGACTTTGGGATCGGTCCGACGGAAGCTCATTGACTGGATTCCCGCCCAGCCATGACTCACTAGCCCAGCTATTGAGCCTCTCTGTAACCTGCCTTTGCGGAGGCCACGAACATCCCAAACAAAGTCTTTGGCAGTCACCGCATCGAGGCTTCCTGTGATAATCGTGAGTTTAGACCGGTGAGGTGGACGGGCAAGATGTGTTGACTTACATCTCATCACATTTCTTCTTGCGTCGTTTGCATGTCAAACATCCTGTCTGCACCCGTCTTATTCTGGCCTTGGGTAACTCAAGCATGATGTTGCTAGATCCTTCCATGTCAAGGTCTTCCGAATAAGGGTCCATGTTGCCTTTAGGACGGCATGGAAGACTCAACCGGGTACAGCGATCACAAGGGATTCCTCCTCTACATCGCTGCTTGATGTCGGCGCATCGCAAACAAACGGTAATGGTTCTTGGAATTGAATCCATTTCATGGCATTTGTGGATGAGAAGACTTGGAAGGCGTATGACCAACCTGGGGTATCGGAAGCGGTTATGGGTCTGTCGGAAGTCGGTTCCGTATCATCGTAATCTTGACACCAGGTAGTGGCTAGACCATTACAAGTTAGTAAATAACGCTTGGTGGCCATCATATCAGGCGCTAGAGGAGACTAACAGGCGGGGTAGATAGCACCTTCGGCTATAATGGTGATTACTTTTCCTCGATAGCTTCTTCAGGTGACATAGGTAGGAGAGTTGAGAAGTACAATGTGTATGATCAGGCAAAGTAGGGAACTAGCGTATGGCGACTATCACGGTCTATACCTATGAGTGTAGTATCGCTTTGCAGAATATTCTTAATTTACACACGATTCAAAAAATGATTCAACTTTTGATACTGAATTGGTTACATTGGTCTCTGTCCTACTATGAACGATGAAGCGTGTCCCGGATCGCAGAAGCTGTCTGCAAAATAAAATCTCTTGCCTGCCAGAGATCCTTATCCATGTGCATGAATGGGTGCGGTACACCCGGAAATCTCTTCATAGTCACTTCGTTTCCATGCTCAATCAGCTTCATGCCATAAGCCTCGCCTTCATCTCTAAGAGGGTCAGCACCAGCTGTGTAAATGACTGTTTTTGCCAAGTTGGTAAAGTCACCAGCTTTGAATAGATTGGCGAATATCTCTGGTATCTGCTGGCGCCTCTTGGCAATCTCTTCCGGGTCCGATCCGAGGGAACTCCATTTAAGCTTGTCGAACCATGCCAGACGTCCCCAATTAAGTGTAGGTGCATGCTCGTTCTCCTGCATTGACGCAAAAGGTGAATCCGAGGCACTTGAATATTGACTGAGGTCGTCAATCACCGGCGTGCCGACAGCCACAAGCTTGAGAGGTATTCCAGCATCGCGAGCCATGTGGGCAAGTGCGAGACTGATAAATCCGCCAGCCGACACGCCACCTATGGATATCCTTTCTGGGTCGATGCTGAATCTCTCAGCACCTTTTTCGTAAATGTATTGAAGAGCGGCAAAGCTGTCGGTCACGCCACATGGAAAGGCATTCTCCGGTACAAGACGATATGCTACGTCAATGACCGCAACCTCGGCGACTTTGCAGATGTGCTTGCAGATATGGCTTTCGGTATTGAGATCGCCAAGACCCCAACCTCCTCCATGGTAATCGATATGAACTGGCCATGGCCCAGCGGTGTCAGGTTCGTAAACTCTAACATCAAGAACGATGCCCTCGCGAGTAGTGATCTGAGCGTCGTATTCACGAGCAACATCTGGCGCGGGGCCGGTGCCGTAAGAATAGAGGACTGAATATTTGGATCGCAAGACCTCGAGATCTATGGGTTTAAGGGGCGTATTGGCGACATTGTCGTTGTAAAGCTTCTCAAAGACAGGATCGAGCTTGTTTTTCATGGAGGGGTGAATAGGCTGAAGAGCCTCGTGTTTGTGGTCCTGGGTCATTTCTGTTGCTTGTTACAGGGAATGGATGTGATGCTGAATTCTGATAGTGCTTTCAAAGACGAAGGTATGCAGTCATATAAGGTTGCGAAATGAATCAGCTCTTGAATGGCTCTGGTGTTTTCATCAATTTCTCGTCTCTGGACCTCGATTCTGTCAAATGGGCCACGATTCTCCATAACGCAGAGCACCCCGCTATCTTGAAATGTGTCTTGGCCTTAGCAGGTAACGTTTTCCGACGGTTGCATTATTAGCGCCATTGTCCGACGGAACCATGTCACTTCTCTTCACAGGCGCCAAAGCGAACCGCCATGGTGGGATCCTCCTTGTAATCAGGAAACCAAACCCCGCCATAGATACGAACCACCGATAAGCGTTGTATGATGCAAGACATCTATCGACTCCGACCGACTTGCCGAGACTCAAAACCACCTATAGATCATATTGTCTTGTATGGGCACTTCTTAACTCTTGGTCAAACAAATTGTTTTCCGACGTTACTTTTCTGTACGGTTATACAAAAGCCATAATTTTTCAGATCCAGCTTTTATCATAATGTCCAAAGACCGCAAGCCAGTGCTCATAATCGGTGCCGGAGTTGTTGGTCTAGTACTTGCTCATGGGCTCAAAAAGGTACGATTCACTAAAATTCAGTCTTCATGGACTGGTTTCGACACGAACCATTAGACATATGTGTCGGGACTTTGCTAACACCTCCAAAGCTCGGCATTCCTTTCAAGGTGTATGAGCGCGACAGCCACATCAGCGCTCGAGGCCAGGGCTGGGCAATAACCCTCCACTGGGTTCTTCCTTTCCTGCGAGAGCTCTTATCAGACGACACGTTTAGACGCGTCGAAGAAGTTCAAGTCGATCCCGAAGCCGACCGTCAAGGTCGAGGAAAGTTTGTTTTCATCAACCTTGAGACTCTCGAGCCCAAATTCCTCATCCCACCCGGCGACCGGCGACGAGTCAACAGAGAAAAAATGCGCAATGTCCTTTTAAAAAGTGTTTCTGAGCATGTGACATGGAACAAGCGGCTTGCTTCCATTGAGGAGCACGACGACCAAGCGATCGCGATATTCGAGGACGGATCTCAAGTTGAAGGCTCCCTCATTGTCGGCGTTGAAGGGAGCAACTCGAGAACCCGGAAATACCTTGCGCCTGATTCTTATCGAAACGTCCGACTACCAATACGTTTTACCGGGGCGGCTCTAAATCTTACGTCGGAGCAAGTAAAGCCGCTAAAGGATATTGACCCTCTACTTTTCCAAGGATGTCACCCTGTGACAGGGGCCTTTTTCTGGTTCAGTATGCTGGAAACACCACATGTCAACGGAACTGCAGGAACAAATAATGAGCTCTATCGAGTTCAAGTCATGATATCATGGCCTATGAAAGCAGAACAAGACGAGGTCAAGGCCACTGACGTAGAGCGCTTGGCGTACATGAAGCAACGGGCAATTGAGTTCAATCCTGTGCTACGAGATGTTGTGCATGCCATTCCTGAGGGATCTGAAGTTATTGAGATTATCCTCCAGGACTGGCCATGTCTTCCGTGGGACAATCGCAGTGGTAAGATCACGCTCGCTGGCGATGCTGCTCATGCGATGACTATGTATCGAGGGGAGGCGGCGAACCATGGTATTCTGGATGCTTACAGGCTGACTAAAGCACTAGAGGCAGTCTATAACCAGGGAGAAGATTGCAAAAAGGCTATTGATAAATACGAGACAGAGCTCAGGGAGAGGACGAGTGTTGCTGTATTACTCAGTCGACAGGCTTGTTTGGATGCACATGATTGGGAAGGATTGAATGCCAACTCTGCTGTATTAAAGAAGAGAGCTATTGCTGGTGTTTAGAGATACTTCACCAAGATTAAAACTTTATCAATTACAAAGGCCCAAGCCAACATAATAAGAAAGTTAATTATGTATAAATCGAGTACATGCTTCGAAAGCTTTCAGCAAGGGATTTATAATCCCTGGAAATTACTTTTAATTAGTTTTAATGGTTTATCCCAGCTATCCCACTTTATATGCAGTGCCAAAAACAATCCAATTGTTATGTGCATGATACTTAAAACTCTTCGGACCAGAGAGTAAAAGCTTCCAGACACTATAGTTGTCTTTTATTAAATGATAAGCAAGACTAAATACCTTGGTGACTGAGGAAATTTATTAGCAAACCCCCTAAATCTTTCACTCTAGGGTAGCATGGAGGCAGTCTCGGCTGGCTAGGAAAGCGGATCAATCTATTAGACTTGGTTAAGAATACCTCGATCGAGTTCTATTTTATTCACGCGACACCTTCTTTCTGATCTAGTCGTGGGTCATCACGAGGCAGATTATGAAGCGCATGTAAATGACGCGAGTGCAGAATGATGATCCCGCCATCCGTCAAATGTGGGGTGGGATACCGCGCGCTGCAACCGTCGCAAGTTTCTCTTTCCGACGGCGATTATATTGTGCTAGGTCTAAAGAAGAATAGTGCCGCTCAGCGCTAATGCCCATGGTTCTAAATATCTCTGCCTTCTTTAGCAACTTTTATGTGTTGAAATAACAGCACCTTGATTATTGAAAAGTGAATATCAGTACTGACAGTCTCATCCCTGCCAGTTCCTTGATTCCTCGTTTACTAATAGTCGTTTTCAAAAATGCCTTCGGCATGCCCAAAATCAATCCTACCCCCTTCCCTCGTTGCCGTAACAGGGGCCAACGGCTTCATAGCCCAGCACTGCATCGCACTACTCTTGTCAAAAGGATACAGAGTTGTAGGGACTGTTCGCTCGGCTACGAAAGCTGAACAGGTCTTTGATCTTCACCACAAGAATCCCAACCTTTCTGTCAGGGTGGTTGAAGACATTACTTCAATCACATCATACCTATCCGCCTTTGGCTCAACTGAGCCTGATGCTATCCTGCACCTTGCCGCACCATTCAACTACGATGCTACTGATTTGGAAAACCAACTCATGATTCCTGCTGTCAAAGGATCAACAGCTGTTCTTAATGCAGCCAGACAGCTGGGGAGTGTTAAACGCATTGTGCACACCAACTCATTTGCTGGGATCTACGACGCCTCGAAATGTCTCCAGCCGGGAAAGATTTACACTGTCAAAGACTGGTCGCCTTTGACTTACGAAGATGGTGTGACCGCCACTAATGCGGCGGTGGCGTACCGGGCCAGTAAAACTGTGGCAGAACAAGTGGCATGGAAATGGATGGACGATAACCCATCAGCACAGTTCGACCTCGTGAGCCTCAATCCAGCAATGGTATTCGGACCTTGGCTAGAAGGCGCAATACCAGGCTCTCCAGAGCAACTAAACACGTCCAACAAGATCGTGTATGGCATCGTTTCAGCCGGAGAAGAGAGTCCTGTCCCGCCCACTCGAGGTCCAGTTTGGGTGAGTGTGGAAGATGTTGCGCTCGCGCACCTCAGGGCAATTCAGGTTCCTGAAGCTGGAGGGGATAGATATCTCCTGGCCGCTGGGGTGTATTGCAATCAGGAAATCGCCGATGTTGCACGAGGGATAGCGGACAAGCATAAGAACAAGATTCCTCGCGGTAATCCTGGCTTGAGAGAAGCTGTCACTCATTTCGGAGTTGATGCCAGTGAGACAGAAAAGCGATTGGGGATTAAGTGGCAAAGTCTTGAAGTAATGCTATCTGGATTACTACCACAGCTACTTGAAATTGAATAAAGGCGCTTAGGGAGGATCATACGATTGAATAGTTTCTAATCAGATTAAAATCTTTAATCACCTAGGTTCTACTATGTCAAGTTCACGGACGGTACTGATGCCAAATTCGTAGCAGACCAACGCAGGCAGTTTTCTTGGTGCCGAGAGTGTAGTCTACTCTGAAAGTGAGATCGACGACATCGCCAAAACAATATAGGTAGTCTATATTAAAATTCTTTAGAATGACTTAGGTCTAACGCAACTAGGTACCAGCTCGCTATACCCAACAATAGGCATCTTGGAAAGAAGTACCTCATTAGCAGCTCGCGATATGTTTGCATAACGAGTTCGCAGACTTGTAAGTATGCCTTGAGCTATGAGCATCTGATGAGATATGGAACGAAACGCATTTCGGATAAGCTCTCCATCTTAATGGTAGTTACTGCTGCTCTGTAGAATTACCGGTTGATTATTGCCTTGCAGGTTGTGAATAGGTTTGATGAATCTTGATCTCCTGTCCTTGTCTATAAGTATTATACACCTTAATCACAGGATGGAGAAATCATAGATTGAACTTACTCTTACACGAATACTATAAAAGCACTGTGCAAATACACACTTACTACCCCACCTTTCGTCCTTCATTACAACCAAAATAACATAAGCGATTGAACAACTGTCAAGAACCAATCTTCCATGTCAGGTAATCTGCCCTGCGTATAGATATCTGCATCTAGCCATAATTCGAAGCGAGAAGTAGAGAAGTGACTGCTGTGCTGTCGTTCGCAAATGACCCACCTGCGTGATGATCGTGTCGATCTTCGTAGACTGGGCTTATGTTGACGCCCAGTTTTCAAAGTCAGGAATCTACGAGTTCCGGTAATCCAGCACAATGAAAACACTTGTTTCCTTAGACAACCAATAGATCATAGTAGCAAATACAAATAAGTTCATTCGAAAGATGGGAAATAACTGTCTACCGCCCTATTGAACATACTAATCGATGGTTGCTGACAGCATCGCCTGTTTCTGCTCATTATCGCCAACTGAATGTCCAGAATAGGCACACACAAACAGCATTAGACTTCCTCTGCCCTCACGGACTATATTTATCACATACCCTACAACTCATGCTTCTTGCCTCGCGATGAGCTAGTGTGTCAACCTGGGGTACTCGGTACCAGTTGTTGGTAATGTTGATCGACATTAAAGGAAGATCGTCAGAGTAGGAATGTGGGACAAGCAATCTTTCACTGCAGAGCCTTGTCATAATCAGTCAAGAAGACTGTAAATTCGCAATCAAACGATAATTATAATAAGATCATCCAAGGATAATCGAATAGAATTTCCTAAACAGGACACCGGAAGGAAATGTCATATAATCTTCCATACGAACTGAAGGAAGAAGGATTCTCTCTAGAAGTTAAAGGACTATACTCCAGTGGATCAGCAATCCTTCAGTTTGCTTCGTATGAGGCGGTGAACATAGTTCCTATCAGAGGGGCTAGGATGTTGAGCCAACTGCGAAGTTAAATATAAAGTCTGCTATGTATTGGAAGACAACAGAGAAAACACAGTCAAGTCAAGCACTCTCCAAATTCCCAGCAACTATATCTATACAACCCTAAAACTTAACAACCTCATCAACAATTACATTAACCACCTTCAATCATGAGACTTTCAACTGTTCTCGCTCTCGCTCTTCCAACCGTTTTGGCCCATGACCAGAAGTGCGACTTCCGACCTATCAACGGCAGCAACATGCCCGGACAAAATGCATAGCGATGGACAATTACTGGAAAGGACATTGGCGACGAAGTCGCTGGTGATGCCTTTTGCAATGGCATCAAGGACAACTTGCACTGTGGAACTCTCGACTGGAACTGCAAGAGCGATGGAAACCGCGGTTTAAAGCTTTCTTTTGTTACCAGCGACTGGTGTAGTGGAGAAAAGATCGACGAAGCATGGTGGTTTGCTACCAAGAATGGGTTTGGCCCCCTTTGCTGCAAAGGTGGTTGTTAAATGGTCATGCTCCTGGGGCCGCTTCCTGTCCATAAACAACTACCGTGACAAACTCAGAAGCTCACCTTGGATCATGTTTTGTTAAATATCAGCATCAGGTTTCAGGGTCAAGGGCAGCTTGAGGAGAAGTGTGGCGAGGATATCTTTTCAGAAATAGTGGTACCAGGTCTCTTGCCTACAGAATGAATCTAATTCTACCACTATATTCTTTGAACATGTTGTTTAAAACTCATGAGAAAGCGTTTTAACTCTGACCTATCCTCCTGCAATCTTGCCTCACCCTGTGTCACAAAAATCTTCCAACGAGACGTTCAGAACAGAGCTTTTCAGGGTAACAGGACGCTAAAATTAAGTCCACAAAAATTCGAGAGTTGAATAGGTAGATTCCTACTCTTAATCTGTGCGGACAGATATGATGATTCCAGGACAGAGAGAAAGATTGGGTAAAAGCTAGGTGATTCAAAATATAAACATTATATGATCATATACTGCCTATTAGTTTTAACTATTGTGAAGTATGTAGTGTATTTCGATAGCTAAGTATAAATTTAGGCTATAGGTTGATATTCCATCAATTTTAAAGATGTAACAACTAATAGAATGTTCAAACTCTCCAATGTTGAAAGTGCTTCGCATACTTAATGCTTACTTTATCCTTTGTCCTAAGGTTTCAGGCTACCATGTAGTAATTTGTATACTCAAATAGCTATTCTATTGGAAAATTGACATAAATCCTTCCTTCCCAACCATTCAGCACAGCCTTCCCACCTTGAGATTCCATAGGCCCATTTATTGTGCGTGAAAGCATCTTAGGCTCGTCGGGTAAGCACTTGAAATAAGCGCAAATATCTGGTAATATATGTGCTTCTTGACTCATGTTGAGTACTATTAATGCTTTTCTCTTATTCCCATTGTGGCCCTTGACTGGAACAGTGCTCTCTTTGACATACATGAACAAAGACTCATTTTCTGGATCAACAAGCTTGAATGACCCAAAGACGAAAAGATCTTGGTAATGCTTGCGCAGTTGCAACATCCCTTTGTAAAAGCTCAAGATCGAATCAGGATCATGGACTTGTCTGGCAACGTTGATGTCATGGTATCCATCGTGAACCCTCATCCATGGCTTCGCTTGCGCGCTCGAAAACCCTGCATTTGGTGAATCGTCCCACTGGAATGGAATTCTTGAATGATCACGTGCCATGATCTGGAGCCCATGCATCGTATCCTTCACTCTCTTCTCATTCCCAGAGGCTACAGCTTCGGCGAAGAAGTTGCTGCTTTCGATATCCTTGTATTCTTCGATTCCCCAGGATCGTGGCATATTGGTCATGCCTAACTCTTGGCCTTGGTAGAGAAACAGTGTTCCCGTGAGAGTGGTTTGCCACATGGCTATGGTCTTTGCGGAATTCAGCCACCAATCGGGTGATGACGTGTCACCGAAACGATCGACTGCTCTTCCGTTGTCGTGGTTTTCGCAAAAGACTGTTGTCCATGCATCCGTTCCCTCGATGAAGCTCTGCCACCTTTCAACAAACAACTTCAGCTTCGTCAATGGAAAGCTTTGGTAAATGTACTTGTCTCCGAAGCCGTTGCCGTTACCGAGTCTAATCATAGAGAACTCGAATACCATATCCAACTCTTGTGCTGAAGCAGATACATAAGGTATCACCTGTGATGGATGGGGTGTATTGGAAAGCTCGCCCACAGACACAGCATTGTATGGCCTGAGTACCTTCTCATTCATTTCATGGATAAACTCATGAATCCTCGGTCCATTGCACCACATCTCGGGTGCCGGCTGATGGGGCGATGAAGGATCCGTTACAGGGACATCGACAAAATCTCTTCTTTTTGAATACTTGTTGACGGTGTCGATTCGGAACCCATCAACACCACGATCAAGCCAGAAGCGCATCGTGTTCTCGTAAATTGCTTCACGGCACTCTTCATTATCCCAGTTCAAATCCGGCTGGTCTGGGGCGTATAGATGGAGATAGTATTCTTGTGTGTGCTCATCCCATGTCCACGTAGAACAGGCAAAATACCCCCTCCAATTTGTGGGAGGCAGACGAAGGCCATTTTCGTCATAGCGCGCAGGTTGCCAGATATACCAATCTCTTTTCGGGTTATTCTTTGAGGACCTTGACTCCTTGAACCACTCGTGTTCAATTGACGTGTGATTCACGACAAGGTCAAGGATAATCTTGAGCCCTCTTGCGTGACATTGACGAACAAGGATATCGACATCCTCAACGCTTCCGTACGGTTGATAAATTCTCTGGTAATCTGACACGTCGTATCCCATGTCCTTCTGGGGGCTCTCGAAAATGGGAGAGACCCAGACAACATCAATACCCAAATCGCTCAGATAGTCCAGTTTGGAAATGAGGCCAGCCAAGTCTCCCCAACCGTCGCCATTGGAGTCTTTGAAGCTAGCTGGGTACACTTGGTAGAAAGATGCGGCTTTCCACCAGGGTTGGGTGCCAGCATATTGACGATGTTCGTCCCAAATGATGGATCCCATATTGTTGGAACTTGTAAAGATTCAAATAGAAAGAAGAAAGATGAGAAGGGTGCGACGATGAAAATGAACATGAAGAAGAAAAATTAACGAGGGGAAACGAGCGGTTTATTACTCTCACAAAATCAGATACGACACAAGCGGAGATAATCAAACCTCCAATAGAGCCGCATACCCATAACGGACTGTCCGCCAGGTTGTGGTTTTAGGAAAAGATCGACCGAGGTTGTTTATTTTGTCGTAAGATGTCTTTGCGTCATGCTAGTGTGTTAAGCCAGGGATGTGGCTGACTTGCAGAGGCGGAAACTCCGTCTCTACTAAACAAGTTGCGGAGTCATTCCGTCTTTAGCGTATTTCCCTACGGTGTCCAATGACTATGTAGGATACCCAATGGAGTCTCCGCCCAACTAACGGAGTCTCCTGTTGGTAGCAGCCAGCAAACTTGATCATCCAATCTTCTTCCTTCTCCCCACACTGCACAGTCAATCATCCCCAGGTTTTTATGCTTTTCCCCACGGGCAGTACCGAGTGACCAACGGTGTTTTCTCTTTTCCAGGGTGACATGCACCGAAACCGTTCACCATACGTTTGTGACATACAGAATCAGTTGGCCAAGTATATAAAGCCTGATCCTTTCTGCTTTCTTTATTGTGCCAGACTGCCAATTCCCAATAAAACAAGTTCTCTGCTTCTCCCTTTCATTTATTCACAATGACCTCTCACAGCCCATATCCAGAGAAAGTTCCCGACGCGCAGCATGACGAGGCTGTTACCCCCGAGATCCTCGCCTCAGAGGCCAAAGTTGCTGCTGAAGCTGAGCACTACATGACTCTATGGCAAGCCGTCAAAACATACCCAAAAGCCATCGGTTGGTCCGTTCTTCTGTCCACCACACTTATCATGGAAGGCTACGATCTTGCTTTACTGGGTAATCTGTATGCCTCTCCCGTGTTCAACGAGAAGTTTGGCACGTATGACCCAGTTAAAGACAAGTTCGCTGTTTCCGCCGCCTGGCAATCTGGATTATCAAACGGTGCCCGTGCTGGCGAGATCATCGGGCTTATCCTTGCGGGATGGGCGTCTGATCGATACGGATACAAGATGACTACAGTCGGAGCACTTGTTCTTATGATCGCTTTTGTTTTTGTCTTATTCTTTGCCCCAAACGTCAAGATTCTTGTTTTAGGAGAGGTCCTGTGTGGTATGTGTTAATTCATCGACTATAGCTACGCATTTGCTGATGTGACAGGTATTCCATGGGGTGCTTTCCAGAGCGTGACACCTGCATATGCGTCCGAAGTAGCACCGGTTGTGCTCCGACCATACCTAACAACATTCATCAATATGTGTTGGGTTATTGGGCAGTTCTTTGCTGCTGCTGTCAACAAGGGCTCTGTTGGACGGGGAGATGAGTGGGCTTATCGTATCCCTTTTGGAGTACAGTGGGTGTGGCCTGTCCCAATCCTTGCAGGTGTCATTTTCGCTCCCGAGTAAGTTATCAGATCATTGTCTCTTTTTTAAAACTCAACTAACATTGTGCAAGGTCCCCCTGGTGGCATGTCAGAAAAGGCAATCGTGCCGCTGCAAAGCAGTCTCTCCTCCGACTCACGTCTCCCCAACAGCCCAACTTCAACGCGGACGAAACCATTGCCATGATTGAGCATACAAACGAGATGGAAAAGAACTTGAAAGAGGGTACCAGTTACCGTGACTGCTTCAAGGGTATCGATCTCCGACGCACAGAGATTGTCGTTGGTATCTGGCTCGTCCAGACTCTCGGCGGTCAAAACCTCATGGGTTACTTCTCATATTTCTTGACCCAAGCTGGCATGGATCCCAGCAACTCATTTTCACTATCCATGGCGCAGTATGCCCTTGGCATGGTTGGCACGTTTGGTTCTTGGTTTTTGATGGCCAAGGTTGGCCGAAGGACCATTCACTTCAGTGGTCTATGCACTCAACTTATTATCCTCATCATTGTTGGGTCACTATCATTTGCCAACAACAACGGTTCAGTTTGGGCAATCGGTGCAATGCTCATCGTTTTCACGTTTGTATACGACTTCACTGTCGGACCAGTCACGTATTCATTGATCTCCGAGCTGTCCTCAACCCGACTCAAGGCAAAAACAATTGTCATGGCTCGTGCTGCATACAACGCCAGTAACATTTTTGTCAATGTCATGACCAACTACCAGTTGTCATCAACGGCGTGGAATTGGGGCGCTCGCACAGCTTATTTCTGGGCTGGATCCTGTTTACTTTCTGCCATTTGGGTTTATTTCAGGCTGCCTGAACCTAGGAACAGGACCTATGCAGAGTTGGATGTGCTTTTCGAGAAACGAGTCTCAGCAAGGAAATTTGCCACAACGCACGTTGATCCATATTCACATTCGGTTGTATCCGACAAGAAGTCCGCAACCGAGAAAGAAATTCAGTAGATACCTGAATGTAATCATCTGGGGAGGGTTATAAGCCATATGTACATAGGATATATGATATAGTCTTATTGCGGATTTTCTCTTGGTATTGAAGAACTATTCCGAGATACGTTCGACTCAGGACTTGGCAATGCCTGTTGAATATGCTTTTCCAAAAGAGGATCATATGTGCTCGTACCACCAGGTAGCTTAGTGATGAGATTTCTGATATATAACAAGTCATCTTCGGGTGCTGTTCCCATTGCCAAACCTTGTGGGCTCGAAGGCGTAACGGGCACGCGGGCAAGCACGTCCACTACTGCTGAGACAATATCGTACAGTTTCTCTGTGATGCCTATGCCGTGTATACTAATACTGTCGATGGAGAGATCTCGTGTTGACAAGGTCAAGTCTTTGGCAATCACTAGAGGGTATTGGTATGTGAGACTGTACTGCTGTGCGTTTTCGCTAAGGTGACCTAGTCGGAGACGTAGTTTCCAAACTGTCATGCGTAGCCAGAGTTGGGTTATCCTCAAGTTTGCTTTTTGTGTCTCATGAAGTAATGCGTCTGGCTTGATTGCTGTGTTGACTGCAGTCTCGACAAAGTCGAGTGACGAAAGTGGCGGCGTGATGGCGAACCTTTCCTGATTGAGAAGGGCGACAAAGGATGTGTCAATTGGTCGAAACAGAGCCGAAAGACTCCAAAATCCCGATAATGAAGGATCATTCATGTCAATCTCTGGCGCTTCATCCGTTATCTGCAAAGTAATTGGACGACGATATCGGATCGCGTGTGATCGTTCCGATATCACGAGCACCCAGAATAAACGATGGGCTAATGCTTTGGAATTGTGGTCCATATTATCGAATCTCAGCAAACAAAAAAGAGTCGTGGCCTCGCGTAGAAACAAGAACGTCTGACTGTGATGCGATAGCCTTGCTTGGCAAGCGTATATAAAGAAGGCAATAAGGCATTGGTTCAACCGGGGTCTCATGGTTCTTGGAGTTGATTGATGAAGGGCGACAGTCTGGTCAACTATCATTGATCCATATGTCGCGTTATTTTGGGCGATAAGACCCTGCGAAAAAAGATTCTCTGGCTCTTCAGACTGGAGCAAGACCTGGGCGCACATGGCCACAAGAACAGAGTAAGCCTCCAACCTCTCCTCCAGTGATGGAGAAGTCGACCTCAGCTGATCAACATAGTCGCGCGTAAGAATGGGTATCGTGGGGTACAGTCTTGCAAAGAAGCGCTCAACGCAGTGATCCAACACTTGACTAGGGACAAGGTCAGTCAGTCTGGCGAGGGCATCCGCAGGGCCATTGTGTATGTTTGGGAATGACTGGTAAGGGTACGGATACGGGACAGGCTGAAGGATGGTGGGAGAACCGGACTGTCCGACACATCGATCTGCAAGACCTGCATCAACACATCTCCTGCAGGGGCGATATTCATTGCAGCCCCGGCGGAGAGTTTTGCAGCGTTGACAAGCTCTCGGTACCTGAGACCTCTTGGCGGGTGGATTCGGAATATCGTCGGCCATTACTTGTACGGGTGTGAACGGGATAGATAGCGAGGTAAGACAAGGCAGATAGGAGAGATAGTAAATTCTGTTGTTATCCAAGATTGCGATAATCGCGCACACACGTGGGCCGGGAAAATAGGGTGGAGCTGAGCATTGGCCAGATAAGGAACCCGTTTCCTTGGGATGAGGTAACAAAAAGATAATGGAAACAAAGAGTCGGAGTCCTCCACAGAACAAAAGTAAGCGAGTCAGGTCAGATTTTTTTTATGTAGGGAGGCTGGTAAAACTTGGCTTTTGCTTGGCTCGTAGCATTCTTCTTGACAATCTGTACCCCGCTTCAAGAGAAAAGGAGAGCTAGTACTAAACGGGCGACTCCAGATTCTTGCCATGTCAACCAACTCAACTCAACTGAACTCTCCGATTCAGTTGCCGCAATAATCCACTCACAAACTTTCGGTGAGACTAATTCTATTCAGCTTCTCATATAATGCAGCTATGAGTCAAGAAATGAGAAACCTGCTCGAACCATTCCACATCCTTCTATGATCAGCACCCTGAACAAGGTCTCACGCTACGTAATTAGTGTGCGACCATAGCTTGCCCTTCCGATTTGACGGTGCATTACTCTAAATCAACCTTGCTCAGATGTCTTGGCTCGCAGGCTGTGTTGGTCGTACCATGGCTCTGGGCCTTTGCTGGATAACGATGTGGTAACAGAGTGGGTTATACGCATATCCTCGGAGCCACGATAAGCATCTAGCTATTGTCTTGGGCAAAACACTGCCAGTATAAAACATGTCTGCACTCGCAGATCAAGATCAGTTTTTTTTTCCTCGTTCCCTATCCAACTCATCCTCCTCCAAATCTTGTCTCCCCAAGTGTTGTATACCATTGTGTTGGCCCAACATGTCTCCCTCTTTCCAGTCTCTGCTCGCTGTCGCAACCCTTGCAGCTTCAGCCGCCCTTGCATCCCCGATCCCGGAGCCACAAACACCTCAGCTCATCCCTCGGGCTGTTGGTGATTTTGAATGCTTCAATGCCAGTCTTCCCAATATTACCATCTTTGCAACTGGCGGAACCATTGCTGGTTCTGCTGGTTCTGCCGATCAGACCACGGGCTACCAGGCTGGCGCATTGGGTATCCAAGCTTTGATCGACGCTGTCCCACAGCTGTGCAACGTCTCCAACGTCAGGGGCGTGCAGATCGCGAATGTTGATAGCGGCGATGTTAATTCTACCATCCTGACCACTTTGTCGCACCGCATTCAGGCTGATCTTGACAACCCTCACATCCAAGGTGTTGTCGTCACACATGGCACCGACACTCTCGAGGAGTCTTCTTTCTTCCTTGATCTCACAATCCAAAGTGAGAAGCCTGTTGTCATGGTTGGATCTATGCGTCCCGCCACAGCCCTCAGCGCTGATGGACCTATCAACCTCCTGTCTGCCGTTCGTTTGGCCGGTAGCAAGAGTGCCAAAAACCGCGGTACAATGATTGTCCTCAACGACAAGATTGCTTCTGCGCGCTACACTGTCAAGTCCCACGCCAACTCTCTCCAAACCTTTATTGCAGAAGACCAAGGTTACCTCGGTGCCTTTGAAAACATTCATCCCGTCTTCTGGTACCCTGCTAGCCGACCATTTGGTCATCACTATTTCAACATCAGCGCCAGCTCACCCAAGAAGGCCCTGCCTCAGGTCGACGTCTTGTACGGCCACCAAGAAGCGGACCGCGAGCTTTTCCAAGCTGCTATCGACAGCGGCGCCCAGGGCATTGTTCTCGCTGGTCTTGGCGCTGGTGGCTGGCCTGACGAAGCTGCTGATGAGATCAAGAAGGTGTTGAACGAGACTGACATTCCTGTTGTTGTCAGCCGTCGTACTGCATGGGGATATGTTGGGGAGCGACCTTTCGGTATTGGTGCTGGATACTTGAATCCTTCCAAGGCCAGAATCCAATTGCAGCTTGCGCTTGAGAAGAAGCTTTCAACGGAGGAGATCCAAGATATATTTGAGTATATTTAATTTAGATTAGATGTTTTGGGAAATGAGTCAATGATATATGATTGAATTTGGATTAGAAAACAGTTGCAGTCCTAATATTCTTCCCCCACATTTGGGCGCTATGGTATTGAGATATTCCGTAATTATAAATTCAATTTTAATATTTCATTCAGTGCTTACAGTCTTTAACTACCAAGGAAAAACTAGCCTTGAGCTTTAGGAAATAACAATAATAACTCTATTGTAATCTAAACAGCATAAATTAACTTGTGAATTTTATCTGTTATACCTCGACCAGATAACCTTCTGTCAATACTACCCTGAAGAAATCGAAGGTCCAGGCGAGTTCACTACCGAAAACGGACTAGTCTGGCTATCATCTCCACATTATCTCAGATGATCATCTTAGCACAACAATTTCACTCTATTAAAAAATTGTAAATTTTTAACATGCCATTAATGTCTTCCGAACGCAATACCATCAATATTCCATCCTCTAGAGACCAACCAGCAACTGTGCCATGTTATGATATTGATGATTGTATCCAATCAGCTCTTCAAAATTGGCAAGAAGGCGATTTGTTGCAACTTGTGAGACACTAACCTCGTACAACCACCTCCATGCTAAATCTCGTCATAGACAGTGGATCATGGTGAGGACTTGATTCAATTCATGAGCCTCGATAGAGACATCACCCCGGACTCGCTGAACGAATACATCGCGTCTGCCAACGCGAAGAACGTGGCTTTATATCGATGCCCCATGTCTCATAATACAATTTTGATTTGGTGTCGGTGCCCAGCGACAAGTTCTGTAAAACGAATTCGCGCCCAGAACCGAGTGAGACGGGATCTTGCTTGGTATGCTGGCGAACAAGACATCAGAGACATCGTCACGGTATGTAATACGCTGCCTTATATTAAACCACTCTAAAGTTGTGCAGCTATCAATACGATCGAAAGAGGATTTAACTGTTTCTCGATTGAAAGAGATAAGCAGTACTGTAGATAAAACATAATAATAGCCTACGAATATATCCTCATGATATTCTGCATAATATTAGAAAAAGTCAATTCTATACAATATTAATTCATGTTAAATAACTTTAATTAAAATAGTTACAGAGAAAAAGAACCACAATAATGGTAGGGTATAAAGAATGCGTTGCTCAAAGAATCGCCGTTGTCCCAGGCCGCCACAGACCATGCTTGTATCAAAATGAGTTTGTGTGAAAGGACGAGTAATGTCATTGGGGACAAGCTTGGCGTCACATACGCTCGGAATATGTCCAAGTGCCCAATTGAGGGCCAACACTTGACCCAAGGTTCCAACGACATGGCCCACATCCTGCACCAGAAACAGACTTTGGGAGGGATCTAGGACATTCAAGATACTGCTACTACAATTTGATGATAAGCTGCTTCCACCAGTATATGCCAAGTTCCAAATATTGAGCAAAGGCAAGATTTTTGATGCTGGAGATATATTAACGTTAAAGAAGCAGATGTTAGCCAGTGCTCTGCCTTCCCAAACGTAACCGGTTATAATATGACAGAATATATTAATCTGGATTTTAATGCTACTAGGCGCATACAACCAGGCAAGCCCAACACGTATTCTACATTGCTTATATGAGTTCTGGAAAGCTTTCATGCCAGGACGAAGAAGATTCATAATACCGTCATAGCAAGGGTGATATCTTATCAACGGAGCTGAACAGGATAATACTCTTATGCGTCAAGTTTAATGCCTAATGCAACGAGAGCTGAGGCCAAGTACTGCTATTGCGGAATGGGTCTATAGTTTGGCTGGAGTTCGTCACGGGTGGACTGTTGACTTTTAACTTTCACCTATCAACACCACCAAAGTATCATGGACACGGATGGTCATTTTTCTTTTTTGTTCTTATTGACTGGAGCTTGCTGCCGAATGTCTGGATAAGTTCCTGGTGCTTTTCGCTTCTTGGGAAAAAGCCACATGAAGATCGATGGCATTGCGCAGAGGAGAGACGGACGGTGGTTGAGAGCATAGGTACCTCACGTAGGTATGTCGATACACTTCTTTTAACATGTCTAGTTCTCACGCTTGCAGAGGATATCCTCGATCGTAAAGAATTCTAATAGGCAATTTGTCTCAGATTGTCTCATGGGATGCTCTGATTTCCAAGTTTCGCTTATTTCCACTAAAGACAATTCATAGCTTAAAGTACACTTCTACACCTTGAAGCATGCGAGGGAAGGGCGGTAAGTCCTCTTGCGCATCTCCATATCTAAAGTATTACTTAAATCCTACCAAGATACAGAGACACTGCATAGACTCTGTGGCCTCAAGTGGTTATAGTTTAATGTGCACAAGATGATAGTTTTTATCCCAACGCTAGCATTCCATTTTGTTTTGAACACGCACCCAGCCTCCAGGCAAGGCATGAATTCAAGCATCATGACGTTGTCTTCCAAGTTATCATATATCTCTAGTAATTCGGGCGATGTCCCAGTTTAGCAAGATCCATGTGCGCTTTCATTCACGTCATAGCATAGATGAAAAGAGTCTAATTTTAGGTGCTTCATTCTTTAGCAGGTTTGCAGGTGATACAAGATCGGCTTAATTGAAAGGGGGCAGGACGGAAAAGGAAGTAACGGTAGTCGCTTCACCTTGAAGGATCCGAAAATAACCTGTTACTTCATTATACAACTAAGACACTCGGCACATTTTGTTGTTTGCCGTGTCTCAACGCCAAACACGGCTATGCTTAGTAGAGCGAAGACAGCAAAATAAAAGACACCTGCGAGCCGTGTCTTAGTTGCCAGCCTGGGCTGAGTATCTCATAGACAGGCAACTAAGCCAGCCATAGGCTGTCATTCAGACAAGACGATGGGGGCAAGAAAACAAGTTTAAAGACGGCGACCATATCTTATATAAAGCTATCACAAGCTCCTTCAGTCATCTACTCATTTCTATCATCATTATCATTATCACCGACCGCTTCACAGTCCTATCTATCTGTCTATCCATACCTGGGCCTCTGTAACCGAGAGTTTTTCTCCGCATCTCAGTGTTATATTTACGTCCTCACACGCCAAAATGCACTTCATAACTATTGTTACCATATTCACTTCAGCCACTGCTGCCGCCAGGTCTAAAGGACAGAGGAAGCAGAACTTTAAAGAGCTCCGAGTTTCAGACGCCAAGGCAACTTGTGGAGACGATCTCACTGTGCAGTGTTGCAACAACATCGTCAACGATGGCAGTAACCCAAACAACGTCGGTGGATTACTTGGTCTTGGCCTCTTGAACGACGCAAACATTTTCAGCAATTGCGCCGATCTCAGCCTCAATATTGTCGGACTTCTTGACGGCCTGCTTACAGAAAAATGCGGTGCCAATGTGGCTTGCTGCCAAGAGAACCCCGATGATGTAAGAAAGCTCACTGTCATACACCTCATCAAGATACTAACATATTGAAGTTCCCCAGTTCGTCGTTTCTTGGTGTCAGCCTGCCCTGTATTGCTTTAAGCAACCTGATTTAAGCAATACTCATGATGGTGTAAAAGGAGTGCCTTAAGTCCATAGCTAGCTGCATCTTAGCGACACTGTTTTCAACTGCTTATGCTTTCGTGTTTAAGTTGATGGAAGTTGTAATATAATCATTATCGTTTCATCTTTAGGGGATTCAGTGAACGATTCAATTAATGTATACATACAGCCAGTGTTAAACGTAGAATGATGGTCGTAGATACCAAGTAGTAGTCCCCCTTGAATCAGACGAATCGTGATTTCAAAAGACGGGATGCCCAGTTGACCTTGCATAACCCTGTAAGAAGGACAGACAGAATCACGAAGAAGCTCTCATGCTGGGAAGCCCTAACTCCTGAGCTGGATGTACGTCCGGCTATATGTATCTCGCTCATCAAAAGCCCTGAGGGGAATAACAGTGTTATCAGCTGAATTAATGGCAAGGTGGCCTGGCGGGTTTGGAAGTAGGGAAATTCAGCCCTTGAGACCTGGGAACATTCAGATAATATAGAAAGAGTCAGTATTAGGTATTCCTTGAGGTTATTGAGACTTGCATTTTATTAGTAAGGAAAACATTACCATATATATATATATATGTGCCCTTGGCGCTAATTGGTCTCAGGTGTCTAAGACACAATATATTATGCTTGTTACGCAATAAGTAATTTGTAAGCAGATATATAACCTTGCAATTTAGACAATATTGAGAATGGTGTCCCATGTGCAGTAATACTAGAAGAAATATTTCAGTTATGCTAAAAGGTTGAGAAACCGCTTGGAGATAATACTAAAGCATTGGCTCTAACGGGGCATATCATCGGCGCGTCTTATCTTTGCCAGATTTGGACTTTGCGTTTATTAGCGCCACTCTATAATTAGGTCAATTATTTCTGTTGCTGTGCGTGGACGCGTTTGTACCCCAAGTCCCCACTCATGCTATTAGTGTAGAGGATGGCGCTTCCATTATTGTCTTACCCTATATGGAGTTAACTACCAAGAAGGCCCTATCATTATCACTATGAGCTCCATTATTGTTAGTTTCGGTTCAATCTGCGTCCTTCTAAAAGATGTTAGTGAAGCCCAAGCAATGTACTGGCAAGGTTGCTGTCTTCTTTTTGATAAAGATTTCCTTACGTTAGACGCTTTCGTCGCTTTCCATTTCAGGCTTGGAAGACTGCATCTACAGCAAAAAATCCAAGAACATCACGACATGGAGCTCAATTGAAATCTTCAACTGTCTGTCTTCTGCCAGTCGATACTGTTGATGAAGAAGAGCGACTGTGGGCTAATGAAAAATACTAACTTATTTCGAGTCAATTAAAACTCTTGAATACGAAACGTTAATGCACTCATCAATTTAACTAAGTTATTGTAAAAAGTAAACATTTTCTCATTTTGCTAGTGTTGATATTTGAAGCGAGCTACTGTCTTGCTGGCAAAAATATTAGTTTCATCTAGCTGAACTAACTGTTGTGAGCTTAGCCTTTCAATAGTCACTTCTCTAGACGTTGAAAAAAACCAATAGTTCAATAATTACCCCTGACTACAGCCAGCTATAGTGGCGTGGTTAGCGCTAGCCAGTTGTACAACATTAAGGAGAGAAATGCAATCTCGTATTTATTTTCAGGTTTCCCACTACTGAGCGCAAATGCCATTTTCAGGTCTGGGTCAATCAATAATTTCCTGACTTTCAACAAATATGTTAGCCAAATCGTTGATTACTGTTGCCTTCGCAGCTTACGTTACTGCTGGGCCTTGCAAGCCCAAGAGTCTTCCCTCAGACATTTTCTCGATTTCTACTGAGTCTACGATAGAGCAGTCCACGCAAACAACAGAAGCATCCTCCACAACTACCTCCAGCGTCCCTAATGGCGAGGCGATTATTCTTCAAGTGAACCCGCAGCGGCGCCTTGCGAAGCGCGATACTACATTCGTTGGAACCAACAATCCAACTTCTTGCGACCTTGCTACAGCGTTTCGCATTGATGACGAAGAGTTTCTGCAGAATGGAGTTCCTCTTTATTACAAAGGAGATGAATACCAAGAGCTTACTGATCAGGGTACACCACCCGCTGATGCAGTCACGACATCATTCTCAATTATGGGAGGTTACCTTTCGTGGACAAACCCAACGTTCGGAGAAGCAGCCTTTTGTCAAACCCCATCGGACGGGATAATTTACATTACATTTGCTTCAAAGCCCGCAGGCTGCCAGTCGGTAACGCTTACTGCGTATAGACGTAAGTGGGAGCCTTGAAGTTCAACATCACAGCTAACATAGGGGCACAGAGAGTCAATGCCAGAACGGAGAGATTGTCGACCCAGAAGCTTCGAGCGCCGAGAGTACTATGATTCCAGTAACCAGTTCCCCTGATATTACTAGCTCTATCGAGTCTACGGTATCGTCTGAGCAGACTACTTCCGAAAAGACTATGTCTGCGGAAACCACAGCTAGCGAGGACACTACTTCCAATCGGGTGACTTCTCAATCTCTTGATGAGACTTCGTCGATTGAAGCTACCAAGACAACTTATGACATCACTTCTTCCGGTACAATCTCTCAGTCTGCAGAATTGACGTCCTCTGCAAACATTTGTGTTGCAGGTATCAATAATCCGGATGGTCACCCTGACCTACAGAGCCGTATTCAGGACTGCTTGGCTTACAACACCGTGACAGTCAGCCCATTTGCCTCGTAATACACCCTGAAAGTCCCCATTGAAACCAGTGCTGACCATTATAGAACCACAACACTTGTGAAGCGTCGTGTGTATTACCAGATTCCTACGGCTTGGGCTACGCCTCAGCCTAAAATCACGAGACGTGCCGATGACCCCACCGATACAACCATTTTCCCAACTGAGGTCCCGTCTTATGCTACGTACTGCGACTCGCCGTCGGAATATTATGAAGCTTGCTCAGAGGCTGGAGTCACGGCATTCACTACCACGCTGCCCGAGCCTGACACCACAACTACCACATCTACTTCCAATGGCTGCGGACCACTGTCTAAGATGAAGAGGGGTATTGAATATCTCGGGTACACCCTTTCTGAAGACTGGGATCGTGCAATATTTACTGGGGTTGTCCTGCATGAGAGATTCCATGACTAGAATAAATAAAGCTATCTTACGGAATGCATTTGTATGATTATATACCTCGACAGCGAAGCGGTTCATAAGTACAATATTGTAACTCATTGGCATTTTATGCCTTGCCCCTTTGTCTTCTTTTCTTTCCACAATAATCTTTAATATTAAACAAACCACAGATATATCTAGTGGGTAAAAAGGTCTCATGTACGTATTCTAGCGCCGCACTCTGCAATTACTAGTTATGGAGCCGTTGTTTTAGGTTTTTCCCCGGCTGCCACTAAAACACAACACAGACATTTCGAAATAAGGTTTAGTAATTTCAGTTTAGTAAGAATACGAGTTCAATGCGCAACACAACTTCCACAAGAAATATTACACATTGCGGGCGACAAGCTGAGCTGCATGATAGTGGTGGTGATATAATAACATTCAGCCAATGAACCAGAAATAGCACATCAATGCAAGGGCCATTACAGCTGACTACATATAGATGATAGCTTTATCCAAAAATCAAAGGAATTGTTCACATGACTGAATTGGCTGCTTTGCTCCAAAGATGAATTCACGAGATAAGCACACCATGACTTCCAAAACAACAATTATAATCGACAGAAAAATCACAACAAGTAATACAAATGCTAATGCATCGCTCAAAAGGATACTCTTACTTATAGCAAGTCACAGCAATTGTATACTATCCTCCAAGTACTGACTTCTTACCAGTCCATCAATCTAATCTACTTCGCTCAAGTGGCCAATGTTGTCGGCTCAGGAGCATTGACGCGAGATATTGCGTCCTCAGTGGGAGACTCCTCTAACTCAGTCTGGTACACACAGACCATAGCAATCTTCACAGCCATATTGGGCATTCCCGTCAGCCAAGCCGCCGACCTTTGGGGTCGCAAGATATTTCTCGTTGTATTGACTGCCTGCGGCTTTATCGGTTCTCTCCTTGTAGCCAGTGCTAAGTCCCCTTCAGTGGCTATTACTGGTTTCGCAGTTACAGGTTTATCTTATGGCGCCCAGCCCCTGCTCCATGCAATCGTGTCAGAAGCCTTTGCAAGAAAATATCGTCCCTGGGCGCAAGGTAGCGTAAATGTCGCTGCTTCGCTGGGGGCGATTGTCGGGTTGCTTCTTGGTGGTGCAGTCACTAGAAATGAGAACCACGTTGGGTTTCGCACGTATTGGTATATGATAGCTGGCATGTACGCCTTTGCCACGATCTCGATACAACTACTATACTCGCCTCTCCCAAGAGCTTTGCAACTTATCTGCAGCTTTCATGAGAAGTTACGTCGCCTGGACTGGCTTGGATACGGACTCTTGACACCTGCCGTCATCCTGTTCTGCATGTCACTCGCATGGCTTCAGAATCCCTACTCCTGGACTGATGCGCATGTATCCGCTACATTTGTCATCGGCTTCTGTCTTGTAATGGGATTAGTAGCATATGAGACAATTGTGAAGAGGGATGGCATGTTTCACCGTCGTCTTTTCCTCGACCGCAACTTTCCGTTGGCTCTTGGCTGCATCTTTGCTGAAGGGATGGTGTTCTTCTGTGCCAACGATTACTTTGCGTTTCAGGTTAGTATATTCTTCTCACAAGATAGTCTGATCACTGGCGCACATTACTCCGTTACCTTTGCAGCTCTTGGCGTATCTGCACTCATCTCAGGTCTCTGGTGCTCAAAGATGAAAGCTGTTCGTGTACCGACCGTCGCTGCGTTTGTGTCTTTTGTGGTCTTCAATCTCCTGATGGCAACCATATCTCAAGAAACGACTGCCAGCCAGATCTGGGGCTTTCCTATCTTTTTGGGGCTTGGATTGGGCACATGTCTACCCGCTCTCGTCACAGCAGCCCACTTTGCAACACCGCAAGAATTGGTCGCCATCACTTCGGGTCTCATGATCTCTCTAAGGAGTTTGGGAGGTTCTGTTGGTCTTGCTGTTTACAATGCCGTCTTCCATCAAGGGTTCTCATCTAATCTGGGTCCTAAAGTTGCCGACGCCGTTTTGCCTCTTGGATTTCCAAACAAGGAATTGCCCCAGCTCATTTCTGTATTGATTAGTCACAATGAAACGTTAATAAAGCAAGTCCATGGAATTTCACCTGAAATCATACAAGCTGGCAACAAAGGTCTTCTTGAAGCATATAGAATCGGCTTTCGAGGTGTCTGGATAACTACAGCATCCCTATCATTGGCTGCAGGTGTTGGTAAGTGAAACATGGTCGACGGTCGCGGTGGGATGGATAACTAATATGCTTCTCAGCTGCATTATTTCTTCGCAACCCAACAGACAGCTTCACAGCTCATGTTGACGCACCAATAGTTGTGATGGCAGAGGTTGAGGAGGAAATGGAAGGGTCTACCAAAACTCTTACTAGATTTCCATAACCAATACAGCCTTCTTCATTGGATCTAATTATATGATCGAGAGACTGTACTATTGACATGTATTAAGAGCGACATTAATATAATTTAAAAGAACATTATTAAGGATAGTATATAGGTTTTTAATAAAGTAGTATCTAAAGGCTCTTATTGTTACAAACTATTTAATTTTATTAGATTATATTTATGTGCATACTTAACAGACTCGAATGTTTGCTAATAATAATACATTGAATTCCTGTATTTCTATATCTCTGTTAATTTCATTTCCTATTTCCTGATAAAAATCCCCTTTCTTATTTCGAATGGTAGTAAGAACCGTTATAAAGACGGGACAACTGGATCCACTATTTACCCATCGGCATTATTATACAGCCTCCATATCCAACTCAGCTACTCTATCGGGGCTGGTTAAGCTACAAGTAACTAGTTAACAATCTCAACTGCAGATTTAGCTAGACTAGCTCACCACTACCCCATATACCCCCCTACCCTGCATACCTTATAACATTTATGCATTATATAATACTGTAATTTTATCTTTTTCTATTTTTTTTTATAACTCTAAACAATAAGCCCGAGACTTCTCAAAGTATGTCGTGAATTTTAAACTGACAGATCCATATAGATTAAGAACCCAATATATCAAACCTAAGTTTTTCTCAATAACTAACTTTCCCAACAAGATGACACAGCAATAACCAAACTCTATAATAAGAGGGAGATAAAAGAAGCTTCCGCCGAGCTGTACGCCCAGTAGCTGCTTCTTCCTTCTGCAACTTACCACCAAGCACCTCCAAACTCGTTCAAATACCAAGTCAGTCAGTCAATCCTCAATCCATCCGTAGCCGCGTCGCACAGCTAACCAGTTCGTAGGCATCTTACATAATGCCGCCTATTCCCAGAAGAAGAAGCCTATATAACGGCATCTACAACTATCCTAACGGCGAATTCCTTAACGAAAAGAAGACCACAGACACCATCTTGTTCAGTAATAATGGCAAGGACCTAAAGTGGCTGAGACACAAGGCCAGCTGCCTCCAAGAGGTCAGGAACTGGGATAACCGCAGCCTTATCAGGTTAATCGCCTTTAGCTACAAGCTCCTTCTGCTCTTCATAGGGTATTACAAGCAGAAAAGGAGAGCCCAGATGGTAACAGGGCTTAAGAAGGAGCTTGTATGCCTAAGAGACCTTGAGAAAAGGCTCGCAGGGCCCAACGATATCATGCCTGACAAAGCCACATTCCTCAAGAAAGTCAGGTCAGACCCTAGGCACCGAGCTTGGTATCTAATCCTCAAGTCACAGTTGGACTGGGCCAACAAGGCCTTCGATAGTCCCGTGAAGTCGATAGAAGACAAGATCGCAAAGGATGCCGCCAAGGTGGCCGAAGTAATAAGGGCGTCCGCGTCGGAGGCCTCGTGAACAGGCACGGAAACTGTGTGATGGGGTTGATGGAGTTGATTGGGCTGACTGAAGGTTAATAGGCAAGGTTGGAGGCTGAAGGTTGATCTGGTAGTCCTGTTGGGGATGTAGAAAGTTAAAATGCATATCGACCCGGAGGCAAAAGCTCCGTAGGAATTGATTCAGTCACATGACGTGCCGTCTTGAATTCCGTTGCTAAATTGCAAGAGATGCTAAAATTGTAAACCGTATTGTAAACTGAGGATTATCTTTTTCTATATTTATTAAATAAAATCCGTTTTTTTTTATTTTAATAGCAATAGATTTATAGCTATTAAATTATAAATATAGGATTGCATTAGCGATTAATAATGCTAAAAACCTAGGGTTAAGGCAGTTAGTGCAAAATTACGTAATTAAGCTATTAACTTTAAAGGATTAATGCACTAAAGCTTATAATATTATAACTGTATATAAGAAAGACTTATTACTAATTAATAATTAGGAAGAAGACCTAATTAACTATATTATTAATTAAAAGAGAATTTTTTAGCCTTTTATAAAGAGTAAAATATATAGCTTTATATAGGCATTATTAGAGATTAATAGGTAAACTTTTTATATTAGTAAGAACTAAATAAATAGGTTTTTTAATTAATATCCTACTATTAAAAAGAAGCCTATAAAAGTCTTTAAATTATTACGGAAATATTATATAATAAGGAAATTACTATTTAATTACTATAACGGCCTTAAATAGGTAGTTAATAATAAAAATATTAAGAAAAGAAATATATATAATATTAATAAAAACGGTATATAATTAAGGAAAACTATAGCCGGTATAGTAGCTAGTATAGCTCTTACGGCAAAATTAAAAGTTATTAAGTTAAATAATTTTACTTAGGCATTAGTTATTAAGTATATAGGAGCTAAAGGTTACTAGCTTATGCCCTATATTATCTTTACTAATAAAAACCTTTAAGGATAGTAGTTTTTTAAGGTTTTTTTTAATTAGAAATATACTGTAAGTCCTATAGGATAGTTTAATATTAATATTTTTATATATTAGTTTCTAGAAGTCTTTATTAAAGAGACTTAACTATTAGATTTCTCTTAATAAAGACTATTAGTATTAAACTAGTATAAGTTATATATTATACCTAAATTAATAAAAAAGGTATAGTTAAATAAGATTTAGCTTTTTTAGTTACCTTTATATTCCTTATATATTACTTAATTACTTAATATTACTATCTTTAGCCCCTTAAAGACTTATTATTGCTAGATAATTTATTTTTAGGCTATATATAATGCAATAGTACTATAATAATAATAACTCTTTTTATAAGTATATAAAAGGGCTTTAATAAAAGCTATAACCTATAGAAATATAATAAGTAGTTTTTTGGCTTTTAGGATATTTTTAATTTACTTTAGGAAGGTATTAAAGGCATTAAAGCCTAGGGAAAAGGAATGTAAAAGCTTTAAAGGCCTAATAACTTTAAGAAAGGTGCCTATAGTTATTAAGCCTATTTAAAGTATGCCCTAAGGAAGTATTAATATTTAAAAATAGTAAATTACTATATAAAATAAAGGAATTATATTGATCTATAACTTTAATTATATTATAAAGAAGGCTATATAAGTAATTAATAATAAAAACAGTTAAATTTAATGCCTTAAGGAAAAAAAAGCTATATTAATAGCTTTAGTAGCGGTAAAAGAGCCTATAGGCTGTATTCCGGTTAAATTTAACTTAAATTATGCCTTCCTTTTAATTTATAAGATTATTACGGTAAGAGATTAAGCTAAAAGGAATATACTGTAATAAAAGGAAGAAAAGAAAAAAAAATAGGCTAAATCTAGTTTAAAAAAAAATACTATAGTAATTTAAGTATATTTAGAATAGTATATAAGATCTTAGATTAATTAAATTAATATATATAATTATAGAATTATTTGAAGTTATTTATTAATTTGGATATAAGGTTATTATAAGTGTGCGGGGTGGGGGGGTATACGGGGTGGCGGTGAGTTAGTCTAGTTGTTAGGACTTGCATTTATTAACATTATCAGGCGTTTTGCACATTACCACCACACTAAGTAGCTATCGGTTCACATTAACTATTAACTCTCATTTGGATGCCATTTATTAACTATCTCATTAGGCAGAACAATTGTAACTATGACTGGATCACCAAGTTGTGCTATGGGAAAGACATAATAATGAGGATGTTGCACACGTGATGTTCTGGACTACATGGACGTGCTGCGAGACTTATACTGACTTCCACATAAATGTCTTCAAATTCCGAAGAACTTAGTCCCTGTGGTTAACACTACTCCGGAATGTACCTGATATCTTAAAATGAAGCTAAATAAGAAAATCCAATTGAGTAATAAAAACTCCAATGCAGACAGAGGCACGAGAACAGTTGGGCGATGGAATGAATAAAATTAACTAAAATATGCAGGGTTTTCCACTGGCAGGACGTTATGCTCCGTCTTGTCTTTGGCGTTGCATGTGGCTGACTGAGCTGGAATCTTTCCCTCCCTTGCATCAACGCTGCACAGAATTTCCTCTGTAAACTTTACAGCTCTTAGAGGGTTAAAAGGTCCATTGAAATCACTCTGTCACTTCTTTTATCTTAAACATAAAGCATGCCCCCTGAGTTGTCTGTCCTGTAATTCTATCCTTTTGTGGGATATGCTACTCTATACATATACAATTGCCGACTTGATAAAAGATGAAGAGCTCTCTTATTTTTGCCGTTGCATTTGCAGTACCATGTACTCTTGCCGCCAATTATGGATCAATACAAGGAGATACTTGGTGCGTTACCTATCTATCCACATACCTTGCAGCAGTGCCGAATGGAGACGATTCTTCATCTGGGATAAATGCACCAGACGCAATGAAAACAGAAACAGCCAGACTTCCTGTTCCTCCATCAATTCGGCCGACATTTGGCAGGAATACTTCCGTGGCCTTCACGCAATCAATCACTGGTCCGTATGTGTACTCAGAGTTGAACAGGATGATATTGACAAAAGACGACCCTCAGCGTCCGCAAATCCCGGGTTGACAGAAACCTCGCAATTGAAACTGCCTGGTTCAGACTCCACTGTCGAAGGCGTGTCTACTCCAAATGCGGACGCGACCGAAACTCAGTTCAACTCCAATCCATCTTCCGTGCAAACAACAACGGCTACAAGTGCCACAAGCGAACCAAACGGCCAAGCAATTATCTTGCTTGTCTCGATCTCCAACCAAAGACGTTACAAAAGGGCAACGGGCGGCTTTGTAGGAAATGAAAACCCAGATATCTGCACCTTTGCTGCCACATTTAATCTTGCTAACGGTCAGCTATTTGAAGGTGGTATACAGATTTACTACTCTGGAGAAGACTATAAAGAATTATCTGGACTAGATATGCCTCCATCTGGCGCTACCACCAGAGGATTCACTCTCGATGGACAGATGCTTGTATTTAGAAATACAGCTTTGCCTCATGGTGAAGCTGGTTTCTGTCAGGATTCTAATGGGAAGGTCTATATCACTTTCGTTACCACACCACCTGGGTGTACAACTATCACACTGAATGCGTATGACGGTAAGATGCAACTGAAAATCCACTATGGGATGGTATTCTAATTAATTGCAGTTGCACAATGCCAGAACGGCGTGCTCGTCGGTGTGGATGACTTGGGCTCAAGCACTTCCGAAATTAGCACCTCTACAACAGTTTCTTCCGCCACTACTACTTCATATCAGCTTAAGACATCCCTGATATCAACTGCTGATGCCGGTGAGGCAACATTTGTGACGAAAACATCGACTGAGTTAGATGTTGTGTCATTCTTGTCTTCGCAAGCTTCATCTGAAACATCAGATCCTATAGAGTCGACTACACTTCCAGGTGATACTACAAAACAGATAACTACTTCAGATATTTCCGCTACGATAGGCCCTTCAACAGCTGAGGGCGATGGAACTACAATCAAGGGCGCTACATCTACAACTGAATATATTGCAGAAGAGACGTCTACTTTGGAGCTTCTCACGACAATAGAGTCCTCAACGACCGATTATACATTTGAGGAAAGCACATCTACAATCGAAAGCTCTACGCTGACAACTGAGGACCCTTGCGTTGCAGCTGTAACTTCCACTGGGGGTCTCATTTCCCAGGAAGAAAAGTCTAAAGACTGCCAGGAAGCGAACATTGTGACAGTGAGCCCATATACTGTGTAAGTTGCATTCCTCGAAGAATTAACTTAAATAGTGGATCAAATGTTAATTGAAGTCTATGTCATAGCACTCAGACGATTCTTTCTAAGCGCTGGGAGTACCGTATTCCCACTGGCTGGCCGACCCCCCGTCCTAGCAACAAGCAAATCGCTCGCCGTCAAGACGAACCCACGGCGACTACCATCTTTCCTACTGATATCCCTGAGTATATCGACAGCTGCGATTCGGCAGACGAGTATTTTGATGCATGTTCAAGTCTTGGTGCGACAAGGACTACTACGACACTACCGACTCCCACCACAACCGTTACGGACGATGAGCCGGCATGTCGCGCTGCATCTATGGTCAAGCGGGCCGGCGAAGCTGTAGGGTACGAGTTCGAGGATGATTGGGATGTTATACGTATGCCTGGATGGAGGTATTTCTAGTGGTACTGATGACTTGTAGAAATCCTTTTCCTCGTGCGTTATGAGGTACAAGGTAGTCAATATTTTGATATGTTTTCGACCCTTGTAGTCATTCTAGACATGGTAAACGATATGTTATTGCTCATTGCAATTGCGAGGGTACGGCAGTTTGCTCCCAAATAATTATCTTCACCCATAATTCGAGTGGAATGGGACAAAGGACACAATTCATAAATGATGCATAGCTCAATATGCGTAAGACTAAGGCGACTGTAATCCGATAGGGAAACTGAATTGCAGGTTGATGTTGTCAAGTGTGCTGTGGAGACTTGGTAAGTCAAGGAGATAGAGCGAGATTCACTTGATGAAGAGAAAAAGCGATATGGACTAGGTCCCGGTGCTGCATGATTCAATTGCGAGTCAATATACTAAATGTCACGTAAGATAAAAGGAATACCGAAAACTAGTCATGCCACTGCTATTCTCCTCCTCCACCACCATCACCGCCGCAACCTCCATCCCCTCCACTAGACCCAGCTCCTCCGCCTCCACTGATATCATCATTTCTTTCCGTCCTCCTTACAACTCTTCGCTGCCTGACTGCATTCGTCCCGTTGACTATGGAGGACAAATTAGTCCGCCCCACGTTTGGAGGAGCAAGCTTTGCCGCGCATGGAACGTATTCTGTAAACCATTGACTGACTGACGTTCCTCTCTCCATATCTCCAGAATATTTATGCTTCCACTCCTCCTTTGTGAATCTCAGCAGCAGTTCACCAGCCAAAGTAGGCTGTGGTTCGACCACCCAAAACGCTTGCTCGCAACAGAACAGCCAATAGTGTGCTGGGTAAAGTCGGTGGGTATGCCATAGGAGGTCTATCTCTATAGTCGGAGGGATCAAACTTGTGTATCGCGGTCCGGTACGTCGTGCTGTTGGGTCATTGTCTGGCCGAGAAGCAGCTTGATTGTTCGGGTCATGTTTTGACTTGTAACCACCACTTCTGCCCCTGAACCATAAAACACGACCAACAAGACCCATATAGTCCTTATAGTCTTTTACACATTCGGTAAAACTATCACCAAACCCTGGCAACGTGTTCTTTGCATGAAGCAGGACCTTCCAGAACGATATTTGTTGTTCCAGTTCAGTTCGTAAATCTTGCAGTGCCGGCCACGGCTGAAGCCCACAAGTCGCGTCGAACTCCTCATGCTGACTTTGATTCCGACACCTCTCTGCAACACGTTGGGTTCGTATCGCCGTGTATGCCTCGATACTCCATACTTTGAAACCTTGTTCTGGAACAGCCGTTCGACAACGAAGCCATTCATGCATGATCACGACACGAGGCTTTCGGTTCTTTGGCGTGACCCCAACTTTCGTATCGGTATGTGTATTCCATCGTGAATTTGAACTAGGAGGCTGAGATGCATCTCTACCAAGCACCGACGAAACAACTTGCGAAGCTCGTTTTGGTTCCCAAGGAGGAGAAGACCACAGCTGATATGGGAGATTTGGACCTGGACAAGCAGAACGGTCTGGTGTATTGGTTTCTAACCAATGTTTCCGACTGTTCCTTGGATACCATTCTCCCGAAAGCAATTTTGTCATTGGGAAGTGGCGGTGACGGAGGCCAAAAATGCCACTCAATGCCTTGGAACGGTTATCATAGATGTAGTGGTGAAAACGCGATGGTGAAAGCATGTGCAGGTACATGATGAGTGCAACGTCCCTGCGAGTGTTAATTACCAGCGTCCATTTTGAAAGAAGCCTACATACCATGGTGGTGGAATGTCGCTCGGGGAATACCCTCGTGCATCGATCATTCGGGCGTAGACAACGTATCGCCATTCTGAGTATGCCAACGTCTCATCGCTGATGCACCCGTTATCATCACTCAAATGTGTAATAAGTTTTAGAAAGATCTCAATAAGCTCAAGATGTTGCTGGTCTTGACATCAGCCTGAGAAGACTATGAGAATAGGTACTGTTATCTTACTGCAGCGGCCGCTTCTAAAGGGATCGGCTTTTTGGACCATGGGTCATCGAAAACGGTTATGAAGTTCATTTCCTTTTATCATGACAGTAGTTGCTAGTGGAAAGAGTGAAATTTACTTTCGGTGAGAAAAGATGGACTCAATTATATGGTGCACAACGGGGGCTGTGTGGTCGATGCTATTGCTTGGCAGATGGTTACGGTTAGCCAAGGCATTTTTGGCCAGTAACTGTATGGGATTGACGAGGGCGGAATTCTTCCGGGTGACACATGACTTTATGCAGATGCTCGTTGACATTCTGTAGTCAGCTGTTGACAGATTGAATTCCTTGGTTGGGAATCACTGTATAGATCGTTTCTATGTCTTCCGCCGATTATGTGAAAAATGATAAATTAAAAATTGAAAAACAGTCACCAGTGGGGATCGAACCATCGACGTCGAGTAAGTTGGAATACGACGATATCGGAGCTTGACGGCATCTGGAGTCTTGACATCACAGCAACATCCCAAACGCAACCACAATTGAAATGATAGACGTGACAGAAATCAGCGCTTTTCAATTGCCGTCTTTTAGGACAAGGCCATTTCATTCGTTCATTTTAAACTATCACGACATGTGCAGCCACTATCACATGGAATGAGTGAATAACAGAGTTTGCTTAGTCATGCAAACTTTTACCCCGCGCCCCACAAGTTTGCTCCGATCCAGAAAATTTCCCTTGACCTCTGACCTCATCGCACAAATTCAGCAACACTCGACACGTCAACTCACCCCAGCCAAAATGAGTGGAAAGCCAGAGCTCGGGCTTCTCGGCGGTGGCCAACTCGGCCGAATGCTATGCGAGGCCGCATCACCTCTCGAAGTCGAAATCGCCATTCTCGATGCCCAAGACGCCCCAGCAAAGCAAGTCTCCCGCAGCAAGTACCACGTCGACGGATCTTTCAAGGACCCCGCCAAGATCAGGGAACTTGCCTCCCACTGCAAGGTTCTCAGTGTCGAGACTGAACACATTGAAACTGCTGTGCTTGAGGAGCTGAGCAAGGAGGGCAAGGTTGTCGTTTACCCTTCGTGGAAGACGCTGCGTCTTATCCAAGACAAGTATGAGCAGAAGGATTATCTTGGCAAGCAGGGAATTCCCATTGCTGAGCAGGTTGCTGTCCAAGCTTCGGGGAGCGATGAAATGCGAGCTGCTCTCAAGGACATCTCCAACAAGTACGGCCTGCCTTTTATGCTCAAGTCGCGAAAGGATTCATACGATGGACGTGGAAACATCAAGATCGCCAATGATAGCGACATTGAGACCGCCGTGACAGAGTTCGGAAGCCTTCAATGCTACGCCGAAAAGTACGTTCCCTTTCAGCGTGAGCTCTCTGTCATCGTCATCCGCACAGAGGACGCCGATGGTAAGACAAAGCGTCTGGTGCCGTACCCCGCTGTCGAGACTGTCCATGAGGACAATGTCTGTTCTCGCGTCTACATGCCCCCTCGCGACACTCCCGACGCCGTGTCTAAGCGTGCCCAGGACGTCGCTGTCAGTGTCGTTGAGAAGCTATGGGGACGGGGTGTCTTTGCTGTTGAGATGTTCGTCACTGAGAACAATGACATTCTCGTCAATGAGATTGCTCCTCGACCTCACAACTCTGGGCATCTCACGATCGAAGCAGTGCCCTACATGTGAGCCTCCCCAATACTATATCTACCTGTCTGTGATGCGAGCTAAATATCCCAGGTCTCAGTACAAGGCCCAACTCACATCCATCCTCGATGAGCCCCTCCCCGAAAAGCTCGAACCACACGTCGCGTCCAGCATCATGATCAATATCCTCGGCGGCGCCTCACCGGAATCTCATATCCCTCTGGTCAACAAGGCCAAGTCTATGTTTGCCCCTAAGATCGGTGTCTACCCCCATCTCTACGGCAAGCAATCCAAGCCAGGGCGCAAGATTGGCCACATCACCCTGACCGGTCTGGACGGCAGCATCAAGGATCTCGAGGAGTTTGCGCAGCCTCTTGTCCAATTGGCGGCTGATATGCGCCAGGAGAGAATTGAGGCCAAGAGCAAGGCTATGAGACCTGAGCAAGCTGTTGCCAAGACTGCCAAAGACCCATTGGTTCTTGTTACCATGGGTTCCGACTCGGATCTCCCTGTTCTCAAGGCTGGTCTTGATATTCTGACTCAGTTTGGTGTCCCTTGGGAGGTTGATATCACTTCTGCACACAGAACGCCCGTCAAGATGGGAGATGTTGCCGTTGCCGCTGCTGATCGTGGCATCAAGGTCATCATCGCTGCTGCTGGAGGTGCTGCTCATCTACCAGGCATGATCTCAGCTTACACTCCTCTTCCTGTTATCGGTGTCCCCGTTAAAGCCACCCATCTCGACGGAATGGATTCCCTTCTCAGCATTGTTCAAATGCCTGTAAGTTTCAACACGTTCTTTCCAATCAGCATGAACTAACAAGTAACAGCGAGGTGTTCCCACCGCCACTGTGGGCATCAACAACTCCACCAATGCTGCCCTTCTCGCTATCCGCATCCTGGGCGCTTTCATCCCTGATTACCTTGAGAAAATGAGGGGATATCAGACAGACATTGGGGAGCAGGTCAATGGTAAGGCTACTCGCCTGAGAGAGTCGGATGTAGAATCTTATCTTGCCTCAATGAAGAAGGGTTAGAGACAGATGTTGAGACGAAGGTAGTAAAACAATTCGACTCAAAGTTATGATTGGAGTTTGATGGTTGTTCTCCGTATGGAAAAGGCTGTTTTTAGAATCGTATAGATTTGGATTGAAGATTTTTAGTGAATGATCTTCATCACCTTTGTTTTTAGCGAGAGATTATAAATCACCTTCTCCAAGACAATACGTTGCACTACTTACGGAGACTATCGATGTGGAAAATCAAATCTTGGTGGATCAATTCGCCCTGTACTGGTCGATACAGAGTTCGGCGACGGTGGAGATTGTTCTATAATAACTCAAAAGATCAAACACGTATCATTTAAGTATATTTATCTGTGACAGCCAAACATGTCATCTTCGGCCCGTCGGCAACTGATCCCACGCTCCATCATCCTATATGACTTCAAGTGGGTTGTCTAGTCGCATAACTATAGCTGATAGTAAAACACAAATTGTTTCAAACGAAACCGATTGGGTTTATCCACCAATACACTAACCCTGTAAGAATCTATCCGAGCACCAGGTTCATCTGAAACAAGCGAGGACGGACCATTATGAGGCGATGGCAGACGGATAATTCATGCACGGGCTATATTTCACGCTTCAGCGCTCAAATAAATACCCAAAGACATGCTATTCACCAGATCCATCACATCCAGTTAACTAAGTCGAACAAAATGCGTGCCTCACTTGATTCAAGTCTACTACTCATCCTTGCCAACGCTCTAGCAGCAAAGGCTCAGGCCCAGTCATGCCCCGAGATCCACATTTTTGGCGCCCGTGAGACATCCGTGGCACCTGGTTTTGGCTCAGCTGGCGCACTTGTCGACATGATCAAGGCTGATCACCCAGGTGCTACTTCAGAAGCCATTGACTACCCTGCATGCGGTGGCCAGGCTTCCTGTGGTAATGTCGAGTATGGCGCTTCAGCAAAGCAAGGTACAGAGGCTGTGACCACTGCTGTCAATGGGCTTAATGAGAGGTGTCCTGATACAAAGATTGTCATGATTGGTTACTCCCAGGTATGATGCTACGACGCTTTGAATCTTGTCGTGATGCTAATTCTCCGTAATAGGGCGGTCAGATTATGGACAACAACATCTGTGGAGGACCAGACAACGGAGCTTCAATCTCTGATTCCAGTGTTCCTCTATCAGCAAGTGCAGTTGAACAAGTCAAGGCTGTCGTGATGCTGGGCAATCCCAGATTCATCAATGGTCTTCCTTATGGAGTCGGAACCTGCGATGCTGGTGGCGTAAGTCATGCAAAGACAACTACTTGGTTAAGAGTAAGAAGCTAATTATTAACAGTTCGATGCTCGGCCTGAAGGGTTCAGCTGTCCCAACGCCGACAAAGTTCAGATCTACTGTGACGCAGAAGATCCCTTCTGCTGCAATGGTAATGACTCTGCTCATCACCAGCAATATGTAGATATCTACGGCAAAGAGGCCTTGGAGTTTGTCAACTCCAAGCTCTCGGGTACTACAGCTGGAGGTAACGCTGGCAATGGTGGTGATGCTAACGAAGGCACTGGGAACGGCGGAAACACAGGAAACAACGGTAACACTGGTGGAAACACTGGTGTCCCTGGAGGAGATGCTGGAAATGCTGGCAATAACGGAAATGCTGGTGGAAACTTTGGAGGTAACTTTGGCCAGGGTGGTAACTTTGGGAACGCTGGCTTTACACAGTCAAATGGCAACAAGTGCTAAGAAAAGAAGGTGTAAGATTGTACAGTAGATAGAAATGAAGTAGGAATATTTGTTCCAACCAATTTGGAAACTACCTAGGTGCTGAGAGTAGACCACCTATGCTTACTATTCATCCCCCCTACGTTTCCAAAATTTCACCAAGAGCCTTGCAAACTGCATCTCCAACTTCACTGCACATTGCATTCCCCCCAAGATCTTTTGTCCTGATTTCCAGGCCACCGCTGCTCTTCGTATCAAGTACCTTGGCAACGGCTTGTTCAATGGCATCTGCTTCCTTCTCTAGCAAAAACGAATAGCGTAGCATCATGGCCAAACTCAATATCTGCGCCACGGGGTTTGCAAGATTCTTGCCTGAAATGTCGGGGGCACTTCCATGAACGGGTTCGTATATTCCTTTGCATGATCCTTCCCCAGGGACACCAGCAAGGCTTGCGCTAGGGAGAACGCCAAGTGTACCAGTGATACCACCGGAAATATCAGAAAGGACATCGCCAAATGTATTGTCGGTGTGAATGACACTATTGTTGAAGCGCTTGGGGTCCAGGACCATCAGCATGGCCAGACTGTCGGCGAGTTGATGTCTGAGGTCAATGTCTGTAAGTTCTCGGTTGAATATATCTGTTGTTGCGCGTCTCCAAAGTCTCCCACTGGCAAGAACATTTGCTTTGTCGGCGCTCCAAACAACTGGTTTGCCTTCTTTGTCTGCCTTTTTGCTGCCTGCATGCAAGATCCTAGCAACAGCGGCACTCACACGAGCCAACCTCTCAACCTCTGACCTCGAATAAACCCAAAGATCAGACGCTTCGTCTTGACTCTCTTCTTTCTTTCCAAAATATGCTCCGCCACAGTTTTCCCTTACAACAATGAACTTGGTCCCGGCCACAAGCTCAGGCTTTATTGGAGATGCACTGACTAGAGAAGGCACAAGAATCTCGCATGGGCGTAGGTTTGCAAAAGCGTCAAGGCGCTGACGGAGCCGCAAGAGACCAGACTCTGGCGTTGGTTCAGCTCCTGCCCACTCGGGACCGCCGATGCTACCAAAGAGTACAGCATCGCTGGACATGGCTTTTTCGAGAACAGATTCTGTGATTGGGGTGCCATGCTTGTCAATGCTACAGCCGCCGCAGATGTCTGTATCTCTCTCGAAGTGGATGTCGGGTCGACTGGTTTCTATCACGTCGAGGACTTTCAGGGCTTCGGTCATGATTTCAGGTCCAACATGATCTCCGGGTAGGATGAGAATTCGGAATGTCTTGATTTGCGACATGGTCAATAGGATGAGGGATCAATTGTGTGTTTGCTGCCAACCAGGATAGTTGGTAAAGTTATCTTAATACACGGTAGAGAAGAGAAAACAGTTAGCAATTGAAGTCAGATTCACCCACATGCGTCGACAAGAAGATCGGGTAACCGACTTCGGAGTTTAAAATGCCTCCGGTTATCGCTGATCCTAAGATAGAGTAAAATGCAGCCAAGAGAAATTGCTATTCCTGTGACATGTTGTTTTACCCCGCTCCGGATGTTGGCTCTAACATTCCCTTCCGTTATGGGAATATATCTAGTAGATCGTAGTAGGGGTGCAATTAACAAAATGCGGGGGGGGACACGTCTAGCGACGTAACAAAAGACAACGAAAGAGACAAAAACCGGCAGAAGACCTGGGAAAATTCTCACTCTCCTGATAAATATCTCAAGTTTCATTTCTACATTCTCTTCATACACAATAACAACATGACAGGACGACTTCAAGGAAAGACTGCAATTGTTACCGGCGGTGCATCAGGCTTTGGCAAAGGCATCGCGGCTAAATTCATCGCTGAAGGCGCCAACGTGGTCATCACCGATCTCAATGAGCAACAAGGCCAAGTTGTCGCTCAAGAGCTTAACTGTGTCTTTTCTCGTGCCGATGTTACAAACCCAGACGATTGGAGTCAGGTTCTTGACTTTACTCTGCAAAAGTTCAAACAGCTCGACATTGTGGTCAACAATGCCGGTGCTGCATATCCTAAAAAGCCTACTGAACAGGTCACAGCCAAAGACTTTGATCTCGTCATGAACGTCAACGTCAAGAGTGTTTATCACTCAACCAATACCCTTTTGCCGTATTTCCTTGGTGGTGACCGACCTGGATGTTTTATTCAGGTTGCTTCGACGGCTGGGATCAGACCGAGGCCAGAGTTGACGTGGTACAATGCGTCCAAAGCAGCCGTCATCAATGCTACCAAGACAATGGCAGTTGAATATGGACCCAGGAAGATTCGGTTCAATTCTGTCTCACCTGTCGTTGGAAGCACTGGCATGCAAGTACTATATCTCGGCTTTGGTGGGAACAAGTTTGCTAATTGATATACGTAGGACACATCTTTTCATTGGAAAGCCAGATACCGAGGAGAATAGAGCGGGCTTTGTTTCCACCATTCCAATCGGTAGACCTTCCACGCCAAGTGATGTTGCCAACGCGTGCTGTTATCTGGCTAGTGATGAGGCTGCATTTATAACTGGTGTTGACTTGGAGGTGAGATTTCTCCACGATATTTGAGTACCATACTGACTTGGCTATCTAGGTTGATGGAGGCCGATGTGTGTAAGTAGGCGATGTTTGACTTGGGCTTAACGCAATTAGCTAGTGAATTGCTGCTTTATTCTTTTCGTAGATAATCAACACTGGAAAAATGATTAGATTCAATTCCTTGCTCTATCTTTTAGCTACTTGAAAAAAAGAAATGTACAATTTCGAGAAAACCAAAGGCTATTCAATTGATGCCTTCCCCTACGAAATATTCCTCATCATTAGTTCTATAGCCACGCCAGTGTAATTACAGCACATCGTAAATCCATTGCTACCATTTTCCTTACTATTCTCAGAGTCCATTCCTGTGTTTTGATGACATGGATGGTCCATCTAGCTAGGTCCATTTAGGAAGGGAATCTAAAATGGTGTGGAACGTTCCTTTCGCCATAATGCGGGGGGATGATTCCTGTGACAGGTTGCTGATTTCTGTGATTGGTCGGCATGTACCTCGAGAAGGAGGCACAATCTGTTGACTGAGAGCAGTGGACAAGATTGTACCATATCTTTCGTGTCAGCCATGATGGAGTTTTTGACAGTAACTTGCAAATTTTCATGTCACCGGTCAAGACGTCAGCTAAATCCAACTCAACATATCGCCCAAAGCTACAATGGCGAATCCTCTCCAACTACCATTCCGACTTGCGGACGAGTCTCTCTTTCACTGCACGTCTCTGATCAATGGGGACTTCATATCTGCTAAAGAAGGCAAAACCTTCAGCGTTGTTGATCCAGGATCCGGGAAAACGTGGGCATCTTGTCCAGACTGCACAGCTTCAGATGTTGATATCGCTGTCGCATCATCCTATGAAACCTTCAAGGGTTACTCAAAGACAACACCACGCTTCAGAGCACAGGCTCTTATGAAATGGCATAACCTTATCCTTGCCGCGCGCGAGGATCTAGCTCGGATTCTTGTCCACGAGACAGGGAAGACACTCATAGAGGCGCGCGGCGAAATTGACTACGCCCTTACCTTTGTTTGGTGGTTCTCTGGAGAGGCTGATCGGGCTCATGGTACTTCACTTACATGTGCTATTCCAGGTCGGCGAGCGGTCACCATCAAACAAGCTATTGGTGTTGCAGCCGCCCTGGTCCCATGGAATTTCCCAATCGCGCTGGCACTACGCAAGGCTGCCGCTGCTTTGGCTGCAGGATGCACAATGGTCGTCAAGCCATCGCCTGAGACGCCTTTAACATGTGTTTCAATTGCACACCTCGCGTTAAAAGCCGGGTTCCCTCCAGGAGCACTAAATGTAGTGACAACGTCGCTCGAGAACACACCAATCGTGGCCGAAGCTCTGTGCTTGGATGCGCGGGTCAAGAAAGTGAGCTTCACAGGTAGCACGAGGGTTGGAAAGATCATCGCAAGCTTGTGTGCTCCGAATCTCAAGAAGACAACCTTTGAACTGGGAGGCAACTGCCCGTTCATCGTTTTTGACGACGCAGATATTGACCAAGCTGTGTCTCAGCTCATGCCTCTCAAATGGCGACACGCTGGACAAGCATGCATCACCTCAAACAGAGTTTTCGTGCACAACAACATCTATGACACGTTTGTTGAAAAGATTGTGCAAGAAACGCGTAAATTGAAACTGGGACACGGTATAGAAGAAGGCAGCACAATGGGCGCGTTGACGACTCCGCGGGGCCTCGACAAGGCAGAAGAACTGTACAAGGACGCCATTGGCAAAGGTGCCAAAACTGTCCTCGGTACTGGAAAACGAGAGAAAGGAGAGGGTTACTTCATGTCGCCTACTATATTAACCGAAATGGAAGACGACATGCTAATGACGCATGAAGAAATCTTCGCGCCTGTACTCGGATTCTACCGCTTTAAGAGCGAGGACGAAGTTGTGCAGAGAGCAAACGACACGCCTCTGGGGTTGGCAAGTTACGTGTTCACAAAGAATGTCGATAGACTATGGCGGTTGTTTGAAAATCTGGACGCGGGGATGATAGGCCTGGTAAGTCTACTCTAAAAATCACGCGTCGGATTGAAGCTGACTTGATGTAGAACGCGGGTAACAGCTCATCTGCTGAAGCGCCGTTTGGTGGCATTAAAGATAGCGGATATGGCAAAGAGAGTGGAAAGGATGTCGCAATTGATGAGTTCTTAGTTACCAAGACTGCTACTTTGACAATTGATAGACATTATTGACGCGTTTAAGCTGTCAATCACAGGTATGGAGAACGCGTGATGGGGAAATTGTCCGGGATAAGGGGTACATGTAGGCAGGGATTGAGTATGTGTGAGAAGAAGTACACAGTAACAGGTGGTGCAAAAATATGACGTCAATTGGTGGATTGCAGTGCTAACTCTGATGTCGCATTGAGATTACAAGGTCATCGTTTTATTGCAGTCTATATAGATATACCAGTATATAATGATACAACTGTCCCCTGTTAATTGAAACTACTGTTTATAGTGGAGATGATTTCATTGATGCCCCTGAATTGTTGAAGCTTCCTTTTCGTGTGACCATGTGTGTTTCGTAACTTCTAGTGGTTTGTGCGATAAATAGAATAACATTCATTGTGAGTTCTATTACAGTTTTCGCAATTCTAACTCACCTGCCAGTAGCAAGAATCCTACAATAGTTTGCAATCCAAAAGCAATAATTTTTTCACTCATTCTAACTATCATTTATGGATTAATTTCCTCTGTAAGTATGTTGGGTTTCCAGTCTAGGGTAGTGGCCCATAACAATCTGCTGTGATAAGATGGTTATCATTGTCCTATTATTAGCGATAAGACTCCAGCTGATAGAGAATGCGGGGAATTGATCCAAAGTTGCCCGATCTTAAACCATTCCCAAGATGGAAGGGGAACTAATCCTCCCTGACGCTACCATATTAGCCACCTATTACCCCGATAAGCCGCTTGTTAACATGTCGCGTCTTATCTTTTTTCTTTCTCCATAACTATATGAAAAAGGAAAGGAATCTATTCCATTCAAGTTACAATCGCAAATTGAATATCACTTACTAAATGCCGAGGTCAAAACCCAATCTTCCGCGGGGGAAGCCACGAGGAATACGCCGAGATCGGGATTGTCGGACCTGCAAGGTTCGGGGAGTCAAGTGTGATCTGAACAGACCTCAATGTCTTCCTTGCGTGGAATCTGGTCTAGTTTGTGGGGGCTATCCTCAGAGAGTTATTTGGACAGCAGATCCTTTTCCGACACGAGTACCCAGGATGTCCTTGCCAACTCCAGTCGAGCAACAAATTAAGTCGAGGCGTGATTTATCCGATGAAGCGAACGTGCAGACATCAAACAAGTCGCACCATACGAGGGATATATCAAATGATGGTGATGACTTTACGCAAAATTCATTGGCCACAGATCAGCCTCACATTGTGGAACATTTTCTCGCCTTTGGCGACAGCCTAAAAAGGGTAAGGTTGGCAACTGGCGATAATACACCATCATCAGACCAGGGATTGAATCTTATTGCCCAAGTCGACAACTTTCTACAAGCAAGGATCAGAAGACGCAGGAGATCAGATCCGAGTACAACTTCACATCCATCAACCCTGGCCTTCTCCACATCCGGACCCATCTTTCCTCAATATGCGGCAGAAAACGAAGACACATTAGTGTATCATCGCCTTGAAGCACTCAAGAGTCTTAGTGAAGCACTCAATACCGCCGATCCAGCCGCCTTTCTGGGGATCGCTGTCTTTGCCTTTTTCGAGGTCGTGATGGATGGTGTCTTTGGTGAATGGGACTGCCATTTACGCGGCGCGCGGTCCCTTCTCGATTGTCACTGCCAGAACAGCGCGGAGTTCCAGCAACTATCGAACGTCTTTATAGGATTCGAAGAAATAGTCGCATACTTTGGCTGGTGGGACACTATTGGCGCAGTTGTAAGGCAATCTACCAGTAGGACTGTGGGAGACCAGGAGGGTCTCATCTTTGACGATTGGCATCGTAATGCTCTCACAAAAGAATTCTTTGATATTGTTGGGTGCCCAACTGAAACATTCTGGCTATTCGTATCACTTGCGAAAGGGAAAAAGTCAGATAATCTCAACGAACTGCTCACTGGAGTTATGGCCCAGCTCCTCAAACTCGGCATGGACAAAACCGATCGTGGAAAGTGCATGGACACATATAGATGCGCAGCAGTCATTGCTGTCCTCTCATGGAAGACTTCAGGAAATGACGAGACACTACTTCGCGAAGCTTCTAGGACATCATTAACATTTGCCGTCGATAGAATTTGCCAAATCATTGACTCTGGTCGTCCAAGTTCTACACTGTATGTCCACATGGCCACACCTGCTTACTTGGCTAGTATGTGGGCCAGTTCTTCAGATCACTGTAAGACTTTACGGAACTATTGGAAAAACTGTCAAAAGGGGGATATTCCCCGTTACTTGGGTGCGCAGTTGAGATGCGAGGAGGCATGGAGAGACATGGGGCTATTATGAAGAGACAGCTAGGTAACTTACTCGAAACAGTCAGTCTCCGTGGGAGTCGCACGATCAATTACAATGAGTCAATAGAATTTATGTAATAACTATCGAACAAATCTCCTAGAACCCTCCTGGTCCTTTCCATTTTTGGATCATTCCCATGGTACCTTTGACTAACGACATCATAGTTCCTGGATTACCCATGTATCCCTTGCCTGGTTTCCCATTCTTATCCCTCCAAATTCCATCCTTTGCAACCCTGCCAAACTTCTTCGTGTTCTGATTCCGATCAATACCCTCTCTCCATTTCTGACATATCTCCACGCTATCTACCATGATGTTGATCTCCTGACTGTGAAACCATGATTGCGTATCTTGGTTACCACTTCCCTGGATTCCAACACCTCCATCTACGATCAACAATTTGATGTGACAAGACCGAGACTTGAAGTGTTGGTGAATGGGGTGGTCTTGGTCCTTTCCTACATAGTTGTATATATGCAGGAGTTCACGCTCACGGCCGTTTTCCGGAAGGAAAGCGACAAGTGCTTGTGAAATCTGATCATTCGTTCCACCCTGCCCAGGAATCATCTCTCCAGCGTCGTTATATCCGAAACACACGTAGTAAGTGACTTCTACGCCCCTCTTGAGTGCATCAATGATCGCAGGAATCAAGGGACCGGCATTAAGATCAGGAGTTTGGATGAATATGTTGTGTTTGGCATTTCGGATTAGAGATAGCCAGGCCTCATTCTGAGGGACATAGACACTTTTTGAGTCAATCGCACCGTAGGGAGGACGTGATACGAGGGCCATGGGAACTGGCTTAGCATCCTTCTCACTGACGATGTAAGGCGTCATCTCTTCGCCATCTTGTATCTCAGGACCTGTGGGCTCAATAGGAGTGGGCGCGGCAACGTTGAGTTTGCGATTGGCAGCCTGAAGACGCGTTTCTCCCTCTTTCTCGGAGTAGCTGGCTTGCATGCGCTTGACTTCACCTGCGATGTCGTCATCGAAATGGGGATCTTCTGGCGTATGCTCTCGAGTTGCGTTCTCGCTATTTCTTTGTGTGACGGTTTCGATTCGCTCTTGGGTGGCCGTGATGTCCTTGTAACCAGGTCTTTGAACAGGTGATGGCATGCCACTTTCAGAGGCAGGGGGAGAGTCACAAAAAGGCAGTTGTGGATGAAGGCCGTTTTGCCAAGTAATCAGAGCAGTGTCGTATATACTGTTGACGATTGGTCCTTCAACGTGAGTCATCATCTCCAAATTATCATTGTCTTCAGTGTTATTGCTCATGACAGCTGCAACTCTGCGATCGACCACGCAAAATTTTGCATGCAGTGTTCCTAAGACGAATCTGTGTAGACTGACGACTTCCATGTCGATGTTTGGTATTTCTTCCGGTGAAGGAAGGTCGACCGATTTGGCTGTGTAAGACTTTGGTTTAATGTTCTGGTGTGGATTTATGGCGTTGGCAGGACCAGCTTTGTCATACATGACCTTGACTATGACCCTCTCTCCTCTTTGACCTGCGCGCCGTGAAAGTTCGATCAATGCGCCTTTGATTAATCTTTGCGCTACGGACGGAGCCCATGAACAAGTGATGAGGAAAACCTCCCTTTGAGCACGCACGATGAGGTTCGCCGTATGTCGCATTACATCTGCCAAGGGCGCAATCACGGTTAGCGGCATTGTGCCGTGGGAACCCATCAATGGAGGAGACACGACTCCAGCTATCGGGTCCTTATCGAGACATTGTAGAGCGTCGGCGAAAGCTTGCAGGAAGAGTCGACTAGGTTCTGTAGGGCCCCAATTCCCGCAATGAAGTGCTGTTTCGACTGTGTCAATGGCTTCACTTGGGGGAGAGGGTGGTGGTGTGTGCTTTTGCGTTGACGCGTTGTGATGTAGGCCATGTTCGTGGTGGCCATATAGCTTCTTGACAATATCTCCTGGCGATTGACTAGGATCTTTTGCAAGGACAGAGCTCACAGTCTCAGTTGCTTGGCACAAATCAACAACGTGTTGGGAGACCATTGTGACAAAAAAAACATCAAGCTATGCAATAAAATTAGACGTAAGATGAATTGAAAGACTCAATGGGAACTATATGACACCTTGAATGTCGGTAACGTCATTTCACTCAAGTGTAGGCATTTGGCTTTGTACTCTTATTTTGCAGAGTCTGGGCCCAGCACCAAGACTTCTGTGCCTTGATTCTGGACGCATGCTTACGCACACATGCAAAGTATGACTGATTTGTGGAGATTTAGGTACTTAGATCGGACCCTCTTGGCAGTACGGAAATAATGTAGTTTATTTGTGGCTGGTTGCCAAGAGAGTTCGAGCTAAAACGGGACATGGTGCCGTGTCAAGTCTCGGCACATAATTACCGGCCGCAATATCCGAAGATGCATCGGGAACTTAGCAACAGATCAAAGCTGTTAATAGCGAGGAATAATTTTGCTGCACGTCGCCATCTTAGCTCCAGTTGCATTTCCCAAAATAGTGACAATGACGGAATAAAATGAAGAAGTCATAAATACAACGCCCTTAGGGTATCAGAGAAATCAGCCACTAAGAGCGTAACACATAAAATAAAACGAGTAGGCTAGTTTTTGCCAATCAGACAGGCTCTTTCGGCTAGTGATCTTTTTAACCCTTGAACCTCAAATGCTGCCGGCTAGCAGAAGACCTATTTGGTGGAGGTGTCCTATTCGCAAAGTACAATAGTGAATTTGTTAACATCGGTATTGATGCTTTTCAGTTTCAGCTTGATCACAGCTATAGAGTAACAGAATTTAGAGTCAGAGTTGCAAGGGAAATACCCCAGCATGTTAACTGAGTCGATATTTTTATACACTTCTATAGACATATAGATTAGTATCCAGACCATGGGTGTTTAATAAGCGTCTCTGGATTCTTTGATATGTGCTCCGCTTCACATTGTAACTCGATCTCCAAGATACAAGGAGCAATTTATGTCATGGGATTTCATCTTGACATCGAACATGCTGTCGTGCTGGAAATCCAACCGCAGAGAGTGTGGAAATTCTTTGTTGCCGCCCTGCCACTTACCCTTACTACCCCAAGTGAACCAGAATTCAACTCAGCCCTTCTCGTCCACTGGCAGTGGTGTCGGAGGTGGTTGCTCACCTGGAGGGCTTGGGGGAGCGAAGTAAAAGATCTGATAGCGCCAATTTGCCGACTTTGGTTCAGCTTTGTAGTTCATTTCCACCCCGGCATTGGTGCCAGAAGTCAAGACTATCTCTGTCGGATTATCATTCGGTTCGAACTCCAAACCATCGCATGTGTGAATTCGAAGAGCTCCGTGAGGACTCCAAGTTTCTTCAAATTTCTTGATCTTGACGGTACCAGACTTAAGTTTCCCCTGAACTTTTATACCCTCTGTCAAAAGAAGTGTTAGTCGTAGGTGCGTATATCAAGATTTAATCAATAGAACTAACCATATCCAATCACAGGGCTTTGAATATTGCCGCCAGGGCTGAAGTCGAGAGGGCTTCTTCCGCCGGGCATCAATCCGTTGTTGTAACCACCTTCGACACCGATCCACATGATCAGGATCCCAGGCCACTTGTTCTGTTTATCTTCTTCAATAATGGATAATCTAAACAAAGAGGGCCTCAGAGTGATCATTGAGTCACCAGTTATCTTCCTTCAGACACCGGATATGAGGTGTTCCGGGTGGTTTTAGTTGAGGTCTTCTTCCATACCTGCCACCAATGCTGTTCTGAGATTCGCACCTAGTCGTCGTGGCATTTTGCCGTTCTTGGGACGTTCGCTTGCATCTGGTTCCTCAAGGGTAACGATGGTCTTTTTGAAAAATATACAGATCTTGCGAGAGGCATCGGGGCTATCCCCTAGATGGACTGTATAGTTAACCGGTGCATCCGGAGCTTTTCCAGACTCTAGTAGTTAATAATAAAGGGGAATATAGTAGAGTTCTTTATAAGGTTAAATAGAGAAGAAAAAGACAGTATTTGCTGTATAATTTCATAGTACCATGACAATGCCTTTAACTAAATCTGCATAACCATCATGCACCCATCTTCTTCTTTTTATATTAGCTTCAGGATATAGTAATCTAATGACGAGTTTCTCCTACACTTATATTGTATAAGGATGACAAAGGGTTCTCTAGCCCCGCGATGGATTTCTTTACTAACAAACGTGAATAGCAGTCACCAACAACTCAAGAGGGAGGCCCTTCCCAATCCGCCCTTGTCCAGTCCTCATAATCATTATCACAACCATCATCCCACTCATCCTCATTATTCCACCGACGGTCCCATGGGTCGTCCCAGGGGTCATCCGTCCCGTTATCTCTAGAATGCCCAAAATAATCTTTTTGTGGATTCACTTCAGCCCATGTGTCAAGCATTCTGTTTTGGTCGGGAGTCCAGGGACTTAACGCCCTTCCTGTACCATGAGGAGAATACCCAGCGGTTTGAGAGGTTAAAACACGATTGTGTGACTCTCTCACGACTAGACCCTTCCAACGGTCTGTTCCGCAATTGTACTTTTCAAACAACGTTGGTAAGTGTTGAACGTCGCCGATGCAGTACTCAATAAGCTCTGCTGGAAGCGGTCGTATGTTGAGGACACTGTAAGAGCCTCCCTTTTGAGGGTTCCAGAGCTTTTCTCCTTTTTCCTTGCTACGCCTCCACTGATCCCTTTCAGGTCCATATAAAGATTCTTCAATACACTTTGCAAGGCCACTTAAGAACTTCCTAGAGTTCGTGGTTCTCCTATGAGCATTCTCCATAAGCTGAACATCTCGAACGCCATCCAATTTGATGCTATAGTGGAAATGTAGTGCATCTGAATCGTTTCGGACGTCGAAGAAGACCTTGATAAACTTTGGTGATTCCAAAATATCCTTCAGGCTTTTTCCGCTGACCCCGACTGTCAAGAAGGCTAGATTTCCCAGGTTATGGATGTCGATGATATGGGGACGTGCCAGAAATTGTAAAGGATAGACCAAGATTGTCAAGAGTGAAAGCTTCCCATCCCGGCCAAGGCATTCTCCCTCGGCATCGATATAAAGTGGGGGTTGAATGTCTCCAAGCCAGGTATCCTGGAGTGATATCCAGTCAACTAGGTCGGATACACCTTGCGGAGTGTCAATAAAAATTGTATCTTTCATTTTCAATGCTTCGATGAATTACTGGCCGCCTGAGAAGAGGGTAGTTCATACTTATAAGACAAGTGGCCATAGTAATGAAGCAACAACCCAGATTATAGTTACAGACAAAATGATATGATGTAATAAGAGATAAAAATAGATTCGTCCAAGCCACTGAACCCTAACTAGGAGTGATGCAATACAACGCTCACCGAGTGCATTACGTATGTATTAGAATTCAGCTGAAGCTTGTTTTTTTAATAAGACGTGCATATTAAGTTTTGAAGGGCATTGGATGACGACTTCCCAACCAGGCCAGCTGACAAGCATTAATAAAGCCTTGGTAACTCTGGACCCATCTGCAAATGCTAAAACACGACGCTAATCCTATGAGGGAGGAGATCTGTTATCTAAGGCTAGAAAAACACCTTGGCAGTATTCCAAGCCATGGACTGTTACACTGAACTTAGTTAGGCATCTGTATTAGCCCGATACAGGCCGTTATGATATTCCCTGTATCTATTCTTCACTATCAATCTTGGCTGCATCCATAAAGAATCTTTTTCAAAGGACTCCGCCTGATAGGGCAGACAGTGGGGATATCACATATTGGCTTTGTACCCTCTGTATGATTGCATTTACCGCGATGCACCTGACGATGTATTAATCAGCGCATATGAAGGATCGCGCGCACCTTCACTATACCTCAGAATGACTGTCATCGCCATGAGAGGCAAAGACGTTATTTGTGTAGCATTCGCACCCTGGTTTGCCTAATGCTCATTCTGCAGTTGTCGGAAATAACTGGATCGTACAATTGAAACGCCGGTGGAAGTTCTTACCCTGCTTGTACTTGCGCCATTGCCACAGTGACATAAAAAAGAATGGTAGGGGCAAATAACTATTTCTCAGCTAGTCAGATATCGAAGTAGAGATTGACGAAACCAGGAATAACGCAAATACAATATAACTGTACTGCAGGAGGCCCACCGGATACTTAACACATGCAAGTCAACGATTTGGTGAATGAGAAGATAAGCCGCTATAAGCCTGTGGATCGAGAGGAGAAGAGAAGCTAACTGATCGTCCCCACGGCCCTGTTTTATCACCTCACCTTGGAAAAGAATCGATTTATGTTTATTTCTAAGCACGTTAGGTATCGGACCTACCATGGAGAATCCAAGTAACGCTCAGGCAAACACAGTTGTCAAAATTGCTCCAGATGGCGATCTTATTCTGATGGTCGGTCCAGAAGAGACAAAACTCTGTGTCCGTTCCATATTGTCAATAACCGCCTCGAAACCCTATTCCTGTATTCTCTTTGCAGTCTACCCGAATGATATTTTTAGAGTACCAGATGATCACATTGTGTCTGACGTGTTAGGCTGCTGTTGGAAGTGCTAAGGCATAATAAAAAACATTTTAAATTACTTTAATAATAATTGAATTATTGCTAACACTACTTTCCTTGTCTGTTGGTGGGTTATTCCGTTCTATAAAGATTATTAATTCGATTATTTGCCACTGGTTGTTGAGATTTCAATTGGGCAAACGGCGAGAGGGGTAATGTCTCGCAACTCTGTTGATCAATAGATGGACAGCATTAGCTACACAAGATTGGTCACAGATATGCGGTCACCTGTGGGAGGCCAACCATCGCGATGGCCTGAGGAGGCATTTTTGACTGTCTATTGTTTTCACCTGCAGCCCGCCAAATCATCATTTAAGAAGTCGCTCAGAACTTAAACCGCGAGCTGTACTCTCAATCACCATTTGAACTCTAACGCAGCCTCAACTATTAAACTCTCCATCCCAAGATGGATATTAAAGACGTCTCAAACGAGAGCAAGTACATCGGCTATCTGAAGCAACTTCAGGGTGCTGCAGAGCGAGCAGCCCGAAGAAAGGGTCAAGCCGTGCGAGATCACCCCCCTTCTCAACAACTCGTCTCGACCTTCTTGATGAAGCTCATGGCCACCTCATATCGCCCTCAGCCGGACGAAAACACAATCGCTACCACGCAGGTCCCAGCGCCTTACCTACCTTGCATTAATTCCGCCAACAACCTAGAATACATCATGATCTCCGACATGAGACTCGAAACCCATCATCGAGGGAAGAAGATCATGCTCCGCGTCCTCACGCCCCCAGACCGCATGACGGCTGTGATGGCCATTGTGGAGGATGAGAAGAGAATCGCTGTGTTACTACAGCTCTATCACCAGCCTGAAGAGACTATCGTCCCTGCCACTGAGATCCTCAGCCCGAACATGGTCTGCATCCTCAAAGAGCCCTTCTTCAAATGTGCCACGGACGGTACATACTCGCTGAGAGTCGACCACCCTAGTGATATTATCCGGCTGGACGGAGCTGACGACCGCATTCCCTCGCACTGGAGGCAATCGATGGTGATCTCAAACGAGAACAGCACCGACATTCGAAAGCAAGGCAACGACGCTGTACATGCCAAGAAATGGGCTGCAGCACTACGACTGTATGTTCCTCACCTCGGCTTGTCTGACTCTGAGGATCAGGCCAAGCAGTTGGGTAGCTGAGAGCACGTAATTGACAACCATCCAGGTACTCTTCAGCTATCCAAGCTGGTCAAACCTTTGAAGAGAGACAACTCGCTTTCCTCAACCGCTCATTTGCAAACCTAAACCTGGACCGGCCGAAGCAGGCCTTGTTGGATGCCGAGAAAGCCACCAATCCTGCGATGCCATCCGAAAAATCTCTCTTCCGCAAGGCTCGAGCATTGTATGAGCTCGGCGACTATCAGAAAAGCCTCGAGATGCTGGAAAAACTCACACAGTCGTTCCCTGAAAACAAGGCAGTCAGCTCCGAGAAAGATCGGATTAACGAGCGGCTGAACGAACAGCGAACAGGCGAGTACAAATTCAAGCAATTGTACAAGCAGGCGGAAAAGTCACCTCCCCTCATCGACTGTGCCACCTTCTCAGCTCCGGTAGAGATTCGCGAGTCGCCTGGCCGGGGCAAAGGGCTCTTCACCACCAAGGCGGTCTCAGCGGGGGAGCTTCTGCTCTGCGAAAAGGCGTTCTCCTACAGCTTTGCCGGCGATGAACAATCCACAAAACAGACCAAAGTCCTAATGAATCTTGCCACCAAGAGGATGGTAGTAGGTGGTCAAGCACGTCTCTTGACCCTAATTGTACAGAAACTGTACCACAACTCATCGTTGTCCGCTGAGTTTGGGGACCTTCACCACGCCGATTACCAAAAGGCTACGGTCTTGGAGACTGACAGAACCCCTGTAGTCGATTCGTGAGTTATCTTCTGCCAATTTGACTGGTAAACCAGTTGTGCCGGGCGACTAACCGAGACTCAGATTCCTGGTAGAAAAGATTGCCTCCCTTAATGGTTTTGGTGCTCCGAGGACGAGCCGCGAGTCATTCCTTCAGGCAACATCCAGCAGCAGAGATATGACGGGTGGCAAAGAATTCAAGTACACAACCTCGGGCATTTGGCTCCTCGCTTCTCGTATCAATCATTCCTGTGTGGGTAACTGTCGACGCTCCTTCATCGGAGACATGCAAATCGTGCGCGCGACGAGGGACCTCGTTGCTGACACTGAACTCTTTTTCTGCTATCGTCTTCCTGTGCCCTTCGAATCTTACCAAGAGGCCCAAAAGGGCTTTAACAACTGGGGGTTCACGTGCGACTGCGGGCTGTGTTTGCGTAAGAAAGCCACGTCTAGGTCCGTGCTCCAGAGACGCAAGGTGCTTACCGACGACCTCCAGAGGCTTCTTGATCACCCTGGCTCAGGCAACGGGGCCAAGGCAAGTCGGCTCATTGAGGCTCTCGAAAAAACCTACCCGACAAACAACGACTGCACCATTCGGCTAGAACTCTGGGAACCCTACTTCACCTTCGGCGCCCACCTGCTGAAGAATAATCAGCTGAATAATGCAGCCAAAATGATCGTCAAGGGCCTCGAGGCTCTGGGACACAGCATCATTGCATGTCCGCCCAATGACGTTACGGATCGGCCACGACTCGAAGTTGAACAATGGGGGGTGGCGAATGACACTGTGCCATGGGCATTCTACAACCTGGTGAATGTTTATCGCCAACTTGCTCCTGAGCTATGCTTGGCTGCAGAGAATTACGCTAAATTATCTTATACTATGGTCGTGGGCGAGAAGGAAACCTGGCCTAAGGTGTTTTCGAGTTCTTTATAATAGATGCTCTATTTAGCTTTCTGCAGCTTGTCACTCTGTACTAGTAATAAGTATATACTAAGTGTAAATGCTTTAATATAGTATGTTAAATTGCATTAATAGTATTATTCCTTAATTAATATTACTTAAGTATTTTTAATTATGATATACTGTATTTTACTTATTATTAAAACTATTATTAAGATACTATTTACTATACAGTGGAGTCTACAGTGCCCTGTTAATTCTACTATACCAAACTTGAATCTCCACCTGCGGCTCGTCTTGTGTAGAGTATTATTAACACCTAGTTATGCAGCATTGATAAAGTGACCAACGCGTCCTCCGAGACGCCTTCTATTCGTTTCATATGGTACCACAAAGCTAGGGTCGAACTCGTCATGGACAATACCGGTACCATATGAGAAGAGAGAAGCCGTCCTTCCTTCTTGAGCAATAAAGGGAGGGGGACCATCGCCGTAAAGGTATTCTTGAACCTCTTTGTCAAGGCATACATAGCGGCCTTTATGGTACTGATTGAGCTTCATTGATATGCTGACCTTGATTTTTTGACTGGCAGGTCTGTTTCTCCAGCTTAATTTGTCCCGGATATTGGCCAACATGTCAGAATGGTTTCCATGACCCTCGGCAAGGGAGAGAAAGCTGAGGTTGACTGATTTCAGAGTTGGCGGGAGCTTGCCAAGGAAGGAGATGAGATCATCCTGGGCGACTTGCATCCCGGAAAGTCCAAAGTGCTTCAGGTGTCTGCGTGAAAAATCCTCGATGGGAAAGAGATCAAAAAGCGATATGGAGTCCTGGATGGGGCAAGACCAAGAGTTCAATCCATAGTCACTTTTCACGACAACTTCCTCCAGACCAATTGCTTTGGCCAAGAGGCAGGAAATCCTGCCGTTCCGATAGATATTCCAATCTTCAGCGTCAAAGTCGGCGCGACATCCCGTTGTTAACGAGAGCACGATACGTCTAAAGTCAGGTCGTGCGACAATCTTGCAAAGACTATCATACTCTGTGTTTGGCTTGTCGAAAAGAGTGTAGTCAATCCCGGTGGGCAGAGTGTGATTGTCCACAACTAGTTCTGAGATTTGAAGGCTGTCTGCGTAATCGGCCAGGACGTTTGTCACTGTGCAGAATCCGCGCCACTGTTTCCTTTCGTCGTCATTTCCCCATCCTTCTGGGCAATTTTCAGGACTACCGTATCCAAGAGCCTCGTCAGATGGCCAAGTCCGAATAACTGGATACACAAACCCGAATGGCAAGGCTCGGATCATGGGTGTTTGAAAAAGCGGCATGAAAAGAAAACCGTGCGCCGCCGGTGTGACGGTGACCTTTGTGAGTTGCGGGAACCGCTGCACAGCGTGCCGAAAAGCTTGTTCATCTGAGCCAGATGACAATACCTCGCTTTGCTGACGAAGCAGGTCTTGATAATGCGCCAGTGAATCTCGACTGGGCATTAGGCTCTGAAGCTGTTTCTGCACTTGGTTTTCGCCCTGGTACTTATTCTTGTCCTGCGCCCTGCCGCTAGTGAGAGACATGCTGTGCTTACAAAGATGGACAAAACCCCTCGAGATGTCATCTTGGTCCTCGTTCGCAGCATGGGCATTGGTTTCATTTTCATTTTCATCCGCTCTATAGCCACGTGGCTCATCGCCGTTTCTTCTAGGAATTTCAGGCAAAACGGAGTCATCCCATATGATCTCTTTGACGCGATGACGGAAGACGTTGTGGTTGGCGACTCCAAGCAAGACGTTAACATTGCGCGGATTGGCAGAGATGAAGACGCGGTCGAATCTCAGAGTCGACTTGTTTCCCAAGGCTCGACAAGTAAGACGCAAGCTCTTGATGTCGCGATTGCAGAGCAGATCGCAGACAGGCCCAACCAGCTCGTTTGGTAGTGACGCAAGTGAAGTAGATGAGCCCATGGTGGTATTTTGAGATGAGCAAAGGTGGAAATGGCTGTAGAGGCTCAAGTAGGGGGGGACAGATGACAGTGTAAAGATGAAAGATAAAGAGGGGTTATTTGCATTTGTAGTGAAATGATGTCAACAGAAGCTACAGGGTCTTTGGCGTTTTATGTATGAAACTAGGTAACTGGTGACTTGACTCGTCCACTGATTGTCAGGGGGCTTAAGTACCTGTACAGCCCTCAAGGGTAATAAAGGTGAATTTTGCCACCTAACTTTGTACTTGCTAATGACCTGCTAGATCCCGATTTGTTGGCACAACTCCTAGGAGTTCATTAGATCCAATCAGTCAGGACTAGCCAATTGAAGTCTAGGTATCAGAATTCACTTTTTGTTTTTTTGATAGGGTTGACCTGAAAGTATAATATTCCTTAGGCGTGCATTTTGGTTATGAAATGTAGGGCTTATGAAGTAACCTTATTTTCACACAACACAAAGCCAATAGAATTCACCTTTATTACCCTTGGGGGCTGTAGTTAGCTTAGTTTAGTGGGTGGACCAGGGGAGAAGCTAACGTAGGTAGGTACCTAGGGTTACAGGCGGGCAGGGGTCACGTCTTGTATCTGGGTGGGCTCAGCTTCACAGAAATAAACATCCATTGTAGTATCTATCTGTTGGTTGTAAGGAAACAATGGACGACACGAGTTTAGCCAATACTGAACCATCCGTTCTTGTTTATTCCTTATGTATAGACTAACCTAGCAATCTTCAATTTTATTGAGGAATCGTTAATGGCTGTACGCGTACATTATATTCTATTCTCTTCACCTACCTAGACTAAGTTGAACCAACACAAACATACGTGTCCAGTTCAAGGTCTGAGCAATCCGACTTGACAGCTGGATTCCATTTGTAGAATGTTTCAAGCTCTATCTTGGCCCCTTGGGCAATATCATAGTAAGTATCTCCCTTAATCACTTTATGGTAGTCGTTGCACGTTTTAAGTATACCAGTCTGCAAGGGAGAGGGTGTGCCTGAATTTGTGCTGCTTGTAGATGTAGATGTCTTGATCGCTGATGCAGATGCAGTTGCTGACTCTAACTCTGACTCAGTCGTAGAGGCCTATCCCGGTATTCCCACGCTGTCACCGCGTGGATATGTTAACCGACAATGATAGGTTCCAAGGACCAAGCCTGTGCAGTCCGACTTGACGCTTGGATTCATTTTGTAAAACTCTCCGAATTTCAAACCATTGGTTACCGTCACGTCATTGCACCTGGCTGCCAATTATTATAACTACGTCGTGGCGAATGCTCCCCTTATGGTCCTTTATGCTACTGCAAACCATGACGTTTGAATCCAATTAGCTGAAAGCCTAGATGACGACCAAGTTTCGAGTACGAATTTGGCACCGGCGCAATTGCACTGGATGACGCTTATTCGTGCGGCAAACCTGGCTTACACCGGTCTTTTACACTCTGCCAAAGATTTCAGTTACCTAAATGACTTTACTACGAGCGCGCCAACGATTACCCTCAACAGCCAATCTACAAACGGAATGGCTCCCTTGGCTGAGAATGGACCAACCCAACAGACCGAGAGGTTGCTTATGCCCATCATTACAGCTACATTGGGTTCTGCACTTGAAAAGCTAAGGAAAAAGGCACAGACCTTGCAATTCGCTATGCATTTGGCACCGTCGTGGGAGTCGCCGTATGAGAATGCTGAGATCCAAGCTTGTATTGTAGCCTTAGAGGCTCTTAGCAACATTATGAATGTGGTGTTCCAGCCCGATGAACATTTCAGCCAGACAGACTCTGTTCAACCTGACTTGGAGACTGGCTGGGCCGCGTTAAGCCAGCTCTCTGATGTATTGCCCTGGCTGCGAAGTTACATGGCCTGCGTAACCTTCTTAACACTACCGAAACCGCTGCGCAGAACAATTATGTAGTTCCTCAACCGCGTGCCAGAAGAATTCCTAATTCTTGTGCAATCAGTACTTAATAATATTCCAACGGACAACGATAGAGGGTCCGATGAAGGTATTCAATGTGACAGCGAGCACATATCGGAAACGTCTCGATTGGCTATGGATATCTTCGCCTATTGGCTTGTGCTGGCTATGTTACTGGATGGCGTTTGGTGGATTGATGGCATAGGGGCTTGGGAGCTAGGAAGAATCATAAAGTGCATGAGTTATCAGAGGAGCTTGGAAAGTTGAGGCTACGAGCACCAGTGGTGATGAAGCAGCGACTTCAACTGATCAGCCGAACAGCAGTTGGAAGATGGGCCTATCCACATTAACCGCAGCTTTCGTTGCTAGGACATTCATCTTTATACATATAGTTATTTAACAAAATGCTTGGAACTTAGATCTATCTCGTTGAGATGTTGAGTAAGGCTATTCAATCGCTAATATAATGATATATTAGAATATCACGTGACCCTGAGGCAGTTGCTTCATTTCGTCTACATAGCGAGGGAATTTTTGATATAGAGTCGGCCTATCTCCTTTCTCTTTCTCATTCAGTATCGTAAGTAATCTCTAATTCAATCGGAGCTAACTGGAAGTCCAAACCGGGCGGAGCCTCAATGGTCGAAGTGTCAACCGCCCCCCCCCCCCCCCTTCTTCAGCAGAATAACTAATAAATTACATTATAAACTAATATATTAATTAAGCAATTTCTTATAATCTAATTAATATAGTTTAGTTTATAATAAGGAATTTAAGTTTTTTCTTTATATTAAGATATTATATATTTAAGTATATATAAAAGAACCCCCGTTACTATTTACAAATCTACCTGTCTTTAATATCGCAAGATAAATAAAGAATACGCCCTTTATTCCTATAAATATTAAAAGCAGTTTTATTAAAATACTATACCTAATATCTATACCTAAGTCTGCGTAACTTTGCAGGAACTAATGTAACTTAATTAAGGCCCATCCTGCAGCTAACTCTTTACAGGGTTAGTCTATAGGACGGCAATATAAGCCAGTGAAAACAGGACATAGCTAATTACCTATGTCTTGCAATCTTCCAACGCGTCGAGCTTTTGCTTCAGCTCACGCATCTCTGAAGCTTGACTGTGGGTACTGGCAAGCGCCCTTAACTTGGAAACTAAATTTCCAGATTAAAATCTAGCATTTAACATCAGACACACAGATTGTGGTAATAGTCCACCTTGGGCTCGTTATTTTCAAAGATTAATTATTAGCAAGTTAGACTAAGGATCCGAACTTTCTTATAATAATTAGATGAGGAGACTATTCCTATCCATAATCGCAGAATAATTATAATAATATACTTAGTTTTAAATCCTAAATGTAATCCTGTTCCCCCCTTGAATTATTCTTCTATATATAATAACTTAATTAAAACTACCTCCAGGTTAAGAAAAAGACAGGACTATGCCTCATTCAACCATTGCATAGGTTTCAATATAATGTCGCAATCGGTCCAAGAGACTTGGGAATCTGGCTTATAGTACCCCCATCCACATCATTATAAACCTTAAGCTTATCTATTGCATCCTTGAACCTAGTCCTACAGTCCTAAATTAACTCTACTAGAGTTAATTTAATTAACCTATTTTAACCCTAGTAGGGTTAATATATTGCCAGGGTGTAGAGTTAATTTAATGCTGTACCTATATATAGGAATAGTAGCGCTAATTAGAATAGGGGTTTATTTAGAGCGCAATACGTCCTTTTGCGTAAAGTGCTATAGGGGAGGTAAATCATACTACTAGATAGTCTTATCGTTAATTAAGATAAAATCGTCATTTATGCCTTACTATCAAGCCACAGTCACTATAACAATTAATATAACGGCCGCAAGCTTGCAACCTAAGCCCAGTGCAATCCATCCCTATATTATTCTCTCTACATACCGCCTTCTTATGTGCCGGGTTTCCGGATTCGCCTTTATAGCCGACGAAGTTACCACGCATTTAAGGAGACTAAAATATTGTAACTTGGCAGATGCACTATAGTTGATGTAGATTCAGTTCAGCGATAAACAGGTCTAGATACAAGCGTACAGGGGCCTACTCTTCTATTCCTAATTGTCGTGTACCCCTAATTGTCGCCTACCCCCTGTTTATTTCTCACGTGTTTGTTTATCTCCCGTTTATTCCCACATAACCATACTATGGTGACTTATGTTTTCTCATTTCGATCGACAGTCTGCGGACGCGTTACTTACGCGTGTAAACACGCGTAAACGCGTACTTCATCTTTCTTATATCATCCACTCTCTTTGCTGGAATTTTGATTCGAGGTTTCCTCCAACGATTTTAAAAACTCGTACCATCGAAAGGCTAGTGGACTATAAACGACTTTCATTATGGAACTTGAAGATCTCTTTTACTACGATCCTTCTTGGTGTATCATTGTTTGCAAACAGTGTGGCGTTGTACCGCAAACCAATATCGCCCGGCATATCCGACGGCACCACAACGCAACGCGTGCCTTTAAGGTTGCTGCCATCAAGCTATTTGAGCGAAGTTTAGACCATCTACCTCTCATACGAGACACCGATGAGATATGTAGGAACGTGCGACCGTTGCCGATCGCCCATCCGATTCGGTTCCTTGATGTTTTTCACGATGGAATTTGTTATTTACTTTGTCAAGATGACCGAGACCGGTATGTCTGCCGAGGTCGCACAGCAATAGAAGATCATCTCAAAAAGGTTCACAATCAACCATCGCGCCAACCAGGGCGTAGACGAAGGGGAGAGGTCGGAGGGATCAAAGGTTTGACCCAAGCCGGTCTGGTCCGGACTCCAGTCGCTTGTCAAACCCTTTTTCACGGCCCACGATGCAGGTACTTCATCGTTAAGGCCCTTAAAGTTCACGAGGAAATAGAGGAAAGCCCATCTGGATCTGATGCAGGAAGTGACGCAACTAACATGGGCCCCGCGTTTACTCAACCTAGACTCCAGGACATCATAAACCTTCAGCTTGCTCAGCAGGAAAACAAAAGCTCAACAATATCAAACCAGACTGGCTTTAACATAAACCTTCTATCTTCTGACCCACGACATCAATCCCAGTGGCTTCGGGTCACGGAATGGCCCCGCTTCCTAGAGCCCCACAAACAAGAACTTCCGCAGGTCGCTGCTCTAGTTTCACTTCCAAACCTAGCCAAGTCCTATGAGCTAGGCTCCCCAGGCAGTTCTGAAATTTTACTCTCTATTCTTCTTGATTCTCTTTCGCGCGTGATCACCCGATCACGGAGTTCGCTTCAGGATGGCACGTTGAATGCTTTCGACCAACATCGACTCAACTCATTCATCTCTGGTCGCTCGTCCCGGAAACCACTAATCCATAACCTAAGAGAAGACACGTACAAAAAATACAGCCGCGTCCTTCAGCACTTAATGTGCTATCTTTTTCGACTAGCATGGTTAAAAAGGGGTCCAAAATTACACTACCGGCTTACTGAGGGACAGGCTTTAGCGATGATGGACGCCGTTCGCACAGCGTCAGAAATGAGTGCTGCCAGCGGCGATAGACAGAATACCGATCACACTGAAGAAATCAGAAAGAGGCTTGACGATAAGTGCCTTATTCTGATGGTTTCGCTACTAGATCACAAATTATATAGCGATGTTTATAATAGCATTGTTGTCAGCTTTCTGGCAGTAATGGGAATCCGTCAAGATGTGACATCCAGCAACGCGCAAAAATTGTCAGAGGCTGCTGAGTTTACTCCGAAGTTATCGGCGCTCATCAAGATGGGCCAGCTTCTTGTGGCCGAGAGCTTCAGCAGCTTAGCCAAGCAACCCCTGGCATTTCAATCAAAATTGGAGTCCAACTATATCGGCAACTCTCAATAGCTATCACTGAAAGGCATGTTCGGGATATTTCAGAAAGTTTCAATCAACACAGCAGGCATACTGTATATAGAGACGCGGACACAGCATATGCGTGGCAGAGTGGTCATATGCAACTGCAGAGGTCAATCACATATGGGCTCGATGGCGCGTTTCCGAATCAACTGCAACCCGCTCTCCTGCAGTTATATTTACGTGTCTCGAAAAAGTGGCATGATTTCCTGCGATTAGGTGATGGATGTAATGGTAATGCTGTCATCTCAGATTGGATAAATACCAATGACCAGCAAGAAACTAATCCAAGAAGACGCCCAAGGTCCACAAGTTCCCCTGAAGTACTTGAAATTGCTTCAAAGCGCAATAAAGTGGCTGATTCTTGTGGAAGCTTCGCCAGCTCAGTTGATATCGGCCTATCTATTAGCCCTACTATGACTATAGAAAAAGCTGCTAACGAATTGGACCAAGGACATGATAGCACCTTAATCCAATGGCCGCCATCTGACACGGGACCAACTGCAGATCCAAGCGTAGCATTTGGCGCAGATTACTGGGTTAAGGCCATGGCAGACGAGCTACTTTACTACCCCGAATACCGATATCTAGTCTGTAAGACTCACGGCTATGCTATATTAAACCTTGACGGCCACTTAAAAGCTCAACATGCCAATATTAGTGCTGAAGCTCGACGTGCCATCTCGTCCCACTATACCGGGCTTGAACTACAAGGACCATCGAAGGATAGTTTACCGCATAGCCCACTAAGCCCAGTCCCAGTCATCAAGGGCCTACCTCTACATGCCGGCTTTGCATGTACGCAATGCGGATTCTTGACCAAAAGCTGAAAGTGTCTAAAGGTGCATCACAATCAGGTTCATGGAATAAAGGAGATAGGACAACGCTTAGGACTCTGGTCTAGCGTCCATATACAGACCTTCTTTACTACTCCTAGGTCAGCTATCCATTACTTCTGCGTCACAGCCTCATCTGGAGACGGGATCTGAGAGGCTGGGGGGTCGGTTGATATTGCTGTCTGGACCACTATCAGAGCGGATACTACAGGTCTTAGCGGGCTTCTGGACGCAGCGGCTCGACGGGGACCCTTTCGCGAGCCCGCTGTGGCACTTCGTCGTCGTGCTAGGGATCGACGGCGAGACGGGCCAGCTGCGACCGGTCCACCTATTCACCTACGTGCTCGCCGGTCTCATCTTCACAGGACGGGCGCTGTTGGGGGAGTGGGCCATACCTACCCGGGAGCGAGACGGCATGGAAGACCTCACCCAGCGATTCGCCCAGGTCCGGGACGCCTGGCTCTGCAAGGCCACATACTCACCCATGGGTTACATACTTAGCTTGCTCTTGTTTGGGAAGATGATCGCGAGGGAGGCGGGGAGCAGGCTTATGGTATCCTGGAGTAAGCAGGGTGAGATGATGTACTTTATGAGTTTTGTTGGGAGTATCTTGCTAGCTGGAGAAATATCAAGCTAGGATCTGGAGTTTATGTTTATAATCGCTCGGCTCACAATGATGGATGCTATTTCAAGACGAGCAATCAGGAGCCAACACAGGTAAACGGAACTAGTATTACCGCAACTGTATAACCTTTTAGCTTATACCAAATGATACTATATGGATGAGCAATTTCCACTACAAGACAAAATTGATGCAAAGGAATAAATGTTCCTTACCATTCGAAGTCCGTACGTGTCCATATAAAGAGGTTTGGTAAGTATTAATCTAGGCACTTCCAAGACTATGTAAGGGAACTCTTCGAAAGGAATTTTCAATAGTACGTTACGGGAGAAAGGTTAACTACGTTCGGGACCTTGGAAGACTGTAGATGCAATACGTAACACCTGATTAGTGAAAGTGTTAATAGTAGGCTGTGACCTACAGTAGAGCTTTGTCCCCCCGCCAGTACTAAGACGAGGAAACCAAGAGGTCATATCGCATGTCAAAAGAGCTACTTCGCATGAACTATTTATTACAGTTTAGGAATGATGTTTAATTTCACAGAGCCCAGAAGTTTGCGGTAGTGAAATCAAACCCGAGTAAGCAACTATGAGCTCACAAGACTGAACGAAATGAAAACATAGAGAGAAAACGTGTTAATTGGTATTGAAGTCCTCACGTATAACTAAGAGATTAATGTAGTATCAAGACTCAAAAATAACATCAAATATAATATATTTAAGCTGTATTAATTAAAAGCCTAGATTCTTTAGTTAAGGCTTGCATTCACTTTAACTTTAGACTCTCTAGTTAATTCAATAGCCATTTAAGATAAGAGATTGTAATAATGAGGCCTTCTATATATTTATCGTCGATCGATTACTGGCTTTGAGTATAGAAGGCTAACCACTTCAAATGGCACGCTAACCAGTTAGGGGAGAGGAAAGTCAGCAATGACCCTTCTGATCATTATGAGTCAGCCTGTTCCCTCAGATGATTGGAGTGTTGTTCCTGTTGCGTTGCATAAGTCACGGCCAACTAAGAGCCGCCACGAAGCCAGGTATACATGGGCTGGCTATTTGAAGCGGGACGAGCAGCAGTAGCAGGCAGTAGTAATCTTCTTCATCATTCTTCCTACTTTTCAGTCAATCAATACCGCATCCCTAATTTAGGGACCAACTATATATCACCTCACAATACAATATGGTCATTGCCTTGGGAGCAATTGCGGGGCCACCTGTTATCGTCGGTATGGCCATCGATGCTGCAGTTCTTGGTGCATCATCGGCAATCATGTCGGGAGTTTCAACAGCAGTCGCAGGAACGACCGCAGCAGCGGCGGCAAGTAATATCGGAGGGGCAGCTGTGGCTGGTGCCGTAGTAGCTGGCGAAGCTGGTGCTGCAGCTGCCGCAGTTACTACCGCCGTTACTCCCATAGCCGCAAGCGTGATCCAGACGAGCATCACAGCTGCTACGTTAGCAGGACCGGTCGGTTGGGCTCTTGTCGGTGCTGATGGCTACACTTGGGACTGTTGGAAGCCTGTTGTCATGGACGAGACAATGGAGCCGTCTAGTGGTCTCACCCTTCGAGATCTCTCTAGCCATTTGAATCTCCGGTGGATGGTTTCTGACGGTGACGATTTTGTCGCAGAAAACATCCGTCATGAGCGGTTCCGCATCTCGCCTGTCGAAATCAACGGCACCCTTGCGTTTCATGCTACTTCTATTTAATGTTAAAGGCATATGAGCTTTTGAGACTATGTCTATAACTTGAGGTATATTAGGGTCTGGGGGTAGGGTTAGGGCCAGGTAAGGTAAGTTAGTATATAGGTAAGTATTAGTTAGAAAGTAATAATAATTATACTATCTATAGGTCTATATATTATTTTTACCCTAGGGTATAAAATATATAGCTTTAGTGTTTTTAACCCTAGGGTATAAAATAGATAGCTTAAGGGTTTTTAACCCTAGGGTATAAATTAAAGAGGTAAAGCTACTATTATTATTAGCTTTAATAGAGACCTGCTTTTATACCCTGGGGTATAAAGCTTAATATTACTAATCTATAATTAAAACTACTTAACTATTTTATTATTATTATTAATATTATTATTACTCTTTTTACTATATAACCTTTATAATAATGCAGGATAATATATTTAGGAGTTATTAGTAGATTATTATAGGCTTAATATAGATTATTATAATTATTATTATATAGGATTAAGGAAAACTGCACTATATATAGTAAAACTAAACTGTAGGTTATAATATTAGTATTAATAGTTAGTTAGTTATATACTTACTAAGGTAGATATACTCTAAAGGATATATAATAGAGAGATAAAGGGAGAAAAAAGAGAAAGTAATTACAATAGTAAGAGTTAAAGCTATTTAGGTTATTACTATATAGGTAGGTAGGGGGAAGGGAAGTAAATTTATTTATCTATTTATAGGTAGTAAGGGGTATATAATAAATACCTTAGTTAAGTATTAGCCTGTAAATATTAGCTAATATTAATATTACCCTATATATATAGTTAATTATATTATATTTATATTATTTATATAAGAAAGAAAGGCATTAGTTATTTATATATATAAATATAATATAATATATTAGTTTTTAATATATTATAGTTTAATAGTAAAGTAGTATTTTTACTTAATATTAATATAAATAAAAGTAATATAACTTAATAAAGTAATAATATCCTAAATATATTCTAAATATATTATAATTACTATTATTATTATATATAATTTTAAAATAAGTAAACTTAGTTATAATTACCTATAGGCAGTAGGGATAGAACTGCTAATCTTAATGCATTATAAATTAATAATAATAATAATAAGGATTATAAGATTAATATTATATTTATTTTTAAATATTTTAAGTTAAGGCTAATTATATAGACTTTTTATTATATAATTAGAAAAGATTGCATAAAAGTAATTAATTTAGCCTAGGGCGTTTAAGTATAACTGGCTTATATATCTATCTTTATATATTTATCTATATAACTTACTAAAATAAGGCCCTTTCTTTTTTTATATTCTACCTTATAAGATTTATTATTTTATTCCCTAGTTTTACTAATACTATTAAAAGAATAATATAGAGTATTTATACTATTATTTAAACTTTTATAATATACCCTAGATAGATTCTTGCCCCGGATTGTCTGTCGATCTATCCCCTCTGCCACTAAAACCACCCCGGCCAGCACGGACTACTCCCCCTCTCTACCCTTAGATACCTCTGTCGATCTATCCTGCAACTAACCGTTAATCCAGCCAATTAGCATTATCGTCCCCACTACACTCTTATATTCCCTATTAGCGCCAGCATCCTATCTATCTGCAGACCTAGCCGCCCCAGCCCTCTTATATCTCCTACCTTTCTGTAAAGCAAACTGCCTTTATCTCTATTAGCACTATCCTAAAAGCCTATTACTATTAGCTGCATTAGGTTACCTAACCTTATGCATTTAAAAATAGTAGTGCCCTATATCTAAAATAAACTATAGAAAATAAATAAATAAATAGTTAATACCTTTATCTCTCTTTATACTAGATAACTTAATAAACTGCTATATAATTATCTTAATTAGCTTAACCTATATAGCCAGTTACAGCAGGCTTTTTATCTCTCTCTATCTTTATTTAGTTAAGTTAATTAACTATCTTATTCTATCCTAGTTAACTTAATACATATAGCCAGTTACAGTAGCTCTACTGCCCCCCTCTATCTCTTCCTCAGTTAACTTAATTTAATTAACTGTCTCATTTTATCCTAATTAACTTAATTTACTATTTTACCCTTATCCCAGTTAACTTAATATATATAGCCAGTTACAGCAGCCCTACTGCCCCTCTCTATCTCTACCCCAGTTAACTCAATTAACTATCTTATTTTATCCCAGTTAACTTAATTAACTATTATACTTTACCCCAGTTAACTTAATTTACTATTTTACCCTTATCCCAATTAACTTAATATACACAGCCAGTTACAGCAGCCCTACTGCCCCTCTCTATCTCTACCCCAGTTAACTTAATTAACTGTCTCATTTTATCCCAGTCAACTCAATTAACTATCTTACTCTTCCCCAGTTAACTCAATTTACTATTTTACCCTTATCCCAGCCAACTTAATATATATAGCCAGTTACAATAGCCCTAGTGCCCCTCTCTATCTCTACCTCAGTTAACTTAATTAACTATCTTACTCTACCCTAGTTAACTTAATTAACTATCTTACTCTTCCCCAGTCAACTCAATTTACTATTTTACCCTTATCCCAGCCAACTCAATATATACAGCCAGTCATAATAGCCCTAATGCCCCTCTCTATCTCTACCCCAGTCAACTCAATTAACTGTCTTACTCTACCCCAGTTAACTCGATTGACTATCTTACTCTACCCCAGTCAACTCGATTAACTGTCTTACTCTACCCCAGTTAACTTAATTAACTATTATACTCTACCCCAGTCAATTTAATTTACTGTTTTATCCTTATCCCAGTTAACTTAATATATACAGCCAGTTATAGTAGCCCTAGTGCCCCTTTCTATCTCTACCCCAGTTAACTTAATTAACTATCTTACTCTACCCCAGTTAACTTAATTAACTATTTTACCCTTATCCCAATTAACTTAATATATACAGCCAGTCACAATAGCCTTACTGCCCCTCTCTATCTCTACCCTAATTAACTTAATATATATAGCCAGTTATAGTATCTTTACTGCCCCTCTCTATCTCTACCCCAGTTAACTCAATACATACAGCCAGTTATAGTATCTCTACTGCCCCTCTCTATTTTTACCCCAGTTAACTTAATATACACAGCCAGTTACAGCAGCCCTACTGCCTCTCTCTATCTTTACCCCAGTTAACTTAATATATACAGCCAGTTACAGCAGCCCTACTGCCCCTCTCTATCTCTACCCCAGTCAACTCAATATATACAGCCAGTTACAGTATCTCTACTGCCCCTCTCTATTTCTACCCCAGTTAACTTAATTAACTATTTCACCTTAAACCTTATTTCTTCTTATTAAGGGAAGTAAAGTTAATCTCCAGGTTAATTAAGCCTAAGTATATCTTGCCTCTAGCCGTAAAAGGGTTATAGATTTCTAATATAAGCATATCTTGCAAAATAATATATAGCCATAATTACCTATAGGTCTAACAAACCAATCTAGCCTGGGGGGAAATATATCTACAGGCTTTACAGTAACAGCATCTTTACCCCTAGGCTAGCCTGCCTACAGCAGAATATATAATTAAATCTATTATAGTTAGAAGGGAAATTATAGGGAGAAATAGTATACCTAATAAGATATTTAGTTAAGAAATTTACAGATAAATTACTCCAGTTAAGATTAATTTTAGGGCAATTTATATTTATTCCTATTTCTATATTATTAAACCTTAACTAAAGGTTAACTTAATGCCTGCTATATTATAAGGTCGTTATATTAAGGGCCACTATAGCCTTACTATTACTAAAGTAAGGAAGGCTATTAGCCTTAAGAGCTACCTAGGATTCCGCTAAAAGTTCTAGATATTTTAGTAATATATATATAAGGTTATAAAGTCAAGATTTATTATGTTAACCTAGGTTAGTTACCTTATATATTAGATTTAAGGAAGTTTAAATAGCTTGCCTTAAAGATATTATTATTACAATAGGGCAGCCGTTATATTATTAAAGTATAGAGATATATGCATAAAGATTCTTTAGGAGAGTCTAGTGGCGGTTAAGAAAGACTAATAGGATAAAGAGTATTAATTACGTTATTAATATTGATTGCCTCCTGTAAATAAATATTACACTCCTTATTGCTAATATAAACTATTGGCAGCTGCCTGCCTTCCTAAACGGCAGTAATATAATATTTTAGTTAGCGGATTATAGCTAGTCTATACTCTTTTTTAGGGTAAATAATACTAACAATATTACATACTTAAAGAGTAATAAAATAGATAAATCGATATACCAATAGGTTTTTTTCTTTTTCTATACTATTAGGCCAGTTCTTAAGAGATATATATATTACTTAAATACACTGGATATAGGCGCGATGGCAAACTGCTATAATATAATGCTTAAAGATATTAATGCAGTCTGGATAAAGTAAGTTATTATTACTTAAATAGTTATTAAGTTATTTAAATATCTTTAGGATAACGTTTTATAAGTAATATACTATAGGTAGCTTAAACTTATCTATAAATTTATTAGCAAAGTTCTTACTAAAGCTATACTTAATAATGCTATCAAATAAGGTAACTTATTAAATAAGGTAGTAAATTCTTTAACGTTTAAGCTTAGTTACTCTATTAGTATTATTAGTAACTATAGTAAGTTTAGGCAGTAAGTAAAAAAAAGGAGGGAATTATTATAAAGTTTAGTCCTAGGTAATAATATCCTTACTTTAATTATAATATTAGTAATAGCTTTATATCTTTCCGGATATATAGTAAATAATAAATATTAGTAAGATAGGCTACTAGGTTCTAACTGACCTGCCGTACGCTATAGAGTATTAATGCAAGAGGAATATTTTTAATTTTTAGAGGCTGTATGCAGGAAAAGAATATAACGGCTATAAAGGAAAAGTAGGGCTATAGAGCTATAGCAGAAGGTTACAGAGGAGGTATTATATAGAAACTAAAAGTTCTACCTAACGTAATTTATAGGCCAGTCTTCTTATTACATAATTAATTAATTACATTAATTTATATATTTAGCAATACTATCTCTTATACCGTAAATATAGTACCTATAAGCCAGCATCCTAATACTATAACCTTCTCTATATTATAGGATATTTCTACTGCAATGCTTTACCCTATTCAATCTAGCTATAGACTAAGCGAAAGTCTTATCATTAGACTTTACAACCTCCTTTACCACTTTACCCTATAGTCTATTATTGCCTAAGCCTGGGGGAGGATTTATTATAAAGGACATTACTTTATCATCTGCTTTAATCCTTTGCATTATTACCCCCTACGGTTTACAATTAAAATACTTTAGGTTAATCCGGCTGTTTAGTTATATAGCTATCTCTACTGGTCTAAAGTAATAGTTTGAGTTACTATCTGGCTATAGGCATATAGCTTAATGCTTAGTAACTACATCCTTCTGGATACTATATACAGTTAGTATAGTTGGCCGTTAAGCCTTATTATAAAAAATAATTAGCCGATTATTTGCTTTATAAGTATTACTTTTATCTATAACTTTTTATTTAGGCTAGGCTAGTAAGAATTATAGTATTAGAGGCATTATAGCAGCCTGAAAGATAGGTTAGTAAGTATAATAATGGCATAAGGCCAGAAGGCTAATATACCAGAATAGGTTAAATACTATAGGGAGAAAGCTACATTCTATCTTAGCGGTAAGATATTAAAGCTTTAGAGAAAAATAAAGTTAGGCATTCTAAAGGTTAATGTCTACTAAATAGATATTTTAGTGCCTTTACTATTAAGGAAAGATAATAAGTTAAGGTTATAGATAGGGGCAAGGGGATAATAAAGGTTAAAGAATAAAGAAAGAGGTAAATAAAGAACTTATATTTGCCGGCTAAAGGCAGGAATATCTATAGTTTAAGTAAATATATATTATAAATTACAGCCTTTTAGTAAAACAGTTAGGCAGTACTCTAAACTTCTGCCACTACAAGGCAGCCATTAACTTTTTTCTATTACTTAAGCTTTATTTACAGATCTTTATGCCGTTGCCATAAGGAATTAATTTTCCTTCTTTATTAATTTTCCTTAGGTTCCTCTACCGTTAACCTTTTTTCCTTCCTTTATTTATTTTAGCCTTACTAGTTCTATCTTCTAATATTTAATATACTGACTACCTATCTTACTTAATCGCCTATACCTCTGTATATTTCTATTATTTACTTTAAGTAGTATATTATAACCTTTACTTGCAATATTCTTAAGAGAATTAATAACCTAAAGAAAGCCAAGGCTATACCGGCATTATAGCTGCTAAACCTCTAAACCGAAATTACGCCTAGCTTAACAATTAGCAATTTTAATGCAACTCTATATCTAAATTCTTAAACCAACTTCTACTTTAATATTAATAACAAACAGCATATACAGCATTAGGAACTCATCAGTTATTTCCCCCTATCTACCTATATCCTACACCTTATCTAACAATACATCTTACATCTAGTACTGCAATACAATTGCTATTTATAAACTTTATAGGCCTATATCTAACTACCTAGGCAATACAAATTATTACGCTATAGACTTTATTAGCCCCAAGACAGAATCCAAGTTCTAGTCTACCATTACAGAATTATACTAAAGTATAAAACTTTAGCATACTATAGATATACTGCCTGCCCTATAATCTAATATAATAAGATAACCTTACATCCTATATATTACTTTACTAGTTATCTATCCCTAAGGATAGTACCTATTCTTAAGACTCCTTACAGTCCTTAGGCTGCTTGCCTATTTCTATTATTACTAGGGCATCTATATAGGCTTAATATATTATAATTGCTTTTCTACCTACTAAATATACATTAACGGTAATTTAGAGTATACCTTAACACCCTATGCGGAATATATAGTATTCCAGCTGCCTTCTAGCGGCTATAAACTCACTTAAAGTGCTTATTCTAACTGCATATATAGCAATCCTAATTAAAAATGCAAGTAGTTATACTTTCTGCAGGCTCGAAAGCATTACAAAAGGGAGGGCTTAAACAGTCTTACTTTTACAGGCAAGAGCTGGAATCTGAATAATAAAAATGCCTTATACTTTTCAATAGGACGACTTAACAGTATAAACTGCATGCCTATCTATTGCATCTATATATAACCTATTATCTTTAATAAGGACGGAAGAGCTCTTTATATTATGGATCTAGAGCTAGTTAAGAGCTAGGTCTTTTATACAACCCTATCCCACTATCTATAGTACGTTAGCCTTATATAACAACCTATAATATAGTTAATATTAATATATATTATATATTAGGGCCAGGGAGACTGGACTGTATTATTATATTAAAAGATGAGAATTATATTTATAATAAAGGTTAAAAGAATCTATTAGCAGGGGGAGGGCAAGTAGGGTTAAGGTCTAGTTACAGTCTTACAGTTGCTAAAATAGAAGGTTAAAGTATATTTATTTATTAAAGCTACTACCTAATAATTCTCTAGATATATGATGCTGTTAGTTATATAATGCAAAAAGATTATCTAGGTAACGTTAAGTTTGCAGTATTTAGATAGAGTAGTATTTAGGTAATTAGGATTACTTCTTAATTACTTTTTTATTACTTTACGGTTAACCTCCCTTTTTTCCCTAGCCACTCTATAATATTAAATTTAGGAGTAATAGTATATAGCAGTATTACATTATTACTATAATAAACCATTTATAGGTATTATTTATAATTAAAAAGTATTACTCTATTTACGATAAGGTAGTAATTTAGGCCTAATCTACTAATTTACTATCTAGGACCTTATAATGGCAGTAAAATAAGGTATTGCCATTGTTAAGGTATACTACCTTTATTAAGGTAGACTTATGCGGCTTTTTAATATATTAACCTATAAGAGGTTATCCGTTAGAGGAATGTTAGCCCTTATTACATAAAGAGCTTAAATAAGAGGCTTGTTATCTATAAATTTATGCATTATTATTCCAGAGGATGCCGGCCAGGTATAGTTAAAGTAGCGCTTAATTAGTAAAGGCTGGATAAATATACTTTAGGCCTAGAAAAAAACCTTTTTTAGGTAGGATATAAGTCCTTTCTACCCTTCTAATCCCCTTACCTTTATTACCGTAAATATCTTCTGACTGTAGTAGTAAGAGATATAAAGGATGTTATTTTAATGGATAGAATAATATAGTAATATAGCCTTCTCTAAAAAGGAGTTATAGTTAAAACCTAAGAGTATAGTATCTTAATGGCCTAGGGCATTAGCGGCAATTCTAACTTGCAAGGGCAGTTTGTAATATATAATGCACTTATAGTTCTCCTATACTAGTATATAATTATTAGTTACATTATCTATCTTTACTATCTTAAAGTTAATTTTAAGCAATAATTAACTAGGAACCCTATTTATATTAGTATAGCTATAGGAATAAGGTCTAAGCATATTATATATTTATCGATATTAGACGTAAAACCAGAAATCCTGTAAAGGGAGCTTGTCAGTATATATCCTATACCCATTATTAAATATCTAGAACTTATATCTTCCCGATATTAACAGAGTTTGCCCATTCCTATTAAAAATAAAAGAACCTGCTAATGGAAGGCAGGACGGATAATTTAATGCAGCCTACTTTAATATAGAAATCCAGAGGGTTATATGCTAAGGACCCCTCCCTAATGTAAATTAACCCTTTTTCCTTAAGGCTGCTAATCTATAATTGAAGGCCTTAAAGCCTGTCGTTTTCAATATATAATAAGATATAGCGGCATTTAAAGTTAAGATTGTGGTTGAAGATATACCTGCCGGCATTTTAAACTACGCCTGAGATGGCATTAATATTAAGGTCTTTAATTGTTATAAACTTAAGCCTCTTTATAGATCCTTTCTCGTCCGGTTTAATAATAGCTATACTATTATAGTTAAAGATAATCGCCGGGGTATACCTATAAGACCTATTGGCAATAAGGAGATAAATATTAGCCTGGCTTATTATAACTACCAGTATGCATTAACTTTAACTCGGCCTTTCCCATCTTCACTTATATAATTACTATAGTATCTAAGGATGCAGTCTGTTATTCTTGGCCTCTATTATATTAATAGAGGGGATATGTATTTTATAGATATTCATATAGGCTGCGGGATTCAAGGGAAGCTTAACGGAAGTCTTATTTTTCCTTAATAGAGGCAGTAATAAATAAAGGAGAGAGGTAATAATAGGAAGAAAGTGCGCCTATAAGCGTTAGCAATAGATAAAAAGGCTTAATCCTATATATTATAAGTCCTTATTGGTACTGGATATAAAAGGCAAAAGAAATATTATAGTGCCTGCAGCTATTAAAGGGAGGAAAGCAGAAAAAGGTAATAAAAGGGGAAGAAAAAAAAGAAAGAGGTTATATCTATAAGCCGGCAAAATAATACTAAGGCTTAGTGAATTTTTAATTTTGCCGACCGGCCGGTGCTAGCTATTAACACCTGCAATTCTTTAGCAGCACTGCGGCAGACATAATAAGTAATTTACTATAGCACTCCAGCTCTATAAAATATTTCTTCTTTTTTTTTCTTTCTTTTTTTTCTTCTCTTTAATATCCCTTATTGCATTGCTAAACCTACTTCTATAAGCTATTATAATAGCGACCTTATAGCTAATACAGAACAGATAACCGACGGAGATAGCGCTATACTAAGAATAGCCTTTAGGACTAAATCCGTTAACTAAAAATATAGGCCTCCGGCTTTCCAATATATAAATTACGCTACCTGTAGGAGAACCTTAAGGTATATTAAGCTAAGGGTAGAGGGAGATAAGAATATAGCAATAAGGCTAATTATTTATAGAGACTAACGCTAAGGATAAAAACTGCCTGGCCAGTTAAGGATCCCCCTAACCAAGGACTATTGCGCTACTAAAACGCCAGCCAATAGACAAGTGCGTTATTTATTTTATCTAAAGCAGCCATTCCCGGTATACTTAGTATGTATATAGCGATACCAGTTTTTATTACTATACCTTAGATAACCTAAGCTTTACTATAAAGGTGGCAAAAAACGGCTTTAACCTTTATATGCAGAGGAACCCCGATAATATCTACTATATTGACAGTTTTTAATGTCTACGAGAGGTTCTTATTACTAACGCTTGCGCGCAATTAAGGGAAGAGGGATAGGGTTTAGGGCTTATATAAACGGTCCTCCTAAATATATAGTTAATATTGGCGTTAGTAAATAAGAAGTATTACTACTAGGTAATGCAAACTTATATATTATACTGCAAAAGATAGATACTAATAGGTCTTTATAGCTAATAAGCGCTGCCTAGCAGAAGGTAATTACTTATTACTACCTATGCCTATGCAGAGCGCTGCCGAATTCTTATTTATTAAGGCTGGACTGGTTTAACCAGCTGGTAGATAATTTTGCATGCAGTATCTATAGCTTAAGCGTAAAGATTATTAATAAGTAGGCTGTTAGCTATCTTCTGCAGTCTTAGACTATTATTGTAAAGAGGGAAAAGGGTAATAGTAAATTAATAATAGCGTATCGCTTTATTGCTGGTAGAATAACTAGGAGGAAGAGAAAGCGGAGTATAGAACTTTACCTAGCCAAAAGTAAGGCTATTTCTTATTATACAGTAAAAACTCCTTACCTTAAGGTAGACCCATACGGGCACCTATAATGCCTACTTCTCGGGCTTAATAAGCTATATAATATATATCTAGGTATATTTAATGGAAGGATGTATAAGTATCTTCCGTTAAGTGTTAATGATTTAGATTAGGCAGATAGTATTTAGCTTTATAATAGGGAAGGTAGTTTATTTTATTATATATACTATTAGTAATAAATAATTCCTATCTTTTAATTGCAATATCTACTGCTCTAGTCTTTTAATTAGTTATTAATTATACCTACTTACTTATATACCTAAGTATATATATTTATAAATATAAGTGCGCTTTTATCCTATATACCGCGGCATTATTATATAGTCCCGATTTATTTAGATAAGATAAAAGTGGGCTGCTACTTTAGGTCCTAATAGTAGGTACCTATAGTAGTGCTGTATTACTTTAGAGCTGCAGTCTATAGGTAGTGTTAAGCAGAAGCTGCAGTCTATAGGTGGTATTGAGTAGAAGCTGCAGTCTCTATAGATAGTATTAGGCAGAATTAGCAGTAGGTGGTGCTGAGCAGAAGCTGCAGTAGCTAGTGTTAAGCAGAAGCTGTAGTGGCTGGTGGAGTAGTGCTATAATATATCGGGGAAAAATGCTTGGCCTAACCATCTTGTTGTATATTTTATTTATTAGTTATGCAAAAGCCTAAGGCAAAATGGCCCCGCTATGATAATATAAAAATAAATAACTTCTACTGGCCTAAGTTAGCTTCCCTGCAATCTATATACAATAACCTCCCTTACTGTAGTGAAACCTCTGAATGAGATAGCCCTTCTCTCCTCTTACATCAAATAATAACCTCCCCGACATCAGTAGCTATATCCTCCTTTGCTCTAGCAGATTAGACTAACCGTATAAATAGATAATATAACCTAACACGGTAACCATATCCTACTGCAGCACAAAAGCTACCGAGAAGCTTTAAGAAGTATATAAAAATGTTTAGGACGCACTCCGTTACTCCCTCGTTCTTGTTAATATATACTATAATAAAGAGATACCTAAAAAATCGATCCAGTAAAAGGCCGTAGTATAATGCTTTACCGCCGCCGGCATAATTAATATAAAAGGAACATAAGAATTAAATAATATGGACCTTTATATAGGGCTTTAATTAGCAGAAATATTTAGGCGGTAGATACAGTTAGAGGCTTTAGTTATAAGACTTTATTGGCAGTAAAAGCAGGATCCTAACTGCATGCGCCGTAATTTTTCTGCTAAAGTTATAAAATTAAAAGAATGGCATAATGTAATAATTTATAGACGATAATTAGGTTACGCTAATTGCTTAGGTCTATTCTATATAATATTTATCCTCAACTATAACATATCCTATAAGGTTATATTTAACCTTATGCCGACAGAAGCTATCTATATATTAGTGACAGAGGTACTCGTTACTAATGGGTTCTAATATCCTTATGCTAAACCAGGACGGCACTATCTGGTGTATTTACTAAGATAATAGTAATTACTAAGTGCATTTAAACTGAACCATACGGTATATATCTAACCTACAGACGAATAATAGGGCAGTAAGCTAATACCTTTAGTAGAAATAGGGGATATATAAATAATAGATCTAGTGCGCATAGGATATAGGGTAGTGCCTTTAAGGAAAACTGAATTATATATATTTATTAAAGTAGTATAACCCTCCTTCTTGGTTAATTTTAATTTTACTGTTTACTTGCTTCCTATTTATTGCCTAGTATATATAGTGCAGATAAGTTATATAATTAATAGCTACAGTATCCAGGTATTGCAGTATCCTAGTGCATAAGCAGTAAGCTTTAAGGTTCTATTGCCTAATATAGTATGCAGTTAAGTACTAGAAGCTAAAGTAGGCAGTAGATATAGGCTGGCCTCCTTATCTAGAACTAATAGTTAGTTATCTATCCCCCTATCTTCTATAGCAGAGGCATAATAATTACTTTAACCCTATCTCTATATATATGGTGGTTAAATATGGTACTATTTATTAAGGTATAGATTGTAGTGAGAACTAATACTTAAGCCAATCCTTATAGCACTTAAGCAAGCAGCTAGCTATTAATTTATATAAGTAGTATTTTTTAGGTTTCTACTGATATTATACTATTTATTATCGCTAGGTCCAGAGGTTATTAAATAGCAATATGCATATATGGCCGAAGTTGTAACGTTAAGCCTACCGAAATAATATAAAACCAAAAACTATATCAGTCTATACCTATTACAACAGGTCAAATTCTATTACTGCAGTGCTAATATTATTAGGTAGGTTGGCAGAAGTTTACTAAAATCCTAGTCCTTAAAATAACTGCAGGTATTTTACGTTTTTATGGCAGAGACTGACCCTCCTATTATTTTAAATCCTTAAAAGTTCCTTGGACTTACTACCCTTCTGCTTTAGGTAGAACTAAAAGGTCTTCTTTATTTACCCTAGACAGATAACTCTGCCTATTGCCTAGATAAGGCTGGCCTCTGTTTAAGGCTTGTCTAGCTAAATTATAATACTGCAGAAAATAAAATTGTTCAGCCTGAACCTGCCTAGTCAAAAGGTAGTAATAATAATAATGGACTTTCCTCCCTTGCGAATACTCCGGCCTTAAGATAATAGGCATAGCTCTCCCTGCCTCTTGGCCCTTGCCGTCGGGGTGATATTAGACAGCAAGCACTTAACGTCTGCCACGCCGGCGTATTTTTCTTAGAGGTAAATATAGGCAGCTGCAGTATTATATAGGTACTATATAAGGAGGAGAATGTGCAAAGGCTTAAGACTGGTTGCGTGGTTGGGCCTATGGGCTATATTGCCTTATAAAGCCTTTCTGACTATGTTAGAAAGCTCTGGGAATATTAGGTTGTCTATAGTAAGGAGGGTTAGGTTATTAAGATAAGCGCTGGAACCTCTTTGTTTAGCATTATTATATGCCTTAATGTCCTTTTCCACCTGGCCCTTGCTATACGGGAATGTTATGTCTGCCTTTACATAGGCCTGAAGACCTAGCATAGGCCCTACCTTCTACATTAAGTCGGCCCCGTTTATGGATATCATAATATGGTCGATTAATAAGGGGTCTATGGTTTTAGTCCTCTTTAATATCCCGCTGTAAACCTGTTTGATGGTATCTTGTAGAGATTGTTAAAGCTCCTATAGGATACCAAATGGTTTAACAATAACTTTAGGTATTAGGTATAAGTCTGAAATCCTATAACCTTCGTTAAGTATGCGGCTGTAACCTACCCTTAATATTATCTATTTCTCTATAACCTTATAGGCGGCTTTAATAGTGTGTCTATACTTAGCCGAGTCCCTATCCTTAGCATATCTGTTAGCCAGCTAAAGCGCACTTATAATACCTGCATATTAGCCATTATTCTAGTTAATGATAGAGGAGGCAGTTTTTAGGTTACTGAGATCCCTAATGGCGGGTATTGCACTAAAAAATACGGCAAAGGGCCTAGGTTATAAAAGCCTATTTTTCCTTCTCTAGAACCTAAGCAGTGCCTTAGTAATTCTGCTATCTCTGCCTTTATACTCCTGTGCCTTATTGTATATAATGGCGGAAAAGTCTAGGGAAAAGGATTTAGCTATCTCAACCTGCCTATCCGTCGCAACCCACACCTTAACTACGTCCCAATTGTCTATAGCACTTGGTAAGGCAAATAGGCTGAGATGCTTCTGTCTAACGATAATAAGGCTTATGCAGTATTCCCCTATAAATACTAGGTAGTATAGGAACTGCATAGAATCCGGATTTAGTCTGGTAGCTAATGCTTTGCTAAGCTTATCCATTAACCATTAATTACATACTGGCGCAAAGTATATGCGATGAGGTCTTAACTTTACCGTATGCAGTACCTCCGGCTTAACCATAAAGCTCTTAAGCGACAAGTTAGGCAATATCCCAAGGGATATTAGACTTATCTTCTCCTCCTATAAGTAACTATACATTACAGACTGGCTGCAGAAAGGAAATCCAGGATTATTAAATATAGGCTTTACGAAGTCAATATAGTAATTGACCTAGACTAAGATAGTTGCTGCAGGAGTAGTGACTATACTGTAGGAATCTGGAAGCTAATTGAGTAAGACCTTTAGGATGCTATTTCTCTTGCATATATACTGAATCCTGATTCTATGCATAAATATACAGCGGCTACCTATCTTAAGGCTTCTTACTCGGTCTGTTAAGTAGTGCTACTCTAGGTAATTGTTTATGTATTAGCGTATTAACCTTGTAAGATATTTAAGTATAAGAAGCATTAGGGTGGTAAACGTTTTCCTGCATCCTATGCCGTCCGCATTATAAATGCCCTATATGTTTGGGTCCTCTTTTAGTTGGTAATTAAAATCGTAAATAAAGGCATATTGCGCTATAGTGGCATATAATCTTAGCCTAGGTATATTCTACGTTATACTTATATTAATGCTCTTGGCGTTATTAATGTTAAAGGTCCAGGCAAAAGCGCATACCTTTTTTCCCGTAATGAGATTTATCCCTTAAAGGTAGCCTAGTATGCCGTCTATCTTATTGTCGTCTTTAATCACAATAACGTCCTAGGCGGCCTGACCTTAAGCCTAAGGAGCCATATCCTTGCAGGTCTGCTGGATGCATGCCTATTAGCTTTATATTCTTATTACGGTATTTCTCGCTAAAGCGCTTTAAGGAAGGATTATTAATAAACCAGTATTAGTAGGCTGCAAGAGTTTAAACTTATAGGCGGTAATTGGGTCTTAGCTGCTACATCCAGGACAACCAGTGTAGCAATAGTTGCTTCTAAGGATGCACCGGCGTTAGGGTTATAAAGGACAAGCTATACCTTAAAGGTAGGAGAGGCAAGATTTAGCTTTTTACTGTAGATATTTGCCGCCAGTATACTTGTGAATCTGGCAAATAATGCCTTATTATAAACTAAAAATCTTCCTGCCGTCTGTAATGCATAAGGTATAACAAATTTAAAACCTGTATCTATATAGCCCAGTTCTGCCTTTATAGTATCTCTCAGTTAATGGAAGTAGTACCTAGAATTAATCGGAATTAGCCTTGCGTTCACGTTGCGGATTGTAACTAAGTATAGTATATAGATAAACTTGCTAAGTATATATAGGTATATAGTATATTTTTATTTATCTGTAGGTTTTACTGTAAAGGTAAAGTTATTAAGAGGCTGGCCTTTTATTATAAGGATAATATTAATAAGGAGTTAAGAATATAAATGCGAATTGTGGTTAATAGGTAAGAGGAGACTGCATTAGGTAAGTATAAAGTTAGGTCTAGGTTAAAAAGTAGGTGCTATATTAGGGTAAAAGTAAATAAATACCTATACTATAGGCTTTACGGAATGCTTAATTGACGTCTCTAACTGCAGGCTTTTTAACGTCTAAAGTATAAAAGAGGGTAATTATTAAGAAGGTACTAAAGATTGATATGCATGTATGCCAGGGCGAGATAGGTAAGCGCTCTGTAGTAGTAGTGGAAAGCAGATGGAAGGAGTAGAGATAAGGAAAGGTATAAAGAGGCAGAAGGTTCTAAATGACGATAGGGGGAAGGAATCTTTAGGTTAGGTGCGTATATGGAAGGCAGTAGAGGGAGAAATTGTTTGCGGCGGGGTTATAAGGAATGTAGGTATGTTTGCACCTAGGTAGTAGGTATACTGTAATTATGTAGAGAGCTGGGCCTAGAGCAAACTTTTATCTTGTATTACCTTTATTTTTCCCCCCCTCTCTCTTTTTCCCTTTTTTTCTTTTTCTCTCTCTCTCTCTCTCTCTTTATGCCTGGTTACTTATCTGTAGCTTTTCTTAAGGCCTCTGTAGAGGGGAGAGGTCTATAATACTGATTGCTATAACCTTAGGGACTGGAGCGTAAAGGCATTTAAGTTTTAAGCACTTTATACTGTATAAAAGGCATAATTGTAGAGGCCTATAATAAAGGCTATAGCAAGAAGGTATAAATAGAAGCATGAGTTTATAGCTAATATAAGTCTATATTTATACTAAAGCGTTAAACTAAAGATAGAGCTATGTATTTAAATAAAATGTCCTTACTGCTGCTCTTTATCTGTAAGTAGAGTAAGACTTAGAGACCGCATATTTATCTATACTTTAATAACCAGAATAGCAATTTACTATATTAATCTATTGCTATATATTCCCGCTAATCTACCTTGTATATAAAGGCAATATATCTTACTATTTATTTTGCTTTTTTTACCCTTTCCCCTTTAGGTAGGATTAGCTATATATATTATTACTTGATATACTGAGTGTTGTTGATTATATATGTATTTTATACTAAGAGACTATGGCTTTAGATGGCCTAAAGAGTTGCGGCTTTGACTGTTATACTGCTAACTCTATTTTGTTATCGCCAGGAGTTTCCTTATCAGAAGCCTCAATATGCAGGAGATAGTTGCTACTAAGCGTCATATAGCTTGCAGAGAAGCTAATAGACGCTATTACTTTATTAAGAATACCCCCTGTAATGGACAACTAATAGCCAATAAGCCTGGCTGCAAGTAGCTAAACCAGTATACTAAAACTAACCTTACTGCAGAAATGGTACTTATATTAGAGCAGGCATTAGGCCGTACCTGGTATATTTATTATCCTGCAGCAGTAGTTGCTATTTTTAGTTATGTAATATAAAAGCCAATCTCTTATGTAATTATTAAATTTCTTCTAGCTGTAATAGAACCTAACCGGAGTATATCCAGTAATTGGCAATTAACTTCTATCTGTATAGTTTAATTTAGGTTCTGGCTTAAAAAAGGCAGTAAAGCTGCCTTAGCTAATATAGCCGTTGTTAGTGCTTATTTTGAAAACGATCTCGTCTATAGAGAGTATAGTAGTCTTTCTGGTATTGCTTAGCTTAAGGCCTCTTGGTCTCCTGGATAATACTCCTGTTAGTATGCCGTATTTAGTAATAAACTTAAGGATGAGTGGATATGTTTGCACTTAAGCTACCTACTTGACTAGACGGCGTTATATATTACTGGTTGCATTAACAGTATATGGTTGCTTCCCGTTTGTTGTTTCGGCTATTTGAGTTTATTTGGAAGAACTACTGCACCAGAGCCAATTAGCATAAAGTGTAAGGAGGTAGGGTGGGCAGTATGAGCCCCTAGTGATATTGGGCTGGCTTGTTGTATGCACCTGCTTGCAAATATACGGCCTTTAATAATGCCCTGACTCATTGTGCTATAGACTGCTTGCTTCTTATAGGATCTGGGTATTTATGGCTTGTTAGGCTGCCTGCGGTTCTAGCGTAATGGGGGATTATTATTAATAATCTCTGTATATTATATAAAGCAGAAAACCTAATGCAGCAGTATTACATTAAATGTTATGGGGTAGGAGGGCGTAGTGGCTTTAAGTGCAAGGTATTGATGCAGTAGCTGCCGTTCCCTTTATTGCTGAGGCAGAGTAGAGTTGCCTGGGTTAGAAAGATCCAGCAACCGGAGGTTATTTGTAAGAGGATATAGTAATGGCGCACTTATATATTATTAAAAGGGGATGCTGCTGTATAATCTATAGAATGAGACTAGCCTAAGTGTAAATATGTTAGTAATATTCTAGAGAATAGATATAATAATAAATAAACCGTCGGCAGTATATTTCCTTTTGTTATTTATATATAGAAGATTAAAGAATGGTTAGGGTGAACGTTATTCTAAGGAGGAGTAAACATACCCTGCATTTTAAGGCAGAGATAGGCGATAAGGCTGCAATCTGTATTATAGGGATATAAGCCCCGATTTAACCTAGCGTTAGATGTGCGTACCTATGTTACAGGCTGTAATTACTATCTAATTGGCCGAGCGTAGGTAACGTAATTAAGAGGCTCTAGTAAGTATAACGGCCTGCCTACCCGTTAGATCTTACTGTAAAGTTAAAAAAAGAAGAAAAAGAAAAAAAAGAAAAAAAAAAAGGATCTTTAAATACTCATTATTTACATACTCCATTCAGGTAATAATATCTGTTAACAAGAACCTAAGAAGCATATTTCTTTATAACTGCTAATAAAAATAGTACTTCTTTTATACTATATTATCGTTATGTAAGTATAAATAATATAGGAGAAATAGTGGCCTAATATCGTAATGCAATAGGGATAAAGGAAGAATAATATACAATAGCTCTATAGAGAGTGAGAGAGGGGTAAAGGTAGAAATAGAATATAAGTATAAGGAGGCCCTAAGAATTATATTAAGTATTGCCATATATAGCATAGAAAGATTGGGCGAGAGGCTAACGGCTGAGGGATGAATCTTATGGATTGACGATATTAAGGAAATATATCTAGGTACTTTTATATACAGGCAAATAATGCAAATAGTAGTAACTGCCTGGTAGGCCTATATCCTACATTCATTAAGACTGGATAAATAAGGGCACTTATAGCGGTTATCTTAATTACATTCTGCCTATAATGTTTAATTACAGTTTACTCTTCTGTCCTATACCTAGTATATTAGTAATTACCGGTTTATTTCTAGATTGGATCTATATACAGAATCCGGGGCATATTTCGCGTGAACTAGTTATTGCAGCTAATAGGGCGGGCTATACTGTCCGAAATAGGAAGTTTTGGCATTTAGCCTCGGAAGCATCATAATATCGCTATAGGGTAGGCTACTTATACGGAATTGCCTAGCTTTATATTATAATATATAGGTTTATAAAATCTTTAGTAAATAATAAATGCTATATAGCTGCCTACTGACTGCCTACTATATATTAGGTGGCTAAATAAAGAGAAAATGCAGTCAGGCATGGGGCTTAATAGAGGCAGTAATACCATATAAGCGCTGCCATACGGTTTTCTTGTTAACTCTATCCTTAGGTAGTAGGTATATATTAAACTATATAGGGCAGGAGTACATTACTAATAATCCTTCTTTCCTTATTACTAATAAAATAATGCCCGTTAGGTACCTATATACTATTTCTTATTAATTTCCCTTTACTTTTAATTTTCCTAACTCCCTTCTTTACTATATAACATAAATAATACTGTTTGTCTATCTTTATTATCGTTTAACGTACTGCCTAACTAATACTTCTTAAATCCTAGTATTAAGGGCAAGCTAGTTATTTAACTATCTTTACAACTGACTACTGCGGCAGTTCTTTACGCTAGATTGGGGGATAATATATTACTATATAAGTGGCAATATACGATGCTACCCTGCAACCGTTATGTATACAACTGGATCTTATATATAGGCTAACCTATTATCTCTTTGATTGCAGGTTACGGTATTACGCAATAATTATATTTAACTACTATAGTATAGCCTTAATTTCCGCTTGGGACTACAGTAAAATTATCTATTCTGAATTTAAATTGCTCGCAAAGCTTGATATAGAGCGCTTTAAATAAGTAATCCCCGAGTTTGCAATAGGCACTTACGCCCTGACGTTCAAGTATAGCATTAATGTTAATAATGATTACAAGCTAATAGCCATTAATAAGGACGGAATTAAAGGCCTTAAGCTATAGATTATAAGGTTATACGGATTAGGCCTGGTATATGCTGGCCCTTACCTACCAGGCTATAACGTTACCAGTAACTACATCTAGGTTAGGACTACTTTTATACCCGCGCTATACCAGCTCGGAGGTTTTATCTATATTTGGGGCAGCTAAGGCCGCATCAGTAAGCGCTATAGGTAAGTAAGGATATTAAAGGGGGGGGGACTAATAACCTATGGTTTTTTTACTGTTTAAGCTAATACTTTGGTTATATAGTATCCCCGACCTCGATATAAATGTCAATAAGTAAGTTATGCAATTGGCAATAAACCCCTGCGCTATGCTTATATCTTAAGTAGCCTTAGTGATTATACAGCCAATATCCACTTTAGACCTAGAGATATAAACATCCTTGGCAGTAAACTAATACTGAGGTAGAATAGCAGGCATATGGAAGTTCAGTATGAGGAGGTTAATAAGCCTATACTAATGCTACTCAGCGGGGATTAGCCCATACCCGTTAAAAGTATTAAGCTCTTCGGCTTTATATATAAGTTATTCTTAAGGGAGTTTAAGAAATATAGTATAACTATTAAAAAAGATTATATTCTCTGCATTAACCTCTACCTCGGCGAAAACCGGCATAACTTAATAAAGGTTAAGGGGCCTAAAGGGTAGGAGGGCCTAGTTGCATACATTAAGAATGTCATTCTGGCGTTTAGGCATAATAGTATTATGCCTTTAGTCATATAGCGCCGCTTTAATAAACGTTAGGCCTTGCGAATAGGGATACTAGGCTAGAGACTGCACTTAGGCAAGGTTATAAAGTAAAGGAAGTAAATAGAGCGGAGGATATACCTAAAAAGAGGTTATTAATATTTTTATACTTTTCTTTCCTTATAAATATTATAGTAGTATATCTACCTATATATAAGAACTAATATATATCCTGACTTACAAAAGAATAAAGTTTAGGGTAATAATTGATCTAAAGAATATGCAGTAACCCTAAATAACCGATAGAGATAATTTTAATAGTTTATATTATATAGGTATAGTAAATATAATTAGAAAGGGAGTTTATATTAGCTAATCTCTAGATTTAGTAGAAACTGGTTGCTGTATTTAGCCTTCAAGACTAACTTTAATAATGTATATAATCTAAAAAGGAAGAAAAAGAAAAAATATCCCAGGCTGCCTTTATAATACTATATAGGAACTTGGCCTACCCTATATAGCCTCTCTGTTATAATACTTTACCTTGCAGGAGTTAGCTGCAGATAGGTTTTAGCCGATATTTTATTGTTTGATTAAGTATATAACCCCCCTCTGCTATTTCTTACTATTGCCCTTAGTAACCCTTTTCCCCTTATTCCTTACCCTATCTCCGTTATCTCCTCCTGTAATATCTTTTATATCTCCCTTATACCTTTATTGCTGCAGTATTATCCCTAGGCTCTAATATACACTAATCCTTTATTTTATATAGGCAAACTCCTCTATATATTTTATTTCTTTTAGTAAATTAAACGTATTTCTTAAAACGTATTTCTATATAGCCGAATGCAATAGCCTTTACCTTTTAACTTAGGCCTATATATAGGTTTAGTAATTATATAGCAGAGGTTATTGGTATATAGCGGAGGGGCCTTAGGGTTACATATGGTAGGAAGTATTTATTATTTTATTAGTACCTATTTATGTAATATTTCTACTATAATCTACTTTTGTTAGTATATACTTAAATAAAGCATAATGCAGTAAATAATAGGTTATATATGCAACTAGTGATCTGTAAAGATAGAGATTTACCTGTAAAGGATTGGATATATAAGGGAGTAGTAGGGCCTAGAAGTATAGGCTATCCTAGCTTAATATTTACCTTAGTACTAAGGTAGGGGTAATAAATACTAGCGCCAGCTTGTAATACTTTAGTAATAAACTTCTATATTAATAACAGTATTAGAGTTAACTTAAATTATAAAGGCAGTTATATTACCCTATATAGTATTTAACCTTTACTTTTTTATTCTAGTTAACCTAAACTAGAAAAGTTAGTTACTCTCTATTAATTTACTATAGTTAACTGGATCTTTAATTATATCCATTCTAGTTAAGCTAATCCGATTTATATAGCTAATTATAGTATCTATATGCCCTTTATTATTTAATAGACCCTAGTTAACTATCTAGATCTTAAAGCGTTATCTTAGGTTACTATATTAATGTAATTAATTATAGTACCCTAGATATTGTTACTATTTTACCTCTATTAAGTAGATCCTATAGTAACCTGTTATAAAGACAGGCATAACCTCTATAAGTTAGGGTTATTATGTAGGTTATAGTGGCCCGCAAGGTATGGGCCGCACTTAGGCAAGTAGGGTTAAAGGGAATCTTATTATATAGGTAAGTGATATTAATAAGGCAAGGTCCATGGCAATAAGACCTACCCTATATAACTGGCATAAAGAAGGATTGCGGTTAAGCTACTGCAGTGAAGAAAGGGGCATTTTGGTATTTATATTTAAAAGTTAAAACGCTAGACGTCGTTATTAAATTATAATTAATTGATAGCCTTCTTAAGTATTTTTTCTATCTCCTATTAGTTATATGCTGAATCTGCCTGCCAATATAACTACCTTATTATTTTAACCGACTCCCTGCATGCTGCCAGAGAATTATATATAAGTGCAGGATCCAATAGTTAAGGTAGCTGCCCTAGATGTATATAATGCAGATACTGTCTTACCAGCATTAAGTGCCGGGATAGTGTAATTTTATATTAGACTAGTGCTTCCTTGTATTAGCAATGCCTCTCTTTGAATAGGTAGTATAGTATAATATTGGCTATATAACGGCATTTAGTTGCATAGTGGCTTTAGATATACCCTTTATTGCTAGTTATAGTCAGAGGAATTAATATATCGGATTGCATCATAAGTATATCCCATGCGGTAGGGTTATCTGTATACTACGGAAGCTTAAAAGCCCCCCCCCTCCCCCCTCTTCCTACCTCTTAGCAAGAGAAAGTATAAAGGAAGGAAATAAGAAAGTAAGTAATCTAATGATCCCACTCGGTTTAAAATATTATCTACCAGGCTTAGAAAGCTAATAAGTACCTAGGATAGGTATAATATCTAGCGTTTAACTAGAGTGAGAGTAATGAAAAAGGTAGAGGGATAATTATACTTTTTGTAGGTTCCTGTATAATAACTTTCAAGGCATTGTAGGCAGGAGGAACTTAGTAGTAATAATATGCTACCTAGTAGGTAAACTGAGCTTAACTGTAACCAGGGACGGCATAGCCTTTTATATAGCTATATATTACTAGGGTGGCTAAATTAAGTAATTTATTAATACGGCAGGGTATATAAAGATAGATAGTAGGCGCTAGATAAGATTCCCTTGGTAAGGGATATAAGAAGAACTACTGCAGGTCACCTACCATACCTTAAATATTACTTTAACTATATATAACTTATTATATTACTGTCTATACTACCGGGACAAGGAATTTTACTAGATATAATAGAAACTATTCTAACGGTATAGGACTGTGCTACAGAAAGTACAAGTAAATAACCCTAGCTAGCGCAGGGCAAAAAGTATAGCAGAGGGGAATTACCTAGGCACCTAATATTAAGTCAGTATATAGCCTAGGATAACTGGTATAGTAGCTAGGCTAGATAATAGCCTATATCTATTTAGCAGACTGCTTCTATAGGTATAGTGCCGCTGTATTAGGGGGATAATAGGAGCTAATAGCTGCATACGCTTAACTAGATGTAGTTAAGGCAATCTATAATAAAAGTAAGCCTAAATCTTCTGTATTTAATACCATCCTTACCCCTTACCAATCAGGCATTATACCGTTACCTCTAACTGGAGCGGTATATCCCCCCTTTTGCCTATGTATTTTGAATAAAAGGTAATTCACTATTTAGTGGGCAATGTATAAGCTATCTAGAGTATCTCCTATATACTTATTTCTTTTTAACCGGGCTTATGCTCTATAGATTCTTCTCTTTTTTATTAAGGCAGGTTATTAATAAAAGTCAATCTGTCCGTATAGATTAAAGTTTATTAAATAATTATATTAAGGGTTCTCTTAAGACTATATATTATCTAACCCTAATATAGCAATCTGCATTCCGAGGGATAAGTGAGCTCTATTTAATCCTATTTGCCATAGGCTCTTAATGCATAGGAATCAGGCTGACCTATTTAGATGCTACTGCCTGCTTATTCTTGCTCTTTATCCTCTGCCTTCCCTCCCTTTTGCCGGCAATATATATTAGTGGCCTACATTCTAGGCATTGCTAGCTATATCCCCTGCGCCTATTTTACTTACTTCTGTATATATAACGCTAAGGCATAATCTAATATCTATAGAATATAATGCATATACTAAAATAGCGATATAAATCTATAACTTCTGCCCCTTAATTAAGTAGGTCTTTTGCCAATCAGTAACAGTCTTTATTACTATATATAAGTATACCTAGTACCTACTTTAAGACATGCATACTATAGGCATTTGCTGCACTAGGGTTACTTTTTAGTTCATATACTGCCAATCTGCCCCAATAGGTTATTAGGGTTAAATATACCATCTCAGCTCCTTAGCCAGAAGATAGAATTATAGCAGCAGGTAATACCAATGCTTATCACCGTCGGCTAGTGCTTTATTTTTTCACCTTTATCTACCTTAACTGCAATATAAATATATAGATACTGCAATTACTATCCGTTCAGTATATATATCTACTTCCCTAAAAGTGACGTCTATACTACTGTATAGGATAACAGTATATAGCATTTAGGTATTTAGGGAATATAAAGTAAAAACCCTAGATCGATTAGATGTAATATTACTGCAGTAATAACCTTAACCGGTCTATATCTACAGAGTGATATAACTATATGTCTGCTTATGCTATAGGCATATAGTGTGGCTAGGCTGCCTACTACCCCCTTTCTCCTCTTTCCCTCTTGCCTCTTGCCTTTCCCCTCTGGCCTCTCCCCTTTTCCCTTCCTTTTTCCTTTTTCTCTTCCTCTTTCTTTTCCCTTTCTCTTTCCTTTTACTTTTCCTTTTACTTCTTCCCTCTCATCCATTATCCCTATATACTCCTATCCGCCTCTACCTTCTCGCCTAAACATATAATACATGCTTCTTATATTTATATAATGTCTTTAGACTTTGCTCCCTTACTCTAAAACTATTAGTATTATATAGATAAACGTTATTATGGCTACCATATTTCAAGATATAGCTATATTAGAGAGAGTCCTAAGCAGGGGACTTTCTAGATATATTAACTACCTAGTCTAGTTGTTAAACCCTCTTAATGCAGCCCTCCAATATATATTATATCCCGTATTACTACCTAAACCTACTACGGCGCAAGAGTACATCAACGGATGGCATACCCCCGACACGGCCCTGCAAGATTACTATCTCCAGCTGCACAGGCAACATAAGGAGGCAGCCAATAGTTATATAGCGTCGTTACGCCGCTGTAACAAGGTATCGGAAAAGAGGCAATTGCAGTTACTGTTAAATCCCTTAACCGTCGATAACCTAAACAGCATGTGGCTAGAGGAAAGTAGAAATTACACCCTATAGTATAACGTAGAGGCATCTCTAAACACCGCAAGGGCAGAGGTATTAGAGGTATAGTTAGTGGAGTTAGTAACAGTATTAGACGTTAATATATTCCTATTAACCGCCTTCTATCCCTAGGCGCCGTTAAGTTAGATAGAAAAGGCTTTCCTTAGCTATCTTTAAAGTTTAAATTTAGGATTTACGGTTATATATTTAGCTAAATAAATCAGAGATAAGACTAAATAATAAGCCAGCTATAATCCCTTACCTATATACTGCCTAAATATAAATAAATATTAAGCAATTAGATAGATTAATTATAAATAGGAAAAAAACCTTCAATATACGGGGATATGGTAGTAGCCGAACTTTATAATGCAGGATATAAGGGAAAGGCTGTAGAGCCTGGCTGTATATACAGCTGCCAGATATACCCCTATTACACTATTATTATCCATTAACCAGTATTTCCTAATTAATTAATCCCTTTTGCTACCCTTTGCTAAATAGTAATAACTTCCGATGCAATAATAATAATAATCTTAAGCCTAGGAATATAGCAACTGCGATTATGCATATATCAAGAAGTCCTCTGCTGGTATTACAAGATTGCTATATAGCTTGGGGTTCCGATCTAAATAATTTTAAAAATGCCGCAAGTCTGTACACTGTCTAACATTAGGTTATTCTACCTAGAGTATAACAGCAAGGGAGAAAATAAATACTGCTGCAAGTATATATCTTTCGTTCTGATAATTGCAATATAATAGCCCAAGCAGGAAGATTAGTTAATAGCAATAGGAGCTATTGCCTAAACTATTAGTATACCTATGTTCACCGTTAGACTAGAGTTATACTAATACTTTAATACGTCCTCTGATAGAATTTGAAGATTAAGAGCAGACTAGGGCGTAACGTCGGTTGCATTTCGGTACCTGGCTCGTAAAGATCTCAGAGGGATCTCTATTATGCAATTGCAAGGCGATAGAGCGTAAGATCTGGCGCTCTATAATTGAATATAGGCATACCCTGGATGGATTCTCGCCCCGGATCGTCCGTCGATCCGTCCCCTCCGCCACCAAAACCACCCCGGCCAGCACGGACC